>OY728145.1:2000741980-2003346634 GCA_963277665.1 Viscum album
CTCTTCTCCACTTCCCTAGCAACATCCTAGAGGTTCTGGTCTTCCTCAAAGACCAATTCTAGTGCCCTAAGAGGAGGTCTCAAAGAGGCACTTCAAAGAAGAGGTAATTACCGTTACCAATTCTTTCATCTTTATTTCTTCTTCCACTTCTTCTTCTTAGGTTGATTCATTATGAAGTAATAACATCAGTATCACTCATATACTGATATGTTATTATAAGTATGAAACAACCCTATTTCACCATCTATCCATCCTACGGAAAAAGAAATCACCGCGCGTGCGTACGTACGGAATACCGTCTCCACGACGCGATGAGATTCATTCTCCATATTAACCATTTAAGAATGATTATAAAGTATATATAAGAAATAATAATGAAATATATGACATTATAAAGCTACTGGATTTATGTATATATATACATATGTATGTCATCTACTTACTTCCATTTCAAGACAATAAGGAAAGGAAAACAACGTTCATGCGTACGTACGGACTACCGTCTCCATGAACGGTGTTTTTCATTTTATTTATCTACCTATTATATATATATACTGAATATATATGATATATAAATCATATTTTATATTCTTGAAGTAAGTAAATCATGATATAAGTAATAATTATGTCAAGAACAACAAGTCAAAACACCTACGATAAATGAAATGATTTTACCCAAAACGCTTCTTTAACATGGAATTTACAAACGAACGGGTAATATAATGTCATAAGTGAACCATATATGATATCATAACAATGAATATGATTCTGTAATAAGTCAATGACATTATTTAAATCATTATACAGGAGGTTCGGACACATACGAAGCAAATCGGACCTAAGGTAAGGGAAATATCACAATCTCATTTTTATCCGAGATTGTTTATTCGTAAGTATTTACTGGGGTGTATTTTATCATCCACATCCATGTTCCCTCAATATGTAATATTGTTTCCATACACTTGAAATAGTTTAAATCCAATTTTACCCTTAGGTGAGTTTTTAGTAAAGAATATGAAAGGAATCTTTTGTCGTTTTTCCGTACGAGGTACTTTTTGACTTTTCCGACAAAAGTACGAAGAATGTTTTTTTTAACTTATACGGCACGGACGGATTTATACTGTTTTATAAAGCCTTATTTTCATGAAGCTTCCTCTTGAAGATTTCATGTCTATTTTCAATAAAATCTCTTTCTTTTAAAATTGCATGATGTTTTGTGAAAAGAAATTGATTTTGAAGAAGAAAGGATATTTTCCTCAAGAATTCAATTCAAGTGTTTTATCAAAATTATTTTCCATATAAGATAATAAAGGGTTCTATTTCTATCCATATTTTTACATTGATTTGACTATGTTGTGATGGAATTATGTTTATGAATTCCTTTATCTTATATGAATGGTTTTATGATGTCATGTTGTTTAAGAATCCCATTTTTATTACATGGGTTATGAAATGATGTATGATTTATGATTTTGTGGCACACATAAGAATGGTATCATTATGAGATGGGTGGGACCTATATCTCCCTCCAATGCATTGGGTAAAGATTTTATATCTCATGAGATAGACATGGCTGGAATGGTAGGTTATACCGGTTCAGTGAAACAGGACTGAAACGAGGATTACTCGATTCAGAAAGGGACTTTGTCCACTAAGATAGTCTTGGAAATGAGTCTTGACTAACAAGAAATGATTTTCTATGATTATGTGTGTATGCCACAATGAGTAATGTTTTAAGTTATGATTTCATTTCACTACTATGATTTATCCCATGTTATGAAATTATGCTCTCTTTTGCAGGTTAAGATTTCCAAAAAAGTTATGTTCTTATGAAAATTATGTGATTGATATTTCTTTTGTTTACCCTTACTGAGCATTTGAGCTCACCCTTTTATGTTTTCTTTTCCCCAGGATATAAAGAAAGGTTTTAGGTAAAAAAAAAGGGATGACCTTTATGGGAGATATTGAAGAACTTTCACCACGATTAGAAGATTACGTTCCGAGTTTCCAAAGACACTAAACTATTACGATCCTTTAGTGTGTGTTTTTGTTATGTACTAAGTATTCCGCAAATGTAATGTAATGTCCATGTACGTCAGGCTACGGGTCTCTACAGTTGGTATCAGAGGGAGGTTTAGTCAACCTTTGGAAACTAGGATGCGAAAACGTTAGTGAGATCCCTAGAGATATTTCTAAGGTATGTCTAGGGATGCCCCTAAGGATAAGTATACGTATAGGATATAGTTCTAGAACTATGGTAACGATATTAGATTAAACCAAAGATGATAGATATTTATGTTACTCCCCCTTTATTACGATTTTTGCATCTAACACTATTCTGTTTGGGTTTTAGAAAATGGCTGGAAACAAGATGATACACAATAATGGAGGATATGATGGACAATGGAATGATATTCTTGATGAGCAACCAAATGAAATGGGATTTGGATGTCCAAACATCATTATTATGCCGAATCAGCAATCTCGCAACATGATCAATAAAGTAAAATTTGGTAAGTTTCCTGACTCGACTAATAAGAGAAAGATGGAGTTCCATGATGATCATAGAGGAAAGAAAGTTCAATTTCCCCCATGTAAATCATGTGGGAAGAGGCATCAAGGAGAATGTTTCAAGGGAACTGGAAGATGCTTTGGGTGTGGAAAAGAAGGACACAAAGCAAGTAAGTGCAAAGGAAAAGGGTCGGTTAACACCATGGATGAGGATAATGGTATTCCTACGACATCAAAAATGGTTAAGTGTTTTAAATGTGGAATGTATGGGCATTATGCAAACAAATGCCCTAAGGGAAAGACTCATGAAGAGAATCAGTATGGTCATATGGGTAGTATTTATGTGGATGATGATGAAGAGACTACAAATGATATGTGAGATGAAAGAATTTTTGAAGCTCGGTCAATGGTTTGAGAATGTAGTGGAATGATTACATGTTTATCATGTGTAATTTTGGAATAAAGAGACATCTATGGATTGTTACATTGTTGTCTTTCCTTGTGTTTTGAAAGTGTATGATTAATGTTACTAGTATCCATGAAAGGTTATTCAGATATTTTTGGAATTTAGATGATATGCGCATAATAAAGGGATAAGGAGAAAATTAAATGTTTGATAGTATTCATGAGCTCATGATTGATATAAGGACTAAGTGATATCATGGTTTGAGTATAAATAATTTTGAGGATTTTGGTATGTGGAAAGTGTTAACTTTTAACTGCACTCATGTTTTCACTAAGGTATTCAAGAGAATACACGATCAAGGACTTTGAATGTTTGGGATGTGACCAACAAGACATATCTTATGATATGTGGGGATCAACGACAGTATTAAATCTCTGGTAATCGATGTCACTATATTATGAGAGTGGACTGCAGTATTATGTATAAGCCTAAAGATTAGACTGGATTATGTTGGACATAAGTTAGTATTGTTTAAGGATATAAGATTTTCGATATTATTGATGGGATGTTATAGTAACGTAGTTTTAGAAAAAGGGACAACCTGCAGGACGGGCGACAGCCCATCGCTTCGAACAAGGCTGTAGGAATCGAACCCACAACCGAAGTGCGACTGGCCTTTATCGCCTACCACTGACCTACAGGAAGTCCCTGTTTAGTAGAAACTAGTTTTATTATATTAAGCAGTATGATATATGAAGTATAAGTCCATTTTAGGAACCATATATGATTAATCTCACTATAGATCGACTTATGCATATAATTTTGCTAATCTTTTGTTTGAGACAGATGGAATGACCCGTCATTCTATCACATGATCTGCTAACACTTCATGAATGACAAATTCAACTTCATTTATTTAAGAGATGAAGTGGAAATTGTTCAAGGCACGAACAACAGTGAGATTGTACCAAAATAAAGTAAGTATTTATTCTAATTCACATTTTCCACTTTAGGGAAATGATCTTGAAAACCAAAAATGTCGTCCTAGTGATCTTATACCTGATGAATAAGATGGTACCTTATATCATCACAAATCTATGGATTTGTGATTACTGCCTTTTCCATAGCCATGTTCTCTACCACTCTCCATCAGAACATGATGGTTAGATTTCTCTTCCATATCCATATTTTCACCTATGTGGAAACCCAGTGATTAGTTTATTTGGGTAATCGTTACATTTCATACTTTAGTTTTTAAAGCCAAGTTTTGGTATTCCCTTTTACGATGTGGGTTTCTATTAAAGAAACTTTCGAATAGTAAACCATTTATAACCCCGACGAATTTCGAGGGCGAAATTCATTTTAAGGGGGGTAGAATGTAACAGCCCGAGATTTTATGAAAAATATTCTTTTTTTATTTCACTAATGTCTTGTGTTGTACGCTACACCAAAAGGAGCTTGCACAACACGCATCCTTGACTTTCCTTGCATTACACGCAATCGCGACCTTCCTCGATAGCGTGTGTAATACGCAATACCGAGTTTCACTAAACAACGATATGCTATTAAAATATTATCAAAACTACCCGTTATGAATAGTAATAACCACCTTTTAAAATTCTATAAATCTTATTTTTCAAAATGAACTTCATTTTTGGATTCGGAATATCGAAATCAGCTTAGGTTGAAATTTTGGTGATTTTCGGATAACTTTCATATTTTGATGAATAGTGAAAATTACTAAATTATAATTAAAAACAACTTTTTTAATCGAAATAATTAATAGTGATAAATCATTAATTTGAGTGGTTTTAAAGTATATTTAGAATATATTTTTACAATTTAATACAATGTTGGTCATTGGATGTAATTTCACATTTACACTAGACATAAACAAGTGTCAATCTTTTGATAGATATTGTTTCTTAAAAAACACGCTATTTGTTTTAACAGCGGGATTTAATTATAAAATTAATTAATGAAAATTTTATGTTATGAATTTGGTAAAATAGACTTCATTTTTGAATTCGGAATATGAAATATAGCTTGGGATGAAATTTTGGCATTGTTCTGAAAAACATCAATTTTTGATGAATAGTGAAACTAATAAGTGGTAGGTTAAAAACTGAATTTTGCATAAAACTTAATTTTACCGCTTCTGTGAATGGAATTTCGAAAATCCGAGAGACACGGTTAATATCAAGGACTAAAATGTGGTTCAATGAGATGAAAATAATTTTTTGGTGAATAGTAACTTTTTACTTTTTTTTACCACGGTTAATAGTAAATAGGATAACTAAGGGTAAATATGATATTAATATTACCCTAACACATGTCCTAATTCTATTGGACAAGTGTAATTCGACCAAAAACAAACTTAGGAATAAAATATGACCATTTAGGCCCACTTGGATTAGATTAGGACATTTATTATTAATTTATTTAAAGAAGGGTTAAAATAGTTAAAATCAAAGTTTAATAAGTAAATCATTTTTAATATGGGGTTATACATAAGATAAATTAGATTGTAAATATTAATTAGAAAGATAAAAAGATTTCCTACATGATGGTATTTTATTTGTAATTTTTAGACATCAAATAATTTAATTTATTTATGACACAAAGATGATGCAGTAATTATCTTATTAATGAAATATTCACATAATTGATAATATAAATACCAAAATAAATGTAATTTAATACTTTTTATGAATTCCACTAATTTTCTAGGTTACTATGATATATTAGTGTTGATTTAATCAACTTGGTTTGAACATATAATTCTGATATGACTTTCACAAAAATCATATATCAAATAGTGTCAAAATTGACACAAAATAGTTTTTAAATCAAATATTATATTATTAATTGTTATTTTATTCCTAAAAATCTAAGGTTCGGCAAAATGACTTAGATAAGGATATATATATTAATAATAAACAATTTGGGGTTCGTTTGGCATGTTATAGTAAGTGTATTAACCATATAGGGAAAGAAAAACAAAAAGACACGGTAAAAGTTAAATTAATTAACTTAGAGTTAAATCTAATTGATAAGGTTAAAATAATACCCCAAACTTGTCTAAATCCTATTGGTTGATAGGATTTCGACCCATCCCCACTTTAGCTTAGAAATAAGACCCTTTGGAACCATTATAAACCGATTTTGACTTTAATATAAAATAATATTTTGAGGTATTCCTAAGGTGCCCCTCTCCTCCCTTATAAAAGGACACCTCCTCCCCCTCCTCCTCACACCAATTTGAGCACTCAAGCTCGTCCAACCCCTGCCAAAATCTCTTCTCCACTTCCCTAGCAACATCCTAGAGGTTCTGGTCTTCCTCAAAGACCAATTCTAGTGCCCTAAGAGGAGGTCTCAAAGAGGCACTTCAAAGAAGAGGTAATTACCGTTACCAATTCTTTCATCTTTATTTCTTCTTCCACTTCTTCTTCTTAGGTTGTTTCATTATGAAGTAATAACATCAGTATCACTCATATACTGATATTTTATTATAAGTATGAAACAACCCTATTTCACCATCTATCCATCCTACGGAAAAAGAAATCACCGCGCGTGCATACGTACGGAATACCGTCTC
Organism: Viscum album; assembly: GCA_963277665.1. NCBI lineage: Eukaryota > Viridiplantae > Streptophyta > Magnoliopsida > Santalales > Viscaceae > Viscum > Viscum album. The sequence continues at coordinate 2,000,748,496 of OY728145.1, forward strand.
CACGACGCGATGAGATTCATTCTCCATATTAACCATTTAAGAATGATTATAAAGTATATATAAGAAATAATAATGAAATATATGACATTATAAAGCTACTGGATTTATGTATATATATACATATGTATGTCATCTACTTACTTCCATTTCAAGACAATAAGGAAAGGAAAACAACGTTCATGCGTACGTACGGACTACCGTCTCCATGAACGGTGTTTTTCATTTTATTTATCTACCTATTATATATATATACTGAATATATATGATATATAAATCATATTTTATATTCTGGAAGTAAGTAAATCATGATATAAGTAATAATTATGTCAAGAACAACAAGTCAAAACACCTACGATAAATGAAATGATTTTACCCAAAACGCTTCTTTAACATGGAATTTACAAACGAACGGGTAATATAATGTCATAAGTGAACCATATATGATATCATAACAATGAATATGATTCTGTAATAAGTCAATGACATTATTTAAATCATTATACAGGAGTTTCGGACACATACGAAGCAAATCGGACCTAAGGTAAGGGAAATATCACAATCTCATTTTTATCCGAGATTGTTTATTCGTAAGTATTTACTGGGGTGTATTTTATCATCCACATCCATGTTCCCTCAATATGTAATATTGTTTCCATACACATGAAATAGTTTAAATCCAATTTTACCCTTAGGTGATTTTTTAGTAAAGAATATGAAAGGAATCTTTTGTCGTTTTTCCGTACGAGGTACTTTTTGACTTTTCCGACAAAAGTACGAAGAATGTTTTTTTTTTAACTTATACGGCACGAACGGATTTATACTGTTTTATAAAGCCTTATTTTCATGAATCTTCCTCTAGAAGATTTCATGTCTATTTTCAATAAAATCTCTTTCTTTTAAATTTGCATGATGTTTTGTGAAAAGAAATTGATTTTGAAGAAGAAAGGATATTTTCCTCAAGAATTCAATTCAAGTGTTTTATCAAAATTATTTTCCATATAAGATAATAAAGGGTTCTGTTTCTATCCATATTTTTACATTGATTTGACTATGTTGTGATGGAATTATGTTTATGAATTCCTTTATCTTATATGAATGGTTTTATGATGTCATGTTGTTTAAGAATCCCATTTTTATTACATGGGTTATGAAATGATGTATGATTTATGATTTTGTGGCACACATAAGAATGGTATCATTATGAGATGGGTGGGACCTATATCTCCCTCCAATGCATTGGGTAAAGATTTTATATCTCATGAGATAGACATGGCTGGAATGGTAGGTTATACCGGTTCAGTGAAACAGGACTGAAACGAGGATTACTCGATTCAGAAAGGGACTTTGTCCACTAAGATAGTCTTGGCAATGAGTCTTGACTAACAAGAAATGATTCTCTATGATTATGTGTGTATGCCACAATGAGTAATGTTTTAAGTTATGATTTCATTTCACTACTATGATTTATCCCATGTTATGAAATTATGCTCTCTTTTGCAGGTTAAGATTTCCAAAAAAGTTATGTTCTTATGAAAATTATGTGATTGATATTTCTTTTGTTTACCCTTACTGAGCATTTGAGCTCACCCTTTTATGTTTTCTTTTCCCCAGGATATAAAGAAAGGTTTTAGGTAAAAAAAAGGGATGACCTTTATGGGAGATATTGAAGAACTTTCACCACGATTAGAAGATTACGTTCCGAGTTTCCAAAGACACTAAACTATTACGATCCTTTAGTGTGTGTTTTTGTTATGTACTAAGTATTCCGCAAATGTAATGTAATGTCCATGTACGTCAGGCTACGGGTCTCTACAGTATCCCATTAGGGATATACTAGAGATATTGGGAAACAAGCTAAGCCTAAATCACTCACTAAGGGAAGATATATAAGAATATAATTTGACGAATTTGGAATTTGAGTATCCTGATACAAGTCAAATATCACTTGTGGAATTACTACAACCAACAACATTAATATATATCAACCAATAGATATCAAAATTAATGATGGTTATAATGGATAATCAACTTTTATTTCTAGAATAAAGACATCATCAGTCCCTATTACCTTATCATTTGGCTTATTATGAATATTTTCCAATGGAGGATCTCTCTATATATTATTGAAGAATATCTGTATCGAATTTGGAGAGGCTAATTTGAGAGTTAAGTATGGTGAATTTAGAAGTTACCGTTATTGTGTTGTGGAGGCCATAACTACTAATCCACAAATGATCCTACCTATATTTTCTGAATCACTACATAGATAATACTTTTTAATGAATTATAATATATATTATAAATATATAAATAGGGAAAACCCTTATAGAGAAGTCTAACATCCTTCTAGTTTAATGTAAAAACATGGAGTACTCAATTGACAATAATTGATAATGATTACAGACAATTATGGGGATATTTTTAATTCTTAGTAAGAACGTGAAATTATATATAGAACCTAAGGTGGAATAATAATCATTATTTTTTAATAAATTCATCACATTATTCAATACTTTACCTCGGTGATATTCCTTTTGTTTTTTGACATCATCTAGCATAGTACCCAATAGCGCTTCCCACACTATGGTGGAGACTCTAGCTGAGTCTCAAAAGATTCAACCCAAATTATTTTGACGTATTCCTCAATAATTTTTCGTCAACCCGAGGAATCAACATCTCATCTTGAAAAATAGTGGATTCCACTCTAGATATTGAAATGTCAACTTTAATAGTCATGGTATTTTTCGATCACTTTTGTTAAATATAGTATAGTAAGATTCCACATTACCACATACCATTTTGGGTGAAAAGGGAACCTTTTTTGATAAGTTGGATGAAAAATAATAATGATAAAATTATTAATACACTATCCTCTATATAATTTATGTGTTCTAGTTCAAGGACGAACAATTCATTCCCATTCAATGATGTGTGTGAAATCAATGATCCCACCCATGATGTCTGGTTCCCTATGATGGAGTTTCCTAACCAATATCAAAGTCGGTATGGGTTAAAATTGACGAAGTACCATGTAGATCCAATTTAACATCTTTATGTCATGTTATAGGCTCTATAAATGGATTCTAATCCACTAGTGGATGTCAAACTATAATACCCAGAGATTTTATCATATTTTCTTTTTAAATAAATTTAATCACTTAAAAACCCTTTAATACATGCCACCACATGCCTAAATAAATAGTAATATTGTATATCATTATAAACAATCCATTAAATTTGTGCTATTAATATTATTAAAAATATTTTATAAAAATTTCAATGGCATTAAATGAAGAAAATATATAATTAGTATATTCCTTATATAACTCAAAAAAATAGTTTCCCTTAAAATGGTTTTGGTTTGATTTTATATCACAAATGAACGATTATTATTTTAAAAAAATTTGGGACAATTTTTTGGAGAAATTAAATTCATTAACTCAAATAAATATTGTAATATAATATTACAATTATTTGATGATAATGTTTTGAAATTGTGAATTTTATGATGAATAGTGATAACTACTTATTTTTAATAAAAATTGTCCTTTCTTTAAAAGTATTTTAATTGTTGTTTTTAATGGATTTAAAATAATAATTAGTCATATTATATTATTACTAAACCAACTTATTTTATTATAATATATTTTAGGATGAATTTTGAAATTAAAATATTTATGCTTATGAAAACTATTTATTTAGAAAACTGCTTTTTGTCACGTTTTCAAGTTTAGTTTTAATATTATTGTTTCCAATTTGGGGAATTGAATTTGATAAGTTGATTAAATATTCTAAATAATAATTACATAAACCATTTAATATTGTCAACATATTTTTGGTCAAAATTAATTAAAAAAATATTAATTTTTTTTACCATGGTTAAAGTTAAAACACGTTTATCGAGAGGTTCAACTACTGAGTTAAAAGATAATATTATCTAAAACCTATCAAATTCTATTATATGGCCATATTTATTCCATATTTCATATAATATTTTTTAATTCTATATTTTTTATCTATTTTTCTTGAATAAGACATTAATATATTTTATTATTTCCAAACTTTCCAAGTGTGTCCTCTCCCCAACATAAAAATTACACTCCCTCACCTCTTCACTCCACACATAGAGAGGAATTTTATTAAAATTAATAACTAAATCATGTACGTGAATACTTTTTAATATTATAGATTTCTTGGTTTGATCATTAAACCATCCTCTGAAGGCTTTACATAAAAATGTAATGATTTTTTCTGAATAATAGGTATGGTTCATAACCATGATTTTTCAAGTAAATTATTCTAATACATACTTAAAATATTACTAAAACATATTTTAATAATAACAATATTATTATAATTGTACTGGTGTTTTTATTATTTTAGTTTAATAAAATATATCAAACTCATCTTTCAAGAATTTGGATATGAAACCTTTGATCATGTGTATGGAGGACTACGACCTCGCGAAAAGATGTAATTATTCATCCATAACTACCCTAAATTTCTAGAAATATTTAGGGATTTAATTTATATATATTATATTTATCATAAAGGTTTCTTATTGAATTATAATTTCACATATACCTTCTTACCTACCTATCTTTTGGAAATAGATAATGGTGCTCGTGCGTACGTCTGGACTGCCACCTCTATGAAGCGACGTGATTATATTTTCATTTTTTTGAAACATTTTTTAAATAATTACAGACTTAAATTATATATATTATATATATTATATAATTATTATTATTTAATGTTAAATTATTTTTTATGTTTGTTTTTTCATCAATAAATATTAAAAAAATATTCATGTGTGCGCACAACATACCATCCCCATGAATGGTGTAATTCATCATTCTATATATAATGAATATTATATATATATATATATAATTAATTAATAACATTATTTATATTATAGAACAATGATCAATATAAAATTTCCTAATCTACCGAACCAAAACATATAAGAAAAATTAATTATTTACCACCTGTTATAATGATTTTAATAATGAATTGTTAAAAAACTAGTGATAAAATGTTATAAGTAAATAATATATGGTGTGATCTATTTTATTTGGATACTATAATATATTTATAATAAATCTATATTAATTACATGGTAATATTTAAAGGTTATATAATAATTCAAACTCAAGGTATTGGATTTATGCCTCAATCCCATTTTATTCAGGATTGTTTATACTTGAATTTTCTATTAGGAAATTTCATAATCCTAATATAATAAACATATTTATTTTTAGTATTCCATAGTGCTATAAATATTAAATGTTTTCATTTCATTTCCCACTCTTTATGAACTCAAGATAACATAATTATTATTTTTAAGGAAAATCAACTTTATTTCACTCTTCAATCAAAATGATTTTGAGAATCATATTCATGTCTTCTAAAAATGATTTTAATAATTATTATAGTTTTAAAAAATATTTTTTGGATTTAATTTTTACACATTATTTAAATTTTAAAAGTTCATTAAAAGGGAATTTTCTTCTCATTTTCTATATAAAGTTTGATTTAACTTTTTAACAAAAGTGAATAAAGGAATGTATTATTATAGCTTATATGGAATAAATCCAATTTTATGCCTTCAAGAACACTAAATAAATTAAATCCACCATTAAAATATATCATGTTATTTTATCAAAGATTTAATATTCTCTAAAATTTTGAAAAAATTAGATTTCAGGAATGTGATTTCAAAGATAATTTTTATTTTCTTGAAGAGATGTTCCAAGGTATCTGTTAAAGCTATTTTTCATTTATGATGATATCCTTTGATGTTACATTAATTTATACCTGATATGTAATCTAATGATACAATATTTTTTATTTCTCTATATGGTTTATGATTATAATTATAGTATTTTTATAAATCATATTTATCTTCTGTGGGTTATGTTATGATTAATTTTCTTAAACATATTTCATTTTCATGATTTCATATAGGATGATTGTTTTTTGATCTTTTGGAACACATATATATGTTATTAATAATATGATTGGTGGGATCATAATTATGTTAACCTATAATTTATTGGGTAAATAAGGATACATCATAATATTAATAGGAATAGCATGGGGAGTGATAATTGTTCGGTAAGGGACTCTATCCACAATGACAGTCTTGTGAGTGAACCTTGACTAATATGATTATTTCAGGTGTAAATGGAATCCACTATGATATTCTAGTAAATTTTCATTGATAGAAAATAAAATTATTTTCAATTCTTATGTGTATTATAAAAATCTATGTATTATTCCAATTTTATGCTCTTATGGATTATATTCTTTGATTTCATTATGATTCATTTATTCTGAACAACAAACAATTATTCCATGACTCAATATTACTATTTATGATATATATGGTATGGTTTTCAAAACTTGATTCTCATGATCTCATACCCTTATGTGCATTTTATAGTTATGTTATCATTAATATCTTCCTTCTCAAGTAACTAATCTCACCCTTTTTTGGTTTCATTTCCCTATTTTATTGAGGATGGTATTAAATATGCTATGTCAAATAAGGGTGATAGTTATTAAGTACAAAGTAGGATATGATGTAGAGATAATACAAAAAAAAATTATTTGTGTCTAATTTCACAAATGTACTGGACCTTTATGATTTTAATGTAAAACCTTATTTTATGTGATTATCTATTTAGGAAAAGTTGTGTTTTTTTATTCAAAACCCCACCTCACCCACAACAAAAATTAATAATGAGATGTAGTGATGGGGTATTATCAGTATTCTCAAAGCCTCCATCCTATAAAAATTAAATAAAAAATAAAAAATGTTATATGTGACTAATATTAAATGATATAAACACTTTTATTTTTTTCAATGAATTTATATTATTAATGTATTCATCTCATTCGTCGCCAGAAACCTGATTAACCACTTCTTCTTCTTCTCTAGGATCCTTAATTTTTATACTTCCATAGTAAATATAGAGTTGATATCATCTCTATGTAAAAATAGAATTAAATTATTTATATAAATGTTTAATTTAATGGGATTTATTTGGAAATAAATATATATAGCAACCAAATAGTTTACTTCAATACTATTACATCCTTCATACCATAGACATCATAATAGTGATACAAATCTAGACGTAAAAGGATTAGTATCTTGGGAAAATAAGTTTCATAAAAACACATACATAATAAAACATTAACATAAATTTAAATCCTCCTTATTTATTATTCTAAATTTTTTCATTCTCCTTAGTACACATAATAACATGACGATATACATCAATGAAATGGATGATCTAAAAGCCATGTTTGGGGAGGAATATTGAGTGTAAATCGACAATAAATGGGAGGGAATATTTAAAAATATAATAAAAAAATATAAAGGTTATCAATATCATGAGTTAATGATTCTCTAAATACATCGAATGTGAAATATTCATTAAAACGAAACATCATTTCATAGTGGCCAAATACCACACATAATTGTGAACAAATCTAGCTTCATGTTCATGCATAACATATGTGCATAAATTATAACTTCATCATGTTGAAAAATCAATATTAATTTACACTAATAATACACTAAATATATTTATATTCATTAAATAAACCAATTCATTTGAGTGATATATAATTCCTAGTCCATGTTCATATCATAAATAATTATAATCATGCATTCCACAAAGAATGTATAACATTATTAATCGTGAAATAATCCATGAATGAAAATGGAGTTCGTAAGGATTTCAACGATAATACAGTCATAAATAAATATTTATGTTATTAAAAAAATAAGGGAAAACATATTTTCAATCCACTTCATCATCATTTAGATGAGAATATACAACTCAATAAGACTAAAATTTGTGATTTGGAATGAATATTCTTTTTGAATAATCATTGTATTTGTACTGAAATTAATTTTTGATAATTTATGATATAAGTTTATCCATAAAAAAAGACTTTTTTTAAAATTTAAAAGATATTTATGTAAAATTAGTGGAATATATATAGTGATTAAATCGGAATAATGTACAACCAAACAAAAAGGTGATAGGTTCAAGAATACCATTACCATTATTCCTACATTATTTCATCATAATTATTGTACCATACCAGGTAAATAAATAATATCTCATTCTCATTCTTATCAATATTTTTGAATAAAATGTTAATATTACTTTAAAGGGTATGCTATTCTCGATGGCGTACCAAATACGCAACAAGGAGTTTCTTTGAAATCTTACATTGCACGCTAATAATAAATAATATTATTTTAAATAGTTAATGCCTAGCCATTGTAATGGCGGGAATGAACAGAAATATCTAAAAAATTATTACATATGTTTGTTAAATATTTTTACATTTTTCAAATAAAATTTAGAGGCTTCAAATGAAAATGAAAAAAAATTATGAATAAATACTCTAATATTTTTAAAAGATTGTTTTACCTCCTTTTGATGGAGAACCTTTTTTAAATCCCACTTTTGACAATTTTATAATTTATATTTGTCAAAATAAACTTATTCTTCAGAATTGGTATATTGAAATTTACTTTGGATAAATTTTTGGTATTTTTCTGACAATGTTCATTTTTTAATGAATAGTGAAAAATACTGCATTTTACTTCAAAACTTCTTTTTCATCTAATTTAATTATATAGATAGAATATATTTTTAATTGTTTTTAATGTGTAAATAGAATATATTTTTACCATTTAATATAATTGTGGTAATTTGGATTAATTTCAAATTGAAATTGGACATAAACAATTGCCAATCTTTCGGTAGAAATTGTTTCTAAAATACCCGCTTTTGTTTTGACAACGGGAATTATTTTTAAATTAATTATTTCAATTTCTGTGTTTGGAATTTGGTAAAATGGAATAAATATTTGGATACAGAAGGTCCAAATTATGTAATTAAGACTCTTTTAATTTTGGACATTATTAATAGTAACGACGGTAATTATCTTTAATTATCGTGATTAATTAGTATTCGGGCAGTTAGGGGTAATAAAATAATATCATAATAATAACAAATGACCCAAAAATGTGTCATAATGCTACTTTTTGTGTCATGGCCTACCATGGTATGCCTTCTTCCAATATTTTTGTCCTAATGTAATCACTTTTGGGGTGATAGTGACACTTTTTAATTTAAAGTTTTTCAAATGAAAGTATAACCAACGTATGTATCACCCAAGTAAAACAATTTTAGTTTTGTCTGTGTGAATTATATATTGGACTATAAATTTTCATTGTAAATATAAAAATATTTTCTACATCATATTATTTTTTATATATTTTTTAGACATTATATAAATTAATTTATTTATGGCACCATGATGATACATCGATTATCTCATTAATGAACGATTTAAATAAAATGAAACTATAATTTAAAATATAAGTATTAAACTTGTTTAAAACCTATTGGATGAGTATATTTCTAACCCTTACCACCTTATACTTTAAATATACCAATGTGGGACCTTTAAAATCAGAAACACATTTCAATATAAAGTAACATTTCTTTACTTTCCAAGAGTGCCCCTCCTCCCTCTTATAAAAGGCCCCCACCTCTACCTCCTTACCCACACCACCCAAGAAATTTGGCTCATCAAAACTCTGCTAAATTTATCTCTCCACATCCATATATTCACCCTATAAGCCTTCCCTTAGGCATAATGCTGTTCAAGAAACCCTTTTGGTTCAATCCAAGGGGAGTTACCCTATTTAATGGTAAAGTCTTCCCTAGTCTTATTTGGTATTTTTTACTTATCCAACCCCCTAAACAGTTATTATTACATTATTTTGTGACAACCCCAGTATATTAAAAATACTAGTATGTTTTTATGATAATTATTAGAGCTCCACTTACTCACACCTCCATCTAATTGTTAAAGAACATACTATTTCTGTGGATGTCGAATTACTGCCTCATGAAACGATGATTGCTCTATCTTCTACTACGACCTCTAATGGTTTCCATTATTATGGAGCTATTTTTATATATGATATATATTATATTTATGTCCTCTATATACTTCTTTATTTTATATTTAAAAAATAACTTTATGCTTTGCATGTTGTGCAAATGCGATAACTTCATTTGAGGAAGTGTGGACTACCGCCCCCTCAAGTGATGTGACTCGTTCATGAAATACATGGAATGTATGAATAATGAAATTAATTAACTTATATGACCAATATAACATACATATTATACTTTAGTTATAATATATATATCTCTCTCTTCTAGTTTTAATTCCATTAATGTTCCAAAGAAATTAAAGTAGCGTTCATGCGTACGTACGGCCTACTGTCTCCATGAACGGTGCATTTCATTTGTTTTTATCTCAAAATTTAATGGAATTAGAATAAAACGAATATATACTAGATATATATTATATTTAAATCATTAATACTACTCTGGATATGATGTACTTACAACTACATTGACAATTCTTTTCAAACAGGATCATTTTTTACTAATGTACCAAACATCGACAAAACGTATGATATGAACACTCATAAGTAACTAATTATTATAACATGATAATATATGACATTAATTGAATAGTAAAATTTAATGTATTTCCTTAAGAAACTATAAATTTACCAATTTTTATTATTCGGGAATATAAATAAATGAACAAGACAAGTCGGACTTGAGGTAAGGGATCCAATCTCTCTCTTTCTTTTTAAGTACTATCTTTTTTGTCACTTCTTTTAAGATCCTATTTCTTATGTTGGAGAATGTTATTTTATATACACCATAATTCAATTTGTATTTTCATATTATGAGAGATCCACTCTTACACTCATAAATTCATTTTAATAATTTTTTAGTGGCATCGTTAGGCTGCCGAATTTTCGTATGGGGATATGTTATCTCACTTTTTATTTCTATGAGATTCATGCTATATTATTCACTATCTCAATTGAGTGGTTTATGAACTGACCATAATTCTACTATTTCTGTAATATACTCTCATTTATGGTTATTTACTTCACCATTGATTAGTCCTTCTTTCGTGGGGGTACATTTCAAAAGTTACCCAAAATGGTAAGGGAACCTTTCACCCTCTTATTTTTAAAATACTTATTTTAGTTTTGTCTGTTAAATTAAATCTTCTTATGTAGGGATATGTTCTTATATATCCTTATTACTATAAATTTTATGTCCACGTGATGATATTCCCTTTATCTCTCTCATCAACTCTTTTTCTAAAATTTTATGTGACGCTGTTAGGCTATCAAATTTTCGCAAGGGAACTTCTTAACCCAATTCCAATTCTTTGGGATAAACCACTACTTCATGATCATGCCATTCTATGAATATGTGTGGATGATATCTGAATGTTTTAAACTGAGTATCCACATATATTTAGTGTATTTATATTTGTCACACATAATTATTTCATTTCTTTATCCTTACTCTAATGGCATGATCCTTGATTGGGATTACATCTCAATTTATTCTCATTGAGACATTTCTTAATGATATACACATTTATTCTTTTATAATGTGTATATACAGACCCTTAGACTTTACATATCCATATTATGTCTATGCTAAAGTCATTTAAATGTTTTGATAATGGTATACATTCATGTGGCTTATAATTTAAATGTTCAAAATGGAAAATGACTCTTTTCTTAAAACAATATGTTAATTAGTTTAAAAGATTTATTCTTGTAAACATTTATCATCCATGTTCATGTTTTAAAAAAAATTGAGGATTTATTTATATGGGCATGAATTTTTTAAAATCCTTTCAAAAGTTTTGAAGTGGTATGGGACACTTTTATTCTAATATCTCTTTTAAATGTCTTCTTTTAATATTTTCAATGTATAAAGGGATTTTACTCTAATAGAGTTTTAATGATTTTATTAGATGTTTTTATTTATGATAATATCATGATGTGATCTCTTGTGATTGAAATTTGGAAATTTTATATTTCTTATTTTCATGTTTTAAGTGTTATGATTATGTTATGGTTCTTGGGAAATGTTTATGAAATTGGGTGGTTCTGTGATAAACTAAGGGCGAGTGAGCACGATATAGCTCTCCAATGCATTGGGTAACGCAAAGGAGTTAAACTCTAAGGTTTCTCCAAAGAGATTTAGGGAATATACTATTATTGGTATTCTAAACATAAAAATTTGGATTACTCCATACCTAAGAATTTCATGAATGCCTCAAGATACCTTTACGTCTTAGGATTTCTACGAGTAATTCCTGAATCTTGTGATTTAATGAGGTATGTTAAAGTGCTTATATTTTATGAGTAAATAATTATTTCATTGATTCATGTGTATACATGGACTAATGTTTTATTTCTGTATTGTTTTATCCCTTAACAAGATTTTTATGCTCATCCCATGTATTTGAAATGCATTCCACAAGACATAAAGTAGAATATGGTCAAGGATGGGATAGAGGAAATGTAACGATGTATAAAACATGGAACTAGACATAACTATTTTGGTCAAGAGTTTATTTTTTGTGAAGAAAAGGAAACTGGGTAAATGTGTCAACCTTGTAATCATTGAGATGTAATAGTTATGTCCTAATTCTCTAAAAATCTAAAATGTGAAAATATCCTCAATGTGAATTATTCATTTAATTAAATAATATGTATTGTACTAAGGCCGGGTCCTTATAGTTGGTATCAGAGGTTGATTTAGATAACATTAGAGGTTATAGTTTTGTTTAAGAATAAGTGACAAGTTGTGTATAACAACACTGGTTATTATATTAGATAGTGTCATTGTTATTTGTGAAAGTTTTAATGAGTTCGGGATAACATGGATAAGTATATCTTAGTGTTTTTCTTCCTATTTAGTACATGATGATTTTGTTGATATACTCACACTGTCCTTTTTGTTTTTAGTAAATGGATGGATCTAGTAGGTACCAAAGTGACAATTGGTTTGAATGAAACTGTGGTGGTTCCCTAATTAAGAGACTGGATGAAATGGGGGATTCAATGAGAAATCTCATTGTTATTCTAAACCAACTATCAGGAGTCATGATCAACCACTTGAACCATGGTGAGAACTATAATGTATCATGTACGAGAGAACCAACTCGATGTGGAAGTTCATGTAATAATTATAAAGGTAACCATTAGGGTTTATATGATCCTTACTTTTGAGGTAATTGTGGGTTACTACATGATATGATGGAATATGGAATGCATGAGATAAACTTGAGGTTAAATTATGTTATGGTTATTTTTGATATTTTATCACTTTTTGAGAATTTTATAAGAGTTTTGTAGTTTTGGAAAATGGACAACACGTAGACCGTGTGACAACCTGTCACGTCTAACGAAGCTGTGAGAATAGAACCCACAACCAAAGTGCGACTCTTATTTATTGCCTACCACTAGAATAAGTGAAGTCCATGGTTAGGTTTACTAATTATTTTTAATTATATGATATTATGATTCATGAATAAGTTATTCTTGGGTAATCTATGGAAATTATTAACCAATCATGGAGGATATGTGATTAGGTTAATTACTTTTCAGTATGAGACTTTAAGAGTAACTGATGTTATTTAGAGATAAATGGTAAGATTTACCTTAGAAGACTATGTGATTAAATCCTTTGGATATTTGGGTTTCAATCATAGTTTGGCTTATCTTTGAAGAATTTTACGGGCAGTTGTTTATTAAATGGTCTTTTTTGAACTTTGGAAAATGTTTGACAAATTTTGGAGATTAAGAGTAATATTTCATTATATAAAGGATTATCCTATTTGTATATTAACTGATCTCGTACTAAAAATTTTGGTTATGGTTTTTTTCTAATGACCTTGGAAGTATATAGTTCTCTATTGTGGATTATGTTATTCTACAGAAGTTGATTATAGTTCTCTTAATGTGAACAAGTTATCTTAAATACTCATCTTTTGGAGAAAATAGGAATTTATGTAAGAAATATAGAAAAAGTTAAAAGTCAACATAACAAGAAATAATGTTTCCTTATGTTTTAGTTTAGTACATAAATAAATCCCTCAATGAAAAATAATTTAATACAAAAATGATGTCTGTTAATTTTTCCGACTGGGGAATCAAATACTGTTTAACCCATCACAAGTTTGTGATATTATGGTTGTTAACTTTCTCCGTAACATGTTTTCTATCACTCCCCTTATAACATGACCATATGTTTTTTCTTCAATATCTATGTTTTCTTACATTTAATCCTAGTATAGGTTAACTTGGGTGACCCTTCAACTTCTCTTTCTTTCTTTTAAAGTGATAGTTAAATTTACACTTTTTTCCGATGTCGGGTTTTCAATGAAGTTTCCTATCCCAATTTTAAAATAGCGAGGATGAAATTCCCAAAATGGGGGAATGATGTAACATCCTAGGTAAATAAATAATATTACATTCTCATGTTTATCTATATTTGGGAATAAAATATTAGTATTACTTTAAAGGGAAAGTTGTGCTCGATGGCGTACCCAATACGCAACAATGAGTTTCTTTGAAATCATACAATGCACACTACTAATATTATAATATTATTTTAAATATTTAATGACTAGTTGTTGTAATGGAGGGAATGAACAGAATTAACTAAAAACGATTACATATGTTTGTAAAATATGTTTACATTTATCCAATAAATGATAGAGGCTTAGAATGAAAATGAATCCAATTTTATGAATAAATACTCAAATATTTTTAAAAGATTGTTTTACCACCATTTGATGGAGTACCTATTTTAAATCCATATTTTGACAATTCTATAAGATCTATTTGACAAAATAATACTTCTTTATAGAATTGGGATATTGAAATTTACATTGGATAAATTTTTGGTATTTTTCTGACAATGTTCATTTTTTAATGAATTGTGAAAAATATAGCATTTTACTTCAAAACTTATTTTTAATCTAATTTAATTATATAGATAGATTATATTTTAAATGGGTTTAAAGTGTACATAGAATATTTTTTTACCATTTAATCCAATGGTGGTCATTGGGATTAATTTCACTTTGAAATTGGATATAAACAATTTTCAATCTTTTGATTGAAAATGTATCTAAATTACCAGCTATTTGTTTTGACAACAAGAATTATTTTTAAATTAATTATTGAAATTTCTGTGTTTGGAATTTGTAAAAATGGATTCCATATTTGGAATCAAAAGGTTCAAATTATGTAAATACGACTCTTTTATTTTTGGACATTATGAATAGTAACGACGGTAATTATATTTAATTATTGTGATTAATTAGTAATCTGGTAGTTAAGGGTAATAAAATAATATCATAATAATAACAAATGACCCTAGAATGTGTCATAATGCTACTGGTTGTGTAATGGCCGACCATGGTAGGCCTTGTGCCAAACTTTGGGTCCCAATAGAATCACTTTTGGGGTGATAGTGACACTTTTTAATTTTTTGTTTTTCAAAGTAAAGTATAACCAAAGTATGTATCACCCAAGTAAAACAATTTTAGTTTTGTTTTTGTAAATTATATCTTGGACTATAAA
This sequence comes from Viscum album, assembly GCA_963277665.1. Classification (NCBI taxonomy): domain Eukaryota; kingdom Viridiplantae; phylum Streptophyta; class Magnoliopsida; order Santalales; family Viscaceae; genus Viscum; species Viscum album. The sequence goes on from OY728145.1 coordinate 2,000,764,031, forward strand.
TAGTCTTTTTAAATCTAAATAATTTTCCTAATTCATAGTATTATTTTATATTTTTTATACATTTAAAAAATTAATTTATTTATGTCACCATGATGATACAACAATTATCTCATTAATGAACGGTTTAAATAAAATGAAACGATAATTTAAAATACAATAATTACAGTTGTCTAAAACCTATTGGATGAGTATATTTCGAACCCATACCACCTTATACAAGAAATATATAAATTTGGGACAATAAAAATCTGAAACTCATTTTAATATAAAGTATCATTTCTTTACATTCCAAGAGTGCCCCTCCTCCCTCTTATAAAAGGACCCCACCTCTACCTCCTTACCCACACCTCTAAATCCATTTGGCTTGGACAAAATCTGATCATTTTATCTCTCCAAATGCCTCTCTTCATCCTATAAGCCTTCCCTTAGGAATAAACCTCATCAAGAAAACCTTTTGGTTCAAACCAATGGGAGTTACAAGATATAAAGGTAAAGTCTTCCCTAATGTTCTTTTGTTTTATTTTACTTCTCCAACCCCTAAATGCTTTTTATTCCTTTATTTTGTAACAACACCAGTATATTAAGCATACAAGGATGTGGTTATGAGAAGGATTAGAGATACACATAGACACACCACCAGCTAATGTTTAATGAACATACTGTTTCCGTGGATGTTGAATTACTGCCTCACAGAACAATGATTGTTCTATCATCTCCTACCACCTCTCACAGTGGCCATTATGATGGGAATATTTTTATATAAGATATATATTATATTTATTTCCATTCTATGCTTCTGTATTTTATATTTAAAACATACCTTTATTCTTTGCATGTTGTGCAAATACGATTATTTCATTTGAGGAAGTGTGGACAACCGCCCCCTCAAGTGATTTGACTCATTCATGAAATACACATAATGTACCAAGAATGAAATTAATGAACATATGTGACCCATATAACATATATATTATACTAGAATTATAATATTTATATATCTCTGATCTAGTTTTAATTCCATTAATCTTCCAAATCAATGAAAGTAGCGTTCAAGTGTACGTACGGCCTACTGTCTCCATTAACGGTGCATTTCATTTCATTTTATCTAGAAATATTATTGAATAATAATAAAACGAATAAAAAATGGATATATATGATATTTACATCATTAATAATACTCTTCATATGATTTAATTACAACTACATTGACAATGCTTTTCAAACAAGATCATTTTTACTCATGTATATAACATCGACAAAACATATGATATGAACTCAGATAATTAACTAATTATTATAACATGATAATATATGACATTAATTGAATAATAAACTTTAATTTATGTCCTTAAGAAACTATAAATTTACCAAAGATTATTATTCACGTATAACAAAAAATGAACCTGACAAGTCGGACTTGAGGTAAGGGATCCCACCTCTCTATTGTTTTTAAGTACTCTCTTTTATGTCACTTATTTTCAACTCCAATTTCATATGTTGGAGGATGTTATTTTATATAAAACATTCTATAATTTTTATTTTCATATGAATAGATCCACCCTCTTACACACATCAATTAATTTTAAGAATTTTTATGTGGTGTCGTTAGGCTGCTGAATTTTCATATAGGAATATGTTATCTCACTTTTTATTTCTGTGAGATTCATGCTATATTTTTCACTATCTCTGTTGAGTGGTTTATGTACTGACCATGATTATACTCTTTGTGTAATATTCTATAATTTATGGGTATTTACATCATCATTGTTTGGTCCTTCTTTCATGGGGGTACGTTTCAAATGTTAACCAAATCGGTAAGGGAACCTTTCACCATCCCATTCTTAAAAGAGTTCTTTTTGTTTTGTCTTTTAAATTGAATCTTCTTATGTTGGGATATGTTATTATATATCCTTATTGCTGTATATTTTTTTCTAAGTGACGAGTTTCCCTTTATCTCTCTCATGAACTCTTTTTCTAAAATTTGATGTCACACCGTTAGGCTATCGAATTTTATGCAAGGGAACTTCTTAACTCTATTCGAATTCTTTGGGTTAAACCTCAACTTCTTGATCATGTAGAGAAATGAATATGTGTTGATGACATATGATTTTTTTACACTGAGTATCAACTAATATTTAGTTTATTTATATTTGTCACACATAATTATGTCATTTCTTTATCTTTGCTCTAATGGAATGATCCTTGATTGGGATTACATCTCAATTTCTTCTCATGGAGACATTTCTTAATGATATGCACTTTTATTCTTTTATAAAGTGTATATACAGACACTTTGACTTTTCATATCCATATTATATCTATACTAAATTCATTTATGTGTTTTTAAAATGGTCTACATTCATGTGGCGTAAAATTTAAAAGTTCAAAATGGAGAAGGACTCTTTTATTAAAACATTATTTTAATTGGTTTAAAATATTTTTTCGTTTAATCATTTATCATCCATGTCCATGTTTTAAAAATGGTTTTAAGGATTTATTTATATGAAAATGAATGTTTCAAAACCCTTTCAAATGTTTCGATGTGGAATGGGAAACATTGATTCTAAAATCTCTTTTAAAAGTCTTCTTTTAATATTTTCAAAGTATAAAGGTATTTTTCTCTCACAGCGTTTTAATGATTTTATTAGATGTTTTTATTTATGATAATATCATGATGTTATCTCTTGTGATTTAAATTTGGAGATTTTATGTTTCTTTTATGCATTCTTTAAGTGTTATGATTATGTTATGGTTCTTGGAAAATTTTTATGAAATCGGGTGGTTCCGTGATAAACTAAGGGCAGGTGAGCCCGATATAGCTCTCCAATGCATTTGGTAACGCGACGGAGTTTAACACTAAGGTTTATCTGAAGAGATTTAGGGAATATAATGTGATGGGTATTCCAAACGTAACCATGAGGGTTACTCCCTATGTAATAATATTATGAATGCCTTAAGTTACCTGTACATCTTATGATTTCTATGAGTTATTCTTAAATCATATTACTTAATGTGGTATGTTAAAGTGCTTATGTTTTATGAGTAAAGAATGATTTCATTTATTGTTATATATACATGGACTAATATTTTCTTTCTGTATTTTTTTAACCCTTACTATGATTTTTAAGCTCTTCCCAAGTTTTTGAAATGATTTCCACATGACTTAAAGTGGAATACGGCCAAGGATGGGATTAAGGAAATGTCAAGATGTCTAAAACATGGAACTAGGCATGACTCATTTGTTCAAGAGTTTATTTTTGTGAAAAAAATGGAAACTGAGTAGATGTGTCTACCTTGTTATCTTTGAGATGTAATAGTTATGTGATAATTCTCTAAAACTCTAAACCTGAAAAGATACTCAATGTGAATTATTCATTTAATTCAAGAATATGTGTTGTACTAATTCCTGGTGTTATAATTACACCTCCTAAATAATAAACATTTGTAAATTTAATCATTAAACCAAAAGTTTATTATTTCCTTTTTTATTTAGCTGTTATATTTATTGGTTTATATATCTTATCATTCTTGGTGAAATGGAAAACATTTTGGTATCATGTTTTCCATAACAATTTCATATTTTTCATAGATTTCTTATTTTCTATTCTAGAACATTTATACATTAGTAGAATAATTTTTAGAATAAAAAAATACATTATTTAAACTTTTATATATAATATTTAATTTATTATAACTATCCACAAGGTTTCTGATAATGAAATAAGTTTTAATTTTCCTCAATGACAGTTAACTGAATGTTATTAGGAATATTGTCCAAATGAAGAGAAAAAGAGCTATAAAATATAAATACCAAAAATATATAATTTTCTAGTAGGTTAACATAATTAATATAATTTTAATATGATTCATAATTAATCTTAAAATATTTTATGTTTAATAAATTAATAAAAAAAGAGTTTAGTGAAGGTAAATGAGAGAATATTAGATAAAATCTTACTCTTTTCTCGGTGTTTCTTCTCATGTACAACACTAGAATTTTTTAATGAATGATGTTGGTTTAATATAGAACATAAATAAAGTTGATAAGGGGTTAATCCAAAAGATTTTAATATATATTGGGCTTCAATAATTGAGTGATGAGTGGTCTTCCAATTGAAGAGAGATTGGTTATTTATAATTGAGGAGAAGTGTGTTTTTGGAATAAAATATGTAATTAAATAATATTCCAAAGGTAAACTGTATAATGATGATATTTTTGAAATAATGAAGCATAAATAAATAAAATATAATCATTTTAGGTATTTTATCCCATTTATAATTCGAATTAAAAAAATTATTAAAATAGAATGTATAAAATAAGAAAATGGTTTTTAAAGGAATGCTTTTAGATTTAGACTTTGGAAAGTTATTTTGAGATTTAGAAATCATGTTTATTATATTTTAAATAAAAATTTATAAAATAAATCTTTTTTTTTCATTCCTAATTTTATATGGATGATTAGTTAATTATTACATTATAAATTATGTAATTTAATATACACCATTAATAGAAAAACCTATATTTTTTACTATTCACCTGAAAATTCAAGTATTTTAGAAAATTACTACAAAAGAAACCCTAAAAATTTTCAACATAATGATTTAAAAAATGAATGTAATTTTATTAATATATTTTTATAAAATAGGTTTTTTTAATTCTTATTGAAAATGTTATGATTATTTTGAAAAATCGTTAAATATTGTTTATTAAATACATGCTTATATTTTCAATGAGTTTTAAATCATGATAATTATTTCTTTGAAATTATAATACTTATATTTACATTAATTAATCATGATAAATATTATATATACTATATTTCATTATTTAGAGGTAAAATTACAGTTACAATAGTGAGGTTACAATTCCAAATGGTTAGTTTTAATTTTCAATGATCAAGTTACTATTTAAATGGTCACGTTACTACATCAATAATCAAATATAATCTAATAAATACTAATTTATTCATTCATTAGTTATTAACCTCAATTCCTTCCATGTTTCTATATTTCTAATTTCATTATTTTTCATTAACATACTAATATTTGGTTTTATTTCTGTAATATTGGTTGTGAGGTGATGATTCTATCAGATTAAAAGGATTTCAATTTTCAACTTCTATTTTAATTAATGTACACTATTTCCTATTGTATATTTTTTAAAATTTCATGTGTTCATTTTTTAAATAATATAATGATTTTAATTAAATAAATAATGTTTTTTTAGTTATTCTACATGTATTATTTGTATAATACATTATAATATAATACAATACCAATATATTTCAAGAAAAAAATTTCATTTATAAACACTAGTTTGTCACAAAATTTCCTCACTTAGAAATTACATCCCAAAAATTTCAACTCATATTCTTTGTTGAGAATTAGTGGTGGTCCTTTTGATTCATTATTTCATTTGGTTCTCAGGTCTCATCTTCATATATATGGGTTTTCCACAGCACTTTGACTAGGTGTTTTGTTTCTTTCATAGAAATTTGACTCTATGGTCAAAAATCATCATAGGATGCTCCTCATGTGATAGTTCATTCTATAACTATACCAGATTCAAATTTCATACATTTTAGGTATCATGTTTGTTTCACAAACTAAGTAGGGTCGTCATTTGAACTAGTGCCCAATCTGGTTCGTGGCATGGCCTAATGATAATTTTAGATCCCAACAGGCTGGCAATAAGTTCCCAGGTATTAATGATAAATCATGTGTAAGATTTTACCTGATTTCATTATCATAGACCACCATAAAAATAAAAAACTAAAACAGGAAACATTCAACCAAACATGGAATAAATAATTTTCCCTATTTCAGATTACAACACCATAAGCAAACCCAAAAAAGGTCTACAATAAAGGAGAAAATTATATCCCATAAACCACAATATGACAAGATGAGTATCACCGTTACGCCACTACCAATAACACCTCAAAAGGAATCACTCTAGAAACCGAAACCACCGTCTCAAAATGCCACGCCTTTACATACATCAATCATAACCAAGTCTACTTACACAAAAATGTGTTTGTAGGCTATGACCCAAATCCAAATAGGATGCCAAATAATAAAATATTCCATGATATAAACATTATAAGATAAAAAAATAGATGTTTTATAAAATAAGAACTATAAACATTTTAGAGATGGTTATTTTAAAAGAAAACATGTTTTCTTTTGAAATCAGAAACCAAATTATACCATATATTGCTGGTAAGTGTGATATCACCATAGAACACTAATTCAAAAATGAAACCATTATGCACTAGTTAGAATTGGGACACTAGGTACATCATATCTTGCTAAAATGTGGCATATAAACCATGAATAATAGTGTTCTAATGCATGAGCAACTATGAGGGGAAACCCCATGGGCCAAGTAGTCTCCAATCGTCATAGAGATTATTTATTGTTGTTGTATCAATCCTTCTAGATAAAACTAGGATTAACATCTTTTCAATCATCTATATTACTACAAATAGTCCACCCACATAAATACCTATACCTCCCTTTGTGCTCAAAAATGATTAACATTGTACATAACACAACATCCTTACATCACTCAATCTAAACTATGAAACACCCACAATATTCCAACACATGCACAACCAAAATCCACTTTTAAAATAAAGAACATTCCAAAACTAATTCAAACATTATTTTCCCCGCCTTATAAATTAAATAAATAAATTTCACAATTTATAAAACACCATATAGATGCACAATAAACATTACACAAGGAATGAACCAAATTTCATATAGAAAAAAATTCAAACCATATGAATCACAAATCTATTCTAAAAATCATTTTGTAATGTACACATAAATCATCGAACAAATCAAAATATTAAATAAAGAATAATAATTTTTTCCAATAATGTTTTAGCATTGAATCACCTATATTTGATGTAGAAACTTTTCGAATTAGGTGTGAAACATCAACTTCACCATAATTTCACCATATTGAAGAAAGATAGAACCTACAACATTAATATTAATTTCAATGAATTAATATATAACAGTAAAATAAGCACCCAACATGATGGAGAAAAAAACCCTAAAAAAGAGGGAAGAAGCCATATAATATAGAAGAAATAAATTATATAATACACTTACATAAATATCTGGATGGAAATCACACCAAATAACCCAAAAAAATGGTGATCTATGGGAGGGGAAAGAATATAGACTCATCACTAGGTTTAAAAATATTGAAGGTGGAAATAAAATAGAATTTTATGAATAAACATTGGGGAAATATAATCATTAAAAAAAGTTTTAATGGCCTGGATTGTCTGCAAGGTTTTTTAAACCATGTGAAGATTGTGAATTTTCCACTGTTTACACAAGATATGTCACATAGAAACCCTGTTCGATTCAAAAATTGGGCTCTAACCATCCAATCATCCTCTATGAAAAACCCCAACATGGTTTCACAGTTACATGTTATACTTTGTATCTTTTGAAAAACCATGTGCCAACAGTACACCACTTGTTATTAACCAAAAATTTAAAATTTAATATTATAATAAAAGGAAATTGAAAAAGTAATTTAATAAACAAAAAAATTGAAGAATACACCAAAATAAATCACCGATGTTACAATAAACCCCACTATGAAAACATTTTGTTCCTGGAAAGTCAACCTAAAGCTTGAGAATATAATAAAAATGGATTTTATTGCTCATCCCACAGATTTCATTCCAAATTATCATGCTCATCATTAATGTGTTACAAAAATAATCAATACCACTTATATAAACTTTCCACAAAGCACTTTCTCATTCGAATCTATAATCTACACTAGTCATTAAATCATGGAAAAATTAGGCTTTATTTATAACTCTTCCCAATTTTTCACATGATGTGGATCTAGATTATATCTCCTCAATTTCTAAACAATGAATATGTCATTAATTAATATCAATTGGAAAAAAAATATAACCTCTATTTCTCCTTACCCACCCACTCGGTGATCTCAAAAGGTTTGTCATATCATTGTGTCATCATTCCTTACTTTCGCAAATGATAGTGACCCAAATGAGGTTCCACTTTCAGGAACAACCAATCACTCATAGAAAATTTAGAATCTCGGTTCCTCTGATTGTAATAATATTTTTTGTGACTTTCTTCTATCAATATCTATTTACATATTAATAAAACCTTCTCAGAAGTATCTTTCACATAACTCGGTCTTAAATGTTAGGTATCACCCTACTCATCCCAACACAATTGTAACTGAACCAGCCAACCCTAGAGCACCTCAAAAGGATCCATTTTAATCCAGAAATATTATTTTTTATAATATATAAACTAGGACATTCTCAAATGGATATCCTAGGATCCTCCAAAATCCATGACACATTCTTGAAAAATAACATCCAATATTTATTTTTCTCATATTTCTCTAGCCATTCGTTTGAGTGTGTTATGCCTTAATCATCTTGATGTGTGACCCCAATAACCTTGAAAGGCCTTCCTAGAATTGAGAGGTCAAACAAGGGTTGCTAACAAAAAAATTGTTGATAAAACACCATGGAACCTTACCACCTTATAAATTACAACCGGAGTAATTATTCAAACTTTTTGGAATCTTTGATCAGAATCAAATAGGATGATTGGGACAAATGGTCAATTATCACAAAATTTCTTTCCCATCCCAATATTTATTAATAAATACAATAATAAAATACATGGAGACCAAATCCCACTTCCTGTAAGGAATGGGTAATAGTAGATGAAAACTAGAGGGCCATTGATGCTCTACTTTTACTTGTTGACATGTATAACATCTCAATATGAAGCTAGTTATATCTCACCTCATACATGGCTACAAAAACTATTGTTATACATAATAATATATATTGGTATCTCTATGATGAATAACCCACTAAAATTAGTGGTTATTCTTTATTACCACATTCCTCTGAGATTACAGTACCATTAACAACCCTTGAAACATAGAACACCCTCGTGAGACAATTACCATCCACGGGGTGTCTCCCTACTATGAAGAAAATATGTAGACTTCTACAACAGCTCTTCACCCAGATTCTACAAATGAATCATCTATAGAAGATAAGGTTCCAAATGAACACTATTAATGAACACACCCAATTGTGCTCCTTAGTTTCCATGTTCAGCTAGGAAAAATCCTTTTTAAGGTCCACTCATCACTAGAATTCCTCAATGCATGCACTATAACTATTCTACTAAATGTGTCACCTAAAACAATACCCTTTACTAGGGTATAGAAAATATTTATGTTTAACCCTTGAAAATACTTAATCCAATGCAGTTTTTTGATGTTCAAATAATTTTGGGTGTAGATGTATGCTAATATTTTATGATGAGAATAGAACACGAATTTCTCTGCAAATAGATAATGACACAACGTCTTTATGAAATGAATCAACACTAATAAATCTATATCATGGGTTGGGTAGTTCTTTTATTGTGTTCTGCATTGGTGAGATCCATATTCCACCACATGATCATATTGAAAAAGCACACATATGATTCCCATACTTGATGCATCATAATAAGCCATGTATCCATTTCCGGATTCAGGAATGATCAAGACATGTGTGGTAGTCAACAGTCACTTCATATTCTAAAAATGCATCTATCAATCCAATCTACATTCAAAATTTAATCATTTACTGTTGAGAAATATCATGGAAGAATCAATCTGGGATAAGTCTTGAACAAACCGCCTATAATAAATAGTTAGTCCAAGATAAATACCTATTTTCAAAAATAATCAATTGATTCTACCATTACATTACTACATGAGTTTTCTTGAGGTTCAACAAAAACTATTTCTATTATATTACATGACCTTGTAAATTTACTTCCCTAATATGGAAAGTGATCTTTTGAAAACATAACCTAAAGACGATGATCCCAAAGACCTCCAAACTAGAACCCAAAATGATTATTATTCTCCTCCATAGATCTAGAATAGACCAAATATGTCATACACAAAAACCACAATGAATATGTTGACATACTGGTGGAACACCCTATTCATAAGCACTATGAAGACCACTAAGACATTCATCAATTCGAAAGGTAGGATAAAGTACTCAAAGTTGTTGTACCTTCTTAGGAAAACCGTATTCGTAATATCCCGATCATTCACCCTAACTTTGTGGTATCCATAATTCAAGTCTATCATATAGATCCACCTTACCTCTTTCTGTTGATCAAGCACGTAATAAATTTTGAAAAAATGATACCTTTTCTTGATATATACCTTATTCATCATTTGGAAATCGATACACAATGGGATAGATCTATCGTCCTTCTTCATGAACTAGATAGGGTGCTCACAAGGAGGGATTCTCAGTATAATGAATCATTTGGATTCAAAATAATCTAGTTGTACCTTTGATTCTGCCAACACGGTGGGGTCATACAATATGTTTTAGGATATATAGGATGTGTTCTTGCTGCCAGATCAATTCAGAACTCCATATCCCATCCTAGTGGGAAGCCTGGAAATTAATCTGGAAATACCATTGGTAAATCATCCATCGCATGAGGTAATAATCCAACAAGAGAGCTACCATTGTCCTCCAACATGAGAGATGATAACTGGTGAAAAATATTACACCATTCCGGGAGTGGATGTCCAATATGACTCGACTGAGGATCCAACTCTCCAAATAAAACCTGAGTAATCCCCTCAAGTTCTATGAAACATAATCACCACCAATGATAATGGATATTATCTTGAATGTGTACCATTCCATCTATGATAATGGTCAAATCAAATAGTTCAATATCCCAAACTAGGAAAATGCTTTCCATATTGACCCCTCACATAGATAGTGATCAAGATGGGAACCTGATACCTTGCTCCTTCTTCATACCCAAAGGTGTTACCAAATCCCTCAAAAGGTATATACTTGGTTGGAAAGTTCAATATATTTACAATATGGGAATATGTAAATGAAATAGAAGAACCAGTATCAAATAAAATACAAGATATATTATATGAAATAAAAATGTTACCTCTATCTACCGAGGGACCTACATCCCATATCATTGGTTCTTAACCCATCTCATGATGTTGCTTGGTCACTGCTTGGGTCTGAACATGAAAAAAAAACTATGGAACTTCCTTGAACTGAATCTGACTAGAAGAGGATCTTATCTTACTTCCACGACCACTAAAATTATATCCTTCCATCTTGGATGGATCTGACAGAGTTGACATTCCCTTGGATGTTACAGATACCACACCATGCTAGTATTGGTGAATCACATTGAATGAATTATACAGGTTTCCCATAGGTCCACATCAATGACACAGTTTTGAAGGGGATGTACATGCAGTTCATGTTTTCCATAACCTCCCACACAAGTGGAACACAACTGAATCCACATCATAATCCACTAGTGAATACTTCTATGAAGGATGTCTCTAACTACCATTTCCATCATTCCCTTTATGATCTAGATTCCTCATTTTCTCAGATGAACTATTTTGTCCATCACTAACATAGACCTAGTAGAACTAGACGTTACTTTTTATTTGATCCCTACCATACAATTTTGATCAACTATATTATTATAAGTATTTATCTTGAGTAGAAAGTCTTGATAATATATCTATGGATGAAAACCCATTTTATCCTTTGATCCTTCATCTTCTCATTGGAAACTATTTTCAGTGCATACCAAACTAGCTCGGAAAAGCAGTTGGAATACTCCACTACTAACTGGTGCCTCTGAAAAAGTTCCTTACACTCTCATGATCTAGCATAGGCCAAAACTTCAGGGCAATACTGGTAATAGAATACATATTTAATGTTATTCCAAATCATCTATTCTTGATTCCCCATTTGGATCACTGAGTCCCACCACCTCAGATTGGGACCTTCTAGTAAAAATGAAGCACATTTCACCATAAAATCTATAGGAGTGCCATGTAAATCAAACTTCTTCACTATCCTCTCAAGACACTCATCTTCTTCTTATGTCATTGTGATATGTCAGATATTAGGAGGTTTTTTTAAGGAACTCCTAGGATCTATCCTTCATAGGACCATATTTAGCTTCACCCACTATTGTAGGTCACGGACAAGGTCCTTATCGCAGAACCTGAATAGTTTGGAACAAAGCTTCCATTATAATATGTTGAAGTAGTGAAGCAAAACACTCAACGTCTTCTTCCCAAATTTGAAATGATATTATAATGGGAGGCATGTTGCTACAAAAAGAAACAATCATAATAAAAAAATCAATACAAAAAATATTCTAAATTTTCAGCAATAATAAAAAATTAAAATAAGCCGGACTCATCAAGACAACATAATGAACTAACCACTTCACCACCACTCAATGTCCATATACAGTATGCAACCTATATATACCACCTGGAGGAGATTTCAACCAAGTATCCCTGCATCACATGGTGACTCGATGTCTTTTATGAGCTCTTCTAGCTAGAAACCCCGCTCACAACAAGGGCCTCTACCCAGGAGCTTCCTATCTCTAGTCTACCTATATTTATCCCAACTAACTTGACCCAAAAGTGCAAAAATTTTCAGATAACATTATTTCATGAACCAAGTTAGTTTTTCATCTAAACCGGCGCCTGACCTAGTCCATGTCATGGCCTGAAGGGCATTCTCAATCCCCACAGGCTAAAAACAGGATCCCCAATATCAAACATAATGCACGATAATGATTTTCCCTGATTTCATTATCCTAACCTATGATCAAAATAAATAAACTGAAATAAAAGGATAAAAACAAACATGGAATAAATAATTTTCCAGATTTGAGATTACAACACTAGAAAAAAATATAAAAAGGGGCTACCAAAAAGGGGAAAAAATATCCCAAAACCCCCCATATGACAAGAGTATCATCTCCCTCAATCGACAACCAAATAAACCTCACAAGGAGAACCTATTGAAACGAAAACTAAAATCCTTAAATGACTTTATTTTACCTTTTTCAAACATAACAAATTATACTTACAAAAAAGGTGTAAGTATGGAGTGATGAAAAACTTGGTAGGATGACACCCAATAAAAATTCCATGATATAAACCTTACAATATAAAAAGAATTCATGTTTTATGACTGTATGACATGAAAAATTTTATATAAAATAATTTATAATGAAAACAGACTTGCCTTTGAAATAACCAAATAAGTGTTTTGTATGTTGATAGAAAGTGTGATATCATAATAGAGAACTCATCAATGGGATAACTATATAGGAACTAGCTATAAATGGTATTCTAGGTATATTTAATCTTGTTGATATGTGTCTTATATAGAAACCACAACTAAGAACATTCTCAAACATAGGATAATGGGAGGGAAAACCCCAAGGGCCTAGTCTTCTCCAATCGTCTCAATGTCTACTTAGTGTTGTAGAAACAATCTATCTAGAAGAAAATAGGAAGAACCACTTCCAAATAATCTATATTATTATTCCTTGTCCTCCCACCTAATTACATGGGCTTTCCTTCATGCCCAAATGTTTTTCCAGGCTACACATAACATGTCTCCTCACATAACTAAAGATAAAAAAGGCAACACAATCAATATTAAAACACTTTCACAACCAAAATTCAGTATTTATATCAAATACAAACCAAAAATATTTCAAAACCCTATCTTTAATACTTTTACAATTAGATAAATCATTTTCCAAATATATATAACACACTCAACAGGAAAAAGAAGGCTTTTCATAATAAATACACCAACTTTCTTACTGGAAAAACTTTTTCAAACCGTATTCGTGTCAAATACATTCAAAATCTCATTTAAAACCACCCACATAAATCATATAACACATCAAATTATTCACTAAATCATAATATAATCATCAAATAATGTTTATGAGTAGAATCACATACCTTTGATGTAGAAACTTCTGGAATCTTATGTTAATCTTCAACTGTACCACAACAACACCTTATAAGAGCAATATCAATCCAATAACATTGTGATTAAACCCAAAGAATCAATATATAACCCTAAAATCATCACCCAACCATCTAAAGTAGTGAAACCCCAATGAAAGCTAGAAACCCCCTATAATATATAAGGAATCAATGAGAGAATACACTTACTTGATGATACATAGGGAAATCACAAAAAATATTGCACAAAAATGGATCTCCAAGTGAGGTTAATGTATAGGAAGGTGTAACTAGGGTGAGTAATCCCAAAGAGGGAGATAATATAGGGTTTTGGTGTTAAAAATCTGGGAGTCAGAATCTTTAAAAACAAATTCGAATAACCTAGATATGTCGTATGGTTAGTAAGCACAGATTAAAAAAATATGTAGTGATCGCGAGGTTTCCACTATTTACCCAGTACATACTGCATGGATAGCCCACATGGTATACATATCAGACTCTAATTGACCAATAATCCACTATCTAAAATCCACAATTGGACATATAGTTACCTAGGTATGTTCACACGATTTCATAAACCATGTACCAAAAGTGCACCCATTGTTGTTTGACAAAAATTTCCATTTATCTACATAACTACATGAAAACCCAAAAAGTAAAATGAAAAACAAATAATAAATTGAATATTACCTCAATAGAAACCATGGTTGTGGCAGTATGTACTTTCTCATGAGAGATACATGGAACATATCTTGAACATGACCTACATATGGTGGAAGTTAATGATGATGGGCCAAAACCCATATAAGATCAAGGATCTAAAAGGGGATAATGTTCCTAGGGATAATAATCCCTTTAATTCCAAATCACATGACAATATTTTATGGTGATTAATGAAGGAAGAAATTGTCTCAAACATCAAAATCAATTTCACTTTGTTAGTTTTCTAAAATGATCATTTTTGGATACTGTAGTGTATTTTATTTATTATTTGATGTCATGAACTTTCTATATTATCTCTCACATAAGATCAATTACAGATATATTTTTTCACCAACATCATCACAACAAGTAGTAGTTCTACATCGATTCACATACATAGATTCAAATGGAGCTATTTTAATACTTGTGTTGCAGATGTTGTGGTATGTGATGTGAACTAATAGGTGATATTGATATCATCGAAATCAAAATACTATTGAGAAGGATATCAAAATTTCAATTAGTATCTGAGTATTTTGTTAAGATTATTAATTAGATTATGTGTGATAATATATTTTGAAATAAAATTCATCATTGATAACATATTGAATTCTTCTCCATAATTTGGAATATATCTGTGGGACGCGTTCAAAGGCGGTCATATTTTGTGCACCATTTAGCCTCCACATCCATTACATATATTATGGAATGTATTTCTAGTATGAAGTATTCCCATATTTTATTTATGTTGTAACGCTTTTTGTGTCGATGTAAGAACACCAATCTTTCTCTCATGTATAATTCCCTTTTCTGTTTGTTTTTTGTGAAAAATAGGAAATTTTGGGAAAAGAATTTAAGGTTGTTGAGGTTGTCCATGGGAACACGGTTGGAACACAATTAGAAAAAACAATTCAACCAACCCCGGAAACTATGCACACTTGACAGTGGCCTCCACATGTGCGGTGCAATGTTTTTCAAACCGTGCGGGCAAGCTGTGTGATGTCCCTAGGTGAGGAAGTGGGCCTTGTACGGGCAGCGCATGGTATTTCCAGACTGTCTGGGTAAGCCGTGTGAAGTCCCTGGGTGAGACAGTGGCAATCAGACGATTGGCGCAAAATTTTCCAAACTGTGGTGGGTAACCGTGCGTCCACTTAATTTTTGGGTTTTTATGTTCCATGCCACTCAGGATTTCCCATTCTACCCTCATTATTCCTCCAACTCATAGCTCACATGTGAGTTATAGTTTCTAGAGGTTGGGAGAACTCCATTTCTCTTTTTGGAGGAAAATTGAAGTGGTTTCTTAGTGGATCAAAGGCAGTTATCCTAAGGTAAGTCCCTCTTTTGGTTCTCTGAGGTTTTGGTTAGGGTTATCCTCTCCCTCTATTAGTTTCTTAGATCCACAATGGTTGCATGTAGATCTAGGTTTGTTTTACCTTTTTGTGTTAATGTTTGAACATATTTATTATAGGGAAGGGTTTTTGAGGTGGTTTCTAGGATGAGTTCACCTGGATTGAAGTGTGTTTGGGTGAAAGGTCGATTTCACCAAACCCTAAGAGGAAGGTGGTTTGTGCCTTTCTGTTGAATGTCTTTCAATTATATTTGAAAAATCACCATTTCCAAGGAAAGGGATATTGTGCCTTTACTGTTTAAACCATATTGTTTGATGGCTTTGTTGGTGTGTGCGAGTAGAAGTTAATTTTATGTGAATATTGTTGATCGCTATGATTTGGAGGTGTTTCCCATATATGTTTTCACTATGACTCTTGTTCTCTGCTTAACTTATTAGGCTGCAATGTTTTCCCATGCCTAGTTTTAAGATGGTGTGATTGATATCTAACATGCTTGTTATGCTGTAGACTATTATCCAAGTAATTCTAAGGATTACCATGGCCATTTTTGCCTTGATGTGCTCGTTGACCTATCCAAGAACGTGAGATCCTATTGTAGTAGAATATAAGGGGAATTTACTGAGTGAGCTTCCTCAGAGTGTCTTTGATCACTTTTGACTATAATGGGGAATTAATCGACTGAGCTCCCTCAGAGAGCCATGGACCACGAGGTGCTATACGAGGAATTGACTGAGTGAGCTTCCTCAAAGAGTCATTGACTACTTTACACTATAATGGGAATTCACTATGTGAGACTCCTCAGAGATTATTTGAATTACATTGGGATATAAGAGGAATTGACAGAGTGAGCTTCCTCAGAGAGTCCATGACTACTTTAGACTATAAGATGAATTGACCATGCGATAATACTCATATAGTCTTTGAATTACTGTTGACTATAAGGGGAATTGATTCATAGTTCTTACTCATAGAGACTTTACATATTCTTATAATTGAACTACAGGTGATAGGCTGTGTGTACTTCCCATAGGGTTACCATTCCTGTTTAGTTGCTTATTTGATATATCTAATTATTACTACTGAGAACTTCCTTGTTTAATGATTTCTATACTTTTACCTGCCATATATTCACTGACTATTAGGCACAGATCATTGGGTGGTTACCTACTAGGATTTTGTCTCACACCCTATTTGGGACTTGCTTTTGGGAAAAAACAGATTATATTTCGATAGGTACAGATAAGGAAAATCACCCTTCTATTACAGATACATGACTTGATATGGAGGTTGAGAGCATGGGAGAAAGCTTAGGTATGCGATGCTGAGGATTTGTTTATCAGTTTCTTTTGTACCTTGGTTTAGTAATTTTTGTATTCAGTATTGTGACTTGTTTGGCTATTTTCCTAGACATATGTATCATGAATCATTTTATATATATGTTCTCAAGGTGTTCATTATTTCAGCATTTCTTTGTTTACTATTGTTGAATATTTACTGCTTCCACTATTTTATATTTTTTTTGCTTTTGCTGTGTCACTCTTCTTATGAGGGCATAGTTTTCCCACTATCACAGTCATGGAGCTCACTGCTAGTCGGGATCCTCTGGTGTTCGAGGAAATGTTCTTGAGGCCATGTGACCAACCAGTTACTGGGTGCCTCTAGGTGTCTTTTGGAACTGGGATGTTACAAAGTGATATCAGATAAATTATTTTCTTTTAACTTACTGTTGGGATCCTATAATTAGGTATAGGATAGTGTAGGTACTTGGTAATAATTTTTTCCCTAGAGTAGCTAACCCCTGTACAGGGAAAATCCATCCTACCTCGTTTGTTGAAAATTTTCTAGTTTTTCAAGTTTATGGAAGATTTGATTTTCATATTTGGATGACTTGCTTTTTTTGTTCTATTACTATTGATTTAATTGATATTTGTTTTCTATCGCAACCCGATGATATTAGGGTATGTAATCTCATGCATCATATATTCACATACTATAAATCACATGTCATGCATTCATGGCATGCCATCTAGGATGCATTAGTGATTTTGTGTCGTTGTAATGGATGTTGTGTGGAATATGCATGGTGTTGTTATAGATGCCTTGATAAGAATAATTGTTGATTGATTGGGTATTTTTGCATATTTTTTATTGAATGAATGCCAAACTTTAGATTTTGAGGTGTTTTGTGCCCCCATGGACTGGAATTTGGTAGATAAATTCCATGTTTTTCTTGTTATAACACGTATAAGATTCCAAGCATTGATTAGTAGGTTGTATGGGCCCTCACGAAAAAAAAAACTGGAACTATCAATGTTTGTTACAGTGTTTTTTTAGATTCTGGAGTAGTTTCTAAGGCCTACTATATGGACAAACCTAGAATACATGTCGTGTAGTGTAATCCTAGTAACCCGTCCATGTCACTAGTAACATGGGCCAGCGAGGCTTGTCTATTAAATCTCACGTCTTTCTTGAACACGCCATGTAGTCTTTTTTAGGAGAGTATTGTGGCTTAACCATGTCGAAGGACATGGGTTGGGGAAGAGTAATCAAGTACATGTCATGTGTTATGTGAACACGCCTTGTGTTTGGGGTGGTACATGACCAATTTTGGCAGAAGTACAAGCCCAAGTGAATGACTTAAGGGAATGTGTCGTGTAGGGGTTATTAATGTCATGTAGTCATGTTTTGTAAAACTTGAAGGATTTTTTCTCGTGTTCCCTCCTTAAAATTATAGTTTTCGTCCTTGATAATCAAGATCTAAGGTGTGTGCTTGACCTAAGAGAGTCATTCCACCGAGATGTCCAATAGTTGTACGCCATTTGCCAGACGGTGATCAGACACTAGGCATGGTTGTTCAGGGACTTCCCGCATATCCTCCATTCATGCAAGTCTTGGATCCAACCATTATAACATACACGAGAGATGATGATCAGTTCAGGGAAGGCTTTATGTGGATGATGTAGACTTTTCAGGGAGAGACTCCTCCTAACCCGTCGATGGAATAATTGATAGGGGTCGTTTAGTAGTAGTATCCTCCCACTTTCCCAGTGGATAGAGGACCCCATGCTACAGAGTTAGGCTAGAAGCCACACTGACGATCTTCGATCATTTAGAGATACTTCCAGAGAGTAGGGTGAAGCTCTCTACCTATATTCATTGAGACTCCACCAAGATGGTGTGGAATGTGATCTCATAGGAGGGACACTAGCAGAATATGTCTTGGGATGAGTTTCGGCGCATCTTCTATGATTACTTATATCTGAAGACTTTGAGGGACTATCGCCTGAGAGTTTATGAGTCTGGAGTAGAGAACTCTCTCTATCATGGAGTGTTCCATCCGCTATAATGAGCTACATCATTTCATTCCAATTCTAGGAGGTGATGAGTAGTTCCTTGCAAGGAATTTCTAGGATGGTCTCTTCCAAGACATCTAATCACTGGTGAACATCTTCAGGTTTATTTCTATATCCACAATAGTCAACTAGGAGTTGATCATGGAATGTAATATGAGGGATTATAGAGCTACGAGCCAGGTCGGTTCAGCATCCAGAGTTAGTATTCATCCTACTAATAGCAGGAAACGCCATAGAGAATCTACACTTGGAGACCAGAGTGGGCAGGTTGTGTCTTCTTGTAGCCAGGAGGTGTGCTACCAGTGCAGGAAGAGCGGGAATACAAGGCCACATTGCCCGAGAGACCCTGTGGAGTGTTGATCTTGCGGCATGATGGGGCACCTTCATCACTTCTGTCAGATCTTCATAACTTTATCAAGTGATAAGTGTTATTCTATTAGTCCGCATTCAGGAGCAGCGCCACCGGTTTCCCACCTCTCTCGGTACTGTATTTTATCCTGCCATTCAGGATGAAGTGGAGTTCGTGTTCGTGGCAACGAGTTTCTAGTCTTTCAACGACATCAGTGTTGATCACCTTAGTGTGGTCAGGTAATGGCACAGGGCCATGGAGTAGGCCAAAAATTTTCAGGGGAGTATACCTAGCAAGATTAGGATCTCAGACCATCTACCATTCGAGATACGATCCTCATTGCCTAAGTTTTATCATTATCTCTTTTTGATACAAGGGCCTCCAATAGCTTTATATTTGTTTCTATTGTAAATATCCTTGCAATATGCATATTTTCATCTACCCATATTTTGACACTAGATATTCCGTTGGGGACTAGAACGGCTACTGTACGTCAATTCAAGGAGTGCCCTCTATATATTGGTGGGTGTCACTTTTTATGGGTCCTCTATGTCCTAGTGATGTCAGGCTATGATGTCATTCTCAGAATGGACTGACTAGTTCACGTCTAGGAATTCAACGAATTTCATCATCGAAGGGTGATTTTCATAGCACTAGTTGGTGGATCGTTTCATTGTAAGGGAAAATGGGATGTCTAGGTGAGTATAGTGGGCCCAGAGCATCATGGGTAAGGGGGAGTTTTATCCCATATTTCTATCATGTATCTAGATGATCATGGGCCTTCGTAGATGGACATTTCTCTAGTGGTGGATCATTTCATAGATGTATTTCTAGAGAACATTTCATGTTTTCCTCTGGAGAGAGAGGTAGACTATTCAATTGAGCCAGTTCCAGGGGTGACACTAGTGTCCATTCCTCCTTAGAGGATGGCTACACTAGAGTTGCAGGAGCTCAAGAAACAGTTGGAGGTGTTGGAGGCAAAGGGTTTCATCAGACCCAATACTTCTCCTTAGGGTTCACCTATCGTTTTTGTGAAGAAGGTAGATGGTACCCTCACGAATTGTGTGGATTATCAAAAGCTGAACCAGTTGATGGTCAAGAACCGGTATCCCTTTCCTAGGATTGATGATCTCTTTAATCATCTTGGAGAAGCCCAGTTGTTCACGATGATTGACTTGATTTGCGGTCACCATCAGTTGTGTGTTAGACCATATGATATACCTCCTACAGCCTTCTAAAGTATGTATGGTCTACACGAATATATGGTTATGCCAATCGGTCTCATGAAAACATCTAGTTTTTTTCTGGCACTGATGAACTGAGTATTCCATCCATACTTGGATTCTTTCGTGGTTGTCTTCGTGGATGATATCTTGGGGTACTCTCACACTTGACATGAAAATTCCACACACCTTGAGATCATTCTGAGTACAATGAGAGAGCATCAGTAATATGCTATGCTCTCAAAATGTCACATTTGGATTTATCAGACTCACTTCTTGGGTCATGTTTTCTCAGAGAGAGGAGTATCCGTAGACCCAGCGAAAGAGAGAGTAATTGTATTTTGAGAGAAACTAAAGAACGGATTTGTGGTATGATGTTTTCTAAGGATGGTTGGATACTACAGATGTTTCATAAATTAATTCACATAATTAGAAGCACTACTGACGGGTCTGACTAAGAAGGGTGCAAGGTTTTTGTGGTAAGACTCTTGTAAGTCAGCCTTTCAGGAGATGAAAGGGAGACTGACCTCAGAACCGATAATAGACATGCCAGATCCAGGAAAGTGCAATACTTTATAATGTGATGATTCAGGAATTAGGCTAGGAGTTGTGCTACGTAGGGAGATGGATTCATTGTGTACGTGTCTCAGCAGTTGAGACCACATGAGAGGAACTACCCAACAGACGATCTCGAGTTAGCAGCAATTGTTCATGTCTTACGCTCTTGGAGACATGATCTTCTGGGAGGGAATTTTGTGGTTTTCACTGATCAGAGGAGTCTCAAGTATATCTTTACTTAGCGAGGTCTGAATTTGAGACGATGAAGATGGGTTGATTACCTTCAGTCTTTTATCAGGGAACATGCCTAAACGCCTGGAGAAGGCAATGTTGTGGCTGATGGGTTGAGCACGAGGACTCAGATACAAGCAGATCATGAGGCCAGTATTGAGTGAAATCTTATAGATCTATTATCTGAGATGCATTTCAAGGTGCATGAAAAACATTGGTATACATTCCTTTATTCTATAGTAGTTAACTCTACCCTTCTTGATCAATTACATATGAGGAAGCTACCAGATTCATAAATCCAGGTCCTATAGGAAAGCGTGTTAGGAGAGAACCATATTCATTGTGGACCAAAGGTGAGGATGAGATCTTTCATTTCTAGGGGCACATATGGGTGCCTGCAAACTTATGTGAGGATATGTTATGGGACATTCATTCCTCAGTTTGTGCAGTTCATCTGGGATTCACTAAGATGCATCGTGACTTACATCGTTAGTATAGGTGCTTAGGTATGAAGACATATGTTTCTGATTTTTTCATGAGTTGTTCCACCTATCATTAGGTGATGGAGGAGCATCAGTGACTAGAAGGGATTTTACAGTAATTACCCATTACTGGGTGGAAGTGGAAGAACATCGCAATGGAAATTGTGATGGGATGGTTGTGGTCACCTTGAGGGAATGATGTAATTTGGGTCGTCATTAATAGACTCATGAAGGTTGCTCAAATATTTCCAATCAAGGAGACCTTCAGCGTTGATGAGATGGGATGGTTGTAAATCTGTTTGATTGTACATCTGCATGGAGTTCCACAATCCATCATTTTAGACATGGCCAATACGAGCATACGATTCAGGTTCTTGAGGACATGCTACGAGCATGCATTTAGGATTTTGGAGGATATTGGAAGATGAATATAACACTTGTGGAATTTTACTACAATAATAGTTTTCGCGAAACTATTCAGTTGGAACCTTATGAGGCTTTGTATGATAGGCCATGTCGATCACCCTTGTGTTGGATGGAGGCAAGAGAGGTAGCTATGCTAGGACATCATCTTGTTCAAGAGACCACATAACCTATAGAGTTTATTCGGAAGAGGATGGATAATTCATAGTCTCGGCAGAAGTCTTATGCTGATCAATGGAGATGACCTCTGGGGTTCGAGCTCAAGGACCAGGATTTCCTGGGTGTTACACCATGGTTGGGACACATGAGGATTATGAGAAAGGGTATGCCTTTGTCGTGATACATCGGGCCATTGGAGGTGTTAGAGAGAGTTGGGCTAGTTTCCTATCGGTTGTTGTTACCTCAGTGGTACATGGATAAACATGACTTTTTCATGTTTCTCCTATTCAACGTTAATTTTTAGACCCATATCATTTCTTTCAACCTGGGGAGTTTGAGTTCGAAGTGGACGCATATTTCGAGGAGAATCCCATCCGAATTTTTGATCGCAGGACAAATGTTCTTTGTGGCCGCTCTGTTCCCCTACTATGAGTTTTTTAGTAGCATGGGCGAGTACATGACAAGACTTAGGAGAGGTAGGCCGATGTGCAAGCATAATGGACAGATTTGTTCAGTTTTTCTTCAACTATGCCACCTTTCTAGGAAAATTCAGGGATGAATTTAATTAAAGTGGGATGTTTGTAATAAACCATATCATCTTCTCAGGTATATTTCTCTTTTATGGTCATTTTTGAGAAATGGTGAAATTTCTATAAAAAACCATTAATGTTGTGGAGGTTGTGTATGGGTGCATGATTGACGCAACATCTAAAAAAACCTTGCGGCTAGCCCCGGAAATCATGCACCCTTGAAAGTGGGCTGCGCACAGGTGGCACAGGGGTTTTCAGGCATTGCGGGCAAGCCCTATGATGTCCTTGGATGAGATAGTGGGCTCCACACGGGCAACACAATGTTTTTACGAACCATGCGGGCAAGTCGTGCAATGTCCCTGGGTGAGACAGTGGAAACTGCAAATTTGGCGCACGGTTTTCCAAACTGTGCAGGGTAACCATGCGGCCACATAATTTTTGGGTTTTTAAAACACTGTGCTCTCAGGATTTCCCATACATCCCTCATTCTTCCTCCTACTCGTGGTTCATGTTGGAGTTCCTATTTGCAGAGGATAGTGGAGCTCTTTAGATCGTTTTGGAGGAAAATCAAAGTGGTTTCTTGGAGGATCGAAGGCGGTTCTCCTTGGGTAAGTCCCTATTTTTGTTCTTTTGGGTTTTTGATAGGTTTATCACTCTCCCTCACATAGTTTCCGAGATCTAAAAGGGTTTCATGTAGATCTAGGGTTGTGTTGACTTTGTGTGTTAAAGGTAGAGCTTGTTGATGAAAAGGAATGGTATTTGCGGTGGTTTTGAGGGGGCGTTCATTTGGATTGTAGTGTGTTTCGGTGAAGGGTTGATTTTGAAAAACCCTAAGAGGTATGTGGTGTGTGCCTTTTGGTTGATAGTATTTGAATTATATATGAAAAATCACCCATACCCAAGAACGAGGTGTTGTGTGTTTTCCGTTTTAACCCTATTGTTTTCTTTCTTTTTCGGTTTGTGCGAGTAGGGGTAAATTGTATGTGAATAGGGTTGATTGCATTGATTTGGAGGTGTTTCCCAGACATATTTTCTCTATGACCCTTGTGCTCAGATTTTCCTATTAGGCTGCCATGTTATCCCATGCCTAGTTATAGGATAGTGTGATTGATATCTGACATGCTTGTTATGCAATAGGCTATTGACCAAGTAATTCTGAGGTTTTCCTTCTCTGTTTTTCCTTCCTATGATCGTTGACCTACATATGGCTATGAAAACATGCTGCAATACACTATATGGGGAATTGACCATGTGAGCTTCCTAAGAGAGTCTTTGAGGACATTATACTACATGGAGGAATTGATAGAGTGATCTTCCTCAAAGAGCCTAGAACCACTTGGGGATATAAGAGGAATTGACCGAGTGAGTTTCCTCAGAGATTCATTTACTTCTTAAACTATAAGGGGAATTTACCATGTGAGCTTCCTAAGAGATTCTTTGAATTACTTTGGGCTACAAGAAGAATTTACCACGTGAGCTTCATCAGAGTGTCTTTTACTACTTTAGAGTATAAGGTGAATTGATCGTGCGAGCTTTCCCAGAGAGTTGTTGAAATAATTTTGACTATAAGGGTAATTGACTGAGATTTGTTCCTTAGAGATTCTTTACATATTCTTATAACTGAACTAGTGGGGATAGGATATGTGTACTTACCAGAGGGATACTGTTCATGTTTAGCTGCTTATTTTATATATGAATTTTTTTATACTGAGTACTTCCTTGTTTACTTCTTTATGTAATTTTACCTACCATATATCCACTGACAGTTAGGCATAGATCGTTGGGAGGTAGCCTACTAGTATTTAGTCCCACACCCTGTTTGGGCGATGATTTTGGGACCATAAAAATTATATTGCTGTGGGTATAGATAGGGGAATGAATCCTTCTACATCAAGTACATGACATGTTATGGAGCTGGAGAGCATGGGACCAAGCGTAGGTTTGTGATACTGAGGAATTTTTTATCATTTTCTTTTGTAATTTTGTTTAAACTATTTTTATTCAGTATTGTGACTTCTTTGGTTGTTTTCCAAGACATATGTGTCATGAATCATTTTATATATATTTGATAATGTTGTTAATTATTTCATTCTTCCACTGTTTAGAGTTTTTAGATATTTATTGCTTCCACTATTGTATATTTTTTTCTCTTTTTCTGTGTAACTCTTCCAATGAGGGAATTGTTTCCCCACTATGTCACCCAAGACCCTCGCTTATAGAAGGTAGCCTCTGGCATTCATGGAAATGTGCTTGATTCCATGTGACCAACCCGGTACAAGGTGCCTCTGGGTGGCTTTCCGAATTGGGATGTTATAGTCGATCCACTATAATAAATATCTAATGATTCAATTGGATATTTTTGGGAGACTAGAAAAAAATTTCATAGTGATGTTATCTCATCTTAACATGGGTATATGTAATGGATGTATCATACCCTTGGAATTAAATAAGTCACCTTTAACTATTTTACATACAAAATACATTGAGGTGTACTCAATGATCACTTTCTTAATGGAGTACCACCATAGGCTCTTTTAGATATCAGAGTACATCATAATTATTTTTGGGTGGATGGAATAATATATTCTTTATGTGTCATCCAAAATCTCATTCTTTACCATAAGTGATAATGGAACACAAATCCTATTTCCAAAATAAATCACACAATCACCATATATATATAATTAATTAATCTTCCCTTCCATTAAATCATCCACCCTTTTGATTCTCCATATCATCCCTTTGTGCCTCCTTGATCATTCCATGGATATATTTTTGGAAATTATTTTGTGAAATGTATTATTTTTTCCTTCTTTTATTACTTCCATATCCCTCCCTTTAATATCAATGAATATAGGGTGTTTCACAATCCATTACTTAGATAGATTAGGAATTTTTTTATTCTAATAGCATAAACTACGTTGTTTTCCCTTCATGGATAGTATTGCAAAGAGAAATTGTAGTTATGGATCAACACTAACCATCATAGACTATGCATGTTGAACTCATTCTCTATGAATATATACAGTAAACTCTTTTTATTTATATATGGAGCATTCATATCTCTATAGTGGCAGTGCCATCAAATATTCAATCTGATGATCAAAAATGATAACTCTAGATCATGTGTTTGGGAGTTCATATCATGGATCATCAGTTGTAGCAAGTCATAGGCTATAAATTTTCCCTTCCTTATGAGTATACAACCAAAAACCTTTTTCTATGGTTCACAATATATGATAAAAAATATCTTTAATTTATGGTATTGTGAGTATATGTGTAGTGATTTTCAAATTCATGGTCTCCTTAAATGTTTTAATACATTCCTCCAGCCTGACATGTTTTATAGTTTCCATATTTACTTATTTAGTGGGAAATAAAATCATGTGAAATTTCTTAAAAACAGTCAGTAATAATATTCTAATCCATGAATAATATGGATTTCCTTAACACATGATGCTATCTTTCACACTAAACCGACATTATCATTGAAGGATCTACAAAAATTGCCTCACTATAGGTCATTTTCCTTAGGAATGTGACATGCTGCATCAAAATGTAACACTTTCTAAACATAACATACTTTTTTCCTTTTTTAATATCTCTATCACTATAATTAAATACTATTCATATTACTCTTTCTATTGGAGTATCTGATAATATCATCGATAAATACTTCAAATAAATGTCAATGTTTTCTATAAAGACTCTATTCATTAAATCACCGAAAATCATACATGAATTACTAATTCTAAAGGTAATTACTATGAAAACATTTTTGGAGCACTTGGTTTAAAAATATAACATCCAAGTATCATCCTTAATCACTATAAAATGATTATATCATGAATAATGGTTTACCATTTATAATTAATGAGATCCTCATAGTTGATCAAACTAGTCCTCAAATTGTGTTATGGGTTACTTGTTCTTTATAGTGAACTTTTTCAGCTTTTGGTAATCTATACATGTCCTCCTTTATCCATATTTTTTATTTAAAAATAACATTAGTTCACCCTAATGAGATGCACTAGGACGTATGAACCTTTTATCCAAATTCCATTTTAGCTACTTCAATAATTACTCTCGTTCAATAAGGACTATAATATAGGGGAAATTAGATATAGGAGTTTATTTTGTTATATTACCTATTTAGATCATTATCTCATGTCATGGGAGAAGTATTGGTAACTATTAAATAAATACATTAGTGTAATCCCTCATAATGTGAATTTTCAAGACGTTGATACCTTCCTTTGACTCATCATTTTGGGCAATGTATTCTTCGTTATATGTTACCAACACCCTCACCATTCATGGACTTTCCCAAATTGATTCATGATATTCCATGAATTTTTAGGGGTGCATGTGGTGGTTATAATATTGATATATATTACCCTTTTTGAAAATTTCTTTTTGATATATATAATAAGTTCAAATCTTTACCTATAATAGAATAAATTCCATTTCTGTAGGATTTGAAGATGTCCTGGAAAAATCTTCCTACATATTCTAAAAAAAGAAGAGTCCAACACTAGGGTTGAAATTATATAACCACTAGGTTTTTTTATATAAATCACTTCAACAATGTATTAGATATTTTATTCATTAGTTATATTAAAACAATCAAGATCTAATGTAATTTGTAGAAATATAATCAAATAAAAAAATAATTCCTGAGTGAATCAGTAGTGTACCTTGTAAGAATTAATTTTCATGATCCAAATATACCAAAGTGATGGCATATGACTTTTCTTTACTATATTGGATTTGGTAGTTTCTGATATTGAATACCCTTAAGGAGTTGTAGTGTATTTAACTGGCTTTTATAGCTCCCTTACGGTCTACAGTTGATGCAATGAATAATGGATAGTGAATTATTTGGTTCCTTCCTTTCATCCATTACATTAGTGAGATTCTTCATGTATCTTTGACATTCATGAGCATGTTGGAACACTCTACCATTATGAATTAACTCCCTATCCATTTAAGGAAACTCACATGATGATTCTTACCATATTATTGAAATTGGAGTTATTGGATCCTCTTTCTTTTTTTTCATCTGATGAACCATCTGGGAAATCCATTCTTCTCCTCCCTTGAATGTAAACATAGGACTATTCAAAAATCAGTGTACCTACATTGAGATCACATCGAAGTATATCATTATAACTTTTAGAGTCTTGGATCACTAGATCCTTTTGAAGGTGTGGATTTAAAACACAATAAAATCATTATTTTATGATATTGTTGTTGTTAATAAACACCTAGGTGTGTCCTGAAAGCCCATTGATATTTTCATGAAATAGATGACAGATTCCAACTCCTTTTTAGCAAGACCTAGTAATTCCATATCTATCATTTTCAAAATATCTTATGTGAAATAATTAATAAGGGATATCTTTTTAATGTCTTCCCATTTAATTTCATTGATTTCAAACTTGTTTATGCATTAATTATTAATTCACTGCATCTATCAACCTCTATATATAATCAATAAATATTTAGAGTCAAATTCTAATTCCCATAACAGTGGATTACATAAATAATATTCTCCATTGAGTTGACCCTAATTTGTGCAATAATATGATCATAAGATCCACATAACATTGAAGTTCGTTTCTATATAAAGGACACGATAACTAGTTTCTTCTTCTTAGATAACAGTGGATGATACTTATGGTTTAGGTTATTATCCATTGATTAAGAGAACTAAATAAGAATCACCATGATTTTTTAAATCTATCCCCCATCACATTTATAATTTTGATGATGTAATCATTGCATATTCCAAAAACTATGTTATTGTCCTAGATTAATTTGGTTCCCACAATTTTCTAAATTATAATGGTTTTAAACAAAAGGCAATTCCACAAATAATGAAAAATTAATATATTCTTATACTCAAATTAGCTCTATATTCATTACTTCTATTTACCCCATGATTATCGTTTTTCTAAAATTATTCTCCTATGTTATTTACCTATACACATACTTATAATAGTGGTTTTCACTAATTATTTTTAATCCTATTTCCCAAATTAAAAATACGATAACTTTGATACCGACTCTATTGAGGAAAATTTTTCAAACAAGATAATTACAACATTTTTACGACAAACAACATAATAGAGATAGAAATATATGAACCAATGGTTTAGTGTTTGGGAATACTAGGTAAATAAAACATGTGTTATAATAAAACAAAAGAATTTATTTAAAACATTATTCTTTATACTTATAAAATCTCATATTCCCTTAGTATATGTAATCATCTGAGGATATACATCAATTAAATTGGTGAGAAAACATGCCAATTAGAGGAAGACTAAGGGATAAGATTGAATACGCATAGGATAATCTTAAAAAACATGAAGGGAACCTTCTAAAAAGAAATTTAATGTGTTATATGCATAATAATGAAACATCATGTCATAGTGGTCAAATAACACATATAGTTGTGAACAAAGCTATTATCATTTTCATGTATAATATATGTGCATAAATTGTAACATCATCACTGTGAACAATGATATTATCATATTTAAACATAATAGGAATCATCTCCTGAGATAAATGATATTACCCAATGCATTGGGGGTTGTATAATTATGGGCACACTAGTCACATCATAAATGCAAATAATCATGCATTCCACATAGAATAAAAATTTTAGTCTTGAAATAACTCATTGAATGTAATGGGTTTTATAAGGATTTCGTAATGAATATGTTCATGAATAAATATTGTGGTTCCAAAATGAATTAGAGAAAAAATGTATGTAATAAACATAATCTATATTTATTGTAGAAGATTCAACTCAATATGTGTCAAAGATGTGTTTTGGAAAGAAATTTATATTATAATGACATTGGTATTTCTCAGAAAAAGAATCTTTTTAACGAAAAACACACTTATTTCCATAAATACAATTCGGAATAATAGTGAAAGGATATTTATGAAATATTAGGCATATATCCATACATAAAATGATGAAAATTATGGTTAACCTTATGAAAATGAGTTGGGATCGATAATCCAGTTACATTAAATCCCCCATTATTTTTTCACTTTTACACCTCCTGAATAAAAACTATATAAAATATAACATTTAACAAAACGTTAAATATTTCCAATTTTTTTAAATTTAATAAATTATAATTATTGGATTATATTTCTTAATACTCGTAGAAAAACAGAAAGCATTTTGAAATTCTTTTCCTTAACAATTTCCTATTTACTTTAATATTCCATGATTCCTTAATGGTCGTTAATAAATTTGTATAATTAATTATGGAATAATATAATGTATATATTTATTCTTATATACATCAAAAATAATTTTTTATAGTTTGGTTATAAGTAAATTAGTTGGAGACATCCTCATTGTCGGCTAACCGACGGTTATTGAGAATGTTGTCCAAATGGTGAGATAGATAGGAATAAAATATTAATACATCAAAAACATAATTTTTATAGTTTTTTTAAATCATTAATATTTTATGAAACACTTACAAATTATTCTAAGAATATTTCATTTAAATCATGTTGTAAAAAATTGATGTGAGGAGAAAAATGAGCGATGATTTGAAAAAAAATTACCCTTTTTCTCAATGTTTATTCTCTTGTAAGACTCTCGAATTCCACGATAAATTGGATTGGATTACTCCAGAATGTCCTTAATGTTTATAAGGTCTTAATAAATAAGATTTTTCTAGAATTTTGGTTTTTTATGTGATTAAGTACAGGCTTTCCTATTGGATTAATATGGGATATTTATACATGGTTATGGAGGTATTTTTAGAATAAAAAATAAAATAACATATTGATTAAAATATAAAACATATAATTGTGATATTACAGAAATATTTAATAATAAATTGATAGAATATATATTTTTAAGGATTTAAACCAATTTATTATTGCAATTCATAAGTCCATTAAAATATAATGAGGAAATTGAAAAAAAAATGTTTATGAAAGAATACATTGGAATTTTTTACATTAGATGTACTTTTTTGGTCTGGAAATCAAATTAATTTTATTTTAATGACTAATCTATGAAATTAAATATTTTTTGGTCTATACTAATGTAATAAAAATTATTCATTAATTATTACACCATTAATGACGTATTTTAAATTACAATGGTTATTGAAAAACTGTATTTTAACTATTGATATAATGATTGATGTATTTCAGAAAATTACCAAAAAAAATCACCCATTAAAAATTTCAAAATGATGATTCAAAAAATGTAATAAATTTTGAAAAATAATTATCTACCATAGTATATTTTAAATTAAAATATAAAAATTATGTTTTTATGAAATACATTTAAAGTAATATTATTAAAAAAACTATATGTTTTCTTTGAGTTTTTAATTTAGATATTTATTTTTTGGAATTAAAATATTTTTATTTAATTAAATTACTCCTGATGTATATTATTTGTACTATATTTCATTATTTTGATGTCAAATTACCATTATATAGTCCATATTACCATTCACAATGATAATTTTACTATTCTCATCAGTCTAGTTATTATTCCAACAATAACATTACTATTACAAT
Source organism: Viscum album (assembly GCA_963277665.1). Classification (NCBI taxonomy): domain Eukaryota; kingdom Viridiplantae; phylum Streptophyta; class Magnoliopsida; order Santalales; family Viscaceae; genus Viscum; species Viscum album. The sequence goes on from OY728145.1 coordinate 2,000,795,870, forward strand.
GGATGTGTTTCCTCATATGTACAATAATTCATTCCAATATTCATTATTCACTGATATTATTCCCAAGGATCTATAGTTCCCTTTTCTAAAATTTCAATTGGTTTACTAATTATTTTAACATACATATAGTTTTTTTATTGAGGCGGTGTTTGTAGCGGATTAGAAAGATCAAAATTTTCTCCAGTTCTTAATTTATATTGTTTTTCACACTTTAATGTTTTTAATTTCATATTTTTATTTTCTAAAAAAAATTATTTCTATTCATTAATGAAAAAAATTGGTTCCTCTATGTTTTGTATTTGTATAATATTGTATGAAATAATATTTCACGCATATATTTTATGAAACAAATATATTTGATAAACTCCTAGATGTTACAATTTCAGTAAGATATTTTATGTTCCAATTTTTTTATATTGATTGTAGAATAAATTGAATTCACCACATCTTTGTGGAAATTCACTAAATATTCAATTTTCACATAAAATTAGTATCCATGTATGAAAATTTTAGAGGTGTGTATGGGTATTCTACCTCTATCCTATTAATTAATGTCATCTTTAAAGTTATTCCAACTCATCTATTCATGAATCCCCATTTGGAAAAATATGTACCACCACCTCAGATTAGGACCTTCTTATAGAAATGTGGAACATTTCACCATGAAATCCATAGGAGTGTCAAAGAATTCAAACTTCTTCCCTATCCTCTCAAGACACTCATTTTTTTCATATGGCATTGGGATACCTCCAAAGTAAGGTGGTTTTTTCTTAAGGAACTCCTAGGATCTATCCTTCATAAGATCATATTTAGCTTCCCTGGCTATTGTAGGACAAGGACCTGCTCCCTATCGCAGATCCTGGATAGTTTGGATTAATGCTTCCACTTGAATATGATCAAGTAGTGAAGTAGAACACTCTAAAACATCATTCAGTAATTGAAAATGAATTATAAGGGGAGGCATGTTGCTACAAAAAGTAACACTAATAATAAAAAATCAATACAAAATATATGAAAATTTTCAGAAACAATTAAAAATTAAAATAATCCAGACTCATCATAACAACATAACGAACATAACACATCACCCCAACTCAATATCCATGTACTGTATGCAACCTATATGTACCACTTGGAGGAGAAATCAACCATCTATCCCCCCATCACATGGTGACTCGATGTCATTCATGAGCTCTGCTAGCTAGAATCCCTACTGAAAACAAGATCCTCAGGCCTGGAACTTCCTGTCTCTAGTATATCTTGATTCATCCCAACTAACATGACCCAAATGTGCTAACCATGTCAGATAACATTGTTTCATGAACCAAGATAGGTTGTCATATACACTAGCACCTGAGCTAGTCCATGTCATCACTCGAAGGACTTTATCAATCCCCATAGGCTAACAACATGATCACAAATATCAAAGATAATGCATGAGAATGACTTTCCCAGATGTTAGTATCATAACCTATGATCAAAATAAATAAACAGAAATTGAAAAGATACAAATATTCATTGATGAAATAATTTTCCAAACCAGATCTTACAACACTAGACATAAACCAAAAAAGGGGATACCAAAAAGGAGAATAAAAATATCCCAAATCCCACCATATGACAAGAGTATCATCTCCCTCAATCGACCAAAAAAACTCAGAAGGAATACCTCTAGAAACCAAAACCACAATCTCTAAATGACTATCTTTTACCTTTGTCAAACATATCCAAGTCTAAATACCAAAAATGTGTAAGTATGTAATTAAAAAAATCCTATTAGGATGACACCAAATAATAATTCCATGAAATAAGAATTAAAATAAAAAAAAATTCATGTTTTATAAATTTATCACTTGAATCATTTTATGGAAAATAATTTTTAATTAAAACATTACTGCCTTGGAAATAACCGAATAATTATTTTTTATGTTGATAGAAAGTTTGATAACATAACTGAGAACAAATCAATGGGATGACCATCTATGAACTATCTATAAATGGGACACAAGGTAGATTTTATCTTAGTGAAATGTTGCATTGAAACCATGACTAACAACATTCTCATACAGAAGACACTGGGAGGGGAAACCCTAAGGGAATATTCATCTCCAATCTTCTAAATGTTTAGTTAGTGTTGTGGAAACATTCTTTCTAGAAGAAACTGGTAAGAACCACATCCAAATAATATATATTTCTTGTCTTTGTCCTCCCACCGAATTAAATGGGCTTCCTTTAATGCTTAAATATTTTTCACACTACACATAACATGTCATCCTCACATAACTCAAGATAAACTAGGAGGAAAACACAATTTTACAACACATTCACTACCAAAATTCTCTATTTAAAACAAATAAAAACCAAAAATATTTCAAAACCTGATCTTAAATACTTTCCCAATTAGATAATTTTTTTTCCAAATATATAAAACACAGTAAAGAGGAACAACAAGGCCTTGCACAAGAAATATGCCTATATTATAACATAAAAAACATTTTCAAACCATTTTCATGTCAAATAAATTCAAAAAATCCTTTAAAACGACACACATAAATCATATAACACATCAAAATATTCAAGAAAGCATAATATAATCATCTAATAATGTTTATGAGAAGAATCACCTACCATTGAAGTAGAAACATTCAATATCTAATGTAAAACATCAAATGTACCTCAACCACACCTTATAGAAGCAATATCAATCCTATAACATTATGATTAAACCCAAATAATCAAGATATAAGCCTAAAGTGAGCACCTAACCTGCTAAAGTTGAGAAACCCCAAAGAAATATGCAAAGCCCCAATAATAGAGAAGAAATAAAGGAGATAATACACTTAATTGAAGATACAGAGTGGAATCAAACCAAATATCACAAAAAAAATGGATCTCAATGTGAGGTTATAGTATAGGAAGGAGTTAATAGGGTGAGTAATCCTAAATGGGAAGATAAAATAGGGTTTTGGTGTTAAAAATTGGGGAGTGAGAAACATTAATAAGAAATTCGAATCACCTGGATAGGCTGCATGGTTTGTATGCACGGTTTGAAAAAACATGTACAGATCGTGAGTTTTCCACTATATACCCAGTTCATACTGCATGGATAGCCCACATGGTTTACAAATATGACGGTAACTGTTCAATAATCCTCCATCCAAAATCCCCAATTGTACGCATAGTTACCTAGGTATGTTCACACGATTTCATAAACAATGTGCCAACCGCGATCCCATTGTTGTTTTCCCAAAATTACAGTTTCTCAACATATCTACCTGGAAAACCAAAATGTAAAATTAAAAACAATAAATAAATAGAATATTACCTCAAAATAAACCATGGTTATGGAAGTATGTACTTTCTCATGACAGATACCTGGAACAAATCTTGAACATGAGCTATATATGGTGGAAGTGAAAGATGATGGTCCACAACTCCTATAAGATCAAGGATCTCAAACGGGACAACGTACATATAGATAAGAATCCCTTTAATTACAAATAAAAGGACACTATTTCATGGTGATATATGATGGAAAAAATTGTCTCAAAGATCAAACTCAATTTCCCTTCGTTAGTTCTTTATAATGTTATTTTTTGGATATTATAGAGTATTTATATATTATTTGATGTCTGAAAGTTTCTCTATTATCTCTCACATATGATTATGTCCAAGTATATTTTTTCACCCACTTCATCGCAAAAAGTGTTAGTTCTACAACGATTCACATACAAAGATTCAAACAGATCCAACTGAATACTTGTTTGGAAGATGTTGTGGTATGTGAAGTGAATTAATGTGTGATATTGATTTCATCCTACAAAAATTATATTGATTAAGATCTAAACATTTCCAATTTTATATGTGTATTCCTTTAGGATTATTAATTGGTTTAAGGGTGATAATATTTGTTGAAATTAAATTCATTATTGATAATATATTGAATACTTCTCCATAATTTGAAATTTTACATTGGGAAGCGATCAAAGGCGGTAAAATGTGGGGCACCATTTAGACTCTACATCCATTATATATATCATGGAATTTTTTTCTAGCATGAAGTATTACCAAATATTATTTATGTGGTATGTCATTGTACATCGATGTAAGAACTCAGATCTTTTTATGAGGTGTGTTTCTCTTTTCTAATCGTTATTGAGAAAAAGTGGAATTTTTGGGAAAAACATTTAATGTTGTGGAGGTTGTGCAGGGGTGCATGGTTGGCACACAGTCTAAACAAACCATTCATATATCCCAAGAAACCGTGCATCCAAGATAGTGAGCTCCACATGGGCGGTGCACAGTTTGTCAGACTGTTCAGAAATGTAATGTGATGTCCCTAGGTGAGGTAGTGGGCTCTATATGAGTAGCGCACAGTTTGACCAAACCATACAGGAAAGCTTTATGATGTCCCTATGTGAGATAGGGGAAACTGCACTATTGGCACAATGTTTTCCAAACTGTTTGGGGTAACAGTGCGTCCACTTAATGTTTTGTTTTTTCAGATCCAGGCCACTCGAGATTTCCCATTCTTCCCACATTCTTGATCTAAATCTTGGCTCATGCGGGAGTTCCAGTTTCCAGAGGTTGGGGGAGAACCATAGCTATTTTGGGGGAAAATCAAGGGGTTTCTTGGTGCATCGAAGGCGGTTCTCCTCAGGTAAGTCCCTCTTTTGTTTATCTGTGGTTCTGGTTAGGGATAGCCTCTCCCTCTCTTAGTTTCATAGATCTACAAGGGTTTCATGTAGATCATGGTTTGTGTAACCTTTGTCTGTTAAATGTTGAGATTGTTGATGTTGAGGAAGGGTTTTTGAGGTGGTTTCGAGGATCTGTTCACCCAGATTGGAGTGTGTTTGGGCGAAGGGTCGATTTCGCCAAACCCTAAGAGGTAGGTGGTTTGTTCCATTCCGTTGATTGTCTTTGAATTATATGTGAAAAATCACCAATACCCATGAAATGGGGTATTGTGCCTTTACTATTTTAACCCTATTATTTGCCTGCTATGCTGTAGTGTGCCTATAGAGGTTCATTGTATGTGAATAGGGTTGATTGCTATGATTTTGGAGGTGTTTCCAATATATGTTTTCTCTATGGCCCATGTGCTCTGCTTAGCCTGTTAGGCTACCATGTTTTCCCATGCATAGTTGTAGGATGGTGTGATTTATATCTCACATGTTTGTTATGCTATAGAATGTTATCCATGTAATTCATGTGCTTTTCCTTGGCCATTTTTCCCTTACTATGCTCGTTGACCTACACAGGAACGTGAGAACCTGGTGTAGTAGACTATAAGGGGAATTGACTGAGTGAGAATTCTCAGAGAGTCTTTGAGCACTTTGGACTATAATGGGGAATTGACCGACTGAGCTTCCTAAGAGATCCTAGGACCACTTAGGGATATAAGAGGAATTGTCCGAGTGATCTGCCACAGAGATTCCTTGACTGCTTTAGACTATAAGGGGAATTCATTGTGTGAGCTTCCTCATAGAGTATTTGAATTACATTGTTCTATAAGTGGAATTAATAGAGTGAGCATCCTCGGAGAGTCCTTGACAACTTTAGTCTATAAGTGGAATTGAACATGCACGCTTTCTTAGAGAGACTTTTAATTACTTTTGACTATAAAGAGAATTGAATGATAGTGCTTCTTTAGAGTGTCTTTACATATTCTTATAGTTGAACCAGAGGTGATATGCTGTGTGTACTTCGCCGAGGGTTACCATTCTTATTTGGAAGCTTATTATATATATGAAGTTTTTACTGCTAATTAATTTTTATTTATTACTTTTAGTACTTTTACATGCCATATATTCACTAATAGTTGGTCACAGATCTTTGGGTGGCTGCTTACTGGGATTTAGTTTCACACCCTATTTGGGCCATGCTTTTAGAACCAAACAGATTATATTACTTCTAGTACAGATAAGGGTAGGTTACTATCTACTTCAGTTACTAGACATGATGTGGAGATAGAGAGCATGGGAGCAAGCTTAGGCTTGCGATGCAGAGGAGTTGTTTGTCTGTTTCATTTGTACATTGGTTTACTAATGTTTGTACTCAGTATTGTGATTTGTTTTGTTTTTTCATAGAAAAATGTATCATGCATCATTTTATATAATGTGCTCAAGTTGTTCATTATTTCAGTTTTCCGTTGTTTAATATTGTTGGATATTTACTACTTCCACTATTGTATATTGGTTTCACTTCCACTGTGTTACTCTACCAAAGAGAGAAATATTTTCCCCACAATCACACCCATGGCCCTCGCAGTAAGATGTGAGCATCTGGCGTTTGGGGAAATGCACTTGAGGCCATGTGATCAACCGGGTATGGGGCATCTCTGGGTGGCTTCTGGAACAGGGACGATTCAAAGTGGTATGAGAGAAATTATTTTATCTTGGCATACTGTTTGGAGCCTATAGTTAGGTATAGGATGGAATAGGTACCTGGTATTAAGTTGTGCTCTGGAGTAGCTAAACTGTGTACATGGAAAAGCCACCCTACCCTGTTTATTGAAATTTCTCTGGTTTTTCAAGTTTACGGTTGATTTGATTTTCACAGTTGGGTGACTCACATGTTATTTTCCATTACTATTGATTTTTTTTGAGGTTTTGTTTCTGTCTCCACATGATGAGATGAGGTTATTCCATCTCATGAATCATATATTCGCTTTCTAGAAATCACATGTCATGAATTCTTATCATGCCATCTAGGATGCATTAGATATTGCATGTTGTTCTGATAGATGTTGTGTGGAATATGCATGTTGTTTTGATAGAATCCTTGAGAAGAATACATGTCGTTTAATAGGTTAATTTTTGTCTATGGATTTTTTGAATGAACACCATAATTTGGTTTTTGAGGTGTTATAGGCCCTCATGGACTAGAATTTTGTGGATCATTTCCTTGTTTTTCTTGTAATAACATGTATAAGACGTCATGATTTGATTAGAGGGGAGTATGGACCCTCATAGATTGAAATTAGGAACTTTCATTGTTCTTTTTAGTGTTTTTCTAGATTTAAGAGTAGTTTCTGAGGCTTACTATCTGGAAAAACCTAGAATACACGCTGTGTAGTGTAACAATTGGAACCCGGCAGTGTCACCAACAACATGTGCTGGTGACGCTTGTCTAGTACTCACTGTGTCTATCATGAACCTGCCATGTAGTCTTGTCTTAGGAGAGTCGTGTGGCTTAGCCATGTAGAAGTACTCGATTAGGGGAATATGATTTAAGTACACGTAGTGTGTTATGTGAACATGCCATGTGTTTTGGGTGTTACATGACCATTTTTGGCAGAAATACATGCCAATGTGAATGACTTAAGGGAATGCCCCATGTAGTGGTTATACACATCATGTAGTCATGTTTTGTAAAACTCGAATTCTTTATTTCTCTTATTCCATCCTTATACTTCTAGTTTGCAGTCCTTGATAATTTTGATCTAAGGTGTGAGGTTGACCTAAGTGATTTATGCCATTGAGTCATCCCTCAACTATACGCCAGTTGCCAGATGGTGATCAGACACCAGACAAGGCTGATCAGAGACTTCTTGTAGATACTCCAGTCATTCTAGTCGTGGAACCAGTCATTATACCTGAAACATGAGCTAATGCTCAGTTAAGGGAAAGCATTATGGGGATGATGCAGACTTTTCTGGGAGTCCCACCTCCTACCCCATTGATGACATAATTGACGTGCGTCTTTCGGCAGCAGTATCGTCCAACATACTTAGGGTATGGAGGACCCCAGGCTTTAGAGTCATGGATAGAATCCATGATGACGATATTAGATAATTTGTAGAGACATCCATAGAGGAGAGTGAAGCTCGCTTCCTACATTCATCGAGACTCCACAAAGATGTGGTGGGATTTGATCTCACAGTCAGGATGCCATAATAATATGGCTTGGGATGAGTTTCTGCGAATCTTCTATGATTAATTCTATCCGAAGACCTTGAGGGCCGATCATGTTTGAGTTTTTATGATTCTGGGGCAAAGAACTCTTTCTGTCATGAATTATTCCTCCCTCTTTACCGAGCTGCAGTATTCCATGCCTATTCCAGGAGGTGATGATTTTTTCATTGCAAGGATGATCGAGGATGGTCTCAGACATGACATCTGATCATTGGGGAACATATTCAGGTTGATTTCGATATCCTCTATAGTCAAATAGTCGTTGATCAAGGAATGTAATCTGAGGGATTCTTGAGTTGTGAGCAAGTTAGGTTCAACATCCAGAGTTAGTATTCATTTTACTGATAACAGGAAGAACCATAGAGAGACGACACATGGAGACTAGAGTTGACGAGATGCATCTTCTAGTAGCCAGGTGGTGTACTACCAGTGCAAGAAGAGCTGGAATATGAGGCCACATTGCTCGAGGGACCCAGTGGATTGTTGATCTTGTAGAAATATGGGTCACCTTCAGCGCTTTTGTCATATCTTCTCATCTGCAGCTAGTGATAGGGGTTCTTCTATGACTCGTCATTCAAGAGAAGCACCACCGGTTTCTCACAAGTCTCGGAACTAGAGTTTATCCATCTATTCAGGCCGAGGTGTAGTTTGTGGGAGTTTCATCCAGCTGCCAGTCCTTCAATTACAGTAGGGTAGATCACCTCAGTGTGGTCAGGTAGGGTCACAGGGCTGTGGAGCAGGCTAGACTTTTGCACTGGAGTAGACCCAATAGGAGCAGGATCTCGGACCCTATACTATTTGAGATACGATCCTTGTTGCCTCGGTTTTATCTTTAGCTCTTTATGATACAAGGGCCTCCCATAGCATTATATCTATTGCTGTTGTGGAGAGCATTGGGCTCTTCATCATTTCTTCTACTGATATTTTAACACTAGACACTCCGTTGGGGAACAGAATGGCTAGTGTATGTCTGTGCAAGGAGTGCCCTCTAGAGATTGGTGGGTGTCACTTTTTATGGGACCTCTATGTCCAAGAGATTTCAGGATATGATTTCATTCTCGGAATGGAATGGAAATTTCACATACAATAATTCATCGACTGTTATCGCCATAGGATGAGTATAATATCACTAGAGGGTGGTTCATTTTTTCATAAGGGAAAATGGTATGTCAAGGCAAGCAGATCGGGCCCGAATCATCATTGGTTAGTAGGAGTAACAACCCAGATTTCAACCTTATATATAGATAACCAAGGGACTTTGTAGATAGACATTCCTATAGTGGTGGATCATTTCAGAGATGTATTTATGGAGGACTTTTCAGGTTTTCCTCTAGAGGGAGAGGTAGACTTTTAAATTGAGCTTGTTCTGTGGGAAACACCGGTGTCTATTCCTCATTATAGGATGGCTACACCAGAGTTGTAGTGGCTCAAGAAACAGTTTGTGGAGTTACAGACAAAGGGTTTCATCTGACCAAATATTTATCCTTGGTGTTTTCCTATCCTATTTGAGAAGAATGTAGATGGTACCATCGGGCTTTGTGTGGATTATTGAAAGCTGAACCAGTTGACTGTCCAGAACCGATATCCCTTTCCTATGATTTATGATCTCTGTGATAAGCTTATGGGAGCCTAGGTGTTCTCGAAGATTGACTTGAGGTCTGGTTACCATCAGTTGCATATTAGACCATATGATATAACTCTTACAGCCTTCCAGAGCAGTTATGGTCTATTCTAGTATATGATTATGACATTAAGTCTCATGAAAATAGCTACAGTTTTTATGGCACTGATGAACCGAGTATTCCATCCATACTTGGATTCTTTCGTGGTTGTCTTCATGGACGATATATTGGTGTACTCTCAAAATCGACATGACCACGAAACACACCTTGATATTGTTATGAGTATATTGAGAGAGAATCAGTTATTTCATATTATCTCAAAATACCAATTTTTGATGGATCAGATTAACTTCATGGGTCATGTTATCTCAGAGAAAAAAGTTTCAATAGACCCAGAGAAAGTGAGAGTAGTAGTTTCTTGAGGGTAGCCGAAAAATATCTTTTAGGTATGAAGTTTTCTAGGGATTTCTAGAAACTACAATGGTTTCATTCATGGTTTCTCATGCTTATCATCATCACTAACGTGTCTAACTAAGATGGGTGTAATATTGTTGCGGTCAGACCACATCACCGATACTAGTCTTTCCAGATCCATGCAAGTGCTATACTGTATAGTCTAATGCTTCAAGTATCGGTATGGGAGTAGTTCTTAAGTAGGGAGATGGAGTCATTGTGTATGGGTCTCAGCAGTTGAGATCACATGAGAGGAACTAACCGACGAACGATATTGAGTTAGCGGAAATTTTACATGTCTTATGATATTAGAGACATGGTCTTCTGGGAGAGCATTTTTTGGTTTTCACTGATCACAGGTGTCTCAAGTATATCTTCACTCAGTGTGATCTGAATTTTAGATGATGAAGATGGCACTAGTGCAGAAAACAGTTTTTACGTTGGTTATTTTTCATTATTTACGTCAGTTTTTAGGCGACGTTAATACGGACGACGTTATAAATAACGTTTTTTACGTCGGTTATTTAAAACCCGACGTAACATCCCTAACATCACGGTGTTTATCACGTCGGTTCATTAATAACCGACGTGATAAATATGAGTGGGGGGTTTATCACGTCGGTTATTTTTTAAACCGACATGATTAAACGCCTGGGATATCGTTTATCACGTCGGTTGTGTCATAACCGACGTGATTAACCCTTCCCTGGGCCTATTATCACGTCGGTTTCTTAAATAACCGACGTGATAAAAAGGCCTGGGAAACGTTTTAGCACGTCGGTTATCCAATAACCGACGTGGTAAATCGATTCCCAGGCCTTTTATCACGTCCGTTATATTAAGAACCAACGTGATAAAAGGCCCGGGAACGGTTTAGCACGTCGGTTCTCGGAAAAACCGACGTGATAAACCCCTACCGATTTATTTACCACGTCGGTTATAAAATAACCGATGTGAAAGCGATATTTTTGTAAAATAATTGCACTTCTCTCACCAAAAAGCAACCAGAAACCAAACAAAAATAACCATGCCAGCCCTCCCCCAAGCCCCAACTAAACCCCACCCTCATCTATACCCACCTAACAACATGGCCAGCCCTCCCCCACCACATTGGAGCCCCACCACAACCCTTGGACACCCCCACCCCTTGGACAGCCCCCCCCCCCCACCCTCATTTACACCCCCACGACCCCTAGTACAGCCTCAAACACCCATTGGACACCCCTCCCATGTCCCTTGGACACCCCCCCACCCTCATTTACACCCCCAAGACCCCTACTACAGCCTCAAACACCCATTGGACACCCCCCCACACCTTGACAGCCCTCCCAGACCCCTTGGACACCCCCCCCGACCCCTGGACACCCCCCCCCCCGAGCCCTTGGACAGCCCCAAACACCCCTTGGACACCCCTCCCATATCCCTTGGACACCCCCCCCCCCACCCCTTGGACACCCCCACCCCTTAGACAGCCCCCCACCCTCATTTACACCCAACCGGCCCCTTGGACAGAACTCCCAAACACCTTGGACACCACTCCCATATCCCTTGGACACCCCCCCCCACCCCTTGGACACCCCCACCCCTTCGACAGCCCCCCCACCCTCATTTACACCCCCCGAACACTGGGACAGCCCCAAACACCCCTTGGACACCCCTCCCATATCCCTTGGACACCCCCCCCCCCCACCCCTTGGACACCCCCCACCCCTTGGACAGCCCCCCACCCCCCCCCCCCCCCCCCGACCCCTTGGAACCCCCCCCTACTCCTTGGAAACCCCCCCCCCCCCTCCATCCCCTTGGACAGCCCCAAACACCCCTTGGACACTCCTCCTATATCCCTTGGACACCCCCCCCCCCCACCACTTGGACACCCCCCACCCCTTGGACAGCCCCCCCCCCCACCCTCATTTACACCCAACCGACTCCTTGGACATCCCCAAACACACCTTGGACACCTCTCCCATATCCCTTGGACACCCCCCAAACACCCACCCACCCACCCCCTTGGAACCTCTCCCCCCATACCAAAATCCAGACCAGAAAAACCATCAACAGTAGACCAAAACAAGAAGTAGAGAAAAATTAAACATTCACTTCTATAAAATTAAAAACTTACACTGTCAACTTCAAAAAAAAACTAAATCCAACCTAAACGACTACAAAATACACAATTACATTGACAATATTCAAAATTACATTTTACATTACAAACAATTAAAAGTCAATCAAACCTGTAAAATAATTTGACCACTCCACTTGTAAGTGTTTGATATCTTCAGCAGTAATGGGTTGAGGGTCATCAAAAAGCTACAAAGGAAAAGGATAGTAGTCAACGTGTATAATGAATAAATCAAATTGAAATATTATGAGAAAGAGGAAATCTTACCAGGTCAAAACTCAGAACTGTCCCAGTTGTTATTATTTCATACATAAATCTTAACATGTAATATCCACATTCGATGATGCCTTGTTTCTCATGACATTTCTGTTTGAATGAGTGTAAATTCAATATATTATTTTTACGTAATAAATCAAAATGTACAAATTATAAATGGATATTTACCTTCGCATGTACATATTTGATCTTGAAATTCCTTTTCATTGCGCTTTTTTGAAAGTGGACCCATGCCCTGTTAGAAAATAATACGAATGGGGTAAATTTAAAATTCATTATAATATATAAAACTATTGTGAAATTGAAACTTACGTTTCCAATATATTCTTAAAACTTTCTCACACATCATCATGGAGAGAGCATATCCAATAAAGTGTTTTCTCCCTAGGGCAAAAAACCCCTAACATCCAATGATCCCTGATAAAAGGAAATTTAACGTTAGTGGTTTTTTATGTTATAAGATAATTAACTCTTTGAGAGGGATGTGTTTCATACCTCTCACAAAAAGGCATCATCCAACACTGTGTGATTACATTCTGTTCAAATCTATCAGCAATATAAAGCATTCTTTGTTCCTCATCCAATGCACATGCTTCAGGGGAAATCAAGTGTGGGTCCACGAATCTATATACATCTGTCAGCTCATTCCTCTCAGAAATTTTATATGGATACCTAATACAAATCAGACATAAGTATACATTTTTAATAAATATAACGCAAGGAAAATGTGTTAAGACTTACATGATAAAAATTTGCACCACGTTGATGCCCAACTTATCTCCAGTGACAAACTCCATGATATCAGTTTTCATAAACACTTAGTTCACGTCCACAGACATGAGCTTCCATTGTAAAGTCATAATGATCCGCCAACAAATTTGAATATCTTGACAATTTGTCAAGACTGCTAGTATCTGCATCTGATGTCATAGCTATCTGTCTTTGTTGTTGTCTATACAGTATTTCTTTACCTTTGAAGTATTCCTGTAAAAATAAATTGAAAAATATATTAGTTTTCAATGATAAAACATTAATAAAAATATAAAATAAAAGATATAACATCCATACCTCTATGGTAATGAGTCGAAGAAGTCTGGATGGCCAAAGTAAAAATGGCTGATACTATGTCCAACTGTCGTCACCTCATCTGTAGGTAATGGTATCCGAGCTGATCTATCTATAATATCCTTTAACAGTGACCCTCCTGACCTCTGATCTACCTCTAACTGTTGATGATGAACTGTATCTCCTATACAATATACCATCCCATATGAAACTATATGATGTTGAGGATCATCAACATACAACTCACAATAAGTATGGTAGCTGCGGCGGAGGAGGAGGATCAAAAATGGGGTCCGCAGGCTGAGGTGGGGGAGTGGGAGCTACTGGGAGAGGTGGAGTGGGAGCTGCAGCCTGAAATTGTCTTTGCAAGTCTGCAAACATAATCTACACCGATGCTCTAATCTTTTCCTCCATTGTCGCATTAAAATTATGGACTTCAGCCTCCAAGGATTCTATTTTTTTTATAAACTCCCTCAATGTTAGAAGTTGAGGAATGTGGCAACACTTTTCTTACCGATACACCTGCCGGATATCCCCTTACACGGCCAGGATGTTCGGGCTTTCCCAATGCCACAGATAAAATATCTTCCCTCCCAGATGGTGTAAATGTCCCCTGTGAACTCTTCTCCTCAAGAGAGTCCTGTAATAATTAATTGAACATTTCTATAATGATTGGAAATATATGACGAAAATAGTAAACTTAAATAAATAAAACAGATACCTTACAATCCTCACAACTACGAGTCTCGATTCTTCTGAAATATATTGTCCTTTTTTTCCCTTCCGAGCTCTTTTCCATTTCTCATGTCTAGATGGAGGGGATGGAGGGGCCACCTCTCCAGAGCTTGAAGACTCAGCTCTTAGTTGTTGAAATTTTTCTGCCATCATTTGTTCTTCCAATAATGCATACCCTCCCCGAGATAAACTATGAGGGTATACTTTTTTAGATTGGATCTCTTGATGAGCTTTCCTTGTTTGCTGTAAATTAAGAATAAGTAATCATTAACAAAAAAATAATAAGACCATTTATATAAGAAAGCTTATAAAAGTTTACATTGCCCTTACCAAAAATGATTCTTTTCTTCTACTTTCAAAAAATTGTCTCCATGTGTCTTCATCTATAAAAGGATATATACGACATCGATTCTCATGACTCCTATGACCATAAATGAAATCAGATGAGAGGGTTGATTTGAAATCCCTCCATCTCCTAGAAGCCAACGATAACCATTTCTTCCTGACTCCTCCAGTGTCAGGAATATCAAATGTCATCTGATAAAAAAGAGGTTAAAAATATTATATATACTAGAAACATTTAAAGAACAGTCAAACAATAGCAAAATATCTTACCAAAATGGTCTCCCACAGCTGAGAAATTATCGCCTTATCCACACTTCTCCAATAATCATAGAGAATGCTTACTTTTCTCTTAGCCTGAGTTGCTACAAAACCCTTAAAATCTTTAGCATTTGGACCTCTAGGAAGATCATCATCATCAAACTCCACGATTATCCTCTCCTCCTTCGTACGGGCAAGTGATAATTTTGGTAAACGTGTGCACCCATGCTTACCAACCTTTGAACTCTTTTTCGTAATAGGAGCATGTGAATGTTCCTCCCCAGATGTATGACCAATATGCTCATCTCCAGAATCATGTGGCTGATCAACTGATTGATCTGTCATTTTCCTTCAAATCAAAAAAACAAACATTAGTTCACAAATATAAAAATTCAAATATTGTAATACTACTTAATCAGAAAATAGAAAAGTGTACTAAATTACATAATAGTAAACATTGCTAATATGGTAAGCATGTTAAACAATGATAAACATGGTAAACACAGGAAAAAGGTTGCCAAGGAGTTGGCCCAAGAAAGCTGAAAAGTGGACTCACTGAGTCCACCGGTCAGCCGGTGTGAGCTCACCGGCCAGCCGGAGGAACCAGGAAGTGGACTTGCCCACTGCCTGGTGCCACCGGCCGGCCGGTGGACCAGACAGAGCCTTCCTGTCTGGCTTACCGGCCGGCCGCTGGATCACCACCGGCCGGCCGGTGGACCAGACAGAGAGCCTTCCTCTCTGTCTGGACCACCGGCCGGCCGCGGGCTCAGCACCGGCCACCCGGTGCGCCCAGGACTACTCCTCTTTACGGTTTTTATTGTTTTATCGTTTTGGTTTGATACATGTTTTAATAAGTAAAAAAATTTACAATATCTAACATTATATGAAAAAACTAAATGTAAACAAGAAATAAACATGTGTTACCTGTAATTTTAGGAATGTACAGTTGGATTGTTTTCCCAAATTCCTTCTTCGTGATCGTTCCTTATGGCACAAACCATGTATTCAACATACTCATCATTATGTTCTGTTAATCTTTCCATGGATGTAGGGATCTCACATAAATCAGCATCTTCATCAAATTCATCCTCACTAACATATTGTTTTTTTCCCTTGTAAAACAACATCCCACTGCATATCTGATTGATCTACTACAAAGAAAATTTGTTTGGCATGTGTTTCCATTATAAAAGAATCAGATGTGTCTTCCAATCTATTCAGATTAACAAGTGTCATTCCAAATTCATCGTGTCTGACACTGTTGTTACCGATAAACCATTTACAGTTAAAAACATGAACTTTAATTTTAAAGTAATCAGCCTCCCATATGTCTTCAATCACTCCATAATATGCATTTGATGCCGAAATTGGGTTTCTGTCCTTAGCACTCGAAAAATGCATTGCTTCTGCAAACACCAATACACCACTATTCTGAACTGCACTTCTGTTGTCCTGAGCTTTCGTATGAAATGTATAGCCATTAATGTCATAAGAGGACCATGTTATCACATTTAAAGATGGACCACCCACTATCCATTTTAATGTCTCTGATACATCTGATCTACCAAGCAAGGTCTTTTTAAACCATGGCAAAAAAGTTTTGTTGTTCTCATTCAAAATCCACATTTCTTTCTTTTTTGGATGACATTGTTTCAACTCATTAATATGCAATGTGATATACGGTTGAACATCAGCTATGTTATTCAAGATGTATGATTCTAACTTCTTCATATGTTCAGCTGACAGTGATTTGACTTTCAAGCCACGAATCCCCTTTCCCTCATTATTAACCCGTTCATGGCGAGATGGAGGAAAACCTATGTGTTGCGCCGTAGCCAAGTAGCTCGTACAAAACTCTGCTACCTCCTCAGAAATATACTTTTCAATAATGGAGGCTTCAGGTCGATATGGATTTTTAACATATCCCATTAATATTTTCATATACCTTTCAAAAGGATACATCCAACGAAGATATACAGGTCCACAAAGCTTTATTTCTCGAACCATATGAATCATTAAATGCACCATCATATCAAAAAAAGTTGGAGGAAAATACATTTCCAAATGACAAAGTATAAAAATTGCATCCTTTTCCAAAATGTTCAAAGCATTCACATCAATCACCTTGTTACAAATTGAATTGAAAAAATAACACAACCTCATTATAGTCTTTCTGACACGGATGGGCAATATTCCACGCAGTGCAACTGGTAGAATTTGTTGCATCATGACGTGACAATCATGTGATTTCATACCTATCAACTTCAAGTCTTTCAATGAGACAAAATTTTTTACATTTGAAGAATAACCTTGAGGCACTTTGATATCATGAAGACACTGACAGAAGCTACTTTTCTCCCTCTTCGATAATGTATGACAAGCCGGGGGAAGAAATGTCCGTCTTCCTTTAGGAGTGGGAGCTAACTCCAAACGTATTCCCATTGATAGTAGGTCTAACCTTGCATTCAACCCATCTTTTTTCTTTCCTTTAATATCTAGCAATGTTCCGATCAAAGAATCACAGATATTCTTCTCCACGTGCATGACATCAATATTATGTTTGACTTCATGATACCTCCAATATGGTAGCTCAAAAAATATTGACCTTTTCTTCCAAATATGTCTATCATTACCAGATTTTTGTGTCTTTCCCAATGTCACATCAAGGTTTTTCACCCTCTCAAAATAAAAATCTGGGGATAAAGGTTTTGGAGCAGTATCAAATTCTTGTGAGCCATTGAATTCCTTTTTTAGTCTTCTATAAGGGTGATCCATAGGCAAAAACTTTCGATGACCCACGTACACTGTTTTCCTCCCATGATGCAATTGACAATATGACGTCTGTTGTTCGCAAATTAGACATGCTTTATTCCCTTTAACACTGTATCCAGACAAATTTCCATATGCTGGGAAGTCATTTATAGTGAATAGAAGCACTGCATGCAGTTGAAAATATTCCATTTTATAAGAATCATACACCCTAATACCATCAGCCCATAACAGATTCAAATCATCAATCAGCGGTGACAAGTATACATCAATATCATTGCCGGGTTTCTTAGGACCAGAGATCATGATACTCAACATGACATATTTGGGCTTCATACAAACTTCAGGAGAGAGGTTGTAAATTACCAATAAAATAGGCCATGAACTATGTGTGCTACTGAGGGTTCGGTATGGATTCATTCCATCTGTGCACAAGCCTAGTCTCAGATTTCTAATTTCATTTCCAAATGTAGGGTACTGGGCATCAATTTTCTTCCATTGTGGACAATCAGCTGGATGACGTATTTTTCCATCACATACCCGCTCATCAGCATGCCATCTTAACCTTTTTGCATCATGTGAATTAGCAAATAAACGTTTGAAACGAGGAATTATAGAAAGATACCAAAATACCTTTGAAGGGAGCTTTGTAATCTCTACATCAACTTGTGATTTTTCTTTCACCTTATACCGTGATGTCCCACATTTAGGACACTCTTTCAGAAATTCATATTCCTTCCTATATATAATGCAGTCATTCGGACAGGCATGTATTTTCCTGTATCCCAATCCCATCGGGCATAATATTTTTTTGTCCTTATAATGTGAATCTGGAAGATCGTTATCTTTTGGAAGAATGTCTTTCATCAATAGTAGAAGCTCTGTAAAACTTCTGTCACTCCATCCATGTTTCGCCTTCAGGTTAATCAATCTTAACACTGCCAAGAAAACCGTAAAATCTGTACAACCAGGATATAATGGTTTTTCGGCATCACCATATAGACGTGCAACTGTCGGTTCTATCTCAATTTGTTCTGCTACAATATCGCGAATCATTTCTTCAATTCCATCGGAGTTACCATCTTGCGATTCATTATCATCAGTGACATTCTGTCCAGTTTCGCCATGCCAAATCCAAGGGTTGTAACTCAGATTGAAACCATGAAAAATCAGATGATATTTTATCTCTCTACTTATCAACTTCTTCATATTCAGACATTTCAGGCATGGACAGAAAAAAATGTCACTACTTGGAACATTTCGTTTAGCAAATTCCAAAAATGCATCAACACCTTCCTCATATTCATTGCTCATTTGATGTGCCGTAATCCAACTTCGACTCATTATTACCTATAACAAATAGCAAAAATATATATATATTTTAGATAAGACAAATATATGTTTATATGAAAAAAAATCATAATTTGAATGTAAACAATTTTGAAATATAAAACAAATCGATGTGTATTTAAAAAAAATATGCTTGAATATTATTTTTTAAACAAAATATAGTAAGATATAACCCCCCCTGGACACCACCCCCACCCCCTACCCCCTTGGACACCCCCCTGGACACCCCCAACACCCAGCCACACCCTTGGACAGCCCCCCACACCCACCCACCCTCTTGTAAACCCCCCTGGACACCCCCCGACCCCTCTGGACAGCCCCCCGCCCCTCCTGGACACCACCCCCACCCCCTACCCCCTTGGACACCCCCCTGGACATCCCCCAACCCTCTGGACAGCCCCCCCACCCACCCGGACAACCCTAAATACCCTCTGGAGAGGCCGCCACCCACTTGGACCGCCCCCCACACCCATCCAACCCCTTGGACACCCCCCTGGACACCCCACCGACCCCTCTGGACAGGCCTCCACCCCCTTGGACAGCCCCCCACACCCACCCATCCCCTTGGACACCACCCTGGACACCCCCCCCCCCCGACCCCTCTGAACAGCCCCCGACCCCTCTAGAAAGCACCCCCACCCCTCCTGGACACAACCCCCCACCCCCGACCTGCTTGGACACCTCCCGGAACACCCCCCAACCCTCTGGACAACCCCCCCACCCCTCCTAAACACCACCCCCACCCCTACCCCCCTTGGACACCCCCCTGGACACCCCCCAACACCCCCCAACACCCACCCACCCGGACAACCCCAAATACCCTCAGGAGAGGCCGCCACCCACTTGGACAGCCCCCCACACCCACCCACACCCTTGGACACCCCCCTGGACACCCCACCAACCCCTCTGGAGAGGCTTCCACCCCCTTGGACAGCCCCCCACAACCACCCATCCCCTTGGACACCACCCTGGACACCCTCCGACCCCTCTGGACACCCCCCGACCCCTCTAGAAAGCACCCCCACCCCTAATGGACACAACCCCCCACCCCCGACCTGCTTGGACACCCCCCTGGACACCACCCAACCCTCTGGACAGCCCCCCCACCCCTCCTAAACACCACCCCCACCCCCTACCCCCCTTGGACACCCCCCTGGACACCCCCCAACACCCACCCACACCCTTGGACAGCCCCCCACACCCACCCACCCCCTTGTAAACCCCCCTGGACACCCCCCGACCCGTCTGGACAGCCCCCCGCCCCTCCTGGACAACACCCCCCACCCCCTACCCCCTTGGACACCCCCTGGACATCCCCCAACCCTCTGGACAGCCCCCCCACCCACCCGGACAACCCCAAATACCCTCTGGAGAGGCCGCCACCCACTTGGACAGCCCCCCACACCCATCCAACCCCTTGGACACCCCACCGACCCCTCTGGACAGGCCGCCACCGCCTTGGACAGCCCCCCACACCCACCCATCCCCTTGGACACCATCCTGGACACCCCCCGACCCCTCTGGATAGCCCCTGACCCCTCTAGAAAGCACCCCCACCCCTCCTGGACACAACCCCCCACCCCCGACCTGCTTGGACACCCCCCTGGACACCCCCAACCCTCTGGAAAGCCCCCCCACCCCTCCTAATCACCACCCCCACCCCCTACCCCCCTTGGACACCCCCCTGGACACCCCCCAACACCCACCCACACCCTTGGACAGCCCCCCACACCCACCCACCCCCTTGTAAACCCCCCTGGACACGCCCCAACCCTCTCAGGGATTTATAGAAAACGATGAAAAATTAGTGAAATCATAAAATTAGTCAATATTTCAAGTCGAACTAATAGATCTAGGGATGATAAATAAGATTATGGTGCCAAAACGAGTTAAAAGGGTTCGTAATCGAAGAATCTTATCTAGTTTCAACAAATAAATAACAACACACATATATATACTATCCGCGAAAAAAAACGAACGAGTGGGAGGATTACCTGAGTGTTGCGAGTTTAGATGATTGATCCAAGGAGATTAAATATGATAAACGATGATCACAAAACGAATCTAAACCCACGAAATGGACGAGCCGATTCGGGTTTACGCGCGAGAGAGACGAGTCGCGACTGTCGAAGGTAAACTTGCGAATGACAATCCACGGGTCTGGGTAAATTTTTAAATGAGTTATCACGTCGGTTATTCAATAACCGACGTGATAATTGTTTTAAAAACATTTATAACGTCGGTTATTTCAATAACCGACGTCAAAACCTTCCTCCGATTCTTTTTTTACGTCGGTTATTTTATAACCGACGTTATAAAGAGCTCAAAATCCGCGTTTTATTACGTCGGTTATTCCATAACCGACGTCAAAAACATCTGCGGATTCTTTTTTTACGTCGGTTATTTTATAACCGACGTAAAAAGGCTTTCAAAAACCGCATTTTTTACGTCGGTTATTGAATAACCGACGTAAAAAAGGCCCCCCCCGCTTCTGTTTTTTACGGCGGTTAATGTATAACCGACGTAAAAAACGAAGCCGCGTGATTAATAACGTCGGTTATAAAAATAACCGACGTTAAAGGTGTACTAAACACAGGTTTTTACGTCGGTTATTAAATAACCGACGTAAAAAACCTCGTTTTACATATTATGACGTCGGTTTTATATAACCGACGTAAAAAATGGTGACGTAAAAAACGTTTTCTGCACTAGTGTGGGTTGAGTACCTCCAGTGTTATAACATTTTTACTCTCCTGCAAGCCTAGAGAAGGCAATGTTGTGGCGAATGGGTTGAGTAGGAGGACTCAGATACAAGCAGTTTAGGAGGCCAGTAGTGAGTGGATGCTTATAGATCTATTCTTTGAGATGCATTTGGAGGTGCACAATAGACAAGTATAGACATTACATTCTTCTATAGATGTTAACACTACCCTTCATGATCGAGTACGGATGAGGCAGCTATCACATTCAGAAGTCCAAGTCCTACGAGAAATTGTTTCCAGAGAGAACCCTTTTACTGGATGGAACATAGGTGAGGATGAGATCATGTGTTTCTAGGGGCATATATGTGTGCCATCAGACATATGCGAGGAGCTGATGCGGGACTTTCATTCCTTAGTTTGGGTAGATCATCCTGGTGTCACCAATATGTATCCTGACATACAACGTTAGTGTTGGTGGCCAGGAATGAAGAGAGATGTTTCTGGTTTTTGTCATGAGGTGTTCCACCTGTCAGTAGGTGAATGCAGAGGATCAGCGACCAACATGGCATTTATAGAAGTTACCCATTCCCGAGTGAAATTGGAACGACATCGCGATGGGCTTCGTGATGGGTTTGACGAGGTCGCCTCGAGGGAATGATGTAGTTTGGGTCATCACTGACAGACTCACGAAGGTTTCTCAATTATTTCCAATCATTGAGACCTTCAATGTTGATGAGTTGTGACGGTTCTACATATATGAGATTGTAAGTCTGCATGGAGTTCCATACTCCGTCCTTTCAGACAGGGATGCATATTTTACATCTCTGGTCTGACAGGGGCTTTAGAAGGCTTTGGGTACACAGGTAAATTTGAGTACAACATACCATCCCCATACAGATGTCCAATCCAAGCGTATGATTCAGCTACTTGAGTACATGATACGAGCATGCATTCATGATTTTGGATGCTCTTGGGAGAAGCATATACCTCTTGTGGAGTTTTCCTACAATAATAGTTTTCAAGAAGCGATTTTGATGGCACCTTATGAGTCATTGTATGGTAGGCCATGTCGATCACCCTTTTGTAGGCTGGAGGCAGGATTTGTAGCTATGCGGGGACCTCATCTTGTTCAGGAGACCATATAATAGATAAATTTGATTCGGAAGAGGATGGCTACTGCACAGTCGCATTAGAAGTTGAATACTGATAAGCGGAGATGACCTCTGGAGTTCGAGGTCGGGGACTAGGTTTTCCTGTGTGTTGCACCAATTTTGGGAAACATGAGGATTATGATAAATGGTATGCTTTCTTCGTGGTACGTAGGGCCAATTTAGGGGTTGGAGAGAGTTGGGCCGGTTTCCTATAAGTTTTTGTTACCTCAGTGGTACCAGGCTACACATGACCTTTTTCATGTTTCTCATCACTGACATTACTTTTTATACCCATCTCATTTCATTCAACCTGAGGAGGTTGAGTTGGATGTGGACGCCTGTTTAGAAGAGCATCCTATCCGGATTTTCGATCGCAGTACAAATGTTCACTATGGCCGGTCTGTTCCTCTAGTACAACTGCTATGGCAGCATGGGCAAGTACAGGACGAGACATGGTAGAGGGATGTCGATGTACGAGCATAGTGGTCAGTGTTGTTCGATGTTTATTCTTCTATGATGACATTAAATTAAAATTCTGGGACAAATTTCTTTAAAGGGGGAAGTTTTAAGAACTCAGATCTTCTTCTCATGTATGTTTCAATTTTTTGGTCATTTTTTAGAAAAATAGAAATTTTGGGGGAAAACCTTTAATGGTTTCATGGTTGTGTAGGGGCTCAAGATTGGAGTAGAGTCTGAAAAAACCATGTGGCCAGCCCAGGAAACTGTGAACCCATGATAGTGGGCACTGCACGGGTGGTTCACAGTTTTTCAGGTTGTGTGGGAATGCCCTGTGAAGTCCATGGGTGAGACAGTGGGCTCCGCATAGGCATCATATTATTTTTCCAGACCATGTGGGCAAGCCGTGTAATGTCCATGAGTGAGATAGTGGCAACTACACATTTGGTGGATGGTTTTTCAAACTGTGTGGGGTCACTGTACAACCATTTAATTTTTGGGTTTTTAAGTCTCGTGCCACTCTAGATTTCCCATTTATTCTCATTCTTCCTCCTTCAAACGGCTCACGTGGGGGTTTCAGTTTCCATATGTTAGAGAATCCCCTTAGATCGTTTTGGAGGAAAATAAATGTTTTTTATTGGTGGATCGAAAGCAGTTCTCCTGGGGTATGTCTCTCTTTTGGTTCTTTGAGGTTTTGGTTAGGGTTATGCCTCTCCCTTTATTAGTTTCCGAGATCAACAAGGGTTGCATGTTGATCTAAGGTTGTGTCCCCTTTGTGTGTTAAAGGATGAGATTATTGATGCAAGGGAATGGTTTTTGAGGTGGTTTTGAGGAGGAGTTCTGTAACACCCCAAGCTTCCACAATACGCTTCTCATTCAATAATGCAATAGCTTGCATTGTACGCAACTTCAAGTTCTAATACACCGCGACTAATCAAAGTAGCCGTTATGAATAGTAAGAACCACTTTTTAAAATTAAAGGAATTTAATATTTCAAAATGGACTTCATTTTTGGATTCAGAATATCGAAATTAGCCTATATTGAATTTTTGGTATTTTTCGGAGAACTTCTAATTTTTTATGAATAGTGAAAAATACTTAAAAACAACTTTTTTAATCAAAATAATTTATTGTGATAAATTATACTCTTTAGTGGTTTTAAAGTATAATTAGAATATATTTTTACCATTTTATCCAATGGTTGTCATTAGAATTAATTTAACATTGAAATTGGACATAAACAATTGCCAATATTTTGATATAAATTGTTTCTTAAAAACACGCTATTTGTTGTGACAGCGGGAATTAATTATAAAATTAATTAATGCAACTTATATTTTTGGAATTTTGTAAAATAGACATCATTTTTTAATTTGAAATATCAATTATAGCATAGGGTGAAATTTTGGCATTGTTCTGAAAAACTTCAATTTTTGATGAATAGTGAAACCACTAAGTGGTAGTTAAATAACTGATTTTTCGTTAAAATGAAATATTAGCACTTTTGTGATTTGATTTTCAAAAATCCGACATACATGGTTGTCATTAAGAAGTAAAATGTGGTTCAATGAGATTAAAATAATTTTTGATGAATAGTAACTTTTATGTTCTTAATCGCGATTAGAGGTAATTAGTGTAATTTAAGGTAAAAATAATGTTTTAATTATATGAGATGAGCTTGACACATGTCCTACCCTGATTGTATGTTCCATGGCCGACCAAGACAATCCATGGGTCAACTTGGGGACCCCATGGAGCCAATTTAGTTAGAAAATTACATAAATACCTTTTATTTAATGTTAAAGTAAAAAATGACACAAACATGAAATGTTTTACTAAAACAATTTTTACATGGGGTTATACAAGTAATATTTTTGTCTATAAATAGTCATTGGAAATCTAAAAAGATTTCCTACATCATAGTAGTTTTTTTATAATTTTTAGACATTAAATAAATTAAATTATTTATGACATCATTATGATGCAGCGATGACCTCATTATTTAACGATTTTAATAATATGATAAGATAATGTAC
This sequence comes from Viscum album, assembly GCA_963277665.1. NCBI lineage: Eukaryota > Viridiplantae > Streptophyta > Magnoliopsida > Santalales > Viscaceae > Viscum > Viscum album. The sequence goes on from OY728145.1 coordinate 2,000,821,126, forward strand.
AATCCAAGGGTTACACTTGTTCAAAGAATATTGTATGGGTAGATTTCGAACCCTTATCACCATATCCACTAATTATATAAGTTTGGGACCTTTAGAATCCGAAAATCATTGTATAATAATGTACAATATCATTGCTTTCCAAGAGTGCCCCTCCTCTCCACTTATAAAAGGCCCCCACCTCTACCACCTCATTCACAGTTTCAAGCCCTTTGGCTCGGCCAAAGGCTGCCCAAATACTCTCCCAACTTCCCCCTCATTCTCTTAGAAGCCTCACTATGGGCATAACTCTTCCCAAGGAAGCCTTTGGCTCAAATCAAAAAAAGATACCCGATTTTAAGGTAATGTCTTCTCTAATGTTCTTTTGTTTTATTTGTCTTCTCCAACCCCCTAAACACTTTTTATTCATTTATTTTGTAATAACACCAGTATCCTCAATATACTAGGATTTTTTTTATAAGAAGGATTCGAGCTACACATACACACACCTACATCTAATGGTTAAAGAACATACTGTTTTTGTGGATGGCGAATTTCTACCTCACGAAACGATGATCGTTCAACACTCATAAAACACCTTCAAATGTGGCCATTAAGATGTCACTCTATTTATAAATGATATATAATATGTTTATGTTTTACTTTAGGTTCTTTATTTTTCATTTATGGCATACCTTAATTGTTTCCATTATGGGTAAACGCGATATTTTCATTTTAGGAAGTGCGGACTACCGCCCCCTCAAAGTGATTTGAATCGTTAATGCCATATGTGGGATGTATAAAGGATGGAGTAAATGATATTATATATGATGTTATACTGGAATTATAATATACCTTTATATCATTATTATTTCATTAAATATGAAATAGAAATGAAAGTAGCGTTCATGCGTACGTACGGCTTACCGTCTCCATGAACGGTGCATTTCATTTCATACCTCTAAACGTTATGGAATATTATAAATGCATGTATATAATCGATATATATGAGATATATGATATCTATATCATGAATATAATTCTGGATATAATGGATATATCACCACATGAACAACATGTAATTATAAGAATGTTATTTTTGACTCAAGTACCTAAGATCAACAAAATGGCCGTTATAAACTTAAATAATTACATAATGTTAATAACATGGTAATAAGGGATATAAAAGGAATAATGAACATGAAAAAGGTTCTTATGTAAATAGGAATTAACTCTAGTTTTTTATTCAGGAGGTTAAAGAACGGTCGAGTCAAGACAGGATGCAAGGTAAGGGAACTTCTTAACCCAACTTACATTCTTTGGGTTAATCTCCTACTTTCAAATTATGTCATGATGTTATTATGTCCTATTTTGTATTTTTACTTTCTTTATGTGTACCTATAGTGAATACACATAATAGATCTATTTTATTTTAAAAATGATCTTTTTAAGGACTTCGTCTCAATCTCCTTTCATTGAGGCATATTTGGTTTTATACACAACTTTCTTTTATACGGTGTATAAACCCCTTTGACATTTAAGTTTATTCAAAAGGAATCTTTTTATATGAAGCGTTTTACAAAATGACAAAAAGGGAATGTTTTTATTTCCGTACATATGCGGCGACAACGACTTCTCCGCCGCCGTGACCATTATTTGAGTTTCGGATTCCTCTACAAGCCATCTATTTTATTTATGAAAAATAAATACCAAGTTTTAAATTTATTTTATTTTGGTATTGAAAATGGTTTTTAAAGAGTTTTTATTATATCAACGTGTTGTATTGATATCTTGTGATTGAAATGTGGAAATGTTATGTTTCCTTTATGCATGTTTTATGTGATACGATTATGTTATGGTTTATGATATGTTTAAAACTATTAATATGAGGAATGAATTGGACTTAATAAGTGACGGGTGGAGCCCACTATAGCTCCTCGATGCATCGACAGATCTCATGATACAAACTAGTGTCTTGGCACGAGGCATTGAAAAAATCTTATTTGTGGTCTTGGAATGAGGCCTTGGCTACGTGGTTATGATAGTCTAGCATTATGCATTCCATCATTATGAAAGTGGTTATTGATATTTCATGTGATTATTCGACCAGTAGAATATCCATGTGAATAAGTAAATGGCATAATCTCATTTTACTTTTTCCATATTATGTTGAAGTTCAAGTTTAAAAGGCTTTTGTTTTAGTCATACATTGCCTTAAATGTTTATGTTTATTTATGAAAGTTTCCGCAATATTGGTATCCTTACTGAGCATCTGAGCTCACCCCTTTCAATGTTTTAATATTTTCCAGGATGTGAAGAAGTATTTTATGAATGACCTGCAGGGATAGTCATAAGAGGATATGAGTGTGGACTATGAAGACTTTATTAATAGTTTTTCACTTTATGATGTAATGTAAGACTTATGAATGTATCTAGTGTTTCCAAGGCTACTAAACTATTCGGTCTTTCGAGACTTGATTTTTGTGATCATGCCAATGTTACGAAGTAATGCACCGACTCTGAGTAGCTGAGGTCAGGGAATTACAGTTGGTATCAGAGGCAGTTTAGTACTATCCTTGGAAGCTAGATTTAGATAAACTCTAATTAGAGCACATAGACCGAAGATAGACTTTAAGGATTATTATAGAAGAACTTCCTAGAATTTTTGTATTATAGAGATTTTGTGAGTTTTCCGAGCAATACATCCCTGTCTGGATACGAGCAGGTAGAGGCGGCTCTGGCACAGATGTACCTAGGGGTAAAACATGAAAGCACCGCTTTGAGTTAGACTCGAACGGGAACCGGTGCACGACAACGGGCCTTGCTGCACACTTGGTTACGACACTCCTGAGGGATATGCTTAGGATAATTCTCATTTTATTTACAAATCACTATGAACGGTTATGAGTATATACTTCCTCAACGAAATTTTTTTTATGATTATGGATTATATCAAAAAATTGTTCAATTTATGTAATGTTTTTTACAAATATGGAATTATGTATTTTAATTCATAAACTAATCTAGTTTATTGGATTGTTTAGAAATGGCGCCTAGTGGAAGGAATGGAAACTGTATCAATGCACGCACTCCGTGTAGGGATTGCGCTCTTGCTCAAGATAATTATTGTGGATCTGGAGATACAACTGGTGTTGATCAACTTATTACCATACTGGGACAACTCACTCAGGCTAAGAATAATAACCTTACTCGTATGGAGCACCCTGATCCGCAACGTGGAGGATCAATGTTAGACAGTTTCATGAGGTAACAACCACCAACATTTAATGGGTGTACAAATCCATTAGTAGCTGAGAAATGGATAAACTCCTTAGAGAAAATGTTCCATGCCTTGGGGAGTAGTGAAAGGGAAAAGGTTATCATGGTAGTTTACCGCCTCACTGGAGATGCCGATCAATGGTGGTCGCTGATTCAACACACAAAGGAAGATGAAGAAGTATCAAATATAGAATGGAGAGAGTTCAAAGACCTTTTATTAGAAAAATACATTCCACATGACCATCGAGCAGATATGGAAAGAAAATTTCTAAGTCTGAGGCAGAAGGAGGATGAGAATGTCGCAAAGTATGAGGCCAACTTTACAAGGTTAGGGAGACATGCTGTAGATTATATACGTAACCCATGAAGTAAGATTGATCGATTCGTTGATGGGTTAAAACCATTTCTACATCGAGCTTTAGTATCACAATCTTTCTGAACATACGAAGATATTGTCTCGTGTGCAATCAAGACAAAAAAGGAAATCTCTAAGTCTCGTGACTTTAAAGCAAAGCAAGAAAAGAAGAGAATGGTGGATCAAGATATAGATAAAGGGAAAAAGGGAAAGAAGGATTTTCCATTATGTGATAATTGTGGGAAGAATCACTCTGGTACTTGACTAAAAGGAATGGGGGTTTGTTATAAATGTGGAGAAAAAGGTCACCAGGCGTGTGATTGCAAGGGAAAGAAAGAGGCTATCAATGTTGAATGTTTTAATTATAGGGAAATGGGGCATTATGAAAATGAATGTCCTAAGAGTCGGGGAAACTGACCTCAGAAAAGGCCAAGGGATCAAGGACAATCTTATGTTGTTACTACAGTTGAAATGGAATAATTAATGTATTGGTTCTTTTGGACTCATGGATTATACTCTGGTTATTAGAATAATGTGATATATATAAGTATTGTATTGTATTACTTGTTGTTTCAGTAAGGTTTTAATATGATGAAGGTAATCATATTTTAAGTATGTGACAATAAGAGAAGATTTACTTTGTTTGGGGAATCGGATGTTACAATTGATTTTGGAATTTAGAGATCTTCTAGAAAAAGTCTGGACGGAGGTATTTTGGATAACTATAAAGGTTGGAATAGATTAAGTTGATCTTTGGATATTATTGTTTAAGGTTAAAACATTTCTGAAGATTATTTTTGGAATATTATAATACTATAGTTTTAGGAAAAGGACAACCTGCATGGTGGGGAATAACCCATCGCGTCGGACAAAGCTGAAGAAATCGAACCCTAAACCATAGTGCGACAGGCCTTTATTTCCTACCACTATCCTACAGGAAGTCCCTAGTAATTACAAAATAATTTTACTAATCTAAATGGTATGTTTTATCATTTGGAACCTTATATAATTAGGATAAGAATAATATTTTTGAGTTCTATTATCTTTTTGAGTGGAAGATGAGTTGAAGGTTGAAACTCTAATTGTCAAGCATAAATATATATATACCTATGTCTTATTCAATGAATAAATTAATTCTTAAACTTTAGTAAAGGGATATTAAAACAAAAAAATTTGTTATCCTAATACCTTATGTCTTATTGAACTGATGATATTTTAAATCAACATAGATTGAAGGCTTTGAGGCCCTCAATTTGACAGTTGATTGTGATTGATGACTCAATCACTCCCTAAAAATATTTACGTTTATCCTCCAATTATATGTCTCTAATTGCCACCAATGTTCTCCTAATCGAGATCATAATTGGGTGGTGACTTTTTCATTTCCCTTTCCCACTTATTAAGGCTAAATTTTATTAATCTTATTTCCGATGTGGGTTTTCCACAAAGGTATTTTCTATTTTCAACCTTTTTTTTCCAAGAAAAATTTCAAATTGCGAGGACGCAATTTATTGAAGGAGGGGAGAATGTAACACCTCGAGCTTCCACAATACGCTTCTCATTCAATAATGCAATAGCTTGCATTGTACGCAACTTCGAGTTCTAAAACACCGCGACTAATCAAAGTAGCCGTTATGAATAGTAATAACCACTTTTTAAAATTATAGAAATTTTATATTTCAAAATGGACTTCATTTTTGGATTCAGAATTTCGAAATTAGCCTATGTTGAATTTTTGGTATTTTTCTGAGAACTTCTAATTTTTTATGAATAGTGAAAAATACTTAAAAACAACAATTTTAATAAAAATAATTTATAGTGATAAATTATACTATTTAGTGGTTTTAAAGTATAATTAGAATATATTTTTATCATTTTATACAATGGTGGTCATTATAAATAATTTAACATTGAAATTGGACATAAACAATTGCCAATCATTTGATATAAATTGTTTTTTTAAAAACATGCTTTTTGTTGTGACAGCGGGAATTAATTATAAAATTAATTAATTCAACTTATATGTTTGTAATTCTGTAAAATAGACATCATTTTTGAATTTGGAATATCAATTATAGCTTCGAGTGAAATTTTGGCATTGTTCTGAAAAACGTCAATTTTTGATGAATAATGAAACCACTAAGTGGTAGTTAAATAACTGGTTTTTCGGTTAAATGAAATATTACCACTTCTAAGATTTGATTTTCAAAAATCCGACAAACATGGTTGACATTAAGAAGTAAAATGTGGTTCAATGAGATTAAAATAATTTTTGGTGAATAGTAACTTTTAAGTTCTTAATCGCGATTAGAGGTAATTAGTGTAGTTTAAGGTAAAAATAATGTTTTAATAATATGAGATGAGCTTGACACATGTCCTACCCTCATTGGATGTGCCATGGCCGACCAATAAAATCCATGGGTCAACTTGGGGACCCCATGGAGCCACTTTAGTTAGAAAATGACATAAATACCATTTATTTAATGTTAAAGTAAAAAATGACACAAACATGAAATATTTTACTAAAACAATTTTTAATGGGGTTATACAAGTCATATTTTTTACTATAAATAGTCATTGGAAATATAGAAATATTTCCTAAATCATAGTATTTTTTTTATAATTTTTAGACATTAAAAAAATTAAATTATTTATGACATTATAATGATGCAGCGATGACCTCATTATTTAACAATTTTAATAAAATGAAATGATAATGTACAATCCAAGGAATGAACTTGTCCAAAGACTATTGGATGGGTAGAGTTCGAACCCTTATCACCTTATCCACGAATTATATAAGTGTGGGACCTTTAGAATCCGAAAAGCATTGTATAATAATGTACAATTTCCTTACATTCCAGGAGTGCCCCTCCTCTCCACTTATAAAAGGCCCCCACCTCTACCACCTCATTCACAGATTCAAGCCATTTTTCTAGGCCAAAATCTTCCCAAATACTCTTCCAACTTCCCCATATTACTCCTATAAGCCTCACTTTGGGCAGAACTCTTCCCAAGGAAGCCTTTGGCTCAAATCAAACAGAGTTACCCGATTTTAAGGTAATGTCTTCTCTAATGTTGTTTTGTTTTATTTTTCTTCTCCAACCCCCTAAACACTTTTTATTCATTTTTTTGTAACAAAACCATTATCCTCAATATACTAGTATGTTGTTATAAGAAGTAATCGAGCTACATTTACACACACCTACATCTAATGGTTAAAGAACATATTGTTTCTGTGGATGGCGAATTTCTGCCTCACGAAACGATGATTGTTCAACACTCATAAAACACCTTCAAAGGTGGCCATTAAGATGTCACTATATTTATAAATGATATATAATATGTTTATGTTTTACTTAAGGTTCTGTATTTTTCATTTATGGCATACCTTTATTGTTTCCATTATGGGTAAACGCGATATTTTCATTTTAGGAAGTGCAGACTACCGCCCCCTCAAAGTGATTTGAATCGTTAATGCCATATGTGGGATGTATAAAGGATGGAGTAAATGATATTATATATGATGTTATAATGGAATTATAATATACCTTTATATCATTATTATTTCATTAAATATGAAATATAAATGAATGTAGCGTTCATGCGTACGTACGGCTTACCGTCTCTATGAACGGTGCATTTCATTTCTTACCTCTAAACGTTATGGAATATTATAAATGCATGTATATACTCGATATATATGAGATATATGATATCTATATCATGAATATAATTCTGTATATAATGGATATATCACCACATGAACAACATGTAATTATAAGAATGTTATTTTTGACTCAAGTACCTAAGATCGACAAAATGACCGTTATAAACATAAATAATTACATAATGTTCATAACATGGTAATAAGGGATATAAAAGGAATAATGAACATTAAAAAGGTTCTTAAGTAAATAGGAATTAACTTTAGTTTATTATTCAGGAGGTTAAAGAACGGTCGAGTCAGGACATGATGCAAGGTAAGGGAAATTCTTAACCCAACTTCCATTCTTTGCGTTAATCTCCTACTTTCAAATTATGTCATGATTCTATTATGTCCTATTTTTTATTTTTACTTTATTTATGTGTACCTATAGTGAATACACATAATAGATCTATTTTATTTTAAAAATTATCTTTTTAAGGACTTCATCTCAATCTCCTTTCATTGAGGCATATTTGGTTTTATACACAACATTCTTTTATACGCTGTATAAACCACTTTGAATTTTAAGTTTATTCAAAAGGAATATTTTTATACAAAGTGTTTTACTAAACGACAAAAAGGGAATGTTTTTCTTTCCGTACATATGCGGCAACAACATCTTCTCTGCCGCCGTGACAATTATTTGAGTTTCAGCTTCCTCTACAAGCCATCATTTTTTTAATGAAAAATAAATAAAATGTTTTAACTTTCTTTTATTTTGGTATTGAAAATGGTTTTTAAAGAGTTTTTATTTTATCAACGTGTTGTATTGATATCTTGTGATTGAAATGTGGAAATGTTTTGTTTCCATTATGCACGTTCAATGTGTTACGATTATGTTATGGTTTATGATATTTTTAAAACTATTCATATAAGGAATGAATTGGACTTAATTAGTGACGGGTGGAGCCCGCTATATCTCCTCGATGCATCGGCAGGTCTCATGAGACAAACTAGTGTCTTGGCACGAGGCCTTGACAAAATCTTATTTGTGGTCTTGGCATGAGGCCTTGGCTACGTGGTTATGATAGTCTGGCATTATGCATTCCATCATTATGAAAGTGGTTATTGATATTACATGTGATTATTCGACCAGTAGATTATCCATGTGAATAAGTAAATGGCAATATCTCATTTTACTTTTTCCATATTATGTTGAAGTTCATGCTTAAAAGGCTTTTGTTTTAGTCATACATTGCCTTAAATGTTTATGTTTATTTATGAAAGCTTCCGCAATATTGTTATCCTTACTGAGCATCTACGCTCACCCCTTTCAATGTTTTAATATTTTAAAGGATGTGAAGAAGTATTTTATGAATGACCTGCAGGGATAGTCAGAAGAGGATATGAGTGAGGACTATGAAGACTTTGTTATTAGTTTTTCACTTTATGATGTAATGTAAGACTTATGAATATATCTAGTGTTTCCAAGGCTACTAAACTAATCGGTCATTTGAGACTTGATCTTTTGTGATCATGCCAATGTTGCGAAGTAAAGCACCGACTCCAGGTAGCTGGGGTCGGGGCGTTACAAGTTCATCGAGATTGTATTGTGTTTGGGTGAAGGGTTGATTTCGCCAAAACCTAACAGGTAGGTGGTTTTTGCCTTTCAGTTGAATGTCTTTGAATTATATGTGCAAAATCTCCAATACCCATGAACTGGGTTTTGTTCGTATAATGTTTCAACCCTATTGTTTTCCTTCATTGTTGGTGTGTGCGAGTAGAGGTTCATTGTATGTGAATAGGGTTGATTGAAAAGATTTGGAGGTGTTTCCCATACATGTTTTTTCTATGACCCTTGTGATATACACAACCAGTTAGGCTTCCATGATTTCCAATTTGTAGTTTTAGGATAGTGTGATTGATTTCTGACATGCTTGTTATGCTATAGACTATAAGCCAAGTAATTCTAAGGTTTTCCTTGGCCGTTGTTTCCTTCCTATGCTCATTGACCAACATAGGGTCATGAGAATATGGTGTAGTACACTATAAGGGGAATTGACCAAGTGAGAATCCTGAGAGAGTCTTTGATCACTTTAGACTATAAGGGAGAATTGACCTAGTGAGCTTCCTCAGAGAGCATAAGACCACTTGGGGTTATAAGAGTAATTGACCAAGTGAGCTTCCTCAGAGAGTCCTTGACTTATTTAGACAATAAGGGGAATTAACCAAGTGAGCTTCCTTAGGGAGTCTTTGAATTAATTTGGGAACAATGAGGAATTGACCGAGTGAGATCCATCAGAGAGTCCTTGACTACTTTAGACTATAAGGGTAATTTATCGTGCGAGCTTCCTTAGAGAGCCTTTGTATTAGTTTTAACTATAAGAGTAATTTAATGAGAGTGCTTCCTCGAAGATTCATTACATATTCTTATAACTGAACTAGAGGAGATAGTCTATGTATACTTCCTAGAGGGTTACCATGGTTGTTTATCTACTTGTTTGATATATGAAATTGTTAGTGCTGAGTAATTACTTGTTTACTTCTTTCTTTAGTTTTACCTACCATATATTCACTGACGGTTAGGCAGAGATATTTGGGTGGTTTCCTACTAGGATTTAGTTTCGCACTCAGTTTGGGAGATGATTTTGGTCCCAAAAATATTATATTTCTGCAGGTATAAATTAGGGAAAGTGACCTTCTACTTCAGGTACATCACTTGCTGTGGAGCTGGAGAGCATGGGACGAAGCTTATACATGCGATGCTGAGGATCTTTTTATCATTTTATTTTGTAATTTGGTTTAGTAATATTTGAATTCAATATTTTGACTTGTTTGGTAGTTTTCCTATAAATATGTATAATGAATCATTATATATATATTTGCTCAAGTTGTTCATTATTTCAGTCCTCCACTGTTTTCCATTTTTGGATATCCACTGCTTCCACTATTGTATATTCGTTTCTATTTTTTTGTGTTAGTCGGCCAATGAGGGCATAGCTTCACCTCTATCTCACCCAAGGCCCTTGCCGCTAGTCGGCAGCCTCTGACATTAAGGGAAGTTCACTTGAGGCCATGTGACCAACTGGGTATGGGGTGCCTCTGGGTGGCGTTCAGAACCGAGATGTTACAGTTGATCCACTATAACACATATCTAATGTATCATTTGGATATTTTTGGGAGACTAGGGAAAAATTCCATAGTGATGTTATGTAACGGCCCAAAATTTTGAATAAATCTTGTTTCCAAATTTTTTCTGTTATTTTATTTTTTATACTCAACAAAACGGTTTCATTTGATAACTTGAGTATAATTAAAATGTGACCGTTAGATTTTGACTGTTATATGACCCTTGGTCAATATGACCTCGAGAAACTAAACGTTTCGATTATTGTCTCTAAATACAAGTAATCTTGGTTAATTAATATAGAAAGAAGATTCGATTGCCTCACCCAGTAGTCATGGACTGATCGAATCCCATCTAATAGAATTTGGGAAGGAGGTAGCACCACTGGGCTTTGCCCTGGACCAATCCCAAGATGAACTTCATCATGTGAAACTTGAACAGAATCGTTTTCGCGATAAGTTCAAACTTATAGAAATTACTACTCATGCGATGTTGGCTGATCCACCCTTGGATTATCTCACCTTAGAAAACCTTACACTTAGGTCCTATGTGGGTGTGATAAAGGGATATGTAAGGAGGTCGTAACAGCCTTGTGTAATCCTTTGTTTTAAATAAAAATTTGGATTTCTTCTTATGATGAAGTTTATGAATTTTCAAATGACTAGATAAATATATTATGCATATTTTTGATGAATTTTAGAAAACATTTATTTGAAAAATGTTAATGTAAACCTTTAAATAATTAAAAATGTGTAATTATTTTCAAAAAAATTTCATGTACAATTATGTTCAGTAAGAAATTTAGAATCTAATAAGATCAAATTAATTTTTGATGAATAGTAAATTATGAATAGGGATTTTATTCTTAGGATTAGTAATGTGACCAAATGGATTTGTAATCTCCCTTAAATAAGCAATTAATATAGTCTAAGTACATTGATTAAGTAATGTGATTCAATAAAATGGTTAAATAATGGTTTCATAAATTATTAGTCAAGTATTTGTTTTTTCGTGTGAATAGTGTTTTTTAATTAAAAATTTAATTAAAAATATTTAGAAAATTATTTTTATAAACTGGATTTCATTTTTTAACTCAGAGCATTGATATTATGTTCGGGTAAATTTAGGGGATTTTTCTGAAAAAAATGAATTTTCGATGAATAGTGAAAATATAGTTTTTAAGTTACGATTGTTTAATGACATAATTAAATGATGTATTAAGAATTTAATCAATAGAGTCATCTTATGAATAGAAATATAAGGTATTTAGGTGTCCAAGTGGCTAATACCATGGGAAAATACAATGGGCAAACCCATGGGTTTTCCAAAACCACTAATAAGGTGTCCTGTAGACATTAATGCCTTGTCCCCTCACTTTCCCTATAAATACCAAGACATCATCTCATCAATTCGACTCACAACTCTTCCCCAACAAATATCTGGTCTCATTACCTCCCAAGGAGTCCTACCAAGGTGCCCCAATCCCTCAGGGTCCCAACCTTTGAGTTTTACGAGTTACGATTTAAGGTAAGGGATCTAACCCCTCTCTTTCTTTTCAAGTGATCTCTTTTATGTCATTTCTTTTATGATCCATGTTCTTATGTTGTAGGATGTTATTTTTTCATTATACTTTCGTTTTTATGTTAATATTATGAGATAACCCATATTACTCTCATCATTTCATTTTATGAAAGTTTAAGTGGCGCCGTTAGACTGCCGAAAGTTTTGTAACAGATTCTTTCATCTTTCTCATTTTCAAGTTCTATTTTATTGTCATGTCTTTCAAGATCCTTTTTATTATATTGGGGTGTGATATCTATAGCTATCGTACTGATATTTTATGATAATATTATGAGATAACCCAATTGGTCTCTTCAATTCAGTATTTTGATGTTTTAAGTGGCGCTGTTAGGCTGCCAAATTTTAAAGTGGTTCTTTCACCCTTCTCGTTTTGAAGTTATACATTCATGTCAAGTCTTTCAAGTTACTTTTTATTATGTTGGGGTAAAATATCTATATCTATCATAATTAAATATTATTTTCATAGGATGAGATAACCTATTTGACCTCTTCAATTTATTTTTTTTAAGTTTTATGTGGCGCAGTTAGGCTTCCGAATTTTTAAGGGATTCTCTCACCCTTCTCGTTTTCAAGATATATTTTCATGTCATGTCTTTCAAATTCTATTTTATTATGTTGGGATATTACCCCTATATCTATAATATTAAACTCTTATGTTAATTTTATTAGATACCCTATTTGATCTTGTCAATTCATTTTTGTTCAAAGTTTAAGTGACGTCGTTAGGCTGTGGGATTTTCATAAGAGAAACCTAATTTTTTTTTCATTCCATATTTTTCATTTCAAATGGTATATCCTTAAAAATTCATTAACATATTCATATATCCTTCATATTATGACCTTATACAATTTTATGGTTCATTTATGATTGTTTGACCCATGTCCCCTCTCTTTTCAATGTTTTCTAAAACCCTGAAACACAGCTATTATGCGGCAGAATTTCAATATCAAAATGTATCTCTATTTTTCTAAAGGTAACTAATTTTATTAAGAGGACACTCAAATATCTATCTTATAATGGGGTATTCACATATATATAATATTTTTCTATTTTAAATTCTGGTATTTACATACATGAGACCCACCTTCCTTTTCTGTGGGTTTTAAAGTGACACAAAGATCATATCTTTAAAGGAGTTTTTAAAATGATTTGATAATGAAATGAAACCCATTTCTTTTATGCTATATGGGGTTTTAATGAAATTATTGATGATGATATATTTGACTCACATTTTGATAAAGGAAAATTTAAGGGTGCGCCCTGATAGCGCTCCAATGCATTGGGTAAAGACTTACTCTCTAGAGATGACCATTTAGACAGATACCTTGGTAAATAACCGTTGTAATTTTTATTGACACCTTGGGGATGGACCTTGGTGAAACGGAAATGATTGACTTTGTTAAATGTTGTAGCCACATCTTTATGTTATGAAAAATGTTATTTTTATTATGATATACCTCATGATTTCTTTTTCATGCCTTAAAGATCTTTTTCATGACATTGTTGATGTATATCAAGTTCACGTGTTAAATGTTTCCCCTTGTTTCCCTTACTGGGCCTTCTGCTCACCCTTTGTTTTGATGTATGTCCCTAGGTTATGAGATGCATTAATGAACCTAGTATTAACATAAGGATAAGCCTTAAAAGTGTTTATGAATAATGTTTTTTTCATGTATTATGTTCCTGGTTTCCAAGACACTAAACCTTAAAGATCCTCAGTTTTGTATAATATAATGAAAGTTTATGTGAAAAAAATGTAGGATTATATAGTTGGTATCAATGGATGGTTTAGCTATTTTTGGAAATTAGGATTAGAAAAATTAGGAAGAACCCTATAGAAAAGTTTAAATATAGGAATTCTTCCTAGTATTTTGGTGAGTATTGAGTAAGGGGATGCTAAGTAAATACATCTCTGTCTGGATACGAGCTGGTAGAGGTGGCTCTGCCACAGATGTACATAGAGGTAAAACCCGAAAACACTGATTTGAGTTAGACTCGAACGGGAAATGGTATATTACAATGGGCCTTGCTGCACTCTTGGTTATGAAACTCCCAGGGGATATGCCATGGTAAATTCATAAGCTTTGTATGAACCATTATTAAAAGAACAAAGATAAAATAAAATAATGACTCACATAAGAATATATGATCATGGATAACCCAGTATGAAACCTAGGGGATCACAAGTTAGGGTATAATTTTCTTCTACATGTTATCCTTATATTATTTAAGTTCCTTTTCATGATTATTGGATACGTATTTAAGCCCATAATTTTACTTTCTCTTCTTAGTTAATGGTGGGAAATGGAAGAACATGTCCCAACAACAAATCTAATAAGAAATGTGAAGATTTCTATATTAGTATTATAGAGATGATTACTGGATTAAAAGATAATTGTTATTTTGGAAGACATTCACTATTTTGGGGACCCTATATGATCGAGGTAAATATATTACTGTGGTATTTTCATTGAGGAGTAAGGTTGACTTATATATTGAAGAATCGATGAATTTAATGTGGACTTATAGTAATTTAGGTCACTTATGGAAATTATTAACCTATCTTGGGGTAAATATGTTTATGTCAGATACTTTTGATATAAGATGTTAGGTTTGGTTGATGTTGTTTGGAGATGAATGATAAAGTTTACCTTGGATGACTATGTTATCGAATCCTTCTTGTATTTTGGTTTCAATCTTAGTTTGGTTTATTTTGAGGATTTTTAAGGACAGTTATTTATGAAATATTCTATGATGAACTTTGGGTAGTACCATGGAACATTGAGGATTTAAATTAGTTTCCCTTCCTCTGGGGTTCTTTATTTTGGGAAAGTTGTTTTATCTTACCCTTTCTGTTTTTGGGATAATGTTTAAAGATATAGGAAATAGATAGTTAATCTTTGGTGGATTATTTAATTCTCTATAAGAAAATTATTGTTCTTTGATGAGACCAACTAGTTTTGAATTTTCATCGTTTAGAGAAAATATTTGTTTTGTTAGAAACATATTAAAGGATGAAAATCTACTGGAAGGTAGGTATATTTACTTATGTTTTTGTTCTATGTAGTTAATGAATTCCACAAAATTATGAAAAGGAATGTAAAACAAAAACGTTGTTGGTTTACGTTTCCTACTAGTTAATCATAGACCTCTTACACACATCATTATTTTGGGATTTTCTCACGGATAACTTTCTCCTAATCTAGTTTTCGATCACTCTCCCTCAGAACATGACCCATTGTTTTCTCTTCCATGTCTATGTTTTCCTACATGGAATCCTAGTGTGGGTTAACTCGGGTGGCCTTTGTACTTCCTTTTATTTCTTTTAACGTAATAGTGTTACTGACTCTTTTTTTGATGTGTGACCTTCAATGAAACTTCAAAACCCAATTTTAAAAATTGCGAGGAAGCAATTTCTTAAGGGGGGGGGGGAAGATTGTAAGGCCCCAAAATTTTGAATAAATCTTGTTTCCTAATTTTGTGTGTTATTTTATTTTTTATACTCAACAAAACTGTTTCATTTGATAACATGAGTATATTTAAAATGAGACCGATAAATTTTGACTATTATGTGACCATTGGTCAATATGACCGCTGGAAACTAAACGTTTCAATTATTGTCTCTAAATACAAGTAATCTTGGTTAATTAATATAGAAATAAGATTCGATGGGCTCATCCAGTAGTCTTGGACCGATCAAAGCCCATCTAAAAGAACTTGGGAAGGAGGTAGCACCACTGGGCATTGCTCTGGACCAAACCCAAACCGAACATCATCATGTGAAGCTAGAATGGAATCTCCTTCGCGAGAAGTTCAAACTGATATAAATTACTACTCGTGCGATGTTGGTCGAGCCTCCCTCAAATTCTCCACCTAAGCACACCTTACACTTAGTTCCTATGCTGTTGTGATAAGGGGCTATGTAAGGAAACCGTAAATGCCTTGTGTAATCCTTTGTTTTAAATAAAAATTGGGATTTATTCTTATGATGACGTTTATGAATTTTCAAATGACCGGATAAATATAGTATGCATATGTTTGATTAATTTTAGAAAAATAATATTTTAAATTTTTTTATTTAAACCGTAAATAATTTAAAATGATTAATGATTTTCAAAAAATGGTCTTCTACAATTATGTTCAGTACAAAATTTAGAATCTAATAAGATCAACATTATTTTTGATGAATAGTAAATTATGAATAGTGATTTTATGATTCAGATTAGTAATGTGACTAAATGGATTAGTAATCTCACTTAAATAAAGCATTAATATAATCTACACACCTTGATTAATTAATGTGATTCAATAAAATGGTTAAATAACAGTTTCATAAATTATTTGTCAAGTATTAGTTTTTTCGGGTGATTAGTGATTTTTAATTAAAAATTTAATTTAAAATAATTAGAAAATTCTTTTTATAAAATGGATTTCATTTTTGAACTCAGATCATCGATATTATGTGAGGGGAAAGTTTGGGGATTTTTCTGAAAAAAATGAATTCCCGATGAATAGTGAAAATACGGTTTTTAAGTTACGGGAGTTTAATTACATCATTAAATGACGTATTATGTATGTAATCAATATTGTCGAATTATGAAAAGTACGATTAGTTATTAGGTGTCCCATGTGGACAATACCATGGGCAAATACCATGGTAAAGCCCATGGTTTTGCCAAAACCATTAATGAGGTGTCCCTTGGCCCTTAATGCCGTGTACCGTCAATTTCCCTATAAATACCAAGCCATCCTCTCATCCATTCGACTCCCAACTCTTCCCCAACAAATCTATAGACTCATTACCTCCCAAGGAGTCCTCCCAAGGTGCCCCCAAGCCCTCAAGGTCCCAACAATTGAGTTTTATTGTAAAGACCCGTAAAATTTAAAGGAAATTTTTTCTTAATTTTCTTTGGAATTTTACAAGAACACAGTTTTTGACGGCACCTGATTCCGAGGCCCGGAGTGCCCGGAATCAATTTCCGAAGTTTGGCTCGGGTACGTTCAGTGAACGAACGAGCTGGAATTTCTAACTTTTGAACCGGTTTCCGGAATCAAATTCCGATGGCACCGATAAACCCGCAGCGCCGATATTCGCTTAAGGGGACCTTTTCTGAGGTTGCGTTTATTGCGGGTCGAAAGTTAGTTTTTGGGAGAAATTATAAGAAGTTAAATAAAAATGTGGAAACACTTTTTATTTTTATTTTGTTGGTTAACTTCTCCCAAAGTGAGTTAAAGGTGGGACCCACATCCACTTAACCTCCCTTGGGAGGATTAAGTGTGGTGGGTCCCACACGAACCCCAACTTTTCATCTTCTCTCAAAACTCCCTTTAACCCCTCTTTAAATGACATGACAACTTGTTATTTAATTTGGAGTTATTTTATTTGAATTTCAAACCATTGAAATTCAATTTGTTTAGTGTGTGAATAAAATAAGACTCTAACTTATTTTATTTGGTTAGATTTCTCTAGCCTTCTTGAGAGGATTTTGGGTTCTCCTTCTTCTTCTTCAACCTTGACGAAGAACGCGAAGAACCTTCGAGCTCCGACGAAGAACGCCACTCCTCTTCTTTGTAGCTGGTTGTCTCCGAAGATCAACGATGTCTTCCGTGTCAACGAAAGGGAATGCCGCTTCCTCCTCGGACTTCCTTCGTCGGCTTATGATGATTCGCCAATGACGTACCTCTTTGGACGTACCTCTTCGTCAATGGATTTGACGAACGATTACCGCGACGCCGACCTCCGCGACGCTTGTCTTCTGCGGGTCGTTGATGATCATCGTTCTTGAACCGAGGTAGGGGTTTGTTGTTGATTATTTATTTATCCTCGTTCTTGGTTCTAGCATGACAAACGTGAGGATAATTATTTATGTGATATCGTCTAACGAGAGGGAAGGGGTCGGACCGCACAAACACGGCCGAATTCCCCCTCCCTTGTCCTTGATTATTATGTTTTTCCTTGTGAGTGAACATGATGGCGTGGTGTCGTCGCACCATGCGGAAATTCTCATGGTTATATTGTGCGACGCCGTCGCGCCGCACCGTGGAAGGATCATCATGAACGCGACGTCGTCGCACCGCGTCGAAGAAAACCGAAGGCGCCGTGGCCGGAGCGGGGCCGCGGCGGAGGGGTGTGGTGCCGTCGCACTGCGCCAGACGACGAACACCGTGGCCAGTTCCGGGACACGACGGGACGAGAGGACTGGAGGCTCGCCGGGCCGCCGGTGTCGGAAGCCGGAAGGGGACCGACATTGCCGGTCCGTTGAAGATGAACCGGCCGGCCAGGTCGGGCCGGCCGGAAGGGGAAAGACCGGGGGAATTAAATTCCCCCGGCCTGGTTAATTTCCCCCCCATTATGAGGGGGGGGGGGGTGGTTTCATAAAGGGGGTAAGGTGGCCCCCCCATTTCCCTCAAGGCAGGCCCCCATGAGGGGGGCCGGTTTCTCCAAAGGCGCGGCTTAAGTCGCGCCGCCAGCTGAAGAAGCGGGGGCCTTGCCCCCCGCGCGTGGCACCGAGCGGCGCCAGGCCACACCGCCGCCGGCCGGGCCGCGCCGGACCGCGCCGCCACGCCGGACCGTGCTGCCGTGCCGGACCACCGCCGGCTGGTCCGGGCCGGACCCGGGTCGGGTCGACCCGGTTCGGGCCGACCCAGGGGGGGGGGGGGGGCGGGCCGGGTCGACCCAGACCCGGACCCGGACCCCCCGTTTTCGAAACGACTTCGGTATTTTGGCCATATCGTGAGCCACAAACCTTCGATTGACAAACCGTCAGCGGAAATGCGATCCTTGGATCGAGACGGTCGATTTGGTATATCGCACTCAAAGTTTCGGAATACTTTGAGTTCGTCCGGGTTGGTTCGTTCACGAAACCAACCGGGCCTTCGGATCGGAAACACTCATATCTTGAGCTACAGACATCCGATTGACGTGTCGTCAGCTTTGTTGTGTTCCTCTTAGTGAGACGGTTCTTTTCGCATACTCCGCACCGAGGTTTGGATGCAGGTGGAGTACGGTTGGGTTGGGTTTGACTTAAAAACCAACCGGGCCCCTGGAACGAAAAAACCAATAACTCTCAGACCGGGCGTCCGATCGACGCGCCGTCTGTTGCGTTGAGTTCCTGTTGACGATACGGAACTTTTGGATACATCAACTATGGACTTTGTGACAGTTGATGTATCAGCCTCTCGGCTCGTTGAACGGACCCTCCTGAACGAGCTTGCTGTGTGCGGGAACCCTAGTGCTGACTGCGACTGTGACTGCGACTGTGACTGCTACTGCTACTGCTACTGCTACTGTGACTGCGACGACGACCGTACAGAGATCCTGTGTGGATTCGACGATGACTACAGCACTCAGCGATCCTACGTGGATCAGTGCTACAGGTCCTGTGTGGGCCCGATCCTGTGTGGGTCTGATCCTGTGTGGGTCTTTGCACTCAGCGGTCCTGTGTGAACCAGCGCCTACAGGTCCTGTGTGGGCCCGATCCTGTGTGGGACTTTTGCGTGGGTTACTTACCTATCGATCCTTCGTGGGTCCGACGACTTAGATGGATCAGAGATCATCTTTATCGTCCTTTGAAGAAGTATACCTGTGTGAGGTGAATCTTGTTGCTTTCCTGTGTGGATTGAGTTGTGCCATCCTGTGTGGATTTCGTTTTTCTTTCCTGTGTGGAATAAGTTTACTTTCCTATGTGGACTGAGTTGTACATGGGCTCGGAGGTTGGAGCGTATTGGAATTGATGACTTAGGTATATGTATGGGCGTATACCTAAGCAGTGTCGGTTGTTACTTCGTGTTTGTATCTTCCTTTTGTGGTTTATCCTTTGAGAATTTTGGGAAACCTTCAGGGGTCTCGGGGTCCCTACTGAGTAGCTTATATTCACCCATGCATGGGCTATGCCCGCACTACGTTGGGTTGGTTGCAGAAGACGTACATCGTTGATCTTGGCTGAGGCTTGCAGAGCAGGACGGTACCTGGAGGTGGACCACTGGGCGGGACGTGTTCGGAGCGGACGGCGGGACCCGAGGAGTAGTGGAGCTATCTGTACCCACCCTTCAGGTGGGATTTCCAGTAGACAACTCGGTGTAGTAGCTTTTACTTTACAGTTGCTATTTTCCCCTTTCGAGTTGTACTTTACATTCAGTTTGGGTTTGTATACTGGCCCATTTACTTTTCCGCACTTTCAGTTGTACTCTGTTTTTACTTAGTTATTACTTTCCGCTTGCTTACTCTGTGGTGTTTGTTTACTTTACAAAGGTAATGCCTTCCCTTTTTACTGGGATTTACGACTTGGTGCTAGTCTCCATCCCCTGGCCTATGGAAGGCGGGCTTGGGGTAGTCACGGCATGGACCCCGAGGGCGGGTCGTGACAAATTGGTATCAGAGGAGTTCGGTTCTACCGCGAACTCTGATCTTTTCTATGTGAAGCAATAATGTTTAGCGTATTAAGTGTGGTTATCAGTCCAGGGAGTCTAGTTTTGGTGCGGCGGCCGACGTATCCGTACACCAGGACCCTGACTTCTGATTTCTGACTTAATGCACGAAAACATTGATTGCATGTGTGTTTCAATGTTTTCTTTGTGATTACATTGTGTCAGCTCACCAGGTATATTGTTTGACCGTGGCGCACCTGTTTCCATTTCAGGAAGGCCCCACGATGGCAGCCAGCTAGGGTTCCGAGAGTCGAGTGTGACGACAACCCACCGAGCGAAGAGGCCTCTGTGCAGGGCCCTTTGTCAATAGTGGCACCGGCGGTAGCTCTACCCATCGATCCACCGATACTTCCAGCACCAGCCGCTGACGATGCACGTCGGCTCAGCGCACTGCATGAGTTTCAGCGCCAGCGACCACCCAGGTTTCGTGGGGATACGGATCCCCAGGCAGCCGAGGACTGGCTGGAGGCAGTGGTATGTGTGTTTAGGCTAGTGAGGACACCATCAGAGCTCATGGTGATCCTCGTTACGAGCCTACTACACGCAGCAGTAGGACGATGGTGGAGCTTGATGCTCCAGGTGCACGATGAGGAATCTCTTCTTTGGACGGACTTTGAGATCATCTTCCGCTCGGAGTTCGTCCCAGCCACCCTTCGTGCAGTGCGTATCCAGGAGCTTCTCCAGCTGCGGCAGGGCAGCATGACGGTCGCTCAGTACTCGGCGAGATTTACTGATCTCTCGCGCTACTCGACTGACATGGTACGAGACCCATTCTTCCGGGCCCGGACCTTCGAGCAGGGTTTGAGACATGAGATCAGGGCATCGCTGATCTCCCTCAGCATACCGACTCAGACAGGAGTACTAGAGAAGGACCTTTTGATCGAGAGCTTCCTTTCTGAGTCTACACCAGCGCTGAGACCCACCGCAGGGAGGCACGTGGCAGAGTCATCTGTAGCAGGCAGTCGACGGATGACTCAGGGGTTCAGGTAGACCAGACCTTCAAGCAGACGACCTCATGACACTGGCTAAGCAGTGCGGGGCACACAGCGCGGAGCCAGTCTTTCGAGTGGAAGACAGTGCTATGCATGCGGCGGGCAAGGCCACATGGCTCGTGACTGCCCGACCCGCCATGCAGAGGAGCAGAAGACGGTTGAGGGACCACCGAGGCAGAGGCAGAGGGTCGACCATGGCGGTCCGCAGGGAGGAGGCGGACGAGGCAGAGGAGCTGGCCGAGCAGCAGGTGGTGGACGACGCTTTGAGGCTCTACAACCACCACCACCAGAAGGTCCACCCCGACCTCAAGGGAGAGAACAGCTTCAGGAAGCTGAAGCATACGATCATGGGGCTTCGGAAGCGGGTGGACTAGTTCGGGACTAGCTCCAGGGATAGAGGCCTTTGCCCATAATGCCTGTAGCTTCGTAGATTGTGTTTCCTTGTGTCCTTGTACTTTAAGTTTAAGTAATAAAAGCTACGTTCCTTGGTGACTTTTATTTTCTTGTCTTTTTTTTGTTTTTACTAAGAGGTTCCAGTTAAAAACTGTTGACATGACCCTCACTTGCGAGATTCTTACTGGAGGAAACCCGGTGACCACACACTAATGCCGACAGTGTGCCTCAACCCTTGGAGGCGAGAGTAACGGTTGGATCTCTTGGTAGCAGCGTCGAGGCCTTACGACGTCATCCATTCCATGATTTAACTAATCATGATGGGATAGACTTTATTAGGCAAGGAATGTGGTTCATCAAGGGGATGATACCGGATTTCACTTTTCAGCGAAGGAGAACTCTTTGCAGCTTTGCCATACGTTAAGTAGAAAGGGGAACGTAGTAGCCAATGCCCTCAGCAGGAGGATGGGCATTCAGCTACTTGAGGAGGCGACGGAGCAGGTAGTCTCTTTGCAGATATCCTTCGTGGATAGAGATGGAGCAGCCTTCCTCCAGTCTCTCACATTCACCCCTCCTCTACTGCAGCGGGTCAGAGGGGCACAGCATGAGGACGCTGACTGTGAGACACGGCGTGCACAGATATCCTTGGGATAGGCACATGAAAGGTTTCTCCCTTGGAGGAGAGAACGACATCCTTTTCAGAGGACGTACCATGGTACCAGTCGCCTTGAGAGAGGAAGTGCTGAGAGAGTTTCACACTTCTCCATTGGCGGTACATCCTGGAGTGGCGAAGATGTACCAGGACCTCAGAAGACAGCCCTGGTGGCCGGGCATGAAGAAGGCTGTAGCAGAGTTCGTTTCTCGATGCCTCACCTGCCAGCAGGTGAAGGCAGAGCATCAGGTACCAGAAGGCTTGGTATAACCCTTGGAGGTTCCGGAGTGGAAGTGGGACGGCATATCTATGGACTTCGTGACTGGACTTCCACGCACTTCCAGAGGTCACGACTCCATCTGGGTGATTGTTGACCGACTCAGCAAGTCGGCACACTTTTTACCCATCAGAGAGCAGGGATCAGTGGAGAGCTTTGGGCGTCTCTACGTTCCGGAGATTGTGTCACTCCACAGCGTGCCATCATCTATCGTCTCCGATCGAGATGCTCGCATTACTTCCCATCTTTGTAAGGGGTTACAGGAGGCGTTCGGGACACAGCTACGTCTAAGCACATCCTTTCACCCTCAGACGGATGGTCAGACTGAGAGGACCATTCAGACTCTCGAGGACATGCTCCGCGCATGTGTCCTCGACTTTGGTCGTAGCTGGGAGGACCACCTACCCTTGGTGGAGTTTGCGTACAACAACAGCTACCACTCCACCATCGGGATGGCACCGTACGAGGCGTTGTACGGCCGACCATGTAGATCTCCTTTGTGCTGGACAGACCCTGGGGAGTTAGCACTTGTGGGACCGGAGATGGTCCAGGCCACGACAGAGAAGGTCCAGGTCATCCAGGAGCGGATGAGGACAGCTCAGAGCCGGCAGAAGTCATACGCTGACAGGAGGCGGAGGCCACTAGAGTTCGAGGATGGCGACCACGTCTTCTTGCGGGTCTCACCTCGACGTGGTATACGGGGATTTGGCCGAGGCGGAAAATTATCTCCGCACTTCATCAGACCCTTCCAGGTCCTCAGCAAGATTGGCGAGGAGGCTTATCTCTTGGCTTTACCACCTCAGTTGCACCGGGTGCACGACGTCTTCCACGTATCTCAGCTGAGGAGGTACGTGCACGACCCGACGCACATCATTGACCATGGGGAGATTGACGTTGACGATGGGGCGACTTTTACAGAGGTCCCGGTGGAGATAGAGGATCGATAGGAGCGGGTCCTATGTGGGCGATCGATTCCTCTTGTGCACATCAGATGGCAGCACGGAAACCTCCAGGAGAGCACATGGGAGCGGGAGGCTCAGATGAGTGCTCAGTACACTCATTTGTTTCCCTAGTTTTTGATGTATCTTTACGGGGATGTAAATCCCTGAGGTGGGAGTAATGTAAAGACCCGTAAAATTCAAGGGAAATTTTTTCTTAATTTTCTTTGGAATTTTACAAGAAGGCGGTTTTTGACGGCACCTGATTCCGAGGCCCGGAGTGCCCGAAATCAATTTCCGAAGTTTTGCTCGGGTACGTTCTTCTAACTTTTGAATCGGTGCCCAGAATCAAATTCCGAGGGCATCGATGAACTTGCAGCGCCGATATTCGCTTAAGGGGACCTTTTCTGAGGTTGCGTTTATTGCGGGTCGAAAGTTAGTTTTTGGGAGAAATTATAAGAAGTTAAATAAAAATGTGGATAGACTTTTTATTTTTATTTTGTTTGTTAACTTCTCCCAAAAGGAGTTAAAGGTGGGACCCACATCCACTTAACCTCCATTGGGAGGATTAAGTGTGGTGGGGCCCACACGAACCCCAAATTTTCATCTTCTCTCAAAACACCCTTTAACCCCTCTTTAAATG
This sequence comes from Viscum album, assembly GCA_963277665.1. Taxonomy (NCBI): domain Eukaryota; kingdom Viridiplantae; phylum Streptophyta; class Magnoliopsida; order Santalales; family Viscaceae; genus Viscum; species Viscum album. The sequence continues at coordinate 2,000,845,416 of OY728145.1, forward strand.
ACATGACAACTTGTTATTTAATTTGGAGTTATTTTATTTGAATTTCAAACCTTTGAAATTCAATTCGTATAGTGTGTGAATAAAATAACACTCTAACTTATTTTATTTGGTTATATTTCTCTATCCTTCTTGAGAGGATTTGGGGTTCTCCTTCTTCTTCTTCGACCTTGACGAAGAACGTGAAGAACCTTCGAGCTCCGACGAAGAACGCCACTCCTCTTCTTCGTAGCCGGTTGTCTCCGAAGATCAACGACGTCTTCCGTGTCAACGAAAGGGAACGCCGCATCCTCCTCGGACTTCCTTCGTCGGCTTACGAAGATTTGCCAATGACGTACCTCTTCGGACATACCTCTTCGTCAATGGATTTGATGAACGATTACCGCGACGCCGACCTCCGCGACACTTCTGTTCCGCGGGTCGTTGACGATCATCGTTCTTGAACCGAGGTATGGGTTTGTTGTTGATTATTTATTTTTCCTCGTTCTTGGTTCTAGCATGACAAACATGAGGATAATTATTTATGTGATATCGTCTAATGAGAGGGAAGGGGTCAGACTGCACAAACACGGCCGAATTCCCCCTCCCTTGTCCTTGATTATTATGTTTTTCCTTGTGAATGAACGAGATGGCGTGGTGCCGTCGCACCACGCGGAAATTCGCACTGTTATATTGTGTGACGCCGTCACGCCGCACCGTGGAAGGATCATCATGAACGCGACGTCGTCGCACCTCGTCGAAGAAAACCGAAGGCGTCGTGGCTGGAGCGGGGCCGCGGTGGAGGGGTGCGGTGCCGTCGCACCGTGCCAGACGACGAACATTGTGGCCGGTTCCGGGCCACGGCGGGACGAGAGGACCGGCGGCTCGCCGGGCCGCCGGTGTCGGAAGCCGGAAGGGGACAGGCTTTGCCAGTCCGTTGAAGAAGAACCGGCCGGCAAGGTCGGGCCGACCGGAAGGGGAAAGACCGGGGGAATTAAATACCCCCGGCCAGGTTAATTTCCCCCCCATTATGAGGGGGGGGGGCTGGTTTCAGAAAGGGGGGAAGGCGGCCCCCCCCCCCCCCCGTTTCCCTCATGGCTAGCCCCCACGAGGGGGGCCGGTTTCTCCAAAGGCGCGGCTTAAGCCGCGCAGCCAGCTGAAGAAGCGGGGGCCTTGCCCCCCGCGCGTGGCACCAAGCGGCACCGGGCCGCGCCGCCGCCGGCCGGGCTGGGTCGGACCCGGGTCGGGTCGACCGGTTCGGGCCGACCCAGGGGGGGTCGGGCCGGGAGGCAGGGACCCGGACCCCCCGTTTTCGAAACGACTTCGGTCTTTTGGCCATATCTTGAGCCACAGACCTCCGATTGACGAACTGTCAGCGGAAATGAAATCCTTGGATTGAGACGGTCGATTCGATATATCGCACTCAAAGTTTCGGAATACTTTGAGTTCGGCCAGGTTGGTTCGTTCACGAAACCAACCGGGCATTCGGAGCGGAAACGCTCATATCTTGAGCTACGGAAATCCGATTGACGTGCCGTCAGCTTTGTTGTGTTCCTCTTAGTGAGACAGTTCTTTTGGCATACTCCGCCCGAGGTTTGGACGCAGGTGGAGTACGGTCGGGTTGGTTTTGCATTAAAAACCAACCGGGCCCCTGGAACGAAAAAGCCAATAACTCTCAGACCGGGCGTCTGATCGACGCGCTGTCTGTTGCGTTGAGTTCATGTTGACGATACTGAACTTTTGGATACATCAACTCTGGACTTTGTGACAGTTGATGTATTAGCCTCTCGGCTCGTGGAGCGGACCCTCCTGAACGAGCTTGCTGTGTGCGGGAACCCTAGTGCTGACTGCAACTGCGACTGCGACTGTGACTGCTACTGCTGCTGCTACTGCTACTGTGACTGCGACGACGACAGTACAGAGATCCTGTGTGGATTCGACGACGACTACAGCACTCAGCGATCCTACGTGGATCAGTGCTACAGGTCCTGTGTGGGTCCGATCCTGTGTGGGTTCGATCCTGTGTGGGTCTTTGCGCTCAGCGGTCCTGTGTGAACCAGCACCTACAGGTCCTGTGTGGGCCCAATCCTGTGTGGGTCTTTTGTGGGAGTTAGTTACCTATCGATCCTTCGTGGTTCCGACGACTTAGATGGATCAGAGATCATCTTTATCGTCCTTTGAAGAACTATACCTGTGTGAGCTGAATCTTGTTGCTTTCCTGTGTGGATTGAGTTGTGCTATCCTGTGTGGATTTCGTTTTTCTTTCCTGTGTGGAATACGTTTACTTTCCTGTGTGTACTGAGTTGTACATGGGCTCAGAGGTTGGAACGTATTGGAATTGATTAATTAGGTATATGTATGGGCGTATACCTAAGTAGTTTCTGTTGTTACTTCGTGTTTGTATCTTCCTTTTGTGGTTTATCCTTTGAGAATTTTGGGAGACCTTCGGGGGTATCGGGGTCCTTACTGAGTAGCTTATACTCACCCCTGCACGGGCTATGCCCGCACTACGTTGTGTTGGTTGCAGACGACGGACAGCGTTGATCTTGGTTGAGGCTTGCAGAGCAGGACGGTACCTGGAGGTGGACCACTGGGCGGGACGTGTTCGGAGCGGACGACGGGACCCGAGGAGCAGTGGAGCTATATGTACCCACCCTTCAGGTGGGATTTCTAGTAGACAGCTCGATGTAGCAGCTTTTACTTTACAGTTGGTGTTTTCCCCTTTCGAGTTGTACTTTACTTTCAGTTTGGGTTTGTATACTGGCCCATTTACTTTTCCACACTTTCAGTTGTACTCTGTTTTTACTTAGTGTTTACTTTCCGCTTGGTTACTCTGTGGTGTTTGTTTACTTTACAAAGGCAATGCCTTCCCTTTTTACTGGGATTTATGCCTTGGTGCTAGTCGCCAGCCCATGGCCTATGGAAGGCAGGCATGGGGTAGTCACGGCACAAACCCCGAGGGCGGGTCGTGACATTTATGAGTTACGTTTTAAGGTAAAGGATCCGACACCTCTATTTCTTTTCAAGTGATCTATTTTATGTCATTTCTTTTATACACCGTGTTCTTATATTGTAGGATGTTATTTAATATTAATTATACTGTACTTTTTATGTTAATATTATTAGATACCCCCTCTTACATTCATCATTTCATTTTATGAAATTTTAAGTGGCGATGTTAGGTTGCCGAAATTTTTGTAACGTATTCTATCACCATTCTCATTATCAAGTTCGATTTTCTTGTCAAGTATTTCAATTTACTTGTTATTATGTTGGGGTATGATATCTATATATAACATACTGAAATTTTATGATAATATGATCAGAGAACCCATTTTATCTCTTCATTTCATTATTTTTATGTTTTAAGTGGCGTCGTTAGGCTGCTGAATTTTAATGTGGTTCTTTCACCCTTCTCGTCTTGAAGTTATACTTTCATGTGACGTCTTTAAAGTTCCTTTTTATTATGTTGTGGTATGATATATATATATCTATCATTCTGTACTATTATTTTCATATGATTAAGGAACCTATATGATCTCTTCAATTCAGTATTTTTATGTTTTAAGTGGCGCCGTTAGGGTGCTGAATTTTTAAGGGATTCTTTCACCCTTCTTGTTTTCAAGATCTATTTTCATGTCAAGTCTTTCATGTTCCTTTTTATTATGTTGGTTTATGATTTCTATATCTACCATACTGAACTCTTATGTTCATATTATGATATACCCTATTTTATCTTGTCATTTTATTTTTGGTTGAATTTTAAGTGACGTCGTTAGGCTGCAGGATTTTCATAAGAGAAACCAAATTTCTGTCTTCCTTCCATATTTTTCATTTAAAATGGTATGTCCTTAAATTTTCATTACCATGTTCATATATCATTCATATTATGTCCCTCTATTGTTTTATGGGACATTTATGATTGTTTGACCCATGTCCCCTCTCATTTCAATTTTTTCTAAAACCCCGAAACATAGCTGTTATGCTGCAGAATTTACGTCTCAAAATGTCTCTCTCTTTTTCTAAAGTTATTTTATTTTAATAAGTGAATACTCAAATCTCACTCTTATATAGGGGTATTAACATATATACCATGTTGTTCTATTTTAAATTCTGGGATTTACATACATGATACCCACCTTCTTTTTCTTTGGGTTTTAAAGTGACACAATGATCAGGTCTTTAAAGCAGTATTTAAAATGATATGATTATGAAATGAAACCCATTTATTTTAAGATATATGGGTTGTTTATGAAATGATTTATTATGGTATATGTGGCTCACATTATGATAAAGGGAAATTTAAGGGTCTGCCCTGATACTGCTCCAATGCATTGGGTAAAGACTTAATCTCTAGAGATGACCATTTAGACTGATACCTTGGTAAATAACCTTGGTAATTTTTATTGACACCTTGGGGATGTACCGTGGTGAAATAGAAATGATTGTCATTGTTAAATGTTGTAGCCACGTCTTAAAGTTTTGAAAAAGTTATTTTTATTATGATATGCCTCATGATTTCATTCTCATGCCTTAATGTTCTTTTTCATGACATTGTTCATGTATCTCAAGTTCACATGTTAAATGTTTCCCCTTGTTTCCCTCAGTGGGCCTTCTACTCGCCCTTTCTTTTGATTTTTGTCCCCAGGTTATGAGATGCAGTAATGAACATTGGATGAACATAAGGATAAGCCTTTCAAGTTTTTAATAAGAATGTTTTTTTTCTTTCATGTATTATGTTCCTAGTTTCCAAGACACTAAACATTAAAGATCCTTAGTTTTGTATAATGTAATGAATGTTTATGTGACAAAAAGGTGGGATGATATATGTTATCTCATCTCTACATGGGTATAGGTAATATTTGCATCATCCTCTTGGAATTAAATCTGTCCCCATTAACTTTAGTACATACCAAATACATTGAGGTGTACTCAATGATCACATTCTTAATGGTGTCCCACCATAGGTTTTTTTAGATATCATATTACACTTAATTCTTCTATGGTGGATGGAAAAATATATGCTTTATGCATTATCTCTTATATCGTTCTACACCATAGGTGATAAAGTAACACAAATCCTAGTTCCAAATTAAATCTCACCATCACTATAAATATATAATAGATTAAGCTTCCCTTACATAAAATATTTCACCATTTAGATTCTCCATATCATCCCTTTGTGAATCCTTGATCATTCCATGGATAAATGGTTGGAAATTATGTTGTGAAATGTACGATTTTTTTCGTTCATTTATTATTTCAATTTCCATCCTTTTAATATCTGTGAATATATGGTGTTTCTCAATCCCCAACCTAGATAGAGTAGCCTTTTTTCTTATAAGGTCATAAACTACATTGTTTTCCATTCATGGATAGTAGTGCATAGGGAAATTGTAGTTCTAGATCAACACTAACCATCTTAGACTATTCATGTTAAACTCCATCTATATGAATATATTCAATAAACACTTTTTATTTTTATATAGAGCATTCTTATCTCTATAGTGGTAGTGCCGCCATATATTCAATGTGATGATCATAGATGATAACTCCAGATCAAGTGTTGGGGAGTTCGTCTCATGGATCATCAGTTGTATCAGGTCATAGGCTATAAATTTTCCCGTCTTGATGAGTATACAACCTAAAACATTTTTTGATGGTTCGCTATATATCATAAAATATATCTTTAATTTATGTTATTGTGGTTATAAGTGTTGTGATTTTCCTATTCATGGTATCCTAAAATCATTACGTACATTTTTACGGCCTTTCATGCTGTAGGGTTTCCATGATAACATATTTAGTAGGAAATAAAATCATGGGATATTTCTTAAAAACATTCAGTAATAACATTATAATAGATGAAAAATATTGATTTCTTTAACACATTAGGGTATCTTACATACTCAATTGAAAATATCTTTTAAGGATCCACAAAGATTCTCTCACTATAGGTCAAGTTCATTTGTAATGTGACTAGCTACATCAAAACATAACACTTTATAAACATAACATACATTTTTCCTTTTTTACGCTCTCTATAACTATCATTGAATACACTTCATATTCCTCTTCCTATTGGAGTATATGATAATATCATCGATAAATACTTCCATGAATTGTCAAGGTTTTCTCTAAAGACTCTATTAATTAAATCACTAAAAATCATACATGCATTACTATGTCTAATGGGAATTACTATAAAAACATTGTTGGTGTAGATGGTATAAAAATGTAACTTCCAAGTATCATAATTGATCACCATCAAATTATCATATCATTAATAATGTTTTAACATTGATAAGTAATGAGCTCCTCATAATTGATCAAACTATTCAAAAATCTGTGTTATGGGTGACTTGTTCTCTATGGTGATATTTTTGAGCTTTTGGTAATTTATAAAAGTCTTGAATTATCCATATGTTTTATTTAAAAATAACACTAGTTCATCCTAAGGATATGCACTAGGAAGTACAAACTCTTTATCCAAATTCCATTGTAGCTACTTCTATAATTACTACAGTTCAATAAGGGCATTAATATTGGGGAATTTAATGATAATAGTAAATTTTGTTATATGACCTATTCAGAACTCTATCAAATTTCATGGGAGAAGTATAGGTAACTATTAAATAAATATATTACTGTAATACATCATAATGGGAATTTTCTTGAGGTTTATACCTTTCTTTGACTCAACCATTTGGGAAATATATTCTTCATTGATTCAACAGTTCTTTTAAAACTTTCAGGATCTAATGGTATTTGTAGAAATAGAATAAAATAAAAAAAATTCCTTAGTGAATCAGAAGTGTACCTTGTAAGAGATAACTTTCATGAACAAATTATACCTCAGTGAATGGAATATGACTTCCCTTACTCTATTGGATTTGGTATATTCTATTATTGACTACCCTTAAGGAGTTGTAGTTTAGAGAACTGGATTTTATAGTGTCGTTACTCTCTACAGTTGATGCATTTAATAATGGATAGTGCATTGCATGGCTCCTTCCTTTCATCCATTACGTTATTCAGATTCTTCATGTCTCTTTGACATTCATGAGCTTGGTGGAACTCTCTACCTTATATGATGTAACTCCCCATCCCATTAAGGAAACTCCCATGATGATTCTTACCATATTATTTAAATGTGAGTTATTGGATCCTCTTTCCTCCTTTTTCATTTGATGTACCATCTATTAAATACATTATTCTCTTCACTTTAATGTAAACATAGGACTATTCAAAAATCATTTTAACTACTTTGAGATCTTGTCAAACTACATCATCATAACTTTTAAAGTCTCAGTTCACTAGATCCTTTCGAATGTGTGGATTTATCCGACAATAAAATCTATCTTTTATTCTATTGTTTTTGTTAATAAAACCCTAGGTGTGTCTTGAAAGCCTTTTTAAATTTTCATGAATTAGATGACATATTCACAATAATTTTTATTAAGAGCTAGGAATTCCCTCTCTATTATTTTCTAAATAGTTTTTGGGAAATAATTATTAAAGAATATCTTCTTAAAATCTTCCCATCTAATAACATCGATTTCAAAAATGTTTTTGTATTCATTATTAATTCACATCATTTATCAGCCTCTATATCTAATCAATTAGTATATAGAGTCAAATTTTAATTCTCATAAAAGTGAATTACATAAATAATATTCTCTAATGAGTTAACCCACATTTCTGCAACAATCAGATCATATGATCCACTAAACATCAAAGGTCGATTTAATATATCAGACTTGATAACTAGTTTCTACTTCTTAGATAATAGTGGATGATATATGTGGTTTAGGTTATTATAAATTGATCGAGATAACTAAATAAGAATCACCATGAATTTTTAATTCTATCTCCCATCACATTTATTATTTTATGGATGTAATCATTGCATATTCCTACACATAGTCTCTTGTCCGAGTTTCTTTTGGATCCCTCCATTTTCTAAAATAGATTCATTTTTAACAAAAGGTAAGTCAAAAAATAATAAATAGTTAATTTATTCTTATAATCAAAATAGCTCTAAATTCTTAACTTATGGTAACCTAGTGATTATATATTTTTTTAAATTATTCTTCTAGGTTGTATACTTATAACTATGGTTTTCAATAATGCTTTATAATCCAATTTCCCAAATTAAATATACTATCACTTTGATACCAAATATATTGAGGAAAAACATTCAAACTAGATAATTACATTATTTTTATGATAAACAAAATAATAGAGATAGAAATCTATGATCCAATAGTTCAGTTTTTGGGAAATCAAGGTTAATAAAACATGTGTTAGTATTAAAACAAAAAAAATATATTTAAAACATTATACTTTATAATTATAAAATCTTATATTCCCCTTATAATGTGTAATCATCTTAGGATATACCTCAATTAAATGAGTGTGCAAATAGGCCAATAAGAGGAAGACTAAGGGACAAGAATCAATACACATATGATCATCTTCAAGAACATGAAGGGAACATTCTAAAAAGAAATGGAATGTGTAATATGAATAAAATTGAAACATCATGTCATAATGGTCAAATACCACACATATTTTTGAACAAAGATAATATGAAATTAATGTATAACATATGTGCATAAATTGCAACATCATCATTGTGGACAATGATATTATCATATTATAATATAATAGGCATCGTCTCCTAAGATAAATCATATTACCCAATGCATTGGGGACTGTATATTTTGGGCACACTAGTCACATCATAAATTATCATAATCATGCATTCAGAATAGAATAAAAAAATTAGTCTTTAAATAACCCGATGAATGTAATGGGTTTTAAAATGATTTCATAATGAATATGTTCATGAAAAGACCTTGTGGTTCCCAAATGAATTACAGAAAATATATATATAATAAACATCATAAATATTTAGTGGAGAAGAAATAACTAAATTTGTTTCAAAGATGTGTCTTGGAAAGAAATTTCTTTTTTGAAGATCTTGGTATTTCTCAAAAAGATAAATTTAGTAAGAAAAAGAAATTATATCCATAAATATAATTGGGATGAATATTGAATGTACATTTCGGTATTATTAGGCATATATCCATAAATAAAATTATGAAAAATAATTAATAACCTAATGAAACTGAGTTGGGTTTGAGAATCCAGTTACATTAAATACCACATTATTTTTTCACTTTTACACATCAGGAATAAAAAATATCTAACTATATAATTTAACAAGAAGTTAAATATTCCCATTTTTTTACATTTTATAAATTATAATCCATGGATTATATTTCTTAATTCCCTCAGAAAAACAGAAATCATTTTGATATAACTTTTTCCTTAACAATTTACCATTTTCATTAATTTTCCATTTTCACTTAATGGTCATTAATAAATTTATACAATTAATTACTGAAGAATATAATAAATATATTTTATATTATATACATCATATTTAATTTTTTATAAGCTGGTTATATGTAAATAAGTTGGAGACATCCTCATTGTCAGTTAACCCACCGTTATTAAGAATGTTGTCCAAATGTGGAGAATGCTAAGTATAAAATATAAATACTTCAAAAAAATAATTTTTATAGTTTTTTAAAATCATTAGAATTTTTTTGTAACACTTCTAAATTAATATTCAAATAATTATTTTAAATCGTGTGGTTAAAATTTGAAGTGAGGAGGAAAATGAGAGATGATTAGAAAAAAACATACTCTTTTTCTCAGTGTTTCTTCTCCTGTAAGACTCTCTAATTCCATTATAAATAGAGTTGGATAACTCCATAATGACCCTAATGTTTATAATCTCTTAAGAAATATTATTTTTGTAGATATTTGGAATTTTTAAGAGATTGAGTACTAGTTTTCCAAGCGGATTAATATAGTTTATATATACTTGGTGTGATGGGTATTTTTAGAATAAAAAATGAAATAAATTATTGTATGAAAAATAAAACATATAATAGTGATATTATAGAAATATTAAATAATAAATAGATAAAGTATATATTTTTAAGGCTTTAAACCCATTTATAATTCCAATTCAGTAGTCCATTAAATCAGAATGTGGAAAATGAAAAAAGAAATTTTTTTTTAAATAATACTTTGGAATTTTTTACATTTAAAGTACATTTTTGGTTTGGAAATCATGTTAATTATATTTTAATGAATAATTTATGAAATTAAATATTTTTTGGTCTATACTAATTTTATAAAAATTATTCATTTGTTATTACACCTATAGTGATGTAATTCGAATTACAATGGTTATTGAGAAACTGTATTTTAACTATGGATATAATAATTGATGTATTTTAGAAAATTACCAACAATTCACCACAGAAAATTTTCAAATTTATGATTTAAAAAATGTAATCCATGTTAAAAAATAATTATCTAACATAGTATATTTTAATTAAGAATATTATAATTATGATTTTTATGAAATACATTTAAATATATATTTTTCAAAATACCATATGTTTTCTTAGAGTATATAATTTAGATATTTATTTATTGGAAAGAAAATATTTTTATTTAATTAAATTACTCATAATGATTATTATTTATACTATATTTTCTTATTTTGATGTCAAATTAACATTCTAACAGCCATATTACTGTTCACAATGATAATATTACTATTCTCATCGGTTATGTTATTATTCCAACAATAACATTAATATTAAAATGGTTGTATTTCGTCCTATATATAATAAGTCATTCCTTTATTCATTATTCAATGAAAATATTCCAAAGGTTATATAGTTCCATTTTCTAAAATGTCAATTGATTTACTAATAATTTTTTCATTTCTATTGTATTTTTCTTGGAGGCGGTGTTTGTAGCAGATTAGAAAGATCAAAATTCTCTCCGGCTAGAGTTCTTAATATATATATTGTTTATCCCAATTTAATGTTTTTAATTTCATATGTTTATTTATTAATCAAAATTTAGTGATATTCATTAATGAAAAAAATTTGGTTCCATTATGTGATTTATGTGTAGAATGTTGTATAAAATAATATAACACACATTTATTTTAACAATTAAATATCTTTGATAAAATCTTAGTTGTTACAATTTCAGTAAGATATTTTATGTTCCAATTCATTGTAATGTAGATTTTAGTATAAATAAAATTCACCACATCTTTGTGGACATTCACCAATTCTAAATTTTCCCATAAAAATTAGTATCTTGGTATGAATATTTTAGAGGTGTGTGTGGGTATTCACCCTCCAGCATAGTATGATTGGATGTTTCATTTTTTATTTAGTGATTTTTTATCCCCTCTCTATCAGTTGGGGCCTATATTGGAAACCTCTTTTTGTGTTTTCCCATCATATTATAACCCTATGATGTATTTTCAATCTTAGATATAATGATGATCATGTCTATGATTAGACATAATTTTCTAGAATTTACATGATGATACTTTCCCCTTTTTTAATATATATTCAATTTTTTTGTATCTATGAAGATGAGAAACCACCAGCATTAATGACTAGAGATTTTGAAAAAAATCGTTATATAGAATATATAAAATATTCTACAACATATCGGTCAGATTTTCCACTATGATGGTAACATGACTGGTCACCACATGGGCTCTTGAATGCCTACCTATACAATAGAGGCTACTAACATGTAGTGAGGGTGTAAAAGAAGTTCAATGGGGAGATTATACCCTCATACTTAGAGATTCACAATAGTAACAAATAGTAAAAATTATAAAATATGAGATTCGGTACTGATTAATGACATAGAAGTGCAGGACATATGTAATATCAACAAAAAATAGAAAATATACAATGCTAGTTTATATAATACATGATTGATATATGATGGTACATATGATATAGAGGTAATTCTAGAAAATGATTTTAAAATTAGAACAATATAATAATCATGTAAAGAAATGATCTAAAAATCACAAAGGTGAACCCCATGAGCATCCTGAGCTTCTAAATCAGTCTTATCCATTGAACTCCTCCGGAGAAAGAAAACTATCACAAGAAAAGATCTATATCTATATAAGAAGGTATGTATACTCTATTAAAAATGATTCTAGAGCTAGGTGTGAGATATAAATATATGTAGTCCATCACCCACGATGTCAATCCCAGTCCAATCTGGTGCATGTGAATCAGGGAATATGTAAGTAAATTTATAACACATAATGAATTACTCGAATGTAAATATAATATAAAGTCTAGGTTTCCAGTTATACCCAATTATGTTTAATCAAATTTGTTTGATTGAGAAGTATCTGATTTAAATGTCATAACTATTCATTTTACCACGGTCAAATAATAATTCAACTCAATAGTTAAATAAATCTCAAGACCCGACATGTAGCCCAGAATCCTCTGTAAAGATATAATTAAATGTACCTAACCAGAACATCTATAAAGAATAATAAACACTGAATCTAGGATTGTTATTTGGATTTTCAGAAACATCATATAAATAATTTCATTTATTAATCAATTTATAACCTGAGCCCATCAATGAGTATTCCTATGTTGTAATCCATGTATCACTCATGGTTTAACATGAAACAACACCCTACAAGCCCATCCCTAGAGAACATATTAGAAATCCTATATCTCTCTAGGTGTTGTATAATGTCTCATCCATCTGATTACATCCGTGGAGGTCCTATAAGGAATCCCAATGTATCACCCATGGCATAATAATCAATGACCTTGATTACACCCTTGGAATCCTCTATGGGATCCAATTATCACTTGACATTTAACATTCAAAATCTCCTATGAGTCAGTCCAAGGCATTCTAACATGAATCCATGTATCACATGACATATAATTCAATCCATTAGAGTTCGTCCATGGAATGCTGCAATTATATCCATGAATTAGCCTTTGAGTATTCAGATTTATCCATTGATTTGATAAAAAGAATCCTAATATAGATCTATGTTTCACCTAACGTATAATCGTCAATGATGACATGATTCCATCCCTGGAATTCTAATATGAATCCAAGATTCACCAAAGGCTATTTATCATTGATCCAATTCAGTTATATTTAAATTTTTTAACATGTTTAAGTTAAAAAAAGATAATCCTTTAACAAACTCACCTCAAGGTGGGTGACTCAAGTATTTTCCAACCTCATATTGCGTGGTCTTTCATTTACACACATTGGAAAAACATGACAACAAACATCCCATTCAAAATCAATTAATCACATTGAATGGTCTAAAAATATCTCACAAGGGTTAGTAATTAAAAATCCATTCAAATACTCACATAAGAAATTTCAATATAACAATCCAAATAAGCCTATAAAGCTATCACATGTCTTAGTTACCTTATAAATCACATTGTCCAATCTTTATAACAAGACTCTCAAGATTAAATAAACTATGACAATGAATAGTAATATCCATCACAGATGATGATTTTCATACAAATGAAAATTTATTCTTAATCGAGAAATCAAAAAATATTCTATAGGGGTCTTGGTCACTCATCTTTTCCCATTCATCCTGTTTATTCACAATTCAATATTCAATTAAATTACATGTTTTACATCACGCGACATGGGGTAAAAGGAACTCCTAAGGGTTTCCAACTCCAAAATCCAATGATGTTCCATTTATAAATAAAACTCAATAGTTTATTCATGATTAATAGTACATCTCATGGAATAGGCATAAACATAACTCAAATGGTAAAAAAGATATATAAAAATCATTACATTCTTCAAAACAGCTTTACAGAAAATTCAACATTTTACTCATGTGAGAAACATCATTTATTAACATCACAGGGTCCATGAACTAACATTCCATACATAAATACCAAAAAGAATATATGTATACGGAAAAATAAAAACTGAACTATGTGTGATATAACAACAATCGATACTTTTTTATTTGAAAACAGTGCACCTCTATCAAGGGGTTTTATTATAATAACATGAATTTATTCATCAACATGTTATTTATCACATTTAAGCATTTCACTAAACCTTTTAGAGTTTCATTCATCAAAAAATCATAATTCAACTTATTAAAAGAAGCACATATAGAATTTTTAAATCGAACAGGTCATGGATAGAGATCCCACCTCTAGCATTTAACCAAGAAGGCTTTCGGCACTTTCCTGATTAAGTAGAAACCACTCAAAACTTCTTCACACTCACACACACATACATTATTACATATATATATATTTATCCATTAATATAAATCATGTATTCACCTCACAATGAAGGGGTATGTATGAGGAATATATTTATATATAAAGATACCTAACTATGTATGTGTGTGAAAAAAATCATTATGACCAATATTCCATACAACATATAAAAGAAAAATAAAAACATAGTATCAAGGTCCTTCACACCTTAATAAAATTAATAGGAACCCATAAACACCTTAAAACACTTAATTAAATATTGAAAAAAAGAATTGGGAATAGAACCTTAACCAAAATGTTAGTGGTGAGACAAATCGAACCCATCCATCTCACCTTTCGTAGTGAATGAAAGAATACTATCCCGATATATCTCATGGATCATTCACACACCCTAACATAATATGGCCAAATTGTAATCTAGTTTATCCCAAAACTAATAATGACTAATGATATGGAAATTAAAATTATACCAACACGGATAAGGAAGGGGAGAGAGAGAGGCATACCTCCAGAAGATGACCAAGAATCACATGAGATTCAAATGAAATCAATATAGAAGGATGAAACCTAAGGGAGGTGCATTTCATGGCCATGTAGAACCACAAGGTGTTTTACACATGGGATTAGGGTAGAAAGGGTAAGAATATGCTTTATGTTATTTGTAACGTTATTTTTATTGAATTAAATTTAATTAATTTTTTAATGTTGGGTATCATGCAATGGTTTCCTACACGATTTGAAAAATCATAAACTAATTGTGTTCCATTTAAGAGGAACCAGGAGAACCCTGTACAGTTTCACCAAAATGGTTTTCTAATCGTGCACCAACAATGTGATGAATAGTATCAATGTACTGTCCAATACCACTAATCAAATGGGATGGTTGAATGTTTTGGTAAATCAAGAACAAACCCTATGATAGCCTCTATCAACCTATATATGGATACTTGGTTTCTTGCTGTGAAATAAACAGTTTCAGACTAACAATTAACCCTCTGTGGATTCATTAAAACCTTCTTTACCCAGTTCGACTCTCCCCAAACTCCACGAGCCACCTGTGAATGTTCTCAAGTCATCACCCAAATATAAATAATTCAATTTTAAGAACTAAAAATTTCAGAATAATTTTATGAGGTTTTATTTTTAAAAAAACAAATCCAATAATCACCAAAAATCAAATTCCCATGGAATTTCATCTAGTTCAAAAACATGGGCTCTTACAAAATCCACAACTTAGAACATCTCATCCCCTTGAAGCTTTGGGGGAAAAAAATAAAGACACCACCCATCCTAAATGTTTTGATTAGTTTAATTGAAATTTTCCTATCACGTTTCCAAACACCCAATGAACCAAAAATTAAATCTTATCCACATAGCACTTACACCATAAAACCTCGACCCAATACACAATTTTCAACTGAAACACCAAAGTGGTGCTTACCCGATCCAACATAACAAAAGAAATGATTATGCATTTGTATTTTTAAACAACTGGAAAAAGGATCTCCCCACCATCAATTTTTAGCATCCTAAAGAGGATAATTTATAATTGTCATTTCCCCACAATTAGAATATAATTTCAAAGAACGCCTCTAAGTATTTTAACAACACTCCCATTCTTGTCTTCAATAAACTTCAACTCCTTCCTCTAGGGATTCCTTATTTTCAAAAAAATGATCTCACTACAGCTCTATCATAGCCTCAGGGGACTGTTCAAGACCCAAACCATACTTGGTCATTAGAAACTTTTATGCCTTAGTAAATATGAAATCATAGTCTAGTTACATACCATTAGAAACAATAACATTTATAAATTACATATAATCCTGATTACAATATTGGGATAACTTCATATTAAACCTGCTATATTCAATGGAACTATCACTAGGTATCCCATACCCCCATGATATAAGTATGATGTTGGTAAAATTTCAAATTTCTCCATTAGAACATTAGTGGAGCACATAAATTAATCCTCATGATGAACACGTCACGGTAGTGGTATGTGTTCAAAATTCCATCCAATGTGTTTCTACAAGGTATCTAAGTATCAATTAAGACTAAACAAACCTCCAAAAAACCCATACATCGGTGAACAACTTTAATATAGATCACAAAACATCACTTGACTTTTATTCTTTAGTGGGGCGTACAACCGACATTATCTTAGTAAATAATGGATGATTTCAGGATAGGGGAAATGCTCATAACTAAGAAGAAAAACCAAGGGGATATCCAAGATCACCTGAAGAAAAACAACCAAACCACTACCATTTGACCTATTGAAAGAAGATCATATTCACACAACTAACACATCACCATTAACATGTTAAAAGACATTACCACCCGATTCACCTTATAATCAAACAAGATTAAACACCATTGTCCCTCAATATACTAACAGTGTTTTTGAACGTTTAATACACCACCAACCAAAACATCATGTTTCCAAGAACAAACTGACACATATATAAAATCATTAAGCATCATAATAATTCAATCAAAACATATAATTTCCCAATGGTACTCTTAGGTTTTCTCCTTTTAATTTTAAGGGAACAAACCCACCACAACTTATGCGATTCTCTCCCCCCCCCACCATAATCCACATTCATGTACATTATATTATTTGTTCATAAAATCCACAATCAACCTGACTGGTGTGTTAAAAAACTTCAGTTTCAGATAGTCCTCCAGAACAGTGGGATGTACAGGATTTTCAACTTCTAGGGTCACACTACACTAGAGATGAATTGAGAATATACTTAACAACTCCAAGTCTAACTACATAAACAAAATCACTTGGTTCATTATAGCATTTAACATTCAATTGGTATTGCATATATGAACACATACTACATTGAGTTCACAAGAGAAAATTACACATCTTGATTAATATCCATAGTTTTTACACCCAATGCAATCTAGCATTAGATAGATCACATAGAACTTAGATTAAAATTAAATCATCGTATACAATCATTAACATGGATAATGGCATGTAGATTCAACCATCGCTGATGAAAAGAGATCTTTACATGACCTCCTATGTAGTTGACCTATCTCAGGCAACATCTAACCTAGTGAACTAAGAATTCCTCGAAGATCATTCCCAAAACGCGGGTCAAGATATAGCGAAATACCATTTCAGCAAGGGTTTCCTTTTAAAAACTAAAATTCATACTATGGACAATGGAAAAAGATTGAAACCAATCATTAGAAAACTTGTAGAAGAAAAATAGGCATCATGATCTATGGATTCCATCTATTATATTCTATCCCCTTACAAAAAAATCATTGACCATTTTAATAGGTCATACGAAACATTTTCCACTAGGCTCAAGAGCCCCATTTATTTAATCAATTAATAAATTGTAACATCATATGGATAATCACTAATGTATGAATCTAAGGGAATACCACCAGAAAAGTTTTTGCTACCCTTACATGAGGATCTAAATAAAGGACACCACTTCAGGATCTATTTTGAAGCCATTTCATCAATTCACATCATCCATTAAACATTTTAAATAATTTTAAACAAAACCTCAAGTACAATTTTTAAAAAAATCCCTTTGAAAACAAAAAAAAGCTAACACAACAAAGAAGGAAATAGGTAAGCCACGTCAATGTTCTCTTTAAAAACATATAAAATTCATTGAAATTGAGTCATAATTGGGAAATTTAGCATAGAAATCCTTTTTAAATGATATGGAGACCTACGAAGGACCCATTAATAAAACCTATATTATTCAAAAAATTAACCTAATTGTTGTTGCATAACTATAAAAATTATAAATATCGTAATATTTTATCTTATAAAATCAATTTCTATCTAACCTAATTTGTAACTCCCCAAGATTCCATGGTATACTTCACTTTGAATAATACAATAACTTGCGTTGTGCGTAAATGTTTTTTTTAAAACACTGTGACCAATCAAAAAATCAGTTATGAATAGTAATACCCACTTTTTAAAATTTTATAAATTTTATTTTTCAAAATGGAATTATTTTTTGGATTTTGAATATCAAAATTAATTTAGGTTAAATTTTAGATATTTCTCTGAAAGCATTCAATTTTTGATCAATACTGAAAAACACTACCTTATTGTTTAAAACCAACATCTATTTAAATAATTACTATTTTTATTTAAAATAATTTTAAAGTGAAAATATATAAATAAAACCTATTTTAGTCCTAGGTAAATAGTTGGAGTCATTTTATAATAATATTAGATATAAAGATTTTATTGATCATTTTAATTTCATTTACCCACCTTTTAGGCACATTTGTAAATATGTATAAAATATAATTTTACCACATCGGTGAATTTAATTTAAACAATTATAGAGAAACAGTTGAAATCAGTATGTAAAATGTTGTTTAGTAGGATGAAAATATTTTTTGGAGAAGAGTGACTTTTGGATTTTATTTTCTGCGATAAAATGTAAATAGGGTACTTGATTGTAAAAATGATATTATAATTACATGAAACATGTCCTAATTCTATTAGATAAGTTTATTTTGACAACAATAAACCATATGAATAAAATATTAACCACTTTGATTATATTAAGAGATTTATCGTTATTTTATTTAATGAATATTTAGAAGTGTTAAATTCAAATTTTAATAACTAAACCATTTTTAGTATAAGGTAATACAAAAGATAAAATATATTATAAATATTAATTAAAAAGATAAAAATATTTCCTATATCTTGGTACTTGTTTTATAATTTTTTTACATTAAATAATTTACTTTATTTTTGAGACAATTATGATGCAATAATTACCTTACTAATGAAAGGAGAAAATAATTGATATCATAAATATTTAAATAAATGTAAATTGAGAAATTTTATGCATTACAAGAACTTTTTTATGTTCATAATGACATGTTAGGGTTGATTAAATAAATTTGTTTCACAGTGATAAATTTTTTATGACTTTCAAAAAAACCAAATACTAAATAGTATCAAAATTGACATAATTGAGTATTAAAAAACATTATATATTATTAAATGATATAATATTCATAAAAATATAAGGATAATCAAAAGGACATATATAATGATTGATATTTCATTAATTAACCTCTTGGGTTTCTCTTGGGATTTTATAGTATGTTTATAAACCACATAATATAAAAATACAAGAAGACATTTTAAAGGTTGAACTATTTTACAAACAGTTAAATCTAAAGGATAAGTATAATATGGTGACTTAAACATATCTAAAACTTATTGGTTGATATTATTTTGACCCATACCCACATTATCCTAGATATAAATTCTTTTGGATCCATTATAAACAGAAAATGATTTTATAATAAAATAATATTTCATGCTTTTCCAAAAGTAACCCTCGCGTATCTTATAAGAGTTTACATTCACTTATCTTAATTCAACACCTCCAAACCAATTTATCTTGGCCAAAACCTACACAAATATACTCCCCACTTCACTCAATTCAACTTAGAGGCATTATTTTGATCATAAATCAAACCTAATGATCCCTTTTGATCAAATCAAAATGAAGCACTTGAAGAAGAGGTAATTATTCCATCATCTCTATCATAGTTCTTTTCTTCTTCCACTTCATATTTCATTGTTTTTCCCATAAAAAAATAATAAATCTATTACCTTCTATATACTATGATTTTATTATAAATATGGTACAACTATATTCATTATTCTATCAATCCTATGAATGAAAAAGTCACCATACATACATGTGTACGGCTTACCATCTCCATGTTGTGGGGTAGTTTTTTATTCGAGACATTATTATTTGGATGGGTATAATAATGAGTATAATTGATGTTAATAATAAATATATCATTTTAATTATTCATTATATATGATATACCATCCAATTTCATACAAATTTACCATCAATGTAATGATATTGTCGCTCGTGTGTACGTACGGATTACCGTCTCCACGACGTGGGGAAATTTCATACCCAATTGTAACCATTCAAGAATGATTTTCATTTTAAGATTAAAAATAATATTTAACAAAATAATATCATTCTGGATACGAATCATTTACATCATATCCATAACATACATGGCTTATGTATCAAAACATATAAAGGTAGACTAATTAGTCAACACCCGAAATAATGATACTAATAAAATATTATCAACAAAGCAATATTAGAAGAACATATATGATATCTTATTTACATATGTGGTTCCTGTATAATTTAATAACATCAATTTAACTATTATATATGATTTTAATGTACCCTCGACCAAGGATAAGTAGAAGGTAAGTGTGAATTCATCAATATCATTATTATCCATGATTGTTTATGTGTAAGTATTTACGGGGACATTTTTATCATCCATGTACATGTTTCATAAAAATGTTTTCAAAATTAATATTTTATGTTTTTGGAGAAGGGATTATTTAGAATTATTATCATTTTAAATGTTTTAATACTCTATTTTTATAAATATTATTAGTTAATGTCCATGTTTTAAAAATTATTTTAAGGATTTAATTTTATGGACATTATTTTTTTTAAATTGTTTATTCCGTTCAAAATTTTAAAGTGTTATGGGAAAGTTTTATTAAATAATATAATTTAAATTAATTCCTTCATAAATGCCGGACTTTTTAATTATTGTAAAAAAATGGATATTTCTCTCAAAGAGTTTTACTGAACATTTTCAACTATGTCAACATCCTTTACTCGATATTATCTTGATTGAGGTTGATTTATTATAATAAAATCTTTAATATGGTATTGAAGGAGTTATGATATGTTTGATTGTGGATGTGATATTTTTATTCCATTCATGGTTTATGGTTAAATTATTTTCATTTTGTATGCTAGTTTAATATGATTTTTTATGTTATGCTTCAACCTTTTCATATGAGGAATGTGTTGGAAATAATAAGTGATGGGTGGAGCCCACTATAGCTCATTAATTCTTTGGTAGGTCTCATGAGACAAACTGGTGTCTTGGCGCAAGGCCTTGACAATATATTATTTGTAGTCTTGGCATGGTGCCTTCACTATTTAGTTATGTTTTCTATCATTATGAATTCAATCATTATGAAATTGGCTATTGATATTTCATTTGATTGTTAGACTAGTAGAATTTTCAGGTGAATATGTAAATGGCATCATTTGTTTTATCTCTTCCATATTATGCGGAAGTTTATGGTTAAAAGCTTTGTGTTTTAGTATTATACATTACCTAATATTTTTATTCTTATTTATAAATTTTTCCTCTATATTTTTATCCTCATAGGGAATCTTAGCTAACCCCTTTATTATTTTCTATTTTTTTATAGGATGTGAAGAAGTGTATTTGACTAACCTGCAATGATAGGCTATGGGATAGGGGTGTGTTCAATGGGGAAATAATGTTGTTTTTTATTCATAATGTAATGTAAAACATTTTTATGTATTTTCAACATCCAAGGCTACTAAACTGATCGGTATTTTGGGACATGATTCCTAGTATCATTCCAATGTTATGTAAGAATACACTAACTCTGGGTAACTGGGGTCGGGGGTTACATACATGGTCCCATTTGAGAATTTTAAATTTATCCAATCCAAAAAAACATCAAAATATTAAATATTTCTTATTTATAACCATCCCCATATAACATAGTCATATAATGGCTCAGTCATATGGGTGGAAACCTTCCAATCCATTAGGTTCCCATACACCTTATGGTTGGAATTTTGAAACAATTAATCAAAATAATTCCACTTTAGCATTTAACATTAGTAGCATTTCCCTATTTCAACCAAGTCTATTAAAATTTATAATGTTCATGATATAATTCAATAATATAGGATACCATTTTTTCAATCATATGGTTCCTATACAACATACAGTTGAAAAATGACTCCTGCTTAAAATACAACCAACATCATTTATCCCTTTCATCCATTTTAATATATCCAGAAAATAATTTTATAACATGTAGTACACACCAAGATATTGATAAAAATAACAAATCCATGCAATATAATCACAAAATCTTGTTTCACTATTAGCAGGCATGATAAATAATTGTGCAAGCTAAAATTTTACCCTAACATGTAGAAAACTGATCATTTAATCACTCAAGACACCCAGTCATACTTATAAGGCGACCTACAAATACAGATACATGGAATGGCATGTGAATGTTCCTTGTTTCCTAATATGATTCATTCCATGTCACTTCCTTTCCATTTCAATCCAAGGGTAAGATACTATGAATTTACATAAATCCATAAGACATGAAAAATACACCATTCACTTAAGGTGAAATCCCAACAACAGTAACATCAAACAGTATAAACAGAAATTCAAGTCCTTGTCCACTATTTCATTTCCTATACATGGGGTAATAAGTACTAGAAATAGATGTTTAGCATGTGATGAAAATTCCAATTATCCAGTCTACCATCCTAGAATAGTAATATTAAAGGAAGAATACCATTGATACCAATTTATAACGTCCTGACCCGATTTACCAATATGCAAGTAACCAAACAGGTCACCACATGGAATCAATAACCTCTCCCCATACGCAAGAGACTACCAACTAGTAGCAAGGGTGTAAAGGTGGTTATGTGGGTAGACTATACCCTCATACTCGAAGTTTCATAGTGGTAACAGATAGTAAAATGTAAGAATCATGAGATGCAGTATGAAGAAATCATAAAGTAGTAGAAGATATATGTAGTGTCAATTGAAAATAGAAAATGACCAATTCCATCTTATAATGACATGTATGATATATTAAGGTACATAATCCAAAATGGAAAACATAAACAATACATTACAATTCAGTACAATACTGGCCTCATGTAAAGAATAGAAAAAAAATCCTAGAGGTGATCACCACCACCATCATGAGCTTCCAACTCAGTCCATTAATCCAAACTCATCATCTGAATGAAAAATATAATATGAAAAGGTCTATAACCTGAATAAAGTATGTCTGATTTGGTACCAATGGTACCTGAGAAGGGTTTGATATATAAATCTCAATAGGCTGGAACCCACAATGTCAAGACCAATCAAATCTATTCCATTTAAATCTAGTATTGTGAAATAAGATATATGACAAGTAAGGAAGTACTCAAAAGTAATAATGTTAGGATTTAAATGTTTCTACTTATACCTAAATGCATCAAATAAAATTCATTTATGTGAGAAGTCTCTAATTTATCAATCAAACATGTTTCATTATTTCATGTTCTAATAAATATTCAACTCATTAGTTAAAAAAGTCTCAAGACAGAGAGTATATCCTTCAATTACCTATTAATATATAATCCAGGATTCCTAACCATGCCATCTATAAATCATAATCAATACCATATCCAATATTTTTTCTCTTTTGTGGTAGATTCATTATATTAATCATTTCATTCATTTATCAATTTAAAACATCATCCCATCCCATGTCATTATTAAACTAGAATCCAAGTATCAGTTACTGATTAATATGAATTTTATCCTTATAAGACTATCCTATGAAAACCTATCAGGAACTTATTAAAGATCTAGGTGTGTTATATTGTCTCATCCACTAGATTCCATCATTGGAGGACCTTTATAAAATCCCCAAGTATTACCCGTGGCATAATAATCAATTCCCTTGGGCATGTCCTTCGAATCTTCTACGGGACCTGTGCATCACTTGAAATTTAATAGATAAAATTCCCTATGAGTCCATCCATGGAATTATAACTATAATCCATGTATAACTCTTCTTATAAGTCACGCCTCAAGATTCTATCCATGGAATCCTAAAATTGGATCCATGTATCATGCATGGCTTAGTCTAATTTAACCATTGATTCTCCCCATGGAATCCTAAGAAGGATAAATATATCACTGAAGGTATAATGTTCATCATTCACATGAGTCCATCAATTGAATTCTTATTTTATTCCATATTTCACCCAATTATATTTATGATTTAACTAATTTAATTCCATTTAAAAAAATCATTTATCATTCTAAGGTCATAAACAAGAGAAAACTTTAACAAACTCACCCAAGTGGGCTGACTCCAGAATTGTCCAAAATCATATGTATTTTACTTCTACTTACTCGCATTGGAAAAACAATATGACGAGCTTCCCATGATAAATCAATTCATCACATCGCATGGTCTCAAAATAAATCACATGGGTGAGAAATTAAATATCCATTCAAATATTCTCTTGGGAAATTTCAAAATAACAATCCTAATAATCCTATCAACCTGTCACATGGTTTCGTTATCATATAAATGACATGGTAAAATCTTTATATCAATCTTCACATGATTTAATAAACTACCACAAGATATAGTATTATCCATCTCACATGGGAATAACCATAGAATGGAAAATCAATGCTTAATCAAACAATGAAATAATATGTGTCATGGTTTACAGTTACTCTTGCCTTCTCATTCAACCCATTTAATTCACAATTCAATGTTCAATTAAATTACATGATTGACAACAACAAAATGGGGTAAAATTCACACATAACGGTGTCTAATACCAATATCCACTCAAGTTCCATTTTATAATAAAAATAATGGGGTGTTTCAATCTACTTAATATATCTAATGGAATATAATTAAACACAACTCACATGAAATTGAAGTGATATAACAAGAATTACATGATTATAAAACTACATGACCAATTCATTATTTAACTCACATGGGAAACATAATTTATTTTCATCAAATTGTACCAGCACTTACAATATATTTATCAACACTATGAAAGATAACATATGGGCAACTCAATCAATAACTATGAATGGTATAACAACTATCACTACTTTTTGGATTGAAGATAGTGCACCTCCATCGAGGAGTTTTATTATAAAATCATGATTTATTCATCAACATGTTGGTAATAAAATTTAAAATTTTCATTCAAGATTTGTTGTTCCATTAATAAAGGAAACAAATAATTCAACTTATTTAAAGAAGATCTTAAATAATATTTAAATTTAATAGGTGAAGCATAGGGATGCTACCTAAAGAAGTAGACCAAGATGGCTTTCATAACATCCTAGAATAGGCGGTAGCCTCTCTAATCCACATTGCACTCGCACTCACATATATTGTTACATATATATATATCCTTTCATCTGAAACATGTATTCCCTTCACCAAGTGGTAATACATTCGATGAATATATATATATATATATATATATATATATATATACAAACATACCTATTTATGTGTGTCCACAACATCAAGATGATAAAAAGCCTTTGTAAAAAAATTATAGAACAAGAAATGCATAGAGCCAAGGTACTTATTACCATAATAAAATAACTACGAACCCATTAGCACCTTAAAAAACAAAATTATAGGGTGGGAAACAAATAAGCTATTACATAACCATAAAAAATGACATTATTGAGCCAAATCAAACCCATTCACCTCTCCTTTACTGGAAGATGTCCTAATATGAACCCTAGAGCCCAGAGGGAGCCTTTTCAAGCCCTAACATCAAAATATAAAATCCAATCCTTAGTTCACCCTAACCATGGGATTCAAAAAAATTGAGAGGGATGACATGGAAAAGAAACACTTCTAATGGGAAGTAGGGAGAGAAGGTAGAGAAGCTTTCCACGATAAGAAAACCAAGAATCACATGATATTTGGGTGAAATTAAAGCAGAATTAGGGATTTGGAGAGAGTTGGGTCACCTGGCGTGGCAGAACCCCAAGGGTGTGTCAGGCATGGGTCTGGTGGAGAAAGAATTGGAATAGGATTTTGGTTTTTTGATTGAATTAAATTTACATCATTATTTAAAACTAGGTATCACACATGTTTGTGGATGCACAATTTCACCTACCATGAACCAACCATACACCCTTTATGGGCTCATGGAGCACCCTGCACTATTTTACCTGCACAGTTTTAGAAATGTGTGAAAAGTATGCATCATATAGCATCAATGTACTTTCCAATACCACTAATCATTCGGGCATGGTTCATAGTTTGGTAAACCATGTCCTTCCAGTGTGGAAGCCTCTATCCACTTATATATGGATACACTGTTTCCTACTATGGGCCACATGGTTTTAGAAAAACCATTCAACCTGTATAGGACCTTTTAAACTTGATTGTCCCTATCAGGCACACCCAATGCTCACCAAGACACCTTGGAAAGTTCTCCAGACTTCACCCAAGTTTATAAACATAAAATTTCCTCTCTCCAACTCTCTAAATAATTTTCTAAAGTCAATTTTTAAAACATATTCCTCCATTTATAACCAAAATTCATGTTATCCTAGAATTCCAGCTTTTTAAAAAACACAAGTTCTTACATCATCAAAAGAATTCATTCATAGTAAAATAATTACGACTATAAATTCTAATGAAATGTTAGTAGGGATTTCCTCTATAATAATCCATGACCATAATGTTTGGCCCACTATTGGATACTAAACCTTTCATGTTTTTTCATATTTTAATGTGTTCTATCTCAAAAATAATCAATATATATGTTACAATAAATATGGTTTGTATACATTAAATATTATGTAATTTCCCATATTGTTCAACCCAGAAAATACTGATCTCAGGATGATACATGGCCTCATGAATTTTACCCCATATTCCAAAGTTAATTGACTAATAGTGTGGTCATGAAAATTCCATGGTGTGACTATGCCCTTGAATTTTAAGAAGAATTTTCATGCTATAATCTACTAAAAATTTCATAAAACCCATCTCTATATTGGACATTATAAAATTATATATAGATAAATCTTTGATCCAATCGGTATCCCCATAATAAAAAATAAAAATGTAGTGTAATAGTCTATATGATACATCAATATTAATATATTGGTTGTAAATACAAATATAATAAGAATCAATAATAACTAAATAAGAGATACAATGAATAATACATATACAGTATAATAAATGATAATAGAATATAACATGGACTCTATGCCAACTCATGACAACATCTATAGTTCATTCATCTCCATCTAACAGACTCCATGTCCTGATCCATGTTTCCTACTCAAAAAGGGATACCTATTTATGAAAGAAAATATTATGTTCTACTCATGTACATTAAAAAATATCAAGTACATGAATAAGTTGTGATACCAAAAATCCACTATGATTCCCCCACTCACCACAACATTCTATGTTCTAGTTATCATGTTAAAGGGAATGAAAATATTTGTAGATACAAAAATTCGATTCTCAATCAAACTCAATTCTCATAAAATTTATCCTTTTATGTGTATAAAAGTCATAAATGATTGAAATTGTGGATATAATAATCCCTAACCTTAAAAACACATAGTGGATCAATCCAACTAATATTAGGCCCCCTACTTGTAATTCATAACGCACAAACCCTTAAAACCCAAAAAATAATTATTTATATTCATTTTAATCTCATAAAATTCAATATTATAGATAACTGAAAATGTCCATGAAGACTCAATATTCAACATACCACCTAAGGCATGGATCATTTAATTTCTTATAAATAACAAAAATCAAAAAATATCATGGGAAACAAAGAATGTATAAAAGAAATCAACAAAAAGATATAAAAGAAGGCCAAATCATCAACAACACAACCAACTAATAAAAAACCGAATATTGTATCCATGGAGGTCCCAAAGTAATAAATATCAACAAAACAATAATACCATCATAAAATAAATAACTAAAATTTGAAATGGATTCCAATCATGTGAAATATATATCAAAATATGCATGCCCTTCCCCACCCACATTATTCATCCGCTCCAAAGATACATTCCATAAAACACATAGAGTACCATTTCCTTGATACCATATTTCATTATTCTTCATAGGGGATGAATCATAGTACTAGATCATACAACTCCTCAGTGACACACTGATCACTCAGATTATATATGAAGTCATCATCTTAAAATAAAATAAGGTTTTCCTATATCCATGGTCATAAAAAATGTAGATCAATTCGAATATGTGGGTAATATTTATCTCATGTAGATGACAGTCCCCTCATAGGGGTCATCCATCATCTCTCCAAGACCCTCATCCACATTTATTCCATGACCATACAAACATAATAATGGGAAGACATAGAGATTGTCTATATACAAACACTTCAAATCAACTTCGTTCAAAACCATAAAAAAACAGAAAAAATATTATATTTGAGATAAAAATAAAACTCTAATGATATACCAGATGTTACCTATCATGTACACATCCTCCAAAGGAGTTTCATCCTAGGCCGAGAATGAGATAATGGAGATGGTGACTACCCATGTCCCCCCTCCAGTAAGACCTGGGTTGGCGACTCGAACCAAGTGAATAATGAGTATAAATAAGATAGGTGTTACCCTCTAAGAGAAAATGAGGAAGAGAGTTATAAGAAAGATAAAAAAATAAAAAATTTATTATACATATAAATTAAATCTCAATTTCTAACATTAAATTTAATACAACACAATAAAATTTTGAAAATATACTATAAGTACCAACATGTAAAGATGATAATGATCATGAAGGTGAAATGGCTCCTGAAAAATCAAGATATTTTAATATCTGTCCCAATCTCCAAACCAATCAGAATGGATTGAATAATAGTTTATATATATATATACATATGGATATCAAAATAGAATAATCAGTAGTATACTCCCTAAATCCTCTTGTGGAATAGGTAAATAAATGAGGCTAAAGCACAATGAACAACTGTGAAGTAAAGTTATTAACACAATATGTATACTATAATATAATTTCTATCATGGATAACTCCCAAAAAGTATATCATACAATAAATAATAAAATATAATAATGAAACATCAAGGGTTCGCATATCATTCTTTCTTGCTGGTTTTCCCCTCTACCCTAATGATATACGTCAGGTTCCATCTCTCTCCAGAATAACCCTGTCAGTACACACCTATACTATGTATCACAATATAGACCTTGCACATCAGATCATCAAATAATCCCATAACGTATCTCCATATAGTAACCAGGTAGTATTTGGGATCCACCATATCATTTATGATGTGTATTATAAATTAGGCTTTATATCTAAAGCTATCACAGCTCATACACCAAGTAAGGAATGTCAGGAAATTACAACCTATACATTTTATACCTAGAATTATCCTTTGGATACAATATATAGAGATATATATGTTTAAAATAACTATAATCCATTAAGACCCTCTACATGAATATGTGGTGAAAGTAACTGTCATGCATAAAATTATAATTAAATACCATAAGAAAAGAGTTGGCTATAGGGGGTAGTTAGCCGTCCATCATCCCACAAGGATGTTGGGGAAACATACTTATAGAGACCATTGGTTTTCAGTCACAAAAACATAAATGTGGGGGGGGGTATCCTTTGAAGTCATAGGATATACATGTTATGAAATAATTCGTAGACACACAAGGGGCATAACCTAGTCTGATGGTCGACTATATTTATCGCCGCTTGGACACCTGGATGTCACTACTAGGGAAAATATTTCCTATAAAAACATAAGAATTAAAATATATAAATTAAATTACTTCTTTTATTTTTCTCAATTAATTTCTTTAAGTAATTTATTATCCATTAACATTATTTTGAGATATATTATTGAAACATTAGTGTGAATTCCATGCCCTCTTAGAAAAAACCAAACTGATTCCATGGTCTCTCAAGATCAACATTATTTAAATATTTTCATTCCATCAAAACCATACTTGTAGTTTTAACACTTATTATTCATTATTAACATCATTCAACATTCTTGGAACTCTAGGAATTCCATCACTAAAAGGAAGCATGAAACCAAGAACATCAAGCTACCTTTGTCCGTGGGGAATGGAATACAGATAAAACAACAAACCCAGCTATCATCTATTTAAAAAATTCATTTCAAGTGAGCATAAAACATTTTCACAACAATAGGTATACCAATATTTATCTCATTCAATAGTATCTGATTCCATGCCCTCCATACACAAAACATTCATATCCCGACGTACCTCACAATCACCTATATCAACTCTTTCCACATCATCAAGCTGTCCCATTCCACATAACATCAGCTATCCCACGATCATCCATCTAAGGCTCATAAAAATCAAAAATAATTTTATCCATAACACATAAAAAGGTAAAAGGAAAGAACAATAACCTACAGTGAAAACTAGTCCCAAAGTGAGGAATCCAACTTTCACGCATACAAAATATCTCAAGGCTCCAAAAATAAATAACGTGGCCTTCTCAAGAAGACTGTAAAATCAGGCTATAGAAATTGTATTCATCAATTAAGTGGTTTTTATTCAACATTTTGTTAACTATTTAATTATTCATAGGTTCATATTATATTAAACATAAGGAAATAGCAATAAATAGCTATCATAGGTTTTAATATGGTCTTAGTATTAAAACTAGTTTCAATAAACATAAAGATTTATTGTTCTTATTTAATCATTCATTTCTATATAATTCTCACCAATAATTACCAGTCATGAAATTCTTTAGAAATTAAATTATATTATAAGATCAAATTTAAATGATAATGTGCATCATATCAATTTGAATTGTCATAAAATTATAAGAATCACTATTCTCATTTGACATTCCTCTTCTTTGATAATTTTTCTAAATAATCATCAATTAAAAATGTTAAATTCCTAACCATTTTCCATATAGCTAAAAAAGCTACCTCATATCACCAAAAGACATCATAAAAAGAATAACAATGATAGCACATTATCTAGAAAATCAATAGGCGAATGACTATCATGATATCATGCGTTGGCCTAAAATCAATCTCCAATTCATTATTAATAATTTAAATCATTATTTTGTTAATTACAATACCATAATAGAGAATAAACTATGAAAAATTTATGAATTATTATAAATAAATATATTAATAAATAAATCCCTTACCTCAAGAATAATTAATGTTATTTACAAGAGAGTAAACTAATGTCGTAGATCTCGATCACCCCTCCCATAAGAAGATACATCTCTCGAAAGATGTTATGAAACAACATCACTAAAAACAACATTTATATATCCATTAAAATGTTGTAATCAAATACACATCTTGTGAAAAGAAGAAGTATGAGTATCCAATTCAAGGAAGTATGATAGAAAAGGGATGGAATGTATATCAGATCACCAAGTGTCAAACATAGGAAGCCAAGAATCAATTCACATTGAGGGGATCTCAAATATCATGAAAAGAGATACACTATCCACCATGGATTTTTGAGAACGGTTTTATGTTCTGAGAAAACCTGAGTTGCTACTACACATAATAGAGGACTACATAGCATATTTTCACAGTTTCAAACCCATTCATGTAATTCAAATAATAGGTTTAATGTTCAATAGAAAAATCATCTCCTCATAATATTATTCCCCTATTTATTTCACCTCATGAGGAACCCAGGGAAACAACCATTAACAAGATGATAATGAATTTTAAACCATGAATTAGGCTCTCACCATATATTTGAACAACACATTCATGATGTGAAACCCCTAAACATTGTGAATTCTTCCTGCTTCTTAAATTTAACACCCAAAAACCTCCTCACCCACTCTAGTAATCTTCTGATAAATATGGGCAATGGGAACATATGGAGGGCTGGAATATAGGGATCTATATACTTACATTAGATACCTCTCAAAAAATTCTCATCCTCGGGAATCCAAAACCAAACCAAGAGATAAAATGAATAGGGGTCTTTAGAATGGAAAACCCCAATACATACCTCTCAAGGATCTAACCGTCATATGTTATTAACAACCTTATCATAATAATAGAAATGAAACATTCAATAGAAACAACCAACTCCTAAAAACCCTCTGAGGGGATATACCTCCGAAATGAGAGTATGGTTACCAATAAGAAAAAAGTGTAAACCATCTCATAAACGAGAAAGGTCAACCATTATAAAAACCAATAATGTTACAAGAGAATAGATAAAAATTATAGAACTAATGGTATTGAGTGTACATATATGACTCTCATTCCAATATACTATCATCCATGATATTGTTCTTCCATAAGACACAAACAAAGGGAATATAACACCAATGAAAAAAAAATATATTATAGCTCCTGAATCACTATAGGATTCTCCTCAATGATTGAATATTCTTAAACATTGACCTCCTAGTAATTTTGGAATTAATGTAATCATAAAGGTAAAAATGAAGATATGACTGTTAAACAACATCATGTCTCCCTATTATTTTTTCAAGAAGTAATATATGATACACCATGGATCCAACATGATCCATCTCCATTAATGGCTTAACAAACTGTGGAGAAAAATTACCTCATAAAAAAACCTTCACTACCATTGATGAGGGTTATCCTTAAAGAATACAATATATCTAATATTTAAATCCATAGGTATCCTCCTTTGATCAACATAAAATTTCTGACAATCATACACTACCTTTATCGTCTCAGGAAGTAGTTTAACCATATCTCTTGGATTGTGTAGTAGTTCTTACATTATAATTTATACTTCATTGACCCTTTTCCTTGATAATAGAGAATGGAATGGTAAGCCATATAAGGAGTCGTATGGGTCCAAGATAATGATGGAGTGGAAACATTTATTTCATGAAATCTCAACCAAATAAGTATTCCTCATCTATAAGACTCTAAAATCTTGAAAAAGGAGTGTATCATGTCTTCAATATTATATAAGGCCAACTCTGTCAACCCATCCATATGTGGATGAAAAGTAGTGTTATATCATAACTGAGAGGAAAAATCATGTTGAATACTATTCACATCCCCGAGGTAAATGAGGATCTTGATCGTCGATGATCATCCTTAGGACTTTGTGGAGTCACACCACCTTCTCTAGATTCAACCATAACAAAATATCCACTTATCTAAACTCTCTAATCACTATAAATTGTGTTTATTTCATTACATTATCCATTTTAATTCATATATAATAATAACCTCCCTTTTCCCAATGTAAATAGGTAAAACATTCAATAGATTTGCTCTCCCACTTTCACTAGGAAAAAGATAATGGTTGCAGTAAACCACCAGGAACACAGTGCTCAGCCTTCACCTTTGGTAAAACCAAATATTGAGAAACAAATAACTCAACTACAAGCTTCATCCCAGACCACAAAGCCTAACCACTTAGAGCTTGGTGCATCTTCATCATTCCATGATATACCACCAAGGGTGAAATATTTAACTCAAAGAGATCAAAATCATATATCATTTAAGGATTGAAAAACATTTTATGAAACAACACCCAATATTTTCCATCCTCAAACCAAAAATTATGGGGCATTAAGAAAACAATTTTGTCCCTCAAGACATCCACCTCAGTATCCCATAACACGGACTCCTCTATCCACATGACCAATGATAAGTACACTATATTATATAAATTACATCATGTTACTCCTACCTCTCCTATATCTAGATTCACCATTAATAGTTCCTCTATCACTCTATAGGAATATTCAGATTCACACACAACATCACTACCTAAATTACTACTCAGGGCATCATCTACAACATTTCATTTTCATAGAGTTCTAGAAATATCAAAGTAGTAATCAATCAATAATTAAATACATCGTCGATGAATAAATCTTATGTCATGTTGGGAAAAGACACATGATCAGATCTTATGATCGGTAATAAAAAAACTCTCTTCGATGAAATAATAGAATTACAAAATCAAAGAAAAAAATTCCACAAACTCAAGATAATGGGTGGAATAGTGATGATCACGGGGATAATGATTTTGAGACCCATAAAAATTAAATAATCTCTCATTCTTCATAATATAAAACAATCCTAGATGTGATTCTTTATAGAAAACCTCAAACTAAACTCCCTCCATTAGAAAACAGTGGTCTGGAGTGTTGGACAAATTCTTCTTTAGTTACTTAAATGTTTCGTGAAACTAGTTAGTCAAAAATAATTCTAGAGCATTTATGTCTAAGGCTCACCAAGAAATGATAAACCAGGAGAAATTAGGCAAAAATGTTTTATAATAATCTAAAATACCAAAAAAATACAAACCTCTACCATTATCTTGGGCGATTCCCAATAAAACACCACCGCTATATTCAAATTACTCATATCTACTCCCTATTGAATTGCAAAATACACCATGTAATGGACATCACAATCCCCACAATAAAACATTTACAAATTATTTAATAACATCATGTTGGTAAAAAATCTCTTTATGTAACATTGTATAATTTATTGGGTTTCTTTTTTTTTTGACTAAACATGTTTCCAAAGTGAATTTTGGAGTTCCAGAGATGTTGATGATTATCCATGTTAATAATGAACCATGAATAATGAATGAATGATATGGAGGAATTAAAAAAACATATACAAGGTGGGGCTATTTTCTAGTGCCTAAAAAATTTTTGGTCTCCAAAATTTGGAGTTTGGGGAGTATTGAGAAAAGTGGATTTCAATGAAAATATCATCAAAATATAGAAAAGGAATGAGTTTTTTGAATATGGGATTCAGGAAGTGGATTTTTTAGAGACTAGAAGAATATTGATGGAGAGCTCTGTGATTATGGAATGTTTTATGAAAAATATTGGGGAAGATCATTATGTCGTAGCATTGTTGCGGTGGTGCAATGGAATTAACATAATTCTCCATGATTCTGATGAGCTCTGAGATCTGATGATTTTTGTAGTGCTTCGTGAAAAAGAAATAATTTTGCCCAAATTTTCAAAGACTTTCTATTTTATATTATGTGGTGATAAAAATGCATGGAAGGTTCTTTAGTTGGTGGAATCATTTATAAATAGGCCTCAACCCCTGTAGAACAGTAGAGAGTTTTTCAAGAAAACAATTATGCTCTCAAATCACAATGGAGGTTCATAGAAGAAATGTGATTTGAAAAAGGTAGAAGTTTCACAGTGGATAATATATCTCCCCAAAAGAGGTGTGTTTCACGGTGGCTTAGTGAGAATTGTGAATGAAGTCTCTTTGTGAAAAATTAAACACAACGATGGTATAATCAAAGCAAAGTATTTAGATCTAAGATGCATTGTGATCTGTGAAGCTGTGAGCTCTGTGAAGGTGTGTGCTTTGAAAAAAAGTAGGGACATCACATAGGATTGCTTGATCATTGTGAGATTGGGTGATTCACTAAGTAGGGAGCATTGTGAAGTTATTTATAATCTTTTCTTCCCAGAGATTAGTGGTGAAGAGGTATTCATTAGTGGATGAAATTTGAACTTCAACAGAGTATATATCTATAAGATAGGGTGTATTCATTTTTGATAATGAAGAGACCTAAAATTCTATAAAATGTGACTGAAATTATGAAGAATTAGTGAGATGACATCAGTGGAGAGAGCTATGAGTTCTCAAATTGTGAATGGTTCTAAACCAGGAGGGATAGCGAGTCTACTTCCAACTTGTAAACAGTAGTGCACTTATAGTGGATTTGGTACATCATAACATTGTCAGTGAATGAAACATGGATGTAGCCTAGTGAGGGTGAAGCAAGTGAAATTTTTGGATTATATACATTCTTTAAGATTCATTCATACACTAAAATGTGAAGGATACAGAGAATATAGTTTTTTGTAACAAAAAACAAGATGAAAATGGGAATTTGTGTTAATTTTTCATACCCTAACTCACCCACTGTGGTATGAAGCCTAGTGGGCATAACAATTGTTATTATAGGTAATGTTTGGTATCATTATTTCTCTCTAAAATTGATGTCATCAGTCCTAAAGGGATTTTGATCTTTGATTAGAAAAATTTTCAGCTATGGAAGAATCAGATTCTACACTACTTATGATATTTGGGAATGGATGTGTTTACAGGAACAATACATGGTATAACAACAGATATTAATACTGCTACATTATCATAAGCTAAACGGAGATAATTGGATATTGATTCAAAGTTAATAAATGCATTAGGGGGATCATTATCCATTTATTTCTATATGAAGGTGATGTCATGAAATACATCACACGCAATATGGTTAAAAAATTTAGGCATATATTCAAGAGATTCAAATTTAGGAGATGAAAAGCTGCAAGGATTATGGAATAGGTGTGAATATAGCATAATTAAGATAAATGTGTCTGTTCATGCATTCGTTGACAGGTTAAATGTTGTAGTGGACGACACGAGAGGTCCTGGTGAAGTCATTGAATGCATAACAATTGTGAAATGTTTCTGATGGAAACATCCATGCAGCTTCAATCCTATGATTCCAGTATTAGAAGAAAAGGATCTGAAAGGGATGACACTAGATAACTTGCATAGTAAACTTGTATTATATGAAATGTGAATTGATGATAATTATGATGTGGAAAAAGAAAAATCCAAAGTTGTGGCATTAATATCCTTGAAAAATATCACTGTTGAAGACTCTAAGGAAGAAGAAGAGACAAATGAAGTGATGTGATTCCTTTCCTCAAATATCCAAAGAGGAAAAAAGTTTAAATTGAAAATTCTACTTTCTTACTTTAGTTGTGGAATGTTTGGTCATCTTGCTGCAAGGTTTCCCAAAACATTCCAAGAAAAAGATGATGTTGACCAATCCAAAATTCCCTGTAAGAAGTCTTTATCCAATATGAAATGAAAGAAATAGTTCAAGATTAAATTCTTTATGTAAAATAATCTTCAATCACAAGAATGTGATAGTTTGGTAAAGTCTGTGGTTGAGGTGGTTCAAGAGATAGAGAACTACAAAGGTCACTGAAAAGGTGCTATGGGGGTAGTTGTCAGTAGTACTCGGAAAAAGGAAGAAACTAAAATTGAAGAAGTAGAAGAAGTTTATGAAAGAGTTGATATGAATGATGATTTAGAGGCTACTATGGAAGAGATAGATGTTTGGAGAGGAAAAATAATGAAATCCAATAATGTAGTTCATGATGCCAAACACTATATGCAGTAGCCATAAGAATTGAAGTCTAAGTTGATGGAAGAAACCGAGAAACTCTATTCATCATCACCAGAGGGATTTGAGTCATTTAATTAGTATAAAATCAATATTAATGAAAAAAATAGGGAGATCGGTATCTTGAATATAACAATGAAATATAAAATCAATCGTATCGATGAACATGAAGGAGAAGTTGTCAATTTGTGTAAAAACGTTAATGATCAATAAAAACTCTTGACCCCTACTACGACATTAGAAAATAATATCACTCAGAAAACTGAGTAGTAGAAAGTGGAGCATAGTGGTTCCACATAATGGAATCATCATTTATATTTTTATGATATCACTGATGTTGTTCTTGATCAAAAAGAAAATGTTGTGAAAATTAAAGTCAGACTGCATTCACATGTTCCACGATTGAAGGTGGATTTGTTTTTTGTAAGAGAATATGAAGACATAGATCACCCAAGGGAGACCCAATGATGCATGAGTGACAAAAAATAATTAAACCTATATTAGGTTTTATTTTTGTGGAAATATGGGATATTCACAGTATGTGTGTTCCATAGCCAAGAGATACCGAAGGGCCGAAGAACAACAGTGAAATCCCAACAAAGATCGATATTACAGAACATCCTTTAAGGGACATTGTTTATTTTGTAGATAATTATTGAACATTTCCAGATATTGCACATAAACCATGCATAGGACTGTGCCAAGGAAAAATCAAATTAGTCGCAAGAACAAAATCTAAAAACCTAGAGGTGAGGTGAAAATGAAATATCGATTTGCAGCTCTATAAGATGAAGCTAGGCTATCCCACTTTGAGTAGGATAATTATTTTAAAACTACACAGTGTGTGAGATTAAAGACATGTATCAAGAATAAAAAAGATGAGAAGATAGTGGTGCAATAAATTTCCCTTAAAGTATCAGACAGTTCTAGTGTACAAATCCTTGATAGCAGTTGCACACCTCACATGATAGGTAATAAGGATTCTGATAGAGGCATAAAATATGTCAAATAATTATTTTTTATGTTTGGAAATGATGATGGAAAAAAGATTATAGGATTAGAAAAGTCCAAGTTTAGTGCAATGAAATGAGACGTGCTGGTGTCTTAGTAGTAGAAGGTCTCAATCAGAATTTTCTGGCATCATCCATTTATGTAACTCAATAAATTATATATAGATTACTTAGAAGTTCTGTATATTCAATGGATGAAACTGTACAATGGTTATATAGGGATATAGAACAATGGGATATCCCTACCTTGTAAGTGGAGAAGAAGATATGTGCTTTATTGTCTAGAGAGGAAGCCAAAAAGATATGGCATAAATGACCGGGTCATCTATGCCAACCATCACTGAAATATCTGGTGATTTGTGATGTAGCTAGTGACCTCCCTAAGCTATCACATGATCATAAACCTACATTTGATTCCTGTCAATAATGGAATATCATCAAAAAGACATAAAAAAAGGAAAAGAAGTCAACAAGACTGATTGAATTCAAGAATGCTGTTGTCTGTAGACCTATCTCACCAAGATCCCATGACGGAAAGAGGTATTATATTTTTTTTCATTGATGAATATAGTATAATGGCATGGGTATTTGTCACTTTCAATATTTCCGATGTGTTTATGTTCATAAAATAGTATCAAAGAGAATCAGAAATGTTACTTGGGCATAAATTTCTTAAGTTTCATACTGATAATGGTACAGAACTTTCAAAAAGTCTGGTGGAATACATTCTCAAGAAACATGAGATAAGGCATCATGTTTCTTTAATAGGAACTCCCCATCAAAATAGAGTGATTGAGAGGAGAAATCGGATCTTCAAAAACATTCATAGAAATATTTTAATTGAAAAAGACCTAAAAAAGAAATTTTGGAAGGAATGAGTATTGACATCAGTCTACATTCATAATAGATCCCTATTGGGTCCAAATGAATGAAAGACTCCATATGAAATTTGGTACCGAAATAAGAAAATAGTGAAATAGATTGAAATCATTGGATGTAAGTGCTTCATTATCAACATGGAAAGACATAGGAAATTTGAGTCATGAGGATAGGTGGGGATATTCGTCGGATACGAAGGAAAAATAAAATTATACAAATGATTTAATAAGAATATGGGAGAAGTAATTGAGAGAAATGATGTGACTATTGTGGAAAATTAATAGAATACTCAACATAATAGTGAATATTTTCTTGACAAAAGGGATGAAGTGGAAAGTAACACAGGGGGTGCAGATGTAGAAGATGTTTATTTTGAAGAAGATGCCGATGAAGATAAGGTGGAAGTAAAGTCAGTATCTATAAAGATGCCAAATATTAAAGCTAAAATT
Organism: Viscum album; assembly: GCA_963277665.1. Taxonomy (NCBI): domain Eukaryota; kingdom Viridiplantae; phylum Streptophyta; class Magnoliopsida; order Santalales; family Viscaceae; genus Viscum; species Viscum album. The sequence continues at coordinate 2,000,884,849 of OY728145.1, forward strand.
GACAGTAAAAATATCATTAGTGATCTGACATCTTCACTTCAGACAAAAATAATGAATTCATTGCAGAAAACATCCTTCCAATCTCAAATAGATCATAAATGATTTACTGATGTAGTAGATGATAAAAATTGGGTTCATGCTATGAATGAAGAGCTATATTAGATAGGGAAGAATCAAATGTGGGAGATTTTTTTGATGCCAATAGATAAGAATGTAATAGGGACTAAATGGGTCTATCACAATAAGATGAATGAAGATGGCATATTGATTCAAAACCGAGTACGACTAATGTGCAAATGATACTCCCAGATAGAGTGTATAGATGTTGATGAGACATTTTCATCGGTTTCAAAGATGGAGACAATTAGATTATTCCTAGTCAATGTAGTGCAACATAAGTTCAAAATGTTTCAGATATACATCAAATATAAATTATTGAATAGGGTTATAAAAAGGATGTTTAAATCAAATAGATAGATGGTTTTCTCTTTCATGAAGATGAGAACAAAGTGTGTTGGTTGAGGAAAGCACTATATGGGTTGAAACAAACACCAAGAGCATGTTACATGAGACATGATCAGTATTTGAAGAAGCTTGGTTTTCATCATCGCAGTATTAATTACAATCTCTATTTTAGAAAAGATAGTAGTCTAATGATGATGGTGTTGGCTTATGTTGATGAAATAATATTTGGTGGATTGGATGAAGATCAGTGTATATAGTGTACTGAATTTATGAAAAGTGGGATTGAAATGTTAATGATAGGTTAATGGACGGTTTTCCTTACTTTACAGGTAACACAATGAAGGAATGGAACATTCATTTCTCAATAATAATATGCCAAGGAGGTTCTGAGAAGAATTGGAATGTAAAATTACATGTAGATGAAGGCTCTGGTTGCTACTCAGAGGAAATTAACAAAAGATATTGATGGTAAGGCAGTTAATATAACAGATATAAGAAGATTATTAGGAGTTTACTATACCTGATAGCAACAAGATATGATTTTGATTTCACCACATTCTAAGAATCATTATATCAAAGTAGTCCCAAGGAAATCCACATAATTTCAATTATGATAATACTTTGGTGTATCAAAGGAATTGTGGATTTCGGTCTGTGGTATACTGACATATCTCAGCCAGAGCTTTTTGGATATACACATGTAGATTGGGACGGTTTAGTATATAGAAAAAAAATCAACATCGGGAGGTTCTTTCTATATTATTGTATTGTGTATTTCTTATCTATGAATTAAGAATGATTTCATTTCATTGGGCATCGCAGATGCTGGGTATATTGTGGCCACTCTTGCATGCACACAATTATTGTCGATGAAGCAGCATCTTGATAATATGGTAGTTGAAGTGATGTCTCCTATTTGAATCCATTATTAATACTCAATTTCTATAAATCTGAGAATAAATATCATCCATCACTCATGGACAATGAACATTGAGATAAATATCATTTTATTAAGAAAAAGGTTGAGAAGGGAATTATGAAGTTAGAGTATGTGCCTACAGAACTTTTGGTTTCAGTCATTCTGACAAAGGCCTAACCCATTGAATTGTTCGAGAGGTATCAGATAGCTTTGGGAGTCTAGTCGAATCCCCTCACAGGAATAAGTGTGGATGTGGGGTCCTCTTCTCCCCCAGAGATATGGTGAGTCTTTCTCCAATGTCTTAATCAGTGTTCTTTCCAATGTAGCAGACCACAAAAGCGTCACCTTTGGGTTCCTTAACAATGGGGGAGAATGATTGATTCATAAAGGCGGATAAACTATGGTTAAGGAAGGGATACAATGTCTTATTCAAAGATGTGGGGAGAAGCTGACAGTTAGAGCAGCGAGAAAGGGGCGAGAAACAATATAAGGGGATTATGAGTTTTAAATTTGACGATTCTTGAAGTGATCAATCAATGATTAGATATCACAATAGTTGAGGTTCGTGATGAATGAAGTTTATTGGTATCAGTATGGTATCAAAAAATCAAGATAGCAATGCTTTATAATGAATACAGTTTATTGATATCAGTACGGTATCAACAATTCAAGTTAGAAATGAAGTGATTCTTTGATGAAATTTTCATACTACGCTTGTTTCTGACACCGTTCATTTCTCATGTGGGCTTAGATTATGTGGTGAGTGAATCATTTCTCACTATCGGAATTGCAAGAGGAAAGTTCTGGTAGTTGATGGATGGAGATTTATTAATGTATCAATGTATTGAGAATCATCATGAGAAGGTAATTCAATAAACATCAAGGGGGATATTGTAGGGAAAAAATCCCACAAGGTAACATTGCGACATGATTGGGTTATTTGTGTTGTTGAAAACAAATTTTTCCATGGTGAATTATCAAGTTCCATATTGTTTTTTGACAATACATGTTGAAAATTAACCATGAAAAAGGAATGAATGATCTAGTGGTTGTTTGATAGAATAGATACTAGGTGGAACCATTTTCCAGCATTTGCCAGATTTTTTGTGTCAAAAATTTGGAGATTGGTGAGCTTCGCGAAAAAGTGGATTTCCATGAAGATTTCAACAAAATATTATAAAGGAATGAGTTTTGAAAAGATGTTATTCATATATAAAATTTCTTATAGACCAGATGAATGTTGAAGGTGATATCTATGATTACAACAATCTTTGTGAACTGCATAGGTGAAGTGTATTGCGGCGGCAGAGCATTGTATTAGCAGCGCAATGGAATTGACAGAACGCTCTACGATTACGATGAGCTCTATGATCTGATGACTTATATGGCACAAATGGATATAGAGAAGATTTAAGTTGAATTTTTAGAGCATTTTTATTTGAGATTATGTGGTGCATACTTTGTGTGGAAGGTTCTCGAGTTGGTGAAATCACCTATAAATAGGCATCAACCCCCTTGATAAGTGTATAGAGGTTTTCAATAAAAAAATTTAGGTATCAAATAACAATGGAGGTTTGTAGAGGCAGTGTGCTTCATGAAATGTAGGATATTCTTGGAAGCTAATCTATCTTCGTGAAAGAGGTGTGTTCCATGTTGGCTAAGTGAGATTCGCGAAGGATATTGATTTGTGATGGATTGACCTCTGTGACGGCCAAAGCTTTGTGAAGGCTTCAGAACTATGAAGCAGTGAGCTCTGTGAAGGTGTGTTCTTTACAAGAATTTTGGGACTCCATGAATTATCATATGTTCTTTGAGAAATTGGGATCTTTAAAAGTTTTGAGCTTTGTGAAGATATTTCCAAAGGAAGTCTCCTTGTGATTAGTGGAAAAGGGGTATTCATTAGTGGATGAAATTTGAACATCAACAGAGCACCGATCTATAATATATGATGTATTAATTAGTGATAATGAAGAGAACTATAGGTCTATAAAATGTGAGTGAAACTCTTGATGAAGAAGTGATATCACTTTAGTGGAGTGAGCAGCGAGTTCTCAAATTGTCATTGGTTGTAAACCCGGAGGGACAGTGAGTCAACTTTGAATTTGTAAACATTAGTGTTCTTAAAGTGGATTTGGTACATCTGAATATTGTCAGTGTATTCTCCTTAGAGTAACCTAGTGAGGGTGAACCAAGTAATATTTTTGAGTATTTTTTATGCTTTAGGATTCATTCATACTTAGCAATGAGAAGGAGAGAGACAATATCGTTTTTTTCTAACAATAAAAAACGATCAAAATGGGGCAGTTTTTTTTATTTTTTCATACCCTGATTCACCCCCCCTCTCAGTTTATCTATCCTATTGGACCTAACACTTCACATAATCATGAAGTGCTAGAATATCATGCATATACTCTTTATTTTCCACCAATGATGCAGAATTCACAAGGATGTCATTAATGAAATCCATCATGAACATATCTTGGAACACTATAGACAAAATACTCACCATGTCCATGAACATGGCTAGAACATTCATCACACTGAATCTAATCACAATAAACATGTAATGCAAATAATGACTATAAAAAGTTCTGTTCTGAATATCGTTATCCTTTATCTGCATCTTTTGATATCCTCGCCTTATATTATTTATTAACGATCATCCTTCTACATTCATCTGATCAAATAAATAATCGATACATGGAAGAGGATATTTTTTTCTTCTCTATAAACTAGTTCACGTGATGATAATCGATGAGAATACATAAACTACCATAATGATACATCATTAGTAGTATCGGTGCACCCCAAGGTGACACACCAAGCTTAAAAAAACATAATTATAACTGATTATCATGATTACACCCCAAATCATGAAACTCCAAAGGCTTAATCATTTTTTTGGAGAAATTGAGATAGGAGACAAACATGGATGTATCTCTATCCGAAACTTGATCTCACATCAAGTGGGTAACAGTTAAACATACCATAGAAAGACATAAGGGTACACATCTACAACACTTGGAAACAAAAATTGTTCAATATACAATAAACTCATCATCATCTTCCCCATCAATGAAGAAATGTATGGGACATGCCTTTGATATAACTCAGGGTATCCCTTGCAAACAAACACCATTGGTTCCCTATTAGCATCATATAATAGAACCACTAGAATAAATCCATGATTTTATACACTAAATATATCCAATTCAGGTTGGGTAATATGTCCTATAGTGAAATATATAAAAACAGGAAATCAATCTAAGAGTGGACCTTTCCTAGCAGTAGATTTCAATCTCTATATACTTTATAAAAGTTAGATCGAACTCTAACAAGTGTAGTCATTTCCAAGAGAACTGGAACCCTCTCTATCTTTAGTCTCTATGCATGAAAAATGTTATGTGATATAACAGCGTGTGTAGATCCCATTAAAACAATTCATGCACCCATGTTGAAAATAAGAAAAGGTTACCATGAATGATGTGTGGCTTCACCGACATTGGAAATGCTAAAGCCTAAATCTAAACACAATTCGCTCCATAGAATCTCTGACCATGATGATGGCCACCTTCATGGATTCACTATACACATTATAGATGATGATTATATCCAATATGTAATATTCTTGTATCATATCCTCAATACAAAATTTATACTCGAACACTAAACTACAATTACCACGGATTAAACTACCTCAACTGAAGAACCTGAAGTAGAACACCAAGATCATGATAACTTCTCAAAATGGGCTTGAACCCTTACTATTGATTACCACATCATTCATAAGAAAACAAATGTTTCTAATCAACTAGAAAATAATTAAGAGACATACTCCCCTGAACAAATTGATTGTGAGGGATATGAAAAACACATTAATGACCGACAATTCTTCTATCTAGGAAATTTGGAACCTCAAATTCCAGTTCTTCTTCATGAAAAAACTAGACTATTCCCCTTTTGTGACTATCCAGTTTTTTCCTATATCCTCTCAATATGATCTTCTCTTTCTAGCACCTTGATATATTTATTCACCCAATGAAGGGTGACATGGAACTGGATATCTAGATTCAAGTCCTCCTTTAATATTCTCTCCCGGACCACCCCATCTAAAAACTAGGCTGAATATTATCAATGAAGTGTATTAAAATGGATCCAAAATAATCGTATGTGGGAACTCCCCTATTGAAGGGTAAGAAAATCAGGGAAACTAACCAAAATAAAAGTATAATAAAGGATATATTTTCATTAATGGTATCATAACTTCTCCCATGAAACTTTTTTATTCTCAAAATCCATTAGGAGCAAGAACCATCACTACCTCATTATTCAACAACTAATCATCCCATAAAATGAAACCGAATACTCTTTATGAGAATGAATTGAACTTAAATCTATCACATCGTCCAGTAAAAAGTCTTCTATAACTAAATTTGAAATGTATCCCTCATACTTATGAGGTCCATATCACTAAAAGTCTCAGATATTCATCTTACATGTGTCATCAACGTAAACCTCCACTATACTGAAAACTGCATGTATATCTTGTTGAACATCTTTGGTAAAAACCTAATGAGAACATTTACCTAGATCCATATATATAAAAAGAACACTAATAGAGATCCTAAATATAAAATTTGTATTTCCTAATATTAATTATTTAATTTTTTACAATTATTTTTAAGGATTTAACATATACCATGGTCTACCCATTTCCTACACAGGCGTAAACAAGAATGATGAATGATCCTTTCCTAAGTATCTAACCTATAACAAATATACATTCATTTATAAATCAGTATAAACATAAAAATACATGCATCAGATCATAGGAGTCCCTAAATACATGTGTCTCAACTGGTCACTCGTTATTACATTGCATCCTTAATTAACTAACATAATTTCCCTTCCAGCGTAGGAAATATCACATATTACTAAATCAAAACATTATCCAATAACTCATCCTATACATTTTATACCACACTTTCAGGACCTCTCCCCAAAAAAATTACCTCTCTGAGGCCAAAAATGTGATAAGGGAGATGGTGACTACACGAATTACACCTCTTGTTGGCCTTCAGGTGGAAACTGGAACAACGACTATAATAAACATATGTATGGAAGGAGTTTTCCCTTAATAGAACATGTAGAGGGTATATATAAGAGATATAAAAAAATTTACACATGTACAATAATATGAAATAAATACCATGTTCTGAAATTCATTGTTATACAGTACTGACAGTATTGAAAAAAATCAATAAGTACGAAACGGTAATGATGTTAGTGACCACGAAGCCTGAAATTTCAAAAAAATCCACAATCTATTAACATCCAGACCAATCTCCAACCTACTCTACATGAAATAATCAAAATTATATATATAATTTGATAATAATTCATAACTCATTATTATCCTTCTTAGATCCTTTCATGCAAAAGATAAAAAATGCCGCTAATGAACAGTATACAATAATAAAACTAAGTCATCACCTAAATAGGTATACTAAGTTCCTAGAATCACTATGGAACTGATTATATCATAAAATAGAGTTTATGATATTATAATTAAATATCAAGGGTACCCCAATATTGATTTTCCACTAGTATGCTTCTCGTCTTCTATGAATCATGTCCTGAGCCATCTCTCTCCAAAATAAGCAAGCCAGCAGATTCTTGTGCTATGTATCACGTCATACACCTCATGGATCACATCATAAAATAATCTCATATGACATCTCCATGAAGTATTTAGGTTGTTATTGGGATCTACTATGGCCCATATGACCTGTATCATACATCAAGTTTTATACCTTAATACGTCACAACTCATACACTGAGTAAGGAACCTAAAGCCATCACAACCCATACACATCATACCTATACTCATACATTAGATACTATATCTTGAGATTAATGTGTTTCAAATAACCACAAGACATAATATCCATCTAAAAACATATATGGGGACACTATATATTATGAATACCAAAAAAATATAGAAGAGAATAGGGCTAGATGTGGTAGTCATCCATCCATCCTCCCATCGGGATGTTGGAGAAAACACCGACCCATATTTGACTTGGTGTCATTCACCCTAACTAAAATGGGTGGGGTAGCATATGAAATCATATATTATATAATATAAAATATTTCTCATAACCAAAAAATTTAAAAAACTTATTCCTATGATAAATTATAGCTATCGTCACATTGCACATGGTTGCCACTACTAGAAACGAGGTATCCAATAATCACAAAAGCATTTAAAAGGAAAAATTAAATTACCTAATTTACATTACTAATTTACATTATAAAATTATTTTATTAGTCACTAAAATATCATTTTGAAATATTTTGAGACACATCCATTACAAATTAGCATGACGCCCGTGCCCTCAATGCATAATCCAAACTAAGTCCAAGGTTTCTCAAGATTCACAACCATTCATTAATTTTATTCTATAAAAACTAACCCTGTGGGACTATCATTACTTATTCATTATTAAAATATTTCAATATATTAGGTTCTATAAGAAATAAATTCTATACATCCACCATTCAAAAACATCTAACCAAAAACATCTAGTTGCCTTAGGAAATATGGAAAGGAATGTTGATAAAATAAGTAACCCATCCATCAGCCAACAAAAATCACATCAAGCACACAACGAGATTTATCAAAACCAATGGTTGATAACATAATCAATTTTTTTTTATCATATATGGTTCTATATCTGACACCCACATGTAGATATCAATAATCTCTCCATCAAATGCGTTTAATTGCAATAATGCCATCTAGGCCTCCCCACCCACATCACACCACCAATCCTAGGCTTCCCAATCCAAGATTCAAAACAAATCAATAGTCTTGTGTCTAGATCTCATCACAAGGAAGAAAGAAAAATACATAACAAATATAGAAATCTAGGCCCTAAAACAATTAACCCATACTTCACACATAAATGATATATTAGGGCTCCCAACCTAAGGAACTGATCCTTCTAATAAAGATTGGAAACTCAAAAAGAAGGAATTATCTTTATCAAACAATATATTTTTATTACACCTTGAATTAACATAATAATTATCCATATGTTCATAAATTAAATCACGTGTCATTTCATTCATGTGGGATGCAGTCATGTTATGTTATTATTCCCAAACAATACATTCTACTAACACGTAGTATAGTGACAGTGTGGTGTCGATCACATTGGGATTGTACTCGATAATAAGAACCAAGCCTTTAAACCCTAGGCATAGCAGTCCTCAAGAAAAATTTTATTTTTTGAGTAAATAATGTTAAGGATTTTGGGATTTAGTATTAAATTTCTAAAATGCATTTGGATCGATGTTACGGTTCTGGTAGAAGGATAATCTTCGTCTTAACTTAGAATAGTCTTAATGATTTGGTTGTGAAGTAATAAAAGGTCATTAGTTGACTATATTCAAGGAAAGTATATATATAAAAAAGGAAAATAATCCTTGGTCAAGAAATAGTTACATCCTAGATGCATTAATCCTAGTTTCAAAGGAAGAATGTATTATATGATATTGTTCATAGCCTCTTCAACTCCAATCATATCAGGGTCATTCATTCAAACTACCCATGGTTAGGGTTTCCTAAAATAATTAGATAAATATTTTTCTAATAACGTTATTACAACCCATAGGGTAACCAAGATGATAATTAAAGACTCCTTAACTTCATATACCTCTACTCATGACCCCCACCATAAGTGGTTTTGTCACTCTTGCAAGAATCGAATGAAAGGTGGTAATGAATTGAAACCTTATTTAACATAACAATAATAATTGAGATTAATTAATTAATAATCATGCATTCAGGAACTAGATACATAAAAATTGAATCAATAATTTTTTACTAAACACATACTTCAAATAAGAAATAGAGACGAAGACAGAAGGGGTTCATCATCAAACATCAATTGAAACTGAAAACTCACATTACATGATATTGGAACTATAAAGGGACAGATAACTCTTTAATGTTAATCCATAGTTCGTGAATAAAAATAAAAAAATAATATAAAATGATGAAATATGAGTTGATAGATAGGGTTTAAGAGATTAATAATAATGAATGGGGGATAAAATATAAATCAAAGGGTCTACCCACATTTGTGGATGTTGAGCATGGATGAGATGTAAATACTTAGGGTATTACATGATGTATAAAAATCTCACATCACGTAACTATAATCCAATATTTTCTCTAAAAAATTTGTTTATTAGATGTATATTGGCCTAAATCTTATTTATTTTAATGTTTGACTCTTCCCACGATGTGTAACTGATCTACACGATGTGTTTCTACCTCTAGTTGTATCTTTAATACGGCAATTAAATATTGAACATTATATAATGTGTATTGGATATTCACACCATATAATAATTTCACGGATTTCAAATCCTTCATTACATGATTCATAACTTATTATAATTATTGAATGATTCCTACACGTTTTGTAAGTGAATTTCCTGACTTGTAATGTTCCTTTTTTCCCAGTTTCCTCAAAATTTACATTATCATCTTGAAAAAGTATTCCTTAAAATAAAAAAACATACCTAGTTCATTATTGATTAAAACAATATTATTAATTTACTAAATTAATAGGAAATTTCTATTGAATATTAACATATCAAATTAACCCCACCTAAACAATTACTCATCCTCAAGAGAAAAGAATCTCAAAAGTATTGCTAATGGTAAACGATTTTAAAACTAGAAACATTCTGAAGAACATGGAAAATCAAACTATGTATATGTATAATATAACATTATACATAGTTAGTCCTTTATATATAATCAGTCATACCTCATAGTTATTTTCTTTATGCAAATTCATAGTGTTTTTGTTATAATTTATTAATGGTTCCTTAAATATTAGACCCATTTTTCAATTTTCCTCACATTGAAATTTTACCCATCACTTTGGGTAAAATGAAATCGGATTTATGCTTGTACCCTGGATATAGGTTACTAACCATATTCTTCTATTGGTTCTACCATATCCACATCAAAAAGGAAAATAGAAATTAACCACGAGGGACTCATCAGAAATGGTTAAAATAAATCTGAGACTGAAGGAAGGTGGGTATGCACTGAAAATAAGTCACAAAAGGAATGTATGAAGTAAAGATTAATGTATGTTTATAATCACAGTGGTGTGATGTAGTTAAATAATGATAGAATTATTTCTATTCTGGAAACAACTAAAACTATATCCATAAGTGGGTCAAGAATGTCTTCAAAATGTATAATGTTCCTCTATTTTTCTTTTATTTAAATTTTCATTATTAAATTTATATTTAATTCAGATTTCACATTCATCCGACATCAATATATGATCCCATGAGGGATTTATCATTATGAAAATTGGGATTTTTGTGTTTCCTAATACACAACTAATTTTTTTTCTTTTTTTTTCTTTTTCAACAGAATGTGATAGGAAAAGGTAGAAAAAAATATAGATGGATCACAATGAATTGTCATTTAAGCAAAAAAGTACAAATTTTCAATCAAATTATAATGTTTTAATTGGATAAATGACTCCCCTTCACTTTTTCAAAGTATAATAATGCATATAACCAATATTAGTGTAGGAAGAGAAAATTTCATAGAAATAAGTGTATCCTAAAAAGGAATTTAAAAAGTATATGGGGAAAATAATGGAAAAATTGAAGGCATGACTCAGGAAAAATTGGTTCATAAAATTTCACTTCAACAATATTAAAATTGTTTTTGTAAATTCATAAACTCGATATGATCTCAATGAATATTATGATAGGTTTTACATGTCCCAGGTGTTACTCAAGAAATATACCCAGAATGTAATTTGAAATTTTTGGCACCAAACTATTTCAATAATCAGAATAAACAATAAAAGTTGGTAAAAGCACATTGTATAAAATAATGTAAAACTTCATTAAAGATCAATTTAAAAAATGTTGAATTTGAATTAAATTAGCAAAATCATAAATCATTCTATGAATCTAAACAAGTAAAATTCATGGACATCCAATGATTTCAAACTTATGTTTTTCTTCAATTTAAGTGGGAGAAATGAGTTTTTAGGTTTAAAGAATGCTTTAAGTGAATAATAAATCCAATATAAATGAAAATAATAAATAATCGAAGTGTATCGATATTGAAACTTAAGAAATGCTTCCCCAAACTAATAATGATACATTTTCTGCAATATCTATGAATGTATCATAGGATAGGTATGATAGATATAGTTTTGATAATTGAAAATAAATTTCTAAATGGTGAGGTTAAGGAATTATGTTCTCCTTGTTAATTAGTGTAATGCCCTATAAAGACACATTAATACATGATTTGGGAAATTGGATACCTATATAATTTGTTCTAAAGATAAATCCATCACTGTATAACAATTATTACATAGGGCTTATGCATTTTTAAAGAATTAAGATGTGTTGGTGCACCCAATCATGATAAATTGATTACATTTTATAGAAATGATGGTATTTTTGTACAATGAATTTCAAATTTTACTATGACAAAAAACTCAAATATACAAAATGATAAATGAAAAATCACAAGTACAAATAAAGATAAAAAATGGTATGCCTTCCATAAATCACCAAAAATGATATCATCATCTAGATATATGGATAGAAGAATCAATTAATAGTGGTTCACCTTCTTAGAGTATCTCTATCTCTTGAAAGAACTGGTTGTCATTTCATTGAGTTCTCAATGTTGTTTTGGTGGATTATCCACCTTAGGAGTGCACTTCTCATTAATATGGTGCATGAAGAATGTTATCTATGATCTTTATGGTAGTTATGGATTCTGATCACTGTCCTCTATCTATATCTCCTCTTGTTGGTTCTCAACATTTTCCAAATGTTGAGTTATCCATGAAACAAGGGAAGATGATGATGGAATCATTTCATCGATGACCGTAGAATAGGAAGAAGATCTAGACATGGCTACTATAACAATGTTATGAAATTAATAATAATCAATTTAAAATAATTAAAAAATTGTTTCCCATATATATAATAAATGATGTTATATAGAAGTGAAAGAGGATACATAAATTATAAAAACATATCACCCTGGAAGTGTAGAAAAATGATTGGGTGGACATGGGTATACTAAGAGAAAACTAAATAATCATGTATCCCATTGAAAATCTTCTCTTGAATAGAGGGAGGATGAAACAAGACCACCTAGTCTATACTCCAATGGTAGATGGATCTAGAGGATCAAATGCTGAAGGTGTTTCTATATATTAGGAAACTATCTTTGAGGAGGGTGGTGGAGAAGTACCAATCTGAAATGTGGACCTAGATCATTAATCTGGATGAATAAAAATCACCTTGGCGGATAGGGTGGCTGCTAGGCCCATGCCCCACCATTCATACTCTACCATAAACTCTTGTTATGTAGTAGGGTATTTCATATCGTATGGATTGTTTTTTAGGGTGGTGGTTGGGGCTTGATTTGTGGATTATCAAGGGATGATAGTTTTTGGTGGTGGCTAAGAGGATGTGGTGAATGTTGGTGTTGCATGGTTAGTGAAATGAGAGAGCTCTATAAAGGGGATGTGCAGGAGCTAGGAAAGCCGACTCAGATTCTCTAGAATGAAAAGTTGAAAACCCTCAATGAACTTCCAGATATGATAGGCTTGGTGGAGTAGTAGGGTATTTGGTCATGGTATAGGAAGGAATATGGGTGTGGTTACGGTTGGTTTAGAAGTTGAATTTTTCTTGTCGGAGGTCGTATATGGTGCTAATTTACCCAGAGCTAGTGTAGGGTTAGATACGTCATCTATGTGTGCCTTGTGATAAATATCAATGAATCATGTATCCAAAAGTTATATGTCACCATCCTTGGTCATTATTTTCATATCTTTTAGTAAGAGGTGGTCAATGGAATCCATGGGGCCAAGGAAGGTGAGTGTAATGGTGGTGTCAAAAACACTAAGATGTGAGGCTAAATGAATGATGAAGGATTCACCCATAATTATACTTCGCATCTCCTGCACTTGTTCTCGATACAATAATGTGAACTATGAAACATTTTGATGGTAATGCTTCACATGGATGGAAAAAGTATGATGATGTCTAGTTGGATATCTCTATAGTGAGACTCCTCAAATAATCAGGAATGTTTCAATTCCATTTGAAGATTGGGGAGAACTGCACCTTGGAGCTAGGTAGACTTTTCTAATCTAAGGATTATTCTCAGTTTGAGAATCTCAAGAAATCACTTTCTAAATCTATTTTAAATTTTAATTTCATGTCTCAAGCTACAAGGTGGGGAATACCTATAATTTTTAGAATTCATCCACATTAATCATGAACCCTAAATCAGACTTCATGAATGATAGATTATAAATCCATACATCTAATCATAAGTGTGGGTTGTCAATGGATACCTTAAAATTGTAAAGAATGTTAAGGAAAATATCTTGATAGGTCTCCTCAGGCACATCGATAATATAAGATATATGCAAGCGGTCGAGTATTTGGCGAACCTCCTAGATGATGTGCTGGCGTGCATGGATGGCCATGTATAATGTTTCATTTTTATTCATTGGTTTTTCCTTATATTTTTGAGTTCATCCTAGTGATGGGGGTCTGAAATTTTTTGAATGGGGTGAATTTGGGTGTGAGTTTCCTCACATGACCCAATATAGTTCAATTTGAATTTCTTAAGGATATCTAGCACTCCAGCAATGAGAGAGTATGTTGAGGATGAAGATGAACATTGTGATGGAGGTGTGGAGAATATATTTCTCTTTAATAGAAGTGGATCATCATGATCAGTCATTGGATCAATAGGTGTAGTTCTCCTAGATTTTTTTTAAATTTCAGGTTCATGGTTGAATTCGGAGACGTGATAACTATAGGGGATGAGTGATGGGGAAGCATGAAGTAGAGGAGGCTAGTTCAGGTTTTGTGGAAACAATGAGTGGGGGAAAAAGATTGGGATGTTTATGCTTAATTGACCATGGGTTCATGACCTAAATAGATTGTAAAATTATGTAATGTGTTATTAGATACATGACATGTAATTAAGTAATTCAAAAAAATTAGGAAATTAAAATTATTTTTCATGTATTTGATTACAAGATGTGTAATTGGTTGTTTTTCCAATTTTGGAACTAGAGCCTGGCATTTTTTTCTATCATGTCCTAAGAAATATTAAAACATTTTCTAACTGAATCTAGACTATGGTGACATAACCTAAGTTCCCTCCCAATTATTTTTTCCTTTAATGTCTATAGGGTGACTCTTTAGTGCTCAGATTAATTTTAGTATAATGACACAACCCTCACTGAAGGGTTCTTGATAGATTTTCAACCAGTGTCCATTGAAAATTAATGGTGGTTCACCATTCTTATGATTCCTGATGGTCCCATATGTGAATACTTCTATGACAATAAATGGTCTTGGACATTGGGATTTTAGCTTCTTAGGAAATAGTTTTAAATGAGAGTTGAATAAAAAAATTATTATCTAGGAAAAAAATGTGTCTCACGATGTGTTGAACCTTCAATCTATTGGTTTTTTCTTTATAAATCTATTACTTTTCATTAGTGAACTTTCTTGTATTTTTTATTTCATCCTACTGTACCATCCTAACATCTTCATAATTTTTTTAATTAATTCGGATCATTATAATTCCACAAGGTTGGTGATGCTCTAATTCAATAGGAAAAAAGAAAAAGATATCTGTAAACAAATCAGATGGGGGTGGTATTGATGGGTGATTTGTAGGCGATGAAGTACACCCATAGTGAATCATCTTTATTTAGACTATAATCCATTAGATTTGTGATTATGGTCTATTCAAAGATTTATTTAATTTCTCTGTGTGATAATTCATAATTCGAACTTGTTTTCAGGTTGTAGGTGGTGTCTGTGGTATATTGGATTCAATACTGCATCATTATTCCTATAACAGGTTGATTGATAAAATTTGTTCCTTGATCACTAAGTAGTAATATTAGAAATATTAATCATAAAAAAAACATTTTTCATTAACAAATTCATGATCCTATCTATTATTACATGGGTTATGTCATCAACATCTACCCATTTGGAAACATTGTAAATGCCAACAAGGATACATAAATTCCATTTGAATTAGGAAATGGTCTCATGAAATTTAATCACCATACATATAATCTTTCAACTTTCATTATTTGTTTTTTGTCCTTGCATTTATTTTTTAAATTGTTTCATGTCATTGGAACAGGGCATATCTGTTTTAATAATCTCTTTTATCTTGGTGAAGTGTGGAAACAAATAACACACTATAAGATCTTTTCTAATATTTATTATGGTCCATGATTCCCCCTAATTGGTAATAAGTTAAACATGTTTAATAAACATTGGATATCATCCTATTTGATGCAATACCACAATAATCCATCAGTATAGAGCTATAAATGAACTAGTTCATCCCAGTAATTGTGTAAAACATTGACTGAAAATTCCCTCTATTGTTGATAAGTGAGGTATGGTAAATTGACCCCATAGAAAGATAATTTACAATGCTTAAAAACCACAGGTGTTCCATCATACTTAGGAAAATTATACTTTATTGGGAAATTAGACTTCAATTTCATGATCATCATTTCCTTTATAATGGGAAGTGTAATTTAGGATAGATGGTCAGTGACAACATTTTACTTTCATTTTTTATTCATTTTGATGAAGTGTAATTAATGTAGCAATAGGATCAACTATATCTGTCTGGGTTACACATCCTTTTTAGTCATAAAATATCATAGGTAAACATGGTCAATATATACAAATAATTTTGAAAAAACCAAACTAGGGATAAATATATCAAAAGAAAATAGAACTGCTTATAGTGACTTCTCTATAGATTTATACTTCATCTGAAATTCATTTAGTGAGTGACTGGAATAATAAATTGGGAAATATTTGTGACTGGATCACTATCCTAAATCATTAACCGTTGACAATTCCTTGGAATTTCACACCAACCCAAACTCTTTTGCAATTTTGTTGAAGTGATAACAAGAGCAAATACGAAGATTTTATTTAATATTTTTAATTCCCACCAAAAATTAATTATTTATTTCAAAAATATATTATTTTAATAAGAAGTGTTTTAATGGGAATGAATCTTTTAAAAAATTCCTTATGAAGTGATGATAAAAACTAGAGTTCCCTAGAATGATATGTATGCCTTTAATTGTGGTGGGATTGGGAAATTGTTTGATCAAATTGATCTTATCAAGGATAAATTCCTTTTTGACCTTATAGTTTTTTTGTTCAAGGAAGATTCACCGATGGACAATAATGTAGTTTTTTTCTAGAATAAAACCTGTATATTCTCTTCACATCATTCTAGGACAAACTCTATAAATCTAAAGTAAACCGAAAAATATATTTGATAAATTGAAAATACATCCATGAAAATTTCAAATAATTCTTCCTATGTGTCATGGAATATATTTATCATGCAACATTGAAATGTTCGGGTTGAATTACACATACTAATCAACATGTGTCTATAGGTGAAGGTACCAAATGGGCACATAAATGTTTTTTTAGAGTAATCATATTAGATTAATGTAATATAATTTTATCCCAAATATCTATCATGATAATAGTAAAATTAATGTCCTATTACTCTCTAAATAATTTGATCAATGAAAGGAAGTGTGAAATTATCTTTTCAAGTTACATCAATTAGGCATTTTCATTCAATACATACTCAAAATTCAGTAATGGTGTGAGTCAATATTATTTCATCTTCATCATTTTTTTAACTGTGTGTACACATTTAATTGGAAAGACATATAGAAAGCTCAAAAACTCACTATCATATACATAAAAAATTATTTCATCATCCAAATGTTTCAGTACTTCCTTCTAAATGACCTCTTTCATTGGTGGGGTGATTTTCCTCTTGGGTTGGAATTTTTATTTTTCACCTTCTTATAATAAAATAGTATGGGTCCAAAAAGTTGGATTGATCACCTTGATATTATCCACCAATAGGTTATTGAATGTGTATGTCATTATAGGACTTTGATTAATTTTTACTCTTGTGATTGTATGAGTTTTGGGATAATGATTATTGGAAGTGCAACAACTATATCTATAAATTAATACATGAGTGTACATGGGATGAGTTTCAGTTATAATTTTGGTTTTTAAATGACCATGTATATGAATGGTGGGATACATTACCTTGTAAGAGGTTCATTGTATTTTACTTCCTCCAATTGATATCCCTCCCCCTTAGTAGGGGTAACCCCTTCACTATCATCTTCATCTTTTACATAGTCATGTCATTAGTCAGTGAGAAATATATATTAATAGTCAAAAAAATCTAGTTGTTTTACCTCTTTCTACTGGTCAAACACAACATGTTTTTCAGATACTTTTAATATGAGCCTCCCTTGATTCATATTAATCAGTTCATTCCCAGTGGATATGAATGGTTGATCAGAGATGATTTGATCATCTACTTCCTCTTCCAAGTCCAAAATAAGGATGTACACAAGAAAAATTAACTTTCCGGCATTGAATATGGAATGATCTAGAATTCATCAGGGATAATTTACCCATTAATTAGATAATTAGAGTGACCTAATAGTAAATTTGAGTTTCTTGAGTCCATGTTTTCCGAATATAATTATTGGAATGAGGTTAATGATGGTTCCAAAATCATAATAGGATCATCCAAAGTTACATTAAATTATAGTACATGGTATTGAAAAATATCAACGTGTCTAATTTTCCATAGAATTTTTTTAACCACCCAAAACCAATCATCATTTATTGATAGAACTCAAAATTATCCATTTTTCTTTTATTGGATATATGTTCCTTGAGAAATACAACATAGTTAGGAATTTGTGTGATTGCATCAATAAATTTAATGTTAATGTTCAATTGTATGAGCATCTCCAGAATAATCTTATGCATCCATTGGATTATTCATTGCATTATTCTTTCTAGAAAATAAGGATTTGGTTTATAAGATGGTGGCACAATGTAAATGCATTCATTAAGTTCCTATTTTATGAAGAATTTGGTAGGCTGTGGTTCTTATTGAGGTATCTCTTGAACAATTTGATTTTAATTTTTATTGTCTTCTTATTCTATGAATTTTTTATGTTTATTGGTATAATCTTTGAGTTTTTCTTCTACTCTACGTGGTTTCTACAATTCCAAGACATTTACACTCCTAAGAACCAATGCCTTTACTTATTTCCTTGGGTATTTCTATGTATTATTGAGTAGAGTAGCTAGTAATCTCTATAAAAAGGTCTTTTAGATCAGTCCCACATGATTCTGGAGGGTACAATGATTTTATATTTGATTTTGTATTTATATCTCATGGGTGCTCATCCCATTCCCTTTTTCTATGTAAAGGATTAAAGGAGATTTTTGAAAAAAAATTATGATGAATGGTCGGTGGTGGAGGTATTTTTGGAGTTGGTGGAAGTTTTTATTGTGCCCTTAGAGGGAAGGGTTTTTTGTGTTACTGGTTTATACGTTCTCGGAATATGATTCATTAGTGGATATCCCGATGGTCATGGGTTCTTGAAATATTTATGACCACTTCATTTCTAGTAGTCACCATCAATATTTTGTTGTGATTGTTGAACCGACCTCTATTGACAATAAAATTGTGGTTGGTGAAATTATTTTTTTTATTATAATTAAGAAAATTAAAATATTAGATTTTTTTCTCAACACCAACTATCCAGTATTGATATAGGCGTGGTAATAATCATATTAAATAGGATTTGATCACTATAAATGGGGATGGAGTGGGAGGTGTTGTAGTATGTAGCTTATATAATTCATGGTTCTTGGTTAAGGCCTCTACATTTGTATCTTGTCATGTATTTTATTCAACTTTTTGGATTCCACACTAGGACACCCCACAATCACTATACCATAGAATAGAATTATAAGGGACATCATTAAAAGTTGGTCGTCCAACGATTAGGTGCTTTAAACATTAGTCCCAATCAGTGGAGGAATCAATAATATTGTGAGAATGTAGTTGGAGCCCTTGATAGAATATTTGGAGTTGTATTAACATATCAAGCTCGTGATTTGGGAACATTTTGGTGAGATCCTTAAAGGGATCCCATTATTCCCATGCCGAATCTCTATCAATGTTTAGTGAAATTGTGGATATCATTCTAGAGATTCAATATCAATATTTGTGGGAAGTACTGGTCTATAAATTTCTTGGATTAATCATCCCAATTTATGATGGTCTCATCACATAATATAATCATAAAAATGTGTAACAAAATATCATAAACCCTCATAATATTATAACCAGAAAAATGAAATAGGTATTATAAAAACATCCTTTTATCTTTTCCCATGTCGAAGAGATTAGTTTCATAATCATTTAATAAAAGTATAACAAGTGAATGTTAGTGAGTTCATAATCATTTTGACATAGTATAACATATGGAAGAGAAATAGTTTTAATAAGAAAAAATTCATTATAAAAATAAACCACTGAATTAATGAATAAGAATAGAGTCCTTGGATTATATCCCTATTAAAACATAAACTATATCAATGGATTTCATCTGTTATGGCGAAATATTTTGATATATTACTTGGAGAATTTCGTGAATAAAATAACTTTTCTTTGTAAATAATGTTTTTATAACATGAATCATTTTCAAAATAATTTTATTTTTAACCAAATTTGAAAAACATATGATGCAATATTTTAAAATCATTTAAAAAGTTTAAGGTGGAATATATCGTTTATATTTGAAAAAAATATATTTTTTAAACGGAAATCATTTTGATGAAAATTCATTGAAAATAAAATTTAATACATATAAATAAATATTGAAAATACATTTAATGACTTTTTCAATGAAAAACACATTAGAAAAAGAGTTTAAAAAATATTAAGATAAATATTTCTCCAAAAATAACCTTGTAAATTTGAAATAGAAGCTTAAAGGAAATGATGATCATGCTGGTGGGAAAATTTGTATATGCTGATGAAACCACCATGTTTTTCGAAAAATAAATAGAAATACATGGGACATTGTTTTATATAGATATTATTAATTATCCTTTAAACAATAACTTTTCTACTTCTATGATCTGATTTTCAAGAAACTACCATCTACATTTGTGTTCAGTATGTTATTCGGAGTCTTTTGGAACCAAATTGTTTTTAAGGTGAATAATAACATACCATTATTAATAGTTATATGAATAGTTATATTACCCTAATTAATAGTACATTTTATTATTAATTTATTTTTTAAGGCTTTATGATAATAGCATCTAGGTTAATTTTTCATTGTGATATGGAAGTAGTTAGAGAATTAGAATTGTTAACTTTTGAATTAAGTATGATTTTATTTTAAAATTAAATTAATATTATTTAGAACCATATTTTCAAAAAAAATGGACATCATTTTTGAAATCTACATGTCAATAAATTGTTAGGGTGAATTTTGGGAATTTTTTTGAAACCGTTGATATTTCGGTGAATAGTAAAAAATACAATTTTTAGTTTCGGTGTATTAATGCCATCATTAATTATATAATAATGATTTCATAAATATGGTTGAATTGTGATTAGTTAAATAATATGTGAGGTGTACCAAGTGGCTTTTACCATGGAAAAATACCTTGGGCAAGCCCATGGTTTTGTAAAAACCACTCATGAGGTGTCCCTTGAAAATTATTAAAATAATCCTTCACCTTTCCTATAAATACCAACTCTTCCCATCATTGAATTCATTTCCAATTCTCCCTCAACGAAGCTCTGGCCTCCTTACCTTCATATTATTCCTCCCGAGATTTTCTCAGGCCTCCAAGGTCCCAACCTTCAAGCTCTAAGGGTTACATTTCAAGGTAAGAAAACTATCAATTTCATTCTTTTTTCCTTTCAAAGTCTCTTATTTGTCGTATAACGTTCATGTTTCCATACCATGTTTTTATTTTTTTTCATATTCTTGATATTCTCACCATTATTATTCATTTATGGATGTGTGACCCTTGTCCCTTCTGTTTTTAATGTTTTCTATAACCATGTTGGGTAGCCGTTTGGCTGCCTAATTGTTTTGTAAGATATTTCTCACTTTTTCTTTTATTTTTATTTCCTTCCTTATTAATTATTCTTATATCCTTACCCAAGAGGAATGAAATCTCCATAAATCATGTATAATGTAGATTTTATCATTTTTATGAAAAATTACTCATCATTATTCTTCTCCTCTCCCACTTATTTAATTAATATAAACATTGTCAGTTTGTGTCGAATTATCGACATCGTGGGTGATGTGATTTTAATTTCCATTAATTATTTCAAGTATGGTCATGAAACCATTTATATGGTTGAAATAGGTTATAATATATGTTTTAGGACTCACCCATGGTTCTGTAATTCTTTTTTACACATGGTTCTAATTTATAAGACAAAACAAGGTTGTTATTATCAAATAACCACTAAAAGGATCTAAACGAACATCATTAATGATCTAACTTATGAGTAATCCTCAGGTAAGAATTAAAAATTATAAATTGAATAATTTTTGTTACTGTATATATGAAAATTCTACTCCATTATAATTCTGGTTTTTCACTTCTAATTGATAAGAATGTCCACCAGGAATCAATCATAGAAATCATGTAATGAATTCAACCAAAAACAGTGCAAGGGGAATAATACTAACAATTAAGGGTGACAATATATTATGAGATGATCATATTAGATGTTATAAAAATGAAATGTTTCTGTAAAATATTATTAAAACTCTTTTAACCATTATACAAAAGGTCTAAACAAGTTGTAAGTACGAAAAACCCGAGGTAGGGGAATTCGTAACCTGAATTTCATTATTTGGGTTAACCTTCTACTTCATTATTCATGTGCTATTTAAATTCTTGGTGTGATGGGTTCTGATTATATTATTTTTCATTACGTGTATTTACAGTATATATACATACTCCATCATATCTTTAAAGTCCCTCTTCAATTGAATGATATTTATAACGTGCTTTTCATTAAAAATACTCTTTTTAAATTTGGTTTTATGAAATACCGAACTAATGTTTTGATGAAATTATTAATGTTGTATGATTTTGTTTTGGTTCATGGAAGTTATTTATGATGAAATGTAGGACATATATCTCCCTCGAATTCATTAGGTATGAGTATGTTGGAGGTTGGTCGTATGGTTACTCCAAGTGTAACTGCGATGGTTAAACAAAGTAAGGTAGCCGTGAGGGTTAGAAATTATAAGGTAGCAAAGAATGGTCACAAGATTATATAAGTAATGCCTCTAGATACCTTTATGATTATATTTATGTTCTGATGTTTTGTTTGGATCTTATTTAAATATCATGTTACACAAAGTAAGTATATATGGGTGGCAAGAATGTATTTTGAAAACGCTTTCATACGTTATGAGTATTCGTGGACTAATGTGAAGTTTCCTTTTTTCCATCCCTTACTGAGCTTTTGTGCTCATCCCAAGATTTTAAATGATTTTTTAATGGTTAATGGTTGTGTAATACAAGGATGGAAGACACGTTAAATGTTAAAGAATTTTCAAGGAGTCTTGTTTTAAGTTTTAATGTTTATATTTTGGAAAAATGGAGTATGTTTTTATGATATCCGCTATGTAACAATATGTAATATTATGAACTTTTTGTTCTAATTCTTTAAATCTCTGACCATGAAAAGATCATCAATGTAAAAGGATGTTTTTTCTCGACTAAATTCATGATTATGTATGTAATAAGGTTGGGTCCTTATAATTGGTATTAGAAGATGGTTTAGATAACATTAGGGTTTAGGGTGATGTTATGATTAATTATTCATAGCATTTAAATATTATCATGTTGCTTCATCAAGGATATGTTTTTTCAGAATGGTTGTATGCAAAAGGAACAGGGATGATGTATAGAAGATGCACGAACAGAATGACATCCTTCCCGAAAAAAATCCCAGAATGGTTGGGATTGGAACCGAGCAGTTTGTGACAATAATGGATCATCTAATGAATGAAATAATTGGTGGTGGTATCCATGAATGATGACAAATAGAGGTACCACAATAGAACATGACAGTAGTGGGACATTTTATGAGACAACATCCTCCATCATTCCATGGATCTTCTAACCTAGTAGCAGTTGAAGGATGGATCAAAGCCCATGAAATTATATTCTAGGTTATGTGATGTTCAAACAATCAAAAGGTAAGTATTTTAATCTATAATTTTGAAGGGGAATATGATCAATGGTGTTCAATGGTAAGAAGTATCATGGGTAGAGAGGATTTGAAGCCTTAGAGTGGGATAAATTTAATTATCTTTTCCTGGAAAAATATTTTCCTATGGTGGTGCGACATATAATGGAGAAGCAATTCCATGAATTGAAACAAAAGAAGGATGATTCAGTGATATATGAAGCGAAATTCACCCAACTGGCGAGGTATGAAACAAATCTTATTTATGGATCTTAATAGAAAAATATACTGCTTTTAGTCTAGACTAAAGCCAAGGTATCGAAGTAAGTTGGCCTCCCGTGAATTCAAAAGTTAAGAGAAACTTGTCTGATGTGCTTAGAAGGTAGAGATGGAGATTTTTGATGATCATATGAATTTTGAAAACAACAAGAAGAATAGGTCTAGTTGGAACGAAATGGGTAAGAATCAACCGAGGAAATGTGATGGTAAGAAAATCCAATTTCCAGGAATGTGAAATGTGTGGAAGGAAACACCATGGGGAATGTCTTAGAAAAGCTGGAAAGTGTTTTAAATGTGGTATGTTTGGAAAGATGGCCTGAGAATGCAATGAAAATTATCCTAAGACTTATCCTGATAAGAAAACTTTAAAGTGATTTAAATGTGGTAAAATGGGTCAGCATGAAAATTTATGCCCAAAGAGAGATCCGAATGATGCAAAGAAGCCAAATTACAAGAAGAAATGCATAGTGAGATCCTTTGCGACAACATCAGAAGATGTCGGGCCATCCAATGAAGTTGTATCAGGTACATTGTTAGTTAACACATATTTTTCAAATGTTTTTTTTGATACGGGGTCTACACATTCCCTCATCTCTGAGAAATTTTCTAGAAAATTTGAAATATCACCTCAACAAATGAAACCCCAACATGTTGTTAAAACACCAAGGGGATGTGTTATAGAAAAGAGGATTTATAAGAATCATTTTATAGTGGTATATGGAAAGACATTACCTGTAAACCATGTTGTTTTACTAGTAGTTCAATTTGATGTTATTATGGGGATGGACTGGCTTTATGAATATCACGCTAACATCGACTGTAGAGCTAAAGATGTTTTTTTTCAGAAAGAGTTTCAATTTTAATATAATAATGAACCCATATAATTGATAACATATTAGGAAGGTGAGAAACTATTAGAAGTTGAAAATGAAAGTCATATTTCTCATAATGTTGAAAACAAGGGAACTATTCAAATTAATGATATGGCAGTGGTAAATGAATACCATGATATTTTTCCTGATGAGTTACCTGGTGTCGTACCTGATTGAGAAGTCGAATTCACAATTGACTTATTTCCTGATGCTAATCCAATTTCAAAACCCCCATATAGTATGGATCCAATAGAACTTCTTGAATTGAAAAACAAGTTGCAGGATTTGCTTGACAAAGGCTTCATTCATCCAAGAACTTCACCATGGAGAGCCCTGATTTAGTTTGTTAAAAGGAATGATGGTTCCATGAAATTTTGTATTGATTATAGAGCTTTGAATAGAATCACTATTAAAAAGAAGTATCCTTTTCTTCATATTGATGACTTGTTTGATCAGCTCCAGGGAGCTCAGTACTTTTCCACGATTGACTTGAGATCTGGATACCATCCGCTGAAGGTAAATGAATATGACATCCCAAAAAATCCTTTCGTACTAGATCCGGGTATTATAAATTTGCTGTTATGCAGTTTGGATTAACTAATGCACCTATTGTATTACTAAATATTATTAATAGAGTATTTCAGGAGTTCGTGGAGAAGTTTTTGGTTGTATTTGTTGATGACATTTGGGTATTTTCTAAAAATAAATAGGAGAATGAAAAACACCTAAGTATTGTTTTACTAACATTAAAGAAAAGAAACTATATAGAAAATTCAGCAAGTGTGATTTTAGGGTGCAATAGATTTATTTTCTTAGGAACATTCTAAATAAGGATCGAATAATAGTTGATATTGCCCAAAAAAGTAGTTGATTAATGACCAAGACCAACAAATGTTACAGAGATTCATAGTTTTCCAGTCATAGCAAGTTATTACCAATGATTTGTTAAGAACATTGCACAGTTTTCTAGAAAGATAACTATGTTAAAAGGGAAGGGGGTTAAATTTTATTGGATAGAAGAATGTGATGTTTCTTTTTTCAGAAACTAAAGAATATATTGGTGAATTCCCCCGTTTTGGAATTACCTTCCCTGAATGGTGTGTTTGTAATCTACAGTGATGCTTCATTGAAGGGACTTGGTTGTTTTTGATTCATAATGATCAGGTAATTTACTATGCTTCGAGACAACATATACCTCTTGAGATAAATTATCCCACACATGATTTGGAATTGGAAGCTATGGTTTTTTTCTTTGAAAATATGGTGGCATCATCTATATAAAACCAAATGCCAAATATATACTGACCCAAAAAGTCTAAAGTATATATTCACTCAGAAGGAATTAAACCTCAGGTAGAGAATATGTCTAGAACTAATAAAGGATTATGACTTCACGATCAATTAAAATCCTCGAAAATCAAACATTGTAGCGAATGCCTTATGTGAGAAACACCATTCATAATTAACCATGCTATGTTTGGAACATGATCCCTTGAGTAATGATTTGATGAATTTTGTATTAGAAGTTATTGTTGCATGGAATACATCTATTTTGTTTCAGGTTTCAGTGCAGTATTTGTTGTCATACATAATTAACCAAGTGCAGAAGGAAGACCGTGAGCTATAGAAAAAGGTAGAATTGGTTAAAATGGGTACGTTTCAAGAATTTAATCTTGATAAAGATTGTGTTTTATGATTTAGAAAAAGGTTTTGTGTGCCTTGTGATTCCCAATTTAAGAATGAATTGTTGTGTAAAGCTCATTGTTCTCCATTTTCTGTTCA
Source organism: Viscum album (assembly GCA_963277665.1). Taxonomy (NCBI): domain Eukaryota; kingdom Viridiplantae; phylum Streptophyta; class Magnoliopsida; order Santalales; family Viscaceae; genus Viscum; species Viscum album. Next base: position 2,000,911,421 of record OY728145.1, read on the forward strand.
TCCTGGAAGTACTAAGATGAACATATATCTTTGGGTGTATTATTGGTGGAAGGGAATAAAAAGACATATTTCTTATTTTACAATGAAATGTTTGACATATCTGTATGTTAATGTAGAGTGGATATTATCAAATGAGATGCTTCAGCCTTTTCTAGTGCAAGAGTGGAAATGGGGGAATGTATCCATGGACTTTGTGGTGGAACTACAAAAGACTTCTCGAGGTAACAAGGAAATTTGGGTTATTGTTGATCGACTAACAATGACTTCTCATTTTCTATCAATTTTAGATACGATGTCTTTGGATCAACATTATCAATTGTACCTCAAGGATATTGTAAGGTTACATTGCGTTCCTATTTCTATTGTATATGACCGAGAACCCAGGTTCACATGAAACTTTTGGAACGAACATCAGAAGTCGTTGGGCACATAGTTAAATTTCAGTACAACTTTTCATCCTCAATCTGATTTGTAGTCAGAACGAATGATTCAAACATTGGAGGATATTCTTCGAGCATGTTCAATGGACTATTAGGGATGTTAGGATCAACATATTTCATTAGTTGAGTTTTATTATAAAAAAATTTTCATTCCAGCATTATGATGGCACCTTTTGAGGCCTTGTATTGAAAGTGGTGTCAGACTCCACCATTTTGGGATGAAGTCGGTGAAAGAAAGTTGATGGGGCCATAATTAGATTAAGAAGTGGCTGAGAAAGTGAGGATGATCCAGCATCACTTGACAAGAGCTCGTAGCTGGTAGAATAGTTATGCAGATAACAGAAGTAAAGACTTCTTTTTCAAGGTAGGTGCCCATGTTTTCCATAAAGTCTCTCCTTAGAAAAGTTTGATGCTTTTTAGTAAGAAAGGAAAGATAAGTCCATGGTTTATTACTCCTTTTTTATTCTTAGAGAAAGCTGTAACAGTTTCATACTGCGTAGCTTTGCCTCCGAGTTTTTTTCAGATACAAAATATTTTTCATGTTTTCTATGTTGATAAATTATGTTTCAGATTCATCACATGTCTTGAGCCTAGAAGCAGTTCAGCTAGAAGAGAACCTTTCATATGAAGAGAAACATGTTCAGATTCTTGATCGAATAGAATAGGTATTGTGGAATAAGGTAATCCTCTAAGTAATGGTTTTGTGGAGGAACCACAGCTTGGAATAAGCTACATGGGAGTCTAAATATGATGTGAGGGAAAAATACCCACTATTGTTTAATAAGTAAATAAAATTGCGAGGACGCAATTTCAAAATACTGAGGATAATATAACACGCCATATTTTTCTAAAAATAAATATAAATTCATGGTACTTTGTTTTTAAAATATATTTTTAATTATCCTTTAAAACATAACTTTTCTACATCTATGTGCTGAATTTCATGAAACTGTAATTTAAATTTGTGTTCAGAATGTTTTTTGGAGTCTATTTCAAACAACTTGTTTTTTGGTGAATAGTAACATACCCTTATGAATATTAATATGAATAGTGACATGACACTAATGAATAGTAAATTTTATTATTATTTTATTTTATTAAGTCTTTAAGATAATAGCATCTTGGTTAATTTTTCATTGTCATATAGAAGTTATTACAGAATTAGAATTGTTAATTTCTGAATTAAGTATGCTTTTATTTAAAATTTAAATTAATTATATTTAAAAGAAATATTCAAAAAATGGACCCCATTTTTGAAATCTACACGTTGATAAATTATTAGGGTGAATTTTGTGATTTTTTTTAAACAGTTGATTTTTCGGTGAATAGTAAAACATACAGATTTCAGATTCACTATATTAATGAAATAATTAATGATATATTAATGATTTTATAAAACTGGTCGACTTGTTTTTAGTTAAATAATATGTGAGGTGTCCCAATTTTCTTATACCATGGGAAAATACCATGGGAAAGCCCACGGTTTTGTTAAAACCACTCATGAGGTGTCCCTTGAAAATTATTAAAATAATCCTTCACTTTTCCTATAAATACCAACTCTCCACTTCAATGAATTCATTCCCAATTCTCCCTCAATGAAGCACTGTCATCCTTACCTTTATAGTAGTCCTCCCAAGGTTTCCTCATGCCCCAATGGTCCCAGATTTCATGTTCTAAGGGTTACTCTACTAGGTAATAAAATACTAAATTTCTTTCTTTTTCCTTTCCAATTCACTTTTATGTGGTATAATTTTCATGTTTCCATAACATGTTTTTATTTCATTCTTATTCATGATATTTTCTATATTATGATTAATTTCTGGATGGGTGACCCTTTTCCCCTTTGTTTTTAATATTTTCTAAAACCATGTTGGGTAGCCGTTAGGCTGCCGAATTTTTTTGTAAGAGATTTCTCACTTTTTTTGAGTTTCTTCTTTATTCATTCTTCATATCCCCTTACCCAAGAGGCATGAAATCTTCATAAATAATTTATGATCTAGATTTTATCATGTTTATGAAATATTACTCATCTTTATTCCTCTCCTCTCCCACTTATTTAATGAATAAAAACATTGTATGTTTGTGTTGAATTATCAACATCGTGGGTGATGTGATTTCAATTTAAATTAATTCTTTCATGTCTGGTCATGAAAAAATTTATAGGGTTTAACCAGGTTATAATATATGTTTTTTGACTCACCCATTGTTCTATAATTATTTTGTACTCACGGTTCTAATTTATAAGACAAAACAATGTTGTTATTATCCAAGAACCACTACAAGGATCTAAACGAACATCATTAATGTCGTAACTTACGAATAATCCTCATGTAGGAATTCAAAATGATAAAAGGAATAATTTATGTTACTGGTTATATGAAAATACAACTTAATTAAAATTCTGGAGTTTCACTTCCAATTGACAAGAATGTGCACCATGAACAAATCATAGAAATCATGTAAAGAATTCAACCAAAAACAGTACAAGGGGAAAAACACTAACAATTAAGGGTGAAATGATGTTATGAAATGATCATATAAGATGTCATAAACATTAAAATGTTTCTTTAAAATATTAATATCACTCTTTTAACCATTATACATGATGTTTAAACAAGTTTTATGTAAGACAATCATGATGTAAGGGAATTCATAACTCGATTTCCATTCTTTGGGTTAACCTTTTACTTAATTATTCATGTGATATTTAAATAGTTTGTTTGATGGGTTCTATTTATATTATGTTTAATTAGGTTTATTAATAGTATATATACAATCCCCATACACTCTATTAAGTCCCTCTTCAATTTTATGATATTTATAAGGGGCTTTTCTTTAAAAATCATCTTTTTTAATTTGGTTTTTTGAAATTCCAAATTAATGTTTTTATGGAATTATTCATGTTGTATGATTATTTTATGGATCATGGGAATTATTTATGATGAAGTGTGGGACCTATATCCCCCTCCATTTAATTAGGTATGAGTATGTAGTAGTTCGGTCGTATGGTTACTCCAAGTGTAACTTCGATGGTTACACATAGTAAGTTAGCCGTGAGGGTTACAAATTGTAAGGTAGACATGAATGGATACAAGATTATGTAAGTATTTCCCCAAGATACCTTTATTATTATATATATATTCTCATGTTTTGTTTATATCTTTAGTAAATCTCATGTTACACAAATTATGTATATATGGGTGGCAAGAATGTCTTTTTTAATTGCTTTCATACGTTATGAGTATTCATGGACTAATGTGATCATTCCTTCCATTCCATCCCTTACTAAGCTATTGTGCTCACCCCAAGTTTTTAAATGATTTTTCACAGGTTAATGGATGTTTAATACAAGAGTGTACGACACATTAAATGTTCAATAATTGCAAAGGAGGCTTTTTTTACGTTTTAATGTTTTTAATTTGGAAAAAATGTAATCTGTTTTTATGGCATCAACTATGTAATAATGAGTAATGTTATGAATGTATTGTCAAAATTCTCTAAAGCTCTAAACATGAAATTATCCTCAATATGAAAGTATTTTTTTCTTGACTAAATTCATGATTGTGTATGTAATATGTTCGGCTACTTATAGTGGAACATTGTTTTTTGTACCTTAAAATGTTTAGAAAATGCCTTGATCAGAGAACCAAAAGAATATATACATTAAAACCATTTGTAAAAAGTTAAAACATGGGTAAAAATTTATTTTAAAAGTAAGAGGATAATGTTATAATATTTTTGAATAAAAATTTCAAAAAACATTGTTTTGAAGGAAAATAGTTTTCTAACCGAAGTGTTGAAATGAAGTATGATTTTCATTAAAATGATTTAATAATTATCTTATGTACCAAATAGTATAAAAATAGTCTAATTGGAAGAATATATCATGAATTACTATAGGATAATAAATTTAAAGTTATATTTGGAGACATGTATCATTAGATTTCCTTCAAGGATTAAAGATAATAAAAATCCAAATAATTTATGAGATGTTATACATAAACTGTTATCACATAGGTAACATTCGGTCATAGTCCCCATGATTTGATAAATTTAAATGAAATATATAATATCATGAAAAGAATAATATTACTGATAATACATGAAAAATTGTAGTATATAATCCTCATAAAATAATATAGTTTTATAGCATGACATTTGTCTCAAAGAAGAAAATTTGTGAAAATAATTACCTTGTGGATTTTGTAACTTTCAAACCATAAAGCACATGAAATATATATCATTAAAGGGATACGTAAAAACACATAAATTTAAGGATAATAATTATATAAAACATTAATTAGAAGTGTATACACCAGAAATATAAACATCTAGTGAATATGGAAAATGTCTCTAGAGATGATAGTGAGACTAGAATCCCATTACATAAAGTCTTTACATTCCACAAATACATTCAAACCACTTCTTCTTTGTGCAATGTCATTTGGTTTTCACAAAAGAAAAAACATGGTTTTCGTTATAAAAAAGTGAAACATCTAATATGAGAGTACAGTTTTTTGGATATTACTTGGGATGTTTTTCGATGAGCCAAAGGGTATGATATGTGTGAAGAAGTGATGGGGTTAAATTCCCTTTTATAGTGGAGGAGGAGTGGAATTCTAAAATGTAAAAAAAGGTTACCACCATTGAGAGGTCTCCATTATATAACATGCCTCCAATAATGGTGTATTACTTTATAAAATAGAGTTTATTTTCAATATTTGTACATCCAATGTATTTTGGTCATGTTTCTAGGTTATTTGGTCCTATTAGTTAATGTTTAATGACTAAGTAAACCATTTTTTATCTTAATTTCTATAATTAATTATAATTATTTTTACTAATATTTTTCGTAAGAATCTATATTGACATTATTATACTTTATAAATAATTATTATTCCTAATATTTAATATATTTTTTGAAATTAAAATAACATATTGGAAGAAATTAATTTAAATTAATCCTGCAGACCTGATGGAAATTTTTTGTTTATATAGTAAAAAGAAAAAACTATTGAAAAGATTTTATACTCAATAAAAATGATTACTTGAATAAAATTACATAAATTATATTTATTGATGTATAATTGAAACATAATACTTTAAAACATACATAATATATATTTTTTTTATAAATAAATTAGTTGGAAATGCAGTTTTCAAATAAATTTCAGTCTTTTTCACAATAAATCAAAAATGAAACATCTCTTAAAGTACATAAATTTTCCTGAATTAAATTTTAAAAACGTTATTTATTTTTTTACAGAAAACTGTCAGTGTTTCAAAATTTATAGTTATATTATATTTTTATATTAAATAATGGTATAATTACCTATTAGAAAAATACATTTTTTATTCATAAAAATGACATTTTTCTTATCTTATGTCAATAAAATCTATTATATGAGTATCAAAAAATATTATTTAATATAAAATATTTCAATTTTTTAATAGAATTAATAAAAAATATTTTTGTTTCATTTATTGAGAAAAAAAAGTGTTTTTGTATAGAAAAGTATTTTTTTTCTTCTGAAAATGAATTTCTTTATTTTCAAATAATTTTTAATTTTTTATAACTAATTTAATACCAAAGAATAATTTTATATACATGTGTAAATCATATATTAAAATATTATTTAATTTTATTTGTAACTTTTATTCTAATGACTAGGAGGTAACTATAATAATATTTGAGTAAAATTATTAATAGTATATTGTTTTTTTGTAAAAATATGTTTTGCATGTAACATAAGATATCAAAGGAACTCTACATTATGTGTAACATATGCCAAACATAGTATTTCAAGTGCCAAAAACTGATCTATGTTTCTCTTGTAGCACAATATTTATATGTTGTTGGGTAAAAACCAAGATGAACATTGTTTTTTCATTTAACTCAAGTTATATTCTGTGTTGTATTATATGAAAAATATCAAGAAGATTAAATTAAATCAAAAATAATAATTCCAAAAAACATAAGGTGTTAGAAAATGTTTATCTAATTCCAATTTTAAATACATGGTAGATCACGTGAAAACACCAGACTAGCGGTGAATCAGGCATTACCTATTTTTACCAAATTCTAATTTATCATTATATTTTACCCCCATAGAATTCTTTCTTTTGTTACCTATTATTGTATAAATGAATCATCATAACTCATTCTCAACATGTAATGAATGTAAATCAATAAATATGTTATATGATATTTTACATGGTTCGACTCCAATGAATACTATTTTTCATGATTGTCTATTCACTCCCATCCTAGATTCTTTACTATAATAATAATAAGACTACAATGGTTTGGTACTTCTCACACCTGTGGAAATTCATATCATGCCTAAAATTTGCTAAATATCATAGTACTTATAAAAACTTATATTCACATTAAAATAACATATTAAAGATGTTTTTTCTTTGTATATATTTTGTCTATAAGAATCAATAGCTTCCCACCATGTATACTCAAGTATTTTTCATTAGTGACTTCTGATGTTGATAATTTTTCAGCACTTGTATATTTATGCATCCTCAAAATATATCTATTTCCTCTCACCAATATATTTTTAAAATTATTTATTTTATTTAAAATAATTAATGAAAGTCAGTCTCAATTTATTCACAAATACATGTATATTAAATATAATATTTTCACCAATCATTCTCAACTATTCAATGTCTTAATGTATCTAATATAATGTTCATATACTAGGATAGTTTTTTGGTCTCTCGAATGATTATTTACTATTCTCATCAATATGATGCACTTGATTTTATATTTGATTGTCATGAAGATTCATCTTCTTCATTTATTTTTAATACCCAACTTATCTTACCTTGATATTGATATCAAATCATTCTTCACAACCTTTGAGAGGTCTCAGTTCTTGTTCTTGTGTCCCAACACTCAGTGAAAATAGTTATCATTGTAAAGATTTCATAAAAAAACAACTCTCATTATTCTATTATATTTTATAAATAGTATATTAATGATAATATCTTCTATATTAGAATATAAAAAATATCTACCTAATTCGGTTCCCATGGTCCCCAATTTTCTTTTCCCTCAATAGCTGGTATGTAAGATAATCTTAAAATCTCTATTTCATTCCTTGTGCATTTTGACATGAGTGTTCCCCCACTACTTTTATTATTAGTTTTTCATCACTCACATATCTCCAATGAATGCCCATAAGTTCATTTTATTTAATTTTATATTCTACTATTTCCCATTTATCATAGATAATATTTCGTTATGAAACTTATACCATCAGTCCTCGATTCTCTTCAATTCATATTCATCTCAAAATATCTCCTTTGAAATCCAGATTTTAGTAAACTCAAAAAAATCAGTATAAAAATATGCATTACATTACCATTAAGGAAGATATTTTCTTATTGTGGTGTGAGTGCCACTGAACTTCTATAAAAACCTCCATCATCCAACTTGGACATCTGTGAACTCTATAAATAAATCAGTTAAATATTCCTATATTTAATCACATATTCTCTTGCAATATTTAAAATATTGAAGTTTAACTTCATTATTAACAGTCATAATTTTAATATTTATTAATTGTAGAATTATTTTATGGATTTTACTATTTCTCATAAATTATGTATTATTAATTATTATATTTTATATGAAATTTATATATAATAACAATATTTCTGTGATTGATTAAATCATTTAAAATTATCAGCAACCTCTTTATATTTCCCATTCATTAGAATTTAACAATTTTGTAAACATATACCGTTCATACATTTTTGGTATCTCAAAATCTATCTCTATCTAATATTTATATTATCATATTGAAGATAATTTTCTCTTTAATTTGTTTCTTATATCAAATTTAATTTTTTATTTTTTAATCCATGAAAATATGTCCAAGCATCATCCCAATTGATCTCCTCAGAATATCAAATATTTCAAAATTATTAATTTTTCAGAATTCTCATAAGGATAAATTGTTCATTACAAGATGGTTATCCATATGGTAGTGGGTCATCCTTATGATTTATAATAATTATTTAGGACTAGATAATTTTTACAATACACTATGATTTATCCTTTTAGGTTCATACATATATGGCTCAATGATTTATCCTTATGAAAAAATGATCCTTTTATAAAAAATCATCCTTACTGCTTCAACACCTCTTAACTGTAGGTTATCATTATTGGTTGATCATCACTATGGCATAACAATCATTATAACTTGAATTAATGCTTAGAAATTCCTTCATCCTTACAAATAGATCAATTGTGCGGTTATGAACCATCATCATTACTCATTATAGGATCAGTACAATCCTTATGACACTCAACCTTATGGGCGATCATGCTTATGTGGACCTTAATTATTATAGACTAAATGGACCATACAACATTGGATAACCTTTATTACTTTCATACTTATGGATCAATACTAATCCATTGTTTAATATGTACATTAGTAATTCTATACTTAGTCAAGTCATCTCAGAACCTCTTCCACATGTCACATCGACATAAAAACTCATTAGGGAATTTTAAAAACCATATAAAACTCTACAGCTCCATTCCTAAATACTCATGTATCATATAAATATTTAATATAGGTTAATTTTAAAAACTCAACCACCACTAAATTATGTATTTCATTTTGGAAACATTGAAGTCTTCATCTATGTTACCTCTTCAATAAAATCAGTATCCAGTATTCATAGTAACACTATGATGGTTTCTACAAAACCTCACCACTTTATCTATCTAGTTAAGGTATCTTTGAATAATAATAATACATTTTTTAATATATTCCTCCATCAAGAACTTTAACTCTTCCAAAATATTATGGACAATATTATACACTTCAAAACTTTTTTATTCACACTAGAAACAAAACAATCCATCACTTGAAGATTGTGGATTTTTCTAAAGTATAAAAAACATCAAAATAATTTTCTACAATAAATAATCCATTTTAACATCCAATGGAATCCATCTATCCACATTTACAATTTCAAGTATTCACCATAATGGTCAACAACATTTCTCTTTAACCATAATACATGGGCATCCATCACATAATCTTCATTAGGTAGATACCTATTCTATCACCCATGTTTCGATGATCATTAAAAAACATATTAACACGATCTATTAAAAACAAAAACAATCACAAAAAATAATAAAATTACAAATATTTATGATAATATATACATTAGGGTCTATTTAAGGGATGAATATCTAGTTTTAATTTTTATATTAGCCGTTTTCTATATCTGGTCAATATGTATCAATGGTTAACCTTTTATTCATGTTTGATCACCATATAATACTTTGAAAACAATGACCCTTAAATATTACTTCGATAATATTCTCATAAAAAATCATCTTTTGTACCGGTCCCCAAAAAATGCACATTTCTTAGGGCATTTTGAGACTCCCCTAATAGTGCATTCTCTATAGTTTTTCATTATTTAGAATCCCCTAGAAACTTCTATTAGTAGTAATTTTTCATACATTTCAACAAAAACTAGATCATTATTAATCTTATATATACCCAATAAATTTATCATAACATTCCCATATAATATTAAAAACTGTATTGTACATACATTGTTATTAAATCAAAATTGAAGCATACTTATTATAAAATAAAACAAAACCATGTAAGGACCGTATATGTATAGTGTCTTTAGAAACTTGGAAACATAAACAACTGGTTCATAAATCATCTACGTTGTCTCCCATTTATTTCATCATATCTGGAGTTTCTTTTTGGAATATCTGACTTAATATCCTTCTTCCTGAATTGGGGAAAAGAAAACATACAAAAGTTTGATCTTAAATTCTCATTAAGAGAAAACAAAAGAAATATCTATCATATAATATTCATAAGAACATAACATTTTGAAAATCTTAACCTGCAAAAGTGAAAAAAATATCATGTCATGGGATAAATAATAGTAATGAAAATTAATCACAAATAATAATAATTCAAAACAAGAAACATTTTCTCATACACACATAATCATAGAAAATCATTTCATATTAGTCAATGATCATTGCCAAGACCATCATAGCGGACATAGTCCATTACTGAACCAAGTTCACTCCTTGTTTCATTCCTGTTTCACTGAACCGGATTAACATGCCATTCTAGCAATGTCTATATCATGATATATAAATCCTTACTCAACTCATTTTATAGAGATATAGTTACCACCCATCTCATAATGAAACCATTCTTATGCGTGCCACAAAGTCATAAATCATACATCATAGCATAACCCATTTAAAATAACAGGATTCTTAAACATCATGACATCATAACATAGTACATATAAGATAAAAGGACTTAATAAAAATAATTCCATCATAAAAAAATCAAACCAATGTAAAAATAGTGATAGAAACATAATCATATATTATCATTGATGGAAAATAATTTTGATAAAACGCTTGAACTCCATTCTTGAGAAAAATATCCATTTTACTTCAAAACAATTCTCCGTTCTTAATATTTCATATAATTTTAAACTAAAAAAGTTGATTAAAAATAAACTTGATAACATTAAAAGTATGCTTCATTGAAATAATGATCTAAAAATGCATTAATTCCATATAAGTTAAAAACATTATTTTCGTACTATGGCCAGAAATGTCAAAAAGTACCTCGTACGAAAAAAGGCAAAAGATTCCTTTAATATCTTTTACTAAAAACATACCGAAGTGTAGAATTGGATTGAAAAAATTGTAGGAGGATAGAAATAATATTACATATTGAGGAAAAATATATGTGGATGAATAATATTCCCCAGTAAATTATGAAGTATAAACAATCTCGGATAAAATTTAGATTGTGAGATTTTCCCTTACCTTCGGTCTATTATGCTTTGTACGTATCCAAACATCCTGTATAACGATTTAAATAATTTAATTGACTTATTACAGAATCATACTTATTGTTATGATATCACCTATGGTAATATTTTTATCTTCTTATTAGTAATATTTCATTGCTACATGTTATTCGGGTGATTATTGCTTTATGTTCTTAAGCGTGTTTTGTCGAATAAATTCTTATTCATATTTTGAGGTTATAGATAACTAATTTCCAGAATAGTATTAGTGTAATATATATAATATTTACTCCTTAAATTCATTTTTATAATCATTATTCAATGATGATCATGTAGAACGAGTAATATCAAATTTTGGAGACGGTAGGCCGTACGTACGCACACGCGATGATATTATTCCCACGATCGTGGAATTGTATTGAAGTGTATGTATAATATTTTAGAATCAATATAAATTTACAAAAATCATATATAGTTATTATTTACACCATTAAACCCATCCTAGTAAGGTGGTGGTGGAAAACAGATTACACCACGGTGTGGAGACAGTATTTCGTACGTACGCACGCGCGGTGATTTCATTTTCCATAGGATGGATAGAAGGTGAAACATGGTTGTTTAATATTTATAATAACATATCAGTATATGAGTTATACTTATTTTATTACATCATATTAAAAAAACTAAAAAAAATAAGTATAAGAAGAAATAAATTAGAATGAATTGGTAACAGATATTACCTCTTCTTCGATATGCCTCTTTGAAACCTCCTCTTAGGGCACTAATATTTGTCATTAAAGAAGACGAGGAACTCTAGGATGTTTCTAGGGAAGTGGAGAAGAGAAATATTCAGGGGTTGGCCAAGCATGAAGGCTGATAGTGGTGTGAAGATGACGGGGAGGAGGTTCCCTTTTATAAGGGAGGAGATGGGCACCTTTGGAATTATACAAAATATTAATTTATAATAAATTCCAACCCCACTTAAAAACATCAAAAAATGATTCAAATATGAAGCCTAGATGAGTTAGGGTTTTAATCGCATCAGCCAATAAAATTTAGACAAATTGGGAATTTATTTTAAACATTACCTTCATTATTTATCCTTATATATTCTATTTAATTTTATTTGTGGTAATAATATTCAAAATTTGAAATCTTTAAAAATATTGAATTATATGTTGTGAATTGTCCATATTTTTATAAATTATTACATTTTAGACCATATAAATTTTAATTTATAATTTTTAAATACTTTTCTGATTTTTAATCGATTTTATAATATGTATGTTTTTTAAAATAACAATAGTGTCAATTTTGACACTACTAATTTATTTGAATTTAAATAAAATATACACAGAAGATATGATCGAACTAAAATATTTAACAGATTTATAAAATGTCATGTTTATCTATAAAATTAGTGGAACACATTAAATAGTACATATAATATTTATTTTAATACTTTTACAATCCTTTATTTGATATTTAAATCAATAATAAGATTTCCACATCACTATTGTGTCATAATTAATGATAATTATTTAATCCCTAAAAATTATAAATAAATTAATATTATGTACATAATTGTAGTATATTTTTTCAGAATATTCATGTTCTATGTTTCATTATTTTTATCACTAAATTAACATTATCATACTTATAAGATTTAAGAAAGAGACATGTTGTCACTTTCTTTTGTTTTAATAATAATTAAAATATTTTCTTAGAAAAATGTCCATTAAATGAATCTAATCCGACCCTTAGGTGATAGGGGTCTACGTTTAGTCGTCTAATAGAATTTTGGAAGGTGTTATGGTAATTTTATAATCTTATTTTAACCCTTAATTACCCAATTTACCTTTAACTGTAGTAAATAAAAATTACAGAAGTTAATATTCAAAATGTCAAAAAATATTAAAGTAAACTATTAACATAATTTGGACCCAATGATTCCAAATATGGAATCCATTTTTCAAAATTCAAAAAACCGAAGTTGCATTAATTAATTTAAAATTAATACTGTTGTTAAGAAAATGCATTTTAAAAATTAAAACATTGTTAAAGATTGAAATGATTTTACCATTGGATTTTATGTAAAATCAATTCTAACGACATAAATTATGTTAAATGGTAAAAATATATTCTATTTATACTTTAAAACCATAAACTATTATAATTTAACCATATAAATTTATCTGATTAAAAAAGTTTCATTTAATTAAAATATAGCGTGATTTTACTATTCATCAAAATATAAACGTTAACCGAATAATATGAAAAATGTATCCAAAGTAAGTTATTATATCTTGATTCAAAAGGAGAACTTTATTTTTTGAAATTGAACTTGTAAACCTGTAAAAAAATAGATTTAATGTGTGTGGGCCATGAAAAGGTGGCAAAACTGCATTTTAAAAAAAATACTTATTTTAACCAAAAAATTTATTTTGTTCTCATACCATGTTCTAGAAAATATGTATGAAGAATAAAAATTTTATAAAATTTAAAAATCATTTAATACTATTCATAACAACTAGTTTATTATATTATAATAATATATCGTTGATTAGTGAAACTCGGTATTGCGTACTACACATGCTATCAAGGAAGGTCGCGATTGCGTGTAATGAATGACAAGCTAGTGTTGTGTGCAGTGAATGATTCCTTTGATGTTTCATAAGTCAAAAAAAAATATACTTCTCATAAAATATCAGGGTGTTACATTATACCCCCATTAAAATGAATTTTGCATGAAAAATTCGTCACTTCGTAACAAAAAATATGAGGATACCTCTCCCTCATCATATCATCAAGCTCCCATATAGCTTCTTCAAATTGCTGGTTCCACCATAAAACTTTCACTAAGCGATTGGTCTTGTTCTGTAGAACATTTTCACTCGGATCCAGAATCTCTATCGGTTGTTCTTCTTAAGAAAGTTCTTGCTCCAGTGGTAAAACTTCTGAGCTTAGTACGTGTGAAGGATCACGTATGTACATTCTCAGGAGAGATACATGGAACACGTCGTGAACTTGGGAGAGATTCAGTGGAAGTGCCAATCGATAATATACCTTCCCAAAACAATCCAGTATTTCAAAAGGACCAATATACCTATGGCTCAGCTTTCCCTTCTTTCCAAATCTCATTACTCTCTTTCAAGGAGATATTCGTAATAACACTTTATCACCCACATCAAACTCTAGGTCTTTTCTTCTGTTGTCAGCCTAACATTTTGGTCGACTCTGAGCTGCTCTTATGTGTTGTTGAATAGATATGACTTTTCTGCCATATCATCAACAATATCAGGTCCTAAAAGCCTCCTTTCCCCAACCTCATCCCACCAAGTTTGATTCCTGCATTTCTTTCCATAGAGGGCTTTATAAAGAGCCATCTGAATACTGGAGTGAAAGCTATTATTATAAGAAAATCCCACCAAAGGTAGGTGTTGATCCCAACCTCCATTGAAATCCATAGAGAAACCTTTTAACATATCTTCTAGAGTTTTAATTGTTCTCATAGACTAACCATCTGTCTGAGGATGATAAGCAGTGCTGAAACTCAACTCGGTATCTAGAGTATGCTGAAGACTTCGCCAGAACATCAAGGTAACCCTCGGATCCTGATCCGATATAATAGAAAGTGGTACCCCATGCAATATTACCACTTCTTTTACATATATCCAGTCAAGATGATCCAGCGAGAAATCATCTCTATTACCAATGAAGTGTGTTGACTTCATAAGACGGTCAACTATGACCCAGATAGAATTATTGCATTTGGATGTTTTAGGAAGTCCAATGACAAAGTCCATAGTGATGTTTTCCCATTTCCATTATGGTATGGGTAATGGTTATATCATCCATTTAGACTTATGTCTCTTAGATTTAACTTGTTAACAAACCAAGCATTGAGGGACATATTAAGCAAAATCTCTTTTCTTGCCATCCCAGCATAAGAACTCTTTCAGAACCCTATACATCATCGTGCTTCCATGATGAATTGAGAATGAAGAACTATGAGCCTTATCCAGCAGCTCCTTCTTTAATTCTGGGATTGGAGGAACAAAAAATAGATTCATGAACCTTATTATACCATTACAATAAATGTTGAATTCAGGAACATTTATCACCTTCTTTTGTAACTCTACATCTTCATTTTGTGCCTCTTTAATCTTCACATGTATAGATGGTTGAACATTCATTTGATAAAGATAATATTATCCCCCTTCCATTATAATTCCAAGATCCATCGTTTGTAAATCCATAAATATTGGATCATTTGTGATCCTCATCATGGATAAGCTAGCATGGTCTTATTGGCTTAATGCGTCTTCCACATTTTTTGCTTTCCCAGGGTGAAAATGAATTGAGCAGTCGTAATCCTTAATTATCTCCAACCATTTATTTGGTGCATATTCGGATCCTTTTGTCTGAAAATATACATTAAACTTTTATGATCTGTATAAATATAACACCTTTCACCATAAAGATAATTCCTCCAAATATTTAATGCATATGTTACCACAGCTAACTCCAAATCCTGAGTTGGGTAATTTTGCTCATGGAATTTGAACTGTCGTGAGGCATAAGCTATCACCATATTTTTTTCAGGAGAACACACCCCAATCCCTTATTGGATGCATCAATGTAGATCAAAAACCATTCTCAACTACAAGGTAGTGTGAGAATAGGTGCACTGGTAACCTTCATTTCAACTCGTTGAAATTCTCTTCACACTCCTCCATCCACATGAACATAACTCCTTTTTGAGTAAACCTTGGGAGTGGATTAGATAATCATGAAATATGTTTCACAAAATGTCGTTAACATGTAACCAAACCAAGAAAAATTCAGATATTAGTTATTTTTGTTGGTCTCGAACATCTTTTGATAACCTCTGTTTATGATGGACCCACATATATCCCCTCTTTTGAGATTATGTGACCCAAAAATGAAACTTTTTGAATCCAAAATTCACACTTGGTAATTTTTCCATTAAGAATCTCCTTTCTCAGGGTCGTCAATACAATTCCCAAGTGATCTTAATGTTCTTCCCTACCCTTTGAAAAGACTAGAATATCATCTATAAAGACTACCCTAAACGGATCAAGATAGTCTCTAAAGACTATATATATTAGATCCATGAAGATTGTAGGGGGATTAGTAAGACCAAATGGCATCACAACAAATTCATAGTGTCCATGCCTTGTACGGAAAGCCGTCTTTGGTATATCCTCTTTTCTGACCCTTAATTGATGATACCCTAAACAAAGATCAATCTTAAAAAATTAGTGAGCTCCGTGTAGTTGGTCAAAGAAGTCATCAACGTGTGGGAGAGGACATTTTGTCTTCATAGTTATCTTGTTATGTTCTCGATAATAAATGCAGTGTGTCAGTGATCTATCTTTTTTCTTAATAAATAGAACTTGTGATCCCCATGGTGATGCACTAGGTCATATGAATCCTTTATCAATATTATTGTGGAGTTGCTTCTTCAATTCCTACAACAAAATTCGGGCCATTCTATAAGGTGTATTTGAAATGGGCATAACACCCGGTATGAGTTCTATTGAAAACTCAACTTCTCGATTTGGTGGAAGACCTCGAAATTACTCCAGAAATACATAATAAAACTCCAATACAATGGTTTTATTCATAATCATGATTTTATCCCCAACCATTTGAGATAAATAACCTTCATTTATTGGAATAAAGACCCATAAGATGGATGAAATTTCCACTGGAAGGTTATATTCATCCTTGCATCGATAGATGATAGTAGATTTATCAGGAGTATTAAATGTGATTTAACTTCTGGGTAAATTGATATGATCTCCGTATAAAAAAGTCAATCCATGCCCAAGAATCACATCAAATTCCACTATGGGAAGGATCACAGGATTTTCAGGAAGCACATTCCCACAAACTTCAATCGGTGAAGAATTATAAACTTTTGATGTGACAATTGTGCCATTAGGAGTTGTCACAGCTAACTCACCATCTAATTGTTGAGGTAATATGACGATACCCATAGTAATATCTTCAGAAATACAAAAGTGGGTGAATACAAAATCAAATAAAACATTTTCTACTTTAGATTGGATGGTAACTATACCTTTTAACACTTCGTTATCGTACTCCACATTGCCGATAGTAATTGCATGTGACATTCCTTTGTCATTGGCCTTAAGAGTTTGTTGACATCGATCATCATCAATAACCCTTGGATTTGGACATTGATTGGAATAATTACCCATATCCTTGCACTTTAAACATTGAAGTGTAGAAGGTGCATTTTGTGAATCCCTTTATTTGTTTGCATCATTAGACCTATTATTCCCATTATTTCGACATTCAACTGCCCGATGACCTTCTTTTCCAAACATAAAACATTTGGTTGGCCCTTTAAGACAATTCCCTCCATGTTTCTTTCCTCATTTTGAACATAAAGGAAAACACATCTTCTATTCATTGTGGTATTTATATTTTCTTTCAATTCCATTTTCCGCTTCTTATCAAACCCATTTGACTAATGGGTTACTCCAATCTCCATCTCAACCTTGAGATAAAATCAAACAATTTCCTCGTATATATTGAAGTCCCTTATGGGTAAAGCCCTTTAAAGACTTGGTTTTAAGCCACTAAAGAATCGATCAAATTTACTATCAGGTTGGATAATAATTCCATATGTGTACCTTGCTTGTCTTTTAAAATTTTCTTCATAGGTACCAACCAATTCATCATCCTTTTTTTCAGTTCAATAAACTCCTTCTCCATCTTTGTTCAAAGAATACCAGGGATGTACTTATTGAAAAATATGTTCTTGAACTCATCTCATTCCATGGAATCAATTTCATCTCATTTCCTAGTATTCTTGATAAGATTCCACCATTTATAAGCATTACCTTCCAAAAGATACACTACTAAGATGTCTTTTCATGTTCAGAACATTGTAGAATTGAAAATATCATTTTAGTGGTACTAATCCATTGTTCATCCACTAATGAATCAGAAGACCCGCTGAATGAAGGTGGAAACTTCCTTATAAAGGATTCAACAAGATGTTGCTCCTTCCTTTGCTCGTTTGGAAGTACTGCATTGTTCATAGATTGAGAATGTTGTGTGACGAAGGCTAAAAGAATTAAAATTTTTGCTCCCATAACATTTGGTTGCTCAGGGGGACAATCATTTCATTTCCCATCGCATTCAACATTAACACTGTTCCTTTGGCTACCAGCAATTGACTAAAACCAAGAATAATAGTGTGAGAAACACTAATTATAATAGGAAAACCACATAATCAAGAATAAAATTTTACACTTTAGGTATTATCATAGGCTATTCATGGCCATTTCTAAAAAACTAAGATTGTGATATATGCTTAGACATTTCCTTAGGGTTCTTACAAGGGCTTTCACATCCTAGTTTCCAAAGGCTGACTATACCTTTCCCCTGATACCAACTATAGAAGTCTAGAATTACTTCCATTGGACTATAATTGATACCTATTAGGGAACTCTATAGTCGTCTACACCCCCTAGGCGGGACACACCACCATCCCCAGTGGAATCCATTTCCTCTTGAAGCCCTTGGGAAGAGAGCCATGCTTCGTCCATGCTCACATGTGAGAGTTCCCAAGGATCAGATACATTCCTACCTCCTTTGACTCTGATACCAACTATAATGTCCCATACTCCACATACATTGTTATTACGTAAAAATTGAAGCATACTTATTACAACATAAAACAAAACCATGAACAGACTGTATTGTTATAGTGTCTTTAGAAACTGGGAAACAGAAACAACTGGTTCATAAATCATCTATGTTGTCTCCCATTTATTTCATCATATCTAGAGTCCCATTTTGGAATATCCTACTTAATATCCTTCTTCCAGACCCGGGGAAAAGAAATCATACAAAAGGGTGAGCTCAAATGCTCAGAAAGGGTAATCAAAAGAAATATCAATCATATAATATTCATAAGAACAAAACATTCTGAAAATCTTTTCCTGCAAAAGAGATCATAATATCATGGCATGGGATAAATCATAGTAATGAAAATTAATCCCAAATAATCATAACACAAAACATGAAAATTTTTGGAATACACATGTAATCATAGAAAATAATTTCATATTATTCAAGGCTCATTTCCAAGACCATCATAGCAGAAAACTTCCATTACTGAACTGTGTTCACTCCTCGTTTCAGTCATGTTTCACTAAAGCAGATTAACTTGTCGTTCCATCCTGGTCAATCTCATGAGATATAAATCATTACCCAATGCATTGGAGGGAGATACATCTCCCACCAATCTCATAATGAAACCATTCTTATGTGTGACACAAAATCATAAAGCTTACATCATAGCATAGCCCGTGTACTATAAATGGGATTCTTAAACATCATGTCATCATAACATAATCCATATAAGATAAAAGGACTTCATAAAAATAATTCCATCATAACACAATAAAATCAATGTAAAAATAGGGATAGAAACATAATCTTATATTATCATATATGGAAAATAATTTTGATAAAACACTTGAACTCCATTCTTGAGGAAAATATCCATTCTACTTCAAAAACATTTTCCTTTCTTAAGATGTAATATAATTTTAAACTAAAAGAATTTGATTAAAAATAAACATGAAAAATTTTAAAGTAATCATCATGGAAACAATTTTCTAAAAATACACTGATGCTGTATAAGTTAAAAAAATCATTCTTCTCATACATTGGCCGAAAAAGTCAAAATGTATCTCATACAGAAAACGACAAAAGATTCCTTTCAGATTTTTTACCAAAAACTTATTGAAAGGGAGAACTGGATTTATAAAATTTTAGGAGGATATAAATAATATTACATATTGAGGAAACATGGATGTGAATGATAAATATTCCCCAGTAAATTATGAAGAATAAACAATATCGGATAAAAATGAGATTGCGAGATTTTCCCTTACCTTAGGTCTGATATGATTTGTATGTGTCTGAACCTCCTGTATAATGATTTAAATAATGTCATTGACTTATTCAGGAATCTTACTTATTGTTATGAAATCATATATGGTCATATTCTTAGCTTCTTATTATTAATATTTCATTTTTACTTGTTATTTGGGTATTTATTACTTTATGTTTTTATGCGTGTTTTGTCGAATAAATTATTATTCTTCTTTTTAGGTTAGAGATAACTCATATATATAATGGTATTAGTGTAATATATATCATATTTACTCATTAAATGTATTTATATAATCATTATTCATTGAATATCATGTAGAATGAGTCGCATCACATCGTGGAGATGGTAGGCCGTACATACGCACACACGATGATATCGTTCCCATGATCATGGAATTGTATTGAAGTGTATGTATAATATTTCAAAATCAATATAAAATTACAATAATCATATATAGTTATTCTTTACACCATTATACCCATCCATGTAAGGTGGTGGTGGAAAACAGATTATACCACGGCGTGGAGACGGTATTCCGTACGTACCCACCCGCAGTGATTTCAATTTCCATAGGATGGATAGAAGGTGAAATAAGGTTGTTTCATATTTATAATAACATATCATTATATAATTGATACTGGTTTTATTACTTCATAATGAAACAACTAATGAAAAATAAGTAGAAGAAGAAATAAATTAGAAAGAATTTGTAACGGATATTACCTCTTCTTCGACACAACTCTTTGAAACCTCCTCTTAATGCACTAAGATTGGTATTTGAAGAAGACCAGGACCTCTAGCATGTTTCTAGGGAAGTGGAGAAGAGAAATTGGCAGGGTTTGGACGATCATTAAGGCTCAATGTTGTGAGAGGAGGAGAGGGAGGAGGTTCCCTTTTATAAGGGATGAGAGGGGCACCTTTGGAATTATAAGAAATATTAATTTATAATAAATTCCATCCATACATAAAAACATCCATAAATTACTCAAATCCAAAGAATAGATGAGGTAGGGTTGAAATCGCATTCGCCAATAAGATTTATACAAATTGAGAATTTATTGTAAACATTACCAACATGATTTATCTTTATATAATCTATTTAATTTTATTTGTGGTAATAATATTATAAATTTTAAATAATTATAATATTAACTATTATGTTGTGAATTGTCCATATTTTTATACTTTATTATATTTTAGACCATATAAATTATAATTTTTAATTTTTAAATATTTGTGTGGTTTTTAAAGGATTTTATAATATGTAATTTTTATAAAATAACAATAGTTTCAATTTTCACACTATTCAGTTATTTGAATTTAAATAAATTATACACAGAAGATATGTTCAAACTAAAAGTTTTGAAAGATTCATAACATTTCATATTTATCTAGAAAATTACTGGAGACCATTAAATTTTTCATATAATATTTATATTAAAACATTTAAAATATTTTATTTGATATTTCAATCAATAAAATAATTTCAACATCACTATTGTGTCATAATTAAATCTAATTATATAATCCCTAAAAATTATAACTAAATTAATATGAAGCATATAATTGTATTAGAGTTTTGTAGAATATTCATGTTTGATGTCTAGTTAAGTTTATCACTAAATAAAAATTATTATACTAATAAGATTTAAGAAAGTGACATGTTGTCACTTTCTTTGGTTTTAATAATTATTAAATTATTTTCATGGGAAAAAAGTCCATTAAATGAATATAATCCGATACATAGGTGATATGGGTTGACTTTTAGTCATCCAATAGGATTTATTCAGGTGTTAGGGTAATTTTATAATCTTATGTTTACCCTTAATTACCTGATTTACCTTTATCTGTAGTAAATAAAAATTACGTAGTTACTATTCATAATTTCAGAAAAATAAAAGTAACCTATTAACATAATTTAGACCCACTGAATACAAATATTAAATCCATTTTTCAAAATTAAATACACAGAAGTTGGAGTAATTAATTTAATATTAATTCTTTTGTTAAGAAAATGGGTATAAAAGTTAAAACACTTTCAAAGATTGAAATGATTTTACCTATGAATTCAATGTAAAATCTATGCTAATTACATAAATTATATTAAATGGTAAAAATATATTATATTTATACATTAAAACCATTCAATATTATAAGTTAACCATATAAATTATTGTGATGAAATTTTTTTTTTAATTAAAATATAGTGTGTTTTTACTATTCATCAAAATATGAATGTTACCAGAATAATATGAAACATTTATCCAAAGAAATTTTTTATATATTTATTTAAAAGAAGAATTTTATTCTGTCAAATTGTACTTTTAAACATGTGAACAACTAGAATTAAAGTTGGTGCACAATCAAAAGGTGGCAAAACTGCATTTTTCTAAAAATAATTATGTTACCCGAAAAATTTATTTTGTTCTCATACCATGTTCTAGAAAATATGTAAGATGAATAATAATGTTCTAAAATTTAAAATTCAGTTAATACTATTCATAATGGCTAGTTTATAATATTATAATAATATATCATTGTTTGTTGAAACTCAGTATTGTGTACTACACGCGCTATCGAGGAAGGTCGCGATTGAGTGTAATGAAAGCCAGGATAGTGTTGTTTGCAGTAAAATATTTCTTTGATGTTTCATAAGTCGTAAAAAAAATATACATCTCATAAAATATCAGGGTGTTACATATAATCTGTTAAATTTCATTATCAAAGGTATCTATTGACTTGGGTGCTCTAGAATAAAATCAACAACCATATATACTTATATCAGGGTGATAGAAATTGATTTATATATTCATACTAATATGATAATATTATTAAATTCATATAAAGTGTGCTTCATCCAATAGTCTCACATTAATTTAGGATTGAATCTACCTCTAAATCATATGCCCCATCTTTTATGACATCTATGGTGAAGACTAGTATGTGAAAAGTGATATATTAAAGATTTTTTTAAGGTTTTTGACTATAATAGAGATTAATGGTCCACCATGGTGGAAATCAAGTACCAAAAGTAATAAATTTATCCAATAAAATCTTCTCAAATGACTGATTTAGACATCAATATATTCTCTCTCTCTCTAACCATGATGTACGGGGGGGTGATGATGCAAGAAATATGTTAAGTAATTATGGAATTGGTGTGTTAGTAAACAATATATAGAAATACATGAAATGTAGTTTTCAAATGATGATATTTGGATATTTCTTTGTATGTACAGTGTAATATAATGTCTCTATAACCTATAATAGTAGACTTTCTCATGCTCATTATTATCTAACATATTTTGAATTTTTGTTGTAATAACTCTTATGAGAGTATGGTTTGATGATTGAATGCTTTATATGAGTAATTTTATAAAATATTAGTCATTTCATTGGATTAAAAGTATATGGAAGCTTAAGGGAGTTTGAAATAAGGTTTTGATGGAAAAACATTTAATTTTGAGAAATTCAAAATTTTTGTTCACTCATCCGCATTAAATAAAACCATTATGCATATCTATATTAATTAAGGCCTTAATGGGGTTGATAATTATTATATATTAAATTATATGTATGTTTCATGTGATGGATATTACACACTAACAATCATGGTAAACAGATATAATTCATATAGGATACAAGATATAATAATGATCACCAACAAGTGAAATGATATTTTCTTCCCATTTTCTCATGTTCCTCAATGATATTGATTATATGCACACCCTTCTTATTCATATTAATAAATAGTAAAAACATCTTTATAATTATCTCTAGAAGGAGAAGTTATCTCCCATATAGTTGTAAGTGCCCAATCATTGTATTTGTATCACAGAGAGGGGGAGGGGATGAATCAATGATACACTTTTTCTTTTATGTTCCTTTTCTATTGAAACAACCCTTACCATCTATTATAGATTTGGATTCCCTAATAAAAACAAATCCAACACACATCCCTGAGAACAGAAAGATTTATAGGGTTCATTATTTAATAAGAATAGCTACGTACTTGGTATGGTATGGAAATTATCCAATATTATACAATCCACATGAAATAAATCCTTGGATTAAAACGAGTATGACATACCATTTCACTCATGTAACACTATGAAAACATCGTACTAGTGTGTGTACAACCTCATAGAAAACATATAGGTAATTTAATTATTATGTAACAAATCATTTTATCTAAGATTATTTTCAATTAAAAATGTATTGAATTTAAATACAATTCTTCAATTTTATAGTTAGAAGAAAAGTAAGAACCTCCTCGACTTTGTTGCAGAAAACTCCGTCTAATTTTTCTATGTTGGATTTGTCCTATTTGATTCCTCCATATACGATTCCCCCAATACGATTTTATTTTCAATTACAATAGAAATGAATCATCACTATTTCACTTCCAAAGTGTGATTAACCTAGTGTGATTCTTCCTTAGTATGATAAACCCAATACAGAAATTATGAAGCTGATTAATCTATCTTGATATGATGATCAGTCAAATACAAATGACAAGATGAATAAAATAACCAGTTGATTATGATAAACTATGAATATGATGATCAATCAAATACTACATGGTGATCTTTCATATTATTTTTCTCTTACCCATCAAAACATAATCAATATATGATCAAAACGGTATCATTTATTCCCATTGAAAACATAGATATTATCTATCGACTTTGGTGAGATTAATCCATCATTAGTCAAGTACAATTTAAATTTCACATTTTATAGGTTACCAAAAATAGGTTTATGTGTGAATACCTAAATAGTTTTCTGCTCAACTAAATTCACCCAAATCTGAATTTCTACTTAAATCACATAAAAATAATGGCTTCTTCAATGCTTCCTTATTTTTCTGGAAACTTATTCAATATTCACCTCTTATTATCCATTCTCCCATTTCAATTTTCAATGTGATTACAATTGATGATTATTATTTTTGAATTTGATTGTCTCAAAACAATTATGAATATGATTTATAGAGCTTATTTGAGTCAAAATATTGAATTTGAATGTTCATCACCCCATTGACAAATCATTCATAAATCTCTTCTAGTCATGACCTTTCTTATCCCACTTCAAATATAAATAATATTATTCTTCGCTTCACTAGACCCACTTGAAATATTACATTAAAGGTATAAAAAGTAAATCATCTCTTATACCACATGAATAGGTCATCTGAAAGAAAATCAGTAATTCAAACAAACAATCAAAACAACCTGATTATGATATTTAGAGTAAAATATTTCTAAATATGATTATCCATAGTACTATCATTTCTAGATAAGGTCATTTCTATGTATGATCACTTATGGTTGTGATATTTTTTGGGAATGAAAAGTTTTTAAAACATCTGATAGAAAACATAGATGCTATAGTAAATTGGTACGACCTCTTCATTCAGCACAAACTTTTTTCATCAGTATCCCCTTTTACTCATCTTTCATCTAGATAAAATTTCTTTGAAAAATAATCAATATAATTTATTTATCTATTCCACCTGGATAAAATTATTTTCAAAACAACCATTACCACATCTTTTTATCTCTTCTACTCTGATACAATAATGTTTGGTATGATGTTTTTCTGATCGGTAGAATCACTTCCAATCAGCACCACCTTTTCAATCAGAACCACTTTTACAATCAGAATCACTTTTTCAATTGGTTCCACCATTACAATCGACATCGTCTCTTACTCCCCCTTTCTTCCATCAATATTTCATTATATGTTCTCAATTCAACTCATGATTGATGAGAATTCCAAAATAGAAATGTATCATCAAATTAACTCATCATTGTCATAGATACTATGATTCATCATCTAAACAAATACTTATTTCTCATCATACATAGAGTGAATCCAATGAAAAAAAATTCATCGTTATGATCTTCCTCCATTCTGTGCTCAAGTAAAGTTTGGTGAAAACCTTTTCATCAAAAAAAACATCAACTTATTGCGATAGGAATTCATAGTGAGTGCAATTATTTTGAAAACAGAAGTCTAATTCTTTACAAAATACGAATATGATTTTTTCAAAATACGGATCCGATTTTTTTTAAAACAATCCTCAATTGAATTTTTTAAATAAATAAATTGAGGGTATTTCCAAAAAAACATTGAAAAAAATAGAAAACACTTTAATGTAAGACCACTCTATCGTCATCTTGGTCCTAATAATCACCCCCTTTGTATTTTTTGTCAACAATGTTTCATAAATCAATGAACATTGTATCCTCATGAAATCGATTACATGTCAACAATTCTATGCCTACATGAGCTAACCCATTATAGGAAACAAGAATCATTGAAAACAAATCCATGTTGTCTGAAAGTAGTGATTATGAAATCATCTTCATCTATAATCCTGTACTATTCTTCAACCTTCCTAGAATACAAAAAAAAATCACTCCTACACCCACTCCAACAAATAGTTAGAAGAGTTCACTCACAAAACAATACTGAATTCACAGTATACCAAAAATAGTCTCTTTTATGCAATAGATTTATGAAACAATTCAATGATCCCCCTTAACAATATAATCCATAGATGACACGAGAGAGGGGACAAAAACACATACCTCATCCTTAAAGTGAATGAGGTTGTACATCCATGTTCAACATAAATTTATAAAATGATTCCTTTGATAATGGTTTTGTGAATATTTCTGAAACATTTTCCAATGTCGAAGAATATTCCATCTTCAATTCATTCTTCTCCACGTGATCTTTCATAAAATGATATTTGAGAGAAATATGTTTTGAATGAGAATGTTGGACAAGATTCCTGATGAGATTGATTTTTCATTCATTATGACAACAGAACATCAAGGGTAACATCAATTAAAAAATTTATCTTATAATTGAATTTTCATACACAAGAGTTGAGTAATGGAAGAAACATACTCAACATCAGTTTTATTAATAGTTACTGAATTATATTTCATTGAATTCCAAATAACATAATTATTTATTAGAAAAAAATACTCTACCAAACATGGTTATTATATCTTCAATATTTCATACTCAACCTTCATATGAATATCAAAGTAAATAAATATTATGAGAGCTTAAATACTCGATCCTAAATTTAGTTGTTCCTTTAATGTATCTGAGAATTATTTTTCTGGAAATAATATGTGATTATTTTGAAGCACTCTATAATCTAGCACATTAGATACTAGCAAAAATAATTTAGGGTCATGAGGTAGAAAAATAAAATTGGCTTCCAATATTCTTCTGATACTCTTTATGATCAACATATTTTTCTTCAACATTTTTGGACAATTTAGTTCCCACTGAAATAGGTGTGGAAACATGTTTTAGATTTTCCATGTCGAACTACGTGAGATTTTCTTTCGCAAATGTTTCTTGGGAAACAAGAAATTACTTATCCTTTTTTAATATTTTTATCCCAAGAACAAATTTTATTTCCCCAATCATGGACCTTTAACTACTTCATATATGCATAAAAGCTTCATCAAATAAAATTAAAATGGGGGAATATCAAATAAAGAGAATATCATGCCCAATAAAGAAAATATCATTAACTTAAA
Organism: Viscum album; assembly: GCA_963277665.1. Taxonomy (NCBI): domain Eukaryota; kingdom Viridiplantae; phylum Streptophyta; class Magnoliopsida; order Santalales; family Viscaceae; genus Viscum; species Viscum album. Next base: position 2,000,939,254 of record OY728145.1, read on the forward strand.
AAATTAAAATGAGGGAATAATATTGACAGTATTTGATATAAAGATTCATATCCACTCTACCTTAAATGAAATTCATCTTCCTTAAGAAAGTATCCAATTTGGAATACCTTGCCCTCATAGATTTTTTTATCCTATTCAAGGCCTTCTTCAATCTGCACCAAGATTTTTCATCTATTCCAATAACAATGAAACAAGGTTGTTCAATATAAACCTCTTCTTCAAGATCACAATTTAGGAATGAGGATTTTTCATCCATTTGAAAGATCTTATATCCTTGTTATTTCACAAAAAAATTAATGATTCAGATAGTTACAAGTCTATCTTCTAGATCAAATGTTTCATCAAAATCAATACCCTCAATTTTTGAATACCCTTTGCAAACAAATAATCTAATCTTTCTTATAACCTCACATTATTCATTTATCCTATTTTGGAAAACCAATATTTTTAAATGATTTTATTCTGTTTTCTTGATTTGGTATGAGTTCATATGTATAGTTCTTTTCAATCTGATTCAATCCTTTATTAGTGGATTGGGACAGTTCTAGATGCTCAAAAACTTCTTTCAGAATATTTGGTTAAACTTTTTAATAAAATGAAGTATCTGTGATTTCATTTTTTCATCTAGTTTGTAAATTTTTCTGTTGATCACAAATTATATTCATATCTTCCACTTTTTTCCTCACCCTTCAATTAGATTATTGATATTCCTCCTCTTCACTGGAAATAACTAAGTTTGTATCTTCATTTTCAGAGGCATTATAATTGTCTGTACCCTTATCAAAATTATTTTCTTCAACTTTCTCATCTTTATTTTCTTCTTCAGTAGGTTTTTCATTCATACATCTTTCAATTACCTTCACTTAAATAGAATCAAATTTTTTTATCTATTTAAGAATATATATCTGTTTCCATCCAGAGCATAAATAAGGAAAATATCATCTTCAGTATTCTGCTCAAACTTCATATAGTTTCTACCTTTATTTTTTATAAAATAAGGACTCTAAAAAACTCATAAATGTGTGAAACATTGAGTTTTTTCATAAAAAATCAATGGTAATCATAACAAATTGAGACCAGTAGAAACAACTATTCTGAATGTAAACAGCAGTACCTGTAGAATGCCTCCAAATGTAATGAGAGATTCCATGTTCAAGTATCATGATTCTTCCCATTTCGACCATGATTCTTTTATTTATTTCAGAAACCATATTTTTCTAGGGAGTGTATGGAGAATTATACTCATGATTAATTTCATGCTTCTCTAGACAGTCTTCGATATCTTCAATTCATTATCCTCCCCTATTATCTGTTTGCAACTTCATCACACTATACTCACCTTCCTTTTCTTCATTTCTTCAAAATCATTAAAACATTTTTAAGGAATCAGATTTATGTTTCACATACATGAAACTTGTAATATGAGTAAAATCATTAATTAAAGTAATGAGGTACTTAACTACATTCTTTGGTTTTTTCTTAGTGATCCACTTATATCTAAATGAATCAGCTCTAGGGTTGTTTTGAATACCTCTCAACATTCTTATGCATAGTATTTATAATCTTTCTTTTTTGGAAGATAGTGAAACACCAATATCTTCTTCATGGAAAATAAGGAATGTCGCAATCACAATATATTTTGGATAACTTTCTCATGTTTCTCTAACACATGTTTCGCAGTATTCTATTCCCCAATTAATTCCCTTCCACGATTCTCATCTAATAAATGTTTTTTGAATCACCACCCTAAAACAAATTTTCTTTTTTATGTTGGAATATTGTAACAATCTTCCCTTCTTCTTCACTCATAAAAAAACACATATTTCCTTAATATAACTTTTTTTACCTCATCACACAATTGTAAAACACTTAGAGAATTGTGTTTCAGCCATCAACATATAGTGTTCTATTGGATATCATATTTTATTTTCCAAATATGGCTAACCCAACACATTTTATTTTTATTGATTCATCATTTCCAAAAGTCACAGTTCTTTTTATAAAAATTGTCACATTATCCAATAGTTTCTAGTACCCTATAATGTTGGAAGAACACCCGTTTTCATGTATCAAAGTTTGTTCCCCCTATCAATCATTCAATGAAGTTTCAACTACAAGAGGGTTTTCTTCTTTATTTTCTTTCTTCACATTCGGATTTTGAGAATTAAGAATCTTTTTCTGAGATTGTAAAAAAACAATACATCCTTACCCAAGATTTTTGGGATGATCACATCTCTCACCAATAGTTTCCGAGGTTTTGAATCTATTTTCAATCTTCACCTCATCCTTTTTAGGTTTTTTCATGGAAACCATCTCATCGTTCTTTCTTTGAAGGGATTGAATCCCCCTAATAATATGATTTTCATATCATGTGGGATAGTAGAGATATTGTTGGTTGAAACAACACATACATGTTGTGCTCCAAAATCCCCCAAAATACCAGCAATGACTATATAAAGGGTAATTTCTTCTGAAACATTCATATTTATTGGAAATGTTAATATGTTTCTCATCCACCCGCTCCTCATACTTTTCTGATATAGAAACCTTTTCACTGTTAATTGGATTCTTATTCTTATTTTCAACCTTAATAGAATTAGAAGTGTTTGAAACATTCCTATATATAGATAATAGTTTTTTGGACTCGGTATGTATTGTAACATATGAACTCTTCACATTGTCCACATACATAAGTTTTCGGTCATTATTCTTTTCAAAAATAATTTGATTCTTCTTCTCAACCATTGAAGGTAAATTTTATTAATCATTCTCAGGATTCTCATCTTCAGAACATTCACCAGCATGAGTGATATAGTTTTTGAAACATGTATTTTTCTTATCAACTATAGAAAGTGTTTGTTGGAAAAGTCCAAGATCTTCTTCTTTTTCATTCAATTTTACTTCTAGATGCTCACTACGATTCTTTTCTTCTTCAAACAATTTTTTCAAATAATCAATCTATTTCACTAGCTTTTAATTATCATCATCAAAACATTATTTATTTATTATTGAAGAAAATCCATCTTCAGAAATTTTATTTTTCATTTCAATTCTTTTGATCATTCTTAGAAATTCATTCAATTCTTCTTTCAAATGTATATCATGTTGAGTTTCTTCTTATTCAGAACAACAACTTCTAAATTCATCATCATTCACTATTACAATAAAAGATTTTTCAATATCATACTCAATTAATTTTTTGTGTTCAACATCACATCCTTATTATTCTTCATCTTTCAATAAGAAACATCTTCTTTTGGATTTGAAGAATTTCTCTATGGATTTCAATTTTTCTTTTCCACCCTATTTATTCCATGATCTTCTTGGTTTTCTTTCTTCATCATCACTATCCTATTCATTATTATTTATGGAAATTTATCCACAAGGTGACCAAATATTTGAAATTAGAAAAATTTAAAAGGAAATTTACCATTGTATTTATATGTACCTATTTTCACATTTTTATAAAACATGGATAAAATATCATTAAGAGATGTTAACATACCTCATATATAGAGTCAGACTCACCATATTATACTTCAATAACTATCTTCTTTGATTTATTTATTTATATCCTTGAAATAAATTTCCCTATAAACATTTTTTTTCTCTTTACATGTTTTTATATTCTCATTTCATAAGTAATAATATTGCTATGAATATAATCAATAGATAATGTTTCAGGATCTCTATCATATAATGAAGACACTTTTGCATCAAATTTATTAGTTACAATTCTCAAAACCATTTCAAAAATTGTAGAACCATGCAGCTTTTCACCATGACATATGATAGTACTCCTTATATCATTGGCCCGACTAAAGAATTCCCCTATAGATTCATGCTCACTCATCTTTAATACATCATATATCAATCTATAAATTTGATGTTTTTCCTTCATGACTTTTGTACATCCTTTGAAATATGTTTTTAAATTTGTCTCATATGCCTATGGTTGTGGAAACACCATTTCACTCTAAAAAAATTAATTTCATAAAGTGATGATAATATAGATTTAATGGCCCTTCCATCATTCTCTAGATTCTTATTATCAGAATATGTAAGAGGAGCTTTATCAGCAATGGTTGGAAACCCAATTGTTGTATCTTCAAGAACATCATTACAGATTGAAATACGATAAGGAATAATGTTATCCTTCTAGATATTATAATTCATTTCATCAAAGATAGGAATACATTTACTATTTACACATTACAAATTATCCATCATAGATGAATATCTAAGAGAACATACCATATGATACTTCTTGAAAAGAACCTAATCAGAGTATTTGTATCACTAAGAGGGGATGGGGTTATTCAGTGAAACTATTTTCCTTTTATATTTATTTTCAATTTAAACAGCCTTCACATTATGTTTGATATTTCAATTCCCTACTAAAAAATCCAACACACATCCATCGAAACACAATGATTTACTAGGTTCACTATTAAATAAAAATATCTATGTCCTTGGTATAGTTTTTAAATGATCTTAGACCCTATAATCCCCTAGAAAAAAATACATGGATTACAATGAGTAGGATATACCCTTTCCCTAGTGTAGCACTATTAAACAATACCACTAGTGCGTGTACACCCTTTTAGAAAAAACAGGTTAATATAATTGTTATGTAACAACTCACATTACCCACACTTCTTTTTAATTCAATAAATATATTAAATTAAAATTTAATTCATAAATTCCTTACCCTGAAGAATAGTAAGAATCTCCTGGCACTTGTTGCAAAAAACACTGTCTGATTTTTTTGAGTCCATTTTTCTTATTCTGATTCCTCCGAGTATGATTCTTCATGTCCAATTTTCATTCAGAATACAATAGAAATAAATCATTTACAATTCACTATATAAGTGAGATTAACCCAAAATGATTCTTCCTCAGTATAATAAACCCAATACGAAATTCCAGAAGCAGATTACTCTAAACCGATATGATGATCATCCAAATAAAAATGACAATCCAAATATGAAGACCATCTAAGTAGCTGAATACGATGTTTTGAACTTTCCCCTTCTCTTTCACATACCCATAAAAAGTTCTTCAATATAAAATCAGAACAGTATCAATTCTTATCACTAAATATTTAGATCTAATATCTCTACTAAAATTAATATTACTCTATGGTTAGTCAATTAAAATTTACTTATCACCATTTATAGGTGACCCTAATCATGTTTAGGTGGGAATCCCAAAACACTTTACCACTCACTGAAATTCACCCAAATCTGAATTTATCTATAAATATCTATGAAATTATAACTTCATTAACACTTCTCAATTTTTTTTGAAACTTCTACAATATTCCGTTATTCTTCTCTAGACTCCCATTTTAATTAGAATTACGATTAAAATGGATGAGTTGAATTTTCTAAAGTTAGTTGTCTCAATCCAATTGCCGAATATGATTCACATAACCAATTTGAATCCAAATAATTTATTAAAAATGTAATCACCCCCTGAAAAATAATTAATTAATATCTCTTCATTAGTACCCTTCTTGACTAACTTCAAATAACAAATATATTCTTCTTCCCTCCTAATGGCCCACATGAAACGTAACATCAAAGGTAGAAAAAAGAAAATAAAATCTTTTCCCACAAGAATACATCATTTGAATGATAATAAGAAATTTAAATAACCATTCAACTCATACAGATTATGATATGCAGAGTATGATCATTTTTTTAGTACGACTGTCCTTAGTACGATTATTTCTAGATACGATCATTTATCGGTGTGTTATTTTCTGGTTTCTATCTTTTCTGGTTATGAAATGATTTTATATCATCTGATGGTAAACTCAGATGCTATAGTAAATCAGTACCTCCTATTAAATCGACACCACATTTTACATCGGCATCACCTTTTACTCTTCTTTCATTAGGATACAAGTCTTTAATAAAAATTATATCACTTTTTTCTCTCTACCACTCAGATATAATGGTTTTGAATTGAATCAGTACCACCTCTTTATATCCCTTCCACCTGAATAAAATAAATATGGGTAATATATTTTTCTGGTCGATACCATCTCTTTTACTCGACAACACATTTTCAATCGGCACCATCCTTTTCAATTGGTCCCACCTTTTCAATATGTACAACCTTTCTAATCGGTATTATCTCTTACTCCCCCTTTATTCTTTCAAGTTTTCATCATAAATTCTCAGTTAAAATCATGATTCATATGAATTTCAAAACAGAAAATCATCATCACATTAATTCAATGTAGTCATAGAGACTCCAATTTTTCATCAAAATAAAAACTTCTTTCTCATTATAATCTGATTGAATCTGATTACAATCATTTCCTTGTTACAATCTTATTCCATTACAGACCCAAGGAACGTCTGATCAAAACCCTTTCTTACAAAATAGATTCCTCTCATTACAATGTACTTTCACAGTGAGTAATATTCTTATGAAAATTTGATTTTCATTATTATGAAAACATGGATCTGATTCGTTCGAAAATATAGATATGATTTTTTGAAAAAAACCCATCAAAACCAATTTTCCCTAATCAAAGTGAGAAGATTTAAAAAAACATTCATTGTAAAGAAAAGATAAAACATGAATAAAAAACACCAACTTCATTATCTTGGTACTAACAATAATTCAACAGAAACTCATCTCAATTACACATATTAATTTTGGGGAAAATATCTTCTTATTTATAGAGATTTCATTCATCATAGAGTGATTCCATGGCTATTGGAAAGATCATAACAACTAAAACATATGTAAATTTAATCCCAAATATCTCTGGTGATATTTAAATAAATTTATGGATTGAAATAGATTCTTGATTATAGAATCATTAATCACTTATTGTGTGGTTCTCTTAGCTTCATTTTATAGGCATTATCTGATATAAATGTATCTAAAAAAATTGCTACCACTGTTTCCTCCCATTGTAATGAAACATGACATGCAAAAACATGTACTATCCACCAACTCAACTCCACTATCATAGTAATATTATATGTTACGCCAATTTTACATTAATATACTTAGTTTTGGTAAGAAGATATGTATTTTTTTCATGGTACATTTGTCATCCACTATAAACACCCCCAGTAGTTACCATGAAATTCTTCCTGCCATGATCTTCTAGTTTACAATCTTCTTTGGTAATCGGATCATGGTGTAATCAAATATGTTGTATCATGGAAGTCATATTTTACCAAAATTTTCAATCCACAAATATTTATGAATTACTATCATGGTGAAACCGCTTGCTATAAATTAAATAGGAACATGATTTGAGGGAAAAAATGTGATTTCATGTGAGTCTTCCACATAAATATCTATCATTCTACAATTAATTATTTCACATCATGATCTGCTTCTTCTTGTTAAATGGATATTCCTTATCAACCTAAAATATCATCTATGTCACTCATAATCTGGTTGATAATAAGATTAAAAAGAATATACATAAATAATTGTAACTATATTTCCTCATTTCATTCATCAAATCCAAGGGTTATTCAATCTCTCACATTGCCTTTTTTGGAAGAATATGAATAGATTCAAGAAAAAAATTAAATAGCTAATATCTAATACTATCATTATCTACCAACTCCTAAATTTTCACCTAATATAGAAACATCACTTATATTCTCCCACTTTATGATCACATTCAAAATAAACTATATTCTATCCATATTTTCATGAAGTGATCCTTTTGGATCTCCCTCACCACCCATTATCAATGAATTGAAAGGAATAAAAGTTTGAAAATATCCAACACTCTTGATTTCTATATAGAATAATTTGATAGGGGATTCATCAAGAAATATATGACATTATACTTCAATATAGAGTGTTTTAATGAAATCTCACCACAGTCAACATTCTCCATGATGAAGTGATATTTGATATCAATATTCTTCAACCTCAATGGTTGCTTCATATTCTTTAACAATTTTATTGAACATTGATTTTCATTCCAAACCACAAATGTGAATGAAACATATAAACTCATATATTTGATTAGATATTTCAGAGAAATCAATTTTCGTATGGCATTAGAGTTAAAAACCTAGTATTTTTTTGAGATAATAGTTGGAAAAAAAATCTTCTTGGATTTTGATGGAATGTTACTTACTCCGATAAATAAATCACAACAAATAAAAGACATTCAATCAAAATAATCCCAAACATAATTCAATTTTTTATTCGAATAAGTTTAAAAATAGTTACCTTTTACATACCTCATGAAACAATAAATAGTCCCTTGGTTCTAGACTAATATCAGTTTCGATGCTACGAGATGTGTCTCCTAATGGTTTATATGGTATAATACACAATGTGTGACTGAAAATTTGATATCTAGTGTTGAAGACAAAAAATAATGTTAGATACTAATAATCCCTCAAAACATTGCTTGATCTACATTATGTCCTTACTCATAAATGGACAGTATAATCCTATGTATTATTGGAAATGATCCTTCTATTAATTCCACCTTATTGAACATTTGTGAGTAACTTTTGAGAATACATCTCTTGTGAGATAAAAACACCATTAAATTTTTAACTTCAAAACACATTAAAAATTAATCTCACTAATCATTGAAATGATGAAACATTTTCTCATTTTGGTGTCATAGTTCACATAAGTTGTCTATTTTTTTTAGAAAAAAAACTTCCATTGACATACAAAATCATGATAAGTGATTTTCTAAAATTTCTTTTGACATAAAAATTAGAATATAATTTTTCCATCGTGAATTTCATGCCCCCTAAGCTACAATATAATTTTGAATTCCATGCTCAGAGTTATTTCTTGATTACCTATAATACATTATTATTTTTTCATACACAAAACCACCAATAGAAATAATACAACATTTTTGGTTCAATATATAAAATTATATAGTTTTCACTATTAAGAAACATCAACTTGAAATTAAATTACAAATCTTTATAATTTCATTAAACATAAATCTCATGGAAAATTAAGATGTTTTCAACTCTTGTGACTAGAGAAAAATTATTATCAAAACAAATACCATTGATTTGTCAGTGTCCATTTAAATAATGATGATCATTTTTTATTATACTTCTCTTTTTTCATGGTATTTTTTCCAAAAAAAACCCACTTTTCTATGATCCGTGGTTTTTACTGTGGTACAAATATTTTCTGTTTTGATTAGATTCTTGTTTAAATCCATTTTTGACTTAAACCCTAATTTGGGTTGTGGGACGGTTGGGTTGTCTTTTGGAAAAAATATATATGAAGGCTGTGTACTGGTTGTGGGATAATTTCATGAGGTGCAATTGGTTACATGGTGGATAATCCAATTTCACGACATATAATCGTCTAGACATGATGTTTCGCGACATGTGGGGTTTCTTTTACATAAATGGAAAACTAGAAATTACATGTTGTAAAAGGAAATTAAACAACATATAATTTCTTGATTATGTTTTTTAAAATGATGTAGTGGCCACTAATATATTTAAAAAACAGAAGCCCGTCCCCTCCATCATGTACAATAAGCTTCATTGAGGCCTAACATTTGGCTTTACTCTCTGTTGTAGATCTTCACTCTATTCAAATTACTATCGATCTCATTATAACATTTCTGTTATGAACTTGAATCTTGTTTAATCATTCCTGATTCTTTAGAAAATTGGTTATGCTATTCAGTTTTAGGAACATATTCTACAATTTCAAATTCAGCATTTTTTCTAAGAATTTCTCCTAAAATTAGAAAAATTTATACTCAATACTAGAAGTGAACTATGTTACAGAGCTAAGTCAGGTGGTATATATGTTTTTTTTTCATATTTTGATTCTTTAAAGATCTATCAGACTTTTTTTCCTCCCATACTTTTTGGAAAGGTCTTGGTTTTGAAATGTTAATTTGTAAAAGATGCAGTAGGTCCTATTAGGGATCCCCTTAGATTCCTTCATATGTGTTGTTGGTATTTATCCCCAAGCTAAGTCCACCCATGGGGTGGGAAATGCCTTTTCACTAATCTTGACCTTTGATGAACTACCTAAGGGGTTGGTTCTCAAGCTTTCCTTGTTTAAGGAAGCTCAATTTTAATTAATGCGGATTTTTACATACATAGGAGAGGTTTTACCTCCTTTCCTTGATTTATTATGATATTCAATTCATCTCTTGATTAAATTATTTAAGCTAATTTGTTAAATGAGTAGGTATACTATTTAGTTGTTTTCATAATGCTTATGCAGGTTGTCGACGATTGTGATTAATGGGTGGGTATACCCATGGGATGAGTTAAATAACTATTTGTGAGAAGGGATTGGTATACACATGTGACTTCATTAACTGGAAATGAATTACATGAGTGGGTATACTCTTGTGATGTTTTTGAATGAAACTTATTAAATCTGCGGGTATACTGGTTAATGGAATTTAATGAATGTGATTATATGAGTGGTTAGACTCATATATAATTGACTTGTTATATCTTTTGAATGGAATGTATATTTGTATAGATTCCATGGATGTTTCTCCATGTATCTAGAATGTGGAAGTGGAAGCCTTGGATAGAGTATGATCATTGGGTCTTGATTCTTTGGGATGCCTCAACCCTCACTATGCCTTGGATCCGACTTGCTTAGAATCACAGAGGACATGTTGGTACAAAAGTTCCAAGGACTCAAACTAATTCTTATACGATGTTTCCATCTTGATTCTCAGGGGAAACAATGAGGTTAACATGGTCTTTGACACCTTGTATTCAACCATTCATGGTCTACACTTCATTATATGTCAAGGCTATGAAAATGATGATACACTTCATTATACATCAAGGCTGTGGGATTTTAATATGGTCTATTTATATATAATGGAATCATGGATAAGTTATTGATGGATGTATGGCTAGGCTGTGATACTTAATTTTTTTTTCTTATAGATTCCTTGTTAGGAGCTAACACTCATTGTTGGTATCCTTGAAAGGTTATTTTGTATTACTTTTCTTAGTATACATATTTCATGGTCATTACCATTTACTCTACTTCTTACTTACACTTGATTAGATTATATAATTGTGATTCTTACAGCTATATAGATTATTGGGTGGAATCCTACAAGCATGTTTTTCTCATTCCCTATTTGGGAATCCTTTGGACCGAAACAAATTATATGGTTATTGGTGATAATAGTGGAAGGCACCCTAATCTTCATTGTTGATCATTATTTTATATTATGTGATAATGGGTCCAAGATGAGGCCTGCAATGCTATATGAACTTTTTGGTCTTTTTTCATTTTTGATACATGAATTGTATTATATTACCATGTACTTTTTTGGATATTTTCTAGTTACATGTATCATCTGCATCATTCTATATGAGTTATCTTTTTTAGATTACTATTTATTCCTACTATGTATTTTTTTACATATTTTGTTAATGCTTCCTCTATTTGTATTTTATTGATTTCTACTGTGATATACTCTGGTAATGAGGTAATAGTCTCCCTACTGACACACTTAGGCCCTCGCACCTAGTTAGCGACCTCTAGAGTTTAGGTAGATGTGATTGAGGCTATATAGACAACTAGTCTCGGGGAATTGTTGAGTGGCATCTGGGTCTAGGACATTATAGAGTTGTATTAGAGGAATTTATTTTCTAATTTTATTTACGGGTTGGAAAACAATATATAGGGATATTAAGAAAATAAAATTTAGTAATGATTTTTTCTCAGGCTTAACTAACCCATGTATAGGTAAAATCCAAATTTCCCCAAGTGAAATTTCTATTTTTTGTTTTTCCAAATAAAATTGATTGGATTCCACTGTTGGGTGATGCACTTTTTTTCTGTTACAATATATATGATTGGGTTATATTTCCACTGAATCCCAATGATATAATCTTATTCCATCTCATGCATCATATATGATCTTGTTAGAAATCACATGTGATGAATTATTCTAATCCATTTACGATTAATTATCTGACGCAAGATATTTTCACATAATTTATGATAGTTTTTCAGGTTATTTTCAAATAATATGAGTAGTGGATAGAAAATTTATTTCATTTTTCAATTAATAAAGCGTTTCGGGCATTATAGACTGGGAAATGACACACCTTTGACTCTTTTGTTTAAAAGCGAACTGAATAAGATATGGTATGAATTATATGGACATCAAATTTTTATTCATGAGGTGTTATGGGTCCTCATGGATTGGAACTTTGTGGACCATCAAAAAATATAATTTGTACAGTTTAATGTTAAATGTAAATCTAATGAAAAGTAGGGAATTGACCTAGACTCAGATTTTGAGTGGGAAAGTGGAAGAGTTTCTAGTGGTTTGGTGATTGTTCTTAATATAGTTCTATATTTAAGAGTAGAATGCAGGTTTTGAATTGGTTTTAGTAGGGTTTTGAAATGTCGTATTCTTTTGAGCTACTCCATTGATATCATTCTTTTCTGAGGCATGTTTTTGGAAATGTAGAGACATGCCACCATGAGGACATCCAATTGTATGCCATGAGGGATATGATGACCACACGTTAGATGCAGTGTGAGAGAGGAAACCAGTTGATCCTCCTTTACTTCCAGTTGTTCCACCAGGGGCTATTCTGTACATAGGTGTTGATGAAAAGTTACATGAGGGAGTATTTCGATATGTGCAGACTTTTCAGGGGGAACTACAGCCTGCCTAGATTATGGTTGAGGAAAAACTGGTGTTCTAGTAGCATAATCCTCCCATATTTTCAAGAAATGCAGGTCTATAGGATACTAAGCTGTGGCTTGATACCATATTAACTATCATGGAGAATCAAGATACACCTCCTGAGATAAGGGTAATGAAATCCAATTATATTTTGTGAGGACAAATAGAGCACTGGTGGGATTTTCTCAACCAGATAGATGAGTTGTTAGATATGGGTTGGACTAATTTTTTAGAGCCACTTCGATGAATACATTTACCTAGAGACTCTGTGGGTAGAGTGTGTTAGTGAGTTAATGCATCTTGATTAGGGTGCGTTGATGGTTTGGTATTACTCGGAACACATTATAGAGTTCCTATTTTTTTACTAATGTACCATGCTGATGAGATATTGAGATTGAGATGCTTCAAGGATGGTCTCTAAAATGTTATCACATCTCTAGTCAATGTGTTCAGGTTCAAATCTATCACTAAAATTGTGAATCAAGCACTATATTCATAGTGGAACCAGAGAGAATATAGGGGCATATAGTAGATCAGTGTTGCCACTCGACCTAGTGGCTCTACGTCTTCATGTAGGATGCACCATTTTGAGACTTCCCATGAGATGAGTTCCAGTCGATCAGTGATTACTGGTAGATTAGTGTTTTTTCACTATTTTTTAGGAAATTCCACATAAAGAATCATTGAGAACATGACCTGGTCGAGTGACTAGTTGTAGTTGGATGAGCCATATTTAAATATTTTTCAGGACCATACCTTCCGTTTTGAGTGGCTTGGGTCATCTCCAACATTTGCATCTAGATCAGGTTCCTTATCTCCCTCTCTAGCAGGGTGATGGATCAGTGATGGTCAGTCAGGCTAAGGATTTCGTTGTTGTGGTAAAGGCAACTAGACACCAATAAAATAGTGACATTAGAGTGGACATAATCTGCGCAGTGAGTTTGTGTCACATAGCCATGGTATTTGGAAATTCTATTTTATATATACTACCCCAAGGAGTATGGTGTCATACTATATATGGTGAGAGGTACGATCTTAATATCGTCTTATATATTATATTCTTATTTTGATACTGGTGCATCTCATAGATTCATATATACTTCTATATTTAAAAGACTAGGTCTTATTGTGTGGTCTTGTTAGGGTGTATTGATACTAGACACACCGTTGGGAATCAGAATGTATGATGTGTGTCAATTAGAGAGTTCCCATTGAGGTTTGTGGGTTTCCCCCATCTGGGATCTTTATGTCCTTGAGATGAAAGGGTTTTCACATCACTCTTATGATTTACTGGTTAGTAGATTATTGAAATTACACTGATTTCTATCACGGGAGGGTGACTTTAACATTACCGTAGGATATATTGTTTACTCACAAGAGTGAATTGGTGTTCAGGAAATGAAATTTGGATGAGAGCCTTGTTGTATGGGTTGGATGATAGCCTATATTGCTTTCATGATCCTAGATGATCATAGAGGGAGTCGGGCATACATTCCTCCAATTGTTGAGCTCCATAAGGATGTGTTTTTAGAAAAAACATTTGGGTTACCATCAAATAGAACGGTGGATTTCTCCATCAAGAATGTTCTAGGAGTTACACTAGTGTACATTACCCCTTACCGGATGGCTACAATGATGTTATAGGAGCTCATGTGGAAGATGGAAGATTTGAAGGCGACGGGTTTTATTCGACCCAATACTTCTATGTGGGGTTTTTTTACATTTTTTCGAACCTTCAGTTAGAAATATTAGGCTATTTATAGATTATCAGAAAATGAACTAGCTGATGGTTAAACATATATACGCATTAACCTGGATAGATGATCTTTTTTATTATATTTGAGGAGATCGAGAGTTTTAAAAAAATCTATTTGAGGTCCAGATATCAGCATGTACATGTTGAGCCAATAGAAATACCTCGAAAATCCTTTCATAGGATGTAAGGTCTATAATATTATATATTTATGTTGTTAAGTATCAAAAAAACACTAGAAGTTGTCATGTATTTGATGAAATGATTATTCCATTGTTATCTAGTTTCTTTTCAGGTGTTTTTCTTTGACGATATATTGGTGTATTCTCATAATCAACTTGACTAGGAATACCATCTTGAGATCATTTCAATTACCCTTAGGGAGTTTTAGTTATATGATAATCTCCCAAACTTCCACTTTTGGATGGATCATATTCACTTCCTGGGTTACATCATTTCATATTCAAGAGTCTAAGTGGTCCTAGAGAAGGTGAGAGATGAAGTTTCCCCGGGGAACCCAATTTTGTTTTTTGAGATATGATGTTTTTTTGGGAAAGATAGTTAATATATGTGTTTTATATAGGACTTTTCATGCATAGAAATATCATTTATGGGATTGAATAAGAAGGATGTGATGTTTTTTTGGTCATATTCTTATGAGATGGCCTTTTAGGAGCTGAAAGGAAGGTTGACATCAACACCAGCCCTCATACTAACAAAGAAAGGCATGAGCTACACTGTCTTTTGTGATGCATCAGGTATCAGACTGGGGGTAGTGCTGATGTCGGTGGATAGATTTATGGAATATGGGTCTCAGAAGCTGAGGTCTTATAAGAAGAATTACCAGACACATGATCTCAAGATGGATTTAGTTTTTCACGTGTTGGGCTGTTGGAGACACTATTTACTATGGGTGTGATTTGTGGTGTACACTGACCCCAAAATCTTCATGTATAATTTTATACATCATGATCTAAATATAAGTCTGCTGAGGTTTCTAGAGTACCAATAGTACTTTTAATTCTAGGTTTCCTACATTCCTAGTAAAGGAAATGTATAACACAATGCACTAAGTCAAATATAGAAAGTGTACTAGGCTAGTAGTGAGTGGTAGCTTATTGTTTCATTATCTGATATGCATCTGGAGGTTCACCGCATAAATGTACAGACATAAGTATTATCCTTAACTGTGACATGAACCCAACATGATAGAGTTAGGATGTGGTTTCTATGAGATCCAGAGGGCCTTGTCCTACAAGAGTTTATGTCGTGTGGGGATCCCCCACATGGTTGGATGGAAGGTGAGGATGAGACCCTATGTATCCATGGATTAATTTGGGTTCTAGTGGATATACACAATGATATGATGTGGGAGTTTCATTATTTATCTTGGGAAGTTCCCCTTAGAGTCACCAATTTGTACTGTGACTTGTGACATCAATACTAGTGGCAGTGTATGAAGCGTGAGGTAGCTAGTTTTGTTATGAGGTGTTCCACCAGTCAGCAATTCAAGGTGGAACACCAATGACCATATAGTCTTTTACACTAGTTACCTAATCTAGAGATTAAATGGGATGATTTCATGATGGATTTCATGACTGGTTTGCCGAGTTCGCCTTGAGATAATAATGTTGTGTGGGTTGTTTTTGATTGGATCATGAAGGTTTCTTTATTCTTATCGATAAAGGATAAATTAAGTTTTGAAAATCTTGTAAGGTTGTATATCTGTGAAATATTATTACTTCATAAGGATACATGCTCTATCATTTTAGATAGGAATTTCTGTTATACATTACGTTTCAGGAAAAGCATCATGTGGGTGCTGGGTACATAGGTTCTTCTAAGAACAGTATACCAACCAATAGAATGACGGCCAATCAAAGATTACTATATAGGTGACAGAGGACATGTTGAGATCATGTATCATAGATTTTTGGAGCTCTTGGGAGAGGCACATTACCCTGGTTGAATTCACTTATAATAACAGTTATCAGTTGATGATATAGATGACACCTTATGAGGCTTTATATGGTAGGACATGCTGATCACCCATGTGCTGGTTAGTTGTTTGAGAGGTAGTTTTGTAGGCACCATGTATCATTTAGGAGACTACTGACCATGTCTCATTTATTTATAAGTAGATATATATATCATAATTTTGTCATAAATATTACACTGATCGTGGAAGATGAACCCCATAATTTAAGGTTGGGGATTAGGATCTCTTGTGTGTTTCACCAAGGTTGGTACACATACAAGTTTGGAGAAATGGTACAATTTCAATGATATATATCCGAACATTCTAGATCTTGGAGAGAGTCAAGTCAGTAGCCTATTGGTTACAGTTACCTCAATGGTACTGATGCTTTCAGGATGTCTTCCATATATCTCAGCTATGTCATTATCATTCAGACTTGTCTCATGCTTTGCAGCCTGAGGAGGTTGAGAATCTGGTTGGTGCATTTTTTAAGTGAATATGATTTGTATCATTGATAGGAGCATGATGGTTCTCTAAGGCTGATAAGTTCCCCTAGTACGGATGTTATAGAAGCACAACTGTTTACTGGACAAGACATGGGGGCGGGAGACTGATGTAAGCTCTCACTGGCCAGATTTGTTCTCAGAAGAATCTTGACCACACATTAGAGCTAAATTCAGGGGTGAATTTCTTTAAGGGGTTATATTTCAAGATCCTAGTTTTTTCTTGAGGAATATATATTTTCATTCCTTTTTAGATAGTTGTTTACTTCTATTTTTGGCATTTACCATATGTTCGGTCATGGGCCAGTTGGGTTGTCTTTGGGAAAGAAGAGGTGGGATGGTTTTTTACTAGTCGTAGGCAAATTAAATGACTTGTAATTAGGATACACATTGTGTAATCAAATTTCAAGATGTGTAATGGTCCATCCATGACCATTCATGGTGTGTAGGCTTTCTTTTCTAGAAAGAGAAAATAGGGCATTACACACCATATAATGTAATTAAACATCAATAATTTCCCAAATAATTTTTTTAAAATGGGGCAGTAGAATCTAATTTTTTTTTAAAAAAATTGATTCATTTCCCCTATTTCATGTACAATAAGATCCTTTTATGCGTAAAGGTATTCTTTTCTCCAGGTTGTAGATTCAGACATCGTTTATTTTTCTATCGGTTTCATTGGAACCGCATATGTAATATTTTTGATTCCTTTTTAGCCAATATTGATTCTTCATAACAATGTTTGTTCTATTTGGGTTTAGGATCATATGTTATTATTTCCTAGTGTTCTTCATTTCTTCATATTTTTCCTAAATCAAGCTGAATATAGACTCGATACTAAACGATCACTCCACTAAAGGTCTAATGGGGGTGGTCTATCCTTTTTTTGGCTTTGGATGCTTTATAGACTTATCACCCTTTTTCCTACCTATAATTTTTAGCACGACCCCATTTTGAAGTGTTAATCTATAATAGATAAACTAGGACATGTTAGGGACGCCCTTAGATTTATTAAGATACATTGGTCATCATTTTCACCAACTGGCGGCCATCCATGGGGTTCTCTATGCCTTTTCATTGGTTTTGACGTTTGATGAACAACCCAAGGGGTGTGTTTTAGAGGATTCCTAGTTTAAGAAAGATTATTTTTAATTAATGGGGGTTTTTACAAGTTTATAAGATGTAATTCCCCATTGCCTTGTGTTAGTGTATTATTCCATGCCTAACATGATTAAAATCTTAAAAGGAATTTTTTAAATTAGTGGGTATTCTTGTTGGATGTTTTTAGATTGGTAAACCGGGTTGTTAACAATTGTGATTAATGTGTGGGTATACCCATTTGATGTGATAAATAGATATTTGTGATGAATGGGTGGTTATACCCATGTGACATGATTAGATTTAAATGGAATACTTGTGTGGGTATACTCATGTGTTGTTTTAGTATGAAATGTATTAAATGAGTGGGAATTCATGTTATATGGAATTTATTGAATGAGTTTATATGAGTGGGGAGACAAATATGGAATTTAATATTGACATGATGTGAAATGGATGTATGTTTTTATAGATTCCATGGGATACACTCCATGTATATAGAAAATGGTAGTGGACTCCTTGGATAGAGAATTTTCATAGGGTCTTGATTCCATGGGATTCCTCGGTTCTTTCTACCACTTCGATCTGGCTTGTTTGGACTCGCATTGGACATGTGAGTACACATGATCCTAGACTCCAACTAGTACATATAAAGAGTTTCCATTGATATTTTATTGGGACTCGATGAGGATTCCATGGTTTTAACACCTTGGATCCAGCCCTTTGTGGTCTACTCTTCATTATATGGATTGGTTATAGAAATTATAAAAAACATAATTATATGGAATATCTACGGGATTTTTATATAGTTTCTTTATATGTCGAAGCTGTGTGGATAGGGTATTGATTGATATATGTTGAGGCTGTGATATATGTTTACTTTTATTATAGCGTCATTGTAAAGAGTTAACACTTATTGCAGGGAGACATGAAATGTTCTTTGGTATTACATGTTATAGTAGACATATGTCAGGAGAATTAACATTTATGTTACTACTTACACTTGTTGAACTTATTTCATTATGTTTCTAATTACTTTATAGACCATTTGGTGGAAACCAGTTGGGATGTTTATCTCACACCCTATTTGGGCCTCCATGGGGACACAAATAGATTATATGGTTATAGGTGATTATCAGGGAATGCTCTCAAACACTATTTGTTGACCATATATTTGAAGCAAGGTAGCATGGGAGCAAGATGTGGCTTGCAATACTACGGGACAATTTTTCCTTTTTTCATTTTGGATACTTGTATTTTATGGTATTTCCATGTACATTTTTGGATGTTTTTTTGAATCAAATATCATATGAATCACTTACTATGATCCCACTTTTTTAGATTGATATTCATTCCTATTATGTCTATATTTTATGGTTGTTTTAATACTTTGGCTATATGTATTTTATGGAATTAAACTATAATTAATGAGGAAATAGTCTCCCTAATTACACAACTAGGCACATCTTGCTAATTGGAAGACTCTAGAATTTGTAGAGATGAACTTAAGGCCATGTAGCCAGCTGGGATCGGGGCACTATTGAGTGGCATCCGAGTCTTGGACATTACAACTGCATCCTGATCATGTTCTTATTTTTGGGACATGACAATGATTCCTATTTTTTTTCTTCTCAATTTATTTCTATTACCTTCTTTTGTTATAATCAAATCTCTAGGTTTTAGGGATTCTTCAACACTCTTTGGTTCAAACTGTATACAAAGTCTAGTATGATTCAAATTCCACAAACTTATTTTATTTATTATACAATTTTTTCATCAAGGATGTTTCTCAGATCCTATTGTTTTCTATGTCTTCAAACCACTGATCAAATTTTCACCATATCTTCCACCTCTATATATTTTTTATATTCTACAAGAGATCTTTGACAATATGGTTTCTCATCCAAAATACTCTGATCCTATCTGATATCTTCCTAATGATGTTATATAATGTTTTTTTCAATGGATAATTATGTTTGTAAAATATTTTAGTTTTCCAACACAATTTCACAAAATATATTAATAATTTTCCTTATGTTAATTTATGAAACTTATAAATTAGTGTACCTAGTGAGTATTCAAGAAATTCACCTTCATTGGCTATCACTTTGATGGTTTCTAACTTTTCTTTGTTGATTTTTATATAACATATGATGAAAAATAATTTAATTATATTAAATATTTTTTCATTCAAAACCATACCTTATATGGTGTTCTTACTAAATTGTATTGATGTAGACATTGGTTTTGAATATAGACTGTCACGGTTTTGGCTTCTCACTAAACGTATATCCGGGTTTTATGATCTGGTAGGACTTTTATTATTGTTTCCACTAAACATGGATTAATCAAATTATCTACTCCATTTTGTTATAGAATTTATGTAGTTCTATACGCATTTCGTATTCTATAATTCTCACAATATGCCTAAAACTCTTTATTTTTGTATTCTACTCCATAGTTAGTCAAGCAATATTTGATAGCACATCCCACAAAAGTTTTAAATATTCATGAAAAATGTATAAATGTATAAATATATTTTTAATAACTCTACATAAAATAAATATTAGTCATATGAGAAAAGTTATCAAAAATATTCATTAATTACTTCTCTTCATTGGTTGATTTAAATGCCATCGGACTACACACATCTAATTGAACAAACACAAGAGGTTTCTTTATTTTGATACCCACCATATTATACCAATTTTTAACCATTTATCTTTTATGTCAGGTGTCACATGTTTTGTTCCTCTCATGTTTTATATATGGTATATTTACAATGTATTAATCTCTAGAATGGTTATACAGGATCTATTTTCAAAAATAGAAAAGCCTCAAATGCCAATATTAATCTCCCCCTTCCATGTTCATGAAGTAATTATCTTGATCATTGTAAATTTTCAGTAAATTACATCTTATTCATTATCCCTTCATCAATATTTTTCCACATATGAACATTCTAATGATATATCCATTCCTCAAAAAAAATCATTGCATTCCCATTATCTTAACAATGAGAAAAACTCATGAGATATTTCTTCAACCAATTGATAAAGTGTATGTCACTATATTTCTTATCACTTATTTAAGTATTTCCATATCCTTCAAAAGTTTCTATCCATTTTTTATGAGACTAAAATTGAAATTATAATATCATTGGATATATGTTAAGAATTTCTTTTTTAGTTATCTATTAAAATAAACAACTATCAAGTATCCATGGTATCTTTCTTTATATTGTTTTTATGTGACCTAAACAATCCTTTATTATTATTTATTATTAGTAAACATTATTTATTTTGAATTATATTATAACTACAATTGAATTTTAAGAATAGTAATGAAATAGTTATGTTTTTTTCTGAGTTGAAACCACCTCCCACGAGTCTCCTCAAGAAAACTAAAAAGATATGTTTTGATCAAACTTTCCATTCAGATGTTTTATCATATTGAACTTATAAATTTCTATTTCAATCCCCCTAAATTTTGTTCCTTTATTCTATTTAGTGAGTGGGATTTTCTAACATCAAACATATTATTTTTCCCAGATAGATTATATCGTCAAATTATTCCTTTAAATTAAAACCTTCTCAGATAATATAAAGGTTCCTAGAAAATTTCTCATTATTCTTCCATTTAATTTGTAAAAGATTATTATTATTACTCTTATCATGATTGGTGGATTTATAATTTATATCTCCCTTTCCCTTATTCTTATTCTTGGAATTCTTCTTCTTCCAAACCTCATTGTCTATAGAAATTTCAGCAAATTGCTTTTTATTTACAATGGAAGTTTCTTAATTTTGTTAGTGATACCGTGAATTTCTTCTTCTATTTTTCACCACAACCACTATCTATATTTCAAGAATAGTTTTCGAGAATAGTCTTTTTGGTGCCATTGGAGAATATCATGTTTATTGCTAGAACTATAAACTTCCCTCACTGCTTTTTCCCATTCAATAACAATATTTGTATCTTTCTTAAATACATGGAGCGTACTTCTTGAGTAATTTATAGTATCCACAAACTGTTAATTGATATATTCCAATTATTCATTATGTTTAATAATATTTTTAATGTATTTATCTAGAATAATATCTTTATCATCAATTATTTAATTGAAGAAAACCAAATTTCGTTTGGACATCACTTGTATCACAATAGTGCCTTTTTATTTTTACTCATAAGATATTTTTTTAATGAATTATTCTAAAATAATATTGATTTATTTTCAATTTCAAGTGTTTTATTTCTCTTTCAGAAGACCATATGATCCATCCACAATTGAAACTATTAAGGTGTCTCATCATCATTACATTCTTAATCTTCTTATGTCCCTTGTTATTTATAATTCATGCAGTATTCAACCTCATTTAATTTAGATAAGAAATTCATTATCCCTTCTTTATCCACATTCTGTTATTCTCTTTCACATTCCATATCAAATGATATGAAATCAAGATTTGAGAACATATTCTTCTTCTTCGAGGAATTTTTCTTTCCTAAGACATTAAATAATTATACTCCATTATAACAAATTTACACCTTGTTTCTTCTTAAAGACAATTTAGATTGATAAAAATATTAATCTCTTAATTCATTTATAAGTAAATTTTCTAAAACTTTTCAAATATTTCCAAAAATAAGTCACATAAATGTAATCATACCATTATATTTAACATTTCCTTTATAAATTCCTTTTTAGAACAAGTATATAAAAACATTTAAATCCAAAAATTATCTTTAGGATCTGTTTCATCCACATTATACATCCATGGATCAAGATGTTTCAATAATTTTAAATCCAAATTCACAGTATAATTATCTAAATTTAATTTTGTCATTAGGTTTTCATTCTTCCCATCAAATAGGTAATAAATATATCATTTACTTTATTGATTTTTCACTTATACACATCTTGATCCCTTATAAAAAATTTCTTTGATTAAAAATTATCTATAAATATTTTCATATGCTTCTTCACTATTGTAGAATCAGCAATAAATTCTCCATATTATCGAGTTAGTCTCAATATATTTTTTACCTAAATGAAGAATCCATCGACTATTTCATATTCTTTCATAAAAAATCCTTTAATTGAGAATGATATATTTATAAATGTGACTCTTTTATATTCAATTCTTCCTCGTGGATATCATATAGTTTACTCTATAATCTATTTTCTTCCTATTACTCCTGAAAAATTATTCTCCAATTAGGATGAGAGTAACACAATTCATTCTCTCTCATTGGATTTAATATTATTCATTAAAATAAAAAAATGGTTTTCAAAATATTATAATGATATACATCATTCTTTTTTCTTTCAATATTTTTATGCTGAGTGATAGATGATATAGAACTGTACCCTCTCTCCGTAGATGAAATCCATTTCCATCAATCATAGGGACTATCATATTATGGAAATTATTCATATACTACATAGATTAAATACCTTTATATCAATTATATGGACTACCTTATTCTAGAAATTATCCATAGACTCCATAGATCTAATCTATCAAAGTTATTAATTTGACAAGAAACTCTAATCCAAAGGAAATGTCCGCAGTCCCACTATGATAAAAAACAATCAGAATAGCTTGTTAAGATTCCAACATGACAGTGATATAACATATTTTTGTGATTCATCATAGTTTGATGTTCATTAATTAGCTGATATGAAGAAAATACTACCATAAATTATATTACCATTGTATATTAGGTTTATATATTTATAAGATTATGATAAAATCATAAAATAATGAATACCATTCATTTCTAAACTAATTGAATTTTTTCAACTATATAAGAAACTACTGAATACATAACATGTATTTAATATATATAATAAATACTTCTCAAAATATATTATTCTAAACATATCATGAGTAATTCATTTCTTTATAACTAAGGGGATATAAATATAATAATGTGAGAGAAAAAATGCTTAGTAAGGGTAATCATAAAAAATTACAATCAAATATCATAATTGAATAGAATATTATCCTAAATAGTATAGATAGAATAAAATATTGAAATAGTTACATAATGGAATGAAACTGAAATCATGATATATACAAGTATAATAATGGAAATAAATAGATCACCTTGATAACAATAATTGGTTCCTCATAGATGAGATTCATAATTTCCGATCGATAATTCCATTGCCTAAGACAAGACAACATGATATTAGACATAATGATATTAACATCAAGGCCTTGTGTTAAGGAAGTATTTAATTCTCTTTTTTGTATGCTTCAAAATAAACTAGTTAATTTTCCACATGATACCTATCAATGCGTTTATGGGAGATTTTGGGCCCCACTAATCACTATGTATGTGTATTTAATTCATCGTATGAAGAAACAAATAATCTATAAAATACATAACCAACATTCCTTAGTAATCAATAAACATACACATTGATATAGCTAGTATATGTATTGTAGATATTCCCCCAATCAATAAATTGAACAACATTCTATGTTATAATTCCTAAAATTGACACTATATAGGGTAATGGGTATATAGTTAATTCAACGACTTCTCTAACCACTAATGAATGTAATATAGGTGTACAGACTTCAATAAATAGAATTAAAATTATATTTTTCTTATAAGATGTGTATTTCAAAAAAAATTAGGTTTATAAACATTCAATGTCTATGGAAGACAAAAGCAATGATGTATCCTTTCACTCATTTAAAATAATATAAAATAATTCATCGAGATAAAGAAGGGGGATGCCATTAATTTAATAATATAAATGAAAATTAATTGAGGCATAAATTAGAACATTATAAAATAAATTAATTAATAAGTTAATTGAAGGGAAAAATACCTGAATGAATAGAATGTGTGGGGTCAGTTTCACATACATGAACAATTTAGGGTAAATTACGAGTGAAGGGGATATGAAATTTAAAGGTGAATGTAAAACTCAATGAATCACCAGATAAAATGATGAGGGGGTTTATAATGAATAAATGTTACTCATATAGATTATCTTTTAGAAACAATCTTCATTGATTTTTTTTTCAATTCGACAACACGTGCCACTATTACAAATTAAGTCGGGATTTATTACATAATAATACACATAATAAAACCCAAAAGTAATAAAATTATATTTTATATCATAATTATGTACTTATAATAACATCTTGAACATGGAACAAAATAAATTTTTTGAAGAAATCCTTATGATTATCTTAGAAATCACTAGTCCTATAAATCTTCTTGGGATAACATTGGGATGTATATAAAAATTGGTGAGCTATAAATACTAGTAAGGTTATATAAAATAAGAATAGAATGAATATATTATTACTTATTAGATGATAATAATTTAAATTGAACATAAAACTATTGAGAATTATAAACATGAACAATAAGGAATGATATAGCATAGTGATACAAAGGAATCATGGGAAATGTGGTAACAACACTAAACATGACATTATAAATATTAGTCAAGGTAAAACACCAAGAAAAATTAACCTTATAATCATAGATAACATCCAATACAAAAAAAATTCATCTCATGATACAAAAAAAATCACCCAATTCATTATATCTCAATCTTGGTGCAACCATCATAATCATATAATGTACATGCATAAGTGTCTCACATATATCATAAAAATAAAAATATATTTCATCACATTTATTCCCATGATTAATTATTGTGTATTAAATATATTAATGTCATAAATAAATGAATTAAAGTTAAAAGGGGTCAAAAACCAAGAGTGGAAATGGTTATGGGCATACAGTTTACAAATTTCTAGAATGAAATGTCATATTGACGTTTCGTCAACATAATGACAATACAAAATATTAATAGTATTATTTAATGAGAGAGAATTAAATAATAACTTTTCATTAAAAATAAAATTTAAAGGGATATGAATATACATAATACAATATAAAATATTTTGAAATAAATGGCAACAAAAAAATAGTTGTTGAATAATAGTTTTGTGTAAATATTCACAATAAAATTTTGAAGTATAACAGGGGTACATAATGAATCATGGAAAAAATTAATGACAAGGGATGTGATAATACAATATGAATCATGTGTCAATTATCACATGTCAATAAAGAGGGATGTTATATATTTGTATAAAAACAAATCCAATAAATATTATTTATATGATAATGTGTATTATATAAATAAGGCACTTGAATAAAGCGGATAAATAATTGATTCTTTTATAGTAAGGGCATAGGTAAATGCTATAATGAGAGTGAATAGATGATATATAATATTTATAAAATAAATTGAAAAGTATATTTATATTGATAATATCATTGAAATAACGAAAATTGATGTCAAAAGGTATACATATAAGTAAGGTTCTTAAATTGAAATGAAGAGGGAGAGTTCCATCACTTTGGGTATGGAAACTCACATGATAATTTCGACAGAATACATGTGGTAAAAAATGATTCCTAAAATGGTTTAATGAGAGTTAAGGGTGTATATAATAAAATTTAAATAAAACTTTATGTAATATTAATTTAGAAAAACATACCTAAAACAATACTAAATTTATATTAATATTCACAACAAAAAAGAGGTGCTTGAGTTAAAATTTGAGATGGAGATCCCTTAGCTTGGAAGGGTGATTCCAAAAGCTTGGGAGGAGATTATTGAGAAATTAGGAGAACCTATGTAGCAATATATATATATTGGAGGATATATTAACAAACTTATACATGATTTTTGGGTTAATAGTAATGGGATCATGGGTGGGTTAATATATTAAAATTAAGGTGAGTTCTTTATTAATTCCCAAGCATAGGTTTTGGACTCTATATATTAAAAATCCCCAATTTTCCCGTATTTTTGGCAAAAAAAAATTACCAAAAAATATTTACATTAATTAATTTATAATTACAAGGATGAAACACATTAAAATATTACCCATGATGATGTGCAAGTGAGTCACGTTCACCAAGAAATGATTGTGAAAACATAAAATATAATATAGGTTTGGGAGGATTCATAAAGGATTCATAAATTTTATTATATATAATAAGAAATATATTATATTAAAGGAGAAACATATATTTTATATTTTATACACTATATGGTATATATTACATATTTGGGTCATTATGATGTCAAAATAAACATTGTATACTTCTACAATATCTAATTGTTTTTCAAAAAATTTGACTCTCCCAGAAAAATATGACAAAATAAACATTATAAAAATTCAAAATGAGGATTAAAATAATTATATTTATTTATTAAAAATAATTCATTAAATATAAAAAATTAGAATTTTAATTTAAAATACCCATTTATTGAAAATACTAGTTTTTTGGCAATAAAAGTTTTCTTACACTTACAAAAATTACATTTAAATTTAAAAAAATTATATTATAATTATTATTTTATATAAATTTTTTAAAAATTCTATTTTATTAATAAATACTTTATTTAAATAATTCATGAGTTAATGAAAAAAATATTTATTCATTAAAACTATACTTTACCCCAAATAAAATTTATGTTTTAACGTATCAAAAATCTAATTTTTATCAAAATCATTATTTATTCATTTATATTGTTAAAAAATAAATATAGATATTATTATATTGAAATTAAATTATATATATATATTAATACTATTTTTATAACTCTGTTCACAGACCCTGTTAAATTATTTATTACATTAATTATCATATATGTTGCTTCTTCCATTATAATGAATATTTACAAGGATTAATATTTCTATTGTGAAAATATTATGTTGAAATCATTACCAAATATAAATTATAATTATTAAAAAAATGTAATACATATTATAAAAATTCATCACAAATAGTTTGGATAATTATATTTTAAGTAAAACACGCAAGCATGATGGAAATCAGTTTCATGGAAAAATGAATATTTAATAAAAATGTGACTCTAGTTTAACTCTAAAACTAGTATTATTCATTATATGAATTAAAAATAATAACTATAGATATATAATTTAAAATATTAATTTAAATAATTTATTATTAGGGGTAATTTTAAAAAATTATATTGTAGACACAATTTGCATTTAAAAAACTTCTCTAAAATTTGTGTTTTTAAGATTAAAATAAACATAAACAGAAATCTGGAATAAATATTATTTAAATGAAATTATTTTAATTAAATATAACTCAATAATACTAATGATACCTTAAAATCTAATTAACATAATTATTTTACTTTTAAATTTCATAACTTATCAATATAATTGACAATTTTACATAAAACTTGTATTTTTCTCTATGCACTAGAAAATATTTTTTTCCAAAAAATACTAAAAAAACACAAAAAAGCTTATTTGGTTATGATAATATGATATAATAGTTTTTATATTACAAAATAAAATTTCAAATTTTCTAGAACACAATTATGATATTTATCTCACAATAATTAATAAAAAACATTTTTCATAAAAAATATATTTTGAAGAACTAAAGAATCCAAATAAATTGATTTATTATTTACTAAGTATTTATGAATAAATTTATAATGATTGTTATATATATATATATATATTTGAAAGTATATAATCCTATTTATCTCTTTAAATAAAATGGATAAGTTAAAATTATTGTATTTAAAAAATCATAGTTTTTTTGTTTCCGTGATGGATGACACCTATGGTATCAAACAAAGCTTACATATTTTAAAGAACATTTTTTGTTATATTATACCCCAATTTAAGAAATTTCTTCCTCACAATATAAAATTTATCTTCTTAAGAAATATATTGTCACATGAAAATATATTTATTTAAAACCGACATCTTAAAAAGGGTCAATAAAATACGCACTTGAAAGGATAGAAATGGAAGAATGATGGTCATCACAAATAAATGTTAAAAACTATTATAACATTAGTGGTAAGTTAGAAAATAGAAATTGATGTTAAAAGTAACGCAAGTTATCTAATAGGGTGTGGCATATAACATGGTTTTGATAAAGCAAACGATTAGAAAACCATAAATCTATGACGGGTTAAAAGGCCATAAATTTATCAAAAACGATCATAATATCTCCACATTTTTATATTAATATAATTTTACAAGAGTTATGTAATTACATTACCATCTAAACTTGGGACAAAAAAACCACGATAAGTATAATTTCATTCTTTATTTATTTTTTGATAAAATAATTTCCCTTAATCATGAATACATGTGATAAAAAAATATGCTTGAATCACAAGAATAATATTATAAAGATTAAAATAATCCACTAATGAATAACATGCTATTCAAAATTTATTTACTAAATCCAAAATTTTATCATATAGTAAGATAATAACAAATGAATAAAACTTAATATATTAATCCCCAAAAGTAAAAAAATAATCCAAAAGGTTTGACATAGATTATTACTTAAATAAATTCCCATATATCCCAAATAACACAAATAACCTCAATATTAAAAAATATTTTAACCTGAAAATTTTTCCCATACCGTAGGGTCCTGAAAATTATGTTAAGGAGAAGAAATACCCCCAAATCACATTTCATAAGGAATCAAACACATCTATAAGTTTATCATGGTGAAGGAACTCAAATTGAGTTGTATTTATTTGAAGGAACATGAATGGAATCTAGTTTTCAAATGGTCCGCATACCATCACTGGGAAAGGTACACGAAGAATATGGATCATGAACTGCTAGGTGTACAGGATGGTCTGCAAACCGATGGCCCACGAAACGATGTCCAGCAAGTAAGGAAAATCATGAACCGCATGGAAGATGGTTTGAATACAATGTCGTGAACCCCAATGTTTTCATATTAAGTATATGATCAGGGTTCGTTGAACAATTATCAAAAACCAAAGTCTTCACAATCCTCGGTTGATCATCTCTTCCATGAGATAGATAATTGCTTCAATGGGCCTCTACAAATGGTGATGTGTGCCCAGTACATATGATCCCTCAGATGGTTTATAAAGGGAGAAAAGTATAAGAAGAAAAGTGATAATATAGAGAGGAGAGATATAGATTAAAGGAAATGTGACAAAAGCTTGGGGAAAACTCAGAGGTTTTATTTATGCTATTGTCTTGTTTCGTTAGTGAAAAAAACCACAAACCACTTCCTCTATAGGTACCATAGGCCGCAAACCATAAAAATGGGGGAATGAAATAATATTAATAGAACCATGAATCCAACTAGTAAACTGTGAACCAAAAACATATCACGGATGAATCTATTGTGAACGGTAATTCCTCCGACCCTCCTTCAATATGGCGCTCTGCAGAGCATACCACAATATAGACTGAACCCAGCACCTCGTACCCAATCGACACATGGATATAACACAAAGAAAAACGGTAACCTGCAAACCACACCAGTACTCAAATGTCCCTATTGCTTGCATACCACTACAGTATGTGCTGCCATCAGAAATCTATATTAGAAATCAGTTCATGGAATAGGGTGTTTTTTGGTATTGTTCCCTCTAGTTCCAACCTCACCCCTCCATTACATCCTAGTCCCCCATAATCCATCCGATAACCTGTTCTCTAGTGCTGGGCCAAATCCTCCTCTAATGCCATCGGACCCCTTTGATCAGGCTATGAAGAACATCAGCGTGCCCACTGATTCTATATAACCATGGTAAACATAGTCAAGAATGCCCTCCCAAAAAAGGTGCGGGATTCAAGAATGATTGTAAGGATACATTCCCACAGTAAGCCTGAGTCCAACCTTAGGATGCAAACTTGAACCTCCCCATTCTCGATATTAGCGGTTATCAGTTTCATTTCTATATAATGAGGAACAATGATCATCCAAAGGGTTTTTGTTCTCTCCCCCATTTGGTGAGGAAGAAACTCCTCCCCTTCCCAGAATGTGGTATCGGGCTCTCCCACTAATGTATGCCACTAATCATTTGAGGAAGTGTCGCGCAAGATTCAATTTCATTTCACATTGAAAGGTTCATTTCGCCACCCCCTCACCCACAGTCACCCCAGCCTCTTCTACCACGGGCTCTCCCTCTCCCACCAATAGAGGAGGAGTCATGTGAATTTTTGAATCACTCACATCCTTTTGTTTCTCACACCAAGCATTACTCACATTGGCCTAGAGGTTTGATAGGATTAGGAAATCATCATATTAATCTGATCTATGAGAATTTTGATTCCTAACCAGATCTGGATATGTAGGATGCCTTCTAGAAGGCCCGATCTCAAAAGGCATACCATCCCAAAAGGGCACACCCAATCAAGTCCCATAAAATAGGCAGCTTCCATACGTAATATCCAGACCATTTGATCTAGGAGAACACTCATTCCATACCAGATCAGGATATGTAGGTCACCTTCCAGATTCCCCGATCTCTAAAGGGTACCCATCCCAAAAGGGTACACCAAACCATGTCTATTAAATGGGAATTTTTAATGTGTAATCCCCACACATCCACACTACGTTGGTTCTTGATTCCTCACTAGAGGATACGAAGGAAGCATTCCTTGTCGGCCCGATCCCAATATCAAGTAACTTTCCTTCCTACTTAGATGATTATAAACTCCAGGGTGCCTCATAATATAGCTATGTCAGCACCACCTCCATGGAATCAAACATATTCATGATCATAATGATCTTTCAAAATAAGGGTATCACATGGTTAAACTCTTTTGGAATTATCCCAAGATTCACAAACATATGAACACAACATAAATATATACGAAAGTCATAGAACAGGAATGAAAACTCCCATGAAAGGGTGTGGTGAGCCTGGCCTCCCATCCTCTTGACCAAAGGAGTCCTCAAGTGTCATTGGTCAAATCATTTCTCGATGACCCCCAACCATGGGAATGTAGGTCCATGAATCATGGATAATAGGGTTGTTGGGAATTCATGGCTCCATGAATAAACCCATTGAAGACTATTCGAGAAAGTTATATTCGATAAGGGTCGGCTGCATGAGTGCTTAACCCCCACGTAATCACCTGCTGAGGCCAATAGTTCCCCACATTGTTAATTCATCTTCACATAAATGATAATGACACTGAACAGGTTGAAATTCAAAGACATCACATCTCTTTAGAAAAAAGATATGGGTGATGATCCTCATCTTTCCATCTGTGCACTTCCTGTAAGCATGCCACCATGGAGGCAGAACAAAAATGGTGAACCTGATGTGGATCCTTAACCAAGGTGGTGGTTCTACCACAATGATAAATGATTGAAGGACACTGAATGTTGCACCATTTTTTCTGACCCTATAAATGGAAAACATTCTACAATAGAGGTGGATCAAAATGATGAACCCGACGTGAATCCATAATCAAGGAGGCGGTCTCACCTCACTCAGGTCCCTTCACCCCACAGTAAAAGAAAAGGGTAAGGGGGCCAAGATGAAACACCAAATATAAATGTGTTTAAAAGAATGATACTTTGATACTGTTTAGGGGTATGTGTATCATACAGATATTGTAAGTTACCACAGAGAGACCGTTGATCCAAATGACAACCCCACGCTCCATGAAGATGCACGCATCATTGGTCCCACATGCCATACCCACATTCCCCTTTTTTGGGAGTCTGTCCCCGAATACTAACAACAGCAACCTCCCATACCTTAGATAGGTAGATGAATTCAATCCTGATGACTTCATCCCATCTACAGAGGAACCCTACCCATTGGACTCTACCAGAGAGTGTCTCCACTAACACCATATGGACTGACCTCTTCCCACAAAGGCGTATCGTAGGCTGAGGTCACTAACCAAAGTCTAGGAGACCCCGTCCCCTCAGGCTGCCTACCACGGGCAGCAAACATATAACCAAGGACATGCTATAACCATGGTTCCTGGGGAGCAGCTCCTCCATACTTACATGATGGAGTTCAATGTGCAGACACACAAATCTACCCTCTCCACTCAATCCTACCATTTAAATAGGGTGTCACAATAAGAGAACATTCACGTTTATGCTAGTGTTCGCCGGTCGCGTCATGTAGACAGAGTGGAAAACTATAACCAGATGAAAATATCTACCAACATACAATAATCCCTTTATCCAAATAGTTAGGCACTCAGCTATATGTTGGCACAAACACCTACAGATTCACTTCCATCCTTCCATAAAAATAGGTCAGAAACATTCTATATACAAGTAGAAATTCATCCGGATACATATGAAGTCCGCCATCCAAATAGTGTAGTATGAAAATATGTGTAGAGTCAAATTCTTTCAGATGCATACAAAGACCATGAGAAAAATAAAGTGTCAAGCTAGTAGATGAGAATCACCACCCATGAATTTGGAGACCACCAGTCAAATATGGTGGCAACCAGAGAAGACAACATGTGACAAACTCGTTCATCTATCACATTACATGGGAACTGCTAGTATCTACTGGAAATTCCTGGAGGACCAGAGAAGGCACAAAATCCTACACTGACATCAGAATGAGGCTTTATACTTGTTACATCCAAAGATTTATCTCATCACATCCTAGCCACTATGGAAGATCATATGTCGATTCCAGATCGTATCCTCCAAACATTCACAGATATCATTGCATCGATGAAAAATGCAAGAAATCGATCCCATGACCTGATTTTCTCGAACAGAATGGCTCCCTCGTAAAATGAGTAAGTCACTCCGAAGAAGTTATGAAACTTTTCTCCATTCTAGGAGGGTCTATGTCAATATCCCACGACATACGGAAAAACATATAGTGATCAAATACCTGTTCCGACATGGGGACGCCGATCCATTATAGTGGTCACTCTAAATCAGAAATATTTCAATGCCAAAATTCAAGATGCTCATCAAAATATCTAAAATACATCACAAGACTCAATAAGATAAGGACCTATATATGAAGGCCATCACCATCAACATATTGCTCTTATTTCCCACATGTGTGCGCCCAAAGATGAATAGTTCCAATGGAAAGATGAAATTGAAGAGAATGTACATGATACTACTCTACTAGAAGTTGTGGTTCTCAACACACTCAAACACATATCAATAAATGGCTAAGACTCTATCATTACCTTACCAAATTATTGGAGTGGCAATAGCAATTGCAAAGGACCACCACATAATGTCACTACTAGTAGCTCTAAATGTCCTCTAGAGAGCACCCATGAGGGCTTTATCTGTGGGTCAAGAATTATTGATCATCAGAGCTTATCTCCTGATTCACATTGGGGTATCCCTCCCCTTGACCAAAAGACCAGATAACAAGATGTTCCTCCCCTTGTTGTCTTCTACCCTGATGGTCATCCCCAGGGTATATTCTATAGATATGCTTCTCCTTGAAATGTGACATCAAGTAATGATGGTAGTCCTCACCATGATGATAGTCATTGAGAAGTACCTCCCCTCAATGATAGATGATGGGAAGGGCTTCCCCACAGTAATTCCAAGAAACGAGAAGGTCCTCCCCTCATTGTAGTACATTCTGAAGGTCCACCTCCGGATGTACAATGTAGAAATTCTCTGGGCAGCCAGATATCATAACATGATGGTAGAACTTTCCATAATGACGTTCATTGCAACGGTCCTCCCTTCAATGGATGTTTCTATGAAGGCCATCCTCACAGTGATGTTAAGAAACATGAAGGTCATCCCCTTGCTACAACATGCCTTGAAGGTCCTTGTTAAGGTATATGTCGTTAGGAAATTTCCCACAGTCGGGCATCAAGTTTCCATGGTAGTCCTTGCCATCACTGCACCACTTGAGAAGGTCCTCCTCATAGTCAAAATACATGTTTTCAAGAAATTACACCTTTTTCTAGAGCAAATATGAGAAATCGTTCCAATGTGGAGGTGCTCGGAAAGGAGTTGGACTCATCGGGCACTCAGCCTATAACGAGTGATATTCTTTCAAAACTAGAGGATGACCCATGCCCGTGATCATCTTCTGAGCCCCCCTTGCAGAGTCTATAAATTGATAAGGCTCCAACTAGACATGTAGCTTGGTATTAAGTCATTATGAAGCAATCAAGCTGGTCATATCAAGTAGAAGATCCTCCATAAGAACAACAACATGATATGTTTCTTGTGAGAAGAAAAATACCTAGAGATAATATACAGCTAATGAATTAGACTACGGCTGCCTCTCACTTCAACGTAATAAGGGAATTGTCTAGGGAATGCACACATGAAATTCACCTCAATATATGTACAACTCTTTAAAAGATAAAAAAAATTACGACAATACAAAGGGTACATGGACCATGTAAACACAATAGGGGAGCCTCCCCGCCTGGTTGACTTGGAATCCCTCTCGTCCGAATGGTATCCACAATTATTAAGGAGAATGAAAAACCTTGAATTGATATGCCTCAATGAAGTACATTAATTTCATCACCTCATTGGAAATTCCCTAGTTTGAGTTCACATTCGTGGGTGGGGAGAACATGGAGGTTTACACATCACACCACATCCTGTCCAGTAGGCCCCAATTGAAATTGACATCCTGTAATGTCATCACCCAAAGTCCATAATCAAACATAACCCCTACAGAATAATGATGGAATATTCAATAAAAATTGGCCTAGAGTAAGTCTCAAAATAATTAGGTCTATAGAGAAAAAGAAATCGAAAATCTTCTGACGTAAGTGACAAGGAATATCTCGAAGGCTTCCTGCTAAGGGAATCCAAACAGCATGTAGTGATAATGTCATAAAATTTCCATAGACACCATACATGCCCAATGCCAAACATTTCCTACACCCGCGTGGGAATAGGTGAAATTGAAATGGTGGATATAACGGTGGCTACCGATGTGATAAGGGAACAACCCTAGCCCAGGGGCATGGGGGGATTTTTAATTCAAAATGACCATGTAAGGCCGACAAATTCAGGCTGCATTGCATTGAAAAGAGAACATGAATGACCCTAGCCCACAGGGCTGGGGGTATTTTTACCTCAAATCCCTGCATGGCGGACGTCTGTCTTCCACCACCAATGAAGAACGATGGACATATCTGTTACCTTTTCCACTACTTCTCATGGTTTTCACCCTCCGAGACAAAGGCACATTACGAGGTCAGAAAATAGCTCCAATTGGGTTAACCTTCATCATGAAGCCCAAATAATACTGCAGAATGGAAGGAGAAAGTTCTGTAAATGGAGTTAGAAGCCTTCTTAGCATTCCGCATCAGTCACACAATCGCCAATGTAGTATGCCTCAGTGAACGTGGTGAGCTTCAACCCCACAGGTCTCATAGGATATGATGTTTGGGGAGAAGACACCAAGGAAGATGGTTCCCTCCAAGAGGCATTCCACACAAAGCCTGATGGTGTGCATACCTGGGACTAGAGGGCGGTTCTAAATCTGGGTGCCCCCTCAGTCAATCCAATATTACCTCCCCCATGAAACTCCACCAAAGAGAAAAATAAATCCAAGGTTGTATATGACAACCCTTCTCCTCTGCATGAGAGTGTGTCCC
The DNA here is from genome assembly GCA_963277665.1 of Viscum album. NCBI lineage: Eukaryota > Viridiplantae > Streptophyta > Magnoliopsida > Santalales > Viscaceae > Viscum > Viscum album. Next base: position 2,000,975,717 of record OY728145.1, read on the forward strand.
TCATCGTTGAGGAAGGGATTACTATGCATGAGGAAGAAGTGAAAGAGCTCAGATGAATCAACATCGAGGTACGTTGACGGAGTTATCTCACTAGATGTGTTCCCTCAACGGAACATCAGCAGGTGCACCCAGAAGAGGTTCTCTTACCAAATTCACTCATCATAGTGAATTATGAAATGTTTATAGGGTTGTTCAACTAGTCCATGGAAGGACATCAAGACTTCCACACATTGGGAAGGCATCTAGAATACACCCATGTAAACCCATAAATGCTGCCCCCAACTGGGCAACCACCCAAAATTCCAGTTGGGCCAGCATGCCCAATTTTTTCCCCAACTGAACCAAATCAATATCAATCACGATATGATATAAATAAAGGGATATTAAACATATTTTTTTAGATAATAGCCCAACCAAAATCCATGGAAGGGCGGCACGCTCCAATAAAAACAGAGCGAAAACCCTACTCGAGTGGGTGAGCAATGATCTGCAACCACCAAACATCCGGAACCCTATATTAACATTATTCAATCGATTAGGGGATCTAGAACAACATTTTATGCACTATGACTCTTATTGTGACCCCATTGTGGGTACTCCAGAGTAGGAAGAAGTGGTAAAACTTAGGTTCTTCATGCGAACCCTGCAGGGCTCAGCTGTCGTATGGTATACTAGCATGTTAGCCAATGCAATCGCAGGATGGGAGTACCTTTAATGACAGTTTCACTTCAAGTTCAGTTCGACACTGCCCAAGACGAAAATCTGTGAACTATTAAACTACAAGAAGAAAGATAACAAGAGAGTCTTAGATTTCATTTTCAGATGAATAGCCCTGACAAATTACCTAAATCGTCCACTCCCCCATGATGAGATTCTCACCATGTGTATCGATAAACTTCGGGATGCATTTCGAACACCACACATCCCCATTAGGTACATCAGTGTTTTTAGATACATCTCTAACACTAAAAAAAGGATATAAGACTCCTTGAAAATGACTAACCATAAGCCACGTGTGTCCCCATCATACCTTGGGAAAATAATGGGATATGCTAAATCATCTTCTATCATGATTCAGACACCCCCGGAACCAGCCCCAATTGTGAGGGCCCCACTAAACCATGTGGGAAACCTTGGATGCCACCATCCACCCCCACATTGGAAACATGAGTGACAGGGTGATACAAAATCAATTCAAAGAATGAAGAAATAGAATCTAATCATTTTGTGATGACCATGTCCGCGAATATTTCATAACCACCATGAATTAAAATCTGTGTCGGATGCCAGAGCCAATGCGATCCAACGAAGTGCGTCTCGAGACAGTCCAAATTATTGTCTTTATCATTAGATACTAGGACACACCATGTAAGAATTATTTGTTTTTAATGATCTCTTTCAAATGACGGTGGATTCTGGGCAAGTGATGTTGGGCCAGCTTCCAGCACTCGTGGCGTATGTTTCCACCTCCAAGTCAAGAGAGGCAGAAGATTGGAAAATAGTCACTGACAAGAAGGAAAATATTTTGGACAACTAGATGACCTATAACGCCGCCAACCAATTCCACGACATCCTCTAGGCACATTTAAAACTACCTAATGTGCCCTGAAATGATCCTAAAATAGTACAACCATCTTTTTTAGCCCCACGGTCCTCTGAAGGATAGAAGGGTAGAAATAAATAGCAAGAAGATGAGATAGTACCAAAGACAATATTAGTCTTGACACTTTAGGACATCATGCCAATAGACTTGGTTCAACGGGCACCGCCCCTCCAAAAGGTATAGTTAGAAGGAGGCTGTCATTCATGAATAGTATCAGATCTTGAACTGATCTTCAGCTCCATTAATGTCATTCACTTGATGGACGCCTTCTCTGATGAATAATATTTCCATGAACCCAAATTCCATGAGCCCAACTGCAAAGCCAGAGGAAGAGGCTGTAAAGGCTGGAGGTTTCTCAAAATGCATGGTAATAGTTGGAGTAAAATTCTTAGCCACACCACAATTAAAGCCATTAACATTGTGGAAACTGGAGGAAGGACCCTCTGGCAGATGAAAAAAGGAACCAAAATTCTCCTTAACCCATGTTGGAGGAAACCCAAGCCTAGTTATATTAGTGTATCCATTAGAGGATGAACGTATACCAAACTGTCCATGGCTAATATGTGGACCAGTCCAGCCAATCATGGGAAGGATTGGAGCATCGCCGGCTCCTACTATAGTGGTCGAACGATCTACATCCAAAGATCAAACCCCTAATGTTTCAATAAAATAGAAACCCCAAGCTAGGGCATACCGACCTTTATAGAAAATGTATGACATTTAATTTAGATGGCTTTAGTACCAGCAATGCTTTCAATCCTCAATGTGTTGAGTTTGTCTACTGATCTTAGGGAGGCACTCATTGATTCCTTGTTAATCCCCTAGGAGTTTGAGGATGAATTATCAACGACTAAATTCTACCTAACATAGACTAGACCCAAAGAATGTAACACCATCATTTCTATAAAAAATATGGATGATGATTTAATCATGAAAGGGAACATCAAACCCTTATATGTGTCAAGAAAGATAAATGGAATTGATGTTTTGAGGATCTTCATTGACAATGGCTATGGACTTAACATTATCCTGCTGGGAATGCATTGTTGACTGGGATATGATGAAGATAGATTGACACCATTCACTACAACTCAGCTGGGATGAGACTAAAGTGATCAGAAACCATTGGGAAGAATCAAGATTAAAACTTTCCTTGGAGATATCACATCAGTTTTCTAGTTTATGGTGTTGTGACAATGTAAGACCTTCAATGTTCAGTTAGGAAGGCCTTGGCTGCATCAGGAAGATGTAATTCAATCATCATACCATTAATGTAATAAATATTGAACTAATGGAAAAAATGGGACATTTCACGCCGATAAATCCACATTTGATTTCTGTGAGTTGCATTACATCGATGCAATGTTCTATGAGTTAGAGGAAATACACATTTCGACCGACAAAGTTGATTGGCTCAATGCCCCAAATGGATTAGATATGGATCTCGTGAACCATTTCCAGTAGCATGGGGCAGAAGTACGTACTACCCATCAACCATTTTCAATGATTAATTACAAGCCTGGATGCAAACATAGTTGTATACATGGTATCTACTTTACCCACTAAGTCCGAAGAAATAGAATAACGGGCTAACTCCCATGTTGTCAGGAAAATCCTTGTCTAAGATGCTCAAATCCCATCCTTGGGACATCAAACTACTCTTGCCACACATGCTAGGGAAAAAGATGATTTCATTCCCAATATTGTTGAATTTATCTCAAAAATTCATTCTCCATCGGAAGGGTAAGATGATGATGATGACGAAGGTGAAGAAGAAGAATAGGAAGAAGACCTCCAAGATGCCCCTCCTACATTTAAATAAGGTGTTTCCACCACAAAATATGAACTTAGAGAGATAAATCTAGGCACTGAAAATGATCCACATCCCACTTTAATCAGCATGGATATGCCTTTTGAGGAACAAGATTCATATACCTCTTACTTAATGAAGAATTGAGATGTTTTTTCATGGAATTACACATAGATTATAGGTCTCAATCATGATGTCTGCACCTATAACATGAGTTTACCAGAAGATCACCGAGGCTATGAATATAAAGCCAGAAGGACCCACCCAAATCACACTACTAAAATAGAGGCTGAAGTTGACAAAATAATCAAATAAAACTTCATACAGATGGTATAATATCTGATATGGCTAGCCAACATGGTCCCTGTAAAAAATAGTAATGGAAAAATTATATTTTGCATCGACTTCAGGGACCATAATCGGAAATTCAGAAAATATGATTTCCCGGTCATGATCATAGATTTTTTATTAATCCAATAGTCAGATATGAATCCCTCTCTTTAATGGATGGTTATTCTGGATAAAATCAAATCTGGATGGCCTAAGGAGACGAAGAAGATACCACTTTTAGGGCCCCTCAGGTGTTGTTCTGTTATAATGTGATTCCATTCAGTCAATAGAATTTCAATGCCACATATCAGTATGCCATGCATCACATCCTCAATCCTTTTTTGGAAAATACATCGAGTGATATGTCGAAGACCTGGTTGTTAAGTCACAACAGTTTTCGAACCACCTGGACGACCTTGAAAATATCTTCAACAAATTGAAACAACACAATTTAGAGATGAATCCCTTGAAATGTGCCTTTGCGGTTACATTGGAAAAATTTGTCGGCTTCGTCGTATGTCATTGTGTAATCGAAGTCAACCCTGAGAAGACAAGGTCTATTTATGCCATGTCCCCACCCTGCAACCTCACCAAGCTGATAGGTATCCAGGGGAACCTCTCATAAATTCAACACTTCATAGACAACCTAGCATTTAAATGTTTACCTTTCACAATGCTCTTGATGAATGGAGTAACATATAAATGGGATAGCGATTGTCAAGAATCATTTGAAAACATCCAAAGATATCTCCTAATCCCTAAGGTTCTTATCCTACCAGTTGAGGGGAGACTACTCATTCTCTATGAAACTCCCATGGAACGGTCAGTAGGAACCTTCCTTGTGCAAAAAAATGATGTCGGCAGTGAGAATAGCTTATACTACCTCATCTATAAAATTATTGATGAATAATCATGGTATTAGAAGTCTGCAAATAACTTCATGGCCTTAATCATCGTATTTTAGATTTTCATTCATTACCTATAGCACCATGAGGTCTAACTAGTCTCCCACTACAACCAGATTTGGTATATCCTCATCCATCCCATGCTAAATGTGTTCCTATCACGATGGGTGTTTATCCTGAAACAGTTTGACATTCGGTACGTGCATTAGAAGGCCATTAAAGGCCAGCCGTTAGTAGACTTCATGTCCAATCACTCCTTCAATTAGATGACACCATTGTATTCCAAAATTCCAGATGAAGAAGTGTTTTCCACCTAGGAGAACCCCAAGATGTGGGAAATGTACTACGATGGTGCTTCCCAAAATCCAATCGGGAAAATGATGAAGTATCCCAAGCTCAAAAATGTGAGGCAAGGAGATTTACTCGTATCTATTAAAAAATCCATCTTTTCTTACTCTTTCTTAATTTTGGAAAGGTGTATAAACAATGAAGTATAGTATTATCCCCTCATTGCAGGTCAGAAATTGGCACTCTATATGAAATCCAAACACATAAAAAGAAATGGTTCCTCAGAGCTAGTCATCAAACATGTTAATGGTGACTATGCTATCAACAAATAAGTGTTGGTTCCCTTGATGACCCATGTTTGAGCACTGATGGTAAAGAATCCCATGAGAACCAATGTTGTCTCTTGTCCCCTGGTCACAGAATGCTCATGGCGATGCTTTGGAAAATGCAGCAATAGCCTTGGTCGATCCTGACCAGGATTAGAGAGTCATTACCATTGCTCACCATCAGATGGTCTTTGTCATTCATCCACAGAAATAAAGATAAAATTGATGAAATTATCCCAGTTCTTGAGCCTTATGGTCATACCACTGGTTGGATGACACCCATCACAAAATACCTTCAGAACGGGGATCCCCCTCCAGTTATGGATGAAAGAGAGCAGGTATGAAGGCGGGAAGTCATTTTTACCCTATAATATGTAGTGAACTAAGAGAATATTTTCTATAAACGAGGTCTTGAAAGATTCCTTCTTCATTGCATCGATGGATAAGAGGCTATTGCAGTCATAAAATAAGTTCACGTCGAATCTTTTGGAGCACACCAGTCTGAATCCAAGATCTCTCACGAAATTCGAAGGCTTGGGTATTACTGGCCCACCATGATACACAATTATTCAGTATTGACTAAAAATATCAATTCATTCCATGTTCATGATAATTTCATACACCACCCAATGGTGTTTCTTCATGTGGCTAAATACTCCTGAGAATTCATCACCAGGGGTGATGGTTGTTTTAGGCCCTTATCCTCTCGCTACGTCCAGAAAATTCAACTTCATACTCACAGAAACCGCCTTCATTTCTAAATGGGTTAAAGTCATACCCCTTAAGGAATTCGGGGTGAATAACATCGTCATCATTGTGAAGGCCAACATCATCACCTGATTTAGTTTCCCTCATACAATACTAATGGACAACATTACCAAATTATGTTCAACTAAGCTGGATAATCTATACCAGGAATATAGAATCCAGTCTAACCACTCATCTTGCATCCACATGGTGGCCTATGGGAATATAGAAGCTTTCAATAAGACTCTGTCCAACATACTTCAAAATTTGTTTGACATGGAAAATAAATCATGGTCATACAAGCTCTTTTATGCTTTGTGGGATTCCCAGACCATGACCCGCACTTCCACTCGGGCAACACTATACTCAATAGTATATGATGTAGAGGTGGTGTTACCTATTGAAATTCATCTTTTATTACTTTAGGTATCTTTTTTCAATCAAATATCGATAGAAGATAAATCTTAGAGAAGGTTTGATGAATTGGAGTAGTTAGACAAAACAATTAATACACTCTACACCATATGGAAATCTACCAAAACTGGATTTCCCAAGCCATCAACAAATTGGTTCCCCTTCGATAATTCCTTGAAGGAGAAATGGTGTTAGTCCTAAGAACCCCAATGATACTAGGGAAGATTCACCCAAATAGTCTACCAATGTGGGATGAACCATATGTCATACATCAGGTCTATTCAAATGGAGTGTATGCCCTGATATCTATTGACGGAAAGCTCATAATGGCTCCCACAAATGCGATGTTATTTTAGAAATACATTGCATAAAAATTCCCAGTATCATTTTCCAAACTCTAAGACCATAAACTATGAGTAACGGTAAATCTCCAAGGTAAAGGTAAAAACTCTATGACATTAAACTATGAGTCATAAGAATATCCCCTCGTTAACATGCAAACTCTAAGACCTTAAACAATGAGTTAAAAATGTCCCCATGGTCCAAAATCTATGACCCTCAATTATGAGTCAAAAAGGATTCCCCCATGATAAGGTTCAAACTCAAATACCTTAAATGATGAGGTAAACAATATTTTCCCATATCTATGATCGAACTTTAAGACAATAATCAATGATTCATAAAAATGTCTCCATATTATGGTCCAAAATCTTTGACCCTAAACTATGAGTCATAAACATTCCCTCTCTTATCATAAGTCTGAGCTCTATACCTTAAAATGTGAGTAAGACCATAAACATTGAGTAACAAAAAATCTTGTAAATATGGTCCAAAATCTAAGACCGTAAACTATGAGTAACGAAAAATACTCAATTTTAAGGTCTGAGCTCAAAGACCTAAAACTGTGCGGATAAAATGCTCCTCATGTCATGGTATAATCCTTAAGACCTTAAACTACAAGTCATCATCCATTCAACATGACATTAAAATATAAGGAACATGTCCTCTCCATACGTCATTAAACTACGTAGCATAAAACATCCTAATTCGATGACAATAATCTACATGATCTTTCACAGAAATATGTGTGGATTGATTCTTGCTCTTGTAGGATAAGTAGAGATGCCACAATCACCGATCATGTACCAGCCCCCATAAATAATGAAATGCTTCCATCACACCCCCTACATACCCATATTTTTAAAGGAGAACCTTATCACTCCATGTTTCTCACACCGAGTACAAATCCCATGAGATTAGGAATGGTGGTAGAGATTATCCTACGAATGTCAAAAATGGGGTTACATGGATGACCTGACAACAATGATGGGTAGAACGAAAATGAATCTACCCATTTGACAGAGCCAAATTAGTATGCAGCACGCACAGTACTACATACAGCTTGATTCCTTCCCTCACAGGATACATAGAGACGCCGCAATCATCTATCCTGGTCCAGGCCCACCAGGAATGAAAATGAAAAGGCCCCATCATATTATCCATCATCTCACACTTGAAAAGGAGACTCTATAACAACTCCCTTTTTCTCACATTGAGTATAAATCACATTAGATTAGGATTGGTGGTATGTTTTCTCTTATAGAAGTAAACTAGATAGGAGTATTGTAGGCTTGGAACCCGTATCAAGTAAAACCAAAATGCCCTCAAGTGTCCTAACACATCGAATGAAAGTTCGTATGAAACTTCTAGAACTATGTATTGTTTCATTCCTGCTCTCTCCAGATACATAGTGACTCTCGGTTTGACCTCAAGAGCCATCCACTAGAAAAAAAATGCATGTTTTCCCCCATATGTTGGTCAGACATATGTGGAAGCTCCAATAAGGTCATTGTTAAATGTGTTATGACTATTATTATATTCCAAGGAACACATTTCCCATAATTCATAGTCCATACCTTAGGAAAATATGGATTCTCATAATCATACAAGGCCATCTAGGATGGAAGGCCAGTGTCCTGTAGACAACATTGATTGACTATGCATATCATGCCCCAATGGCTCTACATATTTCTCTCACAAAAATGGATATAAATCAAAGGAAAATTCTTCCCTATGAGATTTCTCTCCAACCATAGAATTCCTGATGGCTTCCAATCCCCATGTCATCCCTCTGGATTGAGGTCACCCTTAGGATTGTGGTTTACACCTTCTATCATCAGTCACATCTAATGAATAACGGAACACCCAGACTATGATTAACCTGAAAATTTTGAAGTCCTCTACTAGGAAAAAAACGTCCTTGTCACATGACGCTAAACTATAATGCCAAACTCGTCCTCACCACAGGACGCTAAGCTGCAATGCCAAAATTGTCTTCATCGCACAATGTTAAACTGTAAAGCCAAAATTTTCATCACTGCACGATGCTAAACTGCAAAGCAAAGTCTTTGGACTAAAAATACCAACTAATGTTGAATTAACAATTCATAGAGAGTGACATAAAACCCTTGTGATATCTGGATTCTCATAATGAGCATAGCTCACATGAGGTTGTGGAACTTAGCAAGAGATCCGCCATGACATGTTGGAAAAACAACCCAGGAATTTGGTCCTAACAATATGAACCTATAAGGCTTATCACAGTTCCCTACCCTAAGAGGATCCTCATGTCCTGGCCATGTGATGCTAATTGAGTGGGTATCCCAAAGATAGAATGAATAAAACACCCTGTGTACGGGTTCAATCTACGTAAAAGTCATCATTCTATGAGTAAATCAGAGCTGAAATGTCCACAATATTTCCTTGTGTACACCATCCATATTCCAAACATCGTGTTTTAGGTGATCTTGAATCCAGAGAACCCTCCAAGGCCATATGGGATTTATGGCCAATGTCATTCAGACACCTTTGATTGATTATTCATATCATGCCCCAGGGGCTCCACATACGTCGCCCACAAAAATGGTCATCAATCCAAGGGAAATTATTCCCCAAGAGATTAATCTCCTACCTCAGTACTCCTAATGTCTTCCATCCCTCATTCCACCCATCCTAATTCATGGGCCCTCAATGTCATGGTTTACATTTCCCTCCTTTCACACATCATGGATATATCGTAACATATGTGCCTGATTCACCTTTGGTCTATTTTGAGGTTTCTAAAAGATATCTCGTCCTTATGATTGATTTTGACCCGCATTCAAAGGACTAGTGCCCCACTAGTTTCAAGGTTTTCCTAAAGAAGATCGTCTAAAAAATCTCTTCATTTGGCTAGGGGAACCCTTGCTCGAAGGTCACACACCGTATTCAGAATGTTCCCAATTTTCATAATCCCAAAAGGCCATCAGAGGAGGAAGGCCAGTGTCCTGTGTACAACTTTTCATGACTATCCATATCATTCCATGATGGTTCTGCATAAGTCATCCACAAAAATAGTCGTCAATCAAAGGAAAATTCCTCCCATGTAGAGTCATTTCCATCCTTTGTATGCACAAATGACATTCACGTCTTGTCACACCTCATGATTCAGAAATCTTCTGGATGACGGTTTATGTACCTCCTTCTTCCCAAGTTCAACTGGCATAGAAAAGACTATTAACTGAACTGACCATTTACAAGTTCTCCCTCACGCAAGTAAGAAATGTGCAGGAACGATTGCCCACTCAAGGCTGATATGAATGTTCATAATGTTCTCAGACATCAATACTCAATCTATCCACCTATTGTGGCTACCAACATCATGATAAATCCTAAAATGTAAAAAATACCACTATGCCATTGGAAACAGATGACCAGTGACCTATGGACACCTTTTCATGACTATGAAAATCATTCCACAGTTGATATGCATAGGTTCCCCACAAAAGGGTTGTTAATAAATGGAAAATGTTCCTTAGAAGAGTCCTTTCCTACCACTTATCACAAAAAGCGGCTGTTGAGCCTCATGCATGTTCAGAATCCAAAAATCTAGGGTCAATAAAAATCCCTAACTCGAGTCTGCTGGATACTAAAACATTCCCAACTAAAGATCTCGAGTCGGGGTCTTACCCTCTAAATATGGTCAAAGTTGATCGACCTATAACATCACTAATAATTTTGATCGGTAGGACTATGAACATCCAAGGAATGGAAAAGACTCTACGCTCTCAAGAGGGTAAATATACAGAAAACACCTCTGGGAAAAAATCTGGTATTGGTTCATTAATAAAAAAAATCATTGGGACATTATAAAAGGTATAAATTTTGATAGGTTAAAAACCTGCAATGGGAAGCCTATGAAAAATCCATGTTATTCCCACAAATCCCATGTCAAAGAGGATTATGAAACAATTAGGGTAATAATGAAAAATAGACCAACTTTCATGAGTTATTCCATTAAAACTCATCAATAATCATACTACACTTGCTAAGTTCATTGGCTTCGGCAAAAATTATAGCTCGATTCGATTATCTAGGTTTACTGATTTCATGTCATGGTTTAAAATTAACATTTGACTAAAATTATCTTGACAGGAAAAGGAAAAAAGAGGGAAATATGATGTATATTAGGTCCATAATATTACATGAAATATATGGTGGGAATCCACAACCTAGAGCCTCTCCATGAGAGTATGATAATACCATTACAGGTGACATTCGACGAAGTCACAAAGCTGGATCAACAATTGGTGAAATTCCTCCACAGCTTCACGAAGCATCAATGAGTTCCCAGTCTCAACTTCTGCACTCACTTGCAGCACCTCCACTAATCTCGGGGCTTAGAGGATGGTTCTCTTTCCCTCCTGTATTCTTTTTTTCCCTTCCTTAATGGCATATGCTGCAAAATCCTGCTTCTGTTTCAGCCATACTAGTTGCTGGCTTTGTTGTTCCACTTCCTAGTCAAGTTGTTCTATCAAAGACTCTTTCTATGTGAGCTCATTTTGAAACATTGCAGTTGTTATAGAATGAGTAGTAGCTTTATCAATGTGGACTTGTGTTGTAGCTACTTGAGGAGTTTTCTACTCTTCCATAGATAGACGAGAATGATGTGCACCCATTGCATCCCAAGCAGCAAACACTCGCCTTATTTTATCCTAAATTCCATGATAGTTAAATCCACTGAACCACAGAACCAAAAATTGTTGGTGTAAACTTGTAAATATTTCTAGTATCTCATCCAATAGAGTCTAATATATTAATCCCCATATGTTCCTACATGATTTTTTCTGAGTATGATGAAATTCAGCCAGGCTTTCTTGGTCTGTCTCGGAATAACTCCTTAATGATGAAATGTAGTTGGGAATGAACGTCACAATAGAGGGACTTGGTTTTGCAGCTACAACATGGCTTTACCCAGCAATAGCCTTATCTATGTTAACCATAATAGATGGAAATATAGGGACATCCAAAGTTTCCAAATATTCTATTTTTGATTCCGAGGATGAAGATGAAATGACAATACCTCCAACCACCAAAGTAGTATCGTTTTCCATAACAGGTGGAGCTACAAATTCATTCATTAGTTGCACTCCAGGGATATGAGAGAGTGCTGAGGACCTGGAATCATGACAAGTTAGAATAGCAGTCCTCAAGATTTCCCTTAAATGGTCTCTAGTCAGTATAAGACTTGTGGGGATAGTCATTCTGGATAAGGATATTGGTCTCAGAATACGGGAGGAATAAAACATAATTGTAGAGACACCAAGATTGACGTACATAGATATTACATTACTTTTACGGAATACAAAATACATAACAAAAACAAACACATAAGGTCTATAATATTTTAGTGTCTTTGGAAACATGGAACGTAATCTTTTAATCGTGGTGAAATATCTTCAACATCTCCCATAAAAATCATCCACTTTTTGTTTCCTTACATAAAACCTTTCTTTTAATCTTGGGGGAAAATAAAACATAAAAAGGGTGAGCTCAAATGCTCAGTAAGGGTAAGAATGGATAAAATAAAACATACCATATACATTTGAACTTAAAAACATGAACGTAATGTTTAAACATCAAAATCTTGAGTAACGACTTAAAACAAGGAAGTACATAAGGCATATATCATAATGGAACATAAATCATGATAACATAGCATGGGAATAAAACATGTAATTGTGGCATCCATTAAGCACATGTAATGATTTCCATTGTAGCCAAGGAATTTCTTCCAAGACCATCTTAGTGGACAAAGTCCCTTTCTGAATCGAGTTCACTCCTCATTCCTGTCATGTAATACTGAACCGGATTAACATACCATTCCAGCCATGTCTATCTCATGTGATATAAATCATTACACAATTCATTGGAGGGAGATATATGTCCCACCCATCTCATATTGAAATCATTATTTCTTGTTCCACAATATAAACATAAATAATTCATCATAACCCAAGAATAATATGGGTTTCATAAACATCATTCCATCATAACATTATCCATCCCAACAAATTGGATATCAATTCATCATTAGAAAAGTGAAAACATTTAAATCATAGATACATGATACTTGAAACATAAAAATGTTAAATAATGTCATTTTAGATGAAAATGGTTTTGATAAAACACTTGAAATGAATTATTGGCGAAAATATCCTTTTTTCTTCAAAATCATTTTATTTTCACAAAATGGAATGCAATTTTAAAAGAAAAAGGTTCTGTGGAAAATATTCATGAAATATTTTGAAGGAAGCTTCATGAAAATAATTCTTTTATAAAACTTTAAAAATCCTTTCATGCTGTATACGTTAAAAAACATTCTTCTCATACTTTTTTCGGAAAAGTCAAAAAGTACCTTGTAGGGTAAATAAAACAAAGATTCCATTGATACCTTGGGGTTAAAGTAAAATGGGTAAAAAGGTATTTAAACATACATTAATACACATTTATAAAACATGGACATGGATGATAGCAATAACCCCAGTCAATACTTATGAATAAGCAATCTCGGATAAAAATGAGATTTTCACAATTATCCCTTACCTTAGGTCCGATATGCTTCGTACATATCCGAACCTCCTGTATAATGATATAAATAATGTCATTGACTTATTAAGGAAGCATATTAATTGTTATGATAACATATATGGTTCACTTATGACTTTATATTACCCGTTCTTTTAGAAATTCCATCTTAAAGAGTGTTTTGGGTAAAATCGTTTAATTTGTCATCCGTCTTTGGACTTTGAGTTATTCATATGATTACATAGATCATGATTACTTAATTAAAGAATATAAAACCTGATTTATATATAATATATATTTAGTATATACATATATATAATAGAACAATAAATGGAATGAAATACACTGTTCAGGGAGACGGTAGGCCGTACGTCCGCATGAACGTTGTTTTCGTTTCCTCATGAATTGAAGGGATTTAATTAGATGGAATACATATATATATACATAAATACAGTATCATTATTATATAATATATTTCATGATTACTTATTATATATACTTTATAATCATTTATGAATGGTTAATCATTGATAATGAATCTCATCGCGTCGTGGAGACGGTATTCCGTATGTACGCATGAGCGATGATATCGTTCCCATGATCGTGAAATTTTATTGGAGTGTATGTATACTATTACAGAACCAATATCACTTTAAAATAATCATATATATTTATTATTTACTCCATTATACCCATCCAAGTAAGGTGGTGGTGGAAAATAGATTACACCACGGCGTGGAGACGGTATTCCGTACGTACGCACGCGCGGTGATTTTGTTTTTCGTAGGATGGATAAATGGTGAAATAGGGTTGTTTCATAGTTATAATAAAATATCAGTATATGAGTGATATTGATGTTATTACTTTATAATGAAACAAACTAAGAAGAATAAGTGGAAGAATAAATAAAGTTGAATGAATAAGTAACACACATTACCTCTTCTTTGAAGCGCCTCTTTGAGACCTCCTCTTAGGGCACTAAAATTGGTCTTTAAAGAAGTCCAGAAACTCTAGGTTGTTTCTAGGGAAGGGGATAAGAGAAATTTTCAGGGTTTGGCCATGCGAGAAGGCTCAATGTGGTGTGAGGAAGAGAGGGAGGGGGTGCCCCTTTATAAGGGAGGAGAGGGGAATCTTTGGAATAACTAAAACAATTATTTTATTATAAAGTAATATTCAGTTTTTGATAGCTCCAAATTGAATTATTTCGAATATAAGGTAAGGATGGGTCTAAATCCTCTCATAAAATAGAATTTAGACAAGTTTAGGTCATTATATTAACCTTAATGTTTAGTTTTAACTCTTAGTTAATTAGATTGACATTTACCATGTCACTTTGTATTTTTATCTTATATAGTTAATAAACCTACCATATACATCCATGCGACCCTCAAGTGGTCCATTAATGATAGACCTATCACGATATAAGTATCTTGGCCGAAACTTAGATTTTTACGAATATAATAACAAATAATAATAAAATATTTGTTTTAAAAACTATTTTATGTCAATTTTGACACTATTTGGTAATTGATTTTTGTAAAAATCATACCAGAATGATTAGTTTTCAAAAAGTTAATTAAATAAATTATAACATTTCATATTAACATATAAAATTATTGGAATTAATAAAAAGTCTCAAATTTCATATATTTGTGTATTTATAACATCAATTATGTCAATATTTCATTAATAAGATAATTACTGCATCATCATTGTGTAATAAATAAATTAAATTATTACAAATAAAATACCATTATGTATGAAATCATTTTATCTTACTAATGAATATTTATAGTCGAATTTATCTTATGTATAACCTTATATTAAAAATGATTTAGTTATTAAACTTTGATTTTAACTATTTTAACCCTTCTTTAAATAAATTAATAATAAATGTACTAATCTAAACCAAGTGAGCCTAAATGGTCATATATTATTCCTATGGTTTTTTTTGGAAGAATTAAACTAATCCAATAGAATTAGGACATGTTTTAGGGTAATAATAATATCATTTTTACCCTTAATTACCCTATTTATGTTTAACAGTGGTAAAAAAGAAAAAAGGTACGATTCACCAAAAATTATTTTCATCTCATTGAACCACATTTCAGTCCTTGACATTGACCATGTCTCTCATATTTTTGAAATTCCACTCACAGTAGCGGTAAAATTATGTTTTATTAAAAATTCAGTTTTTTAACTACCACTTAGTGGTTTCACTATTCCTCAAAAAATGAATGTTTCCAGAAAAATACCAAAAATCAGGCCTAAGCTATATTTGATATTATGAATTCAAAAATGAGGTCTATTTTACCAAATTCATAAAATATTATTTTCATTAATTAATTTAAAAATTAATTCACGTCGTCAAAACTAATATCGTGTTCTTAAGAGATAATAACTATCAAAAGATTGACTCTTGTTTATGTCTGCTTTAAATGTTAAATTACATCCAATGAACAACATTGTATTAAATTGTAAAAATATATTCTTCAAAACCATTCAAATTAGTAATTTATCACTATTAATTATTTCGATTATAAAATTAGTTTTTAATTAAAATTTAGTAATTTTCTCTATTAATCAGAATATGATAGTTATCCAAAAAGTACCAAAATTTCACCCTAACCTCATTCCGATATTACGAATCCAAAAATGAAGTCCATTTTGAATGGTAAAATTTATAAAATTTCAAAAACTGTTTGTTACTATTCGTAAGAGCTAGTTCATAATAATATTATAATAATATCTCGTTTAGTGAAACTCGATATTGTGTACTACACACGCTATCGAGGAAGGTCTTTATTGCGTGTAATTCAAGCCAAGTCAGTGCTGCATGTAGTAAAATCTCTGTTTGGTGTTGTGTATAACATAATAAAAACTTATTTCATTTATACTTTAAAAAAAATCTATACATAATGTTTCATATAATAGTTACTACAAAATGAACTTCAAATTGTGTGTAACGCGAGCCAAGAATAGTGTTGTGTATACTACATGAAAATAAGGTGTTGTGTATATCAAAAGATAATTTTGGTGTAGCGTACAACAGAAGACATTAAAAAGAATATTTTTCATAAAATCTTGGGGTGTTACATTCTACCACCTTAAAATGAATTTCTCCCTCGAAATTTGTTGGGTTTATAAATGGTTTACTACTCGAAAGTTTCATTAATAGAAACCCACATCGTAAAACGGAATACCAAAACTTTTCTTTAAAAACTAAAGTATGAAACACAATGGTTACCGAAATTAACTCATCACTGGGTTTCCACGTAGGATAACATATGTGAAAATATGGATATGGAAGAAAAATCTAACCATCACGTTATGATGGAGAGTAGTAGAGAACATGGATATGAAAAGGGCAAAAATCACAAATCCATAAATTTGTGATGATCTAAGGTACCATCTGATTGATCGGATATAAGAGAACTAGGACAACATTTTTGGTTTTCAAGATCATTTCCCTAAAGTTGATGAAATTGGAATTAGAATAAATACTTTCGTGATTTTGGTACAATATCACCATTGGTCGTTCTATGGAAAATTTCCACTTCATCTCTTAATGAAATATAGTTGAATTTGTCATTCATGATATGTTAGCAGATCATGTGATAGAATGATGGGTCATTCCATCTGTCTCAAACAAAAGATTAGAAAAGTTATGAAAAAATACATAAGTCCATCTATAGTGATATTAATCATATATGGATCCTAAAATAGACTTATACTTCATATATCTTACTGCTTAATATAATAAAACTAGTTTCTACAAAACATGGACTTCCTGTAGGCTAGTGGTAGGCGATAAAGTCCAGTCGCACTTTGGTTGTGGGTTTGATTCCCACAGCCTCATCCGATGCGATGGGTAGTCGCCCATCCTGCAGTTTCCCCTTTTTCTAAATCTACATTACTATAAAATCCCATCAATAATATCAAAAAATGTTTTATCCTTAAACAATACTAACTTATTTCAAACATAATCCATTCCAATATTTAGACTTATCCAAAATATTGTTGTCTAATCTCATATTATAGTGAAAACGATTACCAAAGAGTTCATATAACAAGCTTGTTAATACCATCGTTGATCCCCATATATCTTGAGATATGTCTTGTTCGTCACATTCCAAACATTATATGGCCTTAATCATGTATTCTCTTGAAAAATAAATACCCATTAAATCTTAGTGAAAACACGACTGCTGTCAAAAGTTAACTCTTTTCACATACCAAAACCTCAAACCATGATATAACATTTTCCTTATATCAGTCATGAGATCGTGAATACTGTAAAACATTTCATTTGGTCCTTATCCCTTCATTATGTGCATATCATATTATTTCCAAAAATATCTCAATCACTTTCCATGGTTACCGGTACCCTAAAGTTATTGAAAACCAAAATAGAGCAATGCATAAATATTCCAATATTCCACGATACTATATATAACATTATTTTGGAATCCCATTACATAAACACTTAATCATCCCATCACATCATTGTCATATTCAACATCGCCAATAATGAATGCATGTGACTTCCCTTTGTCCTTTTCCTTAAGTGGTTTCTCATGTCGATCATCACTAACCCTTGTATTAGGTCATTTATTAGAATAATGCCCCATTTCATTTCACTTGAAGAACTAAAGTGTTGGTGGTGCCTTCTCTGCAGTCGTTTCTTTATTCACATCATTAGAAACCCATTTTCCATTACCTCGACACTCAGCTGCTCGATTACCTTCTTTTCCACACTTAAAAAATTTTCTAGTGCCTTTAAGACAATCTCCACCATGCTTCTTTCCACACGTTGAGCATAAGGAAACATTCATCTTATTTTCACCATTATTATGAGATTTCTCCTTGATAGCACAATGAAATTTTTTTTCATAGATACTGAAGTCTCTTATAGCTACTACCCTTCGAATATTTGGTTATAAGCCACTGAAGAATCAATCAACTTTACTTTCAGGTTGGATGATAAAGCCAGATGCATACCTTTCAAGCCTAGTAAAATTCGCTTCGTATACAACAACAGATTCATCATCCTTTTTCTTTAGTTCAAGAATCTCCTTCTCTATCTTTGTTCGAATAATACAAGGGAAGTACTTATTGAATAATAAGTTCTTGAACTCGTCCCGTTCCATGGACTCAATTTCATCTCTTGGCCTCGTATTCTTGATTAGATTACACCATTGATCAACTTCACCATCAAAACGATATACTGCTAAGATGACTTTATCATGTTCAGAACATTGAAGAACTGAAAATATATTTTCAGTGGTACTGATCCATTGTTTAGAAACAAGTGGATCTGAAGACCCACTGAATGAAGGTGGACATTGCCTCATGAAGGATTCAACAGAATGTTTCTCCTTTCTCTGCTCATTTTGTAATCTAGAATGATTCATATCTACTGTAAGTATAGAAATATGATTGTTTACTCCATCTCCCAGGACATTGGTTTGGTCATGAGGACAATCATTGCATTGTCCATTACATTGATCAACACGGTTCTTTCGGGTTCCATCCATTTTCAAAAACCCAAAAAGAATAGTATGAGAGGCAAAAATCATGTAAGGGAAAACAACATAATAAAGGGGGAGTACCGTCAATATCTAAAATCATAGGTTTAATTCTATGATCATTACCATAATTCTAGGACTATAACCTATACTTATACTTATTATTAGGGACATCCCTAGACATACCTTGGAAATATCTCTAGGGATCTCACTAATGTTCTCGCATCCTAGTTTCCAAAGGTTGACTAAAACTTTCCTCAGATACCAACTGTAGAGACCCGAAGCTTGACGTACATAGATATTACATTACTTTTTCGGAATACATAATACATAACAAAAACAAACACACATGGACCGTAATATTTTAGTGTCTTTGGAAACTTGGAACGTAATCTTCTAATCGTGGTGAATGATCTTCAACATCTCCCATAAAGATATTCCACTTTTTATTTCCTTACCTAAAAAATTTCTTTTAATCCTCGGGAAAAATAAAAAATAAAAAATGGTGACCTCAAATGATCAGTAAGGGTAAGAATGGTTAAAATAAAACCTACCATATACATTTGAACTTAAAAACATTAACATAATGTTTAAACATTAAAATCTAGAGCAACGACTTAAAACAAGGAAGTACATAAGGCATAGATCATAATGGAAAATAAATAATGATAACATAGCATTGGAATAAAACATGTAATTATGGAATCTATTAAGAAAATGTAATGATTTCCATAGAATCCAAGGCATTGCTTCCAAGACCATCTTAGTGGAAAGAGTCCCTTTCTGAATCGAGTTAACTTCTCGTTCCAGTCCTGCAATACTGAACCAGATTAACTTAACGTTCTTGCCATATATATCTCATGAGATATAAATCTTTACCCAATTCACTGGAGGGAGATATATGTCCCACCCATGTCATATTGAAATCATTCTTTCATGTTCCACAATATAAACATAAATCATTCATCATAAACCAATAATAAAATGGGTTTCATAAATATCATTCCATTATAACATAATCCATACAAAAAAATTGGATATCATTTCATCATTAGAAAAGTGAAACCATGTAAATCATAGATACATGATACTTGAAACATACACATGTGAATTAATGTTATCTTAGATGAAAATGGTTTCGATAAAACACTTGAAATGAATTATTTGGAAAAATATCCTTCTTCTTTAAAATCATTTTCTTTTCACAAAATGTCCTGCAATTTTAAAAACAAAAGGGTTTTGTTGAAAATAGTAATGAAATATTTTGGAGGAAGCATCATGAAATTAAGACTTTATAAAACCGTAAAATTCCTTTCATTCCGTATACGTTGAAAAACATTCTTCTCTTACATTTGTCGAAAAAGTCAAAAAGTACCTTATAGGGTAAATAAAATAAATATTCCTTTCATACCATGGGGTAAAAGTAAAATGGGTAAAAAGGAAATTAAACATACATGAATACACTTTTATAAAACATTTAAATGGATGATAGCAATAACCCCAGTAAATACTTTCGAATAAGAAATCTCGGATAAAAATTATATTTACACAATTATCCCTTACCTTAGGTCTGATATGCTTCGTACGTATCAGATCCTCATGTTTAATGATATAAATAATTTAATTGACTTATTACAGAATCATATTCATTGTTATGATATAATATATGGTTCACTTATGAATTTTTATTACCCGTTCTTTTGTAAATTCCATGTTATTGAGCGTTTTTGGTAAAATCGTTTCATTTGTCGCCCGTGTTTTGACTTGTATTTATTCATATGATTACATAGATCAAGATTACTTAATTCCATAATATGAAACATGATTTATATATAATATAAATTCAGAATATACATATATATAATAGATCGATAAATGGAAATAAATACACCATTCATGGAGACGGTAGGTCATACGTACACATGAACGTTGGTTTCGTTTCCTCATTGAATTGAATGGAATTAATTGGATGACATAAATATATATACATAAATACAGTATCATAATTATTTAATATATTTTATGATTACTTATTATATATACTTTATAATCATTTATTAATGGTTAATCATTGAGAATGAATCTCATCGCGTTGTGGAGACGGTATTCCGTACATACGCACGAGTCATGATAACGTTCCCATGATCGTGGAATTATATTGTACTGTATGTATACTATTAAAGAATAAATATCACTTTACAAAAATCATATATAATTATTATTTACCCCATTATACCCATCCAAGTAAGGTGGTGGTGGAAAATAGATTACACCACGGCGTGGAGATGGTATTCCGTACGTATGCACGCGCAATCATTTCATTTTCTGTAGGATGGATAGATGGTGAAATAGGGTTGTTTCATACTTATAATAACATATCAGTATATGAGTGGTACTTATGTTATTACTTCATAATGAAACAACCTACGAAGAAGAAATGGAAGAAAAATAAATTTGAATGAATCGGTAATGGACATTACCTCTTCTTTGAAGCGCCTCTTTGAGACCTCCTCTTAGGGCACTAAAATTTGTCATTGAAGAGGACCAGGAACTATAAGATGTTTCTATGGAAGTGGATAATAGAAATTGGTTGGTGTTGGCCGATATTGAATACTCAATGTGGTGTGAGGAAGAGAGGGAGGAGGTTCCCTTTTATAATGTAGGAGAGGGGCACCTTTGAAATACCTAAAAATATTATTTTATTATAAATTAATATTCGGTTTTTAATAGCTCCAAATTGATATATTTCGAAGATAAGGTGAGGATGTGTCGAAATCCTCTCATAAAATAGAATTTAGAAAAGTTTAGGTCATTATATTAACCTTAACATTTAGTTTTAACTCTTAGTTAATTAGATTTAAATTTACCATGTCACTTTGTATTTTTATCTTATATAGTTAATAAAATTACCATATACATCCACGAGCCCCGAAAGTGGTCCATTGATGATACACCTATCATGATATATGTATCTTGGCAAAACCATAGATTTTTAGAAATATAATAACAATTAATAATATAATATTTTTTTTAAAAACTATTTTATGTCAATATTGACACTATTTGGTAATTGATTTTTTTGAAAATCATAACAGAATGATTAGTAATAAAAACGTTAATTGCATCAATACAAACATATCATATTAACATACAAAATTATTGGAATTCATCAAAAGTCTCAAATTACATTTATTTTGGTATTTATAACATCAATTATGTCAATATTTCATTAATAAGATAATTACTGCATAATCATTGTGTCAAAAATGAATTAAATTATTTTAAGTCTAAAAATTACAAAAAAAATACAATTATGTAGGAAATATTTTAAGCTTTCTCATTAATATTTCTAGTCGAATTTATCTTATGTATAACCCAATATTAAAAATGATTTAGTTATTAAACATTGATTGTAACTATTTTAACCTTTCTTTAAATAAATTTCTAACAAATGTCCAATTCTAATCCATGTGAGCCTAAATGGTCATAATTTATTCTTAAGGTTGTTTTTTCCGAATTACACTTATCCAGTAGAATTATGACATGTGTTAGGATAATAATAATATCATTTTTACCCTTAATTACCCTATTTACTTTTAACGATGGAAAAAAGTTAAAAGTTACTATTCACCAAAAAATATTTTCATCTCATTGAACCACATTTTAGTCCTTCATATTAACTGTGTCTCTCGGATTTTCAAAATTCCACTCACAGATGCGGTAAAATTAAGTTTTATGAAAAATTCAGTTTTTAACTACCACTTAGTGGTTTCACTATTCATCAAAAAATGGAAGTTTTCAGAAAATTACCAAAAATTAGGCCTAAGCTATATTTGATATTATGAATTCAAAAATGATGTCTATTTTAACAAATTCAAAACACATCAGTTGAATTAATTATTTTAAAAATTAATTCCCTTCGCCAACACAAATAGCGTCTTCTTAAGAGATAATAACTATCAAACGATTGACACTTGTTTATGACTGTTTTAAATGTGAAATTACATCCAATAACCAACATTGTATTAAATTGTAAAAATATATTATTTAAAACCACTCAAATTAATAATTTATCACTATTAATAATTTCAATTAAAAAAGTATCTTTTAATTAAAATTTAGTAATTTTCACTATTCATCAGAATATCAAAGTTATCCGAAAAGTACCAAAATTTCACCCTAATCTAATTCCGATAATCCGAATCCAAAAATGAAGTCCATTTTGAATGATAAAATTTATAAAATTTCAAAAAGTGGTTATTACTATTCAGAATGGCTAGTTCATAATAATATTATAATAATATCACATTTAGTGAAACTCGGTATTGCATACTACACACGCTATCGAGGAAGGTCTTTATTGCATGTAATGCAATCCAAGTCAGTGTTGCGTGTAGTGAATGCTCTATTTAGTGTTGCATTTAACATAATCAAAAATTATTTCATTTATACATTACGAAAACTCTATACATAATGTTTCATAGAATGGTTTCTACAAAACGAACATTAAATTGTGTGTAACGCGAGCCAAGAATAGTGTTGCATACACTGCAAGAAAATACGGTGTTGCGTATATCACATGATAATTTTGGTGTAGCATACAACACAGGACATTAAAATGAATATTTTTTCATAATATCTCGGGGTGTTACTGTAACACCCCGAGATGTTATGAAAAATATTCTTTTAATTTCATTAATTTCTTGTGTTGTATTCTACTCCTATATTACCTTGCTCTATACGCAACACCTTATTAGCATGCAGTATACGCAACACTATTCTTGGATCGTGTTACAAACAATTTTGATAATAGTTATTCTACGCAACATTGAGTATATATATATATATATATATATATATATATATATTCAATGTATAAATGAAATATGGTTGGATTCTGTTTTACGAAACAACGAAAGATTCTTTCACAACAAGAAACCCTGACTTGGCTTGCATTACACGCAATCACGACCTTCCTCGATAGCATGTGTTGTACGCAACACCAAGTTTCACTAAACAACGATATGCTATTAAAATATTATTAAAACTAGCAGTTATGAATAGTAATAACCACATTTTGAAATTTTGTAAATTTTATTTTTCAAAAATGGACTTCATTTGTGGATTCGGAATATCGAAATTAGCTTAGGGTGAAATTTTGGTGATTTTCGGATAACTTTCATATTTTGATGAATAGTGAAAATTACTAAATTTTAATTTAAAACAACTTTTTCAATAGAAATAATTAATAGTGATAAATTATTAATTTGAGTCGTTTTAAAGTATATTTATAATATATTTTTACAATTTAATACAATGTTGTTCATTTGATGTAATTTCACACTTAAACCAGTTATAAACAAGTGTCAATCTTTTGATAGTTATTATCTCTTAAAAACACGCCTTTTGTTTTGACGACGGGAATTAATTTTTAAATTAATTTATGCAACTGATATGTTTTTAATTTGGTAAAATAGAAATCATTTATGAGTTCATAATATCAAATATAGCTTAGGCCTAATTTTTGGCATTTTTCTGAAAACTTTCAATTTTTGATGAATAGTGAAACCACTAAGTGGTAGTTAAAAAACTGAATTTTTCATAAAAATTAATTTTACCGCTTCTGTGAGTGGAATTTCAAAAATCTGAGAGACACGGTTGATGTGAGTAAGTAAAATGTGGTTCAATGAGATGAAAATAATTTTTGGGTGAATAGTAACTTTTTACTATTTTTTCCCCACGGTTAAAAGTAAATAGGGTAATTAAGGGTAGAAATGATATTATTATTACCCTAACACATGTCCTAATTCTATTGGACAAGTGTAATTCGACCAAAATCAAACTTAGGAATAAAATATCACCATTTAGGCCCACTTGAATTAGATTAGGACATTTATTATTATTTAATTCAAAGAAGAGTTAAAAAAGTTAAAATCAAAGTTTATTTACTAAAAAAAATTTAATATAGGGTTATACATAAGATAAATTCGATTTTAAATATTCATTAGAAATATAAAAAGATTTCCTACATAATAGTATTTTATTTTTAATTTTTAGACATCAAATAAGTTAATTTATTTATGACAGAAAGATGATGCAGTAATTATCTTATTAATGAAATATTGACATAAACGATGTTATAAATACCAAATTAAATGTAATTTAAGACTTTTTATGAATTCCAATAATTTTATAGGTTAATATGACATGTTAAATTTGTTATAACTTATCATTCTGTTATGATTTTCTCAAAAATCAATTACTAAATAGTGTCAAAATTGACATCAAATAGTTTTTAAAACAAATATTATATTTTTAATTGTTATTTTATTCCAAAAAATTTAAGGTTCGGCCAAATGACTTATATAAGGTTATATATATTAATAATAGTCAAATTGGGGTTCATTTGGTTTCTTATAGTATGTTTATTAACCTTATAGTATAAGAACACAAGAATACACGGTAAAAGTAAAATTATTTTACTTAATGTTAAATCTAAATTATTAGGTTAAAAAAAAAAACCTAAACCTGTCTAAATTCTATTGGATGATAGGATTTCGACCCATCCCCACCTTAGCTTAGAAATAAATAAATTCGGAGCTATTTAAAACCGAATTTGACTTTATAATAAAATAATAGTTTTAGTTATTCCAAAGGTACCCCTCTCCTCCCTTATAAAAGGGCACCTCCTCCCTCCCTTATTCACACAACTTTGAGCCTTCAAGATCGGCCAACCCCTGCCAAATTCTCTTCTCCACTTCTCTAGAAACATCCTAGAGGTTCTGGTCTTCCTCAAAGACCAATTTTAGTGCCCTAAGAGGAGGTCTCAAGGAGGCGCTTCAAAGAAGAGGTAATTTCCGTTACCGATTCTTTCACCTTTATTTCTTCTTCCACTTCTTCTTCTTAGGTTGTTTCATTATGAAGTAATAACATCATTATCACTCATATACTGATATGTTATTATAAGTATGAAACAATCCTATTTCACCATCTATCCATCCTACGGAAAAAGAAATCACCGCGCGTGCGTACGTACGGAATACCGTCTCCACGCCGTGGTGTAATCTATTTTCCACCATCACCTTACATGGATGGGTATAATGGTGTAAAGAATAACTATACATAGTTATTAGAACATCATATTGATTCTGATATATTGTATCATCCACTCCAATTCAATTCAATAATTATGGAAACGATATCATCGCTCGTGCGTACATACGGACTACCGTCTCCACAACGCGATGAGATTCATTCTCCATGTTAACCATTTAAGAATGATTATAAAGTATATATAAGAAATAATAATGAAATATATGACATTATAATGCTACTGGATTTATGTATATATTTATGTCATCTACTTAATTCCATTCAACTCAATAAGGAAACGAAAACAGCGTTCATACGTACGTACGGCCTACCGTCTCCATGAACGGTGTATTTCTTTCCATTTACTAATTTATTATATATATGTATATTATGAATATATATTATATATAAATCATGTTGTATATTCTGTAATTATGTAATCATGATCTACATAATCATATGAATAATTACAAGTCAAAACACGGACGAAAAATGAAACGATTTTACCCAAAACTCTCTTTAACATGGAATTTACAAAAGAACGGGTAAAATAAAGTCATAAGTAAACCATATATGATATCATAACAATTAGTATGATTCTGGAATAAGTCAATGACATTATTTAAATAATTATAAAGGAGGTTCGGACACTTATGAAGAAAATCGGACCTAAGGTAAGGGAAATATCACAATCTCATTTTTATCCGAGATTGTTTATACTTTGGTATTTACTGGGGTGTATTTTATCATCCACATCCATGTTTCATCAATATGTAATATTATTTCAATCCTCATACAATTTTTTAAATCCAATTTTACCCTATGGTGAGTTTTTAGTAAAGGATATGAAAGGATTCTTTTGTCGTTTTTCGTACGAGGTACTTTTTGACTTTTCCGACAAAAGTACGAAAAATGTTTTTTTTAACTTATACGGCATAAATGGATTTTTAAAACATTATTTCCAAGAAGATTCCTTGACAAGTTTTCAAGTTTATCTTTAATCAACTTCTTTTAGTTTAAAATTGTATGACATGTTAAGAAAGGAAAATGTTTTTGAAGTAGAAAGGATATTTTCCTCAAGAATGGAGTTCAACTGTTTTATCAAAATTATTTTCCATCTAAGATAATATAGGGTTCTGTTTCTATCCCTATTATTACATTTATTTGATTATGTTGTGATGGAATTATTTTTATGAATTCCTTTATATTATATTAATTGTTTTATGATGTCACGATGTTTAAGATTCCCATTTTTATTACATGGGTTATGCAATGATGTATGATTTAATATTTTGTGGCACACATAATAATGGTATCATTATGGGATGGGTGGGACCTATATCTCCCTCCAATGTATTGGGTAAAGATTTTATATCTCATGAGATAGACATGGCTGGAACAGTAGGTTATACCGGTTCAGTGAAACAGGACTGAAACTAGGGTGACTCGGTTCAGAAAGGGACTTTGTCCACTAAGATAGTCATGGCAATGAGTCTTGACTAACAAGAAATGATTCTCTATGATTACGTGTGAATGCCAAAATGTTTCATGTTTTAGGTTATGCTTATTGTGATTACATTTTACTGCCATGATTTACCCCATGTTATGAAATTATGATCTCTTTTGAAGGTTAAGATTTCCAAATGTTATGTGCTTATGTATATGATGTGATTGATATTTCTTTTGTTTACCGTTACTGGGCATTTGAGCTCACCCTTTTATGTTTTCTTTTCCCCAGGATATAAAGAAAGGTTTTAGGTAAAAAAAAGGAAGATCTTTATGGGAGATTTTGATAATCTTTCACCACTATTAGAAGATTATATTCCGAGTTTCCAAAGACACTAAACTATTATGGTCCTTGTGTCTGTGTTTTTTTTATGTACTAAGTATTCCGCAAATGTAATGTAATGTCAATGTACGCCAGGCTTCGAGTCTCTACAGTTGGTATCAGAGGAAAGGTTTAGTCAACCTTTGGAAACTATGATGCAAGAACTTTAGTGAGATCCCTAGAGATATTTCTAAGGTATGTCTTGGGATGTATCTAAGGTTAAGTATATGTATAGGTTATAGTCCTAGAATTGCGCTAACGATCTTAGAATTTAACCTAAGATGTTAGATATTGAGGGTAAACCGCCTTTATTATGTAGTTTTCTCTATTATGATTTTTGCCTATCACACTATTCTTTTTGGGTTTTAGACGATTGTTGGAACCCGAAGGAACCGTGTTGATCAATGCAATGGAAAATGAAATGATTGTCCTCCAGAACAAACAAATGTTATGGTAGATGGAGTGAAAAATCTTATTGATATACTTACACAAGCTATGAATCATTCTGGACTTCCAAATGAGCAGAGAAGGGAACAATATTCTATTGAGTCCTTCTTGAGACAACATCCACCATCTTTCAGTGGGTCTTCTGATCCACTTGTTGCTGAACAATGGATCAGTACCAATGAAAAGATATTTTCAGTTCTTCAATGTTCTGAACATGATAAAGTCATCTTATCAGTATATCGTTTGGAAGGTGAAGCTGAACAATAGTGGAATCTTATCAAGAATACGAGGCAAAGAGATGAAATTGAGTCCATGGAATGGGATGAGTTCAAGAACTTATTTTTCAATAAGTACTTCCATTGTGTTCTTCGAACAAAGATGGAGAATGAGTTTCTTGAACTAAAGAAAAAGGATGATTAATCTGTTGGTATATACGAAGTGAATTTTACAAGACTTGCAAGGTATGCATCTGGCATTATCATCCAACCTGAAAGTAAAGTTGATCGATTTTTCATTGGATTAAAACCAAGTCTTAGAAGGGCATTAGCTCTAAGAGACTTCAGTAGCGATGAAGAAATTGTGCGTTGTGCTATCAAGGTAGAAATGGAAGTTGGTGTTACATATCCATCTCCTGGTTTTGACAAGAAATGAAAGATGGAGTTCAAGGAGAAATCTCAAAATAATGGTGAAAAGAAGATGAATGTTTCCTTATGCACAATGTGTGGAAAGAAGCATGGTGGAGATTGTCATAAAGGGACTAGAAAAAGTTTTAAGTGTGGAAAAGAAGTTCATCGAGCAGGTGAGTGTCGAATTAATGGAAAAAGGGTTTCTATTGATATGAATAAAGAAAAGACTTCAGAGAACGCACCACCAACACTTCAATGTTTCAAGTGAAAGGAGATGGGACATTATGCCAATAAATGCCCTAATCCAGGGGTTAGTGATGATCTACATGAGCAACCGCTTAAGGAAAAGGGCAAAGGGAAGTCACATGCGATCACTATTGGCGATGTTGAATATGACAACGATGTGGTGGAATGATTATGTGTTTATGTAATGGGATTCCAAAATATTGTTGTATATAGTATCATGGAATATTGGAATATTTATATATTGGTCTATTGTGGGTTTCAATAAATTTATGGTACCAGTAACCATGGAAGGTGATTGAGATATTTTTGGAAAAATAATGATGTGCACATAATGAAGGGAAAACGAGAAAATGAAATATTTGACAATATTCATGAGCTCATGATTGATATAAGGACTATGTGATATCATGGTTTGAGTATATAGAATTTTGAGGATTTTGGTATGTGGAAGGTGTTAAATTTTAACTGCATTCATGTTTTCACTAATTTTCAATGGGTATTCAAGAGAATACATGATTAAAAACTTTGAATGTTTGGAATGTGACCAACAAAACATATCTTATGATATATGGGGATCAACGATGGTATTAAATCTCTGGTAATCGTTTTCACTATGTTATGAGAGTGGACCGAAGTATTTTAGATAAGCCTAATGATTGGAATGGATTATGTTGGACATAAGTTAGTATTGTTTAAGGATATAACTTTTTTTGATATTATTGATGGGATGTTATAGTAATGTAGTTTTAGAAAAAGGACAACCTGCAGGACGGGCGACAACCCATCGCGTCGGACAAGACTGTGGGAGTTGAACCCACAACCGAAGTGCGACTGGCCTTTATCGCCTACCACTGGCCTACAGTAAGTCCCTGTTTAGTAGAAACTAGTTTTATTATATTATGCATTATGATATATGAAGTATAAATTCAATTTAGAAACCATATATGATTAATCTCACTATAGAATGACTTGTGTATATTTAATAACTTTTTCTAACCTTTTTTTGAGACAGATGGAATGACCCGTCGTTATTTCACATGATCTGATAACACTTCACGAATAACAAATTCAACTTCATTTATTTAATAGATGAAGTGGAAATTGTTCAAGGAAAGAACAATAGTGAGATTGTACCAAAATAAAGTAAGTATTTCTTCTAATTCAAAATTTTCTACTTTAGGGAAATGATCTTGAAAACCAAAATTATTGTCCTAGTGCTCTTATATCTGATGAATCAGATGAACCTTAGATCATCACAAATTTATGGCTTTGGGATTTCTGGCTCTTCCATTTCCATGTTCTCTACCACTCTCCATCAGAACATGATGGTTAGATTTCTCTTCCATATCCATATTTTCACCTATGTGGAAACCCAGTGATTAGTTTATTTGGGTAACCGTTACGTTTTATACTTTTTTTTATAAAAATTGGTTTTGGTATTCCTTTTTACGATGTGGGTTTCGATTAAAGAAACGTTCGAATAGTAAACCATTTATAACCCTGATGAATTTCGGGGGCGAAATTCATTTTAAGGGGGGTAGAATGTGACAACCTGAGATTTTATGAAAAATATTCTTTTAATTTCATTAATTTCATGTGTTGTATTCTACTCCTAGATTACCTTTCTCTATACGCAACACCGTATTAGCTTGCAGTATACGCAACACTATTCTTGGATCGTGTTACACACAATTTTGATAATATTTATTCTACGCAACATTGAGTATATATATATATATTCAATGTATAAATGAAATATGGTTGGATTCTGTTTTACGAAACAACGAAGGATTCTTTCACAACATGCAACCCTGACTTGGCTTGCATTACACGCAATCACGACCTTCCTCGATAGCGTGTGTTGTACGCAACACCACGTTTCACTAAACAATGATATGATTTTAAAATATTATTAAAACAAGCTGTTATGAATAGTAATAACCACTTTTTGAAATTTTGTAAATTTTATTTTTCAAAATGGACTTCATTTTTGGATTCGGAATATTGAAATTAGCTTAGGGTGAAATTTTGGAGATTTTCGGATAACATTCATATTTTGATGAATAGTTAAAATTACTACATTTTAATTAAAAACAACTTTTTCAATCGAAACAATTAATAGTGATAAATTATTAATTTGAGTGGTTTTAAAGTATATTTAGAATATATTTTTACAATTTAATACAATGTTGTTCATTGGATGTAATTTCACATTTAAACCAGTTATAAACAAGTGTTAATCTTTTGATAGTTATTATCTCTTAAAAACACGCCTTTTGTTTTGACGACGGGAATTAATTTTTAAATTAATTAATGCAACTGATATGTTTTGAATTTGGTAAAATAGAAATCGTTTATGAGTTCATAATATCAAATATAGCTTAGGCCTAATTTTTGGCATTTTTCTGAAAACTTTCAATTTTTGATGAATAGTGAATCCACTAAGTGGTAGTAAAAAAACTGAATTTTTCATAAAACTTAATTTTACCGCTTCTGTGAGTGGAATTTCAAAAATCTGAGAGACACGGTTGATGTCAGTAAGTAAAATGTGGTTCAATGAGATGAAAATAATTTTTTGGTGAATAATATCTTTTTACTATTTTTTACCACGGTTAAATGTAAATAGGGTAATTAAGGTTAGAAATGATATTATTTTTACCCTAACACATGTCATAATTCTATTGGACAAGTGTAATTCGACCAAAAACAAACTTAGGAATAAAATATTACCATTTAGGCCCACTTGAATTAGATTTGGACATTTATTATTATTTAATTCAAGGAAGAGTTAAAAGAGTTAAAATCAAAGGTTATTTACTAAAACATTTTTAATATAGGGTTATACATAAGATAAATTCGATTTTAAATATTCATTAGAAAGATAAAAAGATTTCCTACATAACGGTATTTTATTTGTAATTTTTAGACATCAAATAAGTTAATTTATTTATGACACAAAGATGATGCAATAATTATCTTATTAATGAAATATTGACCTAATTGATGTTATAAATACCAAAATAATTGTAATTTAAGACTTTTTATGAATTCCACTAATTTTCTAGGTTAATATGACATGTTAACTTTGTTCGAACTTATCATTCTGTTATGATTTTTACAAAAATCAATTACTAAATAGTGTCAAAATTGACATAAAATAGTTTTTAAAACAAATATTATATTATTAATTGTTATTTTATTCCTAAAAATATAAGGTTCGGCCAAATGACATAGATAAGGTTATATATATTAATAATAGAAAAATGGGGTTCGTTTGGCTTATTATAGTGTGTTTATTAACCTTATAGTATAAGAACATAAGAATACACGGTAAAAGTAAAATTATTTTACTTAATGTTAAATCTAAATGATAAGTTTAAAAAAAGAACCTAAACCTGTCTAAATTCTATTGGATGATAGGATTTCGACCCATCCACACCTTAGCTTCGAAATAAATCAATTTGGAGCTATTTAAAACCGAATTTTAATTTATAATAAAATAATAGTTTTAGTTATTCCAAAGGTACCCCTCTCCTCCCTTATAAAAGGGAACCTCCTCTCCCCCTTCTTCACACAACATTGAGCCTTCATGCTCGGCCATACCCTGCCAACTTCTCTTCTCCACTTCCCTAGAAACATCCTATAGGTTTTGGTCTTCCTCAAAGACCAATTTTAGTGCCCTAAGAGGAGGCCTCAAAGAGGCGCTTCCAAGAAGAGGTAATTTCTGTTACCGATTATTTCACCTTTATTTCTTCTTCCACTTCTTCATATTAGGTTGTTTCATTATGAAGTAATAACATCAGTATCACTCATTTGCTGATATATTATTATAAGTATGAAACAATCCTATTTCACCATCTATCCATCATACGGAAAAAGAAATCACCGCGCGTGCGTACGTACGGAATACCGTCTCCACACCGTGGTGTAATCTATTTTCCACCACCACCTTACCTGGATGGGTATAATGGTGTAAAGAATAACTATACATAGTTATTATAAAATCATATTGATTATGATATATTATATCATCCACTCCAATTCAATTCAATAATTATGGAAACGATATCATCTCTCGTGCATACATACAGACTACCATCACCACGACGCGATGAGATTCATTCTCCATGTTAAAAATTTAATAATGATTATAAAGTATATATAAGAAATAATAATGAAATATATGTCATCATAATGCTACTTGATTTATGTATATATGTATGTCATCTACTTAATTCCATTCAACTCAATAAGGAAATGAAAACAGCATTCATACGTACGTACGACCTACCGTCTCCATGAACGGTGTATTTCTTTCCATTTAATGATTTATTATATATATGTATATTCTGAATATATATTATATATAAATCATGTTTTATATTCTGGAATTAAGTAATCATGATCTACATAATCATATGAATAATTACAAGTCAAAACACGGACGACAAATGAAACGATTTTACCCAAAACGCTCTTTAACATGGAATTTAAAAAAGAACGGGTAAAATAAAGTCATAAGTGAACCATATATGATATCATAACAATTATTATGATTCTGGAATAAGTCAATGACATTATTTAAATCATTATACAGGAGGTTCGGACACTTATGAAGCAAATCGGACCTAAGGTAAGGGAAATATCACAATCTCATTTTTATCCGAGATTGCTCATACTTTGGTATTTACTGGGGTGTACTTTATCATCCACATCCATGTTTCCTCAATATGTAATTTTATTTCCATCCACATACAATTATTTAAATCCAATTTTACCATACGGTGAGTTTTTCGTAAAGGATATGAAATGATTATTTTGTCGTTTTTCCGTACGAGGTACTTTTTGACTTTTCCGACAAAAGTACGAAGAATGTTTTTTTAACTTATACGGAATAAATGGATTTTAAAACATTATTTCCAAGAAGATTCCTTTACAAGTTTTCAAGTTTATTTTTAATCAACTTCTTTTAGATTAAAATTGTATGACATGTTAAGAAAGGAAAATGTTTTTGAAGTAGAAAGGATATTTTTCTCAAGAATGGAGTTCAACTGTTTTATAAAAATTATTTTCCATCTAAGATAATATAGGGTTCTGTTTCTATCCCTATTATTAAATTGATTTGATTATGTTGTGATGGAATTATTTTTATGAATTCCTTCATATTATATGAATTGTTTTATGATGTCACGATGTTTAAGATTCCCATTTTTATTACATGGGTTATGCAACAATGTATGATTTAATATTTTGTGGCACACATAAGAATGGTTTCATTATGAGATGGGTGGGACCTATATCTCCCTCCAATGCATTGGGTAAATATTTTATATCTCATGAGATAGACATGGCTGGAACGGTAGGTTATACTGGTTCAGTGAAACAGGACTGAAACGAGGGTGACTCGATTCAGAAAGGGACTTTGTCCACTAAGATAGTCTTGGCAATGAGTCTTGACTAACAAGAAATGATTCTCTATGATTATGTGTGAATTCCACAAAGTTTCATGATTTAAGTTATGATTATTGTGATTACATTTCACTGCCATGATATACCCCATGTAATGAAATTTTGATCTCTTTTGCAGGTTAATATTTCCAAAAGATATGTGCTTATTTATATGATGTGATTGATATTTATTTTTTTTACCATTAATGAGCATTTGAGCTCACCCTTTTATGTCTTATTTTCCCCAGGATATAAAGAAAGGTTTTAGGTAAAAAAAGGAAGATCTTTATGGGAGATTTTGATGATCTTTCACCACGATTAGAAGATTATATTCTGAGTTTCCAAAGACACTAAACTATTACGGTCCTTGTGTGTGTGTTTTTGTTATGTACTAAGTATTCCGCAAATGTAATGTAATGTCAATGTACGTCAGGCTTCGGGTCTCTACAGTTACACTAATGCCTCTTAGAACGTGAATAAATGGCATTCTAGACTACTCTAGATTTTCCCGGGATGGAACATCACCCTCCTCTACCGTGACGTTCTTACAGCCCCCATGAGCAGGCAGAGTATCAGCTTTTGATGCAATTCCTTCTATACGAACAGGAGGCTCTTGGTTCAGATTTACTATCCCAACGGTATTTTAAGCCCTTCCAAAATCCGGGAAAACCCTGATGCTCTTCACTAGACTTATCCCCAAGCACAAATCCCACTATGTCCCCCTCCATGAGAAATGGTTCGACACAATTAAATGAACCATTGACTTATGGATGTCCTTCCACTAATGGGACAAAAATTGTTGGATCTGGGGTAGACACATATGTGGGGTCAAAATTTCCTTAATCTCATCAAAACGGCCCTAATTCCATGTTCTGATCATCTATAAGAGATTGTGATTCTTCCTCTACGTAGAAGGAGACGAGGGATATAGATGCCCAAGAAATCATCGTTTGATCACTAATGGGCTCTGAATTAATGTACATATATGCACCAATGAGTAATCAAGGTAAGGATATTTATAACAATAACTAGGTGAGTGGACCCTTACGTGTTATCCCTTTTCAAATGTGCTTCTATAACTAGGAATCTTGTTTACATTTCTAGGACTATTGGGAGAGGCCTCCTAAATAAGATCACTAAGAGGATCTCGAGGAGAAAACTACCTGGAAGGGTCATCAATCACTACCTCCATATACTATTGGTATCTGGGAGATCCACTTGTAGATACTCTTACTGGTGAGGGAGAGTACTCTCTATCTACAGTACCTACGGAATAATTAGTTGGAGAAAAAGATATCTCTTGGGACCTGGAAGGCCCTTGCAGAAAAGAAAATAATAAAAATATAAAATAAATATAAAATTAGGGAATCTTTCAATATCATTGTAATAAATTAATTTAAGCCTAAAGGATGTAGATAATACCTATCTTGTCGATCATGGGAATACTTCCATCAGTGCCATACAGTCTGACAAGTAATGTCTATCCATAGGATAATGAAGGAACTTATCCATTTTATTTAGGGAGAAACCACCTCATTAGTATCTTCGTCAGCTGAAATTCCAGTAGGAGTGATGGATCCCCAAAAACCTGGAAGATCGAAGTGTTCCATTGGAATAAGTCTCCATATATCATTATTTGAGGTGCTCTCCCTCAACTCATCCTAGTCTATTCAAGCCTCTGGAAACGTATATGTAATTGGGATGGCCAATGTTGTGTGGTTAACATGAGGAAGTGGGGTAGGCTTTGAAAATCCTAAATGTTTCTTGGGTGTCCCTTCAAGATTAGGACCTCGAGAAGAGGAGCGTTAATTAGATGATGGGTGCGAAGAAGAGACATTTTAAATGCTGTCTATATTAGGTAATCCAATAATGACATCATCATCATCAGTGGTTTATGGACGTATCATGGAAAACAGTCTATGCGAGTACCTGCAGTGACCACTTCAGAAGTGTATGAGGTTCTCGAGATCCTTAAGGTAGTATTCTACCTCATTTGCATCCTCATTGAAATAAATGTCATTCGGTGCTAACAATAAGACAATAACAGTAAGTCCAACATCCTTATTCTACAATAGTTTCCATAAAGCACAAGAGGATCAACTTTCAGAAGGTGGATAACCATTCAAAAGGTCTCATTGCCTCTAGGCCACAGGAAAATAGGCCTCGAAAGACATGGATGATAGATTCTCGGTAGCAGCTCTAGTTGCATGTTCGGCTACCCCTGAGGACATAACCCATTCATTCTCAACATTAATAGGGAAGGTGCAAAGAGACCATTGAATAACTCTTCCCAGTCGCGGTTGCTCACCCGCTTCCTTTTTCTTCCCCTTTCCATTCGCCTTGGATGCCCGGTGAGTCTCCACAATGGGCACCATTTCAGTCAACTAACCATAAGGATATGTCCTAAACTAGGCCTCATCATAATTCCTAGTAAGGAAGGGAATATAATCCATAGAATCTGAATTTTTGGTCTAGATCTTCTTGTCCTCCTGATGAAAATTAGCCACAATTGGCGAGGTATCATAAGATGTTTCTCATGGTGAGTGTTGTTAAGAGCAGGAGTGCATAACTTCTGAACGCAATTGAATTTTCAGCTAAACTTGCAGGGCTCATAGCCCTCATAGATCAGGTACCCTCCATTATGAGAAACCAAAACACCTTCTCTAAAATAAAAGAGGTAATATTGATTGACAGAGTCCTCTGATGTGTTGTTCGAAATGGTACCAGGGGGATAATAACAACGGTGGTAATGAAAATGTTCATAATAATTTAGGCAATCCATTAAGTCATTCTCATTCCTTTTAGTCTACTCCCATTGATTATCCTAGGAGTCCCAAGCCACTGGCATGCCACTGGTGGTGATATAAAGGTATGGTCTAAGGGTTTTATTCAGGATTGGTAAGAAATTGATAAATGAATGACCCCCTATGTGTCCTCCCATCCACCCCCAAATAATTCGAAAATGGACAACCATCCAGCTGGGTGACCCCGCATTAATGATACGGCCCACCAAGTGATATATCTTGGAAAACATGGGGATAGGAAAATAGACACAATTTCATGTGGCCAACTGAGCATCCATGATAAAGGATGAGGCTCTTACGCCATTGGATTCTCGCACTGGTAGAATCCACCCGCTCAGAAACATGGCTATGAAATTCTCTAATTGGAACAACTGATCGACATCGGGGATGATAATCCATCCCCAATTATGAAAATCCCCATCATCTATGGTGGGCCAGTAGGTACATCCTCACCTATGGGTGGCTTTGGTTGGACAAGCCCAAGGTCTATATAGATCGGGATCAAGACTGGTATACATAGCAAAATAACCAAACCAACCATCCACTGGAATGTCATATTTTTGATATGGATCACATTATATCAAATGAATCTTTACTTGGATGATATGTTTCATGAACAATGGGGGGAGGTTCTTTCCTCATCATCCCAAACAGTGGATGGGGGGATAAATTCATCATACATTTCCCCAATGATAGGGACTCATGAAATCTTCCGGATGTCCCAAAGTCTGATTCCAACCTCCCTGTGGGTCAAATGGAAAGTGTTGGTGTCTGGACTCCAAAATCTTAAAAGCTGTGAAATAAGGGTAGTTGGATGATGGGAGTACATATGCAAAACCCAAGCAGCCTCATACAGTTCGACAAGCTGTATCTCAGCTCATAATTATTCACAAATCTGGAAAACTCAAAAGGGACACCCTCAATCCATGCCAAAAGAGATTCTAGGGTGAAGGTCCCATCGAGATTTCCACCCATGCTGCTCATTCCCAATATCCTTTCTCACGATGCTATGAAAAAGTAGGCCATCTGATCGGGTTTCTACTACACCCCTTATATGTTTTAAGGCGCATAATGTGGAAATGGACTAGAAGTGGTCCCTCTGTGAAGGTACCTTACCATGTAAGAGATCATGGCCTTTGAAATAAAAGTATTAATTATCCATGAAGTGGGATGATTGGTCTGGTTTGGCATCCAGATTTATACATCAGAAAAAGTCCAAACCTGTAAGAAGGATGCCAGTCTGAGACTGAGTACTCCTGTTGACCCCCTGTTTGAAATTTTGAAAGCGGATTGATGAAATGGAGAGACCAGAGTCTTGTCGTCAACTGAAGCCTCCATATCCTTTGATCATTAACCAGCATTAGAAAGAGGAGCTGCAATAGTAGCCTCATAATATGCATAGATGTTATCAGTAGCCTATGAATCGTCCATTTTAACTAGCATAGGAATATCCAGAAGCTGATGAGAAGTCAATCCAATAAAAAATTTTGTGAAAAAGCTATGAAAAAATGGATAATGGACTTAATACATGTTCTCAACAGGATCTATGTAATGTTAATAAATGTGGTACAAATAAATAGAATTTTGCGTATAGTATAAAACCTGGAATCCACTCTGCCTACAGCTATTGTATGTGGATACTATCCACCACATACAGTAGGGTTCTTCGAACCATTATCAGGAACCAAAGACTCATTAAACCCCGGATGAACAAGTCTTCTAGATGTTAGAAAATTTCTTCATTGGGCCTCCTCGAATGGTTTCGTGTGCCCAGTAGATACAATCCATCTAATTCTCCATAAAAGGAGTATAGTATAATAAGAAAAGGGATGATGTAGAGAGGAGACAGATAGAAGGAAGGATGGGTGAAAAAAGATTGAGGAAAACTCAGCGGATGTATTTCAGCATCCGTCTTGTTTTATCAGCAAAGAATGAACTGAAAATAACTTCCTCCACAGGTACAAACAGCTGCAAACCGTAAAAATGGGGGAACTGAATAATAATAATTTAACTACGAACCTAACCGGTAAACCCCAAAGCAATAACATATCGTAGATGAATTTCAGCAAATAGTGATTCCTTTTATCCTTCTTCAATGTGGCACTCTTTGTAGTGTACTGCTACATGGGATGAACCTGATGCTGCATACCCAATCAGTATGATGATAAAACCCAACGTGGCATAGTAAGCCGCATACCACACCGTTACACAGATGTCCATCCTTCATGCATAGCACTATGGTACACAGATCCTTCCACAACCCTCATGAGAAACTAGTATGTGGAATTGGATATTTTTGGGTATTGTTCCATCTGGTTCTAACCTTACCCCTCCATTACTATCATATCCTCCATAATCCCTCCTCTAACCTGTTATTCAGTACTAGGCCAAAGCATCCTCTAAAGCCACCAAACCAATATGATCAGGCCATCGGGCGCTTCAGCGTGCCCCATTGAGTCTACATACCCATGGTAAGCGGAGCCATGAATTCCCACCCAACAAATGTGTGGGCTTCAGAAGTGACTGTAAGCCTACATTCTCATGGTAACTCAGTGTCTGACCTTGGGATACTGATGTGAACATCCCCTTTCTTGTGATAAGGGTCGATCACTTTATTTTATATTCAATGAGGAACAATGATCATCCAAAGGGGTTATGTTCGCTTATCCCTTTGGTGAGGAAGAAACTCATCCCCTTCCCCGAACATGCAATAGGGCTCTACTATTGAGGTAAGTCCCCAATGATACAAGGAAGGGTTGTGAAACCATTAATTATATTTCACATTGAAAGGTTAATTACTCTGTACCCTCGCCCAAGGTCATCCTGACCGCTTTCGTCATGGACTCTCCCTCACATACCAATAGTGGAGGAGGCATGTGCAATGTCGAATCATTCACATCCTCTTGTTTCACACACAGAGCATGAATCATGATGGATTAGAGGTCTGTAAGTTTTTTTACATCAACACACATATTTGAACTATGAGAACATCAATTCATAAATAGATTAGGATACTTAGGATGCCTTCTAGAATTCCCAAGCCCAAAATGGTTACCATATCAAAAGGGTACACCCAATCAAGTCCCATGAAATTGGAAGCTTTCATGCATAAGCCCCACATCATCTAAACTATAAGAACTCTTATTCTTGACTAGATCGGGATACTTAGGATGCCTGGTAGAAGGACTGAGTTCAAAAGGGTGCACATCCCAAAAGGGTCCACCCAGTCCCGTCTATCAAATGGGAAACATCCATGTGTAAGCACCACACATCTGAAATACGTCGGTTTGGATTCCTCTCCTAAGATACATAGGAATCCATCTTTGCATGCCCAATCCCAACATCATGTCACCTTCCGTCCTCCCTGGATGGCGATAATCTCTTGAGCACCTTGAATATGGATAGGATAGCATCACCTCCTTGGCATCTAAAAATGAATGTTCATGATGATTTTTCAAAACAAGGGTTTCCCATGGAAATGATCTTCTAGAATGATCCATGGAATCACTAACATATGAACGATGACGTAAATATATAAGAGACTCCCTGAAAAGTCAACAATCCTACCCCAAAACGGAGCAGTGGGACTGGCCTCCCATTTTCTCAACCAATGGAGTCGTCAAGTGTCATTGACCAAATAATCAGCCAATGACTGCCTACCTTTGGTAAGAGGGTCCATGAATCATGGATATCAGGGCCATTGGGTGTTCTTGTATCCAGGAATAAACTCGTTAGAGACCATTCGATGAATTTATATCTTATAAGGGTTAGTTTCATCAGTGCTTGACCCCCACACAATCATCTGCTGGGACAAACAGTTATAGAAGGGGTTAATTCAACCTTCTTTAAAGGGTAATGTCACTGAATAGGTTGAAACAACGAAATGGTAAATTTGATGAGAGCTTGTCTCTATGGAAAAAGAGACATCTGATGATCCTCGCTATGGCATCTATCCACCACCAGTAAACGATCCACCTAGGAGGTGGAACCCATACTATTTATCTTAGACCTAAAAAAAAGAATATAATTCTTATCAAATTGTCCTTTATATTTAACATAGTGGGTATATATACCTTAACCAAAACACATCTCTCTAAATATAATTAATCACCCCAAAATAAAATTATTTGATCCTGTAATACATTTCCCAAAATATAATTAATTATATTAAATGTCTATCACATAAATATTCAGAATTTGTATCAATGACTTAAAGATTATATTATCCTCAGAAATATCATCCAAAGACTCATTAGTTTTATCCCCACATCAAATACTTATTAAGATTTACTAGCCCAACGGTATTTGAAGCCCTTCCAAAATCCGGGAAAACCCTGAAGCTCTTCACTAGACTTATCCCCAAGCACAAATCCCACTATGTCCCCCTCCATGAGAAATGGTTCGACACAATTAAATGAACCATTGACTTATGGATGTCCTTCCACTAATGGGAAAAAAATTGTTGGATCTGGGGTAGACACATATGTGGGGTCAAAATTTCCTTAATCTCATAAAAACGGCCCTAATTTCATGTTCTGATCAGCTATAAGAGATTGTGATTCTTCCTCTACGCAGAAGGAGACGAGGGATATAGATTCCCAAGAAATCATCGGTTGATCACTAATGGGCTCTGAATTAATGTACATATATGCACCAATGAGTAATCAAGGTAAGGATATTTATAACAATAACTAGGTGAGCAGACCCTTACGTGTTATCCCTTTTCAAATGTGCTTCTATAACTAGGAATCTTGTTTACATTTCTAGGACTATTGGGAGAGGCCTCCTAAATAAGATCACTAAGAGGATCTCGAGGAGAAAACTACCTGGAAGGGTCATCAATCACTACCTCCATATACTCTTGGTATCTGGGATATTCACTTGTAGATACCCTTACTGGTGAGGGAGAGTACTCTCTAGCTACAGTACCTACGGAATAATTAGTTGGAGAAAAAGATATCTCTTGGGACCTGGAAGTCCCTTGCAGAAAAGAAAATAATAAAAATATTAAATAAATATAAAATGAGGGAATCTTTCAATATCATTGCAATAAATGAATTTAAGGCTAAAGGATGTAGATAATACCTATCTTGTCAATCATGGGAATACTTCCATCAGTGCCATACAGTCTGACAAGTAATGTCTATCCATAGGAGAATGAAGGAACTTATCCATTTTATTTAGGGAGAAACCACCTCAT
Organism: Viscum album; assembly: GCA_963277665.1. Lineage (NCBI taxonomy): Eukaryota > Viridiplantae > Streptophyta > Magnoliopsida > Santalales > Viscaceae > Viscum > Viscum album. The sequence continues at coordinate 2,001,018,265 of OY728145.1, forward strand.
TAGTATCTTCGTCAGCTGAAATTCCAGTAGGAGTGATGGATCCCCAAAAACCTGGAAGATCGAAGTGTTCCATTGGAATAAGTCTCCATATATCATTATTTGAGGTGCTCTCCCTCAACTCATCCTAGTCTCTTCAAACCTCTGGAAACGTATATGTAATTGGGATGGCCAATGTTGTGTGGTTAACATGAGGAAGTGGGGTAGGCTTTGAAAATCCTAAATGTTTCTTGGGTGTCCCTTCAAGATTAGGACCTCGAGAAGAGGAGCGTTAATTAGATGACGGGTGCGAAGAAGAGACATTTTAAATGCTGTCTATATTAGGTAATCCAATAATGACATCATCATCATCAGTGGTTTATGGACGTATCATGGAAAATAGTCTATGCGAGTACCTGGAGTGACCACTTCAAAAGTGTATGAGGTTCTCGAGATCCTTAAGGTAGTATTCTACCTCATTTTGATCCTCATTGAAATAAATGTCATTCGGTGCTAACAATAAGACAATAACAGTAAGTCCAACATCCCTATTCTACAATAGTTTCCATAAAGCACAAGAGGATCAACTTTCAGAAGCTGGATAACCATTCAAAAGGTCCCATTGCCTCTAGGCCACAGGAAAATAGGCCTCGAAAGACATGGATGATAGATTCTCGGTAGCAGCTCTAGTTGCATGTTCGGCTACCCCTGAGGACATAACCCATTCATTCTCAACATTAATAGGGAAGGTGCAAAGAGACCATTGAATAACTCTTCCCAGTCGCGGTTGCTCACCCGCTTTATTTTTCTTCCCCTTTCCATTCGCCTTGGATACCCGGTGAGTCTCCACAATGGGCACCATTTCAGTCAACTAACCATAAGGATATGTCCTAAACTACGCCTCATCATAATTCCTGGTAAGGAAGGGAATATAATCCATAGAATCTGAATTTTTGTTCTAGATCTTCTTGTCCTACTGATGAAAATTAGCCACAATTGGCGAGGTATCATAAGATGTTTCTCATGGTGAGTGTTGTTAAGAGCAGGAGTGCATAACTTCTGAACGCAATTGAATTTTCAGCTAAACTTGCAGGGCTCATAGCCCTCATAGATCAGGTACCCTCCATTATGAGCAACCAAAACACCTTCTCTAAAATAAAAGAGGTAATATTGATTGACAGAGTCCTCTGATGTGTTGTTCGAAATGGTACCAGGGGGATAATAACAAGGGTGGTAATGAAAATGTTCATAATATTTGAGGCAATCCATTAAGTCATGCTCATTCCTTTTAGTCTACTCACATTGATTATCCTAGGAGTCCCAAGCAACTGGCATGCCACTGGTGGTGATATAAAGGTATGGTCTAAGGGTATTATTCAGGATTGGTAAGAAATTGATAGATGAATGACCCCCTATGTGTCCTACCATCCACCCCCAAATAATTCGAAAATGGAAAACCATCCAGCTGGGTGACCCCGCATTAATGATATGGCCCACCAAGTGATATATCTTGGAAAACATGGGGATAGAAAAATTGACACAATTACATGTGGCCAACTGAGCATCCATGATAATGGATGAGGCTCTTACGCCATTGGATTCTCGCACTGGTAGAATCCACCCGCTCAGAAACATGGCTATGAAATTATCCAATTGGAACAACTGATCGACATCGGGGATGATAATCCATCCCCATTTATGAAAATCCCCATCATCTATGGTGGCCCAGTAGGTACATCCTCACCTATGGGTGGATTTGGTTGGACAAGCCCAAGGTCTATATAGATCGGGATCAAGACTGGTATACATAGCAAAATAACCAAACCAACCATCCACTGGAATGTCATATTTTAGATATGGATCACATTATATCAAATGAATTTTTACTTGGATGATATGTTTCATGAACAATGGGGGGAGGTTCTTTCCTCATCATCCCAAACAGTGGATGGGGGGATAAATTCATCGTACATGTCCCCAATGATAGGGACTCATGAAATCTTCCGGATGTCCCAAAGTCTGATTCCAACCCCCCTGTGGGTCAAATGGAAAGTGTTGGTGTCTGGACTCCAAAATCATAAAAGCTGTGAAATAAGGGTAGTAGGATGATGGGAGTACATATGAAAAACCCAAGCGGCCTCACACAGTTCGACAAGCTGTATCTCAGCTCATAATTCTTCACAACTCTGGTAAACTCAAAAGGGACACCCTCAACCCATGCCAAAAGAGATTATAGGGTGAAGGTCTCATCGAGATTTCCACCCATTCTGCTCATTCCCAATATCCTTTCTCACGATGCTATGAAAAAGTAGGCCATCTGATCGGGTTTCTACTACACCCCTTCTATGTTTTAAGGCGCATAATGTGGAAAGGGACTAGAAGTGGTCCCTCTGTGAAGGTACCTTACCATGTATGAGATCATGGCCTTTGAAATAAAAGTATTAATTATCCATGAAGTGGGATGATTGGTCTGGTTTGGAATCCAGATTTATACATCAGAAAAAGGCCAAACCTGTAAGAAGGATGCCAGTCTGAGACTGAGTACTCCTGTTGACCCCTTGTTTGAAATTTTGAAAGCGGATTGATGAAATGGATAGACCAGAGTCTTGTCGTCAACTGAAGCCTCCATATCCTTTGATCATTCACCAGCATTAGAAAGAGGAGCAGCAGTAGTAGCCTCATAATATGCATAGATGTTATCAGTAGCATATGAATCATCCATTTTAACTATCATAGGAATATCCAGAAGCTAATGAGAAGTCAATCCAATAAAAAATTTTGTGAAAAAGCTATGAAAAAAATGGATAATGGACTTAATACATGTTCTCAAAAGGATCTATGTAATGTTAATAAATGTGGTGCAAATAAATAGAATTTTGCGTATAGTATAAAGCCTGGAATCCACTCCGCCTACAGCTATAGTATGTGGATACTATCCACCACATACAGCCATGGTACACAGATATACCGTAATGCGAAGGCCCACGAACCATTTTCCTGCAAATAGAATGGTCCAAGGAGTGTGGAAACCATGAACCTTGGCCTCAGTTAAGTTTAAATTTGGGAGTTGTGGATTAAAATTTAAGTCCATATTAATAGTATTTAGGTTCGGTTTTCCGATCCATGTTCGATACGTGAAAAGGTCAGCCACATAGCCTTCATCTATGTAGAATCCAGATTTTAAGTATTAAATTTCCATAATCCCATTCTCGGGAACTAAAATGTGGTAAAAGGATGGAGAAACATCAAAAAAATCAGTTCGAAAAACCTATAGAATATTTTGGAAATGCGATTTTCTCAAGGCGAATGGTTCACGAAGGTGAATATGGCATAGAAATGTAGAGTGCTTTTCGCCACGAGAAATGGTAAAAAATGACATGGTCCCCTGTATATAGGTGTGGTCCCCTCCTACTAGGTCAACATGTTCTGCCACAAACCATTTTAGTTCAATACTGCTTCTACATCGTAATAGTAGCATTTTCATTACAAACAGACACCATTCCGATGGGGGGAATTTGTAGGGTTCTAAAAAATCAGCTAATGAGAATAAATACCTCCAAAATCACTTTTAATTAGGAATTAATAACTTCTATATGATTATAATGGTGAGGGAACACAAATTAAATATTATTTATTTGAAGGAACTTGAATGAATTCATGTTTTCTAATTTTTCACACACAATCACTGGGAATGTTATGCGGAGAAGATGGATTGTGAACTTCCAGGTATGTGGGACGGTCTATGAACTACTGGCCCATGAAATGATAGCCAAAAAGAGAGGAAGATCATGAACTACATAGAAGACGGTCCACATGTCGTGCCACAAGCCCATCAATTAGAGGATTAATCAGATGAGTAGGGTTCTTCGAACCATTATCAGGAACCAAAGACTCATTAAACCCTGGATGACCAAGTCTTCTACATGTTAGAAAATTTCTTCATTGGGCCTCCTCAAATGGTTTCGTGTTCCCAGTAGATACAATCCATATAATTCTCCATAAAAGGAGTACAGTAGAATAAGAAAAGGGATGATGTAGAGAGGAGACAGATAGAAGGAAGGATGGGTGAAAAAAGATTGAGGAAAACTCAGCGGATGTATTTCAGCATCCGTCTTGTTTTATCAGCAAATAATGAACTGAAAATAACTTCCTCCACAGGTAAAAACAGCTGAAAACCGTAAAAATGGGGGAACTGAATAATAATAATTTAACTACGAACCTAACCGGTAAACCCCAAAGCAATAACATATCGTAGATGAATTTCAGCAAATAGTGATTCCTTTTATCCTTCTTCAATGTGGCACTCTTTGTAGTGTACTGCTACATGGGCTGAACCTGATGCTGCATACCCAATCAGTATGATGATAAAACCCAACGTGGCATAGTAAGCCGCATTCCACACCGTTACACAGATGTCCATCCTTCATGCATAGCACTATGGTACACAAATCCTTCCCCAACCCTCATGAGAAACTAGTACGTGGAATTGGATATTTCTGGGTATTGTTCCATCTGGTTCTAAACTTACCCCTCCATTACTATTATATCCTCCATAATCCCTCCTCTAACCTGTTCTTCAGTACTAGGCCAAAGCATCCTCCAAAGCCACCAAACCAATATGATCAGGCCATCGGGCGCTTCAGCGTGCCCCATTGAGTCTACATACCCATGGTAAGCGGAGCCATGAATTCCCTCCCAACAAATGTGTGGGCTTCAGAAGTGACTGTAAGCCTACATTCTCATGGTAACTCAGTGTCTGACCTTGGGATACTGATGTGAACACCCCCTTTCTTGTGATAAGGGTCGATCACTTTATTTTATATTCAATGAGGAACAATGATCATCCAAAGGGGTTATGTTCGCTTATCCCTTTGGTGAGGAAGAAGCTCATCCCCTTCCCCGAACATGCTATAGGGCTCTACTGTTGAGGTAAGTCCCCAATGATACAAGGAAGGGTTGTGAAACCATCAATTACATTTCACATAGAAAGGTTAATTACTCTGCGCCCTCACCCAAGGTCATCCTGACTGCTTTCGTCATGGACTCTCCCTCACCTACCAATAGTGGAGGAGGCATGTGCAATGTCGAATCATTCACATCCTCTTGTTTCACACACAGAGCATGAATCATGATGGATTAGAGGTCTGTAAGGTTTATGACATCAACACACATATTTGAACTATGAGAACATCAATTCATAAATAGATTAGGATACTTAGGATGCCTTCTAGAATTCCTGAGCCCAAAATGGTTACCATACCAAAAGGGTACACCCAATCAAGTCCCATGAAATTGGAAGCTTTCATGCATAAGCCCCACATCATCTAAACTATAAGAACACTTATTCTTGACTAGATCGGGATACGTAGGATGCCTGGCAGAAGGACTGAGTTCAAAAGGGTGCACATCCCAAAAGGGTCCACCCAGTCACGTCTATCAAATGAGAAACATCCATGTGTAAGCCCCACACATATGAAATACGTCGGTTTGGATTATTCTCCTAAGATACATAGGAAGCCCTCTTTGCATGCCCAATCCCAACATCATGTCACCTTCCGTCCTCCCTGGATGACGATAATCTCTTGAGCACCTTGAATATGGATAGGATAGCATCACCTCCTTGGCATCTAAAAATGCATGTTCATGAAGATTTTTAAAAACAAGGGTTTCCCATGGAAATGATCTTCTAGAATGATCCATGGAATCACTAACATATGAATGATGACGTAAATATATAAGAGACTCCTTGAAAAGTCAACAATCCTACCCCAAAACGGAGCAGTGGGACTGGCCTCCCATTCTCTCAACCAATGGAGTCGTCAAGTGTCATTGACCAAATAATCAGCCGATGACTACCTACCTTTGGTAATAGGGTCCATGAATCATGGATATCAGGGCCATTGTGTGTTCTTGTATCCACGAATAAACTCGTTAGAGACCATTCGAGGAATTTATATCTTATAAGGGTTAGTTTCATCAGTGCTTGACCCCCACACAATCATCTGCTGGGACAAACAATTATAGAAGGGGTTAATTCAACCTTCTTTAAAGGGTAATTTCACTGAATAGGTCGAAACAACGAAATGGTAAATTTGATGAGAGCTTGTCTCTATGGAAAAAGAGACATGTGATGATCCTCGCTATGGCATCTATGCACCACCAGTAAACGATCCACCTTGGAGGTGGAACCCATACTGTTTATCTTAGACCTAAAATAACATAATATAATTCTTATCAAATTGTCCTTTATATTTAACATAGTGGGTATATATACCTTAACCAAAACAAATATCTCTAAATATAATTAATCACCCCAAAATAAAATTATTTGATACTGTAATAAATTTCCCAAAATATAATAAATTATATTAAATGTCTATCAAATAAACATTCAGAAGTTGTATCAATGACTTAATGATTATATTATCCTCAGAAATATCATCCAAAGACAATATAGTTTTATCCCCACATCAAACACTTATTAAGGGTTATTAATAAAGTAATCACTAAATCACTTTTATTGGTTATTAGTAACATTCCACATAAAATTCAAATCTAGAAAAATATTAGAATGAAAAATTCCATAGATTTTTCAAGATCCTTATATCTAAAATGTCATTCATATACTTCTTCTAAATAATAAGCCTAAAATACTAGTAGATAAACTCTTTAGTACTTACACATAAAATATTTATATTTCCTAGGTATATCCTTAGTTTAGGATTTAAATTTTGGATTAGGTAATTGACTTAGATTAAGACCATATTTTTCATAAATAAGACATTGAAAAACAATGGGGTATCATAGGAATTAATATATTCCCTTATATTATACTAGTATTTTTCACGGAAACTATATAATTTATGACCAATTTTTAACATCTAAAACACCATAATGTTCTTTTGTGGAATTTACCAAAGTGCATCTTTCCACATTTTGGAAATGTAGGAAGTTGAATCATCTTTTTCTTCTTCTTTAACAACTGAACTACCTTAAGACTTCTTTCGCTAATTATTTTTATCCTTAGACATCGATCTATGTTATAGTTTTTAATTTTAATTTTTGATATCTAGTTTTGAATAATCAAAATATGTCATAAATGATCTCCTATCAAGTTAGGAATCTCATTTTGGCAGTCATCGCATTTCCCATCACATTGGTTGTAGACTTAGTTATTCATACTTCCACCCATTAACTAAAATAAATGGATAATATTAAATTTGTAATTTTAAACTATTAAAAAATAACCATTAAGAAAATTACATCAATTGGATAACTAATAAAGTACATGTATTTCAATCACATAATAATTTCAAGGATTCAATATGTGTTATCAATGATTTATTTCATAACCTAGACTCTTATGGTAATTATTCTTCCCTTCACATTTGTTCATAATGAGACACTGAAATTACCAAAACAAATCCTGTAGTTTTTTCAAAATATATGTGTATTAAGGATTGTTTTTATTCCCCAGTTCATGACTGAGTATAGAATAATGTGGCATTTCTAGGTGATACCCCAAGGTACATATGTGCCACGGATAGAGGCACTTATAGTGTCTAGTTATGGATTTATTTTCATGGAAACCACTTGATCTATAAATAAAAAGAATTTAGGGATATATTCTTATTTTTATGTTTATACCTAAGGATTTTTCTAGTGTTTTATATTCATAATAAAAAAATAAATATTCTTTTCTCTGATTCATACTATTACAACCCATGTAATTGTTATAGAATAATTCATGATTTATAAAATAAGAATACCAAAATACAACTAATAATATTGAAAGGTATAGTTTCTTTTTTAATTTGGTAGATTTAATAAAATATTGATCAAGTTATACAACAATATTCTAAAATAATTCTGTAAAATGCGATTAGAAATCATCGGTCTTCTTAAACTGCATTGGATAACCTGGGGACGTTCATGAGAAATGGGTGATATATAAATCACAATAAAGGAATATAAAAAATTTATAACATGAAAATAGTATTATATTTTAGATAATATATATTAAAATGGATCATGAAATGTGTTACAATCATAACTATGATCAATAAGGAATGATATAACATACTGCCATAATTATCACATGGGAAATGTGAGGACAACATTAAACCTGAAATTTTAAGCATATTTCATGGATAACCAACAATAAATCAAAACATAACGATCATAGGATAAACATATATAAACTAAACATGTAATTTCATGAGACTAAAACATTACCCAGTTCTTTGGATTGAAGTAATGGAATCCCATTATAATCCTATCTTGTACATGTGTAAGTGTTCCACATAGATCATATAAAATAACACATATTTAATCACATTTATTCCCATTATTATTAATTATGGGTTATGTACATAGAAGTCACCAATAAATGATTCATAGATAATTTTTTTTAATATCCTTGAGTGGAAATGGGTATGGGTTTACACTTTACAAATGTTTGTTCTTGAAATTCACAATGACATTTCAGCAACATAACAATAATAGATAAATATTACTAAAAATATTCAATGAGATGGCAAGGGTCTACAATCACATTGAATTAAAAATGAATATGATATTTATGTGTAATATCATAATTAATCGTTAAAACTGTTGAATAAAACATCATAATAAAAAAAGGGTGATGGAATAACTTCCTTGCATGAATAATCGTAGTGAAATGTCCGTAATATAATGGGTGTATATAATGAATCATAGAAGGGATTAATGAGACTAAAAGGGGTAACACAAACATGGAAAAAATAACATATGTAATATTTATGTTGAAAATCATATTTTATTATAAATAATTTAAATAAAAAATTTATTAAAAAAATAATGTTCTTGGGTAGAGTAGAGAAATAGAGGATTTTGGTATAGAAACGGCTTTGATAAATTCTCTAATGAGAGGTGAAAATTTATCTCTCATTGTTAGGAAATAAATTAAAAATATATATATATTTAGAAACTAATTAGAAAACAATTATGTTAAAATTTATATATAAAATTCTGGTTATAATTTAAAATAAGAGGGAGATTTCTCTCTCTTTGAGTATAGAAAATTGTTGGACAGTTATAGCTGCATAATGGGTTTACATAAAAGCTCATGGGATGGATTAATGAGTTTTAAATTATTAAATAATCACATGGAAATATAAAAGGAAATTAAGAGGGATGTAGAAAAAAATACCCCAAATAAGAACAATAAGAAATTTAGTGGCGCAATATAAAAGATGTGCTTGAATAAAAAGAATATAAAGGTATCTCTTACCTTGATATGGTGATTCCAAAAGCTTGGGGAATGATTATTGGGAGATTGGGATATCCTTGGGAGGTATATATAGAGTTTGGATCATAGTGAGTAAGTGATCCGTGGTTTTTAGTGAATATTATTGTGATCATGGTGGGTTTTTATAGGAAAAGACAGGGAGTTCTTTATTATTCCCCAAACTGAGGATGTGGACACTATAAAATAAATTATTCAAAACCAAAGAACTTACCCTAGTTTTTCACATTTTTCTTATAAATTTGAGTGGGTTTCATTATTTTATATGTAAAACGTCTGAACTAATTAACATTTTACCATTTTTTATGTGGATGTGAGTCATGTAGAAAAATAAATGACTTTAAAAAAGAAAAATATAATATTTTTTTCAGAGGATTCATAAAAGAATTATAAAATAATTAAATACACAAAAAACACATTATATTAATGGGGAAACATATATTTTCACATTTATACCTTATATATAATACATTACTTCACTTTTTGGTCATTATGATGTCATAATAAATGTTGTATACTTATATCATATATAATTTTCACCTATAACTTCAAATGTCTAAAGAGATTATGATAAAAATAAACCATTGAAAATTTTGACACACTGATTCCAAATATGATGTTTATTTTTTGAAAATAATTCCCAAAATATTAGAAATTAATATTTTAAATTAGATCCTTATTTATTGAAAAATAAATTTTTATCGTAACTCCTTTCTAACACTTATAAAAATTACATTTTCACATTCAAAAATATATTATCATTTATATTTAATATATATAATATCACAATATTATTTTATTAAAATATAATTTATTTCAAAAATTATTAAACAAATTATGAAATGTGTTTCTTTATTAAAACTATATTAGATCCCAAATACACTTTTCTATTTTAATGTATCAAAAATATAATTTTTATTAAAATCATTATTTAATATTTTATAAAGTAAAAAAACAAATATAGAAATTATTATATTTATATTATGATATATGTATATGTATTCAAACTATTAGGGTATCATTGTTCATAGACTTTGTTAAATTATTTTTAATTTTAATTAATGAACCTTTTTCCTTTCACCACTACAGTATTTATTTACTATGAATGTTATTCACAATATAAAACATTTACATTGAACTTATTACCAAAAAATTAATTATGTTAATTATAAATATGTAATCGATTTTATAAAAATAAATTCATACATCTGGATAGATTTTATTTAATATGAAACCTACAAGCATGATATAAAGGCATTTTATGAAATAATTATTCTCCCAGGAAAAAAGATTTCACTTTATCTATATAAATAGTATTATTCATTATGTGAATTTAAATTTATAAAGATATATATATTATAAAAAAATTTATTTAATAAATTTATCATTATGGGTTATTTTAAATTAATATAAAGGATAAACATTATTCAATTTAAAAGAGTTTTTCGAAAAAATGGGTTTTAATGATTTAAAAAAAACTTATACTAAAATATAATAAAAAGATGATTTAAATTATATAAAATGAATAAAATAAATAAAATACACATTTTACTTTGAAATAAAATTAAAATAATATTTGGACTTTTAGATTACAAAATTTATACAAACAATTACCAATTATACCTAAAATCATTATCATTCACTATTCACTGAAAATCAATTTTTTCAAAAAAAATAAACAAATTACCCTCTGTTAATTTTTATATGATGACCTCAAAAATAAAAATAATTTTGTCTTATAAAATTTCATAATGATATATAAAATAACCATAATATTTATTTCATCAAAATACATAAGAACCATTTTTTAATGAAACGTATTTTGAAGAATAAAAGGATAAACACAAATTGAGTGATTATTTAAAAACAATTTATCAATAAATATATGATTTTTAGGAAATATATATATATATATATACATATTTGTATGTATGTAAATATATATTTCAGAAATTAGTTAATATAATTCATATCTTCAAATTTAATTCCTAGGTTAAAGTGATCATATTTAAATAATCTTTGTTTCATAGGTTTTAGTGTTGTGTATCTCATATGCTCTCAAACATAGTTTTACCCTTTTTAAAAATTCAATGTTTTACATTATACCACTCCACCACCACAATAAATTTTGTCCTGAAAAATTGGTAATTGGTCTTGGCAAGAAATATTTGGACAAGTTGAAATATATTTATTGAAAACCCATTCCATAAAAAGTTTTAATAAAACATCCAGTTGAGAAGATACAATGGGAAGTATGATGGTCATAACATAAATATGTTTTAATGTAGGAAAACAATAGTGTTATGTGAAACATGTAAATGGAAGAAAAAATCACACCAAATGTCTTACTGAGTGTGATAGAGAATATGGTCAATAGAAATTCAATGACAACAAAACCATAAATCTATGATGTGGGAAAAGATCATCAATTAATATAAGTTTATTTTAATATGAAAAAATTAGTTTATGGAATATTCCATAAATCTATGGAATTCATTCACCATATAGACTCGGGACTTAAGGAAATATACATTCATGAGAAATATAATTTCACACATTAACTGGTTATTTAATTACAATAATTGCTGTAAATAGTGAATATAGATGATAAAGAACATTTATCCCCAAATCACTAGAATAAGTTTCTAAATAATCACATAATCCACCCAAGAATAACTAACTATTCTTTACGTATTTAATATATCCCAAATGGATATCATAGAGTATGATAATACAAAAAAATTAAAAATTTAATACATTAATATATAAAAAATCACGAAATAATCCCAATGATTTTGAATAGATAATTCTTTAAATAAATACCCATATATCCCAAATTTCATTAATAACCTCATTATTAGAGAATTTTTTAACCTCAAGGGTTGTCACATACCCTTCAGCTTAATCCTCTAAAAACATAATATTATTATTCTAAAAAAATAATTTATATTAAACCCAATGTGTCTATATACCTTAACCCAATTAAAAACTCCTTAAATATCATCAATCAGCTAAAAATTTAAAAGATATGATCCTATAATATGTTTCCCAAAATATCATAAATCATATTAAATTTTAATCTTATAAATATTCAAAAGTTTTATCAATACGTTGAAACATAATATCATCCTTATACATATTTTTTCATGAATCTTTAGTTTATCCCTATAGAAAATAACTATTAAGGATTATCAATAATAATATCACTAACTCAGTTTTATAGGTTTTCATAACGACCTTACCCCAGTTGCCCGGAGCCGGTGCCTTATTTCAATACATTAGTATGATTATAAAAAATTCGTGTCCCAGATGAAATAATTAGTTTACTAGTTTTGTAATACTATATACATAACTAATTGCAACATTACCTCTTGAAATAAAATACAATATGGAAATTCCATTGAAAACATCAATAACTCCTTGGATACCTCTGTAGGTCATTCTGGACATACTTCTTCACAACCTGGGAAATTTAATCATAAAAATGGGTGAGGTCATATGATCATGAAGGTTAAAAAAATAGATTAGGGTATCATAAACATAAAAATTAGGAATGGTGATTAACTAAAAACACATGCAATTAAAAATTAAATTGAACGTAATATGGCATGAATAAGGGATGAATAAATAATTCCACAATAAAGAATAATCATTGGTATTATACTTGTCGAATAAGCTCATAGAATATCATTATATTGTTTCATAATTATTTAAATTAATAATTCGGGACATTCTGAAATATACCATCAAGGCCTCGGTCAAGACATCTTTAAATGATTAAGCCCTCAGCTAAAACCATATCTTGAAATGGGCAAGGCCTCACCCAAGTCCATATCTATTTTGTCTCATGATACCTACAGAGGAATCAAGAGGATATATTGGGATCAAATCATAAAATACTAATTCAAATTAATTTTACATATTAGTAGTGATAAAGGTATATGAAATATACATTCATATTTAATCTATCATATGAAATGTAAATAACTTTCCATAAAAAAATAATAACCATTTGGAGTAATATGGTGAACGGTTTCAAGATAGCACATACATATCCAAAATAATAATAAACCATTAAATAAAATATTTTAGATGATATCATAAAATATTATTCCCAATTATACATAAAAATCAACAATAATGTAGAAACAAATAAAAAGACTCATAAAAAATTGACGATTAACTCTCTAGATAAATAGTCTTTTACTTAAAAAAGAAGAGTTCTTTTGGAAAAATATTTTTATAAAAAAATAATTTAAATAATATAATTTTTTCATAATAATTTTTTTTATTCTATACAAATAATTGTGGCTAAAAATAGATTATAGGGTGTACTTGTACATAGGTAAGAATTTGAGATGTTCCCTTGAATTGGGCTTGTATTTAGAAAAGAATTTTTGATGGATCCTTATAAAACATGTAACTCCCCATAAAATAATGAATTATTCATGGTGGTAGAAATATATATAACATTCATTCTAAATTTTCAATGAGTAAATAAAAATAGATATAAATTTCCTTCGGGTAAGTAGAGAATAAGAGTTACCCGAATGAAAAAGGAGATTCGGGTAGAAAATCCTTACCACTTTGTAATCAATTAAATTATATACCCAAAATTAATAATCATAAAATGATACATTGAATTTAATTAAAATTATTATATTCCTGACATGATAAATCAATGGGTAATAAATATATAATATACACAAGAAATAGTGGTGAATAGGGAGTAGCTCACCAAAATAGAAGTGAGATGAGGAAACCCTTACATTATGTCTGAATGTATTCTTCACATTAGCATAATTTCCAAGATAATAAAATTAAATATCTTAATTAATTAATTAAGAATAATATATACATATATTTGATTCATTATTGTTTTATTAAGTTTACTTTTTTCCTAATAGATAAGTTATAAGATTGAATTCCATCGTTCTGGAGTGCTGGTTTCCATGATTTCATGATTAGTTCGCTTGATTATAAGTAATGGAGTTCATGTGGAATGGATATAATTCTTTAGAATTGAACTTATAAATTAATAATTAACATAATATGTTGAAATGGTTATATATATCAGTTTTTTACATGGTATAACAATTATTAATTAGATAAAACATTAGTGATAACCATTTAGATTATTTTGGCTGTATTTCAATTTTTAAAACTAATTTGTTTTGTGAATTAGAATTTTCTATATATACTATTTAAAGAACATTGAATAGTTTATAATACACATATTATATTTTTTTCATCCTTAAAATTGTTTTATGTACATCCTTGATGTGTAAATTTAAGAATGAAGGTTCATAATTCATGAAGTTGGAAAATCTACAACTCCTGGATGATGATTTTGTATATAAAATAAAAGAGGGTGAGATAGTAATTTGAGGAAGGATGTTCCATTAACATGATATAATTACATTATATATATTATAATGGATTAATCATGATCATTTGGATAAAGTGGGTGAGGAGAAGATAAGAAAATAAAATAAATTTTAAATGAAATGAAAATAAAAAGGAAGAGGGTTTACCCTTGGAAATGTCATCCTTTAGAACCTCTTTAAGGGAAGGGTTTTTGGTCCTCTGGAAATACCAAAAGCTACTAGATGTGGGGATTTAATAGGGAATATTATATTGGCGGAACATTGAAAATATTCATGGAATATAGGAGTGAAGAGAATATGGAGTAAGGGGTGGATTTTATAGTGGAGGAGTAGGTTGATTTTTGAATATCAAATTCATTATTTTATTATTTTGATAATGAAAACTAATGGTGTTTATTATTGTTACCAAAAATAGAAATAACTGCATGTGACTTTGAAAAAAGTTTTATTACACCAGTGATAACTCAAAGAATAATTTATTTACCTTATAATATATATATATTGTAAACTACTATATTTTACAATTCACCAAAAATTCATGTATATTAGAAAAAATTACCAAATATTCATTTTAACCATTTTTAGAAGTGTATAATTTCAAAATGGACACCTGTTTATCAAAATAATTTTCTAATATGGGAAATATAATTTTATATTAAATTATTATTTACCTAAAAATGGATATTTTAAATTTAAAACTGATTTTTTAATACTTTAAAAAATTAACTGAGCTCTCATAACATTACCATGAAATGATCGAAAAAAAATATTTACTATGTAAATTTTATTATTAAAATAAATTTTATTTTAAAAAATTTTATTTAATTAAAATTGTAATTATATATTTATTAATAAACAAATATC
Source organism: Viscum album (assembly GCA_963277665.1). NCBI lineage: Eukaryota > Viridiplantae > Streptophyta > Magnoliopsida > Santalales > Viscaceae > Viscum > Viscum album. The sequence goes on from OY728145.1 coordinate 2,001,033,778, forward strand.
AACACTTAATTATTATTTTTTAAAATATGCACCCTCATTTATTTAGAGCCTATTTTTTATTTATAAATGCATGGGTGAGGTTTCTATTCATAAGGGTAAACTACTACTTATAAGGGTATGTTACTATTTATAAGGGTAAGTTACTATTCAATAAAAATATGATTTAATCCTATTTGACACTAAATATCTTATTGATCATTAATTTTTATATCAGTTATTCAAAATTCAAATCACAGAAGATGAAATTTTCTGTTTAGTGGATAGGGTATAACCATCTCCTATAACAAATTGTTTGTTTCATAGGGTCTCAGTATTCAATGAATTATATATTAAATTTATTTGTAAAACATTGGGGTGTTACATTCTTCAACCCTTACAAAACATTTGTCCTCAGAATTGCTAGAATATTATCTCGTAAAAGGTTTTGGGTAGGTCATCATCTTATGTTCCCCATGTTCCCATGTGGTCTCTTCAATTTTATGAATTTTTTAAATTACCATTACCAGAGGATTCGTTTGATTCCTCAACACATTTTATATAGTGTCCAGAATCTGGATAGGCTCTTCATAGGAAGATAAGTCAAGTTCCCAATCTATACCTTGTGATGTGAGTACATGTGTTGGGTCTGGCTTGTACTTTCTCAACAATTAGATAGGGAACACATTATGTACCTTAGAAAATATAGGAGGCATTTCCCAATGATAAGCCATAGCTCTAATTCTCTCAATTACTTCCAAAGGACCAAGGTACCTGGGGCTCAGTTTACTTTTCATTCAGAATTGGAGATACTTTTAAGAAAATGGGATCTCCCACCTGAAATTCTAAATCCTTCATTCAATTAACAACATAGATCTTTTTCCTTTATTAAGATTCTTTGATATGGGTTTGAATATTCTTTACCTTCGCTGTTCTTTCCTCTACAATCTTCGGGACCACATGCTTCCTTTCACCATCAAAATCCCAATAAGTTGAAGCATGAAATTTCATTCCAAACATTTCATTGCATGGTTCCATTTGAATTCTATAATGGAAAATATTACTGAAGGAAAAATCCACCAATGCTAAATACTGATCCCACACACCTTGAAAATCTAGTGAGAACAATCTCAACATGTCCTATAAATTTTGGATCTTCTTTTTCAATTACTCATCAGTTTTAGGGTGATAATAAGTACTCAAACTAAGATCAGTATCTAATTATTGAAGAAGAATTTTCAATAAATTCGATGTAAATTAAGGATCACAATCAGTCACTATTGAAATATGTTCTTCATGATGTTTGAAAAATACATTGCTATAAATTCTTCTATGGTTCTTTAGTGAAAAATCTTCCCTTATTGTGATGAAATTTATGTATTTAGTAAGCCATTAAATAGTTACCCATATTTCATTATTATTTCATTGATTTTAGGGTAATCTAATGACAAAATCCAATATGACTCAAAATTAATTTTTTTTATCAAACACTTTTAAATGAAAGTGAGAAACCTCAAAGTCCAACATAACAACTATAAAAAAATCCATAACAGAGAAAACAAGAAAATCGGAACTACCCCTCCCCAGTAGTTGCACCAAGATGATAAGACTTCTTGAAATCAAGTCAAATGGAATGTTTTCCCATGCATAAGTGCGCGCCTGGAACCGATGGCATAGACAAACCCTCTAAATTGTCCTAATCCAAATGACATGCACCGAAGAATACTTCATGCTCTGATTCCCATCTGAAGCAGCTCCAAACTCCATCACAAAACCATATAGAAGAATGGTCCAAGAGCAGATATCTCTAACAAGAAACCCCATCAAAAGAACTCACCAAACATCAACATAAACAGAGACATTAAAAATGAACTTGTGACTACCAGGGTCTACTCCCATAAACAATTTCTAGGATAAGTAAGAAACAAGGGATCCTGCGACCTCCATCATTTTCTTTTCAAATTCCTATGCTAGCTGATCCCATATTTGAATTTATTCCTCGATGAAAATCATCCATTTATTTGAATACCCCATGATAATTAGATCCTTCATGTCAGACTATATGTATTTCTCCTCATGAAGAGGTATTCTTAGTGGCCTCCCCATAATTTTAGTGACCTCCTCTTCATTAGCCTTAAGCAGTAAGAACTGCTCAATAATTTCTTCTTCGGAGCTAAGAAGTAATTATAAGGAATGTACTCTATGGTCCCCTAGTCTATGACTGCGAAAAATCTCAGTGACCATCATCTTTCCATTGGCCTTCTTTATAAATCGAGTCTCCAGATGGAAGGTATGGAGGAGTAGTCATTCCCCCTTTCCTCCTATTATTACTCTTATTACTTCCTAGGATTAAATCTCTATTAGCCAATTGATTGAGTTCACTTCTAGTGTGATCCTTCCTGGAGACATCATCATCATGAACTATAATATTTGGATTCAAACTCAATACAACTACAGAAAGGCTTCCAAATGAGTTTCTCAAGTGGATAGAAGTCCAGCTCAAATAATCTGACCTCCTTGATTTCCCAGTTCGGGTTGAATTAGCCGCATCAGTAGTATCTCCCTACCTCCCCTTACACACATCTATATTATCCGACCATGAAACCATAATTCTGAAAGTGATTGGGGAATACTCCTCCCATCATACCAATTGCACCATAACTGATGTACTCCCATTCAACAGATTTTCCATTTGAGAAGCCTCAAACGGGACTAGACCATTACCCTGCGGTTCACTAAAGGAAGGTCCAGCAAGATACTGCTTCACCCTGTCGTACAACTTAGAAACCTTAAGATTACTTGAGAAATAGAGGTCTTCTTCACTCCATTGGTGAAAGAAAACCCCTCAACTAATGCATTCCCATCCACCGGAGCATTTTCGAGACGCTATTCCTCCACCATTTGTAGAATTTTGGATACCAGACCTCCCCCATCTATTCTAACTATCAATAGCCCCGGTCCATCCTCCCCACATTCTAGAACCTTTCCCCTACCTCCAACATCCATCCTTCTGCTAGACAGGACTCTCTGACGACAGGCCTCCATCGAGTGTCCCTGCCGCTTGCACTCCGAGCAGGGTTCGTAGCCAATTCTCATTCCTCACCTCTTTATAGACAACTGATAGAAAACATCTGAGGAGTGTACCGAACACATGAAGGAAGAATATAAATCAGTCCAGTTTTCATAAATCAACGGCTTCTTACACCAATACTCCTCTCCGATTTTAGTCCAGACATATTCAAAAGGAATTATAGTTTGGTCCAGTTCCACACACACTCGTGGATTGACCGGGTGGAAAACAACCTCAGTTATACAATCTGAGAATAAAAATCTACCTACTAAATTACCAATCATCAATATAATGGATTGGTTTTGAAATAGTAAAGGAACATTTGTAAAACATTCCCAAACCACATCAGAATGTGGATCCCGCTTCATATAAAATTCAAATGTCTAACAATATAGAAAGAATTGAAAACTATCAACGATACGAGGGACACTCGACCATACTCTGATGAATTCATTCTCGGATGAAAAATTATTCATGAAATACTATTTATCATGAAGACCCTTTTTTGACCACTCATGAAGATCCCTAGAGTCGAAGAAGAACCTATCAAAAGAATCCACTGAGGGTCTCCTCTGCCTATACCGAGATACTAGGGTGAGATTCAAGAGTTATGTGGTTTCCATGAACTCTAAAGATGAAATATAAATATTGGGGAGTTCGCCGAAGAGATATACAACATTGGGACATGGTGTATCGTTCGGGAAGGTTGGATGACTATCGGAGTTAGAGAAGGGGCGGAAATAAGGCCCTACTCTATTGGAGGAAGTCAGAGGACCCTCCTCCGCAGTGGGAGGAGGGACCAACGCTATTTCCACCGTCATCACTGAGAGTTGAGCATTGGGATAGGGTCTGTCTTTCCATCTCCTCACTTCCACAATATCCATAGTGATTTCATCCCATTTTTATGTAGGAATAGGTAGAGTCTTCATGACTCCAATAGTAATTTTTTCATTCTGTCTTCACATGTTGACAATGTAAACATCTTGATACATAATAAACAATATTATCCTTCATGTTGTCCCATAAAAAATGTTCCTTAAAATATCTAAAAATTTTAGTGCTACCAGAGTGTATTGAGAAATTAGAGCTATGTACATCAACCAATAACTCCCTTTTCATATCGGGTATAGAGGGAACACACACCATCTTCCCAAATTTCATAATTTCATCCTCACACAAAAAGTTATACAACTTCCAATTATTCAAACATTTAACTTTCATCTGAAGATTCTCATCCTCAAAATGATAATTTTTAATCCATTTTAATAAATATGATTGGGAAACCAAATGAACAAGTAATGATGTGTCACCTTCTTTGATAATTCCTATATCCATCCTCACTAGAACCATGTACATTGGATCCTATTGAATCTTAAATGTTATAGGACTCCAAGATCTTGTTTTCATAATGCATAATAAACCTTATTTACCATTCCATGGTGGTAGTGTGGAGAGAAATCATAATTATTGAGTAGTTTGAGCCATATATTTTCCACATTTAGAGTTATTTCTATGATAAGATATATTTCAAGCTCTTATATTTCCTATATATCTTACATATTTTTCCATTGATAAAATACCTCTATATATTTGGAGTAAATATTACAACTACTAACTCAATATCATGAGTTTTATAGTTTTATTCATGAATTTTTATCTTCTTTTATGCATAGGAAAAAACTCTATCATTCTGTATAAGGACATAACAAAGTCATTTCTTTGATGCAACACTATAAATCACAAATCCATAATTCCTATATGGTGGAGTTCAGATCAGATCATTCACTAATATCCACTTTTATTCATCAAAAACATTCTTGACATTATTTTTTCCATACAAACATAAACCCTTTACGAGTAATCCAGGTTAACCGGAAGGATAATTGTGTGAAGTTCTGAACAAAATGCCGATAATAACCTTCAAACCCAACAAAACTATGTACCTCAGTTATGTTCATTGGTTTAGTCCTTTCTTGAACACCCTTTTTCATCACATGATCAACGGATATTCCATCCTTAGAGATAATAAGACCTCGAAAATAAACTGATTGAATCCAAAATTCAAACTTGCTAAACATCGTATATAGTTCATTTTTTTATGATTATTTAGAATATTGTGCATGTTTTTTTCATGATCTATCTAGATTTTGGATTATACAAAGATATGATTATTAAATACCACAAAAAATTCATCAAAATATTCAATGAAAACAAGTTTTATTAGATCAATTAAAAAATATGGTGCATTAGTCAGTCCCAAAGGCATTACTATAAACTCATAATGCCCATACCTGGTTCGAAATGTTGTCTTTGTAATATATTCCTTCCTCACACGAAACAAATGATATACATATCAAAGTTCAATCATAGAAAAATATTGTTCTCTATGAATTTGATCAAATAAATCGTCAATCGGATGTAGGTTATACTTGTTCATTATTGTAATATCATTGATTTCACTATAGTCAATGAACAGCCTCCAGAATCTATCTATCTTATTGACAAATAATACAGAGGCTCTCCATTGAGAAATACTAGGGTGGATTAATACTTTATCACTCAATTCGTATAGTTTTTTCAGCTATACTTATCCCACTATGTCCATTCTATATGTATACTTTGATATATGCCTTTCACTGGGAATTAAATCAAAAGAAAAATCAATTTCCCACTCTGGAGGATGTCCAGGTAAATCATCTCGAAATAAATCAAAGTAATATTTAATACTGGGTACATTATCAATTTGAATTTTTCATTCCTCACTACAATATATTTAATTCTCATCCTCCCTAATAATTTCATTCACCAGATCTACTAGTTGTGGATCTAGATAAGAATAAAATGGTGTTGTTTAAGCTCTAAAGAAAATGGATTATACACCTTCCTAACATATCGTAATTTCCTTCTTCTTAAACTATATTTTCAAATCATATTTTGAAATCCAATCCATGTCAAGGAATATATCAATGTAAACGATTGGTATGAAGAAAATATCTGAAGATAAATTATATTTATATTCTATAATTTGGACTACCTGACCCAATTCTGTTTCAATGATACTTCCCTTAGTGGTTTTGACTGACAACTCCTTTTTAAGGGGAATTTGAAAAATATAATTTTTAATGAAAAATGGGATGATATAAAGGAATAAGTTGATACAAAATCAAATAACTCATTGGTAATGTTTTAGTAAATGGTTATAGTACCAGGCACCACATTGTTAGGAACTTCAATATAAGTAATGGTGATAGTATAATCATGTTCTGGATCCCTTGGCATTTTTGGAAGAATTTTTCCTAGAAAAATTGTAAAATCCATAAACTATTTTCCCATATATGGAAAATTATAGCATTGAATATTGATAGAATCTTTCTTTCACTTGAAATCACCATCATGATGGCCTTTTTTTCACAGTTGTAGCACACTCCTTTTCCATTTACGTAGGAACCAGGGTGTTTCCTTCCACAAGAATCACATGTTGGAAAGTGAATATTTTTATTCTTCATTTCATATATTCTACACTCCACCACCATTATATTATATTTTTCCCATAAAAAACATAAGACATATATAATTTTTTCACTATCATTATAGCACATGAGACAATATCTTCGTATGATTAAAAACTTTTGGAGACTAGTTCTCTTTGGAGGAATGTTTTTAAAACATCAATGAATAGATAAATATTTCTCCTTGGATTATGTATGTATTACATGGATTTCCATGCTATCCTTGTGAATTTATCTTCATACATTTTATCATTCTCATACTCTTTTCATCTCATATTTAGAAACAACCTTTCCATATCCACTCGTTGTTCACAAGGAATGTATTTTTTTAAGAATATTTCCACAAAATACCACCATTATATATTTTGAATCTCTTCCTCATACATTGTGTTTTTAGTTAGTTACCCCAGTTGATCATATTATCCTGATAAATGAAACAATTCCATGACATCTTTCCCCCCATGTGTTACTTCCCATATAGATAAATATCTTCACTAAGGAACTTATCCACAGATCTTCTACGAATGTAATTATAGTCACATTAAATGAAGGAGGCGGTTATAGAATAAATATTTCTAACATTTATCCTCCATTTTTTGTTTCATGGTTCTCCATATGGGTAAATTAATTGTTTATAACATGACTCAACTCTCCAAGTATAGTTATTAGTTTCTCAATAACAATCGCAACTCCATAATAAACATCATTATCTTGTATAGGGGGGAAATCCCTACATGGGATATGCATGTTCATTTGGTTTCCATTCCATCAACTTGGTTCCATTTGTAAATAATTACATACACTAGATGAGGTTAAAAATCATATTACATTATATCAACAAGCAGAATACTTAACATTAATTGAAATCATATGCATAACTAATCCCATAATCCTAGACAATGTTTCCTTGAGGAAAATTTTTATTAAAAACACTTTTTAATGAAGGGGAAGTAAATTTTCTAAACATATACCTCAGGTTTGTCAAAATAAGTGCAAATTAAGACCCATTTCCAAGTACTAGGTTACCTAGGGTTATGCCCAAAACACCTTTTCATATATCTTACTCCTATGTACCTGCAACGTCCGTAGTTTTAAGAAAGAAACACTACATTCATTAGAATAAAAGATACACTACATATATCTTAAATGAAAGATGAATGTTATTATTTATATTTTAGCATTTTAACCATGTTTTTTGGAATATTATGAAGGAATACTAACAACTAAATTATGAATACACAAGAAGATATGAAAAGAGTTAATGATTTTAACTATGGATTAAACCTAAATGATAATGTTAATTTTGTGACCTAAACTTGTCTAAAATCTATTGGTTGATAGGATTTAAACCAATACCCATCTTATTCTCAAAATATATATCTTTGTAACATTAAAAATTCTAAAATCAATTTTTAATAAAATAACATTTCAATATATTCCAAAAGTGGCCATACTCCCTCTTATAAAAGAACACCACCTCTACCCACATATGAAAACCTCTAAACCCCATGGATAGTCCAAATTCTACTAAAATAATCTCTCAATGTCCCCATATTCTCCCTATAATCCTTACAATTTACATAATGAATATCAACAATGCATTTCGGATCAAATAAAAGAAGGTACCCAATTTAGAGGTGACATCTTCTCTCAGTATCCTTCCATCTATATTCCTTCTACAACACCCTAACCTCTATTTACCCCATTAATATATTAAAAAATACAATCCTAAGTAAACTATGATGTTTTTATTTGAAGATTTAGACTTTTAAATATACATACCTCTATTTAATTGATATAAAACATGTTGTCTCTATGTACTGTGAACAACTCTCACACAAAACGATGATTTTTCAATTTTCTCCTACCACTTTTCTTGGTGGACATTATGATGGAACTGTATTTATATATAATTTATCTTATATTTATATTTTCTATATTTTTCTATAATTTCTATTTACAATATACCTATATGATTCCCATAATGTGTAAATATGATAATTTGATTTGGGAATGTGTGGACTTCTGCCCCCTCAAAGTGATACGACTCATTCATGGCATACATGGAAAAATATAGGATGGATTTAGTGAAATTATGTAACATATATAACATAGATATTATAATTTAATAATATTATACCTGTGTATAATTTAATTTTCATTCGTTTAATATGACAATGAAATGAAAGTAGCATTCATGCATACATACTACCTACCGTCTCCAAGAGTAGAGCATTCCATTTTTTGTCTTCAAATTTTATAAACTATTATTAATATATATATACTCAATATATATGATAGTTAAATCATGAATAATATTCTTTAGATGATGTAATTTTACCACATGTAAAATTTACATCAACAAGAGTTCATTTTTACAAAATTACCGAATATCAAAAAACCAACTGATATGAACTTAATTAATTATGTAATTTTTCTAAAATGATAATAATTAAAATAAAATGAATATTAAACATGAAAATCATTATAGATAAAATATAAATTAACCTAATTTTATTATTCAGGAATATTAAAAATGAAAGAGACAAGTTGGATTCTGTGTAAGGGACAACATCTCAATCTCTTTTCGTTGTGGAATATTTTGACTTTATGCACTTCCTTATTTCATGAAGTCTTTAATAAACCCCTTTTGATTTTATTTTAATTCAAAGAGAATTTATTTATATGAATTGTTTTACTAAATGATAAAAAGTAATGCTTTTAACGTATATGGCCAAAATGAATCCTCTATCTTTGTAACAATTAATTTATATTTGGCTTCTTCTATAAGAATTAATGTTTTTCAAAATTAAATGTAATACATTATTTCCTTTGTGGGTATTTTAGTATTGAAAATGGTTTTGAAAGTGTATTGAATATTCCAATATCTTAAAATTATTTCTTGTGATTGCCAATGAAATTTTAAGGGTGAAATGTTGATAATTGCAGTCATTTATGTTTTATGATTATATAATGGGTTATGGAAATTTAACGGGTGGTTTCATGATAAACCAAAGATGTGTGATTTAATGATAAACCTAAGATTAATGCTTTTGTGATAATCCAATATGGGTGGTTCCTTAACAAACATGGGATGTGTGCATATGTTATAACCTCCAATTCATTTTGTATGTAAAATACCCATATGGCTTTTCTATTTAGTGATATGTGTGTAATTCGATCGTATGGTTATTTAATTTAAATATGTATATGTCCTAAGTTACCTTTTTATGATATATGTTTCTATATTATGGATTTATGGTAATATTTTGGATAGAAAACATTTAATCATGGAGCTGATTTTCAGTCAGTATATTTACTACTATAAAAAGGCTATAACAATTGATTTTTGATAACATATTCTTAATTTACATGTTTTATCAAGGATAACATTTTTCCATATTTTTATATCCCTTGAAAAAATCTTATCCTCATCAAATGTTTTGAAGTGTTTTTCACAGGATATAAAAAATAATAATTTCAAGGAACAAATCAAGGAAAAGTCATGTTTTTAAACATGTAACGACCCTTGTTTGAATTTAAAAAAAATTTATTTTAAAATTGGATATTGAGTATAAGAGTCTACTTATAATATTTAAGAAGTTATGTATGAATTTTGACCTAATTATCTAAATCTCTAAACCTGAAACAATCATCTAAGTGAATTAAAGTAAAATTGTTAACTTACCATATGATTTATGTAATTTTTATGTTCTTGGAATTATATTTGGTATCAATGGTTAGTTTAGACAACATTAGTGGTTATTATGTTTTCTTATGATTTATAGATATCATCATGGGTTTATAAATTTATGTTTTATGATAAGGTCAATGTCTTAGAAACACCTTTTTAGGCATTATGTTCGTAAATATTATGGAGAATAATAGTATTTTAGGGGAAATTATCATTTTAGAAAATTATGGGATCTGTAGGACTATAAAAATATATGTTTACAAATACCTAATGTCATTCCAATTGAACATGATGAAACTGAAAATGACCTATGAATGGTATAGATTGTTTCATAGATTGTGATTTGGAATTATTGAATCATAGAACATGATTCATGTTTTCCTTTTATGAAATATGTTTTAAGGAATAATATGTACACACATGGTTATATGATCATGAAGGATACTGAAATATTATAAGTTAATTCGATAGTTTTGATATATTTTAGGATGATGAATGTTTAAAAGTATTAATTTTATTTTGATAATGGGATTACATTGAAAGACATTTCCTACTATGTATAACCATTGATTTTGTTATGTGAAAATGTTATTTCAGTAAACATTATCTTGTATATTATATAAATAATTATAAATAACCCTTAGGGTTTATATGATACTTGATTTTGATGTTATTATGGGTTATTAATTTTTAGGAAGAAAAATGAAATTTATGATACAAAATTTGAGTTTAAAATTTGATATGGATATTTTTGAGTATTTTATCACATTTTGTGAATGTTATAAATATTATATAGTTTTTAAAAAATGGAAACACCCATACCATGTGATAACCCATCGCCTCAGACAAGGATTTGGAAATCGAACCAAAAAATAAAGTGTGACTGGGATTTATCACCTACCAATAGCCTACATGAAGTTCTCAGTCAGTGCGAATTATTATTATCAGTTAAATAATTTTATGGATTAAGAATAAGTTTATCATGAGAGCTTATATTTTATCAATTGGATAAAATTATTTTATGAATTTGATTTTTGATTAATTGATAAATGTAATTTTGGAAGATGTTCGCTCTTTTAGAAATATTATATCCCTATGATAAATAGATTACTAAGAGATTTCATTTGAGGAGAAATAGTTGAGTAATGTTTTAGGGAAATATATTATTAAATTATGGACTAATGGTAATTTGTGTTATTTATGGAAATTATTAACCTATCAATGAGAATATGTGATTTGGTTAATTACATTTTTGTATGAGACCTTAAGAGTGGTCGATGTTATTTGGAGATAAATTTTAATCTTTTTTGTAGAATATTGTGTTATCAAATACTTCTAAATTTTGGGATTCAATGTTAGTTTGGATTATTTTGAGGAATTTTACATACACATAATTATTGAATGGTCTATGTTGAACATGGATATTATGGTTTATTTTTTGAGACTGAAAGTAGTCCTCCTTATTATGAATGGTTATTCATTTTGGAGATTATCTGATCAGGTACTATCTATTATGGTTTTTATTAATGTCTAAATATTAGTAAGATATACTGTTCGTATGTTGTTGATTTTTTGATTCTCTAAAATTTGATTCTAGTACTTCAATAGTGAAAAATTCATCTTAAATACACATAGATTTGGGAAAATGATGACTCTATGGTGGAATTCAATTTATGGATGAAACTCTACATGTGAAGTAAGTTTATTTCCTTCTGTTATTATTCTATTTTAGTAAAATATTTCCTTATCTTTATGAAGTATTTCTTAAATCAAAAACGTTTTATGTTTACATTTCCCTACATCAAAATCAATGAATGTTTAACCCATCACATGTTTATGGTTTTCTGGTTTTTAGCTTTCTCCTGGTCATATATTATATCACTCTCCATTAGAACATGAAACATAGTTTTTCTTCAATATCCATGTTTTTCTATATGAAACCCATGTATTTATTATCTCGGGTGTGCATTATACTTCAATTTATATCTTTTAAAGTTGATTTTTTATCCATTTTTTTATTTGGGTTTTCAATAAAGGTATTTTGAAAATCCATGACCTAGTTACTAAACCCAAATTCAAATTTCATGGATGCAATTTATTAAAGGGGAATGAGGTTACAAATCAAGGTTTAAGAAAGAAGAATTATATTCAATAGTGTACATTATACACTGCATTGATCATAAATGAAAAACTATATATTATTAATTAGATGTAGCCATTATAACCATACTGTTGTATTGGAGGGAATAAATAGTATCAAATAAATTATGAATATACATGAAGACATGGTTAGTGTTAATATTTTTATGTAAGGGTTAAATGCTAAAATATAAGGTTAATTTTGTGACCTAAACTTGTATAAAACTAATGGCTTAGATGATTTATACCAATCCTCCTCTTATCCTAAGAATATATAACTTTGGGACTATTATAATTTGAAAAAAATTTAAAATAATATTCCAAGACATTCATAAAGTTACCCTCCTCCCTCTTATAAATGGCCACCACCTCTACCCACTAACGCGCAAATATAATGTCCCTTGTATCATTCAAAATCTACTAGTTTAATCTCTCAAAATACATTCTTTCAATCTATATTTCTTACCCTCTGATGAAGGAAAATCATAGAATCCTTTTGGATCAAATCAAAAGCATTTACTCGATTTAGAGGGAACGCCTTCTGTCATGATCTTTTAATTTATTTTCCTTCTCCAATTCCATAACCTCTCTTTATTAGATTATTTTAAAAAAATATTATACTCAATATACAAGTATTTCGTTTTGCTATTATTTTTATCTACACTTACAAATACGTTCATCTATTGAATATAGAACATACTATTTATGTGTAAAGTGAACTAAAACCTCCCGAAACGATTATTATTCAACATTATCCTACCACCTTTCATGGTGGTCATTATAGTGGAAATGCATTTTTATATGATATATATTGTATTTATATTTTATCTATTCTTCTATATTTTATATTTATAACACACCTTTATGCTTTCCATGATGTGTAAATACGATGATTTCATTTCAGGACGTGTGGACTACTGCCCCCTCAAAGTGATATGACTTGTTCATTCCATACATGGAACATATAAATAATGTCATTAATAAACTTATATAACTCATATAACATAGATGTTATAATGAAATTATATTTTAACTATGTATAATTTTTTTATTCCTTTAATATGACAATGAAATGAAATTAGCATTAATGTATACATACAACATACTGCCTCCATTAACAATGCATTGCACTTCTTGTCTCCAACTATTATAGACTATTTTAAAAACATATATACTACATATATATGATTTATAAATCATGAATTATATACTTGAGATGATGGACTTTGACCACATAGACAATTTACATTAAAACTATTTCATTTTTGACTCAAGTACCGAATATCGACAAAACAACAGATATGAAATTATAAAATTATGTAATTTATATAAAATTATAATAAGTAATATAAAATGATTAATAAACATTAAATGGTTCTAAAGAAAGAAGAAATTATCCTATGTTTATTATTCAGGAATATAATAAATGAACGAGGCATGTCGGATTCAAGGTAAGGGACTTCATCTCAATCTCCTTTTGTTTTTGCAGATTTTGATATATTGAATGCCTTGTTTTATATGATGTACAATAAACCCCCTCGAATTTTTATTTATTTCAAATGGAATATTTTTTTAAGAAGCATTTAAATAAACTTAAAAATGAAAGGTTTTTATCATATGTGGTGACACCCACTCCTCCTTCATATATAAGTTATTTAATATTTGTCTTCCTCTGTAAGATTTAATGTTTTTAAGGAAAATAAATACATTTTTTCATTTTCTGGAATTTTAGTACAAAAAATGGATTCGAAAGTGGAATGAATATTCCAATATCTTGAAATTATTTGTTGTTATTTCAATTGAAATTTTATCAGTGAAATGTTGATAATTAAAGTCATTTATGATTTATTATTATATAATTGTACTTGGACATTTGATGGGTGGTTATGTGATAAACCAAAGATGGTGGTTACGTGATAAACCAAAGATGAGTGGTTACATGAAATATCCAAGAGGGGTGGTTTTGTGATAAACCATAGATGGGTGGAAACATTATAACCTGTAATGCATTGGTTATGGAAGTCAGTCGCATGGCTATTCTATTTAGTGATATGTGTGGAAGTTTACTATATGGTTATTCTATTTAATTTTTTTATTTCCCAATATAACATTATATGTTATATGTTTCTTTTTAATGGATTTATGGTAATATTGTGGATACAAAAAGTAATAAATATGGTTATTTTCTGTGAACTGTATTTACTACTTCATAAAGATGAAAAGTATTACGTTATGATAAAGTATTCATGATTTACATGTTTTCGCAAGGCTAACAGTTTTCCTTCATTTTATATCCCTTGATAATATTTTTATGCCCATCCCATGTTTTGAAATGTTTTTCAATGGAAATAAAGATGAATATAGTCCGGGATGGGATCAATGAAACATCATTCTGTTTAAACATGAAATGAACCATTTTACTTTTTAATTTTTTTATTAAAAAATTAGATATTTAGTAGAAGTGTCTACCTGTAATATTTAAGTTATCATGTATGAGTTATGACCTAATTGTCTAAATCGATAAACCTAAAAAGATCCTAGAATTCAATTAAAGTAAAATTGTTTACATATCTAATGATTATGTAATGATTATGTTCAGGGACTAATAGTACAATTGCGACAGAACCAGGTCCACTTGAAGTATCCAGACATGGATGTATTTTTTAGGAGGATCCACATAATATCCTCCTTAACAAAATTCATTTATGTTCTTGTATGTTTGTACATTAATACTATCATAGGGGTTTTCCTTAATCTATGTTTTCTAAATATATTTTCCATAGTTTTTGCTAAACTTCCTTTGATAATAACTATAAAGACTCGACCCCAAATTCATAGATTTGGTTCCTTATTTCATTACATTATAATGATTTCAAGAATTTCATATCTCGAAGGAACGAATTAGTTTAGATGTTTTTTAAAACCAAATACATGTATAGGTTAAAAATTATAAACTAAAATATACAATATGGAAATTCTATTGAAAAAATCCATAATTTCTAGGTTACCCCTATAGGTTATTCGTAAATTACTTCTTCACATCCTCAGAAAATTAAATATATGAAATGGGTGAGCTCAAATTCTCAGTGAATGTAAGAAATATAGTATAAAATATCACAAAAACTATCATTAGGAATGTTCAATAACTAAAAACACAATCAATTAAAAATGAACTAGAACATAATATGGAAGGAAGAAAGGCTGAATAAATTATTCCACAACAACGTATAATAATGGTTATTCTACTAGTCAAATAACTTCATGGTTGACTAATTACATATCTCATAATGAGGGAAATTCATAATTCTGGACATTTTCAAATATACCATCAAGGACTCAGCCATGCCATCTGAAAATGATTAAGGACTTGGATAAGACTATATCTTAAAATGGGAAAGGCCTCCACCATGTCCATGTCTATTTTATCTCATGATACCTACTGATTATGAGAGGTACTATAGAAGAACTGACATGTCACATAACAAGTCCAATTAATTTTTCATATGAGTTGGGATAAATAGAAAAAACATATTAATTCAAATTGAAACTATCATATGAAATGTAAATATCCTTCCCCAAACATAAACACTATCCATTTAGAGTAATATGTTGAATGGTTTCTATATAGAAAATATATAGTAAAACTAATCGTAAACCATTAAATAAAATATGTTATATGATATCTTAAATTATTATTTCCATATATACATAAGAATTAACAAGGATGTTGAAACAAATTAAAATTATCTTATAAAATCATCAAGTAATTCTTGAGATAAATACTCGTTTACATTGAACTGAAGAGTTCTTTTAGAAAAATCATTATATAAATCCATATTTCAAATAATATATTTTTTCATTATAAAATGAAAAATTTTATAAAAATTATGGTGGCTAAAAATATATTATAGAGCTTACCTTAATCTAGGTAAGAATTAGAGATGTTCTATTGAATCAAGCATGTATTACGAGAAGAATTTTTTAAAGATCCTTTTAAAACATGTAACTCTAATTAAAATTAAGAAGGATTATAGTTGGTACATGTATATAGAAAATTCACATGGAATTTATGAGGATTAAATTGTACTGAATAATAATTTCATTGGGGGTGTGTATATAATAAGAGTAACTCAAATCAAAATAGAGGCCCAGGTAAAAAATCCTTTCTACTTTGTAATCAATTGAATTATATACACCAAAATTAATAATAATCAAATGATTCATTTAATAAAAAAATAAACAGATTCATGATATGGTACATATAGTGGCATTATCCATAAAACATAAAAAAGAAATTTTGGTGAATAAGGAGTATCTCAAAAAAATGTAAGTGAGATGAGAAAACCCTTACCTTATGTCTGAATGTATTCTACAGATGACCTTAATATCTTAGCTAATCAAATTAAAGCCATTAATTAAAAAAAATAAGAACCTCATATACATATATTTTATTCATTATAGTTTTATTATATTAATTTATTCCCTTATTGATAAGTTCTAAGATTGAATTTTGTCGTTCCAAAGTGTTCGTTTCCTTGATTTCATGATCAGTTTGCTTGATTAAAAGTAATGGAGTTCATGTGGAACAGATATAAGTATGCATAATTGAACTTATATATTATTAATGAAAGTAAAAGAGTGTAAATTTTTTTATATTTCATTTTTCATATTGTAGGATGTTTAATTTTTAGATAAAACATTATTGATAACCATTACGAATATTTTGGCGATACTCTGATTATTACAAACTATTTTGTTGTATAAATTAGTATTATGAAAATATAATGGTTCCATAACATTGAATTGGTTATAATACACATATTATAGTATTTTTAAACAACAAAAATATTTTAATTTCCATATTTTATGGATAAATAGAATAATGAACAGTCATCATCCATGAATTTTGTAAATGTGCACCTCCCAGAAGATGATATTATTTACAAAATATGAGGGATAGATAGTAGTTTGAGAAAGTATATTCCATTAACATGATATCATTATAGTATACAGATGACAATGATGTTATCATGATAATTTGTATGTAAGAGGTGAGGATAAGATAATAAAAAAAATTGAAAAAGAAATGAAAAGAAAAGGAAGAAGGTTAACCTCTTTAAATGTTCTCCCTGAGAAATGCCTTAAGGGAAGGGGTTTTGGTCATTCGAAATACCAAGATCTCCCGTACGTGTGGAGGTATAGGGAAGATTATTTTGTAATAACATTGATATGCATCATGGCATAGAGGAGTGAATTGAAGAGGGAGTGAGGGGTGTATTTTATAGTGGAGGAGTGGGGGGGGGGGATTTCAGAATATCTTATTCATTATTTTATTATTTTTCTCAATAAAACCAATTATGTTGATTATTGTGACCAAAAATAGTAATAAGGGAATTTTTGTTCAAACCAAGTGTTCTTAAATATGTGTTGACTCAATGAATAGTGTATTTATCTTATAATGTATTTATACTATAAATTGCAATATTTTACTATTCACCAAAAAATCAAGTAATTAAGAAAAATATCCAAACTTCAACATATCAATTTTTCAATGTGTAAAATTAAAAATGGACTCCATTTTGTCAAAATAAATTTATAAATATGTGAAATTTAATTTTAAATAAAATAATTATTTCTTGAAAAATACATTTTTTTAAACTTAAAACTGATTTTATAATACTTTGAAAAACTATCTAAGGTATCATAATGTTATCCTAATATCATAGGACAACATAATATAATTTTAGGAAGACATTTTATTAAAAAAAAAATTATTTTAAATAAATTTGTTAATTTAAAATTGTAATTTAATATTTATTACTCACAAACATATCAACACTTAATCATTAAATTTTAAAATATTCACTCTCATTTATATGGTGCCTAAAATTAACTATTACATACATGGGTGGGGTTTCTATTCATCAGGATAAATTACTATTCATAAGGTTAAGTTATTATTCACCAAAAATTTATGTTGATCCTATCAGACTCTAAATATCTTACAAATCACAACCATGTGTGTTAGTTAATTGAAATTATAATGACAGAAGCGACATAATTATGTTTAGAGGAAACATTATAACATATCCTTTGAAAAAGTATTTTTTTGACGTTCTCTCACTGCTGCATGTATTCTATATTAAATTTATTTATAAAACCTTGGGGTGTTACAATTATCGCTTCAGTTGAATGTATATTTTATTTCATAAAAAACTATTACAGGAAATTTATTATATTTTCCATGATTCTTATGTCTAGAATTTAATTTATATAAAAATTCTAGAACATAACTCTGAAATATGAATACATAAACACATTAATCATTATACATCAAATATTTCCATAGTATATATACATCCTTAGTCGAAGATGTAAAACATAGATTTGGAAATACACTCGTATAAAGCCCATATTTTCCACACATAATACATTGAACAAACAATGGGTTTATTGGGAAGTAATATATTCTATTTTTTCATAATATAAATTTTATTATGGAAACTAGATACTATTTTTCGTTTTTTAACACTAAAAACAACTTTTATTTCCTTTTTATCATTTCCCTTGGTGCATCTTCCACATTTTTGACACGTTTTAAATTGATTATTAATTCCTTGTATTCTATCATAGTATAAATATCATGAGACTTCATCTACTTATTCTTAATGTATTTTTAAATTCATTTTTTTTTTCAATTTTTAATTGTTATTTTTGATTTATGGTTTAGAGTAATCACAATATGTCTTACATAACATCCTATCTTGATAAGAATATCATCAGGGTAATCATCGCATTTCCCATCACATTGGTTGTTGACATGGTTATTCCAATTCCTAAACATTTACTAGAATAAGTGTAAAATAATGAATGATTAATTTTAAACTATTAAAAACATAAACAAGAAAAAAATAACATTAAGGGGATAACTTTTATATGTCATGTATTTCTTTAAATTTTTAATTTCAAGGATTCAATCTATTTTATCCATGATATATTTACTAATATAGACACTTATGTGAATTATTGTTCCATTAATAATGATATATGATGAGATTGTGAATTTACTGAATCATATCCCCTATGAGTGTCAAATTCAGAGTGCAGTAAGGACTATTATTTTGAACCAGTGCCCAATTGAATCCAGTTCAATATGAAGTTTCATTGTGTTATCCCTAGGTACAAAAGTTACAGATATATATCAACATTTAATATCCTAAAATGGATTTATTTTATTATAAATCCATTAATATATACTTTAAAATTTTTTATTTATTTATCATTTTGATTAGTCTATTTCCTAAGGATGCTGCTATTATTTTTTAATAAAAATTCTAAAAATAACTAAATGCTTCTACGATACCATCTATCAAATGTTTTTTCATTGTAACATAAAATAACATATTTAACACATGATACAACAACATCATTTAAAAAATACTTAAAATGCTCATAGAAATAATAAATCCTCTAATTCTGCGTGGGATAACATGGGGATGTACATTCAAAATGGGGTGGTATATAAATCATAGTAAGTTAATATAAATGAATCGTGATATAAAGATATTATCCAATGTTTACAATTGGCCTTTAAAAGGACTATAAAAGGGGAGATATTCATAATCGTTTCTAATGAGGCATTAAATAGAATTGTGACATAAAGGCATCATGGGTAATGTGGAAAAAACATTAAACATAACATTATAAATAGAGGTAAAGGTTTAAAACCAATAAAACATAATATAATTTGATTACTACAACCTCTTATACAATAATCAAGGTATATCGTGATACTAAAACACTACCCAACGCATTGGAGAGCTATCTGGGTGAACCTATCATATTAAAATCTTGTACATGCATAAGTGTTCCATATAGGCCATCTAACATAAGAATGTATTTAATCATATTTATCCCCGTGATTATGGATTGTGGGTTAAATAATTGAAATTCCAATATAAATAAATTATAGGTATAACATGGTGAAAACCCTTGAGTGTAAATGGGTACAGATATATACTTCACAAATTTTTTTCATTAAAATATGTAGTGCCATATCGGCAACATAAATGAAATACTTAAATATTAATAAAATGGATCAATGATAGAGAAAGGGTCTCTCATAAAATGTAATTATAAAATAATTTGATATGGATATCAAAGAACATAATAAAATTTTAAAAATTGGAAATCAAAATGCATAAGAAAAAAATATTGGTAGAATACAAGCTTGTTATAATGATTCACAATGAAGTTTTGGGAGCATAACAGGGGTACAT
This sequence comes from Viscum album, assembly GCA_963277665.1. Lineage (NCBI taxonomy): Eukaryota > Viridiplantae > Streptophyta > Magnoliopsida > Santalales > Viscaceae > Viscum > Viscum album. The sequence goes on from OY728145.1 coordinate 2,001,054,445, forward strand.
AATGAATCATGAAGGAATTAATGTGAGTAAAGGGGGTCAATAATCACTTAGAAAACATAAAGTTTTTAATAGGGAAGTGAAATATAATATAAAATCTGTATTAATTGGAATGAAATGGGAATTAAATAATTAAGGTTCTTTAATAAATCATAGAAAGAGAGGATTTGAACATTGTAACTACTTCGGTAAATTATATAATTAGAGGGTATACATGGTCTCTTACTATTATGAAATAAATTATAATGTCGAGGGATCATTAAAATATCATGAAGAAAAAATAAATTTAGATTAACAATGATATATATAATTGAGTATATTGAATTGAAAAGAAAAGGGATAGGTCTCTCACTTTTGGTATGAAAAATTTTAGGAAAATGTGGGATGAATAAAATTTTTAGCTAATGGTTTATGGGAGGGATTAAAATATTAAAATAGATCTATAGTAAATTTACATTAAAATGGTATTAAATTTGATATAGGGAAAAACCTGAAACAATAAATAATCAAAATTAAAAGACACAGTATAAAAGATGTTGTTGAATAAAATAAAGAGAGGGAGAACCCTTACCGTGAAAGGGTGATTCCAAAATCTTGGAAATAGATTATTGAGATCATGAGGGGATATTGGGAGGACTCTAGAGAAGGTATTAAATCATAAGGATTCGATAAAACATTATTTAGTGAAAAGGAGTGGGATATTGGGTGGATTTATATTGGAAAAGAGAGGGGAGTTCTTTATTATTTCTCAAACATAGGTTTTAGACTCAAAACAATAATTTAATAAAAATTAGAAACTATAACTTGGTTTTTTTTCATGTTTTCTCTCAAATATTATTTTTTTAATTGTTTTATAAGTAAATGGTAGTAAATGGTTAATATATTTCCCTTGGTTATGTGTATGTGAGTATTGTTTAGAGAGAAATATATTAAAAATATATAATATTTTGTAGTTTTGGAAGGATTCAAAAATTCCTTATAAAATTAATAAAATAAAATAATAACACTTGATCTAAAAGTGGAATATTTTATTTATTCTAGGATAACTTATATAGTATACATTATATCACTTTTGGGTCATTATGACTTCGTAATACAAACTATGTACTAATACTATATTTAATTTTTACCAGAAAATTTGACTATCTCTGACAATTATGAAAAAAGAATAATTGTATAATTTTGACATGTTGAACCCAAAACTGATAATTATTTTATAAAAATTTAATATTTTTTAAAAAATTCATCAATTATTCTAAACAATTGTTTCATGATTAATATTATATTTTATCAAAAGTAATTTTTTTTAACGTATCAAAACTCATTTTTTTTTCTAAATCATTATCTAACCATTTATAAAGAGACAAAAACATATTCATTGTTATATTGAAATGAATATATATATATATATATATATATATATATTCATACTATTTGCGCTATTTTTTCCCATACCTCGTTAAACTATTTGTAACCATAATTAATGTAATGCCCCGACATAGATTCCACTAAATTGGTGAATAGTGACAGTTTTTTATGAGCCCTCAAGCATGCCTCCTCTTACACCTAAGGTTACCAACTAGCAGAGAGGGCCTATGGTATGATAGTTTGGAGACTATTCTCTTATATTATAGTAATAAAATTGAGTATATAACTAAGTATCATATACAATAGGAAAATAAATATGGTGTGAATTTATTATATATAATGAAATAAAACAGGAAGTATTAAAAAATGAACAATATATAATATCCCAAAAAAAATTGTCATACATAAAACACTGGTCACCCACTGGGATAACTATATATATACATAAATAATAAAGAAACATAAATAATATTTAATGGATCTAGTAATAACAACAAGCCATATCACATACCTAGTCTCCAAACACTATTAAACTTCAGCAACCTAATTAGGAACAACATAAGAAGCTCTTCTCAATCATGAAACCCCGGGCCCCATCCCCATCTAGCATGAAACTATGCTCAACCTACAAAGAAAACTTAAAGTCTTCACAGAAATTGAGTTGTACATAAATTTATAATAAATAATATCATTGGGAATCCAAAATTATAAACCTATAAAATGAGCATCCATAAGTGAATTCTCATGCAATATGATCTGTCTTTCCGAGTCTCAAGTAAAATGTTAAGTGAAAAAAACAGGAAATTGTAGCCAAACCCTGAGTATGTAATACCATTTAATTGGGAGAGGTTATATCATGGATATCCATTTTTATATGTTTATATATGTATAATTCCATTCCTATATATATATAACAAATATATATATACATGATTAACTTGAATGGAAAAAGGAAAAACCATCAACAGCCGATCCATGGGTTCATAATCCCATTTTCATTGGCATCTTATGAAAGGGAATTGTTCTATATGACATTCAACTGATGTCGTGTATCATTAATCCTGTATTTTGGACCCTAAACCCAATCAATATATTCCTGCCTCGACCATCACTATAAATGTCTCTCAACAATCTATGTCACCATAGGGAGATAATCATCCTAACCCTGGGTTCATGCATGTTGGAATCCAATGAGTTTAAGGAACAATTCTATGGATGTATATTCAGATATCTGGTAAATCTTTATGGAGAAAGACAATATTCTTCCCATGCCATCTAAATCCAATCCAATTTCTGAGACCTATGTCCCATTTAGGAGTTGTTCACGACACATGGAACTATGTTGAATCCTAGGTTCAGAAACACATGCAATCTGAATAGAGATCTCATTAGTGACACTCTATGAACACCCCTGGATAACTCTAGTAAGGTACATAAGAATTATCTGTATCATCCATGAGAGTGTAATAATCAAATTGTATCCAACAATGTGAAAAATTGTGTCCAACACCCTAGTTTAGTAAGATACCATGGATTGTGTAATCATCCATACAACTCGGGATACTGTAATCATCCGTGAGTATAATTAGATTGAGGATAGTGTAATCGTCCTCACCACAAGTCAAACATATGATATAAAAATTGTCATTATCACCTTGGATAGAATATGTAGACACTAGTATAATTAATAGGGACAACATGATTGTATGTCATAGTAGTGGGGTTTACACCTAGATACCTGTAAGTACCTCTAGAAATCCCAATAATGTAATAATCAAATATATGTACTCAATGGCTAGATATCAGGTAGTACATCTAGTAATGCTAAATAATATTAGAAATAACATGTATTAGAATTTAGATCCCATGAAATCACATATAGGAATTCAAACGAATAATAAATATTCGAGGAAGAATGTTTGGGCATCCTAATTGGAATGAAAGATATATTGAGTCATGATCAATTCCCATCAACTAGAAAACACCAATGATAATATTTTTAACATTATTAATAAACATGGGAAAATATAAATTAAAATATGTTGGGTTCCCAAATTAGTAAACCACCAACTATTACAATAGCCCCAAGGGATTACATGTTTGGTACATATTCTAAGGTGATACCTTCTACCATCTATACCAAAACCCTATATACTATATTATTTTCTGACAAACAATGGGGAACCCACTTGATCCCTTGTTTAAAAAACTAAGAGGCATATTATATAGGACCCTTTAGGTCTACTCAAAATTGAAGGCATTCTACCGGGGATCCAAAAATGAAAATGTAATATGAGAAATCTTACATTAGTCTTATAGTGGTAAGAAAACAGAGATATCCAACATGAAATCCACATCATGGTATATAGGAATTGTAATACTATAGTGGACCATTAACAGCCAAGTTCAAAGGAAGAGGCATTCTACATTGTATCCTAAAATTTATAAATTGGAAAATTGATACAATAAGGGATTCCCTTTATCAAAACATAAGCAAAAATACCCCCTAAGGGACCATAGGCAATATGAAAATGAAATAGGTAACCTACATAAGATTCTCTAGGTCAAAATAGAAGAAAAATAATCCTACAAATGTTACTTGCAAAAAACTAGTCTTGTGGCCTCTTGGTCAAGAAGGGAACATCGTGGTAGATATACATCCTTAAATAAAGGGATATGAACGCATTATCCAGAAGAGATATCTCATATCTTATCTCAGATCAAGGGTATCATACTCATGAGACGACTGAATTCAATTAGTAGTGGATTAACCACTCCATTCTAGTAGAAGCCCCAAAAAACCCATTACGAAGAACTAGAGACATTATCAATTCAATGAAATGTTTACAATGTCTTAATGTCACTTAATTTTAAGGAATATTTTCTCATAGTTATTTTTAAATTTGAGACAATAGTGATTGGTCAAATTCCTTCATACATTGAACATTGAGTTATTTTTGAATTTTTTTATGTGTAATATTTTTCAATATGTATTGTGTTGGTAGACACAAATTGTGGAGGAATTGTAAATTTAGTTGTATTTTATCAGCTTGGTGGTATATTTTCATCTTTATTATTGTGAGGAGGGAGCTAGTAAAATGATTCATCTGATTGAAATCACTTCTGTTCTTGAGGACTTTGTAAAGGTGATGTTGGTGGACTATTATGAATTTACAAAGTTAAGTGGATACAAAAATTATGGGGAGACAATTATACGATGGTCTTGATTAGATGACATGATTCTCTATTTATAGAAGAGAGTGGTGGAATCATTAAACTTTATGAATGTGGTTTTGAACATGTTCCATAATTATAGTAACGAAATTCATCCTATTGTGAAAATGATGCATCATAACAAAAAAATCATTTTTGTGTGGGTAGTATTGAAGAGAGAGATAAATATATATGTCTCTCAATGAATGACTTTTCAATGGGTGAAAGTAGATAATCAGTGAATTGTGTTAATTTTTTGACCATTATTTATATTGACCTAGAAGTTGGAGGATATTGTGAGGGATTTCAGGTTCTGTTTTCCTAGATCATAATAGAAGAATGACATCATATTGGTTATTCTAGATTAACTCATGAATTTTATTAAATTATTACCCATTTTAAATAGTTACTAATTGAACACGTAGGTATGTTAAAAAAAGTGTTTAAAATTTATGAAATTCCTTTATTTGCCATTTAAAATAATGATCCTCAATTTAATTTAAGAGTTGGGATAGGATTATGAAAGGTTATGGTTAGTCAAATAAATTTGGGGGAATCATTCCATCCTAAAACATATGGGAAATCATAACATACTATAATAATTTAATGTAAATGATTTTTATTTTTTATTTTTTTTAGAATATCATTGAAATATTATGTTTCTATTTTTTTTTAATAAAACAAATAATAATAAATAATCTATTAAAATGATTATATCTAATATATTATATGAAATACCATATCGATTAGCTCTAAATTATGTACAATTATGACAAAAATATCTTTTAGGAAATTGTTTGGTTAAACAGATAATGAAATGAGATCTTATAATCGAGATCAGATTGATTAAACTTCAGACTCTATACAAGTCTTATAATGACCATCAATAAAGACAATTACTGTTTTCATTTAGAGTTTGTTACTTTTGTGAGGGCTGATATTCCTCGGACATTGACAACCCAAGAAACAAATGAATTTTAAAACCTGGTATTTTGGTCTATTTGATATTAATATGTGGATTGGTGATGTAGATTATCATTCAGATATTCTATTAATATATGATAATGCATGATGTGTTTCAAATTTCTTAGTTAAGTATGTATGAATGGGATCCACCTTAGGTTCTTCTATAATATGAGGTTGATTTGGAAGAAAATGAGACTATTGAGGAATATTTAGTGATTAGCACTTACTAGTAGAAGAATATATTGAAATAATATAGTATTCACTTTTAGATAGTGTTGTAAAAATAGATTTATTCAAGAGGAGACATGGGTAGATATATATTTATATATATTGTATCAATGGGTTTATTTATTCATGGAGAACATTTCACAATGAATTCTTAGGGATGATAAGTTCTATGTTATAGTGGATTATTAGACTGTAGACCTAATAAGAAAATTTCTATTTTATTTTTTATGGTTTCTATTATTGAAATTTTGAGTTTTTGGGAAGATGGGAAGAATTAATAGTTACATTTATAGTTACCGGATCATGTGGGATGATTGAGAAAGGCTAAAATGATGTTAAATATATGTACATGGTTAGGAACATGATTTATCAAATATTGTGTATATTGATATTGGGATTTTCATGATGGTATTGCCACAAGTTTTGTCACATGATCTCCCATGACACATGGACTAATCATTTATATTTAGTAGAGTTGAATTATATTAACATTGAAATATATTAAACTTCAAAACCCCTATTTAACACCATATTATAGATCTAGGAAATCTTAGGGATCATTATGAGTGTTTTTTGGGATTAACCATTGATGAAAAATGAAATTATATTTTTTATTGGTAAAATTAAAATCATACAAAAGTTTATATTTCTGTTAAATCATCGGTTCTTGAATTTATCTCTTTATCACCCATTATCTACCTTTATATCTAGCTAGATATATCATGGTTAATTAGATCTACAGTGTTGGAATTTCATATTTTTAATCATCAACATAAGAATCATAGTCCCATGTTCATTTTACTTGGTTTTGATAGGTTTGATCATGATCATTGACATTATACGTAGGGTTGTGTGGATCTTCTTGTATTCATTGTCTAATGTAGGTGGATAATATTTTTTTATTGATCGATTATGATTCCTTATTGTAAAATTTATATTCTTTTAGCATAATTATTTTTTGTGTATATTTTTAAAATAATTTTATAAATTTGATTTCATAAAAATTAAGTGGTGTTAGATTTTTAAAACATAGATTGTGGGGGCTTAAATAAAATGGGATTTAAATTTAAATATGGGATCTTTGGAGAACATCAATTTTAAATCATAAATTACTTTTATTAGGAATGAAATATATTTTTTATATGTTTTATAACATTATTTTTCAAGGAAAATAGGTTTGTAAAATTAGATATATTTTTGTATGAAAAATGACCAAGATGTTCCAAAAATAGTCTTAAAGGTCATGTAATTATAGTATATAAAATGATACTTTGTATCAAATGTATATAGAAGGGGATGAAGTTTTTATTAAACACACTGGTGGCCGATTAAAACATCAGGTGTTTTTTGTGACAACATGAATGTGTTTATGGAATATATTTAATTTTTCTCATGTCACCAATAATTGTTTTGGCTAACCATTAGTTTAAATATTTGGGGTAAATCAAGAAGGGTTACTATAAATTTTTATAAAAAACAGGTATTAGTTTTATCTATGTGTTAAGTTCTTTTATATAAATTTTTTTGATGAATTGTTTGTTATTGAAATATGAATAATTGTTTTAAATGAAATTGATTATACTATTGGGGATAGATCTCTTATAGGAATTCATGTGTGTTGTGTGGGTAAATTATATGGGGTATTTGTAAACTAAACTCCAAATTAACATATCATTATTGATTTAGATATCCTTTTTCATGATGGATGAAAGGGATAAGATATTATGTTCACTGGAGATAGATATTTTGATCTGTGTTTGTGGTGGTTCTGAAAGTGTTTAGTCATGAGTTGTAGAGGTATTTTACTATCCATTATGGATATACATCATCTACATTAGTTAATTATGTCATAGTAGACTTGTTTGTGTTTATATTCACTACACTCTATTTGGGAGATTATAAATTTAAAATGTTTTATATTAAATATTTCTTTTTTTAAAATGAAATGTATATTTTATAAATGTGAAGATGCTTTTTTATTTTAAGGGAATGTATTTCCCCCATGATTATGATTTATCACTCAATATTAGTTATAATCATTTAGATATTGGACGTATAATTGAGGTATTATGGTGATCACATGATGTATCTTGGGGCTTATGATCCTAGGATACAAAAATCATAATCAGTTTCGCATAATAATAGAATTGGACATGTTTTAAGGAAGGATTATTCTTGGATGTTTTGGGAGATGGGTCATGGAATAACCCCATACAATATCATTGGTAGGTCCCAATTGTCAAAAAATTACACCATCATCTGGGGGACGAACCTATTTCATTTATCCTAAAGAAAAATATAAATTTAAATGTTGACACAAAAGATATGAATTAATATGGTTGTTATAGGAAAACATATGATGAATGGAAATTAATAATGGACAATTCATAAATATTGTAACATTAATGGATGACATACATAGTGATTTATGAAATTTAATGTATGATAGAACACCATTCCATATAAAGTTTTTTAAATGATTAATTAATTTTATAAAAACAGTTCCTCATTATTTCATAATCATATTCTATACATATTTGTTTTTGTTTTTCAACCATTATGGAAAAACCTATAACTACATTCTGTGAAACTTTACTTCATTCATGATATTTTACTTTGATTATTTGGTATTAATTCTAATATATCATTTATATGTGATATTTTATTAATAATTTAGAAGGTTTATTTATATTTATTAGATTTTATATAAGTAATAACATTAAATATTTATTAATGATATTGCCATAATATTAATGGTATGAAAACCTAACATATAAGGATAAGTTTGTAAAAAACGAGATGTGAAGAAAAGATAGTATAAAATAGATAGAAATGGGAATATATATCTATTATAAAAATCATATAAATTTTATTTAATTTTATTTAGGAATAGATATCATTATTATTTTAGTTGTTCAATGATATCATACTTGTTAAAATATTGGTTTTATTGTGAGGTAGTAATTTTTTTCATATAATCGAACTCCTTAGTCATTGTATGGGAGAAAATACCACAAATTTAATGTATATACATCTATTTAAAGGTCACATATATCCAAGAACCATTTCATTTTGTTTTCCCAATGAATAGAGGTATCAAGAGGCATCTTGGTGTCTTATTCCCTTTGAAATTATCAATTTTGGTTATAATGTTAGTTGACTAAATATATGATTACCTAGTTCCTTCATATAGCCTCTTGACTGACTTTTTGGACAGTATTTTTTTCATGACGTTGATTTTTGGTTCTATAATTATATCCCTTGGTCAAGTGGTCATTCAATTCCTGGTGGATTGGTTTGGTCATGTAGTTGGTATGTGGTCATGTGGTTGATCCGCTATTCATGCGATAGCCTTTCTTATCATGGTTGATCTCCAATATTTTTTACACATAATCAAAATAAAATGATAGTTAATCCGATTTTGTTTATAATGACTAAAATATATATTCATATTTAAAATATGGAAATAAAGGGGGAAAGTATGTCCTCTAATACCATAATAAAATAAGATTTTTTATATATTTGATAAATTGTTTATATTGAATTTAAATGTTTTGTTTATTGATGATTTAATCTAATCTAAACTAATGGTCATTGAAATGAAATTTTAAATAGCTTTTTGAAGCCCGAATGTTTCAAAACATTAAACCTAAAATTGATACTCTTTATCACTCATTCATTTTTATTTATTCCTCTCAAAACATTAAATATATACATTTTTATTAGATTCTGGGATATTCACCCGATTTAGACCTTCAGGCCACCAGTTTGGGCCTATGGGTCTCTAGGTCCTTGTGGTCATCAATGTATTCAGGACATAGGTCCCTCAGTCCACAAAAGTCCATGGAGTATACATGTTCACATAGAGTAGGCCTTATAAGAGAATCCATGCAACAAGACTAGCAGTCACCAGAAGCAGAGCTACCAGATTGGATGAATGAGAGTGTATGGAAACTGCCATCGGGACCAGACACAATGCATCATTGTACGGGGCATTTATAGTCATTCAACAATGCGAGGTGGGGAGCTAGGTGATCAATGATGCAAAAGATAGGAGAGGGGAATTTCTTATGGGTTGGGCATAAGGGTCATGTATTGGGCATATTATGCCACTGGGATTTTAGGTCATATATTGTGAGTCATGTCGAGGCTTATGCCTTGGGCCTACGGGTCATGTATGAGTTCCCCTTCTTCCTTTAAAAAAGGGTGATTATAAATAATAAATTACAAAACGAAGGCCTTCGGGCTATTCAGAGTATTTGATTCTGTGAACCCTTCTGAAAATATTTACATGTTCTTTCCTATAAGTTTCATCCTTTTCAGACAAATTTCCTTGTTCAGTTTTGGGTTTGTGAAATTATAATATTTCTCACGATGTATGGGATATGTTATTACTCATTTTATTTTTATGTGAATGTATTATTGATCAAAGAATTTCATCTATTGTTTTAATGAGTGGGAGTATCCTTAGAAATCTAAAAATATTTTAATCTCATAGAGAAATATGATTTCTATAATATTGAAATCAATATATTATAAGAGTATGAAAACAAAAACTACGAATATATTGATGTAATATTATTGTATCAAGAATTAAAATCAAATTAATATCACATTTACTGTTAGAATTAATTATTGAATTTGTTTTCTTATATTGATTATGTTATTTTTTAATATATGAATTTAAAAATATTCTTGTTTTAGATTAATGTTTTAATCTTTTATAATCTAGAAAATTAAACAAGAGAGAGGAAGTGTATCAAATGCATTATATTTTTTTTATTAATTAATATATGAAATCCAATAGATGATTTATGTAATTTTATAATTATGGATATTAAATAATTAAAAATGGAATAAATACATGTTACAAGTAATTTATATTTCATGGATAGATAATAATTTTTTTGGGTTTTTTGATTGCATGATTTTTACCTTATTATTAATGATTACCTTTTCATTTTATTATATAGTCTCCAATCTATTTTGTAGGGTGATTTATATTGTTTTTTAGTATGGTTTAAATGATTAATTGGGATAAAAACATAAAAAAGGGATATTGTCATAGATTAATGTAAAGGGATAACAAATTAATTACAATTTTTTTCATGGAAATTATAGTCGTAAGGAAATAATTATTAAAAAAAGTTTATATTGGTTACTAGTTATTGTTTATAAGTTTATTTAATTATGGAACATTACATAACGTACTAGTTAATTCATGAATATAATTTAAATGGTTGTTTTATAAAAAAAATATATTATTTTTAACAATATCATTCCTTGTTTACGAGAGGCTTATCATTCTTGATGTCATAGCCTGAGTGACATTGATTTTGTGTGGAAAACATACATTTGATATGTATGAATCCTCTATGATGATCAGATACTTGTTGTCACTATATGTTTTTATTGAAAAACTGTTTGATTGGGGACCATTGATGATTAATTGGATATGATCCTAGGGTTACCATGATGGTCGATGTCAGTGATGGTGGGACAATTTATATTATGAACAACAGTGTGGGAATGACACTATGGTGGTCGGGATGAGTTTCGATTGATATTTATCATCAATATATATTCATTATTAATTATGTGTGTATGGATAGATAGTTTTATGTAATTTATATGATTGGTTTCTAACTACTTGGATCCTTTTGAGTTTATCCACAACTACTGTGTCTTTATGTAGTAGCATATTATGGGTCCTAGCATAAAAGGATGATTTATGCGATAAAAAATGAAATAATATTTATACGGAGTTGGTACATGATTATCATAGAGGATGATAAATACATATGAATATAAATAATTTTTTTAGTGTTGAAGGAACCATATTAGGGCATTAATGACTTAATATTGTATATATATATTAAATAATATTAATTAATGGATGATATTTAAATTAACATGGAACATTATTCTTCAATAATTTTCTAATACATAGTCATTAATGGTGGTGGTTGGGGATAATGTGAGAAAATAAATGCAGATAACTCTAAGGATTTGAAGTTTCCCTTATTGTGGATGTGTGTGATATTATTTATATTTTATTATTTAATTTTCTCCACCCCCATATCTTTTGGGAAAATGAAATCCAAATGTTTTGGGGTAGTTATCTCCAACATCCAGGATAGAAAGGGAATACATGGTTCACTAATCCATCTCCACCACTCTCCCTTTATATTTGTATATGAGTATTTATATCACATGATATAACAACTTATGGTATATGGTGAATTCAAACCGGAGTTGTGATGGATCTCGGTTTACTATACATTTTTGTGTGATATAAAATGAATATAGCTTGTATAATATACTTGTATTTAGATGTTGTGGTTATAGTTTCCGATTTTATTTTTTATATTGGATATAATGGTTTGAGTTATGATGTATTTATAGAAGATGATGTATCATCACATAATACACTTGGTTACAAATAAATTTATGATGGTGGGGAAGTGTTGGAATGAAAAGAATGTGAAGTCAAAGTGAAACATATACATGGGAGTTATTAAGAAAATTAGAAGTCATGAGAATTAGATGTAGTTATTTGGGTGTGATAGTGAAAAACTAGAATGGAAGTGAAAGCATAGTACCTTCATTTTTATATATATTTTACTAATAAGTAATGGGTTTCTTTTATATTTATTATGGTGAGAGATCCATGGTGAGGATGGAGAATGTAGTTTTACCTATTAATGTTATGAGTTAGTTTCATTTCATTATTAATTGGGCTTTAGTATACATAATTCAAATGTTTTATGAGGGGTTTGAGGGTAGATCTTACAATTTATACATGATATGCTAACACTATGTGAGTATAAAATATTTTTAATTCTATGGGAGATGAATAGTGTTCTCTTTATACCGGACTAGATTGAAGATATTGTTAGGATCTATTACATCATTGAGGTCACTATTAAGGATATAGTATTGGTACATACAGTTCTCTTTCCACTTATATCTATTTCTCAATAACATCATATGTTTTTGGATAAATTTTTTTTGGCATATTTTAGGTTGGTGATTTTTCTTCTTATCTATTTTTAATTGAATCTTATAAGGGTAATAACTTCAATGTGTTTGATTTATTTTCCCCCAGTGACAGTCTCCCACCCATTCCCTATTGGACATGGTATTTGGGAGTAAATATATCAACTTATTTAATTTCATCCTCTGAGGGGTGACCATAGAGGGAGGGTGTCATGAAAGAGTTGTATCGAAACTAATTGTTAAGAGATAGGATGGATTTTGGAGTTAAAAACATGGGATGATACATGGATTTGGAGGGTAATAATATCAGTTGAATATCATATATGATGTAAATATGGGATACTGACAAGGGGAAATGATATGAAATTTTATTGCAACATGTGATATTATGTAATGAAAGTTAAGTTAACTAAGCATTCTAAGTGATGTGAAGTTACTTGTGGGGTAGATTCCTATTTAAAGATCATGCAACATGATGTTATATGCATGTGTTTGAATCGGGTGCAAAATGGGAAATAAGTTAAAATTAATTAAATTAATTATCCTCAAAATGTTTTAGGTATTGGTTTTAGGACATCTAAAAATTTTTATTTTACTAGTAGAGATCTAGTTCAATGTTCCCATATGGTTCATATTGAATGAATTCAATAGGATGCTTCAAAAGATAGTCACATAATGGATTTTGATGAAGATAAAACATGGGACAGGACTCACCGAGAGTTCATATACCATTATATATATAATTTTGAGGGCTCCATTTATATAATTTTGAGGGCTCCATTTCAAATTGGGACATATTTGTACTAGCAAGAGGAGGCGGTGATATTTTTTAGTTCGATTAATTATCAGAAGAAGCACTGGGTTTCTTTATCTATGATGATATTTCCTAAAAATATTTAATAATGGTGTCCCTTATTCCATTTGGATCATTAGGAGACATATTTTGTGTGGGAATGTTTAGAGATCAGTTCCAGCACATGTTTCTATCATCATGATCTAGGATTCCGCATGTCTATTAATTTCAAATCACTAGGTTCTATAAATTTTAGAGGTCATATAGCAGATATTGTCTTGGACCTAGTCATCATGACATATGATTCAACAAAAGTATCCAAAGAACAGAGTTGTTTCCAATTCTCAACATCATATATATAGTTTTAAGTTTTATAAAATAAAGGGAATGTTTAATCCTTCTTAAAATCATTTCACTAGAGATAAAATATCTCAGTTCCCATTGAGTTGTTAAGGCATGGTTTTATTTTCATACATAAGTCATAACCAAGAGTATTGAGAGTTCCTGACTATCCTCGAATATCAACATGTGACTAGTGGCCCATTTAATGTACTACATTTCATCAGTTCCATCCAATGAAGTTCCAATAGGATGTTATATATTAATAATAATTTATATAAAATGGGGAAGGAAGTGACATCCACATGATATCTCTTAAACATAGTGATATTGTGAAGAGTGCATTCATGGAGGTGGTTACAATTAGGTCAAAAGATGTCATGAATATAGCCTTAGCTATATATACTATTTATCATTACTAGTAATGAGTGATCCCAACATCATTTCATTAACTATATTCTTATTATCAATATGGTTTTATTCCTAATTTTATTCAATAGATATGAACAACTTTGATTAAATTACTATTTTCCATGCTTTGGGAAATGAGGTAGAGAAGATTTAGGTTCCCTAGGCATTGACTATCCCTATTGGAGGTCAACTAGTTTATATGTTGTATGTAGAGACTATTATTTTATACTGGGGTAGAACCACTATTGTGGATACTTCCTATTTTTACATATTAGGAAGACAAAACCATTACATATTTAAATATTGAATCATATTTTATGTATATTTAATACATCTCAAAAAAATAATTTACCGAAAACTATAATGGTTTATTTTCATTAGAGATTAAATTTATAATAAACCTATTTCATGAAATATCTTAAATATAACCTACTAATTTCTTCACACATAGTGACCTTATTAGACATACCCTACATAGTACCATTCTTCTATATCTGAGAAAAAGGAATCAAAATAAAGGGTGAGCTCAAATTCATGATAAGGGTAAACATGGGAGATATTAATTGATGATCATAAGTGAGCATAAGAGAAGAATAACTGTATGATAACATGTTAATAACTATCAAAAAATACTCAATGTTAAATTGTTAATAAATAATGAGTCATGGAATAATGATTTACCCTAACCAATGAAATTAGTTAAAAGGATGCAGAATCCACATTAATCTTTCATGATCCCTTAGTGCATATCATAAGGATAATATAAATGATTTTAGCATACAAATTCATGTAGAAAAGTATTTCCTTATTCATGTTTCACTACTGAGATGATAATATTGGATACATTCTTATACTTGATTAGAGTCACTCATCATTCATATTATTTCTTTAATTGAGGCTCACATCCAAGACTATCATAGTGGAAAGAGTCCCTAACTGAACAAAACTCACTCGCCATTACACTTCATATTATTTCATCATACATAAATATTTACCTTATTCATTTGAGGGATTTATAATTTTATTCTCACGAATCCCATAATGAAAAACATGTATATTTTTTCCACATGATCATAAAATCCTTCAGAATTTAATAATAACGTAACACATGGAAAGAAACATGTTTCTTGAGTTCATCCTTAAAATGCCCTATCAATAATATATCTATAATATTAGATGGTTACATAATTTTATTTCCTACTAATTCATATAAATAATTAAGTATGTTTCCATAGATGAAAATTATCTTATATAATTTTTTTAAAAATAATCATTGAAAATCAAGAGAAAACAACCATTTTTTCATAACTATTAAAAAATATAATGTCCCAGAAAAATGGGAATATGAATTTTTTGTAAAACCATTCAAACGTGTAAAGGGGGCTTCATGGTTAAGTAAATACATAATTGGGATGAAATTTTTTAATTTTATATATGTTTAATATGAATATTTTTTCATAATTTTTTAACATATAATAAGTGATTTGTATTTGAAACATTGGAAAATATTACATTAAATATAATATAATAAAGTAAAATTTATTTAAAATGGAAATCATCAAAAAAAATAGTGAATATAAAAACATCTATAAATCAATTCAAAATAACTTGTAAATAGAAGAGATCTAATCTTGAAAAAAAGGATAAAGTTTCTTTCTCTAGAAATATTATTTTATTTATTTTAGGGTACTTAAGAGTGGAAGACTGATAAAAATTCATTAAAACTTTATAAATAACCATAGGATGGTAGAATATGTGATTTTTATACTTCAAACATCATAAAATTTCTCACAACCCAAAATGAAACATAAAAAATCTTTAAAGGGAATTAAATCGTAACATAAACCCTTACCTCAAGTCCTAAATTTCTACCTAAAAACGTTAAAATAGTTATAAAATTGAATTATATTTATAATAAATTTATAAAAAAACAATATTAAAACTTATAATATAATATATCATTCCAATATAATTCCTAATTATCCATTTATTGACAAATATCAATTAAAATAAACATTTGGGTGTTAACTATTTTGTTTCTCAGGCATGTTTCAATTTGACCACTCCAGTACTTGCACCTTAGTTAGAGTATCATAATATATGGAATAAAAATTATATTCTACGAATCAGATTTATTTACTAAATACCGATTTATAACCATTCATGTATGGTGGTGATGAAAAATTAATTGCATCACTAAATGTATTCACATTTCAATGGATGGGAAAAATGTAATTTAAATAATAATTTACCTTTCTATAGAAGTAATTATATCTTATATATCATTAATATATTTATTAAATCCACCCCTATCACAATCCATATAAATTATAAATTAAAAAAATACATCGCTTCGTGGAGTTGTTAGTACACAAGTTTTCATTAGTGACATTACCATTTCCAAAAGTATTGGATGGACAGAAGTTATATAATAATTTATGTTTATGAAATAATAATAATTTCATAAAATGAATATATAACCATTAAATTTTTCTATATAATAATCTTTGAGAGGTGGTAATGATAAATAAAATGCACCGCGTCATGGAGACAGTAGTCCATACATATGGATGACTGGTGTTATTTATTTTTCCTTATATTTATTTAAAATAGAGAACGGTTTTAAATTTAAAAAAATGTAATTTTTCAATATTAATCATACTGATATCATCATGATAATAAGATTATAAATTATTTGTAGGAGTTTAAGAATGAAATAAAATCAAGAAAGATTGGTAAAAACAACATCCTATTCAGGTATCTTCCTTCAGATGACATATTGACAATTCATGAAGTATTATTTCTCTATGAAAAAAAACTTCTAGGTTGTGGTGGATAGTAGGGATTGGATTTGGGTAGTTCTTGGTTAATATAAAGGGATCAATTGGGTTTGATAATTGACAAGAGGATGATATCTTATATATGTGAGGTGGGTGGAACACTTATTAGTACTTGAATCTTTAAAATATAATATATATCATAATTAAGAGAAATTATAACTAAATTAATATTATTTAGAAGATATGGTGATATGGTTGGAAATAATCCCATCTAATAAAATTTGATATGAAATTTTGGATAACACACTTTAAGCATGGTTACTATTAATAATGACCCAAAATAAAATTGACATCCAAAATTCATTTTTAAATTATGATTAAGAATATAGACACATTTTATGATATTAAATTTTTATAAAGGGATTAAATTCATTTTAAAAATATATTCATTAAATGAAATTATTTTGTTTTGTAAAATACACATTTTTAAAAATGAAACATAATTTATTATTACACATATCCCAGTTAAAACCCACTTGATTAATCTTAATATATTTTATTGAATATATTATCTTCTCCATTATTTAAAATAATTTATCAATACGTACTTATTTAATTTATTAATATAATGTACATGACACACGTAAAAAATAATTTTCTAAAAATATATCTCGTTCCATATTCAAATTCGTTTTTCTTAATTTACATACAATTAATAATCAATGTATAAATGATTATTCATTTATTTATATAAAATTTAAAAAATTTCATCATTATTTAATAAATATCAATATATGTTATTTATATAAAAATAAATAATATGTATAAAATAAAATTCATAAAAAATTAGGTGTTATATGATTTTCTTCTTTTCAATAAAATTTGAGTATTTATTTACTATCAATTAATGAATACATTTGTTGTTGAAAGAAATCATAATTTTTTTAATCTTTTCCATACATGTAAGTTCTGAAGATAGTTTATAATAGTTAGTTTTATAAATAAAATATATCATGGTTCAAAAAAGAATTTTGTTGTGTATAAAAAATTATATCAATCATTTAAATTTTATTAATGATAAGAATGTATATTAGAAGACATGAGTTGTTTTATTCTAACTTTGTTTAAGAATTTATCCCTTGAAAATTTTTATTAAGATAAAAATATTTGTGGACACTTATAACTTACCACATCATTAGGTTCCCATGTAGCTTCTTTGGATCTATGATTCCTCGTGAGAAATATAACATAGTTAGTGGTCTTTTTTGAAGAACATTATCACTTTAATCAAGATTCTCCACAAGTTATTCCTCATAATAAAAATCATTCTAATGTTGTACAACCTCTGATTTCACTACTTGTGATGGATAAAGTTTGTACTTCCTAAAAAGTGATACATAGAACACATTGGGAACTTTTGGAGGTGTTATGGAAGAACCAATAAATAATTAACCACCATGATATAATCAATTATCCCAAATTTAATGATATATCAAGTTTTTACAATTACATTATTTCCAAATATCATAACCTTCATCAAGGAGATATTTCAAGTAACAGGTTATCTCTAAAGAACCTTTGTGATATTTTCCTTGAAAATGTTTATATTTATTGATAAGAAGATATTGTTAATAATGTTCATGTTAATAGGAGATAAAGATTATATAGATGTTTCCAATTATTTTTATGATATTCCTAGAGAAATTTATAATGTTTTCATTAAATTATATTATAATTTTTCATAAATAGTTGTTTGATTCTATATTGGTTGAAAAGTACATACAATCATAATTATACCATGATTTAGGATTTTATATAAATAGAAAATGTATAAACATTGTTAATGAATGAAGTCTACCAGAGGCATACTATTTGACTGTGTTTTATGGATGGATGAGGGTATACAGAGATGCAAGAATTATTCCAATTAAAAATTTATGAAATATTATACATTGTTACAAGATTAACATTAACATTTAGATATCATTGAACATGTAATTCTAGACATGGTTCTCCTGAAAAATCAATTTTGATGATTCTAGGTGATGATTTTTCAAAAAGTATCACTACTAATGTTTTATAAGATGTGAAAATTTAAAATGAGAGAAAGTATATAAATAAAATGTTATAGAAAATTAAATTTATATTATTAAAATATACCGCCTTTTTAAGGGGTGAGGGGGTACCCCTGACATCGTTGACTTAGAAAAACAAAATGGCCCAATTGGAAAAAACCCTCAAGACCAAAGGCAACCTGCACTATAAATGAGATGCTCCTCCCACCAACGAAAATCATTAAAACCAGCTTCCTCTACCCAAAATATGGTCATCTAGATGTCCCGTGCGAAAACGAATGGGCATGGAACTAATGGTTGAAGCCGTACCCTCTCAAACATCTACTTCTGAATAGCCATGGAACAACAAAAACCATTTCCCAACATCTCATCTGAAACATCTTTCTGGAAAATAATGTGTCGCAAGACCCGATGAGTAGCGGACCACTAAGACCAAACACGTTCTACCAATTCATGCATTCAAACCAATGGATCAAACAATCATCAACCCAAAAACCATCACATCGATTAACTTTTTCTACCACCTTGATGCCATCGCGAACTCACACTGACCAGTCACTGAAACCAAAGCCAAATCCAATTATCATCACCAATAAAATTGCACAAATCTAATTAACCAATAAAGGAAAACCAATGAAAACTACTCCATGCCACCACAACAGAAACACATCACACCAAGATCCTTCTAAACTTCAAAACATGCAGAACACAAAATTTCAAGAAAGAAAAACTTCAATGAAGTCCAAAGGGAGAAGGCTTGTAATGCATCAATGCCACCACTGTAACACTAATTTCCATTAAAAGAAATCATGATGGAGCATAACAAGTAAAATGAGTTTTGAAACTCATATAGTAGAGAACCATCCAAAATAAAAAAAACAAACACATAAAATAATAAAGAAGAAAATACCATCACCTATCACTGAACCAAAGCTTGACAAATTCTTGATCTAGATCCCACCACCACCTTCTCTGTCACCTGCGGAGATCACATCAGTCAACCCAACATATTAATATGGGGAAAAAGGTGTTCCCTACAATTGTGGAATTTCGAACTTGGCCAATAGTCCAGCATCACGCAACCGTGGGAACCCTATCCAGTGAATGTGATGTTGGTTCAGAAACAGACAGGCCGTGATGCACGTTGCTGAGTGGTCGAGCCCATGTAGTCACATAATGCCACTGAGATGGAGGAGCCCACCATGAGAATGCCGACCATGGAAGGAAAAGCCGATTCGATATAGAGAGAAGGAAGGATGCAGCATATAGGGAGAAAAACCTAGCGGTTTCATGCCCCTTATGGAGAAGTTTATCAAAGTATGACACAAGAAAGAGAATTTTTATTTTAATGAGGTCTTTATGAAATGACCTAAAACTGAGATACCCATATCTGGGGCATTATATTAATACATTCAGATGTTTATAAGGATATCTCATCCCAATGTACTGAATGGTTTATTAGTTTTGGAAAACAATATACATACATAATATTTACATTAAAACTTCAAAGAAAATACCACTTTGAAAATCCTTTGGAAACTCCCATAATCTCTCAAATTTATTCCTGAATTTCATTTATAATAATATTCATCTTCTCATCCTGCGCAAAAATAATACATAAAAAAGGTGTTGGATTAGAAGTAAAATTAACATGTTGAACGTTATCATAATAATAAACATTAGGAATGGTGTATTACTAAAAACACATTTCAAAAAACTGGAGAATAATATGGAAGGAATGATAGATGTGTAAATAATTCCATATAACTGGTCAAAAGATAATGAACCTTAATAATGGATATTCTAATAGTAAAATTTCACAATGTTTAACAATTAAAAGTTTTATAATTTGGAAATTAATAATGATAGATATCTATAACATACCTTCAAGTAATCTTGCTATGAATCTATTATTGTCAAAGATTCATTCTAGGAATCTAATAAATGGGTATGGCCTCAATCAAAACAATATATAGTTTTCCTCATGAGACCTACTGATACATTAATAGTCTATAGAAGGCGCCAATAATTATTTACTATGTCCAATTCATTCCTCATATTAATGGGGATAAACTTAAAAAACATGAACATATGAAATGTAAATAATGATCTACAATCTATAATCATAATTACTAACCATTATGAGAAGCATGGTGAATAGTATCAAGAAAGAAAATCCACAATAAAACAGGTAATATACCATTTAATATCATATGGTAGATTAAAATAATAAGATATCAATCTCAATAAATCATAAAATTCAATATGGGTGTTGAAATAGATGAAAATAATCTAATAAAATTATTGATTAATTCTTGAGTGAAATTCCCTTTTTTACTTTACGATGTGCTCTTTTGCAAAAATAATTTTTATTTTCATAAGTGTTTTTGTATAAACAGTAATAAAAATATATATTTCTTAATTAAAAATCAGTGATTTTAAAAAAATAATGTTCTCTTAAAATATATTATGGATGGTACTTGAAAATGGGTACGAAATTGAGATGTTCCCTTTAATTAGGCTTGAATATCAGGGAAAAATTGAAAAAGGAACATCTGAAAAACATTTATTTATTATAAAATAGAGATCAAATGATCTAGAAACATGATTTTAGAGAGTAAAAAATAATTTAGTAGAATTATATAATGGAATGACGAATGTCATTTTTTATAGAGGAAGAAAGCATAACCTAAATGAAAATAGAGGTTCCGGAACAAAATCCTTACCACTTTTCAATTAGTCGAACCATATTCCAAATAAAATTAATGACAATAAAATAATAAAATTAATAAAATTAATATAAATATATTCAATATATCAAACATAAATGGGTTTTATACTTACTCACACTCAATAAATAGTGGTTAGAAAGGCGTATATCACGGAAATGAAATGAGTTTAGAAAACCTTTACATTATGTCTGAATGTGTTCTTCACATGAACATAACATCTGTTATATTAAAATAAAATCCATTAAATATTTAATTAAGAATTTTATTTACATTTAATTTATTTATTATAATTTTATTAATTTCATTTTTTATCTTTTTTATGAGTTTTAACACACAATTTTATTTTTCAGGAACCTTCGTTTCCCTGTATTTCACGATTGTGGTACTTGTGTATGAGAATGGAAATTCATGTGGAATGAGATTAATTCTAGAATGTTGAATTTATATGATATTAATGAAAATATAAAATTGAAAATAATTATATATATTATTTTTTTATATTTTATGATGTCAAATATTTAGATAAGACATTTATTGACAATTGTTTTCATAATTACAAAGGTTATTGATCATAACATAATCATTTTATTTTATCATTTAGTATTATGTAAATATGTCTCTTCCAAAACATAATAATGTTTGTAATAGATATATTATTTTCTTTTTTATCAATAAAAATTATGTTATTACATACCTTGAAAGATGAATTGAAGAACAAAATATCTTCCTCCATGAAGATAGTAAATCGGCAACTCACGGATGATGATTTCATTTATAAATTAAAATAGATATATAAATGATTTCGATCATGGATATTCCATTAAAATGATATTATTACAGTATATAGATTATATTATAGTTATAATTCTCATTTGTACAGAGGAGGTGAGGAGATTATACTAAAAGAAAAGAACCTGAAAAAAATTAAATGGAAAACGAAGAGGATTCTACCTCATTAATACTCTTCCTTGAGAACCTCCAAAGGGGGATTGGTTTTGGTATTTTGATGAGACCAAGAGCTTTTGTACATAGGCAGAGTATAAGGGATAATATTTTTTAGATATTTGATAAGGCATAGAGGATTATAGGTGTGAGGAGAGGAGGTGTTGAAGGGTGGTATTTATAGTGGAGGAGAGGGGTGATTATTGAATATTTAATTCATTTATTTATTATTTTACACAAGACAGGCAATAGTGATGATTTTTTAGAAAAACTAATGTGAATATATCATGTGAGATTGAACCAATGGATCATAAATTATCAATGAATCAATTAATAGTTTATCTAACTTATAATCTATATATACTATAAATTACATATTTTTCTATTCAGCAAAAATTCAAGTATTTTAGAAAAATCCCAAAAATTCACCCTAACCATTTTTCATTTTGAATAAATTAAAAATGAACTCCATTTTAGGAAAATAATTTTATAAATATTATATTTATAATTTTTAATTAAAACCATCATTAACTTGAAAAATAATGATTTTAAATTTATTACTGATTTTACTATACATTCAAAAATTTACTATGGTCTCATAAATTTGTCCTAAATTAATAAGACAAAAAATATTGACTTATGATTAAATTTTATGAAAATTAGTTTTCTTTTAAATCATATTATTAATTATAATATTTTAATTAAATATTTATGACTAATAAGAATACCAAAACTTAATTAATAATTTTTAAAATATTATTTTACATGCACTATAATTTAATTATATGATAATTTGACTATTAGGGTGCCTAAATTCTATTTATACTTTCTTGTATATGGTTACAATTCATTTGGATCATTTACTATTCATCAAGTTCATATTTATATTCATAAAGGTAACATTACTATTCAAAAGGGTCATGTTAGTATTTATAAAAATTATGTTGATCTTATCAGACTATAAATATCATACTGATCAAAACTATGTATGTCCTTTTTTCAAATATTAATTTCACAAGAGTGGAAAAATTATGTTTAATGGATATGTTATAACTATCTTGTTTAAATAATTATAATAACAAATTTTGGTTTCACATAGACTCAGTGTCATACGCATTGTATTCATATATAAAATTTATTTTATCATAATTGGGATGTTAGATTCTCCCATCATCAAATAGATTGCATCTTCACAATATGATATTTCAATTTGAAAAATAATGGTTTATTTTTTTTGAAAATAAATTTGTAGGAAAACCATTTTGAAAATAGTTTTATAGAACATCCCTTTAATAAGGGAGAAAACAGAAATACAAAAGTCACCACAAAATTAAGCTTTTGAATATGATAACATTAGCTTAAAGTGAAAACATAACCACAGAAGAGAAATATAACCTTCATGTTTTGATGGAGAGTGATAAAGAACTTGGTTATTATAATGTTAAACATCATAAAACCATAAATATATGATCTCTAAAAAATTGATTGATTTATTCTATGGAAATGTAATTAGATGATGATTTTTTAAAATACATTTACGGAAATGGAGGGTTTCTTTTACTATCCATAGAATCGCATCATAATGTAAAATGACTGGATTTTATAATCTCGTCCTTTGGTTGTGATTTGATCTATCTCCAGATCATTTTGTATACCAAAAGATAGATATTCAAGAAGAATTATTATTCCATAAGTCTTTACATCAGCCATTAAATGTTTATTGAAATAAAAAAGGTTCGAACATGTCATCCCAAATCATAATTTAGTCATAATCCATTCTATATGTAGTTAACATTAAGACCTATCCAAATTATGTCTATCCTAAATTTAATGTACAAATATTTACAAGAAAGGTCACTTAAAATCATATTTTTCTCCAAAAAACATAATTTATCTCTTCTTGTCACATTTCAAAAACAAGAATACATTTATTACCTTTAATCCTTTATAAAACACGAATTATTCCAATTCCATAAAGAAGTTCTATAATACAACAGAATTCATGAATCTAAACAAATACTTCAATTATTCCACTTCATATCATGACCCGTCCTTGGGGCCCATGCCGTGAATACCCCATGCCCGCCTTCCATAGGCTAGGGGATGGTGACTATCACCAAAGGTGTAAATCCCAGAATATGGGAAGGCATTGCCTTTATAAAGTAACATACACAACAGAGTATGCAAGCGAAGTAAACACTAAGTAAAACTGAGTACAAGGTAAGTATTGAATAAGTCAATGAGCCAGTATACAATCCCAACTGAAATTATAGTAAAACTGAAAGGAAAGTGAAACAACGGTAAGGAAAATAGTAATACTGAGTCATCCTATGGAATTCCCACAAGAAGGGTGGGTTCCGATAGTCTCCTCATCTCCTCGGGTCTGACCGTCCACTCCGTGTATGTCCCGCCAAGTGGTCTATCTTCGGGTATCGTCCTGATCCACAAGCCTCCACCCCGATTAGTGATGTCTATCGTCTGTATCCAATAAAACGTAGTGCGGGCATAGCCCATGAAGGGGTGAGTATACGATACTCAGTAGGGACCCCAAGACCCCCAAAGTTCTCTCAGAATCAACGCTGGATAAACCACAAAGGAAAGATACAATAATGAAGTGTCAAAAATCTCTACTTAGGTATATGCCCATACATATACCTAAGTCATCAGTTATAGTTTGGATCCAGCTCCCGAGCCCAAGAACAACCCAATCCACATAAGAAAGCGTTACCTAGTCCACACAAGAAAACATGTCAACAACATCAATGATAATGATTGAGAATCAAGACTCAGCTCACACAGGTAATAAACATCATAAGGTGATAGAGATGATAAGATGTATCCACTGATTCATCTAAACTATAAGAACCATATAGGATACAAGACCAGCTATGCTATCTGACCCACAAAGGATACAAGACAAGATACTCTGTCGGACCCACTGAGGATACAAGAACAGAGTCAAATACAATCAGACCCACACAGGATGCAAGAGCAATATTTATAACCATCAAACCCCTAGAGTATTCTAGTACGGTCGTCATTGTGGCCGATCCCATGGAGAATCCATGTACAGTCATCCTCACTGCCGATCCCACAGAGGATCCAAGTGCAGTCGTCATCATAGCAGTCGCAACCAGCTCTAGGGTTCCTGCACACAGCATGCTCGATTCCAGGAGGGTCCGCTCCCTGAGCAAGAGAGAATGTCATTTCATAAACTATCACTAAGTACAGTGTTAATGTATCCCAATGTTCCGTCTCATCAAAGGAAACTCGAAGCGACAGAAGTTGCGTCAATCGAACGCCCGGTCTGAGAGTTATTGGATTTTCCGTTTGAGGGGCCCTGTTGGTTTTTAAGATAAAACCAACCTGACCGTACTCAAGCTGCGTCCAAATCCCAATAGGATTAAGACAAAATGTCCATATCAACAATATGATCCCAACGCAATTGACGACACATCAATTTGATGTCCGGTCCTTGAGATATACGTGTTTCCGTTCCAAGGGCCCGGTTGGTATTGAGTTCGAACTATCCCAGTCGTACACAAACATTGAAGAAACCTCAAGTATAATATACATAAATGACCGTCTCGATTCTAGGATTCACACGCAACTGATGGTGCATCGATCAAAGGTCTGTAGCTCATGTTATGGGAAAATGTCCAGAAGCGGTCCAAAGTAGGGGGTCTGGGCCCGGTCTGACCTGAAAAAACCCCACTTGGGTCGGCCCGTGCCGGGTCGACAAGACCCGGGTCTGGTTTCGGCCTGGTAGGGCGTGGACCAGCCCGGCTAGACATGGCTCGTCACAGCTCGGTCTGCGCGACCCACCCCGGCCCGGGCGGGGGGGGGGGGGGGGGTGCTGGGTCGACCAGCGAGTCGCGGTAGGTGGACGCGGTCCCTCGCCCCTTTGGCACTCCGCAGACGAGGCGACTGACGCCACGCCTCCCAAGATCCCGCGCGGCCAGAGGATCCAGCCCCTCGTTACTGTGCCTTCAGCATTCGTGACTCCTACCGGCGGCACACCAGGGCGCCGGTGCCTCCGGCCGACGGCGCTGCTTCGTCGGCGACCGCACCGCCCGATTTTTCTGCAGGCCACTGGAGTAATTCCGGTTGTCCGTTTCTTGCTCCCATCTATGCCTTCGGTCATCTTGGGACCCGTAGATTGCTGAAAATGCCTCCACTTTCCAATTTGGTCTCGTTTCGTCGTCTCCAAGAATTCTGTGCTTCATGAACAAACTAGGGGTGGGTTCGGAATTGTTCTTTAGTCCGCACCCACCACATTAGTGGTTCAAACATTACAAAAAATTTCATGCCATGACCGGGTTAGAATAATAACATCAGAAAACATTATTCAAATTCCCCAACCTCAACAATGATGATGATCGTCGGCGTTGTGGTAGAAAAAAAAGGTGTCATCGGGGCGCGCCGAGGAGGAAATGGCGTCTCCTCTCTTGCCGCGGAGAATGGTAATAGTTGTGCATCATTGATCTCAGAGGAACCTCCATTCTTCATCGTTCTTCGTTGGAGGTCGGCATTCTTCATCATTCGTCATCGGAGGCTGGCGTTCTTCCTCACACAATGAATCTCTCCTCCTTAATAAAATAACAGGTTCTCCTATTATTTTATTTCTCACGCAAATAAAATCCCTCGTAATTAATTCACCACACTAATTAAAATGTTTTGACATTTAACTAAATAAGTGAGAGAGAAGGTTCCCCTTTAATAAATGTGTTGGATATTAAATTAAAAAGGGGGAAAGGGGATGGTTCCTCATTAAATTATGGGTTGACATAATTTAATGGATTGAGGTGACATTTAATAGAGGTTTGGCAACTTAATGAGGGGATGATTATGGGATTAGAGGGAATTAAATGGTGTCACTTGCGTGGCCCCCCACCTCTCTAACATCCCCACATGGGTAGTTAAGTGGTTGTGGGCCCCACTATGAACTACCCATGAGAGGGAAAAACCACCATAACAAAATAAAAATTATGCCGACAATTTTTATTTACCTCTTTAATAAACCACCAAAAATTATCTTCTCCTCCTTTGCGAACGCAACTATGGTATGTGCCCCCATAAGCAAATACCGACGCTACGAGTTCATCAGTGCTGTTGGATTTTAATTCTGAGCACCGGTTTAAAAGATAGAAAAACCCGCTCGTCCGTTCACTGACCGTACCTGAGCTAAACTTCGGAGATTGATTATAGGAACACCGGGCCTCAGAATCAGGTGTTGTCAGAAGCCACATACTCAAAAAATTCCAAAGTATTTAGTATAAATATTTCCGTGAAATTTCAAGGCCTTTAAATTACTCCCACCTCAGGGATTTACGTCCCCATAACGCTACAACATAAACTAGAGGAACAAATTATTGTACTGAGCATGCATCTGAGCCTCCTACTCCCACGTGCTCTCTTGGATGTTCCTGTGCTGCCAACTAATGCGCACCATAGGAATCGACCATCCATGTACAACCCACTCCTCTTGATCCTCAATCTCCACTGGGACCTCTACAAAAGTCGCCCCGTCATCGATGTCCAGATCCCCGTGGTCAATGATATGGGTCAGGTCGTGCACCTATCTCCTTAGGTGAGATACATGAAAGATGTTGTGCACTCGGTGAAGCTGAGCTGGAAGGGCCAGGCGGTAAGCCACATCACCTACCCTATTGTGGACCTGTAAAGGTCTGATGAAGTGTGGAGATTACATTCCACCACGGCCAAATCTCGGTAATCCACATCAAGGTGAGACCCGTAAGAAAATGTGGTCGCCATCCTCTAACTCCAATGGTCAATGCCTTCTATTAGCATATGATTTCTGTCTGCTCTGTGAAGTCCTCATCCGCTCCTGGATGTTCTACACCTTCTCCGTCGTAGCCTGAACCATCTCTAGTCCTATGAGTTCTGACACCCCTAGGTCTGTCCATCATAGAGGAGATCTACAAGGTCGGTCATAAAATACCTCGTATGGTACCATCCAGAGGGTGGAGTGGTAGCTGCTGTTGTATGAAAACTCCACCAAGGGTAGGTTATCCTCCCAACTGTGACCAAAGTCGAGGACACATGCACAGAGCATGTCCTCGAGTGTTTGAATGTTCCTCTCCGTCTGGCCATCCGTCTGTGGGTGAAAGGCAGTGCCCAGGCATAGCTGCATCCCAAAAGCCTCTTATAAACCCTTCCAAAGCCGCGAAGTAAATCGAGAGTCTTGATCAGATATGATAGGCGATGGCACACCATGAATCCGTATGATCTCTTGAACGTAGAGGCATCCCAAGATCTCCACTAATCCCTACTCTCTGATAGGTAGGAAGTGGGCCAACTTGGTGAGTCGGTCTACGATCACCCAGATGGAGTCGTGTCCTCTGGAAGTACGGGGATTCCCCATCAAAAAATCCATTTATATCCCATCCCACTTCAACTGTGGGACCCTAAAGGGATGTACCAAGCCTGCTGATATCTGGTGCACTACCTTCACTTGGTGAAAAGTGAGGCACCGAGAAACGAACTCTGCCACAACCTTCTTCATACCCGGCCACGAGTACTGTCATCTGAGGTCCTGGTACATCTTCACTACCCCAGGATGTACCGTTAGAGGGGAAGTGTGGAACACTCTCAGAACCTCCTCCTGTAGATTAAATGGTACCATGGTACGTCCCCTGAAAATGATGACGTGCTCTCCGCCTTCAGAAAATCCAACAGGTGCTAGCCTTGAGGATATATGAGGACGTCGCGCCTCACAGTCAACGTACCCATGTTATGCCTCTCTGACCCACTGATGTAGTGAGGAGTGACTGTGAGGGACTTAAGATATGCTACCCAATCTATATCCACGAAGGATATATGCAAAGCGGTTAACTGCTCTGTCACCTCCCCAAGTTGCTAAATTCCCGATTTGATGCTGAGAGCATCAGACACAACGTTCCCCTTCCCAGGAGTATAGACAATCTCATAGTCATAATCCTGGAGGAACTCGAGCCATCGTCGCTATCTCAGGTTCAGGTCCTTCTGTGAGAAAATGTACCTAAGACTCTGGTGGTCAGAGTAGGCTATACAGTGCTCGCCCATCAGATAGTGTCACCACATATTCAGGGCGAAGACCACTGATGCTAATTAAACATCATGGGTAGCGTAGTTCTGCTCGTGCTACCTCAACTGCCATGAACCGTAAGCGATCACTGCTCGCTCCTTCATCAGGACACACCCGAGTCTAGTCCCTGCTGCATCGCAGTAAACTACGTACCCCATGACCTCTTCCAGTAGCCTCAATATGGGCGCATTGGTAAATCTCCTCCTCAGATCCTAGAAGCACTGCAGACACCTGTCTGACCACACGAAGGGTTTCACCTTCTTCGTCAAAGTTGTAATCAGTGCTGCAGCTCTGGAGAAGTCTGGAAAAATCTCCGATAGTACCCAACTAGACCTAGGAAACTCTGCACCTCTGTCACGCTCATGGGGGGCTGCCATGCAAGTACCACCTAGATCTTCGTGGGGTCCACTACAACTCCCGCCTTGGAGATGACATGCCCCCTGAAGGGACCCTCTCGAAGCCAGAACTGGAACTTCAAGAGTTTACCATAAATCTGGTGCTCCCAGAGAATATCCAGTACAACGCGTAGGTGGTAGGCATGATCCTCCCCAGTCATCAAGTAAATCAGTATGTCGTCAATGAAGACTA
The DNA here is from genome assembly GCA_963277665.1 of Viscum album. NCBI lineage: Eukaryota > Viridiplantae > Streptophyta > Magnoliopsida > Santalales > Viscaceae > Viscum > Viscum album. The sequence continues at coordinate 2,001,084,963 of OY728145.1, forward strand.
CGACAAACCGATCGAGGTAGGACTAGAAGATCTGGTTCATGAGACTCATGAACACTGCTAGAACATTGGTCACACCAAAGGGCATGACCAAGAACTCATAGTGTTCATACTGACACCTAAAGGATGTCTCCTTCACATCCTCATCCCGAACTCGGAGCTAATGATATCCTAAACTATGGTCTATCTTCGAGAACCAACATGCTCCCTTGAGCTGATCGAAGTGGTATTCAATCCTCAGTGGTAGATACTTGTTCCTCACCATCACCTGGTTCAGGCGATGGCAGTCAACACTCAGTTTCATGCACCCATCCGCCTTCCTAGCGAACATAATCGGAGAAGCCCAGGGTGAAACACTAGGTCGGATGCAACCTTTCCCTTACAAGTCCACAAGAGTTACCCGCAACTCACGTAACTCGGTGGGAGCCATATGATATGCCGGAGTGGATATCAGTGATGTCCCGGGGTACAGGTCTATGTAGGAATCTACCTCCCTATGAGGAGGTAGTCCTGGAACATCGTCAGGAAAAATGTCCGCATACTGCTCCACCACTACAGGAAAACTCGGACTCCACATGTCAACTACTCCGAGGATGAGGCTATCCAATTGATGCGTGATCGGATGCCCCCTCCTCTGTGTGAGTCTATCATGTGCTGCGAAGGTTCCCTTTTCACCGGTGAAGGTGAACCTGGTCCCATCCGTGCAAACACTCCACACTTTGTGCCAAATACAGTCGATCTGAGCATGGACTGTAGAAGACCATTCCATTCCCATGATTAAGTCATAAGGCCTCGACGCTGCTACAAGTAGATCACAACTGATGATCTTGCCTCCTAAAGTGATCTCACTCTGCCGGAACTAGTGTGTAATAGTTGAGTCTTCTCCTGTAGGAGTCTCTAGCCACAAGGATCAAGCCAATGACTCTGTCAGAATATCAGAGCCCTGAACAAGGGAAACAGTAATTAAATAATGAATCACACTTGTGTCTATAAGAACTACAACAACGGTGGGGTAGACACAGATAGTACCTCTAATCATCTCGGGTGCACCATGGTCGTAATCCCCTACTGCCTGGAGATGAGCCTACCTCTTCCAGCCAACTCCCTGCAGTCGGGGTGGACCTCCTAGGGGTGGTGGTTGGAGAGCCTTGAAGCGTTGTCCACCACCCGATGCTCGGCCATCGCATCTGCCTCGTTCTCCTACTCCCTGCAGACCACCATGGTCGAACCTCTGCATCTTCCTAGGATGTACCTCCATTATCTTCACCTCGTAAAGCTGGCTCTGCGCCGTGTGCCCCCACACAGCTGAACCTGAATCCCGAGGTCGCCCACTTGTCGGCCTGGTCCTCTTGGACCCCTGCATCATCTCATGACCCATTCTCGGGCCCGTGTCGTGACTACCCCAACCCCGCCTTCCATAGGCCAGAGGCTGGTGACTAGCACCAATGTCGTAAATCCCAAAAGAAGGGATGAAAATTCCTTTACGATGTAACATACACAACAAAGTACACAAGTGATGTAACCACTAAGTAAAATGAGTACAAGGAAAGTGTTGCCTAAGTAAATGATCCAGTATACAAACCAAACTGAAAGAATAGTACAACTGAAAGGAATGTGAAACAACAGTATGAAAAACAGCAACACGAAGTTGTCCTCTGGAAATCCCACCAGAAGGGTGGGTATAGATAGTCTCCTCAACTCCTCGGGTCCAACTGTCCACTCCGTGTATGTCCCGCCAGGTGGTCCACCTCCGGGTACCATCCAGCTCCACAAGCCTCCACCCCGATCAGTGATGTCCTTCATCTGCATCTAACACAATGTAGTGCGGGCATAACCCGTGCAGGGGTGAGTATACGATATTCAGTAGGGACCCCGAGACCCACGTAGGTCTCTCAGAATCCACGAAAGATAAACCAAAAAGGAAATATAAAATCATGATGTGTCAAACGACTCTACTTAGTTATATGACCACACATATACCTAAGTCATCAGTTACCGTTCACCTCCAGCTCCTACGCCGAAGCAAAACCCAGTCCACATAGGAAAGCACTACCCAGTCTACACAGGAAAACATGTAAACCACATCAATGATAATGATTGAGAATAAAGACTCAGCTCAAAAAGGTAATACACTTCGTAAGGTGATATAGATGATCATATGTATCCACTGATTCATCTTTGATGTCAGACCCACATAGGATACAAGACCTACTAAGCTGTCGGACCCACAAAGGATACAAGACCAGCTACTCTGCCAAACCCACATAGGATACAAGTACATAGTCAAATACTATCGGGCCCACATAGGATACAAGAACAGTTGTCATCGCCATCGAACCCACAGAAGATTCTGGTACGGTCTTCATCGCTATCGAACCCACAAAGAATCCAAGTACAGTCATCCTCGCTACCGATCCCATGGAGGATCCAAGTGCAGTCATCATCATCGTAGTCACAGCCAGCTCTAGGGTTCTAGCACACAACATGCTCAATTCTAGGAGGGTCCGCTCCTCGAGAAAGAGAGAGGGTCGATACATCGACTATCATGAAGTCTAGAGATGATGTATCCCAATGTTCTGTCTTGTCTAATGAAACTCGACGTGATAGATGGTGCGTCCATCGGACGCCCGATCTGAGAGTTGTTGGCTTTTCCGTTCTTGGGTCCGGTTGGTTTTTAAGCTAAAACCTACCCGACCATACTCCAGCTGCGTCCAAACCTCAAGAGGAGTAATCTAAAAGGGTCGTATCAACAAGAGGATCCCAACGCAATTGACAGAACATCAATCAGATGTCCGGTCCATAAGATATAATCATTTCTGCTTCAAAAGACCGGTTGGTTTCGAGTTCAAACCAACCCGGAAATATCCAAACATCGCCAAAACATCATTTTAAATATATCGAAACAATCGTCTCTATTCAAGTATTCCCACGCAACCAGCGCTGCATCGATTGGATGTTCGTAGCTCATGTTTTGGGAAAAAGACAGAAAGAAGTCCGAAGTGGGGGGTCTATGCGCGGTCCTACCCAGCCCAACCCCCCCTGGGTGGCCCAAACTGGGTCCGACCCTGCCCGGCTGGGTGCGGGCCGCCCCGGTCCGGCCAGGGGGTGCACTGGCTCGGCCAGCTGCCCATGTTGCGGGGACACTGTCCCCTTCCGCATTGGCGCTCCGCAGACACGGTGACCGACACCACGTCTCCCAGGATCCTGCGGGGCCGCGGGATCCAGCTCCCCACCATTGAGGCTCCTGCTGGCGGCGCGCCGGGGCGCCGCCCCCTCCGGTGGGATAGCAGGTACCGGCCGCTGCCACAGTTTTCTGTGGGCCACTGGAGTCGTTCCAGTGGTCCGTTCTGCATTCTATATGTGCCTGAGGTTGTGTCGGGACCCATAGATTACTACAACTACCTCCACTCGCCAATTCAATCCCATTTCATCGTCGCCAAGAATTCGGTGCATCATGAACAAAACTAGAGGTGGGTTCAGACTTGTTCGTTAGTCCATAGACACCGCATTAGTGGTTCAAAAATTACCTACAATTTCATGCCATGCTCAGGATAGAAGAATCACATAAGGAAACATTATTCAAATTCCCCTATCTCAACAAGGAAGACGGTCGTCGACGTCATGGTAGAAAAAAAAGGTGTCGTCGGGGCGTTCCAAGGAGGAAACAACATCTCCTCTCTTGCCATAGAGAAATGTAAGGGTGGAGCATCGTTGATCTCAGAGGAACCGGTATTCTTCTTCATTCTTCGTCCGAGGCCGAAATTCTTCGTTGTTCTTTGTCTGAGGCTGGAATTCTTCCTCACACATCGAATCTCTCCTCCTTAATAAAATAATAGGTTCCCCTATAATTTTATTTTAAACGCAATGAAAATCTCCAGTAATTAATTGACCACACTAATTAAAATGTGTTGAAATTTATTTAAATAAGTGAGAGAGAAGGTCCCCCTTTAATAAACTCATTGGCTTTTAAATTAGATAGGGGGAAAGAGGATGGTTCCTAATTAAATTACGGGTTGACATAATTTAATGGATTGAGGTGACATTTAATGGAGGTTTTCCAAATAAATTATGGGATGATTAAGGTATTAGAGGGAATTAAATGGTGGGGATCGCACGGTCCCCCACCTCTCTAACATCCCCACATGGGTAGTTAAGTGGTAGTGGGACCCACTCTTAACTACCCATGGGAGGGAAAAACAACCTTAGAAAATAAAAATTATCCCAACAATTTTTTTACCTCTTTAATAAACCCCCAAAAATTATCTTCTCCACCATTGCGAATGCAAATATAGTCAATGCCCCAATAAAAATTAATGGAGCTTCGAATTCATCGATTCCATCAGATTTTAATTCTGAGCACCGGTTCAAATGTTAGGAAAACCCGCTCATCCGTTCACAGAACGTACCAAAGCTAAACTTTGGAGATCAATTCCGGGCACACCGGGCCTCAGAATAAAGTGCCTTCAGAAGCCACAGACTCGTAAAATTCCAATGTATTTAGAAAAAAAAATTACTTGAAATTTCTGGGTCTTTACACTTCAACTGTAGAAATAGCATAATCATTTCCTTTATCCCATTACATATTTTAGGGTATATTCCCTTGGCAATTAAGGAATTAATTTCAGTGCCCCATATTAATATATTTGTAGTATTAGACATAAAAACATTCTTTTATTCCATTTCAATCATATGCATGGAGGGATTTTTCGACACTATAATTAAACTCTTTTTCCTTTTAAGAATGTACCAAGGTGTTTCCTTTCAGAAGTGTCACAAGTTAAAAATCCATCCATTCCTTCTTAACATTATCTTTATTTTACTCTTATGTTCTCTTTTTATCTTGTTTACCTACAGAACCATAAGTCTTAGAGAATTCTTTCTCTGTGATGATAGTACAAGATACTACATCCTAATATAATGAGAATGATTGGGTGACTATTGTACTTCATAAAATTGTATTATGACTATAAAAAATGGTCAATATTTCCCCTTGGATTTTGTATGTAGTCTACAACATTCCATTCTTACCTCGTAATGATTGATTCATACTTATTAACATTTATATCCCCATTCAATATTAGGCTCAAGAATTATCTCTCCATGTCTACTGATTTTTTTGAGGAAAATACTTATGCATGAAAATTTACTTTAAATCTATCCATTCCTTGTTTTGTATTTCTTACTCCTCATTTTTTTTAGCTTAGTAAACAGAATTTATAAACATCTCATGATAAATATAAAGCTATCATGGAATCCTTTCCTCTTTTATTACTTATGAAATTAATATATATATTATTTGAGAAACTTATCCACTTCTCAACTAAAAATGGTTTTGTAGTACCATTTAAGGATGTATGTCATTGTTGTATAAAGTGGTCTAACATTTATCCTCTTTTTTACGGATCTACATGCTCTATACATGTATGGTTATTGTTCATAATCTGATTCAACTATCCCTATACAGTTATAAGTCGATTAGCACAAGTCGCAGCTCTAATACCTGCATCATTATCTTACATAGGAGGAAAATCTCAAAATGGGAAACGTGAATTGATACGATTTCCTTTCCTTTCACTAGTATTCATTTTCAAATAATGGTATACACTTTATTAAGATAGGAATTGTAATGTATAATCTCAAACATGAAAATAATTAACATAAATTTGAATTTTTATGCATAGTTAATATCATAATCATAAACAGGGTTTATTTGGAGACATATTTTTGTTTAAATCCTTCATAATTGATTATAAAAACAGTTACTTATCCTAAGAACATCCCCTAGTATTTTCAAACCAGGTGTGCAGTAAGGCCCATTCTTGTGTACCATGTTACTCTAAGACATGCTTGGGACACCTTGTTGGAGTTTTTACCACCATATATATATGTAATAGAACCACTTCCACTTGTAGTATCTAGAAAATGATGATTTCTTAGAAGATCTAAATAATATATTCCATACTAAATTTCAAGGACATTTTTCTATTATTATTCTCAAATTAAATCATTGGGTTATTTTCCATAATATAGAAATTTTTAATATTGTTTCTATGGTTTCTACTAATCTTCCTATGATACCTATTGTAAATACTCCAACAACAGCTTCCTGGAGAAGGTGACTTATATTAATACATTTTTATGTTTACAAGGACGCCGCATCCTAAAGGACTGAATAATTTATATTTTTTGGAAAAAAATATACAAACATAATATGTATATTACAACATGAATGAAACAATGACAATGAAAGTACTATGGAAACTCCCCTAAAACTCTTATATTTATTCATGCAAGTCATTCATAATAATATTCATCATCACATCTTGTGGGAAAATAAAATATACGAATGGAGTGATCTTAGATTCTTAGTAAGGTTATGTAATACAATGTAAGTTATCATGAACATAGACATTATTCATGAGGAATAACTAAAAACAAATTGCATTTAAAAATAAACTTGAGAATAATATAGTATGAATAAAATATTAGTAAATAAACCAATATAACAGATCAAAAGATAATAAACCAAAAACATGGATATTATATGAGTAAAATATCACATATTTTATGAATTATTATTTTCATAATGAGGGAATGCATAATGATGGTTATCTAAAATTTATGATCAAGGATTCATTCCAAGAATCTATTATTGTATAGGCTTCACACCAGGAATCTAATAAATGTGTATGGCCTCAGCCAAAACCATATCTAGTTTGTCTCATTAGACCTACCGATGCATCATGGGGCTATAGAAGGCCCCACCCATCACATTCTTAGTCCAATGCGTTGCTCATAAGAATGGCCCTAAACTTAAATAACCTGAATATATGAAATATAAATTAAATACATCGATCTGTAATCATAATTACTAACCAATCTAAGTAGCATGGTAAATGGTATCAAAATATCACATCAATATTTAAATCGCTCATAAATCATTTAATAACATATGGTAGAATAAAATAATAATATATCAATATCAATAAATAATAAAATTAAATATATGTGTTGATAGATATAGAAATACACTAATAAAATCATCGATGTATTCTTGAGAGAAATAACCCTTTTACATTGGTAAGAAGAGCTCATTTGGAAGAATAAATTTTATTTGTATTAATTGTTTGTATAAAACCAGTAATGAAAAAATATAAATTTTCATTACAAAATTATTTATTTTATAAAAATAATTACTTTATAAAACATTTTATGGATGGTAGTTAAAAATGGGTAATAAATTGAGATGTTCCTTTTAATAGGGATTGTGTATCGGGAAGAATTGAAAAGAGAACCTCAAAAAACATTTATTTATTATTATTGAAAGAGTAAATGATTTCCAAAAAATATTTTGGAATGTATACAGAGATGTTTGAAAAAGTTTATAAAAATAATGAATAATTACATTGGTTTATATAGGAAGAAAGAAGAACTTAAATGAAAATGGTGGTTCGGGAAGAAAAACCTTACAAATTTACAAACAGTCAAACCATATGCCCCATTAACTTAATGATCATAAAATTAGACATTTAATATAACGTAAATTAATTAATTAATTATATGGAATATCAATGGGTATCATGCATAAACTACACACACTAAATAGTATTTAGTAAGGCATATCTCATGGAAATGAAAGTGAGTTGAGTAAACTCATACCTTATGTCTGAATGTGTTATATACTTGAGCTTAACATCATAGATAATAAAATTAAATCAATTAATTAATTAATTTAGAACATTATATAGATTTATTTGATTTAGTATAATTTTAATATATTCATTTATTGATTTTTTGATGATTTATATGATACAATTGTATTTCTCATGAGCATTTGTTTCCTTGGTTTTAACATTTGGTATACTTGTATATGAGTATGAAAGTTCATGGGGAAATGGGATAAATCCAAAAAAATTAATTTATTTGTTATTAATGAAAATATAGACGTTTTAATGGTTATAAAGATCATTTTATTTTATTTTTTAAGATGATTAATTATTAGATATTATATTTAATGATAATCATTTACATTATTACGACGATTATTGATCATAACGAACTCATTTTGTTTTATCCCATAGAATTAAGTAAATTTGTTACATATAAAACATAATAATGGTTGTAATAAATATATTTTTTTTAACAGTAAACAAGGTTTTATTAACATCCTTTATCAATGAATTGAAAAACAGAAATCTGTCATCCACAATGGTTGTAAATTGGCACCTCATGAATGATGATTTCATTTATAAAATATACGAGAGAGAGAGAGAGAGCGATGTTTGATAAAGGGTATTACATTAACATGGTATAATTGCTGTATATATGTTATAATATATTTATCATGCTCATATTTACAGATTATTTGATGAGCGAATAATAAAAGAAATGAACATGAAAATAAATTAAAAGGAAAAGGAAGAGGGTTTTACCTCTTGAATACTCCTCCTTGAGAACCTCATTAATGGGATTGGTTTTCGTTTTTTGATGACACCAAGAGATTGTATTTGTTGGGTAGAGTATTATTTAGAATATCGGGCAGAAATTTGGAATTTCAAATATTCTTAGAGGTGTGAGGAGAATAGGTCATGAGAGGTGGTATTTATAGTCGAGGAGAGGGGTGATTTCTGAATATTTAATTCAATTTTTTATTATTTTTCTCAAGATAGAAGATAGTGTTGATTCTCGAGAGTAAATATAGTAATTATATCATGTTAATTTGAACTAATGGTGCTTACATTATGCCTGACTCAATTAATAATTTATTAATCTTATAAAGTATATAAACCGTATTTTACTATCCACAAAAAATATAAGTATTTTAGAAAAATAACAAAAATTTACCCCAATCGTTTTTTGATGTTTAGATTTAAAAAATGAACAACATTTTATGAAATTAATAATTTAAATATGAAAATTTTAAATTTTAATTTAAACCATCATATACATGAAAATTATAGAATTTAAATTTATAACTAAATTTAAAGCACCTTAAAAAATTTACTAAGGTATAGTAAAATTAACCTAAAATAATAAGACAAAAAGTATTGATTTATAAAGAAATTTTATGAATATTAATTTTCTTTAAATCATTTTATTAATTATAATTTTATAATTAAATATTTAAGACTCACAATAACACCAAAACATAATTCATAATTTTTAAAATATTCTTTAACTTATATGATTATATAATTATGTGATACATTCATTCATAAGGTGCCAGAATTTTCTTTATACATTCATGGGTGAGGTTATTATTCATTTGGATAATTTACTATTCATAAGGTCATATTATTATTTATAAGGGTAATATTACTATCTTAAGGGTCAAGTTACTATTAACCAAAAAATATGTTTATCCAATCAGACTCTAAATATCTTACTGATCACAACCATGTATGTCCATTTTTCGAGATTCAATTCACAGTAGTGGTAAAATTATGTTTACTACATGGGATATAACAATCTTGTTTAAATAATAATAATATCAAATTGTTGTTTCACAGAGACTCAGTGTCATATGTATTACATTCTATATTAAATTGATTTTTAAATAATTGGGTTGTTACACTTTAGATGTTTTAAGTATTTATTTTACAACCCTCAAAATATTGTGTTATCCAGTCCGTGGTAGATAGTGTTTTTTGAAAATAATCCCTATAAAATGTTCAGGTTGAAATGTTCTTTGTTATATGTTGTGTTATGATTGATGTTTAGAAGTCATGGAGTGAAATCCCAGGGGAAGAAAAATGAATTGATTAAATTGGATTAATATCTATCAAGAGAACATTCAATGGATGAACATTCATCATATATATGTATCATTTATGCTTTTCATAAATGTGTTTGGGATCTGGTGTAATGACCAAATGAATTCATGTGAAAATGTCTTCCAGATAATGAAGATCATATAGGTAGAACATGATGGAATGTTCCTAAAGAAGACCCCAGAAAAAAATTATTACATTAGAAGATTTAGGATATTTTCATAAATCATCATAAATCTCATTTTAGAAATGACAAGGTTTTTTTTCGTCAATATTTTTTCATCTACACATTTTTATAGATTTTTTAATGAGTCCCTTAAAATATAAAGTTAATGAAATACTATGTTGGTAGGAATCACTAAAGCATTTTTGAATTGTCATGAATGTTCAATAATAATATTGAATATTGGAGAAGCTTTTAGTTAATTTTAATTGAGAAATATATTTGTTTTTATGAATTTCATTTGATTGGAAAACTAAAATGTATTTCCCAATATTTATATTTTTTCATACCTACAAATAGGGTGTATGTACAATAAGAAAAATGTGTACTATTTATTCTTATGAAAATATGAAACACTAAAATTTTTGTGATAGTATGAGTTTCCAACCAAGTTTAAATTTAGATTCAATAAAAGTACATGATTGAGATTCAATTAGCACATTAGATAGAGTTTTAATTTCAAAGAAACTAATAAGGGAGTAACTAACAATGTATCTGAGTAGAGTTTAAAGGTGATATGGTTTTATTAATTGAACCAAAATCATTTTATTAATGTATTTTATTTTCAATGAGTTTCTCTTTGTTGAGTAAGAGCACATGGAATGTATATTACCATATGGATAGATAAAAATATAGATTTTTAGACAATCCTTTGTCAGTTTTATTTATCAAAGTTTCATATCTTTTGAATTATCATAGTTTGAAAACAAAAATATTCTAAATATATGGAAATCAATATAGTCTAACCAATTGGGAGATAGATAAACTCCCATGTGACATGGCTCAAACTTTTATTCACTTCATCATAATATTTAATTTTTATGTTCTTACAAGAGTAACTATGTAAATGATGTAGGCTCAAACTCTATGTTTGAACCATTTAAATCTTAAATTCCATGAATTACCATGTTGTTATTAGATACATGTGAGTTTTTTAGAAAACATTGATAAGGTAAAAACATGAAAAAAAATTATAGGGGATAAATTTTAATGAATTGAAATTTGTAAAATTGAACCAATATTTCACCCCACCCCCTCTTAGTAGTTCAATTATACTAAGTAACATCAATTTGTTTTGAAGATAAGGTTCCCCATTATATCCTTATCATCGAAAATATTAAATTACTGAACAAAAAAATTTATCCTACACTCAATGGAAAAAATAATAATGGAAGATAAAACAATATTATACCCATCCATTTTTCTAATTTCATGTAGGTAACTAATGTAGCTATAATTGAGTTTCCACCCATTGTGAAATATGAACCAATAAGAGTTTTTGAAAAAATAAATATTGATCTTAATGGGTAATATAATAATTATTTTCTTATGACCTTTTTAAATTTTTTTCATAAATATGATGTATCTCAAAATAGCCAAATAAAATTTGGACAACCTCAAAAGTATGTTCATGTGAATAACCAAAATGAAGGAAGAAGTGTTCCAAATCTGGTAAAATATGTATGAAAATATATTAATGTAAGCTAAAAAATGAATTTATGAGTGATTCGCTAGATATAATGATTTTTTTTAACAATATAGGAATTAGATATGTCTTTTAAGATTCAACTATTATTAAGATACTCATGAGAAACGTCACTAATATGTTTGAATCTAAAATCTCATCCTTTAAAGGTAACGTGGATTTATCTACCAGTGAATTGTACAAATTTATTTCTTCTTATGAGATAAATAAATCCACAATATGAAAAAAGATTATAAAGGATAAAATGTATTTTTTTGATATGAGAAAGATAAATGTATAAGATGTTAATATTTTTAACCTCATTGACTTGTAAGTAAAGAAGATTATTAAATGGATTAAAATGTTATGTATCTTATCTCCAAAATATACTAGGTAGGTAGATGAATGTAGTATTGTAATATCCACATGGAATTTTTGAGTGTGGCGGAAAAGGGTATCTTTCAATGAACTACCCCATGAATAATGTATGATAATATAATAATCATTTTGAGGAAAAACATCAGTGGAAAAAAGATGACAAATACTTACAAAAAAGTTGAATAATCCACCATATGATAGAATAATATTATTGGTAATAATAAAATAAGTATGTTCAGAAATAAGTAAGAGTATGACTATACTAAAAATTTTTAATAATAAGAAAAGATTCTACATTAGCTGAAAACCTTCTTCGAGCATATTTAATAGTTGGAAGATATATCCAGTAGTAAAAAATAATAATGTAAAGAATCCATTAGGGAGTATTATTTAAAATCCGAACTCGTTTTATGTTTTGAACAATAAAATCCATGAAATAGATTAAAAATATGGAGAAGGAAACTATAAAGTAATATTATATAAGTAAATGTGACACTAAATAGGAAGATGAGTTTATCCTGTTGATCATAAACCTAAAATGGGTTTTCATAACTAGGAATGATGGAGGAAGATTTCAGAAATAATCTTAATGGTAGATAATATGAGGTCTATAAAAATCAATAAAAACATCGACATGTTGAATTTACATTAATAATGATGATTGAAATTTTCAAAAAATTATTTATAAGTAATTTTTGGATCATCTCTAGCATTTTAGAAAGTACATTCCAAGAATTAGGTAAAATCACTACCCACTAAATATAAAATTCGATCTAATTTTACAAACAAATCATGTGATATAATTTTTTTAGGAAATTATATATAGGGAAAATATGTGTGAAATCAATCACAATATTTAAATTTGAGTATATCCTCTGTTATAATGATTCCCCATGTCAAGTGGTAACAGGAATAGAAAAAATTTATTGACCATTACAAACATTCTATAGAGCGAGACACTACTACTATAAAAACTAAGATTTGATGATGTTTGTTGGTGTTATGGAACTTATGCTAAAAAATTATAACTATTGGTATAACAAGTATCATCCAATAAATATGAATCAACTAAGGGGGAAATATTATAATAAAATAGAGAAACAATTATAAGTTGTAGGTAGAAATAATGGAAACACATGATGTTGAATGTTTCAAATGAAAAATTTGTTTAGCCTCATGGAGGATGTTTTTAGATGAGGTTTGAACCATATCCAATTATTGAAGAAAGTTTCACATTTATTTTGGGAGATTATTCTTATTCTAGAGAAGAAAAAGGATACTAAAAATGAGAAAGATGAAGAAAACTCATTTTTTTCAATACAGCTCTGAAATAAAGAAAAAAAAGAATAATCAATGGATTATTGATAGTGTTTGTTCCTCATATAAGATAGGTGATATAAATATCTTTAAATTTGTTCAAAATTGTAATGGGGGATCATTTACATTTTGTTATTATAGTTCCTTAATAATAAAATGAATAGTAACTATAGAGATTGTAGTTCGTAATCTAAAATCTAAGAATATTTTAAATGTAAATGGTCATAAATAAAACATACTATGTGTTAGAAAACATTTTTATGACAGTAATGAAGTTATCATCATGAATTATTCTTGAATCGTCAATATTATAGAAGACAGAGAATTTGTTATCAAGTGAGAAAGAACCAATGGGAGTATATTTTTCATTGGAAAATGTAGAAACTCTTATTACAAAAGCGATAAGGATCAAAATAGGTGGTGCCATAAAAGCCTTGGAAATCATGGCTATAAAAGTATGAACCATATTTTCAGTATCTATGTTATAATATCAAATCACTGAAGAAAGTAAAATAATTTTTCTTGTGATCTATATGCAATAATGGTAATATAATTAGTGGAAAGAATAATAAGGTCAAAATCCAATCTACCACACCACTTGAGCTTATACAATCTGATCTATGTAGGTTAATTATACATCAATAAAACAAAAGTGATTTTTTTATTTATCAATTTTATTGATTAATTAATTTAAATGAATAATATATTCATTATGAAGCATAAATCAAAGGATTAGTAAATGATTAGATTTTTTAGAAGGGTAGTTGAATGATAAATGGGTTATCACATACTAAAATTTATATCTAACAAATAAAATGAGTATGCATGCAATTGTTTCAAATAATATCTGAAGAAATATTGAATCAAACGTAAATATAGTTCTCCATACACCACTAAATAATATATTGTTGTATAAATGAAAAATAGATGTTTTAGGTTAATAGGGATAAGTGTGATAGTTCAATATAAAATTTCTAGGTTTTTGGAGTGAAGTTGTTACTATATCTATGCATACACAAAATTGATGTTTTTTATGGATGGAATACATGATAACTTCTTAATAAATTCTGTAGAAGAAATATTGATTTTTATATTTCATGTTTTATGGGAGTCTCTGCATAATAAAGATAAAAAATAATGCTCTTTGATAGTTTGTTGAAAAAGATGAGAGGGGAACTTTAATGTGACATTCTTCAAACTAATGAAGTTATTAATATTGGAATAAACATTTATAAAAGTAAGTGGAATCTTATGATGTAAATGTTATTGAAAATCTAACATACTTAACAAAATTTATTTAAATTTTAATAAAGATAAATTGGATATATCCAATTAGAATAAAAATTGTAAGGATGATTATCATCTAAAAAAATACATGATTATTAAAAAAATCATGCGATGAGGAAATTGAAATAAGATAAAAATCATTAAAATTTCATACCCTATAAAAATTCATTGATTGTGACAATATTTTTAGTAGTCAAAAGATATAGTTTAGACCAGAAGAAAGTTGAGCTTACAGAATAAGACATCACATATCTCATTGTTTTAAATAGAATCAGTTTTAGATGTAATATAACAAAAATAATGGGTTCAATCAATTGATAAAGAACTAGATCAGATTTAGTATAATGAATCATTGGATCTTATTCGATGAACATTTTAATGGAATGTTTCTGGGTAAAAGAGGGTTTTTAGAAACAAGATGAATGAATACATAGAGATTGCATGAATCAAAAAATGACTTGTTTTTAATTGTTACTCCTAGGTGGAAGGTATATATTTTGAATAATATTTTTCCACATTTGTGAGATTGGAAACTATTTGAATGTTCCTAACATTTTCTACACATCATTATAAAAAATATTATCATATTTATTTTAATCCAGCTTTCATTAATTATGAAACTGAAGAAGAAATTTACATTGAGAAACATAGTACATTTATAATTAATCGAGATAGAACAGAGATGTGTAAGTTGAAGAAACCCTTCGATGGGATGAAATAAGATCCATGATACCGGTACTAGAAAGAGGATATTTTCTGGAATTAATTGAACATTTCTAATGATAAATTAGGTAATAAATAATATGTGATGTTGCTGACATAAGGTACCTTAATTGTTATTGTTTATTTTCATGAAAACAATTTAGGGTATTGAGATAAATACACTAGGGAGTTTTCTAAAGAATTAAAGAAAATATTTGAAATTTCAATTCTCAAGTAAGTAACATTATTTATAGGAATAAAGGTAGAACATGGGGTAATATATATTTTCTATTAAAATGTATATGTATTCCAAGGAATTGTTACAAAAACTATTCTTTAAAGACTCCAAATAAAATTCTACTCATATTTCTATTGGAATGAATATGAGAATAGATGAAGCTGAGAAACGATTAGATCACATAATTTAAAGTTATGTTTATTATTTATTGTAAATTTTAGTGACATAACTTGACCCAATGGGGCTCGAGCCACAACTACCCCAGGCCCGACTCTATAATCATGTGGTGGATATAGGTGCATAAAGGGATAACCTAAATGGGTGGCATTTTCCAAATGTACCTTTATTCACAAACCCATGCATCTCAATATAGAAGTGAAACTGAATAATTATAAAATGACATAATATTTAGAATTTAGACATGATTATGAAAACCACTAGGTCGTACAAGGGTAATAATATTAAAATAGAAAATAAATGGAAAATACAGTCCCAAATAGAAGAAGTACACTACCTGAAAAAATGAAAATGTAAAATGTTATGAGAGAGACCAACTCAAAATCCCCAAGCTCGAAAAACTATATGTGGTCCAATACACCATGTATCCATAAGCTCACCTATAGTCACTGATTATATGTCCATATTCTATATAAGTTATGACACATATGGAAAAATCCAACATATGGTTCAGTATATACACACCATATAGGATGCCTCGAAATTTCAATGGGGTAGTAAGACAAACTATAAGAATAGATAGACTACTGAACCCAAATAAAAAGATTAAATAGATTTAAACAACATAAATACATATGTATATATATATGTGTGTGTGTGTGTGTGCTAAAACTAATTAATCCCAAATGAGTGATAAAGGCGATCTCCATATCAAATTCTAGAATAGGCATGAGTGCCAGTTGTTCTAGAAGTTCATCCTCAATGCCCATAATCTAATGTGAAAGTCTAAAAAAGAAATCATCTGGAGGGAAAACACCTCACTACTATGTTTCACAGTTGATGGGACACAATATAAAGGTATATTAACCATGCCAAATTCTGTTAGGGGTTTCCACTATATTTATGGAGGACCCACACCCTATCTAATAGTGTAAAATCTCAATATATAGAGGATATGTTCCCCAATATCATATGAGGTACCACATAGTAGGAATAGGATCCACACACTAATGTCATAGGGGGTACCACTCAATAAATAGAGGACCCCCACCCTAATGTCGTATGGGGGGTAATACTCAGTAGTGAGATGAACCACAAGCTAATTCTATATGGGGTACCACATAGATGGTAGGGGACCTACACCATAATATCATCGGAGTTACCACTCAGTATCTAGATGACCCACACCTTAAATCCATATGGGGTTAGCACTTAGTGTAAGGAGGTCTCATACCCTATTCGATAGGGGGTACATATCCGAAATTTTATAAGGGACCCATACCCTAGTCTGCTAGGGGGTACCACTCTAATAGTCATTCATGATCACATCCATCATCGATTGCCTCCTAAATAAGAATCAAAGTTAAAACATATCACATCGCATCTTAAAATCCACAGTGGAGGCCACTATCATAGTCTATATGGAAAAACATATAGGATACGATAGTCATAGGAAAAAATATTTGCAAAAATGAAAGATACGTGATAGGATGAAGATTCCATATAATGAAAGTTGGGTTATATGGGGTGTGGCCCAACTCCATTTATTTTCCTTTTCCCTTCCGATACAAAAAAGGCTATCAATGAATCCCTACATGGTGTGAAGGGGGACTACATAGTATCTATGGGCCTCTGTAGTTCTTGCTCGTGCTCCCCGACCATGTCTGTGTCTCCTATTTGTGTATGTTTACAATGTTCCCAAAGTGTGCTTGGTCATTCACATGCATGTGTACTCCCGGATTACACTTCAAGTATCTAGAATAAGGTTCACATGGCATGTGTAGGTCCCAAATTATGTGTGATACTTATAATCATTAAAAAACCTATCAATTGTATCCCAAAACCTACACCTAGTGTATTTTTTACTAAATGGTGTGTAGTAATTTTTTCTCATAATTCCATATCCATTATGTATATCCCATGTCTACAGAAATTTATTTGATCATTCCTTCAAGCCACCTGAAAATGGTTGATCATGTTGTGGATCTCAATTTTTACACTATAATGAATAAATATGGAACCTCTAGATCTTTTCAAATAAACAGGCATGCACTTTTGTCACCCCACACATGTCTCCCATCGATGTTTGGTATCAAATCCAAAATCCATGAGATTCATCACTCATATACCACAAAAAATCTCAATAATCCCATCAATCACCAAATCGTTTATTGTACATGATTCTACACTGAATCTAGGGTATGATCTAGCTCGGTACTACCTGTAAACATATATCCATAGTCCTATATACATATAGAGAAAAAATAAATTATTCCAAGGTTGAGAAGCACCAACAAAATGGTGAATGGTCATTATCCAAGAGTTCTTGTTCAACGTATACAAGCTTGGATATCAAAGGTGATTGAAAAATTGAATAATCAAATTAAACTGATACATATGCACATTTAATGGATCAATTAGAA
This sequence comes from Viscum album, assembly GCA_963277665.1. NCBI lineage: Eukaryota > Viridiplantae > Streptophyta > Magnoliopsida > Santalales > Viscaceae > Viscum > Viscum album. The sequence goes on from OY728145.1 coordinate 2,001,102,940, forward strand.
TGTAGAAATAAGAATCCATATGATCAAGCTCAATTTATTTAATCAATAGGTGCATAAAACATTAATTTTTGGGTCCAAACAGGTTTTGGAACAGTCTTCAATAAAGAACATGATCAACAATGATGAAGAGGAATCATTGTGTTTCCTACACATATGTATTCGTGGATACAAAGGTTCCTCATAGTCAAATTTTGATTCACCAATGAGAGGAGTATGTAGTAATTGTGAAATGATCCCTAGGATATATAGCTAACATAGGTTATCCTACCATAATAAATTGTTAATATACAGAAACTGTATTAGTACATTGAATTCAAATAAAATAATTTTATGATTTATTTATCTATATTCACCCTCCCATGAAAATTTTTAACAAAATTACTCATGCTAGAATATTTCATCTTGCACATAGGGTAAAAATCATGATCCAAACTAGATCATTGTCTTGGATTTCTATTTTGTGATTCTTTTTATGATTTATCCAATTTTTTATTAAGAAACTACATGTTTGTGATATAAAATATTTTTAATATTTTATAAAATTAATTCAACCACACTAGGGCTTAGAATCACACACTATAACAGTTTATGGATTTGAAAATAAAAGTGAAAATATTATAATTTCATAAATGGAAAAAATGATCGCTACATTGTCCCTTATTTTTGATTTAAAAAAAACAACTAAGAATAAATCACTTGATAATGAGATGACATATGGCTCTCCCACTCCTAGAATATTCCATGTATGTATCATACAACCATATCTTATGAAACAAGGGGATGGTCCATCCAAATAAGATCTGCTCATGTTGATTCTAGATTACAACTAGGTGCTCTAAAAAAGTGGCTCTATCCTTGATGTCATGCTCTCCCCAGCCAATAACGTGCATGGGTTCAGGAATGTATCTCCATAGCAGTGACATGTGGAAGATTTTTTCAAGCCACACCATCTATTATGGTAGTGATAGGTAGTAATAAACCTTTCCAACCCTATGAAATATCTTGAATGTTCTATTAAACCTTTAAGATATCTTTCCTTTCGACCTGAATCTCTATAATCCTTATCATGGGATAACTATTAGGGAAAAGTGGTCTCCATTATCAAACTCCAAGGGATTACAACATCAATCATCATGGTTCTATGATGTTATCATTTGCTTACATATGATAGGTACTTTCTATAACATTACCTATACCATCTCTGGACCCACAATAGATGCATCTCTTATCTCTTTCTAGAACAAGGTTACCATGTAGGGTCTCCCATATAGATCCTCAAACGGTTACATAATTTTAGTTGTGTTATGTATATTATTGAATATATATTATACCTAGGTAAATTGATCGTACCAACTCCATATAAAGTATAACATGAAATCCCTCAGCATATCCGAAAACACCTTGATTGTGTGCATGATTTTTCAATCTGTATAGGTGTGTAAGGTTTTACTAATCCTCATCTGGGTTTCAAATGTTTCTTTATGGTATCTCCATAGTAGGGATGAGAATTTTGCATCGTTATTGGATACAGTAGTGAAGGACACCCCATGAAGGAGAACAATATCGCATATATACAAATTCCACAAAATCTCCCTCGAACTATGCTCGCTGATAGAAAATAAGAGTTTAAACATTGTGAGTCTTTCAATTATATCTAATATGGTTCCATGGCCTTTCATTGTTTAGGGAATAGTTATCAAAAAATAAATGTATATTTTTTCCCATTATCACTCTTGGATCTTAAAGGGATGCAATAAACCTACAAGAAATTTGGTGATTATCCATCACCTGGTGACATGTGTGGCACCAAGAGTCAAGCTCCACCACGCTCCACCTCATGTCAACCCACCAAAATAGTTGATGAAGGTCTTTATAAATCATTCATACATCAGGGTTTACTACCAAGGTAGATGTTTAGAACTCACACATAATAACCTCTTACAATATAACTAGGACAAACATCAGTCAACGGAAAATAGTGATGTGATTACCTCTATCAAAAAACCCATATGGCCAATCTCATGAGGATTATAGTCATCAAATACCACATAGTCGATATCACTTAATTCTGAATCTCTCATGATATGAAGGAGGGGAGGGAAAACCCATCGACAGAAAAAAAAAAACATGCACCCTCCTGCTCATCCAGGGTTAATTTCAAGGAATCCAGCTGTTCAGATGCATCCTGCACCAATAAAGCATAGGACATCCAACTTAGGGAATATTCCACCACATTTCTCTTCCCTATAGTATATACTATATCAAAGTTGTAGTTATATAATAAATCTATCTAGTGTCTCTATGTCAAACCAATTCCTCTCAATATGAATACATAACCTATATTCTAATGGCCCGAGTAAACCAAAAAGAAATCTCCTAGAAATTAGTTCCTCCACAGCCTTAGTGTGAAGGCTATCTCTACATCCCTAGGTTGTGATTCTTTTAGTTATTCTCTTGGGGTCTTGACTACCTTGACCCATATATGTTATGTTCCTACCACTACATCAACATGATGATGATCCTAACTCATAATGAATTTTAATACACTACATACTCCACACCATCCTTTTAGTGTCTGATAGAAGAAGAACTCAACAACCGTAGCCTCAACTACTCAAAGTCCATTTGAAGCTACTCAGTCCAGGTAAAAAACTACACATTTCAAGTCATGGTAGTAAAAGGGAAATGAATACTATATAATTCTACTATAGATCCCTTGTAGTGTCTCTTGAAGCCAAGAAATCTCTTCACATATGACATTCTCTTATGTGGCTCCCAATTAAGAATTATATCACTCATTATTGGGGCCCCAACTAAACCATAGTAAGAAATTAAATTCCCTATGAATTGACTATAAGTAATCCATAATTAACACTTTTATAGTCTACCATATAGTTGTGGTTCCTGAATAAAAGATGGAACCATACTCAACCTCTCTACATTATCAACCTATGATGTTGAGTATATGAGTATGTGTTTGATGAGAAAAACCAAAAAAATTGAAAAATTATAGGTGGAAAATATGGTTAATCAAAAACATAAACATGGAGGGGGAATTTGACACACAAAATTGAATCCTGAGGAACCTATAGTTTTAATAGTTACATATGAATACTAACATCTGAATGATATCCTCATGAACTATCAATTGGGGGTATCGAAAATTGATATTGATATCAACCATCTTGCACCTCTCAACTGTTTAATGAGGATTTAAATCCTCGGAAAGGGGAACATTTTCATTATAATGACCTATTTTAGGTGATGAAAATTTCTAGAAATCCATAATATCTCATCTATCAATTTCATGATCAACAATAGAGCTTCCCAATGGAAAAAACTTGGTCTGAGAAAAAACTTCTCTATATGGTCCCCAAACTACAATCATAGCTCCCAATGCTTGGTAAAGGCCATATGAAATGACTCATAAGATATCAGAGTGGTATCCTAATGAATGCTGTTACAAAAATTTATATCACACCTTATAGGTAGTCCTGGAACATCCTCAGGGAAGAAATTCAAAAAATCATCTATGACTAAAGGAATCCAAATGGATAAAGATCCTTTTTCACAAAGGGAAACACATCAAAACTAATGGGTGGTGGGATATATCCTCCTTCTTGAAAAACCCACTCATCCCATTATGATAACTCTCTCAACCACAATGGAGAATCATGTTCCATCTGTGTGAATCCATCTGAATCATATGTGCTGATAGTCAAGCTTGAATCAAACAATGGTGAACCAATTTGTACCTAATATGATGTCATTAGGATAAATTTTTATAATAAAAAGGTCCCAAAACAATATATCTCTTCCAAAATATATTCAAATTTATAGTAATTGAAAGATATACAATAATACCTCCATGTATGAACCTCAAGAAAAAGATGTTGCGCTAATTCCTCATGTAGGAGCTCTAACTCTCGCACTAGGATAAAAGATATGTATGAAGGACTCTCACTTGTTTCTAATAATATTAAATCAATATATGTATAATCATATATCATACATATGTTCATCTCATGTGTTGTTGGTTAGTATGCATTTATAGCAAGCATCTATTTTTGGCCCTGATCGATAGCTCTCTAAGCCTAATTTGGGCCACCTGGTGATGGTGGTGGAAGGATCTCATAGCCTCTCCCACAACTCATCGATCATCCAAAACAATATCCAACTACTTCTCTTCTAACCCGAACTCTTTGGTTTCCTCCCTAAAATCTCCTGGGAGATACCTAATCATATAACATTCCCAAATATGGTTTTTTTCATCTATCATCATTCCTTTACCATGAGATGTTGTCAGGAAATCAAGTGCCATGAGACCTCAGCCATCACATTCATAGAATCAGCCAAATTTAGTAATCCATGTTCCTCTTTATTTTCCTTATTCTGCATAACCACATGACTGTGTCCGGCCATGTGGATGCCTTTTCATTGAGATCCAATCAAAAGGTCCCTTCTAGATACTATAGACAACTCATGCCTATAACACCCAATACAAGTCCAAATTGCATGGTATCCCTCTTATAGGATTATCTCATTCACTAGTGGCCACTCCAACACCCACTCATAGTTGGGAATGCATAAGGGTACTACACTAGTGTGAATATATTTGTGGATATCATGCTCAAACATTCATTCTCATATGTATCAATCCCTAATCATGTTGGGGGAGTGTTGTATAATGTCTATAAATATTGCAGTATACTCATACACTATCATCCCTCCTTTCTACATCTCTAGAAGCTCTTTCATCCATTCCAAACAGAAAGAGTAGTGGAAATACTATATATGGACTAACATCTATAATTCCTCCCATGAGAGTGTCGATTAATCATGAATTTGTTTCATAAGACCCCACGGGTTCCCAGTTACTCCATGGAAAAGGAAATCATTTAGTAGAGCCCCTTGATAATTCTATTTCCAGATAAGTCTAAAAACAATAACCACAAACTCTAGCCAATCCCATTTTACATAAGTATATATCTCTATATGGACCCTCAGTGGCCTATTCCAGTTATAAATGGTGGAGTGTTCCAGTCCTTCATGTATCCTCATTATTCTATTATAGTATGGTCTACTTCTCAATAAGAGTGGGTTCTTCAACCTGTACACATAGGGAAAGGATCTCAGGGGATCAATCATGAATTGTAGCTTCATAATCATTGGATTTTCATCATGATCTAGAAAAAGAAACATGGGTAGATTTCATTGTAGTGGGATTCCAATAATCTAATCAAGACATACCATGGTAAGATGAGAATATATATATATACAATGGGGTGATAATTCAAGGAAAATAGTCAAGACACTAAATCATATGTGATGCATGTACCACTGATCCCTGCAAATAATGTATCAGTAGTAAAAGTTAACAAGAAGGTTTTCATGGTCATAGTGAATGAATATGTCAGTTGTCAAACCAACACAAGATCCTTGGATTGAATTATACACTCCTAACACTTTGACATTGTTTCCAGGATTCCTTATAAAATTCACGTAATGGAACTACACCAAAAATCATCCCAAAGGAATGTACTACTCTGATAACAATCTTTTGTGACCTGGCCTAATGGGGAACAATCCACCACTTCCCTAATCCCACCTCTATAGGCCATGAGCTAGTGAAAAGCACCAAAGTCATAACCTAAATGGGAGGCATTTTACAAATTTACATGTACATGCACACCTGATCATATAAATTCATATGTGTAGATAAATAATAATAATAAAGTTGAAATATATAGAATATAAACCTTAATATGAAAAAATATAGCGTGTATAAGAGCATGATAGTGAAAAATAAAAATAAGAAAAAAAATTCACACCCAACCAAAAGGATGTCCCATCTTAAAAAAATATAAATTAAAATGTGTTGAGAGAAAACAACTCATTATCTATAATATTTGACCACCATACATGGTCCGATGCATCAGGTATCTTTAAAGTCTTCTATAGTCACTTTCTACCTATATGTCATCTCCATAAGACACGACTCATGCACGAAAATCCCATGGAAGGGTGAGTATATACATACCCAGTAGGATTCCTGAAAGCTAATGGGGGTAGTAAGAGACACGATGGGAATAGATAGATTGAATAACCCAATTAATTAGACTACATAGTATCCAAAAACATGGTTATATATATATATATTAGTGTGTGTGTGTGTGATCAAACCAATAAATCCCAAATGATGGAGAAAGGGGATGTCAATCTTAATGATTGGCCTTTTAAAGCGTATTAGTGGTTCCAGGAGTCTATACATAATGCCCAGTATCTTGTGTATCATTTAAAAAAAGTAACTGTGTGGTGGGATCACACCTCTCCACTATTCCTAACAGTTGAGGTTACATAATCTACAATAAGATGACACACACTATAATGCATAAGGGGGTTCCACATAGAGTAAGAAGGACCTACATCCTATTTGATAGGGGTGCAACACATTAAATAGGGGAATCATTCCCTAATGCCAAAGGGGTACCACTCTGTAGGTAGAGGACCTATATCCAAATTAAATAGGGGGTACCACTCTGTAGGTAGACGACCCTAATCATAATTCAATGGGCGTACTATCTAGTAGTAAGAGGACTCACACTCGAATTCTATTTTGGGGTCCTCTCAATAGGTAGAGGACCCACACACTTATTCTATAGGGGGTACCACTCGGTAGCAATATGACCTCCACCCTAATTCTATAAAGTGTACCCCATAGTTTAAGGGGGAATTTCACCCTACCTTATAGGGGATACTACGTAATATGTAGATAGAGGACCCGCACCCTATTCCACCAAGGGGTACAACTCTAATAGTATTTCCTAATAACTACCGTCATTGAGAAACAACTAAATAACTTTCATTCCCAAATTATCTCTCATCATATTATAAAATTAAACATGGATGAGATCATCATATTCTTCATAGAAAACCACATAGGATAAGCTACTCGAGGGACAACATATGATCCCAAATGAAGGAGATGGGAGAGGTCTGAGTTTCCTCAGAAGGAAAGTTGGTGTACAAAGTTTGTAAGGGGACCCACATGAATTATCTGATCCACTTCGGGTATAAACCATTATTAGTGTTTATGTCCGTATATCCTACACATTCCTATAAAATTTACCACACAGTGTATGCCTAGTCATTCTTGTTCCAATATAATCAGAAATTACATGACGGGTTACCAGTATAAGGGTCATACAACATGTTGGGGTCTCACAAGGCATGCTATAATTATAACCATAGGAAACCCTATTCACTGCATCTATGGCCCTGTATGTCATCTGTTCATTGGATTACATGGTGTGTAGTATAGTTTTTGTTATAATTAGATATCTTTTTGAAAAATCCATGATATGTAGTCATTTATTCAAATTATTCCTCTATGATAGCAAAAAATGATTTATCTTTTTCTAATCGGTGTGTTTAGACCTCTGGTGGCTAGAAATTGAACATATTTCTCTTCCTAAATTAACCTTCAATAACCATCAGTGACCCATGCACACCTCCCATAATCATTCATCCTAGGATCCCAAATCCACAAATCGTAAAAATTATATCCCACAATACATCTGGATCTTCCCTCTGAGCTATGATTTGTTCTTTGCACACAATTCATGCCAAAATACAGGGGTTGATTATTCTTGATACCTATTGAAAATTTCTATAAATTCCCCTATATCCTGATGGAGAATAACATTAAGAATAAAAGAGAGATAAGCACTAAAACAAATGTGATAAAAAAATTTCAATGAATTCCTAGACAATGAACGTAATCCAGGATATAATGGGTCGGGAAAAATTGAATAACCAAATTATACCAGTAAACGAGTTCATGCAATTGATAAATTATAATATAGATCAAATAATCAATAAGATCATCTTCAATCAATTTAATCAATATGTAAATAAACAACAATATTTAAAGTCATTCCTAGTTTTTGATCATTCAACATGAAATACTTTATTATCCAGTGAAGAAGAGGAATCATTGTGTTTGCTGCACATCGATCAACCTGTATCCAATGGTTAATCATCGTTAGATTCTAATTCACAAACAAGAGGAAAATTATGATCCTATTAAAAAATAAAATGGTTATGTGTATAGCCCTAGATATTCCTCTATAATTAAGTATTATTATCCAAAAATTTCTTTAGGTCATTAAATTTAATAAGTAAATTTAATTATATATTCAACTATCTACACCTTCCCATAACCTCTATTATCTGAATTCCCCACACCAACCTATTTTAGGTCACACATATGCTAAAATTCAAGTTTTGGACTCAACCATGGTCTCAGATTTCTGATCTATGATTCTGTTCAATTTGTATCAAATTTCTATTAATAAATTTCATGTTCATAATATAAAATATATCTAATAATTGTTTTAAACTAATTTTGGTAACATCGTACCTCGAAATCACACAATGTCTTAACACCTATCATTAAAAATATATCTATAAATATTACAAAGTATTACAAGGGAAAATATAGTCTCTACATTATTTCTAGACATTGTTAATGTAGTTAAATTTTTTTCAAGATATCTCTGTTATACAAATGAATGACATATGATTAATGTAAAAAATTAATTCTTAGATATGTTAAAGAAACATATTCTTATGGGATTTTTTATAAAAGAAATTATAATATGAACACTCTTAGATACAATATTGCTGACTGACATAATGATTGAAATATTATAAAATCTTTATTAGGAGAAACGTTTTTCTAAGGTGATGTTTAGGTGATTTCCATACTAATAAACATAGTTCATTCAATTTTAGTACAATATAAGTAAAATATGTTGTTTCCACCCATGCTGGTACAAAAATGATTTTTGAAAAATTTTATCTATAGTAGTTTCAAGTGAATGTTCTTAAACCATCAATGTTTCATTGTCTTCATCAAAGATTCACTTATCTTTCAAAAAACAATGTTAAAAACTAAATATCAAATTACATTAATATTTAGTATCATTTCCTAAAATAGAATGTTTCTAGTTTATATTTTATGATTGATTGAAATTCAAAAAAAAAATTATGTTTTCAACAATGTAATACCCAAAGTGAGATTGTTGAAATATTGAATGTAAATTTATTATTAGCCTCCACAAATAATATTCAATTGTTTCTAATGTATAACCCCTCTAGGATTTGGAATATGTTGAAAATGGGGAGAGTCACTGTCAACATTTTAATAAGACTTTATAACTCGTTCTATTATTAATATGAATTTCTAGTTATCATGGAATGGTGGTAGCTGTAAAATTGAGGGACCATTTATATTAAAATATACAAAAAATCATTTAGGAATGGAATTTGTTACAAAAAGTTATTTCATCACCTAGTGTGGTTTCCGGACACTGTTTTTTAGAAAGGATGTGATTTGATGAATGTGGATAATGATTGAATGAAATGTAGAGGACAAATTTTTTTCAAACAATTAGTGGTATAAAGATTGAGTTATTAGCAGTTGTTAACAAATGGTGAAAGAAATAAAAAGGGGTCCTTGATTATCTTTTTTGACATTTTTCTAATAATATTTTTTTTATTTTTTGAAAATATATGTTTCGTAAGAATTATTTTGTTGACATGTGAGAAATAGTGTTTGAATGTTTAAAACATTTTTGTTATGATATTTCTAGAGAATTTTGTAAAGTTTGATTATCATTCATATGAATATTTATCGAGAAAATAATATGAAGATAATTTTATTAAAAAGTTCATAACATCATGAAAATATCATAATAAAATATTATTTATAATGAGTGAAAGGTGTATCATTATAATCAAATGATTTTTACTAGATGCAGACCAGTAGATGAATTTCATTGGATTGATATGAGCATATAGAGTTGATGTAGGAAGGCCAATTTAAAATTCATTAAATTTGATACTTTTTTTAGATTCAGACTTTACAAGTTAATTATCATCATGTGTATGGTTCTAGATTCTACTCTCTAGACAGACCAAGGATGATGTTTTCAAATTTATATTTTCATGAAATTATCACTATTGAAATTTTTATAAAATGTGTGAAGTATGACTGTGGAGATTTAACGAAAAAATATTATAGGGTATGAGTTGTTATCTATGAAAAAACAAAGGGATAATAAAATATCAATATCAACATAAAATAATAGAGGAAATCCATGTGGGGCACCAGATAGAGATGTTTAATGTGACTAATTTTAGTAAGATGTTTTAACATTGTTGATAAAAATCGTTAAAGACTCATATTTTTTAGATAGTGTCTGATAGAGCTTTTTAGAGAAAAGGTTTTTACAATGTTCAATTGGAAAAAAATGATAACATGTTATATGATGTTATATTTTCAGAATATATATAGATCACTATTAAATGAAGGAAAATATTTCAAGTTGATCAGGTGAAGATCCCTCGAATTAATATTCAATAGAATATGTTCATCAATTGGATGGTTTAGAGATTATTTTCTTATCTAGATTTTGAACCGACGTGGAATGATAGGATGAAGTCATCAAAAAAATTCAGTCAGATGAAGAATAGAAGACATAGAAAACCAAATAGAATGATCTAAAATAATAAACTATAAATATATTATATTGAATGCATAATTGAAAGCATTGAATAAATATTTTAAACCCCTTTCAATAATAATTATTTTATCTAATTCATTCACTTTTGTTTATCTACACATGTATAAGGATGTTAAAATGAGTTCTTTAATGTTTAAAGTTAACAAAATTTGAATAATGTTTGAATCAATTGAATATTAAAAAATCTTACGGAATTTTCATGAATATTATAGAATAGTTGATAAGCATCTAGGGAATTTTAATTATGAATGATATTTGGTTTTTGGAATATCAGTTGAATGGGAAAGATAAATTTTTTTCCCACAATTTCTATTTCTATCACACCAATAAATATGGTGAAATTTTAGTAAGAATGATGTGTATTGTTCATGGATAATAAAATATGACATGATGAAGTTTTTATGAGAGTATGAGTTTCTAATCGAGTTTGAGTTTGGAAAAAATTAGTGTACAGGAAAAAAGTTTCAATCATATAATTGTATAGAGTTTTCAATTCATAGATACCAGTAAGATAGTAACAGATATTTTTTTGGAGCAATGTTTTGAAGTCAAATATTTTTAATAATCAAATAGAAAAAAGACAGAAAAGTGGTCTGGTATTAGTGAGCCACACTAAATGGAGCTTCACTGGACATAGAAAAAGTACACTAGATGGAGATAAATGGATGGAGATATATGAATAAAATTTTTGGGAGATGATTGAAAATGGTCCAAGAATTTTCGTTTAGATTGGTTTTGTAAGTAAAACATTTCTCAACTGAAGGGAATCAATATGATCATACATATTGGAATATAGATAGAGTCTAAAATGTGTTATCTCAATATACTATTCACTTACTTTATATAGTGTATTTCCATGAAATGAAAAGAGTCTGTATAAAGAGGATATAAGTTCTCACACTATGGTCCAACCTTTAAAATCATGAATGCATTGAATTACATTCTTATAATAACATGCCTATGAGTTTCTTATTAAATTTTTAAAGGGATAAAACTATATCAATTAGCAGGGGTTATATTTAATAGATTTAAAATTATTAATAGTGAACAATTTATTCAACACCCCTCCACCCTCATGTTTTTCAACGATGCTATTATATTTTACTAACCATCTTTGAACTATAGATCTCATTGAATATTATCTGCATAATTTTCTATTGAATCTGAGTATTCCTGATATACTGATGAATGGATTTAACCTCATCTGTCATTTACATTTCTACTTTAGTTCCTAGTATTGTTCATTCTCCAAATTCATCCTATCATCTTATATTCTGGCACTTATTTCTACAGAGTGATTCATATGGATAGATATACATACATGAGTGAAATATATTGTTTTAAGAATATTCAATGAGAGGATAGTATTGATCCCACCCATTTTTAAAATACAGAAATAATTCTCTTAGAATATATTATTGGTTTGTAATTGTACTTTTAGGCTACCCAAATATCTAAGGATGATTTTTAGTACTAAAGCTCATGTATGTATTCAATTCTTGTCTAATACTTATCTAGAACATTGAGGTTAGCAAAGAAAACCAATCAGATTCAATAGAATGTGATACTAAGTAACAATTTCTTAATGTATATGGGGGAAGATGATACAAATTCAATTTACTTAATTTCTATAGTGGATTATGAGAATATAGAATAGACATATTCCCTTCAGATATCATAGGGAATCAAATGATGAAATCCATGATAATTTTTTCCAAATTACAATCTAGAATGGGTAATGGTGTTAACATCCCCTTATATATTTTAAATTAAAACATAAAATTATAGAATATATATGGTATCAAGAAACATTCTTAGTATTATTCCATTTTAGGTTTTCCCGCAAGAAATTCTCATTCATACATCTATACATCTTCACACTTGTAGGATGAATAGAGAATGATGACCTACTTGTTTCATACAGTATCCCTTTCTTAAATTCAATAATTTAATGGATACATATCCAATTATGGAATTTTATCATTCCATCATAGTCAAAGATAAAATATGGAAGAATCTATCACTTTTTTTCAAGATCCACGTCTTCCTTCTATTCCTCCTTAATCCTCGTATGAATGTATGATTAAACATTCTTCTCATAAATATAGGATCCTTCCCCTTTTTTTATAATTTTAATGTTTATCCATCATAAATACCTTAGTATTGGGTCTATTTTAATACTCACAGTAGAAGAAAAAGCATTTTCCTTCCCACTAAGACTATCATCCACCCTATTTTCCTTCCCATAGTGGTCATGTATTGAGAATTCATAATATTTAATAAACCTATACAATTTGATGTATATTTAACTCATTCTGTGCAAATAAATATATTTCAATATTTTATGTTCAGTATATGTATCACACTTTTCACTATAAAAACAATTCCTCCATATTTTCAACGAAAGAATTTCTGTTAAATGTTCTGAATCATGAGCCATTTATTTTTTCTTATGAATCATCAATTGGTGAGAGGAATAATTTATCACCATATCATTCTATATGAAAACATGTCCCATTACCATACATAATGAATCACTATATATATAAAATCATTATTCACTATAGGGTAGTATAATCAATGTTTCATTGTCCATCATTCTCTTTAACTCCTTAAAATTTTATTCCAATTTATCTATCCAAATGAACATCACTCCCTTCTATGTTAATTTAGTGGGCATATTTGGTATTCATGAGAACTTTTACACAAAGTATTGATAGTATCCTGAAAATCTAAAATAAATTAGGATCATAGTAATGATGGTTGGTCTAGGCCATTTTTTGATGACTTATATCTTAGAAGGATCCATAAATATAACCTCACATGTGATAACATAACCGAGAAATGTTACTTTTTAAATATAATTTACATTTTATAAAATTTTCATATGTTTTATCCTTCCTCAGGGTCTTTAACACAATTCAAAATGATCTTTATGATCTTCCATTCACTAATAATATATCATAATATTATCTATAAATTATACCACAAACTAATCAAGTAAATATCTAAAGACTCTATTAATCAAAACCATAAATTTAGATAGTAAATTGGTATATAAAAATGGAATTACAAAAAATTTATAATATCTATTCCTCATACAGAAGGTTGTAATGACACTAACCTCATCATCTCAGATTCAGTGCCTTACTTTATTACTTTGAAATATATATAAGATTAAATTCAAAAAGGGCCGAATAGATTAAATTTTTTGAAAATTCATATTAAATATATGATAAATATATTACATTAGGAAAATATAATAAATCATAAATAATAAAAGATAGGAAACCAAAAAAATCATTCCAAGGATTCGTCTTCATATCCCGGGGAAAGAAAACAAAATAAGGGTGAGCTCAAATTCTCTGTAAGGGTTAAGTGAAATAGAATATATCATGAATCAAATTTCATAATCAACACAGAGAGGTAGATAACTAAACACACATGCTACACAAATAAATTGATAAGGAAAAATAAATATGGAAAGGTAAATTACTAAAAATACTTTTAAAATATATAACTAGATAAGGGATAATCAATATGGAATGGTAAATAACTCATTCAACATTCCATTTAATCAAAACTCCTTGAATTAAATGCATCCATAGGTATTTTAATAGTGAGAAAACTGTTGATAATAATAACTAAAATTAGAATGAAATCAATTCTTAATTGTTGGACTTAATGCCTCCAAGAACATGATACCTTTACCATCAAGATTTATTCCAAATACATTTTAAAGCTACTAGGTAAAAAACCATATAATTGTCATGGTGTTTCATGTCATGAGACTACTAAAACATTAAGGATATAATATTAATTGAGACCCAACTATGGCTATATATCCAAATAATTCCTCATATATATATTAGTTGATTCAATTAATGAACTATGTTCCTTATCATCAAATGACTGTATTGAGTAAAAGATATATATTTATCAATATTTCCACCACAAATTAAATAACTTCCAAAATAAACACCATCTAAAAAACAGATATAAAATTTAAGAAATAATAATATCCATTAAACATGAATATAAATATTTATGAGAAATTTAATGTCCAATGAAAAATGGTTATATTAAATTTATTATTTCAAGTGAAAGATCGAAATCACCAAACAAAGTTAGATTGTTAAATAAATTTTACCACTTGTTAAATGTTATTTGAAAAACCATTTGTTTAAATAATAAAAATTATAACCTAAAATGCTGTAAATAATGAATTATTAATGATAATTAATATCAAGGGACAGTATATACACCATAAAAAGGTGAATTGGTTCATATTAACAAATATGTGTCACAAAATGTAAATTGAGATGAAAATTCAACCTCACACTTATTCTTGGTTGAGAACTATTTAAACTAATATATAATAGTTTAGGAATCATATTAACTTATAAAAAACCCATATAAATACTTATAATATCAAATTTATTCCTTTAATAATATCTTATCACATGTTTGTTAATAATTATTCATTATTTTCATTATTTAAAGTGTTAATTGCCTTGTATTTCGAGTATGTTTTGACATATTATTATTTATTCCTCTTATATAGATTACGATTTCATAATATATAAAATTTAAACAATGATTTAAATATCATATTATCTAATTATATGTTTATTTAGATTAATCCATAAAATTTAGTGATATGAAATTAAATACATCGTCTATAGAGACGGTAGGTCGTACGTATGCATTAACATTGTTTTTATTTTCATATCATATTGATAGAATGAAAATTAAATGATATATATATTCTTATTATTCTATTATAATTTTTATTTCATATATATATAATATTTTTATAAAAACAATTGTTAATACATTCCACATAAATCATGAATGGATCACATAGCTTCGGGAGGCGGTTGTTAGTCATACACACAATTGACGTTATAATAATCCAAAAAAATGGATATCATGAAGGTATGTGATATATTAAAATTATATAATCATAAACAAATCATAAATATAATATATAAATATAATTTTCATCATTATTATCAACCTTCAAAGGTGGTAATGTAAAAATGAACAACATCGGTTCATGAGATAATAGTCCTTCGTATACACGATCGAGTATTTCATAACCCATTTGATGTAAGTGTGTGTGTGTGTTTATAATTCATACCCATAACATTAACAAAATATTAGTATATCTAAGATACTTTTTTTATTAAATTATCATTGAACAATTGGAATTTGAGGAGGTGTATAAGGAAGTAAAATAATAACGCTTTCAGCAGAACATTACCTCTTTTTCGTGTTTTCTCCATAGGATTGTATTAAATCCATGACTGGTTTTCTTTATGACCAAACTAATGCTTATATGATGATTATAGGTAATTATCGTACATATTTGGGAAGATATTTTCATATCAAAATTTCATGACATTTGTGAAGAACTGGGGGGTGTGAGTGCCTTTTTATTCTAAATGAAGATTTGCATTGTAGTGAATACTCAAAAGTATTCACTATTGGGAGGTCAACATTACCTCAATTTGATAAAATATTTTTAATTAAAGGAGATTATGGATTATTTTGTTGAGAGTCTATTCAACCACAAAATATAACACATGTTTATAAAAAAGTCCTTAAATATGAAATTTCCCTATTTTTTTTTTGATTTCTTCATTATATTAACTAGTTTTCTACCCGAATAATTTTTTCCAATAAGAATAAAAAATAAATATAATTTCTACATAATTTTGACACAGTAATTATAAATATTATATCTAATTTAAAAAAATAAAATTCCAATGTTATTTTAAATTAATATATACACAATCCCATGTAATGCGCAAAAACAGAAATTCAATTTTAACCACTGTAAAAAGTTTTTACTACATGATGATCAATATATTAATTATAATAAAACTATTGGTCCATTAATGAATAGTATTTTATATTTATTAATATTTAATAATATATTTATAGACGATAGGAATTTTTCTAATTTTAAATCAATAAATAAAATATCATTTATTATAAAATAAAATGAATTTTAATTTTTTATTTTATTAATTTAACATTAATTTAAAAATATAAGGACAATTATGGAATTTTAATATATTAAGTTAAAATATTTTTATAATCATATATTCATCTAAAAAATATTCTAACATAAAAAATCATTCAAATTACTCCACTTTTATTATTTTTAGAGTTGTTTAATATATTTATTATTAACTAAATAATGACTATATTGGTGTTTCTTATGCATTTTAATCAACTAATTCATATATAAAAATTAAAGATAAATAATTATTTTGGAACAAATAATTTATATTTCAATATAATTTTTATGAAACAATCTATATGGATTTATCCCTTTCTCAAACTATTTTAGTTACAAAATTTTTTAAAATTATCATTTTTCATTTTTCATTAAATTCTATATTTTATGGATCACATTATAGTAAATGCTTCTAAAAAACTCAATAAATTAAATAATATGGTCAAAACTGTTGAAATTTTTCCATAAAATGGGTTTTGGACAAATTTATAGGTAATTTGGTCCCTTAAGATTGATGTTTTCTCCCACGGTAAACTTTTTTTCTCTTTATCAATATATATTTAATTTTAATTGTTTTAACTAATCACAATAGTAAAACATTAATTTTACCTTACTATATATTATAAATAAATCTTATTACAAATATGGAATCCATTTTTCCAAATTCATTTCACATAATTGGGAATAATTAATTTAAAATTAATCATGCAGACCGAACGAGAAAGCATGTTTTCAAAGTTAAAATGTTCAAAAGATTTATATGTTTGTATATCTAAATTAAATATAGAAATTATTAAAATGATATAAATTTTTTTGATATATTTTTTTATTATTTTATTTATCATTAATTAATATTTAAAATATCACTAATAAATATTAATTATTATATGAAAATTTAGTTTTCAATTAAATTCATTATTTTTAATTATTCATCGAAAACATAAAAAATCGCATTGAAATGATAAAAAACACCCTATTATAATTTTAAAAAATAAATTAAATAATTGAAGTGTATTTTTTCAAATAATATGTATAAATGTATTAAATTTTATTTTTTAAATGATTGCACCATTAAATAGTGGCAAATCTGCCTTCAGAAAAATATCAATTTATTCATAAAATTTTAGTTGTTCTCATCTTATGATTATTATATATATTGGATTAATGGAAATAATTGATTGAATATATAATATATACATATTATTATTATAATACATTAATTTAATTTAATTTATTTTATTAGGATAAAACTCATTGAGGCACCTAAAAATAGTTTTTTATAAAAACATTTCATTTATATACAATTGGTTTTTATTTCCATTTCATATCAATTGGTATCCAAATAATCCAAAAATATATTTTAATAATCTATATAATCCTATTTATAACCTCCATTTTAACAGCTATGTGATAACTTTTATTTTAAACAGAAATATTAATAATATCTGGTAAAACATGGTCTTCCATGTAATAGAATCCATTGAAGAAATTCATTGGTGTATGTAAAATAATATAATCTCAATGATGTGTGACTTGAAATATATATAATAGATTGAATTTATTTATGATATTAATTCATTGATAATTTTTAGGATGTTATATTCCCTTATACACATGGTGCTGTGTGTCATACATGATATCAAATATTATATTTATATTTAAACATTTTAAGGTATTAAATTCTTCCCACCTAAAATATATTTCATCCTCTGAAAATTAACTTTTATCTTAGTATTAATTGGTTTTACATTAGGATATACCATTATTGAAAATTCAACATTATAAAAGAGTTAATAAAACATACCATTAAAAAGAGATAAATGGAAGTGTAAAATTCGTCACGAAAAAACACAAAACATGGATTCCAGAAAGGCGAATATGGGTGGGAAATGAAAAGGTTGACATTTTTGTGAAAAACACAAAAATACATATGTGGAGTGATAGTAAAAATTTAACACAAGATATAGGGTGATCTATCGAAGGTTAATGACCATAAAATCCATAAACTAAATAGGTGTGAATATGTTCATTGATATTATCAGAAATAATGGTTAAAGGATAACACCTTTTTTTCAGGATCCTATTCCTATGGTTGGGAAATTGTTTAACCTCATAAGACTATAGGAACATAAAATTACTTTATATGTTTCTAATTAACAATTACAATTTTATATACTTAGTATATTCTTATCCATTTCTAATTCCTTCCTTACTCCCCGAAATGAATATCCAACAAATTAATATGTGTATTCCAAAAGCACAAAAATTCAATTTTAACTGATTGTGTGATCCATAAATGACTGAAAATTTATTCTGTATTTTTTTATAAAAAAGCATGTTTTGATTAACAAATTTAATTAATTTACTTTTGTATTTTAATCTCACACACTCCAAAATTTATGTTAATAATAATGTATTTATTTGGATTTTAGGAATATATTATTTGGTAGAATATTTGTTCTATAAATATATTCATTCATTGATCTGTGGTAAAATAATTTTAATGTATACTGGAACATTTTGAAAGTATTTTGAAAATACTGTTCATAACCTATTTTTTATGTGTAATGTAAGGTTTAGAAACCCTATGTTTGGAAGAAATTTTATGGATTATATACCCTACATCAAGATTTATCCCTACATTTTTGGAAGGGAATGTATTTTCTGTCAACCCTATGTTTATGAAAAATCATATCTTTTCAACCCTACATATTTATTTTTCATTTAGATGAAGGAACCCTATATTTTACTATTATATGAAGGGGTTTTAAATTCGTGATATTATCAGTAACTTCTGTAATGGTTTCATCAAAAGAAAATATCTATTAAAATATATTCTATGACCTATTAAAAGGCTTGTTTCGATTGACTTAAAGGATCACATTCAACAAAATAAATAGGTTCTATTATTATTGGATGTTATGACTCTCTTGATTGATTTTGAATTTTAATATTCATGATTTATTTTGTGATATTTCTAGATATAGTTTTTACATTAAGGGGGATGTTGTATAGTATAAATATGGATATTTTATTTATAATAAAATATAAATGAGATGAGATACAACAAAAAAATATACACAAGTAAGAGTTGTGTTTGAAAACAACAAGTGCTTAATTTCTATCAGAGCTCCACTTTGGAGACATATTTGTTTTATTCTATTATATCACCTCAATATTGTTGTTCTCAATGATACTACACCCTATCATTAAATCATTTTATTCCAGACTGACGAATCATTTGTTAGAGATACACATTAGAGATATACCGATTTGTACATCTGTCTGGTTTTTATATATCACTATTTGATGAAATATTGTGCAACAATGAAACTATATTTACTTCAATGTATTATTGATGATCTAAATAGATCTATCAGTTATATATAATTATGTTAATTAAATGTTTTTTTCTCAATCAGATAAATCTCTATCGATTTATTATATTTTCAACAACTTAGATGTGGTCATGGAAAAGTGTTATCTTCTTGTACTAAACTATGGATTTTCTATTCCCAATAAAAGTACCTGAATTCCCTATAAAATCCTTGTAACATTTCAACCTTCATGCACTCGATTGTTTTTTTAATATTTCTCCTAATAAAATGATATACTAGTGAAAATCAATAATCTCATGGAGTAGAGCATTTGTGGAGTGGAATATGGGATATTTTTTCCCTAAACCAATATACATTGTGGTTTTATTTTCCTTATTTTTTAATGTTACTCACACATATTAAAAATAGAAGTAAATGTTTTCTACAATATAAGTGAGGTTCTTTAAATATTGTAATTTTTTTAAAGAACACAATTAACCCCCCCCCCCCCCACACACCTCTTATTCTATTGTCTTATTTATCACCATATAGAACTAATAAGTGGTATAAGAGGAAGTGATATATTTATATATTTCTCTTTTTTGAAATCCTTGAATTTTTTATTGATTCTAGAGGATACAAAATAATGGTATCTAAGGAAGGGATCTATTGGTATATTTCTCTTATTGAAAATTCTTCTCATAATATAAGATATCAATAGGTAGTATCATAGGTTGTGCCCCTATGAATAATCAATACAATTTACTATCTCTGGGAATACTAATTTAATGATTCAAATGAAGACATCTTGAAATGGATGATTCTAGAAAAGGTATTTACTTAATTTATGATCCATATTTTAATGCTCATAATTATAGATGCTAAAAGACCATAAGATTGTTTATTTATTGGTTTCCAATCCTTATGAGATTCATAAGGAACATTTGAAAATATGGGATGATGATCAAGAAAAATAATATGATCTCAATTGAAAACCAATGAATGTTATATTATATATGGATTCAGAACTGATGTGTTTAATGAAGTATCTCAAAGAAATAATATATATGAGATGTCTGAAAAAATAGTTTTTTATAATGAAGGAACTGAAAATATTTGACAATTAATGTAAACTATAATAAATTAATGTTTGACACATTAAGAACTGATGAAGATGAATATATTACTCTAATTAATATGATATTGACAGAATTATTAACAATGATTCTAATTTGGGTGTTCCAATTTCACAATAATATCTGGAAATAAAATTACTCATAGTATTACCCTATAAGTGTAATGTTATATCTATAAATATATGTCAATATACCCTAGTAACAAAATTAACGTTGAAGGATTTAATTGGAACATCATTTATGTATGATTCTGAGATTCAGGTTGATACTAAAAATCATATCACACATGAATAAGATCATCATAAAACTACAATTGATTAATCATATTAGTCAAGTCATCCATATTTAGATAAATATTTATCAGATATTGATAAAATATTCGAAAAACTACACAATAATAAAAATAATGGGATTTCATAAAATAGATGAGGTGAATGCAAATAAAATATTCATACAAATGTTAACTGGCCTTTAATTAATTCTTAAAGGAAATCTGATTATAAGAGAAAAATATAGAAAATTATTTAGGCTACATGGAGTGATTATTATGGTTCATATTCAAAATATTCTTAATATTATGAGACTGATCATAAATAACAAATGATATGTGTTATGGATCATAACCATGAGGTGAAATATTCATACTCTCAAAAATATAATGGTGAAAATATTTCAAATGATGATATAATTTTGTATTTATTAATGATACAATATATATAGAAATCCAAAAATAAAAATCATATAAAAATAATAAAATATTATTATTATTTTTGTTAGATAAAAAAGTATATCAAAACAGATTCCTGATTTAAAAACTAAATCTTCTAAAATTTCATATGATTTTCATTAAACTAGTATTGAAGAATTATTTGTTTATGATGATACATAATAACATGATTCTAGTATGATAATAAAAGTATAACACTATTTAAATGAAAATCTTGGTAAAAATAAAATTCATATTTGAAAACAAAGAAGAAATCATATGGATTGTATACTCTTTGATGGGAAGGAACCCAATATTTAAACAATGGTAATTATTTTTTGTCAACCCTAAATTTTTGAACATCCATATTTTTTCAACCCTATGTTTTGATTTTTTTGGTTACATGAATGAGCTCTAAATTTTTATATTCAATGACGGACTTTTAAATTCACGATATTATCAGTGACTTCTTCAATAGTATCTCTAGAAGTAAATATCAATTCAATGCTATTTTAGGACCGATTTAGAGGCTCAATGTTATAAATTAAAAGTCCCTACATCAAAAAATAATAATTACTTTTTATTATTAAGGGATGTTATAAAATTATTGAGTGATTTAGAATTCAAATATTCATGATTAATTGTGAGATATTACTAGAGCTAGTTTGACCTGGAACTAATTGATCTATTGTATAAATATGGAGAAGTATTTAATTGAAAAATATATATGATATGAGATAAATTATATATATATACATAAGTAATAGATGTTTTGCAAAACAAAAAGTTTTTTATTTCCTTTATAGCTACACATTAGATACATACATGTTTTGATCAACATTATTGACTCACTGGTGATATTGTCAATGATGCTTAACCATATCATTATGTTATTTTTTTAAATATCAGGGAATAATTTATTAGAAATACACTATAGATAAATAATTTTTTATAATTATTTCTAGTGTTTCGTCAATCACTATATCAATAAATCCATCGTAACATTGAAGATATATATACTATTGTTCATTAATGATAAACTAAATAAATCTATCAGTTTCTGTTGCAATAATGAATTAAAACCTATTTTATCAATTAAACTAATGTCTACTGATTTATTAAAGATTAAAATACTCTGACTCATTCATGATTAAATATCATCTTCTCATACTATGTTGTGGAGTTTTATTTCCCATTATAATTCCAATAATGTTCTGTTAAAGACTTATAATGTGTCAGCTTCCTACACTCAATTTTGTTAAGAGATCTCTAGTTAATAGGTCCTACTAGTAAAAAAACCAAGATCATGGAGTGGAGTGGTATGGGTGGTAATTTTTTCCCAAACCACTATACATCACTATTTTATTATCAATATTAATTTCTAATTCTCACTAATATTTAATAGACAATGAAATGTTATCAACATAATAAGAGATGTGTTCTAAATCTATTAATGTTTTTGAAGAACACAATTAACCCCCCACCCCTCTAATGTCATATTCTTCTTCATCCCCATTCCGACCGAACAAAAATACTTTCCAAAAACAATATTGTTAGAGTATAAATCATCATAAGGTTATGTAATAAAATAATTACTAAAATGTTATCTAATGTTCTACTTAAACGATTAGATAAATGGTTAACCATTCCAAAATATTATGATCCTACATGTTAGAATCATTTAAAATATTCCTTTTAGTATCCAATTTACTTTATCCATATCAATCATCTCATTATCCAAAAAAAAATTTCTCAACATTGGGAACATATTATGTATTATCTATCCAAAAACAATGTGTTTTCCAAAGAGTTAAACCTACAACAGAATCACATTTCTTTGTACCATTCAATATATTCTTTCAAATCCTTGATAAAATTATATTTAAGTACAGTCCATATATATTTCATAATTCATATGATGATAATATCATTAATTATGTACTTTTACAACATATCTCTTTGATCTGAATGCACAAGCATATTAATCATTCTGCTCACGCTATATCAATATAATAGTTTGGCATTTTCCCCATGGCCTCTTACATTGTAGATTCAAATTTATATTAGGTTATTCATTGGAATAGTTCCCCATATCATTGAATATTAAACACTAAATAGCCATATTTTATTTCATTAATTTTAACTCCTTTCCTGGTGACCATCATCTACAAACTAATAACAAACTCTCAATACATTCTAGAATTTCAAAAGGTGATTATTTCCATAGATAACACATGTGGGAAGATAAATCTTTCCCTTATTCCTTTTATACATGATTTACTCTACCATTTTATTATTTTATATCTTACCTTATAATCCATAAGACTTGGAGAAATATTTTTTAAAAATGTTGGGTCTGAAGCCTCATTAATTATTAAATTAATGAAAATACCCCTTTTAACTTGGTAGAGGGAGACACATTAGAGATCCTGAAGGGCCAGTGGCCATTTCGGCCATTACATGTCCTGTAGACCCAATGTTTTGGCCCAAGGCCCATTGTGTGAATAGTACTACTACAATACCCACTTGTTACAGTATTCCATAGTACCCATTATAGCTATAGTGCACTGCCACTGCTACAGGGACCTGAAGCCTCTACAGTGCCCATCGTTGCTATAGTGCAACTATAGTACTACTATAGTAACCTACACCCAATGGATTTTGAAACCCCATTTTTCATGTTTGATTTTTTTGTTCTTACAACTAATCCAAACCCCAACTAAATTGGATAATTATTTCTCAATATTAATTTCTGATAAAACAATTTTATCATATGAATAACATTTCTGATATACAATCACCCTTTGGTGACATGTCTTATGCCATTCAAAGGAATGGCCAACATTGGACTTTGTTCTATGAATATAGACTATATAATACCTTTATATCCTTTAAAAGGTATATTTATTCTCTAAAAAACTTTCTTATTCCCTTTGTTTTATGCTCAGAAAATTCCACTTCAACTTAGTTTGTTGATAACGAGGGAAATATTTTTCAGAGAATGTAAACATAAAAACATTCGACTACATGAGTTAAATTTGATCTTCCTACCAAGTATTCTGGATCAACGACCACCATATATCTACATATACTTTGATACAATACACTATAAGTGTAAAAATTACTTTCCATTTCATCCAAATTATATAAATATAAACACTAGAATCATAATACATTCCTTATCTATAATCATATTGTTAGTTCGAATAAATGATTGGGTGTTCTACCACATAATGAGATCCACCATCAGAGAATCTTGTTATGTAATGTGGTTCTCAATTTGGGAAAGGTTATGTGACATAACTTGGTTAAGAAACCCTAATATATACATACCTTGATTACTTTCAATGCTAGTTATATTAGCAACCTTAGTTGGGAAACCTCTACATTGGGCACAATTATTTATACCTTTCTTCCTTATAGGTTCCATTTGTAAATAATGGAATGTACTAAATTTGATCAATTCATTATGTAACATAATGTATAATCCTAAAACTAGTGAAATACTAATAATAAATAGAAAATTTTATCTGTAACTAATCTCATTATAATAAACATTTATTCTTTGGGGATAAATTTATTTTGAAATCCTTCATAATGTATTGTAATGAAAGTATTAATTATCTTATGAATATCCTCAGTAGTGTCAAATTATGTTCATAATATGTCCTATTTTCATATATTGGTTTACATTTCAGTCAATCCCAATTCACCCTTTTTAGTGTTGTGACCCCTGGGTACAACATTACTAGAACCACATGCATTTTTAGTCTCTATATAGGGATGTATCTATAAGAGGACCCTCATATTATCTACCCTACCAATACTTTAGGATGTTATTTTATAATTATAGTCAAATATAATATTATTATTATATTTTCTAATCTATTTTTTTGCAAATATATTTTTCCAATGTTTCTTAACAAACAACAAGTAATATAAACAATAAATACCCCTACACTAGTAGTTTGTAGTTGGTTCCTTATTTATTACATTGTAATATATAAAAGATTCAAATATCAAAAAAATTATCATTTTTTGGAAACCAGATTACATACATGGTACCCAAATTATACTGGGAAAATAAAATAAAGCATAAAATATTAAAAACTCAGCATCCTTGTAACACATTCCAATAATTCATCTTCATATCCTGGGAAAAAGGAAACAAAATAAGGATAATATAAAATTCTCAATAAGGTTTATGTATAGGGGAATACATCAGGATTAAATAATCATAATCCTTATATAATGTTATATAACTAAAAAACATGCCATATAAATAACTAGATATGGTACAATAAATAAGGAAAGGTATATAAATGAACATAACTGCAAAAATATTAACTATATAAGGAGTAATAAATATGGTAAGTAAAATAATTGAACATACATTCCATTTAATCTATATATAGAGAATGAAAGGATTCTATATATTTTTTCAATGTGAAATACTCATGGGTAATAATAAATAAAATATGGATTTAGGAAATTCTTAATTGTTGGACATCATGTTTCCTAGGAACATGATACCATTACCATCAAGATCAATTCTCAATGTTGTTTAAAATTACAAGGTAAAAACTCGACTGATTTGGCAAAATTATTCATCACATGAGACTATCAATGCATCAAGGGGATATCATTAACTAGGGACCACTCATATCTATACGTCCAAATCATTCCATGTATATTGAATAATCAATTCAATTAATTAACTTTTTTCCTTATCAATAAATATCAATATTGATAAAAAGATATAAATTTGCCATTATTTCCCTAGTTAATTTTATCACATCCAAACAAAACAAAAAATGTAAAAATGATATATGATTTATGAAATGATCTTATTAATTAAATAATAATATGGATATTTTAGAAAATTTAAATTTCCAAAGAAAACATATTTTAATAAATTTTTTGTTTCAATAGAAATTTAACAATCACAAAAATAATGTGGGATTGTGAAATAACTCTTACCAGATGGAAATTTTCAAGATATATCCCCTTGGATGAATGAATTAAAATGAAAATATAAAATAATAGTAATAATGAGTTATTCATGATAATAAATTTTAAGGGGAAGTATATACACCATATAAATCAGAATTGGTTCATAATTATAAATATATTTTAACGAAATGAAAAAAATATTGTTCATTTAGCTCATTAATATTAATGTTTGGTCCCTTGATAAATAAACACCCAATTTTTTTAAAAAACATCTAAAATCTCCTTTGAGGGAAAGTGAGAGACCCAACACAGTTACATGTCATACAAAGTTCAAAATTCATAAGATATTAAAAAAATATTCTAGAAAAGAATTAATTTTTTTGAATTAAACACCATATATATGCTTTATGAGATAGTGGTTACCATAGTATATAGATCATCTTTGATGAGGTCCTCAATGTAGTGGGACGATTAGTCCTGGGAATAAATATATTCTTCCTGATTTATTTTCCCCTAATTGATTCCATGGGGAAAAATAAAATCATGCTTGTTTATCCAATCAACTTTATCATCCTTAGTATTATGTTTAATTGATCACTCATGCATTCTATGATCTTCAACCTATGAAATGTCAAAATCAAAATCCTTCACTTCTATCTCATCCTTAGAATGTTGGAGAATCTTTATGTCATTATCCTCATTCTTTTCCTCCTTCTAGACACCATCAGATACCAAAATATCAGACAAGTGGTTAGGATCTTCAATCATGTCAGCTTTAGTCACCTTGGCCTTACCACTAGAAACCTCAACCTTATCCCCAAGAGGTGCTACATGAAAATCACGATCATTTGTGGAAGACTAAAAAGGCTATTTAATTTTTTTATCCCATACCTGCTAATCGAGTAGTCATCAGTTTTTGAGGGAATGAATAATCTTTCTATGCCTTGTTCTATCTCCTTTAGTTCACCAAATAGTCACAAATATCAATTATATTCATCTTCTATTTTGATAGAACATTTTTGGGGGAAACAATTGTGTTCATAATTCTACTCATACTCATAAAATGATTTTCATAATTAAATAGAATTTCCGCTTTTTCTATAGATTGCTCCAATGGTGATGGACCAATCTTCATAACCTTCCAAGGACGCACTGTTTTCCATCCCCCTTCTTCCCCAGTCTTATCCAATCTATTTTCACATTAGGAAAACATGTTATATAGGAGGACTGGTCAGATATTCACTAGTGTTTAATGCATATTATATGATTTAGACCCTAAATAGACATGTACCTATCTCAGTCAGTGAACCTGAGTGTTTGATTTGGGGATTAGAAAACCAAACGTATCCCCTATATTTCAGGTAACCCCTTCTAAAGATGAAACATCTATGTTACATATAAAAACATAAATGTAAATATACTAAATCTTGAGGGTAGATAAGTTGTAGTCTAATAAGTCTTTAACATCTCACCACCCGCATGTTCAACATCCCATAATAGGGTTGGGGGATCAGATCATTGGCCGACTAAACCATTATTGTAAAACTATTGGAGTTGACCCACATGAAGTTAAGATGAGTATAAATAAATAAAAAAATCGAAACATGTCACCTATTTTATTAGGTATTCATGTTCAATATCAATCCATACAAACTCAACCAGAGTATTTGAAACATCAATTTCAACACATATGTGATGAGAAAATGGATGGAAAATGCATACAGATCTACGGTCGTAGAACCAAAATATTCCTACTAGGTTTCAAATAATCTATAGAATTAAAGGGTTTTGAAAAGGTAACTGAAGGACAAGAATACTAACCCATATTGGTGCTGTCAGAGGCTCCTGTCTCAATTGGAAGGTAAAAGACCAGTGAAAAAAGAATGAATCGAACAATGTTGAAGGATCTTTGTCTTCCAGTCTAGGTGGATATAATATAAACCTCTATATCTAATAGAATGAGAATATGAAAATGATCGGGTATCCCTATAACCATGTTATGTTTCTAGTCCCATGAATCTGAGATGAATCAATCAAAGGTGCCAATTGATTGCTGATTCCGGCAAAATAGATCCACCAAAGAGTGGCTATAAAGGTCTTTTTCCTCATTGATTTACAATATAGAAATAAGAATGTTTTAAAATCCCTGATCAAAATATCAAACCCTAGGGTTAATCTTTATTATAGGGAAATAGAGTAGATCCCATAGACAGAACAAAAAAATGGGTTTTTAACGTGAGATTGCTCAAAATCATACTATGCTAATATCTAAATTACTAATAAAAATTATTACAATGAAATAAATTGGATTAATATGATTATAATTAATCAAATTTTACTTTAAACCCAATTTAAAATCAAATTTAACATTATATAATATTTATATTAAAATTCAATTTTCAATTAAAATTTTATATTTTTTATTTGTAATCAAAAATGTAACTTCATATAAAAATAACCAAAAAGTATCCAAAAATTTTTTTACACTCTGATATCAAAAATGAATTTTTTATTTATAAATAAAATTTATAAAAGTATCAAATTTTAGTTTTCAAACAAGTGCACCATTAATTAGAAATATAAATATATTTAGAAAATATATCTTTTATGTATGAAATTGGGTCTGTCATTATCTTATTAATATCATATATATTGGATTAATGTCTTTAAATTTTATTGAATAAATAATATATAAATTTCATTAGTATCATTCACTAATATTAATTCATTTTATTTATTTAGATAAAACCCCTTTGGGTGGATAAAAATAGTTTTTGTAAAAACATTTCCTTCATATTCAATATGTTTTTATTTTAATTTTTAGTTATCTTGTATGCAATGAATTAATCTATATATTTTCATATGTTATTCAATCCTATTCATAACCAATAATTTATCATCTATCAGATAATTTTCATTTTAAATAATAATTTTAATAGTATTCAGTAAAACTCAGTCTTTCATGTAACATAATCCATCGAAGAAAGTCATTATTGTGTGTAATAGAAGGTAAAATCTGTTTTGTATGAATGGAAAGCTATATTATAGAATAAATTTATTTCATATAGTATATATATTTTAATGTTTTTGGATTTTATATTCCCTTATATTCTTGGGGTTTCATTTCATACACGCTATCAGATATGATATTCGTATTTTATCATTTTGGGGACTTAGAATGTTTGCCTTAGATGTACCCTCCTTCTTGACCATAATATGATGATATCATTAACAAAGGAAAATATTTGAAAAATATTTTTATCCATTCATTAGATCAAAAAATTCATCAATAATGGGTATAAGATAATTGTTTTTGATTCTCATCTTGTTAAGTAATTGATAATCAATGCCAAGATGCTTTGACCCATAATTATTCTTAATAAAGAGAATGGGTTCTCCCTATAGTAATGAAATCAAGCATAATAATCACTTTTCTAGAATCTTATAGAATTTTTTATTTAATTATTACTACTCAATTGGTTCCATTATATGATTAGTCTTTAAAATTGGTATAACATGAGGTTTGATTTCTATTTCAATCTATTAGTCCCCCAATAGGGACTTAATGTGATATTTTATTAAGAGGGTGAGGGGTAAATTAGTGTATGTAATGTTCATAATCAATTAAAACTCTTATTTATTTAATTTATTTCATTCCCTAAGGGATATTTAAGTATCTACATTGACTATAATATTTTATAATCGTTTAATGAATAAACATTAGGTTTCTTGAGTAGTTGTTGTGTACATGCATAAAACAAATTGTGTTAAAGGAATTTTATTGTTTCACCCTCAGCGGGTTGTACCCAAGTATGATGAATAAATATTATTTAATGCACCAAATAAATATTAATCTTATTCAATTCAAAGCGGTCAGCCCTTTTCTTATGGTTTAGGGATAACTCACTACTTCCCAAGGGTCACTTTCTAAAATGTTTCTTATAACGATAACTATTGGTTGAAAGGATAATCTGAACAATGTGTATAGAATTTTTAGTCCCTTTAACAAAATCATTTTCTTTTATTTCATCGGAAGGTATGAAAAGATGCCCTTTTGATTTCATGATAGGCTTCTTCTTCAAAATATATGAATATATCATCAAATAAATGGATTTGTCTTCCTGAGTTAATGTAGAATTCTTCTTAAATTTTTTGTTCTCATAATAATATATCATTATTATTTTGAAAAATATTTAATAGATTCTATGTAAATATTATTTCTATCCCCTTTCCTAGAAAACCTCTCCCTTTACCTTAGATATTTAGATATGACTCGTTGTGCAGTTTACATCTTCTACATCTAGTTGATCTCACTTATTGAAATAGGGAGGTCATGAACCTAATAATTGTAAAACAATTTCAAAATCATTATGGGATAATAAAACCACACCTAAATTCCCCTAACCTTACTCAATTAATTTTGTAAATACAATCCACCATAACTACATTTTGGTAAATGTTCCCTCTCATTTACACTTTGATTAAAATATCCATTTAATTCATATGATTAGTTATGAAAGTTCATTCTTGTGGAGAATAAATAATGGCCTAAAACCAAGAAATGTTATTATATGAGTATTCAGGAACCATATAATCATTTCCATAGTCATTTATATTGAAATTTACATGACACCTATTGACATGACCTTGTCTATTGTGTAGTGAAATACGTTTGGATATTTCGGAATCAACACCCCAAATAATATCACAACGTTTTATTTATTAAGTCATTTTGGATTTCATATTCACCTGTCGACCATGACCAATAGCATACACAAAAATTACTGAAAGGGTATTCCCCATGTTTCATAAGGATACACATAAACCTGAAAAACATTCTCTATATCATGGTCTATCATGTGTTGAAATTATTGAAATGATTTTTTTCAATGTAGAACTATACATTGACTATGTCACCCATCACTTTCGTATTTGGACTTCCACATTTTGTATGCTCCCTTTCCATTTCACTAAAATCATTTCTACAACATGTCCAAATATCTTTTTCCATTTTTAACTCAATATTTCATGCACTACATCCATAATGTTCTTGATCCTTTTGAATAGGTTATCTCAAATTTATCCAAGTGGGGACTATGATGTGGTCAATTTCTAATTTCCCATTATACAAACATTCTTCTCAACACACACTATACTATGGGTATGGTTTCACCTCTCATCACATTGGAATCCAACACCATGACCACTCTATGGCATGGTATTCCTTGGTTTACCATGTTACACTCTTGTTATGTGAACATCATTTCACTTCACATTTGGATTTCCTCTAAAATAACCTCCTTTACTTTTTTTTGATGATGTATTAAATACAAAA
Source organism: Viscum album (assembly GCA_963277665.1). Lineage (NCBI taxonomy): Eukaryota > Viridiplantae > Streptophyta > Magnoliopsida > Santalales > Viscaceae > Viscum > Viscum album. The sequence continues at coordinate 2,001,135,004 of OY728145.1, forward strand.
CATACAAGAATCCTAGTAAATAAATCTAATAAATGATAAATCAAGTTCAGTTTTAACAATCCACAGATCATCAAATCATCCAATAAGGAATTATTATTATATATAATCCTCTTGTCAATATATCAAACACTCCTAGGTAATAAATCTAATTCCATCCTTTGGGATTCATAAAATTACCACCCTTTGGATTGGTTTTAAAATATTAAATAAATCTATGCCTTTTTGGTAAATAAATAAAATGGGTTCTTAGTCCTCTATTAAAAGTGGTAAATTTCCTATTCATATAACACTCCCCTATGTTGAATGGGGTTATCTCCTTCCCTCTAAAAAAATGTATCCCAAATTATGTTTGGGAAGAAACACCATGAATGATAAACTAACATTTAGTCTTAAACATGCAAGAATCATTCCTCAGAGATTTCAACTTCATGAATGACGATAGGGAGACTTCATTACATTATGTATTCTCCCCCTATTTCAAAAAACATTAATCCCTTGTCTTCATTAACATTTTGATTATCCACATCATTTGAAACCAAATAAACAATATTTTTTATTGAAATTCCTAGCTCTAGAAAACATACTTATTCTAATATTTATTCCTAGTACATTTTCCATAGAGATTCATTGATTGAATTTTCATCTTTGAACTTGATATATAAATAATTATGGATAATTATTGATAAAAATAATGACTAAAGGGGTGAGAATTATAATATTAAAAATTAATTAAAAAACTAATCAGTGTTTTCATTATATCAAACTGTAGTGATTGTAGTGTTCTTGAGTTAAGATGTAATGGGAATAAAAATTAAAATAACACAATATTTTTAGGGTTTCAGATCACAATAAACCTATTCCATTCCTATATGTCTTATAATCCTTTAGGGTATTGGCACCCACAAAGAACCTCCCTTTTAAATTTGTGATAACCTTTTTTATAGATCCTACTATATAAAAAACTTAGAGGCACAACCTAGTCTTCATAGAGGAGTCCAACCTTTTCTTCTTAACTAAAATTTGATCAGGATTTACAACACAAGATTCCTTTTAGAAGGTGGAATAAAAAGAAATAATAGACTTTATATTGATCATAAAATCATAAATAATACATTAGAGATTAAAAATAGAAATAAGAAAGATTACCCAAATAAAACAAACACATGAAATTTTGATTTTGATCAGAATGATGAATATGATTAGGAAAAAATGTACATTGATCACTTTATGGAACAAAATATGAATATGGACTCCTTCAGAGATCATATAAAGAATAAAAAATATATATTATATCATGAAATTTTTTGAGAGGAGCGGGAATGTTCCACGCACTATGTGTCGTTGAGCACGAGAGAAAAAATAAAATTTATATTGCATACTTATTACCTAGTACAGTGGTAAGATATAGTAGAAGCATAGGGATGACTGAAGTTTCTCATAGTGATTAATTAAAAAAAAATAAAAAAAATAAACAATAATAAAAAAACACAATAGATGCAATAGTGGAGGTAATGTTGAAATTTTGAAGTGAATGAAAGTTTGAGTGTGAATGTGGATATCTTTGAGTGAGTTCCAAAATATAATCAAGTAAACAAGAAGTAAAGGATAGTGAAAACAATTAATATGATGGAGGAGGGGGTAGTCTAATACATGGGTTCAATTTGAATACCATTGTTCATGAACATAAACTGGAGCAACTAGAACTGATTGAAAGTACTTGGCTAGATTGTCATGTGGTAAAATTCTAACTAAATAATCTATACAGTTTGTTAACTATAGAGATCATTCGATCAACCAATGATTAAAATTCAGAATTCATTGTTTTCAAATTTTCATTTGAACACAGAAAATCTACCCCCTCTTGATCTTGATTAACTTTTCATTTGAATCCTCAGATTGAAAAATGTTTGAAATTAGTTAGAAACATGTTCAATTTGAAATGTTACTTGACATTTTGAAAATATTACTATCTATATGATGTCATAAAGATAGGGAGATAACATGAATAAAATGAATTAATAAATAATAGAACAAAAGATATATCCACCAAAACTATTTATTTAAGGAATATTATCCTAGAATTATGATCTAATTCAACAATTGTAAAGAGTTAAATACAAAGATTATCATAATGAAGATAAAATCACAAAATAGAGTGATAAGAAAATTAATTAATATCCCTTATTTATCTCCATAAATATTCAACTCTTTTCTATAATAGCTATTCTCTACTCCTGTCCAGTGGTTATGTAGAAGTTCCCTTGATATCCTACCTTGGGAATGAAGAATGGGGGCCATATCCTCTGATCGACTGCTCTTGAAGTGATGAATTATGGGTGGATCATTCTTCGAAGTAAACTATTGATATCTGGATGGATGGAAGGATGGAATTCAGTGTATGGTCAAAGAATGATATGGAAAAATACAATATGGAACTGAGTGTGTAGTGTGGAGTCGATGGATGGTTTTGGATGTCATAAGTGGTGATTTTTTATGAAGTTAGTCTAGAAGCAATGAAGTCTGGTCATATGGATGAGTCACTCCATCTTCTATTAGTACCCATGGAATGAATTAATGTTTCCAGATTAGAACTCTCTGGAATCCTATTCGATGTCTTTATGGGCCACCACAAGGTGCTTCCACCTTGTTGCTTCCTCCATGATAGTTACTGAAGCATGCACTCCTTAACCAAATGAAAAATTTTGCAATCCAAACTAACCCCCCAAAAAAATAGGAAAAATGATAATTCAAACATAAGATTACAATAAAAATATAGATATTTAAAAATAAATGTTATTATTATTACAATATATTAAATTATGATATAGATAATTAGAATAAATAAAAAAATAAATTAATTGATAATAAGTGAAAATAATGAAAATATGTAATATAATTATTATATTTATTACCTAAAATATGTACACATATCTAAATAAACACTAAAGTCAAATAAACGAATTAAAAGAAAAATAAATATTTATAATTAAATAATGACCTTTTAAAAATCAGAAGGATTTTTTAAAAAATTAATTATAATATATATATTTATGATATTAATTACATTTATTTTATAATTATTATTATTAGATAAATATATTAATTATAATATATAAAAAACAATTAATATAATTACTATATATAATATACATAATAATTATATGTATATAAAAGTATATTTATTAATATTATTATTGTACAAATATATATTTATATTACTATTATATTTTTATAATATATTTAAATAAATTAAGAGGTCATAATTATATATATAAGTATAGCATTATATTTTATTACGTATATTATATTAATATAAATTTTATACTAATTATATTATTTTATATACATTATGTAATATTGTATATAAAATTTATTATATATTAAAAAAATAAGAAGAAGAGGATTGGGGGTGTTTCTGCACAGGAAAAAATAAGGGAGATGGGTTGTGTCGTGATAGATCAGGTGTTGATAGGTACAGTGAGGTGTGGGTTTTTAGAGGGGTCAAGGAGGTGGCTATGGTGGAAAAAGGGAGAGGCGGTGCGGTAGGGTTCCTATGGCACGACAAGGGTGTGGCTCGGGTGTGACTTGGAGGTGGATCGGATCTGGTGCAGGTGTGCGACTTCTGATTAGGTGTGCTTTGATGGGGGAAGGTTGGTGAAGCTTGAAACCATCGTGAGATAAGAATTCGATAGGTAGCACCCTGGATGGAAGGCGTATCGTGGTTGATCAAATTGATGATAGTGGATGAAGTAGGTGTTGTGAGGTGGGTTGGATTGTGGTGGAGAGGCTCACTGAGGGGAGACATGTTCAAGGAAGGAAGGTCGGTGCTGGGATTGTGATATAGCATGGTTCTCAAGTGGTGATAGGGGAGGTGAGTTCTAGCTACTTCATTTTCTTTTATTTCTTCAAATATAGACTAAAATCGTTTTGGGATTGTCCACTCTGGTTTGATTTTTTTAGCTAAATCAATTTACTAATGTTGTTGAATTGTGTGGTTGCTGAATCGTTCTATTTAGATTACCATCTTCATGTGTGTTATGCATTTGGTTTTTTGTATATTACTGTTGAAGTGACTATGGGAAGCAAGTGAGAGGATGGGGTGTGAATAGTGGCTCAGAACAATAGGGAAGATACAGAGATGGGTGAGTCAATGGCGTAAGATGAAAGAGTAGAGGGATATGTGGTGTCGGGGACTTAAGTCACCGACATGAGATGTCTCTCAGACGAGAAGGGGGTTTATTGGTGAGTGGTTGTGGGTATGTATTAGTGACTCAAGTGAGTCGATGATAGGGTGCTATCAGTTTTTGTATCATGGTGATAGAATTCAATGACATAGGGTAAAATGGGTTTATATAGATGGATGAATCACCGAGACAGCATTGATGGGTCGAGGGGTAGTGGGGCTATCAGTGAGTAGGGATAGAAATGGGAATAGTTTTAGTGACTCATAAAAATGGAAAACAAGGGCGTGTTGGTGTCGATAACTCAAGTGAGTCACCGACATGGGATTTCGATGTTTGTGAGACCTATACAAAAAATAAATTAAACAATTAGATTAACAAACAAATACAATTAAAATCTAAATAAAAATTAATTAAATATACAAACAAAAGACTATTAATTAAATGTTATTCAAAAGAAATAGTTTATTTATAATTAAAAATTATTTACCAACAAATTAATTTAGAACAATTAAAAATATTTTAATAAATTTAACATAAATTGATTAAATAATTAATTAATTAAAAGAATAAATGAAATAAATAATTTATATTAAAACTAATTATTGAAATGATTAAATAATTGAATTAAATCCTTTAAAATAATTTAATTAATTTAATAACTAAAAACTAATTTTAATTATTTATTTAATATTGAATTAATTAAATAATTAATTAAATTAATGAATTAAATTTTAATATATTTTAAATAAATTACATAACGAATTAATTAATTAATTAGAAATAATAAATTAATTTCATTATTAAAAAAACATAGATAAACACTAACAACAATATTATAATACATAAACACATTTTAAACACTATATTCTACAAAATTCCAAAAGTGTTAATTATTACAAAAAAATAAGATATTTTAATAAAAAAATTTAAATAAAAAATAGGGAATTATGTGGAAAAAAGTACTAAAAATAGCTAAATCAAAATCCCCATAGTTAAGACATTGATTATATTCAAATAGTTTCATGGATTTTACATTAAAACAGAAAACTGATTTGTGAGATTCAGTTCAAAAATTGCATGACTAAACATTAACAACAAGATGAACAGGACCAGGTAGCGGGTCAGACATTAAAAAAATGTGTTAAAAATGAGGTCCAACCTAGCTTCTAAAACTCACTTGGAAGCAAAACTCTAAAAAACACATCCCATATCAAATATGTCTTGCCACATATATGAACTCAATAACTCTCCTACATCAATTTCTAATTCATGTTTTTATTCAACGAGTGGTTGAATGTCAGATCTAGTGGAATGAACACCATAGACAAAGGAACCTTCAATTCTCACTTTATCATAGGTTCCAAAAATTGAATTCCATTAATTTATTCACTTTATTGATTCATCTCAAATGAATTTTAACAAATTCAATTAATCCATCATTAATTGGTTTTTGAATTCCCCTCACCTTAATGAGTTCATTTTTCAGATGAACAATTTAATTTACATTTTTCCAAGCCATATTCTATGTGGAGGGAACTATTCATAGAACGTGCACACATTAAACGTGGCTTTATTTTTTCACAGAAGCGCTCCTAGTGGAACTTTTCATAGAAACACACTATGGGATCCCATTTTTTGATTTTACTCTAGTTGCATTGTACTTAACTAATAAACAGTTGAGTTGACTTTTTAAAGTGATTGAATGTTTTTTTATAAAAAATTGAGTCCCCTAGATTCCCGTGAAAATTTATAGTAACCCTAACTCGTGATCCTAATTCTAAAAAACCTATTCTATCACACTTTCATCTATCGTTCCAAAACAAAAGGTGCATAAAAAAAGTTAACAAATTCACTCAGAAATCACTCATTCTTATAGTTATAGAAAATGTGCAACTCTCAACATCCATAAAGTATTCATCCACTAAATATTATATAATTTATGTTCCAACAAGACTCAAAGGACCCTCATGTGATCAAATAATTTGAAAATTTTAAATGAATTTGAAAAACAATATAGACCATTTTTTCATTAAACAAACTTCATGGAATTAGAATTTTATGTGACCAACAAAATGATCCATCTCACCCAAACATAAAATAGAACATTGTCCCAATGTTTTATTCTATGGTGGGAGAAAATTTTCAATTTTTTAAAACGGATTTTGATGGGTGACATGAGGGATCAAAAAATTACTTTCCATACCAAATAGTAAATAAATGAAGAAGAAAATATATATAAAAAAGAAAAGAAAAAAGTTATTTCTTTTGAAAAATACCAGCAGTAGAATGACATTTGTAGTGTATACAGAAGCAGAATAGTCCAAGGAACTATTCGGGTATTTGTTGCAAGCAGGATTTACAATTCAATTCAAATAACTGTTTAACTCTCTATTCTAAAACAATAAATCACCCAAGTAGAACTTCAACTCGAAATTGATTTATATGGAACTCCCCTACACTTAAGATCATGCAATAGTTAATAAAAACTGTACAGAAAAAAAATTAAAATAAAAATACACTTCCCCAAAAAGTGGGGCTTTCATATTAACTTCTATAAAAAATTTCTCTTATATAACACTAGTGGAATGATACTTTTCATTTCATTCATGTTCAGAAAGTAAATATAACAATCTAGAATTAAATTTTCAATTTAAAATAAAAATATTGGATGAGTGAATGTATTTTAATCTATTTATGTAGTGGATTTTTCCTTTGGTTTCCCTTCGCTGGGTTTCTGGTAGCACGTATTTCAAGTAGTATTATTTTATGAAACATCCTCAAACATAAAATATTACAGAATCTATAAATAGGAGTTATTTTTATTATAAAATATATTTAAAATGAAAAAAATCATAACAGCCAATATGTTAGTTCCCATGAAACACTGAATTTATAGTCCTCAGTTAGACATGCATAGCTCATTCTTCCAATAGAGAAATGGTATCCATTCCCTTTGACTACCATTCAAATAAGTGTTTTATCCATTAACCATTTTCCAAGAATGGTCTATTATCCTCTATAATTATCTCCACAACTCCATTAACCATGACTGTCAAAATGGTAATGGGTCCTGACCACTTCGTCTTCAATTTTCCTGGAAATAGTTTTAATATAGAATTCAACAGCAGAACACTTTGACCAATTTCAAAACCCGATTATGAATGATTGAATCATGAAAATCCTTTTTTCTCTCCATGAAAATATCATATTTCTTATAAGTCTCCCTTCTTATCCCATCCTGCTCACTCAACTCTAACATCCTTCATTCACCAGGATCCTTGAAATCAATCATTAGCCCTTTGCTGCCCAATAGCATTTCTATGTAATTCCACAGGAAGATGACATGTTTTCCACAAAAAAACATGTGTGGTGACATCCCTATAAAGTTCTTATAAGTAGTTCTGTAGGATCACAGAGCCTCATCCAACTTCACTGACCAATATTTCATAGAGCTAGAAACATTTTTCACCAAAAAATGCTTATGCTCTATATTTTACACTTCTCCCTTCCTAATAGATTGTGGGTGGTAGGGGGTTATTATCCTATATGAGCATCCATAATTTTACATCATACTCCTGAACATAAAATTATTAAAGTGAGTACCATTGTTCGTGATGAATTCACTAGGCATACCAAACATGGACACAAATTTTGTCCTGGTAAACATAACAACAGTTGCAGTAAAATTTTTGTGCAGAGCTATAAGCTCAACCCACTTAGAAACATAGTCCATAAAAAAATATTTACTCATTCCCATAAGAGTATGATAATGGTATCCAGAATTCCAACCCCCAAACATCAAAAACATCTACTTCTAGAATATAGTTTTTAAGGAGCTCCTACCTTCCTCCAACATTACCTAAAATTTTACATTTCTCACAACCTATGACCATTCTCCTAGAATTATTAAATAATGTTAGCTGGTATAAACCATCCTATAGGACATTCTTATCAGTCTTTTCTCCTCTATGGTGGCCACCCCAATGTGATGAATGAAAACTCTCAAGTATGGGTAGTATATATTTCTCAGTAGCACATCTTCTCAAAATCCCATTAGTGAACCTCCTAAAGAGAAGAGGGTCATCCCAAAGATAATATTTGAACTCAAATATAAACTTCTTTATTTTTTTATTTGAGAGGTACATGGTAATGGCATCTAAAACCTGAAAGTTTTCATTGACTACAAACCAAGAAGACTATTGTACTGAACTAGTAAACAACTGTTCATTAGGGAATTAATTGTTAATCTCTCTTGGCTCCTCACTTTGTATGTTGGGTAACCTAGAAAAGTGATATTCCACAACATTCTCAACAAAATTATTATTATTAATGACCAAATCAAACTTCTTCATTTTCAGGGTCCATTTCATTAATTTAGGTTTTGAATACTTCTATTCCAACAAGTACATCATGGCCACATGATTAGTGAAAATTATAAGTCTAGTACATATTATGTACTGTCTAAAAGTTTCCAAAGAAAACATCACAACATCTAGATCCTTTTCAATAGTGGAATAATTATTTTGGCAATCATTCAACACCTTGTTGTAATATTAATTGACATGAAACATCATTTGTTTTTCTATCCCAAAATAGATCCTACATCTCAATCACTAGAATCACACATTACCCCAAAAAGTAGCAACCAGTTAGGGGAATTGATCATAGTTGAGGTTTACAGCTTCACTATATCCAAGTGAAAGGATTCCATGAACTTCTCATAAAAAAATTGTGTTTCCTTAACTTGTAGGGAGTAAAGGGGTATAGTAATCATTGCAAAGTCCTTAATGAACCTCATGTAAAACCTATAATGTCGCAAAAAACATCAAATTCCTTTGACATTTTCAGATGTGGAAATATTTCTATAACCACGGCTATGGTATTATCGACCTCCAGACCCCCCTTAGACACTTTATGACCCATAACAATGCCCATAATTGCAATGAATTGGCCAATTCCAAGTTTAAGACTAGATTGGTCTCCTGGAACCTCTCCATTATAAGTTCTAGATTTTGTAGGATGTTCTCAAAATCACTTCCTACAATAACAAAATCATTCATGAAAACCACAATTATCATTTCAAAAATATCTGAGAAAATTTCCATCACACATCTTTGAAAGGGGAATGATCAGCACACAAGGCAAAGGGAATCCACCAATAGGTGAATTTCATAAATGTAAAAGTGAATGTGGTTTTCTCTTATTATTTAGGTGAAATGTAAATCTGGTTTCAACCATAGTAACTATCAAGAAAGTAGAAATATTCATTGTGTTCCACCCTCTCCAGCATTTGGTCCAGAAATGGAATGGGAAAGTGGTACTTTCTTATGGATGAATTAAACATTATATAGACTATACAGACTCTATATTTTGTCACTACCCATGTTTGGATTTGATCATTCCTCTCATTGGTTACCACTGTCACTCCAATTTTCTAGGGAACCTCCTAGGAAGTACGTACCCAAGGGATTACAAAAATGGGAAAAATTATCCCAGCATCAAGTAGCATGATCACCTCTTCCTGAAAAACATTCTTCGTGATGGGATTGAGTATCCTTTGGGATTTCACTACAGGATTGGACTCATGCATCCTGGTAATTTTGTTCATACAGAATGTTGGACTTATCCCTTTAATGTCTGAAATTTTCTAACCTATTATAGACTTGAACTTCTTCAAAACACACAATAAGTTTTCCTCTAGGTATTTCTCAATCATGGTTGAAAAAATCACATGTGGGGTGTAACTCTCTCCTAGAAAGGTATATTTGAGATGAGTAGGGAGAGGTTTGAGTTCAAGAATGGGTGGTGATTCACCTGATAGAAAACACATGGGTATGGGTGTCCCAAGGTCATCATGTCACCTCTTGAAGAAGGTAGTAATGAAGTACTTCTCATCATCACTATAATTTCTAGAAAATCTGTCCTCAAAATTATAATATTCTCTTAGGTAAAGAATTTGTTCCATGAAAAACTCATCAACGTTCTATAAAAATACTCCCACAAACCCATCAATGGGTTCTTTCATTACTTGATCTGATCCCCATGTAAGTGGGAAAAACATTATTTATATCACTATTGATCTCTTATAACATCGTTATAAACTCCTATTACTCCTCATAAATAGTACACTCAGCAACTAGTATCTCATCTTTGGGAATTACTAGGGGTGGGATCTTTGATTTTCTTCAACACATTGAATTCCACTTTTTTCTCATCACAGTTTAAAATCAACTTAGAATTTGACACATCTATCATAGCTCCCCCTGTTTCTAGGAAGGGCCTACAAATAATGATAGGAACATCTTGGTCACACTCCATATCAATATTGATAATGTCGGCATGTGCAAAGTTTTTTTCGACTCCCACTATAAAATCATCATCCCAACCCACTGGGATAGTAATGGATCTACAAACAAGTTGTAACATAATAGTGGAGGGATGGGAAACACCTAATATAATCTCATAAAAAAGTGAAATGGGAGTAATATTAATGCTATCACCAAGGCCACACAAACCTTTTAACTTTCCACCTCTCTCCCCAAAGGTGCAGGGGGAGACAAAGCTCCCTAGGTTCTGATTCTTTTGAGGTATTTCATTTTTTATAATTGTACTACAATACTCAGTTTGACTATAGGGGTAAAATTATTCCAAGGACCATTTATTTGAATATATTTTATTGAGTTATTTTATGAATGATGGACTTTGAATGAGGTATTCTAGGAATCAGATCTCAATATTATGATTTTTAACCAATTTTAAAAAGTTCATCATTTTAGAATCATGGTGGGTTTTTTATTCTTTCAAGAATTGCAATTATAGGGGAATTTTTTATCACAACTAGGGGGAATATCTACCACTTTATATTCAAATTTATTCTTGTATTTGATTTCATCATATTTCAAGACATTTTCCTTAGGTTTTTCTTCTTGAGAAACATGAATCGTGGAGTTACCCATGCTATTGTCTAGTTTTCTAGAATCCAAATTTTCTTGATTTGAGTTTTAAAATTCATCCTGTTTTTCATTTTGAGCAGTTTGGGGATATTTTTTGTATCAGGGTGGATTTTAAAACACTTCTGGTGGTCATAACCATGAAATTATTTCATGGGTTGGCTTTAGGGTTGTTGGGTATCCTACCCTTGTCTCCATATACCACAACCCTAGCTAAATGTCCCATTTGAATTTCATGGTTCTTCATTCTTGAATCCATTTGAATTTTATCATAATCATTTTTTGTATTTTTATCATCAAAACATTTTATCAACTGATGGAACACATCCTTCATCACATCTTTGGAACTGGACGACTTGGCCTTAGGTTGAGGTTCGGGATGGAACTACTACCTAGGATGTATCTGGAATCTAGGAGGGGTTGATAGTCAAATGTCTCCCTACTCCCTTTTAATAGAGGATTGGGTGGTTCATATAACCATGGTTGTAGGTATTTGAAAATGTACCTTTCATAGGATACATGCTAGGACCATATCCTTCAATGTTATCACTCTCATGAGATTGGACAAGCATATCAATGTTGTGGAAATAGGTTTGTGAGTGCGAAAACATGCCATAGTTGTGGCAAAACTCCCTATGGGTGTTATGAATGTTCTCATTGAAGAACCTAGTAGATTGGGGTTTATCTTGAGGAGAAATTTAAGGTTCCTTCCTAACAATAGTTATTCTTATAGATCATATTTGGTGGGTGTTTTGAACTAATGTATTGAAAAAAAATTAATCTCCTCAGCTTTCATATCAATAATGTCTATTACAGCTAACAGATCCACCATGGTTTTATGTCAAGGGGTAAGGATAATATAGAATGTATCCATAAATAATTTGGGGGGTGCACTGTTGGTTTGTATTATTCTTGAGAAAACATCTAAATCTATCTGAGGTTTCATGAAACAGCTCACCCTCATCTTGAAAAAAGCAAGTGATCATATTCCTAATTATAGTTTTCAACCTCCTAATATACAATTTCATTGTTAAAGAATTATACACATGATCCCAAGTGACAAAACTCTCCTCCTCTAACTATTGAAACTATGCCCTAGAATTTCCCTTTAGGCAGAAGGGTAACAGTTCTAACTTTAGTTCTTCCTCACTAAGGCCCCTAAGTGGAAGTTGTTGGACACTACAATGGAATGTTATAATGAAGACAAGGGAGTCTTCACTAGGAATTTTATTAAAGGTCTAATTTTAACTCAACATACTCTACATTATTACACAGATCCTTGATCTATAAAGGGAGCCTAAGGTATCATGGTTTTCTTGAATATGAAAGTATTATATACACTCTCAAGATGTGCCTCTTAGAATTCTCATTTCCATGATGATGGATCATTCTTGGTTGGTTCAAATTCTCAGGCAGTGGATTGTTCAAGTTTTCAATTATTTTGTCTTCCTTTTTTACATCATTTTTGTTATTTTTCATGTCTCTTGGGATCTTTTATTTTTTTTTATCGATAGGATCCATGTTTTCAAACATAGACCTAGTTTTCAAAAAGATTGTGGTTGACAATTTTTTTGAAAAGTTTACTTGGAAAAAAAATTTCATTTTTTTTGTTTTTGAATGTATGTTTTTATTAACAATTTTTGTTTTTTTATATTTAATTTGTTTTTTTAAATCATACATGGACTCCCTAAAAACAGAACCAAAAGTTTTAGAAATCCTGCATCATTGAGCACGAGAAAGAAATTTAGAATTTATATTTCCTACTTACTACCTAGTACAATTGTAAGAACAGTTTAAACCACAATAAGGACTAAAGTTGTGCATAGTGATCAACTAAAACAAAAAAACACACAAAGATCAAATAGTGGAAGACATGATGTAATTGTGAAGTTAATGAAGGTTTGAGTGTAAATGTAGATGTGTATGAGTGACTACCAAAAGAAAAAAAGATAGACTAGCAATAGAGGATAGTGAAAAAAATAAATATGATGGAGCAAGTGGTATTCCACTGGCCAAGTTCAATTTCACTACCCTAGTTCATGCACCTAAATTAGAACAACTTGAATCGATTAAAAGTATTTTGATTGATTGTCATCTGGTCAACTTCTGACTAAATATTATCTGTAATCTATTACTTGTAAAAAACATTTGATCCACAAATGACTAAATTTCATAATTCATTGGGTTCAAATTTTCATCTGAACTCAGTGAATCACTCTCTCTTTCTCTCTTGAGTGTGATTAACTTTTAAGTTGAATCCTCAGATTGAAAATAGTTTGAAATTAGTTCCAATGATGTTATGTTTTCACTACTACTTGACATTTTGAATATATGACTATCTAGAGGATATGAGAAAGAGAGATAGATAACCAATATAAGATGAATGCATAAAAATAGAACTATTAATCAAGTCAGCCACCCTATTCCCCCAAGAAATATTATCCTAAAATCATGATTGAATTCAAAAAATTTAAAGAGTTAAAAACAAAGATGATCATAATGATGAAAAATTCACAAAACAGAGAAATCAGAAAAGTAATTCATCTCCCTACTTGATCAATAAAAATCTCCATATCTTTGCTCGATCTGCAATTCTATGCTATTTTATGATGGTGATGATGAAGTTCTCTCAATATCCCACCTAGGGAATCAAGAATGGTTTTCATCTCCTCTGATCTGATGCTCCTAAAATGTTGAATGATGGGGTGATCTACTATCCGTAGTGAACTTGGGATGTCTAGTTGAATGGATGGATGGAAGTTAGTGTGTAGTTAAATAATGTTCTAGGAAAAATAATATATAGAAGTCAGTGTTTAGAGTGGAGTCAATGGATGGTTCTAGATATCTAATGTGGTGATCGATGATGACGTGAGTCTAAAAGTAATGAAGTTAGGTCTAATGGATGAGTCTGTCTATTCATGAGCTCGTACCCATAGAACGAACTAATGCTGCGTAGAGTATAAATCTATGGAATCCTATTGGAAGACTTTTGATTCCTCCACATGGTGCTTTCACCATGTTGCTTCCTCCACGATATTTACGGAAGCAAGTCCTCCATAATCGAATGAATGATTACACGCCCTAAACCCCCTTGAATTAAAATACAACATAAATCAAACATAAGATTAGAATGAAAATATTGATATTTAAAAATAATGTTATTATTGTTTCTCTATATTTAGTTATTGTAAAGATAAATAGAATAAATAAAATGAAAATAAATTACATTATAATAAGTACAAATAATGAAAATATTTATTAAATGTATTTTTTGGTGCCAAAATATGGCCCGAAAGGAAGGAACGAAAAAGACGGTTGGCGCACTGCTCGTGAAGCACCGACGCGAAGCATCGATGTGAAGCACCGACGCAAGGCACCCCGATCATCGTGTCCGCGCGAAGCTCTAGAGGCGGTAACCCTCCGCGAACGTATTTGACGTTCGCGAGCCTGCCGCGAAGCTCCAGCGGCAGTAAAGCTCCGCGAACGCATTTGACGTTCGCGAGCCCACCGCGAAGCTCCAGAGGAGGTAAATCTCCGCGATCACATTTGACGTTCGTGAGCCCGCCGCGAAGCTCCAGAGCCGGTAACCCTCCGCGGAAGACATTTATGTTCACGAGCGCGCCGCGAAGCACCTGAGGTGGCGCGCGAGTTCTGCTTCGCGGCACCCCTTCCCTATAAATACTGGACTCCCCATGAGTCCCACGGAAGGACAATCCGACCTTTCGGCTTCTCCTCTCCCGAACCGCAAATCACTCTTTGCCCCGGGAATCATGAGCTCTGTGAGGTACTTCTACTTCGCGAGACGCCTTTGCTTTGTCTTGTTTTGATCCCCTCTTTCGAGTGGGATGCCCTTCACGAAGCTCAAGGGAATTCGCGAAAGAAGGGGATTCCCACGGGAACCCGGGCAGCCGCGGAGAATTTATGCTTCGTCAAATACCCAACCTATACTAGTGATCTCTATGCTAAGACAGGATCGCTCCACATCGCGAAGAACACTACTTCACAGCACCCTGCTTTACGAGGCACCCTTTCTTCGTGAGGCAGTGCTCCACGAACACTGTTCCACATCGCGAAGCACCTTCCACTCACACCTATTCCCCCATGATAAGGCCATGTCACTCCACTTCGCGAAGCACACTCATTTTCTTAGCAATTCCTCCTTCCATGCAACCCTCCAGGTTTACAAATTATGATTTCAAAGTCCCATGGACAATACCACTCATAGCATTGCTTTGCATAATGGTTATTCGCATAGGCACGCTAACGGCTATTGCTTCTTCGCATTGCCACGCTAACGTGGACCCCTTGATGGTTCATTTCACAACCCCCCTTTACCATGTCCTTACTGGTACCTTCCCTTCCTCAAGGATCAGAGGGTACCGATTATATAAGTCATAGGGGTGCAGAGTGAACCCGCTTCATCTGAGCTGCAGGACGTTAAATTGCCAAGCACCACGTCCTCAACACATGATGTTATACTGTGACCCGACCATGGGTCACCTTCCTTGAGTAAGTCCCAGCACCATGGGCCGCCTAACGCATAAGGCCCTTTTCTCTTCTCATGGACGCATCCTTCGCGATGTGATCATCAGGTCCTTGCAACCTCTTGTTTCTCACACTGAGCATGACTCACGTGGGATTAGAGGGAGCACCGACCATGAACCCCACCCATATCGAACTATGAGGACGTTGATCCATGTCAATTCATGGTACGTAGGAAGCCTCCATGAGGTTCAAGCCACATTGCTCGATCGTTCATTCACGTCGAGTTTCACCCACGTCCAGCATGATGTTACACTGTATGCCCCCCTTGTCCCGCATGACATTAAACTGCACACCCATTCCCACCAGAACTATGAGGTCTTCGATCCAAGTCAAGGCATGGTACGTAGGAAGCTTTCCATAGGTTCAAGCCCACCACAAATGGACCCATGGGTCCACTTTCTCGTCGGTTCGCCGACAAAGCCCCATATAAACAACGGGGTCTTTGATCTGTGCCAAGGCATGGTACGTAGGAAGCCTCCCTAATGTTCAACCCCAACAATCATTGTCCCAGACCGTCTCCCTGTCGGTGTGCCAAGCCCCCTCCCATTTACAATCTGAACTACGAGGTCTTTGATCCATGTCAAGGCATGGTACATAGGAAGCCTTCCAGAGGTTCAAGCCCACCCATCATCATTCACGTCGAATTCTACCTTCATTCAGCATGACATTAAACTGCATCCTAGTCCAACGGCAAGATGTTGTGACCAACCCGAACTACGAGGACTTTGATCTATGTCAAGGCATGGTACGTAAGAAGCCTCCCAGAGGCTCATGCCCATCTCCCAAAGGACCAATGTCCATCATTTATGTCAGTCCTCCGACACCCACCGCCTGTCGTTCATTCATGTCAGGGTTCACTACCGTCCTGCATGACAATAAAATGTATCCCGACAAAGCCCCATATAACTATTGGGTCTTTGATCCATGTCAAGGCATGGTACGTAGGAAGCCTCCCCGAGGTTCAAGCCCATATCTCATCAGACCAAGGTCCACCTTCACGTTGGTTCGCTGACGAAATTCATCAGGCCAAGGTCCACCTTCCCGTCGGTTTACCGGCACCATCCCGAACTACGCGGACATTGATTCCCTGCCACAGGGATACGTAGGAAGCCTCTACAAGGCTCAATCCCAACTTCACTATCGCCCCTGCGATGGTCCCATTTCACTCCCCTCCACTCCATTAATCCACCTATCACCCATCCCGATTCTCGCCCGGACCGTCATATCTCGGTGAGACCATGTCGGTACGCTCCTCTTCACAGTCGCCCATGGGCTGGCCCCGGTATCGGCATCCCTTCAAGGGGAATCCCTCAATCCGATCTATCCTAGCTAATGCTCTGGTTTGGTTGATCCGTCTCCGCTGGACGTTAAACTCGCAGTGTACCCTGTGTTAAACAAGGGAAGCTGAGGAAAACCTCATATATGTGTCTATGACATATAATTCCCCGCGCTCGATGTGGGATGCCTCGGGCTTCCACGCCCTCGAGAAGCCCTGTGACCAGGGATAATAGACAGACATGCCAGGTTCCCCGCCATCCAGACATGCTACTGATGCCTCAATGTGACTAATCCCCTGACTGAAGGTTTTTTCCCTAACCAGACCCTTTGGAATGTCCCGACAGAAGAAGTGTAATTAACTGGCATCCATGGAATCATGGCACTGGGAAGTGTTTCACGAACTACGTATTAAATCTATGAGGGAGACCCGGACTAGGTGACGAGTTCTGAGGAGGAATCCACATAATGAAGAACTGACATCCCATCATTCTGTTTTGATCAAGGAGAAGACGTCCCTAAATAAGGAGCGAATGCCGCCCACCATTGGAAAGCGAGAACGCGGGGCAACAAGAGAAGTGCGTCCTCCTCCACGGACGGATGTGCGCGCGCCCGGGCGAAAGCGTCAGAAACATAAATGGTGAACCTGACGTGAAATTATTCTCCTCAATATGGAGATTAGTAGCGCTCAAGACACCAGTAGAATGACGTGTCACCGGATCCAGATATTCGGTGCCTGGTCCCGCCAAGCAAATAGCGGGCCTGTCGTGAAACTCACCGAAAGTCGGGGCAGTAGAACGTGGGGCACTCCATTATGAAGCGTGTTGGCGTGGATCCTTCTTACAGAGCTGGATAATGAAAGGACGCTGGGGAACTGGTTGTCAATCCTTTTCCCTCTCAGTGCTGATGAGTTGATCCCTTCGTTTCTCAGGAACCAGGATGTTGTTACAAAGACGCGATCACCGCCCACTAGCCTACGCAGGGGCAGGGGAAACATCGCCACAGCCACCCCACATGGCGCTGGTACTGCCACGACGGCTGCCACATCACGGAATACAGGGCGCCCAAGTCCCCTCTCCCCATCCGAGGTCGTCCAGCGAAGGGTGATCAACAACCTCGTGCGCAGGTACGAGGAGGAAGGGATCATCCAAACTCGGGATATGGCCGGCCTGGACCTAGAGGCATCCAGTCCCCGCCGTCAATGCTGCCCTAACAGGCCACGCAGGGAGCCCCTACTCCCCACCCCAACGTTCAACCGTTTCGGGAGCTTGTCCCCAGAACACCTTGACGACTCCTAGACTTACGCCGAAGAGGCGGGTGCCGTCCGGCTCATCCCGCTCAGGGTCCCGACCCAAAGGCTCCAGGAGAGAGCTCCCATCCGGCTGCATCAGCGCTGCCATCCGACTCCGCAGGAAGAGCAGGCAGGCCATGCCTCTGCACCACCTGCACCAGCTCGCCTGACCCAACGTCAGCGCAAGGCCCAGGCTGAGGATGCTCACCCAGGCGCGTCAACGTCGATAGCTACAGTGTACCGAGCGACCGCCGACGTGCATCATGAAGCCCCTGCATACACTAAGCAGGGTCACTCCTTCACCCAACCAGGATCGAGAACCCAACCGCCCCACGGGCAGGCTGGGTTGACTCTCCAGGTTGCAGGCCCAAGTGGTGATCGCCGTGAACTAACCCGCGTTGATGTCACCCCGTACGGAGGTCCTCCCCGTACCACTAATCCATAGAGTGTGGGCCTTCCCCGCTCCGAAGTTCGTCATGGAGGTATGCCTCGTGCTACCCCCATCCCAAGGGAAGAACTGCCCTGCGGAAGTGATGCCCGGCGGAGAAACCTTTCATGCGCCCACTATACAGGGTATGGAGTCCATCCTCCTTCCCCCGACCTCCGATATGAAGGCACCATCCATCCAGTCCTTCTCCAACATGGGGGCCCTTCCTACGTCCTCTCTGCAACCGGCTAAGGTCCTCCTTGCCCCCGCAACTCGAGGAGTGAAGGTCAGCCTCGCTCCGCCCGCATCGACCATGGAGGTCCTCCCCATGCTCCTGTCGATTCCAACAGAGGCTCTGCATGCATGTGTGTTGTTCATGGAGGTCCTCCCCATGTACCCTTCGACATTTTCCCTGGTGCCCCGCGCAGCTCGAGTATCTCGAGTGGGGGCCCTCTCCGCCACGGCGCCAGCGCCGCCCCGAGACTGCTTGATAGGGATCAACCCTGTCCCGAAGAGCCACCCTGGGGCAAGAGAGCGGGTCGTCGCCACCACAAGAAGAACCCTGGGAAGGCCCGGGTGGAGATCAAACATGCCCGCTTCTCCGACTCTGAAGCGGAATGCGACTCAGCGATGGAACCTTCTCCCAGCTCATCCATGTCAAGGACTGGGGCAGGAACCAGACGCGTTAGCCTCATTCTCCCGGAATATTAGGTCCACCATATCCCCATCTCTCTCTGCAGGTACATCCAGGAGGAAGAAATCTTGGGAATTCCGCAGGTCTCGATCGCGCAGTCACCGCCATTGTCACCAGAAGCGCCCTCTACCTCTATCAGAGATCACGGAGAGCTATTTTGGGGGCCAACGGCGGTAGAGTGACGACATGACCAGTCGCTGGTAGCTTCGATTCCTATGCCGGAAGCTGTGGCTGTCAGCCCATCGTATCATGACATCGTGGACAGGTCACCATGCTCTTTGGAGGATGGTCCGGAATTCGGCGGCCAGTCATCTCGTTCACTGTATTCTCCACCGCCAAGTTTGTTATCCCAGTGGTCCACCTCGGTACTGCTACTGGTCCCTCAGTCGCCCCCAGTTGATGAGTGGGGCAATATAGGGCCAGAACCTGAGTCCGAACCCAAGAGCTTCTGGAGTATTCTTGCAGCAGATTAATTCCCGGAGAAGTTCTGGCCGACGGAAGCACTGATGTTTCGCGCACCAGGGTTCCTTACCCCTAAATAAGTGGGGTTCTTTTGTCGACCCCTATGGGAGACACACTTCCACCTTCGTTACGAATGGGTGGTGTACCCCAGATGTCAAGAGCACATTGAAGAAATCGGCGAGCAGTGCCACCTGATCAATTCGGCCGCACTCCTTGTGGCCCAGCACCCCGAGTCGCCAGGCCGTCAGAGCTCCCTTCAACGGAAATGTGTTCAGATTTTTAAAGCACTCTGCAGAATTGTCAAGGAAGCTACCCCCCATGTGAAAGTCCATGGTTGGGGACACTATGCCGCTCTCCTCTTCGACCCTATCTGACGGCAGCCCGATTCCATATGCAACTTCGAGGACATGCCCTCGAGAGGGGTCGCGGTTTACATGGCTGACGTTGTGGACAAGGAAGACGATCTTGAAATCCTTGATGGAGACTTACCCCCCGAGGGCGTACCGCCACTGCTGGACCCATCAGGGAGGGTTACCTGTTAGCAGAGGAACCTGCTAGGCCTCCCCATTCCCACCGAGTCGCAGGTACTCGGTAAAAACACAGGAAAGGGTAAGGAGCACGTCAGAACTGTCATGCACTCCGACTTGTCCGCCATTGTGCAAAAAACGGACGAAGATCCCGAGAAGGCCATGTTACGCCAGCAACTTGCCGAGAAAAAGTGTCTGGTTGACAAACTCTTGGCTGAGCGTGCCACAGAGCGGCGACCCGACTATGGTAATCCCAGGTCGGGGCAGCAGGGGCAGGAACAATTTCCCCCTGGTGAGATGCCTCCGGGAAACCCTGATCATGCTACTACCGCAGACAGGGCGGAAGCCGAAACGTATGGAAAGAGGGTGTGATACATTTCACCGCCCCCCCGAGCGACGTGGTAATCCGAAGAACCCATCCCAGGTTCCCCCAGTCGCCCCGCAGGTCATTCCTCCAGTTGATCCACGAACGGCCGAATCCATCTACCGTGTTGAAGAACCTGGCAATGCACTTTTGGTTAGGGATCCCCATCAAGACAGGGACCCCCACCCGGTGACGGAGTTATTGATTGACTCCACGACCGGGTTCCAAGCCCTCTCTTTCATGGATGGATACTCTGGGTACAACCAGATCCAGATGGCCCCTGAAGACGAGGAGTCCACTGCCTTCAGGGCTCCCCAAGGTACCTTTTTCTACCAGGTTATTCCATTCGGTTTGAAGAATGCATGTGACACTTTTCAGAGGGTCATGCATCGCATATTCAAACCGAACATGGGGACATTGGTGGAATGCTACGTTGATGACCTCATAGTCAAATCATTTCAGTGCCAGGAACATCTCAAAGATCTCGAGAAATTATTTGGTTTCCTCCATTCCCGTAACCTAAAGATGAACCCGTTGAAGTGTTCCTTTGGGGTCACCTCTTGGAAGTTTCTGGGCTTTGTTGTCAGATACCGAGGTATCGAGTTCGACCTGGAGAAGATCAAGGCCATCAGCCAAATGCCTCCCCCAAGCAACATTCGGGAGCTTCGAGGCCTTCATGGCCACATAGCCTATATACGTCAATTCATCGTGAATCTGGCTGGCATGTGTAATCCCTTTTCCAAGATCATGAAGAAGGGCACCGCCTATAAATGAGATGAGGAGTGTCGGACCGCATTCGAGGAAATCAAGAAGTATCTGCTCCAACCTCCGGTCTTGATGCCACCCATCTCCGGAAAGCCGCTGGTCCTTTATGTGACCACCCTGGAGAGATCCCTCGGTGCGCTGCTCACCCAGAAGAATAACGAGGGTAATAAGAACAGTCTCTACTATCTCAGCCGCATGCTTCCCGATACGGAGGTCAGATACTACCCTATCGAAAAGAGTTACCTTGTGCTCGTCTTCACCGTGCAGAAGTTGCGACATTACCTGCAGCACCATGAGGTCCAATTGGTCTCCCGGGTAGACCCACTGAAGTACATCCTGAACCGCCCCATGCTGACTGGCCAACTAGCACGGTGGGCAGTCATTCGCCAGCAGTTTGATATCAGGTTCGTACCTCAGAAGGCCATTAAGGGACAGGCGTTGGAAGACATTTTAGGTGGCCATCCAACCTCTGTAGATCAATCCCTGGACCTGGATGTCCCTGATGAGATGATCCTCTCAGTCGATCATGCTGTCCCGTGTTGGAAAATTCATTTCGACGGCGCCTCTCGGAGCCCCATCGGTAGGAGGTGCAACGATCCCATGCACAACAGAGTGGGCCTGGGTATTGTATTCATTATCCCAGTGCAAGTCGTCCTACCATACTCGTTCCTGTTATCAGAAGGATGTACGAACAACGAGGAAGAGTACCAGGCTCTCATCACCAGCCTCGAGTTGGCCCTTGAGATCCATGTTCCCCATCTACATGTGAAGGGAGATTCCGAGCTGGTAATCAAACAGGTTAATGGAAACTACGTCTTCAGGAAGCCGTAGCTTGCACCGTTGCTAGAGTACACCCTCCGCCTAATAGCCCATTTCCCTTCTCGACCAGAGGTTACCCATGTCCCACGGTCACATAACGGTCCAGCAGAAGCCTTGGATGGCTTGGCCGCATCACTCATAGAACCCGAGCAAGATGATTTAATCACACTTGTGGCAGACTGAAGAGTCATTGCCCCCGTCACCCAAGAGGACAATGATGGCCCACGGGTAGGTCATCTCACTACCGGACCCACTATGTCAAGGGTCGCAGGTTCATCAGACACAGTGGTTGAAGCCACTCCTGACTGGAGGGCACCTTTTGTTGAGTATCTCCAAAATGGTCGCCTCCCGGACGACCGGGCCGAGCGCAAGCGAATCCGACGCCGCGTGCTGTAATTTACCCACCATAGCGGCCCCAGTCTTGAACAGATCCTTTATAAGCAGAGTTTCGATGGTGTCCTCCTCCATTGCATCCATGGAGTAGAGATACCTCATGTTATGCAAGAGGTTCACGTCGGTTCCTGTGGCACCCATCAAACTGGGTCGAAGCTGTCCCATCAAATCCGGAGGTTGGGGTACTTCTGGCCCTCTATGATCCACGATTGTATTGGATATGCGAAGAGATGCCATGCATGCCAAGTTCATGCCAACTTCCTACATCGGCCGCCAGAGCCCCTCCACCCCACTAAGTACTCTTGGCCATTTGCGATATGGGGACTTGATGTAGTGGGACTATATCCATCGGCAACAGCCTGTTAGTGTAAGTTCATCCTGACTGCTACAGATATCTTCTCCAAGTGGGCAGAGGCAGTTCCGCTCAAAGAGGTCAAGGCCAGTTCCATCGCTGACTTTGTGAGCTCCAACATTATACACCGGTTTTGGGTCCCTCACGCCATCCTCACCGATAGTGGCACCATCTTCCGAGCGACTGGACTGAAGAAATTGTACGCCATGTATGACATCCGGTCGAACCATACCTCCCGCTACTATGCACAGGCAAATGGACAGATCAAGGAGTTCAATAAAACCCTCTCTAACAATCTGCAGAAGATGGTTGGTCAGAACAAGAAAAGTTGGCCGGACAAGCTCCCCAACGCCCTCTGGGCTTACCGAACGACGACACGCAACTCTACCCAGGTGACCCCATATTTCCTAGTGTATGGAGCTGAGGTCGTCCTACCCATTGAGATCCAGCTTCCATTGTTACACATTGCAGTTTATGATCACCAGACTTCAGATGAGGTAGCCAAGATCCTTCTAGACAAATTAGAAGCACTGGACGAGAACCGGCTTCGTGCCCTGCACAATCTGGAAAGGCATCAGGATAAGATAACGAGGGCCTTCAACAAGAAGGTTAGTCACCGCTCTTTTCTACAGGGTGAACTAGTACTGGCCCTTCAAGCGCCAATGATTCCCGGTAGGAAACCTCCCAAAATAGAACCCAAATGGGAAGGGCCTTATATCATCCATAAGGTTTACCCCAATGGAGCATACTCCTTGGTGACCATGGATGGAGAGCGTATAACCCCTTCTACCAATGCCATGTTCCTTAAGCGATACATTGCCTAGGGAAAAAGGGTCCTGCATGACCCTAAACTACACATTATGGTCTCGCATGACCTTAAAATGCATCTTCGTCCTGTAAGATGATAAACTACGAAACGGTCCAGCATGACCCTAAACAGCACATTATGGTCCAACACGACTCTAAACTGTAATGTCCTGCACGACCTTAAAATGCATCTTCGTCTTGCAGACAATAAACTATAAAATAGTCTGAGATCTATGACTTTAAACTATGATCTACCCCCATCCTTACTGCAAGACGATAAACTGCAAGCCGGTCAGGCCTTCATGACTGAGGCTCAGCCTCAGGCCCCTTGGCCTCCTCGGGCCCCTGGCCCCCCGTCTTCACCGCGAGATGTTAAACCACGGGATGGTTTTCCCCGACTTACCCTCTTGCAGGATTGTATGTTATGGTATGGGATTATGTCCTCATTCACGTCGGATTACTCGTTGTACCGTACATATCCCCAAATGAGATGCTCCTCATCCCGGATGACATTAAAATACATTTCAAGAACTACGTGTGGCTTGATTCCCATCTTCATGAGATACGGATGAATGCTCGGACACCTCGTCTTGAGCCCTGCCCCAAGCTTTTCTCTTCCAATATCCCCCATTGAAATATTTTCCTTAGAGGCTCCTTGTGTAGCGAGGGGAAGCATTTCTTATCCCCACCCTTACAACCCCGCTCGCACAAGGATTGTAAGGGTCGCACCATGTGCCCACTCCCGTTCTTCTATCCCCCCACGTCCTTACCGCATGACGCTAAACTGCATGGCCTTCACGAACTACATATTGATTGATTCCCGTCCTAATGGGATATGTAGGAATGCCCGTGCATTTCGTCCATTGGCCCAGCCCAAAAGCCAAAATCTTCATCTCGGGTCAAGATATGGCAAGGTGTATACTTTTTCCCCAACTCACATCGAGCAAGCCTCGACCCAGCTGCACACCCCCTAGAGATGTTTGCCTCTTTCGTGGATGGATACAGCTATGCTTCACCCACTCCTTGACTGGGATTCCATCATTTTTGCACACCCATAGGGACCCCCAAGAACGCCTGGATACTACGCCCGAGGGCTCTCCTACCGATACGGGCCAACGCCCCTGAGGGTTTTCCAGCAACAAGCCGATACAAGTCCCGCGTTGCGAATTTGGTCAGCGGTCGATGCTCATTTGTTGCTCCCATAGGAATGATGTATTTCGAACATGGTCAATAGTGTCCTGGATCTTCGAATCCACCCCGAGATGTCCCATACACCGAGTGCAATGATTTTTTCTTCCCCATCTCGAAGTGACAAACTTCCCCCTATGTGGTGCTAGAAATCGGGCCCACGACCCCGATTCCCCATAGGGGTGTACGGTGTGGTGCAGGACTACGTCATAATTCACATTGGGATCGTGTACCATGCCGTACGCCTCCTCTTACGAGGCCCAACCTTAGGCCCCTTGGCCTTCTCGGGTCCCCAACCCTCGTCCTCATGTAAGACTTTAAATTGCAGGCCTGTCAGGCCTTCCTGACTGATTCCCCGACCTTAGGCCCCTTGGCCTTCTCGGGCCCCCCAGCCGAGGTCCCCTATTACCTAGGGTGTACGGTGTGGTGCGGTACTACGTCCTCATTCACGTCAGGATCGTGTACCATGTCGTACGCCTCCTCTTACGAGGCCCAGCCTCAGGCCCCTTGGCCTCCTCGAGTCCCCGACCCTCATCCTCACTGCAAGACAATAAATTGCAAGCAGGTCAGGCCTTCCTGACCAATGCCTATCCATCAGGCCCCTTGGCCTTCCTGGGCCACAGCCCAAGTCCTCCCTTATAGGAATTTATGGTGTGGCGTGAGGTTATTTTCTCATTCACATTGATCTCATGGTGACCACGCCATGTACCTCTCCCCCTGAGCTGTTTCGTCGATCCCTTTTCGGCAGTTCACCGATGTGCCTAAGAGTACTCTGGTTTATTACCTGGAATGCCAAGCTATAATCAGACACATCTGCACCCGCTTTCTAGGCTTTTTTTATCCCCGCATCAGGGATTTCATCATCTTTCACACCCGGAGGGACCCCCAAGAACGGCCTGGATGCTACGCCCAAGGGCTCTCCTACCGTTACGGGCTAACGCCCCCATGGGTTTTGGACAACAAATCGATAAAATCCCGCGTTGCGAATATAGTCTGTGGTCGATTCACATTTGTTGTTCCCACCTCAGGCTAAGGCAATATGGACACTGTGTTTCCACCATGGTTAACTGTTTTCCTCTATCGCCATGCCAACCCATTAAGCCCAAAATTTCGGGTGCAAAATTCACACCCTTCATCACTTCACCATGTCCATGTAGAGTCTCGGAACTCTTGGTACTCTTCCTCCGTGCACGTCCGCACGTTGGGGGAACAAGCCGCGTCAAAGATGTCCTTCAGGGATCTCTACCAACTCCCGTTTGACTCACCCCAGTATTGCGATGAGGATACCCCCCTTGTTTCCCACACCGAGTTTAACTCACGTGGGATTAGGAATCGGGTTGACATTTGTCCTTACTCGGGAAGTTGTCACCATCCACAGTCCGAGCTCAAAGACCATAAAATATGTTTCCCATCTGGAACTATGTTTATCTTTATTCCCATATTAATGAAATATGTAGGAATGCCCAGAACCCTTATCTTTCGGTCCAACTTGAGTTCAGCAATTTCACCTCTCTGGTCCTGCCTTCAGGACCCCGACTATGGGACCGCGTGACGTGGTGCGGTATTATGTCCTCATTCACGTCTGGTTTGCAATGGCTGCACCACGCACACCCCCATTCTAATATTTATCCCTCTTATTCCTTGTCCAGCATTACATTAAAAGGCACCCTTCAGAACTACGTGTGGCTTGATTCCCATCATCATGGGATACGTAGGACATCCCGAACGCCCTGCCTTCGGGTACATCCCATTTAGGGACATGTCTCTCTCCCTGTTTCACCTCTTACATCTATATAGGCCCCTTGGCCTAAGGTCTCCCTCTCCGATTGGCATACAATTTGATGTGGGATCATGTCTCCATCAATTGTGTTTTATAACACTGCGCACATTTCCCGCCTAGCATCGTTTCTGCTACGTCTGCGCTGCATGACGATAAAAAGCATTCTTGGTCGTATCATACGACCCTAAACTGTGACATTATCGTCCTGGCCGCATGATGAAAAACGGAACTGCATTTTGGTGACCTCGTTGTAGAGTACATCACGTTGGGTATTGGTCACGTGCCATGCCATTTGTCAACGCCCATCACGGCTTAATCTTTGTGGCGACATCACAGCCTACTATTCTAGGCCTGTCGCTTCTCAAAAAAAACCATTCACCTTAATGAACAAATGAGATTTATCAAATTCCTCTTTTTTTAGTTCAAGGCCCACGGTCGCACTCCCCTTTTCCCCTGGTGCTGGTATCTTACCGTGCCACCATTCAGAACTACGTATGGCTTGATTCTCATCCTCATGAGATATGTAGGAGCGCCCGGGAACTTCCCTGCGGGCCCAGCCTAACCTTCGTGTTCAGTCCCTCGACTCGAGAATTTCTCCAAAGAATGCATGGTAAGAAGGGCTTAGGTCCTCATTCACGTCAGGTTTTGTAACCGCCTTTCCATGTATCCTCTGATCCCCTTAACCATCCATGGTCCAAATTCTACGACCCTAAACTATGATCTCCCTATGGGAAAGGAATCTTCTCCCCCTATCTAATACGTCTCATTGTCGTATTCAGATGTGTTTCGACAAAGAGCCCGAAGTGTTGGATTTTCATAGGGACATTCCCCTTATCCCATGACCAAGCATCGTGAGCTCGCTATTTGGATCCTCATCCTCATCCACATCCAAAAGGACCCTCGGACGACATGGATACTAGACTTAAGGGCTCTCCATGAATGTTGGACCTAAGGGCCCTACAATTGTTTCAGGACAACGTCCCTACGGATCCCTGGCAACATTTGTGACATGGTCCCATGTTTCGAACATGGTCAACGGACGACCCTCATTTGTTTGTCCCCATTCTAGGCTAACACGATATGGATGCTGGTTTTCTACCATGGTCAACAGTTATCCTCCATTGTCACGCCGCCATCATCGTGATCTGAATCTCGAGTTCCATGATTCACACATTTCCACTTCCTCATGTCCAAGTGGAATTCCATCATACTCGGCTCTTTCTCTTCACACATATAGGTGCGATAAATGATCGTGTTAGTGTAATTGGGTCGGTATTCACCGAGCGTCCCTTTTCCCTAACCTGCCCCTTTTTGTGTCGAGAGATTCCCACCACTACTGCTTGTTTCCCACACTGAGCACGACTCACGTGGGCTTAGTAGTTTTTGCGGGATGTGCACCATCACAGTCGGGTTGCTCCTCGTCCCGCATGATGTTAAACTGGACCTCTATAACTACATATGGCTTGATTCACATCCATATGGGGTATGTAGAAATACCCAACCACTCGGCTTCGGGCCCAGCTCAATCCTCACTCTTGGTCCCTCGACCTGAAGAGTTTCCTCCGGGGGTATGTGGTATGATTTGGACTCCAAGTCCTCATTCACGTCGGTTTCATATCTACCGCGCCACACGCTCCCTGGGATCTTCCCTTTTATTCCACGTCTTATCATATGAAGTTAAACTACAGGAGTCCATGTGTCCTCAACGAATGATACTAAAATGAGGTTCTACCCTGAACAAGTTCAGGATGCCCCAAGATCCCAATGGGAAGTGACAGATCCCCTTGCCAGAGAGGCCCTGTCTAAAAGAAAGAATGATCCATGATCAAACCAATGCACCCATATGGCGTACTCCCACCACAGTGGTGTAACTACGTTAGTGATGGATTCTGTTTGGACAAACCATCACTCCATATTCCACTCTTTGGGTGCCCCTTATTCGGACCCTCGTCCCCTTTCATGTCTCAAGGAACCCCCTAACGGCCTGGTCTCATGCTCCATCGGCTCACCAACCATCCTGGTCCAACGTTCTGGAAGACAGGTCAGGTCTGGAAGGACCCCCTAACAGTATGGATGTCGACCTATGGTCCGCCCACTATCATGTTCCAACGTCCCGAAGGATTGATCGACAACACTTGTGGCTTGGTCCCGTGTTTCGAACATGGTCAACGGTCGACCCTTATTTGTTGTCCCCATTACAGGCTAATGTAGTAAGGATACTGCTTCTCCTCCAAGGTTAACGGTTGTCCCTTATTGTCACGTCATCCCCACAGTGTTCTGAATTTTGGGTATCGTGATTCACGCATCCCATTTTCATCTGTTTGGACCGATTTCAGCGCCCCTGGTGTTGCCACGTTCGTGCATAAGAGCACGCTAAAAAAACTGTAATTCGGCTATCTTGAAAGTTCCTTCTCGGATCAAGCCTCTCCCGTCTTTCAGAAATCCAGACTGGCTATCCGAATCCCAGATGCCCGGAGCATGGTCCCCACTCTTATGTTAGGTGGGATGAGAGGGCAGCTATCTTCTGTTTCTCACATTGGGAATGACCCACGTGGGCTTGGGGAATTGTCGTCGAACGTCCCGAAAACATTTTAGGGATGTAACAAGGCGATTCAAACAGAGGAAATCATGCGCGCTATGGAATTCAAAACAACGAAAGAAACATTGAAGCACGAAAGTACCAATAAATGATATTTGGTTTGTAACAATACCCGGGGGTTGACTCCCCCCATGGATGGGTTGACCCCGTCAAAAGAGTGTTGCTGCTCGGCCACCCGTTGGCTTGTGGCGTCCAAAGCTTGCTGCCGCTGACTCAGCTCCCGCTCCTCCTCAGCAGCGGCGTGGCGTAATTCATCAGCCATGGCCCTTGCCCTATCTACCTCGGCCTAAACGGCAGCCATCATTCTAGAGGTCTTCCCCATATGCTCTTCTGCCTCTGCCAGCTGGGCCTTCAACCATGAGACCAGCTCAGAATGTGCATAAATAGAGGCTGAAAGCTCGTATGCCCGGGTCTGCATCTGTAGACCTCGCCTTCATCCTCCGGGAGCTTCTTGATGCTGGTATCCTTCCTCTACTGCCTGCCCACGCAGAGCCCACGATCATGCTCCCGGATCTTCTCAGCTATAAGATCTCGGATGAGTGCGTGAGGACGTTGGGAATCCACTCCCCCAGCACACAGTTCGCGCAACCGCGAGTGGAGTCTATCCATTTCAGTCAGCCATTGCGCTTGGGGAGTGTCCTTGATAAAGCGCGTGATCAGCTTCCACGACCGGCGGCGGACTATGTTGTTGTCTTCCTCGTCGGAGGCCATTTCGTCCCAGTCCGCGCGATTGGCAGGCTCGTACGCGGGATACGGCCGCAAGAAATCCTCGGCAGGATCTACATCTGGTGTTGAATCTAGTACGACGCCTGGCGCTGAAGCAAGCGCGACAAGACTAGGACCGACCAGTTGATCCTCTTCCTTGCAGTCCACCTCAATGACATCGGGTGCAACCCTGCTGGTGGTCCCTCCAGTGATGATGTGCGTCACAGCTTGAGGAGATGGGGGGACTATCGCCACCATCACCGGAATGCCCCTAAGAGGGACGCCACCAGACATCCCAACCAGTCTTGCCGCAGCAGCCCACGCCAATCGGAGAACTGTACGACAGAGAGGGACATAAACATTAGTTGGCGGGCATAGTCTACATATGACGACAAGGGAACCGGTAAAGGAAACATACGGGGATCGACCTCCTGGCGCTGCTCTTGAGCTGGTACTGACGGGACCCCAAGGCGAGGCCCTCCGTATACTGTTGGAAGGTCTGGTGATTCCGGAGGAGCCACCTCAGGTGCTCTGGTCCCACCAGACGCGGAACTAGACGCAGCCATACTCGCGGGTTATGAAGGTCCTGCATCATCACCCGCCAAGGGGAAAGGACGATGCCTGCGAACAAGTTCCTCCTGCATGGCTCAAACATCGGAGCGAAGTCCATAGTGACCCACGGTCATATCATAGGGAAATAAGTTCGGAATGCTACCTCGAGAGCCTCCGTGAATTCGTCGGAATCTGAGCCTCGGTCTCCGACCACACCCTCCTCCAACGGGCACCCTCCTCCAGCCTAATCCTCCCGAGAGGAGTCTTGTGATTCTTCCAGAAGGGGGAAGCGCTCCCTCATATCGGTAACTGATAATTGTGGGGGACCGTTTGATTCAACAGTACCCTCACCTGTCTGTCATTGGGTGAGGGACACCACTGGAGTGGACGTAATCCTCCAGCTCGTCTAGGTATTGTTCTGCCTCTGCTGGAGACGCCATGAATCCAGCCCGAACTGGGCCTATGCCTGGTAATTCCGTCCTGAGGTGATTTAGTTGGGCCCATAACTTGGGTGGGCTGGGGAATTGCCGGTTGACATCCCAAATGTCCCAAGCATCCGGGAAGACGGCATCCTATGCCATGTCAATATGACGCAGGCGCTTCCCCGGAGCCTGAGTAGATATCCTACGAAATCCCCTTGGTGGATGCCCCTCCGGATGGATGTGCTCTTCTTAAATCACCGGATCCACCGCTGCTACCATACCCACAGCCGGTGCGGGTCCCGCAGCCATGGCAACCCCACTACCGCGAACGGCCCTAGCTGCCCTCCGACCCTGACCTCGAGATCAAGGAGTCCCACCGCCACCGACCCGAATAGTGGGTTGCTTCAGCATATCCCCTGGGTAAGCATCCTCCCAACTGATGGCGTACTCCCTCACCAATCTAAAAGCTGCAGTGGATAAAGGAAATGAAATCCGCATCTTCCCATCTTCTCGTGTGAACATGAGCCACAACTGCCTCATCACACAAGGGTGCTACTCGTGACGCAACTCCCAGTAGACCTGTGGGGTCAGCTGCTGGAGGCACCAGAACTGCCTTGCAAACTGATGCGTGGTGTACGGTTCGCAGAGTGGCTCACGATCTATCCATGCCATCAAAACTCTACCTCGAAAGGCTAGGAGGTAAGCCCGATGTTCTTCCGTTCCCCACCCGTCATCAGTAAGTATCCCCGTCGGCAATGGGAAGGGGTGGAAATTAAACTCATCCGCACTCCACAACTGATTCAGCACCATCGGAACGGCTCGTTTGAACGGGAAGCTCCCGACTGCGTTCAGGATGGAGGGGCAGATGTTCGATTCTGACAGCGAAATGGGGTTTTGATACTTGTAAATCCCCCTAATATGCGCTGAGATCCACCCATACAGGAGGTGTAAGGGCCCGCATATCCTTGGTGGCTTCTTGCCCTTGCTAATGTGCCGCAGCATTCGGTACAGTTTGGTGAGCATCGGAATCCCCAGATTCATCCGCTGCCCCATGGCAAACATCGACGCCATGATAAACGAGTTGGGTTGCACCCCCATGCTTGAATCCCTCACTGGTAGGATCCAACCATAGATGAGAGCCGCGATGAACGCCACCATCCTGACTATTGGCTATTGTTCAGTGCTGACACTGAAACCCCAAGTCTTCTAGTGGCTGTCCTCAAAGACCCGCCAATACGAGTGCCCATTGCCCCGTTGGGCTGCCCTCAGACAAGTTCGAGGGCTCAGATGGAACTCTCGATTCTTTGGGAAATTCCGGAAGCATTTGAACCATCTCCTAATGTGGACATCCCTCACCACCTCCTTGTCCTCTATAGGGATGAGTGCCATCAGCACTGACGCCAGTCGGAGTATTTGCTCTGTATCCTCCCATGCACCGATGACGGGGAGGAACTCGTCATACATGGACCCCAAGATCGGAACCCCAGAAATCTGGTGGACATCCCACAGGCTGATGCCCACCTCCCCGTGATGCAGGTGAAAGGTATTGGTCTTAGACGACCATCTGCTCAGTAATTCTGGCATCAGTTGCTTTGGTTGGTAAATGCGGAATTGGGAGGCCCATGCCGCCTCATACAACCCCACTCTCCTCAGCTCAGCCCCAAACTCCTCGCATGAGGCGCCTACCCAGTAGGCCCCGGCCCAGTCTTCAGTAAATATGCCGCCCTGGTGCAGGTCCCACTCATCGGTCCATCACTTCTTCGAGTCCTGCAAAGCATCCTTCAGCATGGTACGGTAGAGGGGAGGGGACGTCTCCGGTTGCAGTGGATTCCCGTCAATATCGTTCAAATGGTTGTAGAGACAGTCAGCGGTGACAGGTGTGAAGTCCTCCCGTGCATGACCATCAGTCGCGCTGAACCATTGGTGCTATCATGGTGTACTAATGAACCAGCAAGCTGGTTCGTCCCTACTCGCCTCAGGGATGAAGATGTCATCCCTCATCCCGAAGCCGTACAATGGCAGTTTCTTGCACTGTGAATAATCCTTCTAACCCTCCGATAGTAGATCTGTCAAAGAAGTATGGTCTGAGTGGCTTCGGACCATCTCACCCAGGCCTGGACAGTTGTCCATCTCATCCCGATGAGCAACATCTGCAAGCACCCCCAATACAGACTCTTGATGAGCCATTTCGATTCCGGCCCTCAGAAAATATTTTTTTTTCAGCTGGATCGCGAAGCTAGACAGAAAATCTGAATCGAGAAGCTGGATCGCCAAGATCGGTCACGAAACCAATCCGCGAAGTATGGCCGAGGCCAACAAGCAGAAGTTCTCTTGGCGTGGACGCGGAGTCGGAGACCCACGGTTCGCCGCGAAGCTCGATTCGCGGAGGGCTGTCGCAGAGTAGGCGGAGCTTCGCGAAGTCGAGATCACAAAAAGACAAGGAATTCACGTGATGACAAAAGAGTTTGACCCCCCCTATTTATAGGCGGTGACCCCAGATAATTGTAGCGCACCTCACCTGTGCGGAGCATCGCGGCGCGTCCGCATCCGTGGCCCCAGTCAGCACCGCGGGCCCCAATCGCGTCGATGCATCGCGAACCACTGACAATTTTGGCAATTTTCCCTCAGACATCGACTCATCACCCTCCGCGGCTCCAAGTATGAGGGGGAGAATTTGATGGCGCCAAAATATGGCCTGAAAGGAAGGAACGAAAAAGACGGTTGGCGCACTGGCTCGCGAAGCACTGACGCGAAGCATCGATGCGAAGCACCAACGCAAAGCGCCCCGATCATCGCGGCCGTGCGATGCTCCAGATGCGGTAACCCTCTGCGAACGCATTTGACGTTCGTGAGCCTGCCGCGAAGCTCCAGAGGAGGAAAAGCTCCGCGAACGCATTTGACATTCGTGCGCCCGCTGCGAAGCTCCAGATACGGTAAATATCTGCAAACACATTTGACGTTCGCGAGCCCACAGTGAAGCTCCAGAGCTGGTAACCCTCCATGGACGACGTTGACGTTCGCGAGTGCGCCGCGAAGCACCTGAGGTGGCACGAAAGTTCTGCTTCGCGACACCCCTTCCCTATAAATACTGGACTCCCCCTGAGTCCTGAGGACAGAAAATATGACCTTTCGACTTCTACTCTCCCAAATAGTGAAGCACTTTTTTCCCCAGGAAATCATGAGCTCTGTGAGGTACTTATACTTCACGAGACGCCTTTTCTTTGTCTCGTCTTGAGCCCTTATTCTGAGAGGTATGTGCTTCGCGAAGCTCAAGGGAATTCGTGAAGGAAGGGGATTCCCACGGGAACCCGGGCAGCCGTGGAGTGTCAACCTGTACTAGTGATCTCTATGCTAAGGCAGGATCGCTCCACATCGCGAAGCACACTGCTTTGCAGGACCCTGCTTCACGAGGCACCCTTTCTTCGTGAGGTAGTGCTCCATTAACACTGTTCAACTTCGAGAAGAACCTTCCACTCACAACTATACCCCATGCTAAGGCCAAGGCACTCCACTTTGCAAAGCACACTCCTTTTCTTAGAAATTCCTCCTTCCGTGCGACCCTCCAGGTTTGCGCGATTTGATTTCAAAGTCCCATGGACAATACCACTCGTAGCGTTGCTTCACCTAATGCTTCTTCGCATAGGCATGCTAACGGCTATTGCTTCTTCTCATAGCCACGCTAACGTGGACCCCTAGATGGTTCATTCCACAACCCCCCTTGACCATGGCCTTACTGGTACCTTCCCTTCCTCAAGGATCAGAGGGTACCGGTTATGTAAGTCTTAGGGGTGTGCAGTGAACCCGCTTCGTACGAGCTGCAGGACGTTAAACTGTCAAGCACCACATCCTCAACACATGATGTTAAACAGTGACCCGACCTTGGGCCTCCATCCTGGAGTAAGTCCCAGCACCATGGGCCGCCTAACATGTAAGCCCCTTTTCGCTTCTCACGGACGCATCCATCGCGACGTGATCTTCAGGTCCTTGCAATCTCTTGTTTCTCACACCGAGCATGACTCACGTGGTCTTAGAGTGAGCACCGACCCTAACCCCCACCCATAGCGAACTAAGAGGGCTTTGATCCTTGTCAAGGTATGGTACGTAGGAAGCCTCCATGAGGTTCAAGCCACATTGCCCGGTTGTTCATTCACGTCGAGTTTCGCCCTCGTCTAGCATGACGTTAAACTGTATGCCCCCCTTGTCACGCATGACATTAAACTTGACACCCATTCCCACCTGAACTACGAGGTCTTTGATCCATGACAAGGCATGGCACGTAGGAAGCCTTCTAGAGGTTCAATCCCACCACAAATGGACCCCTGGGTCCACTTTCATGTCGGTTCGCCGACAAAGCCCCACATGAACTACGGGGTCTTTGATCCATGTCAAGGCATGGTACGTAGGAAGCATCCCTGAGGTTCAAGCCCAACAATCATTGGCCCAGACCATCTCCTTGTCGGTAGGCCAAGCCCCCTCCCATTTTCAATCTGAACTATGAGGTCTTTGATCCATGTCAAGGCATGGTACATAGGAAGCCTTCCTGAGGTTCAAGCCCACCCATCATCATACACGTCGAATTCTACCTTCGTCCAGCATGACTTTAAACTGCATCCTAGTCCGACGGCAAGCTGTTGTGACCAACCCGAACTACGAGGACTTTGATCTAGGTCAAGGTGTGGTACGTAGGAAGCCTCCCAGAGGCTCAAGCCCATATCCCATCTGACCAAGGTCCATCATTTACATCGGTCCTCCGACACCCACCGCTCTTCGTTCATTCACGTCAGGGTTCACTACCTTCCCGCATGACGATAAACTCTATCCCGACAAATCCCCATATGAACTACAGGTTCTTTGATCCATGTCAAGGCATGGTACGTAGGAAGCCTCTCCGAGGTTCAATCCCATCTCTCATCAGACCAAGGTCCACCTTCACGTTGGTTCGCTGACGAAATTCATCAGGCCAAGGTCCACCTTCACATCAGTTTACAGGCACCATCCCGAACTACGCAGACTTTGATTCCCTGCCACGGGGATACGTACGAAGCCTCTTCAATGCTCAATCCCAACATCACTGTCGCCCCTACGATAGTCCCATTTCACTCCCCTCTACTCCATTCATCCACCTATCACCCATCCTGATTCTCACTTGGACCGTCATATCTCGGTGAGACCATGTCGGTACGCTCCTCTTCACAGCCGCGCATGGGCTGGCCCTGGTATCAGCATCACTTCAAGGGGAATCCCTAAATCAGATCTATCCTAGCTAATTCTCCGGTTGGGTTGATCCATCTCCGTTGGACGTTAAACTCATGGCATACCCTGTGTTAAACACGGGAAGATGAGGAAAACCTCAGATATGTGTCTCTGAAATATAATTCCCCGCGCTCGATGTGGGATGCCTGGGGCTTCCACGCCCTCGAGAATCCCTGTGACCAGGGATAATAGACAGAAATGCAAGGTTCCCCAGCATCCAAAGCTGCTACTGATGCCTCAACGTGACTACTCCCCCGACTGAAGGTTGCTGCCCTTACCAGACCCTTTGGAATGTCCCGATAGAAATAGTGTAATTAACCGGCGTCCATGGAAACATGGAACTGGGAAGAGTTTCATGAACTACGTATTAAATATATGAGGGAGACCCGGACTAGGTGACGAGTTCTGAGGATGAATCCACAGAAGGAAGAACCGACATCCCATCATCCCGTTTCGATCAAGGAGCAGACGTCCCTGAATAAGGAGGGAATGCCACCCACCTTTGGAAAGCGGGAACGCGGGGCAACAAGCGCAGCGCGTCCTCCTCCACGGACGGATGTGCGCACGCCCCGGCGAAAGCGTTGGAAACAATATTATATTTATTACATGAAATTTGTACACATATCTAAATAGAAAAAAATATTAAATAAAATAATTAAAATAACTATAAATATTATAATTAACAAATGAATTGTTAAATAGAATTATTATTTTAAACAATTTTAAATAATACATATATATATATATATCTGTGTGTGTTATATTAATTACTTATATTTTATAATAATAATTATGAAAAAAATTATTAGTTATAATTTATATATAACAATAAATATAGAAACTATATATAATACACATAATAATTATAAGTAACTAAAAATAATAAATATATTTTTATTATTTTATAAATATATATTTACATTAATATTATATATATAATGTATTTAAATAAATTAAGAGTTTATAATTATATATATATAAAAATATTATTATATTTTATTAGGTGTATAATTATTTTATATATGTTATACTAATTATATTATAGTATAATATATATATATATATATATATTTTTATATTATATGTTATATTATATATATAATATTATATATTAAAACAAAAGAAACAAGTAGAAGAGGATTGTGGGGGGGGTCGTGCATAAGAGAAAATAGAGGATATAGGTGTGTCACGTCGGATCAGATGTGGACAAGCAGAGTGAGGTGGGGGCTTTCAGAGGGATCAGGGAGACAAGTACAAGGGAAAATGGGAGAGGTGGTGCGGCATGGAAAATTTTGCTTAATGGTTGATTTTTTTTAATTTAACAGGTTAACATTTTATCATTTTGTAAAATGGATTTTGTTGAGCACCAATTCAATTGGTTCTCAACCATTTCATCTAGAGCACCAATGGAATTGGCGCTCAACTATTTCTCTTTTTCTAAATCCCCATACCACCCCTCATTAACCCCAATTATATATATATATTATATATATTTATACCTGAAAAGTCGGTCAGAGGTAGGCCCCCGAATATTCATTAAAGAAAAAGAAAATTACACAAAGCATGTACTGCACGTCAGAAAACTGATTACATATCATAAACACCATACCCATCACAACCCCCATGAGTGCCTCCTTCCAAAGTGGTCGTCTCTCATTCCATGATTTCATAATGTTTTAGGATCTTTTCATACTTCCTTATAAGGTTTAATTTCTCCAAATATATCAAGTCATGATGATTTTGATTTAAAGAGGACCAAGTGAACAATGACATTGGCAAATTAGAGTAGTCTTTCCTCATCCTTCTGCTTGTTGTGGTGGACACCACTTTTCAGACTTCCTCTTCCCGCCCATGAGAATGTCGCAATAGGATGGCCTAACCATTACACTATGGTTTTCCTTGTAACTGTCCAAGACTTCCCCCCCAATTTCAATTTACCAGGTCATCATGAAAACCATCAGCCACAGCCTGGGCCTATTCATTTTTCTTGTAAAAGTCAATCACAACCAAACATTATGGCTGCCCTTCAATCGCTTGGCTAGCATCCCCCTCTTTCGTTGCATTAACTAACACAAGATGCATAGAGTTACCTTCCTTCATTGAAGCACCCACCGTCACATGATAAACCTCTTTATACTTCCCTTCAATCTATTGGTAGGAATCCACCTCCTTCGCTGCATTAACTGAAACACACTACATAGTTTTACCTTCTTTCATTGAATCACCCCACCTCCACTTGCAATACCTCTTGAGGATCCAATAATTACAACCAATTACAAGTGTCAACAGTACTACCAAAAGAAGCAAGTTGTGGCTACACCTTATACTAATCACTGGTCAGACATGTAGTGGCATCAATGATTTTCCCACGACCCTCCGAATTTCGAAGGCATCCCCCCTCCTTCGGAATAGAAAAGTTAAACCCAGCACCAACAACACACCTCTTGAGTCCACTATCCCCATGCCCAGCACTGGCAACACAGCCACCATCAGGTTGTTCCACTACAGAATCCTCCCCAGCGCCACCTCCAAAAGAAGCAGCATCCATATGTCTCACACCATCCCTAAGGTCCTGCTTCAGTCTCTCAGAGACAACTGCAATAGATGGGTTTCCTATGGCTGATCCACCAACACCATTTATAGTCTTTGAAACATCAATAATCTTATGTCCCTGACCAGCATCTTTACCATTTCATTACACTGGAACTGAGAAGGTTCCACTATGAAATTGATCATCTCAGTGACCCAGATGATGAAACCCCAGATAGTAATCAACCAAGTATTCAAAGACCACTGCTTGCTTCCAACAAAACATATCACCAACTTTAATCCATATCCATTCAAATGGCGGCATCGAAGCATCCAACTCAGATATAATAATAATAATAAATATATTATTATAATTAATATACAATAATAAATAAAAATAAATAAATAAATATATTATTATAAATATTATAAATATATAATTATAACAATTATATAATTATAAAAAATATATAATTATAATTATAATAATTATAAATATATAATTATAATAAAAAATATAATAATTATTTAATGATAATAAATATACAATTATAAGAACAGTAATTATATAATTGAAAGTATAATAAATATATAATTATTTCAATTATATACTTAAAATAAATAATAATTATAAATATAATAATATATTAATTATAATTATAATAAATATGATAATTATAGAATTATATAATTATAAATATTATAAATATATAATTATAACAATTATAAAATTATAAAAAAAATATAATTATAAATATAATAATAATAATTATATAATTATAATAATAAATATTATAATTATATAATTATAATAAACATAAAACACTAATTACAATATTTATATAATTTTAAGTATAATAAATGTATAATTATAATAATTATATAATTATAATAAATATATAATTATAATAAATATACAATTACAATAATTATAATTAATATATAACTAGAATTTTTAAATAATTATAATTATTATAAATTTGATAATTATATATTTATATATTTATTATAATTATAATAAACATATAACTATAATAATTATATAATTATAATTATAATAATATATATAATAATTATATAATTATAATAAATATACCACTATAATTACTGTAATTATATAATTCCAGGTATAATAAATATATTAATATAACAACTATATAATTCTAATAATTATATAACTATAATAAATATTCAATTAAAATAATTATAATAAATATATAACTATAACAATTATATAATTATAAGTATAATAATTATAATAATTATATATTTATATATTTATTATAATTATAATAAATGTATAACTAAAATAATTATATATTTATATAATTATAATAAATATAATAGTTATATATTTATATTTTATTATAATTATAAATACTATATATTTATTCAATTTATAATAATTATAATAATTATACAATTATAAATATAATTAAAATAATAAATATAATAAATATATATTTATATATTTATTATAATTATATAAGTGTTATAATTATATATTTATTATATTTAGAATTATAAGTATATTTAATATAATTATAATAAATTTGTAATTATATATTTTTTATAATTATAGTTATATAATTATTCTAGTTATATATTTATTATAATTATAAATATAATAAATATAATAAATATATAACTATAATAAATATATAACTATAATTATAATAAATATAATAGTTATATATTTATATTTTATTATAATTATTATAATTATATATTTATTATATTTATAATTATTATAAGGACTATAAAATTATAAATATTGTTAAAATTATAAATATATTAAATTTATATTTATATATTAATTATACTTATATAAGTGTTATAATTATATATTTATTTTATTTAGAATTATATTTATATTTATTATAATTAAAGTAAATATGTAATTATATAATTATTATTATTATAATAATTCTATAATTATTTTATTTAATATAATTATAATTATACAATTATTCTAGTTATATATTTGCTATAGTTATATAATTATTATATTTATAATTATATATTTATTATAATTATATAATTGTTATAATTATATGTTTATTATACTTACAATTATTTAATTATTATAATTATAGTTGTGTATTTATTATAATTAAATAATTATTATATATATTATTATAATTATATATTTGTAAATATTATATTTATAATTATATATTTATTATAATTATATATTATTTTTAATTATATATTTATAATACTTATAATTATATAATTATATAATTATAGTATTTATTATTGTATATTTATTATAATTATAAATTTATTATATTTGTAAATAAATATTTATTATATATGTATAATTATTATAAGTATATATTTATTATAATTATAATTATATTTTTATTATAATAATATTTTTATTATGATAATATTTTTATTGTATTTATATTTTTATTATAATTAGATCTTTATTATAATTATATAATTATTATATTTATAATTGTATATTTATTATAATTAAATATTTATAAAATTATTGTAATTATATATTAAAAGTATTTATAAATCTATAATAATTGCATTTATTATTATTATATATTTAATATAAATATATAATGGTTTTAAATATCATAAATATAATTATTTATTTAATACTAATATATTTATTATAATTCTAATTCTAATATATAATTATATATAAGATATATATAAGTGGGGTTGGGGAGGGGAAGTTTGGGGATTTAGAAAAACAGAAATGGTTGAGCACCAGTTCAATTGGCGCTCTAGGGTAAATGGTTGAGGGCCAATTTAATTGGTGCTCAACATATCCATTTTACAAAATCTAAAAAGTAAACCCATTAAATTAAAAAAACACCCTTTATTCCAAATTTGTCGGTGTGGCGGTGTTCCTACAGTGCGACAAGGGAGTGTATTGGGTGTGTCTTAGAGGCTCCTCGAATCTGGTGTAGGTGTGTAGAAGGGGATTGGGAGAGCTCTGATGGGAGAAGGTAGTTTAAGCTCAACGACATTGCGAGCTAGGAGTTCAAGAGGCGGCACGCAGGATGGCAGGGCATCTCACTGATGATAAGACGGACGACAGTGGAGGAAGAAGGTGTGGCGAGGTGGCTTTTCACACTATGGAGAGGCTCACACATGGGAGGTAGGTTCAAGGTAGGAATATAGGTGTTGGGATTGATATTTGGCGTGGTCCTCATGGGTTGACAGGAGGAGAGCCCTAGATTGTTCAGTTCCTATGGTTTTTGGAGATATCGATTGAAATCGATTTAGAAAAAGATGGAGTGTCCATGTTGGTGATTCATGTGAGTCTCTAACCGGGGTTTTCAGTGTCCATGAGACATGGGAAAAATCTAAATTAAACAATCATATTAAATAAATAAAATTTAAAACTAAATAAAAATTAAACAAGGCTAAAATGAAAATAAAATTAATTACATGTTATTCAAAAGAACGTGTTTATTTGAAATTAAAAAATATTTTCCAACTAATTAATTCAGGACAATTAAAAATATTTTATGAAAATTAACTTATATTAATAATCTATTTAATTATTTAAAATAATAAATTAAATTAAATAATTAAATTAAAACTGTGAAATAGAATGTTTAAAGAATTGAATTAAATCCTTAAAACTAATTAAATTAATTAATGAGCTAAAAAATAAA
The DNA here is from genome assembly GCA_963277665.1 of Viscum album. Taxonomy (NCBI): domain Eukaryota; kingdom Viridiplantae; phylum Streptophyta; class Magnoliopsida; order Santalales; family Viscaceae; genus Viscum; species Viscum album. The sequence goes on from OY728145.1 coordinate 2,001,177,534, forward strand.
GTGATTTTTTTATTTACAATTTAGTTATTTAAAGAATTAACTAAATTAATGAATCAAATGTTATTAATTTGAAAATAAATAATAAAAATAAATAAATAATTAAATGAAATTAATAAATTATTTTATTTATTAAAAAAAAAAGAAAACACTAACATCATACTTATAATAGGTAAACACATTTTAAAAAATTTATTCTTTAAAATACTCACATTGTTTATCATTACACAAAATATACTATATTAATAATAGAAATATGAAAAACTGAAGATATTTGTGAAAAAATGTATTGAAAAACAGCCACATCAAATGTAGAAGATGTATCACAGCAGATTGTCTCAAATGATCTACACTATTATATTTTTTATTTCTTAAATATATCACCCAAATAATTAAAACATTGGTGATATTGGATGGTTTTTAATGTATTCCTGAAACATGTTAGTTCATAAAAATATAATAATATGATAGTTTTATTTTTATGTTAAAGCCATGCCAATACATATAAAATTATAATCAGGTGTTTCATTTATTCAAGAAATATTAATATGAAACAATTAAAATAATAGGTAAATCATTTGAAAAAAATCACAATAATAAAACAATTGAAAAACAAATATTATCATTTACATTATCCAAAGAGAAAATTTTGTATAAAATAGATCATGTCATGAAATTAAATCCCAATATATAAATGATCATGAAATAATGTTGTATGTTTTTTTAAAACTATAAAATTTTTTGAATATAAAATAATACATTTTTTAACAATAAAGTTATTATTAATAAAAATAATAGATATAAGAAAAAAAATTACAAAAAAAGTGGTGGCTTATTTTTGTTAGTAGTAACCCATGAACCACCACTAAAATTAGTGAGTGATGGCTCATGACCTACTGTTAAAACAAATAATGGTGAATTATGACATACCATTTTAAATGACCAAAAATGGATAAGCAGAGTATTGTCTAACATTCCAATTTTCAAGAAAAAATAAATACTTCCAAAAAAATTATAACATGCATCATAGTAGTCATAGGATTCATATGATGTAACAAAAAAATTTCTACCATTGGATGTCCGACAGTGTCTCATGACCCACAATTGAAAAAATCCAGAGGTGACTCGTGAACCACCATTAGGTTCCAACAGTGACTTATAAAAATAATGTCCATATGATAGAATGAAACAACATATGTGGAAATCAACTGATAAAATATAAAATAACTTCAAATAATAAGAATAATCTTTTAAAAAATATCTTAATGAAGTACTATATTAAATCCTTATAAATTTAGAATAAAATACATTACTAATATAATATTATTTTTATAATTAAATAATATAAAAAATTATAAATATCTTCAGATAATAAGAAACACGAATTGAATAAAAATAAATAAACTTCATCTAGTACCAAATAGAAATAATAAAACACAAGAACAAAGAAGGTGGGGGATAGCTTCCGATATAGTTTCAATAATATTCTTTTAGTGATTGAGAAGATTGTGTAAAGAAAAAAAGAATCAAATATTGGGAGAAAGTAACCCATTGTTGATTATTAGTGGTAGGTAATTAACTTACCATTGGGTTGCAATGGGGACTAAATGACGTGTCATTGATGTTAATGGTGACTCGACTCACCATTGGGTCCAATGGTGAGTCGACACACTATTGGGATCAATGGTGACTCAACTTACCATTGGGTTCAATGGTGAATCAACTCACCCTTGGGTCCAATTGTGACTTGACTCACCGTTGGGTCAAAGGGTGTCTTATTGAGCACCAACGATGAAGAGGACGACATCAAACCCTAGAATAGGGAGATGAAAATCAGTGAGATGAATGATCCCAAGATACATAAGGTGAAATACAATCAAACTGTTGAGACTTTAAAAAAATACATAGTGGGATATATGATGTTAGAAGAAAGTGATACCTAATGAGACAAACCTGTGAGCTTGGAGAAGCTTAGTTTAAATCATCGGAGGATCTGTGAGAATGTTATGGTATTTGAGGTCAATGGTTGACCACAGAATAAGAATGGTTGAAAAAGAAAGATATCAGAATACATTAGTGTGCGAGTTCAAAAGTACATGTGGGATTTTAAGACGAATCAAATGGGTAAAAATGAAATGAAACCAACAACTAAGATTTAACTTCGTTGAATAGTAATCAAAATTTGTAGTCCCACATTGAATAGTAGATGCGTCATTCGAATTATTTACCAACCAAGGTGTGCTCTACATCATTTCAAATAAAAATACAACACTTACAAACAAGGTCTGTGGCCAAGAAGAAGTCTTATCCCAGTCTATGTGTCTGTGGGTGTGCCCTATGGGGCCTTATACATAGACCCACATAACATTAGAGTGTACTATGAATACTAAAGACCATAACCTCCATATGGGGTGTCACCATTAGACCTCCTCATGGGGTTGACCCTAAAGGGTTCTGTATGTGGTTGAAGGACACACAAGGATTCTCATAAGGGTATCTATATTTTTATCAAAACAACATATTATAAACTTATGTATGGAACAAATATGTAAAACATGGAGTATGAAAATAATTTTTTTACAAATAAAATTATAAAAAATTATAAATATACACAAAAAAATTAATTAATTAAAAATAATATAATTTTTCTAAACATGATAATTTAATAAATTCTTAATAATGACTAATTTATAAAAAAATAGAAGGGAAATTTATTTATCCAATTTCAAATACTAACGCACTCCCTGTTTTTTGTAAATTAAAAAACAAAACATTGATTAAAATTTCAATAAAAAAATCTCCACCTTTTTGAAATTTATCAAAAATTAAATTAATATATAAAATATATTCATTTTAAATCATAAAATACTATTGTTGAAATAATAAAGAAGTTTATTATCATAAGAGTAAATAGGTAGATATATCATTCAATGAAATTGATATGAAAATAGAGTAACAATTTAATAATTTAGTTTAAAATAAAATGATATAATTATCATCAGAGAATAAAATAAAATTATATATTATAGATCATAAAAAAATAAATATTTAAGAATTTTAACAATATTAACAATGATATTAAACTTCTAACATAATAATTTAAAATTTCACCTTCTCAAATTAAATAGAATCCATGTGAATTTTAAATATGTTAGCTAGCTATTTATCAATGGGAAATAATTATAGTCTTATACCACATTTATTTAAATAATATCATAATAAGAAAAATCTAACATAAATGTGTTTAGTTATATAATGTTGAAGAATGGATTTACAAATTGAAATAACACTTGAGTTTTAGTAATAAATAGTAATTATATCAAAACTGATATTAAAATCATATAAATATTGTTTTATCCAAATGATATATCACTATAAACATGTTGCATCAACATATTTAGACTTAGATGTTTAAAGTTCTACTGATTGTTTTTTGTTACAGATCCTTGAAATTTGACTATTTCCTAAAAAGTGAAACATACATGTAGTGTTTTTCTCCTCAAGTCTACAACCTCCAAAGTCAGAATCAATGTAAGATAATAAATAAAAATATTTATAATATGAATTTAATAGGTAAGTAAAAATTGGGACCTTGATATATCTTACTACTCTATTAACCTCTTTAAGGAGAATTTATATGGTGAATTACTAAAACCTAGACCATAATAAAACTGATAACATGATGAATGGTCAAGAAGAACTAGGATATGAAAGTCTATCTATCATTTATCTATATTTTTAATATTAGTTGACTTACCATAATAATCCATGTTTAATTTATAATTATTTCTCATAGGAGTTTTTATACATTTATTATATTCAATCCCAGACCTCATTAAAAATATATTATCATATATTGATTGACATATGAATATACATTATTTTATTTGATTAATTTGTACACTGAGAAAAGAAAATTAATCTCCAATTAATTTTATATCAAAAATCAATTTTCATAAGATTAGAAACATCATTACATAGAGAATCATCTGATGATACAAATATTAAATCATTAATATATATCTGTATATTAATTATATCATTTAAAAATATTTTAATAAACTATGTTAGATAAACCTTTAATTTTAAAAGATTGTTCTTAATAAGAACTATGTAAGTCATCCCTATCATGATCTTAAGGGTTTTTTAAAACCATATAGAAATTTATTAAGTTTAAAAACATGATTGGGAAAATTATAATTTCCAAATACATGGGGTTTAATAACATTTACTTCAACTTAAAAAAATCCATAAAAATTTGATCTTTTTTATATCCATTTTAAATAATGTTATCTTTTGAAAACAAGCAATGGATAATATATTTATAATGGATCCCACGCTAGAAAATGACGAAAATTAGACTTCAAATTCAATTACTTCTTCCTAGTAATAACAATGAGCACCTATTCTTTATTTATTTTAAATAATTTTCTATCTTTGCCATGTTTATTATGAATAATTCATTTAGATCCTATTACATGATTACCTTTTCAAAAAATAAACTAAATTATATAGTTTATTCTTTTAAATTTTATTTAATTCATCATGACTAGAATTAATATAATTTGAATCAATTTAAGCATTTTCAACATTTAAATGATCACATTTAGTGACAAAAACAAAATTAGCACAGTAAAGGAAAACCAATATTCTAATTTTAATACGAAATTCTACATTACCAATTGCTTTTTCAATAGGGAGATCTTTAAGAGTTTTCTATTCCATTGTATTAGATTGAGAATAAATATTTTCACCCAAAACTAAGGAATTATCATTATCTTGGTCATTATATTCACCAAAATTATATTCTATAAACTCAATATTTTCATGGAATGATTCAAAATCCTTATTGTTAGAATTTTTATCATTAAAATTAACATGAAAAGATTATACAAAAAATTATTTTTTAATTGAAAAAATTGTAATAATTACTAGAATTAGAATATCCTTATATTATCCCTTTATCGGATATATATTTTCATTTTACTAAATTATCATTTGTATTTATGTAAAACTATTTACAAAAAAAGACCTTAAGATAAAAATATTTGGTTTAAAAAATTTTAAAATGACCAAACAGGGTCATGTTCACAAAAGGCCTAAGTTAAAATCTATTGAAAACATGAAAAAATATATTTATATCCACTACCCAAAAAAATTAAAAACAATATATTCCATTAGCATAGACCTAGAAACTTCTTGGAAAGACATGTTTATTCTTTCGACCAGACCAATCTTTCGTGGTTTCCTAGGGGATAAGAAATCATCTTTATAAACATTTGATTCAAAATTTTTTTATCAAACTCTCAATTAAAAAACTCACCACCTCTACAATTATGATATATTTGATTAATGAATTTTTTAAAATTCTTAATAAGCATACAGAAAGAAAAAAATTGGATAATGCTTCATTTTTATGAGATAAAAAATAAATCCGAATGAATCTACAGTAATCATCTAAAATTAAAGTAAGTTAACATTGATACAAACAATAATAGGTTTCATTGGTCAAAAAAATTCATGATGAAATAATTCAAAACATATATTATTACTAACATATTTTATAGATTTAAATATTTCTTTGTGGTGTTTTCCTTCAAAAAAAACAACATATGATGTACTTACTTCTATACAACTTGAAAAGTTATAGAACATTTTCATGATATGACTATTTGTGGAAAACTATGAAATGGTCATGACCAAGTCTCTTATTACTCAAAAGGTTATCTTTTATTAAATAATTCAAAAACATAACCTCATGTTTGGCTATATCATAAAAATAAATAGTAGAAAAAATTTATTTTCTTTTTTTATAATGTAATAATGATTTATTTTTTAGAACTGTACACTTATAATTATCAAATAAAACATTTAATTCATCATCACATAACTTCTATATAATTATTTTATTTTTTTTGTATAACATGTAAATATAATAATTTTGATGTTATTACAATTTTAGAATAAATCATTTTCACTAATACCTTAATTATGACATTTATATTTGCCTCCAAATGAGGAAAGGAAACCATCACCTGAGTTAAAGAATAAAAAAATTAAAATCTCAAATGTCTATCTCATATATCACCAAATGTTTTAAGTACTACAATTCATTGAGACATATAATTAATATTTCATGAAATTAATCTATCAAATAGAGTTTTTTAGTACCAATGCCAACTTGGGTTTTACTGGACCAGTAGTAGAAAACATAGGCACCAAAATATATTTAAAGAATTTATTAGTGTAATATTCAGAAATTAAATCTTAGATACTAAAATTTTTTGAATTACTAAAATATTATTTAAATATTACTTATCTTTCATTAGCATAATGCCCTTTCATTCAACATTTACAATATGTTACACTTGAAATACTTGTTTTGTTATTTTGAAAAAATTAGTCTTATTTTGACATGGGAATATATTTATTTATCCAAAACCATTTCTATTATGGCTTAGCTTCAATAAATACAACATATTATCATATTTTTTTGTCCTTTTATAAAATTATATAATTTTTATTAATGATTAAAAACATTATTTTCCAAATCCATATTTTCATTTTGAAAAGTTTCTAAATCTATGATGACTTTTCATTAGTTCCAGAATGAGTATTTTTAAATTTAATATTTTCTTTATTTAATTTTTTACATTCATTTTCTAGTCTAGTGAAATCATCAACCACTACATTAAATAACCTATGCTGATTAATGTATTTTATAGAAAAAAATTAATTATTTCATTTTCATCTCTATATTTTATGAGTTCATAATTTTAAACATCATTAGATTTATCCTTATGGGGAAAAAAAGTTGTAAATTTTTTAAAATACCTTAGTAATTTCCTGACCCACCTAACCATTAATATAGTATCCAGACTGGTGTGTCATATGGCCAAAAGTGTGACCCCCCCCCCCCGTACGCCAAAGGCTATAGACTAGCAACGAGAGTTTATGTAGCTGATTGTGGTGAGATTATTCCCTCATGGTTAGTGAAGCATAGAAGTATAAAAGAAACTAAATAATAGAAAATATTGGAAATAATAATAAATGAAAACCACAATTGGGGATGAATAATATAAGCTGAATATAACATATGGCCAACACCAATGTACAATAGATGCATTCATGTAATGGTGATGATTCATACTCTAAAATATCATAAATATAGTAGTCATTACAATATAATAAAATATATTTATAATGAAGTGAAAAAACCCAAGGAAATCTCCATGAGAATCCAGACCTCCAACTTAGTATTGTTCTCCTAACTCCCTGGTACACGCATATAACATAAGTAAGGTCCATGGTGTTATTAAACATATGTTTCACTCAGGTACCCCAGTGCAATGGAGGCGTTATTAGGGTGTGAGATACAAATACTAGTAGGTTTTCACCCATGTGATTTAAAACTGAATCTAGTATAAAAATATAATGTATATAAGTGTACATGTGCAAATGTAATAATAATAGAACTAAAATAGAAACACTGGTCGGGTCTGGTTCTAATCGGAAACCTGGATGACTCTACCTTATTTTTCCTCTTTTGGTAAATAATTAATAATCATTAAACATATGTATATCGTAATAATATATAAATTGTATAGTTTTATATCGCATAAAACTATATAGAACAAGTAAATGTGAATGTAAGTGGATATATACCAAGAATACTCCTTTTTGGTTGGACTAAGGCATATCACAGTCATATGTAATCATCTTGAACGAGCCTATAAGCTCAAGACAAAAGGTACAATACCAACATATCAAAATGAGTGATAGATATTGTTCTTATCACTAAATATGGTGAGCTTGATTTCCTTTCAACACACTAAATAGGGAGTGTGGAAACTCAGGCTAATTTCATTATACAATAACTGGTTTGAGACGCCATGACTCAACACCTGATATAATAGAGCGTGATTTTCCTAAACGAACAAAAAATACCTTACCATGATCCATAGACTATTTATAATGAGTAATAATACTTTAATAATAACTTGATCCATGAGGCATTACATCACATTCTCTACATTTTATAATTTCATTAAATAACCAAAGGAATCTCAGTTAACAATATAATGTACTAATAATGCTATGATCAATGTGTCCTTTCAACCCATTACAATACATTTCATTTAAAGGTTTAGTTATTTTAATGAAAGAAACCATAATACTTATTCCCTTCTATTTGACATCATTCTTTTAAGTCGTTCTTACTATTTAAAACAAAAGGCATGGGCATACCACCCATTTCAATTCGAACCACATATTAAATTTAAGGATTAAATGTCATTATAAACAAGATATTAAAATTGAAACATTCCATTTAATCTAAAAAACAATGTAAATTAATTTATAAAAGCTCAAAGAGGCACTTATAAGGTGTTATGGTCTAAATGAGAATTACCTACATGGGAAATACCATTTATCAATATTACCAATTCCTTAGAGGGATAATGGTTCATTGGTCATTAATATAAAAAGGGGAAACTACATTTAAGGTCATATTTAAGGGATATATTCTAAACATGCCTCATAAATAACCATAACAAATATCCTAATGAAACATCAACGCAACATGGACAACCATGATCTAAAGCACTAATAACCACTTTGTAATTTCTATGATAGTGAACATCATTCAATGGAATTTATTATAAAATGATGTCATTTTTTATCAAATAATTCATTTATCTCAATTATGAATCACAATGAATAGTCACAACTCAAATCACTAAATTAAAAAAATATATAAAATAAATAAAAAACATTGAAATACACTTCAAGGGTTTACATGAAATTATGTCGGTACAGTTATCAATTTGTATTTTGTAAAAAAGGGAAAATCCATTTAAAATATAAGCCTGATATATAGAAGTAATTTCTGTGATTTAATAATTTTTATTTATGGGAAAAATATTATCTATCATACCTGCATGATGTCCATGATTGATGTTGACATCCTTCAACAATATAACAAAGATCAACATGTTCATACAAATGTCCATGTATTTATATATGAATAAAAAATAATTTTAATGAAATCTGAGACAATGTTCAGCATGTGGCACAAAATAAAAATTCATAAAAATATGGAAACATGCTGAATAATTCATAAACCCCATACCATAAACAAAGTACGTGTCACTCAATCATTATCATGGTCTGATTCCATCCAATTTGGATACAATTGATGAAATGGTCATCTTATCTGAAAATATTGAAAATTATTTGTTACCTAAATAACTCTCTCAATATGGGATTAAATGAAGAAAGTTAAAAATGAATTGAGAGATTATCAACTCATATAGATTGAGACTGATGTAGCTCAAATCAGATACTGGCCAGAGGAAAAATCTTCAAGCTAAGGTGAAGGAGATTGTGAGAACCATTTTCTTAAGGAGAACGACTAACATGGCTTACAGGGGAAGAATAACGGATAGAATGAAAATAAGAGATCATTAAAGGAATTTTGGTCATTTTAACCCCAAAAAATGTGTTTTATGGTTTGGCCACATTGTTTTCCCAAACCATGGGCCAACAATTCAACAAATAGTGATTAGGTACTAACTACATGGAACAAATCGTTCTTTATAAGAAAACCGTATAGGTAATACATATGTATCCCATTTGGGGAACATCTACACCTCTGGTCCAGGCAACAAGGTTTGCTGCAGAGGGCCACACAGTTTCATACAAACCGTGTGCTCTGTTATGACAACCGAAAACATTGATTTTCTAACACTAACACTCCAGAAAATTAAAGATTAATTTGAGTGACCTCTTGGGAAATTAACCAAGTCTATAAACAAATCTTAATATTATTAAAACTCTTGGAATTATATTTCAAATCTCGGTTCAAATAATAGTCTGTATAGTAAACACCAAAATTAAAATTCAGATGGAATTTTACCTTTTCTCAAAACATAGATCATTACACACTCCATAACATAGAATCTACCATCCTCAAAAAGCCTTTGGGAACAAGAAAAACATCACCCAAATTACAATGTTCATTAAGTAATGTTCAAATGGTCGTGATTCATTTCCAAATTCCCATTGCACCTCTATGGATTCCTTAAGAACATGACGCTTATTTCATTAAATACCTAATTCAATGATCACTTCCAAATAAAAGACTAAAACAGAGATTAAACTTTCCCATTTATCTAGAGAAATAATCATGTATTCATCTATTTAATATTCTGTCTGATGTTTGTTTCCATCTGATGTTTTAACATAAAAAGGTGTCAATTATGAATCACAGTACCTCCACCATCGAAATGGCCTACCAAGCACATCCTAACAGTTATAGAGAATCTCTTGGCATTATTTCATTTAACTGGTTGAACCTGGATACTCCCAAGGTCATATTAGGGTCACCACTATAATGAAATTGTTGGTGCAATATTTATTTAATGACACTACTAACATTTATCCCACACCTTCTTTAAAATAGTGACATATTTTAATCAATTCTTTATGACCATACACAAATAAAAACAAGTAACAAAATTCAATCCACTTATGTATGACTGTTATTGAATATGCTCGTCTTAGATGGATAATGTATTACCAACAGAACTTTACTACCTTCTTTGAAGGCATCATACGTTTAAAAAAACGTGCCCAAAAAAGTCAATAACTGACTTTAGGTGACATTACATTGTCAAATAAACTCATGAACATTTAATATGTCATTCCCAAACATGAATAAGGGCTCAACCTATATCCAACCAACTAGAATTTCCAACCCATTATACATCACATCCAAGCTTGACAACAAGTCCTAATTAACAACAAATTCATCAAACTGGTGTCCATGTAACTAAGTAAGGTAGTTCATACTCCGTGATTACATTAAAATATACTAAAAACCTCTCAATTCATTCAAAGAAAAAAGAAAATGGGTGATAGGACCGATGAAGCATCCAACCATACCTAGGGAATTTCTAACTTAAAAAATCACAGAATCACTAATTTATCACACCCTTTTCAATGGTTAGTGTTACCAAGATCACCCATTAAAAATATTTTTAATTTAGAGGCTAAATGTCATTTAAGGGAAAATGACACTCGAACAAATCCAAATTTCTAAAATCTCATAGTATTAGAAATATTTTTAAAAAATAAGTTTTCTACCTACCTTAGGTTACCACATTAAAAAACCATTAGAATTCACCCGTTCACCATGTCACACTAAATATATTACACTATATCCTTCACTAATAATTTAATTTCTTGTTAAAATGGAAAAAACCTAATAAAATTCTCATGTTTTGGTTATATGGAAACACAAGGGGAAGTGTAAACTTTACTTACATGATCATTTTATAATGACGCCACTTTATGTTCCATTTTAAATTCATTACATTGATTAACATTTAGTCGATAAATATTTAAAGTATTTATTTCATGAAATAAATTACTAATTACAAACAAAAAAAACATTGTCAAATCTATGTAAAATCATTAAATTATTATCATACATCCTTTTAATTAAATTTTACATTTATTGACATCCCATCATAAATAGTAATTTTATTATATAAATTCCTTTTAATTTATATGAAGACCTACATGGGTCCCAATTAACCCACATGGGTTCATCAAAATTATACCCAATAGTAATTATTTAATTATTAATGTTATAAATAACCATTACGAGTTTTCTCAAAGAAACATACATAAGTTGAACTACTCGGGCCTAGTTGTGCAATTTAAAAGTTAGCCACATAATCTTCATGACGGTGAGATATTTTCATAATCCTTTATAATTGAAATAATGTCATGTTAAGTCAAAATTGAAACATCATAGAAATTTATAACCATTTAAAAATAAAAGATGGTTATATAAAGTGGTTTGATTATATGTAATTTCATCTCCCAGTCTATAAAGTGCCAATTCACATTATAGGAAAAAGTCATGCTCCCATTTTACCAAAGCCATCTTTTGTTAAAATTTGAACTATAGAAATATTTTACATTTTATCAACGGACTCTGAATATATAATGATCAAGGATGGTTTGATTACATGGGTTAGATTTTCCCAGTTATATGGAACTCATACACCTTCCAAGTGAAAAGTAGGTTCTATCGTAATAGTAACTATTTAATTCATCCAATGAACCAATTTTATAACATCACAACAAGGATTGTTATAATAGATAGTAAACATGAAGAATAACTCTATTACCTAGAGAATAATTCTATATAAAAAAGGAATTATTGAAAAGAAAATCCATCTAATAACACTCAAGGAACATAATCCAAATCAATAGGTAGCCTATAAATTTCGTTACATGGAATGAAATATACGTGAAATGTGAATATTTATGTGATATAATGGTGTGTTTAATGATTCATTCTATCAATACTATGCTAGGGGATAATTCCTTAAATATCATAACCAATAAGTATAAAAAAGTACACCATTCACTAAAAGTGAAATAATAATAAACTATAACAATGAACAATATGAACAACAATCCTAGCCCCGACCACATAGAATTATCTTTGTGGGTGGGGTGAAGAGTCCAAAACATGACTATTTATCAATCATTGATATATTCATAGTCTCTTATTAATGATCCAAAATAGAAAGACATAGGAAAAAAGATAGTCTTTGATCCCACTTTGTAACATCCAGGACCGCCTCACCACTAAGATGGTAACATGACCAGTTTCTCACATGGCCCCAAACGTTCCTCTATGTATGGTAGATTATTATATGTAGTAGGGAGGGTGTAAGGAGGTGATAGCTGGGAGACTCTACCCTCATGATTAGAGTAGCACATTGGTATAATAGAAACTAAATAAAAGACAATAGTGGAAGTACTAATAACTGAACAAAACAATAGTGTAAGAATACTATAAACTAAATATAATAGATGGAAAATGCCAATATACAATAGATGCATGCATGTTATGGGGACGATACATAATCAAAAATAGCAAACATACAATAGGTATTACAATACCATATAATACAATAATAATGAAATGAATAAAATCTATGAAATTGATCTCTATGAGCATCCTGATCACCTGCTCAATCCTAGGCACATAACTCCAAGTTACAAGCATACAACATAAGAAAATTCCATGGTCCTGTGAACATAATGTCTACAATAGTACCACAGTGAAAAGGCAGCATGAGTAGGATGTGATATATAAATCATAGTAGGTTACCACCAATGTGGTATACAAATAAATCTATACCAAAAATAATGTAAAAAAGTGTGCAGGTACAAATAATATGATAATAGTAATGAAATAGTAACACTGGTCAGCTAATGTTCCAATTAAACACATATCCATCTCAACCGGATACGGCCCCTTTTCAGAAAAAGTGCTTGATCTGTAACCATATATATATATAAATAATATATACATAGTATAGTTGTATAACACATCCAACTATATGAACCATGTATGTGTGGATGTATGTGGTCATTTACCAAGAATAGTAGTTCTTAGCTGGACTGGGGAATAACTCAATCATCCATAACTTGTCTGAATAAGTCTATCAGCTCAAGACAAATGATACATAACCTACATCTCATAAAGAGTTGGGGATGTTCATGCTCACACTATATATGGTTAGTATGACATTATTTCAATATTCTAAATAGTGATTGTGGTGACTCATCCCAATATCCTACCAGTATCACTGGTGTGAGATACCATGAATCCCAACCCAATTTAAAGGAGAATGATTTTCCACCATGATCAACAAATAACATAACATAATCTATAGAATATTTGTAAGTCATGAACATATTTATAATAATTTTAGGATCCATAATTCATTTCCACACATTCTAGAAATTTAATAAGCCCTTATTTAACCAAGACCATCACATTTTACAATAGAATGTATTGAGCATGCTACGATCATTGTAGCCTTATACCCTTTTCAATGCATTTCATTTATCCATTTGTTTATTTTAAATTAAAGAAATTATCAATCACATTCACTTCTATTTAATACCATTCACCAAAGTCATTTTTTAATTAATTTAAAAGGCATGGTCAAACCACCCATTTCAGTTCAAACCTTTTTTATATTTAAGGAATACAAGACATCATGAACAAGAAATTAGAATTTATACCTTCCATCTAATCCAAAAACCAGGGAAATGTATTTAGAAATTCTCTAGGAGGAATATATATGATACTATGGTTCAAATGGTTATTACCAACATGGGTGATCCCATTTATCAAGCATGCCAATCCCTTAGAAGGATCAGGGTTTATTGGTCTTTTATAGAATGGGGGAACCTGCATATCTGTGTATCATTAAGGGATATATTATAAAACTGCATCATAAATAACAATAATAAAAATCATAAGTAAACAGAATCACTAGGAGGACAAACATGATCTACATCATTAAGAACCACTTTGAATTTTTTAAGGCAACACACCTCATTTGAGGGGTTTTTTTATAAAAACATGACATTGTATATCAAAAAATTCATTTATCCCGGTTAAGAATCACAATTTATAATCAAAACTCAATACACTAAATTAAACAATTTAGAAAAGAAACAAACAGCCATTGAAAAAGACTACAAGGAATCACATGGCACTTAAGAGGTGTTGTTATCAACTGGGAATTTGACTACATTGGATAAATCTATTTAAATGATTTGATTCTTTATTAGAAGGCACTATGAGAGTTTTATTATTTTAATATGAGGGTTAAATATAATATGACACATGCATAGGGTGTTCGTGATTGAGGATGACATCCTTAAAAACTATATAATAATGTTCAATAGGTTCATACCAAGGTGTGTGTACAAATTTAATATGATGGAATCTTTTTAAAGAAATATATGGAAAATTATGGTGTGCGGAATAAAACAAATAATCATAAAATGATGGAATCATGAGGAATATGTCATATTCCACCTAAATTGTAGTTAGGGTGTGTCACACATCCAATATCAAGGTCTGATTCTGTTCGGTTTGGAAGAAATTGACAAAATAATTATCCACCCTAAAAGTATGTAAAATTATATTTTACCTTGATAACTGTATCAAGAAGGGATTAAAAGAATAAATATTAAAAAGGAATCTTGACCTTATTGATGTGGATCATTAGATACTGATAGATCGTGAATCAGATGATAAATAGAGGAAAAATATTAAAGCCATGTTAATAGAACTTAAAATATCTATTTGTGTAGGGATATGGACTCACATAAAAGCTCGTGTAAAATTATGAATAGAAAGAAAATAAAATATCATTATGTGAATTTTGATAATTCCCCCAAAAATCTGGCTCGCATGATTTGGATGCACTGTTTATCCATCCTGTGTGCCCACCGTGCGGCACTAATTCTTGAGGAAACCACCTCGCATGGTTTTTCAAGAATGGTTACCCTAAATATTCACCAACTGTGAAATGAATAGGGATTGGGCACTTCTATGTGGAACTAAACACGTGGGTTTGGTGCAATTTTTAGGTAAATGATGCACTAAACATTTAAGGAACATCTTATCCTCTGATCCAGGGTAGCATGACTTGCTGTTGAAGGATGCATGATTTCAGAAAAACAAAGTGCCCTATTTAGACCACCCAAACCATTTATTTTCTTACCCCGATGCTCCTCACACTCTATGATACACCCGAGGGACCTCTTGATCTGTATCCCAATTCCCGAAACAATACATAAGAGTGTTCTAATTCTCTCAATATCATTCTAATGCTATGTTCAAAATAGAACCCATCTAGTAAACACCAATATTTAAATTACCATGTTATTTTTTCATGGATCTAAACATGGGTTGTTACACCATTTAAAATTTCACATTAAATTTAATTAACTTCCTGTTACATGTTTTCATGTTAGTATACCATTAAATTTTTATATCATGATCATTATTTAATTATTTATTTTCTTTATGAAATTTCTTAACATTGTAATTTTCAAAATAAAAATCTAAACATGAATCCAAAAAAAATTTAATTTTATTTCAAAATAATTAATTAATATAAAAATTTGTAGGAGTTGTTAACTTATTAAATATTGAATCATTTACCACACATGTAATAACCATCATGGAAATATTTACTATATCTATTTCAATTCATAAATCACCACTTGTGTTAGCACTATCTTAGAAGTCCCAACCTCCAAACAAAGACTTCTTTTTTCCATTATTCTATTATCATTGTATTTATTTAGATGATTGTGACTTTTAGTCCTTATGTAACTATTATTCCAACACTTATAATAGGTTAATTTTGAAACAACATTATTGTTAGTGATATTACTTTTCTTATTGTCCTTTCTGCACTTCCTCTTGAATTGCCTATTTCCTCCTTTTGTTTTCATGAACTAGAAAAACATATTACGGATGTGTTCCATCTCTTTGTCACATTCATAGAACTCAAATTAAGAGTCATTAGACTGAAAATTATCACTTTTTGATTTTCCAAATACCCAATTTACGGGTTGTTGGTAACAACAACAACACAACTTCCATCATACGCGAGATTTGAATTCTACTGTTCCAAAATAAAAATTCAAAATTCAAAATAGCCACAGGACCCAAGGAGACCTCAACCAACGAGAACCCACAGATTCCAATCTTGTCGCCCACCATCATCATCAATCCAGTACACCTCTTCACCTTCATAAAAAACCTCACTGATGAAGTTAACAACTGGGTGTCCCGAAAACGTATTATCCCCTCCGCAACGAACCCATAAGCCTCCCACAGAAACCACATCTGTTGATCTGAGCCAAAACCATGAAGACGCCCCAGAGGCTGAATCGAGAAATATTATTGATTTGGAAGAGGGGGAAACCAGCGATGACCAAGGGTAGTCCCATACCGACATCGTGATTACACGAAACCATCCTCAAACCATCCATCATCAAGACCACTCTAAAAAACCACAAAACGCCAAGTGCATCACACCATAAGAAACAACACACCCCATAATGACTCACTTCACCAAACACAACAAAAAATTCACCAGAAATAAGAAACCATCTTCTTGACCACCAACCAGAACCAATCAATTTTGGCATAAAAAGATCCACCCAGCAAAGTCGACCAACAGAAAAATCAAAACCAAAAGCTGCAAATGAGGAGCATGAATCACGAACCAGCAACAATTGAGGACCTCCCGAATCGCACCAGAAGAGGACCTTACTAAAGATAGAGTTGTATATCCTGTCACCACCTTCAAACCTGCACACAGAGACACGCCCCTCCAGCACACCCACAACTATCCCAAAGTAGGAAAACAAACCCAGGCCACAGGAACTGAATCACGAACTCCGGACCAACACCGCTCCTCCATGAAAACCCTCATAAGAAAACGATGGGATATTTGAGAGTCATAAACCTTCTTGAAGTCGTAACTGGAAGGGGATGCACACCATGAACTTTCTGAGTAGAGGAGCCGAGGAAAAATCTGATCTATGACGGTGAAGATGAAGGCAGTTTGGGGGAAACCCTATCTTCACGAGGCCCATTACAGGTGCTCTAATAAAATATTCTAGAGCACAAATAAATATTACAATAGATATCCTATAAGATCATCAAAATTATTCCCCTTACACTTATCACTCTCACTGATGGAAATGTTCTATGAATTACATCTCTTGGGAATATATATCATTACTCTTTCAACTAGAGATTTTGTGTCCAGCACTTCTTCAAGAGCACTCAAACAATTGGTCACACTAGTTTAATAATTGAACATATGGTTTATAGATTCTTCATCTCCCATATTGAAGACCTATAATTATTCTTACAGAATTCTAATCATAGATCTCTTTAACTTTTCAGTACCATAATGAGTCACCTATTATATCCTTTATATTCAACGGATTGTCTAACAATATGAAATATTAGTATATACACATATACTTATAGAACAACATAAAATATATTTATATTTATAATTAAAAATATATTTTAGTATGTTATTTCCTACCAGAGTCTTCAGTTAATCCTTCGGTAGATCATACAGATTTTGCATTATAGTCTAGTGATCCACAGTAAATTATTTCAGGTAGGTTTTCATTCTGTCTTTCTTGTATCCAAAGTCACTCCCTTTAAATATAGCTGGTTTTTTTTGGAATCTATACATAATTGGAATTGAGAACTTCCATATTTGAAGAAAACATTTTTGTTGGTCCTTAGACTACTTTTTCTATAATACATGTTATCATATTGTGAAAAATAAGAAGTAGAGATACTAATTTAGCATATACATGTTTTTAATATTAATTTTTTGATATCAGAACTAAATAGTTATCTCCCCACCAATGATACCAATTTATGGATCCTTATTGAGGTTAAATATGAATATATGGGGGTGGATAGTCCTTTTAAAAAATAATGACAAGATACAATCAGAGTTTATAAAATATTAAACTATAGTGAGTTAAGTGTTCATAGGTCAAGATGTAGAAGAAATAAAATGTAAAAGGAAATAAGATTTATAGTGTATTGGATCACAAATATCCTATTCTAGTCCTAAATCTTCATTAATCATTGTGCAGACTAGTACCAAGTATGAACCACACTTTTAAAGGGGTTATAATCTTTTTTTTCAGAACCTACCTTTTAAAAAAATTGGAGGAACAACTTAGCATTCATACATGATAATAACCTTATCTTCTTAGCTGAATTATGATCAGGGAACAAAACCCATTATTTCTTTTAAAATGTTTAATAACAAGAGAAAATAAATATATTGATTTGATGGAATAAATAATAAACATGGCATAAGAAATTTCAAATATAAATAATCAATATTAAACAAATAAAATAAATGTAGGTGATGATCATAATGTTGAAGAATTATAAGCACGATGCTCAATAATCACTTTGAAGGAAAAAGATTTAGATATGGATTACATCATTGATCATAAAATGATTCAATAAGTCATAGAATATCATGAATAACTTTTAGATTAGTAGAAATGTTGATGATATATCACAAATATTTATCTTGAATAATCTTCACGGGTATATTTTTTTATATTTATGATATCTCTAAAATTATTAAAACATAGACCCACTAGTAGTGTGTCTATGTCTAATATATTCACTACACTTATTAGTGTGTGATAATATATTAATACTAATGTTGACTTTATTTCTTAAATTCCAGATAAAAATTATAAAATTACATTACAGATTTATATATCTTCCTGAAATATTAAAATGAAACAATTAAAATTTTTAGATATCCATTTCTAAACGAATCACAATTATAAAACAACTGAATAAATATAATAATTTAGATTATTCATATAGAAAAAAACTATAGGAAAATATATCATGTTATGAAATTTAATCGATATATATAAATAATCATAAATAATGTTATATCTTTTTTTAACAATCAAAATATATATTTCAACCTAAAATAATAAAATGTCTGAAGAAATAATCATTTTTAATAACATTAATTGAAAAAAAAATAAACAAAAACATAACTAACAGTTGATTACTTTTTATGCTAGTGACTAATAGCCTGCCTCTAAAAATAGAGATCAGTGGATCATGACTTACCACTAGAGAAAATAATATTGTCTTATATCCTACTGATGGAAATGTTAAATAGTGGATGAATAGAGCATGAAAGACGATTCCAATTTTCAAGAAAAGATAAATGAATTTAGCCGAAACCAAATAATTTCCATGAAACTTAGTATCCAATGGATTAATATGTAGTAATAAAACAAATTGTTATTATATTTACAATAGTAACTCAGGACTCACCCTTGGTAAAATCTCGTAGTGACCCATGAACAACCATTGGGTTACAATTGTGACTTATTAAAATAATTTTGAGAAAACAGTATGAAACAACATAAGTAGAAAACAACTGAGAAAATATAAAATAGATTAACTCCACAATCATAAAACTACTAGAAACAAATTATTGAAGAACCAAATTAATACATTACAAATATCCGATGGGAAAAATAAAATTTATTGATTAATTTTTTTTATAAAATGATAATGAAAATTAAAAATGACTTTAAAGAGTAAGAAAAAAATGAGTAAAAATAAATAATCCTCATCGAGTAGAAAATAAAAATAATAAAATTTTCAATAATTAGAATGAGGAGGATATCTTGTAATGACCCGGAATGTTTGTGAAAAATATTTTCTTAAAAACCTATGAATTTTACGAGTCCGCGAAAACTAACAGCGCATGATTCTGAGGCCCGTTGTGCCCGAAATCAATTTCTGATGTTTTGTTCGGGTATGTTCAGTAAACGTATGAGCAGGTTTTTATAACAATATATCTGGTGTTCGGAAATGAAATATGAGGTCACTATTGAACTTGCAACACCAGATTTGATTAGGAAGCCTTTCACCTCGACCACAGTTGGTAGAGAATAAAATATAGTTTTTAGGGTTTTATAGAATGATTTAAATAAATAAAGTGTGTGGAATTATTTTTATTGTTTGGTTAAAAACTTCACATGGATGTTGTAGGTGGGACCACCACACCTTAACCTCTCATGAGGGGTTATGGTGGTGGGCCCCGCCCAAACCCAACCTCCAAAAAATGTTTGAAATGGTGGGGACCACCTGGGGATGAAACCCCTTGAACACCCCATTATGGGGGGAGATACATCTTGAGCTCCGTACATAATTGTGCTACCACCCCTCCACCTTAATGGAGCCAAAACACATCATTTATGGTGCCAAATCCTCTATTTGAATTTTGTTCCAACCTCTTGAATTAATTAAGGGGATCCGAGATCATTAAATCAACCAATTTGAATTTTTTGCACAAAAATTTAATTATAGATTAACATAATCTATTATTTGGCGTGGCATATTCATTATGGTGAAAACATAGAAGTAGAGAGAAAAGCTCTCACCATCAAAGAACAAAGAACGCATTCTTCCAACGAAGAATGCCGACAACAATGTCCTTTGACATTCATCCTCGGATCCTACAGATCTGGACTGCCTTCAACAGACCTTCCATCCGCATCTTCGCCAATAAGACGACCCACGATCTCAGGATTGGAAGTGTGCGGTGGATGCGACAAACGTCAATCACCATTGTCTTCTTCTCCCAACTTCATCAACGATCAATGAAAAAAGGTAGGGGTTATTTTCTTTTATGTTCCATGTTATTCTTTCCTATCAAAACGAAGAACAAGGATATGTTTTCTTTTATAAGTGAGGTGTTGATCATCGTTCTCCTACATTGAATAACCAATTTATATCACCCTAAATACGGAGTGTGGGGGCAAAACTAACATGCCTCGACTCCCTTCGTCGATCTATTTTGTGATATCCTTTGGCATGGAGATGAGAAAAAAAAATGTGGAGAAGAAAAAGGTCGTGCTACCCACGGCCTCCGCAACCCTCTCTACCCCCGTGGCATCCCACACGGCCATCGGCTGAACGGGCCCCGGCCGAGCCCCTGTCGGCTAACTCCCGCCCGCTTGCCCGGCCGCCCCCCACCTGCACGTGGGCCTGCCTGGCCACCTAGCATCCTGGCCTCCCAACTGCCAGCACCTCCCGAGCGCCCAGCCTGGCCGCGCAACACCTTGGCTGAACCGGCCCCCAGCCGACCCCCGGCCTCCCGGCCGATCCTGCCTCAACCGGGCCACCTCGGCCTTCAGGAAGAGCTGCCCCGGACCTCACCATCACGGTTCACTTTGGGCAGAGGCACCCTCACATGGAACTGTGGCTGGTTCGTGCCCTCATGGCCAGTCTGTGCCCTAGCGGCCCTCCGCGGGCCCTCGCGGCCTGCTGGGCTGGGCCAAGCAGGCAAGTCTGAACCCAATGGACCGGCCCATCCAACAGGATAGGCTGGACCCAATGGATCAGGATAGGTCAGTTCGACTGGGTCGGCCCAGACAAAGTCCGGTTGGGTCGGTCCGACCGGGTCGGACCGGACATGAGCCCACTACCGACCCATTAAATTCTTTTATCCATATCTTTGGCACCAGATGTCTATTGGACAAACTGTCAGTGGTGCTGGAAAACATAGTGCATGGCGGTCCCTTTGAGTTTACCCCACTAATGTTTTGGGTATATTTGACATGCATTCAGGTTGGATCGAGCACGAATCCAACTACGACCCAAGAACTAAAATGCCAAAAACTCTCAGATCGGGCGTCCGATTGAGCACCATCTGTCATATTGGGTTCCTTTTGTAAAGACGAATATTTTGGATACATCAACATGGGTCATCATGGAAGTTGATTTATTTTCACTTGGCTTGAGGAGCGAACCATCCCGGAATCAAGCATGCTTTGTCTAGAACCCCATGGCTAGTTGGGCTCTAACGACTGTTCCTGAATCCTGTGTGGGTTTGACAGCTCTGACTACTATTCCTAGATCCTATGTGGGTTTAACAGCTCTGGTGACTGTTCTTGGATAATGTGTGGGTATGACAGCTATGTTTACTATTCTTAGATCTAGTGGGGGTTCGACAGCTGTGATACTATTCCTGGATCAAATGTGGGTTCGACAGTTCTGATTTTTGTTACTGGACCTTGTGAGGGTTCGACAGAATAGATGATTTAGTGGCTACATCTAATCATCTCTGACTTTATACAAATGTTGTATACATATTTGAGTTGAGTCAGTAACTTTTGTGTTTCCTCAA
The DNA here is from genome assembly GCA_963277665.1 of Viscum album. Taxonomy (NCBI): domain Eukaryota; kingdom Viridiplantae; phylum Streptophyta; class Magnoliopsida; order Santalales; family Viscaceae; genus Viscum; species Viscum album. The sequence goes on from OY728145.1 coordinate 2,001,200,165, forward strand.
GATTGAGTGGGATTACTTGTTAACTTAGGTATATGTATGGGCATATCTCTATGCAGGGTTATCTATTGATTTCATAATTGGTGTTTATCCTTGTTTTTTTTGTGAGACCTTGAGGGTGTCGGGGTCCCTATTGAGTATCATTATACTCAGCCATGTATGGGCTATGCCCGGACCTCATTGTGTTGGATGCAAACAACATAATGTGATAACTGAGGATGAGTGTACTAGGACTGGACGGTACTCAGATCTGGACCACAGGGCGTGGTAGTACACAGAGGAGACTAATGGACATGGAGTGTTGTAGAGGATATCTGTACCTACCGTTTATGTATGATTTCCCAATGGACGATCCAAGCGTTGTTTTCCCTTTTCCAGTACTTGTACTTTCAGTTTCTTGTACTTTATAGTTGGGCTTGTATTTCCGACCACTTTTACTTTGTGTCACTATTTTGTTATGCATATTTACTTAGTGTTTTTCTTCTAACTTGTACTCTGTGGTGTGGGTTTTCAGGTGATAAAGTAAATGCCTTCCCAGTTTTTTGGATTTATGCCTTTGGTGCTAGTCCCCAGCACTTGGCCTAGGGAAGGTTGGTTTTGAGTAGTCATGGTACCGGCCCCGGGGGATGGGTCATGACAAATTTGAATCAGAGGAGTTGGTTCTACCTCAAAACATAGGACTCTAATATTTTATGTGAAGAAATAGGGAAAAGGTTATTGAGTGTGTATTTTAGTTCCAGGAGTCTAGTGTTGGTGTGACGAACGACGTATCCATACACCAGGACCCCGACTTCTTATTTCTGACTCAGTGCATGAAAACCCTAATTGCGTGTGTTTTTTAAGAGTTTTCATTGTGATCTCTTTGAGTCATCTCACCATGTATTACTTTTTGACCATGGAGGACTTGATTCTTTACAGGATGACTCCACATAGACAGCCATCTAGGGTTCCAGGCTTTGTACGAGATGGAAGCGCACCGAGGGAAGAGGCCTTGGTGTAGGGCCCTATCAAAGCAGAGGCTCTAGTGGTACCACTACCCATTGGGCCACTAATTCCACCATCCCTAGTAGCAAAGAGTGAACAACGCCTTAGCATGTTGCATGAGTTCCACCGCTAGAGGCCGCCCAGTTACAGGGGTGAGATGGACCCGGAGACAACTGAGTATTTGTGGGAGGCTATGGTGGGAGCCTATAGACTGGTAGGGACAAACTGAAGACCTTATGGTGATCCTTGCCTCGGGTATCCTTCAGGTAGTAGCAGGAAGAAGGTGGAGCATGATGCTCCAGGTGCATGATGAGGGGACAATACTATGGGCAAACTTCGAGATCCAATTTTGGGTGGAGATTGTCCCATCCACCCTATGTTTAGTGAATATACAAGAGCTACTTCATATTCAACTGGGTAACAAGATGGTGGCATAATACACAGTGAGGTTCAGTGACCTCACGCACTACTCCAAATATATAGTACGAGACCCATTATTCAGGGCCTAGACCTTCGAGTAGGGGCTCAGGAAATATATTAGGGCATCAATGATCTCCCTCAGCATCCCGACCTAGTCAAGGGTATTATATAAATCCCTCTTAGTGGAGAGATTCCTTGCTGAGTAGTCAACATTAGAAAGACCCACCACTGGGCATCATGTAGTGGAGTTTTCTGCAACTGGTAGCAGATAGATGTCACAGATGTCCAAGAAAACCAGACCATCTAGTGGACAACCTCAGGACTCGAGTACAGTTCTGTGACCCACACGAGACATAGAAATTCATTCTAGAAATAGGTAGTGTTCCACATGTGACATGTAGGGTCGCATGGCTCATGACAATCCAACCAACTGTTCATATGATCAGCAGAAAGTTGAGGGACTTCCCAGGTAGAGGAAGAGGATCGATCGAGGTGGTCCACAAGGAGAAGGCAGACATGGCAGAGGAGTTGGTCGTGCAGCTGGTGGTGGAATATGTTTTGATATGTTTCCACCACCACCACCAGGAAGTCCACCCCGACCACAAAGAGCAGGTGGATAGGCGAGAGCTTAGCTCCAGGTAGTGGAGGCTTATGATCACGAAGCTCCGAAGATGATTTCAGGTATGATCTCTATCTACTCCACCATAGCTCTAGTTCTCATAGACACATGTTCTAGTCACTCTTTCATTGCCACTACCCTCATTCGGATCTCAGAGATTCCGACCGAGCCGTTGGCTCGTTTCTTATGGCTAGAGACTCCTACAGGAGCAAATATGACGATTCTGCCCTGGTGTCGGCAGTGTGAGCTTCCCCTATGTGGAATGAGCTCAGGCTGGGATATCCATGTAGCAGCATAGATGACATACAAAGTCATCTTGGGAATGGACTAGTTATCTACAGTCCATGATCAGATCGAATGTATTTGGAACAAAGTGCGGTGTGTTGGCACAGATTGGACCAGGTTCACCTTCACCGACGAGAAGGGATCCTTTGAAGTATAGTACAAACTTACTCGATGGAGGGTGAAACCGATCACTCATCAGTTGGCTAGAATTACCCTCAGAGCAGTTGATGTGTTGAAACTACTTACCCTATAGTGGTGGAACAGTACGCGGTTTTTTCCCTGACAATGTCCCGGGCCTACCTCCTCGAAGAGAGGTGGACTTCTACATTGTCCTGTACCCAGGGACGGCACCGATATCTACACTAGCATTTCAGATGGCTCCCACGGAGCATCACGAGCTACGGTTACAATTATAGGACATGAATGGGAAGGGATTCATCTAACCTAGTGATTCTCCATGGACATCCCTGATTCTATTCACCAAGAAGGCGAATGGAAGCTTGAGGCTTTTTGTCGACTACCGTCGCCTGAACCAGGTGACTGTGAAGAACAAGTACCCAATCCCGAGGATTGAAGACCTATTTGATTAGCTTAAGGGAGAACCGTTGTTCTCGAAGATAGAATATAGATCCGGCTATCACTAGATCAGAGTTAGAGATGAGGATGTGCAGAATTCGACCTTCAGATGTCGGTACGACAACTACAGGTTCTTGGTTATGCCATTCGGCGTAGCCAATGCATCAGGAGTGTTCATGGGACTGATGAACAGAATATTCCCACCATAACTAGATCTCATTGTCATAGTCTTCATCGATAACATTCTGATATATTAGAATACTAAGGAGGAGCATTCTTACCATTTGTAGGTAGTACTAGGCACACTCTAATAGAACCATCATTATGGAATGTTCTTGATGTGCCAGTTTTTGATCCGAGAGGTTCACTTTCTGGGACATGTCATCTCAGAGGCTTGTGTTGTGGTAGATCAACCGAATATTGAGGTGGTACATGCTTGGGAGCCGCCCATTAGTGTGAATGAGATATAGATTTTCCTCATTTTGGTTGGGTACTAACAAAGTTTCTTATCAGAATTGTCCAGAGTTGCAGCACCACAATCAGATTTGACGAAGAAGGTGAAACACTTTTTGTGGTCAGAGAGATGCCAACAAGGATTTCCGGAGCTAAGGCAGAGGATGACTAGTGCGCCCATATTGGTGCTTCCAGAGGAGGGAATAGGGCACGTAGTCTACTATGAAACATCAGGGACCAGACTCAGGTGTGTCCTGATGCAGGAATGAGCAGTGATCACATATGGTTCCCAGAAGTTGAGACATTAGGATCATAACTACACTACCATGACCTGGAGTTTGCAGCATTGGTCTATTCCTTGACAATGTGGCGATACTATCTGATGGGTGAGCGTTTCACAATCTACTTTGACCACCATAGTCTCAGGTATATCTTCTCTCATAAGGGCCTGAACCTGAGATAGTGGCGATGTCTTGAGTTACTCCAGTACTATGACATTTAGATAGTCTATACTCTTAGGAATATTAATGTTGTAGTATATGCACTTAGCATGAGATTACGTATTCAACTGCTAGGTTAGGTGACAGAGGAGCATATTGCTTTAATGAAATCTTTTTTGGACAGCGATGGAGCAGATTTCCTTCAGTCTCATACAGTCACTCCTCCACTTCTTCAGCATGTCAGGGAGGCACCACATGGAGATGCTGACTACTAGATACGACGTGCTCAGATATCCACAGGGCTCGCACGTGATGGATTTCTTGAAGGTGGGGAGCAAGTCATCCTCTTCAGAGGATGTACTATGTTGCCAGTGTTACTTCAAGAGGGAGTGTTGAAGGAGTTCTACACATCACCTCTACTAATAAATCTTATTGTGGAAAAGATTTACTATGATCATCTACGACAGCACTGGTGGTTGGGGATGAAGAAGGCAGTTGCCGAGTTTGTCTCTCGGTGCGTCACATGTCAGTAAGTGAAGGCAGAGCACCAGGTACCAGCAGGATTGGATTATCCATTATATGTTCCATAATGAAAGCGGTATGAGATATCCATGGACATCATGACAGGACGTCAACGTACATCTTGGGGTCAAAACTTGATTTGGGTGATTGTAGACCGACTCACCAAGTCATCCCACTTCCTACTGATTAGAGAGAAGGTTTTAGTAGAGTGATTGGGAAGCCTTTACGTGCAGGAGATTGTGAGGATACATGGAGTACCTTCTTCTATTTTCTCTGATCATGACACATGGTTTACTTCCTTGAAATGGAATGGGTAGCAACATGATTTTGGGATGCAGCTTCATCTGAGCACTGCCTCCCATCCTCAGATGGATGGTCAGACTGAGCGGACCATTCAAACCATCAAGGACATACTGCTTTCTTTTGTCCTCGACTTCGTTCACAACTTGGAGGATCACTTACCATTAGTGGAGTTTTCATTAATGAATAGATATCACTCCATGATTTGGATGAAACCTTTTGAGGTGTTATATGGGTGACCTTGCAGATCACCCTTATGATGGACTGGCCATTGGGAGTCAGCACTAGTGGGACCAGAGATGGTACGAGCTACCATGGAGAAGGTGCATATCAGCCAGGAGCAGATGAAGACTGCACAAAGCAGACAGAAGTCGTATGCTGATAGTAGATGGAGACCTCTAGAGTTCACGGATGGAGACCATGTCTTTCTACGGGTCTCACCTCGAAAAGGTTTACGAATATTTGGAAGAGGCGACACGTTATCTCCGAGATTCATCGGTCCTTTACAGGTGATCAGTAGAGTAGGCGAGGTGGCTTACCGCCTGGCTCTTCCACCACAGTTGCACCGGGTTCATGACGTCTTCCATGTATCTCAGTTACGGAGATATGTGCATGAACCTTCTCACAAAATCAACAATGGAGAACTATACGTCGACAATGGGGAAACTTTTACAGAGGTCCCAGTAGAGATTGAGGATCGATAGGGGTGGGACCTTCATGGATGGTCGGTACCACTGGTGCACGTTCACTAGCAGCACAGGAATCTCCATGAGATCACATGGGACCAGGAGGCTCAGATACATGCTCAATACACCTATTTTTCCCCTTAGTTCGAGTTGTACCTTACGGGGATGTAAATCCCCGAGGTGGGGAGAATGTAATGACCTAGAGTTTCCGTGAAAAATTGTTTGTTAAATACATGGTAATTTTATGAGTATGCAAAAACTGATGTCACGTGATTTTGAGGCCCAGTGTGCCCAGAATCAATTTCTGAATTATTGTTCAGGTACGTTTTGTATATGTGTGAGTAGGATATTATAACATTAGAACCGGTGCTTGGAATTGAAATCTGAGGGCACCGTAAACTCGCAACGTATGTATTCTCTTAAGAAGACATTCACCTCGTTAGCGGTTGGCCGAGAATAAATGATAGCTTTTGGGATTTTAGAGATTGAATAAAATAAAAATAAAGTGTGTGTATTTATATTTATTTTTTGGTTAAAACCTCAACATGAAAATTTTAGGTGGGACCACAACACCTTAACCTCCCATGAGAGGTTATCGTGGTGGGGCCTACCCAAACCTAACCTCCTCTTCAAGTTTGATATGGTGGGGACCTCCCGAGGTTGAAACCACATGAACTTTCCATTAATTGGGGAGAAACCTCTTAATCTCTCCAATGAATGGTTCCATCACCCCTCAACCGTAATAGAGCCATCACACAACATTTGTTGTGCCAAATCCTCCATTTGAATTTTGTGTTAACCTCTTGAATTAATTAAAGGTAGTAAAATTAATTAGTTCGCCCATTTTGAATTTTCCGCCAACAAATTAAATAATAGATAATCATAATATATTATTTGTCTTGGCATATTTGTAACACCCCAAGATTTCATAGTGTGTTATTCCTTGAAAATAATTCAATAACTTCCACTACACACAACACCGAGTTCAAGCACATCATGACATACCAAACTAGTCGTTATGAATAGGAATACCTAAATTTTGTAATTTTATAAATTCTATCTCTAAAATTGGACTTCATTTTTGGATTCTGAATATCAAAATTATCTTAGGGTGAAATTTTGGTACTTTTCGGATAACTTTAATATTTTGATGAATAGTGAAAATTACTAAATTTTAATTAAAAACAACTTTTTTAATCAAAATAATTAATAGTGATAAATTATGAATTTGATTGGTTTTAAAGAATAAATAGAATATATTTTTACAATTTTTTCCAATGGTGTTCATTAGAATTAATTTCACATTCAAATTGGACCTAAACAATTGTCAATCTTTTGATATATATTGTTTCATAAAAACACGCTATTTGTTATGACAGCGGGAATTAATTATAAAATTAATTAATGAAACTTATGTAACACCCTGAGATTTTATGAAAAATATTCTTTTTAATTTCACTAATGTCTTGTGTTGTACGCTACACCAAAAGGAGCTTGAACAACACGCATCGTTGACTGGCCTTGCATTACACGCAATCGCAACCTTCCTCGATAGTGTGTGTGGTACGCAATACTGAGTTTCACGAAACAAAGATATGCTTTAAAATATTATTAAAACTAGCCGTTATGAATAGTAATAACCACTTTTTGAAATTTTGTAAATTTTATTTTTCAAAATGGAATTCATTTTTAGATTCGGAGTATCGAATTTAGCCTAAGGTGAAATTTTGGTTCTTTTCGGATAACTTTCATATTCCGATGAATAGTGAAAATTTCTAAATTATAATTAAAAACAACTTTTTTAATCGAAATAATTAATCGTGATAAATTATTAATTTGAGTGGTTTTAAAGTATATTTAGAATATATTTTTACAATTTAATACAATGTTGGTCATTGGTTGTAATTTCACATTTAAACCAGACATAATCAAGTGTCAATCTTTTGATAGATATTATTTTTTAAAAACACGCTATTTGTTTTAACAGCGGAATTTAATTATAAAATTAATTAATGAAACTTATATGTTATGAATTTGGTAAAATATACTTCATTTTTGAATTCGGAATATGAAATATAGCTTAGGATGAAATTTTGGCATTTTTCTGAAAAACATCAATTTTTGATGAATAGTGAAACTACTAAGTGGTAGTTAAAAACTGAATTTTTCATAAAACATAATTTTACCGCTTCTGTGAATGGAATTTCAAAAATCCGAGAGACACGGTTGATGTCAGTAAGTAAAATGTGGTTCAATGAGATGAAAATAATTTTTGCTGAATAGTAACTATTTACTTTTATTTACCACGGTTAAAAGTAAATAGGGTAATTAAGGGTAAGAATGATATTGATATTACCCTAACACATGTCCTAATTCTATTGGACAAGTGTATCTCGACCAAAAACAACCTTAAGTGTTAAATATTATCATTTAGACCCACTTGGATTAGATTAGGACATTTATTATTATTTAATTCAAAGAATAGTTAAAAGAGTTAAAATCAAAGTATATTTACTAAAACATTTTTAATATAGTGTTATAAATAAGATAAATTCGATTTTAAATATTCATTATAAAGATAAAAAGATTTCCTACATGATGGTATTTTATTTATAATTTTTAGACATTAAATAAGTTTATTTATTTATGACACAATTATGATTTAGTAATTATCTTATTTATGAAATATTCACATGATTGATGTTATAAACACCAAAATAAATTAAATTTGAGACTTTTTATGAATTCAAATTATTTTCTAGGTTACTATGATATATTAGTGTTGATTTAATAAACTTGGTTCGAACATATAATTCTGTTATGACTTTCCCAAAAATTATATATCAAATAGTTTCAAAATTGACACAAAATAGTTTTTAAATCAAATATTATATTATTAATTGTTATTTTATTCTTAAAAATCTAAGGTTCGGCCCAATGACATAGATAAGGATATATGTATTAGTAATAGACAATTTGGGGTTCGTTTGGCATGTTATAGTAAGAGTATTAACCATATAGTGAAAGAAAACAAAAAGACACGGTAAAAGTTAAATTATTTAACTTAGAGTTAAATCTAATTGATAAGTTTAACATAATTCCCTAAACTTGTTTAAATCTTATTGGCTGATAGGATTTCGACCCATCCCCACTTTAGCTTCGAAATAAGACCCTTTGGAACCATTATAAACCGATTTTGACTTTAATATAAAATAATATTTTGAGATATTCCTAAGGTGCCCCTCTCCTCCCTTATAAAAGGGTACCTCTTCCCCCTCCTCCTCACACCAAATTGAGCACTCAAGCTCGGCCAACCCCTGCCATTTTCTCCTCTCCACTTCCCTAGAATAATCCTAGAGGTCCTGGTCTTCTTCAAACACCAATATTAGTTCCCTAAGTGGAGGATTCAAAGAAGCGTTCCAAAGAAGAGGTAATATCCATTACCGATCTTTTCAATTTCATTCTTCTTCAACTTCTTCTTCTTTAGTTGTTTCATGATAAAGTAATAACATCAGTATTACTTACATACTGATATGTTATTATAAATATGAAACAGCCCTAATTCACCTTTTATCCATCCTACGGAAAAATGAAATCACCGCGCGTGCGTACGTACGGAATACCGTCTCCACGCCGTGGTGTAATCTATTTTCCACCACCACCTTACATGGATGGGTATAATGGTGTAATGAATAACTATAAATAGTTATTACAACATCATATTGATTATGATATATTGTATAATCCACTCCAATTCAATTCAATAATTATGGAAATGATATCATCGCTCGTGTGTACATACGGACTACCGTCTCCACGACGCGATGAGATTCATTCTTAATAATTAACCATTCATGAATGATTATAAAGTATATATAATAAGTACTAACGAAATATATGACCTAATAATGATACTGGAATTATTTATATTTATATGTATGTCATCTACTTAATTCCATTCAATTCAATAAGGAAACGAAAACATCGTTCATGCGTACGTACGGACTACCATCTCCATGAACGGTGTATTTCATTCCATTTACTGATTTATTATATATGTATATTATGAATATATTTATATATAAATCATGTTTTATATTCTGGAATTAAGTAATCATGATCTAAGTAATCATATGAATAATTACAAGTTAAAAACATGAACGACAAATGAGACGATTTTACCCAAATCGCTACATTAACATGAATTTACAAAAGAACGGGTAATATAAAGTAATAAGTGGACCATATATGATATAATAACAATGAATAGGATTCTAAAATTAGTCAATACCATGATTTAAATCATTATACAGGAGGTTCAGACACTTACAAAGCAAGTCGGACATAAGGTAAGGGAAATATCACAATCTCATTTTTATCCGAGATTGTTTATTCGTAAGTATTTACTGGGGTGTATTTTATCATCCACATCCATGTTTCATGAATATGTAATATTATTTCCATCCACCAACAATTGTTTAAAACCAATTTTACCCTTCGATGAGTTTTTAGTAAATGATATGAAAGGAATCTTTTGTCGTTTTTTGTACGAGGTACTTTTTGACTTTTCCAACAAAAGTACGAAGAATGTTTTTTTTAACTTATACGGCATGAATGGATTTCTAAAACATTATTTCCAAGAATCTTCCTTTAGAAGTATTCAAGTTTATTTTTAATCAACTTCTTTTAGTTTAAAATTTTATGACATGTTAAGAAAGGAAAAGTGTTTTTGAAGTAGAAAGGATATTTTCCTCAAGAATGAAGTTCAAGTATTTTATCAAAATAATTTTCCATCTAAGATAATAAAAGGGTTCTGTTTTTATCCCTATTATAACATGGATTTGATTATGTTGTGATGGAAACATTTTTATGAATTCCTTTATCTTATATGAATTTTTTTATGATGTCATGTTGTTTAAGAATCCCATTTTTATTACATGGGTTATGCGATGATGTATGATTTATGATTATGTGGCACACATAAGAAAGGATTCATTATAAGATGGGTGGGACCTATATCTCCCTCCAATGGATTTGGTAAAGATTTTATATCTCATGAGATAGACATGGCTGAAATGGTAGGTTATACCGGTTCAGTGAAACAGGACTGAAACGAGGGTTACTCGATTCAGAAAGGGACTTTGTCCACTAAGATAGTCTTGGCAATGAGTCTTGACTAACAATAAATGATTCTCTATGATTATGTGTGTATGCCACAATGATTCATTTTTTATGTTATTATTATTGGGATTTCATTTCACTACTATGATTTATCCCATGTTATGAAATTATGCTCTCTTTTGCAGGTTAAGATTTCCAAAAGTTATGTTCTTATGAATATGATGTGAATGATTTTTCTTTTGTATACCCTTACTGAGCATTTGAGCTCACCCTTTTATGTTTTATTTTCCCCAGGATATAAAGAATGGTTTTAGGTAAAAAAAAAGGGAAGATCTTTATGGGAGATATTGAAGATCTTTCACCTCGATTATAAGATTACGTTCCGAGTTTCCAAAGACATTAAACTATTACGATCCTTGTGTGTGTGTTTTTGTTATGTAATAAGTATTCTGCAAATGTAATCTAATATCCATGTACGTCAGGCTTCGGGTCGTTACAGTTGGTATCAGAGGAAAGGTTTAGTCAACCTTTGGAAACTAGGATGCGAAAACGTTAGTGAGGTCCCTAGAGATATTTCTACGGTATGTCTAGGGATGTCCCTAAGGTTAAGTATACGTATAGGTTATAGTACTAGAATTATGCTAACGATCATAGAATTAAACCTAAGATGTTTGATATTGAAGGTACTCCCCCTTTATTATGTTGTTTTCCCTAGAATGATTTTTGCCTCTCACACTATTCTTTTTGGGTTTTAGACGATGGCTGTAACCTGAAGGAACCGTGTTGATCAATGCAACGGACAATGCAATGATTGCCCTCCTGAACAAACAAATGTTATGGGAGATGGAGTGCAAAATCTTATTGCTATACTTACACAAGCTATGAATCATTCTGGACTTCCAAATGAGCAGAGGAGGGAACAATATTCTATTGAGTCCTTCATGAGGCAACGTCCACCTTCTTTCAGTGGGTCTTCTGATCCACTTGTTGCTGAACAATGGATCAGTACCACTGAAAAGATATTTTCAGTTCTTCAATGTTCTGAGCATGATAAAGTCATCTTAGCAGTATATCGTTTGGAAGGTGAAGCTGATCAATGGTGGAATCTTATCAAGAATACAAGTCAAAGAGATGAAATTGAGTCCATGGTATGGGACGAGTTCAAGAACTTATTTTTCAATAAGTACTTCCCTCGTATTCTTCGAACAAAGATGGAGAAGGAGTTTCTTGAACTAAAGCAAAATGATGATGAATCTGTTGGTATATACGAAGCGAATTTTACAAGACTTGCAAGGTATGCATCTGGAATTATCATCCAACCTGAAAGTAAAGTTGATCGATTTTTCAGTGGCCTCAAACGAAGTCTTCGAAGGGCATTAGCTATAAGAAACTTCAGTAGCTATGAAGAAATTGTGCATTGTGCTATCAAGGTAGAAATTGAAGTTGGTATTACATATCCATCTCATGGTTTTGACAAGAAACGAAAGATGGAGTTCAAGGAGAAATCTCAGAATAATGGTGAAAAGAAGATGAATGTTTCCTTATGCACAAAGTGTGGAAAGAAGCATGGTGGAGATTGTCTTAAAGGGACTAGAAAATGTTTTATGTGTGGTAAAGAAGGTCATCGAGCAGCTGAGTGTCGAAGTAATGGAAAAAGGGTTTCTAATGATGTGAATAATGAAAACACTGCAGAGAACGCACCACCAACACTTCAATGCTTCAAGTGCAAGGAAATGGGGCATTATGCTAATAAATGCCCTAATCCAAGGGTTAGTGATGATCAACATGACCAACCACTGAAGGCAAAGGACAAAGAGAATTCACATGCGATCACTATTGGCAATGTTGAATATGACAACGATGTGGTGGAATGATTAAGTGTTTATGTAATGGGATTCCAAAATAATTTTGTATCATTGAGTATTGCAATATTTATTGATGTGGTATTCAAAGTGATTGAGATATTTTTTTTGGAAATAAGATGATATGCGCATAATGAAGGGAAAACGAGAAAATGAAATGTTTAACAGTATTCATGAGCTCATGATTGATATAATGACTAAGTGATATCATTGTTTGAGTATATAGAATTTTGAGGATTTTGGTATGTGGAAAGTGTTAAATTTTAACTGCATTCATGTTTTCACTAAGGTATTCAAGAGAATACATGATTAAGGCCTTTGAATTTTTGGAATGTGACCAACAAGACATATATATGGGGATTAACGATAGTATTAAATATCTGGTAATCGTTTTCACTATATTATGAGAGTGGACTGCAGTATTATGGATAAGCCTAAAGATTAGAACGGATTATGTTGGACATAAGTTAGTATTGTTTAAGGATAGAATATTTTCGATATTATTAATGGGATGTTATAGTATTATAGTTTTAGAAAAAGGACAACCTGCAGGACGGGCGACAACCCATCGCTTCGGACAAGGCTGTGGGAATCGAACCCACAACCGAAGTGCGACTGGCCTTTATCACCTACCACTGGCCTACAGGAAGTCCCTGTTTAGTAGAAACTAGTTTTATTTTATTAAGCGGTATGATATACGAAGTATAAGTTCATTTTTGGAACCATATACGATTAATCTAACCATAAGATGAACTTATAACTTTTCGAACCTTTTGTTTGAGACATATGGAATGACCCGTCATTCTATCACATGATCTGCTAACACTTCACGAATAACAAATTCAACTTCATTTATTTAAGAGATGAAGTAGAAATTGTTCAAGGCACGAACAACAGTGAGATTTTACCAAAATAATGTAAGTATTTATTCTAATTCAAACTTTTCAACTTTAGGGAAACAATCTTGAAAACCAAAAATGTTGTCCTAGTTCTCTTATACCTGATGAATCAGATGGTACCTTATATCACCAAAAATCTATGGATTTGTGATTACTGGCTTTTCTATATCCATGTTCTCTACCACTCTCCATCAGAACATGATGGTTAGATTTCTCTTCCATATCCATATTTTCACCTATGTGGAAACCCAGTGATTAGTTTATTTGGGTAACCGTTAAGTTTCATACTTTTGTTTTAAAATATTGGTTTTGGTATTCCTTTTTACGATGTGGGTTTCTATTAAATAAACTTTCTAATAATAAACCATTTATAACCCCAACGAATTTCGAGGGCGAAATTCATTTTAAGGGGGGTAGAATGTAACACCCCAAGATTTTATGAAAAATATTCTTTTTAATTTCACTAATGTCTTGTGTTGTACGCTACACCAAAAGGAGCTTGCACAACACGCATCCTTGACTTGACTTGCATTACACGCAATCGCAACCTTTCTCGATAGCGTGTGTGGTACGCAATACTGAGTTTCACGAAACAACGATATGCTTTAAAATATTATTAAAACTAGCTGTTATGAATAGTAATAACCACTTTTTGAAATTTTGTAAATTTTATTTTTCAAAATGGAATTCATTTTTAGATTCGGAGTATCGAATTTAGCCTAAGGTGAAATTTTGGTACTTTTCGGATAACTTTCATATTCTGATGAATAGTGAAAATTTCTAAATTATAATTAAAAACAACTTTTTTAATCGAAATAATTATTAGTGATAACATATTAATTTGAGTGGTTTTAAAGTATATTTAGAATATATTTTTACAATTTAATACAATGTTGGTCATTGGATGTAATTTAACATTTAAACCAGACATAATCAAGTGTCAATCTTTTGATAGATATTGTTTCTTAAAAACACGCTATTTGTTTTAACCACGGGATTTAATTATAAAATTAATTAATTAAACTTCTATGTTATGAATTTGGTAAAATATACTTCATTTTTGAATTCGGAATATGAAATATAGCTTAGGATGAAATTTTGGCATTTTTCTGAAAAACATCAATTTTTGATGAATAGTGAAACTACTAAGTGGTAGTTAAAAACTGAATTTTTCATAAAACATAATTTTACCGCTTCTGTGAATGGAATTTCAAAAATCCGAGAGACACGGTTGATGTCATTAAGTAAAATGTGGTTCAATGAGATGAAAATAATTTTTGGTGAATAATACCTTTTTACTTTTATTTACCACGGTTAAAAGTAAATAGGGTAATTAAGGGTAAGAATGATATTGATATTACCCTAACACATGTTCTAATTCTATTGGACAAGTGTATCTAGACCAAAAACAACCTTAAGTGTAAAATATTATCATTTAGACCCACTTGGATTAGATTTGTACATTTATTATTATTTAATTCAAAGAATAGTTAAAAGAGTTAAAATCAAAGTTTATTTACTAAAACATTTTTAATATAGGGTTATACATAAGATAAATTCTATTGTAAATATTAATTAGAAAGATAAAAAGATTTCCTACATGATGGTAATTTATTTATAATTTTTAGACATTAAATAATTTAATTTATTTATGACACAATTATGATTCATTAATTATCTTATTTATGAAATATTGACATGATTGATGTTATAAACACAAAAATAAATGTCATTTGAGACTTTTTATGAATTCTAATAATTTTTTAGGTTACTATGATATATTATTGTTGATTTAATAAACTTGGTTCGAACATATAATTCTGTTATGACTTTCACAAAAATCATATATCAAATAGTGTCAAAATTGACACAAAATAGTTTTTAAATCAAATATTATATTATTAATTGTTATTTTATTCCTAAAAATCTATGGTTCGGAAAAATGACATAGATAAGGATATATGTATTATTAATAAACAATTTGGGTTCGTTTGGCATGTTATAGTAAGTGTATTAACCATATAGTGAAAGAAAACAAAAAGACACGGTAAAAGTTAAATTATTTAACTTAGAGTTAAATCTAATTGATAAGGTTAAAATAATATCCTAAACTTGTCTAAATCATATTGGTTGATAGGATTTAGACCCATCCCCACTTTATATTCGAAATAAGACCCTTTGGAACCATTATAAACCGATTTTGACTTTAATATAAAATAATATTTTGAGATATTCCTAAGGTGCCCCTCTCCTCCCTTATAAAAGGGTACCTCCTCCCCCTCCTCCTCACACCAAATTGAGCACTCAAGCTCGGCCAACCCCTTCCATTTTCTCCTCTCCACTTCCCTAGAATAATCCTAGAGGTCCTGGTATTCTTAAAAGACCAATATTAGTTCCCTAAGTGGAGGATTTAAAGAAGTGTTCCAAAGAAGAGGTAATGTCCATTACCGATCTTTTCAATTTCTTTCTTCTTCAACTTCTTCTTCTTTAGTTGTTTCATGATAAAGTAATAACATCAGTATTAATTACATACTGATATGATATTATAAATATGAAACAACCCTAATTCACCTTCTATCCATCCTACGGAAAAAGGAAGTCATCGCGCGTGCGTACGTACGGATTGCTGTCTCCACGCCGTAGTGTAATCTATTTTCCACCACCACCTTACATGGATGGGTATAATGGTGTAAATAATAACTATACATAGTTATTACAACATAATATTGATTCTGATATATTTTATAATCCACTCCAATTCAATTCAATAATTATGGAAATGATATTATTGCTCGTGCGTACGTACGGACTACCGTCTCCACGACGCGATGAGATTCATTCTTAATAATTAACCATTCATGAATGATTATAAAGTATATATAATAAGTACTAATGAAATATATGACCTAATAATGATACTGGAATTATTTATATTTATATTTATGTCATCTACTTAATTCCATTCAATTCAATAAGGAAACGAAAACAGCGTTCATGCGTACATACGGACTACCATCTCCATGAACGGTGTATTTCTTTCCATTTACTGATTTATTATATATGTATATTCTGAATATATATATAAATCATGTTTTATATTCTGGAATTAAGTAATCATGATCTAAGTAATCATATGAATAATTACAAGTTAAAAACACGAACGACAAATGAGACGATTTTACCCAAAACGCTAAATTAACATAAATTTACAAAAGAACGGGTAATATAAAGTCATAAGTGGACCATATATGATATAATAACAATGAATATGATTCTGGAATAAGTCAATAACATGATTTAAATCATTATACAGGAGGTTTGGACACTTACAAAGCAAGTCGGACATAAGGTAAGGGAAATATCACAATCTCATTTTTATCCGAGATTGTTTATTCGTAAGTATTTACTGGGGTGTATTTTATCATCCACATCCATGTTTCATGAATATGTAATATTATTTCAATCCACCTACAATTTTTTAAAACCAATTTTACCCCTCTATGAGTTTTTAGTGAAGGATATGAAAGGAATCTTTTGTCATTTTTCGTACGAGGTACTTTTTGACTTTTCCGAAAAAAGTAAGAAGAATGTTTTTTTAACTTATAAGGCATGAATGGATTTCTAAAACATTATTTACAAGAATATTCCTTTACAAGTATTCAAGTTTATTTTTAATCAACTTATTTTAGTTTAAAAGTTTATGACATGTTAAGAAAGGAAATGTGTTTTTGATGTAGAAAGGATATTTTCCTCAAGAATGAAGTTCAAGTATTTTATCAAAATTATTTTCCATCTAAGATAATAAAAGGGTTCTGTTTTTATCCCTATTATTACATGGATTTGATTATGTTGTGATGGAAACATTTTTATGAATTCCTTTATCTTATATGAATTGTTTTATGATGTCATGTTGTTTAAGAATCCCATTTTTATTACATGGGTTATGCGGTGATGTATGATTTATGATTATGTGGAACACATAAGAAAGGATTCATTATAAGATGGGTGGGACCTATATCTCCCTCCAATGCATTGGGTAAAGATTTTATATCTCATGAGATAGACATGGCTGAAATGGTAGGTTATACCGGTTCAGTGAAACAGGACTGAAATGAGGGTTACTCGATTCAGAAAGGGACTTTGTCCACTAAGATAGTCTTGGCAATGAGTCTTGACTAACAAGAAATGATTCTCTATGATTATGTGTGTATGCCACAATGATTCATGTTTTAAGTTATGATTATTGGGATTTCATTTCACTACTATGATTTATCCCGTGTTATGAAATTATGCTCTCTTTTGCAGGTTAAGATTTCCAAAAGTTATGTTCTTATGAATATGATGTGATTGATTTTTCTTTTGTATACCCTTACTGAGCATTTGAGCTCACCCTTTTATGTTTTATTTTCCCCAGGATATAAAGAAAGGTTTTAGGTAAAAAAAGGGAAGATCTTTATAGGAGATATTGAAGATCTTTCACCTCGATTAGAAGATTACGTTCCGAGTTTCCAAAGACACTAAAATATTACGATCCTTGTGTGTGTGTTTTTGTTATGTACTAAGTATTCCGAAAATGTAATGTAATATCCATGTACGTCAGGCTTCGGGTCGTTACAACTTATATGTTTATAATTTTGTAAAATATACATCATTTTTGAATTCGGAATATCAATTATAGCTTAGGGTAAAATTTTGGCATTGTTCTGAAAAACTTCAAATTTTGATGAATAGTGAAACTACTAAGTGGTAGTTAAAAAAATTGAATTTTTCATAAAACTTAATATTACCGCTTCGGTGAATGGAATTTATAAAATCCAAGAGACACGGTTAATATCAAGAAGTAAAATGTGGTTCAATGAGATGAAAATAATTTTTGGTGAATAGTAACTTTTTACTTTTATTTACCACGGTTATAAGTAAATAGGGTAATTAAGGGTAGAAATGATATTAATATGACCCTAACACATGTACTAATTCTATTGGACTCATGTATCTCGAAAACAAACAACATTAGGAATAAAATATTATCATTTAGGTCCACTTGGCTTAGATTAGGACATTTATTATTATTTAATTCAAAGAAGAGTTAAAAACGTTAAAATCAGAGTTTATTTACTAAAACATTTTTAATATATGGTTATACATAAGATAAATTAGATTTTAAATATTCATTAGAAATCTAATACAATTACCTACATAAGGATAGTTTATTTATAATTTTTAGACATTAAATAAGTTAATTTATTTATGACACAATGATGATGCAGTAATTACCATAATAGTGAAAAATTAAAATATTTGATATTATAAATACCCAAAAAAATATAATTTGAGACTTTTCATGAATTAAAATAATTTTATAGGATAATATGAAATATTAGGATTTATTTAATTGGCTTTTTGCGAAGTAATAATTCTTTTATGAGTTTCACAAAAATCAACTACTAAATAGTGTCAAAACTGATATAAAAGAGTTTTTGAAAATAATATTATATTATTAATTCATATTTAATTCCTAAAAATATATGGATCGGCCAAGAGACTTATATAATCATAGGTGTATCATTAATGGACTACTTGGGGGTCTCTTGTATGTATATAGTACTTTTATTAACTATATAATATAAACATACAAAGTGACATGGTAAATGTCAAACTAATTAACTAAGAGTTAAAACTAAAAGATAAGGATAATATAGTAACCCAAACCTATCTAAATTCTATTTGTTGAATGGTTTTAGATCTATACACACCTTAAAGGTTGAATAAATCACTTTGGAGCCTTTAGAAACCGAATATGAATTTATTATAAATTAATATTTATAGCTTTTCCAAAGGTGCCCCTCACCCCTATTATAAAAGGGCACTCCACCTTCTCATTACTTCACACTTCAAAGCCTTTTGGTTCGGCCAAAATCTGCCCCAATACTCTCCCAACTTCCCTCACTACATCCTAGAGGCCTTAATTTGATGAGAAAGCCAACCTATAGAGCCCTTTTGATCAAATCAAAAGGAAGAACCCGAAGAAGAGGTAATGATTTCACCACCCTTTTCAAAGTTCCATTCTTCTTCCACTTCTTCATTCATTGTTATTACCATTATAAAATAATAACTCCAGTATCTTATATATAATTTTATGTTATTTTAAATATGTTACAACCATATTCAGTATTCTATCCACCTTTTGGATAACATGTCACCATACGTGCGTACGTACGGTTTACCGTCTCCACGTCGTGGTGTAATTGTTATTCAATATATTATTATTTGAGGGGTATAATAATGATGTGTAACTCATGTAAATAATTAATATAACATGTTATTTATTCTGTATATATGATATAAAATCCATTTATATATTATTTTAATATCAAAAGAATGATATTGTCGCTCGGGCATACGTAAGGACTACCGTCTCCACGACCACGATGAGATTCATTCTCCATCGTATCCATTCAAGTATAATTATGATTTTATGACTTAAAAATTATGTTTAAGGACTTTATATAATTCTGGATATGAATAAATACAACCAATCCATTACAAACATGTCTTACGTAACAAAAAATATAAAATAAAACGAGTAAGTTACCACCCGAAACAACGATAATACTAAGATATTATTAACAAAGCAATGTTAAAAGATCATATATGATATCATATTAATGTATATTATTCTTGTATAATTTAATAACAATTATTTCACCATTATAAAGGAGGTTAACGTACCCCAACCAAGGAAAAGTACAAGGTAAGGGTTTATTTCACAATCTCTTCATTATCCGAGGTTGTTTATATGTAATAATCTGCTGGGATCTCTTTATCGTCCACATCCATGTTTCATAAAAATGTATTTCAAAACACTTTTACTATTTAAAAGAATATGGGTTAAAGTCATTTATACCCTTCTTTGAGTTTTTATAAGTGGTTAATAAAGGAATCTATCAGTCGTTTTCCAAACAAGGTGCTTTTTAACCTTTTCGACAGAATTAAGGTAAGAATGTTTTTTTAACTTATACGGCGGGTTCGGTTATATTCCGCCATAATAAAATCGTCAAAGATTCCCTTAGAATCTTATAAGAATATTTTCAAAGTAAATTTTGTATTTTATAATTATGTGACTTTTAAATGTTTTCAAAATGAATTTTTTTAGAAATTTTGAAAGGTACTCTTTATCAAGATCACAATTTTAAAGGTTTTATAGATTTATCTTTCTAAATATTTTTAATTAATGTCCATGTTTTCAAAAAGATTTCAATGATTTATTTATATGGACATGAAGGTTTTGAAATGATATTTCTTTTCAAAAGTTTCAAAGAGTTATGGGACACTTTGATTCAAAAATCTCTTTTAAATTACTTCCTTTATAAATGCGTGACTTTTCAATGATTTTGAGAAAAGAGATATTTCCCTCAAATTGTTTTGATTTCATCTATGTCAACATCCTTTGATAGATTTTAAGCTTATTTGAAGTTGATTTATTATGATACAAAACTTCTATATTATATTGAAGGTTTTGTGATATGTTTGACTTTGGATGTGCTATTTTTATACCATTCATGGTTTATGGTGAAAATATTTACATTTTGTATGCTAGTTTTAATATGAATGTTTATTTTATGTTTTAATCTTTTCATATGGGAATGAATTGGACTTAATATGTGATTGGTGGAGCCCGCTATAGCTCCTCGATGCATCGGTAGGTCTCATTAGACAAACTAGTGTCTTGGCACAAGACCTTGGCAAAATCTTATTTGTAGTCTTGGCACGAGGCCTTGGCTATGTGGTTATGATAGTCTGACATTATGCATTCCATCATTATGAAAGTGGTCATTGATATTGCATGTGATTTTTCGATTAATAGAATATCCATGTGAATAATTAAATGGCATTATTTCATTTTACTTTTGTCGTACTATGTTGAAGTTCATGTTTAAAATGCTTTTGTTTTAGTTATACATTGCTTTAAATGTTTATTCTTATTTATAAAAGTTTCCGCTATATTGTTATCCTTACTGAGCATTTGAGCTCACCCCTTTTCTATGTTTTATTTTTCCCAAGAAGTGAAGAAGCAATTTATGAATGACCTGCAGGGATATTATGTGGGGATATGAGTGTGGAATATGGAGACAATATGTTGTTGTAGTTGTTTTTCACTTTATGATGTAATGTAAGACTTATGAATATATCTAGTGTTTCCAAGGCTACTAAACCAATCGGTTTTTCGAGATTTGATCTTTCTTGTTATCATGCCAATGTTATGTAATAATGCACCGACTCTGGGTAATTGGGGTCGGGGCGTTACAGTTGGTATCAGAGGAAGTTTAGTACAAACCTTGGAAGCTAGATTTAGATAAAATCTGATTAGAGCACGTACACCTAAGTTGAAATTTGAGTATTAGTATAGAAGAACTTTCAAGAATTTTGGTATTGTAGAGATTTTGTGAGTTTTCTGAGAAATACATCTATGTCTGGATACGAGCAGGTAGAGGCGGCTCTGGCACAAATGTACCTAGGGTTAAAACCCGAAAACACCGCTTTGATCTAGACTCGAACAGGAACTGGTGCACGACAACGGGTCTTGCTGCATTCTTGGGTATGACACTCCCGGGGGATATGCTTAGGATAATTTTCATTTTCTTTACAAACCATTATTCAGGGTTTGTGAGTATATAATTCCTCAAAGGAGACATTTTTATGATTATGGATTATATCCATAAACTATTTAATTTATGTTATGTGTTTTACAAGTTTGGGATTAGGTATGGTTATTCATAAACTAATCTAGTGTATGCCATTGTTTAGAAATGGCTCCCAGTAGAAGGAATGATAACTCCAGCAATGCACATGATACAAAGAGAAAGAAGGATCATATCTTTCATGGTCTTAAGCCATAATTTATAAGATAAATAGTCTCCCATGTATTATCATCATATGAAGAAATAATATCATGTGTTGATAAGATATGTAAAGTGTTTACTGAGTCCAATGGCTTTGAAGGGAAGCAGGAGTAGAAAAGGATGGAAGAGAGAATGATGGATAAAGGGAAGAGGGAAAAGAAGAATTTTCCCATATGTGATAAATATGGGAAGAAACAACTTGGAACTTGCCTGAAAGGAATGGGAGTTTGTTATAAGTGTGGAGGAAAAGGGCATAAAATACGTGACTGCAAGGGTAAGAAAATGGGTTCAAATGTACAATACTTCATTTGAAAGGAGATTGGACACTACACGAACCTATGTCCCAGTCATCAGGATATGCTGCAAATGATGCTATTGGATAATAATCATGTTATGATTCTACCACAAATGAAGAGGAATGATTAGAGTTCGTATGTTGATTATGTCAATTGAGTGTTTTATCAACAATGTACTTGTTATAATAATTATGGAGTATATTAGGATTGTACTATAGTACTATTTCATTAAGGACTTGAGATTGTGTGGAACAAAGAAATGTGACTCAATAGCATGAAAACTTTTTGGAAAATATATGGTTGAGATAATAATAAACCATAATATAGTTCTGATACCAAGGTAGTGATTAAGGAATAATACATGATTGATTTGGATAAATTATATTGGATATTTTTGACTAACTTGAAACTGATTAATGATTTGTATATTCCATCATTGTTTGGGTTAAAACATTTTTGTATTGAAGGCGTATATCTATTATTCTTTAAGAAATAAGAGATCATGAATGTAATCAATAAGGTTTTATGGTAATTCAGGATGTTGCGGTGTTTTAAAATAATACATGATGAAGGTGTTCACATGTTATTACGCGGAAAAAGGATATTTATTGTGTTTACCTTCCTTATAAATTATGGACTGAAGTATTTTGGATAGTTCTAGTTTGTATTATTTTGGATTTCCATAAAAGGACAACCCGGAAGTCGGGCGGCCACGCGTCGCGTCCAGCAATGCCGCGAGACTTGAACCCACAACCGAAGGGCGATAAGGGTGTATCACCTACCACTGACCCATGTGATGTAATGGATTGAATAATGTCATTTTATTTAATGGTTCCGCTAGATGAATTATAAATTCATTTTTTCATCCATATATGAATAGGATAAATAGAATATTATTTTTT
This sequence comes from Viscum album, assembly GCA_963277665.1. NCBI lineage: Eukaryota > Viridiplantae > Streptophyta > Magnoliopsida > Santalales > Viscaceae > Viscum > Viscum album. Next base: position 2,001,223,427 of record OY728145.1, read on the forward strand.
TGTTCTATTATCTTTTAGAGTGAAAGATGAGTCTGTGGTAGAAATTAGATAAAGGATGGAACTCTACTTGTCAAGAATATATTTTTTATTCTTCTCTTATTATATGAAGAAGTTAATTCTTATACTTTATTTAAGGAATCCTAAAACCAAAAATGTGTTATCCTAAAACCCTATGTTTTTTTGAACCGATGGTATTTCAAATCATCATAGATTGATTAATTTAGGGACCTCAATTTTAAACTTGTTTGTAATTGATGACCTCAATCACTACCTATAAATATTTACATTTTCCTCTAATTATATGTCTCTAATTTCCACCAATGTTCTCTTAATCGAGATAATAATTTGGTGGTGACCCTTTCATTTCTCTTTTCATCATATTAAGACGAAATTTTAGATACCCAATTTCCAATGTGGGTTTTCCCACAAAGATATTTTTTATATTCAACCTTTTATTTTCGAAGAAAAATTTCAAATTGCGAGGACACAATTTATTGAAGGAGGGGAGAATGTTACACCCCATGATTTCATAGTGTATTATTTCTTCAAAATAATTCAATAACATGCACTACACGCAACACCGAGTTAAAGCGCACCATGGCTTACCAAACTAGCTGTTGTGAATAGTAATACCTACATTTGGAATATTTATAAATTCTATCTCTCAAAATGGATTTCATTTTTGGATTCTGATATCAAAATTAGCCTTGGGTGAAATTTTGGTACTTTTCGGATAACTTTAATATTTTGATGAATAGTGAAAATTACTAAATTTTAATTAAAAACAAAATTTTTTATCAAAATAATTAATAGTGATAAATCATGAATTTGAATGGTTTTAAAGTATAATTAGAATATATTTTTACCATTTTATCCAATGGTGTTCATTAGAATTATTTTTACTTTGAAATTGGTCCTAAACAATTGTTAATCTTTTGATATATATTGTTTCTTAAAAACACGCTATTTGTTTTGACAGTGTGAATTAATTATAAAATTAATTAATGAAACTTATATGTTTGGAATTTTTTAAAATAGACATCATTTTTGAATTCAGAATATCAATTATAGCTTAGGGTGATATTTTGGCATTGTTATGAAAAACATCAATTTTTGATGAATAGTGAAACTACTGAGTGGTAGTTAAAAAAATTGAATTTTTCATAAAACGTAATTTTATCACTTCTGTGAATGGAATTTATAAAATCCAAGAGAAACGGTTAATATAATGAAGTAAAATGTGGTTCAATCTGATGAAAATAATTTTTGGTGAATAGTAACTTTTTACTTTTATTTACCACTATTAAAAGTAAATAGGATATTTAAGGGTAGAAATGATATTAATATTAACCTAACACATGTCCTAATTCTATTGGACAAGTGAATCTCGACCAAAAACAACCTTAGGAATAAAATATTAGCATTTAGGTCCCCTTGGATTAGATTATGACATTTATTATTATTTAATTCAAAGAAGAGTTAAAAGAGTTAAAATCAATGTTTATTTACTAAAACTTTTAATATAGGGTTATACATAAGATAAATTAGATTTTAAATATTCATTAGAAATATAATAAAATTACCTACATAATTATATTTTATTTATAATTTTTATACATTAAATAATTTAAATTATTTTTGACACACTGATGATGCAGTAATTACCATAATAGTGAAAAATTAAAATAATTGATATTATAAATACACAAATAAATATAATTTGAGACTTTTAATGAATTAAAATAATTTTATAGGTTAATATGACATATTAGTATTGATTTAATTTACTTTTGTCGAATTAATCATTTTGTTTTGAGTTTCACAAAAATCAACTATTGAATAGTGTCAAGATTGACATAAAAGTGTTTTTAAAACAAATATTATATTATTAATTGATATTAAATTCTTAAAAATCTAAGGTTCGGCCAAGAGACTTATATCATGATAGGTGTATCATTAATGGACCACTTGGGGGTCGTTTGGATGTATATAGTTTGTTTATTAACTATATAATATAAAAATACAAGGTGACATGGTAAATGTCAAACTAATTAACTAAGAGTTAAAACTAAACTATAAGGTTAATATAGTAACCCAAACCTGTATAAATTCTATTGGATGAATGGTTTCCGTCCTATACCCACCTAAACCTTTGAATAATCAACTTTGGAGACATTAGAAACCGAATAAGAATTTATTATAAATTAATATTTCTAGCTTTTCCAAAGGTGCCCCTCACCCCTCTTATAAAATGGCACTCCTCCTTCTCATTACCTAACACCTTCAAAGACTTTTGGTTCGGCCAAACTCTTCCAATATACTCTCCCAACTTCCCTCGCTACAACCTAGAGGCCATAGTTTGATCATAAAGCCAACCTAAGGAGCCCTTTTGATCAAATCAAAAGGAAGAACCCGAAGAAGAGGTAATGATTTCACCACCCTTTTCCAAGTTCCTTTATTCTTCAACTTCTTCATTCATTGTTATAACCATTATAAAATAATAACTCCAGTATCATTTATATACTGTGATGTTATTATAAATATGGTACAACCATTTTATGTTTTCTATCCACCCTTTGAATAACATGTCACCATACGTGCGTACGTACGACTTACCGTCTCCACGTCATAGTGTAATTGTTATTCAATATATTATTATTGGATGGGTATAATACTGATTTGTAACTCATGTAAATAATAAATATAACATGTTAATGATTCTGTATATATGATATAACATCCATTTATATATTATTTTGACATCAAAAGAATGATATTGTCGCTCGTGCGTACGCACGGACTACCGTCTCCACGAACACAATGAGATTCATTCTCCATCGTGTCCATTCAAGTATAATTATAATTTGATGATTTAAAAATGATGTTTAAGGACTTGATATAATTCGGTATATTAATAATATACAACCTATCCATTACAAACATGGCTTACGTAACAAAACATATAAAAGAAAACGAGTAAGTTAACACCCGAAACAACGATAATACTAAGATATTATTAACAAAGAAATGTTAAAAGATCATATAAGATATCATATTAATGTATATGATTCTTGTATAATTTAATAACAATTATTTCACCATTATACAGGTGTTTAACCTACCCCAACCAAGGAAAAGTACAAGGTAAGGGTTTATTTCACAATCTCTTCATTATCCAAGTGTGTTTATACGTAATAATCTACTGGGATCTCTTAATCATCCACATCCATGTTTCAGAAAAATGTATTTCAAAACATTTTTACTATTTACAAGAATATGGGTTGAAGTAATTTATTCCCTTGTTTGACTTTTTATAAGTGTTTTATAAAGGAATCATTCAGTCATTTTCCAAACAAGGTGCTTTTTAACCTTTTCGACAGAATTAAGGTATGAATGTTTTTTAACTTATACGGCGGGTGTGGTTATTTTCCGCCGTTATAAAATCGTCAAATCATCACATAGAAGCTTATAAGAATATGTTCAAAGTAAATGTTTTATTTTATAATTATGTGAATTTTAAATAATTTCAAAATGAATATTTTAATAATTTTTGAAAGGTACTCTTTATCAAGATCACAATTTTAAATGTTTTAACGATTTATCTTTTTAAATATTTTTAATTAATGTCCATGTTTTCAAAATGATTTTTAAGTATATATTTATATGGACATGAAGGTTTTGAAATGATATTTATTTTCATAAGTTTCAATGTGGTATGGGACACTTTGATTCAAAAATCTCTTTTAAATTACTTCCTTTATAAATGTTTGACTTTTCAATGATTTCGAGAAAAGAGGTATTTCTCTCAAATAGTTTTGATTTCATCTATGTCAACATCATTTGATGGATTTTAGGATTATTTGAAGTTGATTAATTATGATACAAAACTTCTATATTATATTGAAGGTTTTGTGATATGTTTGACTGTTGATGTTCTATTTTTATACCATTCATGGTTTATGGTGAAAATATGTACATTTTTTATGCTAGTTTCAATACAAATGTTTATGTTATGTTTAAACCATTTCATGTGGGAATGCATTGGACTTAATAAGTGACGGGTGGAGCCCGCTATAGCTCCTCAATTCATCGGTAGGTCTCATTAGACAAATTAGTGTCGTGGCACAAGGCCTTGGCAGAATCTTATTTGTAGTCTTGGCACGAGGCCTTGGCTATGTGGTTATGATAGTCTGGCATTATGCATTCCATAATTTTGAAAGTGGTTATTGATATTTCATGTGATTATTCAATTAGTATAATATCCATGTGAATAAGTAAATGGCATTATTTCATTTTACTTTTTCCATACTATGTTGAAGTTCATGTTTAAATGGCTTTTGTTTTAGTTATACATTGCCTTAAATGATTATTCTTATTTATGAAAGTTTCCGCTATATAGTTATCCTTACTGGGCATTTGAGATCACCCCTTTTCTATGTTTTATTTTTCCCATGAAGTGAAGAAGTAATTTATGAATGACCTTCATGGATTTTATAAGGGGATATGAGTGTGGAATATGGAGACAATATGTTGTTGTAGTAGTTTTTCACTTTATGATGTAATGTATGACTTATGAATATATCTAGTGTTTCCAATGGTACTAAACCAATCAATCATTTGAGATTTGATCATTTTTGTGATCATGATAGTGTTATGTAATAATGCACCGACTCTGGGTAACTGGGGTCGTGGGGTTACAATATTCATTTTGGTGGAGTCTTGGGAGAAGAGAGAAAATCTCTCGCCATCGATGAATGAAGAACGTGTTCTATCAACGAAGAACGCTGTCAATGATCTCCTTCATCCATTATCCCCGGATCCTACCAACGTGGAAAATCTTCAACCAAACATCCCTCTGCATCATCGTCAATGATCCGACACATGAGCTCAGGATTGGAAGTGTGTGGGGGATGTGGAGAACGACGATCACCTTCTTCTTTTTCCCACGACTTCATCGATGATCAATGAACAATGGTAGGGGTTGTTTTCTTTTATGTGCCATGTTCATCTTTTCGTTCAAAAATAAGAACGAGGATATGTTTCCTTTTACTAGTGAGTTTTTGATCATTGTTCTCCAACCTTGAGGAATTGATTGCCATCACCCTAAATGCGGAGGGTGCGGGCGAAACTAACGGGGCCCGACTCCCTCCATCAATATATTTTGTGATATCATTCGTCATGGTGACGAGGTGACAAAGGTATTAAAGGCAATGTTAGTGCTACCTGTGGCCTCCGTGACCTGCACCGCCACCGCGGTGTCCCGAACTTCTAACGACCAACTTAGCCTCGGCCGCGCCACCGCCATCCGTTCCGCACGCCGTGCCCAGTCACAGGCGCCTGTGAGCCTGCCTTCTGGCCGCTTCCCGGCCCGTGCGGCCGCCTACTGGACTTCCTCCCAGCCTCCTACCAGCCTGCTCGACCACCTTCCAACCTTCCAGGCCACCTCTTTCCCTCCTTTCGCACTGCCTGGCAGCCTCTTGGCCACCTTCCGGCTTGCACAACCGCCTGCGATCATGTCTGGCCACCTACTGGCCCGCCGGCTGGCCTGCTCGGCCGTCTCCTTTCCTCCCAGCTGCCCGTCCACCTGCCCTCCCGGCCTCCCAACCTCCCGACCTCCCGGTCTCTCGGCCTCCTAGCTGCCCCACCTAGTCGCCCTGCGCTCTGGCTGAACCGGCCCCCGGTCAAACCACAGCCTCCCGGCCAAACTGGTCTCGGCCTGGCCACCTCAACATCCGGGCCGAGCCGCCCCAAACAGCACCCTTGCTGTTATGTCTGGTCTGTGCCTCCCTTGCATGGAACCGTGGGTTGTCCACATTATCACAGCCGGTCTTCACCCTAGTGACCCACTGTGGCCCCTCGCGGCCTGTTGGGCTGGGCCCAATAGGTGGGGATGAGCCCAACGGGCTGGCCTTCCCAATGGACAAGGCCGGACCTAATGAGTTAGGACAGGTCGATCGGATCAGGTCGGCCAAGACTAAGTCAGGTCGGGTAGGTCCCACCTTGTCAGACCGGGCTTCGTCCCACTACCGACCCTTTACTTTCTTTTGGACATACCTTTGTCACCAGATGTCCGTTTGACGTACCATCTGCAGCACTCGAAAACATGGAGCATGACAGGTCTTTTGAGATTACCCCACCAGATTTTTGGCTATAGTTGGCATACAATCAGGTTGGATCAAGCACGAATCCAACCGGGCCCCCTAGACTAAAATTCCAATAACTCTCAGAATGGGTGTCTGGTTGATGCATAGTCTAGCACGTTGGGTACCTTTTGGAAAGAAAGATCTTTTGGACAAATCAACTTGGTACATCGTGACACTTTATGTATAGACAATTTTCATTAGGATAGAACCCTACCAGAATCATGATTTCTTTCTGTGGAACCCGGTGGCTGGAAATGCTCTGACTACTTTTCCTAGATCCTATGCGGGTTTGGAAACTACGACTACTATTCTTGGATCTTGTGCCGGTTCGACAGCTCTGACGACTGTTCCTGGATCTTGTGTGGGATCGACAGCTCTGTATACTATTCTGGGATCCTCTGTGGGTTCAACAGAATAGATGATTTAGTGGCTACATCTAATCATCTCTAACATTATCCAAAAGTTATATACATGTGTGAGCTGAGTCAGTAACTTTTGTGTTTTCCTCATGATTTTGATGAATTACATGATAACTTAGGTATATGTGTGGGAATATACCTAAGTGGGGTTATCTGTTGATTTTATACTTGGTGTTTATCCTTGTTGGTTTTTGTGAGACCTTGAGGTTCTCGGGGTCCTCAATAAGTATCGTTATACTCACCCTTGCACAAGTTATTCCCACACCTCGTTGTGTTGGATGTAGACGTCATACATCGCTGACTGAGGTTGAGTGTACTAGGATTGCACTATACCCAGAGCTGGACGACACGACGTGAAGGTACACGAAGGAGAAGGACAGACATGGAGTGATGTGGAGACTATCATTACCTACCATTAGGTGGGATTTCCCAATGGAAGATCCAAGAGATGTATCCCCTTTTTCCAGTACATTTAAATTCAGTTTCTTGTAATTTACAGTTGGGCATGTATTTCAGGACCCTTTTACTTTCCAACACTCTTTTGTTATATAGTTTTACTTAGTGTTTTGCTTCCATCTTGTACATTTTTGCATAAATTTTCAGGTTATAAAGGCAAGGCCTTCTCAGTTTTAGGGATTTATGCATTTGGTTTTAATCTCCAACCCCTGTCCTATGGATGGCGGGATGGGGGTAGTCATAGTACGGGCCCCAGAGGATGGGTCATGAAAAATATCATATTAGATCTTGAACATGTTTCTTACAATAATTAATAATATTATACAAAACATAAAATAAACAACCATTATGTAGAAAATAACCCACCATTTATGTATAGAGGTAGGTCAATCAGCCACCATTTGGTTCCAACATTGTCTCATTACTTGGCATTGAGTCCAATGGTGGATCATCGAGAACCCGTAAAGAAGATTATGGATTAAAACTAGAGAATAGGGATAAACTATTTTTCAATCTGAATGATCACAATAGACAGGGGGTTAAGGATTAGTTTACTACATAAATTCAAATAATCGAAAGAGATAATGAGATGTTAGAATTTTGAAGAATAAAAAGAGACCAAACAAAACAATCTTCTGATCATGAAACATCATAGTTAATAAAATAAGAGGTTTTATGATTAACATCTGTTTAATTGAGGTCATTAGTTTGCTGAGGAAGGAGTTATGAATATAGGTATGTGAGAGTTCAAAAGAACCCACCTGATTTTAAAACAGATCAAACAGATTAAGATAAATCAAAATCAACTACCTAGATTTAACTCTCCTGTACAGTAATCCAAAATTCTTGTACCACATCAAATAAGAGAATTTAAATTTGAATTTTTTATCAACCATGGTGCTCTTTACATCAGTTCGAGTAAAAACACAACAAACATACATGCACACACACAAGGGCGACATACCAACAATCATATGATCCCATTCTTTATGCTTATGATGGCACACTATGGGGATTTATACATGGCCCCACATACCATTCACATGAACTATGCACACTAAAGACCATAACCACCTCTTGGTGTGTCACTATCAGGGCTTCCCATGGGGTTACCCTAAAGGGTCACCTATCTGATTGAGGGAAATCAAAGGATCCTTATATGGATGGACATATTTGTTACAAAATATAAAATGACAAACATAATTAAAGAAAAGAATATAACAATTAGTATAAAAATAAAATATTTTTAAAAATATCATTATATGATTTTATAATTATAATTTTTTTTTTGTTAATTTATAATATTTTAATTCTACTAAACCAGGTTTTTTTAAAATGTAAATAACATGTAATTTATTAAAACAAATAAAATGGAATAAGAATTTAATCACCATAAAATGAATAGAAATAAATACTCTAATCATGTTTTCCCTAATCTTGTTGGATCAAAGAAGATATTTTATAGACAGTAACCATGATTTCATTATCACTCGTGAATACAAATGAAACGCTCAAAAAAATTTCATTTTTTACTTCTTGACACAGCCTGTCATCTCTAATACAATTCACACCAAACCATTAGAGGATAAAAAAAATAACGGATTTGGTTATAAGGATTATACCACATTTTAAAACAAATACCATTTATTACGTACACATTGGAACTAATATAACCCTTTCTCTTCGAATTCTTCAAATGCATCTATAAATTACAGGTATGGTTAAAAAAAATTTATATATGATCCACAAATACCCATAACAAGATATATATTTCCACTAATTGTTGATGATAAAATTGAGGACATTAATTAAGTGAAATTTATCAGATCTTATTTTAGCTCCTTCACATGTTTTTCACTTGGAAAATCACCTCATAGATCATATCTCTGCCTGAATTCTACAGCTCTTCAAAAATGGTTATAATGAAATAATTTATATCATGGGATTATTACATAATATTATTTTACGTATAGGAATGATGTTGTTCGTATTGTACCATCCCTTTTTATTTCATCTTTCCTTTTCCCATTACATCTTTTGTGAAATAAATCCCACATTTCATCAACTAAATATTCATAATTTATTGTAGTAGAATAGTTCAACGTACTTTCACATGAGATCCCTTGTGTGACACCTCTTACACAATTATATTCATGGATTTCATCATGTTCATCCTTCTTTGGATTCATTTTTTCCACCATTGTGGAATCGATCAGACTTGAAAAAGTATATTCTTGATTTTTATCATTACTATGTATCTCTGCAAGCTTTCTTCACCATTGGATCTTTATCATTTTTCCCATTAGTATTTTTTCTGGAACAATTTTGGAAAACATATTCAATAACATCTAAGTGTCCAATCTTGGAATACATCTTCTTAGTCTATGGATTATTAATTTGTTATTATTCTACCTTTCTTATAATTTTTTTAACCTCATTATTTTGATTCAATATTTTATTTATTTTCTTAAAATATATTTTTTTGTAAGTATGAGGATCTTGGTGATTAATACACCCTTTGTTGGGGAAATTTTTCATTATAAAAAATATTAATCGTTTTTTGAATCTTAATAGACTCTATTCCATGTTAAGAATTATTCTTGTATGTCCTATGAGTGGAGATCATCTTTACGATTTCATTACCCTACCATGAATTCTTCCAGTTGCAATACCTTTCCATGTGAATAAGGTTATAACCAATAAATCATTTACTATAAGAATCATAAATTAATTTTCCTACATTTTTATAATATAGAGGAATGAATAGAGTTTTTTCTTATAAATTTAGGAATGAATTCATTGAAACACCTACTCATGATGTGACTAATTATTCCATAATAGTTTCACATTGACGAATCATTAATTTGTGGACTACCTCATCTAGAATTATCATTGAACATTTATTTTCATACATATTTCATATTTGTGTCATTCTTTATTTTGAAATTTTTTTGAGTGATTTTAATATTCTATTATGAGGTTTATATACTCTCCTCAAGTTCTTTGATATTCTAATCATTCTCTCAAAATATTCATTCATTTCATTAAAAAATAATGCTTCAAAAATTCTAGTTTTTCTTCTTTCTACAAGTCTAGTATTGAGTGGAATGATGATTTAATTCATTTCCTTCTCCATGCAATCTTTAGAAAATTCCATCTTAACGCTCTTCAATAATGTATCTTTTATAATTCATCTTTGTTCTCCATTTATTTGTATTTGAATTTAAGGAATATTCATATCACAATTTTATCTTTTTCTATAAGTCAAAATAATTAATCATCACCTGATAATATTTATGAATGACTTCCCACTCTTATAACCTCTCTTATAGAGTTGGGATCTCCTCTTTTTCATTTAATGAACTCTTTCTTTATTGGAAACATGATATAATTGTCATTTTAAATGAAATAATATTTTAAACTCTAAAATAGTGTATGAAATTTTAAATAATTATCCACAAAATATTTATATTTAGATGTGACCTTATATTTAAATTTTTTTCCTTGTGTGGAGAATTTATCTTTGGATATGAATTTCTCTTGTTATTATTCTTCTTGAATTAGAAGTAAGTAAATCTTCATCATCCTTTTTTAGGAGTTAATAAAATTTCATTCACATATATTTTTATAACTTTTCCATATGAAAAATCTTTTTACATTTCATCTATGAGGGAATACTTTAATTTTTTTCACCGAGGAATCATTCTAAATGTTCCTCTGATCTATTTCAAAGATAACTCTATACATTATTAATTGAGAAATTATGTATTCCACAGTAGTTCTATGTATTACAAGAGAATATTGAATGTCGGATATGAACCCAATTTTAAATTATTTTTAATGATTTCCATAAAAAACTATATACATCACTATAGTTTTAGTTTCAATTCGAAAACATCAAATCATGATTGAATAATAAAAAATCCAAGAAGGATAAATCTCAACATTGACCCAAATCGTTAGTCTCCCAATAGGGTATTAGTGTGATATTACCCGAATATGGGGGTGAATCAGGATATGTATATTTCTTACCCAATTAAAAATATTTTTCAATTAATTTTTTGGTTTCCCTAAATTATATTGACCTGTTAACCTTAGAGATAACTTGTTCTATAATTTTACATAATAAACATCAGGTTTTTTGATCTATTTGGGTGTTCATGCTTAAATTATCGTATGTAATAAGAAGTTTCCTAGTTCACATTTACTAGGATAAATCCATTGAGGATGAATAAATATTTTAATATGCAAAAAATAAAAAATTAATCCCACTTCTCTTCATAGGGGTCACCCATATTAAAATGTTTTAGGGATAGCTCAGTTCTTCCCAAGGGAAACTACCATGGATGTATCTTTTGAGGCTCACTACCAGTGGAAAGATTCTCCTTCACACAGTTTATTTATTTTCTGGTCCCTACACTTTATTATTATTAATTTCTTACAACATCTGTTATGAATGGATGATCTATTGAAATACTATTGGTTTTTTACTTCAAAATATTGGAATATATCCTCATATAACCTTTTCCTTCATCTAGAGTAAATCTAGAATTCATATTCTCTTTATATTTATCAGAGTATTCTCCAATTATTATTTAAAAATGTCTTAAATGGATTCTGAATCCCTCTTTTTTATAGTCCCACACCTCAAACACCTATCTCTTCACCTATAAAATTTATATGTAACAATATTTGTAATGTTCATCATCTTCTTATAGTCTATCTCCCGTATTTAAATACAATGTCCATGTGCCTGATCATTAGGACACTTATCAATATCATTGTAGGCTAATAAAAATTTCGATAACTCCTCATGATATTTCCCCCCACAAATTCCAAAAATATAGTTCAACATAATTGATTAATGGTCAATATTATTTCTCTTGTGTAGAATGAATTAAATATATATTTAATTCAAATGAGTATCACTAAAAACAGCTTCATATTAGGATGAAATCAGGGTCTAAAATCAAGAAACTTGTTTAAACAATAAATAATGAACTACACAATAATTTCTAAAAGAATTTCTCGTGAATTTTATGTGTCACCCATATAGATTACCTTGTCCATGGTTTTGAAAACAACCTTTGTCCATTTTGGTGTCAATACACAAAAAACAGCAGTGTGTCCCACTACTGTTTGTAATTTTTTCTTACAGATCCACTTATCAACCAGACCGCTAGAATACACTTCAACACCCATAATTTTACTCATCATGTTTCATAGTGTCACAATCAAAAAAATATGCCTCACTATATAGTGTGTAATTTCCTTTTTTAGTTCTCAATTAACTTGGGATTTTCAAAATAACACTTTACTTCAACTACGACCACCACCACTATCATGTTTGGGCTTCCCTATTTTTAACAGGCTCTAATCCATTAAACCTTTATCATCACTACAACATGATGAAATATCATTATATGTTTTTAATAAACATGACATGAACAATGGACTTGCTGGCCTTGAACAATTTTCATAGGTCATATGGAATTTTCAAACATGGACCACTATGACATGCTCCCTTTATAGCTTCCCATTTTCAGAACATTATTCTCAACACAAATTATTATTTGGGAATTAACACAACTAGAATAAAATTTTAAAAATTAACCATGAACACCATTATGGAATGGTATTCATTGGTTGGTCATGTTATACTAATCTGCTATACACTTCCACTCATTTCACTTCTATATTTAGTCAAAACATTCATTCTTCTTTTGTGTTTATTATGTATCCAACACAAAAACCTTCAAATAACCCCAATCAAAAAATCCAATAAAATCAATCAAGATCAATTTTTTTCAATACTACAATCATCAAAACTTCTAGGAATGAACTAGTCTTATCCAAAATCATCTTTTAAAAAAATCTAATACTTCATGAGAAAAAATCCAGCTCAGTGCTTTGGGATTCATAAAAAATTCAACTTATTGATTCATAGGAAGACTAGAAAACCATTTAGGATATACTTATAATTATTAAATAAAAATATTCATACATTTAATTTTGAGTTTCTGCTAAATCATTTTGGATAATTAACCCTCATTAATAGGTAGTAAGACACATATAATGGATTTAATTTCCATTGTAAGTTTATCTTCATCCTCACACCGATAGATGATCCAAGTTTTATTTGGAATATCAAACTTGAATTAAATTCCCAAAAAATGATGTGGTTTCTATATAAGGAGATTAAATTTATTCCCACTATCACATAAAATACAACTATAGGGATAATAACATGGTTTTAGTTAATCAAATTCCTATATAATTCTATTATATATGTGGTATAGACTAGAAATCCGATTATCTTACCATTATATGTTCTCGCCAATAATTCAATATCTAATCATTGAGGTGGTGATGTGATACTCTTTGAAAACTTTTTAGATATAAAATATTGTGTATAAGTGGAATCCAATTAGAAATTTTTAGTTCTAGATTTGATAATAATTCTGTCTTTCACCACTTCATTTTTATGACCCTCTTTTGTGGTTGTGATCAAATGATATTTAATAATATATTTATTTTTACTAGGTTAATAATAAATATTTTCATCATTAACCCTTGGACTTAAGAATTGATTAAAATAATTATTATTCTCCTTGAAATTATAGAATTACATTTTGGGTGGTGCATTCAATTAAGATCTATATTTATTAATTTCAATATAGATCCTCTTCACATCACTTTATCAATCACTTTCACAATGTCCATATTTTACATTCATAAAACATTTACAAATAACCTTTAATTTAGTTTTCCCCCATGATTATTTTTTCTATTTGATATTGAATAAATATTAATTTCCCATCATCCAATAGTTTATTTATTGATTCACCTTAAAGACCAATCTTTATCTACTTTTTATCAAAACCAGGAGAAAAATGAGTTTTGAATATATATTTCTACCTTTGAGGGAACATCGAATGATTTCATCAAAACTACTAAAGTTTCTTATGGATATTTCCTTCTAGAAACTTTATTTTTACAAAAACAAAATTCAATAAACATTTATTTTAAAGATGATGATAAAAAAAGAATCTTACAATATATGTTTAGTGAAATTTACCTCATTTGTATCAATGGATTAATCATCCTTTTATTTTAAGAATAATAAATTACCATTTCATTATTATGTGAAGATTTTAAGGAAATTACTTATTAAAAAATACACTCTCAAACTCCTCAATTGTCGAGGTTTTAATTTATTTATATTACCTCGTATTCTTAATAACATTGCATCATCAGTAAGATTTTCCTTCAAAATGATAAATAGTTGGGAAAACGTTTTCATTCCTTGATAACCAGAGAATGAAAAATATAATTTTACTCTTATTGATCCATTGGTCGGAAATTTGTGGATCAATGGATCTAGTAATGGAAGGTGGATCCTCATGAAAGACACAATTGTGAGTAACTCATTCTGTGGTTGTTTTTTGAAGTTAATCGTGATTCATATCATGATAGAGTTTCATGATAATAGAAAAAATATTTTTAATTTCATCACCCATTCAAAAAAATTACTCACAGGGATAGTCATTTAATTATCCTTCACATTTTAGGTTAATATTATTCTTCCTAGTACTAAAAATTAACTAAAACCAAAATAAACATAGTAAGAGTATCATTCATTATTAGTCATAGTGATAAATTAAATAATTAAAAACATTCCAAACATATCTTAAATTACATCCCCTTATTATAAACTTATGTCACTTTAGGATAATCCTATATCACTTTTTGTTAATCATATGTTTTCTTTCGCTTTATTCTCACTTTACTTATAACTAAAAATCCAAAAATAGAAAACCCCTTCTCTAATACAAATTGAGGTGGTCAAATAATTACACATATAAATATTACATATTTTTAATTATATATCAAATAGATAATATTATAATAGATTGCCCATAACTATAAATATTTTTTGTATTTGGATACTAGGTACGTAATCAAGTTATTTCATGAATGATATTCAATATCACCAAAAAACATTATTCTCACATAGAACCCCTCTTATACATAACAAAAATAATACCTATATTCATAACCTTGGGAAAAAGAAACATAATAAACGGCAATATTAGATGATCATTAAGGGTAAACAAGGGAGATATCAATCAATGATTGTTAGTGAGTATAAGATAAGAATAAGGGTATAATAACATGATCATTACATAAAAAACATACCCAACATGTCATTGACCATAAATCATGATTAATGGAATAATTTTTTGTTATAAAGAAGACATTAGTCAAATTATTACAAAATCACCTTTAATAAATCATGACCAATTAAAATCAGGACCCATGAGAGAACAATGTTAGAAAAATAAACATGTTTATGGAAAAAAATAAGAATAGAAACTAATTTCATTGGTTAATGATAATTACCAAGAATATCATAGTGGAAAAATTACCATAGTTGATTGGGTTCACTCCCCATTCCCTTCATTTCCTTAGTTAATAATAAATGTCATGACTACCATAGTGAATAGAGCCCTAAACACAATGGGTTCACTTTGCATTATAGTTTTTATTATCTCATGAGACATAAATATCAAACTATTTCATTAGAGATCTATATAACTCTAGTCCCTCCTATTACATATTCTAAACCATACATTTGTTCCAAAATATTGTAAAATAATTCATTATTTCTTTATATCCCAACCCATATAAATAAATGTATTTCCAGAATTCATCAACAAAATTTCATCATCATAATTAATTCAAAAAATTGGATGGTATCATAAGAGAATATCCCAAGTGAACAATAAAAGTCCATAAATTATATTATCATAGATAAAAAATATCATCCAAAAATGTATTTAAAACACTCCATGAATATCAATAGAAACCCTCTCTTTTAATTTGTTAACATTTAAAAAACAAAAAATACAAAAGAAAATGGGAATTGGATTTTATTTTTAAAACCATTGAACATTTTCAATGAAGAATCACGATGAAGGAAATTCATTATGAAAGAAATAAAAATCAGGCAGTATATATTAAAAAATATCATTCTTCTCAATCATTGGTAAAAATTAAAAAACCAATCCATAAGAAAAACATTTGAAAAAATTACGTTTTATCATTTTTAAATAAAGTCAAATGTAGTGAAATTGATCTTTATTAAACATTATCTTAAACATAAAGACATATATAAAACAATTTTTCAGATCATGGATATAGAGATCAATGATTCCTTAAAAATTAGAAATATTTTTGGCATTTATTAGCAACATATTTCCTATTCTTTTGAGTTACAAAGAGTGGATATGTGGTTATAATACTTGAAAACATCATAAATAAACATATGTAATGAAAATATAAAATTTTTAGAATAGAAATATAATATAATTTCCCTTAATGGGAATTTAAACCTATAAAATCCCAATATTATATGAAATTGTAAAATAAACCCTCACCTCAGATCCTTAGATTCTTAATATGGGATCATAACCAGAAATATATAAATTTTGATTTATTATAAATTTATACTATATCCATATTCAATCATATATTATAACATATCATTCACTTATAATTTTCAATTATATGTTTATTAAAAAATCATTAAAAACAACTTTTGGTAGTTAACTATTATGTTTACCATGCATGTTTTGGTTTGAAATATTTGATCATTAATAACACCATAGAATGTTAATGGGTTAAAAGACTAAATGATATGAATCAAGTCAACAAGGTGAACCTTTTTTTTAAATATCCTACAATACTAAAACTCCACATGTATGAATGCTTAGCCTAGAGTTGTTTTTAGGATGGGTGACCATATAAAAAGATTCTCAGGGTGTGTACCAGTGAGGATAAAGCACGCTGGAAAGAACATGTGATGGCCTGTGGGGGAATTCATTTGATTGATGTCTCTTTCAGCCATGTGGGCTGGACCTAAGGGATGAGACCATGTGTCTGTGGGGAAACTCGTGTTACATGGTGAACCCAAACCCGATGGCCATGTAAATGCTGGGTGACTGTGATGTTAATGGGGCATAGTTATTACATAGGTATTAGAGTAGGAACCTAGACATGAGTGTGGTGTAACTACCTGAGTTGAGATGTAGGGTCCACAATGACTATGTTGTTCTTTAAACAAGGGTGAATTTAATAAAACATATTATTAAAGGGTTAAAATACTAAATAATATGACTCATGTCAATAATGTGGGACTTTATTTTTTAGATCCCACCAGGTTATAACACTAAAATTAAGAAAGTTTTTTCTAATGTAGTGATCATGATAGGTGACCTTCTGGAATGTTTCCCTGGGTGTATCCAAGTGAGGATAAAAACACTAGAATGAAATTTATTTCCATATATGGATAGACATTATTCTGATAACCCGTTTACAAATGTTTGTGGGCCCTATGAGATAGGATGTCATGTCTATAGGGAAACTACTTGTACATGGGGGTCGAGACCCAATAACCAGGTTAAAGAGGGGTGTTTATACTATCAGTAGGACCCAGTTGCTAAGTCATTGCATCTTGGTAATAGATTAATCACCTAAAAAATTTAAATAATTTTATATGTATAATATTTAGTCATTATATAAAATTTCATAACCATTCCTATAATTTAGTGATTCAATATGATTTTCATCACTTTATATAGATGGAAATCTATAGTTACTCAAAATAGATGCTTTTAATTTTCAAGGGATATGATGAAATAAAGGTAAATAATAATTTACACATAAAAATAAAATCATTATCATATATATCATATATATTAATTAAATATAAAATTATGACCAACCATGCTATACAAGAATGAATAACCACACACATCACTTCATGTATGTGGTAGTCCACATGTACGCACACACGACGTTGTATTATTACAATGAATGGGATGGTCCTAATGTAGATATTATAATATATTTTTATAATCATAATAATGTTATAAAATACAAATATAACCATTAAATATATTTAAATAACCATCCAAAATGGGTGGAAATGAGAAATTAAATTCATCACATCATTCAGAAATCAGTCTCTACATATTCATGAGGATGATTTTATTTTTTCATTACATGTAAAAGATATAGGGAATGGTTGTATAATTAACATGAAAACATATATATATTGTAAATATAATGATTTCATCAAATTTGAAAGGTAATAGAAAATTTAAAAGAGGCTTAGGAATAAAACAACTTGAAATGGGTCAGTAAAGAAAATTACCTCTTCTTTGGGTATTATTCATTAGGTTAAACCTTATGAATTATTAAAATGGTATTATACTGATACCAAAAACCATATGTTTCTAGGAGGATATTATTGACAGTATTTTTTAGGTATTTTTCCAAGATAAAGGGCACAGGCTGTGTGTGGAAGTGAGAAAATGATGTTCCCTTTTATAAATATAATTGGTAGAAAACATATAAATACATGACACATTATTATATAATATATGTTTTTATCTTCTAAATGTTGTAGTAAATTAATATACTTTTTATAATAAGTTAAAAAGGTTAAAAATAATATCATACAATAAGACTTATGATGAAATTTTCTAGCCTTATCATATAGTTTAAACCATAATTAACCTAATTTACACTTTTGTGTGGTGACATACATTCACTTAGGTTACTATTGATAATCACTAAATTAATTTTATATCATTTATAATTTTTTAATTCATTAATCCAGTTATGGAAAACATTTTTTCAATAAAAGATACTATATTTTTTTGTAATTCATTTTAATATAATTGAACATATAGAATTAAAAAGTGTTTTTAGAAAAATACATCTGTATGTAAAAATATTAATTTATTCTTATCACATTCCAATTAAAACCTTTTAACTAAATGTTAATATATTTTATTGAATGTATTATCTACACATTTCATTAAAATCATATGTATATATTAATAAATTCTTTTTATTAATATAAAATACATTTCGCACAATAAAAATAGTTTTTGAAAAAATATATCTTTTTACCTTCAAATGTTCTTGTCTTCGTTGATATCGAATTAATAAACACTATATAAATTATTATTATTAATTTGATTACATAAATTATTATTATATTTCATAATTTTTTTGAATTTATTAAGATATTTTATTATTAGTATATTTTATTTTTATAAAACTACATAATTTTTAGAAAATATACTACATGAAGAATTTTGTCTTATATAATATTAGACTTATCATTAATATTTGATTACTTATTCCATAATCATTAATATATTCAGTTTTACTAAATAAATCTTTTATGCAAATATTCTGCAATATTTTTATTATTATTCAAACCCATAAATTTTGTGGCTAGTTTATAACATTCTCCTTAAATAATAAAAAATATCATAGTTCAAATAAAGTTGATGTTATGTATAAAGAAAAAAATAGAAAACATCAAACATATTAGAGAGGAAGATATAGGTTATTAAATCATTGGGGGGTTATATAGACACATCAATATGACATCATCCCAAACATGGATTGGTTGTATTTTCTGTATATTATCTTGTAGTCCTTCTATAAGTAGGTAGTATTCTAAGACGTGGATGGATAATAGGTGGTGTTTGTGAATGAGAGAGAGACCCTGTTATGGTTAAAGTTGTATTGAGTCGTTATCTTATTTTATGTTTGGGATAATGATATTTTTTTAGAGGATCATGTATGGTGTTTGTCATATTTGTTGAACAATATATTTCTATCTTCCACAATGAGGATATAATATTAACCCCTCAATTGAAGATAAAGTTTGGTATATAGATGTAACAAGGTGTTTCAAAGATATCATTTTCCCCATATAGAATGGTCCCTTATGATTGGGAGTAGGTATCAATTCTAGGTTTTCATCTCTTATGTAGAGGTTTTACTTGATCTAGTGTGTCACCTTGGGGATCACCAATTCTATTTGTAAAAAAGGCAGATGAAAGATTGGGATTTTTTATTTATTATAACCCTTGGAGTCAAGCGATACTAAATAACCACTATCATATCTCATGGATTGATGATTTATTTGATTAAATTTTTGGAGATATCTAGTTCTCAAATCTCAACTTGTGGTCTAGATATAACCATATACAATTTAAGGATGATGATATCCTAAAGAATTCTTTTAGATTTTGTTTTTGAAATTACGAGTTATTTTTTATTATGTTTAATGTTATGAATTTTATAGTCTTGTACGTTGGATTAATGAATATAGTGTACCAAGAGTATTTTGACCAATTTTTTGTGGTATTTATTGAATAAATATTCATATTCTCTAGTTCATATGTGGATCACATGAAGAATACGAGTTATGTGTTAGGATTTCATAGATTTCATTTGCTATTTGGGATGCTATAAAATAATGAATTTTAGGCATATGAGGTTTATATGATGGGTATTTTCATATCATAGTGTGGATTATATATAGTTCCATTTATGGTTGAGGGGACGGTTTCTTATGTATCACAGAAGAATTTTGTATAGGTGTTCATTTTCCCTGGTCTTGTCAAAAATTACAAGAGGTTTGTGCCCAACTTATCTCGGTTCTGAATCATATAAAAACATAGTCACTGAATGATTTATTATTTATGTGTACTGATTAATGCAATACTTCTTTAAAGTATTTTAATGTGAAGCTATCTAGAACATCTGTTATTCATCTAGTGGATGATGGTTTTGCTTTTGATGTTTATTGTGAGGTGTCACATGTTGCATTAAGTTTTGTGTTGATGACGTAGAAGGAAGTTTTCTGTTATGGGTCTCAATAATTAAAACCACATGAGTGTAAATATTCACCCATGACCATGATATTTTTTTCATTAGTGTTTACATTGATTGTTTGGTGGTATTAACTCATTGGTTAGAATTTTATAGTCTTCATGGATTAAAAGATTCTAATGTCTTTATACTCCTAAAGAAAATCAATTTGGGGTTGTGATGGTAAATGGAGTTCTTATAGGAGAATGAATTTTATATTCCGCTAACACTTATTAAAGGGAATATTTTGAGAGATACCTTGACCAGGAATCCATGTGTTGCTATTGTGTATGAGATATAGTATCGAAATAGTATACGTTGATGGTCAATTACAAGAGGGGGTGAATTGTAAGCTTAAAAACATTATTTTTAACCCTAAAGAAAACTATATTTAACAAAGTTATACCAGGTAAATTCAAAAACCCTATTTTAGTTCCTAACTATGAACTAAATTTTCTTAAGTTCCAAAAATATTGTTCCAGAAAAGAAAATTCAGAAAATGTTACTTCAGAAAATATTCTACCCTAAAGTGTATAAAATAATATTTATCTGTGTAAATAAATGTATAAGAAATTTATAATTTATTAATTTATCAAAAATGAAATGGAAATAAAACATGAAACAAAACATGTAACAAGTAGGAAATCATTTAACACAAATAGTAGAGTATCCATCATCCTTGGATAAAGGTCCCTTGATTTATACATTCAAGAAAGTCTATCATACCCACACTGGGGTAAGCCCTCGATAATAATATCAGAATCTGTATTGTTATCCCTATAATCCCTTGATCTTTAAGGTAGTATGCACCTATTTCTTTCTATCCCCATAAGCCCTCTAACATTAAGGTCGTCGATATCTCTGTCTTCCTATACCTGGAATCCCCCAATTGTACTTAGAAACAATCAAAGATGCACAAAGAAAGATGAACAGGTTGTTCAGAATCCATAGATCTAGAGAGTCTCTCTCTAGAAATCACTTCACAACATGTAATCTCTAGATTGATGGAATGGTAATGAGCTCATTCAAATGAGATGCTACTTATAGATACAAATCTAACGATCGGTTCCCTCCTCCAACAGTCATATTTTTCATTGAATCTCAAAGGGACTTGTACACATGTCACTCAACTAAATGTTAGTTAGAATCTGATTGATTGAAAAAGTTTTAGAATAATAACATGTATATGGGAATGGAAGTTAATTAACTAAATATATTTTTTGGAGTCTATGGGAAAATAGATTTCAGAGTCTAAACAATTAAACATTCATAGACTATAAGGCATGGATATTCAGATTCTATTTTACATGGAATTAATTATATGAATTCTATAGATTCTAGAGTCTGAATTCCAATGAATTCAGAATCTGAATTATATAGAAATCAGAGTCTGAATTATGAGGAATTAAGAGAATAAATATTGAGGAATTTGGAGTCAAAATTCTATGGATTTTTAGTCGGAATTATAAGGATTTTGGAGTCTGTATTCATAGGAATTCAGAGTCATAATTATGAGGAATTCAGATTCTGAATTCTGAAGAATATTATGTCTGAATTCTAAGGATTTCGGATTTTGAATTGTGAGGAATTCTCAATCAAAATTCTTGAGGATTCAGATAATGAAATATGTGGATTTATATGTCTGAATTATGAGGAATTTGGAGTCTGAATTCTATGAAATTTATAATATGAATTCTGAAGAATTCAGAGTCTGAATTCTGGGGAATACAATGTCTGGATGTTGAGGAATTGAATGTCTGAATTATAAGGAATTTAGATTATGAATTCTGAGCAAATCATAGCCTGTATTTGGAGGAATTTGGAATCATAATTTTAGAGAATCCATAATCATAATTTCAAATAATTTGGAATCTGAATTTTAGAAATTTCATAATATGAATTTCTTAGAATTCGGAAGCTAAATTTAAGAGAATTCAGAGTCTATATTTCATATAATGTGGAGTTTGAATTTCAGAGAATTTGGAATCTGAATTTCAGAGAATTATTAACTTAAAAACAGAATACACTATATCCAAGGAATTATAATATTTTGAGGTTTTAGATATAAATCCAAATTTTTGACATAGTAGTAAAATGAATATGGTTTTATGATATTATCAAATGAGATAATGAAATCAAATTAGAGGATAAAAATTTCCTTAGAGTAGGGAAATTTCCCTTCTGAAAATAATCCTTATGGAAAAGTAATTTTCCTTAAGATAAATTGATAGTGATTTTCAAAATATAGGGGAATGGAAAATTCATAAGGAACCCATAATGACTCAACAATATCCTACTTTTTGGAAACCACAAACATCCTTACGAAAAAGAATATAAGGACTAAGAATTATGATTTATGATTTTTAAAGAAAAATTTATCTCCCTTTACTAATGAACAGTGTTGAATATGACTAACTCCCCCTTAGGTTTTAAAATCCCTATGTATCGTATTCTTGACTTCCTTAAATAAAATTTTATTTTTCTTTCATAAGAAAATATTCTTTGATTAAACTGCCCCATAGATAGACTCCCCAATATTTAGGGAATTCTCTTCTTTACTTAATATTATTTTTTTATCATTCCATTCTCCCCCTTCAAGATTTTTAAAAAACAAATAAAGAGAATAGAAAAAATATATGGTTCTAGAATGATTATAACTATATATAATAAAAAAATTAAGTATAACATGAGTTATTCATTAAGCATTGAAAAATTGTTACATGAAATGTAAAACAAAAGGTAAATTTTGAAAGAAAAAATATGCATCCTTATTTTTCTGTTGGAATGAGTTTCTTCACTAAGGTATTTAGCTTCTTATGATCTTTATGGTATTCTTTAAACTTCATGAGATACTATTTTCTATCATCATTTTCTTCTCTAGATGATTGATATTCTCTTCCCGAGACATTAAGATTTCTTCCTGAGACATAATAAGCTCTTATTACTTGCTGAATATCCCTTTGAACTTGATTTTGATATCTCATTCCCTATTTAAATTCCTTGCAACTGAATTGAGATTCCCATTAACATGTTTTACTATCATGACCCTGCCTCAGGGCTCGTGTCGTGACTACCCCAATCCCGCCTTCCCTAGGCCAGGGGTTGGAGACTAGCACCAAGGCATAAATCCAAATAAAAAGGGAAGGCATTGCCTTTGTAAAGTAAACAAACACCGCAGATCAAGAAAGCAGTAGAAGTAAACACTAAGTAAAAACTAAGTACAACAGTGTGTGTGGAAAAGTTAGTAGGCCAGTATACAAACCCAAACTGAAAGTAAAGTACAACTCGAAAGAGAAAACAACAACTGAAAGTAAAGACGCAACATCGAGCTGTCCACTGGAAATCCCACCTGCAGGGTGAGTACAGATAGCCTCCACAGCTTCTCGAGTCCAGTCGTCTGCTCCGAGAACGTCCCGTCCAGTGGTCCACCTCCAGGTACGGTTCTGCTCCGCATGCCTCAACCACGATCAGTATTATCCGTCTTCTGCAACCAACACAACGTAGTGCTGGCATAGCCCGTGCAGGGTTGAGTATAAGCTACTCAGTAGGGACCTCATGACCCCCGAAGGACTCCCAGAACCCACAAAGGATAATCCACAGAGGAAAGATACAATCATGAAGTAACATCCGACATTGCTTATGTATATGCCCATACATATACCTAAGTCATCAATTCTCATTCGGCTCCAACAACCGATCCCAATTACTACCCAGTCCACACATGAATGCAAAACATAAATCCACACAGGATGGCACAACACAATCCACATAGGAAAGCAAAATAGGATTCAACTCACACAGGATTGGTCCCATACAGGATCTGTAGGCACTGGCCCACATAGGACCGCTGAGCGCTGAACCACACAGGATCAGACCCACATAAGATCTGTAGCACTGATACACGTAGGATCGTTGAGTGCTGTAGTCGTCACCATTGAATCTACTAAGGATCTCCGTACAGTCGTCGTCGTCGTCGCAGTCACAACCAGATCTAGGGTTCCCGCACACAGCAAGCTCATTCGGGAGGGTCCGCTCCACGAGCTGAGAGGCAGATACATAAACTGACAAAAATTCCAGCTTTGATTTATCCAAAATTTCTGTATCATCAACAGGAACTCAACGTCATAGACAACGCGTCAATCGGACGCCCGGTCTGAGAGTTATTGTCTTTTTCGTCCTAGGGGCCTTGTTGGTTTTAAGTCAAAACCAACCCGACCATACTCCACCTGCGTCCAAACCTCAGGCGGAGTAAGCCAAAATATCCGTCTTATTAAGAATAAAATAAACGGTGAGGCTCGTGCGGGCCCCACCTCACAAATATCCTACCATGTAGGTAAGATATCGTGGGTCCCACCTTACCCTCTTAACTTAGCTTAAGTGGCTTTAAGTGGCTTTAAGTGAAAATAAAACAAGGTGTTGCTCCAGTTTTATTTTTTTTCATAACATAACCCCAAAAACTAAAAACCACACCCGAGCAAACACAACTCCGAAAATGGCGTTTCTAAACAAATACCGGCGCTGCAATTCCATCGGTGCCCTCGAAATTTGATTCTGAGAATCGGTTCAAAAGTTAGAAAAACCTGCTCGTTCGTTCAATGAACGTACCCGAGCCAAACTTCGGAAAATGATTCCGGGAACACTGGGACTCGTAATCAGGTGCTGTCATAAACAGCGCTCTTGTAAAATTCCCAAGAAAATTAAGAAAAAAATTTCATTGAATTTTTCGGGTCTTTACATCACTCCCACATCAGGGCTTTACGTCCCCGTAAAGATACATCATAAAATAGGGAAACAAACGTTGGTACTGAGCACGCATCTGAGCCTCCCTCTCCCAAGTTCTCTCCTGGAGGTTCCAGTGCTACCATATGATGCACACTAGAGGAATAGATCGTACACATAGGACCCACTCCTTTCGATCCTCAATCTCCACCGGGACCTCCGCAAAAGTCGCCTTATTATCAACGTCCATCTCCCCATGGTTAATGATGTGCATCGGGTCGTGCACGTATCTTCTCAGCTGAGATATGTGGAAGACGCTGTGCCCCTGGTGCAATTGAGGTGGTAGAGCCAGACGATAAGCCACCTCACCAATCCTGCTGAGGACTTGGAATTGTCCGATTAAGCATGGCGACAACTTGCTACCTCGTCCAAATCTCCGTAATCCAGGTCGAGGTGGGACACGCAAGAAGACGTGTTCACTATCCTCAAACTCTATTGGCCTCTGCCTCCTGTCAGGATAGGACTTCTGTTGGCTCTTACCTATCCTCATCAGCTCCTAGATGACCTGGAGCTTCTCTGTCGTGGCCTGGACCATCTCTGGTCCCACATTTTATGACTCCCCAGGGTTTATCCAGCACAAAGGAGATCTACATGGTCGTTCGTACAACACCTCGTATGGTGCCATCCCGATGGCGGAGTGGTAGCTGTTGTTGTATGCGAACTCCACCAAGGGTAGGTGGTCCCCACAACTATGACCAAAGTCGAGGACACATGAGCGGAGCATGTCCTCGAAAGTCTGTATGGTCCTCTTCGTCGGACCATCTGTCTGAGGGTGAAAGGCGGTGCTCAGACGTATCTTCGTCCCGAACGCCTCCTGCAACCCATTCCAAAGCTAGGATGTAAAGAGAGCATCTTGATCGGAGACGATAGATGACGTCACACTGTGGAGCCGTACAATCTCCTGAACGTAGAGACGCCCCATTCTCTCCACTGAGCCCTGCTCTCTGATGGGTAAGAAGTGAGCCGACATGGTGAGTTGGTTGACAATCACCCAAATGGAGTCATGACCTCGGGAAGTGCATGGAAGTCCAGTCACGAAGTCCATAGATATCCCATCCCACATCCACTCTAGGACCTCAAAGGGTTGTACCAAGCCTGCTAGTACATGGTTCCCTTCCTTCACCTGCTGACAGGTGAGGCATCGGGAAACGAACTCTGCCACAACCTTCTTTATGCTCGGCCACCAATGCTGTCGTATGAGATCCTGGTACATCTTTTTCACGCTTGGATGTACCACCAAAGGGTAAGTTTGAAACTCTCTCAGCTCCTCCTCTCGTAAAGAAAATGGTACCAAGGTACGACCTCTGAAATGGACTTCGTGCTCTCCTCCCACGGAGAATCCATCAAGTGCCTGTCGTGAGGATATCAGTGCACACTGTGTCTCATAGTCAGTGTCCCCTCGTTGTGCCTCTCTGACCCGCTGCAGTAGTGGAGGGGTGACTGTGAGAGACTGAAGGAAGGCAGCTCCATCTCTATCCACGAAGGATATCTGCAAGGCCTCTAGCTGATCTGTCACCTCCTCAAGTATCGAAATGCCTGTCCTCCTGCTGAGAGCATAGGCTATTATGTTATCCTTCCCAAGAGTATAGACTATCTCAAAGTCATAGTCCTGGAGATACTCGATCCATCGCCGATGTCTCAGGTTTATGTCCTTCTAAGAGAAGATGTGCCTGAAACTCTGATTGGCAGAAAAGACTGTAAAGTGCTCGCCCATCAGATAGTGTCGCCACGTCTTCAGATCAAAGAACACTACTTCTAACTCTAGGTCATGGGTAGAATAGTTCTGCTCATGCGGACTCAACTGACGTGATCCATAGGCGATCGCTGCCCGATCCTGTATCAGGACACATCCAAGTTCGTTCCCTGATGCATCGCAATAGACTACGTACCCTACTCCCTCTTCAAGAAACCTCAAGATAGGGGTGCTGGTCAATCTCTATCTCAGCTCCTGGAAGCTCTGTTGACATCTGTCTGACCACACAAAGAGTTTCCCCTTCATTTTCAGAGCTGAGAGTGGTGCCGCAACTCTGGAGAAGTCTGGCACAAATCACCGGTAGTATCCAGCTAGTCCCAAGAAACTCCGCACCTCTGCCACGCTCCTGGGTGGCTCCCAAGCTAGCACTGCCTCGATCTTCGTAGGATCCACCGCAACGACCTTCTCAGAGAAGGCATGTCCCAAGAAGTGGACCTCATGTATCCAGAACTGACACTTCGATAGCATGTCATAAAGCTCGTGCTCTCGGAGTGTGTCTAGTACAACCCTCAAGTGGTAGGCGTGCTCCTCCTCAGTCATCGATTATATCAAAATGTCGTCGATGAAGACCACGACAAATCGATCGAGGTATGGCTGAAAGATCCTGTTCATGAGGCCCATGAACACTTCCAGAGCGTTGGTTATGCCGAATGGCATTACCAAGAACTCATAGTGGCCATACAGACATCTGAAAGCCGCCTTTTTCACGTCCTTGTCCCGAACTCTGAGCTGATAATAGCCTGAGCTGAGGTCTATCTTTGAGAACCACCGTGCTCCCTTGAGCTTATCGAAGAGGTCATCAATCCTCGGTAGAGGATACTTGTTCCTCACCGTCACCTGGATTAGGCGACGATAGGCAACACAATGTTGCAAGCCCCCGTCTGCCTTCTTGGCGAACAATATCGAGGATGCCAAGGGTGAAACACTGGGTCTGTTGAATCCCTTTCCCTGTAAGTTTTCCAACTATACCCATAGATATTGATGCTCAGCAGGGGCCATCCGATATGCTAGAGTCGATATCGGGGCTATCCCGGGGTGCAGGTCAATATAAAAGTCTACCTCTCTGCGAGGAGGTAGTCCTGGAATGTCGTCAGGGAAGACGTCTGCATACTAATGCCCAACTGTAGGAAAACCCGCACTCCTCATGTCAACTACTCATAGGATGAGGCTATACAACTGATGAGTGATGGGTTGTCCTCTCCTTTGTGAGAGTCCATCCTATTCTGCGAAGGCTCCCTTCTCACCGGTGAAGTTGAACCTGCTCCCGTAGGTGCGTAGACATCGCACCTTGAAACTAATACAGTCAACCTGAGCATGGACTGTAGATAACCAATCCATGACCAAGATGACATCGTAAGGCCCCGATGCCACTACAAGAAGATCCCAGTCAAATATCTCACCTCTTAGAGTAAGATCACACTACCGGCACTAGTGCGTAATCATCGAGTCTTCTCCTGTAAGAGTCTCTAGCCATAAGGATCGAGCCAATGGCTCTGTTGGAATCTACGAGCTCCGAACAAGGTCATCGGCTATGGAAGAATGACTCTCTCTTATGTCTATAAGAACTTCAACAAGGGTGGAATAGACACAGATAGTTCCTCGAATCATCTCGGGCGCACTATGGTCGTAGGCTTCTGCTACCTTGAGCTGTGCCTGTCTCTGCCCGCTAGCTCCCGGTGGTCGGGGTGGACCTCCTGGAGGTGGTGGTGGTGGTAGAGCCTCAAAGCATCTCCCACCACCTGATGCTCGGCCAACTCCTCTTCCTAGTGCTCCTGCTCCCTGAGGACCTCCATGGTCTACCCTCTGCCTCTGCCTCGGGGGCCCCTCAACTGTCTGCTGCTCCTCAGCACGGCGGGTCGGGCAGTCACGAGCCATGTGACCCTGCCCGCTGCATGTGTAGCACTGTATGCCTCTCGAAAGACTGGCTCTGCACAGTGTTCCCCGCACTACTGAACCAGTGTCCTGAGGTTGTCTTCATGAGGGTTTGGTCTACCTAGACCCATGAGTCATCTGTCGACTGCCTGCTGCAGAAGACTCTGCTACGTACCGTCCATCGGTAGGTATCACTGCTAATGAAGGATCACCAAGGAAGCTCTCGATCAAAAGGTCTCGCTCCAGAACTGTTACCTGAGTCAGAATACTGAGGGAGATCAGCGATGCCCAAATCTCATGCCTTAATCCCTTCTCAATGGTCCGGGAAAGGAAGAATGGGTCCCGCACCATGTATGTCGAGTAGCGCAAGAGATTAGTAAATCTCTCCGAGTACTTGGTGACCGTCATGCTTCCCTACCGCAGCTGTAGAAGCTCCTGGATGCACACCACACGGAGGGTGTCCGAGAAAAACTTTGAGAGGAAGAGGCTCTCAAAGTCCGTCCAGAGGAGATATGCCTCATCGTGCACCTAGAGCATCAAGCTCTACCGTCGGCCCGCTGCCGCGTGCAGTAGGCTCGCTGCGAGGATCACTGTGAGGTCTGCTGGTGTCATCCCTAACCTGAAAACTTGAACAACTGCCTCCAGCCAGGCCTCGGCGGCCCGAGGGTCCGTCTTCCAACGGAACCTGGGTTGTCACTGGCGCTGAAACTCATGCAGTGCACTAAGGCGACGTGCATCGTCAGCGTCTGGGGCTAGAAGCATCGGTGGCTTGGCAGGTAGAGGTACCGCCGGTGCCTCAGCTGTCAAAGGGCCCTGTACCGAGGCCTCGTCGCTCGGTGGGCTATCATCACACTCAACTCTCGGAACCCTAGATGGCTGCCATCGTAGGGACATCCTGAAAAGAAAATAGGTGCGCCACAGTCAGAACAGTATACTTGGTGAGCTGACACAAAGTAATCACAAAGAAAACTTGAAACACACACATGCAATCAATGTTTTTGTGCATTAAGTCGGAAATCAGAAGTTAGTGTCCTGGCGTACGGATACGTCGGTCACCGCACCAACATTGGACTACCTGGACTGATAACCAAACACAATATTCTTAACACTATTGATTCATATAGAAATGTATCAGAGTCCAAAGTTATGCGGTAGAACCAAACTCCTCTGATACCAATTTGTCACGACCCGTCCTCGGGGCCCGTGTCGTGACTACCCCAAACCTGCCTTCCATAAGCACGGTGCTGGCGACTAGCACCAAGGCATAAATCCCAATAAAAAGGGGAGTAATTTCCTTTGTAATGTAATCAAAAACCATAGACCAAGCAGGTAGTAGAAGTAAACACTAAGTAAAAATGGTGTACAATAGTAAGTGTGGAAAAGTAAGTAGGCCAGTATATAAACCCAAACTGAATGTAAAGTACAACTCGAAAGGAAAAAAACTAAAAGTAAAGCTAAAACGTCGAGATGTCCACTAGAAATCCCACCTGATGGGTGAGTATATATAGCCTCCACAGCTCCTCGGGTCCAGCCGTCCACTCCAAGAACATCCTCTTCAGTGGTCCACCACCAGGTATCGTCCTGCTCCGCAAGCCTCAACCACAATCAGCTCTGTCCGTCGTCTGCAACCAACATAATGTAGTGCGGGAATATCCCGTGCAGGGGTGAGTATAAGCTACTCAGTAGGGACCCTGAGACCCCCAAAGGTCTCACAGAACTCATAAAGGATAATCCACAAAAGAAAGATACAATCACAAAGTAACATCTGACACTACTTAGGTATATGCCCATACATATACCTAAGTAATCAATTCTCGTTTGGCTCCAACATCTGAGCCCATGTACAACCCAATCCACACAGGAAAGAAAAACGTAAATCCACATAGTATAGCACAACACAATCCACATTGAAATGCAAAACATGATTCAGCTCACACAGGTATACTTCTTTGTATGACGATAGAGATGATCAGATATTGCCACTAATTAATCTAATCCGTCGGACCCACAAAGGATCGATAGGTACTAACCCCTGCAATGCCCACAAAGGATCTGACTCACAAAGGATAGATAGGTAACTAACCCCCACAATGACCAACAAAGGATCTGACCCACACATGATCGATAGGTAACTAACCCCCACAAAGACCCACACAGGATCGGACCCGCACAGGATCTATAGGCGCTGGCCCACACAGGACCACTAAGCGCTGTCCCACACAGGATCAGACCCACTTATCCACGTAGGATCACTGAGTGATGTAGTCTTCATTGTCAAATCCACTGAGGATATCTGTACAGTCGTCGTCGTCGTCACAATCGCTGCTAGCTCTAGGGTTCCCGCGCACAGAAAGCTCATTCGGGAGGGTCCACTCCACGAGCCGAGAGGCTACTACATCAACTGACACATAGTCCAGAGTTGATGTATCCAATAGTTCTGTAACATCAACAGGAACTCAACGTCATAGACGGCGCGTCAATCGGACGCCCCGTCTGAGAGTTATTTGCTTTTTCGTCCCAGGGGCCCGGTTGGTTTTTAAGTCAAAACCAACCCGATTGTACTCCACCTGCGTCCAAACCTCGGGTGTAGTAAGCCAAAATATCTGTCTCACTTAGAGGAAAAGAAACGGTGGGGATCGTGTGGGGCCCACCTCACAAATATCCTACGAAGTAGGTAGGATATCGTGGGTCCCACCTTAACTGCTTAACTTAGCTTAAGTGGATTTATGTTGCTCTAAGTGAAAATAAAACAAGTTGTTGCACCACTTTAATTTTATTTTTTAACATAACCCCAAAAACCACACCCGAGCAAACACAACTCCAAAAAAGGCGTTTCTAAACAAATACCGGCGCTGCGATTCCATCAGTGCCCTTAAAATTTGATTCCCTGCAGCGGTTAAAAAGTTAGAAAAACCAGCTCGTTCGTTCACTGAACGTACCCGAGCATAAATTTGGAAAATGATTCCGGGCACACTGGGCCTCAGAATCAGGTGCTGTCAGAAACTGCCCTCTTGTAAAATTCCCACGAAAATTAAAAAAAATATCCTTGAATTTTTTGGGTATTTACATTTACTTCTTTCTTCTATGGTGCTTGTTCTAGGTTCATCTATTATAGAAAAACAATTTGAAAGCTCCTTTATCCTCTTATCTACTCTCTAAAGTATCTTTTACAGAGTCTTGAAGGCCATAAATAATTGTCAGATCTTGAATTATCTACTTGTAAAACTTAGTGATTTCCTTGGAGGACCTCCTGTGAGTATCATAACCAATGTAGATGGTTTTGAAATCGGCCTCAAGCCTAATTAATTTCTCCATAAGCAGGATAACATAATCCAGTTTCTGATTGAATGAGTGCTGAAGCATCGGACACCGCTGGTCAGTACTCAGAAACAAGGGAATGGTATCAATTTATTTCTTCAAGGAATGAACCACCAAGTCCTGACACAAATAAGATGATTCTGAATCTGATTTCTTCATTGCTAATGATTATTTATCTATCTCAATAGACATTCTTTTTGATGAACCACCAATTATCTTTCCTGACTACCACATCTTTCTTAGGTGTATCAACTATCACCTGTTTTACTTTATCAACTTTAGAAATATTCTCCGTAGCCTTTGGGGATTCAGGTTCACTGTCTACTACAAGAACAATTCTATATTCATCAATATTTTCCTTCTCAACATCCGACACAAGATAATCTGGTTAAAAAAGTTCATGATTTCTGATTTCATCATAAGATGGTTTGTTAACTTCCTCCTATCCCTCGCCTTTTTCCTAGGAAAGAATTATTTTTAGATTCATTCTTGGAAGTCCGGATTGACAATTTTTAGAAAGGGCTTTCATTCTCATGATATTCTTAAATTTCATGATGACATCATCAGTGTCATCTCCCCCTTCGACGTATTCTAATTCCACATCCTCTTTCTGAACAATCTCATCCTCTTGTTTAGAATCTATAATAACCAAATTTCTTCAAATATTCACTAGAAATGATTAATGAGGAAAGTATTATACTTTATGGATTTGTTCAGAAGCTTTATCGGTGTCCTTGAGATGAGATTGAACAATTTCAGCCACAGACATTTTCTTCCTTTGCTTCTTTTTCTTTTCCTGTTTTTCATACTCCTCGGCAGCCTTAAATTACATAGCTTTTTCCTCTGTAGGATCTATCGGAAAACTAGGATCTCCTTATTTTATATTCTTCATTTGTTCCCCCTACATGGAAACCACTTCATCAGGGTATGTTTTTGCTTCTTAGACATTGGGGGTGCTGACTGAGTTTCCTAAACACTAGGTTTTTTTCTTCTTGGCTTAGAACTACATGGGATTTAGATTGAATCTAAGAAAAGTAAAATAATCTAAGATATGATTGTGGATAAATAATAATTTGATATTTTATGGTTACATTTTTTATATTTGTGATCAGAATCATGATATACTCAACCACATTTATCTTCTAGAAGTTTACCTGGAAAAACAGAATGAAGATATCACCCTTCTTCAAGTTGTTCTTATCACCTTTTATCAGAATTAGGAAACCCTAAAACAATTATTCTAGAATCCTAAAGGTTATTGAGAGATGTTTTATATTTTTTGTTTTCACTCATTTGAGTATGAGGAACTCTAATTTCTTCTCCTTATCAAAGATTCTTGATTCATCTGGTAATTTGTGGGTGTAGAAAATAGATTATCCTAATAGGTTATTCCAATGATATTAGCTTCCATGTTAAAGGAAAGGGAATGCATTTTTACATAACTTTTGACCAATAAATTATCTATTCCAAGTTCAATGAAAGAAAAAATATAATCATAAAACTATATTAGAAAATACAGATAAACCAAATCTTGTCCTTTTGGTGTGGCTACACAGAGACTCTCAAAGCCAATCAACTATATATTTTTCAAAATAATTGAATTGTACTTTGTAAAGAACATTAGATATATTAACCATTCCCTATAGATTTTCCATTCTGAAATTTTCTAGACTGGAGACATTTTCATCTGAGGAGATGATTTTAAAGACATTCAGAGTTAAGAAAAACTAGAAATGTGGAGTGACCCCTATTAATAGAGGCATATATTATGTATAAAAACGGTTGAAACCCAATGTGGGACATGAATTAGGGGGAACTTATATAGTTTTTTAAGAAACGGTTCATATTCCTAAATTGATGCAATTATTGAAACAGGAACGATCTTGTCTGATGGTTGAGAAGTAATTCAAATAATAATTTGGTCAGATCCTATCTTCTAAGGTTTTTATATTAAAAATTCAGATTTATGGAAAGTGAATAAGAAAAATTTTCTAAAAATAAGATAAAAATAACAACAAGTAAAATATTCGATTAGGAAAACCTATGTAAGGAAACATAACTTTGGGATTGCTAGGAAACTGTCAGTAAAAAATATATTCTTCCTGAGAAATTTTAGATTCCAGAAATTTCATTAAGCAAACGAAATTTTTTATTCTGGAAAATTTTATGAAGGAAAAAGTTATATTATATTTTGTAAGGAAATGAATGTTTTTTATTCTATATTTTTATTAGGGATGAAAAAAATTTGAATCTAGAAATTTTTATTAATGAAGGAACATTTTGGTTACAAGCAAATGTAATCCCTCAATGAAAACGATTTACTTAATGTAAAGAGATAAGTAACAAAAAATTAATATTTATTATTAAATTGTGGTTATAATTCTTATATATTGTTTAATGTATTCAAATCTACTAGAGGGAAAATATTTTGTAAAAATATCAGCAATTTGAACATGAGTTATGATAAATTGAAGAATGATATCTTATTAAGTGTGTGATCCCAAAGAAATTGATGCCTAATATCTTTTTGTTTTTCACAGTAGTGATGTCTAGGGTTTTTGTATAGGGAAATGGAACTAGTATTAAAACACAATATATGCGTTTTTTTAAAATTCATACCATAGTCTGCGAGTGTCTGTTGAATTCACAACATTTGGGAACACTAAATTCTAGCTGCTACATATGCCTGAGTGTTGTTTTTTTCAGGACAAAAAACTAATGAATCTTATATGAAACGATATGTTCTAGATGTAATTTTCATATCCATTCTACATCCACCAAAATCATCATCCAAAAAACTTTTCAAAACAAAATCAATTCACAAAGTATAAAAAATTCCTAAATCCATGGTTCCTGTTAAATAGTAAAAAATTCTATTCAATTCTTTTAAATGAGATTTCATTTGATTGGATTGATATCTTGCACATAAGCATACTAAAAACATTAATACTGTATAACTAGCAATGAAGTATATTAAACTTCCTATCATACCTATAAATGAAGTTTTATCTACTAGTTTCCCGGCTTCATCAAGATCAAGAGAATTTGAGGTATCGATTAGAGTACTTATACATTCAGTGTTTTCATATAAATAATTTTTAAGAAAGATGTTTAATATATTTATGTTTAGATATATAAGTTATTTCATATTTTTGAGATATTTCAAAACTTACGAAAAATGTTATCTCACCCATCATACTCATTACAAAAAAATATTTTATTATATTAACAAATTAATTAGTTAAAGATTACTAATTTGTACCCAATATAATGTCATCAACATAAATTTAAACATTAAAAAAATTCTTTTCATTTTTATAAAAAGGTTTGGATCAGAAATTACCTTAACATAATTGTTTAGTAACTAAAATATTATAAGTCTATAATACCATGCCCTAGTGGTTTTTTTAAGTCTGTATAAAGATTTGGTATGTTTTAAAACATGTTCATGATGTTTTGTGTCTCTAAAACCAAGAGGTTGTTCAAGATAAACATCCTCTTGATTGTATTAGTTAAGGAGAGCACACTTTATATCCATTTGGAGAAGTTGACATTAAATAATGCTTCAAAGGCAAGTGGAATGCGAAAAGATTCAAGTCTATCTACAAGAGAATAAGTTTCTTCATTGTTTATTCCTTATTGTAGATTATAGCCTTTAGGAAATAATATAACTTTATTTCTTTATAATATTCCATTTTCATCACACTTATTTCTGAAGACCCATTTCACTCCAATTAATGAATTTTCCTTAGGTCATTTAACAATGTTCCAGACTTTGTTCCATTAGAATTCATTTATCTCATCATTCATGGATTTGATCCAATTATTGTCACATAAATCTTCATAAGTGATTTTTGGTTATAATTGGAAATATAATGCTAGAAGTTCTACATCATTATTTAAGAATCCACTAGTCATAACAGGTTGATTTACATCACCAATGATACTATCACCTGGATGATTCTTAAGAAACAACTGATTTGGGTTTTGTAAAGTATGTTCATCAATGTATGGTAGAAAATATTATAGGGTAAATGCTTCATATATATTTTCTTGAAAATTTTCATTATTAGAAAAATCTTCTATCATAAGTTGATTATAATCTTTTGAAAACACATCTGAAGATGATGTATGGGATGTTTGAAAACAAAAGGATCTATTTCATCAAATTTCACACACTCTATTTCTCCAATAGTACATGGGTTTTTATAAAAACTCTATAATAGTTATAAGTGGTGGAGTAGCCTAGGAAAAGTCCTTCCTCAGAATTGGTTGCAAATTTATGTAAGTTATATTTAGTATTCTATATGAATACATTGATTCAAAATACATTAAAGTAAGAAATTCTATGTTTTCATCCATTCCACAATTCATACGGTGTTTATTAAGAAATGTTATGATTAAAACTCAATTTATAGTATAACATGTAGTACTAACAGCTTCATCCCAAAAGTGTTTAGCAGTAGATTATTCACTCAACATGGTTCATGTAATTTCTTAAATAATTTAATTTATTCTATCAACAACATCATTCTATTGATGAGTTATTAGAGCTGAGAAGTTATGAGAAAATCCTTTATTACTAAAAAATCATCAAAAATACAAGTTTTGAAATTCAACTCCATGATCACTATGAATAGTTATAAAAGGAAGGTTTTTCTCATTTTTTACTTCTGATTTAAAACTTTTAAAATAATAAAAACCTTCATATTTCTTTTCTAGAAAATAAACCCATGTAAATATAGTGTAATCCTCAACAAGGAAAAATAAATTATATTTCACTCCAGTACATCCAATTTGTGTTAGAAAAAAATATCAATAAGAACTAACTATAAAGCATCAGATATTGAGACATAGTCAACTGATTTAAAACATGATTTATGTTGCCTTCCATATTGATAAGGATCAAAAACTTTTTATGATTCAAATTAATGCCCTGGTAGATCCTTAACAATTATTTTATTTGAGAGTTTTCATAGATTCCAATGGTTATAGTGTCTTAACCTTCTATTCCATAATCAATATTGATTTTCCATTGCATTAAAACATAGTCTATATTGGATCCTTATGTATTCAATGTTTAGTGTGTATATATTATCTTACCTATGGATAGAAATAATAATCTCTTCCTTAGAATTATGTACTAAGCATTTACCATTCCTAAAATTCACAAGGTAACCTTCATCACATAATTTAACTATGCTAATGATGTTATGATTAATACCTTTAACAAATAAAACATATGAAATTAATGTTTTTCCAAGATGAACAATTTTACCTATACCATTAATTTCTCCACAGGCATTATCTCTGAAATCTTCTTTTCATCCTTTTATATTGATAATATTTTCAACGATGTTTTTGTTACCAGGCATATGGTGGGAACATCCACTATCCATGTTCCATGCATTTCTATTTGCACTATCTTTTTTTCCTAAAAATAAAAGAGTTATACTTTTAGAATCCGAACATTCTTAGATCCCTAAATTTCAGCATGTAAGATTTTAGGAATCTTCATTTTATTATAAAAATAAGATATATGAATTACTAAAGATCATGTTTTATTTAGGGAAATTTTTTTCACCCAATGTCCACCAAACTGACATTTAGTAAAAAATGGAGCACTTTGGAGAAAAAAATAGTTATTACTAAAAACTATTTTTGAATGAGGATAACCAAATCCAGAAAAATACATAAAAGGAAGAATTTGGGAATATATATTGTCAATGATTTCCATACTAGAGGTAATGTTTGAAAAATATTTCTTAAAGGAAAGTATTTCTGGATTTAGTTTAACAACAAAGTTCTTGTCATTAAAACTATTAGTTTTAGAACTTCAGTTACCTCAAAAACTTTTTCCTTATAAATAAAATTTTCGTGATCCATAGAAAGTTTATTTTTATAGAAATTAACTTCCTTAATGTTTTTAGGCTCACATTCAAAATCAATTTTTTATCCTGTTCTTTAGAATGATCTGATAATTATTTAGTTAAAACATAAATTCTAGAATTTTATTTCTCTATCTTCTTTTTTATATTAAAATTTCTATTTTCAAGATGTTCATAAAATCTAGACATTTTTTCATAAGAAGGTAAATCATTATCTTATGATGTGTAAGATTCATCATTTGAAGACAAATACTATTTATCATCAGTATAATTTTCATTCAAAGATACATTAGTAATAGATTCACCATTATGTACATTAGCTATAAGACAATGATTTTCAATGGGTAGTTTTTCTATGCGACCAATATTATTATGGCTAGAGGTTTCGTACTCTGAATATTCATCAAATGAGTCA
Source organism: Viscum album (assembly GCA_963277665.1). Classification (NCBI taxonomy): domain Eukaryota; kingdom Viridiplantae; phylum Streptophyta; class Magnoliopsida; order Santalales; family Viscaceae; genus Viscum; species Viscum album. The sequence continues at coordinate 2,001,262,213 of OY728145.1, forward strand.
CCACCACTAACAATCAACGTATCATTGGCCTTCAAGACTTTATTAGGCATAGACTTGTAAAATTTATTTATGTTTCTTTGAGAATTCTTTTCCTTCTTATCTTTTATTTTTTGTAGAAGAAAATCTAGAATGATATGTCCAGAACTTTTACGTTCATAACGAGTGGCTTCTGAATCTTTTTATTATTATTTCTTTCTTCTTATATCTATACTAATAATCTTTCTTCCCCACTGTCTTGTTCATCTTCGAACAATATATTCTAAATCATTTTCAGAATGATCACTTTCACTAAACTCATATAGAATAGTTACTTTCTTAGACTTATATCATGTAACCATTTATAGAGTCTTAGATTTAGTAGTAGTAAAATCTACACTTCCAATAGCATTATTATTCTTGTTCATATCAGTATCGGTTTTCATTATTGTATCATGTTGAATAAGAGTTCCAAAATTTTGGTCAAGAGTAATATTGAAAACTTTATTGTTCTCATAAATAACTGTATTTTTTTATTCCCATTCATTTGGAATAATATCAATTATCTTTTCCAAAATATCCTCATTATTAAGAACATTCTCTCTCACAAACTATTTACTTTTAACAATAGTCATAAATCATTGTTGTACTTTACAAACAAGTTCTGCATAGGGAAATAAAAATCCAAGATATTCTTCTCTAAACATAGATCTTCTAGTCTCTGTAACATTATAAGTACAAAAATGAGTAACGTCAAGTTTCTTCCAAATAGAGTTAAACAATTTACAAGAAGAAATTTGACTATATATAATCCTGGCCATGGAACACAAAAATGTATTGTGTATCTCGTAGTTTAGTTGATATTCTGATTTTTCCTGATTGGTAATGGTTTTTGACATGCTTGTCAAGAATTTTGTAATCACTAGTAAGAATTAAAAAATTATACACTCTAGTGTTAATGAAAAAAGTATTCATTTGATCTATCCAGTACCCATAGTCATTACTATAAAAAATATGTGGTCTGGTAGGATTGCAATTGTCAATTGAACCAAAACTCATTCTTGTCATTCTATAAGAAAATATCATTTCCTAAAATACATTTTGAAATAAAAAAATTATAAACCAAGATAAGAATCATTAAGAAAAAAAAATAAATAATTAAATGTTAAGTATGAAGAATTTTGAACAATGAAAAATTTGAGCTAAAAATATTATATGTGAGTATAAGTATTTTAGAGCCCTGCTCTGATACTAATTATAGGATTAAAATATTATATGTTAATGAAAAATTATAAGAGGGGGGTTAATTTTATGATTAAAAACATTAATCTTTATCCTCAATGATTTTTTTTTTAAAAAATGTAACAAGTTAAATTCACAAACCCTATTTTAGTTCTTAACTACGAACCAAATTTGATTAGGTTCTGGAAATATTGTTCTAGAATTGAATCTTAAGAAACATTTACAAAGGAAAAGATTCTACCCTAAATCACATAGAGTATTATTTATCAGATTAAATAATGTATTAGAAAGTATAAGAAAGTTTTAAATTGTTTCATTATAAAAAACACAGTGGAAATAAAACAAGAAAAAAAATATGTAATAAATAAGAAATCTTTTAACCCAATGAGTAGGGTATCCATCAACCTTAAAAAAATTTCCGGTGATTTATACATTCGATAATGTCTATCTTATCCACACTAGTTTCATCCCTCAATAAGAATATCATAATTTTTCTTTCTATACCCACAATCCCTCGATCCTTACAGTAGTCAGCACCTCTATATTCTTACCCCCAGAAGCCCTCGATTATAATCAGCAAAACTAAGAGTCGCATGAATAAAGCTGAACAAAATGTTCAGAACATAAAAAACATGAATGTATCTATCTTTATAAATAATGTCACATCATGTAATCTCTATATTGATGGAAGGTAATGAGATCGTTCAAATGAGATCTTATTTATAGGCACAACTCCAATGGTCAGCTCCCTCCACCAACAGCCATATTTTTCCATCAATCTCGGAGGGACCAGTGCATATGTCACTCAACTAATGGTTCTTTATAAACAGACGATATGACATCGTTTCTAAATAATAACATGTGTATGGAAAAAGGAAGTTACATAACCAAATTTATTTTTTGGAGTATAAGGGAAAATATAATTTAGAGTCATACAAAATAAAAATTCAGTGTCTATATGACATGGATATTCAGATTATTTTTTACAAAGAATTCCGTATCTATATATTATAGATTCTAGAGTATGAATTCCAATGAATTCAGAATCTGAATTCTAATGAAATCGAAGTCTGAATTATAAGGAATTATGAGTCTGAATATTGAGGAATTCATGGTCTGAATTTTAAGGAATATATAGTCTGAATTCTAAGAGATTTGGAGTCTGAATTCTGATAAAATTAGAGTTTGAATTGTGTGTGATTCAGAGTGTCAATTATGATTAATTAGGAGTCTAAATTCTGAGGAATTTATGGTATGAATTCTATGGAATTCAGAGTCTAAATTATGGGGAGTTTGGAGTCTGAATTCTGAGTAATTTGGAGTCAGAATTTTTAGGAATTCAGAGTGTGAATTCTAAGTAATTAATAGTCTTAATTTAGAGTAAATCGGAGTCTATATTCTAAGGAATTTAGAATGTGAATTGTAGAGAATTTGGAATCTAAATTTTAGTGAATTAGGAATCTTAATTTTAGAGATTCTGGAATTTGAATTTCAGAGAATTTGGAGTATGTATTTAAGAGAATTTGGAATCTAAATTTTAGAGAATTTTGAACTTGAAAATAGAAAACTCTATGTCAAAAGAATTAAAATATTTCAAGGTAGTAGATATAAATCTTAATTTATGACTTATTCTTAAAATTATTTTATTTATAATATATTATAAAATGAGATAATGAAAAAAAATATTAGGATAAAAATTTCCTTAGAAAATGTAATGTTTCCTTATGAAAATAATCATTATGGGAAAATAATTTTCCTTCAGATAAAGTGTTTGTGTTTTTAAAAACATAGAGGAATTTAAAAGTCATAAGGAATCCTTATTTACTAAACATGAGTCTGGATAATCATAGACTAGGATGGAAGAGTTATTCAGGATTCACACAAATATGCGAGTCATTTATAGAATAGGTTTTCTGTATTAGATGAAAATGTAGTCATCATTAGTCCCATGGTTGGAAGATTCCTGCCTAGAAGATTATAAGGCAATGGTTTTTTTGATCTGGTTGATTATGATAATTCTATTGAGGGATGTTGTGAGGATAGACAAAATCAGGTGTTGTTTAATAAGATGTTTTCTCTCATTAGATGATACATGATTTGGTTCTTTGTGGGTTCTATTGTTATCCCTTTTCATTTTATCCTATTGTGAAAAATATGTATCCTAATCTTATAGACTGTTTTTTGTATTCTATTATAAATAATTTAGTCTCATAGTTTTTCATCAAATGTTTAGTTTTCAAGAAGGTGAAAAATGAGCATCATCTTTTGGGTGTTTTCTATGACCTCTTGAAGTCCCTCTATGGGAGTTGGTGAAAATATAAATTGAATCTATCACCAATTACCATGATCTCAGGTTGGATATGATTTTATATGGGTGATCGTGGACCATATAACAAATTTGGATCACATCATAGAAATTAAAGAGTTGAACATAGTATAGGTTATATCAAGGTAGTACCTGGAATAGGTGGGGAGGTTTTATGGGATTAAAAAGATGGTAATATATGACCATGATTCCTATTTCTCCTCTATGGTGTTCAGTGGAATCTACCATTCTTTTGAATCTCATTTATTCCATTCCACAACTTTTCATCCATATAGGGATGGTCAGATAGAGGAGTCTATCCATCCCTAAAGGACATGTTATGTGTGTGTATTCTAGATTTATAATGTACATGGGTGAGAAAAATTCCCTTACTATATTTTTCGTACAACAATAACTATGACACTATAGTTGGTATAGAACTATTCATAGAGTTTTATAGCTTATATTTCATATGCCCATTCATTCATATCAATGCCCGAGATTCAATCGTTCTTTGACCTTAATTTGAAAAAAATAAAAGATAATGTATGTGTGATCTATGAGTGAATTAAGGTGGTTCATTGTCATTATAAGTCCTATACTAATCATATCAGTATAATTCTATAGTATGACATTATGGTTTATGTGTTATTGAAGGTGTCTTCAAAACATTGGTTCTGAAGGTTTGGTTAGTGAAGTAAGCTTTCTCCCTATGTTGTTATACCATTAAGGGTTTCTTATTATGTTTGAGTGGTGAAGTATTTATTAGAACTACCCTTGATGATTATTAAAATTCATGAAATCCTTCATATATCATTGATTTATTGATATCTACATAAATTTATCGATTAGGGAAAACTGGATGATAACAATGATAAATACTTCAAGAAATTTAATATTGATATCTACTATTGATAGAAGAATGAGTTTCATGAGTTTTATAAACTTTTTCTTTGTGTACTATAGTAGAATGGGGGCTTGTAGTAGTGAACCTGTGAGTGCGATTCATAGATTGAATATTAATATGTTGAGTTCTTTATGATTTTATTGATCCTTAATGATATTTTGTTGTGAAATTATATTGGTTTATGGGATTCTTTCTTTTTGTAATCAGATTATTTTTATGTAATTTTTATTTTTTGAGATGTATCTCAGTCGGTGGGTTTTCTAATCTTACTTCCTCATTTTGAGTTTTTTTCTAATTCATGAGGTTGATCATTTTTTGTGATATCTAGTGTAAGGTCTAGAATTTTTAAAACCATTCCTTTATGTATTCCCAAGTCCTAGAGGTGAAAGAGGTTCTCAAAGTCTTTTCCCATTCTAAATTTCCTTGTTTGTTCATGTGCTCAATTGAATAACTACATGGTTTATTGGTCACTTCATATGGCATCTTGACTGGCCGTATGGATGTTTATTTCTTCATGTTATCGATTTGTAGATCTTGTAGTTGATCCATTGGTTGAGTTGTCTATCTCTTCATTTTTACTTGTTTTATAATACAGTTTCTATATATTTAAGTGTTAAATCCATTATTTGTTTGGTTTATTACTTTATCATGGTTTATCCTCAGGGAATTTTGTCCCCTTGAGTATAAAAAATATAGATTACCGAGTTTTCTCCAGAATAATATAAATATCTATTTTTAGTGTAAAAAAGTAAATAAATTCTTAAGTCATGTTTTGAGATCCTAGTTAAATAATATATTTAAAATACATTAATTCCTTACTCTAGAGACATTAAATGAGTAACTATTTGGTGATTTAATCTAAACCTAATTAAATATTAAATAAATGGAATTTTTCCTTGTTTTTGTATATCCCACAGTTTTATATCTTTAATCATATAAATGAATGTTTTTCTCCCTCGTTCATTTTTCATGGTTCCTATATAACCAAAATGAACTATAAATTTATCAAGTATTCTTGGAAAACCATATATAAATGATTTAATTTTCTTTCAATATGTTCTATCATAAGTTCACCAATTTGATTCATTTATTTTGTGTGTATGAAATCATCAATCTTCTCACGAGGTAGGGGATTTGGTACTTCTCATATATTTTTATCTACAAGATTGATCATCCCATGCCTTAAAACAAATTTTTTAAATTGATACGATTAACCCTAATAAGAAAAAAAATATGGTAATCACATAGGGAAATATTATTTTAATAAATTGGAAATCGGGAGAGAAGAAGCGGATGAAAATGAAAACAATGGATACTTAAATATAATATCATTATTTAATGAATTTAAACCAAAGTAATATCACAAGTTTTTGTTGTAAATTATTACAGAATTTATTCACATATGGTGAATATATTAATTACTAATTATTTAATTTAAATAATATTCATGTCGTATCTTAAGTCATAATGTTTTATAATCAGGAACATTATTCCAAATAGAGGAAGTATAAATGCATACTATGAGGTGTTTTTATTATTTTAGATCTAAAAATAACCCGTTGATTTATGTTAGACTATAAATTGAATATTAAAACATTGAATACTGTATTTTTAAATATTATATATAAATGATATTTCATGGATGGGGAATATATAACAGATTGGGATTTCTGATTTCATGAGTTGTAAATTATTCTGGAAACATTTAATTTTTATTTACTAGATAGTATTGATATCTATTTGGAATCATGTTTTTTGTTTTTGTTTATCATGGTTTGAATGTCTAAAATCTATAAGAAACACAAATCATTGATTATGTCATAATTTAATGGAAAACATTTATAGATTAATTAATAATTTACATGTTAATTATAGAAGTAGGGAAATAATTCGTGAAACATGTTTATGTAGGTTACTAACTATTCTTATCTACTTCCTATAAATTTATTTTATTTATGAAAGCTATCCATAATAAACCAATTAATTTATGAGGGTAATTAAAATGATTTTTGTTATCGATATAACAATTTTTGGGATGAATGAGCCCATTCCTTGCTTGTGGGAGGCTTGACATCCTTGATTCCATGCCTTTTGAGCCTTTAGTTGTGTGTGGGAAATATAAAGTTGATATATATGTTTTCACTAGCATAATTAGAGACTTTATGTGACATGATGTGTTTATTGTTAACAATTTGTTTAGGAAGCTTTGATGATTTGTGTAAAAAGAATCAGGTTCTATAGTGATGGTCAGTTTTTCTTATAGAAGGAATGATTATACTATACGCAATGATGTGGTAATGAAACTTGGGTGAGTGGTTTGAGATCAGAGTGGGGATTTCCAATTAACATATATTCTTTCTTAATGCTTAATTAATGTCAGGATGGATATATTATATTTATATGATTAGTTTCTAAATACTTGTCATATGTTTAATTTATTCATTGAAAGTGTATCTTGATTTGGTAGCATAGGATGAATCATAACATACCTAGATAGTTTATGATATGATAAATGAATTAATAGATGGATGAGGTTTTTTTATGAAAAATATAAATGATGATGGCATATATGAAAATATGACTGTTGTTTATCCTATCGAATGAACTAGCATAGAATATTAATGTGTTAATCATGGAAATTAATATGGAATAATATTAACTGATGGATGATTTCTTAATTAATATTGAACATGATTCTTTAATTATTTCATGATACCTAGTCCATAGTGGTGGAAGTTGGGGTTCATGTGTGCCGATAGTTGTAGATGACACTTAACTTAGGCTGTTTCTCTTGGTATTTGTGTGCATGATATTATTTATATTTTCTAATTACATATACTTTATAACCCATTTTAAAAGGTATACTGATGCCAAAATATTTAGTGTGGTGTTTTATCTAACATCAAAGATGTTGATGGAATTGATGGGTTGATTCTTACTGTCACTCAATCTACCTTTTAATAAAGATAAGTGTAAAAAAATCTTGAGATATAATGGATTATGGTATAACGTGTGTTCTTATCAGGGATGGGGTGGATCTCTTTTTACCATACATTTAATTTATGACTATAAAAAATTGAGATCATAAATCATACAATATTCCATACGTAGTGGTCATGGTTTCTCACGAGTGTTCATGTATTGTTTATGATGGATTATAGAATAAATAATTTTCATAAGTTGTAGTGTATTATATGTATAAACATTGTTATATATGAGATTATTATTATTATTATTATTATTATTAGTTGGATAGAACGAGGTGTGAAATCATTGTGATAGTTACTTATGGTTTGTAGGATGATATTTGGATTGGATTAATATTGGGTTGTCATCGGGGAGTGATAGTGAAAAAGTTGTGGGTAAGTGGAATTAGGGTACCTTTATTTATATTTGTATTCCATTGATAAATAATATTCTAATTTTATGTGTGATTTGGTGATTGATCATTGGAGATGATAGAGAAATAGTTTTACTTGTTTTGCTGTTGAGTTGGCATTATCTATTTATTCACTGGTTTTTAGTATGCTTCGTTCAACTTATGCTTGATCTTTTATTGGGAGGATCAAGATAAGTATACATTTTATCATCACCATATGTACATATAAACAAATTCTTAGATTTGAGGTTGCTGGTGGGTGTTCAAGTTGGGAGGTACTAGCTTGAGGAGTCCTTATGGTGATGATGGAGCTTCAAGGTCACTATCAAGGTTTTATTATCAATGACATCATATATATTGGTATTTCTTATTGTTTATGAATGGAATTGTTTGTTGGTTTTCCTTCATATCTCTTATTCCTTAAATCTTACAAAGTTAATGCCTCCCATGTGTTTGATTTATATACTTTCAGTTCTAATCGTAAACCTATATTTTATTGGAGGGATGATAATGGGGATATTATATCTTATTCATTATTTTTGGGCTAATAGGGGTACCCTTTAAGAGAGAGATTAATAAAATGTATGGTAAGATATTTATAGTTATTCTTATGTTCCTGATTTGATTTATTGTATTTAATATTATTTTTCATGAATGTTCTATCTTCTTAAGAGAAAATGTTATAATTTTATTTTTTGTCAATAAATAAGATTTCATTAATAATGAAAAGGATATAATATGTGTTTTTGGAGGGTTAAGAAGTTGTTGAGTTACATCCATACTAATTAGAGATGAGAATTAATATGTATTGGTAGTTACTAGAAAAAACTTGTTAGATGGGTTCAAGGAGGATCCCTTAAATGTGATTATTGATGTGCTGATCTTAATGATAAATTAAAATATTATTAGTGAGAGTGATTTCTATAGAATTTTATATAATTTTAAAGCCATGAAAATTGATTAAGAAATGTACAGGTTGTTTTAAAAGAGTTTGAGAAGGTTAATTGTGAATTACATTACCAACATATAGGTAACCCTTTATTTTAATTACCTATGTAAGGGTTTCATAGCTGTTGTAATGTCCTATATTTTTTTATTTTTAAATATTCTATAGATTTAATTCGAGACTAGTTACTAAGACGATGTGTGATTCTGAGGCCTGGTGTGCCAAGAATAATAGTTTGAAAAATATTAAAATATTAAATACTATTTGTGCAGTTTTCCTGGGAAAGTGGAATAACATCTAAATGTGTTCCCATATTAGAAATATGATGACACTGTTGCATTCAGAGCAGTGACTTTACCCTAGGTGTGGCCTAACATCAGTCGGTGTGGGTTAGCTCTTAAAGTTAGTTTTTGGATGTTTAAATGAATAAAATAAATTGAATATTTATTTTATTTCTTGATATGGAGATGTAGTGATGCATTCTCCTTTTCGTTAATAATAAAATAGTTAGGGACCTAGGGTTAGACTCATACCTCTTAAAAATCCCTAAAAACATTGGAGAGAACCCTTGGATAATTCTCTCTGTGGACAATGATGGGATGGTGGATCGGATATCATTCTTGACAGATCACTAATGAAAACTAATCCCGGATAGTGAATGATCCTTTTCACGGGAAGGGTATTATTATTTCATATTATTATTTTCCCTCTTATAATAATAAACAAAGAATGCTAATCAAACAACGAATGGGTTAACCCACAGTTTGATCATTCTTGTAGGATGAGATTGATTACAAGAGTGATCGTGGTTGATTATTATTTGATTTATATTTCTGAGGATTCTTTTTGGAATGGATTGAGTCCCGAACAAATAATATTTTTGGTTTGTTCCTAATGTTTTTTTTCTAGTGATTTCTTTCCGTTTTTTCCCAACTCATTCTTCATTCTTCATGAGGTTATAAAAAAATGAACTTTGTGGCTCTGTTTCTTCATGAAATGATCTAAAATTGGAGATCCAACACCAATTCGACCTAGAAGCGGTGAGGCAATGACAACATTGGATGAATCAAAGCAATTCAGGAGTTAATACTTTTTGGACATTTTTCATGGGATGATTTCAATTTTGATTCTCGAGCCTATTGAAGGCACTAAGCTCCCTGAATCAGTGTTAAGGTGGTGAAACTAGATGGAGTCCTAAATTTAATGAAAAGAGGACCATGTAATCAGAAATTGAAAGATCGTTCATGGTTCTCAGATAATGAACATGTAGTATTAAAAAATCCTAAACACACATCATGTATGATAGGCTACACAGTGTGTGTTCATCAATAAACTACTTGATGCGTACTATGGGAGTACACTTGCATGGTTGGAGCACAAGGGTTTCCTACAAAGTGTGTGCTCCACCACACAGCCAAACCCAGACATGATACATAGGTTACCCTGTGTAACACCCCATGGATTTAAAAATTAATTGAATTCAAGAAAAAATGTTTTATATAGATAATTATAATTATCCTTTAAACATATTATTTAAGCTTCTATGTATTGAATTACGAAAAAAAATCATCTACAATTGAGTTCAGTAAGTTATATGGAGTCTGATGGAAACAACTTGTTTTTAGTGAATAGTAACATAACCTTATTAATAGTAATATGATCCAAATGTATAGTAAATTGTATTAATATTTTCTTTTCTTTAGGCTTTAAGATAATAATATATTGATAAATTTTTCAATGTGATATAAAAGGAGTTAAAGTTTTAAAATTGTTTATTTTTGAATTAAGTATGATTTTATATAAAATTAAATTATTAATATTTATATTTTTTTGAAAATGGAATTCATTTTTAAAATATACAGGCCGAAAAATGTTAAGGGTAATTTTTTGGGATTTTTCAGATATAGTTGATTTTTCAGTGAATGGTAAAAATATAGTTTGGAGTTTCGGTGTATTAACATCATTAATGAAAAAATAATGATGTAATGAATCTGGTCGACTTGGGTGTAGTACAATAATATGTGAGGTGTCCCATGTGGCTAATACCTTGGGAAAATACCATGGCCAAGCCCATGGTTTTGCAAATAACACTAATGAGGTGTCCCTTGGAAATTATTAATATATTCCTTCATTTTTTCAATAAATACCAACTCATTACTTCATTAAATTCATTCCAAATTCCTCATCAATTAATATCTTTCCCGCATTCCTCTGTAATAGTCCTCCAAAGGTTTCCTCAATCCCATAAGGTCCCAACCATCACGTTCTAGGAGTTACTCTACAAGGTATGAAAATTCCGAATTTTGTTCATTTTTCCAATCAAGTTCTCTTATATGTTTTATAACTTTCAAGTTTCCATAACATGTTCTTATTAACTTATTATTCGTAATATATTCCGTATTATTATTCATTTCTGGATGGGTGACCCTTTTCCCCTCTATTTTTAATTATTTCTAAAACCATATTGCATATCTGTTATGCTGCCGAATGTTTATAAGGGATTTCTCAATTATTATTTTATTTTGAGTTTATTTCTTTTCATATTCATTCCTTATCTTATCTTACCCAAGAGGAATAAAATCTCCACAAATTATATATATTATAGATGTTCTCATGTTAATGGAAAATATATTATCATTCATCTCTCCTCTCCCACTTATTCATGGAATAAAAACATTGTTTGTGATGTGTTGAATTACCAACATCATGGATGATGTGATTTCAATTTGCATTAATTATTTCAATTCCAGTCATGAAACCATTTTTATGGTTGAAAAAGGTGATAATATATGTATTATTTCTTCTTCATAATTCTAGAATTATTTTTTACTCGTGGATTTAATTTATAAGAAAAAATGAGGTTGTTAACCAATAAATGTTTTAAACGAAAATAATTAATATTTTAATATATGAATCATCCTCATATATTACATCAAAATGATAAATGGTATAAATAATGATACAATAAATATGTAAATACCTCCCCATTACATTTTTGAAGTTTCTCCTGTAATCAAAAATTATATCCATCATGAACCAATCATGGAAAACATGTAAAGAAAACAACCCAAAAAAATACAAGGAAAAAAAATACTAATAAAAAATTGGTGAAATGATCTAATGAAATAATCATATAAGATATTATAAAAACGTATAGGTTTCTATAATATATTAAAAACACTCTTTTAACCATTATACATTAATTTTAAACATATTTCATGTATGAATAACCCAAGGTAAGGGAATTCTTAACCCAATCTCTATTACTTGGGTTAAACTTATACTTTATCCATAATTTTGTATTAAGATTATTGGTGTGATGAATTTTTGTTTATATGATGTATTATTATGTGTATTTATAATGTATACACATGTACATTCCATTCTATTAATTGTCACTTCAATTATATTTATAATGGACATTCCTCTTAAAATATTTTTAAAGGTCTCTAATAATTTTCAAAGAGAGTGAATTTTTATATGTATATGGGATGAGTGATTTCTCTTGATTTGAAGAAAAATTATTACCATGATATATTCCTTAGACATTATTTATCTGGGGTTGAGCCCATTTTTTCTCAAGATATAACGGGTGATCCACATTATAGCTCTCCAACGCATTGGGTACTCTAGAGATGGAAGTTGAAAAAAAGGTTATTTCATATATAATGGTTAATGTAAATGTGATATGGTAAATATATAACAAGGATACAACATGAGTATACCATGCATTCGAGTATATATGATATGTGTTTTATTGGTTTAAATGTTGTCACTTGACTAACACTTTCTATTTTTTATCCCTTACTAAGTTTTATTCTAATCCTATGTTTTAAAAAAATCATAGTATATATGGATGGGTTAGTGAAAGAGTGGATTCTTCATGTTTGATATGGAGAGTAGTCAAAGAAATCATGCATTATGATACAATGTCTTATATTTTGAAAAAAAGGAAACTATTTTTAGGAGATTACTCTATGTATGAATGTGGTATGTTATGTATGTAAGTTATCCTAATTATTTTAAACTATGACCCTGAAAAGAACCTCAATGTGTAATAATGGATGTTCTTGATTACAATTTCAAGATTAAGTAACGTTATAAGGTTCGATGCCTATAGTTGGTATCATAGGATGGTTTAGATATCTTTAGGGGTTGGGATTTTATTTAAAGAATATCATAACTAATTTTTACTATTTGATTAATTTGAAATGTTATATATTTTAAGGATTACCATGTTACTTCATTTATGTTATGTTTTTTCAGAATGGTTGTCTGCAGATAAAACAGGGAAGCTGAAGTAGGAAGGCAATGAGAAGCAGATTTTTTTCTGAATCTACAACCCGAAATGGTGGGAATACGAACCAATCAGTTTGTGACAACAATTTCTCAGTTAAATAAAGAAATAAAAGAGGTTGGTATCCATTCTAGAGTGGAAATTTATCCACCATGAAGAATCATGTCTTTTGTGGATCACATTATGAAGAAACATCCTCCAGTATTCAGTGGAACCATAGATCCAGTGATAGCTAAAGGAATGACTGATTCTCCAGAAAAGATATTTTATTTCAGGTGATATTAAGATTGTCAAAACTTAAAACTAGAAATTTATTTTTTGGATGTTGAAGTAGAATAGTTGTGTTCTCTTGCGAAGAATACAAGAAAAAGAGTTGATTTTGACCGTCTGGAATGGGATGATTTTAAGAGACTTTTTTCTGGAAAAATATTTTCCCAAAACTGTTTGACTCAAGAATAGAGAAATGATTGTAGGAACTGAAGTAGAAAGATGATGAATTTTTTGTTGAATATGAAGCCTATTTTAAAAGTCTATTAAGGTATGTACCAGATTTTACTCAGGATAATGGAAGTAAAACTAATATATTTTAATCTAGTTTAAAAGCAGTTTTTTTGTGAAGGGATTTTGAAAGACGAGAGTTTAAAAGAAATGAGAATCTTTTTCATTGTGTTGAAAAAGTAGAGATGGAGTTATATAAAACATAAGTGCATCATGATGGTAGAAATAAGAAGCAATCAGTTTGGTAGTTAATGGGGATGAACTCATAAAAGAAGTTTGGAGGTATGAAAATGAATTTCCCTTCTGGTGAAAAGTGTGGAAAAAGGAATCCTAGTGAATCTCATGTAAATTCTAAAAAATTGTAATGATTTGGGAAGTTTGGACACATATATCATGAGTGCAAGGAAAATTATTCAAAAACTATTGAGAAGACAATGGTGAGATTCTTTAACTGTATGTAATTGGGTCATTTCGCTAATGTTTTTCTGAATCTAGTTATTCAATAAGGGAATTCCCATGATTGAATGTAGAAGGGTTTGGTAAAATCTTCTACAACCACTTCAGTAGATGATGAGCCATCAAATGAAGTGGTATCAAGTACATTTCTTGTTTTTCAAATTTTGAAAAATAGTTGTTTGATTTAGGGTCTACACATTCCCTTTTTTATAATAAATTATCTGAAAAATTTGGAATTCAACCTCATGAAATGAAACCAAATTTCATTGTAAAAACACCTGGAGGAATTATTATGGGAATTTTTTTTAAGATTCTACATATACATGTGTGTGGAACGAATCTACCTTCATACCTTGTTGTTTTTTCTATAGTAGAGTTTGATGTTATTCTGGGTTTGGAATGACTTTATCTTTATCATGGTATTATAGATTATAGCGAAAAAGAAGTTTTTTTCAAAAATATTTTCAGTTTCTATACAAGAATGAACCCATACCATTAATAACATATCAAGAAGCTATGAAACTGATAAGGGATGGAAATGAATGTTTTCTTGCTCATATTTTTTACGTTAAGGTAAATATCCAGATAAATGATGTTCTAGTGGTAAATGAATACTTGGATGTTTTTCCCAATGATTTACCTAGTTATATTCCTAATCGAGAGGTTCAGTTTACTATTGAATTAGTTCATAATTCTAAGAAAATTTCTAAACCTTCTTATCGAATGTCCCAAATGGATCATTTGGAAATAAAAAAGTAGTTGAAGGAATTATTAGATAATGGATTCATTCGACTTAGCACTTCGACATGGGGTGCTTCTGTCTTATTTGTTAAGAAAAAAGATGTTTCAATGAGACATTTCATCGATTATAGAGAATTGAATAAAATTACTATTACAAATAAGTATCCTTTTCCTCATATCGATGAATTGATTGATCAGCTCTATGAAGAACCGTATTTTTTGAAGGTTAACCTAAGATAGGGGTACCATCAGTTGAATGTAAAGGATAAAGGCAACCTGAAGACTATGTTCCGTACTAGATATGGTCATTATGAATTTGTAGTTATTCATTTTTTAGTTAACTAATAAACCTGATGTATTCATAGATCTTACGAATAGAATATTTCATGAGTTTTATGATATGTTTATGGATGTGTTTATTGATGACATTATGGTATATTCTAGAAGTAAAGAGAAGCATTAAAAATATCTACAGGTAGTTTGGAAAACCTTAAATGAAAATAAATTGTATAGATAAAACAGAAATTGTGATTTTTTGTTGTAATAGATTTATTTTCATTGGTAAATTTTAAATAAGGATGGAATAACAGTTGATCCGGCCAAAAAACAGGTTGTTGATGAGTGGCCAAGACCTAAAAATGTAACAGATATTCATAGTTTTCTTGGTTTAGCAAGTTATTACCAACTGTTTATTAAAAAAAAATTAGGATTATCTGTCCCGCTAAATAAGATAACACAAAAAATAGGTTAAATTTTATTGAACAGATGAATGTGATGTTAGTTTTTATGAACTACCAAAGAGTTTGATGAATGCTATAGTTTTGGCATTGCCTTCCAAAGTGGTGAGTTTTCCATCTATAGTGATGCTTTATTGAAGGGACTTGGTTGTATTCTGGTGCTTAATGATCAGGTAATTTCATATGCTAATGGAAACTAAAACCACTTGAGTTAAATAATCCCATGCCCGCTTTGGAATTGAAATATATGGTTTTTAACTTTGAAAATTTTGGAGGCACCATTTATATGGAGCCAAATGTAAATATATACTAACCATCAATGTATAATGTATATATTTACTCATAAGGAATTAAACATGAGAAAGAGAATATGGCTTGAACTGATAAAGGATTATGATTGAATGATAAATTACCATTTAGGAATAGCTAACAAAGTGACAGATGACTTTATTTGAAAACATTATGCATCATTATCCATGTTACATTTGGAACATGATCCCTTGATTCATGATTTGATAAATTTTGGAATAGAAGTTGTCTGTGCAGGGAGTAAATCTGTTTTGTTTCAGGTTTTAGTGCAACCATTTTTATTATATAGAATTACGAAAGAGCAGAAGGAAGATAGTGTTCTACAAAAAAATATAGAATTGATTAAAGTGCGTAAGATTCTAGAATTTAATCATGATAAATATAGTGTCTTTAGATTTGGAAAAAGGTTGTGTGTACCTTGTCACTCCTATTTAATGAAAGACTTGTGTGAAGCTCATAGTTCTCTATTATCGGTTCATCCATGCAGTACTATGATGTATTGAGACCATCAGAAATATAATTGGTGGGATGAAATAAAAATAGATATTGCTTATTTTCCCATGAAATGCATGACATGTCAACAGGTTAAAGAAGAGGGGTAGTTACGAAAGAGGATGGTTTAACCTTTTCTAGTGATAGAGTGGAAGTGGGAGAATATATATCCATAGAATTTTTGGTGGGACTAACAAACACATTTATAGGTAACAATGTGATTTGGGTTATTGTTGATCGGCTGAAAAAATCTCCACAATTTATTTCTATTCGATATACAATGTCATTGGACCAGATTTCTCAATTGTACCTCAAATTGATTTTCAGGGTACATGGAGTTATAATTTCCATTGTATCTAACCGGGAACCCAGGTTCACTTATAAGTTTTGGAAGGGGATTTTGAAGTAATTAGGTATAGAATTAAATTTTAATACAACTTTTCATCATCTATCAAATGGGAAGTCAAAATGAACTATTCAGAGTTTGGATGATATGACTTGAGCTTGTTCATTGGACTATCATTGAAGTTGGCATCATCATATTTCATTAGTTAAATTTTCATATAATAAAAGTTTTCATTCCAGTATACATATGTCTTTTTTGAGGCATTATATGGAAAGTGGTGGCGAACTCTAGTCTTTTAGGGTGAAGTTGGGGAAAAGAAGTTGATGGGACTAGAATTAGTAGAGGAAGTGGATGAGAAAGTGAAGATGATCCAGCAGCACATGAGGATTGCTCAGAGCTAGTATAAAATATATGCATATAATAGAAGTAAATAATTCTCATTCGAGGTGGGTCACCATTTTTTCCTTAAAATACCTCCTTGGAAAAGTGTGATGTGTTTCGGTAAGAAAGGGAATCTAAGTATGCGGTTCATTGGTCCTTTTGAGATCTTGGATAATGTTGGTACAGTTTCATACTGAGTAGCTTTGCCTCAAAGTTTGTCTCATGTACACAATGTTTTTCCTATTTAGTTATTGAGGAATTATGTGCCAGATTCATCACATGTCTTGAAGCAGAAGCTATTCAGCTGGAAGAGAACCTTTCTTATAAAGAGAAACCATTTCATATTTTTGATCTATGGGAGTAGGTATTACAGAATAAGGTAATCCACTGGGTAATGGTTTTTTGAAGAAACCAATTAGATGGAGAAGCAACATGGGAATCAAAAAATTATATGAGGGAATGGTACCCACACTTGTTTAACGAGTAAATAAAATTGCAAGGACACAATTTCTAGGGGGTTCGGATAATGTAACACCCTATGGTTTTAAAAAAATTGAATTCATAAAACCTTGTTTTAAATAGATATTTATAACTATCCTTTAAGCATAATTTTGAAGCTTCTATGTTTTTGAATTTCTAAAAACAATCATCTACAATTATGTTCTCTATGTTATTTGGAGTCTGATGGAACCAACATGATTTTTTGGTGAATAGTAAAATACCCTTATGAATAGTAATATGAATATTAATATGAACCTAATAAAGAGTAAATTTAATATTATTATATTTTATTAAGTCGTTAATATAATAACATCTCGGTTAATTTTTCAATGTGATATAAAAGCAGTTATAATTTTAAAATTGTTTATTTTTGAATAGTAAAAATACAGTTTTGCGTTTCGGTGTATTAATGACATCATTAATAATGTAATAATATTTTAATGAATCTGGTCGACTTGGGTAAAGTAAAATAATATTTTTGGTTTCCCAAGTGGATAATACCTTAGTCAAATTCCATTGGCAAGCCCATGGTTTTTCAAATACCACTAATGAGTTCTCCTTGGAAATTATTAAAATATTCACCCACTTTCTCTATAAATACCAACCCATTCCTTCATTAAATTCATTCCCATTTAATAATCATCAAATATCTGGCCTTCCTAACTCCTTTTTAGTCCTCCACAAGTTTCATACAGCCCCTATGTTCCCAACCTGAATGTTGAATGAGTTACTCTACTAGGTATGAAAATTCTAAATTTCTTTCTTTTTCCATTCTAGTTCACTTCTATGTGGTATAACATTCAAGTTTCCATAACATGTTCTTGCTGACTTATTATTCTTGATATATTCTTTATTATGATTTATTTCATTATGGGTGACCCTTGCCCTCTCTCTTTTTAATATTTTCAAAAACCATGTAGCATAGCCGTTAGGCTGCAGAATTTTTGTAAGGGATTTCTCAATTATTCTTTTATTTTGAGTTTCATTATTTTCTAATTCTTTCCACATCTCCTCCTACAAAAGTGTCATGAATGATCCATAAATTATGTATATTCTGGATATTCTCATTTTCATGGAAAATCCATCATCATTATTCTCTCCTTTCCCACTTATTCAAGGAATGAAAACATTGTCTGTGATGTGTCGAATTACCGACATCATGGATGATGTGATTTAAATTTTAATTAATTCTTTCAATTCTAGCCTTGAAACCATTTTTATGGTTTAACCAGGTTATAACATATTTATTTTTTCTCACACATAGTTCTTTAATTATTTTTTACTGATGTTTTTAATTTGTAAGACAAAATGAGGTCATTATTATTAAAGAACCACTAAAATGATTTAAACGGACATCATTAATATTTTTACTTATGAATCATACTCATATCATACATAAAAATGATAGATTTTATAAGTTATAATACTTCAAATATTTAAATACCTTCCAATTCCAAGTCTTTTTTTTCATATTCAATCTACAAAAATATCCATCATGAACCAATCATGGAAACAATGTAATGAAAACACCCCAAAACAATGCAAGGAACAAAATACAAAAAATGATAGTGTGAAATGATCTAATGAAATAATCATATAATATTTTATAAAGATTTATATGTTTATATATGATATTAATAACTCTCTTTTATCCACTATACTGGAATTCTGAAAACTTATGAAGTAAGAAGAACCCAAGGTAAGGGAAATCTTAACCTAATTTCCATTCCTTGGGTTATCATTATACTTTATCCATTATGTTTTATTAAGATTATTGGTGTGAATATTTTTTTGTAAAATGTATTATTATGTTTATTTACATAGTATACACATGTACATTTCATTCTATTAATTCTCTCTTCAATTAAAATTTTAAGGGACTTTACTTTTAAAATCATTTTAAAAGTCTCTCTAAAACTTTTCAAAGGGATTATGTTTTTATTTGTATATGGAATGAGTTATTTCTCCTAATTCAAGAAATTTATTACCATGATATGTACCTTGGACATTATTTATGTAGGTTTGAGCCCATTATAGCTCTATATATGTTGGTTTGATCCCATTATAGCTCAACACATGATGGGTTGATCCCATTATTGCTTAAGATATGACGGGTGAGCACCATTTTAGCTCTCCAATGAATTGCATACTCTAGAGATGCAAGATTACCCAAATAATATTCCATATATAAGGGTGAATTTAATAGTGATATGGTAAATATGTCACAGGGCAACAACAAGATTATACCTTGCATTTGAGTTTTTATTGTATGGGTTTTATTGGTTTTTATGTTATCACTTGACTAAAACTTTATATCATTATATACCGTACTATTTTTTATAATCATCCCATGTTTTAAAAATGTTATTCACAAGATATAAGGATGGGTAAGAGAAATAATGGTTTCATGATGTTTGATATGGAGTGTCGTCAAAGAAATCATGATTTATGTTTTAATGTCTTATATTTTTCGAAAAATTGAAAATGTTTTTAGTAGAGACCTCTTTGTATGAATGTGGTATGATATGTATGTAAGTTATCCTAATTATTTAAAAATATAAACCCAAAAAGATATTCAATGTCTAATAATGTACATTCTTGTAAAAAATTCAAGATCATGTAATGTTATAAGGTTGGGTCCTTATACCCCATGTACTCATACACGGGCAGGAGAACACAGGTTTACATCGTGTACCGGCACATGACCAGGATACATGGGTGGACCTCGGGTTGAATTGAATGGTGTGTATGACTTTATACATGTAGTGTACTCTTTTTTAGTGGACATGTTCTTTCGAAATGTGGCTCTAGTAAAAGGGAAATACTCATGGTCAAGGGACATATCACATGAACCTATTAAATGTCATGTACTCACTTTTGCATGGATTGAGCCACTTGTCCACCATATCATCGATAGGTTTTGTTTAGGGTTCGTTCCCATATAATTTCCATGATGTTTATTTTATATAATTTCCTATTAATAGGATTATGATCCCTTTAGTAGGACTTACTATATAGAGTTATTGGAATCCACTTTTAGTGGCCTGAAGCAGGATCCTCTATTCAGTCTTCATGCCCATGGTAGAGTTCTTGGTATCGATGCGACCAATGCTATGCATGTATCAATCCTCTACTTGGAAATTTAATACATATGGAGTTGCGGGTATCACCCTATGGCCCCGGTAGTGATCCTCATCTATGTGTCGTATCTCCCTTCATATCTATCATCATATCTCCCTGATAAAGATTCCCGATGAATGACACTTCTCGTACGGACTTCATTAGGTGCTATTAGACTCATGAGTGTGTTCTCTTGAATTAGTGCTTCGTGGAATCATTGGATTGTGTTCCTAGTGTGGGTATGTGGTCGTTTTGAATTACCACCATAATTAAATTCTTGGTATGAGTATATATGGATATACTTGTTGCATGTGTTGTATATATATACCATGTAGAGATAACTTTATCTCCTTTTTTCTATATTTAATTTGGTTTTTGGGGTGTCATAATGTGTATTGTTAAACTTACCCCTGCATGGGATTTTCCTACATGAGTTGTGAAGTTATCATATGATTGACCTTTTAATGGAGTCCAGGGCGGACTAGGACCGGAAGGAGCTTTGTGAGTTCCAACAAGACAACATTTTCCTACATCTTCAAGATGTAGTCCCAATACCTATTTTTTTATGTTTAACATTGTAGTTTACAAAATATTTCATTAGGTGGGACTGTAGTCTAGCCCAATTTACTTTTCTTCACTTTTCTTTCCTATCGTACTCTAGTTTGGATATTGTGGTATGCATACATTTGTTTATTAGTGGGTTTTACATTTTATTGTTTTGTGGTCTTGGAGATGTTTCTATATGTACATGTACATAGGAAATGTCTCCCTTATTAGTGATATGTCTACTCGATGCTAGTCACCATCCACTAGCCTGTTACAGTCAGGATTGGGGAGTCGCAGCAGGGGCCTCACTAGGATAGGTCATGAAAGGGGGGTGTTAGAGGGGGTCAATTTTACTTTAGGACGGAGATTCTATGAGATTGGTTTGAGGAGGTTTTGCTAAGTGTTTCAAGTTTGGATTTAAGGTAAGGGACTCCAATTTTCAAGAAGGCCGTCAAATGTATCCATACACTAGGACTATGATAACCATATTTCCAACTCGGTACATGAGAAAAATGGTTGTAGGGAAACAATAATAGTACATGCGTCATATAGGAATGGGTTGTGGTTTTCATATCCTTCTTCTGTAATATCTCCATATATACTCATTGAAGATGGTACATATTTTCATTCATATAGAATACCTCTACGACGCATACCAGTTATGAATCAATAGCTTGATCATGAAGATGACCACTTCAGTGATGAGGCTTCGATATATGTACTAATTCAACATATCTTACCTCCGGGTGGTGCACCAACTATACCACCACCAGTAGAGAAGTTTGTCGTACCTATAATACCAAAAGATGAGGAGTGCAGGCTGATCATCCTCCAAAATATTCAATAACAATGACACCTCATATTACGAGGTGAGCCCAAACCCCATGTAGATAAGGACTGGATTGAGTTGGTGACCAGAGTTTTTTTATAGTCAGGACACCACTGTACTAGATGGTGATCCTGGGGGTGATCCATATACAGGTTTTGGAAGGTAAATGGTAGAATTTGGCACCACAAACTCATGATGAGGAGACTCTTTCATGGATGGAGATCGAGAATCTCTTTATAGAGTATTTAACACTTGTTATGATAAGTGTAGTGCATATATAAGAGATTATTCAGCTGTAGAAGGGTAGCTTGAAAGTGGAAAACTATTCATCAAGATTCACAACCTTTCTATGTACTCGGTGGAAATGGTCAGAAATCAGTACTTTAGGGATGAGACCATTGAGTGTGTTTTTCATAGATACATATGAGCCAGCATTATACCAATATGAATTCAAAATTGTGTTCGAGTGTTTGAGTGACCTCTAGTGGTCGAAAGATTCTTGGATGATCAAATGGAGCCAATGACAGTCAGCAACGGGATGGTAGGTGTGGAGAATATGGTAGAGGGGAGTTGATATCCCTCATGGGGATTTGGATATCAGAGATATTTCAGAATTTCCTAGGATGGGGGATCTAAGGTTCATGGATCTCAATTATCATCCCGTCAATCTAGGGAGAGGTGTTGCTACACATGTGATTGTAGGGGACATCTCACTCGAGATTGTCCAATCCGTCGAGCTACAGACATGGACTCATTGGATGGACCACCTAGCCAGAAACAATGACATGATAAAGAAGAACCGTAGGGAGGAAGACATGGCATATGAGTTGGGAGATCTTATAGAGGTGGCCTCTGTTTCAACATGTAACCACCACCATCCTTAGGTTGTCCACTCCATGTACATGGAGATAGAGGGAAGGGGCGAGGACATCCACATGCTATCAAGGCATACAACCCATGGGATCCAAGGATGATTCAAGGTTTAACCTGTGTATTTTATTATTTAGATTACATATTAATAGGTATAGGTTCTATTCATTCCTTTCTCACCACATACCTTGTACGAGACCTTTAGATTGTAATACTACAATTGACTCAACCCTTACACTTGGAGACAACTACTGAAGGATACTAGATGATCAAACATTAATTAAGATAGTGTGACCTGACCCTTGGAGGAGAGAGTTTCGATTAGAACTTCTTTTTTGGAAGCGTCAATTCATTATGAATTTATTCTTGTTACGGATTGGTGAAATTCTATCCATGCCTAGATTGACTATTTTAGGTTAAGGGTGTTGTGTGTCTGTGTTGAAGGAATTTGTTTTTCATTATTAGTTAAAATGAGACATAGGAAGCGTCACATGGACTCATTCATATGGTAGTGCAGCCGATTACTCACGAGTTATCTAGTCTGACCCTTGGAGCAGTAGATGTTATTAGTTTTTTTGTTCCTAGAAGTAGTAGAATATTGTGAGGATGTATTCCCCCGAGATGTTCTAGGATTTCCTCATATTTGGGAGATTGATTTATGCATTAACGTACACCTCAAGACGACACTGATATCTGCATCATCATATTAGATGTCTCTTGTAGAGGATCATGAGCTAAGGGTGCAGTTGGTGGAATTTCAGAGGAAGTGCATCTTGAGACATAGCATTTCACCCTAGGTAGCCCCGGTTTTGTTTTCCAAAAAATAAAATTGGATCATGAAGAAGTGTGTGGACTACCAGGAATTGAAAAAAGTGACCATGAAGAAACAATATCCACTATGGAGAATCATTATCCTCTTTGATCAGTTGATAAGGCCATGATGGTTCATTAAGCATGACCTAAGTTTAGGCTATCACCAGTTGTGAGTACAGGATGATGATATACCAAAGATGAAATTAATATTTTATTATAGTAACTATGAGTACTTTTTTATTCCCTTTGGAATAAATAACACCACATAAGTTTTCATGGGACTCATGATCTTGATGTCTCAACATTACAAAGTCCGGTACACGGTAGTCTTTATCGATGATATCCTTGTGTACTCGACATCAGAGGAGGAGTAAATGAGACACCAAAGGATTGTTTTGGACATTCTATGAGAGCACCAGATTTATGGAAAATACTTAATGTTCCAATTCTGGATTTAGTGGTCCAATTTCTGGGACATGTTATCTCAGTAGATGGAGTGGTAGTGGACACATCCAAGGTGGAGGCAGTGTTACCATGGTAGCCACCTAGCTGCATAATAGAGGTGTATAGATTTATTATGAAAGAAGGCTATTACTGGAGATTCATACCAAATTTATCAAGGATATCTAGAACTATTACATCTTTTACTCGAAAGGGGAATCCTTTCGAGTAGAAATATAATTTCTAAAAATATATTTATCGGTTATGGAATATTTTTACAAGCACTATGATATTGATATTGTAGGAGAATGGTGTTGAGTATGTGGGGTTCTATGATGAATCAATTCCTGGACATGGTTGTGTCTTGATATAGAGGAAAGTGGTGATTGCATATGGTTCATGAAAGTAGAGGCCACATGAGTAGAAATATGTGACCCATGATCTTGAGTTAGAAATGATAGCCTTTTCATGGAAGATGTTGTAGCACTACATAATGTGAAATCAGTTTATCATCTACTCTGATCACAAGAGTATCAAGTATATCTTATCACACGAGGATCTAATCTTGAGACGTAGTAGATGGATATAGTTCTTCCATAGCTATGATTTTGATATTGTATATACTCTTTGGAAGTGGAAGATAGTGTAAGTTTCTCTTATTATGAGATCTAGTTCAACGTTTCTGAATGAGGTGTTGGATCATTTTTCCTCATTACAGGTATCATATGTTAATGGAGATGGAGTAGATTACCTTCAGTCGATGGTTGTTACCCCTCCACTGTTTCAACTAGTTAGGGATGAAAATCATGGGGATACCAACTATGAGTCCCTATGTGCCCAGATGTCTACGGGACATACGCCTGTTGGATATCCACAAGGTGAAGAGCACATCATTATTTTTAGAGGATGCATGGTAGTACCAGTGTTGTTGCCACAGGAGGTTCTCAGAGAGTTTCACACGTTCCCTTTGGTGGTACATCCTGGTGTGTATAAAATGTTCTAGGATCTCCGAAATGAGTTTCAATGGATTGGGATGATGAAGGTAGTGGTATATTACAATTGTCAATACCTTATGTGCCAGTAGGTGAAGGCTGATCAGTGAGTACCAGAAAGTTTGGATCAACACCTTGAGGTGTCAGAATGAAAGTGGGACGAGATATCAATGGACATCAAGAAGGTTTCACCATGTAGGAATAGAGGACATGATTCTATATGGGTGATCATTGACTAACTCACCATGTCAGCACACTTCCTAGGCATCTATGAGCGAAGTTCAATATAGATCTTGGTACTCCTCTATGTGTAAGAGATTGTTCAACTCCATGGAGTCCCATAGATGATAGTTTCTGAATGTGATGACCATTTAACATCCCAGTTGTGGAAGGGATTACAGGTGGCCCTTGGGACACATCAATGCTTGAGAATGGATTTGCACCCACAGATAGATTTCCAGACATAGTGGACCATTGAGATTCTGGAGGAAATGTTGTGAGATTTTATGTTAGAGTTTAGCCATATGTTGGTGGATCATCTACCTCTGGTGGAGTTTTCATACAACAACCATTATCATTCCACCATTATTACGGCACAATTTTAGGCCATGTATAGGCGAACCTACCAATCACAACTTTTCTGGACTAACCCAAGAGAGTCATCAATCATGGGCCCGAAGTTGTTGTAAGCTACTATAGAGATGGTGAAAATCATCCAAGAGAAGAGAAAGACTATGATGAGCTATCCGAAATCCTATACTGACATATAATGGAGGGCCTTGAAGTTTGAGAATGGAGACCACATGTTTCTTCGGGTCTCACCATGATGGATATTGCTGATATTTTGCCAGAGTGGTAAGTTATATCTTATGTTAATCATACCTTTTTAGATACAACATAGAGTTGGTGAGGTGGTGTACCACATGGATCTACCCCTACAGTTGGACCGAGTACATGATGTCTTCCAGGTGTCATGGCTGAGGTGGTATATGCACGATCAATCACACATCATCGACTTGGGTGAGTTGGAGATCATGGATGGGGTGATTTTTTCAATGTACCCATGGGAGATAAAAGATTTCTGTGAGAGGACACATCATTGGTGATCGATTCCTTTGTGTATGTCCTACAGTTTCACAAGAATCTTTAAGAGCGCACATTGGAGAGGGAAGATCAAATTTGTGAACAGTACCCACATCTTTTTCTGTAGCCATTGTTATTGGATTTTGGAAGTATTAATTCCCTATGGTGGGGAGAATGTAATGTACTAGATTTTTTCCATGTAAAATTTATAAATATTATATGAAATTAATTTGAGACTAGGATCTGATACAGTGTGGGATTCCAATGCTCTATGTGATTGGAATATTTTTTTTTAGAAATATTAAATTATGAAATGGCACATGGGTAGTTTTCCTAGGAAAGTGGAATAACATATTAATGGGTTCCTGGATAAGAAATATGAGGGAACCATTATGTTCTAAGCAGAAAATTTACTCTAGGTAAGGCCTAACATTGAACGGCACGGGTCGGCTATGAATGTTAGTTTTTTGTATGTTTTAAAGAAAAAAAATTAATGATTTATTTTAATTGATATTATGGTGATGCAGTTATGTGTTTTCCTTTTTTTAATAAGAAACTAGTTAGGGACTAATGATTATACTCACAACTCTAGAAGTTCCCTAAAGGCTATGGAGAAACCCTTGGAGAATTCTATAAACAGACGATGACAAGACAGTGGATCATATATCATTCTTGACGGATCTCCAATAGCAACCAATCCTTGATAGTGAATGATCCACTTACTTGTAAGAAATTTTTATTTCATATTATTAATTACACATTCATAGAATCAATAATGAATAAGGATCGAACAATATACAGGTTTACCTGCGGTTTGATCATTCATGCTGGATTAGCTTGATTGCAGTAATTATCAAGGATGATGATTATTTTGTTTTGTTTTTACTTTTCTTATGGGAATCGATCGATCCCCGAAAAAATTATGGTTGAGGTTCATTCCTCGAGTTTTTTCCATGTGATTTCATTCCCCTGTCTTCCCTATGTGTTCTTCATTCTTCATAGGGTTATGAAAAGATGATCATTTTTTCTCCGTTTCATGGTGAATCATTCTGAAATTGAAGAAATGACACTGGGATAACCTAAAAGAGGTGAGGTAGTCACATAAATGGACGAATCAAAGTGATTCAATAGTTACCTCTTTTTTTATGGGTTTCATCGAATGATTTAAAAGTTGTTTCTTGAGAAAATTTAAGGCCAGAAACACCCCGAATTAGAGTTACGGAGTTGAAAAAAGACGGAATCCTAAATTTGGAGATGAACAGACCATGGAATTGTGACCTGAAGGATTGGATGAGGCACTCAAAGGATGAAAATGTGGTTATAGAAATTACAGAACACAAAACATATAGTATGGGATGCATGACATGTGTTTATCGATGAACCACTCAGTGTGTACTCTTGGAGTACACAAGAATAAGTGGAAACCATAGGTTTCCTACGTGGAGTGTACTCCACCACCCATCTAGACCTACACTGGATACATTTGTTACCCCATGTCCTGGTACATGGGTAGGTGAACAATGTTTGATGTCATGTACTGGCACAGGGCCAGGATACATGGGCTGAACATGAATGGAAGAGCATGGTGTATAAGGCATTCTACATGTTGTGTACTCTTATTTTACATGACATTTTATTTCAACATATAGTTGTTGTACATGGGAAGTACCTAGGGTCCAGGGACATAGCATTGACACTATTACACATCTTGTTCTCTCTTCTTCATGTCTTGAGCCACTTTTCCACTGTATCATAGACATCTTATGTATAGGGTATGTTTCCTTATCATTTCCTTAAATGTTTGTTGGTATCACTTACTATTCATATTAGTATAATCCCTTATGTTAAAATTCCTTGATAATGCTGTTGGAATCCCCTCTGAGAGGCCTAGAGTAGGATCCACTATTCATTATTGGTTCCCTAGGAAGTGTTATTAGTATCCACATGACCACCACTATGTGGGAATCATTACACTACATAGAAGGTTAATCCAAATGGAGTTGTTCATAACTCCCA
Organism: Viscum album; assembly: GCA_963277665.1. NCBI lineage: Eukaryota > Viridiplantae > Streptophyta > Magnoliopsida > Santalales > Viscaceae > Viscum > Viscum album. Next base: position 2,001,290,436 of record OY728145.1, read on the forward strand.
TTGGACCTGGTAGTGATCCTCATCTGTGTATCATTTCGTTCTTTAGATCTATCAGTGTATATCCTTCATGAAATTTCCTGATGAATATTACTTCTTAGATAGACATCATCAGATGCTACTAGAATCACGAGTGTGTTATCCAAGAAGAGTGCTTTGTGGAATCTTCTAACTGAGTCCCTTGTGTGGGTATGTGTTTTTTGTGAATTACCTATAGATTATATGTCTCGGATTTCGTATATTAGCATATCCTTTTTATATCTTTTTAGACATATATATTGTATAGAAAACTATACCTCTCTTTTGTGTATTAGTTTATGGTTTTTGGTGTCCTAAAATGTATTTTTATACACAATCCTACACATGATTTTCCTTTATGTGTCTTGTCTTTTATAAATGAGAATCCTTTTGACAAAGTCTATGGTGGAATAGGACCAGATGGATCTTCATGAGTTTAAACTGTTATAGATGTTCCAATGGCTTTGAATAGCAGACCCAGTACTTATTTGTGTATTGGTTGGACATTGTAGTTTATATATTATTTATTTTGGTGGGCATGTATTCTGGATCGGTTTAAATTTCCACACTTTATTATTCTATCATACTTCGGTTAGGATATTATATCATGTATGCATTTTGTTCTTAGTGATTTTTATATTTCATCTTTTTTTTGGGCTAGGAGATTTGTGCATGTGAACATGAATATAATAAATTCCTTCCATGCTAGTTTTATGATTATTTGATTCAAGTCATCAACCTATGGCCAGTTGGAGGTGGGAATGGGGAGTCACGGTATATGCCCCACTAGGATGGTTTGTGATAGGTGTTATATAATGCTAGTATAAAAATATTTTTAAAGGTAGTAGCACATTCCAACAACAATAAAAATGTAATAAATAATTTTTTAAGATATGGAATGAAATAATTTAGATTTCACTTTTTATGAAAAGGTGAAGAATGATTTTTACTACCTACATAAAGGTAGTCCATTATTTTATATAAAATAAATGAGAAATAACAATATATTTGGAAGGGTCTACTATGAAATTCAATTGATATAGAAAGTGCATCCTAGAAATGCACTGCCAATGTCAATGTATGTTGGGCTAGAACTAAGATATGGAAATGTACAGAGTTACCTATGGAAAAGTAACCCGGGCTAGAACTAATATATGGAAAGGTCATCTGTGATTTACATGACCTATGTATAGGTAAATGAGAAACTATAAAACCTATGTAATGATAATCCATGAAGAGAACTACCTATATAAAGGCGAATACAGAAGTACAAAAAGGATTTCATAATGGAAAATAGAGAATTTTACTATATATATACTGTTAAACATGAATATATATAATATAAATAGTGGAAGATAATGAATTACATAAATATGGATGTGAGTATCATAAATGACAACATTGAATAATAGTGAATAAGGGAAGGTAATCTGAGAATTTTACTACCAATGTAAAGGTCACAGGATTAATGAAATACCTAGGAAAATTTATTAACCAGTGGCTATGGAAAGGTAAATCCAAGTATTTATATGTAAATGTAATTTATTTAGGGACTACATCAAGTTAAATTGATAATTGTATTGACTACATGTAGTTCATCGGTTTTCTTCATGTGGGTAATTTCATTTCATTGTATGTCAGGTATGTTCAGTTGTTTTTAATTCATAATGTCAATATAAAACAGTCAATCCATTTTTACATATGATCAATCTAGTGTAGTGAATATGTTCGCATCACAAAGGAGATTCCCAGGGTGGGTCTACCTCATGTTTGATTTCATATTTAGAAAATTTTGAGAATTTTGATAGTGAAAATATATGTTTCTAAAATTTGGATATTGGAAATAAAAAACCCTAAATGATGCGCATACTAGTCTTAAATGAATGAAATTAAATATAATGATTGGTTATAGTGTTGTTATTTCTATTCAAGATTAATATCATAGATATTTGAGGTGAGTTATGTGCTATAAAAAGAAGTTCCATGTCATAGTAGTTGCATCCAATACATACATAGAGGTATTGAAATGAAATATAATCATTTTAATTTATAGAGAAGAATTGGTTGACAGTATTTATATAGAACATGAGGAGTTAAACATTTATTTATAGGAGATTTGAATGAATATAATTAATATAGGATCCATAAAGATACTAAGTACAAAATAAATCAAATATCATGTGGAGAAGTGGATCAAATTATTCATAAGATATTATATAAAATATAATATGAGATTTAAATTATTTCAAATTACTAATTATATATGAGAATTTAATGTGATCCAATCATTATGAAGATATTCATGTTGTATCTTCAATATATGTCACCATAATAGAATAGTACTTTATAGAATATAAATTAATGATGAAACAATAGATATATTCTATGAACCTAATATAGAATATGATACTGCGTTTATGAGAATATTTTTAGGGGTATCGAAGGTTGTTTGACACATTTAAGGGAAAACATGTGTGTTGAATATAAGAATTAAGAAGAAGCATTTGATAAAACTATATCAAAGAGATACAAAGAAGAAGGATGATTGACTGCTGATGTAGTCACTATCTATCAAATTACATTGATACTCCTTAATATTGAGATCCACTATGTTACCAAAACCCAAGGAGTCTGGGTAAATGAAAAATACTAACCTATATAAATATTTTTTTTATCATAGCTTAGTAGTTAATTACACTGTTGATGGTTTTTAAACGAGTCATAAATAAAATGTGGTAATTTTATAAATAACATCCTAGAATAATTGTTGGTACTATTATAAAAAACAAAATACATTCACGAAGATAATTTTCCCTTCCACATGGGATTTGGATGATATTTTCCTAATAATTGTTTGATACTTATTAAGTACATGTGATAACTTCAAATTTAAGTGTTAATAAAATATATGAATCTATATCTTCTTAGTATAGCAAGGCAAATTTTTTTTGGAGGAACCAAACCATATAAAAACCTATTACTCTATTATTATTTTCTAATAATTATATTCATATTAAGGTGATCATTTATAGTAAATTAAAAACCCATATCTATGGGGTTAATTCAATGTGTGTTAAAAAATTTATAAATTTGGGTTTTCACAAAATGCCCCCCATTGACTTTTCATAATAAACTATGCTTTACAAGTGAAATAATATATAATATATGTCTTTCATTGAATAAATATAAACTATACCCAGTAATTTTTAAATGTTTAATATAATGTGAAGATTTGATTAAAATGTTGAATTTTCCGAAATAGAGTGCTCATATTCCTTCCGTATTAAAAATAAAGTTGTGATTTCAACCAAAACCTTAATGAACAGGAAGAAGAAAGAATAAAATATATCATATAAATTATCAAATAAGAAAAATAAGGATCGACCACAATATAATGATGATCAAGGTGACAATTTTTAAAATATAAACAATGTTGGTGGTGATCCTTTTGAACAAAAAAGTTCATGCTATATGGAGGCTAGAAATGATGATTATATGAATAACATTATAAACTTATACTCTCAAATTGAAATTTAGGTAAATAATTTTCATGTTTATGTTATCACCTATAAACTAGGGTTTAACAAGGAACTATAGGATGAAGAGGCCCATATTAAAAGAGAAGTTTATGTAATAGAGTCAACATTATCTAAGAAGTATCAAATATGAAAAATTCTCACACAACTCATGGATGAAAAATCAGAATTTTTTTCACTTTACAATGAAACTAATTATAAATATTATGAGTAATTTCAAATAAATATTTGTGATAATTTAGTGAAAACATTATTCTTAAATAAGTAATCCATGAATTAATATGTTTTTCTAGAACCTCCATGAATTTAAAAGATGATAAGGAGGAGGTAAAATAAAATAAAATAATGAATTTGGATACCCTTTATAAGAATTTGAAAAATCCATAATGCTCAAATTATAAATTTTTTGAGTGGTTGAGAAGATAAATTTATATCAATGGAATAAAAAAGGACCACTCTCCACATGAAATTTATATAGCTAAAAATTACACTGAATAATCTTGAAGAATAAAACCATGAATAATACCAGAAATATGAGAAAAGGTTTTATGCTAAATAAACATCAATAGAGATTAAAAATTCAAAAATGACTCTAAATTGTTTCAATAAGTTCTTCAGATCATCTAAAGAATAATTCTTTTACATATTATAATATAATAATCCCACAAATCTTGAAAATTATTTTATATTATATCTATTTTGTGAAATGTGTAGTAAAAAACATAAATATATAAAAAAGTGAAAGAAAAGAAATATTGGGACTCTAACCTATATTCAAGGAAGGAGGTGATTATTTGAAAGAAAATTTTCACCCAAAATATATCCCAAAATATTAGGTCTTCTGCATAAAATTTGCGAGGTCTAAAATTTTATAAATATGGATATCATATCTATAAAATAATAAAAATTGTATCACATTATTGGAATTTTTAGATATTAAAATATATGGAAATAAATCAATAACATGATTTTTTCATGATTAAAAATTCAATAAGTCCTGAGGGAATGGGAAAATATGAAAATCAAAGGATCCTTGCTAAAATAAAAAATACTCTACATTAATGGAGGAATATGTTCATAAAGAATATATTCAAATATCATTATGATTTAAATTAGATGTGAAATATACATGGTCATAATTATAATATCTGTGGTTATAATCCTATAATGAATCAATCATGTACTGACGAGGAGAAATAACCACAAATTTTTTTAAAAAGGTGAATATAAAAAGCATATATACCTTGGGAGTTAAATATTTTAACTATGTATTTGAACAATATTCTTCCTATATAAAAATGAAAAAAGAAATCTTAGATGTATTTCAAACTAATTAATAAGATACCATTATTGTATTTTTCAAAAATAGTCCACATCATGAATCATTGTAATATGGTCATGAATCTTGAGAATGTTGGTAGAAATTTGAAAACTAAAAGGAATAAAATTAAGAAAGGGATTTTTATATTGACATGTTTTTTGACAATCAATGTGAAGAAGCGAAAAGGATTCCCAAAAAGTGTATTTCAAAAATAATTAAAGAAATGTGTGGAAGGTGAAATAAGAACGGTCATAGTTGTATCAAATGTAGTACATGGTTCCCTTAATAAAAATTATTGATGAAATATAATTTAAAATCACAATTGAAATCAAGTTCAAAAAATGATTCTATAAAAAGTTATTTACACCTAATGTGAGATTATAGCATGATCCAAATGATATATTGATCATATTTCCTGAACAATTTGAAGAGGCTTTGAAATTAGAGAGAGAAGAAAATAATAAAACTAATATAATTAATAAATGTAATATTCTTATTTCTAGTGAGAGTAATCATTACATAAGAATAATTCCATGCATTCAATTGATATTTGGATCTAGGAAGACAAAAATAATTATAAGCATGAAGAGTTATAGACACTTCAGACCTATATATATGTGTGTTTTTTGGTATATATTGGTTTCTCATCTCTAATATTAATATTATATTATTATGGTAAAACCCCTAATTATTCCCTTTTTATTTTTTTTATATAATAACGTTTAAAAAATCAAATAAATGGGTGGATGGAGAGGCTATAAAATCTGGATAAGAATATATGTTATCCAACATGGATTATGATTTCTTCATCGTAAAGAGAAAATGTTTACATCCATTTAGATGTTGAAAACATTGAAAAAGGGTGTCAACAATAACAATCTATATTGAATCATGAAATCTATTCAACCATACAAAAATTCAATAATGAGGTATTCAAATTATAATTTTCATTAATTTTTAACACAATCCAATTATGTTTTTAATTGGGGAGTTATAGTTAATGTGTTTGAAAAGTTAATCGTGGAATTTTATGTCTTTAAAATGAAATTTCTAATGAATTTGTAGATATATGTGAATGTTAAAATCCTTTACATAATAAATATATTTATACAAACCCTAAATGAGAAAATCATGAAGGGTTTAACATACATGGATTTATTGATAACTTTGATATCCATATATATTCACTATTATGTTCTATAATAGGCCATCCCACATAGACTTAATGATGACTATCTATATCCTCATTTCTTGGAAAGCATGTTGATACAAGATTCACTCATCATGTGAAAAAAAATTCATATTTAAAGTGGAATAAAAAGTGGCATGAGAGGTAAACCCCTACACGAACCTTTATATTTATTGTCAATAAGGGTCAAAATATAAATGAATTTTCATGCACAAATATTTACTAAAAGCAATTAAGGGTGTTGAAAAGAAAATATAAATGGTTAGTTTGAAGTTCCCATGTTTGATTTATATTTACGATCAAGACAGAATAATTCATTGTGAATGATAAAGTGTTAATATGAGATTTTGGTGGATGATGAATTTTTTGACTTTCTTCCATACTAAATAGTAAATTGAATGAAGTATTATTGGTTCTACATAGAACAAATAGGTGGATAGGTTAAAGGATCATCGCTTAAATGTGATTATTTCTTTTCCAATATTCAATCTAAATGAAATTACTAATGGTGAGAGTCTTATCTACAATATTTGATGTAATTTGGAAGGCCTCATGGTTGATTATGAAAGTTAAGAGGTTTTTGAGAATTTTTTGAGAAGGTTAATTTTAACATACATTGAATATATAAAGGTGAAACTTTATTTTTATCACATATATAAGGGCATCAAAAGAACATTATAAAGCTAGTTGAAAAATCTATGTAACGGTAGAGACATATTCCTATAACTATGTAAAGGTAATAATGACATTTATGAAGATATGGAAACGAAACCTATGACTTACATAGAAACAAAAATGGGATGTGATATTTTCACTAATGAAATAAATGAATTCATATATACTATATTAATGTAATAAGAAACACCACTACCTATTTATGGTTTGGGTATGAAATTGAATAAAAACAGAAAGGTCATAATTGAGAAAACTAACTACATAAAGGTAATATGGCCAAGAACTATGCTACGTAAAGAAACTGAGTTACTTATGGAATGTTAAGAAGATATGTAACTGTACAATAGAATGGTAATCTATGATTTTCATGTCCTTTGTAAAGGTAAATGAGAAATTATAGTACCTATGAAAAGGTAATATATAATGTGAAATACCTATATAAATGTGACCAATGCACTATAAGAAGTATTCCATAATGGTAAAGAGATAATTAAATTATCTATATAATGGTACACAAAAAAATACATAGATGTAACACTAGAAGATCAAGTCCTATGTAAGGATGGATGTAAGGTGCATAAAGTTAATTCTTTAATAATAATGAATACATAAATGTAAACTGTGAATTATTTTAAATACATAAAGGCTATAATCATAAATAAATAAGAACATAATGGTAATAAAAAGTGACTATGTAAAGGTAAACCAAATTATTGATGTATAAAGGTAATAAATTTAGGTTTAACTTATGTTAAAGTGATATTTGGATTGGGTATATGACATCTGATAGTTTTCTTCACATTGTAAGTTTCAATTTATGATAAATTATGAATTGTCGGTTGAGTTTAATTTATATCATCTATACAAAATGATTGATACATTTTAACATATATTATATCTAGAGTATTTCATGTCATCGCTTCACATAGTTGATCTACCTCATGGTAGGTTACATACATAGAGAATTTATAAGAAATCTATTGGTGAAAATCTATATTTCCATATTTTGGATATTCTAAAAAAATAAGTTACTCGGGTGATACACATTTTGGGATTCGACAAATGTAATTCATGCTAATTTTGGGTTATTTTGTTAGGAATTTAATATAATATAATTATCGTTGAAGAATTTGGTGTGTTATATGACGTGGAAAACGGTTCAATGTCGCATTTCATGCATCCAATACCCATGTGGATATTTCAAAACAAATATATTATGTGGGATTTTTAGAGACGATGATGTCAATTTTATTCATATACCACTTGAGGAATTAAAATTATAGTTCTATGGTATTTTAATGAAGATTATTAATTTGGGATTAGTAAAGATTATGAGGATGTGATAATTCAAATATCACTTAGAGTAGTGTATATAAGAATTTAAGAGTTTTTATATAAAATATAATATCAATTCAAAATGATTTTAAATGACTAGATACATTGGATAATTCAATATGGGAAAATCATGGAGAAAATGTTCATCTTGTATATTGAGTACTTATTAGTGTGGGAGAAGGATACATTATAGATTATTTATTTATGCTGAAATAATAGAGATATTCTATTAAGTCAAAAGATAATCATATACTACTTTTAGGATAATAATTTTTTTGTGTATAGAAGGATGTCTAAGACATTCAAGAGACATATAGTGTGTTAATGAAGGTAATTATGAATCATGTGATACAATTATATCATATAGAGAATAAAGATTAGGGGAAGAGACCAATATTGTTTTCGTTATCTATCTAATTTTATTGAGACTATTAAATATTTAGAACCATTCTGTCACCAAAAATAGTTAATATGAGTAAATTATAATTCCACCAAAATGATGAATTATTGATCATTTGTTGGTGGTTAAATACCTGGTTGATGTTTCATATCGAGTTCTTGAATAATAGGTGGTTCCTATCTAAACAATTCCATTGAATAACATGTGGTACTAGTGTAGACAATGCCATACATTCAGGAAATTGATTTTTCAGGACATTATGGGTCTTGAAAATACTATACCAATCATTGTGTTCCACTTATTATGTACTCTACGTAACATTAAATTTATTCTACAATAAAATGCATGACTCAATAAGATTTTATCTTGGATAATAGAATACCATCCTAAAGGAAATAAACATTATAAAAATATTATATGCATTTGTCCTTTTTTATGATACATATACATTTCGATGTAAGGGCTGAAAGTAAATTAATAGATCTATATCTCTTAATTGGAATAGAGGATCTTGTAAGGAGAGGGGTTTATTCAACTAGAGATTAAATTGTTTAAATAAGATTTTCATAGATTCAACTAATCCCCTAGTGACCTTTCAGGATGCACTGGTATCTAGATCTTTTTTAAAGGTAGGTGATGTTAGGATTAGGTAGTAGGATAAATTAGTATAATATTTTGATTCAAAATTTTATTTTAAGGGAATTTTTGATGGAATATTGTTTTTGTGATATAATATTTTTAACATTATCATGAATTCTACTGATAATGATTCTTGATGTTTTGATTTTTTTATTATCTGTGCATTATTTTTTTCAACTGGTATAATGGTGATATTGGGATATCAATGGAGTTATTATTAATGTTTTCTTAGGTATATTATAGTTAGGTAATGATGATGAGTTGTAGGATGAGGATGTGAGTGAGTGATATAGGAAGAGACTCATACACATGAATCCTATACAAAAAACATATTCTCTAACTACTATCATTGATACCAACTGGTACGACACAGTTTTAACCATCCATAATTACAATATTCATAACCAATATTGAGTCATGTAAATACACAAGACCTTTTAGGTATAGAGTTTCTGAAAATTAGCAAAATCCCTTTATGTAATCAAACTCGTGTCTTTCTCCTCAAATGGGTAATTTTACCATTATACCCATAATTTATTATTCCATAAGAAGAATTCAAAATCTCCCAAAAAAATATTCAATCATGATACCCTCATAGACCAATCTTACATAATATCATTATTTATTACTTATGGAAAATAGAAACATAAAATGGGTGAGATATTATACTCTATAAAGGTAAAAATGGGAGATATTAATCGATGATCGTATAAAAGAATAAAACAAGCATAAGGGTATATGATTATGAAATAACATATGAATTTCAAACCAATTAAATCATATATCAGTAAAAAAATTCATGACATAATTAATTAGTATTTCAAAATACATGATTCATAAGAGTGATAAATCTTTTATAATTAGTCATGATCCTTGACTTCAAATCATAAAAATTAAAGCATTTCATTGGAATTTTTTGGCCTAATAATAATCATATAAAAATATAATAATCTATTTCATAATCATAAATTCATCATGGAATTAACAAAATTGGATTATTAAAAAATTCTCTTAAGAGTTACATATATTTAGTTAAAACCATCATCATTTAATAGATTCATAAATCTGATATCATTACGCATTAAATTATATGTATATAAAATTCTCGTCTTAAACATCGCAAAATAATAACCATACATATATGTTCCAAAATTTCATAAGACATTTATGATATCATCACAGCACATCCCATGTAAATGAAATGGGTTTCATAAAAATCCCATAATAAAATGATCATAACTCATCCAGAAAAAGTAATTAGATAGTATTATAATAGAAATATGTGATCCACAGAGGAAAATTTATTAAATTAAAAAAACTACTATTAAAAGGATTACATAAAAAATCCAAAAAAAATACTGAATAAAAAAATTAAGTTTTCAAAAACCATCATACCTGAAATAGTCTTTAAATCAGAATATATTTTATACCATCATGAAATAAACCTTTTAATATACAACCACCTTTATAAAAAAATCACACTTTTAATATAGCCAAAGAAACCAAAAAAATGTTGCCTAATGAAAACCAATAAAAATATATTCCTCAAACCGTCTGCCTTCCAAAAATAATTCAATTCCAATCTAGAGAAAAAAACCCATACAAGCCTATATATTCCATTTTTCTTACCAAAATAATTAATTGTAATAAGAATAAAAAATAATATTTATCCATAATGTAGTTGGGGTTTGGGTTATTGGTAAAGAATCCCATAATACTTCATTGAGGTTGGGGGTTCAAAACCTTTGGGGCACATGTTACTATAGCATCCCAACAACAGCCTTATAGTACAACAATAGCGGTAGAAGAACAGTAGAACCTTTGGCACTATAGAAGTTGTTAGCACTATAGTAGGAACTTTAGTGGCAACAATAATATTGAAAGTACTATTGTAGTCAGGGTATAGTAGTATAACTATTCCCCGGAGGGGTTTTAGGTAAAATATTTAGGACATCAGGGCCATGTAATGGGATTTCAGGCCCATAGGGCCTATGGGCCATGTAATGGGATTCATGCACATTGGTCCTACAAGTTATGTACCGAATAAACAAGGCTTTATGGGTGGGTTGTCCCATTATGGGTTTTCCCTACCTTTCTGGTCTATGTGTGTAGTGTGTGTGTGTGTGTGTGTTTAAATGTAATTGTACCCCAATCAAGTAATATAAATATTAATCTGTAAGAATACCTGGGATATATTATTCATTTAGTTCACCTAATATATGGGTCGTTTAGTTAACTAAAATTCATGATCAGCATTCTTATGCACTCACAATAGCCCCATACCTGCTACCTATTTATAACAGTAGAATAAAGCCCAACTGATATTTTTATATTTCAATTTAAGATTAATTATAATACCATTCTCAATTTTAGATACCAGTAGGTTCTATATTTAAATAAATTTATCAAAAATAATAATTCATTCACTGCACATCTTGAGTTTCCTTTCATCTTTCTCATCATCAAATTTATAAAAATTAGAAACATGCATTACCTTAATAAGGACACCTTCTTTTAATTTTTCATCCTTTTTGGTCTTATAGATCATTTTAGGTACTCCAGATCCAACATTGGAGGATCCATTCACCATGTTTTCTTCCTTTGAGAGTAATATTTTGTTGACCACTTAGATTTCAATGTTAATGGATCACTATAATTGTAGACTTTTTTTCTTTTACAATCTCTTAAAAAGAAGTAATTCTCTTCATATATATATATGAATTCTTCAGGTATAAAATCATTCTTTTCATCATCAAATTTTACCATATTAGCACTAGGATCCTTATTTTTATCATTATTGTTATACTCCAGGGAATTTTAGAGGCCTTATAGTTGATTCCCCAACATACCACCCAGATTAGGGCTCATCTGATTCTGCGACCTAATTACGATGAAATGATCTTAATTATTAGCATTTTATTAGTTTTCCAGACCAGTAGAGGAGTCTGAGTTCCACAATTCATCATGAGTTTGAAAATGATTGTAAGAAATCAAATTATTTACATTGGAATGGATAATATTAGACCTTTCATTAATCCTAATTTCATCCACACTCATATGATGAGGATAAATTTCAAGAAATATCATAACATTATTTATTTTGATCCTCAATATGTTCATATAGTCAACCTATTAAGGGACATTAGTATTGAAAAATTTACACAAAACATATCCATTCCTCTTGATGTATTTAAATCATTCCCAATAGTTTTATATGCATTACAATAAATATGATTCATATTATGTACAACTCTCAAATTTATGTTATCATCATAAGTAGAAAAAACAGCTTGATTCAAAAGTGCTGATGATAAATAAAACTAAACTAAAATCCATTCATAATGTCCAAATATATAATTATAATTTTTCCCTATCTATATTCAATAGGATTCCAACCGAAGAGTAAACATCCCATAGAATCAAAGAATGTCAATTTAACTAACTAAGTCAAGAAATTCTCTCCCAAAAATTGAGCGAACATATTTTGGGCTTTAAAAGGATAAAAAGAGGAATCCTTTTAATGAATTATAATTGTACCAAGTTAGAACCATAACCATATATTATGGTTCTAAGATTGGAAGATGATATGAAAGAAACCACATTCTATCAATGTCACCCTCCAATTAGAGAGACCACATGTCAATGTGATTTTCATCGATAGCTCATCAGAATACAATGGATCCTTTGGAAAATGAACTTGAACAATAATTAGGTTCTTGAGAGACTCTATTAATTGTGATTTTTCGGACTGATTTTCAATAACATGTTATGTACACCATTAAATGATGATCATTTTAATGGTGTTATACATTACTAATGTAAAATAGTTTCCATTATTACTTCTAAAATCCCTAAAAGTTTTCTTCTCTATTTTGAGACATCCTTAAAACATCTCATGGAATCTGATGATCTCATATCCATCATCTATTTTATTATATAACATATATCTTAAATTATTTCCATGATATCCCTTGATGGAAAACATATTTTTTGAAACCATACCTTTTGGATCACTCAAATAAAACATTTTATGTTTATTAAACCAATTATATGGTATCATAAGATAATTAAATATAACATCGTAGCTTAATAAACTGATGGGAAATAAAATGGTTTCATGAAATCATCCTATGATCATCATTACAATAAGTCATCCCAAAAATTTGATGGAATTGTAAGATTATATACTGAGTGAATCTAAACAATTCATAAAGGATAATGACATAAATAAAAAAAATAATTTATAAAGAATTTTAAATATTCCTCTTAAATCAGGAATTAACATCCCTTTTATTTTGGTTACTTTTAAAGAGAAAATAAATTCCCAAAATATTGAAGATTTTTTTTAAATAACCATAGAAACTATTAATAGTGGATTTAAGGAATAGAGTTTTATTAATAGTGGTAATATTAATTCATGTGATAAATGATAAAAAAATGTTTCCTTCACATTTCTTGATAAAAATTTACACCACATTTGGATAATGACTAAGAGACCCCTTTTAAACCTTTATGAAAAATGTAAAAAACAATTGAAAATGATTTTAAACAGTCATTAGAAAATAGTAATAATATTATTTGAAAAAAATTTAGATAAAACGATTGCGGATCAGAATGATACTTGACCAAAAGGGAAATAAGGTAATTTTATATTAAAAAACATTTCTCAATCATTTTAATAAATAAAAGTGGTTAATTTGAGGAAAATTTTAAAACTAAAAAAATATCAAGAGGATAATAAAATATATGGGGTTTAATATATAACTATGTTATGATTTCCCTTAATATAAATTCAATAAAAACCAATCCTGATTAAAGTGAGGTTGAAACATAAATATCTTAACACATTGGTATCTTTTGAATAATAATCCCGAGGATAAAATAAAATATTTTTTAACTTATGACAACATGAAGTAATAAGAATTAATGATAAAAAAATTAAAATGTATAGTACATACAAATAATAAACAAAAATAGGTAAATAACATGAATCATTAATCAATGAAACAATGTTGTGATAAAGAACCCATATAGTTCATCAAATCATTGAATTAAAAAATCAAAAAGAGTAAGACATATAATTATATATAATTCCTCATATTTTTCCTAAAAATAATCTTAAAATAAATTTGTAGAATCACATGTTTTGAACCATACTAAAATACGATTTTTTTTTGAATTTTTTTGTTTACTAAACTAATTGTTATAAAAACCGAGATTTGGAAGATAATTATGAGAGTTTGATCACTATTACGTGATTTTTATGTGCCTGGAAGAAGGATTGAGATGTTTTCCATGTGGATAGAGAAGTTTTGGGTGTAGTGGATGTGAAAAACTTCACGTTTTAAATGACAGCAGAGGGAAAACAGTTTATGCATGGTATGCTAAACCATGTGGCGCACTGTAGTAAAAATGACACCAAATATAGAATGGGGGAGTGGCTTAGTGCATGGGTCGTGCATGGTTTCCTAAACCATGCCCATAGACCATGCGGGGAGTGTCATGAAGGCATAATAATTTTCATGGTTCGGAAAACCGTGCGCATTAAACCCTGAGCGATGTACATTTTTTAAAAGTTGAGTTATTTTAATTAAATTAAATTAAATGAAATTAAAACATAAATTAATTAACCCTCACCCTGACTCCCTCAAATTTCATTTCACCAATGGGCTCCCCTTTGGGTCATTCATGCAACCCCTTGTCCCTATGGACTCCTCTCAGATTGACTTTATCCCACAATTTCTTCTGATTCTCAGTCTGAATGTCTTAGGTATGAGTATCCTATCTCTTCCCCTCACTTTCCCATCTTGGCTTCGACCAAATCAATGCCCAAGGATGTGTGGTTGAACCATAGGTTTTGGGGTTAATTTGTTTTGGTTTTCATTGGTTCTTAGGTTGTGCAGATGGTCTCTCAGGGCCTTGAGGATTGAGTTCTGGCAACTGCCGCCGAAGGCGAGGTAGTTTCAGTAGTTTCAGTCTGGTGACAACATCTCGAGATAAGGTTTATAGCTTCCCCTTTGTTTTTCACCTCATTAATTATGATCTTTTTGTGTTCCCCATGTATGTGGATGTGTGTATGCTAAATGAGAGAGGAGAAACTACTTTTAGTTATAAAGTTCCAAGATTCGAGTGGACGACATGGTCCACCTTGAGGTAGGATCCCTGTCAAAATCCTAAAAATTTAAAAATTCATTAATAATGTTGTCTACTACACTTTTGTTATAAATTAATTCATGAAATGAATTATTATGTTCAA
Source organism: Viscum album (assembly GCA_963277665.1). Classification (NCBI taxonomy): domain Eukaryota; kingdom Viridiplantae; phylum Streptophyta; class Magnoliopsida; order Santalales; family Viscaceae; genus Viscum; species Viscum album. The sequence goes on from OY728145.1 coordinate 2,001,305,802, forward strand.
TTCCTCATAAATGTGAATTTACCATGTTTCATTTTTTAATTTCTAGGATGATAAATGATTTGTTGATAAACAAATTCATGTTTTAATAATATGACCACTGCAATGGATGTTCACTGATTTCATGTTAAAAAGTAGTGGGTATACATTTATTGCTTGACTTTTCATGTTTATAATTATCTTGCATTGTTGTTGTGTGGAGATACAACATGCTTAGAACATGGCCCTAATGATATTATAGACACTGAGATTCCCTTTTTAAAATGATTAAAGGACTGAAGCACCATCTAAGTGTATGGTCCAGTTTTTGATTAGAATTACCCTTGTAGGTAATATCCATTTTTATGGATACTTGGAGCCCCATAAATGCAATTGATTTGTTTATGATAATGGGAGTGAGTTGAGTTAAATGAATGGTTAATTCTTAATGATTTACTCTCAAAACAAGTTACCAAATTGTTTCAAATTTTTTATATACTATTAACATCATGGGTTACACGTGGGTCCCCAATTAGGAATTCCATGTCGAAATAAATGGGTATTCATGCTCATACCTTGGGTGATAGCTGGATTCCCATTTTGGAATTCCATATACAGACTATGGTTCATTAGACATGGATTGGTACCACGTGTGTGGAAAACCTTACCATGTTAATGGAAGGTATTAGTGTGTACCTTGACCTTTGAAAATGCCTTAATGGTTTTTACATAATGGTTGCTATGCTACTTGACCTTTCTAAACTAAAGGAAGGAAAGTAGAGAACTAATAAATAAATGGATTAAATGTACTTTACCTTTCCACACTAACAGAAGGAAAGGATTGAACCAATAATTAATGGTTTCAACTCTAATTGACCTATCCACACTAATGGATGGCAAGACATGAACTAGATGAATCATTAAATTACCTATTTACTAAATAGAAATGGTTAGACTAGAGCTTTCATGGTTTTTGATATGATAACACCATGGGCACTCATGTACCCCATTCTATATTGAAGGATGGGTTGCTAAGGTTCAGACCTGGATAGATCTCATTCCTTGTCTTATCATTGGATGCACCGTATACTACCATTGGGACCCCCATGTTGTACTATAGGATGCCTTCGATACACTCATTTGATCCAATATTGGCAAGTAGGTTCGTTGGATACACTCCTTTGGCCCAGTCCTTGCTTAGCTTTATTTTACACTGGATGCACTCCTTGAACACAGTAGGCACCTTATTGTTGAATTACATTGATTACACTCCTTGGATTAAATGCTTACCCATTTGTTAGACTCAGATAGTACTGAGTTAGTGTTCCATTAGTTTACATTACCTTGGTTATTACCCTAGAACTCCCTCTTAGGATATCTTTGTCAGGTTCCCTTGTTATGTATTGGAACCTTCACTACGTATACTATCACGAGGTTGTTTCCTTGGTTGTTAACTTGGGACTTTATTAATAAATATTATCATAATATTCCTTGGATAAACTCCTTGGGTCCAACATTGACAAGTAGGTGCTATGGTTAATGTCTATAGGTCCCGATCATTTCTTATCTTTGTTTTACCTTGGAGAAACTCCCTGGACTCGATAAGTAACTTACTCCCATGTCACTTATAAATAAATTGTTAATACTAAATTAATCCACTGATTACATGTTCAAACACCAACTGGGGGCTGAAGAAGTTACTTGGGAACTTAGTTACATTGTATTTCTTACTTTATTTATGCATGCTTGCGCCCTATTTTATTTAAATTTCACTATCTGGATTGGGTTAGACACCAGTGGTGTCGGCCTACTGAGATTTATATCTCACACCCTACTTGGGCCACAATTGCAATGGGGTTCCTAATTTGACCTTTCTTGTTCACAGGGCTTTGGAAATTTCTTATTGCTGCTTTCTTGTACCTGTAGTTTCATCAAAGGACTGAGATGGAGCTCATAATTCTCCAAGAGTTTTCCTTTAAGGAATTGAGTCATTTATTTATTTCTGTACAGAGATGTAATGATTGTTTTTTACTGACTAATTTCAAATATGTATTAATACCTTGTCATGAATTCATCAATTGTATAAACTATCATTGGCCACTTTTGTTCAGTTATATAAAATATGCTTTTTTCTGCTTTATTATTTCCATTTACTACCATTGATGTTCATTGGTATTTACTCAGTTATACCACTTTGAAACTCTGATAAGAGGTTATGGTCTCCCAAATGACTATCCTTACACCCTCGGTACTATTTGGTAGCCTCTGTCATACTGGGAGGCGTGCTTGAGGTCATGTGGCGATAGGTCTGGCCACCGTCTTAGTGGTGAGATGGGTTAGGATATTACAATGTGGAATCAAAAGGTGGGTTTTCCTTTTTTTTCTTAGTATTTGGGGTTGGTAGACAAAATATTAGGAAATTGTTGGCACTATTCTAAAAGTCATGTTTGGGACTAATCACCCCATGTATGGGAATTGACCAAGTGGCAAGGGAAGATATTTCTATTTATGTTATTTGCTATTACAATTTATATTATTTCACCTAGAGTGATTGTTGTACATTCCACTACTTATGATTTATGGAATTATGAATATTACCATTGGCCTGTTATGGTAAGGATGAAAGATTCTTTCATCATATTAGGAACTAATAAATTCATATGTCATGCCATGCAGTTGAATTAGTATGCTTCCTCTTAAGTATGATTCAGGGCCTTATTAATATTCCATGCTTAGATTTACACCTATTTAGGTAATACAATAGCATTCCTTCTTTGATTTTTCTCATTATGGAAAGCTCATGTGACTAAAATTCCATCATTCAGTGATTTCCACTTATTTCTATCTATTAGCTTCTTGTAATGACATGAAATAATCGAATACATTGACATATTTAAATGGTTGCATGGGATAAGTTTCTGGTCGTAGTTATGATGGGAGAAAGAATTTAGTTGTAAGGTGTATGGGTGCATTATACATGGGAAAATGAAACATGTGTAATTGAACCATTGTAAAAGGCTTCAAAATTCAATTTGCTAAATTAAGTTGGTTTTTACTAAAGGGAGCCAAATGCCAAATTGTAAATTGTATGGGTGATTTTCAGGTTGGTAGATGGCCAACCATATAATATGGACTGTAATGTATGACAATGTTAAAAAATGAATCTGAATTCGTATCAGTTAATGGGATCCAATTTTAAATCCATGGAGTATATGGGCGCTTCATGAATTGGGAAATGGAAACCCATATTAAATGAAATGGAATGATGATTGATGAAATGCTTATAAATGTGAAATATTTTTAGTGTGGATCTGAAATCAAATGTGTTATCTTTTTAAATGCCACACGACCTATATAGAACAGTTGGGGAATATTTTTATGAGATAACACTTTTTGGTGTTTATGATTTTAATAATTGTGTGTATTCTATTGGGTTTCTTAATAGATATCCAATTATAGTTAAAATGGGTCCCTCATAGGGAACCATAATTTCCTAATAGGAATATATTTTGATATGTTTCCTAAAAATGAATGGATTTCAAATAACAAAAATTGTTTTTAAAAATGATGTTTTATAAAACATGCATATTTTTTCTTTGGGGAGTTGGTTAAAATCAAGTACTTTGTTTTTTTTGAAAATAGAACATTGATGTTTGGATTAAATGATTTAGGATTAATGATTAAATGTGATTAAATATAAGATTCATGGAAGCGGAACCTATTGTGGTGTCTACTATTTAAAATCCTCATGTATGTGTGTTTTGGACTTTTCATTTAGTTTCCTTGGAACAGAAGTGTGAGTACTATCCGTATGCATCTTTCTCTATATCAATGGTGTAATGATTGGATTTTGAGCCAAGAGACCTATTTGTTTGATGTGACTCGGTGTCAGGTTTGAAAATTTTTCTTCGTAAGGGGCTAACATCCGATAGGTAGCACCCTTAGAACATAAATTCCTTTCTAGTGTAACATTTTTTATCACTATTGGTGTTGTTTGAGTTCCACTATCCCTAGTTGGACTTTTAGTTCTTAAGAGACACCCTTGTTTTTATGGTTGGTCATGTCTTTATTGACCTTGTTATGGGATTGAGCATCGAGTAACGGATATTTTCATCATGTTAGACATGCCTCGGGCATGGTTGGCTACTTTTTAGTCATTTGACCAACTTTTATTCTTAGAAATGGATGACTTGGTATGGCGTCATCCAGGAAAATGGTCGTATGGGGGAATACAATTCCGAAATAAATATTCATGTACTATTGAGTAGGGTCTTGCGTCATCTCTAAGTAGAGTGAATTGACCGTTAGAAACTCAGTTTCAATCCAACACTCGGAATGGTTTTTGAAAGACCTGGGTGTTTTGACATGCCAAACTCTTTGTTAATCTAGTGTGTTTATGAGCGGATAGATTTCCTTCATTCTGTAGCTAGGACACTCCTAGAGATGGTAGTGTCTTGTGGAGTCTATTAACATTCCCTTCTAAGTAGAAGGAAAACCTTGGAAAACCATTGGAAAATGGTTCTTTATTTCTTACTTGCCATGGAGGTTTTCATGTCCTAAATTGTGTGAGTGCTTTCTTGGTAGAAAAAAATTGTTTTGGTTGGATATTTTACCTTCTAATTTCATTGTGCATAACTGAAAACCACATTTTAAATCCTCTAATTGTACTCATCTTAAGAGATGATCATGTCCCCTATCTAAACTTCATCCTTGATGCACTAAGAGAGTGTCATTCTTAGGCCGTGAAAAATCTTATAAGCTGATGAGATTGTTGGATGATTTTTGTTAGTGTTGCATGTTATGTGTGGTTCTCCTCAAGGCTTTGTAAGACCTAAGTAATTCATTGGTTCCAATGTAGGAATTAATTTTTTGGACTCATGGACTCTAGCCATTATTTTGAATTGCTACAGCCGCCAAAGCCATACTTCTACGAGATACGTCAGCCAAGTTGGTAAACTCATTCTCTTCATTTATGTAGATGTTTATAGATGTAAGAAACTATTTTAAAGAATGTTTCTTGGTAAAGGAAAGTGTGTAAGCAAGGATGGTACATTCCTCTGAGAGAGATTTATCATCTAGTTCTTTTATGTTATTCATAATTCTACTGTTTCATTCTAACGAAATTATGCCAGGGTTGTTGTAAGAAGGCTTAGAGTTGTGCCTTGTACAAAAATTCCAATGGTGGAGGTACCATGGCTTGGAGTTTTCCCCATATTATGTTAAGACCTATGGTGGTAAGAACCATCAGTTGAGTATTTATTGAGACATTGATGTGACAATGTCTATATCACAACGGGCTCATGTAAGCTTCGTTTCTATGATTATATTGAACTTTGAGTGTTGGCTCGGTTGTATGGTCGAAAGTGTAGAGTGCATAAGAAATTATTAATTTTCATTCGACATTGGTAAAACAATTTAACCATTTTGAATGAAACTTCATGACCCTTGTAGGTCAGGTGGTGTTTTGTTTGTTCCTGAAGTCTTGTAAGGGATGAAAAGCTTTAAGGTGGGTAGATTTTAGAATCCTGGGTTTTGAACTGGACTAAAATACATATGGTTTTGAACTTTTTTGTTTACTAAACCAGTTGTTTTTTAAAAAAATATTCATTACATAATTCAAAGAGTTGGATCACTCTTATGTGATGTTTTTGGGTATAGTTTAATGCTCAAGAAGTTTCCCAAGTGGATCAAGAAGTTCCGGGAGTACTGGACACAAAAAAACATCATGTTTTATATGACAGCAGAGGGTGTAATGTTTGCGCACGTTATGCTAAACCGTGCAGCGAACAACAATACCTGTGCAGCCCTATTTGGAATAAGGGAATGGATTAGCACACAGGTTGTCCACAGTTTCCTATACCATTCACCTTGCCCATGCATGGCATGTTATGAATGTAGAAGACTCCGCACAGTTTACACATGGCTTGGGAAACCATGTGGGTAAAATTATACGGGACACCCAGTTTTTAAAATTTGAGTTATTTTAGTTAAATTAAATTAAATTAAAATAAAATAAAATTCACTCAACCCTCACACTCTCTCCCTCAAATTACAGTTCACCAAGGGGGACCCCGATGAGACATGCGTGAAACCCCTCATCCCTACGAACTCCTCTCTGACCGACTTCCGCCCACCATTTCTTCTAATTCCCAGTCCGAATATCCTAGGTATGAGTCTCACATCTCTTATCCTATCATTACTAGCTTCTATTTGACCTAATACATGCTCGGTGAGGTGCTGCCAAACCCTATGTTTTGGGGTTAATGTTTTTCTTGTATTCTTCAGTTCTTAGGTTGTGCAGATGGTCTCTCGGGGCCTTGGGGTTCGAGTTCCAGCAACCGCCACCGAAGGGAAGGTGGTTTGAGTTGTTTTGGACCATCAAAAACATCTCGAGGTAAGGTTTATACCTTCTTATTTGTTTCACACCTATTGAATTAATATCGTTATGTGTCCCCGCATGTATGTGGATGTGTGTATGCTCAGGGGTAGTGGAGCATCTTCTTTTAGTTAGAAAGCTCCAAGAGCTGAGTTAATGGATTGGTTCCACCATGATATAGGGTACCTTTCCCAATATTCAACCCATATAAATTATTTAACAATGTTTCTTACTATACTTTTTATTATAAATTAATTAATGCAATGAAGTATTATGTTGACTAAAAATTGATTTTTTTAAGAAACACTTTAGTGGGAAAAGTGAGAAACCAATCATTCATGCACAAAAAGAAATAGATGAACCATTGAGGAATAGTTTGATCTGATGAGATTTAATCTCCCAACTTAGAATCCAAGTGATAGTGCCAACCTGAGAATCAGAATCATCCTTTTAAAAGGTCTTTGAAATGGTGTGCCAGTTTGTCCCAAGCCTCGATGTACTCATCTTGGTTGATCTTCCCAACATTAAATCCACTAATCAATATCAAATCATGTTTTTCAATCCAATTACACTGCTCCTTATTGGTAACCACCCTTAAAGGTCTTCCCATCATACTATTAGCTTATTCGTCCGTAACATTAATTGTGAAAATTGTTTCCACTATTTCTTCACCTATGTGCATAAGCAGCTCCATAGAAGGATCTGTCACAATACTGGACTCACGCGGTTGGCCAATTTTAGCCTTGGAAGATGAAAGGGGATCATTGACCCCCACGATGGCCTTGGATATCTTTTCTGATGTAGTCTCCCTTGGTGGTGGTAAGTAAGAGTAGTCTTTCCTCTCCTTCCATGAGCCCCTCCGACTCTTACTTCTCTTGGGGATTACCGGATCCCCTTGGAATTCTGCTCCAATATTTCTGGAAAAAATCACATATTTCCCATCACTGGATTTCATCTCAGATTCCCCCTTCTGTGAGGAACTATTTGGCTCAGCCTCATGTTCTGGGTTATCCTGTGAAATCCCTTAAAATCTATTTTTAAGCAAAATTATACCCATTTCACTACTAGGTAGATTACCTAAATCCCGTTGCAGTACCTTACAGCTAGGAGAGACAGGCATTTGTCATAGGTTCCAAACCCTTCCCACATATCCTCTACATATTAAGATATATAAGGAGTCCTAATGCCTTATTCTTCAACCATTTGTGAATCCAACACATTGATAACACTTCCGGGTTAGACCTCCTCCACAGCCTCACCCTATGCCGGTGTAGAATCATGAAATCCACGCAGATCCTCCCCCAAGAATTTGAAGAAATCTGTAACCAAAGGATTCACTACCTGAGGTCCACAACTCCCATCCACTGTAGAAATTCCCTCAGGGTCCACACCAATTTTCTTCTATCCATGAAGTCCATTCATGGAATGAGTTCCTGATTCATTACCACTCCCAATACCCATCTTATAATTAGGTCCTCACAGGAAATATTTATTTGAATACCCCAACCTCTTATAGTAAAAAAATAAATCAAAACATTATTAGAAGACCACCTCCTATTTTCATCGAAATTCTTCCTCAACAATTATCCAAACAAAATCGACAGGATCCTTGGAAACATCTACTTCAATGCAGATCTACAGATTAACTGGATGACAAAGTGTTGTTGTACGACTATCCAAACATTGATATCAACCCTATTAAATTCCAAATAAATCTAATAACTGGGGGATTCTGAAATGGTAGGGAATGGTTTGGAAATCTTACCCAAATTTCCACTACAGAGGAATCACACTTCATATGGAAATCGTATGTCCATCGGAAGTGGTAGAACCAATATCAGTTGAAGGAACGGGGAGAATTGGACCTAGATTTGATTAAATCCTCCATCATGGAAAGATGTATCATGATATCCCTGCTGTCACTAAAACCCACTATTACCCTTTCCTGTAAATCCCATGAACTGAAAATATACATGTCGAATGAATCAACCAATGGTCGTCATTGCTTGAGCAGGGAAATTAGCGTAAGATTTAAAAGCATCTAGGTTTTGTTGAATTCCACGATCGATAGTGGTATATTGGGTCACCCACTGAACAAATCATGGTCTTCTGGACATAATGAATTTTGAGTAAATGGAGCGAGAAATTCGGGATTAGAGAAAGGCAAGAATGAGGAACCTTCTCCCCTGGATGACGACGGAGGTCCTTCCCCCTCTAGTGGGGGAGGGACGGGCACAGTGGACGCCACCTTCGCGAAGAAGGATCCCGAAGCGAGGCTCCCCCCAAAGAAAAACCATTTGAATAATTCCCCAATGATGTATTATGTTCAATTCCTCTTAAAAGTGAATTTATCATGTTTCATGTTTTAAATTTTATGATGATAAATGATTTGTTGTTAAAACATATCATGTTTTTATAATAAAACCATTCCACCGGAGGTGCACTACCTCCAAGTTAAAAAGTAGTTGTTAGACCTTGCATTCCTGACTTTTCATGTTTATAATTATTATTCATTGATTTTATGTAGAGATATGGAATGCTTAGGACATTTCCATAAAGATGTTAGAGACACCAAGATTCCCTTCATAAAATGAATAAAGGACTGATGCACCGTCTATGTGCTTGGTCCATTATTGGATTGGAATTAATCATGTAGGTAATTTCCCTTTTCATGGATACTTAGAACCCTATAAATGAAATTGATATGTTTTTGACAAAGGGAATGAGTCGAGTTCAATAAATTGTTAATTCTTAGTGATTGACTCTCAAAACAAGTTACAAAATTGTTTTCAAATGTTTTGAATACTAATAACACCTTTGGTGACACATGGGTCCCCATGTAGGAATCCAATTTTTGACTCCATGGGTTTTCATGGTCATACATTGGGTGATACCTAGATTCCCATGTTGGAATTCCATTGAACAACCTAGTTTCATGAGACTAGGATTAGTTCCAAGTCCTGGAAACCCCTACCATCTTAAGGGAAGGTAGCGGTGTGAACCTTGACCTCATAAAATGCCCTATTGGTTTTTACTAAATGGATGAAATGCTTCTTGACCATTCCACAATAATGAAATATATATATTTAACCAATAAATAAATGGTTGAAATGCTACTAGACCTTTCCACACTAATTGAATGCAAGGCTTGAACCAATAAATAATGGTTTCAACTCTACTTGAATTATCCACAATAATGGAAGGAAAGACTTGAAAAGATGAATCATTACATGACCTTTTAACTAAATAGGAATTGATAGACTGTATCTTATCATGGATTCATAACAGAGAATACCATGACACTAGTGTACCCCATTTCGAATTCAAGAAAAGGTTGATAAGGTTCATACCAACCTAGATCTTGTCCCTTGTCTTATATTTGGATGCCCAATATACTACCATTAGGTCCCCCATGTAGTTCGATTGTATTCAATGGATACAGTCCTTGGATCCAAAATCAGAAAGTAATTATCTTTGATACACTCTTTGTACCCCATCCTTGCTTAGCCCCGTTTTTTATTGGATGCACTCCTTGGACTCGGTAGGAGCCTTATTATGAAATTAATTTGATTACGGTCCTTGGAGTACACTCTTACCCCTTAGATAGACTCAGATTCTACTGATTTAGCATTTTGTGAGTTTATGTTACATTGGTTATTACCCTGGAACTCCCTCACTAGATATCTTTATCATGTTTCCTTTTTATTCCTTGGAACCTTCAATACTTATACTATCAAGAGGTTGTTGCCTTTGTTTTTAACATGGGACTTTATTACTAAATATTGTCTTATGATTCCTTAGATACACTCCTTTGGACCTACATTGAAATTAGGTTCCATGGTTAAAGCCCATAGGGTCCTATCATTTCATAGCCCCATTTTACCTTGGACGAAACTCATTGGACTCGGTAGGCAACTTACTCACATGCGGCTTATAAATAAATTGGTAATACTAAATTAATCCACTGATTACAGCTTTAGACACTACTTATGGTTTGAATAAGATATTGGTTATTTAGTTATATTGTATGATTACTTTATATATGCCTGATTTAACCCTTTTTAATTTAAAATAAAATGTCAGGATTGGGTTAGACACTGGTGGTGCCGACCTACTAAGATTTATATCTCACACCCTACTTGGGCCACCATTGCACTAGGGTACCCAATTAGAAATTTATTATTTTCAAGGATTTGGACATTTCTTGTTGCTTCATTCTTGTATCTGTAGTGGGAGAAAAGGACTAAACTGGAGATTAGGATAATCGTGGAGTTTTCCTTTGTGGAATTGAGTATTTTCTTTATTTTTGTACTGAGATGTAAAGAATGTTGTTTTCTTTACTTCAATACAATATGTATCAATACTATGTCATTCATTCATCTATTGTATAAATTGACATTAGCCACTTCTGTTCAGTTATATTAAATCTACTTTTTTCTCCATTATTATTTCCATTTACTACTTCTGCTATTGATCATTATTTACTATATTATACTATTGCACAACTCTGATAAGAGGGTATATTCTCCCCCAATAACTATCCTTACACCCTCTCTGCTAGTCGGTAGCCTCTGGAATGTGGGGAGGTGTGCTTGAGTTCATGTGGTGACAGGACCGGCCACCATCTTAGTGGTGAGCCAGGTTGGGATGTTACAACATTAATGGGAAGAACACCACATAAAAGAAACAAGTGGTGAATATATAATATGTCTCACAAAAATAAAAGTGATAAGAGAAACCCTTAGATCATGTCATGTCATTATTCATATTCATTTAAAACTACAATATAATAAATATAGATTTATTATACATACATTATAGATCCAAATTCTGACATATATCTATATGTTACTATATATATTTATCTTATAATTTATTCAGGTGAAAATTGGTTTATTTTCTATGCGTGTTTTAGTTTGATTGTTTTCGTACTGGTAAATTTCTCACAATTAACAATACAAATAATTATAATAATTTAATAATAAACGTATTTATTCAATATATACTATTTTATAATCATATATATAATGTGGTGATAAAAAATAAATTACATCCCTTTGTGGATATTGTAGTGTATACATACGCACAATTGATGTTTCCACATTTAGATGGATGAAATACAAGAAAGATAAATAACAATTAAAAATAATAAAATAATAATTATATCAAATATATAATAAATATTAATTAAATATATCCTTATTATAAACTATTACAAGAAAAAAATACAAGAAATTGACATTTCATTCTGGAGTAGGTAGTCCACACATACGTACAAATGACATTTTCATTTTGGAATAGATGGGAAGGTACTATGGTATATAAAATATTATAATTAAAAAGGATTTATTATTTCATAAATATAATGTAGAAGAATTATATCTATCATAATAACCATCCATGTATGGGAGTGATATAAAATTAATTATGTTGCCCCATGGAGAGAGTAGCACACACACACACACGAGTGATATTTTCATGTTTTATTGGGATATAATGGACTTAGAAATTGTTTTCAAATGAACATAATAATATTTAATTATATGGGAGATACTGATGTTATTATATCAACATGTTTATAGAATATTTACAGGATTTTGAAGAATAAATATACACAGAAACACTTGGTTAAAAGTTAATCCTCTACTTGGGAGAACCTCCTACGGCTTTCAGCTTAAGAATTCATAGGTTGTCCATATGGTGGGTCAAAGCCTTCAATAACATGGTTATGAAATATAAAATGTTATATGGGTATTTATTTTAGAAAATAAATTTCTTGAAAGGCATATGTAAGTGATGAGAGGAAGTTCCCCTTTGAAAGTGTGTTAGGTGGAAAACATGTAAATACTTGAAACATGAATATATTAAATATGTCTAACTCATGTAAAATTGATAAAAGGTGTCATATATTATACTATAAGGTTTATAAATAAAATATATAATCAAAAAATAAATTTTATATATGAATCTATTTTCATTATAATCCTTATCGAAAGGTTTAATAACCTTATTGATGTTATTTAGCCCTAACCAACATAAAAAATAATTCACTTTTTAAAGGGCAAGAATGAATTTTTAAAAATTACAAGTGGAAAATAAAGGAACCATGAATAATAGGCTCAAAACATTCCAATTAATTTTTTTCTACCAAGTATTTTTATAATTGCTTAATTATTTTAAAATAATTTTAAAACATTAAATACCTTTTAAGGCCATATTTAGGATTATTCACATATCTGTTCAATAAAGGAATGAAGATAATAATGGAATTTTAATATAAGATATTTAAACAAAATTTTTATATTATAATTATCTAATAAATAAATTAAACAACATAATTCACCTAAAACAAATTATTTTTAATTGGTACTTGATCTTTTTACTATTTTCACAAGTGGTGTGTTGGCGTTGCGTAAGTGTTCAAGATCATTATACTATCACTAAAAACAAAAAAAAAATCAAAATCTTAAAAATAATTTATTAATCATAAATATTACCACTTATAATCCTTCACATCTTTTTTCCCTATGAAAAAAATATTATATATGTTAATAAATAGTGACCTTTTGTTATGCTTGTCAATGTAAAATAATATAACAGTCAAAATAAATTTCAAGTTTCAAAAAAAGTTATATTTTCAATGTAAAGATTATATGGTCGAATTAAACCCATTTAATAAATGAAATTAATGTTTTGGGTCGATTTTGAGTCCTTGTACATTTTTTAAACTTAATTAACCAGTTTCACCCATTACCATGACAATAAACTTTTACAATGATTTCTATTCATTATGAAAAAAAATTAACGTATTTAAAAACATTTACCCCTCTGATCCAAAATATAAAATCCAATTTCAAGATTCAATTTTCATAATCTTTATAATAAAATTACTAATATAAGTATGCACAATTCAATGAAAAACTATTTTTAGAAAAAATGGATTTTGAAGAATTAAAATGATTTTATACCTAATAAAGTATAATCTTGATTCAAATATAATTAATTATATTATATTTAATCAAAATTATACTATTTACCTTTAATATAAATATAAAAATATAATGATAATTATAAATTACATGATTTTAAGAAAAGAAACATTAGTTTTAAAAAAATCTGACATTTTTCATTATTCAATCAAAAATGAATTCTTTCAGAACAATTCCAAGAATTAATCATTAAAATATTGAAAAATTATGATTTAAAACATTATTCCTATTTTTTACAATACATTTTATTAAATTTATAATAATTATTTATAATATTCGTGCAAAAAAATATAATAAAAGCTATTTTTGAAGGATATGTATTTTTGTTGGAAAAAATGAACTTATTATCATTTATTTCCTAATAAATATAATTAAATAAATATTAATAAATTAATATTGATATTTAATAAGCATATTTAATTAAAATTATTTATGAATAATGATTAATTTAATATTTTATAATTCAAATACTTTGTATACATAAAAATGGTTTTATGAAAAATATCTCTTTTACTTTCAAAATATTTTATCTTAACTTCAAACCTATTGATTATCAATATCTGATTAACTATTAATATTATTTTGAAAAATATTTAGACATAAATTATATAATATATTTATTCATATTCATAGCCACCAAACCAACAACTTTGTCATAATAGTCATATTTAAATTATAATATTTCAATAGTATATCACAATTCATTTAAATATAGTGTCGTGTTTATCACAAACAATCAAATACACTAAATTTATTAAATAAAAATTTATTCTAAAATCATGGGGTGTTATATTATCCACCCCCCCTACGAAATTTCGACATCACAATTTTTTCCTTCATGTTTAAATAATGGTTTATAAGATTTTGTAAATCAATTACATGTACTAGAAGATAAATATACTTAAATGGAATGAAATTCCTTCTAATATACATCAATCTCATTTCATATTGATAATATATTTAGTATATATGTTAATACTATGAAACTTATAATTTTTTAAATATTTATTAAAAAATGTTTGTATTAAAAAAATTATAATTATTAATAGGCTTTAAAAGCTTACCCTGATATCTAAGGGATATTTTACACATATGAATCAATAGATTTATCTTGACCATGATTGATTTTGAGGAATTATTTTACCACTGATATGAAGAATGTGATCAAATATACATAATTAGTTTCATTCCACATTTTCATCATTTGTTTGTGTGTCTGAGTAATTCTCATCCCCTACTTCATTATAAATATCCATGATGAACTTTTCCTTACAAATTCATTAAATTAATTGTTAATTTGTCATCCGATCTATAAAATAATGAAAATTTAATAATCCTATATCAACATATTTACCAAAACCCAAATGGATAACTTAAGGTATGTAAATAAATAATAATAATAAACCTTCGTATGAATAAATAATATAATGTTCTTCAAAACATCAAAAGTAAGACACAATTTTCTTCCTCTGTAATTCCATAAATAACTAATCATAAAATTATTCAAAATATTCCTAACCAAATTGGAAAAAAAATTAAAAACGTTGGATCACATATTTTTCAAAGAACAACATAACATGTATCCACAAAAAACATTAATAACTCATAAAATCAGAATTCAAAAAATTAATATACCCAAATCATATATTCACTAAATATAATAATAAATTCCCAAAATAACATGAATTTCTATGAGGTTACAACATAATCATGTTTGGTTTTAAAAGAATACTAAATATTTATTCCTTCTAAAATTTCACATACTATCCTTAATTTTGAATTCATCGAAATAATATAATGTTCTAGATATAGTGAAATTCAAAAATATAATTAATAAATTAGTCACAGAATCAAACTTTTAACCCATATATTCCTAAAATATGATAACCACTTTACTCACATTAACCATTATTTCCTCATCATCCTATAACATATTAACTATAATGGTTTTTCAATTTTTTTAAATTATGTTCCAATTAACACTATTGATAAATATATCGATAGTAATTAACTTTTTAAAACTAAGGGTTATATAAACATAAATGATATATTAAAAATTACAAAATATTTCTCAATATATGGTTAGTCACCTTATGTCACATAACTAAAATCCATAAAAGGGTAATTATGACATTAAAAATATGATCATCTTTAAACTTAACAACCCATAATAGTATATTAAACTATTAATTTATCCTCATATGATATGTTCATATCTATAAAATTTATTTAAACCCTTCTCGGATACAAACTAATATAGCTTGAGACCTGTACACCAGGATCTACATCTAGCATCATATACATTACATAATGGATTTAATACCATATAAATATAATCAATTTTAACCATCAATAATTAAAATATCCACATCCAAAATTGATTCAATTTTATACTCAGTACCTCTTATATTTATATCTTTAGAGATTTAAAAAAAATTATGAAAAAAACCCATGACTTTGTACTCAAATGATATTTTTTCAAACTTGACCAAGATTCTCTTGTTCTATAAGAAAACTTCTACATCTCCAAAAAAATTCTCCACACATGATACCCTTCTATATAAATATTAGATAATATAATTCTTCATAACCAGGGGAAATGGAAATATAAAAAATCATGACCTTAGATGCTTGGTACGGGTAAATATAGAAGATAACAATCGATGATAATATTAAACAATAAGATAAGAATATGTGTATGAGAAAATGATCATAACATATGATGTTCATGAAAAAATAACCCAAGATCAAATAACACGAGTCATGGAATAAATCTATATAATTTCAAAATACATGGGTCATATGAATGAAAAATCATAATTGATCAATCGTGATCCAAAAGATAATTTCATATGAATTAAAAAATCATAGGAATTGTGTTTCACAATAACAAGCATAGTGAATCCGGATAATATATTTGGAATCCTAAATTCATTATGAAATTTCATAAACATGATAATTTCAACATTATATTAGGAGTAACTATTATCTAGTTAATTACATCCTCTCTTTGGATATTATTAACTCCACTCTCTATTTGAATTATCATAACACCTTCATCTCTTATGAGGTTCTTAAATTATTCATCATTACCCAATGAGTTGTACTACTATATAATTTCATCGCCACCCATCATTTAATGAAAAACATATATATATGACATATATGATCAAAAAATATGAATCATATCATCACAAAAACCACCATGGAATATAAATGGGCTTTGTAAACATCTCATCACCACATAATTGTACATTGTTCATGGATACGAATTGGATGGTATCATTAGATCATTCATTATTTCATAATAGAATAATAAATCCATAGGAATGAAACAAGATTCATGAAATCATATTAATATCATTATCATTATAAGTCATCCAAAAAATGATTTGAATCAAAAAAAAATATCCCTAGTGAAACAAAAAAATATTTAATGGATAATAACATACATGGAAAATCTATTTTATAGTGTTATATAACATATTATTTGAAAATCAAAAAAAAATCCGTTTAATATAATTAAATTAAAAAAATCATAATTTCACATCATAGAACCCCATCATTTTGTGGTATGTTTCTTCTTAAATTAATAAAATTCATTAGATATATTATTATTCATGAAATACTAACTCTCTAAAAAACAATACCTTGTTATAGGATATATTTATAACCCAGTCATTAAACATTATTTTCCCACTTATGTGACATTAATTTCAAAAAATTAACATACATGGTTTCATTCAGTATGATATTTAGAGTATGATGGGATTAACTTAATTTTGGTGAATAGTAACATACCCTTATATATAGTAATTTTAACCTTATGAATATTAATGTTACACTTATGAATAGTTATATGTATTTTTTGAATAGTAACCTCACCTAGGAATGTATAAATAACATTTAAGCACCGTATAAATGATTGTGAATAATTTAAAAATTAATAATTAAGTGTTGGTATTTTTGTGAGAAAGAAATATTTATTTACAATATTATAATTAATAAATTTATTTATAAAAAAAATTATTTTCATTATTTGTATTCCTACAAAAATATTTTGTAGTACTATGATTTTAGGATAATTAAATGGCTCCTTGGTAAATTTTGTACGGTGTTATAAAACCAGTTATAATTTTGAAATGTGTATTTATTGAGAAAATTATGATTTTATTTAAAAATTAAATCGATCATATATAAAAAATTATTTTCATAAAATGGAATTAAAATTTGGATTCTTCATATTGAAAAAAGGTTAGGGTATATTTTTTGGATTTTTTTGAAATACATAATTTTTTTTGTGATTTTTGAAATTCGATAATTTACGAAATATTGTAAATAAATGAATTTTTGAATCATTATTGAGTCAGGGATGATATAAATGGCCATTTTTTAGAACTCACAAGAACTTATAACTATTTTTAGTCATAATAATAATGTATATTCATATTCATAGTCCAAAATAATAAAATAATGATTAAAATAATGGGAAACCCTTCCTCTCCTCCACTATAAAAACCACCCCTCACTCCCTATTCATTTCACTCATCTATGCCTTGAAACATATCTAAGTTATAACAAAATACTCTTATCTAGTCCATACCCATTTCCAGGAGACCTTGTTCTTTTCCAAAGTCCAAAACCCATTCCCTTAAGAAAGTTCTCCATGAGGTTACTTTAAGAGGTAAATCCTCTTTCTTTTTCATTTAATTTCATTTCAATTTACCTTCTTTTCTTATTCTATCCAAACCTCCTATAAAATAATGATCATTATAAATATAATATCATATATATACTGTAATTATATCAGGTATATTTTATAAACATTATCTATATCCTTACTCCCCCTCTTTTATTTTATAAATGAAATCATCGCTTGGGAGGGGCCAATTTACAACTGTCGTGGACGAAGAAGTTTCATTCTTAAAATTATTCTTCAAAGTTGTTCATGAAACAATTTTAACGGTTTATACAGATTTTAAAATTTATAAAATAACCCTTTTTACGTTCTGTATGTAAAATAGTTACATAATACTAAAAGACCAAAAAATGTGTTCGTTATGATCAATAATTGCCTTAATAATCTAACTGATTATCAAAAAATGACGTATCTAATGATTCTTCCTCATTCCATGTAACTAGATGATATAAATAACCATTTGTACTTATTTATGTTCATTAATAATATATAAATTCAATTCTATAGAATTATATCCATTCCACTTGTACATCTATTATCATACACCAGAATGTTGATCGTGAAAACATAGGAAAAAATGCTCCCCAGCGATAAATTTGTATATTATGACTCATCCAAAATTCCATAATTCAAATTAATAAAATTATAATAAATAAAATAAATGTATATAAGGTTTTTAATTAAATAATTAATTAATTTAATCTTATTATTCTGGACATTAAGATCATGTGACGAACACATTCATGCATATGATAAGAGATTTCTCATCTCACTTTTACTTCTGTGAGATTTCCATTTTTTGCAAGTTATTTATTGTATGTGGTGACTTTATTCTGAAATTTGATATAAAAAAATCATTATTCTCTTCATGATTATTAATTTTTTTTCATGTGATTTGATTTATTACAATGTGCTAAGGGACATCATCTCAATTTCCATTTCTTGGAGACTTAATTGGTGTTGGCACCTAATCATTTTTATGTGGTGTATCTACTACCCCTTTAATATCATTTTTTCATTTAAATTTACATTAATATCAAATATTCATACTCTTGTATAGTGGATAGTGTTATTTTATTATCTGTATAACATTTTGCATATGGTGTTTATTTTGAATGTTGTTTTAACTGTGGAAATATTCATTAATTTGTATTCTCCACATAATCCAGAAATTGATATGAAATATATTTCTAAAATTAAATATTTGTATAAAAAAGATTTGGACTTGAATTTAAGAGCAGGTCCCACTATATCCCCTCAATGAATCGACATGACTCATGAGACAACACAGTAGCCTAGAGTCCCTTTCAGTTTGTTTCCAAAACATAATAAGATGGGTTTCAACCCACAAACATAAACAGTCTCAATGGTACGATGGTTCATGTGCCAGATACGTGACATCCCAATAATAAGTTTTCTCATTCTGCAATATTTTCTTTTTATATTCCATGAGGTTTTCACTGTAAGAAAATCTTTGGATTAACATTAATTCTAAGTTTATTAATGGAATGTGTTTTCAATCATTCAACATTCTATATTATTTATGTATAATTTATTATAATTCAATTATTATTGATTCATTTTTCCTCTATAGATAACCCTTACTTAGAATTTGATCTCACCAATTTCATTTTGTTCTTTACCCAAGTTATTAAGAAGGGATCATTTATTGAGTTTTAAAATATTCATACTATTTCTTATGTTATTTATTATTGGTTGTTATCTTCTCCCAGTGTAATTTGAGTACCATGTATGTATCTAGTTTCATCCAGACTACTAAAATTATCGATCCTTAAGGATTTGATTAGTTATAGTCATGCCAATACAATAAAATAATACATAGGCTCTACGTTTCTAGGGTCACAATGTTATAATTGGTATCAGAGGATGTTTATTAGAAACATGGGGAACTGGATTTAGAAAACATAGATCAGGGATCCTAACCCAAAGATAAACATTGAGGATAAGCATACAAGAACATCATAAAATTTTGGTAAGGTATATATTTTGTGGGTATACCTAAAAATATGGCCATGTATTGATACTAAAAGTGTACGTGGTTCTGGAACTAATGTAACATAGAGTAATAACTCTGACAATTTGTTCCGGGCTGTACTTAGGGTAAACTTTTACAAGAAAATAGGCCTTACTGCGCACCTGGTTTGACACTCCAAGTGAATATTCATAAGATAATTCACCTTTTCATTACAACCCATTATGAATGATTTAAAAGTAAATAAAAACAATAAAATGGAAGAAGAAACATGGTAACCTGAGGATATTATGAAGAAGAATGATCCACATCTTTTTATTGAGATTTATTTGTGAAAATTTTCACGGATGATATTTTCGAAGGAGAGAAGAAAATAAAACCCCAAAATCTGATGGTATATTTTTTTAAATAAGTTCTATTCATTAGATATCATATTATGCATGAAACACTGAGTCTCTTCGAAAAAAACTTTGTATATACGAGATAGTTGTAACCTAGCCATTAAAATTAATTTTTCCACATCTATGATCGGAATTTCAAAAAATAGACATACAATGTTTCATTCAGTAAGAAATTTAGAGTCTGATGTGATCAACTTAATTTTTAGTGAATAGTTACATAATCTTATAAATATTAATGTTTCCTTTATGAATAGTAATTTTACCCATATGAATAGTAACCTCACATGTGAAAGTATAAATAAAATTTATGAAACTTATTAATTAAAGTGAATATTAAAATATTTAATAATTAAGTGTTAGTATTTTTTGAAAAATAAATATTTAATTACAATTTCAAACTAAATAAATCATTTTAAAAGAAAATTTATCTGTATAAAATATATTCCTAAATCAATATTTTATTTTCCTATTATTTTGGAATAATTTAATGATACCTTAGTAAATTATTCAGGGAGTTATAAAACCAGTTATAATTTTAAAATCTAAATTTTTCGAGTAAATTATTTTTTTATTAAAAATTAAATTTCTCATGTTTAGAAAATTATTTTCATAAAATTTCGTTCATTTTTAGATACAAAATGTTACAAATTTGTTATGGAAATTTTTTGGAATTTTTCAAAAATATTTTATTTTTTGTGAATAGTAAAATTCGATAATTTACGAAATATGCTAAATAAATGAATTTCTGCATCGTGAATGATTCATGGATGATGTAAATGGATATTGGTTAGAAATAACATACGTATATTACTATTTTTAGTCACAGGAATAAAGACTATTCAAAGTCTTGAACCAAAATAAGAAAATAATGATTAAAATAATGGAAAACCACTTCTCTCCTCTACAAAAAAAAAACCAGACTGCACTCCCTCTTATATTCACTCCTATATGCCATGAATCTTCTCCATTTTATAAAAAAATAATCTTCCCCAGTCCCTCCCCATGTCCATGATCCTTGGTTCATCTCAAAATAACAAAACCTTTTCCCTCATAGTGGTTCTCAAGGATGATATTTCAAGAGGTAAATCAACTTCCTTTTTCAATTAATTTCATTTCAATTTACCCTATTTTACTATTCTATCCTAACCTGCACTATAAAATTAATCATGATAAATCATGTATAAAATATATACTTAAATTATATCATGTTAATGTAATAACCATTATCAATCGTCTTTACTCACCCTCTATTATTTTATAAAAGAAATCATTTTCTAGAAGGTTCCAATTTACAACTTTCAGGGTTGAAAAACAATCATTTGTAAAATTATTTTCCAAAACTATTCATGAATCCATTTTAATGGTTGATAAATATTGTAAAATTTTTAATATAACCCTTTAATTATTATTGAAGTAATATATTATCATAATACTAAATGATAAATAAAAATGAGTTCATTGTAATCAATAATCGTTGTAATAATCTCAACAATTATCAGTAAATGAATTATATAATTATTCATACTAATACCTTATAACCAAATGATATAAATAAACATTTTAATTTATTATTTTCAATAATAATATATAAATTAAATTCTGGATAATTATATCCATTCCATAAGAATATTTCTAATCATACACAAGTTTTTCAATCATGGAAACCAAGGAAACAAACGCTCTAGAGAGATAAATTTGTATCGTATAACTCATCCAAAAAGCCATAAGTTAAAATAATAAAATAAAATTAAATAAAATACAAGAGTAGAAGGTACTTATTTAATTAATTAATGTAGTTAATCTGATTATTCTAAACATTAAGATTATGTGAAGAGCACATTCATGAATAAGGTAATGAGTTTCTCATGTCACTTTAATTTCCGTGAAATTTTTATTTTTCACCACTTATTTATTGTATTATGTGTATGCATGCATCCATTTTATATATAATATCATGTTTTAATTTATTATTATTTATTTTTGGTCATGTGGTTTGATTGATTATAATTTGGTGAGGGAATTCATCTCAATTTGCATTTCTATGATACTTACTTGGTATTGTACACCTAATCATTTTTATGTGGTCTATCTACAACCCCTTTGAGATAATTTTTCATTTGAAATTTCATAACTATTAAATATTCATAATATTTTATAATGGAAATGATTATTGTCCTAGCCCAGTACCCTTTTACATACGATGTTTATTTTCAATGTTGTTTAAACTATGGAAATATTGGTGAATCTGTATCATCTACTCGATAAGGAAACTGAAGAGGCATATTGTTCTGAAATTAAATATTTTTTGAACATGATTTGGAATTATAGTGATGTTAGAAGCCCTCTATAGCCCCTCGATGCATCAAAATGTCTCATGAGACAAAAAAGTTGGTGACAGACCCTTAGAGTCTGTCTCCAAAACATAATCAGACGGGTTTATACCAATGTCCATAAACCTTGACATGGGCTCTTTCATGAAAAAGAGGACACGTCGCATGTGATTCTGTGGTGTCATGAAATTTATATAGGGACATGACATGACGTTTTATGAAAACAAGTGGATATTGTATTTTAAATATTTTCATTATTATTTTATAAGGATTTTTTATGGTTTTTATAGCGCACGCTTAATGACAAGTCATGTAACATGGGGAGATTATCTAGTTGTTGCCGCATGATCAGCGTGTGTGCCGGGTGCCTTAAAATGATTATAATAACATTTTTAATGGGACTATGAGATATAATTCAGTAGGTTATGTGTTGTGAATGATTATTTTCATGACCTTCAAATGGTCATGTGATGTTGTATCTTTTGGATGGTTATGCAATTCGTATTTACCAGCCACCTTTTTTCACTTTTCATTATGAGGAAAATAATACCAATGTTACTGTTATTTCTTACCTTTTAGATTTATTGAGCTAATATGGATGACAAAAAAAATATTTTATCATAAATATGGTATTCCTATTAGATAAAAATTCATTTGATTTCAAATTGTTAGTGTTTATTGTCTTGTTTTTATTGTCCAATTATTATTGAATTGATCCAATAGAATTATTTCATCTATTGTTTGTAATGTTCTATTATAAAATACAATGATTTTTTATTGTTTTATGGTTGATGTGATATTATAATTTAATATTTGAGGATGTAATTATTTGATGTAATTTTTATATAAATATATAAGATATTATATATTTTATCCTACAATATTTTCTTATAAATTATCTTTAATTATCATACCATTTTTATAAACATTTCCATAGTGTACATAATAACCTTTTAATCCCAGGTTAACCCTTTAAAAGTAAATAATATTCATTTTCAACATTATTATCACATGATTCAATGGTCAATTTGATAAATAAGATAATATTACTTTGAAAATAAAAAACCTTAATCATAGACATTCACACAAAACAATCCTCCGAAAATTTTCATATGTATTGTTTGCACATATAAATTTTTGTACATGATCATCAAGATTTTAATTTCTATTAATTATTACAAACCATAAGTTTTACACCCACTTATTTATTTGTCAACTGGTTTAACTAATTATTAAAACCAAAAAATGGTGTAGGGGAAAATAAAAATATACCCAAATTAGTGTACATGGTTTGACATAAATGTTTTAACAATTCTTCTCAAAAGAAGGATTTTCTATTGGTTTAAAAAAATGTCTATCACAAGATATCCTATATAAATGTATTTAACTATCAAAAACTATTGTACCACATTTACATTAATTAAATTAAAACGTATGTAAATAACTTTTATTCTTGAGATTTGTATTTAGTACTTTTTGAGGTATACATCACTCTATTTTTAATAATAAGTTACCTTATCTTGCTTAAAATATTCTTAAAGATACTTTATTTGTTTCTTTATCCAATGTATTTGAGTATAATCTTGGTTATTTGATATATATTGATCCAATTCAGTATTATATGATGTATACTCATTATTCATTAACATCAAACATATATAATTTTAACCAATATAATATTTTCCATCACATCTGTATTTATATTAAAAACATATCCAATATAATTAATATCACTATATCCCAGTAAATAATTGTATTCCATACTAAATTACATATAAAATATTCATTTGATCAATTAAAATAGCTTAATATACTATTTATACTTGTGATGAATTTTTATATCTAATCACTCTGAAAAACATAATCAGCCATGTTTCATGCATAATTATATGTGTTGTTTCTATCAGATAGACAAAAATTCTAATCATTATTCTATAATTTATTGATTCCACATTTTATAAAATATCACATTTTCCTATTTTATGATCATTATAATTGGTGTTGATAATTGTTTTAAATTAAACATGAAATATTTCATTAATATTTGATTATAATATATCATTTTTATAGAAATATTATGGAAAAGATTGTCATTTACTATAAATTTAAAAAATATATAAGGTCCCAAATCATAGACACCAAAAATTTAAATTTCGTGAAATTTTGAAACTTCACACCTAATTATTCTTTACATACACTAAATATGATATCACAAAAATGAACCAATATCATAAATTATTACCCACTTTTGATCTTTCAGAAAATCTTATAGTCAACTCCTCCACTTTTAAATGCTATATTTATAAAATTTGTTTCATGTCTTGTGTACCAAGAATTAGGATAATATTTTATCACATGGAAAACATTCTATATGTGAGAATCTTTTTTTCCTTCCTAATTTTTAGAAGTTATTTTTATGTTCATTATATACATTTTATTTAAGAACACCCTTGTAGAAAAAAGAGCTCACATCTAATAAGTTTATATTATATCTTCTATAAAAATGATATATAATTTATAACTATATTATTTAAACTCTTGGAAAAATTAAAATTATCCATCACATAAATTCCGTCAATTAGAGTATATCCCATACTCACAAGTATATATTTGTTTGTAACCATCATTCCATACAAAACTAGCTTATTTTTAAGACTTTTGGAACCAATGAGTTATGATATATGATTTTAGGAACCCTAATAGAGGTACTATGAGTGAATCAAGGTGTTTAACTGATAAAAACATTTCTTTCAAAGGCCTCAAAAATCTACCATAACGTACTATTTAGTGGATATAATGTTTCATATAAGGATACATCACACTAAGGATCCATGATATTATAAAGTATTTAGGGATGGGGTACTATCTATATAGGGTAACCAATATTTACTTTTTGTTTCAACATAGTAGTTCATGGAAAGATACCAGATTATAGACATATAGGTGTATACTTGATCAATGAATGAATAAATTCATTATTCATAATGAAACACTAAATTTTATTTTCCAATGAGATCCAAAATTACATAGATAATATCCAAGTCATTATGTGATCAATATAACTCTATAATTCATAATCATTAAACCAATATAAAATTGTTCCTCTAAAATCCCACCATGGAACATATTCTCATTTAGAAAACCAAATATCTCAGTAATCATCCACTCTAGTATTCATCCATTTTTATTAAATAATATTTTTCATAAATCCTTTAATCATTTCACCAATAAATCAATTGTTGGGATAAATTTTTTTTCTCCTTAATCTCTGATATCATTCAATATGTATCACACATTTTATTGTGGTTGAAAATGTATAATTTAACAAATATATACATTGAAAACTCATTCCAAATCTATTTTTTATTCCAATCAAATATTTTTCATATTTGATATTAATTCAAATCATGGGGTGATGAGATTTATTGTAGCATGATGTAACATCAGAATCATCATATTATTTTATAGCTAGGTAGATTATTTCGTGATGAAAATTCAATATCAAATACTAAAAAATGGCGTAAATCATGTTTATAACTACATGAAAATATTAACACATAAATATTATTCAAAATGGATCTCATCGAAATTGTGTTGTGATGAACTATGGCTCGAGTGAAATAATTTTCCAAAAATAATCAAAAAATATATGGTCTTTTTTGTGGTGTGGGTTGTACAAGAAATTATACTAACTATTTTTCTTTTTGGTGTGATATATATTG
Organism: Viscum album; assembly: GCA_963277665.1. Classification (NCBI taxonomy): domain Eukaryota; kingdom Viridiplantae; phylum Streptophyta; class Magnoliopsida; order Santalales; family Viscaceae; genus Viscum; species Viscum album. The sequence continues at coordinate 2,001,332,288 of OY728145.1, forward strand.
TTTCAATTATATATCAGGAACAAAAACTTCAAACTATATATGATATTTTATTGTTATCTACATCATGAGATAATCTATTATATCATAGAACAACACCATGGGTTTTGGGGTGATTATTCAAATTTATTTCATTAATTTTTAGAAATTAATCATACATGATAATTAAAACAAGAACAATCATGGATATTATGAAAGACTTGAAATAGAACCCTAAAAATACGTACCAATAAATTACTTTGTGATTCTCCATTTGTTTTGGTGCATATTTTCTTCCTTCACCGCAATCTTCTTTTAGAAAAATTCAAATTCTACCATGTATACTCAAAATTATTTTAATATTATAATAGGTTATAAGGATAAATATTCTCATTATACATCATTATTCTAGGATATACACATAAATTTTTAATAATATCATCCCAAAGCATTAAAATTTTGAAATATCCACATGTTACATGACTTTCTTTCACAATTTTCTCCATATATTTACTATAGTGACTTTAGTATGTCTAATCTAAATTATTTTTGCTTATCACTATAATTCATTACCTTGTGTGTAAATAATATAATTTTCACAAGATTTATTTTATCCATATATAGAATCATATCCAACGTACATCATAAACCATCAGGTCTCTAATCTAACAAATATTTGGTTTTCCCATTATATTATCCACATGGATTTCCAATATTTATGCCACCATTATTCTACCCCTTTAGATTATTTTCCAATTAATTTTGTAAATATTATTATTTATCTATATACATATTACTACAATTAAAATACTTACATATCCTTACATAACCTCTTAATTATTTCAATATTCTTTTGTTGTCAATAAATAAGTTTTTGCAAATATACCCAATAATTTTGAAAACATATTTCCAAAAAATCATATAAAAACATCTTGGTTATATTGATTTACAACCAATATTTCATATAAATTCAACTAATAACCACTTGATTAAATTTTCTATAAACCTATATTTTCAAAAAAGTAAAAATATAATGGGTATATTTACAAATTGAATACATAAGGTCTCTTTAATTTATTTTATTCTTTGGTTCTCCACCTTTGCAATAGAAATGTACTATTTTATTTCCAATAGTTCATCTTTATGTTTATAAAACTATGATTATAAATTTTGAGAGATAAAACACACCCATACCTTTGGAATTTGATTTTAGGATATAATAATATCTATCTCATCATTACTCTATAATTACGTACTACTTCAGAAGATATAAACTATGATATCATCAAAAAATTAGTTAAAAATATTGATTTATAAATTTAAAAATTTGATTTATTATATAATTCATTCAAATAATTTACCACTTTAATCCTTCAAATTTCACTTTTAAATATTTAGAATTATCTATTTACCACATATAAGACTCCTCTAGCAATGAACATTGTTTACGTACTCCAATATTTATCCCATCATTATCTACAACTTATTCAATACTAATTGAAATCCTATTTACACCATATTTGAAAAAATATGGGTGTGTAACTAGGCCATCTATTATATTATAATTATAAATGATTATATATTTTTTTCTAGATCAAACTGATATTCAACTATAGGTAAACTCAAAATGATTTTGTAATGAACCAATATAGGAATCCAATCCTGATACTTCAAATAACGTGTCATACGACCCAATGTGTGTTCATGATCACCTCATGATAGACACTAATATTATGGATTAATCTAACATCTAATTAGTAATGTTATGGGTTGTTTCAGTTTTATAAGATAAATATAAATAACCATTTATTTCATGGAACCAAAAAGTAAAAATATTTAAAAAATTCCTATGGGAAGTATCTCTCCAATGGTGGGAAACAATAAAAGAAATTCCATTCATAATCTCCCATGAGAAGATAAGATAAGATAAGTTATATTATAATTCCATTAATTCCAGGATAGTATGTCCAACGTGACCTTTAATTTTGTCCGACTCACATTGAATCAAATGGATGTTCCAATCAGAATAAATTAATACCACATGATTATTGCAGAAATTAATATGATATATAAATGAAATCATATAATAAATTCGAAAATGATAACAAAATAATAAACAGTTTTAGAATAATGAAATACTATGCTTTCTCCCCTCTAGATAAAGAGGTGATACATGAAGGAAATTGAAATCCTCATCATTTTATATACTAGGATCTAATATCTCTATCACATATAACATAGGATCAGATATGAGATTAAACCAATATTCCACATGATTGTATTTAAATGAATGGGAAACACATGAATCAAAGAATGGAATGACTATTTATGATTCGATGAGTACAATAACTAAAACCATAATAGGACCCATTTTAAGTTCTATGGGGTCAATATCAAATAAATATAATTTATAGAATTATAGATATGGTTAAAATATCCAACTAAGATAAGTGTCACACCTTTCCTTTATTTTTCTATTAGATGAGTCACCATAAACCTCTTTGTATTGAATTTGATATATCACCTTATTTTAGGTTTCAGAATATGTTTGAGATCCAATTGTAGTTTATGACCCATCACTAATCCTGTGAGGGATATTTAATATAACAAACATTAAAAGATGGAGTATTCAGACATCAGTATAGAGAAGTATTAGGTGTTTCATGTCATAGAGGAATAATATCCCTTATCTTTACATAGTTACAAAATAATAAAATATTACTCCTTGTCTCATATCATCCTAATTCATCCTCTTCCTAGGAATATGCCTTCACTTGTAATTAATAAATAAAAATACTCTTCTCCTATTTATGATATTAAAATATGGTATATATAAAAAATTAGAGACGTATTAATAACATAAATAGATGATGAAAATAAAAAAAATATTAACAGGCCTAATTTCAAGGTGAATTCAATACATTAATAATCAAGATTTTAGAGTGTAAATATATATAATTTCAATTAAAAAATTAACAATATAAAAAAAATATTCATATATTCCATCATTATCTAGTTAACTTACTTTAGATATAAAAACATCCATGACTTTCATTATTCAATCATGTTAGAATAAAACTAAAAAGTAAATATCACCTTGAAATATTTTCAAGATAGGTATCATTATAGTTTCATTAGAATTATTTCGTCCCACCAAATATTATTGGTTCCCTTGAGAATAAAAAATGTTCACTTCCCTTGGAATGATTCAGATGCTACTTTAAATTTACAAATCCCTTATATTTTAAGTTTAAAATTGCCACCCACATAAGGATATTTAGTTCGTTATAATGAAATATGGTTATGATTCTACAACTCTTTAGAAAAGACTGTAGATTAGGTTTTAGAAATGTAAGATTCTCATTCATAATGTCATAACATATTAACAACAATCTGAATTAGGTTCTGATCAATAGTAGATTGAATCAAAAAACATCTATTGATTTTTTTTGATGTTTCACTAGGATTTTCTTGGGGGGAAATTGTAATATATTAAATGCATCAAATAAAGACAAAATTTTCAAATATATTAAACTTAATTTCCAACCATATTAATTATAATTAATATAAATTAGAAATAACTGAAAAATAGGGTAATAAATAATGGAAATACATTATATAATATTATTACATTTAACAAAAATATATTCTACTATAGATGTTTATGACACACTTATTATATAAAATACATTTTTTGGATGAAGATTTCCTTTATTCATTATAGACCCCAAAAACTTTAACCCTCTAATTCTATACTTAGTTTCCAAGCAATATTCATAGTGAATCATCATTTTCCAAGATTGAATACACACAGTAGGTCTCTTAATAACACGTTATTTTATCTCTTTCTTCCTCTAACCTTCATTTTATTTTAATCCAATGACCATGGTAGCCGAAGGTTATAATTTTTATAGAATTTACATTGGGGTTTTGATTCTTATGGATTCTATTAACAAAGTAAAGGATTCCTCTCATATTTTCTAGTGAATTAACAATTGTTGGAGACATATCCAACAATTTCTAATAGGTTTTACAATGTCAGTCACTTTTTATAATCCCACGTTGCTTGATTTATTTAAATGAGGTTTTTATAAGAAATATAGAGATTTTAACTATAATTGATAAAACATTAAAATTACAAAAAACACATATTTTTTTATTTTAAAATGATTTCATAAATAGAATGTGTAAAATAAATTAATTTTACTTATTTAGAAATGTTTTCACAAAGTGATTATAGAAATTATTAATAGTGTTTTTTATTTAATTACAAGGAATAGTTTTTAAGGGACATTTTGATATGAATTATCAATAATAAACAATGTTTTTTTAATTTTTCCATGGGTAATGTTTTATTATCATATTTAAAGTGATTTTCGTATAAATCACCATTCGTAATGGTTGTTCACTTTTAATAATAATAAATAAATATATATATATATATTGCATTGTTTTAGGAATCAGATAATAAATTTTCTGTAATGAGTGTACTTATGTATTGAATTAAAAGACATTAAATTATTAAAATTTATATTAAAACATCATGGTAACTCCATGTGTGGGAGTAGATAAAATTTTGACAACTACCAAGCTAGGTAATGAGCGAATACTCTCTATATTTTTTTATATTTCATTATGTGAGTCTTACAAGAGTGGATATTCCATGATGTGTCCATGAGAAGTTCATTAACAGATTCCCTTTAGTATAGTATGAAAATCCATCTGGTAGACTATGTTATATAGTAAGTAGATCGTGATATTAATTTAGAAGTGGATATTATAGTATGAGTAATCTAGTGAATGTTTAGGTGTGTGTTAGATGCAACCAGGCATATTCCTAATAATATTTTATTACCACTAGCTTTGTATTTCACCTTTTAAATCGACGAAATAAATTCCTTAGAATCCATGAATAAATATTATCACATACAATATATTGTTAATTAGATTCATGATAAATACTTTTCACACATTGGAACTTTATCCTCATAAATTATGAAGTTAAAAACAAATTTTGATAACATCATTATTTTAGAGTAATATTCTCTCTAATAATGATACACACATTTTCCAATCACATCTAAATGTCATAGTAGATGTCCTTGAGTTCTGTCATGGAAGATTCTAGCTCTTGTGTCATTTGCAGGTGACCTCAAAATGAACATCTTTTTGGTGAAAATTTTCTTATAGTTCACTCAAGAATCAACATGGTTGATAAGGAGGATCAATTTATTTTTCTTTATAGCATTCTAGAGGAAGGTTTGTCTATAGATAAATAGGATTCACTACAGAATTCGTTGTTTAGAAATGTTTCTGTCTTTTGATTCAAAAAAGATAATTATATAATATAGTATTTATTTAGCTTGGTTTGGGTTAGATATTTCATGTATTACATTAAAAAATAAACTAATATCAAGAGAACCCCTTGTCTAAAAAAATAATATTTTATTTTTTTTATTTTTCATGTTCTAATATTTTATCACACTAAGATTTTATGAAATTCCCATTGAACTAATTTAAAATTTTCAATATTTTTCATTTGACGCAACAATAAATATATCTGGTGGTATAAGAAATCAGTAAGTGTGTATTACATTACACACAACATAATGTTAATTATAAAACATATAAAACCCATATATTAGTTCGTGATACAGATAACTCTATGATTGGCTTATGTTATACACAATGTTTTGTTTCGTTGATAGATTTTGTTACATGCAAGTCCATGTTTTACCAAACTACAATATACTATTAATATAATAATCATAATATTGTTATAGATACCACCATACCATTGAAATGGTAGTTATGAATAATTTTATTTAATTTATGAAAATATATTTGACACAAGTTTATATAATGGATCCTATTTAAAATAATTGTTTAGAAATAAAATTATAAACCAATTAATTATAATGGATGTGTTTTTTTGAATGTTTTCCTTGGATTGTGTGATCTGATTAATAATCACTATTTTCAAACAGTCTCCAATGGATTTGTTTATTGAACTGGAACAGTAAATAGTTCAGTATCCAAAGGGACCTTCTTTCCAAAGGAATGAATTAATTAAGAATAATGACCTATTATACTTAAGAACTCCCATTGTTCTAGTGGATGGGAGGTTGGTCTCATCACACACATTTGGGGGGGATTAATGCATACTTAAGGACTATCCTATAGATTTAATATATGTTCATGTATCCTTCATTAATTATCAAGTATGAATTTGGGCATCCCAAGATTAGTAATCAATTATTAGCATGTGTGGAATTCAATAATCATCTATATGTATTCAAGTTACTTTATCAATGGAGATATCTATGTGTATTTGAGGATATCCATTGTTGGTATCATCTTATATACTACAAAGATATTATTTGGTCATTATCACGATGATGCTGGGTTTTAAGCCACACACTTGGGCACAATGGTGCTTGTGGTTATCCAGGTAGTCAATTGTTACTCTTGAATTTATCTTCATCCAAGAAGATCAAAGATGTTATGAAATGGATATCCAACCCAGAGGTGGGATTCCTATATATCCTTGGTAATGGAATTAGAACCCATAAAATTTAGTGCCGCTTAATGGAGAACATCATACCTTTTTTGGTCATGTCATAAGGACCCAATCATAAAATTATTCCTAAAAACTTGATGAACATAGAATTATTATGAACATACAAGTAAAATTAGACTGCAATCGAAATATTAACAAATGATAATAGGGTTGAGTTTAGATTTTTGGTTTAATCCTTTAGGGGGATTCCAACGTAATCGATTTGAATGGGATTCAAATTATATGTAGTTCAGTAAGTCTTATATGGGATTATGGACCTATTAGAGAACTAGGTTGGGGATTAATCTTACAGAGGATTACTTTTGGAGATGGTCCAAGAGATATTTCATAAGTCATAGAGGTTTAGGGGGGCTTAATTTGGGGCTAACTCCTAAAAAAGATTCTTAGATTAAGGGAATTTGTATTGGGGATTACTCATGAGGAGGATGCACTAATTAAGGGGGTATGATATCTCATTTAATGGATCATATGATATATATCTTAGGCCTAAAAAAGGAATCCTACGTATCCTGGTTATGGTGGGAATCATTGTTGTCATATTTCATTAATTCATCTAAATTTTATGGGTGTTGTGATCATTAAAAACATCTATACCCACGTGGGTCATGCTCGGTGCGAGAACAAGTGGATGTGAAACATTCAACAATCCACAGACACTTTCCCTACTTCTCTAGTGGATGATTAAAGGGATACAATGGAAGAATTTATGGATTTGGTGGATGTTTCCATATCCATAATGCTTCACTACCTTCAATTTTCATTGAAAATTGGTCTAATGTGTTGAAGGAATGAAGGTGAAGAATGTGAATAAGAGAAAGACTACAACCTATAACCTAAAATTCTAGGTGATTACACCTAGATGGTTTCCATGTGAATGATCATGGGTGAAGAGGGAGACATTTCTTTCATAAATGGGAAAATAAAGTGTGATCCTTCTCATCACAACAAAGAACCGGAGGATCCAAGTCATAGATATGAGAAGGGGAGGAGAGAGTTAAATATCTGAAATTCAATACTGGTAATTCCACGTCACTTTCCTTTGGGTAAGGTTCCATGTGACTATAGTTGTAAAAAAGGCAACCAAAGGATCTTAACCAACTGGTAGGATAGGATTTGGATACCTATAACCATGGAAATAAAAACCCAAATGTGAGACACAATGATGTTCATTTCTCTATGGATTTTTAAATTTAGAGGTCTTGCTAGAGGTTTCAACATGATTCCTTTGATGCAAGTGAAACCGTTAAGGATAATCCTTTCCATGTGTGGATTTAAAGAGTCTTCATAATGTCTTACACAGGCTGACAGGATAAGGTGAACCATGGGGGATTACCCAAGTGGTGCACCACATAAATGTTATCCATGAAAGTAGTCTTGGTCGAATTGGTTGAACATTATGTGATGAACAACCTGTATGAATACACATGGGAGAATATTTGTTCAATACATCACGGGTCTCTACAGGGATTCCCAAAAATAATTTTGGTGTGTTTCTATTTAAGGGAGGACATGATACACAAGTCATCATAAGTCAGAAAGATGGGAGAAATGGATTCACAAGTGTTGTTTACATTTAACATGGAATGGACATAAGTATCACTATACCCCTTTAATTTCATCTCTTTAGGTGTTATTAATATACCATGGAGGTTTCACAAGGCATGAGTGAACCACTATAGTGATCGGAGAATCAATCAAACATTGAGTAAATTCATCTATAGAAATGAAAACCCCAAGGGTTAATTTATTATAAAATATGGTACCCTGGGTGAAGGATACTGGTCAAATAAGTTGGGGGGTTCATAAGAACATGCATGCCACTGGATATTTGGGCTATATTTTGAGAACCAATTTTTTAGAATTTGAAATTTCTTTATATTCTCTATCTACTTTCTCTACTTATTTTTAATGCATTTCAATTTTGTATTTTTCATCCACATGATGAAACTGAGTGTCAATGAAATCCCACCCCTTCAAAATTGGCTCTGAAAAATATTAGGCTCTAATCCTAAGGAATAAATGGATGAAAAACAAATACGGGTCACACATGTTTTCCTGTTGAGATGGTTGTCGAGGTATGTCATATTATACCATCTCGCGGGTAGACTTCATCTTCAATATATAGGCCCAAAACATTAGAAAAAGAATCTCATGATTTGGAATTATCCTCTCTCTGCCTACATGCCTTTTTCCATAAACAATCTTGCTGAATATTTTAGTCATGAAGATTCTGTATGTATTTTTAGTGTGATCCATATGTTGAGAGTCACACTTTCACACTACAGTTTCACTTCATTACTTAATGTCTTTTTCAAATTTTATTTAATTTTGAAAACATTTCCCAATGAACCAACTCTAAAATAAATATGATATTAACTTGAAGGTTCCATGGGTTCCAATAAAATTTCAACTAATTATGAGTTTTCTTGCAAGAGAACAAAGGAGATGATGAAAATAATCAGTCATGATTAGTAAAACAATTGTGACACCACTCTTCATTATTTGGAATGGTATTTGAAGAAGTATCCCCCTGATTTTTAACAAGTAATTATTTTCTAATTTATGGTTATGGTCAACTGCGAGAAATCCTAATTCCAAAACTGTATAATTTTCACAAAATATATCTTTTTCAAGACTAGAATAACTCTTCATCTGCCTACATTTATATTGTTGGCACGTATATTAACATTGGGATGGATGCCACATCCAATGTTATGTATTATATCCCATGTGATCGAGATCGGAAACTACATACAATAAAAAAAACCACAATATTATTCTTCTATTTTACAAGATTTCTAAATAGATCAATCGAAGGGTTGGAAGATAATTTTGGACATCTCTCAGAAGGGGTTGTTAAGCTCACATGGATGTGTGCATACTAGTAACGCAGAACTTGCTTACAGTTCAAACAGGATATTGAAATCATCAGTATCATTGAGGTTGTATGGTTAGGATAAACCTACATGTATAGTAAGGAAGATTTTGATCCAAAACTATTTACCAACTGAAGTCTATAGAATAATTATTTCAATTTTAATCACGAAGAAGTGGGTATCAGTTTTTTTGTACTTTTACAAGATCTTCATGGATCCGATTCTTGGATATATGTATGATGAATTCATCCCTATGACTAAAATATGGAATAACGTTGGCAGGACACTATAATTGGAACATGATCTAAAAAATATAGCTCACAAAATCATGATGGAAAAACCCCGTGCAAAGGGGGTTGTTCATCCAAATAAGAGGATGGAAAAATTCTTGATGGAGAAGTAGGAGAAATAACCCAATTGTAATCCTGCAACATCCTGTCACAATGTAGCAAAAAGTGGTACTCATGACACCTTATGGATAAAGCAATATAAATGAGAGTTTTAAACATGTGGGTATGAAATAAAGTCCAATATTCATACCAAGACATGTCTAGAGGTATTTTAAAAATATCGATCGGTCTATATTTGTTGACTGTCAAAGATTCTAATGGTAGTAAATGTACTAGAATATTTGTTACAGGGAACTAGATGGTGGAGGTGATTATGGTGTGGATATCTAACCATATTATAGAATATATTTATATTATTATGGTGCATATCCTGGGAGAGAAGGATCCTTTCCAAATAAAAGGAACATTCCATGTTTTATGGGGATGGATAATGACTCAATTCAGAAATTACAATGTTTAGAGTGGGATCTAGGTCCTTGGTAGCTCGTTCTAACCATTTATTCCAGCATTCCATGGTGTTCCTCCATTATGTTTTACACATCTTGAAATTTAATCAAGATTGATTATTTTGATGGAATTTTATATCATTCCTTGCTGGAATCCGACAACATGATGTTTTTTTGAGGATGGGAGGACCAGTATTGCCCTGATGTCTTATATGCTAGATTATAGGGATGGGGTATGGAATGTAAGATCAATGGTGAAAACATATCTAAAGAATATTATCATTATCAATTTAAATGACTATAGAAATTATTGAAAATGATTATTGTGTCCACTCCAATGCACATTTGACAAGAACTATATCGTATGGTGTCACGATAGTTATGGTAGCATGATTCCACACAAAGGGGATAAGGAAATTACAACATAAATAAATAAATAGGGATTCCATGCATAATATTGGCATAATATAATGAACAATGTATTTGTAAAACCCAATGAGTGAAAATTGAGTATAGAAATTCCCTTTCCTTGAGGTCAACTTGTCTCGTTCATTCTTTATTTTCCTCAAAATTGGGTAACTCTTTTTGATTTGAGCCAAACGACCCCTTTGAGATGCCTTGTTCCCAAGGTACGGATTATTAGAGTAACAGAGTGATATCAGGATCATATTTCATTAGAAGTTGGACAATCCAAGGGGCTTGAGAGGTGTGATTAAGTGGTTAATGGTGTTTTCCTTTTATATGAGGTATGAAGGAAATTTTAGGAATGTCTTGAAACATTATTTTATTATAAATTGATTCTAGAATTCAAATAGTTCCAATGTGATATATTTTGAGGATAATATGAGTATGGGTGGGAATACTCTCAACCAATTGGTTTTAGACAATTTTTGGTCACAAATTAACATTATCTTTTATCTTTAACATTTAGTTAAAAAATTAATTGATACCATGTATTCTTATATTTTCATAAAATATAGTTAATTTAGTTACAATAAAATTCCAATTTAGAATCACGTAGGAAATTATTGGCATATTTTACATTATATATTTATTGGAATGATTCTGGGAGTTTTAGCACTATTATAACTTTATATAAATTGGTAATTGTTTTAAATGCCTTTTTATGTTCATTTTGACACTATTAAGTAATTGATTATTTTTAATGTCATGAAAACTTTATTGAATTGATAAAAAAGTATTAAATCAAATATAAAATATCATATTAGTCCATAAAAGTTTTGTAAGACATCAAAATTTTCAAATTACATTTATTTTAATAAGTATTAGGTCATTCATTTAAATCATTCGTTAATAAGGTAATCAATGCATCATCACTGTGTCATAAATAAATTTATTTATTTAATGTCCAAAAATATAAAATAATATACGAAGATTTAGGAAATAATTTTATCTTTCTAATGAATATATTTATTTAAAGAGAACATTTATAGAAACCAAATTATTATTTTTTAGTTAGGAGATACATTTTTAGTTTACATTTCACTTTTCATTAAAATAATTATTATAAAAAGAAAATTATCACATTTATGTGGCTCCATGGGGTACTAAAATCAACCAAAGGATTGATAATGGATGGAAATATCTCATAAAATAGTATTAGTACACATTTTAGTGTAGCTTTATATTATTATAATATTATTATTTTTACACTTAATTAACTGACTTACCCATTAACCATGGTAAATAGATATAATTAATGATGATAATGTTCCTAATGTTTAAAAATAAATAAGACTATTTAAACAAGTTGGGCCTCCTAATTCAAAATATTTAATCCATTTTTCAAAGTTAAAAACACAATATTGGCTGAAATTTATTTACATTTAAATCCCATTCTCAAAACCAGAAAGTGGGTTTTTATGATGTACAAATTGTTAGATGATTGACATGTGTTTATGTCAAATTTCAATGTAAAATTACTCCCAATGATAAAAATTGTATTAAATTATAAAAACATAATCAAATTACAGTTCAAAGTATTTTTAAATGAAAATATGTCTATATATATAAATTAGATGAAAAGGAATTTTTGAATTAAAATGAATTATTTTTCACTAATCTTTCAAATAAGGATTTTATCAAAAAAATACTAAAAATTGAACCTAAAAAAAAATTTCTGTCCCATTTCTAATGAAGATATTTATTTTTCTAAATATAATATTTAATAGTGAGAAAAACTAGATTTAAAAAGGTTTCTCCATCAAAAGGCGGTAAAAATTAAAATTTTAAAATATTAGAGTATTTTATGCTTAAAATGGATTCATTCTCATTTTCAGCCACTAAAATTTATTAGATAAATGTAAAAACAATTAATTAAAATGTGTAATCATATTTTAGTTAGTTCTATTCATTCATAAAAATAAAACAACTGGGCATTAACTACCATTTAAAATAATAATAATATTATTGTATTATTTTTTGTATAACTCAATGTTGTTTGAAACGTATGATTTCAGAGAAACCGTTGTTGCATGTCAAGTATGCTATTGGAAAAGGTGTCCCATTTAACTTAAAATTAATATCTTATTTGTAAATATTAATATATATCATAATGTATTACTCTATAAATACCTAAGATATTAAATGAAAGGACTCTTAAACTTTTTAGCAAGATCCTGGATTAGTGATCCGGGCGTTGATACATAACTTTATGGGGGAAAAAATCAAGTGATACATAGTTCTTGAAATCACATGCAGTTTCACATCATGCGGTGAGTAAAAATATGAGCTGATGTGAAAAGAATTAAATATTTCAATTAGACCCAGGGATAGGACCTAGGTGACACTACGTATCTTGCTAGGGAAATAATCATTCCACATATAGCTCTTAAGGATGGATTCCCACACTAAATGAAAGTTGATGTGAGAAACAATGGTTTTAATATATTCCAAAATAATGTTTAGACCTAAAATACAACATGGTATGTGAATCAATAATTATTTTCCAGGAGGGTTCCCAGTATAGAATAGACTCATATATAAGGAAATGTTAATTGTTTCCTTTATAGTTATTGCTGGGTCTAAGATAGGTGATATATGCATCACTACATATCTCATTGGAATCAAAATCATTCCACACACAGTTCTTGAATATGGTTTTCAATGTGGGTCTGATACAAACATTGGGATGAAATGGGGCTCATAAGCCACCATGGAGTGGAAATGTAGTGAGTAATACTTATATATGGAAGATTATCATAATTTTAGAGACCACAAGGAATGTAAACTCATGGTATCTTGAGGTATTTCTTAACATCAAATGAGGAAGCTGTCAATTTTATAGTTTAATGTCATGTGACAATGAAAAATGGTGTTTTCAGTTTGAGGCCATGTGAATAGGACCTTATTACGTGGAATATGTCATCTTGTGAAAATGAAAATGATGTTATATAGTTTAACATCATGAAACATGAATAATGGTTTTATAAAATTTTAGATTCATACAACTAGGATGAATCTTGTGTGTTTACATAATTTAATTCATCAGGAACCTTGCATTGGTAATATTTTTAATGTTTTTTCAATATATTGAGATTAAGGAATAAGATCCATTATAATAGTCCTTATGTATAAAATAAGATCCTTGCCACTTTGGAATAAGCTTTGGAGGTTTCATTCATGGTATCAACTGAGTCCAAAATACCAAAGCCAACTCTCCATCTAGGAATTAACAAGGGCATACCTTCCTGTTAAAGTCCCATTCTATTAATTTTTAATAGACTTCCAAGGGATACAAGGTATTCAATCTCTTGTCATCATGTTGATCCAACTCATCCATCCATTTATTGGATATCTAATCTTTGGATAATTGACCACCAATGGAATCTCTGAGTGATGGAAATTTATTTTCAATGAGCGAAATTACTTTTGTAATATATACAAATGTATATGGGATTGATTGTGTGGTCGTATGGTTTGATGTCTTGTAAGCCCATAAATCATTCAATAATTTAGTTGGACAAGATTTCATATTTTTATGCACCATTTTCTAGAGTATTTCGGACAAGGTTTTGTTGAAATCCTCAATTTATTAGTTTTCCACTTCAGGATAGTGGGATGAATGAATAGGTTAGATATTACATTCTTTATATAACTTCCCTACATTAGCATAATAGAAATTGTTGTCTTTTTCTATCAATATTGTATGAGGGACACCAAATACTATGATAGTTTTATTATTGAAAAAGATAACAACGATTCTAGAAAAGAATTCCTTGAGAGGCATTGTCTCGTCTAATTTGGAGAAGAAATCGGTGGTAGTAATGATGTACATGAACTGGTTGAATATAACTGGTGAATAAAGTCCTAGTACATCCATTACCCATGTAGTTATTGGATAATAGATTCTGTTTGTCATTAGAAACTCTTGTGGTTAATGGATGATGTTGGAATGCACCTAGAAGGGAGGACACTTCATAGTGAAATTTGTGCAATCCTATATCTTCAATGTCTATAAGTATTAAATCCTTTTCATTTGATTAGAAATATTGTACATATAATGGTGGGCACCATACGATTCAACATGGACTATATTCCTGAAAACTATAGTTTATTCCACATCAAGGAATTTGATGAGAAACCCATCAAAGCCTAACTTATAGTAGATCTTCTAGTGATTTGGGCCATCATAAAGAGTGAAATTAACTACTAATCACTAGATTTTCTATATTCCCACTCTATTTAGTTGAATTACTCTATCATGGAGATATTACATGATGGGTTTTATCCATCTCATGGTAGGACCGAATGTTTTGGGAATGTGACTAATTACATTTATTACATCTGATCTGATTTGAATAAATGGTGAAACCACACTATGATGAGTAATGATAATGTTTTATTCACCCTGATTGTATTTTTTTGGGTTAGATCTATATTTTTTAATGCATTATACAGAGCATTTTGTGATAATGGGATGTAAGACAATGTTTGATTTGTCTGAAATTATACCATTAACCCTCAGAAAATATAACATAGGCGATTTAGCTCCTATTTTCTGGTGGTGTATTCTCTATTAATATACTTTATTACCAACTATAAATAACCCTTCACTTCTTGGTTGTTCATTGGTACTTGGAGTTCCAATTCCAAACCTACAATGAGAGCCTAATATTCTGCCTCACTATCGGTACCACTTTCAAATAATATGAAATTTTATGGAAAGAATACCTATTCTATGGAGATAAGAATAAATAATAACCGAACTTTTTTGAGATTATGGTCTTCCATTATCTTCCTCATTGGGCATATATAAGAACCATCAAACAACATTTCCCAAATTTGGGGGATATCCTGAATAGAGTACATTTCTTCATTATGTAATTCATTATTCAATGATGTTTATTCAGTTGATGGGTTCTTTGAAAGGAATCCTAAAAATGCGTGACCTTTCACTAAATTTTGAGGCAAAAACTGTATATCAAACAACTGCATAATAACATCCCATCGTGCCAAACATCCTATCAAAATAGGTCGATTGATAATAATTTTGAGTTGGATATTGTGAGAGACCAATTGGACCTCGTTGTCATGTAGGTAATGCCTCAGTTTGTAAAATTTAATGATTAATGCCCGAATACTCTTTTAAAAATCTAAAAATTGATTCTCTTCATGGAAAATGGTTTTACTAAGACATTAAGTGTTATTTTCATTCCCGACATCATTTTTTTCCAAAGGAAGGTTTTTAGTTACCGGTCCAAGGCTGTCACGAAAAGAATGAGAAGTTTTCCTTCAGCATTTGGAATAATTATTGTGCAATCATGAATTATTTCTTAAGGGTATCAAATTTATATTCGTAGTCCATGGTCCATGGATATGTGAACCCCTTCTTTATCAATTTAGTGATGGAAATGAATTTTCCCGTCATATTAGATATTAAGTGTAGGATGTATAGAAAGTTTTCTTTAAGTCCTATAAACTCTTTCATGTTTTGAGAAGGTGATATTCCATATATAGATTTATTATTATTTGGATCAACTTCAATCTTGCAATGGGACCCAAAAAATGATAAATTTTCTAGATGTTACCCTAAAAGAACATTTCAATCCATTGATCTTCATATAATGCTATCATTGCTTTCTAAATATGGTCTCCAAGTCAGTCAGATGATCCGAATATTTTACCACTAAATCATTAACATTGAATTCAAAAAATTTCCCCATGTAGGGTTTGACGATGTGGTGCCTTGCAAGTTGATATGCCACACCAGAATTATCCAAGCCAAATGATATTACACGATTGGAAAATACACCTTGTTGATATCTGAAGGATGAAGATTCCAAATCATCTATGGCCATCCAGATTTGGTTATACTCAGAGTATCCATCCTTGAAGGAGAGAGCCTAGTAGAAAACAATTGCATCAATCAATAGTTTTGTGATCATAATCAAGAAGTTATCTTTGGGAAAATGTTGTTTGAGATCATTGAAATAAATGTAAACCTCTTTTCTCACATTATTATTTTTCATCGGGGCAATATTAGCTACTCACATTGGATATTTCACCTCTCAGATGATGTCAGCTTTGATAATCATGTTGACCTCAACCTCAATTTTGGAGGCTTGAATTGGGTGTGTCCTCCTAGCTTCATGTTAGAATACAGGATGATATTTTTGAAATAGCAAAGGATGGGTGGCCACCTTGGGGTCAAGACCTAGAATATCTATATAATTCATAGAAAACAAATCCTAGTGCTATTTTATAATGGATGTATACACATATTAATATTAAAAATTCTTGGCCACAATAATCAGAGTGGGGATCAGATCATCCTATGTACCTAAATTTATTTCTCTGAGTTCATCCACAGTTCTGTAGAAACCTCCCAAAAATGATGTAGGGGAGTTTCTAAGGATTTCATTTTCTTAGTCGTATTGAAGTGTTTCATCATCTAGCTCTTCTTGGATTATAGGCGATGAATTGATAATATAATAGCTATGGGAGGAATCAGTGTTTGGATATACAGAATTGGAGGAAACCATATCATGCCCTACTTATAATGAATTTTTTTTTTTGAATATCTAAATATATGATAATGGGACTAGAGTAGGAAACCCTATCAATTTGCATGAGTCTAAAAACATATTCTATCCTGGATAACGATGTAGATATAATATGAAGCTTGGTTCATGGAATGACTATATCTCTGTTTGAGATTTCATTAATTCTTGGTGAGTTAATGATTTCTCATATGTTGGAAGGTTCAATTTCCACAACTAACATTATATAATCCACTGAATGAGTTTCATTGATATAAGTCTAATCATTCAACTAGATAAATGGTAATTATGTAATTTTTACTAAGATACCTAAATGGGTTATATGTGATATTTTTTATACTATTTTCAGCATTGATTCTAGTAAAATCATTTTACATGGATCTTTTTACCCTTTTGTGATAGAAATATGTATCAGTGTAATAAGCATTACATGTTTTGTATGGGACAATAGAACAATAAAATGTCCCAATTTGTCCATTGATTCAATATTTGAGACATTGGAGGTACAATAAAATTATTGGATTCATGGTGATGTAGTCATGGTCTCTCCAATGGAATGTTAAATAATGGGTATTAGGAGACCACTATAAACTATAAAGTAGATATGAGGTCCCCAAAATAGGTTTTAAAAGTAATCTCAAAGAGATGTTCTTGCTCATTCATTTCGTAACCCTGTAACATCAATGTGGAGGGATAAAAGTGGTATTCAGTGATGAATAATTGGTTATGTAAATAGATGGGAATGAGATTGAACCCTGATCCATTATCAATGATTGATCATCGGATATCAGTTTCATTTATCATGACAGATAGGTACAAGGGCCTGATGTTTGCTTATACAACAATATCCTCCTCATGTTCCATGAAATAAATGAATGTATGAAATTAGTCAAAATCATTATCAATTCAATAACCTTTTCAGAATCAACATCAACATTAAACACTTGAGGGCCTGAAGAAATCTCAATGAGTTCTTCTTAATGACCCCTTGACAATATCGGGGAATCTAGGATCAACAACTTGGCTAGTACATGGGGCAGTTTCTTCAACCCATTATACTTTTGATCTAAAGGTATGTTTTTTATAGCATAGATAAGGTAATATTCATGTTTCTTGGAAGCTAATGATTCTAATGTGGATGGACCATCATATCGGGTAGAAGCTAGTAGTACTTATACTCTTGGTGGATTAGACCATCTAGATTTTCCCACTCACATGGATGGTGGCATCATAGGTTCTAAATTTTCTTCCAATAAAAAAATTTGAGGGTTGACCCTATCTTGGGTGAGATAATTAACTTATTTATACTGATCCCACTTGAGGGATCTACCGTGTGGTTCTACAAAATACACAGTTCGATCATGTGTGTGGTTGGAGTAGTGACTTATATGATAACCATGTCTTACCCTTTATCCTTAAACCTGTCAACTTCAACCCCCAATTACCCAATAAAGCGTAGGGAAAAGAGTTTCATAATCAGAAAAATAATTTGAGTATGCATCTATTAAGCAAATAAAATTAATGGAAGTGAAGATAAACTCCTTATTTGATGATGATTCTTAATGGGGTTCAACTCTTATTGTGCTATTTGATGGGGTGATACTCGTGTTTTTGAGACGGTTGGCATGAAATTCTATATGGTCAAGGAAATATTTTACAATGAAAAAATCTCATTATCTCCATTTTTCCCAAATTCTTCCATACATATTTTTTATTTGATGATTGGACTTTGTGGGAATCTGGTTTGGATAAATAAATATTTTTTGTAAAGAAAGTCACAGGAGACACAATCTACTATTTCAATCGTGTTCATAGAATGACCGGAGTTTGGTTAATTTTTTTAAATCCATCCAATCATTTAATTTATTAGTATTATTACATATGATATACTATCACTCACCTTCCTACTCTAGATTGATAATAGTAACATATTCAATCGGGGATACATAGTTTTTCATCTGCACTTTCCTTGAATTCACTATTTATTGTAGGAGGCCTTTAAAAACAAAGTACTCCTGGATGGAGTGACTCAAAATTTGATTGAAGGTGAAATAGTCTATGTGGTACCCATATTTTTATTCTTTAGGTTTTTACAGCCTTAGAAACATGACTATGTTATTTTCCAATGATGAGATTAAGCATGTAGGGACTTGGTTATTTTGAAAATAATAGAACTTGTATTTTAGCACCTCAAACTGCCTCTGCCTTTGAATATTTTTGATCATCATACTAAGGTGGTCACTATTGATGATGATCAGAAGGTGGAGACATATGGAATGATGAGGGATTTAATGTAGGATAGGGTATGGGTAATGCATAAGTTTGACAATAGTGTCTTTCTATTCTAGCATTTCTTCCCAATGCTAATGGGATTACTTGATATTTGGATCTTGTCTTTTCTATGGTGTTTTCTAAATGTTGATAAATACAGGCTAGATAATGAAACCCTCGTTTTTATTTCACATGGATTAATGGTTTATACAAATCATTACAGATATTTATACACAAATTAGAAGAATATTTTCTTGAGTTAGTGGTATATATAAGAATATGCTTAATTCTTTTCCACCTAGCAATTAAATCTTACACTCTTTCATTCTCAAATTTTTTTTAATTTTTAGAATAAAAAAATGTAATATTATACATGGTTGAGATGATTGGGAAGAGTAACTTATGATGAATGTCTTCACATTTGGTAATTGATTGAGACTAGAAAATCATGTACCATACAAATACTGGTCCCAGTAATGATTTTACGAAGCATCTGAGTTTCACAGCTTCCTTTTCCTCAGGGGTCTCCATCCTCGGATTGCAGCGAGAGATGAAATGCATCACTTTCTTCACCAGATCTCATGAACCAGGGAAAATTGGAAATTTAGGATTCCTAATTTTTGTCGGAGGTGGAGGTGGATATACCCATTTTGGATCATCCTTATTCACTATCTATACTAGTGCACACCATCCTTCAATATATTCTAATTGATTCGCGAATGACACGATGGTATACATAAATATTTGGGAAACATCTAACTATGTGAGGGCCAGAATAGGTACAAAATCTGGATCCTGAACTGGTGTGTCCACTGGAAGGACCACTGGTGGCATCACCACTGACACCTTACATGGGTAACAAATAGGGGTAGGCCTATAAAGATGTTCTTGACCATGTTCTGGCTATGTAACAATGGGGGGGAATTCATGATCTTCTCTTCTAGGATTTAAATATATTAGTGGATGATGTCCCATATTGAGTGGATATACCCTATATTCTTTAGTAGTTGCAAAACCCCTCTTTACTATGTTTAAACAACTAGAAGTGTGAGTTTAGGGTCTACGTGTGGAGCATATATGGTTGTAATTCTACCTCAAAGTAACTCTGTATGAGTCTTATCTACTCTTTCATCTCCTCCTCTTGCTGAGAAAATCATTCCTCTTGTGAAATGGATTGATCTTCTCCATGGAAAAAGTGAGACTTTGTTGGACCATTACTATTACCCTTATTAGGTTCCTTTCTAAGTGGTCGAAGTGGTTCATTTGAGGTGATACCAAAATTTTGGGTATGCCTCAGATTTGGAGTGCACACACCTCCTTCATTTTTCTTCTATGTGGACAGTATTACAAACAAAAACTTCTTCCTATAACTCTCTTGAACTAGATTAATTTTTTAGAGGATCATTAATGATGGAATTGATGACATTCAAAAATTTACAATGCATTACTTCCATTCAGTCGATATCATTTTGAAATCACCTTCTTCTACAACATCCACTAGACATTCTCCTCATATTTTTTAGTACCGAGGGAACTATTTGGTAGAAAATAACCTTAAGGCAATCCTTAGATAATTTAGTTGTGTGTTCATTATGTTGCTTCTTCACTAATCAGGAGAAAACTGACTTCCACATAGGGGGGCATGTTAATGTTATAAAACCCCCAACCTTATTGGATGGAATTCATTTTGTTCTTATTTATCAACCATTGGGGATATGTTTTTTGACTATAAGGGTTGGGTTAAAAAATTCCCCAACCCTGCGGGCATGGGTGGCTCTAGAACTGTTATGGATGATATCAACCAAACTTCTCTTTTGATTTTTTGAATTTTGGTCTGAATGTTTCCTAGGTGTATTATTAGGAACCAACATGAATCACCTACTTCATAAGACCAATGTGTTATTTCAGAACTTTGTGAAATCAGACGGTTGACCCCATATAAGTGGCATTCCTACATTATGTTCTTAGATACTAAATTAAAAGGCATCTCAATGCATTTCTCTCATTGTACACAAATTTGGTGGATGTTGATTTAGGCATGTTCTTGTCGAGAATCTCTTTATAGATGAATATAAATTGTTTGTTGTAGCTGACATGGGGAAATTATATTACATAATACCACTTTTAGCATGTTTTTGGGAATTGGAGTGCAATGAAATGCAATTCTCCATGTTCACCACATTATAGGATATGAAAACCAGGTGAGGCATCTGTGATCACTTATCGCAACCTCATTAATGAATTAAGTCATTCACATCATAGTGATCCCTATTTGTTCTCAATATTAGGATGTCAGAAATACAAGAGAGATTGCATGCCAATTTGACATTAAAACCCTTATATTAACATGAAATGGATTTAAAATTGACCATATGGTAATACTTTTGAATTTAGATGATGAATAATCAATCTTATTTTAAGGAAAATAACATGAATAAAATATACTAGCAACATATTTGGAGTGTTTTAATGAGAGTTGGATAAAGGCCATAACATGACTGGTATTTCTCCCTTATCGAGTTGATCTTTATATTCAACATATCCTCTTAAAAATTTTCAAGAGGTTTTCTCTACATTATTGGACCAACTATAGAATATTAACTCCACATTATCTGAAATAGTAATAATTTGTACAGATTTCTACTATTGTATTAGATGAAAAATTTCCCAAGGGTGGTTCATAGAATGACCATCGCCTTGGGATATCTTTTTGTTGGGAAATTATTTCAACTACCAGTGATATGAAATTAGACATGACAGTAATTGTGTTTGAAAGTCACACATGATAAGAGTAATTTATCATCACAACAATGTCAGTTTGAGAGTTCTCTTGAATATGTGAAACACGACTCTAGATAGAAATTTCATATCATGGGGAGGACCATCTTGGTGGATTACAAAAAGGGGTAGCTACTCAAGCTCCTGGGACATCTAGACACATGGAGGGTTTTTGTTGCACTCATCAAGAGATAAGATCATGATATTTAAAAAAAATTTATGAATAAAGTTTTCATAAGGATATGTCCAATGAGGAACTTTAGAGTCACTACTACTGCTCCCATAATTTGGTAGTGTGAGAGTAGGATCTTGAGCTGAAAAACAGAATATTTTGAGGGATTCAAGAAATCCAGCTATAAGAGGATATATATTGAAAACTGGATCTTGGTTTTCCAACTGTTTTTGATAAAAGTTTTTATTGGATTCCATATTAGATGATGTTTGGGAAACTTTATGGGGAAAGTGGTGGTCATGGGAAGGTGTATGTTACATACATGAAGTGTCCATCAGAATAATCAATTATCTATTATTAGAGAGGGTGTATGTGCCTGATCAAGTTGTCCAAATGATATGGGGTAGTTTTCCCCATAACCGTCCTTGATGGGAATAGAGGTATGAATCTTATTTTGGGTGTTATGTTGAATCGACAACTTGCTTGTGGGGATAATTATATTCATATGTCCCTCAAGTACTAAAATTGTCACCCTGAAATTACCTTGGAATGTCTTTAGGATATGAGTTGGAATTTGCATCTTCTTTTTTATCATTTCCAATATTTTCATGGTGAATTTTGTAGCTAGTATGGAAATATATGTCCATTATATGGCTGTAGTCTGGGTATGTACCTACTCCTATCCTCAAAATCCTCTCAGTGGATACTAAAAGTACTCATGTGTTGGAGAATAGACATTATTCTTCCCTCTTCTTGTCATCAAGACATTCCGACTGAATTCTCCATGGGGTGATAGATGAGGCCAGTGGAAGGATTTATGGGATTAGGTAACTGTATTTTCTTACTTATAGTACTCCACTAGGAATGAATGGCAGGATTGCTGGGCTGCCACCGGATTAGTCTACTAACCAGTAGAATGAGGGTAGACTGGTGTTTGTGCATACTCACTAATTTTCCACCATTATCGGTTGGTTGTATTCATATGAGGGGAAAAAGGTAGATCCTTAATCCATATTATCCACTTTTTGACCCTTGTGTTCCTTCATTATTTCTTTATTCTAAGGGACCTAGGCTGGATAGCCAAAAGAAACACCCTCATCATGTAGAGGGTTTACTTCCATGCGGCATTGGTCGTGACGATTTTTTGAAGGATCCCTTGGGTAGGACACATTTTTATTCTGCACAAGGCCATAGGTGGCCTCTTGATCAACTATACTAGTATATAGGAGAAATTAGTGACCATGTTTTTGGGATAATCTCCCCATACAATTGAAGACGATGGTTAGAACCATCCACTTCTTGGACATTGGTCTATGTTGAATGGACGATCAGGGGTTATACTATATCTGGTGTGTTTTTTGGGTAGCCTCCAATGTAGGAATGGTATCGTGTTGATGATACTAGTAAAAAAATCAGTTAATGACATATCATTGAAGAGAATGAGTCAGTGATGAAATACTTCTAATGAATGAGGATCTTGCTTGAGTAGTAGTAAGAGCATTCTCAGATTTAAAGATTATGGTGGCCATTTGGATTCCAATGATTTCATGGAAAAGAGTGGATATATATATATATATATAACACAAGTAATGAACTAATAAATCTCATTTGAGCAGCCATTTGGTTAAGGACTCACATTGGGTTCACTATTTTATATTTCCCTTAGAACATGTGTTCTGGTAAGGAATCACTATTTCTGAATGGTTTCCAATTGATTTTTTTATGGACCAATAAACACCAAATACATCTATTTCCAAAGGGACATGATTTCCAATGGTAGATGTTCGTTTGGTTTAGTGACCTATGAAACTTAAGAACTCACATTTTTCAAGAGTATGTGAGGTAGGGCTCCTCACACCCTTTTAGAGGGAATAAATTACTACATCAGTCTCTTTTATAAATGTTAGAAATTTCCAAGAATCCTTTATTAATATCCATGTATGAAGCAGTTCATCCCATGATTGGAAATCTATTATTATAATCTGTGGAATTCAGAATCATCCATATGTGTTCTAGGTTCTTCATCAATGGAGATATATGTGTTTATTTGGTGTTCTCCATTGATAGTATCCTCTTATATAATACATGGATATTCATTATTCATTAACATGATGAACCTAATTTTTATGACACATTGTAGGGAACTATGGTGTTTGTGGTCATCCATGTAGAAGAATGTTACCCTATAATTTTTCATCATCTAGGAAGACAAAATTTGTGAAGATGTTGGGATCAAAATCATAGGTGGGATGCCTACATATCCTTGTGAAAGGAATCAGAACCCATGTAATTGAGCACTGTATAATAGGGAACATAAAACCTTTTAAGGTGTTGTAATAAGGACCCATCCATACAATTTAATCTCATGTGGTAAGCACATCTAGGTGGAAGGTGCCTAGTCAAATCCTTGTGTGGGACTAATTCCTAACCATCCCAAACAATTTAGAAGGAATTTGAAAATCTCAGTTGAATTAGACCATAATTTGTATATGACCCAATGATAATATAGTTGATTTGGAATGTTGGGTTTGATCCTCGGGGAGGCTTTCTATGTATCCCATTTGAATGGGAATCAAAGAACACATAGTTCTCTAAGTCTCACATGGGAGTATGATCCCATGAGAGAAATAGGTTGCAGATTAATCATTAATAGGAAGCCCTTATAACATTGTCTATAAGAGATTTCGTTACACATTGAGGTTTAGGGTGGCATAATTATAGGCTAATTATGAATAGGATGCACAGATTAAAGTAATTAGAAATGGGGCTTACTCTTAACGTGGATTACCTAATTAGGTGGTATGATAAATCATTTCATGGATGAGATGATATGTATCTTTGGACTCAATATGGATTTCTATATATCCTATTTATGGGGTAAATAAGACATCTCATAGTTCAGTAATATAGGTTAATTTTATGGGTGTTGTGATCATTAGATACCTCTAATCCCAGACAATTCATGCACAGTGTGACAAACAATTTTATGTGAAAGATTCAACAAACCAAACAGACATTTCCTCATTCGCTGGAGGAAGTGGTTAGAGCTACGATAGAATAGTGTGTGGCTAACATGGAAGAGTTCATGGCCAACATGCTTCCATATATTCAATTTACATTGAACATGGGTCCAATGTAATAACGAAATGAATGTTAGTGATGTAGATAAGAGAATTACTAAACTCTACTACATGAATTCCTTGGGGATTAAACTTGGATGATTTCCATGTGATTGGTCATAGGAAAGGAGGGATGCTTTTCCACTTGAAAAGGGAAATGAATGTGTGATCCTTATCTTCCCTACCATGAACTGTAGGATCCATTTCTTAAAGATGAGAAGAGGAGGATAGATTTATATCCCCAAAATCTAATACCAGGAACTCATCAACACATTCCCCAGGGTAAGGGTCCATGTGACCATAGATATACAAACCTATAGGAATCCCCATGATCATAACCCTCTAGTAGGACATGTGTGAGGAAACTCTGACTATAGATATAGAATTCCAAATGGGAGACACATTGATGCGAATTTACCTAAGGTTTTCTATATTATGATAACTTTGTGGAGGTTTCAAAATTTTTCTTTTTAATGAAAGCGATCCAGTGAAGGAGAATCCCTTCAATGAGTGGAATTTAAATAGGTATCATGAAAGGAACTTGTAGGATGAAGGGATGAGGTGGACGATGGAGGATCACAAAAGGGGTTCACCATGCAAGGTGTCTCTACACCGGTAGACTTGGAGAAATTGGATGCACCTTACGTGACAAACTACCTGGTTGACTACACATGGGAGATGATTTGTTAAATCCCTCATGGGTACCTATATGGATTCCCAAAAGTAAGTCTCCCAAGTTCATATTTATGTAATGTTTTGTCACATAAGTTTTCTTATTTTAGGGGAATGGGGAGAACAACTGACACATGTTTTATTAATTTTTAACAAGGAATATACTTAAGTCTCACTATACCCCTTTGATTTCCTCTCTTTATGTGCTGTTAAATAACCATAGGGTTTTCATAGGACATTCTCTAAGAACTTGGGTAACCAGAGATGCAATCAATCTTCAGGGATATTCTTCAATACAAATGAATACTGCAACAGACTATTTATAAGAATATATGGTACCATATATGAAGGATATTGGTCATGAAACTTGGTTGGAATGAATGTAATTTCACACCACCGATGATTTTGGATACCTTGGGTGAAAAAAAATTATCCTGTGAAAATATTGATAATATCTAACTATTCTCTTCTACTTTTTATAAGGAATTGAACTCTGTCACTTTTTCATCCATGTGATGAAATGGTATCTACAATGAAAAACCATATTATTCCCACTATGTCCTTTTATTATAATAAATTAAATAAATAAAGATTGGTTGTATACATTAAAAAAATATGCATAATAAATTCATCATAATTTATTTCAATTCATCTAATATGTTTCATAGGTATCAAACAAAGAAATCTAATTTTAGGTATAAAAATATGTATTATTTCTAAAGGGAATTTTTGACACATTTTAATGGTATAAAATTTTTAAAACCAATATTGAAACTATTATAATATATTTTTTATAAAAAAATAATTTTGTAATGAATAATAATAAAAATTATATAAGATGATTTTTTGGTATTTTTCTAGGAATTTTTATTTTTTGATGAATTTTGAAAACACTGAATTTTCATTGAAAATTGTATTTTCATAAAATTTATTTATATAGTTAGATTATATTTTAAATTAATTTTAATGTATAATTAGTTCAACTATACATATATTAATCCAATTTAGGTCATTTTAATTAGTTTCACATTGAATGTCGACATAAAAAATTTTAGAGTCCTGAAAAATTTCACTATAAAAACAAATTATTTCATCCCTCCCATGAGATTATTTTAAATTTAATTTCACCCCCTTCTAGTTTTCAATTTAAAAAAATTGATTACATATTTTGAATCAACATAATTTATAATTTATACTAAGGTAAACTTAATTTTTGACTAAAATATTTATTGAATGCTATTAAAAATAATTATACTGATTAATGTAAAAACGAGTTTACATAATGGTTAAATATTAATATTAAGAGAAAAAATGGCATTGAAACAAGTCCAAAATACATTGGCGGGATATATAATGACCATATTCCCTCATGGATCAAAAATTTAACTTTACCAATAACACATGATATAAGAATGTTCTCTTAATAATGTGTACCTTTTATTATTTACAAGAATTACACTCTTACTTCACTATAAAAGTGAATATGAAATAATGTCAACCTAAATGAACTTTGAAGGAAATATCTTCAAGTTTACAATACATATCATGTTGAATATTAATCCTTTAAAATTAATAGTGTGTTTCTCAGCCTGATTCGCATGATATCACTAAAATTCTTCCACAAAATCTCATGAAGGAAGTGATCAGGGAAAAATAATCAAAATATGAATGCACAACATGAGGGTGAAACAAATGAAAAGTAACCGGGTTCCATACACACACCAATTTTTTCTCATTATGGTAGGGATTCAATCGGACACATCAAAATAATCTAGTAGAATCTAATGAAGGCCTAAACAAACCTTCTTTGGTATCTCGTGTTATGAGATTATCTAGACATCCTCATGAGTTGGATATATGAAATTCATAGAAAATAACTGGAATACCACCACTTACTGATAAAGAAAATATATCATAATCAACTTATAATAAAAAACAACATTAATGGGTCATCTGTAAGTCATATTGAGGATTGAAAAAATTAAAGCAATGATGATATTATTCAGGAAGCAATAATAAAATTATGCAGTCGATGTAATGTAGATACTCTCTCCTCAATTCAATAGTTAATAATGTAATTATTTAACCCTATGAACATCCATATCAATAGAAAATTACATTATTAGTCCTATATGTCACATTCAAAAAAATATATTAAAACACTAATAATGAGGGCACCCAATTTCTTATCATTAGAAATAAAACCAAAAAAAACATTATAGTAGCAATAAGAAAGGGATCTCATACACCAAAAATATGTTTAATTGAATATCCTATTTGTGATCTTTATGATACTGGGGAATACTAATACTATCAGTTTCCTTCACCTTTTAATTGTTATCTATAAACCTGGTTTCTTAGGAATTTATGAGTCAAATATAATGTTTTTTGGAGGGGATTGATTCACTAAAAAATATGGGTTATCTACTCGTAAATAAAAATTTGTAAACCAAAAATATTAAAAGACATATATGTTATGATCCAGTCTAGTTTATAGAGAGTTTCATGACTGAGTTCATCAGAATAGATAGTCATACTTAGTTTCAATCCTTTTGGTAAATAGCACATTGCATAATTCATTTATCCATGAAATGGTATCATGAAAGAAGGTACATGTGGTTGGATATTTAGGTGATTAGAAAATCTATTAAATGATCAAGGAATCTTCTTATATGTTTCATTGATATTCTTAATCCCTATAAGAATATTTTCATATTAAACTCATAGGACTTTAAATGTTAATTTAGATCATGCATTGAAAATTACAATCTACTTGAGGTTGACCTTCTTGGATCCAAATACACTTCATACAAGAATAATATCAATAGACTTGTGAAAAAATTTGGAATTGTAATTTTTAATGATTTATCTCATGAAATATAGTGTTTAATCTCTTGAACAAATCTTGAAATGAGAAAATTCTAACTATCCCCTTATTTAAACTAATCTTGTCACCAGAAAGACTAAGCCCACCCTACCATTCAGATTCAAAAATACATTGAACTTGCACCCAAAATATAGTATTTTGGTACTTGAATATTAGAGTTATATAAAAATTAAGGACAATACATTATCTAGTGTCATGAATCTAAAAATCCAATCAAAAAATATGAAAACATGGATTAAGGACTTTAGTAAAATAGATGAAAATATTTCACAATATGAATCCCTCATTAAATTTTTTCAAGAGAAGTGTACTCATGATTATTTCTACATGGATATAGTGTTGGAATATATGGTAACTGATGACCTATATTTCCTTTTAAATCTAAAATAATTTATGAAAAGGGATGTATTCTGTATTAAATCAATTAATGAGGGTTTTGAAACAATATAATTGCAATACTCTTAAAATAGTCAGGAAACTCAACATACCATTTGTTATTCTATATGAAAACGTTGGAATTATAGATTGATCGGGGGATGGGGATTTTCTTGTATCTCCAACTACAATATTCTCTTTAATGACCATATCACTTCTGTGGATCTTATGGAATATATTATTCCCAATTAAATCAATAATAAGGATATATATTTTCTTTTTACTATTCATCTTCAATTTGGGATCAAAGAATCTATCTTTGGCCTCAGTAATGGTAGATCACCTAGTCTAAATGGATTCAAAAACTCTTTATTTCAAAATTATTAGGATATAATTCTTGTTGATGTTTTCATATTGGTCATTCATTTTTTCAGGCATGCACAAAATCTATAGAAAATTAATAATCAATTTATTGCTCCAATATTAATGTGGAAAAATATAATGAAATTCAACTATTTTGACCCATTTCCCCGTAATATACTGTTATGCAATTTATTGGGAAAATTCTGAAATAGTGTATTTCTAGCATTTCTAAAGGAGTTTTATCATCAAATAAATTTGGTTTCATTAAAGGTATAACTATTGACGATTTCAGGATCACTACATCTTAATAAGTTAATATTCCTAGTAAAACAATAAAATGGGGAAACACTTCCATATATCATGATATTAATAATGCTTTTAATACTCGGGATAGGAACATTATCTTCAAGGACCTTATCAATTTTTCATTTGATGATACATTTATTAAATTGGTTAAAATCCTTCCTAGAATGGCCCACATATCTATTCGTTTCTATATCTCCCCTGAGGGAAACATTAAATTCTCTAAAGAGGCCAGAAAAGTTGACACTCAATCTAATATTATAATTTCTATATATTAATATAAATTGTGTAGGATCCTTGTCAATATGGTTAATGATTAAAAAATAATCCCATTATAGTATTAAGATGCCTTATGGACCAAACACTTTTATTATTGGAGGATTAAATCATTATCGTCACCTATGGGGATTATAGAAACATCATGAACATAATGACTATTATCATTTATTATGAAAAATTCTCTGGACAAGAGATTAGTTTGAATTTGTATTTTATGTACTTTGTAAACAGAATATATGTGACTATAATTTTTTTTATCACCAATGAATTAGGAAGAAAATAACATGTATTACCATTCAACTATCTTGGTTTCCCCGTTTGTTGGGAGAATCCGTGCATTATTCACTTTTCTCACACTGTGAGACAAATCAAATCTCAATTGGCCTCTTATAAAGAAAAGACTCTCTCGATGGTGGGATGGATTTTTCTAGTGAAAGTAGTAATTATTGCTAATTGTTTATACTCTTTTATTGTTCAAAAATGGGCAGTTTTTGTTATTAAGTGTATATTCACCTCCATAATTTGTATCTGAACTGTAAGTATACTTAAAAAAATAATTTTCACAGTTTCATGGAAACAATGTTGTTAACTTATTAAACATCCAATGTGTGGCATTAATAATATCTCTAATTTCCAAAAAATCATTATAAGATAAATTCATCTGGGGTATCATTAATGAGGAAAATAAAAATATTTCCTTTTTGATAACCATATTTAATAATCGGCTCAAATAAAGAGATTTTACAAACATTAACTCCTCGATTTTTCCTACTCTTAATGATTATTTCTCTTTGACTTAATTGAACTCTCACTATATGGAAATCATATAATCTTCACACATTATATGGTTATAAAAATGGATATTCACTCCTCATATTACTGTATTAAATTCCCCCAATTCATCAATAGATATTACTATGTTGATCATGGCTAAAATAGAGGTCTCCCTTTAAAAATATCCTGCTGAAATTAGTGATATTGCCTTGAATTACACCTTTTTCAGTGGATTGGAAACATTATATTGGTATATTCCACCCAATGGGAAATTTTAATCAAAATTATCCAACAATGAATTAGTTCTGGGGACCTCCAATTACAAGGATATGTCTCTCAGTAGGTGTTAGACTCCACCATCATGTTTTTTCCTTACATGGGGAATCATGAATGCTAGTCTTCCCACCAATTATTTTCTATAGAGTATTGGAATATTTTTTCCCTATGAGTTTTTATGTCACCAAAATTTTGATTTCATCAAACAAATTTATTTCTACTGTAATACTGCTGCTGCATTGTGGGCTGTTGTGGAAAACAAGTTTGATATTTTTAATCTATCTTTAACCTGTATATGAGATAGAAAAATGGGATTTTAATAGATTACAATAGCCTCCAAACTAAAGAATATATTCTTATAATCATGAATGGATATCAACCATGTCATATGGATAATTTGAAATAAAATGGTCTATAATAATTCTCCATTTATGATTTAGTTGGCTTGGGTTTGTGTTACTGAAGCAGTGAAAAATGAAAATGATATCCATCATTGATTTTTGACAACTCTATTCATGAATTTACTATTTCTAGTCATATTATAATTAAAGTTAATTAATTCCCTTCATTGTTAATGTTTGATTTCATGTGGACCCATCCACCACTATGCTCGGCTAAATGAAACACCAATGGAGCCCCCAAAAAAACTCTAGGACCTTTTGGATTTGGATTTGTCTTCGGAAACAATCATGGAGATATAATATGATGCATTTATTTACATTATAGAATAAAAATATATCTTGATGATAACATTCTAGCCATTATTAGTGTGGTTGAAAGGTAAATAGAATGTGGGTTTTCCTACATGTGGCATGAATTGTACACTACCCCCATGATGCATGCAGTTAAAAATAGAATCATTCATTTTTTTGGAGATTGACTACTAGATGGAATCACTGTATAATCTCTTCATCATCCATGAACTATATTATCACACATTCTTATCACTGAACAAGCTTCTTGGAATATGTATTTTTATATTAAATTATCACTTCTGTCGAGTTGATCATTCCCAGTGAAATTAGAGATGCATATATTTACAATTGGAAAATTGATTTGTATATAAAATATCAATTTAACATATTGTAATTTTGAATTAATTTCAATAAAATATAATTTTAATTTGGTACATGATCACAATATTCCTAAATAATATGATGAGATTCAACACTTATGGTAGGAGGATTTCTAGTATCACTTTAATTTCTCTGTGACATATGCCATATTCACAGGTAATTTATTATGTATAGGGTATATACATCCCCTGAATGTATTATGTGATTTATATCCTTAAATTTATGTTTATTTATACATATAAAATATGATCTATCTTTTATGGGTTTAATGGTTAATATGATACAAAATCGATAGGGTTAATTTGTCTCGATTTTCCATTATATGAGACACAGGTAATGTTATGTACATATATTCTTTTACAAGGTTTATATTATAAAATTTTAAATGTTATATCATTAATAAAATTAATTTCATGATTTTTTAAACTACATTAAATTTTATTATTTCCTGGGGTTATGATTCAATTTTACCAATGTGGTATAATTTTTTGCAAAAAAATCAGTGTTTGTAGGGATTTTTTAGGATTATATACCCATTGATGATAACAAATAATATATCTCCCAAGAATAATATTTAATATTATTATACTCTGATAATTCCTGTTATATCTATCTAATGGTACCATTTACCACTTTATGGTACATACGATAAATATGAAAATTTTAATATGAAAACTAGAATTTATTTCTCATTTAGTTCATATTTCGGTGTTCTTCCAAAAACAATTTTTCAAGAAAAATCAAATAATGTTTTACTATTATCATATGAGTTTAAAATGAAAATTGTAATGATGTTTTACATTTTTATAAAATAGTTTTAAAAGGAATATTCTTATCATTTTTAAATCATGTCACTTTTCAAAACTTTTTATAGTCAAAAATGAATGTTAAGCATGTATGGATGTATCAACCATCATGACCATAATTTCTTGGAAGCATACATTATTAATAGAGAATATTATTTTTAATGATATGGATTTTCTTAATATTATATAAATTTATTAAATTAGTTTTTAAGGAAATATTTTTTAAAGAAAATGTATTAGAAATGTTTTTTATTGATGAATGGATATTTTCCTCAAGAATGATTTAAATGACCATTAAAAATTATTTTTCATCTAAGAGGAATCTCATTGGTGTTACTCTTGAATTAAAAGTAATTTGACCCAATAAAATCATTCTTATTACTTCATTGAATGGATTATTTTTAATATGATAAGTTGTTTATAATACTATTTCTCTTCAATGGGATATACTATTATAAAAAAATTTTGAATCCCACTTCATTTCACGAGTCATTCAATTATGAATGGATTATGATTCATATATATATTACATAGGTTATGATATGATGAAATTTTTCTGATTCCAATTTTATTTCCTTGATTGTGATATGATGTTTTGGAAACCCATCTCTTTTTATGGGTCACCGTATGATGAATGTTTTATTATCTTATGGAGGACGTATGTATGATTTCATCAAATGACATGTCAGAACTATATCTCTTTCAAATGCATTCGATAATGGTAAATAATCTATGAGCATAAAGGGTGCATAAGAGGGCATCTCAATCTGGTAAATATAGGGTACATGGGAGGGAATTTCATGCCGGTAATAAGAGGGTACACAAGAGAGAAATCCCTATAGGATTGTTATAGAGTATGAGGTTTCCAACCTCTGATACCAATTGTACTATTGAAATAATGATGTAGATGCTCAATATACAAGAGGGGGGGTGGTGAATTGTATAATTTAAAAATTCCTTTGGAACCTTTAAAGTTAGTTACGAATAATTATGTTTTCCATAAGAAAAGGAAAGAGATATGTTTAACAAAGTTAAACCATGTAAATTCAAAACACCACTAACACCAAATGTAAACTTGGAATAAGGAATGAAGTTATAAACTTCAAGTCCTTTGTACTTGCTTAAAACTGGAAGGAGATTCCGAAAGTAGGTTCCATAAATATAAATCCAGAAATTGAAACTTGACTAAAGATTACAATATGAGATTCTTCCTTAAAGCGTATAGAATCTAAATGAATCAGAATACAAGTAAGTAAGTGTATAAATGTTATACTTTCCTTACAATACAATATGCAGCAGAAACAAACAAGTAGGAAAATTAGAAGTAACAAGATATAAGTCTTTTAACCCAAAGAGAAGGGTATCCAACAACCTTGGATAAAGGTCCCTTGATTTATACTTTTACGAAAGTCTATCTCACCCACACCAGGGTAAGCCCTCGATACAAAGATCGGAATCTCTGTCTTTCTATCCTCTCAAACCCTCAACTTCAAGGTAGTTGGAAACCTCTGTCTTCCTCAGCAAGGAAGCCATCGAACTTCAAGGTAGTCGGCACCTCTGTCTTCCTATCCCCGGAAGTCCTCAAATGTAATCACCAACATTCGGAGTCGCACGAATCGTTTAGAGTTAAAAAGATCCTCTCTTTTTAGAAATCACTTCAACAACATGTAAGAATAATGTCAAAGATGTCCTGTTTTTTCTCTTACAAATGAGCTCCTATTTATAGGAAAGGTAGGCCTCCATTCCAACGGTCATATTTTCCTTAAAAGGCGGAGGGACCTATACACGTGTAACTTAACCAACGGTCAGTTTATAACAGAATACATGACATTGTTTTATAACAAAACAAGTAAAAAAAAAGTACGATATCATTTAAAGTCTAACTCAAAAGTTCGGAGTGAAGGTTCAGAGTGTAAACAAAAATAATTTTTCAATGTCTAAATAAATTCGGAGTGTATAAAACAAAGATGAGTAGATTCGGTTTAGTAGGTGAATTATGAATGAGAATTTGGAATGAGAATTCGTCAATAGAATTCGTAATGAGAATTTTTCATCAGAATTCGTAATGAGAATTCATAATCAGATTTCTTAATGAGAATTCATCATCAGAATTCGTAATGAGAATTTGTCATCAGAATTTGAAATAAGAATTCGTCATCAGAATTCGTAATGAGAATTCGTATCCAGAATTCAGAGTAGAACATTATTACAGTCCCATCCAGAATTCGGAACCTAAAACAGAATGCTTCATATAAAAGTTTCAAATGATTCCGAGAATATAGAAATGAATCTGAATCTTATACTAAAGAAATATATGGATGAAAATATGATAATGAGAATTTTTCTTACAAAAGCGATCATCATTTTAAAAATGACATTCCATATAAAAGAAATTTTCCTTATAAAAGTGATTTTCCTTAACGATAAGGTGTTTTTGATTTTCAAAATAAGAAGGAATTGAAAATTTATAAGGAAAACCTTATTGACTCAACAATCTCCCACTTTTTGGAAGGCACAAACATCCTTATGGAAAAGAAATTATAAGAAGAAAGAAAAACATTACGGCTTATCTCCGTTTTCTTATGGATGTTGATGAATACGACTAACTCCCCCATAGGTTTTAAAACTCTAAGGATAATATTCTAGATTTCTGGAATGATATTTCATTAAGAATAAGAATGTCTTCTTTAATGAAAAACTCCCCCTTAAGTAAACTCTATTAGAGTTATTTTTCTTCCTCACCCTTTGTTCAGATTCATTTTCCTTTTCCACCTTTATTAGGGTATTTTTCCTTCTCCCCCTTTGTTATTTTCAAAAAGAATTTGAGGGAATGGAAAATATAACAAAGTATGTGAAAAATTAGTAACAACAACAAAAGTCACGAGCAAGCACAATTTTCATTAATTTTGAAATTCCAACAACATGGAAGTTAAGATACAACAAAAGATCGGATTTGTTTATTTTGGATATTTTTCCATCGCCATGAGAACCTTGAGAATATTCTTTATCTTATTCAAGTCTTTATGATATTCCTCAGCTTGCTTCTCTAACACAACAATTCCTGAATTTTGAGCATCAATCTTTTCTTCCCGGGCTTGAAGATTTTCTTCCTATGCCTTCAAGATTTTTTCTTTCTTTGATAACTTCTCTTCAAACTCTATCCGATGATCCCTTTCATACTTCCAGTTTTGAGAAACAGAATTCAGCTTCCCATTCAGATCTCTGACTTCTTGAATCTGAAAATTCATTTCACTTGTCTGATTTTCTTCAAATGATGAAGTAAGTTCATTTATCTTCCTGTCTTCTGTCTCAAAAGAATCCTTAACATTATCTTGAAATTCATCAAAGAGCCTCATCTCTTCAACAGTCTTCCTCGACCAACTAGTCATGCTCTTGCAAGATATTTTGTTGGCTTCATGGCCAACAAATATAGTTTTGAACTGAGCCTAAATCTCAACACATTTGTCCATAACCATGGATACAGAGTCTGTTTTCTGATTCAAAGCATGTTGGAGCATCTGGCATCTTGAATCAATACTTGAAAAATTCAGAATAGTACCCACCAACTTCTTTAATGACTGAAAAACAAAATCATTCCCCAATAAAGATGACTCTGAATCCGAGACTTTTCATGGAGAATTATCTTCTTCAAAATGCTCACCCTTCTTCTTAGAAGAATCACCAACTTCCCTTCTCATTACAACCACTTAGCTCGGGGTATCAAAAACAAGTTGCATTCCCTTGTCCGTTTTCGGAATGGATTTTTGTTCCAGAGTCTTCTGTTCACTATTAGAAACTTGAAGAACATTTGCTTCATCATCATCAACTTTTTGAGAGCCATATTCTATGTTCTCTATTTGAGAAACATCATGTAGTAGTTGTTCTTACTCTGCATGATAGGCTACTTCTTGTTCTCCTTCCTCCTCATCCTTCCCTGATGTGACTAACTTCGATGATTTAGCTTCTGAAGTTCGGAGTGAAAAATGTTCCGAAGGTTTCCCCTTATAATCATTTACTTGTTTCAAAACATCTCCAGTCTCATAACTACCTTCAGAAAATGCATCTTCTTCTTCCTATTTCTCAATATGCTCAATTTCCTCAACAGGCTTAGCAACTGCCTCTTCCGGAGCGACCAAGTTTCTTCCTAGAGTATCAGGTAGAGATTCCAAAGAAAAAGATCATGGAACGGGAATGTTTCCAGAGGCCATCTCAGTAAACTTTAATAAAGTCTGAACTACCTCAGCTTCAGACATCTTCTTCTTATGCTTCTTTTCATTCACTTGTTTTTCAAGCTCATCCGTTGTTCTTTCCTTCAAGGCCTTAGCCTCCGCAGGATCCAAGCCAAATTGAGGCTCCCCTTGCACACTTTTCTCTTTGATTTCCCTCCACTTAGCAACTACCTCATCAGGGTATGCATTCTTCTTCTTCAGTTTTGGAGGTGTGGAATGAACTTCCTTAGATTTGGGATTCTCTACTTCAACATCAACTTCTTTCAACTTTCTCTTCCTCACTGGCATAGAGGATTCAGGTTCACCAACTTTAGGAACCACATCTAATAGATCAGGTAAATCAATAAACTGACCCGGCTTCTTGTCGATGGCTACATCCATCCTTTTGAGGGTACCATCAATCACCAACATAATATTGTAAACAATTGGCTTAGATATACCTGACTCGTTGAAAGACTCATGGCACTGAACTATTAGCTTCGATAAAATTTCTGGAAAAATTATAATCTGAGCTCTCAGATTCCATTTATTAACATTCTCAATGGTAATAAGAATGTCTTTCTTCAGATTAAACTTCCTCTGATTTATCATAAAATCTATGATATAGATCTCTATTTTATTTAGACTATCTTTTTCATCCTTTCTCGGTACGATAAGGCCTTGTACCCATAATTCTAGAATACAAAAATTCATAGAAAGAGTTGAAATCTTTGGAGCCTTATCATCCGCCAGTCCGAGAGATTCCAATGCCTTTTCCTTGTCAAATCATCCCTTTGAATCCGACAAAACCTGAGAGATGTACTCGGATTCTCCTTCATTGTTCATCCCTACAAAGCTGGTAGCCTTGGCATACTAAAGCTTATAAGTCTTTCCATAAGACTTAAATGACAACTTCTCCCCACCATCTTCCTTAAGGAAGGAAACTGTCTCATAGAACTCTATGAGAAAATTTGAATAAACTTCATCATTATTTCCGGGCATGGACACAGCAACATATTCTCATCCATTAAGCTTTATATTATTGGAAATAAGAGAATCATACTTGTTTAAGAAATTAGGATGAACCAACCTTTATCTATATACTAACCACTTAGAAATTGGTTTAGAAGAATACATGTCTTGAGAAGCTACTTCCACAGACAATTGAATTTGAAGACTTCTGAGAAGTTCGGAATAGAGTTAACTGAAGATCAGAACGACCTTAAA
This sequence comes from Viscum album, assembly GCA_963277665.1. Taxonomy (NCBI): domain Eukaryota; kingdom Viridiplantae; phylum Streptophyta; class Magnoliopsida; order Santalales; family Viscaceae; genus Viscum; species Viscum album. The sequence goes on from OY728145.1 coordinate 2,001,371,124, forward strand.
ACAAAGAGGTAGAGCTTCGGGATGCTGGATCTTGAAAAACCGAAGTGGGACGACCATTTGTATCCCCTTTATATAGGAAATGAAATTACGGTTCGTCTTCCTCGGTTGATCAAACAGTTGTAACAAGCTGAGATCAGATCTGACGGTTGAAATCCAATTCTCAAGAAAACATGAATCCTATCTTTTTATGTTTTTATTAAAACAGGGATTTAAGAAAAATATAATCTAAAAACAAAATATATGAAAATACCAGCAAGTAAAGTATGATTACAAAAACTTGGGTAAGGAAATCATACATTTCGGATTGGCTTAGGAGAATTATTTGTAATGGGTAATATTATTTTTGATGGAAAAAACATTAATACTACAAAAAGACACAGTTTGAAAAACTCACTACGATAAACTCAACAAAGAAAAAAACATTACATGATTTTCATCATGAAAATTTCATTACAAAAGTTCGAAAACAAAAATCTCATTAAGAATTTCTTGGAACGAAAATTTCATTACGGAAACACCAGTATGAAATTGTCCATTCCGGAAGTTTTCAATACAAAAATTTCCATTCCAGAAGTTTTCTATAGGAAAATATCCAATATGGAAAATTTCTATTCTGGAAATTCCATTCTGGAAATTTATTTCCAAAATGTTTGAAAAAAAACTAACTTTGGAAAAAAAATTAGTTACTCTAACAATCAAATGTACTCCCCCTATGAAAAGAAGTTTATTACTGTAAGGTGAATTTTTCAACAGAATGTTTTTTAAGAATGATTACCTTACGGTTATCATTCATAACTTCTTTTTAATGTATTCAAATCTATCATAAGGAAAAGATTTTGTGAATATATCAGCAAGTTGATCTTGTGTTCTGATAAAATGAAGAATAATATTTTCTTTTTAGTGTGTGATCCCTACGAAAGTGATGCCTAATATCTATGTGTTTTGCACATGAGTGATGTGAAGGATTCTTATATAGGGCAATGGAACTTGTGTTATCACACAAAATTTGAGTTTTAGAAAAACTCAAGCCATAGTCTGTGAGTGTGTGTTGCATCCAAAAAACTTGAGCACAATAACATCCAGCTGCTACATATTCGGCTTCAGCAGTGGAAAGTGGTACAGAATGTTGCTTCTTAAAAGACAATGAAACTAATGAATCTCCTAATAAATGATGAGTTCTGGATGTACTCTGTCTATCCATTCTACATCCACCAAATTTATCATCAGAAAATCTTTTTAGAAGAAAATCGTTTCCAGAAGTATAAAATAATCCTAGATCTATGGTTCCCTTAATGTAGCTAAAAATACTTTTTACTACCTTTAGGTGAGATTACTTAGGATTGGATTGATATCCTGCACTTAACCATACTGAAAACATTAAGTCTGGTCGACTAGCTGTTAAGTAATGTAATCTTCTTATCATACCTCTAAAAGATGTTTGATCTAGTGGTTTCCCAGCTTCATCAAGAGATAAAGAGTTTGAGGTACCAATGGGAGTACTTATACTCTTAGTGTTGTCATAACCATACTTTTTGAGATGATCTTTAATATACTTATGTTTAGATATGTAGGATCTTTCTGGTTTTTGAGAAATTTGAAAAATAAGGAAAAAACTTAACTCACCCATCATAATCATTTCAAACTCAGATTTCATTAGACGTGAAAAAGAGTCGGTTAAAGATTGCTGAGTTGAACCCAATATGATGTCATCAACATAAATTTGAACAATCAAAACATTTTTCTTATCTTTATTTATAAAAAGGGTTGGATCTGCATTTTCCTTAACATATTTATTTTGAAGAAAAAATCATGTGAGTCTATCATACCATGCTCGTGGGGCTTGTTTAAGACCATACAGAGCATTGGTAAGTCTAAAAACATGATCAGGATGTTTTGTATCTTCAATGCCAGGAGGTTGTTCAAAAAAACATCTTCTTGAACATATCCCTTATGAATAGCACATTTCGCATCCATTTGAAAAAATTTTAAATTATTGAAAGCTGCCATGAATGTAGAATACAGATAGATTCAAGTCTAACTACTGGAGCATAGGTTTCTTCATAGTCTATTCCCTCTTGCTGATTATAAACTTTAGCAACAAGTCTAGCTTTATTTCTCACTGTGACTCCATTTTCATCACATTTATTTATGAAAACCCATTTCACACCAATAACAGAAGTTTCCTTAGGTATTTCAACCAAAGTCCATACTTTTTTCCATTCGAATTCATTTAGTTGATCTTGCATGGCTTTGATCCAATCATCATCACCTAAAGCATCATCAGTGCTTTTTGGTTCTAATTGGGAAAGAAATGCTAGATGTTCTAATTCATTTCATAAGGAACTTCTAGTCCTTACTGGTTGATTTACATCACCAATGATACTATCCCAGGGATGATTCTTAAGAAACACCTGATTAGGGTTTTGAAAAGCCTATTCATCAACATAGGGTAGAAAGTCTTCTGGGGTAAATGTTTCAGAAGTATCTTCTTGAACATTTTCCTTATTAGAAGGATCTTCTATCAAAGGTTGATAATCAGTTTTTTAAAACACATCCAAGGATGTAGATTGGGATGGTTTAAAAACAAAAGGATTAGACTCATCAATTTTTGCATGCACTGTTTCTTCAACAGTACACGTATTTTTATTAAAAACACTATAAGATTTAGAATTTGTGGAATAACCTAATAAAATTACTTCATCAGATTTTGGTGTGAATTAATGTAGGTTATCTTTATTATTCAAAATTAATACATTCCAACCAAATTCCTTGAAGTAGGATAGTCTTGGTTTTCAACCATTCCATAACTCATAAGGTGTTTTATTAAGAAAAGGTCTAATCAAAAAAAGATTTATAGTATAGAAATTAGTACTTACAGATTCAGCCCAGAAATGTCTAGCTATAGAATATTCACTCAACATGGTTCTAGTTATCTCTTGAAAAATTCTATTTCTTCTCTCAACTACATAATTATGCTGAGGAGTTCTAGGTGCTGAAAAATTGTGAGTAATACCTTTTCAACTACAAAAAGTTTCAAAATCAGAATTTTGAAATTCTCCTCCATGATCACTATGAATAGTTTTCAATGGAAGGTTTTTCTCATTTTTAACTTCAACTCAGAAACATTTTAAATAAGAAAAATCTTTAGAATTCTTTTCTAGAAAATAAAATGAAGTAAATCTAGTGTAATCATCAACTAGAACAAACACTTAGTATTTTTCTCCAAGACTTCTAGTTTGTGTTGGACCAAAAAGATCCATGTGCACTAACTATAATGCATATGTTTTTGAGACTTCACCGATTGATTTAAAACTAGATTTATGTTGCCTTCCATATTGACAGGGATCAAAAACTTTATAAGAATAAAATCTAAGCTCCAGTAGATCCTTAACTAGTTTCTTCTTAGAGAGTTTACATATGTTTCTAAGCTTACAATGACCTAGTATTCTATTCCAAAGCCAGGAATGATCTTCCATTGCACTTAGGAAAGGTAAATCTTGGCTCCTGAGGTATTTTAAATTTAAGGAGGAATCATTCTCTTACCTATTGGCTGAGAGAATAAATTCATCCTTGGAATTGTGAACTAAGCACTTATCATTCATAAAATTCACAAGATATCCTTGATCACATAACTGACTTATGCTAATGAGGTTCTGCTTAAGAGCGTAAAAAAAACATTTGAAATCAATGTTTTTCCAAGAAGAACAATATTACCAATACCAACAATCTCACCCTTAGAATTGTCTCTAAAAGTTACCTTTCCTCCTTTCGTTTTGATAATATTTTCAAAATAGATTTTGTTACTAGTCATGTGCCGGGAACATCCACTATCCATGTACCATGTGTTACTGCTAGTACTCTATTTATTTTCCTGAAATCAAGAAAATAAATAGAATTTTGGAATCCATAATTGTTTGGATCTGAGATTTCTAGATAACAAAATTTTAGGTACCCACATCTTCTTAGAAAAGTAAGCTTTGTGAAATCCTAAATATTGGGTTTTGTTTAAGGAACACTTCTTTTCCTAGTGACCACCACATTGAGACTTGGTAAAAAATGGGGCACTTTGAGGAACAAAATAATTGTTACTGAAAATTGGTTTTACATGGGTATTACCAAATCCGAATTTGTTTCTTAAATGTCATATTTGGGAATACATTTTATCAAAATTTTCCTTACCATGGGTAAAGTTTGATAAACACTTCGTTAAGGAAATGATTTCGGACTTGAGTTTGATAATCATGTATTTATCTTAAAAATCATTAGATTTAGAACTAGAGCTACGGTTGAAAATACTTTTCATAGAAATTACTTTTTCTAACTTTTTAAAAAGTTTGTTCTTCTCAGAACTTACTTCCTCACGATTTTTTGAAATACTTTCAAAATCAGTGTATTTTCTATCAAGATCCTTAGAATGATCTGATATTTCTTTCATATGGATAGAATTCATAGAGTTTTCCTTTTCATGTTTCTTATTGAGTCTAGAGTTTTCAATATCAAGAAGTTCAGCAAACATAGAGACTTATTCATATGTAGGTAATGTGTTTTGTTCATCAGAAGTGGATTCTTCATCATAGGAATTATAATACTTACTATCATTAGAATTTAAAGAAACATTTTTCAATGATTCCGCAATTCGTACCTTATCCATAAAGAAATTATTGTCAATAGGTAATCTAGCTATAATACCAAGATTCTTCTATCCCGAAGATTCATAATCAGAAGATTCATCTAAAGAGTCACCACCACTGGCACTGAAGGTATCACTAGATTTCAGAACATTCTTAGCTTTGGCTTTATAATACTTCTTTCTGTTCCTATCTGAATACCTTTCTTTCCATTCTTTCTTTTTGAGCAAAGGGCAATCTGGTCTAATATGTCCAGCTCTCTTGCATTCATTACATGTGACTTCTCCATCTTTCCTATCTTTCTGGTCCTTTTTCTTATACTTGGATTGGAAATTTCTCTGACCAGCTATCCTGTTCATCCTTCAAGAATGATTTTCTAATTCATTTTCAGATACTTCACTCTCACTAGATTTGGATTGAACAACCATCTTCTTAGACTTGGATCTGGTTACTCTCTCCAGAGACATAGCTTTCATATGGTTTGATGTTGTCGTAAAAGCAACAGTACCATTCCCATTCTTCTTTTTGGTGTTGTCACCATCTCTCTTCATTCTAGTTTCATGTTGGAGAAGAGTTCCAAATAACTCATCAAGAGAAATTTGAGTGACCTTCATGTTCTCATATATAGCAGTTCTTTTGGATTCCCACTCATTGGGCATAATATCAATTATCTTTTCCACAAGTGCTTCATCATCTAAACCTTTTTCTCCGAGAGACAATAAGCTATTTACTATAGTCATGACCCTCTGTTGAACATTACAAATTGGTTCACCATAAGGAAAATTGGATCCATGATATTCATCTATAAGCATAGCTCTCCTAGTCTCAATCACTTTAGAAGTTCCAATGTGTGTAACCTCTAACTTCTTCCAGATACAATTACCACCTTCACACGAAGAAATTTGGATATATATATTTCTAGTCATTGAACAAATAAAGGTATTGTGTACCTTATAATTGAGTTGATACTCTTGCTTTTCCTGGTTAGTAAAAGTTCTAACTTCCTTATCAAGAATTTTAAAATCTCCAGTAAGCATAACAAAGTTGTCCACTCCAGTATTGATAAAAAAAGTCTTCATTCAATCTCTCCATTATTAATAGTCATTACCATCAAATATTGGTGGTCTTGTAGGATTTATATTATCAATGGAACCAACATTGACTCCTTCCATACTTAAAATAACCCTCGTCACAGAAACATCTTAGTAGAAAAAGATCTTAATCACAATGTTCGGAATGACAATGTTCGGAATGGGAAGGTTTGGAATGAAAAAGTTCAGAATGATAAAGTGAGAAAGATAAACTTATACGTGAGTACAAGTATTTCAGACACCTGCTCTGATACCAAATGTAGGAATGGTATTGATTATGAGGTTTCCAACCTTTGATACCAATTGTAGGATCGAAATAATGATGTAGATGCTCAATATACAAGAGGGGGTGAATTGTATACTTAAAAAATTACTTTGGAACCTTTAATGTTAGTTACGAATAACTATGTTCTCCTTAAACAAAGGAAAGATCTAATTTTAACAAAGTTAAACTATGTAAATTCAAAACACCTCTAACACCAAATGAAAACATGGAATAAGGAAAGAAGTTATAACCTTCAAGTCCTTTGTACTTGATTAAAACTGGAAAGAGATTCCGAAAGTAGGTTCTGGAAATATGAATCCATAAATTGAAACTTAACTAAAGATTACAATATGAGATTATACCTTAAAGCGTATAGAATCTAAATTAATCAGAATACAAGTAAGAAAGTGTAAGAAAGTAATAATTTCCTTAAAATACAATATGCAGTGGAAACAAACAAGTAGTAAAACTTAAAGTAACATGATATACGTCTTTTAACCCAAAGAGAAGGGAATCCAACAACCTTGGATAATGGTCCCTTGATTTATACTTTCAAGCAAGTGTGTCTTAACCACACTAGGGTAAGCCCTCGATATGATGATCAGAATCTTTGTCTTGCTATCCCCGCAAGCCCTCAACTTCAAGGTAGTTAGCAACCTCTGTATTCCTCAGTAAGGAAGCCCTCAATCTTCAAGGTAGTCGACACCTCTGTCTTCCTATCCCTGGAATTCCTCGAATGTAATCACCAACATTAAGAGTCGCAAAAATCTTTTGAGAGTTAATAAGTGACACTCTCTCTAGAAATCACTTCAACAGCATGTAAGAACAATGTCAAAGAATTCCTCTTTTTTCTCTTACAAATGAGCTCCTATTTATAGGCAAGGTCAGCCTCCTTTCCAATGGTAATATTTTCCTTAAAAGTTGGAGGGACCTGTACACGTGTAACTTAACCAATGGTTAGTTTATAATAGAATAGACGACATTGTTTTATAACAGAACAAGTGAAACAAGAAGTATGACATCGTTTAAAGTCTAACTCAAAAGTTCAGAGTAAAGGTTCAGAGTGTAAACAAAAATTATTTTTCATAGTCTAAATAAATTCAGAGTATACAAAACAAAGATGATCAGATTCTGTTTAATAGGTGAATTCAGAATGAGAAATCGGAATGATAATTCATCAACAGAATTTATAATGAGAATTCTTCATCAGAATTCGTAATCAGAATTTGTCATCAGAATTCGTAATGAGAATTCGTCATCAGAATTCATAATGAGAATTCGTCATCAGAATTCATAATGAGAATTCATCATCAGAATTCGTAATGAGAATACTTCATCAGAATTCGTAATGAGAATTCGTATCCAGAATTCGGAGTAGAACTTTATTACAGTTCTCATCCACAATTCGGAACCTAAAACATAATGCTTCATATCAATGTTTCAAAGGATTCCAAGAATATAGAAATGAATCCGAATCATATACTTAATAAATATATGGATGAAAATATGGTAAGGATAATTATTCTTACAAAAGGGGTCTTCCTTTTAAAAATACTTTCCTTATAAAAGAAATTTTCCTAATAAAAGCGATTTTCAATAAAGATAAGGTGTTTGTGATTTTCAAAACAAGAAGGAATGGAATAGTCATAAGGAAAACCTTATTGACTCAACAATCCCAAGCCCAAAACAAGAGGGTGCACAAGAGGGTTTCTGAATCCTTTAATAAGAGGGTACAATGGAAAACATACTAATCTAATTACAAGTGGGTACATGGGAGGGAATCCCAAGCATAAAATAAGAGGGTAAAAAAGATTTTATTCCCAATCCTCATGTAGGTACACTACTGATTTTCCTAATCCTATCATGTTATGATGGTATTAGTATATATCATTAACATAATAATTTTTATGCTTATGTGGATCACACAAATTCTATGCCTTATTATCATGATTATGATCTCATAGATCATTCTCTTGATTCCCTTATGATTCATGTCTTATTTTAATCCATTATATTTTCCACAAAAGATATGTATGATATTTGATATGAAAGATACGAACTTCAAATGTTAGGATTATTTTATCATACACTTTTTCATGTTATTCTTATGTATCTCCTTTATTTACCATTATAAAGCATCTATGATCATCCTTTATTATGTTTCCTTTTCCCATGTTATTAAGAATGGGTTTATATAGGAGTAATAAAGTGGAAAATAATTACCGGAAACATTTAAGAGATTTATCAATGTTAGAATATAGTGTCCCATGTTTCCGAAGACACTAAACTATTATGGACCATATGCTTCTTATTTTCAAATGTGATTAATTTCCATATAAAATGATGTAAAACACATCTATGTTAGGCCTGTGTCCTTGTAGTTGGTATGAAAGGAATGCATTAGTCATCATTTGGAAATAATTATGACAGTACATTAGTGAGTTCCCTATGGATAGTTCTAAAGATATATCTGGGGATGTCTCTAAGGATAATTTTATGTATTATTAAATGTTTAAGAAAATATCATGTAATTTTGATAAAGGATATTTGGAGTATATTCTATGTAATTATAGTAATATCTCGATACTATAAGTTGATGATGATCTGGATGAGATATACATATGGATAAAAACCTTGAAAACACTATTTGAGCTAAACATGACTATGAACTAATGCATGACAATTGGATTTTCTGAATACATAGTTGGACACTCCTAGGTGATATGATTTAAGAATTCAAAAACTAATTATGAACCATCATGAAGTATTTAAATTTATTTAGTTTTTGAATAATCTAGTATAAACTTAAGGTTTTATAGATTAAAATTTTGGTTTAATGGTTTATACATCATAAAAGTAATATTTCATGATTATATGATTTTACACTATTATTATTATTTCCCACAATATGTATTTAGTTTTTTTACTTAGATTAAACCTAAAGTAACTGTATTAATGAAAAATTAAATGGTCAATGAAATGAAATTTTTCCTAAGTTACCAAATATAATAGGAACTAAAATGAAAAACATCATTGTTATTCTCCCACAACTTTCTCAATCTTTGAATGATGGTGTGCATAAAAATTTGAAAAGATGTGAACAAAACTATGTTCAGTCCTTCATGAAGTACCACTAACCTTACTTCAACTATTTCATTGAACTTTTAGTTTCAAAGTAATAAATTAGTATCACTGAGAATATATTTCCCATTCTTCAATGTTCTCAGTATGAAACAGTTTCTTTTTATTTCTACTATTTAGAAGGCCAGGAGAATCAATGGGAAAATGTATATATAATATTTAGTCGATAATATAGAATTCAAACTGGAGTTGGATGAGTTCAATAACTTATATTTCAACTAGTAATCTCTTACTATTCTTTGTATGGATATGGAAATTGAATTAATAGAGCTTAATTAAAAGTATGATGAATCTTTTAGTTTCTCTATAGAAACATTTTCATGGATATTGATATACTCTTTGAGTATTATCATCTAATTTTATATAAAAATTAAATGATTTCTTGGTGGAATTAAGATAGACATTAAAAGTCCTTTTTACAAGATACATTAAAATCTTTGAATAATATTTTATAGGAACTATCATGGAGGAAATGGAGGTTGGATTTGAGTATCAATATAATTATTTTGTCATTAAAATTAATATACCATTAAATGGAAAAACTATGAACTACAGAGAAACGAAAATAATCCATCCACTATAAAGAATGTGTAGGAGTATGCCTTGCTGGAATTATAATAATGGGAATACTAAATGTTTATACAATGGAAGAAAATTTCATTGAGTGGATAAATTTTTATGTAATGGGAATAAGTCTAATAAATATTTGGATAGTTAGATATCCTCATTGTATTCAACTCTCACACTATAGTGTTTCAATTGAAGGGAGTATTAAATTGCGCTAACAAGTTTCCCAATCCAACTATTATTGTAGAAGTCAATCCACAAACCCCACTAAATACAAAGGCAAAGATAAATCTTATGCTATTATAATGGATTAAGTGAATAGTGATAAATTTTGAAAACATATCCTTCTCTCCTTATTTTTGAATTTCAAGTGTGATATTGTATAAATGAGACCTATGAAAATATTAGCGTTCATCCTTTGGTGAAATATCATGTGATTATCTACATGGATTTGAGAATAATAAAATCACATATTATATCATTGCATGGACAAAAAAAATCTTCTTATGGAAGATTTTATTTTTATGACAAGATCATATATAAAAAATGATGAACCATGTAGGTTTTCAATATCATTTTACAATAAATCTAGTTATTACCTTATTTCAAGAGAATAAAAGATGATGGTATTCAAATATTTTTTATGTGATAACAAAGATCTACTTTAGGCCACATAGGGGATCAATGTAAATATTATGAAAATTATTTCTAATGTTTATGTATTTATATCTTTCATAAGGTTCACAAGGTCAACCATATTTGAAATGATATATACTGAAAATTAAAATAGATTTTGGAGGATATGATATTATTATTTTTATTTTAATATTTATTTATATGGGATAACATGTGCTACCCCTTTTTTTATTGAAATATTTAATGAATTATGGTTCTATTTATGGATATTATGATATTTTAGGCAGAAAAAATTCAGTTTCATTTTTTTATTAAGGGATGAAATGAAAATTATTCTAGGAATAGAAAACCATTGAGACTATAAATTTTACATTGAATGAATTTATGTAAGTATATATCCTTCTGAAAATTATTCAACTACAGAAAACAGATATTGAAAAATATTTATCCCAATTTATTCATTTTTATTGAACCCCTAATCTTATAATTCAAGGCAAATTTATGGTTTTGAGGCCCTTTAACTCTCCATTTATCATTCACTTGATTATTATCCACGATCATTATCACTCTTTATAAATATTTATTCTTTTATTACATTGACAATATTCACTTTAAGCATGTGTTCTCATACATGGATGCATAGTTATGAGTTATTTTTGGTAACTGTTATGTTTCCAACATCCCATTTTTAAGGGCAGTTTTAGTTATCATTTTTACGATGTACGTTTCCGTAAAAGGGAGGTTAAAGTATCAATAATTTGAAGATCCAGATGAATTTTGTGGGAGAAATTCCTTTTAAGGTTTTTGGAATATTACAACCAAATATTTTATGAAACATTCTTCAAATTAATTTAATCATTTCAAAATTTTTCATTTCACTCAACAGTGGATATATCTTCTTTTATAAAAAATTAATAAGTTTTACTTTCATTATATAAAAAAAAAATTTATGTTTTGACTACATAGAAATAAATGAACAGATTTCAGTACAGACAAATCTATGTTAGGATTGTGTTATAGACAATTATTACTTCTTTTGATAGTATTTGTTACACACAATTCCACGTTTTACTGAAATAAAATATACAATTAATATTACACCTAAAAATATTGTAAATGTTTCCACATTACCATTGGTATGGTAGTTATTAACAAGATTCATTAAATTATGAAATAATTGATTTAACATGTTTATATACTGGGCCCTTTCTGGAATAATTGTATTCAATTAAAAAGAAAATGAAATGTGTTTTTATGAGAAAAATATTTTAAGACCACCAGGACATTTATCATAAAAACTTAAAATCATAATTATTGGGGATATATTTTAATAAAATTTATATATTATAAATTCATTTTTATTCATCTCAAATTTTTAATGCACATAAAATTATAACAAATCCAATTTTATGGATAAAAAATGTTTTTTCATCTAAAAGGTGATTTTACTTCCTTTTAAATGTATGCTTGTTTAAAAATAATTTTGAAAATTAAATTACATATGATAAAAAAATAATATAAATTTATAAAATAAGAATCTAGAATTTTAATTTGATTAATTTTTGATATATTTCTAAAAATTCACATTTTTTAATGAATAGTAAAAAAACATTGAAATTAAATTAAAAACAACATTTTATCCAAATTTATATATATAGTTTAACTATATTTTATATTTTCATAAAGTATAATTAAGTCTATTATAAATATAATAATCCAATATAGTTCATTTTAATCAATTTTACAATGAAATATGATATTAATACACATTAATCATTTGAACATTTTCACATTAAAAACTTGTTGTCTCGTCATGTACGTGGATTAATACCATAATAAATTCTGCCACTTCATTTTTTTTAATTGAGGAAAATGGATTCAATATTTGAAATCATAATAATATTTAATTTTTAATGAAGTAAACTTAAATTTTTACCAATATAATACGTGAAAAGAAATTAAAATTAATTACAATGATTAAGGTAATAACGACATTACATTGTGAATAAAATTTATTCTTATGGTAAACATGATCTTGAAATATGTACAAAATCCATTGGATGAAAATATTTGTACCATATTCCATTTTTAATTAAAAATTAACCATTATTTAAATAAAATGATCTATGGAAGTCCTCTCAATATTGTTTACATTTTTGTATTTACAAGATTCCCCCATTCTCTAATATAAAATAGAACACACCCCCTAACTTATTCACACCTACAAAGAAATTTGTATTGAATAAACCATATTTAAATCTCTAATTAACTTCCCTACCTTAATCCTAGAAACTTCTTTTTTGTTGAAAAAATCCAAGGAAGTCCCTCTGTGCACACAAAAAGGCCTTACCTGAAGGAGTTGTAGCATCTTTCAACTAAAACTTTTTTTTCTCTAAGGGTAACCTTATTATTATTGTATTATTATTTAGTAAAAAATCTATCCTAAATATACTGATATGTTTTTATTATAATTCTATGACTGAAACACACACACCAACACACAAACTTTAATCAAATGGGATACACAATCATCATTCATTTGTGCGTTGGTCTACCGCCTCAAAAATCGATGTCGTTTGTTTTTTTATTACCGCATCTCAAGGTTGGGAATAGAAATGTAATTAAAAATTTTAAATAATTTATATTATATATTATTTTTATTTTTTTTAGTCATTATATATCATATACAATCATTTTTTCTATTTTTTTGGGAACATGATAACATTGTTTGTGCGCCGGTGGACTATCACCATCAATGGGATGTGATTCGTTCACAATTTACATGGATTTTATTTAGGATGGGTTTATTAAATATATGTGCTATAAATGAATTAATAATAATACTTTATTGTTTATATATATATATAAATATATATCTCATTTTCTTTTTTTCTTTTAATACAACAAATGGAAACAATTTTCCTTCATACGTAAAACCAGTTGTCTCCCTATAAAGTTTATTTCATTTTCACATTATATATTTTATAGACTTTTATAAATACATATATTATGAATATTTTATATATTTTAATAATTAATTACATTATTAAATAATTTAATCATGATATAAGTAAAGGGATCAATAATAACATGTCAAAAAATGTACAAAATATGAAGTGGGTTTTACATAAAACATAACATTAAGATGGAATTATTAATAAAAGGGTACTATAAAGACATAAGTAAATAATATGTTGTATAATATTAGAGAATATGGTTTTTACTTATTTAAAAAAATCTTGTATTAATAATACCATTGGTTTGAAAAATCATAATGGGAGTAAAAGGGTAACATAGGTGGAATTTTTGTCTCATTTTTATTTCTGTGAGATTTATTTCATACCAACTACTCCTTAATTTTTGGTGGTGTATATAATTCCAATAAATGTCATATATAATTATTATATTTAAATTTATGGTTATTTACATATACATTTTATGATCTATGTTTCATGGGGTTTACTTTTCAAAAGTTACCAAATTGATAAGGAAATTTAATCTCAATTGTCCTTCTTTGAGACACATGTTATGTTATGAACTTATATTCTCTTACAAGGTGTATATACTACCGCTTGAAATGTAATACAATTAATATAATTATTTTCATGAAATTCTATGATACATGTAATTTTATTCATTCCATGGGAATATCATTCAATGATACCAATGTGATAAGGATATATTTCTACATTCTCATCATTTATTAGAATTATTTAGGATAATTATTAATTAGATGAAATCATTGGATACATATCACAAAAATAAAAATTATTTTTCTTCTACTATTTTTATACATTTTATATTAAATTAAATATTCCATTTTACCAATATTTTATCTTTATATAATTAAGAAAATTTTTTTCTGAAAATCTGATATTATTTATCTATTTAGTCAGGAAAATGTATTATTTCAATACTCTGTTTTCTAAAAGTAATTTCCAAAAATTTCTACAGTTCTCTAATTAATTTTAAAATATATTTTTTTTACATGTTTTACCCTTTTTACAAAATGGATTTATGAAGAATTTTCTCATCATTTTGCAATGAAGAAACGTTTAAATACTTTTTACTGTGAAAATAGAATGTTAAGAATGTATGGATTTATCTTCCATCAAGAATTTAGTTTATTTGAAACAACCATTGGAGTATTAAAAGAATATTTTTAAATAAATTGTATCCTTAATATTTGTAAATTCATTTTTTAATTAGTTATCATGGAAATGGGTTTTCAATAAATTTTTTAAATAGTGTTATTTATAAAGGATAAAATATTTTCCTTAATATAGGTTTTAAATAATATTACAAAATTATTTTCAAACTATGGTTTCACTAATTGTTTTAATCATGACTTAATGGGAATATGAACCAATGATAACATTTTTATTCTTTCATTTAATGGTTTCTGTTTAATTTGACATGTTGTATATGAAACCACATTTTATTCCATGAGTTATTCCAAGATATATGTCTTATCAAACACACTTATTTTTATGGTTTATTTTATTATGACATGGTTATGAAATTTATATATTTTCTATAGGTTATAATAAAAGTAAATTTATATGCAACCGATTTCATTTCATGGGTTTATGATATTATGTTTATAAAACTCATCTCTTTTTATAGGTCACGATATGATGATTGTTTTATATTGGGGAACACATATGTATGATTTAATAATGTGATTTGTAGAAAATATGTCTCCCTCAAATGTATCGGGTAATCGTAAATTTACAATGATCTAAATGGTAACATGGGAGGGTATATAAAGTCCATAATAAGTGGGTACATAGGATGGTATCTGAAGACCATAACAAGAGGGTACACAAGAGGTAATCCCAAATTCTTCACAGGAGGATACATAGGAGGGAACACCAAGAAATATTCAAGATGGTACATAGAAGGGAATCCTATTCATGTAACAAGACGATACATGAGGGTGAATCCCAAACCTGAAAAAATATGGTAAATGGGAGGTCATACCATACCAGAAATAGGTATTTGGGTAATTAAATCATGCTAAACATGCTATGATGGTCTAGGTATGTAGAACTGACATAATTTTTCCTATTCATATGTATATTCCATAAGTTATATTTCTTAATAATATTATTATGCTCTCATGATTCATGCTCTTGATTCCCTTATGATTATTGTATTTTTTCTTCCTATCTTTATGATTTGACTTATGTGTACTATCTTTGATATGCAAGTTATTTTCTTCAAATGTTATTCTCATTTTTAAATAAACTTATGTTCTTGTATTGATTATGTATCTAAATTTTTTACCCTTACTATGCACATGATACCTCCATTTGTTAGGTTCCATTTTCCCATATTATGAATAAAGGTATGAAGTATGATAACTAAAGGGGAAGATCTCTACAGGAAACGTTACATATCATTTACAATGTTTGAATATTTTGTTCCATGTTTCTGAAGACACTAAACTGTTATGGTCCTCTAGAATTTACTTTTCTAATCTACTGAATATTCATCTAAAAAGTTATATTATCCATATATATTATTTTTGGGTCAGTTAAAAAGTCATGGAGAAAATAATATTATTTATAGATCTATAATTTAATATCTATTTATGAGAAATTTAATTTATAATTTTATATTAAAACCATAACTCATCCTATATTTCCTCTTTAATATTTATTTAACCTTTAATAAAGAATATTAATTCTATAAATATATATATATAACTAGGAATTATTATTCGATAAATAAATAAATAATTATTACATTTACAAACGTAGAAAATAAATAATATTAAATTCAAAACTAAATATTTGTGATAAATAATGTATGAATAATAATTAAACCACATATTAGAGTAACATTTATTCAGATGTTTTTATTTATATATAATTTTCACGAGGTTCTAAATACACTTAGTGAGTAACACCTAGGCCCCTCTCTTAGTGGAATTTGCATAACATCATAAATTCCAAGGTTTAATCTAGAAAAATTTCGTGGTACAAATAGAAAATTGAGTTATTATCATTATGAAAAAAACACATGAATGAACACTATGTAATATAATTCCATTTTCTATATATCTTTATTAATACATGCTACATACTATTATCAACATCTATTTTTACAATATATTTTTCTTTGACATTCTAGAAATGAACATTCAATAAAAACACATATCAATAGAGTTAATTTGGTTGTTTCATTCCCATAAAGTGAAAAATACATAAAATTTTACTAAAGAATATATGGGAAAGTCCCTCCTCATATTATTTATTAACGAAATATTAATCATTACTCATCCAATTTGTACTACATAACCACATTAATATGTCCTAATAGTTTTTTCAATAAATCAATGTACATGAATCGAGATATGAATTAATACTAATATTAATGTACAACAACCATTACATATGACAATATATAGAAATATAATTTTAAAAATACAAATGTGGATTTCCTACTAGAGAGTCTACTTCTCGAAACCTCGACTTCTAGAGAAAACAATGGCCATGGATCATCAAAAGAAGTCTCATTGACTTCTAATCCCCCAAACCATGATAAAGTAATTCATTTCATTCCCATAAAATGATAACCTCTATCTATAAAACATATATATTTAAGAATATAATCATTTCACTTCAAGGTTTTCTTCATTATAGGGATATTTATTAACCATTCAGTGTTTCATGAATCCTTAGGCCATTATCACATAAATTTTCATTAAAAATAACAATATTGGTATGATATTAACATTATATATTATTGAACCATGAATATATGATATCATAATGTATATATAATTAGATTTAGGTTAACAAACTCTAACATAAAACCACTATCAGTAGATCCAAAAACAAAGAATTCACAATTTATTATCTCTATCGAGAATATAAGGATTTTACTGAGATAAATATAATTTGATTGGATTTTCTGGCTACCCCTCAATGTAAAATCAATTCCGAAAAATTTCATAGCTTTGATAAATATTCCATAAGAGATGATATTTCATAATCATGCCCTTTAAGTGTTTATGTGACCTTTCCTGTTATCTGAGATACACCGTTTTAGTCTTATAACAATAAAATGAGATAGGTTCTCTACTAATAGGAACCACATAAATATCTTGTAAAAATTTACATATATGAAATACTTTATAACTTTCAAAAAAACTGAAATATAATAAAATTCTAATTTAGAATTAGAGAAAATTTGTTTATTTATACACATTCATGTCAAAACTCCCTCATTGATAGTAAATAAATATCCTAAATATTATTTAAATACTGTTTATTTATTAGGAAACTAGAAGCTATATAAATAATAAATAATAGTTCCCAATATCCTCCATTTACATGTAACATATCATTAGTGTGCCTCAAATACTGAATTATATTTTTAAAATAGTCAAATTTTATTCTAAAGGGTCATCTTGATATTAGTCTACCAAGATCAAGGTAATGGTGATATCAAGCCAATTACATAAAATTGTATACATGATCAATCATATCATATCTGTTTATGGGATAGTACTCATTCTATCACTCATGATTTTGTCTAAAGACACATTTTCATTGAGAGATATATATCATGTGAAATGATAACCAATACCCTTTGGGATTATTCAATACTAAACACTTCTAGGTCTGATCAAGTTATGTACCTTGACGTATGCAAAGAATTTTCTTGGATCTATCATGAATGGTTTTGGTATCGAGAATGTGGGTTATGTATCCAATTTCCATCATAGACAATTTCTTGCTAATCGCCCCATTTAATGACTACATTACTTATTTATAATTTTCAATATCTTGTATGTAATAAACATATACTACATCAAAAATCATTTAACTCCCACTCTTTTTTTTGTAAACAGATAACTCAGATTAATTATTCACGAAACCAAATATTATTATAGTATTTTTGAACAAAATTTTAATAACCCAGAAGCTTGAATCAATATATAAATTGATATATATTACTAGTATAACTTATTGGAATTTCATAGAGCCACAATCCCTTTTGGTTGATTCATATATACTAATTGAATAAGGTTTTAGTTAAAAAATGTTTTTTTAAATCCATCAATGAAATCTCATAATTATGGAAAGAAAGAATTATTACGGATTTAAGCATGTGAAATAGATAAAGTGATTCATTCTATACTATTCATTGATTCTTAATACCATTATCTACTAGTCATGATTTTTAGATACTCACATTAATTTTTATTCCAAGTTTTCTTTTAAAAACTCATTTAACCTGATAGTATTTACATCAACAACTTGACCAACTGACATTCATACTCAATTATAACAAATGGAATAAATCCTATCATTTATATCTTCATTCCATATGGTAGCTTCTAAGCTCTATCATATATCATTTTAGGAAATAATATCATTATTATCAACCATTTAAGAGTATACATACATTGTGACTTGGAAAAACATATATTTATAGTTCTCTAACCACATTGGTGTACATATGTATTAAGAATAAATATAATACGGGGACCCATGTAATGTGTTCATACCCCAAATATTTTTTATTGTAAAAATAAACTTATTTGATGTCAATATTGATTCCACTATCAATTTTATAGATGATCTACCTATTAAAAAGTATTTATTTTCATTCTACAATGAAATTGATATCCATGGGGTCGTATATGAAATTTACACTATTTTCCAGGAGTATCCTATATGGAAACACTTCATTCACTACGGTTCTGGTATAGCGTCCCGTGTGTTTTTGGACCATTGATAATTTCATGGGAGTTTTGAATTTTTATTCAATGGATGAGCCATATCTTGAATTGATGTTCATATTGTAATTATGAGCATTTGAAAAGTGAAAAGTGTTGTGTTATATGAGGATTATGACCTTAGATTTATCCCACAAGTTGGATGTGTTTTAGTATATCTAGACTCCTAAAACTCTATTTCCATGATAAATAGATAGGGTACACATGTTCTTTAAAACATGATTCCCCTCATGAGAAATCATGAATCCCATTAAGGGGTGAATCATAGATTTCTAAACCATGGAAGATGTAGTTCATGATTTTTTCAAAATATCTACAACAAATTGTGGACTTGTGTATACAATCTACCCACAGCTGGCCAAATTATTCCGCTAGAACACATGGTTAGTTCCTCTTAGGTAGTAGAACCACATAGTTTACAAATGATTATCTGGAATTGTGCTTCGAACCCGTGCATGATGTGGCTCCTGAAAAGCATTTCCTATTTGTCTAGCCCATCGTTATCCAAACTCATTTTCATAACCGCACACCTCATTAAATGAGTGAAAATGATGATTCTTCCACTAGATTTTTAAAACATATTTCCTCCTTATCTTCTAATATTCCCCCTTATTCATTATCCAACTTCATGAGCTCTACTCCTCAAATGTAGTATTTTAATGATTCACTTCATATGAGCTACGATTTAGGTGACTTCCGGTGTGTTGGAACCATATCGGTAATATAAAAATTTCTATTTATTTATTTATTGTTTTTCCACACTGTATGTATTGATAAAACCATGTGAGACATTACACTATTCTTATAGTGTTTTACTAATCAAATTATTTTTCTCATTTTATCTCAATTCAGGGTTTGGTATTGTATGATTGACATATCCTAAGCACGAGGTAAGTGGTTTATAGTCCTTCACTCATGGTATCATATTTTTATAATATGCATATTTTTTCATGCAATAGATTTTTTTGAATAACATCATTAACGTAAAGTTAAATAAATAAAATTCTTAGACTGTTACCTATAACCCTCTTTCATGGATGGAGGTTTATGACAACAACTAAACCACATATTATGTTGATTTATTTCATATGCTTTTTTACCACCCACCACATTAATTAAATTACCCATTAAGATGTGTTCATTAAATGTATTAATAATTAAATTGAGGTAAATGATATTTAAAATTTCAATTGATTAAATGTGACTAGCATGGGAATGTCACTTGAACTTAATCACTATTATTTATTCCCATTAATAAATGTGAATAAATTAAAATGATAAATGATTTATTTGTAATACATGACTCTTGTTAAATAGTGAATTATTCGTTTGGAAATAATATCATTTAATGAAATATGATATGGTTTATAAGTCACTCAATACCATAATCATGAATATTTAATTAATGGTTTGACACTATTATGATTCTTTTTTATCTCTAAATGGATTTTAAATTTCCAAATTAAATGGAATGGTAAAAAAGATAACGCGTCCACTTGATCACTTAGTTTATTTTGTAAATTTAGATAGATGGTATTGAAACCCTAGGAATAATATCACTTTATTTGATATTAATTGTACATGTCCTTTGGAATGGAATCCACTATAGTGTGACTACAAGCATGGAACCCTGGGTGAGGTGTCCCACATATTTTGATTGATTATATTGTACACTTGGAATGGAATACCATATATTGTTATTACGGTAATGGAACCTTGTGAATGATTTAACTTAGAGGATAGGTGATCCTCGCATAT
This sequence comes from Viscum album, assembly GCA_963277665.1. Classification (NCBI taxonomy): domain Eukaryota; kingdom Viridiplantae; phylum Streptophyta; class Magnoliopsida; order Santalales; family Viscaceae; genus Viscum; species Viscum album. The sequence goes on from OY728145.1 coordinate 2,001,391,965, forward strand.
GGATTCCATGGTATTAAAACTAGATTCAACACTGGTGCATTTATCCCAATAAAAATTTTATCATATGTATCCATATATATACTGATGAATGGTTTGTGAGGACATTCTCGCATAGGCTAAAGCATGTATGGTCAGCCAGGTGTCTATATGGAGCCTGAGTTATATTTGATTTTATTTATTTTTTTACTATTTTATTTTGGTATACCTACACACTAATAGTTTTATATTCATATACTAGATAAATTTTGAAACTATTTATAGTGGCTTGATGAGTATATCCCACACCCTGTTTGTGCCACCATTGCACTACAGTAACCAAATAGTCCTCATTTTTCTAGATCATGTTTTTAGATTACAATTGTGCTATTTTTCATGTGTTTGGGAGCATAAAATTAGATTATTGAGTCGATGATCATGTTACTCAAAGAGATGTTCCTAGGTGATTTTTTTTCTTTTATATTTTATATATAAACATGTTGTATTTCTATTGCTGCACATTAATGAAGGCTCAGGCATGTTCAGTTGTATAATTATAATTGATGATTAGTTATTTTTTACTTCACTGACTCTATTTATTATAGATTCCTTAGCTTTTTTTTTTGTTCTGGATGGTATGGTCTCCCCACTATTCCAATATTAGACTCCTTGCTTCTAATTAGCGGCCTCCAGATTATGAGGTGCTTGATTGAGGGCCATTGGAAAACTGGCTTTGAGAACAATTCTATGTGGCTCCTGGGAAGGGGAATTACAAATAGTATCAGAGTTTTTTCTTTTCCATTTTCCTTACAATTTTTGGATTGTAGATTAGAGAGTATGATTTGTCAATAATTTATAAATAACTTGTTTTTTATTCTGTATGACCAACACATGAGGTAATGTTCATGTTTCTAGGGTTATGATAGGTTATATATATTAAATTTCATTATTACTTCACCTGGGCTAATTTTTTTACTTTTATTGGTTAATAAATTAATGATTTTTGGATGTATTTCTATCCTTTTCCCATTATGTAAAATAATTATTACTACATCCATCATCTTGGACACATACCATGAATATTGTATTATATGATTCTTAATGCATGATGATTTATATAAGATTCTAGTGTGATTATCATCATGCTAATTGTATCCCTTCATAGGTAATTATATTAAAATTTTCATATATACCTTGTCTGGGTTATTTTTTCCATGATTACTATCGTGATTGTTTGATGACTAGCATTCCATGTCTTAAATTATGATATATGGCCTGTTAAATAATGTGAATGAATCAACCTAAATGGTTTCCTCTAGCATATAATGATTATGCCATTATAATTAACTAACCAATTTGGATATTATTAATACAAGGCCATCAGTTGAATGAGCTGAAACATTATTGGTTTGGGTTAAATGGGCACTGATATTAAATTTTTTGAAGTTTATTGGAACATATTAAAATGGAAATTCTAACATATATTTTCAAAAAATCTCCTATATACATGTTATATTCTAAAATAAAATATAGTAATATGGTTGCAATTGAATGGAAAACAATGATCCAATTTATAAAGCTTATTGGCTATTATAAATATGATAATGGTGACCCATGTAATTGAACCATCATATATGGACTGTTATCTTATGAGACCATAGATAATTAACATGTTATAGTTATATTAATGCTAGTTGTAACTTTAAATGTTAAGTAGCTTTATAAAATGGTCATTGTAATTCCTCGAACTAAACCATGATATATATGAAATTTGAATTATTATAGAAAATATCTACCTTAATCCAGGGATGTACTTCTATCTTTTTTACATGAAGACCCCTATTATTATGTTTTTAAATGCACAATTGTAACCATTTAGTATAGATGGGGAATGTTATTTCATATGTTAACCCCAATAAGGCTATGAAAAATATTTAATAATTCAATAGTTATGGGATTCACATAACTAAACACAAATTTACATGATGGGACCCTAGTATGATACCTTTATTCTTAACAAACATTAATAATCAACACATGTGGGTATATTAATCATAATGGGATACTCATTAAAAATTATTTCTACAACTTGTATTGTGTTACATATAATTTTATGGGGGAATCTCTCTTGATTAGTACCCTTAATTAACAAAAGACCCATTATCTACATTTAAGATATATTTTTCTTAGGTGTTAGGTAATTAAAATTTCAAATATAAACTAAAGACTATATTTCATCAATAGATTATTGTTGACATTTTTATTAAATCCCAGTTCTAATAACGTTGTGGATGAATAAACGGATAAATTAGAATTATGTGACTTTCCCTTATAATGTTTAATGGTTGTGGATAGATAATGTACTAATTATTGTTCTCCATTAAAGTGGTACTTGATATCCCTGATATATGGGAATTTCTAAATGTTAGAATAAATGGGAATCACTAAAAAGAATTAATGCTAAATCTATTATAGGTTCCTTTTGTATAAAACCTCATTTAGTGGTCTGTCAAAAATGTTTCTTTGAGACATACCATGTATGAGAACATGAATTTTGTTTTTCCTCATTGACGACTTATTCCAAGGTAGTGTTGGACCTAGATCTTAGAAAGTAAAGAGTAGTGATCCTTTAAATATTAACCTTATTTTAATGTCAATGACTTGTGTTATTAACGGGTTATCTCTATAATGGTAGTGGTCATTCACATTTAATCATTGATAAATGCATTATTTTAGTTTTCTAACATGGGGATCCTTTTGAATACTATTTGTCTCATGTATGACTCCTGATAACTAAACAAAACCCCCATGTATAAAATTTATTATCTGGTATGATGAACCTCATAGAATTATTAGATAATAGAGATACCCATTAAGTTGCATCTCTTCATCCTCAACATTATAGTTATAGCTTTTCAGGGTGAGCATTCTATTCAGATACTTAGAGATAATCATTCCCTGGTATACTGGTACATGAAATGTGATTTCATAGGCCCTGAATATATGTTTTTACCCTCTCAGGTTGATTATTATCTACATACAATTGTTTTATCTCTTTTAGATATATTTTATAGGAATGGTAGATTTCATGTAACTGAAGCCCATAAACAAGATTTTGATCTCATTATAGAGACATTAGGGCTAGGTAATGGGATTAAATGTCGTTACATTAACTCATAACCTACACTTTTAATGAATATTTTAAATTAAGGGAAACATTCAGAATATGTTGTTATGAAACTACATTTTCCTTTTTATAGTAAGCATCATTTTACACTCATTTATGAACTGAATCATAATTGGTGATCGGGTATTTATATTCCATAATAGTAACTATTAATCTTTAAAATCAAACTTAGTGATATAATATTGAATTTTTTTAAATGGACAATGATGTTCGGGTGCCAGAACCAGTTGACATGTTGTGGTTGCTCAATTGACACATTCTTCTAAGAAATTACATCACGATGTGGGAGGCTATGTGATAAATCATGATATAGAGATTATTGATTTATTATTAATAATTCTTAAGGAACATATAAATTAATTGATACTGAAATACGATGTATCGCCGTTAGTTTCCCATTTTATAGTTGACTTGCGATGACTTGAGTCGGTCTGGAACTAGTTTGTGTATGGTGTGCACCCATGTGGATGAAAATATAGTTCACACTAGTTGTGGGTGATAACTATTAATATCTCTTCATCATTGTGTGGTCAGATGATAGATACAATTCAATTTATTTAGGAATATTAATCTTCCAAGAATTTTGACCCATTTTTTGGTAAATTAAATGATGTACCATGTGAGAAGGGATAATTCATAAAATCAAGCTGGTGAATTGAGATGGTTCACATATGATTGTAACTTGACACTCATAGTTTTGAGAAGTGTTTAAAATACTCTTCAAATAATGTTTAGATATTTTAAAATATATTTTGGACCTATGGGAGAGATTCACACCTATCAAGTAATTCATATTGAACTTTAAGTACAGAGTTGATCATACCTCGTTTCATGACATTTCCATGAGTGTGATGAGAAAGATTTAGGTATGCACAAAGCTATTTGTTGAGATATATGTTATAATTTCATGGATATAATCATTTAGAATTATTCTCAATAAAGGATTTAATGGAATGATACTTGGTTTATTATTAACTAATGATTGTTTAAGGACGATGACCCTCAATGAGTTTGATTTTATGAAAATGCCTTATAACTGTTCTAAAAAAGTGGGAATGATTTAGGGGTGATGTTACATTATCTATTAGGTATGAGTGGGTTCAAATAAAAGTCTATCAATATGTTTGGTATGGATGGGGTATGGGTTACAGTATCATTTTCATTTTGTTTAAGTTGTTAAAAGGATTCTCCTATAGCGATAAGTGGGATTTTATTCATTGTTGGTAAACACTAATGTGAGAATGAGTTATGAGACCTTAATACATGTTACTGAAAAATAATTTTTCCATTTTATGTTATTATGTGAATGGAATCAATGTATATATGGAATTCTCGGTAAATTCCTGGTGGACATTTGGTTATGGATTTGGGTAAATTTTGGAAGTGGGTATTAAGACCTTTATATACTATTACGTTCTATGGATTAAGGATAGAGATTAGTGTTGGGGTTAGTGATTTCGGTTGATTATGATTATTCATGTGATATGTTTTCTTGAGGATAAATCAGTAGATTTCAGTACGAAATTCACTGATCATTCTCAGAATAATCTTAGTGTTCCTTGGGGAAAATTTTCAAAAATTTAGTTTTATTATGTTTTAGTTGTAGGAGACAAGCACCTAAAAAATATTCGGTCTAATGTCTTATGGCTTTATATTCTCCCAATAATATGATGCATATGGTGAGTAACTACATTGATCATGTTGTCCTAATGAGACATATGATTCATCAAGGGTTTCTCAGGGCCATCCAAGGAAAAGAAGGTGTGACTAGTCTATGTTGGGTTGATTTGAAATTCATATTATATTTAGTTCGTAAACTTTTACTGAGTGTATATTAGGAAAATTAAATGATTTATTATATAATAAATTATGATTGTCGAAGGACAGGGACTCTAATTTTTCCATGGTAAATTATATAACTTATGGTGAGGAATTCTATAGTATGTTAATTGAATCACATGCTCATGTGATCATGTCTCAAGATAGACGAGCTTTGGTTACCATCATCTCAATATTTTAGTTTTGGATACATGAATTTGATTTAATTTTAATGGATTATGTACCATAATACATCAATTATTATTAGTGGTGTGTTGGTTATTAGATAATGCAACACAACCATTTGAATGAAATATGACCACCCAAGTATGTCATGTATTTTTCATAATACTGCATGGCTTTTTAATGAAGATAAGTTCTCCTGGTGGGATATTGTAATGTCTAATGATTTTATTTTGGAAAATTCAAAATTAAATAAATTTTTGGACTTTTCATTTTGTGGATGGCCCATTTCATGAAATGGTAGTTGGAATGTAAATAATAGATTTTAACACAAAAATTTGATATTTTTGGATGAGGTTTAATGCCGGAGAAGTGTCCCAAAAGATTGTGTGTGTTTAAGGAGATCCACGTTATGAAAACTGACATTTCTAGAGTGATAGATAGTGAATATTATTTTTTTAAAAAGTGAAGCCCCTTATGAGACACTGTGAATCCCTTTAAATGGAGTTTCATTGGTTTTTATAGAATTCTAGGTTGGTACGAGGCCATGTGAGATCTTTAAAAATAGTCAGAGACATGGGTGCATGAGTTACGCATGATTGGCCAAACTATAAACCTATTCCACATTTCCACTACCACATGCATATTACCACCACATAGATTTTGCATGATTACAGAAAACCAAGAATCTTAATCATACGGGGTGTGGCTCTTTAGTAGTTTTAATTTCATAATCGATGCACGATTAGAAAAACCATGTGGCATAACAACACGCCACATTAAATAGAACCAAATGATAATTTCCCCTACTTCATTATATGATATTTCCTCTTTCATCCTCCATTATTCCTCACTTGGATACATCCCTTCGTATTATCTCCTCTCTACCCAACTATGAGTTGAGAGATCTCCCTTAAACGATCTATGATCCAGTCATCATCAATTGTATTGGAACTGAGCTGGTTTTCGTCCAAATCTTATCTCTTCCATTTTAATTCTCCCACACCATTGAAATAATAATACCATGAGGTCTATTTTGACCTATTTTAGGGATTTTTTATAGTCTTTCAATTCTACTAGTTATTTATTGTGTCACGGCCTGAAATTGGATGAGTGTAAATTCCTATGAATATGTTAAATGTTCTATTCCTTTTTCCTCTTGGTCCCATATTTTTAAAAAATATTCCATTGTATCATGCATCTGAATTTTTGTGAATCTTTTTTTAAATGTGAAATTAAATAGATTAAATTCTAATTCCATGACAATGAACTTTGTTGCATGGTCAGATGTCAACAGCCTCAACCCAACCAATGTTTTATGTTATGTTCTATTACATGAATTTATACCATCCTTGACCATTAATTAAATAAACCCTTGGGTTGGGTTCATTAAAAAATATAATATCTAAATTTTTGTAAAATATCCATTGAATGTAATATGTTTAAATTTGAATGACTGGACCTTGTCACTATACCATTTGGACCATGATTTATTCAAATACCTAAAAGGTATTAAATTGATATTATAAAATTTTTAATTGTATTGCATGTCTCTTATTTAATGATGAATTTTGACCTTGGATATTAGACCTATTATAAAAATGTGAATTGGATTATATATAACTTAATACATTAATAACAAATATAAAGATTAAGTTTTTAAAACCTATTATGATCCTTTTCCATCTATAATAGAATAGAAATTTCCGAATTAAATTGAAAAGTATAAATAATAACACTGCAGCAAAATTACTTATTTTAATTTTTATATTATTATTATTGTGTATGGAACCCTAGGCATGGTGTTACTAATGTTTTGAATATGGGTATTGATATCTAAGAGTGGATTCCCTTAAATTATAATGACATATATGAAACCATGTGAATGGGATACTTATACTGTGATTATGGTTTGGGAACCCTATCAATGTAGTTCTTTATATTGTCATTATAGGTATGGGACCTTGGGCATGGAATCCCTTATTTGATATGTGATTGTATCATGTGGATTCCATGGTACTAAACCATAGGGATAAGTCCTTTATATTTTATTTGTGAACATTATTTTCCTATGTATTAATATATAAAGATGGTGGTTCATGTGAAGATACAGTTTGGCATATTCTGAAGCAAGTATTTTCTGCAATGTCTCTTCAAGGAACGTTAGTATGAAAAGTTGTTATTTATTGTTTTCATTATTTTGAAAAAATATCTCATAGTTTATTTTATATACATAGACTCGATAGTTTTAAACCCCATTTTCGGTGGCCTATTGAGTATTTCTCAAACCCTGATCGGGCCACCATTTCACTGGGATACATAAATAGACGACATGGTTGCAGCTTTAGGTTCATAATTTACACTATTTTTATTATGCCTGAATTTGGGATCTTTGGATAAAAATTTTGAAAAGAGCTCAGGATTATCATGTATATGGGCCTTGGGAATTTTATATCAACCCAAGGTTAACATAAATAGACATTACATCATTTTAGATGAATATTCAAAATAATTCAAAATTACATACCTGATGTCTATAATAGTTTCGTTTCTTTGGAAACATAGAATGAAATATTATAATATCATGATGTATCTTTAATGTCTATAAATAATATCTTCACCTTTAGTAATCCAACTTAAAAATCATTCTTCATAACCAAGGGGATGGGAACAAAATAAAGTGGTGATATTGAATTCTCAATAAGGGTGAATAAGGGATATATGTAAGAATAACATGAGAATAATGGTATGAGAACATGATTGTACCATTATAAGATAATAAAATACATATAAAAAATAATAAACATGAATATGGTCATATATATTTGTTGTTCAGACGAAACTAATCATAATAAAATCCAAAAATAATCCCTAAAAGCATAATATACGAATAAGACATGGAATTGTGGAATAAACATCAACTTAAAACATTGTGGAAATGTATAGGTCGAAAAATGATCACTTATAATGTTAAGGACATGAAATTATGACTTTCATAAACTTATGGACATGCAACTTGGTCCACAAATAACCCTGTGTACATGTATCCAGGTTAAGGAAAAATATTGTGAACAAGTAATCAGGTTCATGGATACACATATAGACATGAAACCATGTCCATCCATAACACAATAAACATTTAATCAATCTCACAAATAAAATTTTGAACCCGTACTCAGGTTTATGAATATCATATTAACATTTAATACGGTTCACTCACAACATTGTGAACATGTAATCATTTTCATGCATAAACATATGAACATGAATTCAAAACCTTTCATAACATTGTGAACATGTAATCAGGTTCAAGCATAACATTGTAAACAAATAGTCTAGTTCACTCATAACATATATATTCACGAGTCATCGATCGTTATCCAATGATTGGGAGATAAATACAAGCCCCACCCATCACATAATACATGTACCACAAAATTATAAACAATATTCATATCACAACCCATGAAATCATATGTGTATCAGAAACATTTTAGCATATCAATACCTAGGGAAAAGACATAGGTCTCATTATCATTTTATCAAAGAATAACTCATCAAAATAAGTGGGTTCAAAATCATATAACCCACGGAAGAAGAACTTTTGTCATAAAAATAATTCCATCATAACATAATACCTTTATGAAATAATATTAATGGTAGTATTGCATCATATCCATAGTAAATCATAAAATATAACAAATTTTGTCATCATATATGGAGAAATATTTAGAAAAATCACATGGTACATTTCTTTAATGAAAATATATTTTGTTTAAAAATCAATTTCATAAAAACATATTACAAATCATTTTTATAAATAATACATTACAATTTCATTTAAAACATTTCTTGAGGGAAATATATTTTACACTTTGAAAAACACTTTTTTAAAAAATAATTATTTTAAAATAAGTTTTCGTTTAAAATGAAGTATTAATTACATAATGAAATTTTAAAATCATTGAAATCCTTTTCTATGAAAATAATATTTTGAAAAACTATAAAGGAAACCATGAAAATCAATAAAAAAAATTTAATCATAAAAAAAAATAGAAATCCTTTTTTATTGAAAATAAATTTAATATAAAAAATTCTCCATAATATTATGAAAAATATTTCCTTAAAAATAATCTTTTAAATATTCAATGGAATCTTCAAAAAAAAATAATTTTCATGAACATTACTTTAGCACGTTAATTTTTTTAGAAAAGTGACTAGATCAATAAAGGAAAAGAAGCATAATTTGAAAACAATTTTGAAAAAAGTTAAAACATTGGTTAAAATTTCTTTTTAAAAATAATAGAGTAATAGTAAAACAATTTTGAATACATTTTTAGAAAAACACATTTTTGAAGGAAAACAAATTTTCGATTGAAAGGATAAATAATGTCGGATCTTCTTAAAAAGATTATCATAATTATATAAATTTCCAATGAGTGAAAAAACTGGTACCGTTAAATTGATATGACCAGAATAAACATTGGATATTAAAATTCATGAATGTTTTTAAGATATGTATTATTATATTTTATCAATGTAAGAATAATCTTAAACATTCTCAATAAATGATAATATTATATAAATAAACTATTACCAATTTGATAACATTAAATGATAATCCCCCTGAAAGAATAAAATTACATAGTTCCTAAATATAAATTAAGTAATTATATTCATTATATAATAATAAATGGGTATGTATATACAGCCCATAGAAAAATATAGGTGTATAATATTGTAAGTATCATAATGAAGGAAAATTGAGACAAAATCACATTATCGATTTGGAATCTTTTGAACCATAAAACCCCTATAAATAAGATCATAAAATTAATTTATAAATAACCATAAATTTATATATAATAATCATATAAAACATTCATTGGTATTATATAAAACACAAAAAATATATTAGTGGTGAATAAGGAAAAAGTCTCACAGAAATAAAAATGAGACGAGAAAACACATACCTTAAGTATCGAATTTATTTACTCATGTTAAAACATCTTATATAAAAATTATAATTTACAAAAATCTAGCAATTAACCATTTTATTATATTTAATTCCATATATTATTTATTATGACTTTATGTTAGACATTTTTTAAAAACTCCATGATAATGTTTCATTTCATGTAGTATTTGCATTGTTTTCATATATGTTTTATCTTGTTATTGTTGATCCTCTTAATTAGATCATGATTTAATTATTTAAATAATGTAAAAATTATGAAATAAATACATTTTAATTTATATATGTATTTATAATAATCTATAGAATATTAAAATATAATATGGAATAAACCATTCATGGATAATGTATGTCGTACGTACGAATGAACATTGTTTCCATTTAATTTTCATGATGAAAGAAAAATATTAAATAACATATTTATATATATATATAATATCATTAAATTATTATTATTCAGCAACATATATCATAAAATAACATTGAACCCCACTTTAATAGATTATATGCAAAGTGTGAATGAATCACATCATTTTGATGAGGCGGTAATCAACTTGTCCACAAATGAAGTTATAATGTTTCCGAAAAATTGAAATCACGAAGGAATGTTTTGTAAAATAATTTTATAATCATAAATAAAATAAAATTTTCATATATATCATATAAAAATGACTTTCCATCATAATTCCAACCTGTGGTAGGTAGTAATGAAATAACAACAAACATTATTTTGGGAGGCGGTAGTTTAATATACAAAATAACATAAAGTTTATTTCCAATTAGATGGAATTTTTTGTTTGTTTAGGGAAAAAATATTAATAAGGCCGTATCATTATATTTATTACAATGATGTTATGCTTTCTGTATTAATAAAATCATTTAGTGGGATTGGAATGAAAATATAACAAAGGAGCTTGAGGAAGGATGTTACCTCTTCTTTGGGTAAATAATCTTAGTTTTCCTAAAAGTGATTACTTGGAAGACCATATATCATGTTGTAAGAGGACAAGATAGATATTTCATACCATTTTAGACAACTTTACCTATGGTGGATGAATTAATTTCACACCATATGTTGGTCTAACATAATTTTCAAGAATGAATAACCACATGGATAATAATGAACATTTTAACATCTAATGAGGTAGAAATTAAACATGTTTCATAATTGCATCCATGAATCAGGCTATTATGGTCTCTATAGACCTCTCCACAACTAGAGGGGGGTTGGTTAACCTTGTAAGCACAATATAGATTTGATTTTATCCAAAAATGGAGAGAGTCTTGCTATAAAACATCAAATGAACCCCTTAGATGGCTTTATTTTCCTACAATTACCTGACTATACAAAATAATGATGTCTTTAATGGAATAATGTAAATGAACATATTATATCAATATATCATTATTGATAGTTGTGTGAATATTAAATTATGTTTCATGATTATTAAAAATGTTATTAGGATGTACAAAATCATTCTCATCACAACATATTGTGTGAAACAATTCATCCTCGTCGACAATGAAAATATACTTGATCTATGGAAAGATGTCGAAAACAGTATAATGTTGAACATATTTCGAAATATAGTCTATTTCCACCCACATGAAATCAAAAAGATTATATTTTCTTCTATAAAATAGAATTATTATAGAATTACAATAATAGGTGATTTGTATCATCCCTATTCTGGTTACTAAATTGACATTTGGAGTAAATTTTAACACCAAATAATTGAAGGCATGCATCAGCGGGTATTTGATTATGATAAATCCTCAAAAATAGAGTAAATAAGGAAGGTAAAAACCAAGTATTGTCAAATATATTCATCCAACAAAAAGTATTATTCATTACAATAAAATTCTGATTTTAGGAAACATTATAATCCATCCTTCCATTGTTAGTAGGTTTTCATATTAGCAAATCATCATTATTTGAAAAAGGGTAATTTTTTATTATACTATGAATATCATCAGGTAATTCCAAACCATTAGAGTTCAATAGATCATTAATAAAAAAACTTTTATCAATAAATATATGAATGTTATCCACCATGGAGATAAGGGGGAGCTAGTCCAGTTATCCAACCAGACATTAAGAGAAAACACATTGTTAGCAATCCATATGGAGTGAATCATAATTTTGGAGAAATAATATTTGATGGTTTTCCAAATCAGGGAGTCCATCTAAAGAACGATTGCATTCTTTAAATTTTCTAGAAACCTTCATATAAGGAAATTAAAAACCATATAATTAATATTTAGGAGTTTCTAGATGAACCTAGCATATAGGGAGTCCTTAAATAACATGAGTTTCATGATTAACACACCACCATTAATAAGAGAAATACTCCATTTAAGAAATGGGACATCAATAAATTTATTTAAATGAATGATTCCCATCGAAGGAAAACTTTTAATTTAGACATTAAGCTTTTTATGAATACCTGTTTTCTATTTGTAAACCATAAAAGAGATAACCATTTTATAAAAAATAGTGTATTTGACAATGGAAATTATTCTAGGCCTAGATAAATATTTACCTTTCAAAGAGGAATGTTCATTTTTTTGATCTAAAATTAATGAAAAATGACTCCTTTTAGGCCTCCCTAAAAAATTGGTACACGAAGATAGGTAAAAGGAATGGACCCTATTTAATATCCTAATCATTCATGTGGTCAGTTTTTCTAGCAAATGGTATCCGTCTTCAATGGAACATAAATAATTTACACTAGTTTATAGAAAATATAGAAATAGATTCATAATTAATTAGATCTGACATAAGATTTTTTATATTTCATTTTACCAGTTGTAAAAATAAAATGATGTCATCTTCATATTGGAGATGAGAAGGAAATGAAAAAAATAATTGAGGAATGTTTAGGATTAAGATTACCATGATTCACTAAAAGATTGAGGGGCATACATAAATAATCATCATAAATTAAAAAGAGTATATCAAAAAGGGGTTCCCCATATTTTACGCTTTTAGTGTAATTAAGATAACCATAAGCAGATCCATTAACATTAATAGAGATGTGGTTAGATCTAAAAAGGGATTTAATTATATTGCAAACAAATTTCATTGAAACCAAAACATTTATGGACCCAATATATGGAAGTCCAATACATAGTATTAAAGTCCATTATATTTTAAATTTTAATTATAATTCTAAATCCTCTATTATATATTATTATGATAATGGTTCATATAGATGTCATGTTGTTGTTTATTCCACTACTACTATTTATTATTTCTTATACTGTATTAATTTTCGATATAGAGTATATTGTCACAAAACTATATCACCATTATACCATTTCATCAATGAGGAAGCCTTTGGTGTATAGGGAGGTGCAGTTGAGGCATTGTGGAAAACCAACTAAGGGAAATGTTCTATGTGGCTCATGGTTCATGGAGTTATAACTAGTTTTTTTGATAATTTTCCTTAACAAATGTCTCATAACCTCATAATTGTGTATAATATAACACGGGTTTCTATCCACTAAATATCTCAAATGGAATTCTCTTTTCATCCTTTATTGGCACAAAATTTATATTATATATTTTGGTCTATATTGCATAACTCAAAAAGGATAATGAATGATCTGCATGACTCATTATCGAACTCCACATGTCAACTGTGGTACAGTTCCTATTTTTGTAGATAGAATTCTCTATGTTGTATAAGGATGAGAGTGCTGATAAATAATATCAAATTACCATAAATAATCAATGATAACGTGATTAATATACACACCACCTTGATGAAGTCATAGTTTATTTATTTTCATGCCATATTGATCACCTAAATAAATCTCCAATTCTTTTAATTTCTAAATGAGTTCAAACTTAGACCACATTATATATACCTATACATATCTACTCAAGTAATTAATAAAGGTAATGAAATTATAATACCATAATATATCTTATAGTACAATGGGTTCTCAAACATTAGTGTTCACTAATACTATAATTTATAAGGAACTTTAATACAACCCACTAAAATCTGGGTTAATAATCATTCCATTTAATTTATTGAGACATCAATCATATGGATATTGTTTAAAATTATTTAAATATCCACATGGATAGAGATCTATCAATGTCTATTTTACATGAATAGGTTAGTGATTCCACAACTACATGGGATATGAGTCACCTAAAAAGGATTTTGTTTCAATCACTAATAATATGTGATTATTATCTAACAGATAATGACCCTTATTTAAATGTTTAATACCATAAAATATATCACAATTTTGAAATAAATATATTATATTTACTACATCGAAAACAAAAAAAGCATGTTTATGAATGATTTATAATTAATTGTTTTGGTAATAGTGAGTACATAGTAATAATATTTTAACACCAAGATCAATTAATATGTAAATGGAAGGTGTTAGTCTACTATAGTCCAATAGCAACTTATTATCCATTTTCATCTCAGTGATCCACCTATCCTTTGAAAATATTTCAAAATCTATATGGTTATAGAATTTAAATAAATATGTGATTACCACGAGATATATCTAATACCCAAATGGTAAATATGGAATGATTTAACTTGATAACAAATACACCATAAGTATGTTATAGTTTCACATTATTAGTTTAGTTTATCTTCCCAGTGATGAGAATTACACTTGTAAAATATACTAGGTATTTTCTAATCACTGCTCTCTTGATCTTACAATTCCTATAAAGTCGATTTTTGGGAGCCGTATAATTAGAGTGGGTCTTGGGGAACATTTCTTAGTTATTTAATTTGTTCATAATAAGTTCTGTATGTTAATCATGCCTCTTATACTTTTCTACATATTGAATAAAAAAGTGTTCTAATAGAGGATCCAAACTATTTCTCTTAATATAGTTACAATAAAACTAGATAACATAGTAGGTAGTGTCTATAAGATGGGATCGATGTGAAAATGATTAGGGTTAATTAATTCCATGATTTATAATAACTCTATGCAATTAGCCCTATTTACTACATGAGGACTAGGTGGCTCCAACTCTCAAATAATGCATGTCAATAGTGCATTGGAGGTCTTATATCTCTCTTGTTTCACCTTCTATTGATAAGGATCATAAAGGGGAGACATCATACTATATGGATCTAATTATTCATGTTACAAATAATGCTTACTAGAGAAAAATTATAGAATGAAACATTGTATATATATATATATCATCATACACTTGTTTTATGTAGATAAATTATTCCACCTCACCATCATAATCATCAGTTTCATTAGTAATAAAATTCCAAGAATGTATGATTTCAAGTCACGACATAGAATATTGAAAATTTTATTATAAAATACATATAAATTAGAGTCAGTGGTATGGATATCCTTATCTAATATAGATCACTTAGATATATTCAAATTCATATGGATTAAAATTTAAATAATAAACAAGTCCATACTTTTTGTTAGTTATCAACATTGATAAATTATATCATAAATGTAATTTTATTTATATCCCATAATTTTATTAATACCCAATATCCCTCACCATAGGATTTAGAATATCGTGTTTCATAGTATCCAATTAGATTGTATCAATATATCCCTTTTCAAAACATACAATATGTCTTGACCGTAATAAACCCAACTACAATATCCTTTAGCCGATGACTATAATATCACATTGGTATAAGATAAAATGGATCTCTTCTCGAAGGATCAGTCCGTTTATTATTCTTGGAAAACTAGATACATAACAAATTCCCATATAACAATGTAAATATAAAAAAATAGTATAAATATATTCTTATATCCTTGATATTATTCAAAATATCCTTCTTCATATCATGGGGTATAGAAAAAAATTATGAGGTCCATTGATTAATAAATGTTGTGTACTACATAAAAAATCATGAATCTATATAGAAAAATCATTATGTAATGTTAAATAATATAAAAAACATTCCATTTAATCAATTTAATAATCATGAAATTCATACATAAATAATAAAAAATTAAGTAATTTCATGGATAATAATAATATAATTATTGATGAAGTAAAATCTTATTATAAGATTCCATGATTTCATACATTATGATATATATACCTTTAATACCATTCACTATTAAAATTTAATCCATCCATAGGTATACATCAAAAAACATTTTAATTTGGCCTACTCATTCATCTCATGAGCTGATCAATGCATCGAGGGTCTATCCATAACTGGGACCCACAAGTCAATGCAATTCTAATTAATTCCTCGTATATTGAATGAACAATTTAATTATAAATAATTTCTTTAAAAAAATCCTAAATTGAGTAAATAATATGGTGTTATTAGGTTTTCCCTATTCAATAAAATAACATTCATAGTAAAAAGATTTATATAAAAAGGATATATGATTTATGTGATAATAATATATATGATAAATAATAACGATATTGAATGTATATTTAATGTCCAATAATAAAAAAAGAGTGATTTTTATTAATGGAATGTTAATTTCTAAAAATTAATCAAGGATGATAGCTGACCACCTGAAAATTACATTTTTTAGTAAAATCCTTTGTCTTAATGAATTTAAATTATCAATTTAAATTAATTATTCATAAATATTTTCCATTTTAAGATCATTAAAATGATATCGTAGAATCAAAAGGGTGTAAACCTATTTCGTGGTAACAAATTCCATTGACACCATATCTGTTACAAAAGAAAACATTCTGTTTCAATTTATATAAAAAAATGTTGAAAATGACCCTTTTCAGAAAACATTATAATGATAAATTTAAAAATATTTAAAAACATAAGGATAAATTATAATTTCCTTTAATATAATTTTATTAATTATAAGTACATCTTAAAATTTATGTTGTAAAACATGGACCTGGATGAAAAATATACACAATCATAAAGATAAATAAGATATGAAATTATTCTGAACACTCATATTGAATGAGTAGCTTGAATTGAATCATTACTCCCTAAAATTATATATATTTATTTATTTTAAAGACCTTTAATGGATACTATATACACCATATAAACATAAATATATTCATAACACCAAATATGTCTGAATGGAGGGGAAATTGAGATAAAATCCCTTACAAAGATCATTTCATTGAAATCAGAATTATTCAATGAAGAGATTATGTGGGACGAATGTAAATAAAAAAAATGTGAAAAATATATAAAACTATCAAATTTCATTTCAAACACAATTATAACATCATATAATAAATGGAGAATTGATATAACCTAATGAAATGAAATTGAATTACAAAATACCTTACCTAAGGCCCGACAAAGCATATATGTTCACTATCGTCCTGGGTAAAAAAAATATTTTAATTTTTAACTTTGTCAATAATTTTTTAGTGTTTATTTTTCTTTTAATTTTATTTATTACCATGTTATATTTAATTACATATTGAATTATGTCTCCATTATATATTTTGATGATATTTTCATCATATGTCAAAAATAACTTCAAAATGTTTACAATGGTAAAAGTATTCAATGTTTTATCATCATTAGAATAATAATAATGAAATATTTCAATTTTAATAAATTAATTCAAATTTAAAAAAACAATTCATATGAAAAATGAAATATGTTATAATCGTACGGGGGGAACCCTTTTATATCTATAAGTAAAGATTATATTTTAAAATGATCAAGATTGAAATATTGTAATTAATATTATTTATTTTAAAAAAGTTAATTATATCATTAATACAATATTATTTCTTTAAATCAACATATATATACTATCCAAGTGATTCAGTGGGTGGAAAAAAAATCACATTGCTTCATAGAGGATGTATTCCACACATATTCACAAATAATGTTGTCATATTTCAATGAATGGAATGGTATGAAAATATATAATATATTAATTATATATAATGAAAATATTTCATTAATATTTTATATATAAATTTAATCCATCATTATAACCATCCATGAGAAGTGGTGATGGAAAAGGAATTACATCGGTTCTTCAGGAAGTAGTCCATCATACACATGAATGATATTTTTTTTCTCATTGGATATAAGATTTTATTGATATAGGTTATTAAATTAAACTAATAACATTTATATGTTATGTATATAATATTTTTATTTCATCTTATTTTTATAAAATATTAATTAGATATAAGAATAAATAAAACAGAAATAATTTTTTAATAATTATACCTATTCTTCATAAAACCTCATTAGGTTTATACCTATAGTCTCCATAGGAAGATTTTATGAAAAAAGGGAATATGGATCATGGTAATGGATTTAATTATGGTATTGTTTTGGTATTTCTTTACAAATATGGCACCTTATTTTTTGATTGGGGAGTATTAGGGTTTTCCTTTATAAGTTGGGGGATAACACACATAGAATTCATAGAAAGAAAAAATATATATTTGTGTCTTACTCAAGGGAAATGGTTATAAATTGGAAAATTAATTAATAAAAAATTATATAAGGTCAAAACAGGTATATAAAATAGGAATTAGATAAGATAAATGGTCATTTTAACCATTATCTATGTAGTATAACCCACTGGTAAATGTATTTTACCCATAATTATAATAATACATTTCTTCTGTTTCATCTATTCATTGTGAAAATAAATTAAGATGTAATTATCACATAAAATTATTTATTCTTATTCAAAATATTAAACCCATTTTATCAAATTAAACTCAAATAATTTTAATAATTTAAATTATTGTTGAACCCACAAAATGTGTAAAAAATAAATTTTTCATTATAATGTATTTTCAACTATAAAAATATTATATTCAAAATACATGTATACAATAAATTACACAAAATATAATTGTATTATTAATGACCTAATTTATAAATAATAATTTTCAACCAATTTAAAATAAAATATTTCTTGGTACATTCATAAAATGAAAATTATTTTTTCTATTAAAATCAGTATTTTTCACTATTTATTGTAAAATCAAATATTTTAGAAAAATACCAAAAATAACGCTAACTTATTATAGATATTTGATATAAAAATCATTTTTGAAGGAAACAAATTTTCATTAAAATGAATTTATTAAATATTGAGAACATATATAATATGAATTAATTAGTACATTTTTATTATTTAAATTATTTATATATGTTTTATGATTTGGTTAATCTTATTTGTACACTCAAAATCTTCGAATACGTTTTAAAGGTCATATTTATATAATAATAATATTATTTTTTATTTAGTGTCAGTGATTCGTGTCGTATACTCTATCAAAAATAGTTCACTTAAAAGTTCAAAGTGTTATATTCTCATGAAATTCAATAAATTTTATAATCTAAATTTATAACATGTTCTGGCTAATATTGGTTTTGAAATTATAAATTTTCATTTTAAAAATCCCTAATAATTGGAAAAAGGTAATGAATTTTCCTCTTAAAAAGTGGGAAATAAAAACCAGAAGATCATTCGACATAACATAAAGATGGGTTCCAAACTTGTAGAAAATAATTGAGAAGTAAATATATGTACATGATGGAAAAAATTAATTTCCATGTACTAATAAAGAGAGATATATAACCAGGTTATTTAAAAGTCAATAACTATAGAACTAAAAATCTATGAAGACTGAAAACATCATCAATTCATAATATATGGTCATAAAAGGGTAAATGTATTATTTTAATATCATTCTTGTATAGTTAATGAGATCCTTTACTATATTGAAAAATAACTTAATGAAATATAATTACATAGCATGTAGAGTTTCATCCATTTGTTTTTTCTCCAAATTATGAGTATTCGAGATGAATTTCTCATGACTATATAACTAAAATTATCATTCAAAAGATAATTATATCCATAAAAAAGGAAACATCATTCCTTATTTCTATAAAAATTTAACAAAAATAATAATGGTCAGGATAAGCTATATAGTATAAAAATTTATCTCAAAAATAAAAATAATCACCTCCATAATTTAACTTGATCCATTCCAAAAATAGTTATCCTAAGTACTCCTCAAAAATATGTCTAACCAAATTGAAAATCCAAACCTCAAAAATATTTTTTCAAACACATAATCCAATAAAACATATAGTAGATCTTAATATCACAAATAAAACATGTGGATATTTTTATCATATATACTTTTAAAACCATAATAATAGCATGAATCACTATAAATCATCAATCAATGAATTACTACCAATAAAAATTAACGATATCTTTATTCCGTATAGAATAAAAAATATATCTCATAAATCCACAAAATGTAATAAACATTATCACTTTATCATCAAACCACAATCCAATTTCAATGTTACAAATATTATCCCATTTACATCATCAATGCCTATAATTTATTTTCCCCAAATAAAAAATATTATGACAATATCATAAAATATTTAAGCATTATATTTCCCCTCATCATGTATTCTATAAAAATATCACTTTATAAAAAAATGAATTCACTTGGTCCGCAATACTATTCAAATATTCTTTGAAATCCTTTAACAGAAACTACTAAATTATAATAACTATATGTTTCATTATTCTTATAAAGATATTATCATTGATAAAATAGTTCTAAAACAAAATTCTTGAATCCTGATACACAAACACTTCAATCATTATACTTCACTTGTAGTACTACTATATGTTTTTCCTTCTATAGTAAGCATCTATAATGGTACGTTACCTTGATTATTGGGAAATTGGTTTAACTAATTCCAATTCTATTTATATCTAAATAATTGCATCGAAGTGATTTATTTATTTTTCTTGAATTCAACATCATTAATACCCAATTATTTTCACATGAAACAAACAATATTTCACATTAAGAAAGTACGTGGGTGATCTATCAAAAAAAATAACAAGTTGGATGTTCCATCCTTTACTTGTTTTCCTTATACTCATTTTATTTTCCTTTGTTCTTAGTTTTCCTTTTCAACTATTAATTTCATTTTGAAATATATTAATTGAATATTTAATTCTCCATCTAGATGATACTTTATACCGTATCTTAATATAATAAATATTTATTAGTAAGAGGTGTCCTTAGATATCTAATATTAAACCCATAAAATAAACAACCAACACTAATATTTTGAATATGTTCATCATCCATAGAATTCCTTGATAATTTTTCAATTCTCCCCTCATACTCTACAAAACATTTGTTTCCTTCTCTGCAAGATTGAGATATTTATTTTCCATATCATCTTGTTTCTCATGAGGATAACATTTCGTAAAAAATATAACATTAAAATTTATCTAGTCCATGATTACTATTTCATCAAAGTATTTATTGTTCCCAAAAAATTACCACAATTGATCACCATATACATTATGATAACAAACATTCCTAATAATTATTTAACATTCATTACATCTCAAATCATGTAATATCATTTAAATGGACTTAATTTAATGTTCAACTACCAATGGATTAGTAGTTACATTAAAATATAGATGCTCCTATCACATGATAATATCCAACATAGGATAATCACATTATGTAAAAATTAATTTCTTTATTTGATAAATTTTATTCATCTCATCCTGAGTAATATGACCAAATATGGATATAATCAACTTAGTTATAGTGCCATATTTACTCTCTTTCTCATAAGGGAAATATAATAATTTTATATGATTACTGACTTCATTTGTTGTGTTATTTTCCATCACTAAATAATGTCACACAATATTTTATTTTTATTCATCATGTAGATTGAGGAATAAAATCATATTTCTAATGGTAAAAATTTCAATTACTATAACTGATTTTTTGTCTTATAGGTTATGTTAGTTTAAAATATAGATCCCATGGTTTATTCTAAATGTCCCATGATACTAACTATAACAATTAGAACTAAATTTAACTAGAGAACATTTCTACATTACTACATTTTCATAAGATAGAAATGATCACATCCTGAAGGATTGATCATTTTAGTCGTCTTGGAAAACAAGATACATATATGATAAAAAAAATAACATAAGATATATAAAATAAATAGTACATAAATATTCTTAAATATTTTAAATTATTCATTATATCGTTTTTCATATCTTGGGGAAAACAAAACAAATAAAGGATGAGCTCTAATTCCTAGTAAGATTTATGTACAAACTAAGCTATCAAGAAATCTATGTGTAAAATTGAATAACTCAAAACACATTAGATTTAATCAAAAACATGATAATAAAATGAATCCATAGATAATATCAAATGAAATCATATACAAGATAATAATAAATAAAATCATAATGACCGAAATTAATAAAATAGGATTTTTTTGATCTCAAATGTCAAGATATCAATACCGTCAAGACCTCTCACCAATACATTTTAATCCAAGGGTTGGTATACACCAAACACTGATTTAATTTGGCCAACATATTCATCACACGAGACGATTGATTCATCAAGGGGTTATATATAACCAATATACACATATAACTATATGTCTAATTCATTCCTCATATCTTGAATGATCCATTTAATTCACACACAATGTTCGTTATCAACAAATATTTTAATTGTGAAAAGAATATATATTTATTATGTTTTCCCTGTTTATTAAAAAATTCATAGTTAAAAAATATATAAAAATGGTATATATTGTATGAAATAAGCATATCCATGATAAATAATATTAATCATTTAGATAAATCTATTATCCAATGATCACAATGTAGTTAAATTTTCAAGGGAATGTAAATATCCATAAATTAATTAAGAGATGAGAGATAACTATTAGAAAAATATATTTTATAGTTAAATCAACTCATATTAAGAGTAAAAATGGATCATTTACAATAATGTTTCTTGAATAGTTTCCATATCAAAATAAATGAAATGTTATAGAAGAAACTAAATGGTGTAAAATGAATATGGTGGTGGTAATATCTATTAACAACGTATACTTTTAAATGAAAACATTCCCTTTTAATTTTGATAAAAAAGAGGAAAATAAACCTTTCTTGGAAATAATTTGAAGAATTAAATTCAAGACATTTAATCATTTTATGATTACATAAAATTTACTTTATAAGTCATTTTTTTGATGAAAATGACTCATAATTTTTATATGAATAATTTGGAAATGGATGAAAAATATACCGAGTCAAAAAATTAAATAAGATCATATTTTGTATTCCACAATACACATGAAATAGAAACTTCAATTAAATAATTAATCATCCAAAATTAATAAATATTGAGGTTAAATACCCAATAGTATAGAATATACACCATATATAATTAAATTGGTGCATTATACCCAATATTTCATAGTGGAGTTGAAATTAAAATGATGTCACATACAAAGATCATATCATTGAAATGTATATCACTTAATGATGAGATTATGTGTCACAAATAGAAATCCCCATAGTAAAATTGTACATAGATTAAAAAATTAAATTTCATTTTACACTAATTATTGACATAATTGAAACAACATAGAAGTGATGTAACATAATGAAATTAATTTGACTTAAGAAACCTCATAACTTATGTCTCACTCAGCATGTATGCAATCTATATTGTCGAATAATAAAATAATTTGAATTTTTTACTTTCTAAATATCCTTTCTATCATTTATTTTTCATTTTATTTTATTTATTATCTTGATAAATTTAATTACATAATATGTTTATTTTAAATAGAATATATTTATTATTTTCTTTTCATATGTACAAAAAAATCATTTGCTATTCAATGGAAAATTATTTCATTTTTCCATAATATCCAAAATAATCATGATGACATAATTATAATGTGTATATATAAATAAAAAATTTAAAGCTGATCAATAATGATATTTATAAAAAATGAACTATATTACAATTAGGTAGATGATATGTCGTACATATTCATGAGTAACAATTCAATTGTTCAATTATCATGATTGAATGATTGTAATAATATTTAATATTTATATAATTATAATTATATCACAAATAACATATTTTTTATTCAAATAATATTATATATACCAGTCGTTTGATCCCATTGCGAGAAACAAATCATATCGCTTTCGGGGGAGGTAGTCAACTCATACACATGGACAACGTTATTATTTTTTTATAAAATGAAATGTAAGAAAATATATGATTTATTTAAATTCAAAAACTATTAATATATCATTAATATTACACACACACACACATATATATATATATATATATTAAATCCATCATTATAGCCATCAATGATTGGCTGGATATAAAATGAATGCAATTATTTTATTAGGAGGTAGTCTACCATACACATGAACAATAGTTTTTTTCCCATTTGATGGAAAAGAGAAAAAATGCAGTCCATGCCATTAAAATAATAACATCATAGTATATGCAACATCTATGTTTTATTATTTTATCCTGAAATAAGAATATTTTAACTTTATTTTATAAAAAATAAATTAAATATTCATGGATATAAACTATATGGCTTCTTTGGAAAACAACTTTAGGATTATACATAAAGACTTCATTAGAAGGTTTTATAATCAAAATTGGGAACCTAGGTCATGGGTATGGAAGTTAGGATTTTTCAAGCATTTTAAAACATTTTTTAGTGATAGATATAACCTTATTCATGGCAGTGACATGATTCTTTTATTTTCCTGCATTCCCACTTTCCAAAGATTAGTGGCTTCCATAACATAAATCAGAAATGTTAGATCCATGATTGAAATAGGATAATTGTATATTATTTCCTCTTTACATGGATTCATCCTTCGAGATCGTCACCAATTCTAGATCTCCCTCATATATGTAAGTCTTGTTCATGAATATTTTTCCCGCTTCCTTCTCAATGTGAATTCTAGTAAAATATGCAGATTTTATCTCTATAGGGAAGCAAAGTTTGCTCTGGGGATGTTGTCACATTGGGCTCATCTAAGAATGTTTGGGCATATCGTAGGTTGGGAACAAATAATGTGTAACACCCCGAGATTCCATGATACGCTTCTCATTCAATAATGCAATAGCTTGCATTGTACGCAACTTCGAGTTATAACACACCGCAAAGTAGCCGTTATAAATAGTAATAACCACTTTTTAAATTTATAGAAATTTTATATTTCAAAATGGACTTCAGTTTTGTATTCCTAATATTGAAATTAGCCTATGTTGAATTTTTTGTAATTTTCTGAGAACTTCCAAATTTTTATGAATAGTGAAAAATACTTAAAACAACTTTTTTAATCAAAATAATTTATAGTGATAACATATACTATTGAGTGGTTTTAAAGTATAAATAGAATATATTTTTACCATTTTATCCAATGGTGTTCATTATAATTAATTTCACTTTCAAATTGGACATAAACAATTGTGAATCTTTGGATATAAATTGTTTCTTAAAAACACGCTATTTGTTGTGATAGCGGGAATTAATTATAAAATTAATTAATGATACTTATATGTTTGGAATTTAATAAAATAGACATAATTTTTGAATTCGGAATATCAATTATAGATTAGGGTGAAATTTTGGCACTGTTCTAAAAAACATCAATTTTTGATGAATAGTGAAACCACTAAGTGGTAGTTAAAAACTGATTTTACGTTTAAATGAAATATTACCACTTATGTGGTTTGATTTTAAAAAATCCGACATACATGGTTGTCATTTTGAAGTAAAATGTGGTTCAATGAGATTAAAATAATTTTGGGTGAATAGTAACTTTTAAGTTCTTAATCGCGATCAGAGGTAATTAGTGTATTTTAAGGTAAAAATAATGTTTTAATAATATGAGATGAGCTTGACACATGTCCTACCCTCATTGGATGTTCCATGGCCGACCAAGACAATCCATGGGTCAACTTGGGGACCCCATGGAGTTACTTTAGTTAGAAAATGACATAAATACCTTTTATTTAATGTTAAAGTAAAAAATGACACAAACATGAAATGTTTGATTAAAACAATTTTTACATGGAGTTATACAAGTCATATTCTTGACTATATATAGTCATTGGAAATCTAAAACGATTCCCTACCTCATAGTATTTGTTTTATAATTTATAGACATTAAATAAATTAAATTATTTATGACATCATGATGATGCAACGATGACCTCATTATTTAACGATTTAAATAAAATAAAAAGATAATGTGAAATCCAAGTCATACAATTGTCAAAAACCTATTGGATGAGTATATATCGGACCCTTATCACCTTATCCTCGTATTATATAAGTGTGGGACCTCTGAAATCCGAAACTCATTTTATAATAAAGTTACTTTTCCTTACTTTCCAAGAGTTCCCCTCCTCTTCTCTTATAAAAGCCCCACACCTCTACCACCTCATTCTCACGTTCAAACCATTTGGCTTGGCCAAACTCTGCCAAATACTCTCCCAACTTCCCCCTCTTACTCCTAGAAGCCTCACATTGGGCAGAAGGCTTCCCATGGAAGCCTTTGGCTCAAATCAAAAAGAGTTACCCGATTTTAAGGTAATGTCTTCACTAATGTTGTTTTGTTATATTTTTCTTCTCCATCCCCCTAAACACTTTTTATTCATTTCTTTTGTAAAAAAACCAGTATCCTCAATATCCTAGGTTGTTTTTATAAGATGTATTTGAGCTACACTTACACACACCTACATATAATGGTTAAAGAACATACTGTTTATGTGGATGGTGAATTTTTACCTCACGAAACGATGCATGTTCAACACTCATATAACACCTCTTATGGTGGCCATTATGATGACACTATTTTTATATATGATATATATTATGTTTTTGTTTTCCTTATGATTTTTTATTTTTCATTTATGGCTTACCATTATGGTTTCCATTATGGGTAAACGCGATATTTTCATTTTAGGAAGTGCAGACTACCGCCCCCTCAAAGTGATTTGAATCGTTAATACCATATGAGGGATGTATAAAGGATGGAGTCAATGGTATTATAAGCTATATTATACTGGAATTATATTATACATTTATATCATTATGATTTCCTTAAATACGAAATAGAAATGAAAGTAGAGTTCATGCGTACGTACAGCTTACCGTCTCCATGAACGGTGCATTTCATTTCTTACCTCTAAATGTTAAGTAATATTATGAATGAATGTATATACTGGATATATAATATATATGATATCTACAACATGAATATAATTCTGGATATAATGTATATTTCACCACATGAACAACTTGTAATTATAAGAAGTTTATTGTTGACTCAAGTCCCAAAGATCGACAAAACGACCGTTATTAACATAAATTATTACATAATGTTCATAACATTGTAATAAGTGATATAAAAAGGATAATGAAATTAAAAATGGTTCTTAATAAGGTAGATATTAACTCTAGTTTATTATTCAGGAGGTTAATGAACGGTTGAGTCAAGTCGGACACGAGGAAAGGGAACTTCTTAACCCAATTTCCATTCTTTGGGTTAATCTCCTACTTTCAAATTATGTCATGATATTATTATGTCCTATCTTGTATTGTTACTTTCTTTATGTTTACTTATAGTGAATGCACATAATAGATCTATTTTATTTTAAAAATGAATTTTTTAAGGACTTTGTCTCAATCTCCTTTCATTGAGGCATATTTGGTTTTATACACAACTTTCTTTTATACGGTGTATAATCCCCTTTGACTTTTACGTTTTTTCTAAAGAAATCTTTTTTATACGAAGTGTTTTACTAAAAGACAAAAAGGGAATGTTTTACTTTCCGTACTTATGCGGAAACAACGAATTCTCTGCCGCCGTGACCATTATTTGAGTTTTGGCTTCCTCTACAATCCATCACTTTTTTTAATGAAAAATAAATACAAAGCTTTAACTTGCATTTATTTTGGTATTGAAAATGTTTTTGAAAGCGTTTTTATTATATCAATGTGTTGTATTGACATCTTGTGATTGAAATGTGGAAATGTTATGTTTCCTTTACGCATGTTTTATGTGATACGATTATGTTATGGTTTATAATATGTTTAAACCTATTCATATGAGGAATGCATTGGACTTAATAAGTGACGGGTGGAGCCCGCTATAGCTCCTCGATGCATCGGCAGGTCTCATGAGACAAACTAGTGTCTTGGCACAAGGCCTTGACAAAATCTTATTTGTGGTCTTGGAACGAGGCCTTGGATACATGGTTATGATAGTCTGGAATTATGCATTCCTTTATTATGAAAGTGGTTATTGATATTGCATGTGATTATTCGACCAGTAGAATATCCATGTGAATAAGTAAATGGCATTATCTCATTTTACTTTTTCCATATTATGTTGAAGTTCATGTTTAAAAGGCTTTTGTTTTAGTTATACATTTTCTTAAATGTTAATGTTTATTTATGAAAGCTTCCGCAGTTTTGTTATCCTTACTGAGCATCTGAGCTCACCCCTTTCATTGTTTTAATATTTTGCAGGATGTGAAGAAGTATTTTATGAATGACCTGCAGGGAATTTCAGAAGAGGATATGAGTGTGTTCTATGGAGACTTTGTTATTGTAGTTTTCAATTTATGATGTAATGTAACGTTTATGAATGTATATAGTGTTTCCAACGCTACTAAACTAATTGGTCTTTTGAGACTTGATCTTTTGTGATCATGCCAATGTTACGAAGTAATGCACCGACTCTGGGTAGCCGGGGTCGGGGCGTTATAGTTGGTATCAAAGGCAGTTTAGTACTAACCTTGGAAGCTAGATTTAGATAAACTCTGATTAGAGCACATATCCCGAAGATAGACTTTGAGGATTAGTATAGATGAACTTCCTAGAATTTTGATATTATAGTGATTTGGTGAGTTTTCCGAGGAATACATCCCTGTCTGGATACGAGCAGGTAGAGGCGGCTCTATCACAGATGTACCTAGGGGTAAAACCCGAAAACAACGCTTTGAGCTAGACTCAAACGGGAACTGGTGCACGACAACGGGTCGTGCTGCACTCTTGGTTACGACACTCCCGGGGGATATGCTTAGAATAATTCTCGTTTTCTTTACAAACCACTCTGAATGGTTATGAGTATATACTTCCTCAAAGAAAACCTTTTTATGATTATGGATTATATCCATAAATAGTTCAATTTATGTTAGGTATTTTATAAGTATGGAATTATGTATTTTGAATCATAAACTAATCTAGTTTATGGAATTGTATAGAAATGGCACCTAGTAGAAGGAATGTGAACTCCATCAATACGTATGATCCAAAGAGTAATAAGGATCATATCTTTCATGGTTTTAAGGCAACATTTAGAAGGGAAATATTCTCCCATGTGTTATCAACATATGAATAAATAGTATCATGTGTTAATAAGATAAGTAGAGAATTCTCTGAGTCCTATGGATTTGACGGGATGAAAGAGAAGAAAAGGATGGAAGAGAGAATGATGGATAAAGGGACGATGGAAAAGAAGAATTTTCCAATATGTGATAACTGTGGGAAGAAAAACCTTGGAATTTTCCTGAAGGGAATGGGAGTTTGTTATAAGTGTGTGGAAAAAGGACACCAAGTGCGTGACAGCAAGGGTAAGAAAAAGGTTTCAAATGTACAATGCTTCATCTGCAAGTAGTGGGGACACTACGCAAACTAATGTTCAAATCATCAAAGTATTCCCCAAATGATGTTATTGGATAATAATCAAGTTTTGATACTACCACAGATGAGGAGGAATGATTAGAGTTCTTATGTTGTTATTAAAGAATTTTGTAATTTGGGTGTTGCATCAATGATGTACTGGTTATAATAATTATGGAGTATAAAAGGATTGTACTGCAGTACTATTTCATCTAGGACTCGAGATTGTTTGGAACCAAGAAAAGTGTCACGAACCGAATCTGGTCACCGCCAAAACCGGCACCAATCCCAGCCCGTGACATGACCCGAAGGGCGTTCCCGATCCCCACGGGCTGGCACAAGTGCCCGGGTATCATAAAATGAGAATTGGGAACGATTTACCCGAGTTTATAAACTTAAAACAACAAAAGAATCCAATAAAACGAATCTGAATTTTTCAAACCAAATAATCTTTTTCAAAAATTCAGAACTGAATTACATAATTTTAAACAATTTTTAAAGACCATTACAAAGGTACAAACCCATGAAAATACAGCCCAAGAACCTCCACATGTAAAGAGGCACCGCCCTCAAGCCATCTCCACAACACTCCATCACGATGGACCGCTAAAAACCCGAACCAAAGGCATAAAACCTGTACCCAAACCTGTGACATAAAATAAGCAAGTCTACTTACACCCAAAGGTGTAAGTAGGGTGTGAGCGAAAGCCCAGTAGGATACCACCTCTATGAGATTCCATGTGATAAACATTTCATGACAAAAAGCATTGCATGTTTTGTAAATAAGAAATGCTAGTTACAATTTTCAAAAGGATGAAATGATAAATGAAAACATTTTCGATGTGAGATAATTTTAAAGGAACAACAATTTTAAAATAAATAAAAAAGCTACTGAATTTTCCAGCCAACAATACCGTATACCGACGTTAAGTACAAAGGATCTAATTAGCACAAGTAATAGGAAATAACCCCTAGGCACTAGCTAGCTGTGGGTCCCAGGTACCTCGTATCTCGGTGAGAGTAACCACAAAAAATATCTGTTCTCATGCACGAGCCACTAGTAGGGATCATACCCATAACCTAGTGGTCCCCAATCATCATCATCATTTTTTAGTTAGAGTTTTAAGCGTCAATCTTGCTAAGTGAAACTGAGGCCAAACCCCACGGATTCACTAGCATACTAGTACACGTCCACCCACCTAGATACCTGGGTTTTCCCTCTGTGCTCAAACAAGTTCAACAATCCAAGAATTATTGTTTTCACATGAAAATATCAATTCCACATCACACATTAACCAAACAGCCCCATTTACATCACACAAGTCACACATTACACTATTCATTCAAATGCATTTTGAAATCAAACTCACACCAAAATTCCCTACAACACTTTTCACATTTCTTTAACACTTACACAAATACTTTAACTGATTTTATAAAACCATTACAAGATATTAATCTCAAAAAACAGCCCACGCACATGTCACATAATACCCTTCTCACCTTCACAATTCATTTTATCAATAAACTCACACGAAACATCCCACACCCGTGTTTCGCACACAAAACACAATTTAGTAAAATATTTCGGCAATTTATATAACATTCTAAAAATGTTTCACATCTCAAATCACCACTTTACCATTAAAAAACCCACATTAGGTGAACACACTCACCCAAATAGTACATATAAACCCTTTCCCAAATTTGTTTAACAAAATAAATCATTTGCAATTTTTATAAAACAAACCCAAGAGGTATAACCATTGTTTTCACTCTAAACCCATTTCAAACCCCTCATTCAAAACCAAAATCATAACAATAACAATCCAAAACATAATTTTCAGCCCTAAAACAATTATTAAAGCACCCCCAAATGTTATTAAAATACATCAAATAATACCACAAAGATACACATGAAAAACACACGTTTTCATAAATCTCCTTCAAAAAGTACAACACAGTTTTACAACTTAAACTCATTCAAAAAACCTGTTTTCAAGGCCCACATAATAATAAGGAATTAACAAAACAGAATTGGAAGCCCCTTTCAAGACTAATAAATCACTTTCATATGTTATAAACTAAATCCAAACATTACCCCAAGAGTCACACATGAAAAGTACCCAATTTCAAGCTAAAATACAACTAAAAATTAAATGTTTAACCAAATTCATCAAAAACAGTTTTCAAACCACACAAGACAGATTATAAACATACTAAATTAATAAAACAAGCAAGCCAACTCATCATAAAATGGTTACACATGGAATCACCTACCTTTTGAGTAGAAACCCTCAAAACATGGTGCGAAACCTTAAGCGCACCACCACCGCACCACAAGGAATATAAATCCAGACCTAGACCAACAAAAATTGACCCAAAAGATATCAAATCAGACCTTAGGATCTAAACCTAACTTCTGGACATGAGTAACTTCAAGAAATATGAAATAAAACTAAAAGAGGATGGAAGGAACCAAGAATGAATTCTCTTACTTGAAATATCTTGAAGAAATCGCCCCCAATCCACCTAACTATGAATCTCCAAGTATCCAAAACTGATATGGAGGTCCGAAGGAGTCATATTAGGTCATGTGGGGACTGAAATGGGGAAAAAATGATGAAAATTTAAGGAGTTATGAAAGATTTATTTTACCTCGTCAAATCTGGTCGATTTGAGAAATATTATGAGATATTGCCCTACTTCGCGGCTCTCCTGAGCTCCAAAATTGTGAAACCGATAATGGGGACAATCCTCGGGGTATTGGCTTTGAAAGGGAGGTGGAATAACGGGAAAACAGTAAAAAATGAATGAGATATGAAAATTTTAAAAAAACAATTAAAGCAGGAAATGGGCCTACGGGCAGGCCCATTACCTAAATCAAAAACCCAAATCCATCATGATTTTGGATTTATATGTGGTCCAAAGGGATGTGGTGGTTTTAATATATCAGGTTATTCCAATTGGGAAGTGGAATGGGTTTAAAATAGTAAAAATTGAAGGAGTTATAGAAGAAACAAAATTACTGTTTAAATCTGGAATTGGGCTCGTGGTTTGGCCCAAATTTTCAAAACCCACCATTTTCACCAAAATGAGTGGTAACCCCCCCAAAAAAAATCAGGAATGGAAATTAAATGAGTAATGAATTTAAAAAAAAGTCATGGGTGTGACAATTCTCCCCACCATAAAACTTTCCGCCCTCGGAAAGCCACATCACGGATAAAGAAAAAAACCAAACCCAACCGAAAGGCATAAATGGACTCATTTGCTAAGCTTCACCCCCAAAGGTCAAAACAACTCCAGTGGTCAATTAAGGAAGAAATACTTAACAACAAAAACATACACCTCATTACTGAAATTATCAAGCACATTCAAGATTTTTTTTCCTAAAATAATACTCCTCAAACACTATCTGAACAAGGCTCAAGAAATTTACCCAAACAAACAAGAACATCGAACAAGGTTACACTTACCTTGACATAACTAAACCATTGAGAAATCTCCAATCCCAACATTTACTCAAGGAAGATGTATGTGGTTATATAGCTTTGAACGAGACTGCCCACATCCAATCCAAGACCAAGTACAAAAGTGAGTTACTGGTACAAGGATACACAAATGGGCTCCCCAACCATAAGAGACAACTTATTTTTTTTCCGAGAAGAATCAAGACACTAACAGGGGAGCCCCCAACAAACTCCCCAGTACAAGTGGTAGAATCCCATTAGGAATTTTCAAAATAATATACATGAGACTCATAGTGGTTCTCCCCACCATAAGAACCATCCATCTTAACTGACCAATATGGGCCGGCATAGAAAAACCCCAAAACATAAATAGTTGGGACGACAACACGGTTTGCCCGCACAGTTTGGGAAACTATGTGCTAACCATGTGGATCCTTATACCTACATGGTTTTCTAGGGAACGGTTACTAATAAATGTTCACTCAACATGTCTAGACAAATCCAAAACCTTTCCCCAAACCCAAAGGAAACCAAAGGGTAAAAGAAAGTCATTGGGAGATAACATGGGGATGAGGCCCGCCACCTCTTTCCACCGAACGTGAACAAATGAAGAAAGATGACAACAACAAATGTTTACACTATTCTCTTCTCTCATACTAAGAACATTTATTTGTTCAAGGTTAAAAATTGCCATGGGATTTCCTCTGACTACGTGCCAGCTTCTCTCCGGGACCTATGGTTGGAGCTGGAATGATTGAAGCATCTTCAGCCTCGTAGTTAGGATTTGGAAACCCCCAAATAGAATTTCTTCTTCTGATGCTAAAAACAACTACACGCAATCTGAGATGGGTTCACCCAGACATAACACACTCCAGAACTCACTTTACCCTAACTTTTAAATTCACTAAAATAAGGTTTTAGAGGATGCACTCACATCACACCCTACTTCTTCTGGTGAGAAACAACAGAAATAAAGGACATATATAAACACATTCCTCTAAAATAGAGGATGTCGAGATCTCCCAACAGAAAAAACAGTTTTGAAAAAAAAAATAGACTCACATAATATTGTACAACTTCAACTTTGATGAATTAGGTAGCTTAAGAAACTAAGGTCTCTTTCAACCATCCACGAGCACTCTTACGCAACAAGAGGATCCAAAAAAACCAAGAAAGTAAATGGTGTAGACTCATTCCACAAATCTCAAGAAAATATTCCTTACATTGATCAACTGGAGGATTTTTCTAATGGTGAAACAATCCGCATTGCACTTCAGTTGAGCACCAAATCTTAATGGGGTGTACCTTATCCAAAGAGAGAACCCAAGGACCCAACCAAGCTGGTCTATTGGTAAAAACATACCACAAAATAGATCCAAACTCGTTAATGGAACCATCTTAATGGTATCCCGAAACATATATCATAGGAGACTACTAACCGGACCCTTTTACCTACCTTTCCGACCAAACACAAACCCCAAAAAAACAGTTTGAACAGGAGGGGTTCTTGGACTCAAAACATCCCACAACATCAACATTTTCAAAAACCCATAATAAAAACCATCCCAAACT
Organism: Viscum album; assembly: GCA_963277665.1. Taxonomy (NCBI): domain Eukaryota; kingdom Viridiplantae; phylum Streptophyta; class Magnoliopsida; order Santalales; family Viscaceae; genus Viscum; species Viscum album. The sequence continues at coordinate 2,001,426,702 of OY728145.1, forward strand.
ATTCATCAAGAAAACATGTTTTTCTTGAAAAACATTTCTGAAAAAAAAAACGGTTCAGCGGTGAGCGTATCCACCAATGGTACCCCATGGGCCTCACACATGCATGTTTTTGTGCCACACCAGGCACCCTCCTCATATCCGTCCTGGCACTCATCCAGTCATGCCATCAACCATATATCATCCCATATAACCCCATGCATGTGGTCACTCATGGAAATAACAAAGGTCAATGCACTGATTCTTTCCACATTTCAAAACCAAAACGGTCAACCAACACATCATTACTTTCAAAACCGCTAACCAGGAGGTCGATCCCAAATTACCGCATAAAAAAAACTTTTCAGAAAGGCACAATCATTCCAATGAAAACTCACATTCAAGTTATTTACATCAATTTCAAAACATCTCATCCCATAAAAAAACATTTTAATAGTTTAGAAAACTTTAATGGGAACACTTTTTCAAAACCAACTTCAATATAGTTTCTGCTTTCAAAAGAGGTGTAAGAATACAATTTTCCATTTCAAAATAATTCTTAATATACAGTTCCACCATTTCATAAATCAAAACATTTCATATTTATTTGAAAATAATTTCACGAAAACATTACACTTCCTAAAACCAAGTCACTTTAAAACCAAAGTTCCAAGATTTCAAAACTAAAGAACACCAGACAATGCGAGAGGAAACTAGTTTCAGTGGGTGACTTGGAAATATGGTTGGCGGCCATATTCCAATCACTTCACTGTCACAGAGAGTGTTCTAGGGAATATCCCAGGCTCTACTTGGCTTGTCAGACCCTGCGAGCTCATTGAGACCATTAACCCAACTCTCTTTTCATTTCCCATAATCATCATCAAACCAAGAAAACCAAAAGACCTGGACTAATCCCAACTTCTCCTGGTGACTTGAATCCTGAAATGAGGTGTGGTGATCAAGCACACTACCCATAACTAGAATTCCATGTCCCAACAATCATAACTCTAGACTATCCTGACTATTTCCCAAATAACATGACTCCAATGGAGCGAACCTCCTCTGATACCATTTTGTCACGAACCGAATCTGGTCACCGCCAAAACCGGCACCAAACCCAGCCCGTGACATGACCCGAAGGGCGTTCCCGATCCCCACGGGCTGCCACAAGTGCCCGGGTATCATAAAATGAGAATTGGGAACGATTTACCCGAGTTTATAAACTTAAAACAACAAAAGAATCCAATAAAACGAATCTGGATTTTTCAAACCAAATAATCTTTTTCAAAAATTCAGAACTGAATTACATAATTTTAAACAATTTTTAAAGACCATTACAAAGGTACAAACCCATGAAAATACAGCCCAAGAACCTCCACATGTAAAGAGGAACTGCCCTCAAGCCATCTCCACAACACTCCATCACGATGGACCGCTAAAAACCCGAACCAAAGGCATAAAACCTGTACCCAAACCTGTGACATAAAATAAACAAGTCTACTTACACCCAAAGGTGTAAGTAGGGTGTGAGCGAAAGCCCAGTAGGATACCACCTCTATGAGATTCCATGTGATAAACATTTCATGACAAAAAGCATTGCATGTTTTGTAAATAAGAAATGCTAGTTACAATTTTCAAAAGGATGAAATGATAAATGAAAACAGTTTCCATGTGCGATAATTTTAAAGGAACAACAATTTTAAAATAAATAACAAAGCTACTGAATATTCCATCCAACAATACCGTATACCGACGGTAAGTACAAAGGATCTAATGAGCACAAGTAATAGGAAATAACCCCTAGGCACTAGCTAGCTGTGGGTCCCAGGTACCTCGTATCTCGGTGAGAGTAACCAGAAAAAATATCTGTTCTCGTGCACGATCCACTAGTAGGGATCATACCCATAACCTAGTGGTCCCCAATAATCATCATCATTGTTTAGTTAGAGTTGTAAGCGTCAATCTTGCTAAGTGAAACTGAGGCCAAACCCCACGGATTCACTAGCATACTAGTACATGTCCACCCACCTAGATACCCGGGGTTTCCCTTTGTGCTCAAACAAGTTCAACAATCCAAGAATTATTGTTTTCACATGAAAATATCAATTCCACATCACACATTAACCAAACAGCCCCATGTACATCACACAAGTCACAAATTCCACTATTCATTCAAATGCATTTTGAAATCAAACTCACACCAAAATTCCCTACAACACTTTTCACATTTATTTAACACTTACAGAAATACTTTAAATGATTTTATAAAATCATTACAAGATATTAAACTCAAAAAACAGCCCACGCACATGTCACATAATACCCTTCTCACCTTCACAATTCATTTTATCAATAAACTCACACGAAACATCCCACACCCGTGTTTCGCACACAAAACAAAATTTAGTAAAATATTTCGGCAATTTATAAAACATTCTAAAAATGTTTGACATCTCAAATCACCACTTTACCATTAAAAAATACACATTAGGTTAACACACTCACCCAAATAGTACATATAAACCCTTTCCCAACTTTGTTTAACAAAATAAAACATTTGAAATTTTTATAAAACAAACCCAAGAGGTATGACCATTGTTTGCACTCTAAACCCATTTCAAACCCCTCATTAAAAACCAAAATCATAACAATAAAAATACAAAACAGAATTTTCAGCCCTAAAACAATTATTAAAGCACCCCCAAATGTTATAAAAATACATCAAATAATACCACAAAGATACACATGAAAAACACACGTTTTCATAAATCTCCTTCAAAAAGTACAACATAGTTTTACAACTTAAACTCATTCAAAAAACCTGTTTTCAAGGCCCACATGATAATAAGGAATTAACAAAACATAATTGGCAGCCCCTTTCATGACTAATAAATCACTTTCATATGTTATAAACTAAATCCAAGCATTATCCCAAGATTCACACATGAAAAGTACCCAATTTCAAGCTAAAATACAACTAAAAATTAAATGTTTAACCAAATTCATCAAAAACAGTTTTCAAACCACACAAGACAGATTATAAACAGACTAAATTAATAAAACAAGCAAGCTAACTCATCATAAAATGGTTACAAATGGAATCACCTACCTTTTGAGTCGAAACCCTCAAAACATGGTGTGAAACCTTAAGCGCACCACCGCCGCACCACAAGGAATATAAATCCAGACCTAGACCAACAAAAATTGACCCAAAAGATAGAAAATCAGACCTTAGGATCGAAACCTAACTTATGGACATGAGTAACTTCAAGAAATATGAAATAAAACTAAAAGAGGATGGAAGGAACCAAGAAGGAATTCCCTTACTTGAAATATCTTGAAGAAATAGGCACCAATCCACCTAACTATGAATCTCCAAGTATCCAAAACTGATATGGAGGTCCTAAGGAGTCATATTAGGTCATGTGGGGACTGAAATGGGGAAAAATGATGAAAATTTAAGGAGTTATGAAAGATTCATTTTACCTCGTCAAATCTGATCGATTTGAGAAAGAGTATGAGATATTTCCCTACTTCGCGGCTCTCCTGAGCTCCAAAATTGCGAAACCGATGATGGGGACAATCCTCTGGGTATTGGCTTTGAGAGGGAGGTGGAATCACGGGAAAACAGTAAAAAATGAATGAGATATGAAAATTTTAAAAAACAAATTTAAAGCAGTAAATGGGCCTACGGGCATGCCCATTACCTAAATCAAAAACCCAAATCCATCATGATTTTGGATTTATATGTGGTCCAAAGGGATGTGGTGGTTTTAATATATCAGGTTATTCCAATTGGGAAGTGTAATGGGTTTAAAATAGTAAAAATTGAAGGAGTTATTGAAGAAACAAAATTAGTGTTTAAAACTGGAATTGGGCTCGCGGTTTGGCCCAAATTTTCAAAACCCACCATTTTCACCAAAATGAGTGGTAAACCCCCCCAAAAAATCAGGAATGGAAATTAAATGAGTAATGAATTTAAAAAAAAGTCATGGGTGTGACAAAATGTGACTCCACAGTAGGTTAAATTTTTGGAAAATATATGGTTGAGAGAAAGATAAACCATAATATGGTTCTGATACCGAGATAGTGATTTTGGAATAAGACATTATTGATTCGGATAAATTATGTTGGATATTCTTAACATCCTTTAAACTGATTAATGATTTGTATACATTTTTGGATAGAATGAGTATATCTAGTTTTCTATAAGGAATAATGGATCATGAATGTAATCAATAAGGATTTATTGTAATACAGTATGTTGTAGTGTTTTAAAAGAATACATGATGAAGGTGTTCACATGTTGTTACGCAGAAAAAAAGGAGCTTCATTATGTTTACCTTCCTCATAAAATCTGGACTGTTAGTTGGACAGAAGTATTTGGATAACTATAAAGGTTGGAATGGATTATATTTTACATTGGATACTATTGTTACTGTTATTTTTGGATATTTATAAAAAGGTCAACACGCAGACTGAGTGACAACCCATCGCGTCGGACAAAGCTGTGGGAATCGAACCCACAACCATACTGCGATTGGGATTAATCGCCTACCACTGGACTAGGTGAAGTCCCCGGTTTTTAAAAAATAGTTTTTCTAATATAAATGGTATATGTGAAAATTTGGAACCTTATACAATTAGGATAAGTATAATATTTTTGAGTTCTATTATCTTTTTGTGTGAAAGATGAGTTGAAGGTTGAAACTCTAATTGTCAATAATAAATATATATACAACTATCTCTTATTAAATGAATAAATTAATTCTTAAACATTTGTAAAGGGATATTAAAACAAAAAATGTGTTATCCTAATACCTTATGTCTTGTCGAACTGATGATATTTTAAATCAACATAGATTGAAGGCTTTGAAGCCCTCAATTTGACAATTGATTGTGATTGATGACCTCAATCACTCCCTATAAATATTTACGTTTTTCCTCCAATTATATGTCTTTAATTTCCACCAATGTTCTCCTTATCGAGATCATAATTTGGTGGTGACTTTCTTATTTCCATTTCCCTCTTATTAAGACTAAATTTTATTAACCTTATTTCTGATGTGGGTTATCCACAAAGGTACTTTCTATTTTCAACCTTTTATTTTCCAATAAATATTTCAAATTTCAAGGACACAATTTATTGAAGGAGGGGAGAATGTAACACCCCGAGCTTCCATGATACACTTCTCATTTAATAATGCAATAGCTTGTATTGTACGCAACTTCGAGTTCTAAAACACCGCAACTAATCAAAGTAGCAGTTATGAATAGTAATAACCAATTTTTAAATTTATAGAAATTTTATATTTCAAAATGGACTTCATTTTTGTATTCCTAATATTGAAATTATCCTATGTTGATTTTTTTGTAATTTTCTGAGAACTTCCAAATTTTTATGAACAGTGAAAAATACTTAAAACAAATTTTTTAATCAAAATAATTTATAGTGATATGTTATACTATAGAGTGGTTTTAAAGTATAATTAGAATATATTTTTACCATTTTATCCAATGGTGTTCATTAGAATTAATTTCACTTTGAAATTGGACATAAACAATTGACAATCTTTTGATATAAATTGTTTCGTAAAAACACGCTATTTGTTGTGACAGCGGGAATTAATTATAAAATTATTTAATGCAACTTATATGTTTGTAATTTCATAAAATAGACATCATTTTTGAATTCGGAATATCAATTATAGCTTAGGGTAAAATTTTGGCATTGTTCTGAAAAACTTCAATTTTTGATGAATAGTGAAACCACTAAGTGGTAGTTAAAAACTGATTTTTCGTTTAAATGAAATATTACCACTTCTGTGGTTTGATTTTCAAAAATCCGACATACATGGTTGTCATTAAGAAGTAAAATGTGATTCAATGAGATTAAAATAATTTTTGGTGAATAGTAACTTTTAAGTTCTTAATCGCGATTAGAGGTAATTAGTGTAGTTTAAGGTAAAAATAATGTTTTAATAATATTAGATGATCTTGACACATGTCCTACCCTCATTGTATGTGCCATGGCCGACCAAGACAATCCATGGGTCAACATGGGGACCCCATGTAGCCACTTTAGTTAGAAAATGACCTAAATAACTTTTATTTAATGTTAAAGTAAAAAATGACACAAACATGAAATATTATACTAAAAAAAATTATACATGGAATTATACAGGTCATAGTATTGACTATAAATATTAATTGGAAAGCTAAAAATATTTCCTACCTCATAGTATTTGTTTTATAATTTTTAGACATTAAATAAATTAAATTATTTATGACATCATGATGATGCAACGATGACCTCATTATTTAACGATTTAAATAAAATAAAAAGATAATGTGAAATCCAAGGCTTACACTAGTCAAAAATATATTGGATGAGTATATATCGAACCCTTATCACCTTAGCCTCGAATTATATAAGTGTGGGACTTCTGAAATCCGAAACTCATTTTATAATAAAGTGACTTTTCCTTACTCTCCAAGAGTGCCCCTTCTCTCCTCTTACAAAAGGCCCCCACCTCTACCACCTCATTCACACTTTCAAACCATTTGGCTCGGCCACACTCTGCCCAAATACTCTCCCAACTTCCCTCTATTACTCCTAGAAGCCTCACATTGGGCAGAACTCTTCCCAAGGAAGCCTTTTTCTCAATTCAAAAAGAGTTTCCTGATTTTAAGATAATGTCTTCTCTAATGTTGTTTTGTTTTATTTGTATTCTCCATCCCCCTAAAAAAAATTTATTCATTTATTTTATAACAACACCAGTATCCTCAATATACTAGTATGTTTTTATAAGAAGGATTCGAGATACACTTACACACACCTACATCTAATGGTTAAAGAACATACTGTTTCTGTGGATGGCGATTGTTTGCCTCACGAAACGATGATGGTTCAACACTAATATAACACCTTTAATGGTGGACATTATGATGAAACTACTTTTATATATGATATATATTATGTTTTGTTTTCTTATGATTTTTTATTTTTCATTTATGGCATACCTTTATGGTTTCCATTATGGGTAAACACGATATTTTTATTTTAGAAAGTGCGGACTACCGCCCCCTCAAAGTTATTTGAATCGTTAATACCGTATGTGGGATGTATAAAGGATGGAGTAAATGGTATTATATGCTATATTATACTGGAATTATATTATACTATTATATCATTATGATTTCATTCAATACAAAATAGAAATGAAAGTAGAGTACATGCGTACGTATGGCTTACCGTCTCCATGAACGATGTATTTCATTTCTTACCTCTAAATGTTAAGTAATATTATTAATGAATGTATATACTGGATAAATATGATATATATTATATCTAAATCATTAATATAATTCTGGATATAATGGATATTTCACCACATGAACAACTTGTAATTATAAGATGTTTATTGTTGACTCAAGTCCCAAAGATCGACAAAACGACCGTTATTAACTTAAATAATTACATAATGTTCATAACATTGTAATAAGTGATATAAAAAGGATAATGAAATTAAAAATGGTTCTTAATAAGGTAGATATTAAATCTATTTTATTATTCAGGAGGTTAAAGAATGGTTGAGTCAAGTCGGACTCGAGGTAAGGGAACTTCTTAACCCAATTTCCATTCTTTGGGTTAATCTCCTAATTTCAAATTATGTCATGATATTATTACGTCCTATCATGTATTTGTACTTTCTTTATGTGTACTTATAGTGAATACACATAATAGATCTATTTTATTTTAAAAATGATTTTTTTAAGGACTTTGTCTCAATCTCCTTTCATTGAGGCATATTTGGTTTTATACACAACTTTCTTTTATACGGTGTATAAACCCCTTTGACATTTACGTTTTTTCAAAAGGAATATTTTATATACGAATCGTTTTACTAAACGACAAAAAGGGAATTTTTTCCATTCCGTACTTATGCGGCGACAACGACTTCTCTGCCGCCGTGACCATTATTTGAGTTTCGGCTTCCTCTATAAGCCATCACTTTTTTTTTAATGAAAAATAAATACAAAGCTATAACTTGAATTTATTTTGGTATTGAAATTGGTTTTGAAAGCGTTTTTATTATATCAATGTGTTGTATTGAAATCTTTTGATTGAAATGTGGAAATGTTATGTTTCCTTTACGCATGTTTTATGTGGTACGATTATGTTATGGGTTATTATATGTTTAAACCTATTCATATGAGGAATGAATTGGACTTAATATGTGACGGGTGGAGCCCGCTATAGCTCCTCGATGCATCGGCAGGTCTCATGAGACAAACTAGTGTCCTGGCATGAGGCCTTGACAAAATCTTATTTGTGGTCTTGGCACAAGGCCTTGGCTACGTGGTTATGATAGTCTGTCATTATGCATTCCATCATTATGAAAGTGTTTATTGATATTGCTTGTAATTATTCGACCATTAGAATATCCATGTGAATAAGTAAATGGCATTATCTCATTTTACTTTTCCCATATTATATTGAAGTTCATGTTTAAAAGGCTTTTGTTTTAGTTATACATTGCCTTAAATGTTAATGTTTATTTATGAAAGCTTCCACAATATTGTTATCCTTACTGAGCATCTGAGCTCACCCCTTTCAATGTTTTAATATTTTCTAGGATGTGAAGAAGTATTTTATGAATGACCTACACGGATTTTCAGAAGAGGATATGAGTGTGGTCTATGGAGACTTTTTTATTGTAGTTTTCACTTCATGATGTAATGTAACGTTTATGAATGTATCTAGTTTTTCCAAGGCTACTAAACTAATCGGTCTTTCGAGACTTCATCTTTTGTGATCATGCCAATGTTACGAAGTAATTCACCGACTCCGGGTTGCCGGGGTCGAGGCATTACATAATGTCTTCCTATTTTGGAGGGAATGTCATTTTTGAAGCATCATTGTTGTAGAATTAGGGGCATCTTATCTTGGTAATGAGGTAATGCACACCAGGTGTATATGTATTCTAAGGTTTTTAACCTCATGAATCCCAAATTTTTGGAATGGTATATGGTTACTAGATCAGGTAACATGTTTAACACCTATTGTTGATATATCAGGTTACTTGATTTTGATATTGTGGAGATGGATCAGGTCATACTTTTCGTCTCTTGAGAGGATAGATGGTAGAGTGTGTCCCCATTGGTGATGATTTCACACATGGATAGAAGAGTGTTTTAACCCCATGATAGATAATTTCAGAGTAGGACTGATGGAGTTTGTTCCCAAAAGTTTGATAATTTCATAGATGGATGTTTTTGGGATTGAACATAAGGGAGATGTCATACGTACCTTGTTTAAGTGAAAGGTATCAAAGCCCACATAATTAAAATTTGTGTTTTAAGGTCATGTGATGGGACTAGTCCATATAGTTTGACATCATGCGGTAGGGACTATAATGTCATAAAAGGTGAATCAAGGAGGGATGTGGTGGGGATGACATGTAGAAGCTTTCAAAATGGGATTCGTATCCACTGGTGGGTAAAGATTGTAACCCCACACATTCCATAAATGGGGAATCCTGGGTTTACTACATAGGATACAACTATTTTTTAACATCACATGCTAAGAATTTTTTCATTCATTTTTACATCATATGACTATGATATAGACGTATGTTATTTTACGTCATCTATCTAGGATATGTATGGGGTCACACCTTGGGGGACACATTGTTAATAAGTGGGTAAGATTATTTATAAGGAAAATCTACCAATATATCTAAGTTGTAACCCTCAGTAATTCCACCATTAAGGCTTAAGTTTCCACTAGTCATGCACCTTTGGGAGGGACATGGCATAGACACTTCCATGGTGGAGTGGAAATAAAGAGGCTCGATGTTTGTGTACATATGCATATGATAATTAGAAATTATGGCACCGATTCTTATGAGAAGTAGGTTGGATGAAGGACCATGACTCACCTAGAGAGAAGTGGGAAGACATAAGGGAAGGTGTCACCAATTAGATGTGGACTCATGGTGTGGCAGAACCAATTTTTATTTGGAATGGGGGCCCTAGGCACTCAACGTTCACAAAACGGTGTGGGATAAACGGAGGAAGCAGGGGAAATCATTGAGTTTGGGTATCATGATGTTTGGGGATTCATGAATTTTTTGAGGTTCACAAAGGATAAGGATCTTATAGAGGTCAAGGGTCTCAGGGATGATAATGTTTCAAGAAACATGGTGGCCCAACTTCTAAGTAATGTCCTGGTCCCCATGAGGATGGTTTCATGGAAGTTGGTCATATCCTGAGACCCCAAAATCCTCAATGGTATTTATTATATTTTAAGTGGAAATTTACTCTATAAAAGGCATCTCCACCATGAGTTGAGTTTCTCAAAACCACATGGGTGGTGGTTTCATAGAATATGGATTCCTTTGGAGGTCCAACTCTTCTTTCGATCATGAATATTCCATGTATAATGACGTATAATATTTTGTTTGAAGTAGAATGCTCACTTCCCCTAAAAATTAAGACATAGGGGGTGATTGCTTTCCCACAGAGGTGGGGTTTTTGGTTTCATGAAGGATGTAGGCCTTCAAAAAATTGTATGAGCTTTGTGAATAGGTGGGGTTCTATGAACCCAAGATAAATTTTGCAGAGTTTATAATCAGAATTATGTGTGTTTTGAGTACTTATTGAAATGTGATCTCCAAAAATTGGTCACATGCTACATAGAGTTTAACATCAACACATAACATGGATGTGAATTTTTCTAGCCGTATTCATTCATTATGGTGTCATCCAATGCATATATTGTCCCTTTTGGTGAATTTTTTGGTTATGTTTTACTTAATTAACATTGAACCCATCATGACATTATTAACCACTCCAGCAACCTGCAAATTTTGGAATCAACTAATTATCCCTCACAAAAATAGGATATTTTGGGGATATCGTTCTTAGATTTTGAGGGATATTTACAAATAATTGGAAATGAAAAAAACAATCTATCAAACTATATCTAACCATAAGCTTAAAAACAAGGATGGGGTCCCTAAGAGACCACAAAATTTGCAAGATATATAAGAGTGTTCTCTATTTTGTTCAAACTAATGTCCTTCTAGATATTTTAATTATCTCGATCCTCACTTCTCTTAAAACATGCTTGTTCTCAGAACCATTTTACCATGAAAATTCTCTTCTTAATGTACCACCTTGAATAGATAATCGAAAACCCAACCTTTTTGATCCTACCATTACAAACTGGCCTAAAAACCCATTTAATACATGGAAAAATTAACAACAAAAGGTGAAAATTATTCTCAAATTATTGAGATAAGATGTTTTGGAACTATATTATTAGAGAGAGAATCTTAATTTCACTGGAAATGAGACACTAAGTACACTGATGATGGAGGCCCAGAAAGAATACCCACTCTACAAGTGGCTGCCACTGTATGGGGTTGGGGTGAGGATTGATGTGTTTTTTTTTTCAGAAATGATCATGATGATCTTACGTACTCATTCAAGAGAACACCTGGATAGTACTAATGGAATTGGCTTGTTGGGGCTATATCCTAAAGGATTATTCATCTTTCACTACACACACCCTATAAAATCATCTAAATGTTGTCAAAGGGTGAATTGGAGATAGAGTCATCCCCTGTCATCTTGATATTGTTACCAGGATAGGCTTAGTTAACCCTCTTTGGGGTTGGATAGAAGGATGTGACATTTATTAGGGTAGAAACATCATGGATGAGTGGGTTAGGGTATATTGGGAGTGGTAGTTGTGTCGTGTCTGTGAGGAGGTGTTGAAAAAGGATGGGTTTTATGTCGGTAGATGTTTTTTATAGTTCCATTTCTACTACCACATCGATATCATGTCATGGTTGTTAAGAATGAGGTATCAAAGAACCATTTCATTTCATCACCACTACGTGGAGGTTGTCATCAACTTTTGGGATCTTCAACAAATTACTGGGATCCCAATAGATGGAGGTATGTAGGATGAATTCTTCCCCACATAGAATGTATGGGGGGACTACGAGTGGATTCCAACCAAATTTAGGGAACTACTAAAATTAGTGCAGGGAATTTGTGGACAAAAATTGGGGATGAAAGACATCCCATTTATGTAGTGTTTTATGAATAATTGGAATGAATCACTGAACAAGTTAACCAGGAGGTCCTGTCAATGCACTGGGGAATTTTATCACTACAAGGAACATGAATACTATATGATTATGAAGGTAAGACATTAGAATATGTGGGTATATATTCTGAATTATGATGCTCATGTGGTTAGGATGGATATATTTAATGATGTTTCGATCTATTGATAGATACACTTGGCGAGGGATGTACACATGGGGTGCGACCGAGCACCTTCATCATTTAATTTTTTATAATTTCCCTTAAATTTCACACATGGATATTATATCTGAGTAGATGAATATTCATGTTACAAAAAATACATATTATAATCAATTTGGTTTACTATCTTTGGATACATTGAAACATATAAAACTAGTATATAATAAATCTATAACTTCTCTTATTTATTCCTTCATAACAAGAAATATTTTTTACATATAATAGTTAAATCCTTTTTCATTTATTAGGGAAAATAACCATAATAAAATGGTGATCTCAGATGATCAGTATGTTTAGGAAAATGAGATATCTATAATAACAAAAGAATAAGGGAATAAGAAAATTATTATTTCATTTTAAAGTTATACCCTGCAAGTTAAAGAAAATAATTTTGAGTCATAGAATTTTTTTAGAAACATAGAGAATTTGATAGTCACCTAACCAACCCATTCTATAATTTATTGAAATAATAATGATTAAAAGAGAGTTAATGAGGTGAAATGTTATTTCAACAGAAAATAATATAACGAATAACATGAAAACACTAAATTTCTAGGATAAAAAATACTATAAATATAGTAGTAAAAGGAAAGAACATATCATGAATCTACAACACAAAGCCGATGAGAAGCATCAAACCTCATCATCCCATTGATGTACAGAAAAGGAATAAATTGGGAGAGTGGGACATGGAGCACATGATATGATATAAAAGATCAGAATTGAGGAAACCATGGTCTGAACCAGCATGACCACAACATTAATGATCAATCTAGTGGTTCAATTCAAGGTCAAGAAGGATGGAATATATTTCTAAAAAAATATTATGTTAACATTTTATTTTGTGAAACATTTCCATAAGTATTTTCATAAATTAATGAGAATATAAATACAAAAGACACAAAAACAAAATATTCCAACATAGAACATCAATAAGACATAAATGTCATATCTATTAGAAAGGAATATATAATATGGAAGTCAACACATAGAAATTCTATCCATTTTGAGGAATGAATTATCGATTTACATTCAACATCATTAACAAATTCATAGATATTATGAAAGAACATATTGAATCTCAAAGGAGCATTTAGATCATCCCTGAAAAAAAAATCTATCACAAAATACTCATGAATGAAAAATATTTATACAGATAAAAAAATAATCCTCAAATTATGTCTATATTGTTAAAAAAATATATTTCTTTTGTATTATTCAACTATCCTAATAAACAAATGTTTCCAAATTTTAATGTTCATCTAAGTAGTAATATCACCATTTCTTAATTTCTAGAATGTAATCTCATATTGTTCATCCATCCATGCAATAACTGATTCACAAAAATACTCCTCAATCAAATAAGCATATCTATACATAGGATCATTATTTTTGTCATATTCCTCCTCATATAAACAAGTAGTTTCAATAGGGTAAACAATAACCATTTATTCTGGATGTTCAACATTTTCCTTCATAGAGGACTGAAATGATCTTGTAATGATTATTCTTTACGGGATAGAGTAGTCCATTCATATCATTTTTTTGTGTTTTGGGTAATGAATCTATTATCAAACACCATTGGATTTCCCCATCGTATAACATAATTTTAAATGGGATTCCTCAATTTGATTATACTGATAATCATCATACGGTAGTGATTCACTAGAGTCAGAAATGATGAATTGACCCTTATTTCATGAATCAAGGGATTCAGTGAAGAGAAATACAACCCAGAAAGAATTTTTTCACAATGGTGGTCATACAATAAAAGGTCTAGTCTCACAATCCTTTGCGTATTGGATAATTTTAAAAAAATTTCTATAGTAGGATAATAAATTATTAGTGATTACCTCTAGTATTAAAACATGGTTATTATTTTGAATCTATATGTGTGATGGCATAGGTTGAGAGATCTCAATTTCCACAAAAAGATAAAGAGGAAGACTAAGAAACCCCAACCAAATAGGTTTTATAGGGGGCTCAAAATAAAAGATGAAATTTGAAGACCATTTAATCTATTTAACAGAACAACCACCCAAATACCATGTTCCACTCATCCAATGTTGGTAGTAATCATCTTTAGAATGAAATCGAAAATTAAATTTTATGAATTCAACAAGGCTACATGAAATTGAAAAAATCTAATCTATTCATTGGTAATCATATTTAATGATAGATATTCTTATTTCATAACGAATCTACCAACAGGAATAACTCATAAGTTAGGTGGAAGAAAAATAACATCATCCTTAAAAAATGAAATCACAGATAAACACATATGTCAGTATTTCTTTGGATGAACATGTTTTGAAGATGTTTCTCCATCAGTCTTGAGAAAGGATTTTTCATCTCCAATTAATACATCAACACATGAATAGAGATCTGGAATATAGAATCTTCATTGCATTCTCATGGGTGAAATCTTTCGAGAGTCTCTCATCCTTTCACTCCAAAAAAACATTTTATTTAAATCATTCATGATTCAGAAATCATGGATTAAATCATAGAATTTTATAAGACTAGAATCATAAAATAATAAAAAAATTACAATCCATAATAGCTTAAAATATTTTCATAAAACACAAAATTGTGGTAGACATGTAAACTTATAGCATTTTGAATGTGTATAAATAGAAACATATTCACTCATTAAGATAAGTACATGAAACTATACCCTTTCATAAACATATTTAAATAAAAATTGGTCTATGAATAATTTTAGGTATTTGAAATTTAGGTCTATTTATAGACTTACAGAAATGAAAACTAGGTCCATTCATAATCTTATTGACCTAAAAATCATGTCTAAGCATAAAATTATGTATAAAAAATCAGGTTCAGGCATAACATATTCATATTTTTTCATATCCATAATTAAAAATGCATTCTAGAGAGATATAGGTCTCACCCATCACAAAATAAAGAACATAAATAATTCCTCAAATCATATCCCATGAAATGAAATGAGATTTATAAACATTTTATCATAACATAACTCATAGAAAAGAGATGAGTTTCATAATCCTCATTCAATCCTAAACATAAACACACCATAAAAGGTATGATCATTATATCCTTGAATAAAATACCTAATAATGAAAAAGTAACATCAAATAATGTTATCATATATGGAATGTAATTTTGAATGATCACTTGAAATAATTCATAGGGATTATATCCTTTTAGTTGTGAAAACACCTATTTTTTTAAAAACAATGATATTATAAAATAATAAATTTTTATTAAAAATAGTATTTTAAAAATATTATTTATTCTTTAGAGAATTAAATAGTCACAACATCAATTAAACCAGCTTATTGCATAATAGGTAAAAATAATTACTTTTATATTTATGTCAGATTATTCATAATGAACATCACATAAAAAAATAAAAAAAAATATTTTCAAAACTTTTTTTATAATGTAAATCATTAGTAAAAATTTAATAAAAAAATAAAACATAATAGTAAAAACAATTTTTTTAAATAATTCTATAAAAAAGGGAATGTAATAAAATGAGTGTTTTAAAAGGAAATATTAAAAAAGACATTTCATTAAATAAAATACCTTATAAATATCATATCATTGAAGTGATCATTTATAGAATTTATCAATTATGTTTATTCACTGTAAATTAAAAAAAATGGAAATTAAACATAAGATAATACAATGTCATCCCGCATATAATCATAAGATGAAATAATCACTAAAGTAGACGGTTAACCCAAAAAATGAAAATTTGGTTAATGATTCCCTTACAACTTTCAAATAATTCAAACAGTATGACCTATAAATATAATAATTAAAAATTTAGACATTATAAAAAATTAATATATTTATACTAAAATTATTATATATCAAGTGGAAGTTTATACATCACACAAAATAGAAAACTGTGGAATAAGTCATAATTCTGATAGATGAAAAAATAAAGATGTGAAACCCTTGCCTCATTATTAACATTAGTTTTTCATACTTTAACTCCTTGTATAATGGTTTAAAGAATTTTATTTATTCATTAAATATTTTTAATAATATTTTTAATACCATATATTATGCTTTTATAATATCTTTAAACCCATTAATTAATAATATTTCATTATTTTCATTCTTTTCGATGCGTTAGTTTAATTGTTTCATCATTTGTTAATTTGTATATAAATATGGAATTTCTTGAAAAATATAAATAAAACATAAGAATATAAATGAAATGGTATTAATATATATTATAAATTTCAAATAGCCTCATATATAATTTTTATTTATTAAATTATGATGATTCAATTGATAAATTGTTAATTATAAATTTTTAGATTAATTTGGCCAGTTTTCGGACCATATGGAAAAAGTTTTATTTTATATGATATAATGTATATATATTTTTTCCATATTGTTAAATAGATTAAAATATACCTATTAAAATATAATTTAAGTAGAATATTATTTTTATTACAATCCATGAAATTGGTAATGGAAAAAAATTCATTTTTGAAAGAAAGGGTCAACAGCCATAATTTAAACAATGGTTTAGATTCATTGAATAAGAGGAGGTAATAAAAAGGATGGATATTAGATGTTCCTCTATAAACATGAAATTTTAGTATACTTACAATTTATTAGTTATTATATTTTTATGAAAAAAGTACGTGTTTTTACTTTAAATGAATAAAAGAGAAAAGATATGTCGTTTGGGAAAATTAAAAATTGAATATTTTCTCCTTGAAGGATCCCTAAATGAATGTGGAATTAGATATTCGGTGAGAGCAGAACCACTTGGAAATTTTGAGAAATGTTCGTAGTTTTTTTGATATATATTTGAGGTGATTCTAGTCTTGTGAGTAAAATGGGCGTGGTTAGGGGTGGTATTTAAACTTGGTGAGGGTGGTCATGAGGTATTAAATAACGATTATTATATAATTAATTCCAACCACATTTTGGTATTAATAATTCAAATTAATAATATTATAAAATTAATGATGTTAAAAATTTCTATGATCGATCAATATATCAACCACCCAAAAAATGTTTTCTTTTTTGGTATTTTAATCTTCTTCCTTTTATCTTTAACAAGTTTCATTATTTTACTTATACGATGGGTACTTTTTCCCCATGCTAAATTTTTTTTGGCCTAAAAATTAAATGAAAAAAACATTTAAAAATTCTTATTAAAAACATGGAATCCATTTTACCAAATTAAATCCACCAAATATTTAAAATTATTTTTAAAGAAAACCCCATAGATGTGATGAAAAATAAATATTTCTAGAAGTTCAATTTTTTAAGAAAAATATGTTTTTATACTCACACTATGACTATTAATTAACATTTTATGAAAACATTAATATTTAATGACATATAATATAGAAATTTAATTAAAAAATTTTCAAATATTTATTATTTTAATTATTTATAAATTAGACACATTTTGTACATTAAAATGTTTTTCATAAAAATACCACTTTTTAAACCCAAAAATAATCATACTATACATTGAAATATATATTTTATTAAAATGAATTTATTTTGAAAAATTAAAACTAAATAATACTCATTTTACTTAACACCATATTGAAATACATAATGTGACATTTAAATTTCCTAATTAATTTAAACATTCATGGAATTTTTATAGAAATCTGTAATTTCGATTATTCATGGAAAAATTTATCTTCTCTTAAGATTCTCAAAAAAATCGATGATATTTATGAAATGTTAAATATAAAAAGAGGTTCATTTTATACAATAAAATTTCTAAAATCTTAAAAAATCAATTCCTTTAATTTTTTATAGAAAAAACACAAATCTATTTTTTAAATAAAAAAAATTTGGAGAACAAAATTACTTTACTAGAAAAATATGTTTTTTTACTAAGAATATGTTAATATATTTACAAGGATTTGTAAAATTATATATTTCATAATACGGTTAATAATATTAAATCCATCAAATATAATAACTATTAAATAACATTCATGTAAAAATAATAATAAGTAGGAGTTCCCTTAAGCTTGGTGTTCTATGAAATATAATATATCAAAAATATTTTTTTTTTCAAAAGGACACATTATGTAAAATCTCGGGTTGTTACATTCTAGACCCCTTAAAATGAATTTATCCCTAAATTTTTTTCAATGTGAAACCAATAGATAATAATAACTCTACATCATCACATCCTCAGGTTCCGATGAAACATCCTATAATTTTTTGTTTCGCCACAAAAAAATAACTTGGTGAGTGGTAGTGTTTCATATACCTTTATCAATTTTATCCAGAATTTATAAAATGTTTATATAATAAAAAAAATATTTCTATAGTGTCAATAATTCTGATTTTAGTAAATTTGAAGGATCTACTTTGTATTTTCTCAGGAGAGATATATGGAACACATCATGAATATGATAGAGATATGGTGGAAGAGTAAATTTATGATATACCATCCCGATACAACCAACTATTTGATAACAATTACATCATCGCAAATATGAAATAACCCATTGAAATTAAATAGTAGATATTTATAAATTACATTATGTGAAACCCACATCATAAAAATGATCAATAAATATTACACTAAAAAGAGTGGAATAAAAATAAAAATATCACCACACAACTAGAATTATGATAAGAGAAAATTGAAAATATAGACATAGAAAAGAATTATAACCATCAAGTTCTGATGAAGATTTATAGAGAACATGGATATTTTAAGGATAATGACCACAAAACCATAGAACAAATAGGAATAAAAAGGACATTGATATCATCTAAAATAATGGTAATATGATAATATTTTATTTCAAAAATCATTTATGAAGGTATACATACTTGATATCATTTTATAAGTATAATCTCACTCATTGTTTATACCTTGATCATTCTCAGCTCCATTTATTACTCAATTAATTGAAGTTTAAATAGTATTAAACCTACAACATGTGGATCTTAAGGACCATAATGGGATGATATGTCATTCATTTTATATAATGTTATCTCTATTAAAACATTGTCAGAAAATTTTATTAAATATGTATAAATATTCAAATGGTTAATATATAAATTAATCTATAGAACCTCACCCAAATATATATGTCAATAATTTCATAAATGGTTTTTTTTATAAACCTTATAAAATAATTAAAATCTAAGACATTCAAAATACAGTCACTAAATTTTCAAAGTCAACATATCCTTAATCACAAAAACAAATTCGTATAGATCCTAATTGTAACACACAAAACACGTGGAGATCATTTTCATTCATTCTCTTAAATTATGTTAATAACCTAAATTAACATAAAACCAATGTAAAAAACAAGAATTCTTTCAAAAAGTCACTCTTTCCTTATACTATAAATTAAAAAATTCTACAAAATAAACAATATGTCACCTTGTCATCAAATTACTAATCCGTTCTAAGATCAATATTATCCCATTTATTTTTTAAAAATACAAAATATCTTTATCTTCTTATTATCCCAACATCATGTAAAAATTAAGGATTATATATATTAATGATGTTTTCTTAAAAATACTAACTTACCATGTTAATCAAATTTCATGGTTTTTAGTACCATTAAACATATAATGTCAAATACATAAAAAAACTCAAGATGAACAATCCTTAGATGTTTCATTATTCCTGAATTCTTGAAGACAAATATAATTACATTAAATTTCACTAATGTATGGACTATAATATGTTCATATTTATCACTCACGAAGTTAAGAACTATGGGGGATAAATGGTACCTAATTGAAATGATTCACTTCATCCATTGATATTGCATAAGTTTTACCATTTTTCTATTCATTTAGAGGTTGTTGTGGGGTTTCATCTGTATTATATCTTGTATTGTGGAATTTATTCACATTATGAATAAACACACTTCATTTGAAGCACTGGATTTTGGGTGGAGAATTCTGTAGAGAAATACCTCAATTCATTTCATTGAATAGATACTTTTCATTAATATAATATTATTTTTCTCGATATTCATGCTTCCAAAACATGAATAATATTATATGTTCCTTTTAGAATTTCATTTAAGCTCTCCATCCCTCATTTTCTTCCAGTAAGAGGATGAATATTTTTCTTTCTTCCATGTGGAAAACCATTGGAGTTTACATAAAACTCTATAATTCTCTTCTAATCACTGTAACCATGATGGTTTTTTGGTTACATTACCACTTTTAGTGCACATTGAACAATTTATTCAAATCATCCAATGTCCCTAATGGATAACGAATTTAAAAGACTCAGATTCAATCCCCCAAATAATGTCTAAATTTTAATTTTAGGGATGAATATTATACAAAAGTAATACCTTAAAATCTTTGAAATTGTTTCCATATATTTACTAATGGATTCATCTGGATGATACTTCACCTCAAGAAATTCCTTCTCTATCTATATAAATAAAATATGAGGTAACTACATTCTATGGAATATCCCCATAATTTCATCCAATTCTAGTTAATGAATTTATTTTTCATACATTGTAATCTTGATATTATTTCACCATTGATCAAATTATCCTTTCAGGCCATATATAGTTAGGAAAACTTCTTCATGTCATGAGCATTGAATAATAATAAATATTTTCTCAATGGAATTGATACTTAGCTCATCCAATAGTGGATGATAGTATCCACTGAATAAAGGTAATGTTTACCTTATAATGGATTCAATAAAATTTAATTTCCCATTTCCTCATATGGAAGTCCTTTTTGACTCATATCTAATGTATGTTCAGAAATAATATTTATTATTCCAGTCCCCATAACATTCGGTTTCTCATGAGATAAATCATTAAATTTCCATTCACATTATACATTAACCAGTTTCCTTATGTTCTATACATTGACTAAAAAATATATAAATAGTGTTAAAAGAAATAATCGAACTAGTAAAACAACATAATAATGGAAAATTTTCAAAAATTACAATCTATTACACCATAGGTTTATCTTACGTTATTCATGATCATTACCAAAACTCAAGGATTCTTTCCTAAAATTATCCTTAGGGTTATCATTAATGTTTTTTCATCCTAAATTAAAACTTTTAACTAAATAAATATATAATACCATATATAATGACCCGTACATTTCATTCATATATATTAAATCCATGAATATGAATATTCATATTAAAACAAAACCATGTGAGGATCATATGTGTTTAGATTATTGAGAAACATTGAAAAATAAAAAAAATTCATTAGAAATATACATCCTATCCTACTTAATAATTTATATCTAGAACCAATTTCAAAATTTCTCACATAATAAATTTATTCATATCATGGGATAAAATATTAGAAAAAGGTGAGATTAGATGTTTAGAAAGTGTAATAAAGGGTGATATCAATCATAAATTGAGCATAGTGATACAAGAACATGCACATAACAATTGAAAAGAATGTAATATATATCTAATATCATTATATTTAGTCATGGAATAAATCATACATGTTCATAAGAAAATAATCAAATAATTATAAAATATCATATTCCATAAGAGCATAAAATATAAATGAATCATTAAATTATGGCATATACATAATATGATAACATTGTGAACATTTATGAATAGAAATAGGTCCACTAATTAAGTTAATGACATGAAATTAGTACCTTCCATAAACTTTTGGACACGATAACATGTCCAAAGATAATCTAATGGACATGAAATCCAGGTCCATGCATAAAAATTTCGACATGAAAACATGTTCAATTCATAAACTTATGGACATGAAAATTATGTCCACACATAAAATTGTGAACAGAAAATTAGGTTCATGCATAACATAATTACCAATTGAGAAATCCATCTTTACCATAATCATTATATGTTTATATAGGTTTCATGCATCACACAATGAAGATCATAAATAATTCATCACATCATAACCCAAGCAATGAAACACGTTTCATAAATATTTTATCATAATATAACTCCAGAAAAAGATATGGGATCCATAATTATCAATCCATAATAAACATTGAAGAACCATAAATAGAATGAGGATATTATCTTTTAATAATATCTCTATTAAATCATATGTGATATAAAATTATTTTATCCTATGTGGAATGTAATTTTTAATGATCACTTGAAATAATTGCTGCGTAAAATATTCTTTGTCTGAAAACATTTTTTTTAATTCCATGCCATTACAAAAGAAATATTTTCATTGAAAATAACCGTATAATATTTCAAAATAATTTTAATGTTATTAAATAATCATGATGGTGGTAAAATTTGCTCATTCCTTATAAGTTTATAAAATATTTATTTCATTATTTTGTCGAAAAAGTCTTAATGGCGCTGGAAAAAAAGGAATCCTTTCAAACCATTTTTAAAAAAGTATAATATCAGTAAAAATGAATTTATATAATCAAATAGAATATTAATAATATTTATGTATATTTTTTATAAAAATGAAGGGCATAGGTAAAAATATATATTTTTAATAGAGACATTTAAAATATATTTTTTTGGACAGAAAATCCATTATATGTTTCATATAAGTTAGGAGAGAATTAATAAATAAATTGATTATGTATATTATTTGTAAATAAATATAAAAAATTGGAAATTAAAAATAATATAATGTAATTTTATCCCACACATAATCATATAATGACATTATCACTAAAGTATATGGTTAACTCAATGAATGAAAATTGGGATAGAAATTCCCTTCCCACTTTATAAACAGTAAAATTTTAATCATAATAAAAGTAATAACTATCCAATGGTACATTGAATATAATTAATAATATTATATTAATTGAATAATATATAATTGAAATTTATATAAACAAAAAAACTAAATTAATGGTGAATAAAGCATGTACCTCATAGAATAAATTGTTGGACAATAAACATATTCCTCACACACCCCTTTAATTTTTGGTACTTTAAACTCTTTTATAATGGATTAAATAATGAGATTAATTAATTATATGTCTATAATAATACTTATAATACCCTATATGGAACGTTTATAACATATTACCATCCATTGATTAAAAATATTTCAATATTTGTTTATTTGGGTGCCTTCATTTCAGGGTTTCAACATTGGTTCATCTTTTTTTTTAATTATGGATTTTCATGTAAAATGTAATTGAAAATAAAAAATTTAAAGGAAATGGTATTTATTAACATAAATTTGTTTAAATAGTTCCATATATCATTTTTCTTTCTAAAATGATAAGGATTTATATTTAAAAGTGTTAGTGAAATCTATTTAGATTAATTTGGTGGTTTTTCTGATCATCACAAAATCATTTTGTTTTGTTTAATATTATGTTTATATACTAATTTATGATTATTAATTGGGTAAAAAATATAAAAATATAAATATTATTTAACTATAATAACAATTTTATGACCATCCATGAAGGAAGTATTGGAAATAAAAAATTAATTATTCAGGAAGATGATAATAAACCATAATCTGAACGATATGTTAGTTTATTTGAATAAGAGGAGGTAATAAAATGGATGGATATAATATATTTGATTATAAACATAAAATACAAGTATTTAAAAGATTATTTATTTATTAATCGTATACCGATGAATAAGTTGAGGATGAATTATAGGATGAAAAAAATAATATAGGTGGTTTTTTGAATATTACAACATGAATATAACTTCCCTGAATGATCCCTTAAAGGAAATAGAATATCTCTTTGGTGAGACCATAAGAACATGGTCATGGATATAATTTTGAGGATAGGGATATGTAGATAATTTAATATATTCATGTATTTTAAGATATAGTGATTGGTGAGGTGTGTTATTTATACTTGAGGAGGGCGGCTTTAACAAATTAAATAACAATTATTTTATATTTAAATCCCACAACATATGGATTGTAACGACCCAAAGTTTTTCAATGGAAAATTCCCTTCTTATATCTATGTCATAAAAACACAAAATAATGAACTACTAAGTGATAAGTGACCTTTAAACATTATTTTCTCACCCCTATGTTTGGAATCTTAAAAATCCAACATACACGGTTGTGTTCAAGATAGTTTTTGGAGTATAATGAAACAAAAATAATTTTTGGTGAATAGTAACCTAGCCTTATGAATAGTAACCTACCCTTATATGAACCTTATTAATAGTAAATAAGAGTAACATTATCTATGAATAATAAAATAAAATTTAGACATCATAGAAAGTGATAATTTGACGTTAGTAAATGTTTTTGGTATTTTATAAGTCATAAATAATTAATTATAATTTATTAATTAATTTAAATGAATATTTTTTTCCCTGAAATATTTTCATAAATTATTGAATCAATGTCTAATAGTTTTTAGATATTTTTATAAGACCCTACGTAAATATTTAAAGTACAAATAAATCAGTTTTAATTTTAAAAACAGATTTTTTTAAGTAAATTAAGATTTTAATTAAATTTTAAATTAATGATATTTAGAAAATAATTTTTGAGAAAATGGGCTTAATTTTTGGATTCTACACTTAGATAAATGGTTGGGGTAAAATTTTGGGATTTTTCTGACATACTTGAATTTTTTATGAATAGTAGAATACATTAATTTATCACATAAATACATTTTAATTAAAATCCACTATTCATGACATCACAAGTGATGTAAGCACCCAAATCCCGAATTCACAAGTAAAATTTACTATTCATAGTCATCCAAGACTCACTATTCCTTGTCTTAGGTGAAATTAATAAACTAATCAATTTTATATTAAGGAAACCCCACTCCCCTCCACTATAAAAGCCAACCTTCACTCCCTCTTTTCCTCACACCTCTCAAGCTCCAAGACTTCTCTAAATTCTGCTCAAACACCTTACCTAGCTCATCCCTCACGTCCTAAAGCTTCTGGTCTCATCAAAAGACCAAGCCTGACTTCCTTAAAGAGGATCTCAAGAGAAGGATTCTAAAGGTAATTTCTCTCTCTTCTCCTTTAATTTCCTTTCAAGTTCATGTTCCTTTCTTGATCTCTCTCTATCTATCATCATCCAAATTGTTCTGTAAATCCAGTATTATATATATAGTGTAATATTATTATTCTAATATCACCCCACACCCTTTCCCCCCACCTTTTATTTTATTAAAGATAACATTGTTCATGTGGTGATAATTTATCACCTTCAAAAACAACACGCTCTCTTCTTCCATTTATACCTTAAATCTGGTCATGAAACCATTTTTATGGTTGAAACTGAATGTTTTATATGTATTACGTTCTATTTTATGTTCTTTAAATAACCTATGGCCATAATATTAAGTGAAAAGTTAAAATGAGTTCGCTGTGATCCAAAAACCGCTCAAATTGGCCCGAATAATCCTCATTTAATCCTTATCTAATGATTCGGCCACATGGATCTAATATAACTCATTATAAAATCATCAAAGCTTCTTTAATATCATTAATTACATGTAATATCAGTTCTGGATGTTTACCCATGATCTACCCAAACATCAAATTAAGAATACAAGTGGACCGCTCAAGAAAACCATGAAAATGAACATCCCCGATCAATGTTTTTAAACTCTATAAGTCATCCAAAGGAACATAATATGAAATAATGAAACCATAATGAACCCTATTAATGTATAAAAGGTTCTGGAATTTCTAATTAATGAATATAATGTCATTATACAGGACATTAAAGAGAAGGAGGCATTCAAGTACAAGGTAAGGGGAAATCTCGAACCCAATTTTCTCCCTTCAGGTTCTCCCTCTTTCACACCATTTTTGATATGGCTACTCATCAAAGATCTTTTTTTCATAATTTAATTTACTTTTCTGGGATATAAATGTTTGTCACTAGTTTTTATGTCCATCAAAATGTTTTCCAAAAGAACTCTTCTTTCAAAATCTCACCTTTTGCCTCTCATTCAAGGTTGATGGTTCTTATATCAAGTATGTTGTTCCCTCATTCTTTTGGGAACCCAAAGCTTATGAATGTGTTATTATGATATTAAACCCATTCCTTTCCATGGGTTACTTATGTACATGTTTGATATGTGTTCTATGTGTCAAGAATGATAATGATAATGTTATGATGTGACGGGTGCACCCGGAATTATATAGCGCAATATGAATGTTTAAATGTGACGGGTGCGCCCGAAATTATATAGCGCTCCAATGCATTGGTTAAAGTGACGAATATCATGAGTAATGTGAAATGATGCGTGAACATGATGCTAGATTTGTTCACAAGTATGTGTGGTAGTTAACCACTAAGACATGATGTTACATTTTTATGTTTTGCCACATTTCATGTTTATTGTTTATGGTTCTATCATGTTCATGATCTTCTTCCTATGTCATGATTATGCTCACCCCATGCTATATTGTTCTTATCTATCCTCTTACTGGGATTTTAGCTCACCCCTTTTGATGTATATCCTTAGGTGCCTACATGTACTAAGGATAGGACAAGTGCCACTAAGAATCTATTGAAGATGAAATTAAATAAATGTTTATGGTTGATGTTGTACTTGTTATGTGTAGTCCTAGTTTGCCCGAGACACTAAACATCTGGATCCTCCATGTTTAATACTATTATGTTGTTTATCTTTGAAATGATGTAATAGTAATATAAGAAATGTCTGGGTCGTTATAGTTGGTATCAGAGGAATGGTTTAGTTAATTTGGGAATTAGGATTAGTGAACCCTAAAGAAAACCTCTAGCATGAGACTAAGTACAAATATGCACACAAGGATATTTACCTAGGGATCGCATATGTTATGTTTTTGGTATAATTGTTTAAAAGGATATGTTATTCATGTCTTGTTTACTTATGTTTTGTTCTAACCTTTTCTATTTTAGAAAATGGTTGGAACCAGGAGAAATCAGGCCAACAACTCTTGCGAAGGCCAATGCAACGATTGCTCGAACGACATCCCCAATGATTTTGGAGGTGGAGTTAAAATCTTCACGGTGATGCTCACCCAATTATCCCGGGTTATGAATAATAACCATAATAATGGGGAACGCCCTCCTTCACCAAAGAGGGAGCAACTAGCTATCGAATGTTTTATGCGACATCAACCACCGACGTTTTGTGGATCTTCCGATCCACTAGTTGCGGAACAGTGGGTCAACTCCATGGAGAAGATCTTTTCTGTTATTCACTGTTCTGAGACGGAGAAGGTGACTCTATCCGTTTATCGTCTAGATGGTGAAGATGATCAATGGTGGGCTTTGATTAATAACACCAAGCCACGGTAGGAAATTGAAGAGATCGAATGGGAAGACTTTAAGATAATGATTCTTAATAAGTAATTCCCATGAACTCTTCGCACGAAGATGGAGAGAGAATTCATAGAGCTCAAGAAAAAAGAAGGAGAATCTGTCACAACCTATGAAACAAATTTCACAAGGCTCGCAAGGTATGCTTCGGGTTTTGTTATCAATAGTGATAGCAAAATTGACAGATTCTTTAGTGGATTAAAACCACATCTTCGAAAAGCTCTTGCAATTCGAGACTTTGGGAGTTATGAAGAAGTTGTTCGGTGTGCTCTCAAAGTGGATATGGAGTTTGGAGAATGGTCCCATGGATATGGTGATAAGAAAAGAAATATGGAGTTTCAAGCTGGTGGATCTAGTGATAAAGATGGGAAGAAAACACAACGACCCACTTGCCAAAAACGTGGGAAGTTGCACAATGGGAACTGCCTCAAAGGGACAGGGAAATGCTTCATGTGTGGGAAAGAAGGACACCTAGCTCACGAGTGTCGAAGATACATGAAAAGGAAGGATAATGTATCCGATGAAAGGAGAGAACCACTCGTGGTTCAATGCTACAAATATAAGGAGCTAGGGCACTTTTCAAACCAGTGCATTAAACCTTGAGATTTCGAGGGTAATAAGCACCAACAACCACCAAAGCCAAATGATCAAGGGAAGGCTTATGCCATCACTACTGTGGAGGTGGAACATGATAATGAAGTCGTACAAGTTACACTTCCTATTTACTCAAGAATGGAAAAAGTATTATTTGATTCTGGTTCTACGCATTGCTTTATATCTTGCAAGTTTTCTAGAACTATAGAATCGAAGCCCCAAAACCTTGAAGTAGAGATATCTGTAAAAACACCAAGTGGTGCAATCATTGCAACCCAAGTGTTTGATTCTTCTCCTATTGACGTATGTGGGAATATTCTTCTGGAAAATATCATAATACTTCCCTCGGTGGAATTCGACGCTATAATGGGAATGGATTGGCTCTCATTATATAGAGCACATATCAACTTTCGGGAAAAAGAAATATATTTTCATATTCAGAACCATCCCATGATCCTCTTCAAATGCAAGGAAGATCATGAATATCATTTGAAAAATCCTTCAATGGTGTGGGTGATGATTCCCTATGAAGAAGCATACCTCGCCCAAATGTTTGAGTCAAAGGAAAGTTCCAAACATGAGGAAATGCCCATCTTAAGGGAATACAGCAATGTATTTCCTGAAGAGTTACCTGGAATTCCCCCGGATCGTGAGGTAGAGTTCTCAATTGAACTCAAACCCGGAGCTACTCTTATCTCGAAGTGCCCCTATAGGATGGCTCCTATCGAACTGGTGGAGTT
Organism: Viscum album; assembly: GCA_963277665.1. NCBI lineage: Eukaryota > Viridiplantae > Streptophyta > Magnoliopsida > Santalales > Viscaceae > Viscum > Viscum album. The sequence continues at coordinate 2,001,455,626 of OY728145.1, forward strand.
AAAGAAGCAGCTGCAAGAGCATCTGGACAAAGGGTTCATACGCCCTAGTGCATCACCTTGGGGTGCGCCAGTGCTCTTTGTGAATAAGAAGGATGGTACCATGTGGATGTGTATCGATTATCGGGAACTCAACAAGATCACCATAAAGATCAAGTATCCCCTCCCAAGGATTGATGACTTGTTCGACCAGTTAAGAGGAGATCAATACTTCTCGAAGGTGGATCTTCGTTCTGGATATCATCAAGTAAAGGTGAAGAAGGAAGATATTCAGAAGACTGCCTTCCGTACAAGGTATGGGCACTATGAGTTTTTGGTGATGCCCTTCGGACTTACTACTGCCCATGCAATCTTCATGGATGAGATGAATAGAGTCTTTAGACAATACCTCGACAAATTTGTGGTAGCGTTTATTGATGATATTCTCATATACTCCAAGAGCAAGGAGGAACATGAAGAAAATCTAAGACTTGTGTTGGAAACATTGAGAAAGGAGAAGTTGTACACCAAGTTCAGCAAGTGTGACTTTTGGATGAAACAAGTCACGTTCTTGGGACATGTGATCACAAGCGAGGGAATTTCTGTGGACCCTTCAAAGACAAAGGCGATTGAAGAATGGCCCAGGCCCTCTAGTGTCACAGAAATCTGTAGTTTTCTTGGATTAGCTGGGTACTATCGACATTTTGTGAGAAACTTCTCACAATTGTCATGCCCACTTACTAAGTTAACAAGGAAAGGGGTAAAGTATGTCTGGATGGATGAATGTGAGGGAATCTTCAAGGAGCTAAAGAGAAGGCTAATCACTGCACCTGTACTCACACTACCGAAAAGTGGAGAATGTTTTGTGATATACAGTGATGCTTCAAAGAAAGTCTTGGGTTGTGTACTCATGAAAAATGATAATGTGATAGTCTACACCTCACTACAGTTGAAGATCCATGAGCAGAACTACCCGATGCATGATCCAGAGCTGGCAGCCGTGATTTTTGCCTTGAAAATCCGGCAGCATTACCTTTATGGTGAGAAGTGTGACATATACACCGACCGCAAGAGCCTAAAGTATATATTCATACAAAAGGAGATCAACATGCATCAAAGGAGATGGTTAGAGCTAATCAAGGATTACAACTGCTCTATTCACTATCATCCTAGAAAGGCGAACAAGGTAGCGGATGCTCTAAGTAGGAAAGAACCTGCTACTGTATCCATGTTGAGGATTGAGAAAGACCCTATCTTCTTGGATATGCAAAGGATTGATTTGGGAATCGTAAGGGCAGGGGATACATCCTACCTTGCATAAATGATTTCACAACCATCCATCCAACAGAATATTAAGGAAGCACAAAGGGATGATGTAGAGATACAAAAGAGGGTGAATGCAGTAAAGGAATGGAAGCTGCAAGGGTTCCATATCGACGATGATGGTGTGATTCGGTTTGGAACGCAGCTTTGTGTGCCTTCATCACCCGGAATAAAGAAGGAGTTATTGGATAATGCACATAGATCAACTTTCTCTATTCATCCTAGAATTACCAAGATGTATCGTGATCTCCAAGAACACATTTGGTGGGATAACATGACGAAGGAGATTGCAGAATATATATCAAGGTGCTTGGTATGTCAGCAAGTTAAAGCTGAGCGGAAAAAGTCCAATGGTATGATGCATCCATTGCTTATACCCATGTGGAAATGGGAAAATGTTACTATGGACTATGTCATGGGTCTCCTGAAAACGTCAAGAGGAAATAATGCGATATGGGTTGTGGTTGACCGACTCACCAAGACTGCCTATTTTATCACTATTCGGGAAGACCTCTCCCTTGAACAACTTTCAAGGATATATGTGAAGGAAGTAGTGAGATTGCACGGTGTTCCACTCTCGATTGTCTCTGACCGTGATCCAAGGTTCACTTCTAAATTCTAGAGGAGCCTCCAACATGATTTGAGTACTGAATTAAATTTCAGCACAGCCTATCACCCCCAAACTGATTACCAGTCTGAAAGGACTATTCAGACACTTGAAGATATGCTAAGATCCTACTCTCTTGAATTCTAAGGTGGATGGGATCAGCACCTTCCATTGGTTGAGTTCTCATACAACAATAGCTTCCACTCGAGTATTCAGATGGCTCCGTATGAAGCTCTTTATGGGAAGTGATGTAGAACTCTAACCTGTTGGGATGAATTTGGAGAACGAAAACTACTTGGTCCCGATCTTGTTCAAGAGATGACAGAGAAGGTTCAAGTCATCCAGAAACACATCAAAGCTGCTCAAAGTCGGCAAAAGATCTATGCTGACAATCGTTGAAGGGAATTGGAGTTCGATGTTGGAGATAAAGTCTTCCTTTGAATATCTCCATGGAAGAGAGACATGTGATTCGGTAAGAAAGGGAAGCTAAGCCGAAGGTACATTGTCCCCTTTGAGATCCTTGATCGTATAGGAGCCTTGGCCTATCGTCTGGCACTTCCACCGAATATGGCTCAAGTTCATGACGGGTTTCACGTATCACTACTGAGAAAGTACATTTAAGACCCCTCACATGTACTAAACTCAGAGGTGGTACAACTGGAAGATGATCTCTCCTATGAGGAGCAGCCGATAAAAATTATGGACCGAAGTGATAAGGTTCTACGCAACAAGAAAACCCACCTTGTCAATGTGTTGTGGAGGAACCAAAAGTTTGAGGAAGAAACTTGGGAACCAGAAGAGGCAATGAAGGAGAAGTACCCTCACCTGTTTTTATAAAGTGAAATTTCGGGGGCGAAATTTCTTAAGGGGGGAAGAATGTAACGACACAAAGTTTTTCAATGGAAAATTCCCTTCTTATATCTATGTCATAAAAACACAAAATAATGAACTACTAAGTGATAAGTGACCTTTAAACATAATTTTGTCACCCCTATGATTGGAATCGTAAAAATCCAACATACACGGTTGTGTTCAAGATAGTTTTTGGAGTCTAATGAAACAAAAATAATTTTTGGTGAATAGTAACCTAGCCTTATGAATAGTAACCTACCCTTATATGAACCTTATGAATAGTAAATAAGAGTAACATTACCTATGAATAATAAAATAACATTTAGACATCATAGAATGTGATAATTGGACCATAGTAAATGTTTTTGGTATTTTATAAGTCATGAATAATTAATTACAATTTATTAATTAATTTAAATGAATATTTATTTCCCTGAAATATATTAATATATTATTTAATCAATTTCTAATAGTATTTAGATAATTTTATAAGACCCTACGTAAATATTTTATGAACAGAAAATCAGTTTTATTTTTAAAAACAGTTTTTTTAAGTAAATTATGATTTTAATTAAATATTAAATTAATGATATTTAGAAAATTATTTTTTAATACTTGACTTAATTTTTTGATCCTACACGTCGACAAATGGTTTGGGTAATATTTTGGGATTTTTCTGAGATACTTGAATTTTTGATGAATAGTAGAATACATTAATTTATCACATAAATACATTTTATTTAAAACCCACTATTCATGACATCAAAAGTTATGTAAGCACCCAAATCCCGAATTCACAAGTCAAATTTACTATTCTTAGTCCTCAAAGACTCACTATTCCTTGTCTTAGGTGAAATTAATAATCAAATCAACTATATATTAAGGAAACCCCTCTCCCCTCCACTATAAAAGCCACTCTTCACTCCCTCTTTTCCTCACACCTATCAAGCTCCAAGACTTCTCTAAATTATACCCAAACACCTTCCCTAGCTCATCTCCCATGTCCTAAAGCTGCTGGTCTCATCAAAAGACAAAGCCTAGCTTCCTTAAAGAGGATCTCATGAGAAGGATTCTAAAGGTAATTTCTCTCTCTTCTCCTTTAATTTCCTTTCAAGTTCAAGTTCCTTTCTTGATCTCTCTCTATCTATCTTCATCCAAATTGTTCTGTAAATCCAGTATTATATATATACTGTAATATTATGATTCTAATATCACCCCACACCCTTTCCCCCATCCTTTTATTTTATTAAAGAGAACGTTGTTCATGTGGTGATAATTTATCACCTTCATAAACAACATGCTCTCTTCTTCCATTTATACCTTCAATCTGGTCATGAAACTATTTTTATGGTTGAACCAGAATGTTTTATATGTTGTATGTTCTATTTTATGTTCTGGAAATAACCTATGGCCATACTATTAAGTGAAATGTTAAAATGAGTTGGTTGTGATCCAAAAACCGCTCAAATTGGCCCAAATATTCGTCATTATATTCTTATCTAATGATTCGGCCACATGGATCTAATATAACTCATTATAAAATCATTAAAGATTCTTTAATATCATTAATTACATGTAATATCAGTTCTGGATGTTTACCCATGATCTACCCAAACATCAAATTAAGAATACAGGTGGACCGCTGAAGAAAACCCTAAAAACGAACATCCCCGATCAATGTTTTTAAACTATATAAGTCATCCAAAGGAACATAATATGAAATAATGAAACCAGAATGAACCCTATTAATGTATAAAAGGTTATGGAATTTCTAATTAATGAATATAATGTCATTATACAGGACATTAAAGAGAAGGAGGCATTCGAGTACAAGGTAAGGGGAAATCTCGAACCCAATTTTCTTCTTTCGGGTTCTCCCTCTTTCACTACATTTTTGATATGGTTACTCCTCAAAGATCATTTGTTCATAATTTAATTTACTTTTCTGGGATATACATGTTTGTCAATGGTTTTTATGCCCATCAAAATGTTTTCCAAAATAACTCTTCTTTCAAGATGACACCTTTTTCCTCTCATTCAAGGTTGATGGTTCTTATATCAAGTATGTTGTTCCCTCTTTCTTTTGGGAGCCCAAAGCTTATGAATGTGTTATTATGAGATGAAACCCATTCATTTCCATGGGTTACTTTTGTACATGTTTGATATGTGTTCTATGTGGAAATCATGATAATGATAATGTTATGATGTGACGGATGCGCCCGGAATTATATAGAGCAATATGAATGTTTAAATGTGACGGGTGCGCCCGGAATTATATAGATCTCCAATGCATTGGGTAAAGTGATGAATCTCATGAGTAAATTTGAAATGATGCATGAACATGATGCTAGCTTTGTTCACAAGTATGTGTGGTAGTTAACCACTAAGACATGATGTTTCATTTTTATGCTTTTCCACATTTCAAGTTTATTGTTTATGCTTCTATCATGTTCAAGATCTTCTTCCTATGTCATGATTATGCTCACCCCATGCTATATTGTTATTAAATATCCTCTTACTGGGCTTTTATCTCACCAATTTTGATGTGAAACCTCAGGTGCCTACATGTACTAAGGAGAGGACACGTTCCACTAAGAAGCTAGTGAAGAAGAAATAAAATAAATGTTTATGGTTGATGTTGTACTTGTTATGTGTAGTCCTAGTTTTCCCGAGACACTATACCTCTGGATCCTCCATGTGTAATACTATTATGTTGTTTATCTTTTAAATGATTTAATAGTAATGTAAGAAAAGGCCGGGTCGTTATATGGATTGAATTAATTACAATGAACTAGATTGTTAACTAATATTTTAAATGATGGTTATGTTTGATAAACACATCAAACATTGATTTACATTATTATTTATTATGTATTTTATGCATTTATCATATAACTGTAACCTTTTAAATTATTTTACATATACTACAGTAAATATATTTTTTACCATGGTTAACATTTTATGACTATAAATGATTAATAAATTAAAATATAATTTGTAACATATTCTTCCAAATATGGAATCAATTTTACCAAATTGAATTCATATAATTTGTAAAAATATAGTTAAAATGGAACCCATAGTCACGGTGAAGAAGAGGCTTCTAAAAAGTATAATTTTTAAGAATAAGAGGATTTTATACTAATTCTGTGACAAATAATTATAATTTTTATTAATATTTATTAATATTTAAATATATATAATATAAAAATTTATTTGAAAATATTACCCCAATGTATTATTTTAATAAATTATAAATAAGAAACATTATATAATTTAAATCAATTTTTGGACAAATCTATTTTTAATAAAATTAAACATATTATAAAATGCAATATAAATATTATTTAATATAATTTTTTTATATGGAAAATAAATAAATAATAATTATATTACAATAAACAATATTCAATGAATAATTGGACTTTTAAATTTCTAAATTTGTTGAAAATAAAAGAAATTTTGACAAAAATCAGTATTTTTCACAATTCAATAAAACTTTAATCTTATTATAAGATTATTTAAAATTAATCCAACGATAATTTGGACATGTTTAATTCAAAATTAATAATCATTTTAAAAAATAAATTTTATAAAATTATAAATAAAATTATATTCATTTTGTCATGGAAATTAATAAACATTTTCTTTGGAATAAAATATATATTTGTAGAATAAAATGAATTTACTAAATGTTATTTTCTTATTTCCATAGAATAAATTTATATATTAACAATGAGATTGAAAATTAAATATTTCATAATGTGTCCCATTATATTAATTGTTTCCAATTTAGCTTCTAGGGAATAATGTTCATGTAAAAATAATAATATTTTGGAGTTCACTTAAGCTCAGTGTTATGTGAAATGTAATATAATGATAAAATAAATTTTGTTTAAAAATTGAAATACAAAAAAAATATTGGGGTGGTTTTACTGGTGTCGGCAATGTGTTGAAACATCATTTGATAATCCATGTATTGGTGATACAATACACGGTTCTCTTCCATATCATCCAAGGGAAGAAACACCTCATTCTGTGGGTGGCCTTCCATTTCATATTCTATTGTGTATCCACACTTATGGGAATATATGAATATCCAAAAAATCCCCTCGTAGAATAAATTTTCAGCTGTCGATTCTAGATATCGATGGGAGTCATCATCTCAAATTGGGATTAGTGGACGTGTTTGTGATGTCTGGTTCAGCTATCTACATCTTGTTCCACCCATAATGTCTTCTTATGGAGACAGTGACTGATAATGACATGAGGAATATAGATCCATAGTCGTACCACCCTAAATTCCAAGGTGGCTTAGTAGTGGAGAGGGCCCACTGTAAACTAAACTTTTTGTTGTATTCCCCACATCGATTAGAAAGGTAGTAATGATAACTCTATTAGATTACCTTAAGGGTATACATAGGGGTATGCAATAAACTTCAACCCATGGTCCTCTGATAGATATTCCACAATATTATATCAGAAGATAGAATTAGGTGAAATGAGTTTCTACTACCTACCAAAACTTACGATCTCACCAACAACTACAAACAATGTTGTGAGAGCATTTATCCTAGGAAATAAATGTTCATAAACCCACTCTGGCTGGTAAAGGAGGGGTCAACGATGAGGGATGTTTTGGGCCTGTTTTAGAGGAAGGTTCTGTCCAACAGGTAGAGAATTACCTATAAATATGTCATATGTGGAGGCTGTAGGGAAGAGAGTAGAAATAAGATCGACACTCTTAGACAAATGGATGTCGGTGGATGGTGTGCCCACTAGGGTAGGAATAAGCATCTACTCACAAGGATTGAAAAAGTTTTTCCATTTCTAGGATGGGCCTCGTGATGTTGTTATTTACAAAACATTGAAGATATGGGGTTACAAAAACAAGTCCCCACCCTCCATAGTATATGGAAGCTCCTAAAATTTGATGGGAAATTCCTCACTAGGTTTAGTCCTGAAGAGGAAAGCTTCTGCATCCCCTGAGATAAGGTAGTGTTGTATATAATAGATATTAAGGACCAATCCTACTCTAGGGAATCTTTTTTCATATTGATTAGTCAATTGAAGGTGTTATTGTGGTTGACCTCTTATCCATGTGCCTTTGAAAGTGATATCACTTCACGTGTTCTTTCTGAGGTGGGAGTATTGTTCTTATGGGGAATCAATGCCTTTTGGGATTCCACTAGGGATGGATGTGCTATCAATGATTAGGTAAATCCTTGTATCATTCATACCTTGAATATGACCATACTTTAAATACTGTTGGCCAAATCCTTTTTCACATGAGCATTATCTATTAGAATAGTGGAGGGGAAGGTTCCTGATAGTCCTCCATCAGAGGTTAAGGATACCCGAACCATTGAAGGGAAGAGTGTGGGTCCTCTTTCTGATGTCACAACCACATGGAGAAAATTTTCAACTTAATATATTTCAATGACTGAGGGGAAGACTAATAGGGGAATTACTACACTAAGATTTTTTCCGATGAATCTATGAAAGATTAACAATAGGATGTACCATTCATGTAATCAATTTCCCATTTCTTTCTTTTCATTCATATCGTTAATCCTATGTCTCACATGGATAACACTTTATTTAAAACAGTTGTTCAAAATGTGTGTCAATCCCATCGATCTATGATGATGATCGATCCTATTGATGTAGCAATGAATGAATCTATTCCTTTAATGATGGTGGGTGAATGGTTTGTAGTGACTAATCCGTTTATGGAGTTGTAATAAGAGGTAGCTACTATAGTTGATTCCTTCATACGGAAGAAGTCTTTTATTCCAAAAACTGATGTATCCATGGAGGATACATTGGCTACACCTACCCTTTATGTGACGCATGACAAGGATTTTGCAGCCATAGTTTCAATGGATATGGTGAAAATCATGCAGGAAACACAGGTGGTTAAGGGGGTTGGTGTGATTGTTCATATCAAATGTGTACCTCCATTGATAGATACTAGAGATTGGACCTCACTGAAGGTGGTTGATAAAATAACACTTATAGAGGTGGCTGTGGAGGTTTTGACAGATAACCAGGCCACAAATTCACCTCAAGAGGTAGATGGGGCACCTATTTTGGATGAGGGGTCTACTGAGAATGGGTTTCCCCTTGAACTAGGGTTCATACAAAATATTTCATGCCTAAATATTTCCCAAAAACTAATGTTTTTATGGTCTTACCTTCACACAAACAAGTTCACTATAAGGAAATTGAGGATTCTAGCACAAAAATCACTAGGGAGAACTCATTAATTTGAAGTAAGGCATGGAGGAAAAATGTAGAGTTAATTACCCCCAATCAACTAGTTAATGTTCAATACTGGGTGGGATCTCTTCACCATTAGGTAGTAATCCTATAGAATTTTTGGGTGGTTTCATTTAGCCTCCATGCACTGGATCGGTACATTGTCATTTAGTTGCAGCATACCGAGTGGAAGAAGTTTGTTGTTTCTAGGAAAAATAAGGATGTTAAGGGAACCATGGATCTGGAGGGGGATAAAGAATATATTACTCTCCTCGAAATTCTAGAATGACATCGTGTGTTCATATTCAATTGTAAATTAGATATTATTGGAAAAATTTGTTCTTACATGGTGGTTTTTTATGAATGTAAATGTGAAACAGGCATCTATGGTGGCCTATTGATGAGATGTGTGGGATCAAATTCATATAATGGACGATGTGGTTTATCCTATCATGGATGAAGAGGTGGTCTGCCTTATGGATTTGTAGTAGACTTTATAATATACTTAATAGTGGTTGTATATGCTCGATAAATCGATCACTAGGGTCGAACCATCATTATTTTTTTACTAATCCTAGAATAATTTAGAGGATATGTGGATGACCCTCCCAAACATTGGATGGTATTATCTAACTTTTCAAATACTATGAAATGTTTCTTTCTTATTTCATTTCTGATCATATTAATGAGGAAACCTAAATTGAATACCATATATCTTGTGAATAAGTATTCATGTGGGAAACATGGTAAAAAGGGATGATTTATAATTTATAAAAGAGTCCCAGAAAAGGGCCAACAATCAGTTTATAAACATGTTTACCAACAATAGGGAGTGTTCGGACCATGAATGTTCTAGCCAGATCATGAGAATCTCATCACATCTATCTTTCGTTCTCAACATATACAAGTTAATGAATAGTGAATCAAATAGAGAGTTTAATTCGACTTGAACAATTTGATGATATATATATATTGAATTGAGGCTCCTAGGAAATATAACACATAGGGTCTGTCCTGATAATGGAGGATAAATATTAACCATGTTTGAAACACAAAATATGTTAGTGTTTTATAGGGCATGGGGATAAAAAAATGAGAATTGACTACTGAACATGTCCAAATCATTTTACCTATCTCAAAAAGACACCAAAATTATTTCAGGGAATGTACCTTGGATGTTATGTAATCAAATTTGAAAAACGGCCATGCCTTCAAGGAGGAATCATTCAAACATAGAAGATGATGTTGATCGAAGATAAGGGAGACATAAAACATGGGTATGAACTGATGGAATGTTTGAATGGAGTTCAAAATGATCATAATTTTTTCATTGTGACACTTGAGCAAATTAAGAAGACATATCAGTATGAAAAATGGTGAAACTCATCTTTCACTGGGAGAATCATCTTAGATTCCATGAAATAGTCAGAGAACATGAATAATTTGTTAGGTGATTGACACAAAATGGAATAAAATGGATTAACATGTAAGTGAATAATATGATTTATTGTTTTATTTTATGAAATGAAGATGATATGCATTCATTTTAACATCATATGGTGGGGATTTTGGGCACATAGTTAGTGTCATACGGTGAGGATGATGTGTCACATATTAAAATTTCAGGTAGTGGGGGTGTGTGAACTATTGTGAAAAAAAATATCCTAGCCAATGTAGTGGAGGAGTAATATTGTAATAAAATGGGGGTACTCTTAATAGGGCCTCATGTGGGAATGTGATCATATGATTTTGATCTACATATTTCTATAACTGAGGGGTTCAGTTAGTGAAGAAGATTTTTTTCCAAGGTCCATAGTGGGTAATTGATGGATTATACATATTACTTTTTATCCTTACATATTTTATGAATTCATGAGAGTGATATGTAGGGGGAAGGTTGAAACATACTCTTGGTTCATATATGGGACTTCAACCTAACATGATTTTTTCCTCTTGCCTGTTCTAATTTAATGTCATACTATTTGGTCCCATAAGTTCAAAATAGTATTGTGTCATAATGACCAGACCAATAAATTTATAAAAGTTTAATATCATATATCATAGACCATGGAGTTTCCAAAATTATTTGTTCATAATGTTGAAACCTATGGGGGTTTTCTCTGATAAATGTAACTATGACACCACTGGATTTAATCGAAAAAATAAACTGCCTAATATAACCTACAACAAAAAAAAATAATCTAGGTTGAATCACACACCATCTATGATCATGATGATTGGACAAAAGGGTTGTCCTCCTCAAAGGGCGTGTTCATGGAATGGGGAAAAGGTAACCCAATATGAATGATGATCCTAGTATTCCATATCACATTGAACATCATGGAGACATATTGTACAAATTTTAAGGTCAGGGTTCTGGGACATGTCTCCTAGTTTTATTTCATAGATTTTAAACCATCAGGTGAACATTTTAAATGGACACGTGTAACATGGAAGAGTGACACCTAAAATGAATTGAGCTCCAATAAGACTTGATGCAACATAAAACATTCCCGGGGTGATATACACATAGTTTAATGTTATTTTTTTTGGAATTATTATCCTTGGTTATGATGTTATAATTTGGGCCACATGAAAATAGATTAAAGACATAATGTGTGAAATATAGCCTATTTTTATCTATGTAATATGTGTGATATCAAATAAATATAACCTATCATGGAATGGGTGCATGGGAGGCCACATAATGATGCATAACACATCTTTGAGATAACCTTCACCCAATTTAGGTTCACGATCCTTGGATCGTGGTTCAATCACTCTCCTTATATATTTTTGATGAAACATCACTCTGAAATCCAATTCTCTTGTGATCCATTATCGATGTGAGAAACAAGGAGGGTTGTAGAGTTCTCATTGTTTAAAGGGGATAAAAAAATAAGGGTTTATAGTGAGTGAAAAATCCTAGGATGTTGATTTTGACTTTTGAGCCCCAGATAGTAAATGCGAATAATCCAAAAAATTGAATTATAAGTAGGGATATTTTTTAAAAAAATCATATACCGACATTGGTTAAATATGGGGTGAAAAAATGATCAATTGACTATTTAATGAGTTAAAAACATGGGAACTGATATTTGTTAACAAAGATCATTTGATGAATGATCCTATAATGGTAGGTGGGCATGTCCTGCATAGGGATATTTCTATTTGGGAGCCCATTCAAATCAAGAGGATGATGGTTATCCAAATCGAACAATGCATGAAGTCTAAAAGTGAAACTAGGGAATTTCTCAAGAGGGTATTGAGTGTCATGGGAGTTATTTAGCCATGCACTCGATTTGTTCTAGATGAAAACTATGTTATGTGGGAATCAACCAATTCATAGAGGCGAAAGACCCCAAAATGAGTCAATGAAAATTTGGGGCCTAGTATAAGATATTTGTGGATCGCTATGTATTCCCAGAGAATTTGAATGTAACAAAAAATCGTTATCATATGAGGAATGGTGGGATACTAACACTTGAGGGGTGAAATCATCACTCGTAATGATATTAAATATTCTCATATTAGGGGGTATCTATTTTTTATAGGGGATATGGATAAAGTGTAATGTTGTGTATGGAGAATGTTGATTTTTAATTATCCTATATTTATTATATGAGGCATCCTAGCATTATATGGGGTAAATATACTATTTAACTACATGTGGTGAAGGAGGTGGTCTTTATAGTGTGTAGTCATAAAACTATGGCTATGGATACTACTAGTTTATGTTCATTGAGCTCAAACTAGTGGGGTAGATTCTAGTGTAAGGTCATATAGAATTGGTCAAAGGGTAGATGCTAGTTTTGGACTATAGATCATAGGTCAATTGTGTGCGGGTCTTTTAAGGAGGCTCTAATGGAAGGAATGTGTGATACCATGACATGAAAGTAATGATGAAGAGACCCTATTCCACACAAAACATGACAAAACATACCCAAGATTTTTTCTCCTTTTTGGGGTAGAAAGTCACTATATTGAGTCAACTAAAGGTGATATTCCCAAGATATGATATATCAGCATTAATATGTATCCCATTGGATAGGGAATCAATGCACATGTAGTTTTGAAAAGTGGAGTGGTAGGAGACCAACACTAGTAGGGTGGCTATCTTTTTTAGTGAGGATATTTACTCATTTCATATTGTGTTAATATAAATCCATAATTTATATTGGTTAATGCTAAAGTTTAACATGAATTTGTGATGACATTATTGGGGCTTCCACATTTATCATTCTGTTCATTTCTTCCTCATCACAGGTCATGGGGAAATCTCTTCCTGATAATGGGTAATGAAATATGATTGGGGATTATTTCTAAAGAGGAGGATAATATTATAATTTTAGTATAATGGAGACATGGAAAATGGGTGGGTTTTTTGTGGAATTTTAGTTATTCTTGAATATAGAGGGGTTATGTATCACTATGTATCCCACAAGAATGGGAGTCAAGACACACATATTATTAGAAAGAGGTGAGGAAATGGGCTTATTGAAACACCAGGCTTGTTAAAATAAAACGGGACAAGAAAACCACTAATATGATGGGAGCATACATATTGATTAAGGTCAAGATTATAATAACTTGACATATAGTTTGTGAAAATATATCCTATAATAAGACCACGATACATAGGGGACATACATCGGTACTACTGGAAACCCTCTCTAAGAGGGTAACTGATGCGTCATGTGGTTTTTGTGGGGAATTTCATGATTATAAAATTGGTTAATGCTACATTGTATCACTGTGTTCTAAGAAAAATGGTTTTTGTTCATCTCTAACTTATTATATGAGGAATCCTGCTTTCAGGTGGTGTACGCCAAAAATTTATCATCATGTTCCTAGGATGTTGGGTTTGGTAGTTTAAATTCATATAACTCAATCCTTTGAAGCAACTAATTTAAGGTCCTAGATCTCAGACTATAGGGGATGAGAAGTTTAATTTAATAATGATTGGACAATGGATCCTAGTTTGTGGACATAGAATTCGAACTGTGCCACGATTAGTTTAAGGTCATGTGGCTTTGGTAAAAATAAAATATTTTAGCATCAAAAATCATAATCAATGGGGTTTCTATTATTTTATGTTCATAGAGTGAGAACCAAAATAGTTACAGTTTAATGTATCATATCATTTAACAATTTCAAAATGATTACATTCATAAATCATTGATTGTGAGTCTAATGATATTTTATGGATATAGATCATAAATCATGGCTTCATGTGAAGTACATCTTATAAAACACTAAATTTTTGGGATATGTGATAGGCTCTCAGTCCATAGTGATTAAGGAGCATGCTCTATTAGAATAGAACTAATGGAAAATTATAGTTCATGCCCACTTGAGCTCTAACATTGGTGGTTTGTTGGCTAGATATCATCAGTGATATGAGATCCAATACCATGCTAATCTAGATAAAGTAATGTTATAAATACTTCCACTTTAAATCTATCTCTATCTAGTTCTAGTACCTATCTAGGTTGTTCACGTCCGCAATTCATTATTCTTGATGGTATTACCACTCATATTGATTGAATTTTACCATTCTTTTTTGTGTCTGGTAATCATAAATATCCATTTAGAGAAACAGGAACTAAACATCAATGTATTGAACAACCTATATTCCATACACCATGGAGTATTGGTTCCCTAATGGAGGAATTTAACCACATCTTCGGATAAGACCACAGATTAATGTGTAACTTTTTGGGCCCAAAATATTTGTTCTTGAACCGCCATATTTAGCATGATGGTAGATAGGATCTTTTTGAACATCTAAATCTAACCATTTTTCTATTCTTAGTAGTGAGAATTATCTTTGGTCTAAATGTTGTACTTAGCGTAAATTTTCTTGATCTTGGTAGATCATTATCTAGCTCTATTGTATATGATAATAGCATGAGGTACTATAAATATATGGATGATATGGGGTCGCATGAACTCGATTAAAGATTTGGTTTAAAAATCCTTGAGGGGAACTTCTTCTTCCTAATTGAAAAATAATTCTGATGTGGTTAGAATGAACCTGTCCATTATATTGTCATTAGGGGTTGTGGCCCCAAAACATTGAGTTCCCATACTAATAAGGGCCATGATTTCTTGGTGGTGTGGAGATAAATTGCAGTTTAATGAAATATTTTGGCATATATCAGACATGCATGATGCATCATGAATTAGTAAATGATGTTGTAAACCACTGTTGGGCCATAAGTAGCCTATACAACAAATTTGGTAGGATTTCTACATTACCACATGATGTACACTACATTATCCTCCATTGACCTCCTACATGACCTGAGTTATCTCATATACATTAATTAAGTTGAGCATAATTCCATCAAACCAACTCATATCAAGGGTTTTCTAAAGGTCATGGACACTATATAGGGTAAAATATAGATCACGAAGGTGGATTCCCTCATGCACATCTTGGCCAGGTAGGAGAATACCACACTAGAGGTACTCGATGAATTGTGTTTTCCAATTGGGAATTTCCTTGGTTGTGGGGGAACATAATGGACTATCCACAGTAGTTCTATTAACCAGTTTATTCACCAATTGGTTAACTTCATCTAATGATTCAAGAGTTATGACCCAATGGTGTTCCACATGAATAACCACGTCGTCCATATTGTGTTGTTTGAGAGATGTGGATAAACTATCTGAGGCGTCATCTCGGCCATTCAATGAATGAGTATCATGAGTTACCTTTCTCTAGGATGGGAATTAGGCTATCATCTTATGGGTTCATTCTAAAAGAGATACTATCTCTTTTATTTCAATGAAATAGTCATCCTTGATCTATATAATGACCAACTATTAGTCTCCCATAACATGTAAATATGGAAAAAATGTCAAGGTCCAAATCGAGACTTGTAGTGAATGCTTAATTCTCTTCATCATTGTTAGTGTACACTTTTGAATATATGAATGATTATATAAAAACAGCCTATAATAGGGTGATTAATAAAATCCCTAGGCATAATCTATTAACATTGGGGGTATTGAGCCACCAACCGGTCAGCCTCCTTGAGGAACTATCGAAATGCATCTATGAACTTGCTAGAACCTGATCTAATTAGTGAATAGGAAAATCTGGTAAATCAACATTTATTGGAAATTTTTGAAGGGATGGATATGTGGCTATGAGGTCTTCCAATGGATATCCATTATAGTCAAGTGATAGAATGAAGTGATGTATAATGTCTTGGGGAACACTACCCAATGTTCCAATCATCCTTACAGTATGGGGATACTGAGGATATACTTTAGCAGGTCCACTCAAGAAAACAAGTGTACCTCATGATGCTACAAATAATGTTGCAATTTCTACATAGAAAAATGAGTGTGAAGAAAATCATCTCTAATGGATATTATCTATTATCTATGTCAATGAGTATGTGGTGAAGAGATTATAAGTTATTTCTATACCCTCGTTGTTTTTATGGGGTAAACAAGCACTGATGGGCCATTTTAGGGTGGCCATATAAAGGACTAAAGGCATTCTAAAAACAGGTGGTATTAGATTCTGAGGTTGTAGTAGGTACTGAATGATATCCTCAATTGTCGTCTGGAATAACTCATCCCATTAATATTGGATTCATTTCTTTATAAGACTTTAAAAGGGATTCCACTTTCATTCCATAATTTTGATAAATCATTGTAGGCCGGCTAAGTGGATTTATAGACCATGATGATCCTAGATATTTATCTTGGGAAGCATTTGATTAATCTCCTGGATCATTCCTAATTCAATCTAGATTCCTCTATATCTAACAATATTCGAGAAAATAATTTCTTAGAGTTATCCCCAAATTCACACATCAAGGTGTTCAACTTCCTGTATTATAACCTGAGGAATCCAAACACTTTCTCGAAATCATGAGATGGTTTTATAACTTGATCAATTTTACCACAAAGTAATCCAAGTACAACTACACCATTTTACTGAGAATTGCTTTCAAAATGTGGTACATGACCCATGGATGAGTTGAATAAGTGTTCTTCATGCCAAAAGAAATCACTAGATAACTAAAATTCCCTTGGGGAACCTTGATGTTAATGACTCCTCATCCTCAGGGTCCAGTTAATTTGATTTATATCTATAATATCACAATTAGAAAATTTGACTATGTCTTAGACCTATAGCCACTATTTTCAAAACCATGGCTATAATCCATTTTTTAAGGTATATTGCCATTGTTTTCAAAAACCATGGCTATAGCTGAAAACTATAGACATGGAATTCAAAATTATGGCTATACTTATCCTACCCATTCATTAGATAAAACTTTCCTACAAGAAAATAGAAAGGGATGCTCTATTGCCATTATTTTTATTCTACTATGATGTTTTTTAATAATACATATATCATATTATATATATATATATTATAAAATCATCATGGTGATTTTGGTATGAGGAAGAATCATATGGGTGAGGTTCTCAGATCAAATTCCATCCGTAATTTTTGGGCTATTTCCATGGTTTTTTGGTGATGTATCCACAATTTTGAACTATAAAGATAAAATTCATGGCCACAATTTTAACTTTGTCTATAGGTAAATATCCTTTGTTTGTCAACGATGACACATATTTGCATGGTTTTAAAAATTGTGGAAATATACCACTTATTTCCATGAATAATCCCATGGACAATGGTCAAACCATATTACCATGACAATAATGACCACTGTTGGGAAAAACTATGGATGTAGCCTATTACCACAATTTTGGGCCCAATTGTCGTGGTATTAAACCATGGAAATAGGCCAATTTTATATTTTTGTATCCATCCAAGAAGGATGGTGTCTAGAATCCATTTTTATCATCAATTAATAGTTTTTTCACTATAATGGGAAAATCACCTTTTGAACAATGGCAGTTGAGGTCTTGTAAATCAATATAGACTTAGATCATCCCTTTGTTATTCATGGATGGGATAATATTGTCCAACCCCAGAGTTAATATAATTACTAGTAAAATATGTAATTGATAATGTTTTCTTATTCATCCACGACTATATAACTCTGATATGGTTGTATCTTTTTTAGGGATGTTTGAAACCATGATTACTCACTGGGATGATATGATGGTGAAGGGAAAACAGTGCGTACCATATTGAAATCTCTTCATAACACTACAAAAATGCATCAAAGTTTTGTTTCAATAAGGTCACATATTTATTATACTCCTCTAAACACATGGATAAACTGATCAGTGTCAGTATTAGATCTTCCTCAGTACAAAGGTTCACAAGGGTTAACTCCTAATAGTGGTAGAATCACCCTCTTCAAATACATGAAGGATTATTCAAAATCATCTTCATTGTATATGAATGGAGAATTAGTGTGTGGAAGTGGATACTATAGGATTTCTAGATGTAGGGCATAACTGCTGTTCTGTCATGGAAATATGAAATCATTACTAAGGTGTTCCATTTCTATTGAGACTCCGGTGATTGAAGCTATCAAGATAATTATATGTGGTTTTGGTATGTGATTACCACTCTTCATATCGATGAAATGGAAATGATTGAACCTTTTTCGATTCATACCTAGTTTGTAGAACATGTTTTAATACCATTTATTAGTGGTCATGAGTTGGAATTAATTGTACTTACTGGG
The DNA here is from genome assembly GCA_963277665.1 of Viscum album. Lineage (NCBI taxonomy): Eukaryota > Viridiplantae > Streptophyta > Magnoliopsida > Santalales > Viscaceae > Viscum > Viscum album. The sequence goes on from OY728145.1 coordinate 2,001,474,283, forward strand.
AGTAGAGTTTTCTGGGTCTAGATGGGTTTATTTAGTGTAGAATTACTATGTAATACATGAGTTCTCATTTTTCCTAGAGATAATGAAACAAAAAAACAGTTCAAAACTAGTGGGCTCCAACCAGTGAATTGGGATAATGAAGATTTTTATCAAATCTACCTATGTATCTAGTATAGTGGCCATTATTTCATTAAGATAATTTATATTTTCATCCCCATTGTAATAAAACTAATTTCCTTCCATTTTTAGAACCCAACAACAATATTACAAGTCTTAAAAGAGTTTAAGGGGGACATAGTTCCCTAGTGTACACCTAATAAACCAAAGAGAGCCTATTTGTGGCACTAGTTTTATTAAAAGGACACAGCTTCATAAAAATTGTGCTAGGGACTTCCCAATAAATAATTGTAGACAATATCCTTTTATACTGAAATAAATTTAGATAGTTATATAAGAATACTGAATTTAGCTTTTAGCTTAATTTTTTCCCATATCGTCTCCTCACTCCTATCATATATATAAACCACTTGGTTTGAGGAAGTCAGGTCTTATTATATCAATCCCAGCTTATGAAGTGTTCGAGTTGGGATGAGGTTAATCCCAAATCTAGAATCCATGTGGATGTAGTGGATTTACATTACATTTAACCATACTATGAAATATAATGGGTTAATGTTCCCATGGTTGGTGAGGTACTCATCTTACCCAGAAAAAAATGATGGCATGGAATTCTCTTTTTTAGTGTCTTCTATATAGTAGGATTTAGTGGTGGCTACCTCAGCCTCAAATCTGAGTGTAAATTTGAAGACTCAAGGAGGTCATCTTATCTTTATTTCGACATGTATGGAACCTTGGGGATCTAAATACTTGTTTTATGATGTAAATGTTGTTCATCACATCATACTTCAATGCTAGTGGTATATTCATACCTTTAAGGGGTAGTTCACTACAGGAGGTAAAAACATATGATATTGACTAAACCACATGAAAAAATGGGGCATGTATTGTATGAGAAATGGTATACTATTTAATGGTTGTTCTTAATTTAACAAATTTCAGTTGAGAGTTGTTCATCAAAGAACAGACAATAGTTAAATTGAACTGATCATGGCATGGTTGTGACTGAGTTGCACAATCAAATAATATAGTCCTTTTTGGGGGGTAAACATTATTTACATTCCCATGAGAATTATTCTTATAGTGATCTATGAATTTATTGTTCCCTTGTCTTTATATCATATATTGCATATTTAGGAGTCCTGACAATATCATTCTATCAATTCTCATGTCCTCTACCTCACCTTCGATGTGGTCAACTGAATGCATCTAAGAGGTTAGTTTAGAATTTCTCACTATAAAGAATTGTGAAGTTGTCCAAAAACTCATTTTAATTCATAGAGTAATACTAATATTAATTATCAATATATTATTCTATAGTGGGGTGTACCCAGGTAATATATCCCTATTCGGGAGTCATTCAAACTCCAAGGGTTCAATATGTTTTCGATATTTTTGGGGGACTATAAGTTCCCCTATGTTTTCAGTGTCTATTATTTCATGTCATGGAATCTTGTGATACATATTTGGAGGCAGTGGTAGAAGGAATCATGGAAGGCATAAGGGGTTCTGGATTTCTTATGTTGACACATATGATACCATGATCATGAGAGAATACCTTGCAAGAGAACCAATCATCAAACATCAGCATACCATGGATTGAAGCTGATTTCAACTGACTTGAATCATCAATATATCTATTGGGATTAGTAGATACATGTGTTATATGTGTAGGAACATCCCGTAATGCTAGTAAACCATATTCCACTTGGTATTTGTGCCGATATTTGAATATAAGGAATTCTTTGATGGAGTGCATGACAATCCTATTATATAAGCATTGATTAGAAAAACCAGTGAATTGGGTCTCCTAATGTCTCCTATACTCTTGAAGGATAAAGATTCCATTTTCTATAGAACATATGAGGTATCATAGGACCTAAATATCTATGAAGGAATAGGTATTATTTCTTATATCATAGAATGTCACCATAGGATTTTGGCCTTCGTTGGGGTTTAGAGAAACATTATCTTGTTGTGGATGAAAGGCTTTGTGAGGTTGTGATTGAAAATGATGTTCAAGGAGAGACTGTGATAGGAAGGGCCTCACTCATTGAGGATGATCTTGAAATTAAAATACATGTGCATTAGATTACCCCTACATGTACAGTAGTATTAGTCTCTTCTTTTTTGGGTATTCATGTGGGATATGGAAGGGTAAATGGGAATGACTGTTTTCTAGTCCTGTACAAGGCTTATTTTAGATATTGACCCATTTCATAGAATTCAAGAAATCCTCATGGATATTTCAAAGAGATGAGGGTATGTACAAAATAATTCTTGATGTTATCCACTCAGATAATGAGATGTTGTTCTTGGTAAAATGGAATGTCAAATGAGTATGTTTGTCCTTTACATTGGTCCACATGGTTGGTGACTCACTCATCGGGCCTAATATTTTATTTGAAGAGGTCAGTGATGCTTATTTCGCACAAGGTGAAGCTGAAATTATAGTGAAACCTTTTATGGAGATCCACCCAACCATAAGCGGACCTTGTGGGAAGTTCACTATACCATACACATGAAATCCCTTCCAGAGCCTCAACAAAGCCACAAAGATTGATAGCCTCCTTCTATTTCAGGTATCCAACATGGGATAGAAACACGAAGAGAATTCTTCTAGGTGTTATTGTGAATATTTTAATTTATTTATAGCTTTTTATTTACTCACATTTATGATTTTCTATCAATGTTCCATAATTTGTGTGAAATATTCATGTTTTAATATTAAATGTAATTTATGATCATTATCTAAATTAATTAATTCAATTCAAATTACTATATTGATGATAACTATAAACCTAATAATCCAAATTGTATTATTTTTCTTTTTTAGGTTTTCTTATTAAATATAAAAAATATAATTTTATGAAATTATTGGTGAATTCTATGATTTTAATATCCATATGGTCCACAAAAGAAGTCTCAATGATTTTGTAAAGAATATAGACCAACCATGATGATAATTTTTTTGGGATCAGTCCAGAATACCAAATTATATTAAACTATTGAATATTCAATGTAATCATGGATTAAACTTTTATGGCCCATCTATACAAAAAATGGGACCAAGTGATGATTTAAAGCCCATCCTACCATTCTGTATGGAAATTAAAATCATCACCAAATACTTGAATGATATGAAAATTTAAAAATAAATTGAGATGATATTTTACAGTGTCAAATACAAGATATTTGGTATAATAGTTTTTAGAATAATTTTTTCATATTTGTGGGAATTTTCATATTCAAACACCAATTCACATTTCTACCTTTAATAAATCATGGATAGAAATGGGAATAATAAAATTGTTTATTAAAACCACTATAACATTGGATCCTTAATTACAATGGCCCCAAAATTTTTAGGATATACTATAAAAGAAAAAATGTAAATATTAATGAATAATATTTCTCTGTATTCTACTTTATTATTTATTAAATTGTATGTCAAATATAAGGGGCATATTTGGAATGAAAACAATCCACAACCTTGTGCTATAAATACATCCCCCTTACATACTTGCATGGATTTTGAATTTAAGAATAGAGGAGGATACATTGGAATGACCAACAATTTTATAGAGTCCTGGGAGGAACTTAAAAACTCAGGTTTTCACTTGAGATACCCTTCCTACTCTCATTGTTTTCTATTCTTTTGATTTCCTTTCATTTGTAATCACAAAAACTATTTTTTATTTTTTTCCAATTTTAATTCCAAATTCTTAATAATATTATATTTTAATCATAAACCCACTATTATTAAATATTTATGGTCCTAAAATAGTTTTAAAAGAGTTTAAATACCATATTTTCTTCTATTGTTTCATTCTATCAAATGTCCCTGTTTAATTTTCATCATCGTTCTTGTGTGTTCAACGTACAAATCTTTTCTAATCCCATTATTTAAATCATATTTAAAATTTATCACCATAAAAACATATTAACATATTACAAAAAATATACATGGATAATTAAATCTACCATCTTGGTGAGTTATTAATTGGGGATATTAAGTGACTGAGATATTTTTCATGATGAATGTTTTTTAGGTTGAAATCGTGTATATTTAACATAAAATGTCATGAATTAATGTCATTTTTTGTATAAAATGGGAATTCCATGGATATTTAGAACCATAAACAAACTTACTTAATCAGTTTTTTTACTGAGATTAGAACCTTAACATAAGATAAGGCATGGGCTAAAACCTGAACACTTTGGAATTCCTATCAATGTAATCTTGTGATGTGGGTGTTAATTTATTACAATATAAATAAATGATCAAGGATATCATAAGATTAAATTCCATATAATGTATGGACCCCATTTTTTTTAAAAAAAATAAATCATTCAACATCAATCAATCATTTCATTTGTGCTCTACAAACAAACACAAACATTAAAAATTCAAATCACAGAAAAAACATATTATAAACAGAATAATCACTGAGGATTCAAACCCAGTGTCTCCATATAAATTTGTAGAGAATTGAACCCTTGAATAGTTTAAAAGAAATAATTGGACATGATTTCTTAGACCCGTCCTAGTGGGGCATGAGTCGCAACTCCCCAACCCCTCCTGCAATAGGCTAGGGGCTGGTGACTAGCACTGAGTAGGAATGCTAATAACATGGGAGGAATTTCCTATAAACCTGTACACACACACACACATCTCTAAGCCCACAAATCTGAAAAGTAAAACTACTTAAAAGAAAAAATGCATGCATAAACTAAGACCCAACCACAGAGTACGACAGGAATGTAATGTACAAGAATGTAAAACCATGGGACAAAAGTAAAAGCCCACCAAAAAGAAAGTCATTAACAATGTCCAACCTATAAAGAAAGGTGTTGGGACTACAGTATGTATACATAGGAACAATCCTTAGCATGTCTGATCTCACAGAGTACCGTCCAGTCCTGGTCTGCCTAGAATCCTATCAAAGGCTCGCTCGTCTACACAAGACACGACACGTGCGGGTAGATCCCATGCAGTGGTGAGTATAACAATACCCAGTAGGACCCCCCGAAATGACAAAGGAAATACAACAAGGGAAAATACCACAAAAGAAAGGTGCAGTCATCTCTACAGAGTATATGTCTACCGAACGTATAACAATAATATCCAGATATACTCATAAACGATCAACTATCGTGAGACCCACCACTAGGATCCAGCTCAAAGATTCCACTAAGCATACAACCTGGAGGACACAATGCTAGGTCTGAAGAGAGAGATAAGAAGTACAAGTTCTGGGAGAAGACAATCCACAAGTACCATCAGAACAGGATGATCTGATGAGGATCAAAACCAAGTCATGTGGTGATTCCGACAACTCAGTCTGTGCTAATCCGCTAAGCAGAGGATCTGTTCCCGGGTAAAATTGGTCACCTCGATACGACGAACTCTACCTTGGGTTCTAGTATTGAATGGAGGATCAAGATCTAGGTCTCATAGATGGGATTCCAACCACTCTATTCAGGATGTTCTGCGAAAGGGATCATACTGGTGTATAAACAAAATTATACCAGAACCTTCAGCGGAAAACCAAGGGTACGAATCCTAAGAGCTAGTCCAAGTCACAGAACATAAGTGGTTCAAGCCATTAAGAAAAGTTTACATGGCATGTATTAGGGTTACATGTCGTTTCCCTGGACCCGGAGTACTTCCCATTTAAACGGCCCATGTCATTTGATCAAGCCGTGTAAAACCCAACTACACGGTGTGTAGAAAAATTACACGACATGTTCCTTGACCCCAGGTACTGCCCGTGTAACCGACCCGTGTCATTCAGCTTGTAGAATAGAAAGCAACTACACGGAGTGTAGAAGAATCATGCGGAGTGTCTGAGAACCTAGTCCCACTACGTGTATGTTGTCCATGTGCCCGTACACGGGCTCTTCCCGTTTTCGTGTCGCCTGCTGGTGTACCAGTACACGGGGTATCCCGTTTATCTGTCCGGGTCTGGCCGGGGCTGGGTATACACGATGTGTCCTTGGTCGTGTAACCAACCCATGTCTGTGTACTCCCAGAGTACACTCCATGTGGTCCACTGACGAACACACGTCGTGTAGCCCATACTACACGCTGTGTAGCCGGGAAATTTCCAGAACGACGTCATCTTCCTCGCTCTTTGTCCAATCTTCCGGATCCGTGATCTCTCATCTATTCATCCTGATAATCTAAAGAATGGTTTTTAATCATATGAACACTTATATGGGTGTTTTCAGCCCTTAAAAAGGATCGTAAACCTCGAACGATCCATCCGATGAAAGACGCCCGAAAACTCACAACTCCCAATCCGCTCTGAATCGTCTGCCAATATCATCGTCGCACCTCCGTGACATTGCTTAGGGGTTGGATCCACTATTTGGGATCGTTGTGTCACATAAAAGATGCGCAAAGATCCGTCTTTCATCACCACGTGAAAAATGTGAAGAACACGAAGAATAGAAATGGGAGAAAATCAACAACAATGGATTAACATGGATTCAATCATCCAAAAACCCCACAAAATGCCCATCCCGCAAGAATGATCGATCCGCAGACTAATCTGTTCATGGATTATCCCACGTTCATCATATAAATGAAGAACATGGAAGAAATCACAAACAAACATCCTACCTGGATTCTGCGGCGTTCATCGGCGATGATCCAGTCGTTGTGTCGTCGTCGCCACATTTGGAGGTTTTCTCCAGAGCCTCCAGAGCCGCTAGGGGTTTCAGGGATATGAGGTTTGTAACAATGGACCCTTACAATAACCTTTAATAAAAAAGGTAAGGGATATTTGTTGCAACAGATTTCAAATATTTCGCTATAGAATAAAATATTTTTGTTTAAATATTTTATTACATGTATGTCCTAATAACTAGATTCCACCACCGACCAGTGCCGGCCAATGTTAGGCCTCGCCTAAGGTAAAATAGCTATTACGAACGCAATAGTTCCCTTAGATTTTTGATCTGAGCACCTGTTCGGGTGTTATTCCACATTTTCAGGATAACTGCACGCACGTGTTATTTAATTATTAAATTCAATTTATACACTTGTTCCGTGCTCCCTGGGCCTCAGAACTTAACGTTGTCTCAGATCCTGGTCTTGAAAAAATTCCCATATAATATTAAAATAATACATGGAAAAAACATTAGACAATACATCACAACCACCATAGGGATTTTACGTCCCCGAAAAGCCTAAACAAGGGCTTCTAAAAAAGATGTGGGTACTGCACGCGAATCTTGAAGTCCTGCTCCCACGTTCTCTCCTTGAGATTCTTGTGGTGCCACCTGACACATACCAAGGTAATATCTCATCCACAATGGATCTTCTCTTATCAATCCTTGATCACTACTGGGTGATCTGCAAAGGTAACTCCATCATCGATGTCCAACTCACCCCAGTCGATAACGTGCGATGGATCGTGCACGTTCCTCCGTAGCTACGACACATGGAAGATTTTGTGTACCTAGTCCATCTGAGGAGGTATAGCCAAGCGATACGCCACCTCCCCAACACTACTCAGAATCTGAAAGAGGCCAACGGACGTCCGAGATAGCTTGTCACCTCGACCAAATCAGTGTAATCCCCATCGAGGTGAGACCCGAAAAAACACATGGTATCCCTCCTCGAACTCCAAGGGCCTCCACCTCCTATCAGAATAATTTATTTTCCGAGTCTATGCAGTCTTCATCAGATCCTGGATGACCTGCACCTTTCCTGTAGTATCTCTCACCATCTCTGGGCCCATGAGTGCTGACTATCCCAGGTCAGTCCAGCAAAGTGGCGACCTGCAATGTCGCCCATATAGAGCTTCGAATGGTGCCCTTCCAATAGTGGAATTATAACTGTTTGTATAAGAAAATTCCACCAGTGGAAGGTGATCCACCTCGCTACAACCAAAGTCAAGTATGCAAGCTCTAATCATATCCTCCAGGACCTGGATGGTTCGCTCTATTTGACCATCATTATGGGGATGAAATGATGTACTCAAGCGTAACTAAGTCCCAAAAGCTTCATGAAATCCCTTCCAAAACCGGGATGTGAAACGAGAATCATGATCTGGGATGATCTTGGATGGAACTCCCTGATGTCGAACTAGCACTTGCAAGTAGAGGAGTCCCATGCTTTCAACTGAACTCTTCTCCCGTATGGATAGGAAGTGGGACGACTTGGTGAGTCGATCAATGATCAACCAGATGGAGTCGTGTCCCATGGACATACATAGTAAACCCATAACAAAGTCCATGGATATCCTGTCCCACATCCACTCTAGCACCTCAAGGGCCTGCATCAAACCTGCTGGAACCTAGTGCTCAACCATTACATGCTGACATGTAAAGCACTGAGAGACAAACTCTGCCACACCCTTATTTATTCCCGGCCCCCAGAACTGACGTCGGAGGTCCTGATACATCTTTTCCATGCCAGGATGCACCGCCAAAGGGGATGTATGGAACTCACTCAGAACCTCCTCCAACAACGTCACTGGTACTACCGTGAGCCCTCTGAAAAGAACAACATTCTCCCCATAATCTAAAAATCTATTATCATTATCACCCATGGATATCAGATCACGTAGAGTCCCACAGCTAACATCCTCACGCAGTGCTTCCCTAACTCTCTATAAGAGTTGATGGGTAACAACCATCGACTGAAGGTAGGCCCCCTCATCTCTATCCACAAAGGATAGATATAAGGAGGCCAACAGCCTCATCGCCTCATCTAGAAACTGCGAACTAGATTTCCTACTGAGAGAATCTGCCACTATGTCACCCTTCCTAGGAGTATAAACAATCTCAAAGTCAAAATCCTAGAAGAATTCAACCAATCGCCTTTGTATCAAATTCAGATCCTTCTGAGAAAAGATATTCATGAGACTGTTGTGATCATAGTAGATGGTAAACAACTCACCCATCAGGTAGTTCCGCCACATCTTCAATGCAAAGACTACCGCTTCCAACTCAATGACATGGGTTGCATAGTTCTGCTCGTGTGGCCTCAATTTAATTGAGCCATAGAAAATCACTACTTTCCTCTGCATCAGGACACAACCAAGTCTGTTTCTTGATGCGTCGCTGAACACTACATACTTGACACCCTCCTCTGGTAATCTCAAGATCTGGGTGCCTGTCAGACTCTGTCTCAACTGTTGGAAATCCTACTGTCATCGCTCAGTCATCACGAATGGATCTCCCTTTCATGTCAGATATGTCATGGGTGCTGCAATCCTGTAGAAATCAATGATGAATCTCTGATAGTATCCTTCCAACCCAAGGAAACATCACACCTCCATCACGCTCCGGGGTGGATCTCATTCTAGCACTACCTCCACCTTGGCTGGGACCACTACTACACCATCGGCCGAGATAACATGTGCCAGAAAGTGGACCTCCTGTAACTAGAACAGACACTTCGAAGATTACCAATACAACTGTTGCACTCAAAGTTTGTCCAGAACCATCCTTATGTGTATCACGTGCTCCTCCTTGGACGTAGAGTACAAAAGGATATCATCGATGAAGACCACTACAAACCGGTCTAGATTGGGCTGAAATATCCAGTTCATGAGCCCCATGAACATCACCGGGGAGTTCTTCATGCCTAAGGGCATCACCAAGTAATCATAGTGACTGTAGCGACATCTGAAAGTCGTCTTCTGAATATCCTCCTCCCATACTCGCAACTGGTGATATCCAAATCGTAGATTATCCATCAAGAACCATTGTGCCCCTCTCAACTGGTCGAAGAGGTCATCGATCCTCGGTAGTGGATACTGGTTCTTCAAGGTCACATAATTCAAGCACTTGTAATCCACACATAGCCTCAAGCTCCCCTCCGCCTTCTTGGAAAACAGTAATGGGGCTTCCCAGGGTGAAACACTGGGTCTCAAAATGATCTTCTTCTACAAGTCGTCCAGCTGCACCCTCAGCTCACGAAGGTCTATAGGAGCCATCCAATATGCTGATGCTGATATCAGTGTCGTTCCGGGTTGCAACTCAATGAAAAAATCTATCTCTCTATTGGGAGGTAGCCAGGGACATCCTCTGGAATGATGTCTTGGAACTCAGCCACCACCGCTGGAAACTAGAAACTCATAATATTTGCTATCCCAAGGGCCGGGCTAGCCAACTGATGTTAAATCAGTTGTTCCCTCTTATGCACAAGTCTATCCTGCACTGCCTGGGTCTCTCTTTCACCAACAAAAGAGAACCTCATTCCAAAACTGCGGACACACCGCACCCTTCTCCTAAAATATTCAATCTAGTAATGAACTGTGGATAGAAAATCAATACCAATAATGAAATCGTAACAACTTGAAGCTACCCCAATGAGGATTCAACCCAAACTCTCGCCTCCAAGGGTCAGGTCACACTTTCTACAGATGTGTGTGATCTCTGAATCTTCTCCAGTCGGTGTTTCTATGTATAAGAGTCGAGTCAACAGCTCAACTGGAATCTCAAGGTCTTGAACAAGATAAGCAGCCAGAAAGGAATGAGTTGCACCTGTGTCTATCTGTACGTCATCCATAGTAGAAAAGAAATAGATTGTATCTCTAATCATTATGGGGGAACCTGGGTTATAAGCCTCTGCGGCCTGCAGCTATCCTGGCCTCTGTCCACCAGCTCCCTGAACCTGGCGTGGACCTCCTGGTGGTGGTGGTGGTAAAAGGTCGAAACTCCGACCACCTCCAGCTACTCTCCCAGCTCCCCTACGACGTCTTCTGCCCCATGTATCTATCTTCTCCACATGTTTCCTCTGCCTCGGTGGTCCATCCACTTCTCCCGTGTCATTAGTATGGCGGTTCGGACAATCTCGAGCGAGATGTCCCCTTCCATCACATGAGTAGTAGCACCTCTCTCAAGGCTGGCTGGATGCGCCCTACGAACCTTGTACAGCAGATCCCATGTTTTGGGATCTCCTATTAAAACATCTTCCATGCCTGGGTCTAGACGTCGGCACCCTACTGCAGAGGTATCTGCTCCATCTCATCCACTACTGTCATCTTCCAACTGTCACTTCTCTTCCAAGAATCTCTCAACCACCAGAGACCACTTGAGCACCCTAGAAGAAGTAGGAATGCTCATAGGGATGATGCTAGCTCAGATATCTCTGCTCAAGCCCCACTCAAAATTCCAAGCTCAGAAGTACTGATCTCTGACCATATCCACCGAGTACTGCGAGATATGAGTAATCCTCGACGAATAGTCAGCCACCATCATGGTTCCATACTGTAGATGAAAAAGATCTTGTATGCATACTGATCTCAGGGTAACTGGTGAAAAATCCTTTCTAAAGTGACACACAAACTCCAACCAGGAAGGTGTCACCTCATCCTGGGTTTGGATAACTAGACTCCACCATCGTTCTGCTGAGCCCTGTGGAAGGCTCACTGACAGGATCACCATCTGGTATGCTGGTGTACTGACCAAACGTAATTCTCTGGCCACTGCCTCAAGCCAGTCCTCTGCTTCCTGAGGGTCAGGCTCACCTAAAAACCTAAGGGGTCTCTATCTCTGAAACTCGTGGAGTGCGCCAAACCTACACTCCTCCTCTATTGGTACAACAGGCACAAAACACTGCTCCATAGGTGGTGGAATAACTGGCACAACACTAGGTGGTAAAACTGGGGGATTCGGTCCCTGTTTCTAGGCATCATCATTGAGGGGTCATCCATGTGATCATGCTGCTGGATCCTAGCGGGTGCGCATCGCGGAGGCATCTTGTAAAGAAAAAAGATGTCTCTTAGTCAGTGAGTATATCTAGAGAGATGACTGAAGAAGGACATGGAAACCACAACCCATTCCTATATGATTCATGTACCATTGTTATCCCTTGCAACGAGTGTTCTCATGTTTCGAGTCAAAAAGCATGTTATCAAAGTTCCGGTGTATGGATACATCGGCCCCCCACACCAACACTCGGGTCCATGGCCTGAAATTCGAACTCTTACTCTTAACATTACTTCCCCAAACTTGCTCACAGGCTCTCGTTCATAAGGTAGAACCGAACACCTTTGATACCACTCTGTCATGACCCGTCCTAGTGGGGCCCGAGCCGCAACTCCCCAAGACCACCTCCAATAGGCCAGGGGCTGGTGACTAGCACCGAGTAGGCATGCTACTAACATGGGGGGAATTGCCTATAAACCTGTACACACACACACACATCTCCAAGGACACAAAGTTGAAAAGTAAAACTACTAAAAGGAAAATATGCACGAATTCACTAAAACCCATCCCTAGAGTATGACCGGAAAGTAAATTATAAGAATGTAAAACCCTAGGCCAAAAGTACAAGCCCACCAAAAATATAGTCTTTAACAAAGTCCAACCTGTAATGAAAGGGGTTGGGACTACAGTCTATAGCTGTACGAACAGACCTCGGCCTGTCTGATCTCACTGAGTACCGTCCGGCCCCGGTCCACCTAGAATCCTGTCAAAGGCTCACTCGTCTGCACAAGACACGACACATGCGGGCAGAGCCCGTGCATGGGTGAGTATAACATTACCAAGTAGGACACCCCGAAACCACAAAGGAAATACAACAAGGGAAAATACCGCAAAATAATGGTACAGTCATCTATACACAGTATATGTATACCGAACATATATCAAGAATATTGATATATACTCATACATGATCAACTATCATGAAACCCACCACTAGGATCCATCTCAAAGATTCCAATAAGTATACAACCGAGAAACTGAACTCCTAGGTCTAATGAGAGAGGTACGAAATACTCATTCAAGGAGAACACAATCAACATGTACCTTGAGAACAAGATGCTCAGATGAGGAGCACAACCAAGTCAAGGGTTGATTTCGAAAACTCAGTCTGAGAAAATTCGCTAAGCATAGGATCGACACCTGGGTAATGTTGGTCACGTCGATACCAAGAACTCTACATAGGGTTATATGAATGAATAGAGGATCTGGCTCTAAGTCTCATAGAGGGGCTTCCAACATCTCTATTTAGGAAGATCTTCTGAAGGGATCATACTCATATATAAAAGAACTTATACCAGAACCATTAGGGGAAAACCAAGGGTACAAACCCTAAGAACTAGTCCACGTCACAGAAGACTAGTTGTTCAAGCCTTGATGAAAAGGTTAAACGACGTGTAGTATGGTTACACGTCGTGTTCCTTGACCTCGGGTACTGCCCGTGTAAACAGTATGTGTAATTTTTTCATGCTGTGTAAAACCAAAAAAACGGCATGTAGAAAAAGTACACGCCATGTTCCTTGACCCCGGGTACAGACCGTGTAACAGGACCGTGGAATTTGGCTTGGCGGATAGAAATAAACTACACGGCGTGTAGAGGAATCACACTTCGTGTCTTAGCACCAGGGCTCGCACTGTGTACGCTGGCCATGTGCCCGTACATGGTCTCTGCCTGTGTTCGTGTCGCCTGCCCGTGTACGATTACACGGGGTATCCCGTGTATCTGGCCGGGTCTGGCCGGGGAGGGGTATACATGCCATGTCATTGGCCGTGTACCCAACCTGTGTCTGTGTCCTGTCAGAGTACATGCCATGTGGGCCACCGACGAACACTCGCCGTGTAGCCCATACTACACACAGAGTAACCGGGAATGTTCTAGAACGTTGTCTTCTTCCTTTCGATTCAACCGATGTTTCGGATCCGCGATCTCTCGTCAGTTCGTCCCGATACTCTAGGGATTGGTTCAGTTTATCCTACGAACACCGCGACGGGTGTTTTCATCCCTTAAAACAGATCTGAAACCTCGTACGAGCCATCAGATGAGAAATTCGTGAAAACTCATAACTCTCGATCCGCTCCATATCATCTGCCGTTATTGTCGTCGCACCTCCATGACACTGCACCGATGTTGGATCCACAGTTTTGGATCGTTGCATTGAATAACGGATGCTCAATGTTCTGTCATTCATCACCCCATGAAGAATGTATAGAATGCGAAGAAAAGAAAGGATAGAAATACAAATAAACAAATTTGAGGAACGAGCCTCCACCATCATTCGTCAAGGCGTTGATCTGCTCCTGTTAATAGTATTAAACGAATCATAAAATCAACACAAATGGATTAACAAGAATTAAATCTCCCAAAATCCCCACAAAAAGCCAATACCACAAGAATGATCGATCTGTGGACTAATATGTTTGTGGATTAGCATGAATTTGTCGTAAAAATTCAGAATGGGGAAGAAATCAAAAACAAACATCCTACCTGGATTATGCAGCATTCGTTGGCGAGGATTTGGTCACTGCGTCATCGTCGCCGCGTTGTGAGGATTTCTACAGAGCATCCAGAGCCACAAAGTGTTTCATGTTTATGAGTTTTGTAACCCTGGACCCTTGCGCTAACCATTAATTAAAAAGGTAAGGGATATCTATTGTATCAGATTTAAAAGATTTCATTGTAGAATAAAATATTTTTATTTTAATATTTTATTACTCTTATGTCCCAAAAATTGGATTCACCCACCGACCTGCATCGGCCGATGTTAGGCCTCGTCTAAGGTAAACTCGTTATTCTGAATGCAACTGTTCCCTCAGATCTATGATCCGTGAACCTGTTCGGGAGTTATTATACTTTTTCCGGAAAACTACACGTGTACATTATTTAATTATTAAATTAAATTCACACACTTGTTCCGAGCTCACCGGGCCTCAGAACTGCATGCCATTTCAGAGCCTGGTCTCCAAATAATTCCAATATAATAATAAAATAATGCATGGAAACAATCCGAGACATTACAATGATTCAAATGGAAATGATTCTGGGGATGGTTCAACTTGTTGTCAGTTATTTTTTATTCAGAAAATAATCAGAAAAAATCATTTAAATAAAATAAAATAACTCAAAAACATCAAAAAAAATGTACAAAGAAAAACCCACCTTCTCATTAAAATCACAAATTCAAAACACAATAAATAAAAACCCATATTCCTAGTATTTTTCAAACATATATTAATTCCTCATATCCTCTCAAACAAACCCTCACATCTATTTGACCTTGTTATAGTGTGTACTCTTCGAGAAATTATGAGTATAATTTGGAATAATGTAATCACTCTAGAGCCAGAACGTTTCCATCCAACTGAACTAGATATGAACAACTATAGGGAAAAACCCATAATGAAATCACTACTGATGATGAATTCGAACTCAAATTTAGTTTGATTAATCTTCTATATTATTTCCACAGATTAACTAGTGAGGGTCCACATCATCATCTAAAAGAGTTCCATGTGGTGTTCTCCACCATAAAGCCTATGGGGGTTTTTGAAGAAAAAACCAAACTCTTATAATTTCTTTTTTATTTAGCTAACCCCACCTTTTCATTGGTATACTACTACATTCCCAGTTCCATAACCACATGGAATGGTTATAAGAGACTATTCATCAAGAAATTATTTCCTACTTATTGTACTAATTTTATCCCAAAATAAAGAAGTTGTATATACTAATAATATAATTATTCACTCCATCCGTATTTTGAGAGGTTCCATGTGATTAGGGAAAACTACCCACACCACCATATCCCTGACCATATCAGGATCTAATACTTTTTTGAGGGGATATTGGCTATGTAAAGAACTACCACTAAAAATGCAACTGGAAGTTGTTTTAATTAAAAATATCCTACAGATACATGATATCTCATTTGAAACATTGATGAAATCACCCAACAATTCCTTACTTGATAACATGATCTTGTAAAATAAATCTCCCGGAATCTACACATAGATCCCAACAAGATGACTAAGTGGATGAGTGAACTTACAGGTCTTGTGAGACAACTATTGGTGGATATTAAAGCCCCAACATAATCATCTACACAATATAATTTCCCCAGACCTATCTAGAATTGTGTAATCTATATCTCACTGGCTCATCTAACTAACACATTTCCAGAACATCAAGAGGAACCATACAATTCATTTGAACCAATAGTGCTAAGGGTGGAATTTTCTCAGAGGAACAACAACCCTCATCAATCAGGTTAGTTAAATAAAAAATAATCCAACCCCACTATGATCCCTACACATCCACATATTACCCATGCTTGAGTTATAGTAGTTTTTTTCTTATTATCCTCAATTCATTCCTCATATCCCAAAACAATTACAATATGGTCAAGGTTTTCTCAACATCGAAAAACATTACCCTTTATTTCTTCTCACTCAAAGTATTAATCCTTTTTTTACACCTCCTAGATTCAAATATCCTCCTGAGACGTCCCAATTCCTAACATAATATAAGAACTTTACCAAGAACAAAACTAAAAGTAATCCCAATTCAGGACAAGCCACTTCTTCCAAGAAACCATGGGAAAATTCAATTGATGATCTTCCCTCCTTCACCTATTCTAGACACAAAAACATTGAATCCAAAATTGGTCAACATGAATTACATGAAATCCCAAAACAACATCCAAACTATTAACAAATCCTATCTCAAACATTTCCAAACTCCAAGGGTAGTTTAAGTGAAATATCCCTTAAACTAGAAAAGCAAATTTCAGTGCCTCATGATGAGTCCGGTAACTCTCCTTCAAATATTGATTAGGAAAATGAAAATGAAAAAGAAACCATAAAAGGAAACAGAATCCAATCCCTC
Source organism: Viscum album (assembly GCA_963277665.1). Classification (NCBI taxonomy): domain Eukaryota; kingdom Viridiplantae; phylum Streptophyta; class Magnoliopsida; order Santalales; family Viscaceae; genus Viscum; species Viscum album. The sequence continues at coordinate 2,001,491,012 of OY728145.1, forward strand.
ACTTCCTTCAATTCTTATAAGGAAGTCATTTCCTTTTCCCCAATATATTTTTAATACAATTATATCCTTTTAACCTGATCCCTAAATTCATATCATGTTTAGTTTTGTTGAATTAAAAATTTACCTCTTAGATTCCATCCATCAAAATCCTGTGTATTCTAGATTTTTAAATGAGTTATGTACCAATAAAAGGAATCATGGGACCTTTGAAAAATTTCCAACCCATCAATCCATCACCATAAAGTAAAAATATTACAGGAACATATAGTTCCATCATAAATAGGAAGTTCAAATATTGATGATGCACTCATAGTCCAGGGAGACTTGATAAATGTCATGCCCAAATCTACCTTCCCCAACCTTGGTCTAGTCCCACTATATGTAATTAGTGTTTTCATCTAGTTATATAATCGAATCACAACCAACCACATGAAAATAATTGAAAATATCATTGTCCATGTTAATAATTTTATCTTCCCAGCTAATTTCTATGTCCATAACATGGAAGGTGAGATGTACACTTCTTGATCACACCTAATTCTAGAAATACCATTCTTTAGGATATCTAAAATGAATATTTATGTCCATGTGGTCATCCAATGAATGGAATTCAGTGAAAAACTGGTCATATTCAACGATTTTCAATCCATGAAATAAACATCTAATTATCAGTATTCCTTCTCAATCCATGCTTCTAAGGACAACTATATGTGTCAATTGAACCCAATTCCATCATTTTTATCATGTTTAAAGGATAATGGAGCTTTTGAAATTTCCACAATGATTAATCATTTAATAAATGGGGATGTTTATGTTGAAATTTCATTCATAGGCTCCGTTAATGTAAGGGATTCTGAGAACTCTCTTAAATCACTTCTAAACTATGATCACTACTATTATACCATTGAAAATATTGAGGAAAATAAACCAGAACAAACTAAAACCCCTTCTACTATTCATGAGTTGTCCGGACCACAAATAAAAAATGAGACGGATCTAAAACCTCTTCCTGAATTCCTAAAATATACATTACCTTTTCATTATCTCTCTTATCCTATCACTATATCTACCACACTTAATGAAACCAAGGAGTTAAAACTTGTTTATGTGTTATTGGAAAAAAATTCCCGAGGATGAAACCTAAATGAAATATCAAGAATCAACCCTTCCCTTTTTCATGAATCCCATACATCTTGAGAAATCATCCAATCCAATCACAAAACCACAAATAAGACTCAAATAAATCATAATTGAGGTCATAATGGAAGATATTTTCAAGATTATACAAGCTGTTATTATCTACCTAATTTATATTAGTGAATGGGTTAGTCTAATTCACATGGTACCAAAGAAGGATGTGATAACTATTTCAAAAATAGACATATATAGGTGGTAACAACTATAGTGAAAAACAAATGGCTTGTGTACATAGACTACTAGAAATTGAATTCCATATCATGAAAAGATAACCACCATCTTCCTTTCCTTGATCAAATTATTGAATGATTATCCAAAAAGACAGATTATTTCATTCCTAATCAATATAATTGCAACTTCAAAATCCCAATAGCACTAAGGAAATACTACTTTCACATTAGTATTTGGAACATATGTATATAAGAGAATGCCTTCTCTCTTATTCAATGATCCTGTAACATTCCAGATGTGTATGATGAGAATATTTCCAAAATGAAATGACCATTTTAGGGAGGTATTCACTGATGATTTTACCATTTTTGGTGATTCAATTGAATGTATCATGAATTCACACTTTGTTCATTCAAAATTGTGTCAAATGTAACATTATGATGAATTATGAAAAATATCATTTCATGGTTACTAATGGGATATTTCTAGGGAGAATAACTTTATAAGCTGTTATTAAATTTGACCATAAAGAAATTGAGGTTATCTAATTCTTTCCTAAACACACAATTTGTTCAACACATCGGTTCATTCCATGGTCTCACCCGTTTCTATCAAATATTCTGTAGGATTGACCTTTCACTCACTTGGAAACTCTAAAACAATGTTACATTCTATTTTAATGAATCTTGCAAGAGATTTAGCATTGATCTCAAATTTGATCTTACATCTTCCTAGAAAATTTAACCCCCAAATTGGTCCGTACCATTTGAATGATGTGTGATTCCTCTAACTGGTCCATTGGGGGAATTATTGGACAATTAGGATAAATGATTCTTCATGTCATCTATCATTATAAAAAAATGGATGAAACTCAATCTCACTAAACCTTGATAGAAAAACAACATTTATATGTGGTTTTATGCCTAGGAGAAGTTTTTTTTCTATATCCTTTGTTCCAAAATCATCAATTTTACAGACCATTTATTATTTATATTACTAATTAATAAAAATGATTCCAAATAGAGGCTAATAATATGGATAATAATGCTCCATGAATTTAACATTGTGATTAATGATAGAACTAGAAAAGAAAACCCTATGAATGATCACCTGATTAGAATTTAGAATTCAACTCATTCAAAAATAATTGATCCCGAATTTACAGCTCAACACATATAATATATCAGTGTAATGATACCATGGTCTTCCATAATTTTAAACTAGTTGGTTCCCAGTGTTTATCATGAAAATGTTTTAAAGGAAATGAAACCGATGCAAGAAAGTGATTCAAAATTATATTTTTGGGAAGATAATAGACATTAGAAAATTGTGGATGACATGATAATTAGAAAATGTGTTAGGGATGATGAAAATTCCTCCATTTGGGATTTTGTTCACTCAATTAATGGTGGTGGCCTCCTGGGACCCAAAGGACCCCCAAAAGGACTTTGACTTAGGATTCTTATGGTTCACTCTACAAGGACTCACAAGAGTTCTATCAATCATGTCCCACATTCCAAAAGATTGGAAAAATTTCTAAAATAAATGAAATACCCAAAATACCTTATTATTTTATGAGATATTTGATGTTTGGGGAATTGATTTTATCATACCATTTCTACCCTATAATGGATTATCATACATTCTTTTTATGGTGGATTATGTTTCCAGGTGGGTTGAGCCGAAACCCAGGAGTGTCAATGATTCACATACTATTAGCGAGTTCTTAAAAACCCTATCTTTAATTGATTTTGAACACCATGTTACTTAGTAAGTGACCGGGGAACTCATTTATGAAATCAGACCAGGGAATCATTTTTCAAAAATTATTGGGTTGTATATAAAACTTCAACTGCTTCTCACTAGAAAAACAAATGAAATGTTTGAATATTCCAACGGAGAAGTGAAAAGAGTGATTGAGTGAATTATAAATTCCACCAGAAAAAAATGTTTTGAGAGTCCATGTTATACGCTTTGGGAATATCTAAATACCTATAATATACCAATCAACAGTTATCCATTTAGGCTAGTTTTTTGGTTAATCATGTCATCTACCAAATGAGATTCAATGTAATCCATTTTGGGTTGTCATAAATTGTCATTGTGATTATGATGAATCTGGTGAAGAGATATTTTTTAGATAAATGAAATAGATTAGCTTCAACTAGATTCATACAAGATTTATAATCTCTAAAAAAGAATTCCTAAGTCACTCCCTAAAAAACACATTATACGAATGGTATTTCATAATCGTGAAAAGGTAAATCTCGTTAATTTTCAATATACGGTTGAACCAGTTATGCTTAATTATTGTTGGGAAGGTCCTTTTATTATTACTAATATTTATCCATTTGGTGAAGAATTATTCCAAGACCCAACATCAAAATTAACATTCAACATTAATGGACATCAGTTAAATAATAACCATGAGAGGAGACAAATTTTGGAAAACCCAAAAAATTCCATAAGATCACCATATTCTAAAATTCAACCACTATATATGGAGATGTCTACCCAAAAAATCTATACCAGGGTAACATCTTTCATTTTAACTATCTCTCTCACTCTCCTAATCCCTCTCTTCCTATCGTTCCCTTTATCTTCTTCTACATATCTTGTTACCATTTTTTAACACATTACCCATAAAAAATTATATTTTCTCTATTTTTTGTCAGTGTATCTTTTTAAAAAACTAATAAAAAATTAAAAACCTAAATAACAAAAAAAAATACGAAAAAAAGATTAGTAATTACTCACCATCCACTATTGAAATTATTTCCAACAGTTTTGGGGAATCAAATGACTTGTTTTCATCTCAATTTTTTTTTCTTTTCATCATAAATTTTGATAAATAATCTTATTTCAATAACAAAAAAATTTGATTTATCATGTTTTGATATTGTATGTGATTATTCCTTAACCATGACAAACACCATTAAGTTTCATATCAAGGTCATCTATGACTATATTTTTTTTAAAAAAAATCACCCATGATTGTAAGTCTTATGTTTGTGGACCATTGTGATAAATTAACTATATTAGTATCCATTAATATGATATTGGAATTTTATGAACCACCTAATAATCACAAAATCCAAGTAAGATCCCATTAACCATACATTAACCCTCCTTTTGAGAGACCCTTCATGTATATGGAAGCCTTTTATTTGATAGACACATTAAAATCCCAATAACATGTCGCACCTAAAATCATAAATATAAATACATTGATTAATTTATAGAAATTTATGTATGGGGGAATTAATTTCATTTTGGGTATCAATTACATGATTTTCAATGTCTTATCTAATGCTTGGGGGAAAGAATCTATTTTAGTGCGGAGCATAGGTTTCCATTCTATGAGTTTGTGGAATATATTTTAATTTATGTAATATTTTACATGTTATTGATATGTGTTAATAAAAGAAGAATCATAATTGGTTTTTTCTTGGGAGGGTCAAAAATCACTCTTTCTCAACCTCTGATCTTCTTATAAAAATTACAATTAGTATTACGAGGAGATAAAACATGGGTTGGGAGATGAGAGTGAGATGAATTTCAAGATAATATTTTCTAAAAAGGGAAAATATAAAAGTAAACAAATGAACACTCATGTCGTTGGGAGAAGTTAGGTGTTTTTTGAATATTTAAAATTTTCATCCCTTTAAAATTTTCATCCACTTTTGTGCCTTTCTTCAAACAATCACGCCCTTCTAAATATGTGTTTCCATTTCCTTCCATGTATTATTTCAAATTCAGAATTTCATTTCTAATGTAAATGTTTTACCCCTATTTCCTATCTCTTAGACATTAAATTATAACCATATCATATCCATAGAGAAACCCCTAATAAATTCCTCTTGATTCTTGTGCACTTTAGGACATGGAATGGAAGCTGTGTCCTCTTTAAAACTCTGCCATTTTTACTTTTTTTCCCATTAATGAGTGAACCCCCACAAATAAATTTTTATCATCTCGAGAGGAGTAATATATGAGTGCGCAAATTATGTAATTTTAAATTTTAGCATGAAAAATGATTTTTTTTCAATCATTGTTTATAAAACATCTTATGGTGTAATTCAGTATTGATGAGTGAAAAGCTGTAACTCTCCCCTGATTAGGGGAAATAAAATTTTAATATTTTTAGCTGAGTGAATTTTTTTAATGTTTTTAAATTTTTAAAAATGAGGATATTAATAAGATTACGTGGGGGGTATTTTATGTAATTAATTTATTAATAACCTTTAGTTTACTTCCTATACATAATTTCTGTGAAAAGTTCCTAATTGCTGTGAAATATGGATGTTTTAATATTAAATATAAATTTTATCATTATTTGAATTAATCCAATCCGGTAATTTTACTATTTTACTTATAACTATCGCCATACTATTAATTATTTCCAATTTTTGTTGTATAAGTTTCTTCATTAAATTTACTTCATATCGTTATATGTAATTTCTGGTCAATTATACCATTTTAATGGTCATATGGTCTACACAAGAAGGTCCTCTTAATATATGAAGAAACATTACTAGCCATGATGATTCCATTTATGGGCCCAATCAAAATTTCAAATTATATGAAACTTCTGAATATATTCTTTTATATTCATTAGAATTGTGGATACAAATTATAAGGCCCAACTATTCAAAAATGGGGCCAAAATGATGCTTTGAAGTCCAACACATCATTCAATCAAGGAATTATAATTATCCAAATGTACATGTTTTTTTCCTGATTTATATATCGAATGGAGCTTATATTTTTCAGTGTAAAAGCCATGATATATATAAATTACTTTTTAGAATAAATGGTTCGGATTTGAGGACATCTTCCTATTCAAAAACCCAATCAAATTTCTTCCTTTAAAAAGATCTTGGATAGTAATGGACATATTTAAATTTTGTATTCAAACTGCCATAACATTGTTTCCTAAAGTCCAACAGAATCATAAAATTTATGGTATACTTTAAACATACATATATACAAATTTTATGAATATTATTTCTTCATATTCTTCTATTAGAATTATCAAATTGGCGATCCAAGTGGAGTGGAATATTTGGAAAGAAAACAGTCCACCACCTATGAATATAAATATATACCCCTCTTTTCCTTGAAAGGAGTAGGAATTTCAGAATAGAGGAGGATACATTGGTATGACCAAATCCTTTCCTAAGGCCTAATAAGACATTAGAAACTCAATTTTTTACTTGTGAAATGTAACACCCATAGATTTTATGAGAAATAATTATTTTATTTCTTTGAGAAATTGTGTTGTACACTACACCAAGATTATCTTGTGTTATACGCACCACCATATTATCATGTACTATATGCAAACACTATTCTTGGCTCGTGATGAACGCAAAAGCGACCTACCTCGATAGCATGTATTCTACGCAATACCGAGTTTTACTAAACAGTGATATATTATTATAATATTATGAACTAGCTGTTATTAATAGTATTAACCAAATTTTGAATTTTATAACATTATAAATCATTTACACATTTTCAGGAATGAGATATGAAAACGAAATCAATTTTTCGATAAAATAAGTATTTTTTAAAGAATGCAGTTTTACTACCTTTTGGTTGCACACCAACTATAAATATTGTTTTTGACATGTTTATAACGTCAATTAGAAAAAATAAACTTATTATTTGCAATAAGGCTATAAAAATTTATTTTGGTTAACTTTTATATATTTTCCTGTTAACTTTCATATGTTGATGAATAGTAAAAATACGCTAAATTTTATTTAAAACCCACTTTTTTCATCAAGATAATTTATATGGTTAAATTATAATATATAATAGTTTAAAAGTATAAATAGAATATATTTTTAACATTTAATATAATTGAAGTCATTATCATTAATTTTATAATGAATTTATAGGTAAAAATATTTCAATCTTTGGCAATGTTTTAACTTTTAAAAACTCATTTTCATAACAACAGGAATAATATTAAATTAATTACTTAAACATCTGTGTTTTGAATTTAGAAAAATGGATTCCATATTTGGATTTAGTGGTTCAAAAATATGTTAATAGGTTACTTTTATATTTTTTGACATTATGAATAGTAACTACGTGAAATTTTATTTACTACAGTTAAAGGTAGATCGAGTAGTTATGGGTAAAAATAATATTATGAAATTTACCCTAACACCTGAAAAAATTATATTGGTTGAATGAAACTCGACCCATATCACTTAAGGGTTGGAATATATTCATTTCAGGTACCTTTGACCATGAAAATGATATAATTATTATTAAAAACAAAGAAATTGACAACATATCACTCTCTTATATTTTGTAGGTGTAATAATTTTACTTTATAGATAAACCACATAAAAATTCTAATATATATAGTCTAAATTAATATAATAAAATTATATACATTATTAAAATTTATTTATAATTTTTTGGGATTAAATAATCATCATTAATGATGACAGAGTAGTGATGTAGAAATTATTTTATTGATCGAAATATCAAATAAATGGTATTAAAACTATTAAAATAAATATTATATGAACTAATTAATGTTCATAAAAAACTTTATATAAGAATATGACATGTTATTAATCTATTAAAAAATTATTGAATATATCCTATTTGTGGATTTTATTTATATTCAAATAAATGAGAAGTGCAAAATTGACACTATTGTTATTTTATGAAAATATCATATTATAAAATGGTTTAAAAATCAAAAAATTATTGAAAAATTATTATTATTATTTTATATTGTCTATAATTTCATAAAGTATCTGATTATGGGCAATTCAAAACAAATATGTAATAATTTATAACAGTTTAAAATTTATAATATTACCACCACAAATAAAATTAAATAGATTAAATAATGATAAATCCAGTTGATAAGGCTTAAAATAAATTACCAACATCTATAAATCTTATTTGTTGATGATATTACAATCCTATAACATCTAATATTCATTTTGAGTCATTTTGGATGGTTTTTATGTGATGATTTATTTTATTATAAATTAATATTTTAGAGGTTTCCAAAAGTTCCCCTTTCCACTCTTTGAAAAGGGCACCTCCTCCCTCTCCTCCTCACAACACATTGATCCTTCATTATCGGAAAAAACATTCCCATTCCTCTTCTCCTCTTCCCTAGAAACATACTAGAGGTCCTGGTATTCTTCAAAGAACATCTATAGTGCCCTAAGAGAGGTTTAGAAGAGGCACGTCGAAGAAGAGGTAATATCCTTTACCGAATCATTCAAATTCATTTCTTCTTCTACTTTGTCAAATTTTGTTATTTCATAATAAATAAATAACATCAGTATTAATCATATACATATATGTTATTATAAAAATTAATCCAACCTATTTTACCTTCTATCCATCCTACGGAAAACAAAATCACTACACGTACGTACATACGGAATACCGTCTCCACGCCGTGGTGTAATATGTATTCCCACCACCACTTTACATGGACGAGTATAATGGTGTAAAGAATAAATATATATGGTTATTATAGAATGATAGTAATTCTAAGATATTATATCATCCACTCTAATTCTATTCAATAATTATCGGAATGATATCATCGCTCGTTCATACGTATAGATTACCGTCTCCAGGACACAATGATATTCATTTTCCAAGTTAACCATTCAAGAATGATTATAAATTATATATAATAAATAATCATTAAATATATGAAATGTTATTGATAATTAATATATTTATTTTTTATTTACTTAAGTCCATTCAATTTAATAAGGAAACGAAAATAGTGTTCATGGGTACGTAGGACCTATCGTCTTCATGAACAGTGTATTTCCTTATATTTATAGATCTATTATATATATGTATAACCTGAATATATACTATGTATGAATAATTTATTAAATTTTGGATGTAATTAATCATGATCTATGTAATCATATGAAAATTACAAGTCAAAACACGGACGATAAATGAAACGATTTTACCCAAAACGCTCCTTTAACATGGAATTGACAAATGAACTGGTAATATAAAGTCATAAATGAATCATATATTAAATCATAAATATAATCATGGTTCTGTTACGAGTTAATAATATGTTTAAATCCACTATACAAGAGTCTCAGACACATATAGAAGAAATTGTACCAAAGGTATGGGATAATTTTTCAATCTCATTTTTATCTAAGATTGCTTATACGTAAGTATTTACATGGGTAATATTTTTCATCCACATCCATAAAATGTATTTCATAAAGTGAATAATATTCTTCCATGTATTTTTAAAGTCATGTTTACTCCTCTTTGACTTTTACTTTTTTTATGGAAGGAATCATTCTTTTTTTTACCAAACATGGTACTTTTTGAGTTTTCTGTTTAAAGTACGAGGAGAATGTATTTTTTAACTTATATGGAATGAACGGATTTTTATGGTTTCATAATGCCTTATTTTCATGAATCTTACTCTACCAGATTTTATGATTATTTTTTAAAAAATAATTTTCTTTTAAAAGTCATGGAATTTTGTGGAATGAAAATGATTTTTAAGAAGGAAAGATATTTTCTCAAGAAATAATTTCAAGTGTTTTATCAAAACCATTTTCCATCTAAGATGAATTTATTTAATATGTTTATATTTCAAGTATAATGTTTCTATTATTTACATTGTTTCATTTTTCTTATGATGAAATTATATCCATTCATTTTATATGGATTATGTTATGATGGGATGGTGTTTATGAAACCCATATTATTCTATGGGTTCTGATGAATTATTTACGTTTATTTTGTGGAAACGAAACAATTATTTCATTATGAGATGAGTGGCACCTATATCTCCCTTCAATGAATTGGGTAAATATTTATATCTCATGAGATAGACATGGTAGGAACAGAAAGTTAATCTGGTTCAGTAATATAGGGCTGGAATGACAAGTAAACCATGTTCAGTAATGGACTTTTCCCACTATGACAGTCTTTGCAGCAATGCCTTGGCTACTATGGAAATCATAACATTTTCTTAATGGTTCCTAGAATTACAAGATTTATTCCCATGATATTTTTTCATGATTAATTTTCCTTTATGATCTATGCCTTATTCACTTCCATGATTTATGAAATTACTCATGATTTTGATGTTTTATGTTCATATTCTAATGTTCAAATGTTTACAGATTATTTTATGTTCTCCATGCTTACCCTTACATAGTATTTGAGCTCACACTTTTTATGTTTTCTTTTCCTTAGGATATAAAGAATGTTTTTAGGTAATAAAACCAAAGGGGAAGATCTTTATGGGAGATGTTGAAGATCATTCACAATGATTAGAAGTTTATGTTCTGAGTTTCTAAAGACACTAAACTGTTACGATCCTTCGGTGTCAGTTTTTGTTATGTATTAAGTATTCTGCAAAAGTAATGTAATTTCAATGTACACCAAGCTTTGGGTCTCTATAGTTTGTATCAGAGTAAAGGCTTAGTTGACAGTTGGAATATAGGATGTGAAAACATTAGTGAGACCCATAGATATATTCTAAGGTATGTGTAGAGATGTCCCTACAGATAATTATATGTACATGTTACAATACTAGATTTATGATAACGATCATGAATAACCTAGGATTAATCCTAACATATTAGATATTGAAAGTACTCTCCTTTATTATGTTGTTTTCCTATAATGATATTTTCCTCTCACACTATTCTTTTTGGAGTTTAGAGGTTGGCTGGAACCTGAAGGAATTGTGTAGATCAATGTAATGGACAAGGCAATGATTGTACTCTTGAAAAAACAAATATTATATGAGATATAGTGCAGAATCTTATTGCTATTGTTACACAAGCTATGAATCATTCTAGACTTCGAAATGAGAAGAGAAGGGAACAATATTCTTTTGAGTGCATCATAAGGAAATGTCAACCTTCTTTTAGTGGGTCTTCTGATCCACTTGTTGCTGAACAATGAATCAGTACCATTGAATTGATTTTTTCCATACTTCACTGTCCGGAACATTAAAAAGTCATTCTGGCTATTTAACGTTTAGAAGATGAAGCAGACCTGTGGTGGACTCTAATTAATATTACAAGGCCCCAATATAAAATTGAATCCCTTGAATGGGATGAGTTCAAGAACTTATTTTTCAATTAGTACTTCCCTCTTATTTTTAGAACAATGATGGAAAAGTAGTTCCTTGAGCTTTAGAAAAAATGATGATGTATCTGTTGGTATATATGAGGCTAATTTTATGAGCTTTTAAAGGTATGCATATGACTTTATCATCCAACCCAAACGTAATGTTGATAGATTCATCAGTGGCTAAAATCCAAGTCTTCGAAGGGCATTATAAATAATAGACTTTAATAGATATGAAGAAATTTTGCGTTGCTATATCAAGGTAGAACTGGATGTTGTTGTTACATATCAATCTCATGGATTTGGAAAGAAACAAAATATTGAGTTAAAGGAATAATCTCAAAGCTATGGTGAAAAGAAGAAAAATGTTTCGTTATGCTCAAGGTGTGGATATAATCATGGTGGATATTGTCTTAAAGGGAATAAAAAATGTTTTATGTGTGGAAAAGAAGGTCATTAAACAGGTAACTGTCGAAGTAATTATAAAAAGGTATCTAATGATTTAAATAGAGAAAATACTACAAAGAATCCACCACCAACACTTTAATGCTACATGTGCAGGGAAATGGGGAATTATGTTTACCAATTCCCTAATTCAAGGGTTAATTATGATCGGCATCAAGAACCTCTCAATGAAAATGGGAAGTCACATGAAATCACTACTGGAGATTTTGAATATGACAACTAAGTGGTGGAATGATTAACTATTTATGTAATGGGATTCAAAAATAGAGTTCTAGAATCTCATTTTTAGTATCATAGAATAATGGAATATCTATGTACTGGTTTGTTGTGGTTTTCAATAATTTTATTTTACTGGTAACCACGAAAAGTGATTGAAATATTTTTGGAAATAAGTTGATATGTAGATAAAGTGATAATGAAATGTTTTATAGTATTAATGATCTCACAAAAGGAAAAAGTGATATCATGGTTTTTGTATATAGAAATTTTCTAATTGTGGTATGGGGAAATAGTTGACTTTTGACAACAATCTTGTTTTCAAAAAGATTCATTGATAGTTCATATTTCAATATAATACATGATTAAGGTATTCACATGTTTGGAGTGTAACCAATAAGATATATCTTATGATATATGGGAGATAAATGATGGTATTCACATGCTTGGTTGATGAAATTTCTAGTAATCCTTTTCTATATACTATGATATTAGTTTGAAGTATTTTGGATAAGCCTGAGGATTTGAAATGGATTATATTGGACATAAAATTATATTTTTTAAGTATGGAAATTTTTTTTGATATTATTTTGGGAATGGTATAATAGTGTAGTTCTAGAAAAAGGACAACAAGTTGGACGTGCAACAACCCGACGCGTCAGACAAGGATGTGTGAATCAAACCCCCAACCAAAGTCTAACATGCCATTATCACTAACCACTGGCCCATAGGATGTCCCTGGTCAGAAAAAAATACTTTCATTTTATTAATAGGTATGATAGTTTGAGTCTAAGACCATTTTTGGAAACATATATGATTAACCTCACCATTAATGGACTTATGTATATTTGATAAATTTTGATAACCTTTTGTTTGAGATAGATAGAATGACCCATCTTTCTTTCAGACAATCTTCTAGAACTTACCAAAAGAAAACTTCAACTTCATTTCATTATGAAATGGGGTGGAAAATTGCTCAAGGAATGACCATCAATGATATTGTACCAAATTCATGTATGTATTTCTTCTAATTCAAAATTTTCAAATTTAAGGAAATGATATTTAAAACCAAAAACGTTTTCCTAGTACCCTTATATCCAATGAATCAGATGGTACCTTAGATCATCACAAATTTAGGGAATTGAGATTTTTGTCTTTTTCATAGCCATGTTCTCTAAAACTCTTTATCATCACATGATGGTTAAATTTATCTTCCATAACCATGTTTTCACCTATGTTCTCCAATGTGGAAACGCAGCGATGAGTTACATTGGGTATCTGTTATGTTTCTAACATTAAATTTTTAAAATAAATATTTATTATTCCTTTTTATGATGTGGGCTTCTATTAATGAAAATTTCAAATACTAAACAATTTATAACCAAGATGATTTGGGAGATTGAAATTCTTTTTAAGTGGGGTAGAATGTAACACCATGAGATTTTGTGAGAAACAATTTTTTGTAAATTTCTTTGAGGTCTTGTATTGTTTGCTACCCCATGATTATCTTGTGTTATATTCAACACCGTATTATCTTTTAGTATATGAAAATACTATTATTTTCTTGTGTTTCATGCAAGAGCGACCTTCCTCAATAGCGTGCATTGTAAGCAATATCGAGTTTCACTAAACAATGATATATTATTATAATATTATGAACTAGCCATTATGAATATTATTAACTGGATTTTTAGTTTTATAACATTATAATTCATTTTACACATTTTCTAGATGGATATATGAAAAAAAATCAATTTTTTGATAAAAGATGTATTTTACAAAAAAATGCAGTTTTACCGCATTTTGATGGCGCATCCACTTTAAATCCATTTTTTGACATGTATATAATTTTAATTACACAAAATAAACTTATAAATTGTAATAATGGGGGAAAATTACTATGGAGAAATTTTTTTATTTTTCAGTTAACTTTCTAATTTTGATGAATAGTTAAAATACGATAAATTTTAATTAAGAACAAAATATTTTCATCAAGATAATTTATATGGTTAAATTATAATATTTAATGGTTTAAAAGTATAAATAGAATATATTTCTACCATTTAATATAGTTAAATTCATTATCATTAATTTTACATTGAATTCATAGGTAAAAACATTTCAATCTTTGGAAGTGTTTTAACTTTTGAAAACTCATTTTCTTAAAAACTGGATTAATTCTAAATTAATTCCTACCACATCTATGTTTTTAATTTTTAAAAATGGATTCCATATTTGGATATAGTGTGTCAATATTATGTTAATAGGTTACTTTTATTTTTTTGGCATTATGAATAGTAACTACGGTAATTTTTATTTATTACAGTTAAAGGTAAATTAGATAGTTAAGGTTAAAAATAAGATTATAAAAATACCCTAACACCTGCCAAAATTTTCGTGGATGAATAAAAGTCAACCCATATCAGATAAGGGTAGGAATATTTTAATTTATTGGAATTTTTCCCGTGAAAATGATATAATTATTATTAAAACCAAAGAATGTGACAACATGTCACTTTCTTATATCTTATAAGTTTAATAATTTTAATTTAGTGATAAAAATCATAAAAAATTGTATATCAATAGTCTCCAGAACTCTAATAAAATTATCTACATCAGTAGAGTTTATTTATAATTATTATTTATTAGATAATTATCATTATTGATGACACAATAGTGATGTGGAAATAATTTTATTGATTGAAATAAAAAATAAATGGTTATAAAATATTAAAATAAATATTATATGACCATATTAATGTTCTCCAAAACATTTCTAGATTAATATTACAAGTTAGGAATCGATTAAATATTTTTTATCGAATATATCTTCTATGTGAATTTTATTTAAATTCAAAAAAATGAATAGTTTCAAAATTCACACTATTGTTATTTTATAAAAATGACATATTATAAAATGGTATAAACATCCTAAAAATATTGAGAAATTATAATTTGTAATTTATATGGTCTAAAATTTTATTATGTATCCAATTATGGAAAATTCTTAACATATATGTTATTATTTATAACAATTTAAAATTTGAAATATTATTACCACAAATAAAATTATATAGATTAAATAAGGATAAATCAAGTTGATGAGGTTTAAAATAAATTACCAACATCTCCAAATCTTATTTTATGGGGAGATTAAAATACTATATCATCTAATATTAGTTTTTGAATCATTTTTGATGTTTTTATATGGGTTTTGAATTTATTATAAATTAATATTTTAGAGGATTCCAAAAGTGCCCATCTTCTTTCTAATAAAAGGGCACCTCCTCCCTCTCTTCCCCACAACAAATTAAGCCTTCTATATTAGAAAAAACCTACCAATTTCTCTTCTCCACATTCCTAGAAACATACTAAAGGTCATGGTCTTCTTCAAATGCCATCATTAGTGCCCTAAGAGGAGGTTTAGAAGAGGTGTGTCGAAGAAGAGGTAATATCCTTTAGAGATTCTTTCAAATTCATTTCTTCTTCTAATTCCACTTATTTTGTTATTTCATAATAAATAATAACATATATATTAAAAATATAGTGATAGTATATTATAAATATGAACCAACCATATTTCACCTTCTATCCATCGTATAGAAAACGAATTCACCACACATGCGTACGTACGGAATATCGTCTCCACACCGTGGTGTAATCTGCTCTTCCACCACCACCTTATATGGAGGAGTATAATGGGGTAATGAAAATATATATATGGTTATTATAAAATGATAATAATTCTGAGATATTATATCATCCTCTCTAATTCCATTCAATAATCATGGGAATGATATCATTGCTCGTGCATACGTACGGATTACCGCCTCAATGACGCGATGAGAGTCATTCTCCAAGTCAACCACTCAAAAATGATTATAAAGTATATATAATAAATAATCATGAAATATATGAAATATTATTGATACTTTATTTATGTATATGCTATTTAATTCCTTTCAATTTAATAAGGAAACGAAAACATCGTTCATGCGTACGTACGACCTAGTGTCTCTATGAACAATGTATTACTTTCCATTTATCAATCTATTATATATCAGTATATTCTGAATAAATATTATATATAAATAATTTTTAAAATTTTGGAAGAAATTAATCATGATCTATGTAATCATTTGAATAATTACAAGTCAAAACACGAACGATAAATGAAACGATTATACCCAAAATGCTGCTTTAACATGGAATTGACAAATGGACAGGTAATATAAAGTCGTATGTGAATCATATATGATATCATAAATATTATTATGGTTCTGTTAAAAGTTAAATATATGTTTAAACCCACTATACAGAAGTCTGAGACACATAACGAATAAATTGGACCTAAGCTAAGGGATAATTTTTCTATCTCATTTTTATCCAAGATTGCATATACGTAAGTATTTACCGGGGTCATATTTTTCATGCATGAAAATAAAATGTTTTTCCTAAAGTGTTTAATATTATTAATTTTATGTTTAAACACATTTTTACCCCTCTTTAAATTTTACTTTATGTTATGGAATAAATCTTTCTTTTGTTAACCATACGTGGTACTTTTTTAATTTTCTGTTAAAAGTACGAGGATAATGTTTTTTTAACTTATACGACATGATCATATTTTTAACGTTTTGTAAATCCTTAATTTCTTTATGCTTACTATATCAGATTTCAAGATTATTTTCAGAAAAATCATTTTCTTTTAAAATTGGATGGCATTTTGTGAAAATAAATTATTTTGAAGAGTGAAGAATATTTTCTCAACAATTCATTTCTAGTGTTTTATTAAAACAATTTTCCATCTAAGTTGATATTTTTTTAATATGATTATATTTCATGTATAATGCATCTATTATTTAAATGGTTTCATTTTTTATATGTTGAAATGATATCCATTTAATTAATTATTATTATTTTATGATGAGATTGTGTTTATGAAACCCATATTATTCTTTGGGTTATGATGAATGATTTATGATTATTTTGTGGAATATGAATGAATGATTTCATTATGAGATGGGTGGGACCTATATCTCCCTCTAATTAATTTGTTAAAGATGTATATTTCATGAGATAGATAGGTATGGAATGACAAGATAACCCGATTTTGTAATATAGAGCTGGAACAACAAGTAAACACAGTTCAGTAATGGACTTTGTCCACTTTGACGGTCTTGGAAGCAATGCCTTGGTAATATGGAAATCAATACATGTGATTAATTGTTTCCACAATTACATGATTTATTCTCATTCTAATTTATCATGGTTAATGTTCCATTATGATCTATTCCATATGCACTGCCAAAATTTATGTCATTACTCATGATTTTGATGTTTTATGTTCATGTTCTTACGTTAAAATGTTTAGGGATTGTTTTATGTTCTCTATGTTTACCCTTACTGAGAATTTGATCTCACCATTTCTTTTCCCCAAGATATAAAGAAATGGTTTAGCCATGAATAAAAAGGGGAAGATCTTTATGGGAGATGTTTAAGATCTTTCACCATGATTAGAAGATTATCTTCTTTGTTTCCAAAGACACAAAAATATTACGATCCATGGGTTTCAGTTTTTGTTATATATTAATTATTCCACAAAAGTAATGTAATGACCACGTATTTCATGCTTTGGGTGTCTACAATAGACCGTTCATATTCATTTTGTTTTATGATCTTTTGTGTTCCTTTCATTTGTAACTATGTATGCTGTTTTGAATTTTGTTTCAATTTTAATTCTAGTTTCTTCCTTATATTATTTTTTCATTATCCACCCTCTATTCTTAAATATTAATGTTCATAAAATACACAAAATCAAGGTGATACCACTTCCATTATTTTGATTCCTCATTCAATCAACAATATTTGTTTAATTCTCATCATTGTTCCTATGTGTGTTCGACTCACAACCCTTTTATTATCTTGTTCTATTCATTCTATTTATAATTTTTCATCATAAACACATATTAACATATTAATATCCATATCAATGGATGAGTAAATCTACCATTATGGTGAGACATATTTTGGTTATATTAGGTGATTAAATTCTTTTTCATGATGATTATTATTTATGTCAACATTGTGTATATTGAACATAAAATGTCATGAATTAATGAAATGTATTGATTAAAATATTGATAAATTTGATTATTGGAACCTTAAATACACTACCAAAAACATGTTTCTATTGGTATCAGAACCCTATGTAATGTTATGGAATTGACTAAATCCTAAAAACTTGTAAATTCCAATCAGAGTCATATTGTGATACGGGTGTTAATTAATTTAAATATAAAACATTGCTCAAGGATATATTATTCTTAAATACCAGTAATGAACTCCTCTATTTTTTCTCAAATTTGTAAATCAATCTATAGGAATCAGTCATTACCTTTTATATATGAAAAAAATCCCCACATTAAGAAGACAAATCACAAAAACATTTGACTGTAAAAAAAAAGAACATTCATAGAGTATTTGACCCAAGTACCACTATACACATTAATAGAGCACTATATCCTTGAGTAGTTGACAAGAAGAAATCAGCCATGATTCATGTAGTGATTCACCAACCCAATTAAATAGGGTGAATATGGGGTTAGAAAACTCTAGGGGTTCTTGATTATGGTCCACCGTGGTTGGGTACAACTATCCTTCATATGGAAGTGACACCTATCATGTTTCTAGATCCTTGAGATGGGTGAAAAAGAGTGGCCATAACATCATATTAATGAGGATTCATGGACACCAATGCATTCATAGCCTCATCAGGTCAATGAGAATGTGGCATGGATCCTAAAGTGTCTAGTCAATCTACTCAGGTATGGTGGGTGACACAAATATTGGTCACTTTCCATATCCTCGAGCTTGTGCCTTGGCCAGTTGTGTGGGGCCCCCATGTTTGAATTAGGGCATCAAGATGAGGACTGGGTTCACCACTAGATAAGAGAAGTGTTTCTTTGAAATATTGTTCAGTTCTAGTTTCCTATTATCAATTATATTATTGGTGATCCTTTTGTATTCCTTGAGTTCCTAGAGTAAGAATTCTTCCTTGAGGTATGCCATTACTTTTGGCACATCCTCATATGGTATAAAGGGTTCAACATATAACTTAACATTTTTATATGTTAAAATGGTTAGTTAGAAAAATCACATTGGGGGGACTATTGAGACCATGTTTTGGCTCTTATGATGTGTTTGAATTCCTACCATGAGGTCTAATTAGTTATGTGTCACTCTTTGTTGCGGGCTTTCTCCATCATTCATAATTATAGAAGACTTTCTGCTCTAGTCCTCTAGTGGTTCTATATTAATCACATTCCAAATGGTGTTAGTCATAAAATAACCTTAATTATTTAAATATATATCAGGTTTTCATTATTTTTAATTCCAAAATATAGGATTAAAATGGGGGCTACAAATTCTTCCTAGCCTTTGATCTGTATGGCTGGAGATGCATCTTCCATGACAAAGTGGAGTACATAAAGGATCATAATAAAGGATTAATGGAGAGTATGATGGAAGAAAAATAACATTGGATGATGAGCTACCAATATAACTATGACATTAACCATTACGAACTGATGTTTGTTGGATTTGAGGTTCTCATTGTTCTATGGGTATGTCATTTTCAAATCCTGTAGGTGGTAGAATTTCATTGAGATAATTTGGTTGAATAAAATTTTGTAGTCCACTGTAAGGTTCTCCATGATTACGACATTTTGATTTGAAGGTTACCAAAACAACAATGATATATTTTGGAGATCATAATCTCCATAATATTATCTTAAGCATAAGAATATTTTTTCTCCTTGTCGTACCAAGCATGTATTGACACATGTCAGGTTAAGGGTGGATACACTGACACAGAACTTCTTGAAAGATAATCTATTTAAATTGGATGAACGTGTGGGTAAAATATCAATTACATACTAGGATGCATCTTCGGAGGGGGGATCCAACTTCATATTCATGTCAATGAAGGAATGGGTGATTACCACTACCTCATGTGAATGGGAGTATGTATCCATTTGTGGATTAGCGGAGTGATAACCATCATCTAAGATAGTAAACATAGTCCTTGATAACTATATAACTTATTTCGATGATGAAGAGGGGTAACAAACTAGTTGTGAGGGAGATTGTTGCACTAAGAGTCCATAGAAAGTGCCCAGAACATCCTCTACTTCTACATTTCTATAGAGGGATCCGGGATTCTTGTGGACCAAATTTCTAGGACTGTAAGCCTCAATTTTCAAGCATCCACCCTAGATTTTGGAAGATTAAGTGATGTTTCCCATATTGATTCATCTATTATTTAAAATTCTGAGAGTATTATGATGAAATGACACTTCCCAGGGTTTAGCCTCTCGTAGCTTGGGATGTATCCATGAATGTATTATTAAATTCATTGGATTTTATCCATGTCAGTTTTAGCCTGCAAAGTGGGTGAATCCCCTATGGAGGGTGTTCTCCACCCATCCGTGGGATGGTTCTTTCGAGTAGTGAAAGAATTTGTATTGGGTAGGGCCTTAGTGATGGTGAAAATAAGACCTCTACACTGGTTGATAGCAGTGTGGGATGACCCCTACATTGATTGATGGAGTATTGGGGAGGACATTAAAGCTGGATGATCATGGTGTCGGGAGGACCTCCACATTGGTTGGTGGTGGTATGGGGTGGACCTCTATGTTGGTTGATTATAGTGTGTGGAAGTCCTCTAAATATTTTTATATTTGTATTGGGAGGCCATACGTATTAATTGTGGGAGTCATTATAAGGACCTCCATGTTTATTGGTTCTGGTGTGGGATGGACATCCACACAAATTTTCCTTATTAGGAGATGGCATGTTACGACTTTTGATGGTTTTAGTGACTAAATGTAGAAACCCAAACTACCTAAGAGGTATTTGGGGTCTCGATCATATGTGAAAAAATATGGGTTCTCATTCACCTATTATATTGATATGGTCATGTGCACCAATATTGGTAGGGGACATATGGGCTTTCGAAGATTTCCCTTATTGTTAAATTTCCTTGGTGTACCCCTGGCATCTGTGTTGGGTGATCTAGACCAGTGTCATTAGGGTGATGATGAATTCAAACCATTATTCATCTTGTGTAACTAGTTGATGTTGATGATGAAAAGGACTAGTGGGAGCCCTCCAGTGTATCCCTAGAGGGGTAGTCGCTACATGAGCAGGTTAAAAATCTCCTACCACCTCATCATAGAAGAGTGTTAGATCACTCCAATGAGAGGATAAAAAAAAAGGTTCATCATCAAACATATGAGTGGTTTCCCCCAACATGACCCTTGGGGGGTTTTGGGAATGTATCAATGCCTCATGAAATTAGAAGTCCATATCCTTGTTAGAAATGAACCCTTTCCACTCATATCACCAGACATGGAAATCGATGCCCCTCTTTGGAATATGATCATAGGGTGATATGGGGGGTGGATTCCAAGCACTAGAAATCATGGTGACAGATATTTTAGGGTTTTAATCATGAATGGTATCCATACTAATGTTTCCTTGAACCCGATGCCTATTGGAGATGGGTTACTGATTTCATGTAGCATGAATCATATAAAAAATGTGGATTTAGCCATTAGTAAAAATATTAGGAATGAAATTCCAAATTCCCAAAACATCATATAATCATCTTGAGATAAAGGATTTATATACACTATTGATGTCATAGACCAAGGATTTTTAACATTAACTCCCATAATTCATAGGGGAGTTTCATCTTAGTCCAACTGCATAATTGGTCGGACATAGGAATGTATATTTATATACGGTGACCTAAAAAATTTTAGATTCCCCAAACTATACACATACCTATAGTTTGGGATATTATTTAAACATCATGTTCACCATTTCATTTTATCATGCTTTCACTAGGGCCAACTCCATCCATACTCCTAGTTGTGACATGCTACTTTTGTTTCCCCACATTCCCACATGCCAATGGTGGTTGTATTCCATTACAATAATAAGTGATGTTGTCTTATTGATTGAAATAGGATGATGTTATATCATTTTATCTTTCCAAGGATTCCTCCTTAGAGCTTACCACCAAGTTCGAGTCTCCCTCATATATGTAATTCATTTTTTAGAAACTCATTCCCAATTCTATCTCAAGGAGGATTCTATTTAATTATACAACATTTTTATTTATTGGAAAGAAACCTTCGCTCAGGGGAGGTAGTCCTATTTATAATGTCTGAGAGTTTCTAGGTTTTGGGTAGGTTGGGAACCTATAAAGTATTCAAATTTTTAAAGGAATATCACCTTTGAGTCATCATAGGAGCCTAAACTGATGGACCCTATCTTGGTCAAAAGGTAAATAATGACCGGGGGTAAGACATACACATATTTTTACCTCAAAAATCAAATGTTTATTTAAATGGGTTGGGATTCTTGACCACGTAACTTGTTTAATGTTGGGTAGTGATGGAACATGTATCATGTTTAAAGTCTTTTGTAGAGGGTTATATACATAGATTTAATGACTTTTGGGGAATAATGGTGGAGTGTGTCCTTATGGGGGAATATTTCATACATGGTTTGTAGGGTTTCCCCCCCAAAGGGGGATAATTAGACATTGGGATTCATGGAGTGTTTTCCCCAAATATGTATAAATACAAACATGATTGTTGTTAGGATTGAACCATAGGTAGGAGTCCTATGTACCTAACTTAATATACATGAGAACATTTATATGAATAATCCTTTATATACCTCTACATTTCATACTACTACTAATGTTGAGCCCAATTTTAGAGACATTGATCAAATCCCATATAGTATTATTTCATAATCTATGGTCATGTGATTTAATTGGTCAATGTATTTTAATGGAATGTTGTAAAGGAACTCATTTAGAGGAAGGATCGTTGATGGTCGATGGTGTGTGGCATATGCATAAATGCTTCTTAGAATGAGATTCACATCTGATTGTGGTGAAAGTGTGTCATCCAATGTGTTTCATACATAGGTAATAATTTATTTTTTCCGTAAAGAAAAAATATAATTTAATTTCATGTGCTGAGGGTGATGATGTGTATTTTAACATCATATGAATATGGTGTTAAGATAGACATTTTATGCCATGGAACTCAGACCCTGATGGGGGCTACACCCCAAGGGCGATCATGGAAAGGTGAGAGGAATATTCAATATATTGGAATCTCAAAAAATATAGGTAAGATACTTCCCCTGATGACTCCACCTTTAGGTCATTTGTGTTTAATTCTCGTGAACATCTGGTCAGGACATAGCATAGACACTATAGTGGAGGAGTGCAATGTATGAGTACTTTCATTAGGGTACCTATTCTTAGGATAAATTGTTATTAGAGTACCCAATATTAGGATTATTATGTAGGATGATTGTATATTTCAATATTTGATTAAATTAAATAGACACTAAAGCTATTAGAACTTGTAAAACAGGGACTTGTGGAGTAGTTGAATCAGTCTTCAATTTGTATGGGGGCTGGGTACTCAAATTTTGTTAGAGGATTTTGAATTAATGGAGGAACCTTGGGGATGATATGAGTATGGGTTTCAGGAAGTATCAAGTTTCTCTAATTATCTGAGAATTGAGAAGTCTAGGGGTCTCGAAGAGGTTTTGGGTTTCACAAAAGAGTATTTTTATCAAAACCGGGTCACCCTACATTAGATTAATTTCTGGGTTCCCATGTTGTTAGTTTTTCAGTGGTTCATTATCTCACTAAAACTAAAGATCCTCAAAATGATTTATTACTAAAGGAAGTCCATATTCATTCATAAACAACATCTCCATATTTAGTTGAGGTTCTCAAAATCTACATAGAGGTGAATTTTCAAAATATATTTTGCCTTTAGAGGTCCATCTCTTATTTTATTCTAGATTATTTTGAGTATCATGAGTTTTCATATTTAATTAATAGTTGAATTGTCACATTCACACGTTGTTTTTTCATATATGGATATTTATAAGTCCAATAAAACGAAGGGAATTAGTTTTCATAATGATATAGTATTTTAAGAAATTTTATGAGATTTGTGATTAAGTGGGTTTTTTCAAACTAGAGTAATATTTTAAAAGAGGATACCATCACACTTTTTTCACATCCAAGGACATATATAAAATAGAGATCCAAGAATTGAACTTACACTGAATTGAGAGTATTGTTAATGTGCTATCTGGTCGGGGCGAGCTACAAAAATGTACAAAGGTGTCGACCATTGCACATCAAGTACCATAGGTGAATTATTGTGCCATTTTGGCTTGAATATTTTATGACATATATATTAGATCTTAAACCAATAACATGAAATTCATATTTCAGTGTCCAAATTCAGGTATAGTTCAAAGTAAAATTCATTTGATGTTTAGAGTGGATAATATAAGGTGTGTCATTTAATAATTGGGGGAGAATATACTGTTGGAATTTTAAATAAGAATAAAATATTTTCAAGCCAGACTACATAAACAATGATAAAAATGTGTTGTTAATGAATATTAAATGACATATGGATGAAATACGACAATAAAATTAAAATTAAATGATATTTGACATCATTCTAATCCTTATCACTTTAGTTTCATCCCTTATTAAAGTATTTTTTACCTTAAATATTGTAACATATATTTAATGTTTTTTATTCATTATTAAAAAAAATATGGACTTATAAAATATTATTAATAATCCTCATTCAAAAAAGGAATCAATTTTTTCAATTTTATTTCAAATAATTGATAGAAATAAATTTATTGTTAAATCTGTAAAACATGACAAAAATTGTTATTTTTAGTATAAAAATATTTTTATAGAAATTATTATTATAAAAATATTTATAAATAATGTAAATAGATTATTAATAACATAATTAAAAAAATTTATATGAAAACATTTTGAAAAAATGAAACATTGTAAATATTAGAAACGGAAAGAGAGTTTTCAATAGAAATAAGTCTTTTACATTGTTATTTGAAAAATAAAACATTTCAAAAAAAAAAAAACAAAATTCATTTTATTATGAATATTTCACAAAATGATTTTATTTTGTCAAATAAATTTTTTAAAAGTATGAAAAATTAATTATATTATTTTCTCAAAGAATGTAATATAAATAATTTATGAAGAAAACATATTTTTAAAAAAATGAATTTAATTAAAAATGAGTTCTTATTTCTAAAGAATTAATAAATTAAGATTTATTTTCTAGATACTTTATATGTATTTCACAATTCATTTGAACATATTCATACCCAAAAAAACAACAACTGGATTATAAGGTATGAATTTAAATAATTATAATAATAATATGTGGTTGCTTTAGGATTGATGTTTCTTTTCATACATGCTATTAATAAATTTGTTCTTCTATAATATCGTGGAATTATAAAAGAAAAATATTCAATGGTAATTAGGTAGTTAGGTATTTCTAACTAAACAATATTTTTTTAATTGAATATTTTTGTAGACTCCCTAATCTTGAAATCGTGGACATTGATTTCCTTAATACATGCCTCCTGGTTACTCTATGTCTTAGTTAAGTAGTAAAACCTTCACAAGAACTATGTTACATTAACCCAAAAATTATTTCAACACTCTTCAATAATTGAAAGCACCCTAAAATGGGATATATATTTACTTTTAACTATTGTTTCATCTTACCATAAATATTGGGTGGCATTGATGACTTAGTATGTTGATTTGATGAATATTTATTCTTTATTCATAAATTTACCATTTCACATATTTTAAATTATTATAGATATTAAACAGGTTTTAAATTAATTGAGTAAACATATCTCGAAAAACATTACGCGTAATATATTTTATTTCAATTACTTATTGAATGCTTGTTAATTTATTTATTTGGTGATATAATAAATGATTCAATAAGTAATTAACCTTGAAACTGATAGAATAAAATAATAAATATTTTATGATCATTATCATATCTAATGGTTAGATTTGATATGGTATTATAAAAAATCAATTTACCTAGGGAAAATTCATTAAATCCTTGATTCTATGGAGTTTCAAAATTTCAATTGTAATCCAATACAACTCCTAAATTGCATTCATCTTCAATCCAAAAATTATACAACCACTAGTCGCTAGAGACATTCATCCATTAAATTATATTTTACTCACACATATGTAAGTTAAACCAATGGATTTGTGATATTGTTTAGATAATTAAAATATGGACATGAAAAACATTTTTAGTAGAGGATTGGATGATATGTAAGACATAATTTAAATTTAACAATATAATTATTTAAAACTCATGGAATCAGAATTAAATTGAATGAAACGACACATATAAATTCACTAATATAAGATCATGATCTTCCACATATGGGATGAATACATATTTTAATACTAGATAGCCCTGACATAAATATATTCTTTAATTAAGATAAAATTTCCTAAAACTAGAATAAATAATTATCTCGTTAATTAATTCAATCATTCATTTTATCTTACAAAACCTATCATAGAAATCCAATAATACATAATATTGAAAAATTTATATTAATTAATTTCATTCAAATTATGTAAATTTGTGGTGTTTACATAGATAAAAACCCATAAACAATGAATATAACAATATTTTATCAAGTATTAAATACAGATATTACATTCTAGACTAATGAAAATTCACATGGTAATGCTATAAAATATTCCACATTTCATACTATCACATATTAAATACTAAATTTATGATACTTGGACGTGCGTTATCCCATTCAATGTGTGCCTCTTTAATATTCATTATTAAATACATAATCAAGTTTGGTGAAATAAATATAAGAATTTATATTCTCTTAATCTCTTATTACATAGCATCACACCAGTTTTTTTGAAATGTATTTTGGGATAAATTATCCAATAAAATAATTGATTGAAAATTGTAACACTAATTCCTTTTGAGAGACTACATAGTATGTACTAGGGAGTTAAACATCACACATATCATGTTTTGTGTGTCGACAACACATGGTTAGCATGATGTTCATGTACACCTTGCTAAAATTAATGAGTTAGATAACATGTAAATGAGCTATATATTTTGTAGACTATATTATTTAAAGATAATCAGTATGATATATTTATTGGTCATATGATGCATATGTTGACCACAATATTTCCTTAAAAATTGTTTTTCACACTATATATGACTACAAAGTGTATAAGTAGGCTACAATACATCTAGTCCTTAAGGTCTCATTATAGTCTAAAAATTCTACACATGGTGTCTTAATAAGTACATTATTGTTTTTTATGCTGAGATGTGTATCTCACAATACACAGAGATGAATTTATACCCTTTACAAGGAATTTACTTCATAGATAAAATCTATATAACTATATCATCCATCCAGAACCCTTAGAAACAACTAATAGAACCATTGATCATTCTCTATCTATGTTTGTTCTTATTCCTATGAAGGTTAAAGAATGAAAATATATAATTTCACATTAAAATAATTCATTACCTTAATTGAAATTTGAACAATAAATATAAAAATAAATCAAAAAATAATAAAAAATAAAAAATTATTATGTGAATACTATAACACCACTTGGGGGTTCCTAGGATTAGTGTAAATTTTCATCCCCATTCACAATAATGGATTTTCATAAAATTATATATATGTATCTTCATGACTAGATGAAATAGAAACCCCAAACTACATGTGACCAAATTATCACATATAATTTATAATAAATTTTAACACACTAATTAACTACCACTCATTGGGGTTTGTACTTTAGGATTGGGTTGATACTTCTTTCCATCACTTAATTGTTTTATAAACCTCAGGTGTAGATTCCCCCTAATAGTGACGTAAATATATTCCATGAAGAATTTAATTCCATATTAAATATACATAGGTTCAATAATGGATGATTAAAAATCTTGTTTTATTCATCATTTATCCACACATGAATATCTTTGAGTTATAAGGGTTTATAATGTCATTCACATACTCTAGAGGGTCGAGGATGAGGATAACTATTCATTCTTTGGGTTCTTATATAGTAATATATAATTTTTTATTGATTTGATTCCCTCTAGAATTCATTAAGCACAAATGTGGATAAATTTGATTCAAATATAAGAATGAAATAATATTGTTTTTATAGAGCTCAATTTTGTTTGTAAATTTCACATAGTGTCTTGAAAAATAACATAATATCTAGATAACCTCATGTCTAATAATAATTATAGAACAAAAGAAATTTAGGAATAATTGTAAGGGTGAATCAGTGGTATACTCTTTTATTAATTACATTAAATACAACTACTTGGTCTTTAAACATTCCTGATCCACCCAATTATTTCTCTCCACCCTTCATTCATGTATATTAATAATAATAATGAGTGGCGAACATGGTTTCACAAGTTTTGGATGACATTCAAACTCTTTTCTATATTGTTTATACCCACAATAATGATTATCTACAATAAACATATCATCAATTACAATGGTCCCCGATGTCCATAGAATTGTAATTCTTTATACCCCAAAATCAATTGTCTTTAGAAGCAATTGGTTATAAATCCTAATAGTCGATCCTCTAGTTTTCCAATTTATCCTCCCCATCATTAAACTATTCCCACTCACCTAGATATATCCTCACAAAAAACACATCACTCGACCGATTATATTCCCTAGACACGAGTTTATTTAGTATCTAGTTACGAACCCCAACTACAAGCTTATCCTTCATCATTTTTATCCAATAGTCTAATGGATTCATTCATTTCTATATAGAGATTCCTCAATAATTTAATTACATAGGGATTACTCATATAAAAATAATTATCTTAACTATCTTATTACAATATGTCTATTAGTCTTGGAACTCCAGACAAAATCTATAGTAATATAGTTCTTCTCAATATTCTAACACTCAGGTGAGTGTCCTTCATGAAATCCTCACATTATCTCACTGTTATTATTCAATAATTGGAAGTACCAAATTCCCTCATAATTATCTCAATATATTCACAAAACTATACAAATGATTTATAATAGAACATATGAATTAATATTAACCCTATATATATTTATATGAGGATTAAAATACTGTAATAAACGTAGTTTTAAATATTAGAATTTATGTCCCTACAGATTCAGACCTATACTCTCACAATTTTTTCTTCATGAAATCAAATTTTTAAAAAAATTTATGTGTATTTTCATTCGATCAAAATGAATCCAAATAATCACTTAATTTAATATGAATATTAAATCATGATTATTATCCAAGAATTATTTACCATTAGATGGTGTATGAATCACGAGTCATGTATTTGGATATTCTTTATTAAAATATCAATATAGATTTATCATCACATTAAACTAATAAAATGTTATCGTATTAATTATAAATTACATGATTAATAAATAAATATATTATTTACAAGTTTCTTAATGAGTATAAACTCCCCATTATTTCTCAATGCTTTATCATTTGTTTTCCACAGCAACGTTATGTGGAAAATATTATAAAATTGTTTATATACATTCATGAATAATAAAAATTTTCAAGACACTATATTGACATGAATTCATGTAAAAATATATGTAATTATGGGGTACAAATTCATGGCATCTCATATAATTCCATATAAAATATCTTATATCATCTTCATCATAGATACATTGTATGTATTGTAGAACTCACATCAATATGTATTCTACCATTGGCCACCATGATATAAAAACTTATTGTATCTGTATTTATATGAAATATCCCATTCTTTATCATGTGATAGATAACACACAAGTTCATTGTGTACTTTTTTAAAATTATCAAATTTTCTATGTCCTAGAAAGTGCATAGGAACTCCTTCTTATTCTCATCTAACAAACATAAATGTGACATGTTTTTTTTCTATAGAATATATAATTTATCTTTAATTTTCTCCAACATAGTAGTTAAACACAAAGGTAGATTTGGTGAATTAAATACCTATAAGGCTGGTCCATCTACTCTGCTCACATCAAAATCACATGACTTACTAATGATAACTCTTCTATGAATTTTTTAAATTTAACTAACCATTCTCTAATCATAAAATTTTGGTAAATTTTTTTGAGGTAGACTTTCCAGAATTAATATAGTTAACAATAGCTCATGGATGTTTTTATTTTCATCATATTATGAGTTAGTTTCACGAACATGGTTGGCTCTATCATTTTTTTCGATTTCAATTAATCATGTGGTAGATTGGTTAATAGATTGCCTTCAATTTTTAATAATTCATATAGGTTCATGAGTACTCATATGACCACAATTTATAATGTAGGTTCATATTTAATCTTTTCATCATTGTATTGAGATATGACCATATTCTTTCATGTTGTATGTTAAAATATTTCTGTGTGGTGGGTCCACAGTGGTTCATGTGGTAGGTCAGTATATATTAATGTGGTATGCCCAAATTAGTTCATAAAGTATATGTGATAGGTCTAGAAACAATATAGTAAATGGCTCTCTCTATATGTGGAAACTCGGTAACTAATGTGGTTGGTTGAGAGAAGATCATGTAGTAGGTATTATTCTTGTGGTGTCTTGCTTCACTCTTGCTAGATCCAACCATTTGTTCATAGATAGTGTAATATCCACCATTTTAAAAATAGATGAACAATTAACATGAATAAATTATAATATATCAAACTAACACTCCTCCCACATCCTCTTAATAATAATTCACATATCAAAATCTCCTAGGATCCATGGTAATAATGATTGGATCACATATACACCTCGCAGGCACCACTGATGGGCCATACCACCCCATGATAACCACCAGTCCCCTATGAAAATATGTGCGCAACTATATGCTTCAGGAATGAACTATGTTCAATCATTCTTTCCCCAGTGTAGGAAATTTCCTTCACTGTGAACCTCTTCTACCGGAAAGGATGGTTGTACTATGATGACTCATTTGTTGCGTTGTTGGGATGGTTTCACGGATGGACAAATCTTTCAATGATGATTTTTTGTAAACTATCCAACACAATATAGTTAATTAAAAATCAAATTCCATAGGTATTCTCTTCATGAATTCTTATTAAAATGAGTAAATTATTATTTTTTGAATCATAAAACTCATAGGAATTCATCTCACTATCTAAAAAAATCTCAAAAACTTTTATAAAACTACGAAATAATGTATGGACTTCTATCCAAATGTTTTTCATGGAAGAAATGATTTATATATTAATTAAACATGAAAATTTCTATGTTGTAAAAAAAATTCATTCATCAAAATACATTATCATAATTCAACTTATCGTAATGAATAGAAAATAAATTGCTTTAATATAATATCCATTGTTTTGTGGCCTTTTCCACTTGAATAATTCAAACTAGTATCCTCAAAATTATTTTTTACATATGAAATAGAATTACCTAAATGTATGTTATAAAATAAAATGGGGGATATATTAATAAATGCATCCAATTCCCTACCATATACCTATAACAATACTCCAAGTATAATAATCAACGCTACTAAAAAAATTTAACCATTCATAGAATTTTAAAAACATATAACGTTACATAAATCTTCCCCATTGACTTTATTAGAAATAGCATAAATCCCAAATTTCAATATGTATAGTTTGATATATTATTTCACCCATAATATTAACAATAAATTCAAGGTTCGTTGTATTTGTTTTGTCTTGTTTCCATTAGATATTTAAGGCTATGACATTCTCTTTACACTTTTACATATCTAAGATAATAATTATACCATGGTGGTACCTTATGAAAGAGGCATTATTTTGCCTAGTATATGTTAAAATGGAATAATATAGTGTATTAAACAAGATATATATGACCATGTTTTCAATTGCTTACCTTCCCTACTATGCTGGTGACACCATTCTTAGTAATTTCCCATTTCAAAAATAAGGGATGTATAAAATAAATTCATCAGGAAATATATTTCAGCCTTCATATATATCAATAAAGAAAATTTTATCCTTAATTTATTTGAACTAATCTCCCCCTTTATCTCAAATATTATTCAACTTATAGCCCCTTTCATAAAAATGAATGATTTAAAAAAATCAGTGATGAATGAGTGAATATAATACTATTTATTATAGTAGTTTTTCCTATATTTCTAGATTTTCTATATGAAAAGATATCCTTAGGTTCTATCCCTCCCATAATATAATCTATTATTAAAAAATTTATTAGTAATAAATATACACCATGATAGGTGACATACTAATGCTATCCTGTATTGATAGCCTTAAAAATATAATTCATTTCCGAATATTTTTATGACAAATAAACAACCAGAATAAGAGAATAAAGAGGAACATTTGGGTTTTAAAAGTTAACATTGAGGCTGAGAGCTTACTCGAAACTTAGGAAACTATTTACTTCACACACCCGCCTTTCCATTAAATGGGGCTCCCTTTTACATATTTTTAATTTGAGGACACGATTTTTGGGATTCTGTATATTTATCGTAATATAAATAACATTGTTAAGGGAGTATCCCTAGAATGTTATGTGTATCATGTCTAGTTTTACAACCATATTCACAGATATGGCATAAAATCTTAATGTTTCTAATGATTTTCATATTTTCTACTCTCTTTGACTTCTTTGGAGTATTTGTATTATAACTTATCTTATATTTACCTTTTAATGAATTCAATTAGTTTTATTCTTTTCGCTTATTAATTTTTAGTATTTTTATCCATTATTAATATTTAATCTCCCTTGGATGAATAATTTTATGATTTCCATAAATTTGATATGTTATAAAAAAATAATAATTCCTTGTACCCAAACATATTATATCCCCATAAATTCCCAAAAAATAATTATGTTCGTATTTAATAACATATATTACATAAATAGTATCTTATTGGTGTTGGGAATTATTCTCCATTGTTTGGTCACCTTCTGGGGAAGTTCTCTATATACATGTCCTCTAATCCACCCTTGATTATGTGGTGTTGTTTTTAATAAATTATAAAATATATTTTAGAAAAATTGTTTTAAACGCTATACAGTAATAGTATGTTACCCATCTTTCGTTTTATGGAATAAATTTAATTTATAGGATGTTTCCATTTTTTTAAATAATGATATCATAATATTATTTCAACTAAATTGAGTGTTTTTAGAGACATTACTCCCAATCAAAACTTGTGTGACAACATATTTTTTACGAATAACTTGGCATGTTCTATATTTTATTGATTCTTAATTATTCAATCTTATCTTATTGTGAGTAAGAGGTTGTGAGATAATTGTTGTTATAAAATGTTGATATAGGTTAGAGTGTATGTGATTCAATTATTGGATTTTGTTTTCAATAAATAAATACTGTTAAAACTCATATTTCATTTGAGGTCAAGGAGTTTGATGAATAATTAAGATGATTGTTAATGTAGTCCAATGTGATTATACATCATTATATGAGTTCATGATAATTATAAATTAATGGGAGAATAAGAAGGTGTTATATGTCAAAAAAAATTATTTCTTCTATAAAATTTGTTTATTGAAGAAGGACAAAAAATGTAATATAAAAAGACAAATAATTTATGGATAAATGAGGATAATTCCTCAATATATGGTCCGAATTGTGGATATTTTGGATGATCAAATGGGATGGAAACGGTCTATAGGACCTCACATTATAGGGTGAGTGACTACATCGTAGGGGAGGCTTGACCAAAATAATCTGTAATGTAGTGAAGGTACATACTGGAAAGCCTTGAAAGATGGATTTTTGTCATTCCTATAGAATTTGGTACCTACACACCATTGATCATATTCCATGCACAAGATAGATTAAATATAAAACACAATAACACTATGAATGGGTCAAGATAAATATGAGTAAATATAATTAAGTTATAGGTTTTGAAAATTCAATAACTCTTTGCTACATAGATGTGTCATACTGTAGAATATTATAACTAGTTAAAAATTAACTGGTTATAACATCCACCTCACACCACAATGGAGGAGACTACACCATAAAATTTATTTCCTGGGTAATTTCAGTACAGTTTGGATAACCATGCTAACTTGGATCCATTTAATTTATTTTCTTTTTATTCCATCCTATTCTAACAACTAATTTTACTTAAAATGTTCAATATTAAGATGGTATATGATCCATTATTTGATGTTGAAGAAGTAGTTTTATATTTTATATTCTAATTAAAATTTAAATATGTATTATTGTGTGTTTAAGGGAACATATAAAAAATATTAAGAAGAATATAGATATGTAGAGATGAATAAGGTGATGTTTTGGATATGTGAAATATATTGAATATTATATGATTATCCATGTAATGTGAATGGAAAAAGAATAATAATATTAATGTAGTTTATTTCATATTGTGTGTATAACAAGTGAGGAAGAAGAATGTTATTAAGAAATTTTGATGGAGAGTTTCTACTTACTTCATATAATTAAATTAGAGTGTATGTGGAATAATTCTGAACCCTCGAAACTTGGAGGAAGTTAAATTTATTTGAGACTCTTCAATTATTAACATCATTTATCAGCATTATATACGGGATGAGAATTGGTATTGGATGCATCATTGAATTTTAAAAAGACATATAAGGATGATTTTCCTGGAATCATTCATATCATTTTTACTCAAATGATTATTCTAGTTGGTATTGTAATTTTGGAGGAATCCAAACAACAAGAATGACAATTCTTCAAAATATTTTATGTAAACCTTCTATATTTTTTATATTCCCATATACTAAAGTGTGTGTGATCTTAAATATTAAAATAATCATTTTATCATTAACAATTGTTTTTTATGGATCATAATTTTTTTTGGATACTTAATTCTGACCCCCTCTTAGAGATATATCATAAATTCTATTACATGATTCTCATGTCGTTTTAAAAGTTGGTTCCCTATAATTTTGAAATTTTTCCTAAAAACTGTCATTATTCATATAGTTCTTCATCATTTTGTATTATAATATATACAAAATTTTAATTCAATGAACAATAAGGGGATTCCCACATTTTATAAAAAAATTTATATGATCTTTTTAGAATCCATTACAAATTCATTTCCCCCACATGATGGCGGTTTTTCTCTAAAAACCAACAAAAAAATATGTAGAATGATGGCCATGATATAAATTATATTTTATCATATATTTTAGATATTTTTATGTTTAATACCATGGTAATAAAAAAGAGCAATGAGTTTTTGGTAAGCTATATAATCTTCGAAAAGGTAAAACAAAAGTGAAGTGTGAAAAGTTGTAGTTTTTTTGACATAAATAATAATTTTACAAGATGAATTATTATGGTACAATTTATATCTTCGTCACAATGTTAAATAACGTTTTTTTCTTTATGAGGGGTTATGGTGGGATGTTGGATTATTCCACTACTATAGACAATATCTTCAGTATATAACCTGACAGGTCTCTTGTAAATGAATCTAGTCAAGAATAAAAATAACCTAGTGAAAAAACTATTGTTGATTTTTATAGTAATTTTTACTTCACATGAAATGAATAAATTAAAAGTAATTATGAAAATCGGGAAAGGAGAAAATGAAGTTTTCTTTATAATATTTCAAGATCATAGAAAATTAAGAGGGATTCTTATGAATATGTGGAAGATGAATAATCATTATGCAGTTTATATATAGATAAAAATATTGATAAAATAAATTCAATTATCTCTAAAACTGTGATAAGGTGTTAGAAAAAATTGAAATGGATGCTACCCATTAAAATTGTTAATTGTGGAGTCATTTTAAATTTTTCTGCAAACTATCTAAATCAGATGGAAGAAGAAGCTATTAATAATGAAAGTAAAAGGTAAACAATATTTGTAAACATTATTTCAATAAATATTAATACTAGTCTATAATAAAGTGTATGAATTTAATAATTAATAAAAATAGAAATTTCATATCTAATTTTTGATGAACATGAAATATGTTGAGATAATGTATACTTTTAAATAGATAGTGATATTAGTGAAAAAACATTGCATTCCCACATTAAGTGATGAAAATTTTATTAGTTCAGAAAGAATTTATTTCTTTAGTATAGAAGATAAAACTAAAATGAAATTTATAAAAATGATAAACATGAGTAAAAATCACTTGAAAATATCTAATAATGAGATATATAACATGAAATTGAAGAAATTTGATCAATAATTTGATAAGAAAATTGATTTTTTTGAATAGTTAAAAATTTATTCTATTTAAGGGGGTTTTTTCATGAACATTTTTTGATTATTATTAGTTATTAAATATCATAATTGATAAAAGGGATAAATATCTAGATAATGAGTATGAACATATTAAAATAAATTTATTAAAACTGAAGAATAATTAAACTATTATGATACATATTTCAAAATTATATTTATGAACCTAGGGAATGTTCATTAGAAAAAAAATTCCCATTTTGTTAAAAATTCATTCTTTTAGAATTATTATGATATCTAAATTGTTAAAAAATAGTTAATGAATAATAATATAGTTAATCGAATCAACATTGTGGCCAAATCAAATGGTCCTTATAAATCAATAAATTTTGGGAATACTTGTTTTCATTAAAAAATTGTTACAACTAAATCTTATAGAAATATTTAAAATAATTATAATATAAATAATAATTTTAATATAGTTTAAAAAAATGTAATTAAAAATGAGTACAAAATTTTATATTAAAATATTGATGAAATATATGAACATGGTTCTAGTAAACATGCAGTTTTAAAAGGAAATTATTTTTATGGATACTATTTATAATACTGGTTTTTTTGACAAAATAAAAAAATGTTTTTGTTTCGTTCCAACATATTAAAATTCATTGATGTTTATGGAAATATTTTTTAGTGGGAAACAACCTTCTTAATAGAAGTGTGTTATGAAATATGTTATGTACTCTTAACTATAGATACATAATAATTTTTATTAACTTAAAAAATTATATCAAAGTCGTAACCATCCTATTCACCATGAAAAAGCATGTCTCATAATATTATAATCCCAAAAATTTAGTAATAATACTTATATTTTTTATAATTTTTAGATAAAATGGAGAGAACAATCTTAGGTTGTAAAAGTGGAACATAAATAAAAAAACACATTGGTTTTGGATAGTGTATGGTCATCTCATATGAAATGATGTTTAAAACTTCTGAAATATGATAAAAATTGAAATGGATGATTGGATACATTTTAGAATGATGGTTCACTAATTAAAAATAATTTGGATGAACTTTTATTGGAAAATAAATGTTAAAAAAATCAAAAAACACACTTTTTGTTGACATATTGACACACAATTTTTGATTGTCTCATATTATGGTGATAAACAAATTGTTTATTTATTATGAAGGGTGATGTTACAGAAAATAACTTAGGGGATGGGTAAATTTTAACATGATGAATGAAGAAAATATATAATTTATCTGAAATATGAGATGACAAAAATTATATTTTTTTCTAAAAATTAAAGAGTATAATAAGTTTTAAAATAGATTGATTGCACATCTTGTTCAAAATAAAATGAACATGATTTATTAAGTAAATAATGTATGTGATGTTGATTTTTTGATGAGAGTAACATACTAGATGTGCTCAATATGTCAAAAGGAAAATATTATTAATTCTTATTAGAAGATGGTGTTTATTAAATCTACTCAACCATTAGAGATCAATTGTTTAATGTATTATTGGTCCATAAGTGAGTGACCAAACATATTAGATAATTATTATATTAATAATATTTATGAATTCAAAAATATTACTCAGAGATCCAGTACTTTCAAAAAATTAACTTTTAATTACAATGTTTTAATCTTCCCAATGTTCTATTTGATGGGAAATTTGTAAATTTTAAAATTTTAGATGTGCGTCAGATTACTTATGTAGATGGATTTTTTTGGATTTTTATTTATATTTGTTATATTTTTTTTACCAATAAAAATATCTTACTATGTAAAGTCTTTTTGAATGTGAAATTTTATGTAGAAGAATAGTGAATCATGAGGAACAACGTTTAATTATGTGGCAACATGTTATTCCTTCACATTAAATTATATAAATGCATTGTAACCTATTGATTTGGAATAAAAATATAATTTCATTATAGAAAATAAAACCACTGTTAATTTTATTTAACATTTTCTACACAAGGAAAATATAGATGATGTTTTTATAACGATAAATACATAGGGGAAGATCGTTCCATAAGAAAAAATTCCAAATATGGATATTTTTTTGGCTCTAAAACACGACAACATTCATAGTATATATAAAGAGTTAAAAAATTTCATTATTTTTGGAATAAATATATAATCAACCTATATTTCAAAGGGATGACCTAATTTGTTAGAATTTTTTTAATAGATGTGTTTTTTCCAATTTTATATTTATGAATACTAAATAAATATAATCATTTTATTCTATATTATTTCTCATATTCACTTTTACTTCTATTATGTTATTCCACACTGATCTTCTTCACTATAGACTCATATCCACATGATCATGAGCAGAAAATCAAATGAATATCTTGGTGTGTTATGTAGTTTTTTAATAGAAGACCTTTTTCTCTAATTAAATACATTACCCAATTAGATAGATTTAGGTCGATGGGGATGTTAGTGTTTAATGCGGCTTTGGATATTCAATTTCTACATAAGGCTTAGATTTCTCTTCTGTAACACTCTCCCTCACTTGACTAGGTAGACATGATGTGAATTTAGAGGTCATTAACTGCATCACATATTTTAATCCTAGTAATAAGAAAATATGTCGACATATTATGGTGTTTGTTCATTATATATTTATGGAATTATCAAAAATACAGGGAAGGTTTTCTATAAATGGTTTCTTGAGAGAAGGTATTTTCTCTTTAACCTTCATTCATTCTCTGGGATAACTATTTCATATTTACTTTTATTTTCATTCCTAACAAAAAAATAACAAACATTAATTTTATTCGTAATTTGAATAAAAATAATAAAATAATAATAAATTGAATTAAATTTAATGAGTACTTGAATGAAACAACTCCTCAAGAGAAATATTTAGGATAGACCATTTATTTCACTTAGTTAAAATAATAAATATTTGCGATTTAGTGGGAAAAAATTCATAAAAGTTTCATCATTTATACGGATCCAAGTGTTATTTACTCACTAATTTTATTCATATTTAATCAATAATTTTACTTTCATTCATATAAAAAACAAAAAACAATTATCTTTATACATGAAGTATTTCAATTCAAATATTTTTTCATATAATAATCTTCATCATGGTAAAGAAAGGTTTGAAATGAATTTGAAGTTTAGTTAAAATGTATTAGTGACACATTAAATGACACATAGATCTAAACTAAATTTCTAGTTTAATATGAATATACATACTAGGAGAATCAGCTTTTGAAATAACAAAAAAAAGTGGGAGAGGAAGTTCTTCCACTCATTTTTCATGTTAATGAACCCAAGGTGGACAAGAAGAAATTAATTATAAATACAATCATACTTTTTATATAATTTATAAATTAGTTTTCTGAATAAGACATACCATCTGATATACATGTGGTAGGAAAAAATATTTTGGATGAGTATTGGTCTGATTTTATTGAATCTAAAATGTAGTTGATTTTCTTATTTATTATAATGAAAACATAGCAACTCTATCAAACATTATTTCTTTGGATGGTGGTTATGATGATTTACCTACTGATATTGATTTTCAGTGATCCTTCCAAAATATAAATATTTCCAATATAGCATGCTTGAATGGGATTTTTATATTAGTTATTCATGTTTCAATATTATTCATGATTTTTTACATCACCCTTTTTAATTTACTAACAGAGAACAAATAGAGAATAGACCAAACATTCATGTTCATAAAGAATACATTAATGTGGTGGTAGAAAAAGATTATAATATAGGTATTATGGTGACCTAATTACATCCTATAAAATGATATGTATACCGTCTGGTGAAAGACACCATGAAAGTCAGTAGGGATCACCCCTATCTTATTTCCTTACCCACTCTAGACCATAAATTCTATTTTTATTCTTTATTTTTGGGAAGAAAATTTATTATATTCTTATAGGTGATTAGTGTGTTTTTATACTCACAGATTATAGGAATAGACACATGTTGGTGTCCATCATAGATATTCCCAATATACGTTCTCATTGGCGATATTCCACTACAATTGTCTCGATTGGGGTAGAAAAAATATAGATCCTTCTTATGTACCAGCAAGGTTATTAACACAATACTGCAACTAAAAAACTAATCATCTTGTGTTCAAAATTTTATTTATTTTATTTATTGCCTAATTAAATTTTTTTGAGAATAGTTTTTATTGATATTTTTAAAAAATATGTTGTTAGTAAATATAATATGTCTAGAGGAGATATATTTACATATTTTTAAGAATTTCGTTTGTTCCCTTTTTGTAGTTCTTGTTTTTTTCATCGGAATTTTTAAGGTTTTTTTATTTTCGGTGTGTTTTAAAGAAAATTTCGCCAAAACGATTACATAGTAAATTTCGAAGCATCTCATTCATTTTTTCACATTACATTAATTGAATATATGATTTTCTATATTATTTATCAATGTAATTTGATTCCTTATTTCCAATATTTTCAGTTCATGAATTGTGATTTATTGTGAAAATCATGTTCACTAGTTTGGTTTAAATTGAAAATCCTTCCCAACCTGAGAGGCATGTAATCTTTTATTGAGAGTCTTGATACGTAATGCGTGATATTGAACTTATTGTTTCTCCATTTTCCAATTCTATTATAATTCATGGAATGTTTCAAATATGATTGTGGTGCTATTTTAAAATGCTCTTTTTTACAATCAAATCTTGTTTGGGAATAATTATATATATAACCATTATTAATCCTTTAGTAGCCATGATATTATTTTTTATTCACACACATTAAAATCCATGTATCCCTTTTCTACCTAAATTATAATGTTAAATGGTTGATTATTTTTGAACTCATGCATGGGTGTGACATTAGTTGTATTCCGATGATTTGAAGACATTGTTTGAGTTGAATTGAATGGGGTTCCATATTTATTTATACATTATTTGTATAAATTTAAAAATGGTAATAGCTATGGGTATACCAAATAACATTACAATGTTGGGTTAGAATATCCTAAATATATGAAGATTAAAATCATCAATCCTTTTAATAAAAAAATATTATTCTAATGTGAAATTTGATATCTAAATTCAAATGGAAACAATGATAGAAAAACTCCAGA
The DNA here is from genome assembly GCA_963277665.1 of Viscum album. NCBI lineage: Eukaryota > Viridiplantae > Streptophyta > Magnoliopsida > Santalales > Viscaceae > Viscum > Viscum album. The sequence continues at coordinate 2,001,532,540 of OY728145.1, forward strand.
AAAGTTGAAAGAAATTTATTATTAATATTTAAATGATAAATTGTGGAATTATTAAATAAATTAGGATCTATTTTATGTGAAGAATTTTTTAGCTGATTAAGGAGCATGATGTTCATTATTAAAAGAAATGTTTATACATTTACATAACATTAAAGTGTAACCCTTCTCATTCTGCCTCTGATATTTTTTTAATTATTAACTAAAAATGAAATACCTATAATAAAAATATTTAAATAACCCATTATTTTCTCATATGTGACTCTGTGAATTGAAGATACAAGGAGGATAAAAAATCAATGGAGATCATACAAGTTCACGAGAATAATAAAACCACACATTAAAAAAATGAGAGAGATATAACTATTTTTTTGAGGAGGTAGGCACAACATGAACATGATTATTGACATGATATTGAAATGATTATAATTTTTTTAGATGTGGTAGGGAACTTTAATACATAGAGGGGGAATTATAATTTCCATATATATGATAATTTAGTAGTGTAGGAATGTATACTTTCAGAAGATTGTTTTGATCGTAGAATTAAATGATTTCCCTGTAATGGAATGTTTATGTCTGGAGGAATTAATAGATATGATATTTTTATCAATTTTAATTTGAATTTAAATTTGTTAATCCCACTAATGTTTTATTTTATGTTTAATGATTAAATTTTATGGCTTTAGACGTATTTTTTCTTTAATTGTGAAAGTGGATTTTTTGGAATATTAATTCCTTTAATTCATTTTTGTATTTTAGACACAAATTTATATAAAAATATACAAATTTTTAAATAACTTGTTTTAGGTTTACATGATTTTTGGGATACAATTAATTACCCATGTCCAAGATTTGAATCTAAAATTTTGAGGCCCAACATGATCTCTGGGTCGGGCCTAGGGATATGTGCTCAAATCTAGTAAATTTTAAATAAGGGCCTATATCTCATAATTTATTTTCCTAACTTAGACGAAATATATATCTATATAGATGATTTATATAAGATCAGTTTTTAGATTTGTGTAAATGCCTGATTACATATCTTTCATGGTCATAAATTCATCATAACATGATACATTGGAATACAAATAGTCCACTAGACTAGAAAATATTTCATGAGTAAATTTCATGGTAATATTTCTAAACATGGTAAATGAAGCTGATATTTTGGAGCTCAACATTAATGAAATAGTGGAATGACTTTTCAGAAGAAAACATTTTATAATTTTTCCATTTCACAGGGATACCATTTTTAATAAATTTAAACGATTGTTTTTATGGAAAAATTTAAATTCTTTTTCAAATAAAAATATACTCCACCTCCTTTTCAATGGGTTTGAATCTATAGGGATTTTTAGTAGATTTAAATATGTTATGGTGTGGTATTATATTTGTATATTTATATTAAATATTATCTTTTTTATCTCTTTCTCAAATTCTCGCTTATTTCTCTTTTGTTCCTCGAACCATATCTTCTTCAATTTGAACTCTTATTCTCATGATCATGAGTATCTAAACTAAGGAATATCACATGGGAGTAATATAGTGTTTTCACCCTTTAATAAATGATTTTTTTAATATTTACAAATTATATATAGTTAGCCTAATTGGAATCTTAGTGGGTAAGGCACATTTGTGACTCTACTAGATAGCTGAGGTTCATAATTCATTTCTAAAATTGTCTACCTATATAAAAGAGTTGAATGTATGGTGAAAATTGAAATCATTAAGTGAACCACATATTTTAAATCTGGTTAGAAATGATATGAACACATATGATAGAGTGTGTTCATTATATATTTATTTTAAGAAATAATTACCGGAAGATCACTCTAAATTATTTCGTAGAAGAATGAAATTTCACTCTAAAAAAAATTCATTTTGTATGAATCGGTATTTTGTATTTACTTTTATTTTCAATTTATAATGAAGAAAATTAAAATTTCATTTTTTGAAAAAAAATTGTCAATTAATTTTTTCAGTGCTTAATTGTAACTACTCCCTAAGATAACAACCTAGGTCAGCCCCAATGCTAGATATAGTTTAAATCATATATATTAATATATTGTACATGATAATAGATTTACATTGAATATAACATCTTTATGATTAATAATTATGATTCCATAAAATTTCATAATTCTTTTAATTATGTGTTAAAAGGGATTTCAATTTTTTTCATAGGATGATCCGGACATGGAATAAAAATGAGTTTATAAATGGAAATTTTTTGATTTTTTTGAGAAGAATGGAAATCAACATGAACCCAATGCTCCGTAAACACAATACCAAAATTGTGTGCCTAAATTGAAGAAAATATTCTTGGTGCATATACATAATGAAATTGTAGTTGAGCATAATACAAGTCAATATTTTTAAATCCAATATATTAGAACAAAAATTTATATCAAATAATGGTTCATACATAGACTGAATATAGATATATCCCCTTAGGATATGAATGGTAAAAAATAACAAATTTTTAAGTGTATTTGTATCTTCTTAAGCCCCTGTATTATCATGGTGAAAAGAAAGAATTTTGGATTGATTGAAAATCCAGGTGTTGATCAGATCATTCTTGGATATTTTTATAATAGAAGTGGGTATCAATATTTAGTCAAATAAAATGGAAATATCAATAATTATGTTGATTTGAAATTGTTTTAAAAAAAATTAACGGTGATTCACTTTATAAATTTTGTTTTTAGAAATTATCATGATGTTTTTTTGTTATATTTACTAATGAAATTTTAGTAAAATATGACTGTGTTGAATATGAATATCTTGGTGAATAATATTGTACCATTTCATGTGATGGAAAGAAATCTCACTCATCACACCCAAGGATGAGAATGAAATATCATGTTCAAAACATAATTTGGGATCATGGACGAGAAGAAAAAACTCAAAGAACTATAAGAACTATAACTCAGACCTCAATATACTCTCAAGTTGAACCTATAGATGTTGAATAACAAATAATGTATCTGAAATGGGATGATTATAAGAATGTATTAATACATTATATAGAAAATAATTAAACTTTGATGTTTTTACCCAATCCAAATGATAAAAATGTCTGTAGAATAATATTGGACTACAAGAATAAATTTAATAAAAAGAGAAAACTACTGAGAAACAAAGTAAGGTTGGGGTGAAAATGCTATTAACTGGTTGAAGGAGTGGACATTGATGAGGGTTTCTAACATTTTTTATGGTTTTAATTCCTTAACATATTTTGGGATTTTATCTCATAAATTAATTAAATTAAATTATAAATGGATTTTAAATCCGCCATTTACAATGGTGGATTAAAAGAGGAGGTATATATTAAGATACCATGTGTTTTTTTAAAGATGAGAATTTGGTTTTTAGATTAAAGTGTGATTTATATGTGTTGAAACACACTGTATGGGTTTTTTATTATGAACATGATACATATTTAATGGAATTTAATTTTTAAAATGGAACAGTGGACATAAATCACTTAATAAAAAATGAAAATGATGTATCTCTTCTTGTTATTATTTATTTAAATTAATTAATATTTTCTAGATTTTATTAAAATGTGGTTGATAACTATTATAATAATATAAAGGAGTTATTTGAAAGGTATATTCCTTGACAAATGAAGTAATTTCTTATAATACAAATATATCAATAGAAAATGTATTTTTTCAACTAACAATATAAGTATGCTATGTAACTCATTAAAATGATTAGCATGGAAAATTTGACGCATATTTACACACCAATTTTAGTGGGGTTTTTTTTGCAAATATGGGATAGGAAATGATATTTATCATATGATTTATAAATTTAATATGAATAATATTATACCTCAAAACATGAAGTCTAGAATTTGTATATGTTGTTTCACTTTATTCTAGGTATTAATGTGCATGAAAATTGTCCTATGTGGTGGATGTGAAAAAAGATTCTAAGATATAATAATAGAACAATTTATTTTGTGTTGAAATATGTTATCATATTAATGATTGATATTTTTTACACACGTATATTTGGAATGTTTTTTTAATGATAAATGAACCACTTTTTGGGGATTTTTCTTCTAGGTTGAAAGTTGTGTGTGTGTGTGTTGGTGCACTATAAAAAATATTCTTGTGAATTTAATCACCTCTAAGGTAGATTATTTGGTTCGAAATTATTCCAAAAATTAGTTAATATGGATTAGTAACTATTTAAAAGAATTTAAATATATAGTAAAGTTGCATCATTTTCATTTATGTGATAATAAGAGCGATATCAATTTGATACGAACCAAAATTTTATAATCCAGATGAAATCACAGTGATATTAAATATCACATTATAATGGAGATTCTATAGATAAGTAAATTGAAGATCTATTTTCTTCCAAAAAAGTGAAAATATTTGATGTTTTCACTAGGAAATTTTTTAAAGAATCAACCATGAATCGAAGGTAAAATTAATTTGTTCAATCTCTTCTATTACAGGACAATATTATTGTCTCTTCCCCTATATTTTCATGTATTTTTATATTGTTTTCAAAGAAGTAGATAAATTAAAACATCAGTTATTCTATATAGTAATTTCATAGAAATTTGTGTAAGGTGGAGAATATTTATTGGGGTATTATCCCTTGATATTTTTTGTTTCTAAGTAGGAGAAAATATTTTGAGATTTTTTACAAGGGGGCGCTATTATATCAAGGTTTTGAAAGCGTCTATAGTATTCTAGTATTTTTGTAAAGTTTATAAAGTATTTTTTATGGAATATTTAGTGAAATATCAATGTTGATGTTGAAAAACTATTTATGATATGATGGATTTGTTTTTAAATGGTATAACATCCCCATGGAACTCTAATATCATAATGTTGTAAGGTTATAGATTAGAACTATGTTATGGGGGGCATGTTATTTTTTAATCGGTGTTCTTATTTCCTATACTATTTTTACTCACATATTATTAGAATTATTGATTGGTGATCCAATATTAAATAATTACAGTTTCTTAGAGGTTTATATTTTTTTGGGACTATAAAATGAAATGGGGGGATATTTGAGACCTTGAAGAATTGAAATGATATTTTTTGATATGTTGGTGTTATAGGATGGAGTGAAAGTAATTCTTTGTATTGTATTTTGTTTTCAATATATAAATCTCGTTCAAAACTACATTTATTTTGAGGTAATGGTGTTTGGTGATTAATTTTGGTGATTATTAATTCAGTTTAATGTGACTATATATCATGAGGAGAGATCATGATGCTATAAATATAAGGGAGTAGTAAAAGGTGTAACCAGACACAAAAAAGAGTTTTCGTTGTTCATTTTTTAAAATAAGTATACCAACATTGTAAACTATATACGAAACCATGAAAATTATTGAAAATTTAAGACCATTTTGTAGCATATTGTTAACATTGTGGAAATGTTGAATTAGGATGTGGGATGAAAAATGTTCTATAAGGCCTCGCATTGTAGAGTAAGTGATCATTCCATAATGTTGACTTGATTATGGAACTCTATGGAATAATGAAGGTCCATTCTAAAGTGAACATAAAGCAAGATTTTCAGGCTTCCATGATAATTTAGGAAATCCACACTGCCACTCATATTCCACAATATAGGTAGGAGTAAATGTGGATGACCATTCCACAATGCAATGATCATACCACAAAGGTGCTTATATTAATTATCTAAAGCTCTATAAAATTTGAGACCTCTAAAAAATATACATTTATAATATTATAAAATGGTTCAATATGTTAAAACATAATAGTTTTGAACATCCACTTCATACTACAAGTGAGGAGAGTGGGTCTTAGAAGTTTTTTTCTTGGAATTTTCTTTATAAATCAAATATCCATGAAAAGTTGGATTCATTTATGAAATTATGTGGTTATTTACGCATATTATAACTACCCGTTTAAATGTAAATGATCAATACTAATAAATTATATGATTTGAGAGTTGCAATTGAATAAAGATATTTGAATATGAAATTCATATTTTGATATTAGTTAATATAAGTGTGTATTATTTTGAAGATCTAATAAATAATGAACAATTTGAACAAGAAGAAATTGAATATGAAAATAAGAACAAAATTTTCTAGGTATGTGTAATATAGTGAATTTTTTTTTATCCAAATAAGAAGAAAGGAATAAGAAGAAGAATACAACTGTAGTTTTTTTGCATGTGTTGTGCATATAATGTAAACAACAAACTTCTTCTTGTAAAAGTGTTAAAGCTAATTTGTGCATACATTAACTATTTAAATATATTTTAATAGGAATATATTATAAAACATGATAACATTGAGAAAATAAAATTTATTGAGGACTCTTCATTTTTTTAAAACATTTTTATTCTTAATTTTTAGGATGAAAAAGAGTGTGGGATGCACCAAAGTATTGTCAGGAGACATGTAAGAACATGTTTAAAAAATAATATAATCTTTTTTGTACTCACATGATAATTCTAATTGATAGTGTCATCTAGGATAAATTCACATAATACCAAGGACTATCCCTCCCACATTGATAGGCGAACCTCATAAATTTTATATTTTCTCTTATATTGGTGTTTGTGTGGTACTGAATACAAACATAATCATTACACATTAATAAGTGGAGATGGTTTTTTTCTGGATAATAAACGAATACTTTTTATCATTGATTCTCCACTTACACATCTAATTGATTGCTAATGAATCATATTGTTGGATTGTCATACCTCTAAACTAAAGCACCTCACGTTGATGGATTTCTTATTATACTCAATTGACCTCAGTGTATCTTCATAATCCTCATTTATTTTTCTATAATTTTCAATCTAATTTTTTATTATTTTAAATAATTATCAATATCATTTAACCTTTTTATTAAAAATCATTTTTTGAATCACTGATTTCTATATAAAACTTTTTGTAATTTTTCATGTTCATGTAAATCTTCCATAAAAAAACCTCATAAGAAACTATCTCATAAACATGCCTTTTTAAATATTCTTCAATAAAAATAATTTATTGATCCATTAGTTTCTACTATATCTATAACAGTAATTCACTTTATGAAATTCTTACTTTGTGCCTAATCCATTTCATCAACTTTATATATTTTTTATCAAAAACAAATTCTTTTCTTGTATAATTAATAAATTTTATAACATTATTTGGAATTTTCACCAAATATTAATTATGTTTAGAATTAAGATAACTAAGTGATATATCCTCATGAGTGATTGAAAAAACATCATTTGTGGAATCAAAATAAAAATAATTGTTACAACATGTAGAACTCTTATTATCTTTAGATATTGGGGTTTCTTTATTAACATATATATTATTCTTAAGCTTACATGGCTCTATTTTCATATTTATTTTATGAATTTTGGTAGAAATATATATTTTTGATGCCTGGAAGTAAGTTTTTCTCTCTATCTGAATCATCTTATGAATTTATAAAATCTATTAAAATCAATAGTAAAACATTTATCTTTAAAGTGACCCTATGATTTGATTCCACTTATCGATCTCATGAATAAATTTAGAAAAAATGAGGTGGATCACTTAGTGATTCAATATTTTTATGAATTACCTTTAATTTATCTACATTAAATTCATATGTATATTAATAAATTAAATTATTTTATCATCCTCACCTTCAATTGTAGTAATAAAAAGAAAGAGTTCATTAAACAATATTTACAAGGTTCATCTAAAAATTCTACTCTTAATCATGTCTATTATAAACCGCAACTTGGATTATCCAATATAATGTAATTGTAATATCCTAAATTTTTACAATGATAATAAACCCCCTTTTAAATAAATAATAATTTTCATAAGAGGAAAAATGATTTATCAATGGAAATAACATAATAAATATGTTAAAGGATTTGTGTAAGATTAAAATCATAGTTAACACTTTTGAATGTAACATAGAATATTTTTAGAGATAGAATCTATATTGATAGGATATTATGAGGCATGTAAAGGCTCAAAAATTATGCAACCAAAATATTAAATATATTATATTAAATGTGATCAATTTATTCAAAATAATTGAATAACTCAAAAATGGTTATCCATATATGAAATCAAATACCATTTATTGGTATCATATACGGTATTTACTCTATGTGGGGTATAAAATTTGTAAGCATGAGTTTTTAGGATACATCACTCATGAAAATAATTTATTTAATAATTTTTATTAAATTATTTATCGAAAAAAATTACATCTAATAAATGTTTTATCAAAGGAAAATCTAAGACCACTATTAGATCAAGGATTTAGTGATTACTCTAGGTGGTGTATAAAATTTTTGAATTTTCGAGGATTGGATGTTTGAATTGTGAAAAAAACAAAATTTTATATTAATTACCTAGTTATTTAGCTATTTATTTAATAAAAAATTAAATTTTCCGGAACAATGTTTCAAATGAGAAATCTAAGACAACCTTTAGGTCGGGAAAATGGTGTTTACCTTAGGATCGGTATATCTTTTGTAATAAATGATCATTTGGTGTTTCTTCTAGTTATATGACATGATTTTATATTTAATTATTAAATTAATTAATAAAAACAATTTACTATCGACCTTCTTCTCTAAAACACCCATAACGTCCATTTTCATCGGTGGAATGGATTAAAAGCTTCTGTTTTATATGTTTTGACCAATTTTTTTTTAAATAGATTAATTTAGTTGGATTAAGGCCTCCTCATCCAATTATAAAATTATTAACGGATTAAAATTGGTAATTAATTTCCCAAAATTATGAATATGTGGATTGGGTTTTTCCTTATAACCTAATAGATCATTTTGGATCATAGTGAATATATTTGAGTGTGAATGACCCCGGGTGTCCCTTGTGTATGTTCGGGGTATGAGACCCTTGTTTTCCTTTATTTGGATATTTGGGGTGCATGACTTCGTTGCACAAGATGTGAAGAACGTGATTTTTTTTTTATTTTTTTTTCTTCAATAAATTTATTGGGAAAATAAATATATAAATTAATATGAAATTAATTATTAGTATTTATTAAATTCAATTATCATTGATAATGTTTTAGTAAGTAAAATTATAAAGGACAATATTCAACTTGACGATGAATAATTGCATGAATCTTTATAGACAGTAGCATAAAATTATGCAATTATAATTTATAAATAATTTATATAATTTGATTATTAATGAGGAATTTATGTATCTATCATGAGATAATTTAATTTTAAAGGATTATTTCACAAATTTCCAATGGATAATTGCATTGAATTATAAATGATAATTGTATGGAATTATCAAGAGATGGTTATCTTAATTAATCAATCGATAATTGCATGAACTATAATATGATTAGTAAAAGATTTTCAAAAGATAATTATATATATTATAAAAGGATGGTTGAATAGAATTGTTGGGAGATAATTATAATCGGTTTAAATGATAAATTCATCAAATTATTGATTGATAATTATGAATAATTTATCAAAATTATTAAAGGATAATTATAACGAATTATAAAAGGATGATTTTCTGAGATTAAACGAGATAATATAATGAAAATTATAGAAATGTAATTTAAGAGAAATTATTAAAAGATAATTTATGAAATTTATGAAATGATAACTATTCATAAGTGGAATTTTTTAATCATGTGTGTTAAATTAAATGATAATTTTGAAATTATAGAGGAGAGATAAAATATCATCCCATTTGATGTTTTATTTATTTTTTGAATAAAATAGCTCACTTTTATTTTAGGGACCATTGGTGAACCTTGAGTGTTGTCTTATAAATAATGAGTTTATTGAGAGGTATACTTGATTGGTTTGTCCTTGAATTTGACATTGATGACATTGAGGTAGGAAGTTACATACATTTTTAGTTTTACCTTTACACATGATTCCTTGATGATTATATTTGTTGGAATTTTGATTGTTCTTCCTTGATTATGATAACATGTGATAGTGTGAGTCTGTGTAGACCATAAAAATTATTGTTATTCCATGAGTTATATTAGTGTAGCATTTATCCATTTTTGACTATGACTAAATATTGTTTTGTATGATAATATATACACTTGTTGATATATTATTACTTTTTCAGTGTCAACTATCTATGTGTATTATGATTCCATATGGGTTGTTAGTTTTATTCGAGACAGGTAGACCATCGTGACATATTTATCCCCTAATGTTGGTGAGTGCTTGATTGTAATGATAATATCAAGGTACCTGAGAACAAGAGGGAGGTATGTGGTAGTCATGGAATCATGCCATGGGTGTGACTGAGTTATCCCTTATTCCATGTTTTATTAACTACAATAAAGAATAATTGATGTGAGTACTTGTTATTATCATCTAGAGGATTTGCGTGACATGGTCCTCTTGATGGATAGAAGACATTGGGTATCACCACAATGAAACAGTATGGAAGCCTTATAGGGGATGGTTTGTTTCTTCCAACTCATTCAGATATTTTCCATCATGGAGATGAAGCAGGTACGATCGGGGATTTTGCTAGCGTAGTTTGTACAGTACCGCTCGGTTTTCGATTTTATGTTTATAAACTTCATCAATTTATTATTTTTTTTGAAATAAACTATTATATACGATAACACAAGATTAAGGACACATTAGTGGTGTCCTACCAAGTCATATACTAAGACCATACACAAGAATTTGATAAACTTGTAGATTTCATGAAGGACCTTGTGATTGGAATGGGCGCAATGGTGGATATCTGAGAAGGTCAAACATGAACCTAGGAAAGACTAGGACAGACATTAGAGGACCCTATAGTTCTTTGATTTATCAACTTTATTATTCATTTTTGATAATATTGTTGCACTGGAAGGATCATTTATTTTTCATGAAATGTATGTCAATTATTTTCCACCGGATTACTCTGATTATATATAATTGATCCTATGATGTGATACAATGTGTATATTCACCATATCGATAAACTAGAAAATCGATACTAGTCAATAGTGTCTTGAGTATAGGGATGCACAAATGATTTTAGAAGGAATTATGGGTAATACCCAGTGGATCTGAATGGGATGTTTCAAAATGGTATCATAGCATCAAGATTCACTAACATGTTTCTTCACTTTTCCATAGGTTGAGAGAAGTAAAATAACAAATAGGACATTGGGACATGATTCGGGGGTCTATGTTTGTGTCTGGAAAGCACAACATAGTGGATCTCCAAGTATCCATATTTGGGAATTTTTTTATGTAATTACTATTTATTTAATTCTTCTTGGTTGATACAAATTATATTATATAATATTTATGAGATTTTATGTATGTTCATGCATCATGGCTAATCACGTAAGTTCACGTGTTGTATATATATATATTTTCATGAAGGACAGTATTCCATTAGTTAAATGAATTGATTTGTATTATCTGCTCAAGATAGATTGTTTAGTGTGATATGACTTTATTGGGATTAGTTAGTTAAAATATGCATGATGTTGTTTTAGTATATATATGAAGATTGTGACTAGTATGGATGGATAAAAACAAGGGTTAGTAATAGGATGTGTATTACTAGGGTTAAGGGTAGACTCATAGGAGAACAATGTGTGATACCATAGACTGGCTAGGAGAATTTTGTGTGATCCCCTAGACTCGATAGGATAAATTTGTGTGATCTAATAGACTGATTAGTGTTTATCCTAATGACTGTTTCTTTTCTGAATGTCTTTTCATTCAGATTATATAATATTTCACCTTGATGTAGTTTATAGAACTAGATGGGAAGTGATATAAAACACTTCTATGTGGAAATAGGTTTAAACATTACCACTAGACATGTTTATGAATATATTTTAGATTTCTATCGTACCTACACAATGGTTTTGGGAGAAGGGTCATTTCAACTGGATTTCTTTCAAACAATGGTTTCCCAATGCATAAGATTTCATAACTATGGTAAAATACGCATTTATTTTTATATTCATCATTATTAATACTACGAGGGAATGATATGATCTCAGAATTCTGAATAATGGGTTGTGGTATTTTGAAGAATCAACTATCTAGTAGAGACTCAAAAGTACATAAAAATTAAGCTGAGATTGATCTCATTTTGGGAGTACAACCTTTTCAATACATTCATGGTATTTTTCCAATGAAGATGAAGGAGCTCAAGGTATTACAGGATGTCATGGAGAAAATGAGATTCATAAATCCAATTATGTCATTATTGGGTACAACCATCTTGTTCTCCATGAAGGCAGAAAATACTCTTTGGCTGTTTTTTTATTACTGGGTAATGAACAAGGTGATAGTGAAAAACTAATATTTGTTTCCCAGGATTGACAGTCACTATTATCAACAATAAGGAGCATAATGTTTCTCCAGGGTTGACCTTTGATTATTATACCACTAGTTATGAGATATATAGGATAAAATTATGAAGGCTATATTTTATAGAATATTATGTTATAGTGTTCATAAATGATATCATCATCTACTCGCTAACACTAGAGAAACATGCAAGGAACATTGAGATTGTTCTGATTATTCTTTCAGTAGACACACATTATGAAACTATGTTGAAATGTGAATTCTAGATTAATGATGTTAAGGGTATAGGACATGCGGTGTAAAAGGCTGATATATAAGTAACCCTATGGAAGTTTTAAGCAGTCATGACTTTGAAACATTCCTGAAATAATTTTGAGATTATGAGATTTTTAGGTTTAATAGTTTATTAAAGATTGTTTATCTAGGAATTCTTCGAACTATTAGCACCCATGAAAGCACTGAAATAGAATGGAGTTAAAAGTTTCACTATTCAGATCAGTGTGAAGAGGCTTTCATTGAGCTAAAAAATAGTTGACAAGAGATTTAGTATAAACACTCCCAATGGCATGGGTTTGGATATTCAATTTAATATTATGCATTAAGAATTTGTATGGGAGAGTTACAATTTCAAATAGAGTAGGTTGTAACATATGGGTCTCATCATCTATGACCCCTTGGGAAGAACTACAGGACACATTATTTGGAGCTAGCAGTAGTGGTCCATGCCCTAAAATAATGGAGACATTATCTCTTTGTTGAGAGAATTTTTGTTTACACGAACTGGAAAGGCCTTCTATATATATTCACAACGAAGGAAATCAACATAAGATTGAGGAACTAGGTTGAGTATCTCTAGATGCTTGATTTTGATATTTCAATAGCACTGAGCTATTAAGCATGAATCATATAGAGTAGTACTAGGATGTGTGACATCATGTGAATTAATCATGTTTCACTCTATAGTTGTGAATTTTGTGTGAGAGTAGTACTCATATAGGTGACCACCTATGATGTACTTGTGTTGAACCCATGGGTGAGATCACACAAGAATTAAAGCAATATATCTCATTTCAACTCTACGGGTTTTGTATCCTGATCCACTACCTATCAGATGTTGAAGGCTAGAAGATATCATCTAGGTGTGTTATTGCAGCCAATATTGATTCCTATGTATAAGTGGGATGATGTAACAACAAACATTGTGATATGGTTACCTAGGACCCTAATGAATCCTTATGATTCCTGTGTGAAAATTGGTATCCTACGTAAATATGCTCATTTCTGACATATTATAGAGACTCAATCGATGGAAGAGCTTGGAAGGCTTCATGTATGAGAGATCATGAACATGCATTGAATTTATTTGATAAACATTCAGATAGAGATGATTTTTTTAGTCACACATTTTGTGGGAAATGAAAAAATTCATAGAGACTTAGCTAAGATTCATAATGACATACCATCCCCAGATATACCGATAGTTTGAGAAGACTAAATAAATATTACAGGATATTCTTTAAGCTTGTATGATAGATTTTGAGTGGGGGCATGGTTTTTTCACCTATACTAGATTAATTTTGTGTACAATAATAATTATGAGGATTCAATTCATATGGCACAGTATGAAGATATTTATGGGAGTTTGTGTCTCTCACTGGATTGTTGGAATGAATTCGTGGAGGTTATGGTAGTTGGGCCCAATATAGTTCATGACTCCCCCGAGAGAGTGCAGTTGATATGGAAGAGTTTGATCACTACTCCGAGTAGACGTATATAATATGCTGACAGAAGTAAAAGAAACTTGGAGTTTTTTTGTGGGTGATCTTTTTTTCTAGATAATTACTCATCAATTAGGTCACAAATGTCTAGGACTATAGGTCATGATAACACCGTGATTCCTTAGACCACATAGATAGGACAATGGTTTATCATCTAGACCTCCCTTCTTTCTATCATGTTATGAATGATGTGTTCCATGTTTCACAACATCGGAGGGAGATACCTAAATCTGTACATGTTATAAATTGTGAGGACATTGAGATATGGTGCAATTCATCTAGTGAGGAGCATCTAGTGTAGATCATATATCAAAACGAAAGGGTGTTTTGATAAAAGACGGCCAAAGTAGTCCAAATTTGGTGGTACATGGATGGATCCTAGAGGAATCATAGAAATAGAATTTTTGGTATTCGAACTCAGTGACATGACTTATTCGAGAAAGACTAATAGAGATACTTGTCGAGGATGAGATGCCAATTGAGGGGGAGAGTTGTAATATGCTACATTGTTTTAAATAAAATAAAATTATATTGTCGATAAATTATAAGGTACTTTTGAGGGGAAAATGATTTTTCAATGATGAAAACATAAAAAATTAGTTAATGGATTTGTATAAGAGTAAAATTCCAGTTTACACTTCGGAATATTCAATCGAATATTTTTAAATTTAGACACAAAGTGGGTGTGAGATTACAATTCACCTAAATCCATAATGAAGATGGAATAATATTATATAATACATTAGATTAATTGAATATAATTTATTCAAAATCATCGAATAAATCTAAAATAGTACATTATAAGAGAAATCTGAGAGCACTATCCAGTCCAGAACACAGAATTTACCCTTGTTGGGGCATAAAATATGTAATCATAAATTTTTTGGAAGCCTCGCTCAAAAATATAATTTATTTTATAATTTTTTATATTATTTTTTAATATTAATTAATATATCTCAAATGGTGTGTCTTATGAAAAATATGAGATAATAGTTTGATCTAGTAAACAATTTTTACTGTAGGGTGATTATAAATTTTTTATTCTTTAATCATTTGGAAATATCGATTGTGGAAACCACTTTGTTTATTAATTATTTAATTATACCAATTTTTTATTATTAAATAACTAATATCTCATAAATGGTGCATCATTTGAGAAATCTAAGACCACTAGTAGGTCCAAAACGTGTATTTTACCCGAGGTGGGGTATTACTTATTTGAGTGATAGACATTTGGTTTGTTTGATCCTTTTATTATGTAAATTAATATAAAATTATTAAATAAATTATTAGAAACCTATTTACTATACCACAATCGTCTCCAAAATTCTTGTACCCTCTTATTCTATTGGTGGAATGAATTTAATGCTTCCATTTTATTCATTTTTACTTAATTATGTTTGTAATACCTTTATTAGGATAAATCAAGGACACCATATTACATTCTATAATTATTAATGAATTAAAATTAGCTATTTGAATTATGGAAATGATGAATTTGTGAATTGGTTTTTCCTTATAACTGAACAGATCTTTATGGTTCATGGTGAATATAGTCAATTGTGAATGACCTCAGGTGTCCCTTTTATATGTTCGGTAAAAGAGCCCCATGTTTTTTTCTTTGGATCATGGGGCGCACAACTTTTCTATTCAAGACGTGAATAGGGTGAGTTTTATGTGTTTTTATTTTTTATATTTTCAAAAATCAATTTATTGAAAATTTAAATATATAAAATAATAGAGGAAATTATTG
Source organism: Viscum album (assembly GCA_963277665.1). Classification (NCBI taxonomy): domain Eukaryota; kingdom Viridiplantae; phylum Streptophyta; class Magnoliopsida; order Santalales; family Viscaceae; genus Viscum; species Viscum album. The sequence continues at coordinate 2,001,548,389 of OY728145.1, forward strand.
GTGATTATTCTTCAAATAATCCTGGATAATTTCTTACCAGAAAAATATGAAGGACAATTTACAACTTGTCTAAGGATAATTACAAGAGTTTGTGTATATAAAATCGTAAAATTATTAATTTTAAATTTATAAAAAAAATGATATTAGTTGATTATTATAAAGGAATTTATAAATTTATTAAGGGATAATTTATTAATAATGAATTATTGAACAAATTATCCATGGTTAATTTATCAAAACTATCTATGATAATTGAATGGACTTATCAAGCGTTGTATATTTAGATTTATTAAAGGATAGTTGGGATAATTATTAGATGTTTGGTAATGAATTAAAAAAAGATAGTTATATAAAATATCAAAGGATTGATTCACGAAATGATTGGTAGATAGGTAAAATAAATTTTCAAAATGATAAAATCATTAAATTATCGAAAGATAACTGTAAATAAAATATCAGCATTATTAAAAAGTAACTACCACAAATTATTAAAGTATAATTTCATGACTTTAACAATGGTAATATTATAAATATTTTCAAAATTTAATTTAGGTTAAATAATCAAGAGATAATTATAAAAGGACAATTTATGAAAAATTTAAATAAAAATATATATTCATATGAATAATTTTTTAGGCACATGTGTTGACAAGAAAAATAATTATGAATATACCAAATATATTAAAAATATAATCAAATGTGATATTTTTTGTATTTTTGAAAAAAAATAGTTGGTTTTGGTATTTGGGACCATTGGTGAACATCTAGTGTTGAAATTTCGATATTGAGCCCATAAAGAGGTATACATGACTGTTTTATCCTTGCCTTTGACATCAAAAACATTGAGGTAGGAAGTTTCATACATTATTGGTATGGAATTGACACTTTCTACCTTAATGTGTATATTTGTTTACATTGTGATTGACCGTTTTTTATTGTGAGTGGATGTGAGTGTGTGTGTGTGTGTAACCAATAAAAACTATTGTGATTCCATGTGTGTTATTAGTGTATATTTTATCCATGTGTTACCAAGAACACATGTTGTTGAGTAATATATATATATATATATATATATATATACTAATTATGACATACTATACCTACTCGTGTAATCGTCATGTATATGTATTACCTTTCCTTGTTGGTTGTTAGTGGTATTTGAGATAGGTTGATTGTGGTGACATTTTTATCCCATAGTGGGAGGGAACAGTTGATTGAAATGATAGTGATGAGGGACCAGAAAAAAATGTTGACGTTTGAGGTATACATGGTGTCATTTCAAGGGTGTCCTGTAGGTAGCCTTGATGCCAAGTTCCATTCAACATGAGATAATCTGGTTGACGTGAGTACTATTAATTCTCATCTACAGGGTCTGGGTGACACAGTACTCTTGAGGGATAGATTATGTCGAGTATTAACTCTAAGAAACCATGTGGGTGCCGTACATGTGATAATTTTTTTCTTCAGACACATATATATATCTTTTGTCATTGTGCTGAAGTATGTTGGGCCCAGGATTGGGGCCGCTTGGTTAGTACACTACCTCCCGGTTTTGGATTGAGATTTTATGAACTTCTTATATTATGTATAATTATAGTACACACTAGTATACTTATGCACATTAGGTTAAATACACATGTGTGGTGTCATACTGAGTCCTGTAATCACAACCTACAAAGTTATTATGATGATCATTTAGATTTCATGAAAGACATAGTGAAGGTAAAGTTCCATGCGGTGGATGTATATGTAGAAGGTGAATATTTCTAGGGTGGATTCAGACATATACTAGAGGGCCATGTAGTTCATTCATTTTTTATATATTTTATTCATTCGAAATATGATATCAACGTTGGGAGCTCCGTTAATTTTCTGGAAATGTATTTCATTTATTTTTTTCATGATTATTTGGTATCCTGAGTATATGAGTTCATGATTTGTTATATCACCCATTAACCTATCGTTATTAAAAAATAATTATACATCCAATTGGGAAATCTTACTATTCGGTATGGTTCTACTCCCACGCCATTATCTCTTTTATATTAGTTCATTCTATCTTCCAACAAAACTTCTCATATTACTACTTATAGTCCCCATCCATGAGACTCTTCGGAACCTAGTTATGTGCACTAGAAACAACTACATCATTATTTATAGTGTTAATCCAATAGTTTAAATTCCTTTTTATTTTTTAGAGTGGTCTTCCCCCATGATTTTTTTGGACCAGTACAGATCATGTAACATTCATTATAATCAAAATCTTATTATAATAAGTTATTTGGTATTAAAACTCCTTAACTACAAATCTATAATGACCTTGTTCATCTAATATTAGAATACTCTGGTGTGTATCCTTCAGGGACTCTTGTAATTGGATAAACATCCATGTTCAATACATTATACCATCATAATATCTTATAATTTGCTCAATGTATGCATAGACTAATAAAAATTAATCATTATGAACTGTATGAATATATAAATATCATATATATATATATATATTCTACTCTGAGATATCTAAATCAATAGTATCGATTATTTTCAATATTTTAATTTATATCCTGAATGATTCAGATCTACACTCCCATAGTATCTTCTTCATAACACCATTTAATTCCATATAGTTATTTTTTTAAAATTTAGTCATAATAAATCTAAATCATCTCCTCATTTATTTCGTAAATTAACTCATGTTCAATATCCTAAAATTATTCTTCATCAAATAAATATTTATTTACAATTGATGTATCAAGATATTATTTAAAAAAATCATAGTATAGATTCGTCATCACATTAAATACCAAAAGGGCTCATGTTTTCCTCCTTCAAATTTTTAACAAATAATAGTTCACAAAAAAAATTCTTCGTATAGAATAAACAAAACATTATTACGTATATATTCTTCATTTATATTTCACATTAATGATATGTTCCCAATAATCCTATAATCATGTGTGTCATTGAATAAATGTAATGACATGCCACTAACTCTCAATTCACAGGAATTAACATGAAACTGCAAGCATGTATATATTACATATTAAAAAAATATCATTTAATTCAACAAAACATCTCAAGTATCAATTATTCATGAAGTTATGTCTTGTCGCAAGGAACTCACGTAAATAAACATTATTCCCATCTTTCTCGTGATCTAAAAAATTCACATATCAATATTTTCCAAGGAATATCTTATTCTCATCACATGATACAGAAAAATAAATTACATTATATACTCATGTTTTGATGTCCCAATTTTTAGTGTACTAGTAAGTTCTTGAGAGATCCTTACTTCACTTAGTTAAAAGCATCCAATTGCAATTGAATGGTTGTCTTGGAATATTTAACTCATCGCCTATTTTTTCGAACATGTAATTAAATCACATTCTAGTTTAGGTGAAGTTTATTCTTCTTGTAACTACATGGTATTTTTAAGGAAGAAAAAAATTGATAGTGTATATGACACATAATACAGAACATAAATGGACCCTAAAATATATTATTTAAATATAACTATAATTTCATTTCCATTGAATTTGTGGGTCTAAATTGTATTAGAGAAATTATGACAAATATTTCTATGTGGGTGTGTGTGTGTCAAAATTAATAGATATTTATTGAAAAATTATTATAAAATAATCACCATTTATTTAGTAGAGTCATTTTATCCTTCAAAAATACATTTTCATTAAAAATAGTTATTATTACGTTTTGTGATAAAATACTATGATTAATTTTTATAAATTCTAGAAATGTCATTTGATAAAATGGATATAATATTTTAAATCAACATATCATAATTATCTAATGGATAAATTATTATATTCTTTTTAAAAGAATGATTATTTATAGAATAGAATAAAATACATTTTTTTTAAATACTCTTATTATTTTCATTAAATTAAGTAATTTTAAAGCCCCATTATTATTTTATGTAAATATAAAATAAAAATAGATACTATTTATTAATATTTAATATAATTAATTTCATTTGAATCATTGTTATTTATTTTTTTGTAAGTTCATTTTTTAGGCTTAAACCGATTTTTTATTAAAACTATTTATAGTGTATAAAGAATAAATATTTTAATAATTAACATTACACATAATAATGAATTATTTAAATGAAATTTATGGATTATATATATAAATATTGGAATCTAAATTTATATAATCATGATCAGTAGTCATATATTTTTTGTAAAAACATCTTATGCTTGAGAAATGCATTTCTTGAAAAAAACGTTTTCGACAGGATCTGCAGGTTTCTAATTAAATTACATACTAAAACTTGTAGGAAATTAATTTAACAAAAAAATTTCATTAATTAGATTCAAAATAATTAATATTATATAAGAATATAATGTTAATTTATTTATAATTATTATTAAATTAAATAAAATATATTTAACCACATTAAGGTTAAGACAGGGTTTTGTGCGTTATGTGCGCTTATGTAAAATTTAATATTCCACTCACATAGAATTTATATTTCATAAATAATTTTTAATATTAAAAATAATTGTCATCTTATTATAAAATAATTATCATTATATTTTAGGCATAAATGATAAAATTCATAAGATAAAAAATGAATTAGTATTATGAAAATTAAAACTCTAAAAGTAAGTAAACATAGGGGAAATGATATAAAAATCTAAAAAGGTTTATTTTTCTATTTTAGAGGTATTTTTCATCCTTAATGTTTTTATAATAGACTATATATGAATTTTTATGGAACTTTGGTATGAGAATATCTTCCCATTGTTGAATAGATTGGGGAATTTATAGAAATGTCACTCCTCCGTTGTTATGAAAGGAACTACCAACAGTAACTTATTCATACATATAAATCAATTTATCTGGCCCAAAGACTATAAGTATGTATTCCAATAAATGATATACAAATTATAAAGGTTTTGGTCTTCCCAAAAGACCAATAATAGGGTCCATATTAAGATATCTTAAAGAATTTTATGTATCTGGAGGTAATTATATTCACTGGGCTCCTCCTTATTTAATTATCTTTTTATAACCTCTAATTATGTGTTAATAATTTAAATATTATAACAACCATATAATGAGATTTAATTATATTTAGGAATACTAATTATCCATTTCCATCTCCATTAAATACGTAATAAATCAATTGTTTGTCTAAATGGAGGATTATCACTTCGTGAACTGGGGTAATTTTTTTCCATCTCCGACTCACATATATAGTAATAAATATGTAAATAATGAATATAAATGATAAATGTGATATTATATTATTATTTTTGTAATAAATAAATTATACACTTAATTACCCTTTCACCCAATAAATAAATTAAATTGTCACATGTGTATACATGCAGCCTATCGTCTACACAATGCTATGTGATTCATTTTCCATGCCCAAATTTCATGAATAGTTAAAATGAAATATCCAATTAGTAAATATTATATTTATGAAAATTATATAATTATGGATATTATTTTTCTATATGAAATTCACAAGAACTGGAACAACCATGATAAAACATGGATGAGAAAATGAACCATTTTACACGTGCAACAATAGTAATAAGGAAATATTATCAACCAATGAGTGATAATATGATATATTATGATCATATAAACTATTATAAATATAAATATAATTATTTTATAAATTAATAAAATTTTATTACTTTTATTCATATGGTCAAATCCTAATCAACTAAAGAGAACCATGAAGTAAGTGACTGCACTTCAAATTTTCCTTCATTGAGGTATTTTTTTATTAACATCGAATTAAATTTTTTTATATAGTGTATATAATTATATTTTACATAAAATATCACTAACACTTAATGGTTTATGTTATTTAACATTTACATTTTAATTGATTCATCAAAGGGGATTTGAAATGATTGGTAACCAGTGGTAAAGAATTCCATAACTACAAGTCATTCTATTAGGTTATATTAATTATCCATCATATTTGATTTTGTAAGATTATGTATGTAATTTATTTGGTTATTTAATGTCTTATTTAAAACTTTTTTATTTTTATATAAATTTGATATAGTTAATCAATTCAATTGTTAATTTTCCGTTCAACAACATGATCATCGTAAGAGATTTCACCTCAATTTTCACTATATTTATCCATAATTGGTATTATGAACCTATTTATTTATATGAAGTGAATATTCAAACAAATTTATATTTGATATATTGAATAAATTTATATTCCTGGTATTTAATTGTTAATTTAATTTTGTTTCTTTCTGTGGGGTTATGATTTAGAAGTTACTAAAGATATAATGATAAATTTCAGAATCTCATTTTAAATCGAGATTATTTATGCTTGAATTTCCACCAACAAAAATTATTTGATAATTATCTATTAAAACCAATTTATTTTATTATTCACTATATATTTATGAATATTTCATGTTATAGAACTTTTTTCCTCTCTTTTTTACGTAAAATTATTGAGAATATTTATTTTTTGAGAATCCAAATTTATTATTCTCTTCTGTCGGAAAAAAGTTTTCTTCCAAATATTTATTTTCTTAAAATGTTTTAATAGATTATTTTAATATTAACTTAGGATTTATGAAAATTTTGTTTAAAATTTTTTTACTCTAAATAATGTTTTAAAATTATTCTTCATGAGGTTATCAAATGATGTGGCTTTTAAATTTTCTTACAAAGGTATGAAAGGAAAATTTTGTTTATCAATAATTTCATATACTCCATAATGTTCTCTCAATACATTGAATATTCCGTTACATGTTTATAAGGTTATTTTCAAATATTTTTTATAATATTTCAATATTTTTATTTTTTTAAGGCCATTTTCAACGTGATATGGTATTTTTATAATGAATGTTTTAATAATATCATGGAATTTATATAAATAAATTAATACAGTCCATTATTTTACTCCAATCCCTCTATGGATATGTTGTAATAACCCCATCCTTATTCTTCCGTAGGGTGTGTTATGACCATTTTGAACATGGAAAGTATTGACATTCAATTTATCAATTAATTTTTATTTATTTATCCTTCTTTTAAAACAATCACTCTCTAAAGAACATTAAATATCACATTTCACGTAATTATCGAAAAAAATTATTTTGGATGTTTCTATTAATTTAAATATATATTTTATATCTATATACAACCCATTACTTATAATGATATTTTATTGACGGGGGAATATTTATATTCATTATTTATTATTTTATACATACATTTATTGATAATCCATATTATTCATGAATTAAATCAATATTTCAATATATAATGAAGGTATTGGATATGTAGTGATAGGTGGGACCTATAATTATATATCCCCTATATTCATTGGTTGTCTCATATGGTGAATCAGTAAGTTAGTATTTAATGAGTTTCTAGTGTATATAAACCCATCGATAAAACTAACATGGCGAAGGTTATTGATGGTATAGATATCATGACGGATAAAATCATGTCATCAAATATTAATCATTTCATTCATTGTGAATTTAGTTTTTATTATCCCAGATATTAATACATTGATATTATCCATGAAAGCATTGTTTTCTCATGTTATTGATTAAATGGAACATGTTTTCTTTTATTTAGCTTTCCCTATTGATTATTAATGGCAAAATCATGATTGTTAAGTTATTGATTAAATTTGTGGTGAGTTAATTTATTAACATTTCTATATTTAATATGAGTTATTGATTCATGATAGATTCCATTGTTCATAAACCTTACTGAGCATTATATCTCAACCTTATTTTTTTCCCTTACCTAGGATATGAATATTGAATATATTAATTTTTTAAATTATTTCAATAATTTACCCTCACAAGTTATTAAATTATTTTTATAATTCTAATTCGAGACTAATGTATGTATCTTGTTTACCAAGACTACTAACCTATTTGGACTTTCCGGTTGAAGTATCTTATATCCTATGAAAAAGTATTAAATTCAACACCGGTTCTTGGATTCTTGGATAAGAGTCATTAAAAATATTACAGTAGATTCATATCCTAGTAATTATTCATGATCACTTGAACTAATCATGTTAACATCCTCTCTATCGAACATTCGATCAAATAACAGTGCTATATTCAATATATGATGGAAACTCATTGTGTAGTAAACTGCCCATTATTTATATGGTTGCTATGAAGATCGTGGTAGGTTGTAATTTCATTATATTGTTAGTTACATTCAAGTGTATAGTTGGTATAATATTATTCATGCATTTATATTTTATTAATGATGTGGTATATTCATTTGTATCTTATGGTCAACTTACAGTTCTTCATGAAGACACTTAATTGAATGTATTCCCATCCTTCACGTGGTAGGTTCTTATTGAATAATGTGTCATATATATCATTTGTGAATAGAATTAATGTTTTATATTACTATTTAATTTATGGTAACTTAGTATTATTCATCTGGGTTGTCTATAGTTGTTCATACGGTAGGCTGACACTTGTTCATGCAGTAGGACTGCAATTATTCATCTCATTGGTCAAAATCTATTCATGCGGTCCATTCAATGTAGTTCATGTGGTATATGTGATAGTTCTATTTGACTTGTAGTTGATGAGTCCTCCATTCACGTGGAGACTTAGAAACTCATGTGATCTTTTGGGTGTACATAATTTGGTAGTTCATATACTCATAATATGTTACATTACTCATAGTATGTCTAGTGGTTTGTGTGAATATAGCATTATCATTGTCCTTTTAATGAAGAGTTAGGAGTACATGGATATCATCTATCCCACATCAATTTAACACTACTCCACACTTCGATTAATAATTCTATACACATTTATAGACCCAAAAAGCTATGAAAATGGAAAATAACACCCAAACACAACTCCCAAATTTTATTAATGGATAAAAACTCCCCACATAGACCCACTAGTACCCATGCACAGTTATGAGTGATCTCTTTCACCTCATCTATATCCAATATGCACTCTTTTTACATACAAACGAATATTATAGATCCACTAGACACCAACTCTCTAGTATCTGTTGGTACTATGGAGATAACTAACAGATGGTTTTTTTGGGAAAGATATGTTATTGGAAATTCATTGTTACTCTTTTTTGTAAAATCTATAACTAAATATTATTTTTAAAATAAATTAGAAAAAAGTAATAATCCATACAAATTCATCTTCAAACATGTAAATCATTTTTTTCCTAATCCAAATACTTATAAGATTTATTATAATTATATCAAAATTACTTTTCAAATATCTTCATATAATATTTAAGTAATTTATGGAATTTTCATTAAAAATTCCTCTTGGGAAAATTCTATTTTTTTATAGATGTAAACAACATTCATGTTATAAATAATGTGAATTTGGAAAACATTTTTTTTCACATTTCATGATTTCATAAAGTGAAGAACAACAATCATTAGAAATTAATTACCACTTTTTCTTGAACTTATCCACTTGATTTATTTAAGCTATCAGCCTCATGATTTCTATTTCATATGGAATGGAATAAACACAATACATAATATAGACTTACTTGGTTGTGTTATCAAGAAGAACAAACAATTCCATATCATGAATCAATGAAAATCCGCACAACATTATCATCAATTGGACTACCAAAAATATATAACGATTGAAAACAAATGAAGTTCTTGAAAAATTCAATAATAATATATTACCAATATTATTATTTTATTATCATCTGCTAAAATCACAAATATAATAAATATAATTTCTATATAAGTAAATAAATAAATACTTAAATGAAATTTAATATATCATTTCCAACTCGAAAAAATCACTCAGCCTATATTTCCTCCTTGATATTTATCGAACCATGAATAATGAATATTTGTTTATTAAGATAAAACTCAATACATTAGTGGAAAATAATACATAAATAATATATAAAATAAAAAAAATTAATTTATAGAAATTATTATAAATATTTTTATTCAACCAAACATGAATAATTAATAATACATATAAGATAATGGTATTAATATAACATGGTAAACTCATATATTATTTAAATATGGTTCATTATACACTTATTGTGTGAACTTATAGCTCTATTTCCAAGTGGAATTTAGAATTACCACAAAACGTGAAAGGTTACCATCTAATAACAATACAAATATACTATATATAAATGTGTTATTACTATAATGAAAATCATCATCACAAAACTACACACTTAATAATATAGTCACTTTTTATAGATATATATTATAAAGAATATTTCATTCAAGGTTTATCTAGATATGAGTTTAATTTCACATTTTTTGTGTTTTTAGAAATGAACATTCCAACTGAAATGCATTTTTACGGACTTAATCAAGATTTGTCTTTACCATTAACGGGTCTGAGATATCAATATACATTAAAAAATATAATAGTAGAATCCTTCCTTGAATTTTATTTATTAATTAAATATGATTCTTGACACACCCCATGTATAAAACCACACTGTGAGCATATTTCATCATGGTTTTCATCAATAAAAAAAATTATTTCAATCATGATATGAATTAATAATATTATATTAGTATAAATACCATTAAAAATGGTCGTATAAATTAATATCTGATGACACATTAAAATTTATATTTCTAACTAGCAGGTCATGTTCTCATAACCTACTCTTTTAGAGATTAATGAGGACAAATATCATGAGAAAAAGTCTCAATGTCTTATAATCCCCTTACCCCTTGTGACATGTTTCATTTTTTCCCACCAAGAAACATCAACGATCCATAGAAAATATATATTTTATTATAAGATACCAACACTTCTAGGATCCCATTGTAGTAGGGAAATGCTATGATCTTTTAGTGTGACGGGAACCTTACTACATTATCACATACAATGTCACATATAAGAACAATTATGATTATATAAAATATTTTTAATATTATAAATACATTAATACATGTAATCTTAAATTATGGAGTTGTTTTTCTTGGGAATCAACATTAATACCTTGGTCTAGAATTATAATATTCTAATAGGAAGATACCTATGATTCATTTATATGTAGAATGGTTTCCCATTGAGGAATTAATGTATTTATATATATTATAGTTTATCCTTGTAACATTTTTTTCTAACTAGATTATTTTCAATTTTCATACTCCTTTTTATAAAATAATAAAATTTATTATTTACATAATTATGCATAAAACTACAATGAATGGGTTTATCATTCAACATATTTATAGAGGGATATAGTGAAATATTACTTGGAATATTTTAATATCCGAACTACATACACCCTCTTAGTTTATATAGACATTTATTTTTTATAAAGGCAATTAAAAAGAACAACTATGAGATAGAAAATTCATGATTACAATAATGTTTAGATAGATATAAGTGATAGTTGATGGATGAGAGCTTATCACGAGGAGATGGGTTTCTAGTTTCATTTTATTTATTTTGGGTAATTTTTATATTATGATACCTTATACATTTATAAAATTCAATTTCACTACTACATCATCCATTAGGATTGGCATCATGAAATTCATTATGTATATTTTTTGGTGTTGTTAGTAAATATTACTGATATTATCTATGTGAATAATAATGTTTTGATTTTTATGGTTATTACATTGATCTGTATTATTTATGAATTATTTTATTGTTTTCATATTTCCAAAAATATTTTATATTTATTCTTGTTATTGTATCATATAAAATGGTTATACATAAGTTTAATGAGAGGTTATTTACATATATTTATAATTAGTGGGTGAAATCATTATCAATTGACCATTTTTTGGTTATCTAAAACTATTTTTCGTCTCCTAGTAATTAGTAATATACATTAGAACATGTGGAAAGATATACAAGGTATCAATATGAGTATACTAGGTTGTTTAATTGTATAATATTATTATGTGAACTTATGACATTTAAAACAGTCATCGGTACTTCATCAAAGCATACTGAGTAAAATATTAGTGTAATAAAAAATAGTTTTTGTCATTAATATCAATGTTATTTATTTCACTCACATACTTCCATTTATGCATGAACCTTGTTCATTTTACATTATTAATGAATATCTCTATGATCTCAATCAATGATAAAAGATTTATTCAATAAATAGTCAATAAATCACAAACTGTGTGATCCATTCTATATATTGGACAAATTTAAAAAAATTATTATAATATACTTTTGAATCCATAGGTAGTAAAAAACTTTCCTTATTTTATAGGGTGTTTCACATCTATTATATATGAAACTATCCTATATATATTCCAGAAAATATCCCATTGGATTTATTTATGTTTTGATTCATATTATTTAATTCATTTTCCCTATAGGAGTATCATTTTAGAATAATTTATTATCCTAATATCATATATAATGCTCATTCTATAATGAACAACTAATCAATGAACTAATCCTTTAATCTTCTTTCTATTCCTATTTATTTCTGGTCTAAACCAACATAATATATCCTGATATAAATAATTGAATACAATATTTTCTTTGATTCCATATATATTTTAAGATCGTATTTTATGCTTTTTTATTCCATAAGAGTCTCAATGACTCATGAAATTCTCCAACAACACTTTAAATTTTATGTTTGGTAAGATAATACTTCATTTTTTCAAATATAATGTTCATGATAACAATTTTATTATCATATCATTGCTTGATATCCTATTTAATGTGACCATGTTTTACATTGAATCATCCTCAACAGTCATATCCCCCAGTCACACCTGTTTCAATATAAAAAAATAATGATAATTAAATATATGGTGAGCGTGTTACTTCCTAGTAGTCCATATATTTTTTGATGTGAATGGTATTAGTGAACCAACCCATTACATCCAAAACATTTTCTATCTTTTTTAGGGATAATAAATTTCATGAAACCCATTATAAAAACATAATTCTCAATACGTTCTTTAGAATCCTTGAAAATATTTTTCTTAGAATCAAGTTCTATTATGATACTAATCCCAATTTTTCATATTTCATCAATGAATAATTAATTTTCATACCCTTCTCCTTTATTTCAATGTAATATTTGGACCCTTAGATATTCTTTTTATCAAGCCTTATTTTTTTTATTACTATAATACATAGGCATGATTTATTCTTCTCTTCATCCATTGTCATTAATTCTACATCTTATTTACTTATCCATGGTGAGTCGTTATCAAAATATTCAACATTTTTAGCAAGTATATATTTCTCGTTATTCCTTAATATTTTGGTATACTCTATCCAATGTTGCTGCAATGATTATGCCTTAATTATTACATGATGCACTCTCTATTTATTTTCACATTTAAAATCATTCAATAACATTAATATATTTTCCAACAATAAACATTTCTTACTTTTTTCCATTAATGACTCCTCCTTGAAATGAGAATGAGTGTTTTACACTACGAAAATATAACTTCTTCCATAATAAAATCCATCACCAAATATCCAAGGATATTATCTATAAAATATATATTGATAGAATCATTCTTCATGTATCATTGCTTCACTAGATAGTTAATATAATATATATTTCCATTGTTATGATATTTGGTTTCCAAACATGCATCTATAGTTTTTCTCATAACTCTCTAACAGTTTCACAATAATTACACAATAAACCATGGGATGTAACTTATATATTATTCATTAATATTACATTTAACATATAATTTTTCATTTTCTTATCTATAAATATATCATTTTTCAACAACCAGTGGAGGGATCTTCATATTTCTATTTAATAATATATTCTTTATTTCAATCCCCTTGATTATTAAATCCATATACTTCAATTATATAGCCATGAAATCCATCATAAAAAAAGTTTATTTTAAATATTTTATCCACCATTCATTAATTTATAACAGAAATAAAATAGGGTTTTAATCAAATTATATTGAACATTTTTTCTCCATTTCTTGCGTTTGTGTTCTGAGTAAATAAAATCACCCTTTATTCGTGGTTCCAACACTTATAACTAATTCTTTCAATTAAAATTTTTATTGATCCAATATATTATTATAAAATAACAATAATAACTTTAATACACATAATATTTAATGAATAGTCTATAAATGATCCACATTGTCATGTAAGGACCAGATCACTCCTTTGATTATGTAACAGCATTCAATATATTGATGTCTGTAATTCATTGTAACTTTTTCCAAGAAATTATCATAAATTATAACATCATTAAAGATATGTGAATTTTTATATTTCAAAACAACATCTAATGGTGTGTTATTATAATATTTATCAATAAAAATGTCAAAAATGACATTGATTGGTGTGACTAAATTATTGGGGTGCAATTTTTGTTCTTCCCCATTTTTCTATTTGACAATTTTTAATTATAAATACTAATTTAATTCAAATTGGTTGAACGTTTATAGATGGGGAAGAAATATCCTTTAATTTCATAGATATTATATGGATTTATTCAATTATTTCCCACAAGTCAAAATTATTAGTACAATGAATGGGTTTGTCGAATGCCTCTTTGGTTATTACATTTATCAAGATATTTTATATAACTATGTCATGAAACCTTTCTCTATCCTTTTTAAATTACATATCAAGATAAATACACTCAATTATATTGCCACCCAAATCCTATAGAAAAAAAGTAATGTAATTTTTTCAATAATCAAATTTAGATCCATTATAAATAGTAGACATTATGAATGAATCCATATGATGGATAAATGAGATGACTTGATCCTAACAAAAATACATATTACATCATTTTATATGAATATTCATTACATTTAACAATAAATCTCACCCCTTAATCTACATGTTAAGTGTCATTGTTTAATAGATACATAAAAAATTTATTTTACAAAATTTTGAATAAATATCTAAAGTCTCACCAAATAATACCCTCTTATAGACTTTTCATATGATACACATCTTATCTTAACATGTTAAATGTAATCATTCGAAAGGGATAATATCTAACTGTTAATTTGTTCTGAATATAATATATGTTAATTAAATACAACATGTGGGAATAAGATGAACATGTGGGTATGTGGACATAACAAAGTTACACGAAAAAAGTAAATTATATCAAATAAAAAATAGATCTTAAAAAAGATTAATGACATTCAATATTGGGTATAAAAAAATAAATGAGTCATAGGAGAGTTGGAAAAAGAGTCAATAATCCGGATTCATGAGAAGAATAAATATACATGACGCATAACATATAATTGTGGTAAACATTTAAACATATATAGCATATCATATGTTAAGTAATACCACTAATAAATTCATATTATAAGGTACTAGGTTGATCATAGACCTATAAAAATGTTGAATTGTGTTAACCAATGATGATCATTAATCCATTAGACTTTGGATAACCACGTATTCCCCAATAAAATTTTTTACATGGGTTATCCAACCACGCTCCATAATCTTTTGGACATGGGAAGACCACTTATATCCCATCATAATCTCAAGAGATATAAAATGCTACCCAATGTGTTAGGGATCATTAATTGAAAAACCAATCATATAATTATTAATCATACATATATGTGCCTCATTAATATGAAAACACTCCTAAACCATCATATATTAAATAACCCATGATAAATATATGTTATTCATGATGATTGTAAATGAAAATATCTTAAGACTACAAGGGAATGATGATTGATATTATCGTTAGAGAATATCCATAGAAAATAATAAAGAATATTAAAGAATGTATAAGTATAAAACAATCATCAGATAATTTCAAAAATATTTTTCAAAATAATAAGATTTATTTTTTATGTTTTTAATAACCTTTATTTCAAAGGAAATATTTTATAAAACACTAAGAATATAAATAACATTTAAAATCCTAAAAACATATAAAAGAGTATACATAAAAAATAAATAATACATTGATATAATTGATTTATGTGGAGGTATTTTGAAAAATTATTCCTTTTAAATCATTTTTTGAAATTAAATATAAATTGATACATGTGAATATTGAAAAAATGATATTCCTTCCAAAAAATAATTAGGGTTAAAATTATAAAACTGGTTTTCCTCCTAATAGGTACTTATTTTCCCTTATATTGGTTGTAATCTACTTAGGGTTAATTTTATGTAGTTTCAGGTGAAATTTTGAATTTTTTTTATATTTAAGGGGTTGTACATGGTTAGCGCATGTTTATTTAAAACCATGCAGTTTGGAATAAGAAACCATTCAAACATGTATGTTCTACTAGAATGGGGGTCATGGTTTTTACAAACTATACAGACTCTCCATCAAACATTAAGGCTTAAAAATGTGAGTTATTTCATGGTTTTAACATAATAAAATTAACAATGTGGCCAAAACATTGAACCAAAACAAAATCCCAGTGAGGGTTCTTGGTTGGGATGCACAATTACTACTTATAGTGTGGCATGTACAAAACATTTTGTGCACGTATCTTTAAACCCATAAAAATTAATTTTAAAATATTTGGAACCATAGATTAACCCCTAATTCTATTTTATTTATTATAAATTTATTGACATGGTATTATAGGCTCTCAAGAATTGAGTTTATGTCCTCAAACACATTCTCTTAGTGAATTTAAGCACAATAGATAACATTAATTCTCTTTTTGGTATGTACATATTCTCTCATGATGGTTTCATATGATATTATATTTTCTCATCATTATATATTGGTAGATAATAGTGATATTGAAGGATATAATATCTTATTTAATGTATCATTATTCTAGGTTGTTTCCCTTGATCTTCTACAAATTCGTTCTTTATTGGCATATCATGATTCATGTGTTATGTTGATTCGACAATGTGATTAAAGGTAACTAGTTCCTTAAAGCCTTAACATTCAATTGATACCTTTAATTGAATTATTAAATTTTATTTATTTTATAAATTATTTTCAAAACCCTGATTTTATATAGTTCATATATGATTTTGAATTTGGAAATTATTTTATTCAGAACCACCAATTTCAATGAAATTGATATTGTGTTATGATTTAGAGAAAATTGATTGCTTGATTTGAAAACTAGCTTCATGGAATTCATTTGATTTTTATCCTTGAGAAAAATAGATTAAATTTAATGATGATTTTAAATGGAATGATTTTTATGAAAACTGTTATTTGGTTTTTAAAGGAAAAAAGGACATTAAAAAATAGTAATTGGGTAATTTTATTTTGAATTGAACTAAAATGAATAATTTTACGATGATTGATTTGTAGATTAACTTACTATAATGGTACCCCATAATGGGTTGTATTTTGACTACTGTTAATGCGATCATCTAAGAGGGTTTAGTTTTCCATCTTTTAATGGTATCCATTAATGAGGTGTAGATTAATTGTCCAACATTAGCTCCCCTTATAGGGTGCATATTGATTTCCTGATAAAGGCTCTACAGTGGGGTTCAGTTTGATTTCCTTAAATGGTATCCCATAATGGGGTGTAGAAATATATTTATTTGGATATGTGAAATTTTATTATATAATTTTATATACATGCAAACTGTTTTATATAAAACATTTTATATAAAATGCCTATTTATGTTTATTTTGATATATTTCCGTCATTTTATTTGAAATCTTGTTTTCTTTTGAATATTTCCAATTGATATTCAATTTCATGTTTTATTGAAATTGATGGAATAATTAGTGTATTGTAATGATATTTTTTATGGAAGACATAGTGAGACCCTATATGGTTTTTTATATCACACACTACCTTTACATTCTATAATTTTAGATTATTGTTTTCTATATCATAGAAAATAGAAAGATCTACTATGAGGATGTGTATGTTTTTGATCCCTGTGACCTACAGTGATATGGGAGACAGATATAGATTCTATCCAATAATTTTCATGTGTTTTTTGATCTATCATCTTGGTATAGTATTGGTTAATTTGATTATATACTATTTTGGGGTCGTTTTGACCATTATTCAAATTATCTCTTTAAAGAGTATTGACCATACAAAATTTTACCTATTATATTTCAATATTTTGAAAAATAAATCATGCCCTCCAATTTCATGTCTAATTCCTTGGGCTAGTACCCAATACATGAGGATTGATAATGACCTTCAGTCCATGTCATAGCTGGCTCAGGTATCAAAGTACCCATGTGTCTAGGATGGTTCATGAAAATTGTTTTCAAGGGATGGTTGGTCATCATTCCTTGAGGTTAGTATTAATTCGGTATATTTTGGTAGATGGTAGGAAGTATTGATGGTATTTAAGAGGTAGTTTCAAGTGATACTCTATTCATTTCTCATTATAATGACTCATAAAATCATTGTGGGTGTTTGGGAGAAGAATCTTGATGCATGGTTTGATTTGATTCTTGTCTTTTCACTAACTTTGATTTGAGTTTTTGAAATCCCAATCATGAATGATGTTTTATGAAATTAATATTCATGTATCATGTGTTTATGTATCCTTATCTTGAGTGGTCTAAAGGCCCTGATTTCGGTAATATTTCATATGCTTCTAGTTTTGTCTGTTGATGTTGCATATCATCATGCCACTATGAATATGATTGAATTTCCCCCCTTAGTAACATTCTTGTAATTAAAATTGATTGAATACTCCAGTGAATCATAATATTATTGAGCTAGTTTTGTTTTTTTTCCATTCCTTAGGACTATCATTAGGACCACTTCTTATTCAATATTAAGTTTGGGATCCTTAATGGGATGAATATCTGAATCATGATCTAGAGTCTCTTTGAAAGAAGCTATATGTTTCTATGGATTTAATGATCCTAAAGATGAAAATAATTGGTTCATATCGATTTAACATTATTTTGAATTCTTGGAAGCACCCGATCTAGTTAACGTATGGTGGTATACCTTCATTCTAGAAGGTTCTAGAAGGAGATGGTGGGATTCTATGGTGAGAGATAACAATCACGAGGTCTTATAGTGTAATGACATTAGATTTCCTTTCACTAATCAGGTCTTTCCAGATTTGCTGGTATTGGTTAATTATATAGAGCTTCTCAACATCTAATCAGGTGAGCAGACCTCGACACTTTACATGAAATATTTTTCTATGCTGATATTGTTTTTCTTTGAGGTAGTAAAAAATGAAAAAAATAATGGTTTTACGATTTCAAATTGGTATTCCTACTGACATATGTTCTCAATTCTTCATATTGAATATCACTTCTTATACTAACATACTTGATAGAGAATTGACGGTTGAGCATGATCTAGATGATATGTCAAGGTTTAGGGGATCTCTTTTTCTCCTAGTGGTACTTTTTTGAATTCCATTAAGGGAAAGAAAATGTAGGATGAACCACATGGTCAATCTCGACAAAAATGTTCTTCTATCACTTTTTTCATTCATCGATGAGGCCTAATTACATGTTTTTAGTTATCAAAGCTCATACATTTAAAATAGGTTTTTATTTGGAATAATGATTCTTCATGCAGTGGAAGAGACTCTAGAGGAATAAAATGTGAGTCTAGAATCCATTAGAGTTACCATAAATATGACGTCATCTTTAGTGAATGCTTAATTTTATACCGGTGTATATAACTCATCTATATCAAATCATTTTATGATCTTTTTAAATATTTATATGGATCATTTATTCTATATGATGGATACTAATGTGCCCCTCAAAAATATGAATGTGTAGGTACATCTATGTCCTTCTAGTTTTTTCTTTGAATTATAGTTTTAACATTCCTATAGTTTTCTTGTTCTATACATGAGACCTCATGAAATCAACCATTGTATGGATTGGATGATTTTTAATATGGAAAAAATTGAGGGTTATCAGTGATTTGTCTCCATTTCTACACCTGATGGGTTGTTTCATATATTTATGGGAGAATGTTATAGTAACCATATCCATTTTCATATATTATTACATGATTTTAAGTAGATTTAACCATAAAATACAAACCAATGATCAAAATTATTATTCCCTATGAAGACTATGTAAATAATATGAAAATTTTATACTATAATATAAGTTCATTGTTTATACTTAATAATGAGCTGATAAATTATTTTGAGATATTATATCTACATAGGATAACATACAAAATTTATCGATAAAAGGGATGAACTAAAAATCCTAGTAGGGGAATATAAATGTAAATGAATCCTAAAACATGAGATTTAAAGGGAATAGCATTATAAAATAAAATTCATGGGTCATGAATAATTATAAAAGATCATAACATATAGAATATGGAATCAGATTATCACTGGAATATTTTATTTTGGAATCAACACAAAACACGACATAAACATGATCCATGGTAATAAACCAAGACTATATAATATGGGGGACCACATATGATAATGTATTCGGCTTACTCTATAATATAATTAAAGATGTTTCTTGATAATAGACATTACCCAGTGCAATAGAGTTATATCTATTAACACACATCATATCATGTTCATGAATATTTTTTACACCTAAAGAAATAAAAAATATGGAATAATCATAATTAATAACTATTGAAAGAAATGGGTTTCATAATCATTTCATAAGGCATAACCAAAGGTGAATTAAAACGGTATCCATTAAAGAAGTGATTGATTAATTTTTTGAAAATCATATAATAGATCATGAATAATTATGTCCTACATTAGTTAATACATGAAAATGAGTGTTTAAAAAACATTATAAATGAGCAACTTTAGTGTTGTTTAAGGGGAAATAAGAATGATTTTTTAAGGGGGAAATGAAAATTTGTATCCACAAAACAATAATTGAAATAAATTAGTTTTTTCATGATAAATTGAGTGATTTTGGAAAAATATTTTTGGGTGAAAATAGTTTTGGAAGTGTACCTAAAAATGTGTTCGAAACGGAGAAATTCCCTTTAATCGGGCATTCATAATGAGAGGAGTTGGGAAGGGTGCCTTATAAAACATATAATTCACCAAAAAATAAATATGGGTTCCGAGGCTTAAATATGATTATTTTATACACATAGAATATTTTTGATTTATATATGATGACTGAATAATTACATTAGTTAAAAGATATATAGAATGTGGAACCTTGAGGGAAAAATGAAGGATTAGAGAAATCCCTTACCTTATTTATGAATGTTTGTTCCCTAGAAATTAATGTTATGTATAAAAAAATTAAATTAATTAATGAAATAATTAAAAACTTCCTTTATATGTATACTATTTATCTAAATTTTATTATCTTTATTTATATTCATTTTGATGTGTTATAATGATCTTTTTACTCATTCTGGGGGTGTTTGTTTTCATGGTGTCATGGTAAGTTTACCTATTTATAATTACAGAAGTTCTTTCCAAATGGTAACAATACTCTTGAAGTGAAATTATATAGTATTAAGGAACATAATTAATTGTAATTAGTTTCATATATAATTTTTTTGGGTTAGAAGATGACTCGTTTGAAAACATGTTAAAGATAACAGTTTAGTTTTTTTTCGGTTTTTACGTGAATCAGGATTCAGTTTCATTTTAAATGAATATTATGTTAATATATTAGTTTCATAACATACAAAATTTATATTATAGACATTAAAATATATTTTAACCATAATAATGGCTTTATAAGAGTAATTTTATGTGGTTATGGAAAACAAAAACTCCTCGTCCTCGAAGGTGGTGAATCGACATATCACAGATTAAGTTTCAGTTATAGAATAAATTCATAAGAGAGTAAATTTGATGATGGATATTCCATTATCATAATAATATTTAATTATATATGATATCATAGTTATCATGCATCTTTGGATAGGGGATTTTAAGAGTGGATATGAAAAGAAAGTAAATTAAAAGAGAAGGGTTGAGAATTTTACCTCTAGAATGTCATATCCTTGAGAACCTCCTAAAGTAACTTAGGTTTGAACATTGGCTAAGACCCATTACTCTTGGACACGAGGAAGTGGTTCTTGAAGGGAATATGGTAGAAAATTTACAAGTTACATGGTTAAGAAGATGTGTGGATAAAGGGTGCTAATATGTTGTATTTATAGGGGATATGGGTTTTTTTGAATTATATTTTCCTTAGTTTATTATTTTTCCTCAAAAATATCAGTATTTTCGATACATATTACTAAATATAACAAATATTTTATGAAATTTCGAAAAAATGGGTTCAAATATAATTCTTACATCATCAATGTCTCAAAGACTATTGCATTTAGCTTATATCCATAATTATTATATTTCATTATTCGTAAAAGATTCAACTGTTTTCAAAAACCCCAAAAATTCACCCTGACAAATTATTGAAATTTATTTTTCAAAAATTTAATCAATTTTGTAAAAGTAAATATTTAATATGTGAATTTTAATTTGACTAAAATCACCATTTATTTTAAAAATATTGATCATAATATTATAATAAATTTTATGATCCATTGGAAAATTATTTAAGGTGTCAAAAAGTTATATTATAATTACAATAAAACATTTTATTAATTTTTGAATCTATTTTATGAAATTAAATTTTCTTTTAAATCAATATATTAGTAAAAAATTGTAAATAAACAATTAGGTTTTACAAAAATAACAATACTTACTATTTAATTTTTAAAACATTAATTTTCTAATATGATGATATAAATATATCATAAATTCAATTATAAGATTATAAAATTTAATTTATACTTTAATAGGTGAGTTTAATTTTCTAATGTCATGAATAGTATTTCTAAGTGTCAAATTTCTATTACAACAGTCATATTTATAATGGTTATATGAGGTCCTTAATTTAAATAAAAACTTTATTCAAAACAATATTCTCTTATGTTAATATATTTTCAACATAAAAGTGAATATTATATGATAAAATTTTGATTGAAATCTATGGCTCTATTTATGAGTGTTGTCAGTCTAGCAGGTCGAGGAGATCTAAATTTTCTCATTCTTATTATCTTATTTTCTATTCATTATCCCACTGTAATATTTTACATTCTTATTAGGTTATTTTTTGTCTAATATAAAATTATTAATTTATAAGAATAATGTTTTTATTGGGTTCACAATTTATATAATAGTTATATTACATAATTATTATATTGAAATTTCATTGATAAAATTCGGGGTCATAACATTCATACCCCATTAAAAAAATTATTCATTGAAATTTGGTTTTACAAAATAAGGTGTTAATAGGCTATCATATTTATCCATTATCGTTTCTATTAGTAACCATGCTGACTCTTCATACCTATGGTTTCCCTAGAGTAACATGGATATGTGAGTGATCTAGTTGCGAAGAACCTTATATCTACAATATAAAAACATCATCTGACACATCTCATAGGAGATATCATTTTCCAACTATACCACCTCTGTATTTTTTACATTTGAGGCTTTTGGTTTGTGCTTCATTATGTGGGATATGTGGAATAAATCAGGTACATTATACATTGTCTATGGAATTTCTATTCGATAAGACACAGTTCTGACATGATTAAGAATCTTAAAGCTGTCGTTATACTTGGGACATAACATTTATCTCTCCCAAAATACCATTACTCTCCTCCATTGTTATATGAATAGGAATTCATTTTCACTAACCTCAAAATCTACGTCTTGACTATGATTCTCTTCATAGACCATATGGCGACTATGGGTTCCTTTAATTTGCTACGGGATGGTCTTCAACTTTTCGTCAATTTCCAAGGCCATTTCAGGTATTAGCTTCTTTTGTTCACCAAATTCATCCCAGTAAGAAGGTGTTCAATATATTTACCCATAAAGGACATCATATTGATTAATTTTAATGCATGAGTTGAAAATATTGTTTTACAAGAACTCTAACATTGTAATATGTTGATCCCAAATTCCTTTAAAGTCCATTAAGAATGATATGAACATATCATACAATGTCGAAATAGACTTCTATGATTGGACATCATTTTGGGGGAGATAATCCATATTGAAGATCAAATCAGTATTTAGTGCATGTTTGAAAATTTTTAGAACATGTAGTTAAATCTCATTGAACAATTGAATATATTCGATAATGGTACTCCATATAGCCTCACCACTTCTCTAATTCATATTGTTGAAATTTGGTCAACTGAGAAGTCATATCAAAACACAATAAAGTGATCAGTCTCTAAAAGATGATCCACAATGACCCATATAGTATTATTGTATTTTTATGTCTTTAGAAGTCCATTAAAAATGTCATTAGTGTTTTTTTCCATTTTCATATTGGTATGGGAAATGTTTTGATCATCCCCTTAGCTTTTTTCATACTTCCTTCACTTATTGACCTACTAGACACATTGATGTATATTCAGATATCTCTTTCTTTTTATTTCCCCACAAATAGTGATCTCATGCATCTCGATACTTCCTTGTAATCTCTAGGTGAATACCTAAATTTAATCTATGTGTAACAATCAAAATATCTTTCTTTATCTCAGTAGATAATACCATAAATAATCATGACCCAAATCATACAACTCCTTCACCAATCTTGAAATCTATGAATTTACCATTTTTATATATTCCACCATTCTCTTAATTTTTAAATCATCTATTTGAGGATCCATTATCTTATTTGAAATGGATTATTGGGAAACCATTTTTTGAAAGGGATAATTATATAGTATCCTTTATGATTCTAATTTATATGATTTCCTAGTCTAATAATATTTGATCATATTCCATTATAATCATTTATAATGTTACATGATCTTATATACATTGAACATATTCAACTTTATTATCATTAATAGCATGACAGTGGATTGATAAGTCATAATCATTGATGTTGTCTCCATAACTTCTCTAGTGAATATTTAGATCTTTCTATTTGAATATATATTTATGGATCTTCTGATTAGTATATATCCAACACTTCTCCACATAGAGATAATTCCAATAGATTTTTTATGTAAATATCATTGGAACCATCTCTAGATCATGAATGAGATATTGTTTCTAATTAACATTCTGTTACATTGAGGCATAGTATTATATATTATCATTTTTCATACATACTCATCTGATACCATTATTTGAAGAATTGTTGTATACCACAAGGATTTCCCCACCATGGGTAGTCCTGGTATTTGAGTAGTGATAAATTTCTGCTTTAATTCTTTGAAGAAGTCATCATAGTGTCTTGTCTAGACCAACTTTACTCCCATCTCAGTAAACTTGGTTATTGGGTATGAAAATTAGGAGAAGTTCCTCAAAAATATTAGATAATGGCCATATTGGAAAAACAAAATATTAGTCACCATTATAGATGTTGGTGGCCAATCCGTAATTTCCTTTTTATATGGGTATTTATATATTACTTTGATGGTGATAACATTCCCTAATAATAACACATCCTCTATCCAAAAACATCTTTCACATTATTTTTTGTAAACATTATCTCTTCACAACGCCATTAGTAAAATATTCAAATGATTTTCATCATCACATTTTTCATAGAGTACCTCAAAATATCATTTATAAAGGCAAAAAATTGTTTTGGAGTTTATATATAAATTCTCTATTCATTATGTCCATGAATTTTTTTTAGAATTAGTGAGTCTGAAGGGGATCTCTATGAACTCATAGTGTCCATAAATTGTTTGATTGGTTGCCTTCTAAATATTTCCCTCCCTCAACATTAATCTGTGATATCCCAAATGAGGGTCCACCTTAGAGAATTATTTGACCCTATTTATTTGATCCAACAATTCATCTATCCATGGTAGGGGATTCATGTTCTTTTCATGATTTTGTTGAGCACCTGAATATAAATTTTGAGGCATGTAGATCCATATTTATTCTGGTATAAGAGGATTAGTGTAATCCATGGTATTGAACATTGGAGTATAAAACACTTTTCCATATTTTTTTGTAACTTCTTATTCAATTACTCCAAATTAATGGTAGAAATACTATAAGGAGTATTTTATATAGGAATAGAACTAGGTATATGATCAATTGGAAACTCAAACTCTTAGTTAGGAGGAAGACCAATATATTATTTAGGGAACACGTCAGTGTAGTCCCTAATGATGGACACATATATTAATATGATCCACTCTATTATATCAATCATTTTAGCTATGAAGGATTTATAAAAAGATAAGAATTCATGAATTATGATGATGATTTAGAAGGATATTCATCCTCCACCTTACACTTTCACAGAATTGGGGGATTCTCCAAGATGTGAAAATTTATCTCCCTTTCTAAATAGTTGATGTTCGTTTTATATTGATATACAATTTGTTCCCAATATTGAATAATACACTACAAAATGTAGTCAGATTATATTTTATAGGATGTTCAGTACAAAAATAATTAACCAAGGATGATTTATATACTATAGATGCAAAAATTTGACCATTTTTTGTTGAGATAGAAAACTGAACATTAAAATTTTGAGGTGGTGTTTGAATATTTCTACTAAACATGATAGATATGAACAAATTAATATAACCATCATCAAATAATATATTCACTATTCGTTAATGAGTAACCAAAAATCCTTTCTCCGTATAATTTTCAGTCTCCTCATCAGTAGTGGTGATAGAATATTCCCTTCTACACTTCCTTGAAGGTTGTTATTATAGATAGCCACCGAGAACTCTTATCTTAGGGCCTTGGCTCACTTATTTTCCTTGTACATTTTTTATTAAACACTTCACTATAGTCTGATTATTCACATAAAACTTCCTTAATTATTCCGTATTATGGGATTCCTGAAATCCCATATGCCAAAACTAGAATTATGATCATCTCTTACATATTTGAAGCACCTCCTAGTTCTTGTTAGACAGTTCCTAGGAATATTCATCCCATGTTTTTTATATATTGGATTTGGTCTTTCCACTGTAATATTTATTAGTTTTTCCTCACATATCAAACTATATTTGCCTCTTTTAATATTTGAGCCCATGGAACCATCAATAGTCAACAATCATCATCTTAACCATTAAATAACATCAAACAATATCTTCATGGTTGTCAATGTCTAAAATTACAATGTATTTTACTAAATATAGATTTAATCTACCAAATAATTGATCCACCTTGCTTCCAGTATTAATGGAAATTATGGAGGAATATTAGGAAATCATTATAACGTTTTTCTAAAACACCCAAACTGATTCATCTTTAAATTTCATTATTACAAGGAACTCACTCTCTATCCTAATATGGAGTGTTGAGGGAAAATATTTATTGAACAATATTTTCATGAATCATTACTAATATATGGACTAAATTTCTTCCATATAATTTGTGTTCATTATAAGTATTCACTGATGATCAGCTTCTCCATAAAAATGATAGACTACCGATATGAATTTCTCTACTTATGAGCATTGAAGGAACTATAATATATTCCCAATTGAGTTAATTAAATATTATGTGATGATGGTATTAGAGGATCAAAATAATATAGTAGGCTTTTATTCATAAATTATCCAACTCCATCATTCTATTTTTTGGAGAAGAAGCGAATTTAACATGATTCCTGTCACATGAACCTGTTGATCTAGTACTGTTATGATGTTATGGTCTCCTATTCCAAGCATATTTTACAAATCATTAGGGAAATTGTCTCATTGCCTATCACATTGATTATTGGAATAATTTCTCAAATTCCCTACCATTAACTATCAAAAAATTAATAAAAGAAAATTAGGAGGCCTGAATACATAGAATATAAAAAGGGACCATGGAACATAGAATGTTTAACTTATAAATGAAATGTATAACCTCACTTTTGAGCCCCTAAGATTTAATCTAGATCA
The DNA here is from genome assembly GCA_963277665.1 of Viscum album. Taxonomy (NCBI): domain Eukaryota; kingdom Viridiplantae; phylum Streptophyta; class Magnoliopsida; order Santalales; family Viscaceae; genus Viscum; species Viscum album. The sequence goes on from OY728145.1 coordinate 2,001,576,173, forward strand.
TAAATGGGGTCAAATTTATCCCTATTATGTTTTCTAGTTTTCTCTAGTCATAATCATCCAATATAACTAGATCATCCATTAAAACAAACTATAGTGACCATGTCCATTTTTCACATAATATTAAATTTTTTATGCATATATAATAATGTAATAAAAAAGAAATATTAATATTAGTTTCTCTGGAAGACATGTTACATAATTAATAATGATGAAACTAGATTATAAAAACCTTATACAAATCTTCATAATGAGATCGTAAAAACCTTTGAGTACATACATCTATATATGATAACATGGTGAATTCATAGACCAAAGGGATGAGCTAAAAACCATTGTAATGGAATAACCATAAGAATTAAACCTATTACATGATTTTTAAATGAAAAAAGAAGATAAAAAATAATGGAATATGAATAAACATAATGAAAAAAACATATAGAACATGGACTCATATGATAGTGGAAATATATCAATGTGGGAGTAACAAATAACCTGACATAAACATGAGTCATGGATAACTACCATTACTATATCACAAGGGAGTAAAAGTCCCTTGATTGATTAGGTTTACTCCCTAATCTCGTAAATTACATATCATAAGACTAAATATCACCCAATGTATTTGGGCACTATCTGTTCAGACCCATCATAACCTGCACATGCATATGTGTGCCAGAAAAATTAATCAAACATATTGAATAATCAAAAAGGTTACCCAGGTAACAAAATGGGGTTTTAATCCTCTCATAAGGAATAACCAATGTTTTTATGAAGATGGTATCCATGAAAAAATGGATTAAGTCATTTATGTAAAATCATAATAATAGATCATTAATTCAAAAAAAGTAATTTAGAATCATTTTTATCGATGGTTTTTATAAAATTATATTATTATGATTTAGTGATGTTTCCTAACAAACATTGCTAAATTACCAATGTTTTGTGAAAAGCGTCATAAAATTAGTTACATTTCATGAAAATCATTGCTAAATTAGAAACATTATATATATATATATAAACACAGAGATGTGTTTATAATCATGTATATATATATATATAGACACACACACACACATTTAAATATATATATATTTACACACACTCCCACCTATATATAAATATATATGTATATATGCAAATATGTTTATATAAAAAGCATAGATATTTTCATTTTTGTCATGTTTTTATGAAAATGTGGCTGTTTTAGCAATATTTTTACAGGTGTTTTAAAACATTGATAATTCTATATAAATATATGTATAATTATAATTTAAAATTAAAAAATATAAATACACATATATTTACACACAGACACACACACACACACATATAAACATATATACATATATACAAATAGACATATATATATATATTAATATAAACATATAATATATATACAATATATACAAATATATATATATATATTAACATATATATATATATATATAATATATAAACATATATATATACATAATATATATATATATATCTATAAATAATATAAAACCTAATCATATATAAATACATATAATATAAACACATTCACATTCACATTTATATAATGTAAACATATATATAAATATAATATAATATAAACTGATATATATTTATAATATAAAATATAAACAGACACGCACACATACAAATATGTATATAATATTAAATTTTAAATATATAAATGTATATATATATATATATGTTACATAATACAATTAAATATTTTAAAATTAGTTGTGTTTTTAAGAAAACATGGCTATTTAATTTATATTTGTACCAACGTTTTAAAAAATGGCTAATTATGACACACAGATACACATTCATATAAACACACAGAATCACACACAGACACACACATATGTTAATATATTTAGTTAATATATATATAACCAAATACAAGTATTGATCATTAACTCGTATTGGTGGGTTTTCCTAGTCAAATTCATTAGAACATGTAGATCAAGGTTTCTATTCCTACGGTATCTGATTTCTATAGAGCTGTGGGTGCGTGGTTTTATGGGATGCATATTGAAGGTAACTGGAGGTGATGTTGAGTGGGTCAAGTAGGGGACTATATGGGGAGGGACGCCAGTAGTAGATGATGGTTGAGAGCAGCGAGGCATGGCAAGGTGAGAGTATGTAGGAAATCACAAGAGGATAGAGAGCGAGGAATGGTGGTGTGCATCATAGGTGGTGATTGAGGATTATTGTACTAGATGGGGGAGATGGGGGCACATGATAGTTAGAGCGGGGTTGGGAGGGCTTGATGGGCTGAGGGTGTGGTGGGGTGTTCAATGCATGTACTAAGATTGAGTGAGAAGGGGTGTCTAGGTGTGCACAACGATATGATAATTGATATTTCAAAAACAAATTTACATTTTTATACATTAAAAAAAACATTGAAAACTTTTCCTCACATTTAGAAAAATTTATTTACCAATATTTATAATACATGTCAGCAAATGATGTGTGGCTAACTAGCGACACATTAAATTGTCGACAATTTTGTGACACTTATATATTGATGTTTCTTGAAAGTGTCTAAAAATGTGTTCTTTCTAATTATAAATGCTTATACGCATTGCTAATTTAGATATTTTAATAAGCTTCACTAATTGGAAATGTTTTAAAACCTCACAAATTAGCGATTCTTAGAAACGTCAATAAATTAGCAATGCCTCGTTTAGCAATGTTCACAAAAATTTAGAAAATTAATTACCGATGTTATAAAACATTTTTAGTGAAAAAACATCGATAATTGTAATTTTTTGTAGTGAATGAATATTGATGTACAAATAAATTGAATCCATGAAAAAAATTGTTTGGTAAATTTTAGAAACAAGACACCTTAATGTGGTTTGAGGGAATAAATTAAAGTTTAGTTAAAGGGGATAGAGGAATTTTTCTATAAAGTTAAAAATAATATAAAATATCATTTCATGATAAAATGATATATTTTATAATAATAGATTTGTCTTGAAACAATTTATGGAGTGTAATTGAAAATGGGTAAAAAGCAGAGGTGTTTCCTTTAATCGGTCTTTCTTTTCGAGAGGAATTGAGAAGAGAACATTATAAAACATGTATTCAACATAAAAGAAATATCAATTAAGATACATACATATGTTTAGTAAATACACAAAGAATAATGGATAATAATATATGAAAAACAAACAATTACATTTGGAACAATAGAGATAATGTGTAACTCAAAGGAAAAAATAGATGTTCAGAGACATCTCTTCCATCATATATGAATGTTTTATGAACATTCCCTTAATGTCATAAGAAATAAAAAAAGATTAATTAATTACATAATTCATAACCTATTCTAAATGTATATACTTTATAATAATTTTATTATGATTACCTATGAACATTTTTATTAGTTATAAAGAACAAATTCTTTTTTTTGATATCATTTGTTTTAATGGTTTCAAGGTTGGTTAAATCAAATATAATTATAAAAGTTATTATCAAATCTGAAAAAATCTTCATAATTGAAATTACAAAGTATTAATTACATTACATAATTTTAAATTGTCCCATATATCCTTTTTATGGAATGAGGGTTATTTATTTCATATAATTTTAATGACAATTGATTAGCTTACATTTGGTGGTTTTTCCTACCATCACAAAATATTCTCATTTTATTTAATATTACACTTATATATTCATTAGACAACATGAATAATGTTATAATAAACATTCTAAAATATAATTTAACCATAATATTTGTCTGATAACCATCCCTGAAATTGGTAATGTGTAAAAAAACATTTCTTCCATGAGGGCATTGAATGGACATATAATGGATGGTGATTGCATTTTTAGAATAAAACGAGATTATAAGAGATTTTTTTATGAATATTTGACTTTTACAATAAAAATCAAGTATATATATGATAAAAACGGTATCATGTTTTTTTGGATTTGGGAGGAGATGTGAAGACCCAGAACCCCCTTAGTCCCTTCCTTTGCCAAAAATCCGGTTTCCTTGCGGGGTACCGATCGGTGAGACCGATCGGTGAGACCGACCGGTGAGACCGACCGGTGAGACCGATCGGTGAGACCGATCGGTGAGACCGATCGGTGAGACCGATCGGTGAGACCGATCGGTGAGACCGATCGGTGAGACCGATCGGTGAGACCGATCGGTGAGACCGATCGGGGAGACCGATCGGCGAGACCGATCGGTGACACCGATCGGTGAGACCGATCGGTGAGACCGATCGGCGAGACCGATCGGTGAGACCGATCGGCGAGACCGATCGGTGACACCGATCGGTGAGACCGATCGGTGGGACCGATCGGTGGGACCGATCGGTGAGACCGATCGGTGAGACCGGCCCTGCCCAGTTGTTCCAGTAATGTTCCTTTTTCGCAAATAGGGTTTTAGACCCTATTCTTCCTTGCTAAAAATATCTTGGAAATCCGAAACGCGCGCAAAGGTCTTAATTAAATGCTTCATTAATTCATGGGTCAGTTAAAACCACCCAGCGCCATTAATGATGAGTCAAGCCACGTGGTCAACCCACGACTCCCTCGTCTTCCGTGGTTTTGTGTTTTCATCTCAACCGTCCCCAGCCCTTATAATTAAGGGTTAGGCCGTGGTTTTCCCCCTTCTTCGATCGTGACTCTTCTGGTGCATCGGGACCGCCGCGTCGTTATCCGTAAAGTTCCGCGCCCCCGGCCTAAACGTCGATCATCCATCAACAAGTAGGGAATTTCTCTCGTCTCTCACTTTTGTGTATCATGCGGGGTGGGCGTTACTTTTGTTCCTATCAAATTGATTGAACCAAACCCTAATGAAGATACTAAACGAAGTTATAAAGAAAGAAGGGGAAGGGGTTGTGATCGTTGTTTATGCTTTATCTTGTGATCATCCCTTTTGTTGTACTGGTCTATGTTTTCTGAAAATTGAGGCCGTTGGTGGTCGTGTGTGTGCACTTGAATCCCCTCGTGATGTTTTAAATGGGTTGCTGAAATTGTGAACTCCTGCTGTGAAATTGGTTAATCACGTATACCCGGCTGAATAATTGAAAGCACCAGGATCAACCCCTTTTGTGATAACTAACGGATAGAACACATGGAATTTTGAAATCGTGGAGTGTGTTAAGTCGTTTAAATCTGAAAATCCCTGACTCGTGTTGGTAGTGGTTGTTGGTTGTTTTCCCTTCGGGCCGTTTGCTGGAAATGTGGGAGGGGATGGGATCCCCCGTTCTTTTATACTCTCGGTGGCTGTGTGAATTTGGGGGATGGGATCTCCTGTTGGCATGGTTTCAGTGGTTGTGGGTTTTTATCACAAACTGGGGAGAGATCCTCTGTTGACAGAACCAGGTGTGAGTGTTTTGGTTGATCTATGCTTGACGTTTTCCTTGGTTATGCTTATGGTAGTTGCCCAGTAGTGCTTAAAATTAATTGAACTTTTGACTGAACGTGAAACAAGAATGGGAAAGATGGTTTGTGGGCAAGGGTCGTGAATTTCGACTCGGACGTTGTGGTGTTGTGTTCTGTAGGTTGGCTAGGAAAACCTAAGTTTTGGGTGAGTGTTTGTTACCTATATCTATACTTGTAGCTTTGTGTTTCTTATTCGCGCCCCACCCAAGTTGAGCACTTAGTGCCGAACACCCCCATTTATGGGGGAAGGGTGTTTTTCCCAACACTATCCTTAGTGGCTGGTTATTAGCTCCTTTTCTGCTCCCTTTCCCGGATAGCCCAAGTACCTTCGGGCAGGCTGTGATGGCCTGAAGTCCATTATTAGCCCAAGAACCATCGGGCAGGGTGTTGTGGTGGTTGTCCAGGTGTGTGCGGCAGGTGGTTTCCCAAGTGTCTTCGGGATGAGGCCCAGGTGTTTTCGGGCGTGGCAGTGGATTCTTTAGCCCAGGTGTCTTCGGGCGTAGCGGTGGTTGTTCTGGCCTAGGTGTTTGCAGGCATGGTTACTTGTGACAGTTGAGGCCCAGGTGTGTGCGGGCGGGATTTTGGCAGTGGGACTGCGTGTGGTTGTGGCCCAGGTGTGTGCGGGCGGGTGTGGCAGTGGGACTGCGGTGAGAATGGCGGGATTGGTCTGATGCGTAGGATGTCTCAATAACCAGTGGGAAAGTGGCGCGGGGTACCCAAACATCGATGTGCTCTTACATATATATTACTTGACTTGCGTTATTTGGGGAGCGAACCTTGGTGAGGCTTGGGATGGATAGTTTGCCTTGTTAGGTGTTTGGTTTACTCTTTCTCACGGGACTTTAGTACGTTCCCCCACTTGTGCACGAGAGTCTTGGTTTTCCCTACTGAGTGTACTTGTATGCTCACCCTACGTATATGAAACTGCTTTCAGGTTCCCAGGAGGACTTCAGGGATCACGCAGGACCTTACTAGCTCGGGCTTTTGGAGCAGTTGCAGTTGTTTTTCTCTTCTTTTTGGTACTTACCTTGTAGTCATCTTTTGCACTTTGTGGCTTTCACTTTTGAAACATGCATGTGGGAATGGTTTACTTTTGGCTTTACTTTTCTCCTATCTTGGTGTTGTTGGGTTTTCTCCTCCTTATCTTTCAATCCTATAAAATAAAAAGGGTAATGCCTTCCATTTGCGAGAATTTCCTATACCCTTGGTGCTAGTCGCCACTCCGGGACCTATTGAAGGCGGGTTTCGGGGGTCATTATCTCTCCTTCAACTTAAAGAAGGAAGGGCCTGGCAATCTGCTGACCCTTCCCTCCTTTTGGTGAAGGCGGGTCGTGACAGAATGGTATCAGAGGGAGGTTGAGAGATAGGACGGAGTCTGGAGTTAGGCACAGTGAGGATTTCATGGGATGGTAAGGCAACAGCGTTGGGTGACCTTGGTGCGTGAAATAGGCCAGGGAGGACCGGCTAGGACACGGGATTTTAGGGCCCCCCGTGATCCGATGCAAGGACTCTGGACCTACCGAACGACCAAGTGAAGCCACACTGATTGCAGGGTAGAGACCCTAGGAAAGGTACATGCATCATAAATGACTTGTGTTCTTGTGTTTTCTGGGACGTCTTGGGGAATTAAGAATAAATTAAATCTTAATAAGTTTTGAGAACGGTTTTCCTTGCACTACTGGGCTTAGGCATTCCTTGTTTACCTTGCAGCTATGGCACCTGGAAGGCGACCACGTGTGGTACAGGCGATCGAGACTCCTGAGACTACCTTGGCCAATCAGCAGAGAGCTGATCGGGAGGAAGAGGACGACCGGTGGCAGAAGACTCTTCGAGCCTTTCAGCGACAGGCCCTCGAGAAATATGAGGGCAGCACCTCCGACATGAAGACGGAAGGCTGGCTGGAGGAGCTAGTCATAGCCTTCGGCCTGATTCGGGCCCCGACAGAGTACTGGGTTCCTCTGGCTGTTAGCCAGATGCGAGGAGCGTCACGTCAGTGGTGGATGCTTCACCTGGGGAGTAGGAAAGAGTCTGAGGTTGCTTGGGCGGAATTCGAGAAGGAGTTCCGGGCGGAGTTTCTCTCCTCGACAATGAAGGCGGAGAAGAGACAGGAGCTACTCTCCCTCCAGCAGGGGAGCATGTCCGTGAGGGAACTTGGAATCAAGTTCAAGGACCTCCTGCGTTTTGCTCCAGACCTCTTTCCCGATGAGGAGTCTCGGGCAAGACGTTTGGAGGAGGCGCTCCGACCCTCCCTCCAGTATGCTGTTACTCCCTTTACCCTTCCGACATACTTAGAGGTTCAGAAGAAGGCCGAAGTGGTGGAAAGAATGCACACTCTAGGCGGACTGTCACGAGAAGGGATCCAGCTGGGACCATCGAAGGGGAAGGCCGTCAGCACCAGGCCCCCAGCATCGGGACCCTCCAGGTTCCGACCCGCAGGGAGCAGGCCGCAGCAGTTTCAGTTTCGATCCCCTGGCCCACGTTCTTTCCCTTCAGGCTCGGGACCACGGTGCTTCATCTGCGGGAGCCCTGGACATCTTCGGAGTCAGTGCCCCGATCGGGTGCAGTACAGCAGTGGCAGTCATCCCCAGCATCCGCCACAGCAGCAGCAGTTCCCAGCCAGACCCTTCCAGCAGCAGCAGCAGGGACAGCGAGCTCCCGCTCCTCCGCAGACAGACATAGGAGGGGGAGGCCGACCTCAGGGCGCTCCCCAGGGACCTCGACCAGGGCGTGGTCGGGGAGGTGGCCGACAGCCGAGGGGTAGGGGAGCTGGGCGTGGACAGTTACACGCCGCAGAAGCAACAGTTCCAGCAGGGCCAGAGGTTGTTCGAGGTACGATCAGTGTGTTTAGCACTCTTGCTTATGCTTTGTTCGATACCGGAGCTTCGCACTCCTTTGTTGCACCCAGTCTAGCCCGCGCCTTGGGTCTAGATGCCGAGAGACTTCCAGTGCCCCTGGTGTTGAGCACACCAGTTGGAGGTCAGATCGACTTGCTGTTCGTTTGTCGGGGATGTAGACTGATGTTGGGGCCACATCAGTCGGTTAAGGACCTCCTTCTGCTACAGATTCGGCCGTACGATGTCATCCTAGGCATCGACTGGCTATTTTCTGTGTGCGCCGTCATCGACTGTTTCCAAAGGAGGGTGGTGTTCTCCGGTTTGGACGGCCAGCGTGTTACTTTCACCGGTGAGCGGAGCTGTCCGAAGGGAAACAGGAGGGAGGAACCTCTCCTCTCCTTGTTGACCGAACTGACGATAGAATCAACAGATGCGGAAATGGTGGAAGTACCAGAGATCGTTCGTGAATTTATGGACGTCTTTCCCGAGGAGGTGACGACTCTACCCCCTCGACGTGATATCGAGTTCGGGATAGACCTGCAGCCCGACTCTCGACCAATCTCGATGGCTCCTTACCGGATGGCACCTTCGGAGCTACGGGAGTTGCGGATACAGATTGACGATCTGATGAAGAGGGGTTATGTTCGTCCAAGTGCATCACCGTGGGGTGCCCCAGTCTTGTTTGCGAAGAAGGCAGATGGTGGCCTCAGGTTATGCATTGATTACAGGAGGCTGAATCAGGTAACAATCAAGAACCGCTACCCCCTTCCGAGGATAGATGATCTTTTCGACCAGCTGAAGGGGGCAGGATGGTTCTCGAAGATCGACCTGCGATCCGGGTACCACCAGCTGAGGGTGAAGGATAGCGACGTCCCGAAGACGGCGTTCAGATGCAGGTATGGGCACTTCGAGTTCGTGGTCATGCCCTTTGGTGTTACGAACGCCCCGGCCGTGTTCATGGGGCTTATGAACTCCATCTTTCGGGAGTACCTGGATCGGTTTGTGGTGGTGTTCATCGACGATATCCTGATCTATTCAAAGTCAGAAGAGGACCATGCAGAGCACCTGAGGACAGTTTTGGAGGTCCTACGACAGCACCAGCTCTATGGGAAGTTGTCAAAGTGCAAGTTCTGGGCGCGAGAAGTGCACTTCCTTGGACATGTAGTGTCTGAGCAGGGAGTAGCAGTCGACCCATCAAAGGTTGAGGCAATTGTTTCTTGGGCAGCACCCAAGAATTTGGCGGAAGTTCGGAGTTTCCTTGGACTGGCAGGCTACTACCGGAGATTCGTACCCAACTTCTCCCGGGTAGCAGCCCCTTTGACGGCTTTGACCAAGAAGGACCAAGTTTTCATGTGGAGCGAGCAATGTGAGTCGTCCTTCAGCTACCTAAAAGAAAAACTGGTTAGTGCCCCAGTGTTGAGGTTGCCAGAAGAAGGGATGGCCTATGAAGTATTCTGTGATGCTTCAGGACAGGGCCTGGGGTGCGTATTGATGCAGCGACAAGGGGTGATCTCCTACGGGTCCAGGCAGCTACGCCCCCATGAGCGGAACTATGCCACCCATGACCTGGAGCTTGCAGCGGTGGTGTTCGCATTAAAGCTGTGGCGACATTACCTCTTTGGGGAGCGCTTTGTGGTCTTCACCGACCACAAAAGCTTGCGCTATATCTTCTCCCAGCGTGACTTGAACTTGCGACAGCGGAGGTGGGTCGAGTTTCTCCAGGACTACGACTTTGAGATCTCATACACTGAAGGTAAGGGAAACGTTGTGGCTGATGCCCTGAGCAGGAAGCCGCATCAGGAGGTGGTTCGGGAATCTGCTGATGCTTGGAAGGCAATGGGGGAGTTGGCTGCCTTGCACTTGGATGCAAGGGTGGAAGGTACTAGAGGCTGTTTGTTTCAGATGACGGTACAGTCCTCCTTGTTGCAGCAAGTGGAAGAGTCTCAGTGGGGAGATCCTGAGGTAGAAGTGTTGCGGGATCGTGTCGATCAGGGGAACGCCCCGGAAGGATGGTCGGAGGACAGCCGACATCGGATGCTCTTTCATCGGAGGTTGTTTGTTCCAGAGGTGATGCGTGATGAAGTCCTTCATGAGTTCCATAGCTCAGCCTTGGCGGTACATCCGGGTGTTTCGAAAATGTACCGAGGCCTGAGGGGACAGTTTTGGTGGCCCGGGGTGAAACGGGCAGTGGCAGAGTTCGTGGCTAAATGCCTGGTGTGTCAGCAGGTGAAGGCTGAACACCGTGTTCCTGGTGGTCTGTTGCATCCTCTAGATGTTCCCGAGTGGAAGTGGGACGACGTCTCAATGGACTTCGTCACGGGACTACCCAGAGCTCAGGGCGGGCATGATGCTATCTGGGTAGTGGTGGATCGATTGACAAAATCTGCTCACTTCTTGGCTATCAAGGAGTCGGGACCCGTGAGTACCTTAGCACAGAGGTACGTGGATGAGGTGGTGCGTTTGCATGGAGTTCCGAAAACGATCGTCTCGGATCGGGACACTCGATTCACCTCACGAGTCTGGAAGGGGTTACAGCATGCTTTTGGCACCCAACTACGCCTTAGCACTGCTTTTCACCCTCAGACTGATGGGCAGACAGAGCGGACTATCCAGACTTTGGAGGACATGCTGCGAGCATGTGTTCTGGATTTCGGGGGATCATGGGTACGACACTTGCCTTTAGTAGAGTTTGCCTACAACAACAGTTTTCACTCTACTATCGGCATGGCTCCTTTTGAGGCTTTGTATGGAAGACCATGTCGTTCACCCTTATGCTGGGCAGAGGTTGGTGAGACTGGTACTCTTGGACCAGAAGTAGTGCAGAGCACCACGGAGAAAGTCCAGCTAGTGCGGGAGAGGATGAAAGCAGCTCAGGATCGGCAGAAATCTTATGCTGATCGTCGGAGGAGGCCCCTGAAGTTCGAGGTGGGAGATCATGTGTTTTTGAAGGTTTCCCCTCGACGGGGGCAGCGGAGGTTCGGAAAGGGGAGTAAGCTCTCCCCTAGGTTCATCGGACCTTTCGAGGTGCTGAGGCGAGTTGGCGAGGTGGCATATCAGCTGGCCCTACCACCTCAGTTGGAGAGGGTCCATGACGTCTTCCATGTCTCCCAGCTTCGTCAGTACTTACATGATGACTCTCATGTCATCAACTGGGGAGAGCTAGACGTGGGAGGAGACGCGACCTTCGAGGAACGGCCAGTCAGAATCGAGGATCGCAAGGAGAAAGTGCTCCGTGGACGAACCGTCGGCCTGGTTCGTGTGTTGTGGAGACATGGCGGCCTCGAAGAGAGTACGTGGGAGAGGGAAGCACAGATGCGTGCCCAATACCCCGAGTTGTTCTGAGTTTTGAACCCTTGGTGCCAGTTGTGACAGAACGTTTGACCTTTTTGGCTATGAAATGTGCTAGGTTCCTTCCCTCTGTTTTGTGTGGGAAGCCCCGGTTGAAGGGAAGGGGAAACCCGACCCCTAATCAGGACGCATTAAGGTGGATGCGATTAAACCCGTGCGGGCGAGTCAGTGCCGCCCAAAGCGGATAATATCTTGACATGGGGGAGGGGAACTCCCCAAACCCACATGACCGGGCGGTTTGGCGTGGTGTGATGCTTGGTTCATGACAGGGAGTATTTCCAACTAGCGGGGGTCCACTCCTAAGAGGTATCTTCGAAGATGGTTGTTCGGATCCTCTCTTTCCTTCTAGTTTGTTTGATTCTCGAGGACGAGAATCGTTCAAGAGGTATCTGATGTGAAGACCCAGAACCCCCTTAGTCCCTTCCTTTGCCAAAAATCCGGTTTCCTTGCGGGGTACCGATCGGTGAGACCGATCGGTGAGACCGACCGGTGAGACCGACCGGTGAGACCGATCGGTGAGACCGATCGGTGAGACCGATCGGTGAGACCGATCGGTGAGACCGATCGGTGAGACCGATCGGTGAGACCGATCGGGGAGACCGATCGGCGAGACCGATCGGTGACACCGATCGGTGAGACCGATCGGTGACACCGATCGGTGAGACCGATCGGTGAGACCGATCGGCGAGACCGATCGGTGAGACCGATCGGCGAGACCGATCGGTGACACCGATCGGTGAGACCGATCGGTGGGACCGATCGGTGAGACCGATCGGTGAGACCGATCGGTGAGACCGGCCCTGCCCAGTTGTTCCAGTAATGTTCCTTTTTCGCAAATAGGGTTTTAGACCCTATTCTTCCTTGCTAAAAATATCTTGGAAATCCGAAACGCGCGCAAAGGTCTTAATTAAATGCTTCATTAATTCATGGGTCAGTTAAAACCACCCAGCGCCATTAATGATGAGTCAAGCCACGTGGTCAACCCACGACTCCCTCGTCTTCCGTGGTTTTGTGTTTTCATCTCAACCGTCCCCAGCCCTTATAATTAAGGGTTAGGCCGTGGTTTTCCCCCTTCTTCGATCGTGACTCTTCTGGTGCATCGGGACCGCCGCGTCGTTATCCGTAAAGTTCCGCGCCCCCGGCCTAAACGTCGATCATCCATCAACAAGTAGGGAATTTCTCTCGTCTCTCACTTTTGTGTATCATGCGGGGTGGGCGTTACTTTTGTTCCTATCAAATTGATTGAACCAAACCCTAATGAAGATACTAAACGAAGTTATAAAGAAAGAAGGGGAAGGGGTTGTGATCGTTGTTTATGCTTTATCTTGTGATCATCCCTTTTGTTGTACTGGTCTATGTTTTCTGAAAATTGAGGCCGTTGGTGGTCGTGTGTGTGCACTTGAATCCCCTCGTGATGTTTTAAATGGGTTGCTGAAATTGTGAACTCCTGCTGTGAAATTGGTTAATCACGTATACCCGGCTGAATAATTGAAAGCACCAGGATCAACCCCTTTTGTGATAACTAACGGATAGAACACATGGAATTTTGAAATCGTGGAGTGTGTTAAGTCGTTTAAATCTGAAAATCCCTGACTCGTGTTGGTAGTGGTTGTTGGTTGTTTTCCCTTCGGGCCGTTTGCTGGAAATGTGGGAGGGGATGGGATCCCCCGTTCTTTTATACTCTCGGTGGCTGTGTGAATTTGGGGGATGGGATCTCCTGTTGGCATGGTTTCAGTGGTTGTGGGTTTTTATCACAAACTGGGGAGAGATCCTCTGTTGACAGAACCAGGTGTGAGTGTTTTGGTTGATCTATGCTTGACGTTTTCCTTGGTTATGCTTATGGTAGTTGCCCAGTAGTGCTTAAAATTAATTGAACTTTTGACTGAACGTGAAACAAGAATGGGAAAGATGGTTTGTGGGCAAGGGTCGTGAATTTCGACTCGGACGTTGTGGTGTTGTGTTCTGTAGGTTGGCTAGGAAAACCTAAGTTTTGGGTGAGTGTTTGTTACCTATATCTATACTTGTAGCTTTGTGTTTCTTATTCGCGCCCCACCCAAGTTGAGCACTTAGTGCCGAACACCCCCATTTATGGGGGAAGGGTGTTTTTCCCAACACTATCCTTAGTGGCTGGTTATTAGCTCCTTTTCTGCTCCCTTTCCCGGATAGCCCAAGTACCTTCGGGCAGGCTGTGATGGCCTGAAGTCCATTATTAGCCCAAGAACCATCGGGCAGGGTGTTGTGGTGGTTGTCCAGGTGTGTGCGGCAGGTGGTTTCCCAAGTGTCTTCGGGATGAGGCCCAGGTGTTTTCGGGCGTGGCAGTGGATTCTTTAGCCCAGGTGTCTTCGGGCGTAGCGGTGGTTGTTCTGGCCTAGGTGTTTGCAGGCATGGTTACTTGTGACAGTTGAGGCCCAGGTGTGTGCGGGCGGGATTTTGGCAGTGGGACTGCGTGTGGTTGTGGCCCAGGTGTGTGCGGGCGGGTGTGGCAGTGGGACTGCGGTGAGAATGGCGGGATTGGTCTGATGCGTAGGATGTCTCAATAACCAGTGGGAAAGTGGCGCGGGGTACCCAAACATCGATGTGCTCTTACATATATATTACTTGACTTGCGTTATTTGGGGAGCGAACCTTGGTGAGGCTTGGGATGGATAGTTTGCCTTGTTAGGTGTTTGGTTTACTCTTTCTCACGGGACTTTAGTACGTTCCCCCACTTGTGCACGAGAGTCTTGGTTTTCCCTACTGAGTGTACTTGTATGCTCACCCTACGTATATGAAACTGCTTTCAGGTTCCCAGGAGGACTTCAGGGATCACGCAGGACCTTACTAGCTCGGGCTTTTGGAGCAGTTGCAGTTGTTTTTCTCTTCTTTTTGGTACTTACCTTGTAGTCATCTTTTGCACTTTGTGGCTTTCACTTTTGAAACATGCATGTGGGAATGGTTTACTTTTGGCTTTACTTTTCTCCTATCTTGGTGTTGTTGGGTTTTCTCCTCCTTATCTTTCAATCCTATAAAATAAAAAGGGTAATGCCTTCCATTTGCGAGAATTTCCTATACCCTTGGTGCTAGTCGCCACTCCGGGACCTATTGAAGGCGGGTTTCGGGGGTCATTATCTCTCCTTCAACTTAAAGAAGGAAGGGCCTGGCAATCTGCTGACCCTTCCCTCCTTTTGGTGAAGGCGGGTCGTGACAGGAGAGGTGAGGATAATAAAATAAAATAAATTAAAAGAGAAGAATTGAGAGTTTTGCTTCTTGAATGTCCTCTCCATGAGAACCTCCATAAGTCACATTGATCTGGACATTTCTTTAAGACCAATAGTTATTTTACATGGGAATGAGGCTTGGGTAAGAAATAGGGTAGAATACTGAAAGGATAAAAATCTTCTAATTTTTGATGAGAAAGTGTGGTGAGGGGTGGTATTTATAGAGGGATATGGGTGTTTGGATTATTATATTCATTAATTTATTATATTGGCTAAATATTATCAATAGTCATTATTACATTGTCAAAATAAAGAAAATAGTGCATAATAATTTGAACCAATGGGTTCTTATATAATGATTACATCATTAATGACTTAAAAATTTATGTATTTAGATTATACTTTAAATTACCGGTTTTCACTATTCAACAAAATATAATTTTTTTTTGCAAATTCCAAAAAAAACACCTTTACCATTTTGAAAAATGTTGATTTCAAAAATGGGATCTATTTTATGAAAATAACATTCTAATTTTGAGAAGTTGAATTTAAATAAAATGATCATTTATTAAAAATATTATGATTTTAATATTATAATCAATTTTATGTCCCTTGGAAAATTATATATGGTCTCAAAAAATTGTATTATAATAATAATAAAACAAAATATTATTTTATGAATCTATTTTATTAAAATAATTATGTAAATCATTATAATAAAATAAAAAGAAAAATAAACATTTAATTTTAACAAAAATACCAACTCTTAATTTATCATCATTAAATCATTTTATACATTTTACATTGTATAAATATATAAATTATTTATTTATAAGACACAAAAATTATATTTCTACTTTTAAATATGTGGTTATTATTCTAATAGTAGGATATCTATTTCTAATGGTAATAATAATATCCCAATGGTCCTATTTAAAATGGTTATATAAGTTATTTCATTTATATAAATATGTCACTCATTTCATTCATTCGTCATTCACTTATTCATTCTCTCGATGTTATCTATTTTAATATTAAAAAAATAATATTATATTATTAATATTATTTTTTCTTTCTATATATTTGATCATGAGTTTGGTCATTCTCATGGATCGAGGACATCCTATTTTTCTGATTCTAATTATCTTATTTTCAATATATTATCCCACTATAATATTTGGAATTATTAATGCTTTATTTCCTAGTAATTTAATAATTCTTAATTTATGAGAATAATATTTTTACTGAGTTCTCTATGTGATGATTTTTTATAACATAACTATAAGAAGTAAATTACGTTCATAAAATAATAGTTCATTACAAATTGGAACCATGGTCAACTAGATATGGGCTATTTTTTCAGAGTTGGGTAGTGTTTGGTATATGATTCTCTTTTGTCATCGAGTGGGAATATTTGAGTTAAGATATCCCTCAAATCGTCCTCGAGTTTCCCAGCATCATTCATTCAAATATATCTCTTCACTCAACAGTAAAATATGTAGAGTTCTATAATAATTTAATACATGAAACATAGTTTTATTTATTATTTCTTAATATATGTAACCAATAGAGTTTAAAGAGTTAAAGACTCTGTTGTATGATATTTTAGAGAAAGGATTTATATTTTTTCTCCTTGTGAATAAATATGATGGAATGCTTCTCCTCAGTGTGGATTACCGAGAACAAAGTTTTTTTAAAGTAATGAACATGTACTTGTGACCATGGATTAATGATCTTGTTGACCATTTGAAAAGGTAATAGTGGTTCTCAAAGATTCATCATCGGTTTGGTTATCAGCAGTTAATAATTAAAGAATCTAACATACCACGAAATACATTCATGAGAAGGTATGGTCAAATTGAGTATCATATTATGCCATTTTCCCTAAAAAAGTAACATACAATCCTTTTGGATTTTATCACCTAAATATTCCATGAGTACCTCAATTTTTTCATGCTAGTAATTATAATGACATGAATTTAATACATGAATATTAGATCATTTTTGTGTAATACTTCATACATTATACCAACACATGCTGAAATACTGTATTAGTTTTGTGCCTTTGGAAACATGGAAATGTAAACACTAGTTCATAACACACCTTCTAATTATACCAGCTATTTATTCATAACTAAAATCCATTTTTACATAACTAACTATAAACATTTATTCACCTCATATTGAAGATAAACGTAATAAATGGACAGCTCTGATGCTCTGTAAGGGTAAACAAGGGAGATAGGTAAGCCAAACATGATCATGAGGGTATGAGAACCTAAATATAAAATTTTCATATCATACATTCCATATCAACACTCTTATTATATAGTCAGTACATAAATATTGGTAGTTCATTAGACATTAATCATAACGAAGTGAATAGAATAATCCATGAAGTCTTAATATTTGAACAAGACAAGGAATTTTTGGAAGACACATAAAAATGTCATATCATTCCTAATAAGTTAATGTAAATATAAAAATACTAATAGGGAACATAATAGGGACTACCCCTATATGTAGGTATACACCACCATCCCTATCCAAAGCCATTTCATTTTAAAATATCGTGATTACCCATGTTCCTATAGAGGATCAAGTTTTCCAATCATCCAGTATCTTATGAGATATAAATCATTTCCATGAATTTGAGGAGATATATGTCCCAAATATCATATAATGAAAACCATACATATGTGTTCCACAATACTATAAATCATATCATAACCTATAAAAATAAATAGGTTTCATAAACATTTCATCATAACATATATCATAGAAAATAAAACAAATTCATATGTTTGAATCCATCATAAATATAAAACATTCAATGAAATAATAAGAGTGGTTTCATAAGATCATATCCCCAATATAACTTCAGTATCATCAAATAATACTATCATAGAATAAAATTACTGTTAAGATATCCTTATAAAATAAATATTTTCGAAAATACAATTCATTCTTTGAAAAAACTATCTTTATTAAAATGTCTTTCACTTTTTAAAGAAAATTTTTTATCTGAAAATAACCTTGTAATATTGTAAGGAAAGATTAAAATAATTAATTAATAATGATGTTGGAAACTTTTTTTCATGATGTAATTTTTGTAAAAAATTCATTTCGTATATTTTTATTAGAAAAGTCAAAAAGAGCCTTCCTTATAAAATGATAAAAAATATTCTTTTCAAATTGTTCCATAAAAATTCAAACATAGGTAAATGTAAGTTTAAATTTTGAATGTATAATTGTCAAAATAAAATTGAAAACATACGTAGAAATCCTGGAAATTGTTTTTAAAATTCTCCAGATAGTGCTTAAAAATGAGACAATCTCGATATATTCATGAAATTGTGAAAAACAGACTCTTCATTATATAATTTGTATAATAGTATTCCCCACGATAAAAAAATTAAATTTATATCAAAATTTCATAATTGTTTGGATATGAATCGAATAATACATTCATGGGGAGTATGTATACCATGAAGAAGAAATAAGTAGTGTATAAGACATGTTTCCCATAGAAATAAATGTGAGGAAAAAATACCTTACCTTTTTCCTTATCATTATTTATACTCATTAAAATCTCTTTTATAATAAATATATATTTTTTATAAATCTACCATAGAACCATATTCATATATATAATACCATATATGATTTTTTATGACATTATATTGTCCTTTTATTAACAATTCCATGTAAATGTTATGTTTCAGGTAATATCTCTATTGTATATGTTTTGAATTGATATTTTAGATACCATTAAATAAATCTGGATTTAATAATTTATTGGCGATAAAAAATGATATAAATATCATTTATATTTATTAAATAAATATATATAAAAATTTATAAAGGATTGAAATAGAAAATGATATACACCATTCATGGAGATGGTAGGCCATACATATGCAAGAATATTGTTTCGGTTATCTTGTCGTATTGAATGGAAAAAGTAAATGAAAAAAATATATAATATATATATGGTATTGTTTTTATTTCATATATATCATTTACATTCAATATACTCATTTTAATACATTCCATGTAATGTGTGAACAAATAACATCACATTGTGGTGGGTGTTGTCCACAGATCTACAAAATAAGTTATCATATTTACAAAAAAATATTAACAATGAATTTATGTATAATATAAATGTTATATATGAATAAAAATATCTTAAATAACATATATATATTAATAATATAAATTTAATCATTATTTTCAATCTTGAAAGGTGGCAATGGAAGAACAAATTATATCTATTTGAGAAGCAATAGTTTGTCTTACACACAAATGATGATTTAGTATCTCATTTTATGGGTGTGTGTTTAATTATAGGTAGAAAATTTAATATAAAAACATCTCATAATATTTAAGGTACTTATTTTTGTAAATTAACTTAATATTAAAAAAATTTAAGGGGTTTAAGAATGAAATAAAACAAAAATGTTTGTTGATAGATGTTGTCATTTCATAAGGTATATAATTTTGATTTTCCATAAGGGACATTGTTGGTTAGATTTATTAAAATGATAGGTATTCTATGAGGATTTTATGGATGTTATTAGGATACTTCTATATATTTACACTGAATAAAATTGGTTTTTAATTTTTAATAAATTAGAATAAGTGGTTCCCTTTTTTAAGATAGGGTCAATTTTGGAATTTCTAAAAGGATTAATTTATAATAAAATAAATCATATTCTGAATAACTCTAAAAGTATTTTTATATGAATTTAATATATGATAATATTTTAATCTCATCATGCAATATATTTTAGACATGCATTGGTTTTATCCTAAACATTATCATTTTAATTAAACCCTAGTTAATCCATTTTAAATTTAACTATGGGAGTAATGTTCTCAATATTAAGAGGATTTAATTTTTACATACAAAGATTCAATTAGATTATAAATGTCCAATTATTGATATTTTATACATTATGTCACCCCTTTCACCTTATTAAATGTTTTATTGATTTCTAAATAATTGATTAACATATTTGTTTGTCATAAAAAATCATAATTGTGAATTTTGAATAATTTTATTAATTAGACATTTTGAAAATCAATAAAACAAGATAAATTGAAAAAAAAAATTACATAATACACTCATAAAATTTAATATTTACCTCTAAAATTCATTTATCACCTTAATTAAATCAAATTAGTTTTTAAAAAAACTATAATATCAGTTATTGTATTGTTTCATTAAGATAATATTAATGACATCATCATTCTGTACATATTTATTATAATTATTTCTTTTCTAAATGTTGAAAATAAATTTATATGATGTAGATAGAAGTTTTATATTTTATAATAAAATATATAGTTGATCATATCACCTATTAAATCCCGTATTAAAAATAATATAATTATTAAAAGTAAGAGAGTGATATTCTGCCCCTCTCATTGATTTTAATAAAATATATGTAATTTTCATGGAACATTATCCATTAATAAATTTTATTACAATACATAGGAGTTTAGGGTAGAATTAAATTCATCCAATATCATTTGGGAAAGTGTTATGGTAGTTTTATAATATTTATAATATTATTTTTACGCTTAATTGACCGATTTACCCCTAACTGTGGTAATAAAAATTACTAAAGTTACTATTCATATTTGACAAAAATATATGGCTATATTTAATAAATATATAACTTATTATACCATATATAGTGAATATTTCTAAAAATTTTAAACATATAATTTGAAATAAGTAATTTAAAATTAATCTTATTGATGGAACGAGAAAACATTTTTTTAATGTGAAATATGTTAAAAAGATTGAAATGTTTTTACATATAAATTAATTATGAATTTAATTAAAATGAATAAAATTTATATATCTAATTATACATTTAAACAAATAAAATATAAAATTTAATATTAAAAATTATTTTGATGAAAAAAACATTTTCAATTATAATTCTGTATTTTTCATTATTCTCAAAATATGAAACTTATTAGAAGAACAAATAATAAACAAAATTAAAATTTTATATCCATCTTTCAATGATGAAGTATATTTTTTCATATAATAATTATATAAGTTTTAAAAAATATATTTAAAATTGGTTATCCATTAAAAGGTAGTAAAATTACCCTATTGAGAAATACATCATTTGGTTCATAAAATTTGACATATTCTTACTTTATACCTATCAAATTTTATTGGATTAATTTCAAACCAATTGTTGATATTTTAATATATCAGTTTTATTAACATCATTTTCCAGTAGTGGTTTTTTAATTTAGATAAAATATTGTTTATATATAAAAAAATAGTTTTTTTAAAAGGAATTTCATTATTTTTAAACAGTTCTCAGTTTCCATTCCATTTAGTTCCTAACCAAATGATTCATTTTATATACATTTATTAATCATATTTTAATAATTTTTCTAATATTGTTAGTAATGTTCATTAAGCTTCTTGGTTGTAACTGTAATAAAATTATAATTATAAATATATTTCATTATAATTTGGAAAAACTAGGTCCCACGGGTATAAAAAGCTATCAAATGAATTCAGCACTATATGTGACACTAGTAAGATATAATATTTCATGTGGTGACAGCTAATCAACATGTTTTGTTTTGCACAACCATTGACTGGGTTTTTCATAAAATGAAAAAAAAACTTTGTTATAGTAAAATATATGTTATTTTTTCATGAAATACAAATTATTTAAAATAATAAATAGATTCAAAACAAATTCCTAAAATATCAGGTTATTACATTATTTCCCCTTTAAATTAATTTCTCTTTCATATTTTGACTCGGTTATCAAAGGATTAATATTTGAAAGACCATATATGGGAAACCCACATCCCAAATAACAATACTACAAAATTATTTAAAAAATAATGTTAGAAACATATAGCCTACCCAATGTAACTCTTAAATATGTTTTTCACATTGAATAATATAGGTGGACAGTAAAAATAAGGACCTATAAGAGAAAAATGACATTCATTTTTGAATGGAGAGTGATTGAAAATATGGTTAGAATAATGTTAATGATCAGAAATATATAACCCAAAGTGTCTTGAAAAAGGCCATTGATAACATCAAATATAATGACAAATATATAAAATTTTATTTTAAACCCTTCTCCTATGGTTAAAAAAAATTTCATGAGAATATATACTTACATTATGATAAGACAACCTCTCATTTTTTTGTTCCTTGATTAATTTCATATTTATCACTAATTACATGAAGCGAATGTGAATTTTTCATCCCAGAAGCATTAGAATATCATGAAATAAATATATAAAATGATCGGTACATCCATAGATCTTAATCATAGATAAAATTACATAATAAGTTATTGAATATGAAAAAACCCTCATATAGAGAGGTAATAATTTAATACCTAAAAAATCATGTGAATTTTAACATAAACCATTCCATAAAATAACAACCTTATAACCCTTGAAAAATATTATATTCCAAATCATTAGAAAGAATGTCATAAAATTTATCAAAAATAGCTTATCATTGATCACATGTATATAATAATGGTCTATTGTTTTTTATATACTAAACATGTGAATAACTTTATCTTTTTATCTTTTGAAACATGTTCATTTTCATTTATACTTCTTGATAAAAAATACTTATTTCTTTTTACAACGATTATTGGATCTATTTAGCTACACCAAAAATGTAATAAACTCCATTTATGATAACAGAAACCTCATTTTCAACAAATCCTATATCAGTTACAAGGTAATTTGTGTCACCCAATTTAATTACTCATATAAAATATATCTTTTTCATAAAATCATTTTCATAATATTATAAACATATAAAGGGTTATGTTTCCTGTAATATTCTATTTATATTGAATATCACCTTCCAAGAAAATCCCTTTTCTATGTATTCTGCACAATTCAACACATCCTTTTTAATCCTCAATGAAAAATATATACTAATAATACATATATATTTCACTATTTGTATAAAAAAATTAAATGCAAAAACATATATTCTTTTGTTATGAAACAGTATTCTTAAACAATAAAATAGGATTCAAAATCATATTCATTCATAAAATAGGAAATAAGAATCATGTGTTGTGGTTCCATCACCTCAATATATACGTACATCTTAAGTTTAATGTAAAGAATATTGTTAGAACATCCCATAAATTTAACTTCTCATTTGTTCTCTCATTACCCGTTGTTGTAAGGCCCATACTCTTATACCATCCTAATTAAATTCCTTATATTTACACTTAGGAAATAGATTTACATATTTCCCATACATTGAACATATGAAAAATTCAATGTTAACCAAATTCAATCTAGTACCCAGTATTGATTATGACTAGAAATCATAGTGTGAGGAACACCTATCATATTGAAAAACCAAATTACAATGAAAAATCAAGTATAGGATTTATAAAATATGGAATATTCTTTAATATATTACAACTTATATTTAATCCTATGTTATTCATGATTATTAGAAAAACTGTACAATTATAACATAGACGTATACTTATCCATAGAGACATCCTGAGACATATATTTATAAATATATCTACAGATATGACTAAAGTTTTGTCAACCCATTTTCAAATGTATGACTAAAGCTTTTCTTTTATAGCAATTATAACAAACCATGATTTTCATACATTGATATTACATCATTTTGGTAGAACATTACATACATTACACAAACACAACCCCAAACCCTGTATTAGTTTTTTGCATTTAGAATCTTTGAATAAAGGAAAACCAGTTCATAAAAAATCTACTTTTCCTTCCACCTATTTCTTCATAACGAGAACCATTTTTTAAAACACAAAACTTTATAAAATTACGAGTACACTTGGGAGAAGAATGCTAAGAAAGGGTGATCTTAGATGCTCAGGTAGGTTAAACAAGGGATATACCTAAGCATAACAAAAACATAAGGGAATGAGATCCTAATGATTACATTTGATGATCATAACCTACATATCAAAGATAATATACATGTGTCTTGATATGAATATTGGTAGTTCATAAGACATAAATCGTAATGAAATCAGAACTATAATCCATTAAAGAGCATCATAAGAATAAGACATGTAATTTTTAATAGACAGATAAACATGTTATATCAATTGCCTATAAGTCAAGTTAGATTTCCAAAACATAACACGATTCTTCTTGGGGAATACACCTAATAAGTGGGACCCACCTATATCCCATGCCATAATCATTTATTGATAATGGATCGATTTTCTTATCTTCCCCTATTGGACCAGGTTCTTTCATCTTCCCATGCGGTTCAGGTTTCCCCATATTCCATTATATCATAATATATAAATCATTACCCAATGAAAATGATGGGGATATTGGTCTAAGAAGTCACACAATGAAATCCATTCATATGTGTCCCAAAATAACATTAATAATATAAAACATGATAATAAGAAATATGTTTCATAAACATTTCATCATATCTTATCTCATGGAAGATAAACAAAAATCATAAGTACCAATCCATCATAAATATAAACCATTCAGAGAAAAAATAAAAATGGTAAAATAAAATAAAATCCCAAGAAAAAAATAAGTCGCAAAAAATATTGTCATCATTGATGAAAAATAATCTTAATAGATAACTTTAAAATACTTAATCATTAAAATAGAACATTCATCCTCTATATTTTTTTCAGAAATGTCACAAAGATCCTTGTTTAGAAAATGAAAAACTATATTCTTTTGAAACCATTTCTTAAAAACATAAAACATGGGTAAAACATTTTTAATTTCCATTGATTAATATTAAATAACATTAAAAAATTCTTATAAAATATAGAAATGGTTGATAAATATTTCCAAACGAGGACTTAAAATAAAAAAATCTGGAATATTGATAGGATTTTGTAATAAACACTCACCACTTTATTATCAGTAGAATTATATTCCCCATGAAATAACTAATAAATGTATATAAAAATATAAAAATATTAATTATAGGACCCATAAAATACATTCATGGATGGTATATACACCACATAGAATTAATAAGTACTGTATAAGGCATGTCTCCCATTGAAATATAAGTGTGACAAAAAAACTTACCTTATGAATTGAATCTATTTGTACTCATCAGAAAATCATGTATAATAAATTTATGTTTATTATAAATATTCCAAATAACCATATTAATATATCTAATACAATATATCATTTGTGAATGGCTTTATATTACCCTTTTATTTACAATTTCATTGTTAATGTTTTGTTTCGTGTAATATCTGTATTTATATGTTCTGATTTGTTTTTATTGATAATCTCACATAGATAGTTATTTAAGTCATTAAAGAATGTATAAAATGTCCTAAATATCATATATATTCTTTAAAAAAATATTTAAAATAATTTCTAATAAATATAAATTGTATATGAAATACACCGTTCGGGGGGATGGAAGGGCGTACGTTCGCATGAACATTGTTTCCATTTTATTAGCGTATTAAAAGGAAGAATGTAAATAAAATATATGTATTTATATAATATCATTACGGTAAAATTATTATGTTATATATATCATATAAATTCACTAATCCCTACCTTAATAAATTCAATGTAATGTGTGAAATAATCACATCGCTTTGAGGAGGATATAGTCAATATGTCCACATACAATGTCATCATATTTACACAAAATGGAAAGCATGAGAAAGGGTGTCATATAATAATTAAATAATCATAAATAAATAATAAATATAATATATAAATTTATAATCTATAATTATTTCCAACCTTGAAATTTCTAAATTAAAGAACGAATGTCATCACATCGCGAGGATGTAGTATGTTGTACACACGAATAATGATTGAGTATCCCATTCGATGGTGGTGTGACTGATTATCGGTTGAAAATATTATATGAAAATTTATTAATAAATTTATTAAACTATTATTATTATATAAACATGATATAAAAATAATTGAATGGGTTTAAGATATAAATAAAATAGAACTGGGTGTTGATGAACTTTACCTCTTCTTTGGGTATCTCCTTCAGATTTGCAAAAAAAAGACTTCATTGGTTAAATTTATATACCACTTAATTATTCTAATATTAACTGAGTTATGTTTGGATGATATTTTTTTATATTTTTTTTGATCCAATAGACTTTTCAAGTCAGAATAAAATTGAAGAATAGGTCTCCTTTTATAAAATATGAAGGGCCACTTTAAGAATTTCTCAAAATAGTAAGGTATAATATAATAAATCTCAATAAAAATTATATCTAAGTTTATTTCATATAATAATTTTTGTGATCCATTTTTAATATCATCAAAAAATAAAATTTAGACAAATATTTTGGTTATTATAAACACAATAATTTTATTAACACTTAGTCAAGCCCTTTTAATTCAAACTATAGAAACAATGTTTTTAACATTAAGTAGTTGTAATTTTAACATTTATGTTTTAATTGGGTAATAAATGAAAAACTAATGACTATTTAAACCATATAATAGAACCTTTTTCTTTATTAAATATTTTTCAAATTTTTAAATAATATAATAAATCATTTTTTTCATAAAATAACATAAATTTTATTTTTGATAGTATTAATTACATTGATTTTAAGAAACTAAATACAACAATTTAAATTCAAACTAATTTATTTAATACACCCCTAACATCTAATATTATCCTATAACATTACTCTATCACATTAATAAAGTAAAATTAGTTTTCCTTTAATATTTCAAATAACAGTTAATTAATAGTTTCATATACTGAATAATTACAACATCATAATTATGTAATTATTAATGATAATTATTTATTCACTGAGAGATAAAAATAAATTCCTATGATGTGAAAAAGATTTAAATATTTCTTATTGAATATATATAGTCGATCATATGTTCTATTTAATCCCATATTAAAAATATTATACTTATTAAAAGTAAGAGTGAGCCATTTTTTTCACTCTCTTAGATTTTAATAATATCAAAGCCATTTTCAAGGAATCGTATCCATGAAAAAATATGTTTAAATAATTTTGTGTTAAGTTTCCAATTAGAATCATAAAATATAATTTTTTTTGTTTTGGGTTAGTTATATAATATTTATAATATTATTCATACCCTTAATTACATTATTTACCAATAAATATGGTAATAAAAATTATTAATGCTACTTTTCATATTGTCCAAAAATTAATGGGGCCTAACTAATAAATTTTGGAATTTTGATTCCTGAATTACAATATTATTTCCACATTTTTAAACACATATTTGGAAGAAATTAATTAAAAATAAATGATTCGATTGAATGAGAAACTAGGGTTATGAACTGAAAACGTTTGAAATATAGAAATGTTTTTATATTTAATTTCAATTTGAATTTAATTAAACTTAAATAAATTGGATTAAATGAAAAATTTTATCTAATTATAAAATAAAACCAATCAAATATATATTTTATCACTATAAATGATTTTTCATATAAAATTTGTTTTCAATTAAAATTTAGTATTTTTTGATATTCATCAAAACATGAAACCTAAAAGAAAACTACAAAAAATCAACCAAAGTAAATTTGGATATCCATATTTGAAATGATAAGAATTTTTTTCATATATAAATTATAAAACTTCTAAAAGTAAGATTTAAAATTGGTACTCTTTTAAAATGAGGTAAAATTACTCTTTTGAAAAATATTACTTTTTATTTGTAAAAGAGAACTTATTTTTATCTTATTCATATAAAATCTTATTGGTTGAGATTCAAAAAAAATAATGAATTTTATATTTTATATTATTTATTAAAAACATTCATTAACTGTGGTATTTTTAATTTATTATGATAAAAAGTATTTATAGGTAAAAAATAGTATTCTAAGAAAAGGAATTTCAATTTTTTCATATAGTTATTAATTTCAATTACCACTAATTAAAAACCAAAGGATTCATTTATTAGAAATGATTAAATCACATTTTAATAATTAACTGATATTATTTTTAATTTCCATTCCAATGGAAAGGTAGTGAAACCATGACATGCTGTTTCATTCAATATAAGAATAACATTGTTATAACATAAGCAATGATCAATGTTGCATAAAATGAAACATATCAAAAATATTAAATTAATTCAAAAAATATATTCCACAAAATATAAAGGTGTTATAATATATTATGGATTATATTTTGAAAAAAAGAGGTGGAAAATATGTGTTATCTTAGATAAATACTAAAATATTGAGAGATAATAATATTCATATGGAGATTTTAAAATGTAATTTCTGGATATGGGAAGTTATTTTATTGGGATAAGTGTTCTCAGAACATGGAATCTCATATGATCTAGAAAAGGTGAATATTTTTATGACCTGTGATCAATTGTGTAACATTTTTATGATATGGAACATCTCAAAAATGGTAGGGGTATTAAATCATGTGTGTTAAATAATTCTCAATGATGACCTCTCCAATGAATAAACTCACTCAGAATGAAGGGAAGTTAATATGTAATGAATTATTTTAGAGATATTTTGATGAGATAAAGTTTCTTTTGACTTATAAACCGATGTAGACTCTTTGAGAGACTAGGAAATGAACTGTAGTCTTCAATGACACAGCATCTCTCGGTTTGGGATATGTTCTTATATCGGGTGGTCATGTGGTAGCCTATAGGACCATGAAAATTTGGCCTCCTAAAAGGAATTATTTAATCCATGTTCTCTAACACATTGTTATGATGCATTCTCTTAAGAGTGATTTACCTTTCTTTTTCAAATAAAAGTTTACTATTTCTTCCAACCACAAAATCATGAGTTATATCTTCTCACAATAATATTTGAACATACAACACAATAATTGTGGTTCTTATTTCCAACTAGGGAAGGGATTTGGTCTGAGTAATTCATTAGTGAATGGTGATCCTTATTGAAATTTATGCCCGGGGAATACTACTGCACTCGACATAGATGAATCCTAATGAAGCATACACTTATAATAGAACTGAGTTTAATCAAAAAAACTATCACAATGAAATGGAATTGGTGGAGTGTTTCAATTACCTTGATCCTAATATAAATTTCAAATATGTGTATGAATTTCATCAATTTTATTATATAAATTAGATTCTAGGGATGAATCGATTACTTTATGAACACCCTGGGTGGGGGAAACTACTCCTCGAATAGTTTTTTTCCATTTTCTGTAACATTTGATTTTATGTCACAAGAAGTTGGAGGGGTTTTATCAATAAGGCAACCAACATCTACAATATATATAATACAATAATACATGGGGACAATCCATCATATTAGTATTTATATTTCAAACATAGAATAATTATTGTTGGGGAAACATGAAAAATGTCATTGGAATGTCACTCAAAACTCAAGAAGGGTATCTCATTGTGATTGTGTAATGCTAGAAATTTATTTTCCAATAAATTAGGTTTGGGATTAATGGACGAAATTAACTTAAAATATTTATTTAAGGTCATTATAGTCCATAATTATGATGTAAAGGTAGTATATATAGTCATTGGATACACTGTAAATGGATAAAGGGAAGGTCCAAAATTAATGGGGCCCTCAGACACATCATTATGTTTCATAGTAGAGAACCCAATATAAAATCTGTTATGATTTTTGTGAGGATACTCCCCAAGTGGAAAATAAACTTTATGAAGGATGTAGATAAGGCTTGACCTCATCAAAATGTTTCTAATTTTTCATGATATTTGATGTACATTGTTTAGTACTCCATATAAAGGGAGGTCAGTTCTTTTAATTTTTTATTATTAGCAAACTTGTTTTCTAACTTTTTATTTTGATCACTACAAGTTATGTTTAGGAATAATTGATGTTCCACAATTAGATACATGTTGTTAATATATTTTTCTACTCTGGAGTTATTAATTTGTGGATTAAGTGAAATATCAATTTCTCAGTTAATTTCAAGATGGTTTTCACTTCCTGATCGGATTATGAAAATAGGTTATGAAATAATTTTATCATTTTCTGATTTAGGTAATATTAGATGAAGAAGTAAATAATTATTTATAGTTAAAAATAAAATAAGTAAAATAAAATAATTAATATGAAAAAAAAGATTTTATTAAAAAAGAGAGAATACATAATAATGGGATATGGAGACAGTGAGAGAGGGAGAAGGAACCTGTAAAAAAACACAAAATAAAGGGGGAGGGGGAGGGGGATTATTAATGTATGAAATAAAAATTGAGGGAATGAAATACAATTAAAAATGATCTTGAAAATTTTTAAATGGTTCTAAAACATGATCTTGTTGTAAACCATGTCCAGTTTAAACTTTTTTAACTATAATTTAACAAGTATACCAAAACAATTAGGTCATATCTCAAAGGATCTGATGATTATTAAGATCAAAAGTGGAATTTAATTATAGAAATATAGAGATTTATTCATTAAATGAAGGTTTTGTGGATAAATTATAAATCATTAATGAAAAAAATCTATATGAAAATGATAATCTAATAAGATGATTGATTGTGATCAGCCTCAGAAAATCTCATGATGGACATCCATCAAAACATAAAGTGATAGTGACTATATATTTTAATCCTTGTTTTTTAACACCTTGGGCCATGGTGTTGAAGAATTTACAATACGATTCCTCAATGATTACATTAAAAAATAAAAAATGATTCACTAGTTATCACTAATGATTGGGTGATTTATGTCCAACTTCATAACCCAAAATCACAATGAAAAATCACAAAGAACTCAATATATTGTATGATTTTGTTTTTTATTTTATCATGATTCCATGAAAAAAAATTACATAGGACTGTTATTGTTTATGTCAATTCAATTTACCTATATGAATGAAATAAACACAAAAATTAATTGGGGTAATAAGAAGTGGTTAATGGTGTTTGAAACATCACTTGAATGGGTACCCCCAAAACATGGTCATATGAGTATAATTATGAAATACAATTACATAAATCTATTAAATAAAAATATATAATGAATAAAAACAATATAAAAACTAGAAATAGGAATGATCATTCAAATATTATTAACTTAAATATTGGGATTTATATTAAGTTCAGCAGTAGGGGGTCACAAGGAGTTTAGAACTCCATAGAAGGGAAACAATCCGTAAATAATGAAGTGTCGCACCCTAAGAACTGAAACGTCAGCATATGCTTGAGAATTATTTTAGATTGAGGGTTGAGATGAATTTTAAGAAAATTTACATAAAAAATTATTCAAATGAAGTTTAGTGTCAAATGCTCTAGATGGGATATCCATGGTATACTTTCTCTGTTCTATTTTTCTAGATGGCTGACTGAAATAATAACCAAATAATGTACTAAAATTTGATAGACAGTTTTTCGGGTTATAAATACAATGGATATTGAATCATCTCAACTGGACATGTTTCATGATATCTTGATATTGAATCATACAGGGGTTATACACTTTCTCTTCCATGATGTCTGATCTGGGATTAAAAAATGTGGTCTCCATCATAGTGGAGTTGGCCTCACACACTAAGATCATATTAGAGCAGGGCATACACCCTATAGTTTCCACGATGTTCAATTAATCTAGAATATGGTTATTTCAAGGAATATGGTATATATTAATTGATTACACCATGAGAGGAATTCATTATTTGAGTATTTTACTACACAAATTGTTTGATCATTTCAAGTCTCTAAGATTACACGAGTTACTCTTGGTGTGAGAAATAATAGATAGAAAGAGATCAGTTGCATTGCATATAGGCTTGAACTTATTCATTGTGTCCTCCTAAAGATAGTATGATTATCAACCCAGGAAAAATATGGATTCATGAGGTTTTAATAATGTAATTTTATTGTGAAGGATTTTACTAGAGTATTAATGGCTTTTTCGAGAATATGATTCTCTTTAAATAGATGATAAAAATATAATTCCTATAGAATTCAGTCCTTATAATCATATCATACATATCATATAATGTAAGAATCAATGTCATTGTAGTTTGAAATTATTTTACCCATTAATTGAAAATGAATCATTGTTTGGATTTTAGTTATCTTGGAACAATGTCTAGGGTGTTTTGGGGGATATTTAAAGAGTATTCCCTTTATGGGAGGAGAATGAATTAGGAGAGTATGCGTGAAATCCACTGGATCCATGAAGGTCCACGTTTTCCATGTGGTCACTATGGAGTCATGTTCCCCATGTGAAGGGAGGGTGTGAACACACTTCATGTGATCCATTTGGAGTCATGCAAAAAAATGATGGAGGGGAATTAGGGTCACATGAAGGATTTCATGCCACGTATAATCACCAATGCATGTGGTATGAAATAAAATAAACGATGATATTCATGCACATTGTGTGATGTATTTGAAGTCCCACGGGTGAGAATGAATGTAAGGGTCATACAATTTCATGACTGATAAGGGGATAACTAACTGCACGGATTGGTCGCATGACCAGAATATCGTTTGATGATCATTTGTTTACCGAATGAAAAAGAGGTGTCCACATGATGCCATATCCATATAATGGCCAAGGATTTATCATTAATTCACATGTATTGGATATATCACATGATTGACCATAATGCAACTGATTATTATATTATTTTCCTCCTGGTATGCATTGATAATTGTTAATATGGAGACTCTTGTGATCCCATGATCCCTCCACTTTGGAATGTTTTCAACCCTATATATCCAATTTTTTACTAGGGGTATTATTGGAATCGCGTCCCCATAATTTATGATGATTTTTACATTGAAACATTCATATACGTAATTTTAATAGTTAGAATGACCATGGAGATAATTTTACAACAAATAATGATCTTCATTTGATCAAGTCACAAATCATCAGTGACATTATCCCCTCATTGTGTGAATAATAGAGGCCACATGATCGGTCTGACATAACTAGCTTCTATGAAACATTTGAATGTCTGTGATTCTAAGCATGAAAATGGTGCACGACAAGGGGTTCATGTTGCATGTCCAAGGTCACATGTAAGCATCACATAATGATCAATAATGACATTTCAAAGGGATTTGTTATGACCATGAAAACACTTCCAATGGCTTCCACATGATCGAGATAACATTTACCAGGGAGTTCACATGATTAATATGATAATTATGGGGGATTTATCGTGATCTGGTTGACATATACAAGGGCTTTCAGGTGTCGAATATGAAATATCAAATGGATTTTGGATGAGTAGGACAATTAGTCTATAGATTTTCATATGATTAAACTAACTTGTACAATGGATTTCGTCTCATTAAGATAAGATTTCATTAGGATATCAGATCATAAATAAAATAATCACATGAAAAATGTAACCCCATTATGTTAAGAACAATGAAACTTCCATCATTTAATGATCTCATTATATACAACCTGCCTCACATGAAGACCAGGGTGTTTTTCCATCAGTTGTCGAATGAGGAATTGTGTGATCAATAATACAATCATTATAACCATGTAATTTATTCACGTAAATCAATTATCACGGTGTCAATCACATGAATCCAATGTTTTATCACATTATCATCCTTGGATCATGCATTGTTGTTCCACCATTATCACAGAAAAATGCCTCTTCTTATAATTATGTAATCACAAGTTAACTTAGGGGTCACACAATCGTGATTCTTACTTAGGGTTACATGACTATTCATCATTTTTATGATCCCCGTGTGGGAAAGATTCATCATTTCTCCCATTTTCATAAATAATACTTGCTCATTGGTTATTTTTAACTCTTATTTTCAATTCTAATTTTTGGGGCACCTGAAATAAACCCCCTTTGAAGAAAATCATTGAAATATTAACAGACCTAGTAATGAGTATTTAAATTTACACTTATTACATTGGGATTGAACTAGTGGGTCTTATAGGTGTCTCTTGGTCTTCCAATATACCGTTATTATTCCCCAATATTACCATTAAATAAGAAGTAAAAGGGTGACCATTTATCATTTGACATAGTGATTCAGAGAACTTAATGTTTTTTCTTATCCTTTTTTAGTTAATAATATTATGATATCTAACTGATCTAACCACAATATTTTTGCATGTAAACAGATTATATAGACAACTCATATAACCTATCTTCTAACTGATCAATGGTATTTTTTTAAAACAATATCACACATCCTTTGTTGCAGGGTTATATAGCATGATTTAAATGGGTTTCATATGAATTAATAATGTTTTATGTAATCCAAATTATATTATTATAGAAATATTATCCGCATAATCTTCCCATTTATAGGTAATCTCCAGGATATTATCATAATCACATAATTTCAAGACTCTAAACGAGTCACATGCATTGCATGATGTCATCCAAGTCAAGAACTTCCTTCATATAGTTTACTTTTAAAAAAAATACTTACTATTCATGATAATGTTGAAGTTACCATTTCTACTATTATATATGTCTTTATGAAGGGATGTTGTTGAGGTAGGGGATGATTAATACACAATGATATCTATCATGGATGTTGATCAACACATCATTTTCTAGTCAACTCAAAGGGAGTTAGTAAGCCTAAGGGAGACTAATATTTTCAGGTATTCTTTTTCAAAATTAGTTTGTCTATATGATTGTTACCTCTATAATGATTCTCCAATACATGAACTTCATTCAGATATTCTACCTCTTTCTTGTAACATTACGACCCAAAACACCTACTGAGAAAATGACTACCACATAGGTCACATTATATAATAGTATAAATTAACCAATATCTATATAGTAATGTCCATGATGCTATATTTCAAATTATTTTTTCATGAATATATTTAGTAAATATATATTTAATTTTACATAATGTATATTTTGTCTCAAACATTAAATTTTTTTGTTACTCATGCAGGATATCTCAAAAGGGGTGCTTTAGAATGGACTGTGGTTAGCCTTTCTGGGTGAAACGTATGTCCATGGAATTCATAGATAATTGGAAATTAATTAGTATGTTTGTGGCTATATAGATTTCTCAATCCCTCTCATACTATAAAAAGGGCCTAATAAAATCCTTTGGTTTCTATTGGAGTCTAGATACGGACACATTTCATAAAATTCATGGTGAGGTTGGCCTTAATATTTATTGTGTAGAATGAATATATTTTTTGATAATATTTGTATATATGTATTACAAGTTTCTCACTCCACTATCTATTAGGGATGATTTAAATTGGTCCTCCAATTTCTAGGTAGTAGATCAAGTTATCCTAATAGGTCTTGTAGAAGGACCCATTATAGAAGACAGACATCCCATTCAAGAAATTTGTTGAATTATTTATCAAGAAAGATCATTCTAAACCTCTATTTAGAAAGCATAAGGATTTTCCGTTATGAGGTTCTTGGTGGGTGGATGGTTCTTATTGATAACATAATGTAGAAGTGTTGTTTAAAAGTTTGGGTGAGAGTTCATTTTTGATGCTGATCTACATGTTCATCTTGATGGAGTTTTTGAATTTTATTAGAGAGGATACCATCTCCCTACATAAGTGAAGTGTTGAGTCATGGTTTTAAACATTTAGGTGGTGGTAACCACGACTAAAGGTAAGAATATTGGTTGGGATATTCTATTATTAGCCACATTATAACTCTTATTTTTACATATGTATAGGGAAAACCCATCATAAAGGATCCTTAGACCCTTATATATTCTACGGGTTTGAATGGAGGGGTTCATGGGTCAATATTCATAATTGAGAGCCCAAAATAATATTTTTTCCTTGTTTAAGAACATGTTTCAATGTATTAGTGGATTCATGTCCATTTCACTAAAGAAATAACAATTAAAAATCATCCAGATTCTCTATAATCATTTCAAATTCATGTCATGTGAATAACCCTCATGTAGAATAATAGAAAATGGAAATGGATACCCATAGGCAAAAACCTATTATATTGAAATGTGAGACTTTGTTTTGACATCACATATTGAAAATAATATCTTTTTGGAGTGATAGATACCATGTTGATTTCCCAAGAAATTTTGGTCTGTTCAAAACATATTTCATGTTCCTCCTCACTTCTGGTCAGAAAATCCAACGATGGTGGTTCATCAACTCAGACTAATGTTATCTAGGGTGGAGACTTATAAACCAAGTAAAATTAACACAGAATGGTTATATGTTTTGTCTGTATAAATCCATTATTGATACATATATTCATTCATACTAGAATTTAAAATTGTACTTATTCATGAAAAATTACATAGGGTTTCTACCAATGATTAGTAATGAAATGAATATGATTCCATGAAAGAAACAATTATCTTTTAGGCAAAGGGATCCATATATTCTCTAAACATTTTATAATAGTAAAATTTTTCTAGATATTCACCACAAGTAGGTTATGTGTCTGGAGTTTACATAATTCTTTACACGGTGCCAACTGGTATGGATATGATGAGAAAGGCCAATGATAATGAATCCCTAACCATGATGGAATTTCCCAGTTTGGGTTTTCAATCAGATAATTATTGTAAAAGAAACATAGTCATTGAATCTGAGAATGTTATGTGTCGGGTGGAGTTAGAGCTAAAGGTATATTGAAATATCACTTTTCCAATGGCATCTCATCAATGATTAGGCCACTCAGGTGAAGGAATTCATTTTCGACCGCAATTATATAGTTTATAGTGTAATGTATCAACTTCATTATTCATCCTAAGTGCATAAAATGGTGTATACATGCATGGTGGTGGTTGTAGTGGATAGGGGGAACAAGCACGACTCTACGGAATTGGTAGAACTAACATTATTATCATCCAATGATTCCTAAAATACCATAAAAACTACACTGGTATTATTTTCATAATATCCTACTGTATTAAAGGAATCTAAAGAGACATTGTTTCCCCTTGTGTCTCTGGTAGATTCCCCTGTCAGTACAGTGGATGATGTTGACTCATATGAGAACCAGGAGGCTAAGAACAAGGGCTACATAGTCAATAAAAAATGATGAAGATTTTCATTTCTATTCCAAAATCATAAACAACCAATCCTTTACTAGTTCGATCATTAGTTCCTTCTGTGGAACCCCTTCTATGAACCCTTCCTCATAAAAAGAACAGATGAGGAACTGGGTCATTGAAATTTTATCACTCGGAAAAAAAAATTTGGTTTTACTATTTGAGTATTCTTAACATTTTCTTTATGTATAGTCCATTTTAGTTACTTATATTTAATTTCTTTATTTTACATGACCTCATTACGTTTTTTATAAAAATGGTCACATATATATAAGGACAAGGTCTAAATCGTTATCCCTCTAGTGAAATCTTCAACATGAGATGAAATTTGTGGATATGTAGATACAGATCGAGTCTAAGAATGATTATACCTGATGTTCATGAGTGATAAATTATCACACATTCCCTTCAACATGTAGAACCATAGAACACCCTGAGAGGGGGTAGTGAATAAGACTCTTAACTTTTTCTTCTTAAGGGACAAATCTTGTTCCCATGTTGGATAGGTCTTGTTAAACCTATCTGATGGAATCATATTGTAATTAAAAATTTACATGAAAATCGAAAAAATATTAGTCTAGCTTGGATCACCATTAAGGTATCATCAAGGATCATATTCCATTAGTTTTTTGGTAAGACCTTAATCCACTATTCTTGAAAAATTATTTTGGAATTAAAAAGATTAGATAAATTATAAAAAAGTTAGTCTCACTACCCTACCAAATTTTTTTAGGGATTTCATTATTACTCCCCCAACACACTTCTATAGAATACCACAAATTAACTTACTTTATGAGGTGTTACTCAGTTTAACATAATTATGTCCACTCAGTAGATTTGTCATTTTAGTATTAGTCTCTAATTTTCAAAATATTCTAACTATAACATAGTCCTATGTTGATTCACTTGAAAACACTATTTATTTAAATAAGATTCTCAACACTAATGTGTACGAAGTACCTAGCCTTCGAGAAACCCCATTTTGTTTCAAATAAATATCAGCCTTCAAAAACCCACACACTTTTTTGAATATCATATGCTTCACAAACTACCAGCCTTTATGGAACTCACAATTCTAAAAAAAACTCCAAGCCTTCACGAAACATCCTTTTCAGATATTCCAGAGAATCAATCATTCCATATCCATTAATATGAAAATGTTTAATCTCTTAAATGATTCAATATTTGTTAATTTTTTTATTAGGTAGAACCTTTTGAATTTATAGTGATTCACCCATTTCACTAACTCTCTTCATTTAAAATAAAGGGGGTGTGGCCACCTATTTACATGCTCAGCCCCTCTTGATGATCCCACTCTCCGAGCGGCCTTTGCGGGAATGTATTAAATCATGCTCATGATGCTCCTATATACATGAATCTCCATTGAAATTTAATCCATTCATGAATCTTCTCGTAGTGGAAAATATTATCCTCCAACCCACTACACATTCATGAATAACACCAAAATGACATTAGGAATCCATGAAGCTCCATACCTTATAAATGATCAAAAATTAAATAATCCTAGTATTTATGAAGCCTAATATTCATTAAAGAGAAGCCTTTACTGTATTTATAAATGTTCAATCATATAAATACTCCTTTCATGAAGTTTTCTCTTTCATCGTGATTTTGAGGTCCAAAAATTTGGATATCACATTTAAATTATGACACCTTCACCATTTATGCCATATTCACTAAAAGATCTATTATCTTGAAAACTTCATAATCATCCCTACAAAACATTTTTAATAAACAAACTATAAAATAATCCATTTCCCCTGATGCAAATCCCTAGTCCAAAAAATCGTCTCCAATGGGTTTGTTAGAAATCTATTGATAAATTCAATAAAAAACAATACATGATTTAAAAACTAACATGCATTAAATAACTCACCAATGAATTTAAGTATTCCTGAGAAATAATCTATAAAAAATGAGAGTGGAAAAATAGATGTTTATGAAACAATATACCATGGACCATTCCAAGAACCAATAACATCAGACCAATCACTCATTGAATATCACTTATCTCTTCCATTGACAATAAACCCAATAAAACAATATTATTACATAGAGCTCAATATTAAAACCACTAGATCATATCTCCCCCATAAACCAATATCACATACATAGAAGGATTAAAATAATTAAAAAAAATGGGGGGAGGGAACCAACAATAACCTATTAATGCACTAGGATGTGAATAAAAAAGGATTTTCAATCGACGTTTCTCAAACAAATGTGTTTATAATGGATTAGTAAAAATGTTATCCACCTATAAATTCTTCGAAAATTATCCATTTTAATCACATATTGTTCAACTTTTTCTTTGATGATGTGATAATTGATCTCAATGAGTTTGGTATGAGGGTGATGAACCAGATTATTTCTAATATCAATTGTCCTCTTTTTGTCACAATGAATAACCATTAGCTATATCACCGCATCACTATATCAGTCAGTGATTTCATTATCAAAACAATCTTAGTGAAATCCGTAATAGCTAAGATATACACTAATTCATCAATAATATATAGAGTTATATATTTTTTATTTCTCAAAAATCCCACACAATAGTAACCCATGAATAAATAACAACCAATTATGAACTTTTTATCCATCACATATCTATCCTAATTATCATTAATTTTTTTAAATAATTCTTTTTCTCTTCTAACATCAATTCATAACAAAAAATTGAGGTACCATGAATATACCTCATGATTTATTAAGAACTACCATGTGCACCTCCATCGAATTTATTTGAATTTGGGTTTATAAGCATGTTGAAAAGATGATATATGGTGATGTTATAGTCATGAATCATAATATAAAAATTATTCTTCTCTACATGGCGGGATCTAAAATGTCTAATATTCATTATTTTCATGTTTTTTCCTTATTGAAACTGGATTTGACTTTGGATTGAGTCATGTATGTTAAATTTGTTCGTCATCTACCTTGTCTAATTTTTTGATGAAATAAAACTATCTACTTTATTTTGAAGAATCTTCACTCCCATGAAGTATATGAGTTCACCATTCGGAGACATTTCAAATTCTTATTTAATGTTATTATCAAAATATTCTACTAATTATTTCCTTTTATGAAAAAAATACTCTCATCCACATACAAAAGAACCATAAATTGATCTATTTTATAATTCTACACCTATAGGTTATGATCGACACTGCCACTTTTAAATATTAACATCCTTAGATAAGTATAATGATCGTAATATCATTCCAATTGATACTAATTAATGCCATAAATATCCTGATTTAATTTACCAACCTTCATCTCTTTATCTCCAATCGGAAATCCTACTTTTCCTTCAATGAAGAATTATTATTCATGAAGATCATTTATTAATTGCAATTTTGCATCCATCTAATAAAATATGCACCGTATTTCAATTTATATTTTATGAAAGATATTGATCTACTCCAATCAAGCCATTGGAGAAAATTTTCTTTAATTTAAAAACATTTAGTTTATGAATAGACTTTACACACAAAGAATTTGTTATTATAGATTACATTTTCATGATCATCAAATTTGATTTTAAAGATCCACACTTTTCCAAACATGTTATAAATATTTTGTATCTTAATAAAATTACAAGAATAGTTTTTGTCAATATGATCTATTTATTCATTCAATGCCTTAACCCATATTTCATATTTTACTACTTCATCAAATGATGTTGGTTCCAAAATTGATAAGAACGTAGAAGTTTCATCATTATCCATTCATCTTGTATCAGTAGGTACAGAACAATCCCTAATGATGTTGGAATGATCAATTTATACTATTTTATTTCCCCAATGATGGTATGAGGATGTTTCCTAAAAAATTGTTTCCACATCTTATTCTCCTCAGAAATCATCATCATTTTGTGAGATCTAATTTTTTTGAAAGCCTTAAACTATTGATTTATTTTGATGCCATCCCTTTTAAACTTTCATATTCATCTTTAATAATATCAAAATATGTACTCCTGATGTTATTTATTGTTTTACCCTCAGTGATCATGACAACATTGGTTTCCATAATTTTTCTAAAATGATTATTATAGAATTTATAGGCATTAATTATCATTGAATATCCAAGGTATATTCCTTCATCTATAGTATCACCATACATTCCATGATTTCATTCTTTGTTTTAGATGAAATATTTACTTCCAAATAAAAAAATAATAATTTATAAATGGATTACTTATATACCATATCTTTTATGGGGTCTTGGTTACTCCTGTAAAAAACATTTTTTGATTTTGAGAGTACACCACTACTTGAAAAACCATTTTCTAATAATTATAAGAAACAAATATCTCAACAATAATAGTTCTAACCATATAGTTCCCCTACCAATTCCTCTGTTCAATGACCCAATTTTGTTGATGGGTTCTCACTGCAGACACCATATTCTTTATCCTAGGTTTTTAGGTAATTTTAAATTCAATGTATTTTTATTCTCAGCCATTGTTAGATTCTTGAATCGTTATGGTATGTCCATATTCATTCTCATCACTTTAACGACAAATGTTTATTAAAAAAATAACATGTCATTTCTACTTTATAGACATCACAAAAGAAATTATAATATAATAATAAATAACAAGTGTAAAGTACCACTCACCACATGTTCCAAGCACATTCATTGGACCATAAACGTCAGTGTGGGTGAGATAAATAGGATTCCACACTGTTTTTTTCTTTCATCAACATGAACAACCATCCATATTTCATTGCATGAATGTGTCACATGGGTTTCATCAATTACACTTCAGATTTTTAATGTCCAAAAAAATATTCATGTTAGATATATGGGTTATGATTTATTGGTTCGTGTGAATCAATATCCAGTGCGACAAGTTATTCTCTTCATCAAATGTTATGTAACAAGTGATCTATTTAATATCTACCTGGTATAAATATTCATCTAGTATGCATCCTTTCTTGATATAAATACATGTATTTCATTTGATAGTAAATCCCTTATAATAAAATTTCACTTTCAGTTCTGATTCCTATAGTTGACTCACACTATTGAGATTTTGATGCAAACCATCAATGTAGGGAAGTTTAGTTTTTCACATCTCTTTTTTTCCAGTTCCATATTTCCACTACCTTTGATAATTAATGAACCTCCATTTATGAATATCAATATTCCATAAAGCCTTTTTGACATTATTCAACCAATTTGTATATCATATCATGTGGGAATATTATCAACATTCAATAATCTAGGTTTTACAATTCTCTATAGCTTTGAGATCTATTTAAAAAATATCTACACTCTTTATTTTCATATTTTTCATCCATGTGATACTTGATTGGATGGAGGATAATTATTTCCTTACCAATTTCTTTTCAATATACAAGGTTTCATCAATCTCATTTTCATCCTCTAGAAGGTAATTTCTATTTTTATGATATTGTTTGTTGGTAGGCGGGTATTGATTTAACTGTGAGTTTTGTAGGTATTGTTTCTGGATTGCCTCCACCTAAAATAAATATCTGTATGGCCATAGTTCTAATAGTTAAAAAATATTCATAGATATTATTTATTTGACATGATTAATGATATTATCTTATTCTTTTTACTAACTTTATATGATTCCCCATTCAGATATCTACTTGCATTTTCACATTACGACATGGTATGGTTATGAAATCAAATAAATTTACAAATTATAAGGGGAAAAATCTTATCACTTTTGTTCCTCCACATGTCCACTTATTTTGTAATGTAACATTTCAACCGATCCTCCTGGGATAATTGTTTATTATTTTCATCTTTCTTTTCTATTTTTCAAAGATTACATTTTTGGTACAACATGTGTATTTTTAAGATGTTAATATTTTAATATTCCATTATTTTGGCTCATCTCATTTTCATCCATTGATGTTTTTTCATTATAAAAAATTCCACATTTTCCAATAAATTTTAATCCTTAATAATGAAAGGAATTACCTACTTCATTAGAGCCACAATTATCTCTTTCTAATAGATTTTCATTAGAAAATATTCTAAATTTTAATTTCTTCTATTTTTCCATTGTGATTGATTGCTTTTATCGATTATTAAATAATATAACAACATCTTCATTATGTCTTTCGACAATCTTTTTTCCCCTCCCAGATCAATGTAATTTCATTATTAAAGTTTTCTTATTCTTCAATCCTGATTTTATGTTAAATTGACTCTTCTAATATTTCACGTGTTATTAAATTTTTTTATGCCTCTCCATCGAGTCAAACAATTTCTTCTTCAAGGAAATTATCATACCTCGATGACACATTCATCATAGATATCCATTTTATTTTTCTCATTCTTTAATTATCATTCTCATCAAGAGAAACATCATGTTAGATTTTTGTATAAAAAAACTCCAAGAAACATAGTATCTTCATCTTTTGTAGGATTTAACTTTTCAACTATATCCATTATTTATGGTTTGTGATTGGATTTAATCTTTTGTTCAACATCATCCAAAAAATATCATCATCATCTTCTTATTACAAAAAAAACTTTCTCAAAAAATTCATTCTTGATTCAAAGTCTTGTCTATAATAGAACCTCTTATGTGGCCTCTTCAAAACTTTTGTTTCACTTTCAACTAAATAAAATTTCTTTTTTAATTTAGATTAAATGTGAACTAAATTACCACATTGAAAACAAGACAACATAAGCTATCCTTTAAATCCATATTTTCCTCTAATGATTTATTCATAAAATAAAGAAATAATTTATTCATTATCATCATCACATATTCTAGTAGTCCAATGTTTTCCAATGGATTGTAATTTGATTTAATTTCTTACTCATATGGAAACATCTTCTAGTTTGACTTTTATTTCATAAGCCACCATAATTCTTAGTTTACCATCAAGAGAGATCTTAAATAAATATCATTCCTCAAGATCTGAATCTTTTAGATTTTATAGAGATGATATCCATCTTAGTATTTTCTTTACAATGTCTATATCCTTAATTTCTTCCTCATGTTCTCAAATATATCCAACAACTTCAGTTATGTAATTAAAAATCAGTCTATTTTTTTAACTAGATGTATTTTTATATCTTCAAATTTATTCTCTAAGACATGAATTTTGACCTTCATTAAATTATTATAACCATAGTATATATATTCTAGTTTCCCCAACATGGACATCACTATAGAAAAACTCATTACATTAAAACATATTTTACAACAAAGTGATTTTGAAAGTGATTTTTTTTCTTTTTCATCTACATAATTCATTTTCTAGTTAGTCTTAGATATAGAAATATCTCTCACATGTGTTGAATGAAACCCATGAACAGTGGAAAAAATAACTTTCATCCCAAGGGATATTAGATGAGATCTCATCCTATTTTTTCAAATCTTGAAGTTTCTTCTATCAATGAGGGGGAATCCAATATAATGAATTATATTATCAATGAAAAAACAAATAATAGATTTAATGAAAACAATCTATAACCTCAGATACAACAT
This sequence comes from Viscum album, assembly GCA_963277665.1. Classification (NCBI taxonomy): domain Eukaryota; kingdom Viridiplantae; phylum Streptophyta; class Magnoliopsida; order Santalales; family Viscaceae; genus Viscum; species Viscum album. The sequence goes on from OY728145.1 coordinate 2,001,620,488, forward strand.
GTATAGCCCCAAATTACCCTAAGATTAGTGGGGTTAATTAGGTTGTCTAATTTTTCTTTTAAAGTGACAGATATTTTCCCCTCATTTGTAGGAACAATGTAAACATAACTAGAGGAATTGTGGTGTAATTAAACATTTATATAAAACAAGACAACCCAGTAGTTTTACTAGGTTCACCACTATGTTATAGTCCTAGGATAATATTATATAATGTGTGTTTTTTATACCTAAATACAATAATATGTATTATTTACTGTGGAATAATGAATTTTATTACACGGTCACCCTATTCGAGGAACACAACATTTATAAATTTTTTTATGATATCATAGAACCTCCATCAGAAAACGTTCGTCGACTCCCCCAACTTCACTTCCATGGCTTACTCAGTTTAATGACAATATGGTCACATAGAATATGAGGTATTTATTTATTTTTCAATATTTATCATGATACTATGCATTCATATTATTCATTAGATGATGCACATGAAAGAACTATTTATGTAAACCATATATTCAAAAGTAATGTTTTTGAAGCTCCCAAACATTGATAAGCCCCCTTTTTATTTCAATGAAATATGACCCTTGATGAACACACTCACATTCTAGATGTTCCTAACCCTCACAAACCACCCAACCTTCACGTAACATAGAGTCTTTTCAAAACACCAAGTCTTCCTAAAACATCATTTTTTTATAACCCTTAATATTAATAAATTCATATAAATTTATTTAACAATTCTTAATCTCATGAAGTATTCATAATTTATAATTTTTTCCTTAATGTTTAAACCTTTCTGAAATCATAACAATTCAACCTTTTCTCCAATTATCATTATTCCAAATTTAGTGGGTGTGACCCCCTATTAATAGGTTTATCCATTCATGAATATACAACTATCCCAGTGACCTTTTCACAACCCTCCTCATTAATTCTATACAAGATCCTCTTGTCGAAAATTTATGATGAAATTAACCTATTCATTAATTTCTCAAAGTAATAAATAATTTCTGTCATCCCATCAAACATTCATGAAAAACATTATCTTTCCATCATGCGTGGGTATAGCTCCATACTTCTGCAAAGCTTAAACTTTTAATTAACCTATATGTCATTAAACATAGTCTACATAAAACACATTCCTTTACTATATTTATAAATATTAAATATTTTAATTACTCCTTTCTGAAATATTTCCTAATCCTGTTGATTTTGAGCTCTAAATATTTTGAAAACCTGGGGAAATGACACCACCTTCATCACTGAAGACATATACACTATAAAATTTCTTATCCTGAAAAATCATAGATCAAACCATGTGAGTTTTGAAAAAAACATAAAAACAAATAATTTATTGAAATGAAAAACCTTGATTCCAATAATTAAAATTGATATGGGAAACTACACTCACAGAAGAGGCTGAACCCAGTAACCACTCTTTTACTGACTAAACCTCTATGAAGGATTCATTGGGTAAGTGTAAGTACTTACTTAGAGACTAACCAGATCATCCAATTAGAATCACATTATTTAACATTTAATTTCCCCTATATCTCTTCATGTTGGTGTGAAAGTTACTCTGATTGAAAAAAAGTCATTGGTACCTAAAGGTCACCAAACATAAGAGCGTGTCACTACATCCTCAAAAGGTAGAACTGGGAGGAAAACTGTTTCTAGTGACACAATTGAAAATGTATTATTTCAGATATTATCACAATCATTTATTTCTATCATCATTGTATTTATTATCTATTAATTAATAGAATTGTGTACCCTTCATTACAATATCCTCACCATAGAGCTCAAAGGCGCTGACTCATTCAACATTGGGATTCCCCCAACTGGGTCGATGAGCATTGAATTTGTCTCTACACCATTCATTTCATGGGATGTGAGTATGAGATCTTAAATTAAGGAATTATTGAGTTAATATAACATCATTCCTAGAATAATTTTGACTCGATTCTCAGAGCACAAAGCATTTATTTAGCATTCATGGAAAAAAGATTTGGGGTATATCTGGAGTTTAATCAATGAGTCCCCATTAAAAGGGGTGAATCCCCATTATGTATACCTCAAATATATATTCACAACCCTCACCATTGGTTTTTTGACACTGAAGATTTTATTTTTTGGTAAAAGACACGGTTTCTTTAAGGTAATGGATGAGGTCCCTTGAGAGAAGGGTGACAGAAGTGGAGGTGTTGACTTTAGAAAAATAACCTCAAGACAAGGATATAAATTAGGCTTTAAAAAATAAAATAATGGAAACATTTCATCATAATTTGTTCAATTTTGGGAAGGAATAGATTGATAGGCTCGATAATGGGTTGTCCCATCTAGAATATGTGTTGAAATCCATGGAAAATATGATGGTCGAGCAACAAGGTATTAGTAACATAGTGGAGAATGAAAACCTAATATTGTTCCCATGAATGATGTATTGTGAATGTTTATAGAGGTGGATACAGAGTTAGTCAATCAATTTCACCAATAAAATGTTTCCCAAGAATATTAAATTGTAGCGTTATGGGATCCCTCTAAATAAATGTATTAATAGTCTCATAATTTCAAGAGGGTTTATGGTAGAGTCCTTGTGTTTTTTAGATACATCCCTCACATTGTATTTTATCAATTAAAGTAATTTATTAACCTCAATCTATTTTTTTCAATCATATTATTCTATCACTATGTGAAAGAAATCATGATAACTTTATATCATTAATATCACTAGACACATCAAGAAATCCCTAATCTGAATTTAAATGATAAAATAGTAATAATAATTTCCCAAGAATGGTTATCAAATGAATATTAGCATATATATCATAATGTATACATTAATGTGTGTTTTTTTGTTATGACCTATCTCAAAGGGACTTCATGTGGTTGATGTTTCTATGAGAGAGTGTCTAATATATTTTTTCCCTAGTTCATTATACCTAGTGATCAGTTATTTAATTTTTGTGAATGGACCTATAATATTCACTATAATATTTTTATATCATTTAATTTAGCCCTCAATTATTCCTAACTTGTAGAGGGAGATTCTTAGTTGTTATGGACTAAATTGTTTCTCATTATTCCTTTATGGTTTTCTAACAAGAAAATTTTTATGCCTTTCCTATTTCTAAGTGCTCAATTTTTCCTAGTGAGCATTGTGTCTCTTTAAATTGGAATATTAAGGTCTTTTATTATATTCTAAGGTGGTTCAATTTTTTTAGTTTGAACATATTTTACCAATTTGAGAATTTAGTTTATGTTCATTTATCATGGACCATATTTTACTAATGTTTTCAGTCATATAGCCAAATCATTATTTAGATATTTCCTAGGTTCATTTATATTTGATCTTGTTATTCTATTTTAGAGGTTTATATAGCTCAGAACTTATTTTCCTGTAATTTAGGGAAATATATTCCATATATTACTTTGATTGAATTTAGTTATTTATGTATCATTACTTACTTTAATGTTGTTTAATGTCATAATATTTGGAAATGGTTATTTTTATTTTTGGGTAATTTAGCTCAATCCATATATTTTCCGAAGTTTAGGGTCATATACCTCAAACTTTATATAAATTAAAATACATAAGATAGGGCTTTTGAATATCTAGGAAGGGTTTGACAATCTGTATCCTTACCAAATTTTTCGAAAGATGAATATTTATAATGGGATCAGACACCCTACATTCTTCATAGGATTATTAATAATGAATATTCATAAAGGGTTCTAACACCCTCCATCATTGAATATGTTTTGAATGAAATGTATTAATTAAGGGTTTTTTCATCCGGTATCATTTCTTCTATGGTCTTAAATAGATAGATAAATAATGTTATGGATGTAAAATCCACATGGATATCTAGAATATGGGATTTTAATTCATGTCCCAATGATATTTATCTATAGATTATGAGATGGGAACACACACTGTGAATTATTGGAATAAAAACAATGGTTTCCAATTCCACTACAATGTTATTGGGCCTCATGGGGATTAGAGGTACATTATTAGAGTGTGGAAACAACTCTTGTTGTTGGGTCAAGGTCATTATTATAGATTAAACACAGACATGGTCAATAAGAGAAGTCCCCAATACTTTCAAAGGGATATGTAAGGTTTATGGAGATTGAAACACTTAATAATTGAATTATGGTATGAATAAAAAAGAATTCCAATTATGGTCACATGATGAGGACCACCAAAGGGATTAATAATGAATTATCACATTCGTGATTCGTTAATGGGAACAATTAAGGTAAAATAACATTAATATTGTTAAATTCACATTAATTTTTTGTCTATGAGATTTTAAAATACTAATGAGGGAATATATGAGTCAAAAAAGAGCAGGAAAGATTGTATATATGTCATCCATTAGTAATAGTGTAAAATAGTATCACACACAATCATGGTAATAGCTCATGGGATTAAGGGGGCCACTCTTCCATGACCAAGACATCCCCTAGGAAAATATACTAAGTTATTGTGTTATTCACTAGAGAATACTAGAGGGGCCCAATTATATTAGTTAATCCTTATCACCACTACATTCTACGGAAGAACCATGAGAGATGACACAATGTTATGGGATTCAAGGAGATGTATAACATCTCATAGAACTAAAGACTATTAATTAATAATTCCAAGACATGAAGTTGAATTATGATACATTAATATTCTAGGAGGGTTCTATCACCCTAAAAGATATATAATTACACACTCAACATGTTTCATGATGATGGGATGTGATAAATAATTTCTATCTCTTTTTCTTGGACCCAAAGTTTCTAATGAAAATGAGTATAATTTTACTTGGGTAGTAAGGATATTCACCACAGACCATATGACTAATTTATCTTCACTTTTACTTTTTCCAAACCATTGGTGATGAATATATTAATTATAAGAGACTTTAATTTTTCCTAGATATTCATTCATTTTCATCCTGACTAGTTTCATATTTAAATCACTAGTAGTTTCAGGTCTTCTGATTTGGACCATCCGAGGGTATTTCAGAGGTTTATAAATATTTGATCAATTTCAACATAGTTTATGGTCATGGTACATGGACCTGATGCTACATATTTTTACATCAAAGATTTATGATTAGGGTCAAATAGTTTAAAATAATTTGACTAGGTTGTTAATAACTGAATTAAAAATAATTTATGGTATCATAGAGAAACCCTACATTGGACAAGAGTGTTCAAATATAGGAGCCATTTTTTAGTTCCATATGTTTGTCATTGGAAAAACATATGTCATTGTACATTTTTCATTTATATAACTCATGTGAAAAAATCTATATACTAGTTTGAAACTTGTTTGGGCACATTCAAATTTTGGTGGAATTTTTTTCTTATAATGAATTAGCAGTGGTGGGAAATACATCAGGGTCCCTTTTGATAAGGTTTCACTCATGCAAATGTAATATGGATATAGATCTAACACATACATGAGTGAAACACAATTTTATATATTTCCAATTCATAAATGGGTTATATTTTCTTATGTTGGACCCATGATTATAGAATAAGAAATTTTTTTAGGTGTTCATCCACTAGTTTTCCTTATGAATCTCTTACGGGATGAAATAATTCCACATATATTTCTTCTAGAGAAATCCCACTTCATAAATCTTGTTTAAACATAGAAGTGTGGTTGATATATAATTTTTATTTAAGGAATGGGTCCATAATTGTTGTTTTCCAGCATAACTATGTATCCAATGATACTATGTATCAAGCTGCATGTACTTCTCATAGGGCCCCCAACATGGATTGTACACATATGTGGGGAGGGGAATATTGTTCCGTACTCACATAATATTTTTATGTATTTATTCTAATTGATCAATATCATGTGTAGGAAGGTATAATTAGTCCTTACCCTATTATAGACCCATTAGCATAGAAACTTTTCAATTAAAAGTTCATACACAAAAGTGTAAGGGGAAAATTTTTAAAAACAGTTATGGTCGCGATATGTGATGGGTGATTTTAGCATAATTGTCTATCTGGTTCAAAAAAAAATTAGTTGTACACATTTCTACCAAACCTAGTGGTCCCCTACTTAGATCAAACTCATATAGTAGAGAGGGGGGATTTGATTTTATCTCGTAGATATTTTGGATTAGGATAGGGTTATGGTATATAGAGATCACTGTGTATTCAACAATAATAAAAGTAATCCACACATAGTTCTTGTAGAGTGAAATCCCTTCACAACTCTGACTGATACACATGGTCAGTTAATTTTTTTACATTGTACATGGTCCCACGAATATAAAATCATGGTTTCACTATGTATCATGCGATATCAAGAATCAATCCACACATAGATAATGAGATTTCATGGGTCCGCTACATGGATCGGACTCATATGTAGGTAATACGGGCATGTTATTTTGAATATCATGAATGTGCCTGAGTTTTTTCTACCCATTAATCACTATATATCCTGAAGTATTAGAAATCAAGACATACAATATTATTTGGGAAGAAGATTCCTCATACTGATAGCTTTCATATACATAGTGAGGTAATATATTTTTCATCCATATATCTCTCATGTGAGTTATTTGTCCCATATGGAAGTTCACTCTATGTAGTTACATGTCTTACGAGATGGACCACAAGTTGTTTCGTTTATCTTTAGGAAACAGAGATGTGTATGGAATGTAGCTTTATAGAGATGAGACATTGAAGTAATTATATTATCATGTTGAAAAACTATCTCAGGTAATTTCGGACATTATAGGATATAAATAACATGCAATGAAAGTGTATAATAATATGATGATATAATAATACCTTGACATTGAGCACAATGCACATATGTGTAACATTTATGATATCGAAACATAGTTGATCATTTTGGTTATGGGATGTTTAAATCATAAAATAAAAATATTCGAGTCAATGGTATGTGGATAACGGTGGTTTCTAGTTGGCCATTTTTAATGGAGGAAGACCATTTCACATATTGTCAGAATAATACCTACCGGGTTTAACGGAGGCCTCCCTTTCAATACCAAATCATCCCAAATTCATAATCTCTTAAGTGTTGTGTTATTCAGTAGTTTTTTACTGGTTACCATTAAATTTGTAAGCCCCTATTACCTATTTTTTTATAGGGTAGAACCAATACTACATGGATTTATGTTCCATTGAATTCCAAGAGAATATGCTCTCAAGGAATAATTAAGTAACAACTCTGATATCGAATGCAAGATATTTTTTTATGGAGAACACAATATTAAAAATTGGTTTGATCTCCCTAAAATTTACCCTAATGTGTATTGAATACATTCTTATTGTTAATGGTGAAAATATGTAAATATTTAATATACAATATTTAAGTGGTAATATCATACCAACATGAATACCAAATTTCATGTAGTTTAACATCATTCAAATAGGATGTTGTTCCCTTTCTTTGAATAATATTCACCTCAATAATGGTATTCAAAGTGACTTTCTAGGCCATCAAATCTCACATGATTCCTGATTTCTATGGGAAACAGGACACAAATTGGATGTTTATTACTCCTCATGACAGTTCATGGCATGCTATGATCTGGGGTAATTCACTTTTTGATATGAGCAGGAATCCACATGAAAATTTTGTTCTCATTGATGATCATAGTTATAAGTAATAATGGTTAGTGGATGGGGGAAAAATAGATAATAATTGTGTCACTATATATACCCTAAAAATGGGAATAAAGAAACACATAGTTCATATAGTGAAAATTTCCTATATAGGTTTGATCCATACCCATGTAGATTGCTTTATTATATGTATATTATAGTTGGGCCTAGGATTTGGGATCCCAACATCACTATATATCATGTGCCAGTAAGAATCAAGCCACACATACCTTCTATATATGGTCCCTTATGTAGATACAACACTCATATAGGGATGGGGGAATTTGTTTTTGTCCCAGATCTAGATTATGAATAGTAAACTTCCCTTTATTAGGTATCTGGGACTAAGAAAGAAGGATATATAATGTGGGTATGGTTTTGATGCATGGATGATGGTGAGAATACATTTTCCTCATGATTGGTTATCAGTGATAACTCCGAAAAAGCTGGTAAACCTATCTAGAAGAAAATATTTTCATTGATAGGGATTGAATGTAAAATGGAAGGTAGCTACCATAAGTAAAATACATGTTGTACACCAAAAGGTTTAATGGAAAAAAAATATAGTTTAAATTCAATAAATAAGAACCTAATGTGTTTTAATTTATTTCATCACCTATATAGGATGTATACAGTGTAGTTCAACATCAAATGGTAAGAAAATATTTCATGTAGTTTAACATTCAGATGAAATGACGTCTAATGTGCAGTTTGACATCATGAGGCATGGACAAGGAAGTTCTATTCCATTTAAATTCATACCACCATGACCTTTTTATGGTGGAAATCATTAAAATTAATTTTTTTTGAACATTAAATTAGTTTGGTTTTGATGCATTCCTCATTCATTTTGGACAATTAGTAGGATCCATTGAAATAGACGTTATATACTATTTCAATAACTTCCCACATGGGTAAAACATTGGGGAGTTTTCCCATGTTTCATTGTGGTTCAAAAAACTAATACCAACTCTCCTTTGAGGAATGAGAAGAGGTGAATATTTTTTTTAAACATGCATGATGTAGTTCAAATACATATAGATGTTTTCTACAGTACATATCCTTTTCTCATTATGTCATTCTAACACATCAAGTCACTTCTATAATTGAAAATATTTTGAATTTTTTACACAGATAACAAATGAGATTGTGGGAAAATAGATTTTTATGGGTACTAAAACATATGTTCCACAATGATGGTAGTATGCATTCAATTTCATAGACGTGTAGGTTATAGTATGGTAGGCCCATAAAGTCTGTATGAAATAATCTAGCAAAAAATATTGTTTTTATCCACCATTTTTGTGAGTATATTTTATGGAGACTTATCTAAGGACTTTATCAATATATTTTATACTACATGATAGTGATAGGAATGGTTGGAAAAGATTTTATTGTATTAATATAGTGAATTTAAATCATAAGAACATAATTTTCTATCATTTTTCATTAGTATCACATGTGGGAAACTGAATCTGGTGATGATATTTGGCTTCACAGAGTTGATGATAATTATTTTCGAAAATTACATTAAAGTATTTCCTCAATCCATTTAGAAATGAAATTAGTTTCATTGATGATATACTTGCACTATTTAACTATAGTTGGGATATTTGGCCCCATGTAATCTATTCCCCATATAGAAAATGGATTTAAATATTTGGATTCATATAGAAACCATGGGGTTTTATGGAGGGATTTTTCATATATCTATATTTTGTGACATTTTTTTGATGTCTATAGAATACTGTATCATCACATTTTATACGTAACCATGACACAAACTTTAGTCATCGAAACTAGTTTCGAACTATTTGGATCTACATGAGACTACATGGACTCCCTTCATGATGGCAGGGTTATCTCCTTCTAAAAAGAATGTAAGGAGGCCCCTATCAAAACCTCATTTATAGAGGGATTATATTTATTTGGTCTCTCTTGAACGGTGAAGGTTGTTATCCAGTTCACAATTTGATCCCTTTTGATTGATTCGTTTGGAGGATCTGATTAAATAGGTAGTCTATTATCGGACTTATCCACCATGAAATGGATATAGTCCCATCATTCCCCAAGTCAATGATGACCAGACTGATTTCCTCAATTCCAAATATGATTATTTATTTTACATCTCCTTGGTGTGTGATGTGGATGACTACCTCGTACTTGTTTTAATTTCTATGATTGTTTTCTCATTAGATATTTCATTAGAATGATCATTATGTGATCAATAAACGTGATGTACAATTAGATAAAAGTAAAATCCAACATAATTCCTTGAACATTACTGATGAGGGAAGGAAATCATTTTTTATGGAATATTCACCATTCAACAATTAGATCACTAGTGCTTGATTCACCTATAAAATTCATATAAGAAATATATTACTATAGGTTTATATTTATTCCTTTAATAAGTCTTTGGTATTCCACTTCATTTTTAGGGTATCATTCGATTAGTGATAAGGAGTGGGGAAAATTTTCCTTGCTCACGGAAAAAAATGAAAGCTCTAGACCAACTCGATCGATCCTTGTGATTTCAATTTAATTTATAGTAATACTTTGGGAGGCCCTATAAAACTGCATCTCAAATATTCATGGGGTTTAATGGGAATAGAAAACCTCTCAGTCTAGATATTCGGTGACCACCAGCATGCTTTCTCGTGTAGGATATACCATAACAAAATCATCCATCACCAACACATTGATTTCATTCTGTGACATGACTTGAATGTCATACTATTCCATAGAAACCATCCATTATGAATAAATTATAAGTAGTATATAGTGTCTAAGAATATACCTGAGTGATTCAACATGAGATACCAAGTGTACTTCATGATGCGGCAAGTAATGCCTCATCTTTTGAACTATGAAGATTAGTGTGAGGAAGGTCTTATTGATATCTGAATATTGAAACATGATATATAGCACCATTAAACTGAGATTTTATATATAATGTTATTTTTCACATCAATTTTCGATTCTTGGAGTTCACCAAGAGATTGCTCTATTGTGTCCACATATAGTACGACTGGTTGTCCTTCTATCTAGTGCATTATTCTAGGTTAATGGAGAATGCAATTTTTATTGTTATAAAACTTTTTTTCCTTGTCCATTTTCCATTGGTAGGAAACTCTCCTATTCATATACTAATTGGAGAAGATACATCTGGCATGTAGTATCCCTATCCTAATTCACCACCCAAATCGTACTATCGGACCTAGTTCCACTTGCCTTAGGTGCCCCTCCCCAAATTCCAATGCCTTCCAAATAACAATAAGGGTGTAAATGACAATATTGGTGAGACTATACCTTGATGGGATGATAAAATACTAGTATGATTACTATGATATTGTAGGAAGTAGAATTATATGAATCATCACAGTCGAATCAGACCCGCCATGGGCTGAAGCACATATGATATCCTATAAATAGCGGATTTCAAGGATGAATAGAAGATGTAGTGGAATGTAAATAGACCTGTATTCAAGACACCACATCTAGCCACTAATAAAAAAACCATATCAAGAATGAATTTATAAAACAGGTCATACCAGTCAATATACACTTGGTATTTCCCATGGAAGAGCATATTTGATACATATAAAATAAACACATTGGTACTAGAAGGAAAGATAAATAGAAACTCTAGATAATAAATACCTTGAATTCCATTCCAACTCCATGGATGTAGAATCTATGATGCAGATCCTGAGGCTTATCCATTACATGTACATAAATTCATAGAGTCAACAAAGGTCCCAAAGGACCCGTGTATAGTGTGAGAAAAATATTAGAATGATACCACCCAATGGTTCATACCAAGAATATGTTTTTATAATGGTATGAAATAAAATTAAATAAGAAATATACAATGTGAAAAATAAACAATATAGCCCCTATGGGGCTCAAAATCCACCAAGAAGTGTCTCCTACTTTGGCCAACACAGGAATATCACAATTTCGCCGAGTCCTTAACATATAGCCTAAGGTACCCCTGAGGTAGCACAATCTAGCCATCCATTAGTTTCCAAATCAAATCATTTAACCTTGCATCACGTTCCTCCTAACACCTCATGTATCATATAGTCCCTACATCCCAAAGGCACACCCATCCGATCAGTAACCGGGCCCACAAACCCCTATTCAAAATCTCATTTCAATCGTACAACTGTAAATCAGAGGTACAAGGGTAACTATCCTCAATTAATATCCATGATCCTAACCTCAATCATAATAAGTCATATCCCCCGACCCTATAGCCTCATCGCAAAAAACCAATGTATCCTCACCATCCACATGGATTTTTACTACAAGAACCCCAAACCATGAATACCCAAGCTACAAATATCAGGGGAATATAACCACATGAGTTGTCAAAACCACCTCATCATTGAGTCAACCTATTTGAACATGACTCAATTACTGATTGGGCCATCACGGGCCAGTAGCAATCACCAAATAAAAAACCAAATCCAAACTATTTGACACCTTCTGCCCCTATGACCATGTCACTCAAACTTGATGGCCATGCCATCCACATATCATGGTCCATTCCCAATCGTACACCTCATAAACCCAATCTGATGTGAAAATTCCTAGTATTGATGGAAATTCCATACCAATGTGATCTTGGGCGATTCCTATCATGACCTAATGTGTAGAATCCCATGAAATTCAATAAATAACATTTATATATACAATTAAACAGTACAAATTAAAATCAGAATTCAATTTAGTTGATTGAATTGAAAAACATAAAATTAATCACAATTTAAAAATAGAGGTATTTAATGACTAAAATTCATTTAACCAAGAAACATTAAATTAAAAATATAAATTTACTAAATTTTGGGTCCTTGAAAAAAGCCCCAATGATAAATGGATGCTAACACAGCCTTTCTAAATAGAAATAGGCAGTGGGAATGCCTAATGGCATGACCTGGGTTACAAAGTTGTTTTTATATGAATAAAATTATATAAAATGGCCCCATTCAAAATTCCTAATAGAAAAAAAAGACCACACCCGAGAAATGTATATGAAATCACAAAACTGGATATGAATCACCTACATTAGATGTGTAGATGTAGTAATGTATGATATCAAGATCCATTATGAAGATGATCGACATAGTTATGTGTTTTCATCAAAATACATGATATTAGAAATAATTGATACAATGGTCTATAAGGTGAATGCTATGATTACGAGAAAGGTCTGTGGGGTTATCCTAACAAAGGAGGATCTATAGTATCTAATGGATCAAATAACAGATCACCGATTGAGGAGAGGGATCAAAGTCAACTGGATGAGAAAAGTGGGAGAGCCCACTACTGTGAATTCATGAAAAGGGAGAAGAATATAAAGTAATGAGAATGAAAAATAAGAGAAGAAAAAAAATAACAAAACACCTTGTATATGACACACGGTTTACCAACCCATGTAGAAACCGTGCATGATATAGTACAAAGATACTACCCAAAAGAGAAAATTTTCACAATATTCATATAGTTTGACCGAACCATGCTCAAACCATGATTATTACATCTTAAATAATTACGGATCACCTCGCATAGCCATGAGCCTCACTCATATGGTTCACACAAACCATGCTCTTGTTAAAAAAGAGGTTTCACAGTTTCCTGAAAAGGGCCACATGGTTTCCCATAAATCATGTTTCTGACCTAAAATTTCATAGCAATCCATTTGGCCTATGATGATCACAAAGAAAAACCAAAACAATTTCACACTCTCCAAACCCCTAAACTATCCCAAAATAATTTTTTATATCCAATGGAACTCTCGGAATTGATATATGATCAACAAAACATAGAATAATATATCCAGTAATTGAAAATATCAAAATGGGAGCAGTTTCAACCCGACTCATTAACCCAGGTTGTTACAATCTCCCTACATTAGCATAGATCACCCCTGATCTATCAAATGAAACCCATATATGGTACTGATCATACCCATCATAGTAAAAAGAACCTGGTCTACCATGGTTTCTAGAGTATAATCCATTTTCTTCCACGGGGGCTCCCCACCATATTAATTTCCTAACTCTGTCTCATTAGTCAAAAAAACAAATAAAAAATTGAGGTCCATTGACCAATTTTTAGCCCCTTGGCCCTCACGTGGAAATTATTTACTCCCACACCTTATTAGGTGCTCCTATGTCACACTCAACAACAAATAACTTCATGCACTGCATCAGTTCCTGCCAAGAGCCCATGGAACCCATGGAAAAATGAGGTCCCACATCATGTGGATGGTGAAAACAAACTCAGTTCCTCGCACCTCAATCAGCCATGCATCCTTGATGCCCTGATTCCAATGGAACCTTATGTAACCCACATCTCATGGTTGCCCTGATGCCTAAGAAACTCATTACTCACATACAATTATTCTTATAATTCCAAGAAACTCAAATATATATAATCACACACCTGGGATAGTTCCAAAATACTAACCACTATCTGGTCAGTTCTTATACATTACACAAAACTCATTTACTCAAAAATGACATTCCTCAATAATACATTCCAAAAGAAAAACAAAAGTATATCAACACCATGACCACAATGTTCCTTTGACTATCGTCATCTGACCCGACCGCTCATCCCCTAGTAGCTCCACAACATGAAACTATCATGACACAAGGCTTCCTGATGCCTAAACTTCTTGTGGTGTTGCACCATCCACCATCCACTGACCCCATGGCTAGGTTCCATAGTTTTTGTTGAATCACCCATCTACATCAAAACTCATCTACTATCACCCAATAATGATAACAAACCAAATCCATATATCTATGTCTACCCCAGTCCCTATATTTTAGTTGTCTAATAAAGATTCCTATATCACCACTCAAGGTGACCAAATTGACCAAATTCCAAATACTATTTTAGAGGTCGGTCACACTATGTTCGGACACAACCTGGAATCCCATAGTGGAAGAAAACCATAGAATTTCCAACCCACTGTGGTTTAGCTAAGTCCTTGGTATGCCCACCTAGCTGGAAATCATCCTGACCTTGATTTTTTCTATCTTAACCATCACCTAATATTACCGCCCAACTCAATAAGTACTTGTCTGTAATGTTTCCCTCGGTTATGATTGCTTGATTGACCACCACTGATATTGAGGCCAGCCAAAATATGTTTACCTACACACTAATGGAGTTACATAAACTATATTTGAAGTGCCTCACACTCGCAGTTTCATCACATGCCACACCAAGTATGAAGAGAGGAAATTTGGTGAAGTTTGATGCATATTCCATGACGCACATGTCAACCTTCTGAAGCCTCATGATCTCCCTAAATAAATCTTCCATCAACATCTTTCAAAAAAAATTCTTAATGAATCTTGACTAAAAGTCCTTCCAAGATAGTACTTTTTGTCTGCCAACCTAAACCTGCACATCCCACCAATGCTTAGATGGACCATTGAGCATATACTTTTCCATATTAACCGTCTAACTTGGAGGCGTCTCGAGCCACTAAATGAACATATAAGTGATCTATGTGCCATTCTCAGCTTCCTACCATCCACACACTACATGAAAAAATGGAGGGAGTCGTGACTAGAACTCCCATGAAAGGTAATTCAAAGAGAGATATACTCCCTAATCATCTATATAAATCCCCCACAAGAAATTTATCGGGCATGATAAAATCATCTAATCAAGACACAACCCAAAAAACGTCAATTATATATTGGTCCCTACGTGTAATAGATCAAAATCTGAAGCGTGTACCTATGGATCACGGTCTGCCGGACCCTTAGTGGTCTAAACTTATTTGTGCTCCTATGGCGTTGTATCATCACTCATCAGATGCTCCATTCAATCCATATAGGAGGAACCCACTGAATATAATAAATGGCCATGCATCCCATATATATATATATATAATGAACATAGGGAAAGAATTTAAAATGCAGTTCACAACAACTACACTTACTATTCTATATCACAACCACTCCCCACGACATCCCGACCTAATGGAATCCCTACCTACCCATAATAGTGCCATGTATCAATATAACTCTAGGATATGTCCATCCTGATAACCAATTTTCCTTCTAACCTATTATCAAGTCTCCCAACCCTAGGGATCAAAATCACCTCAACAATTAAACATGCCTGCTCCAATAAGAGCCATGCCCATTTATTAATCCCCATGAAATAATAAATATATATATAGATTGGAAGATCAATTACATATCACATATAACACTTATAAAGAATTTAAATCATTGAATTCTTTATTTTCACATGGTTTTTGATATTTATAACATGGTATGATCACGTTAAAAATCATACCTAAAATTATAAAATTGAAATACCATAAAAAGTTCCCATCAAAATCCAAGGAAATAAAATCATCACAACCCCCATTCGATACTTTTTCAAGGGACCACATTTTCTACCCTTGCCTCAATGGGTAAAGGGTCACATATAACAACAAATAACATCACATTCCATGTGATCAATTGAGGGGAAAATCATATAATCTATAATCATCACTATAGAAAAGCAATAATTCCATCCCAATACTACTCAATACATCCCTCGTACATAGGGCTACGGGAATTCAAGAACTAATATTTAATCTAGTTCTAAACACAACATAATCTCCAGTGTATAATAACCTAAATAGTAATACCATGAAAAGAGGTAAAGAAACACCTATGATACAACTTATTGTATATGTTACCTAGTTAGCCACTCGAACAGTGCTATCACAAAGGTTTTCATAGGCCATAAGAATGTGTCCCCATATTCCAAAGTATACAAACTAGAAGCAGGTGTGTAAATGAAAATCTGGGGGTGACATTACCCTGAAGGGATGATATAATACTAGTCTGAGTAATAATATATCACAAGAAGATGAACTTTAATACTCAACAGAATCAAACCAAACACTTTATGGGTGGAAGAATAGAAATTTTCAGATAAATATCATTTGATAAGGATGAACATAATCATCATTTAAATTTAATCATATAATATTTCAAAACTCCACTAGTAGAAATAATTCTATTATAAAAATGGCCATTCAAGTCCATATTCACATGGTATTAACCATGGATGCCCGTAGTTACTAAATATAAAATACGCATGCTGATAATATGAATGAAAGATAAACTAAACTCTATCTAGGCATGAGTTCAAGGTCCATTAAAAATCTATGAAATATACTACTAAGATAGATCTTTTGAGTTTGTTTTCCTATATGTAAGTATATAATGTCTACATGCATCCCAAAGGACATGTGTAGGGTATGAGATGATTCTTAGTAGGATACCCCCCAATGGTGCCTACCAATAATATGTGTTTAAGATGCAATGAAATATAATTAAATATGTAGTAGTTAAAGTTTACTAATAAAACCCCTTTCTTTCTTAACATCCACCTAGAAGTGTCGCCTTCTTCAAAAAAAAACTAGAATATCAGAACTCAAGAGGGTTCTGCATACATGGCCACTGGTACCCATGATGTACCATAGTCCAGGTAAACCCTCAGGTTAGACAAAAAATCATGTAACCTTGTACCACATGCCTCTTGACACCACGTTTCTCACATAGACTTGTCTTTCCAAAGTCAATCCCAAGTGATCAGAAACCTAGTCCCCTAGAACCCTTCTCTTAATATCATGTTATCATAAGGCATGGAAACCAGATGAATAATGATTTATATCCTTAGTAAATATTTATACCTAAGCCCTCAATTACATTGAGCCTCATCCCATAACCATATAGCCTCATTACTATCAAATGAAGGATTCTAACCTTCCATGAGTCTTTATACAGAAAGAAACCCCAGACCATAAATAACTAAGAAAGAACTATTAGGGGCCTCTACCCAGACGAGTGGTTAAAACAACCTCATAACAGATTCATCATATGTGCACAAGATTCAATTACTACTTTGACCATCATGGGGGAGAAACAATCCCCAAATAAAAAACATTATCTACACCAACGAGCACCTCGTTCCCCTGTGATGTTGTATCTCAAATCTATTTGTCATGGCATCCAAGTATCATATGTGATTCCCTACCTGAATACCTCACTTCCACAATATGATCACAAATTCCCCATCACAGTGGCTATGCTATCCCACTTTCATCTGAGGATATTCCCATCACAAACCCTTAGGTCCCATCTCCTGAAATTCAATAAATTACATTTATATATACATTTTAAACAGAACACTTTAAAAAATAAATAAAATTTAAGAGATTTAATAGGACAACATAATAATCATCACAATATTAATATAGAGGCCTGGAATGGCTCAAATTTATTTAACCAATCCAGATTAAATTAAAAAATCAATTTAACGAATTTTAGTACCCCAAACAAATTACCCCAATGAGAAATGGCTTCTAACCTGACTGTTCTCAATATAACTAGGCATTGTTCATGCCCAATAACATAAAATTGTTCACATGGTGATTTTTATATTAAGCATCATATATGAAAATTCCTCACTCAAAATATGCAAACACACACTAAAAGTCACACCCCCCCTAATTTTATGAGAAAAAAAATAAGATATAACCTATCCCAAACTTATAGATATAGGAATGCTTAATATCAAGATTCAATTTGAACCTGATTGATGTAGATCTATTTTTTAATCCAAATATCTGAAATTGGATCAGATGGAAATAGTGGTCGCATAGGCAAAAACCAAGGTGAAGAGAATGGTGCTTGGTGTTAGCCTTTCCTAGGTGGATATATATCATCTAATTGATCAAATAATCGATTATTGGTTGATTAGAGGGATCAAAATCTACTAGCGGAGAAAAGTAGGAGATCCCAACACTGTGTTTGCACGATAAGGGATAAGAAATGAAATAAAGGAGAAAAAAATAAAAATAAGTTAAAGTAGAGAAATTAATCAAAATACCTTATACAAGATGCATGGTTTTCCTACATGGATTACCAAACTGTGTAATAAAAATTCATGATATAGTGAATTGATACTTCCCAAAATGTAACCTTTACTTGTCTTACACATTGTTATACATAACTATGCTCAAACTATCTAGAATCCCTCTATTACTATTTCAAAGAAACTCACATGACCCTGTGCCTCACTCGAACTGTTCACACAAACCATGATCCAAGTCAATTAGGTGTCGCGCGGTTTTGTAGAAGGTACCACACATTTTCCCCAAAACCATGTGCACTGACCTATAATTTCAATTATGTCCATTTGGGCTCCGACACATCCCAAAACAAACTGAAACACTTCGGGAACTCTCTAATAACATAGACTAACCCAAAAACATAAATAAGCCAAAAATAACTCTCATAATTGTGTTAAAATTAGTAAATCCAAATTTAGCATAGCCACTAATAGAAATTTTTAAAATGGGACTGGTTTTGACCCTACTGAGCAACCTGGAACATTACATGGAAGATAGTTTTTCAATGAAATACTATATATAACTGAGGATTTATTGGATACCAATAAAATATTTAATATTATGAGGACATTTAATATCCATAATTGCACTGATATTTTTTTGGATGAACCTCAATGACACAATTTCCTACCCCAAACTAGTGAATTTCATTGATGTTACTCCAAAAGAACACTTTATATGATTCATCTTCAAATTATACTAAATCAATTATCAAAATATTAATTGAAGATCAGTGAGGAGATCACAACACTATTGAGATTTAACTATTGGTCTTTGACTTAGAACGTGACAATTCATCTGAAAAAAGGTTTACTGATGTGTGTTAGGGAACATTAATAGGTGGTTCCATCATTATTTAAGATAAAGAACATGACCTGATAGAAAAATATCCCTTGAGGTGCTCCAAAGGCAGTGGATTCCTCATCATAAGGGTATATATTAATATAATTTTACCTGAAATATCTATCCATGAATAAAATGACTTAAATGTACATAGTCACATCAATCAAATGTTTAATGACCGGTACTGGGAAATCATGATTTGGGATGTGTCACATAAGGTCCGTAAAATTGTTTCATATCTAGATATTTCCATTTTATTGTTAATGGAAATGATTTTGGAAATCTATTTTGGTTAATTCACCACTCTCATAATGTTCTTTTTGATCAATTCTATAAATTTTTAATGTACATCAATACTGTGAGAGGTGTGCATAATCCTGGTTTAATATCTCAAACATCAATGGTAATATTGAAATCCTGGATTATGAGTAACAACATTAGGGTTCATCCCAATAATATCTATATAAATCAAAGTGAAAACAAGTAATTTCGTCTTAAAATAGGAAATATTCACTTCCTACAATTAAAGAGGCATAGAGGACAAGATAAATATGTGTCATGGGCCCTCTTCTATTCCCATATTTACCAACTTAATCTCATTAATGAAGGGGGAGATGCCTCCATAAAATATTGGATGTATGTTCCTAAGGTGACCTTATTCCTATATATTCTTTCTATTAGTGGGGTTATTATAAAGAATATTATATTAAATAGGGTTATCTATATCCTTGGAAAGGTATAATAGGATATGGGAATAAGCATTGCTATCATTAACTTGTAGTTATGTTATTGGGGTATTCTAGAGATGCTTTAATCAATTTCTACTAATACCAGGGTCATTAATGTTATGTTCATCCTAAATCATATGGTATATCATGGGTTCATACATAATTTATATTGATAGAATAAAGAATGTTCTAGGTTAAATGGGGAATTGTTCAATATTACCTTTGATAGACCCATTATAACTAGAATGACTGTTATTACATATCCATATTTCAGTGAATTTATTAGCATGCAATGGCCTTGTGTGATTAGATCTACTAACTTGATTAGGTTTTTATGAATTATATAGTCACTTTGGTTAATGTTATAGGGATTTGTAGGGGAGTTTACCAAGCCATTGAGAGGTAAAACATGCATATCACCATTTATTAATTTCCTTATTCTTTATCTCTTATAAAAATGTTCTATAACAGATTTGGATTCGCAATATTCAAAGTGAGTGTTTTGTCCCCATATTTTTGCAACCATTGAATTGTTGAGATATTTAAAAATTTGATGGAGTGTCGATGGCACCACATTTTAGAAATTAATACATTTTCTTCTAACTAAGACATTATATCTCACGCCTTTATAGATAACCATGAAATCAATATTAATCACAAGTTACTAGAAATAAACAGTGATCTAGAACTTTTTATGTAGATTTTAGTAACACTTTTCATATTCTTAAATGGTCACCTTCAATGTCTAAAAATAGTCATTTATGTATCTGAAATGATAGAATGTCTGGACTGGGAAGATACTGCTTCAAGAACCATTTTCAACCAAATCCCTTCAGATTTATACATTTTCATGCTCTCCTGAAACATAAAAGGAATTTATATGACATTTAATTTCATTTCCCTTGTCATTTATTGGGAATGAGATGATGGTTTGACATTCCGGTGGAATATTTTCCCCTTGATAAAACTCATTAGATTGACTTCAATAAAATACTCTTTGGGTCTCTTTAGGGATTTGTTAAACTCATTTTTGATCTATTTTTAATGATATGGTGACTCTAAAATTAGGATATTGTCTTAAATAGCCATTAACTATTTTCAAAAATTTATATCTCTACTATGAAGGTCTGTGCTTCATATGGATGGTTTTATAAATTAAATTATTATTAGGGTATGAGGTTGTTTATGTAGAATATCCTAGTTCTTAGGAAAAGTTCAATAGATTTTTTCCCTCACATCATATCCCACACAACTCTATACCTTTTTTGGGAATATTAATCACTTGTGAATCTGCAAAACATTCATGAAGAAAATCATACATAGATGATCTCTAAATGAATTTGAATAATATTCATCCTCCTATTGGGTTAACTAAAATTATAACCAATGGTTCTCACCTATATATATGGATTAAGTAAATATGTGGAAAATATATTATGTTCAACCATGACCACTTCATTTCTTGTTCCCCCAACGTTTGTGGCCTCATCCACTAGTTCCTAGGTCCGGTATAACGAACATGTATTTTAAGGTGTATCCATCATTAGAGAGTGATTATTATGATTGAATAACATTAAAAGAGATATAAATTATCTTTTTATCTAATAATGATTTATTTTGGTGAAACAGTTCCCAACCTCTGAATTTTGATGGAAATAAATCTATTAGAGTCGGTGCATGTTTAGTTATTGCATGAGACTCATTTCCTTATGACATTTATTATTTTATAAATTTGTGTATGCCTCTTATAGACAGTTTTGATGTAGTATCCTTATGTTTTAGAATTGTGACCAATTTATGAGGTTGTGTTCTATAGGTGTCATGAGCTCAACCAACTACCTTTTGGGTCATCCATTAATAAAACTTTTGTTTTTGCCTATGTGGAACATCTTTCCAAACACCCTCTTCCTATAGTTTGGTGGTAGCTACATAGGTCTCTTGTGTTGAGGGTTTTCCCAGTATCACCACTCTAGAATTAATCATACCATAGAGGATGTCCTTGAAGAAAAATCTATAATATATGGTGTATCCTATTCTCTTGTTGCAATTGAAATAATAAATTTTTCACTAAGGCCGACCTCACTGTGTTTCATTGTATTTGGAATATTGAAGAGATTTTATTCCATTGATGTAATGATATAACTAGGATCTTATTTAATTTGGATGGAATATACCGTTTTCATTTGTTCCTGAATTCACATGCATCAATAATATATCTTCATACCCAATCAAAGGTGGTTCTACTTTATTTATTTCCCAAAAAGATATTTCATGAAATTCTGGGAATATCTATGTTTGTTGGAAGTCATCATTACTAGTTTAAGTATAAAGATGGTGGCCTCGAAATTTTGGTAATTTTGTGGTTCACCATTTGAATGGATTGAGTTTTGGATTTTTTTCACTAAATTTTATCATCTATAAGTCATACTATTTTGAAAAACTCAATGAATCCACATTGGAATTAAATCGTGATATATTTTTTATGCATCACTTCATAGAGGGACTCAACATATTGCTCATACAATTATTCTGGTGAGAGTGGGATATTAAGTGAGTCGATTAAGCCCTTCCCTATGATGAAAAGGTTTGTGATACTCAAATTCTAATACTATTTTTAATTTTTCAGACTTAATATTTTCATTTTATATATCCTGTAACTAAATTGATAGTGGAAATAACGATGAAGGGCTTTCCAATCAGTGGTGGAACCGACTGGATGAATTTTGTAACAAATTATAGTTATCCCAACTATAGTCTATACAGATAATATCTGTTTATTTCCCCTCTATGATATTATGATCATATCCTATGTTTTCATTCGGTTAAATGTGCCTAATATATTTTTATATATCCACTATTTTATCGACAGTTGAAATTATTTTGCTTCCACAATTAGATTGTGGAAAAGTGATTACCATCCATTTAGGATAGGACATACTCTCGAGATGTATAGGGATGTTGCACCACATTATGGATTCAATAAAAGTTACTAGAGAATCTATGGTGTTGATGAGTTTCAGGGATACCACCATTTGGACTACCCCATGAGAATATTTAGTGGGTGAGGCTTGACATGGTTTCACTACCTATAAACCTATTGATTTTTAATTCGTGTAAGGTCCAGATGTTCACCCGGATCAGGCTAAGGTTGTAAACATAATATATGGAAACTTTAGTCTTTCTCAATTATGATTTCTATGTAAACATGTCTTCTAGATCTAGAGTTATCCTGATGCTCAGATTCTATCCTCACATGCTGATTATCTCCTTCGCGATGGATGGGGGGATGGATATGAATTTCTTCTAGAAGGAGGTATTCAATAGTAATAATTCCCCTATGTAATTCAAGATTCATGCACCTAATTTTGTAGTTGTTTCACTTGTACCTTGCTTGTTGTTCTTATAGAGAGGTAATTTCAGATTTTTTGGAATGTGGGTAGGATATGGCCATTCCATTACCATTATCCTTTGGGAAATTTCATTGAGTATGTGCTAAATCATCATTTTTAGGTCAGTGGTTTTTTCATCCTCCTATTATTTTACATAGAAATATCCTCAGTTTGTGTATTATTATCAACTACCTCTTGAGGTAAATTTTTTAAATTTTGAATATTATTTTTGTGTATCAGTTTATTTCCTCATGAAGATTTATATTGATGATGATTACTAAATTACTCCTGGAGAAAATCATCACCCTATACTTCTCCAAGTACTAGTGTAGTTCCAATGGTTATATATGGGACTTTCATCTGATACCTTTTCTAGTAGGTCCATTTTTCTTACAGTCCATATAGAGTTTGTTTTCTTAAATAGATACTCCCCTAGTTCTTGCCTAGTAAATGTTACCTTCATGTAGTCTCCAATCATAATTCCTGAGAGAGACCCAAATTTTAGGTGTATTTACACAGTGGGTTGAATAGATACAGTGCTATCCATTTGTAGTCTCCTCTCATCCCAGAGAATACCAATCTCCTTTGGGTAGATGAGAAAATATCCCCTCCATTTTGGTTGGGGATTATTTAGGGATGCATTTGGAACTCTCTAATCTTATTTTTGATGGTTTAATTAGTTCTGGGATGTATGTTAAGAAACAAATCCCCGAACCTTCCGAGATGTGGTTAGATTTACAGCAGCACAAATTTCTTCAGTACCCTTTTAGAATTTGATGACCTAGGGTTGGAGGTTATGGTAAAAATTCCACCAGCATTATTGGGGAAGGTTTACTCCATTATTATTTCCATCATGATCATTCTTATGTGGAACATTTGTAATCAAAAATGGTCCATGATTAGTGCCTACCCCTGATACGATTCTATTTCTATGAGGAAATATCATGAAATTTGAGACTTTATCTTTCTATGTTGACATATCATCCCTTTTTTCGAGATTCTAGGACTAGGATCTTATTAGAGTCCTTCTACAACTTCTTTCAAAATTTTTTTTTTAAAAATGGTGGAGATTCATTGGATTGATAAATGTTTTCATGATTTATTTGGATTAGTGATATCTTATGAGGCTATCACACTTCTAGATGCCACACATTGGGAACATAATTTTCTTTTTAATGGGGTGAATTGAAATTCTTCGTACTCCCCCAACCCTAGTAATGATCATATGATGGTGCTCTAATGGTTAGTTGTTATAAATTAATTATGCTATCAAGGAAGTCATTCAATAATATTTGTCTATTACTTTTGTATATCTCATGTCCCAAGCGATGGATAAAGAAACCACTTCTATCGAACAACTATGTCTGTTAATATCCAAAAAATGGCCCATATATTCCTGATAAGGGAGGTATAAGAACTTTTACAACTCAAATATTACCCACATGTTTTGCAATATATAAGGATTTCACTTCTCATTTATCTCATCAAGGACTATGTAATTAGGTGAGGTGATGGGATAGAACATATATAGGCTATATTTTTCAAAATCCTTCAACATATCTATTCTAGCATCTTATTCATCAGAGGAATATTTTGTTATCTAATCAAACCGTAGAGGTTTCTACTCTCGGTCACCTACTGACAAATTCTGTCCATTTTTGGTAATTGATAGAAATCTATATATGGTTGGCCCTAGTGATTTGAGAGAATATCTATTTAGTGATGTTTTGAAAAGGGGGGGTTTTATTTATCTGGGTGATATATCATCATAGAGATGTTATCAGTGGAGGATGTATGGGGTAATATCCCCATAATCTATCTTTATACTATCTCAAAGATGAATACAATGCCAATTATTTCATTATACATCAAATAATGATTTGGTGGAACCTTGAAGAGATAAAGATATGCATGTTATGCCTCATGGACATAATAATTAGGAATATTAGAAATATATGTCTCATTCTGCCTCATAGTATTGATCAATCTTTTGGGATTGAGAATATGTATGGGCCTACCACCTTTTTCACTATAATATTCAATCGAACGTCTATTTGCTTTGGTAATATTGGAATACTATTGAAAAGATATTAAAGTATTATTTTTATGTAAAATATTTCTGGTGCGAATATTAGCCTAACATTGGGGTTGTTTTAGGACTATATCATTCAACACGGGTTGATGTAGAAGTTTGTACCATGTTCAAATAAGTATTTCCCAAAAGAATATATTGATGAACATACTAACTATGGAATAGAGTATTTCCTTCATTCTGTATAGATTATGAAGTATGGTTATTTATTCATTCATTGAAGAAAGAATTAATATGCACCTATATCTTATAATCTAATAAAATATGTTGAACAGTTTTTATGGAATGGATATGATCATAACATAATGCGATTTCCAAAATGGGATGACATAACTATATTAGTGCATGAATATAGGGCCGATACTAGTTGGCGTTTTAATATATTTATGGAATTTTCAATTGAATTATGCAACCATACTGAGGTTGTATCCAGACCATGTTGATGAATACTAGTAGGAAATGGAATATGAGTACATTCCTGTGATTCTTCCATTAGTAGAATATACCAATAATCCACCAGGACTGGAGCAAAAATATGTTCTTTCACTAGTGTTCCCATATAATAATGTTGACTATGGTGATTTCATTCTATGGAAATTGCGATAGGAATACGTTCATGTCCATATATAATAACCAGAATATTCTGGTGAAACTATTTAATCATTGACAGAATATACTGGCACTTCAGATGGTTAAATGATAGAAAAAGGAATGAATTTCCTCGATCGCCAAAGTTTCCTAGAATAGTTCTTCAATTGACATATGGATATATAATAACTCATATTCTTTTTATTACATCAAAATAATAACATTGGATTCATTCACTATGGTATGAATATAGGCCTTTACCATTTTTGATGTTGAGATATACAGATAGACCTAGATAGGGTGACCAAAGAAATGGTCATGATCAATAGTTTTGGATTGAATATTTTAGTGTACTCATTTGTGTATGTGTTAATATGTGCATGATACCTTTTAAATTCAATATATTTCACCCAAAAGTGATCTCCTTTTTTCCTGAATTCGATTTTCCAAGAAGGTTGTTTGTTGGGAAGACCCTCAACAGGTGACTAAGGGGTATTTTTTAGATACAGTTGGTTGTGATGGATTATAGGATCGGTCATGGGAGAATACATTACTATGATATATCCATGATATAATACATTATCCAAATTCATAAGTTTAGGATTTTAATGATCAACGATCACTGTAGATAAGATGTTTAAGCAGTTGGTGGTGGTGATAGACCCCACTAGTTTCAATGTATAATTTCATGAGCAAGGTGGGTATATAGGATTCATCCACTAAATACCTAGGTATGTGTTTTTAAGGATCATGATTTTACATTTTTGGGGGTACTCCCAAACCATTGTGTTTTCATATTAATGTTTAATTTATTAATTTAGTGGCATTGTTCTTGTTATCTCAAGAGGCCATAACATCAATTGAGGTTCCATAATTTTTTATGATACATTAATGGATTCAGGTTAGGGTGATGTTTTTGATAAAAGAATCTATAATTAAAATTAATTATATAAAAGGTTACCGATTAGTACATCGTTACATGTATGAAACATTCTTCATTATCAATGATTGGTAAAACTATTGGTTTAATCATATTGTCGGTTTATCCATTTTGTTTGTGTGAAATTTGTATGAAAAATTGTACTGATGTATAATATACCCAATTAAATATATTTTTTAGAAGAACCATGTTAAGATAACTATTTTTATATAGTAAATTAAAATCAAATTTTATTGACATGTGGAACCACATATTTTAGTTTTTGAATGATAAATTTTAGGTTTACCAGTTTTTCTTCATCTAGAGATTTTGGGTGGGCCCTAACACTTTATTGTGGGGAGTGGAGGGTTATATAGTTTCAAAATCCATGAACATCAGTTACACAACTTTTCTTTTAGATATATATTTTTGATTTTATTCCCAATATGGATAGGTTTAGTAAAGTTTCAATTACTATTCACATCGGTAAATATTCATCTATGGAGACCCTAAATGGATACAAAAACTGTAATAAGATACAAACCTTCATTCTAAACGCAGGTGGTCATTGGGTTTTCCCACCAACATTAGTTAGGAACTCAAATTGTTCCAAGGGATGAGATATTTGGCTTATCACACATTATTGGGGGTGGATTATTACCTACTCCAAGACTCTCATATAGATTTAATATATATTATAGAATCATTACCAGGTTCTTGTATGGTATTGGTAGCCATAAAAAATGATAGGGTATGTAATTTTAATGATGATAATCCCCTTGATTGTAGTATGGAATCCAATTAGTGAAACCATTTTTATATATCATATATTCTCCATATTGGTGGTGATTATTACATTGTGAAAATTGTTTATAAGATTCCTATGTTTCAAATCCATATGACTGGGAACACTATAGGTTATTTCCATATAAGAAGTTGATTTTTTTGGTAATTAGTATTAAACATCAAAGAGGTATCTTCAATATCATGTAGGAACAAGAATCAAATCCAACATAGTTCAATTGAAATAGTTTTAAGTCATATGACAGGACTACATTGAATAGTTTAATGTCATGCAACAAAGATTTATATGATGGATTTTAATTTTTAATATAGGGATTGATCTTGGATCTTCATAATATATACCTTATGTAACCAAAAATTAAAGTCCATGTTGTTCTAATATTATGGGTGGCATAATCATAAAAGGTGTGATGATAGATATTGAGCTGTACTTATACATATAGCACTTCCTTAAACATCCTCTTTGGTTGTATGGATCTCTGAGTAGGGAGAATATATAGCCATACAAAAATATGAATAGAGTCCCATATTGGTGAATTATCCCCATAGTATTGAAAAAAAATCTATAATCACTAGGGCCACATGATTCTTGCTTAGTGTGATAAACAAGATGTAGTGAGAGATTAGACACTTTACATGAGCATGTGGGATTCAATAGTTTAGGAATTATATACAGAAGAAACCCTAATTTTTGAATGAATCATGAAAACTATGGTCGTCCTAATTTTTGAGTGGGGATTACACATCAAGGACCCCCTAATGGTTGAGTAGGGATTACCCATTAATATTTCTATTATGTTTTGTTAATTACGATAATGGCCCTCTACTGGAAAAGAATATATAGTCCTGGCATTAATGAGTTACACCTATAGATTATGTCCTAATTTATGTTTTTTAATATGATAATAGCTTTATTATTTCAAATCTATAAGATCAAGTGAGTCATTATCATTGTAATAAATAAGAGATATCATGAGATATGATGTACTATATATTGTTACAAGACATAGGTGTTGAGGCCGCACTATGAGAGCATAACTATAATCCCATGAGGGATATGGGTTAATGGGTTTTACCAAATCCATTATAGTTTTAAGGATTGAATGGGGGTTTAATGTCTTTATGGTGAATAATGTTGTTTGATAATATCTGATGAAAGTATGATTGGGGTGGAACTCAGGCCTTAGGAAGGCATCCACCACATCTTGTGAGATAGGATTGTCCTTGTAGTTGATAACTACTTTACCCATCGTTTGTAAAGGAGTCATGGTTAGGCATATAGAGATCTTTTACCCATGATGTAGGTAGTGTTTAAAGGATATTTATCAATTATTCCCTTTAGGGGAGGGGATGTAATTAAGAGAACATGTTTGAAACCCTTAAGATTAATGTGGTAAAAAATGTTCCTTGCTGTCATGTGGGTGGCATGGTTTCACGAACTCCTAATTTTGGGAGGGTTTTCACGTGTTTCGTGTGATCCCTTTAGAGTCATATAAATTTGGAATGACATGGGGAAATGATCCTTGTGTGAACACATTGAAGGAACACATACAAGACAATTAAAGGGGTTTGAAATCGTGTAATGGAAGGGTTTTCATTTGCTTTTTGTGAAGTGTTTAGAGTCAAACAGGAAGGAATGGACTTGAAGTTAATACAATCACATGACTGATAGAGTTCTAGGAGACTTCAAGGCTTGGTCAAATGACAAAAAGGTTATTTCATGATCAGTCATAAGTCACATTTCTATGAGGAAATATAATTAGAGAATTATTATCATGTGGCCATGGAATTATCATGTGTTTTCAGGATCGAGGGCTATCACATGACCAACCATTGCGAAACTATTTCTCCTACTATTTTATAATAGTTACATACAAAGCATTGTTATGTTGTAGACACTTATGATTACATGATACCTCATCTCTGAAAGTCTCACCCCTATGTATATCGGTACTTTTTTCCTTCCCTGGGGGGGAGGGTCTTTTATAAGCATCACAACCCCTGTATATATTCACCTTTTCATGATGAAAAATCAATGTACCTCATCTCAAATTAAATAAAATACCATTAAAATTAGTTGGCAACATATCCAAAACATCACATGATCATGACGTACATTATCATTGACATATTCCCCTTCTTACCTGACTAACAAAAACATTTTGATTAGTCCTTAATTACCAACTTCCTTAAACCAATGGAACTTATAGGGTCTCACAAATGACAATGGGACCATGTCTAGGTTTTTTTAGTTTCATGTCCACGGAAACATGTAGGTATCACATGATGTTTAAGACTGACATGTCAAATGTATTTCACGGGACCCAGCCACCATGTCCAAGGGATTTCATGAGACTAAGTCGATATGTCTAAGGGATTTCTCATTATCATAATGAGATTTATAATGGATTTAACTTGATCAAGCTGACATGTCTAAGTGTTTTCTTAGGATTATGCCATCATTTACAAGGGATTTTACATTATTAATCTGACATTGACATAATTTTTCATGTGATTAGGTAAATAATACCATGGTATCTCATGTGATCATTGAATTTATCATGAAAACAACTTATTCCTTTCATGTTAAGAACATTTTAACTTCTACAATTTACCGTATTTATCTCAATAATCCCACTATGATTTCTATCAGTTCTCCACCTATGCATTATGTGGTCATAAGTCGGTCACATGAACTATGTGCATCCTTTTCATTACCCAGATTCCTTGAATGAGACTTCATATATCCATAGGCAATCACATGATAATCAATGAATCATGCATTGGAATTTATCCCATACCATTGGTAACCCCAAGGCATATAATCAGGGAATGACATGATGATTCATGGATTACAGATTTCATGTCTTACAAGGGGTTGTGAGACCATGTATCCTTAGTTCTTTTCCCCATGTTCTCATGATTTTTCCTTTTTTCACTTTTTCCTAAATGATACATGTGATTCATGTAACACCCCAAGATTCCACGGTACGATTCCCTTTCAATAATGCAATAGCATGCATTGTACACAACTTCGAGATTTTAACACACCGCGACCAATCAAAGTAGCCATATGAATTGTAATACCCACTTTTTGAAATTATATAAATTTTATATTTCAAAATGGACTTCTTTTTTGGATTCAGAATATTGTAATTAGCCTATGTTGAATTTTTGGTATTTTTCTGAGAACATCCAATTTTTGAAGAATAGAGAAAATTACTTAAAAACAATTTTTTTAATCAAAATATATTATTGTGATAAATTATACAATTGAGTGGTGTTAAAGTATAATTATAATATAATTTTACCATTTTATCCAATGGTGGTCATTAGTATTAATTTCACTTTGAAATTGGACATAAACAATTGTCAATCTTTTGATTGATATTCATTCTTAAAAATACACTATTTGTTTTGACAACGAGAATTAATTATAAAAATAATTAATTAAACTTTTATGTTTTGAATTTGGTATAGTGAACATCATTTTTGAATTTGGAATATCAAATATAGCTTAGAGTGAATTTTTGGTAATTTTCTGAAAAACATCGATTTTTGATGAATAGTGAAACCACTAAGTGGTAGTTAAAAAATGATTTTTTGTTTAAATAAAATTTTACGACCTCTGTGATTTAAATTTAAAAAATCTAACATACATCATTGTCATTAGGAAGTAATATTTTGTTCAATGGGAAGAAAATAATTTTTTGTGAATAGTATCATTTATGTTTTATTAATCGCGATTAAAGTTAATTAGTGTAATTTAAGGTAAATATAATGACATAATAATATGAAATTACCTAAAAACATGTCCTACATTTATTGGATGAGTCATGGATGACCTATAAAATCCATGGGTCAACTTGTTGGCCCCATGGATCCACTTGGATAAGAAAATGACATTAATAACTTTTTATTTTAAGTAAAAATAAAAGTGTCACAAACATGTATTGTTTTACTAAAACAATTTTTATATGGGGTTATACAAGTAATATTTTTTATTATAAATAGTAATTAATAAGATAAAAAGATTTCCTAAATCATGGTATTTTTTTATAATTTTTAGAAATTAAATAAATTAAATATTTTATGACACCATGGTGATGCATTGATTACCTCATTAATTAAGGATTTAAATAAAATGAAAAGATCATGTTAATTTTAAGACTTACACTTGTCAAAAACCTATTGTATGAGTATATTTATAACCCTTATCAACTTACCCTCTAAATAATAATTTTTGGAAATTTGAAATTTGAAATGCACTACATAATAATGTAACATTTTATGACTTTCCAAGAGTGCCCCTCCCCTCCTCTTATAAAAGGCCCCCACGTCTACCACCTTATTCTCACCTTGAAGCGATTTGGATCAGCCAAAAACTGCCAAAATACTCTCCCAACTTCCCTATATTACTCCTAGAATCCTCACATTGGGTAGATGTCTCCCCAAGGAAACCTTTGGCACAAATCAAACAGAGTTACCCGATTTAAAGGTAATGTCTCACTTGTGTTCTTTTGATTTATTTTGCTTCCCCAACCCCCTAAACTCTTTTTATTCCAATCTTTTGAAACAAAACCAGTATCTTCAATATACTATGATGTTTTTATGAGATTTATTTCATTTAAAATTACACAAACCTCTATCAAATGGTTGAAAAACATATTTTTTCTATGGTCGGTGAATTACTACCTCACGAAATGATGATTGTTCAATCTTCTTTTAACACCTCTCATGGTGGCCATTATGATGACACAATTTCTATATGGGATATATATTGTGTTTATGTATTCTTTATTCTTCTGTATTTTTCATTTATGGAATACCATTATGATATCCATTATGGGTCAATGTGGTAATTTCATTTTAGGAAGTGATGACTACTGCCCCATCAAAGTGATTTGAATCGTTAAAGCCATATGTGGGAAATTTAATGGATGGAGTTAATGATATTATATATTATATTATAATAGAATTATAATATACCTTTATATCATTATTATTTGATTCCATTAAATATTAAATATAAAGGAAAGTCGCATTCTTGCGTAAGTACGGTGTACCATCTCAATGAACGGTGCATTTCATTTCTTACCTCTAAATGTTATGTAATATTATAAATTCATGTATATAATAGATATATATATATGATAAATATGATATATACATCATGAAAATAATTCTGGAGATAATGGATATTCAACCACATAAATAACTTGTAATTATAAGATGTTAATTGTTGACTCAAGTACCAAAGATCGACAAAATGACTGTTATTAAGTCAAATGACTACATAATTTTCATAACATGGTAATAAGTGATATAAAAGGGATAATGAACTTGAAAAAGGTTCTTAATCAAGTATATATTACATCTAGTATATTATTCATGTGATTAATGAACAATCGAGTCAAGTTGGAACCAAGGTATGGGACTTCGTCTGAATCTCCTTTCATTGAGGAATATTTTGTTTTATACACAACATTCTTTTATAATATGTATAAACCCCTTTGACTTTTACTTTTATTGAAAAGGAATCTTTTTTATATGAAGAATTTTACAAAATGACAAAAGGGATTTTTTTTGTTGTACGTATGCGGCGACAACGACTTCTCCTTCGTTGTGACCATTATTTGAGCTTTGGCTTCCTCTACAAGCCATAACGTTTTTAAATGAAAAATAAATACCATGTTTTACTTTATTTTTATTTTGGTATTTAAAAAGGTTTTATTATATCATTGTGTTATATTGATATATTGTGATTGAAATGGGGAAATTTTATGTTTCCTTTATGCATTTTTTATGTGATACGATTATGTTATGGTTTATGATATGTCTAAATAATTTCATATATGGAGTGCATTGGACTTAGTATGTGACGGGTGGAGCCCACTATAGATCCTTGATGCATCGGTAGGTCTCATGAGACAATATACTATCTTGGCACAAGGCCTTGACAAAATCTTATTTGTAGTCTTAGTATTAGGCATTCGCTACGTGGTTATGATAGTCTGAAATTATGTGTTTCATCATCATGAAAGTGGTAAATTGATATTGCATGTGACTATTCGACTAGTAGAATATCCATGTGAATAAGTAAATGGAATTATTTCATTTTATTATTGTCATATTATGCTAAAGTTCATGTTTAAAACAATTTTTTTAGATATACATTGGCTTAAATGTTTTCGTTTATTTATGAAAGTTTTCGCTATATTTTTATCCTTACTGAGCATCTGAGCTCACCCCTTTCTATGTTTTATTTTTCCTAGGATTTGAAGAAATATTTTATGACTGACCTATAGGGATATTCTGAAGGGGATATGAGTGTGTACTATGGAGACTATGTTATAGTGATTTTTTGATTTATGATGTAATGTAACATTTATGATTGTATATAGTTTTTCCAAGGCTACTAAACTAATCAGTCATTCGTGACTTGAACTTTTCTGATCATGCCAATGTTACGTAAAAATGTACCGACTCTAGGTGACTGGGGTCGGGGAGTTTCAGTTGGTATGAGAGGAAGTTTAGTACTAACCTTGTAACAAATATTTAGAAATTCATTAATTAGAGAACATAGGCCTAAGATAGACTTTGAGTATTGGTTTAGAAGAACTTCCTAGAATTTTTGTATTATAGAGATTTTGTGAGTTTTCTGGGTAGTACATCCCTGCCTGGATACTATCAGGTAGAGGCGGCTCTGGCACAGATGTACCTAGGGGTAAATCCCAAAAACACCTCGTTAAGCTAGACTCGAACGGGAACTGGTGCACGACAATGGGCCTTGTTGCACTCTTGGTTATGACACTCCCGATGGGTATTCTTAAGATAATTATCATTTTATTTAAAAACAATTATGAAGGGTTTATGAGTAAATAATTACTCAATGAAAACATTTTTATGATTTTGGATTATATCGATAAACTTTTCAATTTATGTTATGTGTTTTAAAAGTATGGAATTATGTATTTTGAACCATAAACTGATCTAGTTTATGAAATTGTTAAAAAATGGCGCCTAGTGGAAGAAATGAAAATTTTATCAATGTATTCACTCCTTGTAGGGATTTCTCTCCTGCTCAAGATAATTATAATGGAGCTGGTGCTACAACTAGTGCTGATCAGCTTATCACCATATTGGGAAA
The DNA here is from genome assembly GCA_963277665.1 of Viscum album. Classification (NCBI taxonomy): domain Eukaryota; kingdom Viridiplantae; phylum Streptophyta; class Magnoliopsida; order Santalales; family Viscaceae; genus Viscum; species Viscum album. Next base: position 2,001,655,617 of record OY728145.1, read on the forward strand.
ACTCAATCAGGTTATGATTAACTACCTTACTCATATTGAGCACCCTGATCTGCAATGTAGAGGATCAATGTTATATCGCTTCATGAGGAAAAAACCACCACCATTTAATGGGGGTATAAATCCACTAGTATATGAGCAATGGATAAATTCCCTAGATAAAATATTTCAGGCTTTAGGGAGTATTTAAAGGGAAAATTTTTTTAGGGATGTTTACTGCCTCACTGGAGGTTCTTATCAATGGTGGTCATTGATTCAAAATCCAAAGGAATATGACGAATTATCAAGTAAGGAATAGAGATATTTTAAAGATATTTTCATAGAAAAAGACTTTCCTCGTGACCATCGTGTAGAGACCCGAAGCTTGACGTACATGGACATTACATTACTTTTGCGGAATGCATAGTACATAACAAAAATACACACACAAGGACCGTAATAGTTTAGTGTCTTTGGAAACTCGGAATATAATCTTCTAATCATGGTGAAAGATTTTCAACATATCTCATAAAGATCTTATTTTTATTAAGCCTAAATCCTTTCTTTATGTCCTGGGGAAAAGAAAACATAAAAGGGTGATCTCAAATGCTCATTAAGGGTATACAAAAGAAATATCAATCACATCATTTTCATAAGAACATAACATTTTGGAAATCTTAACCTGCAAAAGAGAGCATAATTTCATAACATGGGATAAATCATAGAAGTGAAATGTAATCCCAATAATCATAACTTAATACATGAATCTTTGTGGCATAAAAACATAATAATATAAAATCATTTCTTATTAGTCAAGACTCATTTCCAAGACTATCTTAGTTGACAAAGTCCATTTCTGAACCGAGTCACCCTCGTTTCAGTCCTGTTTCACTAAACCGGTATAACCTACCATTCCAGCCATGTCTATCTCAAGAGATATAAAATCATTACCCAATTCATTGGAGGGAGATATAGGTCCCACCCATCTCATAATGATACCATTCTTATGTGTGCCACAAAATCATAAATCATACATCATCGCATAACCCATGTAATAAAAATGGAAATCTTAAACATCATGACATCATAAAACAATTCATATAAGATAAAGGAATTCATAAAAATAATTACATCACAACATAATCAAATAAATGTAATAATATGGATATAAACAGAGCCCTATATTATCTTAGATGGAAAATAATTTTGATAAAACACTTGAACTCCATTCTTGAGGTAAATATCCTTTCTACTTCAAAAACACTTTTCCTTTCTTAATATGTCATACATTTCTAAACTAAAAGAATTTGATTAAAACTAAACTTGAAAACTTTTAAAGGAATATTCTTGGAAATATTGTTTTAAAAATACATTCATGTCGTATAAGTTAAAAAAACAATCTTCGAACTTTTGTCAAAAAAGTCAAAAAGTACATCGTATGAAAAACGACAGAAGATTCCTTTCATATCTTTTAAAAAAACACACAAAAGGGTAAAACTGTATTTAAACAATTGTAGGTGGATGGAAATAATATTTCATATTGAGGAAACATGGATTTTGATGATAAAATACACTCTAGTAATTACTAAAGTATAAACAATCTCGGATAAAAAAAAAATGAGATTGTGATATTTCCCTTACCATAGGTCTGATATGCTTTGTACGTGTCCGAACCTCCTGTATAATGATTTAAATAATGTTATTTACTTATTCTAGAATCATAATCATTATTATGATATCATATATGGTTCACTTATGACTTTATATTAACCGTTCTTTTGTAAATTCATGTTAAAGTAGCGTTTTGTGTAAAATCGTCTCATTTGTCGTTCATGTTTTAACTTGAAATTATTCATATGATTACTTAGATCATGATTACATAATTCCAGAATATAAAACATGATTTATATATAATATATATTCAGAATATACATATATATAATGGATCGATAAATGGAAAGAAATACACCGTTCATGGAGATGGTAGGGCGTACGTACGCATGAACGCTGTTTTCGTTTCCTTATTGAATTGAATGGAATTAATTAGATGACATAAATATATATACAAATAAATCCAGTATCATTATTATGTCATATATTTAATGATTACTTATTATATATACTTTATAATCATTCATTATTGGTAAACATGGAGAATGAATCTCATCGCGTCATGGAGACGGTAGTCCGTACGTACGCATGAGTGATGATATCGTTCTCATGATCGTGGAATTGTATTGGAGTGTATTTATAGTATTTCAGAATCTTTATCACTTTATAATAGTCATATATAGTCATTATTTACACCATTATACCCATCCAAGTAAGGTGGTGGTGGAAAATAGATTACACCATGGCGTGGAGACGGTATTCTGTACGTATGCACGCGCGGTGATTTCATTTTCCGTAGGATGGATAGATGGTGAAATAGGGTTGTTTCATACTTATAATGACATATCAGTATATGAGTGATACTGATGTTATTAATTAATAATGAAACAACCTAAGAAGAATAGGTGGAAGAATAAATAAAGTTGAAAGAATCGGTAACAAACATTACCTCTTCTTTGAAGCGCCTCTTTGAGTCCTCCACTTAGGGTACTAAAATTGGTCTTTGAGGAAGACCAGAACCTCTAGGATGTTTCTAGGGAAGTGTAGAAGATAATTTGGTAGGGTTTGGCCGAGCTTTAGGGCTCAAAGTGGTGTGAGGAAGATAGGTAAGAGGTTCCCTTTTATAATGGAGGAGAGATGCGCCTTTGGAATAACTAAAAATATTTTTTTATTATAAAGTCATATTCGGTTTTTAATAGCTCCAAATTGAGTTATTTCGAAGCTAAGGTGGGCTGGGTCGCAATCCTCTCATCCAATAGAATTTACACAAGTTTAGGTCATTATATTAACCTTATCGTTTAGTTTTAACTCTTAGATAATTAGATTGACCTTTACCATGTCACTTTGTATTTTTATATTATATAGTCAATAAACATACCATATACATCCAAGCGACCAACAAAGTTGTGTTTTATTAATATATATAACCCTATCTATGTGATTTGGCTGAACCTTAGATTTTTAGGAATAAAATAACAATTAATAATATAATATTTGTTTTAAAAACTATTTTTTATCAATTTTGACACTATTTAGTAATTGATTTTTGTAAAACTCATAACAGAATGATTAGTTCAAAAAAATTTAATAATATAAATACTAACATATCATATTATCCTATAAAATTAGTTTAATTCATAAAAAGTCAAAATTACATTTATTTGGGTATTTATAACATCAATTCTATCAATATTTCATTAATAAGATAATTACTGCATCATCTTTGTGTCATAAATAAATTAACTTATTTAAAGCCTAAAAATTACAAATAAAATATAATTATTTAGGAAATCGTTTTAGCTTTCGAATTAATATTTATAGTCGAATTTACCTTATGTATAACCCTATATTAAAAATGATATACATATTAAAATTTGATTTTAACTATTTTAACCCTTCTTTAAATAAATTAATAATAATTGTCCTAATCTCATCCAAATGGGCCTAAATGGTCATATTGTATTCCTAAGGTGGTTTTTGGTCGAATTACACTTATCCAATAGAATTAGGATATGTGTTAGGGTAATAATAATATCATTTTTACCCTTAATTTCCCTATTTACTTTTAACCGTGGTAAAAAAAGTAAAAAGTTACTATTCACCAAAAATTATTTTCATCTCATTGAACCACATTTTACTTACTAACATCAACCGTGTTTCTAGTATTTTTGAAATTCCATTCACAGAAGTGGTAAAATTAAGTTTTACGAAAAATTCATTTTTTTAACTACCACTTAGTTGTTTCACTATTCATCAAAAAATGAGAGTTTCCAGAAAAATACCAAAATTTTGGCCTAAGATATATTTGATATTATGAACTCAAAAATGATGTCTATTTTAACAAATTAAAAACATATCAGTTGCAATAATTAATTTAAAAATTAATTCCCGTCATCAAAACAAATAGCGTGTTCTAAAGAGACAATAACTATCATAAGATTGACACTTGTTTTTGTCTGGTTTAAATGTAGAATTACATCCAATGACCAACATTGTATTAAATTTTAAAAATATATTCTAAATATACTTTTCAACCACTAAAATTAATAATTTATAATTATTAATTATTTCAATTAAAATGTTGTTTTTAATTAAAATTTAGTAATTTTCACAATTCATCATAAAATGAAAGTTATCTGAAAAGTACAAAAATTTCACCCTAAGCTATTTTCGATATTCTGAATCCAAAAATGAAGTTCATTTTGAAAAATAAAATTTAAAAAATTTCAAAAAGTGGTTATTACTATTCATAACAGCTAGTTTTAATAATATTTTAATAGTATATTGTTGTTTATTGAAACTCCGTATTGCGTACTACACATGCTATCAAGGAAGGTCGTGATTGCGTTTAATTTAAGGCAAGTAAAGGATGCGTGTTATGAAAGATCCTTTTGGTGTAGTGTACAACAAAAGACATTAATGAAATTAAAACGAATATTTTTCATAAAATCTCGGGGTGTTACATTCTTCCCCCCTTAAAATGATTTTTGCCCTCGAAATTCGTCGTGGTTATAAATGGTTTATTAATAAAAAGTTTCTTTGAGAGAAACCCACATCTTAAAAAGGAACACCAAAACCAATCTCTAAAAACAAAAGTATGAAACGTAACGGTTACCCAAATAATCTAATCACTGGGTTTCCGCATAGGTAAAAAATATGGATATTGAAGAGAAATCTAACCATCATGTTCTGATGGAGAGTGGTAGAGAACATGGCTATGGATAAGCCAGAAATCACAAAGCCATAAATTTGTGACGTTATAAGGTACCATCTGATTCATCAGATATAAGAGCACTAGGACAACATTTTTGGTTTTGAAGACCGTTTCCCTAAAGTTGATGAAATTGGAATTAAGAAGAAATACTTTCGTGATTTTGGTATAGTCTCACCGTTTTTTGTTCTTTGGACAATTTACACTTCATCCCTTAAAGAAATGAAGTGTAATTTGTCATTCGTGATGTGTTAGGAGACCATGTGATACAATGATGAGTCATTCCATCTGTCTCAATTAAAAGGTTAGAAAAGTTATCAAAAAATACATAAGTCCATCTATAGTGAGATTAATCATATATAGTTCCTAAAATGGACTTATACTTCATATATCATACTGCTTAATATAATAAATCTAGTTTCTACTAAACAGGGACTTCCTGTAGGCCAGTGGTAGGCGATAAAGGTCAGTCGCACTTCTGTTGTGGGTTCGATTCCCACGGCCTTGTCCGATGCAATGGGTTGTCGCCCATCCTACAGGTTGTCCTTTTTCTAAAACTACATTACTATAACATCACATAAATAATATCAAAAAAAAGTTCTATCCTTAAACAATACTAACTTATAGTTAACATAATCCATTCCAATCTTTAGGCTTATCTAAAATACTTCTGTCCAAGATCATAGTATAAATAAAACGATAACTTGAAATGTCGTCAACCAAGCATGTGAATACCATCTTTTATCCCCCATATATCTTGTTGGTCACATTCCAATCATGTGAATACCTTAATGATGTATTCTCTTGAAAAATGAATACCTATTAAACCTTAGTGAAAACATGAATGCTGTCAAAAGTTAACTCTTTCCACATACCAAAATCCAAAAATTCTATATACTCAAACCATGATATAACCTTCTCATTATATCAGTCATGAGATCATGAATACATATAATTTTCTCATTATCCCTTCATTATGCGCATATCATCTACTTTCCAAAAATATTTCAATCACTTTTCATGGTTACCAATGCCATAAAATTATTGAAAACCACAATAGACCAAAACATAAATATTCCTATATTCCACGATACTATATACAACATTATTCTGGAATCCCATTACACAAACACTTAATCATTCCACCACATCATGGTCATATTCAATATCGCCAATGGTGATCGCATGCGACTTCCCTTTGTCCTTTTCCTTAAGTGGTTGCTCACGTCGATCATCACTAACCCTTGGATAAAGGCATTTATTAGTATAATGCCCCATTTCCTTGCACTTGAAGCATTGAAGTGTTGTTGGTTCATTCTGTGTATCCCTTCCTTTGTTTGCATCATTAGACATATTCTTCCCATCATTGCGGCATTCAAATTCCCAATGACCTTCCTTTCCACATTTGAAACATTTACTAGTTCCTTTAAGACAATCTCCACCATGCTTATTTCCACACTTTGAGCATAAGGAAACATTCATCTTCTTTTCACCATTATTCTGAGATTTCTCCTTGAACTCCATCTTTCGTTTCTTGTCAAAACTTCTAGATGGATAAGTAACACAAACTTCCATTTCTACCTTGATATCACAACACACAATTTCTTCATAGCTATTGAAGTCTCTTATAGCTAATGCCATTCGAAGATTTGGTTTTATGCCACTGAAGAATCGATCAACTTTACCTTCAGGTTGGATGATAAATCCAGATGCATACCTTGCAAGCCTTGTAAAATTCTCTTCGTATATACCAACATATTCATCATCCTTTTGCTTTAGTTCAAGAAACTCCTTCTCCATCTTTGTTCGAAGAATATGAGGGAAGTACTTATTGAAAAATAAGTTCTTGAACTCATCCCATTCCATGGACCCAATTTCATCTCTTGGCCTCATATTCTTAATAACACTAACCCTTTATCAGCTTCACCTTCCAAACGATATACTACTAAGATGACTTTATCATGTTCAAAACATTGAAGAACTAAAAATATCTTTTCAGTAGTACTGATTCATTGTTCAGCAACAAGTGGATCAGAAGAACCACTGAATGAAAGTGGACGTTGCCTCATGAAGGACTGAATAGAATATTGTTCCCTTATCTACTAATTTGGAAGTCCAGAATGATTCATAGCATGTGTAAGTATAGCAATAAGATTTTTCACTCCATCTCCCATAACATTTGTTTGTTCAGGAGGACAATCATTGCATTGTCCATTGCATTGATCAACACGGTTCCTTCGGTTCCCAGCCATCATCTAAAACCCAAAAAGAATAGTGTGAGAGGCAAAAATCATGCTAGGGAAAAAAACATAATAAAGGGGGAGTATCCTCAATATCTAACATCTTAGGTTAAATTCTATGATCGTTACCGTAGTTCTAGGACTGTATCCTATACGTATACTTATCCTTAGGAACATCCCTAGACATACCTTAGAAATATCTATAAGGATATCACTAATGTTTTGGCATCCTAGTTTCCAAAGGATGACTAAAACTTTCCTCTGATACCAACTGTAGAGACTCGAAGCTTGACGTACATGGACATTACATTACTTTTTCGGAATACTTAGTACATAACAAAAACACACACACAATGACTGTAATAGTTTAGTGTCTTTGGAAACTCAGAATACAATCTTCTAATCGTTGTGAAAGATCTTCAACATCTCCCATAATGATCTTGTTTTTTTAAACCTAAATCCTTTTTTATGTCCTGGGGAAAAGAAAACATAAAAGGGTGAGCTCAAATTCTCAGTAAGGGTAAAAAAAAAGAAATATCAATCACATCATTTTCATAAGAACATAACATTTTGGAAATCTTTACCTACAAAAAGAGCATAATTTCATAACATGGGATAAATCATAGAAGTGAAATGTAATCCCAATAATCATAACTTAAAACATGAAACATTATGTCATACACACATAATCATAGAGAATAATTTCTTATTAGTCAAGACTCATTGCCAAGACTATATTAGTGGACAAAGTCCATTTCTGAACCGAGTCACCCATGTTTCAGTCCTGTTTCACTGAACCGGTATAACCTACCATTCCAGCCATGTCTATCTCATGAGATATAAAATCTTTACCAAATGCATTGGAGGGCGATATAGGTCCCACCCATCTCATAATGATACCATTCCTATGTGTGCCACAAAATCATAAAGCATACATCATTGCATAACCCATGTAATAAAAATGGGAATCATAAACAACATGATATCATAAAACAATTCATATAAGATAAAGGAATTAATAAAAATAATTCCATCAAAACATAATCAAATCAATGTAATAATAGGGATATAAACATAACCCTATATTATCAAAGATGGAAAATAATTTTGATAAAACACTTGAACTCCATTCTTGAGTAAAATATCCTTTCTACTTCAAAAACACTTTTCCTTTCTTAATATGTTATACAATTATAAACTAAAAGAAGTTGATTAAAAATAAACTTGAAAACTTTTAAAGGAAGATTCTTGGAAATATTTTTTAAAAAATTAATTCATGTCGTATAAGTTAAAAAAACATTCTTCTTTTGTCGGAAAAGTCAAAAAGTACCTCGTATGAAAAATGACAAAAGATTCCTTTCATATCTTTTACTAAAATCTCACCGAACGGTAAAATTGGATTTAAACAATTGTAGGTGGATTGAAATAATATTACATATTGAGGAAACATGTATTTGGATGATAAAATACACCCCAATAAATACTAAAGTATAAACAATCTCGGATAAAAAAATGAGATTGTGATATTTCCCTTACCTTATGTCTGATATGCTTTGTACTTGTACGAACCTCCTGTATAATGATTTAAATAATGTTATTGACTTATTCCAGAGTCATACTCATTATTATGATATCTTATATGGTTCACTTATGACTTTATATTAACCGTTCTTTTGTAAATTCATGTTAAAGTAGCGTTTTGGGTAAAATCGTCTCATTTGTCGTTCATGTTTTAACTTGTAATTATTCATATGATTACTTAGAACATAATTACTTCATTCCAGAATATAAAACATGATTTATATATAATATATATTCAGAATATACATATATATAATGGATCGATAAATGGAATGAAATACACCGTTCATGGAGACGGTAGGCCGTACGTACGCATGAACGCTGTTTTCGTTTCCTTATTGAATTTAATGGAATTAAGTAGATGACATACATATATACACACATAAATCCAGTATCATTATTATGTCATATATTTCATGATTACTTATTATATATACTTTATAATCATTCATGAATGGTTAACATGGAGAATGAATCTCATCGCGTCGTGAAGACGATAGTCCGTAATTACGCACGAGCTATGATATTGTGCTCATGAACGTGGAATTGTATTGGAGTGTATGTATAATATTTCAGAATCAGTATCACTTTATAATAGTGTTCTATAGTCATTATTTACACCATTATACCCATCCAAGTAAGGTGGTGGTGGAAAATAGATTACACCACGGTGTGGAGAGGGTATTCTGTATGTACGCACGCGCGGTGATTTCATTTTCCGTAGGATGGATAGATGGTGAAATAGGGTTGTTTAATACTTATACTAACATATACATATATGAGTGATACAAATTTTATTACTTCATAATGAAACAACCTATGAATAGGAAGTGGAAGAAGAAATAAAGTTGAAAGAATCGGTAACGGACATTACCTCTTCTTTGAAGCACCTCTTTGCGTCCTCCTCTTAGGGTACTAAAATTGGTCTTTGAGGAAGACAAGAACCTCTAGGATGTTTCTGGGGAAGTGTAGAAGATAATTTGGCAGGGGTTGGCCGAGCGTGAAGGCTCAATGTGGTGTGAGGAAGAGAGGGAGGAGGTGCCCTTTTATAATGGAGGAGAGGGGCACCTTTGGAATAACAAAAAATATTTTTTTATTATAAAGCCATATTCTATTTTTTATAGCTTCAAATTGAGTAATTTCGAAGCTAAGGTGGGTTGTTGTAGAAATACTGTCATCCAATAGAATTTAGACATGTGTAGTCATTATATTAACCTTATCTTTTAGTTTTAACTTTTAGTTAATTAGATTGACCTTTACCATGTCACTTTGTATTTTTATATTATATAGTCAATAAACATAACATATACATCCAATAGACCCCCAAGTTGTGTTTTATTAATATATATATAACCTTATCTAAGTCCTTTGGCCGGATCGTAGATTTTTTGGAATAATATAACAATTAATAATATAATATTTTTTTAAAAAACAATTTTATGTCAAATTTGACACTATTTAGTAATTGATTTTTGTGAAAATCATAACAGAATGATTAGTTCAAAAAAAGTTAATTAAATCAATACTAACATATCATGTTAACGAATAAAATTATTTAAATTCATAAAAAGTATCAAATTACATTTATTTGGGTTTTTATAACATCAATTATGTCAATGTTTTATTAATAAGATAATCACTGCATCATCATTGTGTAATAAATAAATTAACTTATTTAAAGTCTCAAAATTACAAATAAAATATCATTATGTAGGAAATCGTTTTATCTTTCTAGTGAATATTTATAGTCAAATTTATCATATGTATAACCCTATATTAAAAATGATATACTTATTAAAATTTTATTTTAACTATTTTAACCCTTCTTTGAATATATTAATAATAAATGTCCTAATCTAATCCAAGTTGGCCTAAATGGTCATATTGTATTTCTAAGTTGGTTTTTGGTCGAATTACACTTATCCAATAGAATTATGACATGTGTTAGTGTAATAATAATATCATTTTTACCCTTAATTACCCTATTTACTTTTAACCGTGGAAAAAAAAGTAAAAAGTTACTATTCACCAAAAATTATTTTAATCTCATTGAACCACATTTTACATACTGACACCAACCGTGTCTCTCGGATTTTTGAAATTTCATTCACAGAAGCGGTAAAATTATGTTTTATGAAAAATTCATTTTTTTTAACTACCACTTAGTGGTTTCTCTATTTATCAAAAAATGAAAGTTTCCAGAAAAATATCAAAAATTAGGCCTAAGATATATTTGATATTATGAAATAAAAAATGATGTATATTTTACCAAATTCAAAATATATCAGTTGCAATAATTAATTTAAAAATTAATTCCCATCATCAAAACAAATAGCGTGTTCTTAAGCGATAATAACTATCAAAAGATTGACACTTGTTTATATCTGGTTTAAATGTAGAATTACATCCAATGACCAACACTGTATTAAATTGTAAAAATATATTCTAAATATACTTTAAAACCACTAAATTTAATAATTAATCACTATTAATTATTTCAATTAAAAAGGTTGTTTTTAATTAAAATTTAGTAATTCTCACTATTCATCAGAAAATGGCAGTTATCTGAAAAGTACCAAAATTTCACCCTAAGCTATTTTCGATATTCCGAATCCAAAAATGAAGTCCATTTTGAAAAATAAAATATACAAAATTTCAAAAAGTTGTTATTACTATTCATAACAGCTAGTTTTAATAATATTTTAATAGCATATCACGGTTTAGTGAAACTCGTTATTGCGTACTACACATGCTATTGAGGAAGGTCGTGATTGCATTTAATGCAGGGCAATTCAAGGATACGTGTTGTGAAAGATCATTTTGGTGTAGCGTACAACACAAGATATTAATGAAATTAAAAAGAATATTTTTCATAAAATCTCGGGGTGTTACACATCGAGAAAATATGGAAAGGCAATTTTTGAGTCTAATGCAAAGGGATGATGAGAATTTTGCAAAGTATGAGTCTAAATTTACAAGGTTAGAAACGCATCCTACAGATTATATACGTAACCCATGAAGTAATATTGATCGTTTCTTTGATGGGTTAAAACCATTTCTCTATCAATATTTAGTATCACAATATTTCTCAATGTTCGAAGATATAGTCTCATGTTCTATCAAGAAAGAAAATAAATTCTATAAATCTTATGACAATAAATTAAAAAAAAAGAGAAGAAGATAATGGTGGGGCAAGAGACAGATAAAGGGAAAAAGGGAAAGATGGATTTTCCATTATGCAATAATTGTGGGAAGAATCACCCTGGTACTTGCTTAAAAGGATTGGGAGTTTGTTATAAAAGTAGAAAAAAGGTCACCAGGCTCGTGATTGCAAGGGAAAGAAAGAGGTTGTCAATGTTGAATGCTACAATTATAGAGAAATGGGGCATTATGAAAATGAATTCCCAAAGAGCCAAGGAAACATAACTCAAAAAAGTCCAAGGGAGAACGGCTAAGATTATATCGTTACTATAGATGAAGTTGAATAATTATTGTATTTGTTTTTTTGGACTCATGGATTATATTCTGGTTATAAGAATAATGCGATATATATAAGGATTGTACTGAATTACTTGTTGTTTTCATTAAGGTTTTAATATGATGAAGGTAATCATATTTTTAGTATGTGAAACTAGGATAAACTATAGTTTGTTTGGGGAATCTGATGTTACAATTGATTTTGGAATTTAGAGACATTTAAAAGAAAGTTTGGATAGATGTATTTTGGATAACTATAAAGATTGAAATGGATTAAGTTGAACTTTGGATAGTATTGTTTAAGGTTAAAACATTTCTGAAGATTATTTTTGGAATATTATAATATAATAGTTTTAGGAAAAGGACAACCTGCAAGTTGAGGGATAACCCATCGTGTCAGACAAAGCTGTAGGAATCGAACCCACAATCATAGTCCGAAACGCCTTTATTACCTACCACTAGCATACAGAAAGTCCATAGTTATTAAAAAAGAGTTTTCCTAATCTAAATGGTATGTGTTAATATTTGGAACCTTATACAATTATGATAAATAGAATATTGTTGAGTTCTATTACATTTTAGAGTGAAAGATGGGGTTGTGGTAAAAATTTATTAAAGAATGAATGTTTACTTGACAAGTAAGTATATTTCCTTACGTTCTTAGTAAATCTCTTAAATAAATTCCTCAACTTTATTAAAGGTAACTTAAAACACAAATGTTGTCGGTTAACTTTTCCATTTGGGGAATCAATGTCGGTTTAACCAATCACATGTTTTTGAATTTCTTGTAGTTAACTTTCTCATAATCCTTTTTTCTTCAAATATCCCTCAGACCTTGATGGTTTGTTTCTCCTCCATATCCATGTTTTCATATAATCCTAGTATAGTCTATCTTGGGTGACCTTTGTACTTATCATTCATTCTTTTAATGTTATATTTTTATTAACTCTATTTCCGATATGGGTTTTCCACAAAGGTATTTTCTATTTTCAGCCTTTTATTTTTGAAAGACATTTTCAAATAGCGGGGACACAATTTATTGAAGGAGGGGATAATGTAACACCTCAAGCTTCCACGAAATGATTCTCTTTCAATAATGCAATAGTTTTCATTGTACGCAAGTTCGAGATGATAACACACCATGACCAATCAAAGTAGCCATATGAATAGTAATGCCCACTTTTTGAAATTATATAAATTTTATATTTCAAAATGAATTTCATTTTTGGATTCGGAATATCGAAATTATCCTCTGTTGATTTTTTGGTATTTTTCCGAGAATTTCCAATTTTAGATGAATAGTGAAAAATTCTTAAAAACAAATATTTTAATAAAAATAATTTATATTGTTAAATTGTACTATTTAGTGGTTTTAAATAATAATTATAATATAGTTTTATCATTTTATCCAATGGTGTTCATTAGAATTAATTTCACTTTGAAATTGAACATAAATAATTGTCAATCTTTTGATTGATATTCTGTCTTAAAATCACGCAATTTGTTTTGAAAACGGGAATTAATTTTAAAAATAATTAATGAAACATTTATGTATTGAATATGTTAAAAAGGAAATCATTTTTTAATTTAGAATATCAAATATACCATTGAGGGAATTTTTGGTATTTTTATGAAAAAAATCGATTTTTGATGAATAGTGAAACCACTAAGTGGTAGTTAAAAAACTGATTTTTTTAAATGAAATTTTACCACCTCTGTGATTTGAATTTCAAAAATCCTACATAAATTATTTTCATTAGGATGTAAAATTTGGATCAATGGGATTAAAATAATTTTTGTGAATAGTAACTTTTATGTTTTATTAATCACGATTAAAGGTAATTAGAGTAATTTAAGGTAACTATAATGATATAATAAAATGAAATTACCATTAAACTTATCCTACACTTATTGTATGAGTCATGGCCGACCAAGAAAATCCATGGGTCAACTTGGGGGCCTCATGGAGCCACTTGGGTAAGAAAATGACATTAATAACTTTTTATTTTAAGTAAAAATAAAAGTGTCACAAACATGTATTGTTTTACTAAAAAAATTCACATGGGGTTATAGAAGACATATTTTTGACTATAAATATTCATTTTAAAGCTAAAAATATTTTCAATATCATGGTATTTTTTTAAATTTTTGGACAGTGAATAAATTAAATTTGTTATGGCACTATGATGATGCATTGATTATCTCACAAATTAAAGATTTAAATAAAATGAAATTATAATGTAAAATCTATGAAATTGACATGTGAACAACCTATTGGATGAGTATATTTATAATCTTTATCACATTATCCTCAAAATATATAATTATGGTCCCTTTCAAATCCGAAAATATCTTCATTATAATGTAAAATTTCATCACATTCCAAGAGTGCCCCTCCTCTCCTCTTATAAAATTCCCCCACCTCTACGACCTTATTCACACCATTAAAAAAATTGGCGCGGCCAACCTCTTCCCAAATACTCTCCTAAATTCAATATCTTACTCCTAGAAGCCTCACTTTTGGCATAAGTCTTCCCAAGGAAACCTTTAGCTCAAATCAAAAAAGAGTTACCCGATTTAAAGGTAATGTCTCACTTCTATTCTTTTGTTTTATTTTTCTTCTCCAACCCCCTGAACTCTTTTTATAACAATATTTTATACCAAAAACAGTATATTCAATTTACAAGGATGTTTTTACGAGATGGATTTGATTTAAAATTACCCACACCTCTGTCTAATGGTTAAATAACATATTGTTTCTATGGTTCTCGAATTACTGCCTCATGAAACGATGATTGTTAAATCTTCTTTTATCTCCTCACATGGTGGCCGTTATGATGAAAATATTTATATATATGATATATCTTATGTTTATGTTTTCTTTATGCTTTAGTATTTTTCATTTATGGCATACCTTTATGATTTCCACTATGGGTAAATGCAATAATTTCATTTTAGGAAGTGGGGACTGCCGCCCCCTCAATGTGATTTGAATAGTTAATGCCATATGTGGGACCTATAAATGATGTAGTTAATGATATTATATATGATACTATTCAAGAATTATAATATAAATTTATATCATTTTGATATCATTCCATTAAATACGAAATAGAAATTAAAGTAGCATTCATGCGTACGTACGGCTTACCATCTCTAAGAACGGTGCATTTCATTTCATACCTCTAAATGTTATCTTATATTAGAAATGCATGTATCTACTGGATATATATGATAGTTATGATATCTAAATCATGAATATAATTATGGATATAATTTATATTCTACCAAATGAACAACTTGTAATTATAAAAAGTTTATTTTTTTCTCAAGTACCAAAGATCGACAAAACGACATTTATTAACTTAAATGACTACATAATTTTCATAACATCTTAATAAGTGATATAAAATGAATAATGAACCTGAAAAAGGTTCCTATTAAAGTAGAGATTAAATCTAGTTTATTATTCAGGAGATTAAAGAACGATCGATTCAAGTTGGACACAAGGTAAGGGACTTCGTCTCAATCTTCTTTCATTGAGGCATATTTTGTTGTATACATAAAATTATTTTATACGGTGTATAAACCCCTCTGACTTTTACTTTTTTTCAAAAGGAATACTTTTTATACAAAGAGTTTTACTAAGTGACAAAAGGTAATGATTTTGTTGTACGTATGCGGCGATAATGACTTCTCGGCCATAGAGACCATTATTTGAGTTTCAGCTTCCTCTATAAGCTATAACTTTTTTTAAATGAAAAATCAATACCAAGTTTTACTTTTATATTATTTGGTAATAAAAATGTTTTTATTATAATAATGTGTTTTATTGATATCTTGTGATTGAAATGTGTAAATATTAGGTTTCCTTTATGCAATTTTTATGTGATACGATTATGTTATGGTTTATGATATGATTAAACATTTTCATATAAGGAATGTATTGGGCTTAGTATGTGACGAGTGGATCCCTCTATAGCTCCTCGATGCATCGGTAGGTCTCATGAGACAAACTAGTGTCTTGGCACGAGGACTTGACAAAATGTTATTTTTAGTCTTGGTATGAGGCCTTGGATACGTGGTTATGATAGTCTGGCATTATGCATACCATCATTATGAAAGTGGTTATTGATATTTCAAGTTATTATTTGACTAGAAGAATATCCATGTGAATAATTAAATGGAATTATTTCATTTTATTATTGCCATATTATGCTGAAGTTCAATTTTAAAAGGATTTTGTTTTATTTATATATTCCATTAAATGTTTAAGTTTATTTATTAAAATTTTTGCTATATTTTTATCCTTACTGAGCATCTAAGGTCACCACTTTCTATGTTTTATTTTTCCAAGGATGTGAAGAAATATTGTATGACTAGCCTGCAAGGATATTCTAAAGGGGATATGAGTGTGGAATATGGACACTAAGTTATTGTGATTTTTCAATTTATGATGTAATGTAACATTTATGAATGTATCTAGTTTTTCAAAGGCTACTAAACTAATCAGTATTTTGAGACTTGATATTTTCTGATCATGGAAATGTTACATAATAATGCACCGACTCTGGGTAACTAGGGTTGGGGCGTTACAATTCATGTATTTTTACTCCAATGTTCCAATGTTCATTTAATAGGTGTCAACACTATAGGAATAATGAACAAGGATCATTGAAAATGTACAATAATAATCAAAAAGGTTAGAAACATGACACTTAGTGTCCATAAGGCATCATGTGGGCATGCTACTTAGTATAAACAAGGCATTGAGGTTCGACATGTTTGCATGAATCCTCATGGAATCTAGTTCTATCAATTGAATATATATATATCTTGACCTATTTTCCTTATAATAACATGTTATTCACATTCCCTCTCATTAGAGTAATCATTCAATGAAATACACAAATATCATTATACCAAAAGAGACCTCTTGTAACATGGTAATACACATAATAAGAAATATCATAATAATACAATAATAGAATTCCATCCTAATAAATAATATATCTTCATATAAAAATATATGAATCAACATAAAACATCATACAATCTACTCTATAAATTCTCATGGAACAATGATCATATTGGTTAATCATAGTAACACCATTTACCACTAGAAAACATCTAAAAAAAGAACAATTACCTTGCTAATGCATAAATAATTCCATGGAAACAACTATATAATAGAACTCTAAATTTTAAGGAACACCCAAACTACTTGTTTTTAATGAAAATATCTAGATTTAATCAATAATAAATGTAAAAACAACATCACAAATTACATATATGAATATTACAATTTACATGTGCCAAAAATAGGTATTATTTCATCCAGAAAGAACTTTGAAATTGAAACTCCAGATAATTCCATGTCAAGAACATTGATTTAGAATCACATAACATAGGGTGTCTTCCAACATGGTTAATTTTGGTTATGTAGCATAGGGAATGAAAATACACCAAAACCAATGTCAATAAAAGAATGTATTTTAAATTTATTGTATATTATAGAAGATACAATTAGATCTTTACAATGATCATAGATTCATCATGAATCTATTAATGTAAAATAAATTCTATATTTTAGTCAAGAAGATTAATATCTCAAGATGATTAATATAAATAATATTACTTGAAAACATCAACATTATAGAATAATTAAGCTTCAGTCAAAGAGATATATTAATTGAAACATCGATGTCACCACCTATATATCATGAATTTATAATCAAATTAAGGTTGTATCATGGATATTAGGTAAATAAGTTGTCTATGTTGATGATTCAATATCACATACATGTTGAGACCTCACTGTACATGGTAGATGATGTTTTGATCAAGAAATAATAACAATACTGTTGAACCACCACTGTTTGATTAAGAAAGGAGTAATTCATCATTGTTTCATCTTGGAAAAAAATAGATCCATCATAGATCTATACCCATCACACAAGAAGGTTGAGTAATTCAGTATGGATTTAAGAATAACTCAATCATCAAACATTACAATCTCAGCCCATTTAAAAACATGCATGAGGATATGATGTGACTTATAATAATAATGGTAGGATATTTAAATTTTGATATATTTACATATGATTTATATTTGAATGTTAATGGTGTGAAAATCGAATGGTATTAATTCCAGAAGGGTTCATTAATAACACACTTGGAGAGGGTTCACTAGTTACCTAGTGGGACACATCTGTGAAATTATGACTCCACGGACTGTCCAATGTTCCCAGTAGAATGATATTAATTATTCCTTGGCCATTGGTACCCCACTAGCTATCTAGTTTGTTATGTTGTAGGAGGTTGACCTACTTGTACACCACTAGATTGCTGATGGGTTCCACCATCATGATGTTGTCTATTTTTCCATGAACCCCAAGGTTGATCCCTTCACTAAAACACTGTCACATAATTCTTAAATCCTTAAACCATGAAATCAATCCACCTAATAACTTATATCATAGATGAACAAATGGAGAAGGTGAAATTTACAAACATTAAATATAAGATAGATCGACGTATACTGTTGATTTTATAATTCTACTCCATTAATAACATCTCACCCTCAAGGATTATATTAAGGAGTTTAGATTGAATATCTATTGACACTGGTCTTAAAAACCATCTTTTCAATCCAAGATCTCCTCCTAGATCCAAACAAAGAGACTATAGAATATAAACTAGTGGTATCATCTTCCCTTGAACAACATTCTCACACAAGTCTATGATCTACCCTAGGTACACCAAAAATGATGTGTTATGAACTAGATTAATATCATCTCCTTCCGTGACGTGCATCAGGTCAAGCACCAACCTCTGGAGTTGTGAAACTAATCTTTTATATCATGGTTGTGATGAGAAATTCATAGATTATATTCAATTGTTCCATCTTATTTGATGATCTCAAAGGGTCCAAAATAGTAGAACCCTAATTTTCTATTATTCCTCAATCATCAGGGGACCAACTATGCAGTCAGTCTCAGAAAGATCCAATCACATATATCAAAATCTATAGGTCTCATCCTATGGTCATAATATGACTTCATCCAACTAATAGATATGATCAATATTTTCCTAATCATTCTCACCCTCTTACAGCTCTCTTGTATCATACTAGTCAAACAAAATATTACATACCCAGTCTCATGAAAAAATAATGGTGAACAACATGAATATAGAAAAAGAGCCTCATAAACACATTTAATCCAATCTAGGAATGTTTTATTTAATGTTAACCCAAAAATGAAAAAGAGATAATATTAATCAATGCTAAAGTCTAGAGAAAAATCATAAATCATATCCTCTAGTATGAGAATCATCCACTCTGATTGTCCAACTATCAATGGAAGGTATGTTCTTCTCAATATATGTGGAGTACCTAAGTACATCAATAATCCATGAAAAAAAGATTATATGAAAATACATATCTATCAGATATAATGCTCAAGAAAAATCAATATCAGTTTACAATCTCATGGACATACATCATTCCAATATTTTCAATTTAGCGAGTCTCAATGCTCGATATGAAATAAGTATCATTCATCAACTAATTAAAAATAATCCATAAAGTGTCAGGGATCCGGATGATTCTATGTTTCCCCATAAAATGTCTATCATTATATCCTACCACTTATGAATAGGAATAGATTGTTTCTAGAGAAATCCATTATGATTCGAGGGTTATGCCTTTTTCTTTGATGGGTAATGTATCAGCAAACAAACACATCAATTTCCATCTTCATCCCTAAGCACTAAAATATCCATCTAAAGTGGTTTTACATACTTGTTACAGTAGTATGTATCACACACATTAAGGTATGCTAGTCACTCAGTAGTTATCCCCTCATGGAATCATGGACTAACACTATAAAATTCTAAAGGATCACATCATCATCACCCAAAAACCACTCCAGAATCAGGTCACCTAAAGATAGTTGCTCTTGAATCACAACACACCATGGTTCAATGCCATTCTTTTTCTTGGTATACAATATAATACTTGACCACTATGGGAGTGTATTTCATAAATCCCAGATCCTCAGCTGTGTCCAATATTCAGTTAGCCAACAAGTCCTCAGGAGATACTACTCAACCGAAGGCCATTCATCAAGCTCATGAGTTATCGACATCTTAAATGTTGGCGAATCTATTACGATGTTACCTTTCTGGGATGTATAATATATATCGATGTTGATATTTTCCAGACACTCTACATAAAGCCACTGTCTTATATTGTGGTACTTCTATGTGAGGATGTAATGAAGTCACATGTTGTTAGTGTAGACAATGGTCCTCTTCCAGAAGAGATAGTATCTCCAATACATTATTGCGTAGACCACCACGTCAAAATCTATGTCATATCATTATCATTGAACCCATGGGGATCAGTATATCATAAAGCACAAGCTACCCTAACTCCCTCTATATCATAACTACTCCGAAACAAATTCATGTTGGGTCTTGTTACAAAACATACAAAATTCCTAGATCAGGAAGTATGAACCCTAGAGTTGAATTTAACCTTCTATTAATTTCCTGAAATTCCACTTCACACTGGTTTAGCCATTAATAATTTACTCCCTTATTCATTAGAAAATACTTTAGTGCTGACAAGGAATGCATTTCTTGGATAAGAAAATGTTAATATATAGCTAAATATAAAAATATCATCATCTCAAACAAATTCTGAGGTTGTTATCAAGAATTAATTAGCCCTACTATATCTAGGTCCATTGATATAAATATCTCATTCACCACATGGACCAATAATTTTCCTTATAAATCTAATAGTTACATGCCGACATCTTGGCATAATGAAGATGAACTAGAAGATTACATAGTATTATCTCAAGATATCTAGCATGATGCTTTATGTCTAGTTACTAGGTGAGGATTTCCTTCATGAAAACCATGATTAATGAGTTTAGATATGGGTGGAAGATATTATTCATGATTTTCATGAACCCTATTTTTGTGCTTTCTAATCCAAATGGAAACACAAAATACTCATATATCCCATACCTAATATGAAATTACATATTTTGGAATTCCTCCTCTCTAACCCACAATTGTGATAGCCTAATTAAATATCAACATTAGAGAACCATTATGTGCACTAAAAATAATAAAATTTATAATCAATTATGGGTAAATGGTACTTTTTTTAATATAACATGGTTTATCTTCTATTAGTAAACACAAAGTAGAATATTGTTATTCCACTTTTTGGTAAACAAGACAGTTTTATCCAAAGGTGACGTACTCATCCTGATAAATCACTTGTGTTCCATGCCCTCAAGAAGTTTCATGATTTCATATAACTCAGAAAGTCCCATATAATATAGGGGTATCAAAATGTTATTTTCACCTAGAATGACTTCTATCTCAAGCATAACATCTCAATAAAATGTTCATCCTATAAATTCTTCCAAAAATATATCCTTCAAGAGATACATGAGAGGAGAATAAAGTTGACGGGGTAGTCCTTGATCCTCATGATGGATTCAAACCTTCAATATACATCGTGATAATCCCAATTTAAATCAGGTTCTAAATTAATGTAAATAATACATGTTCTCATTCTCTTGACCCCATGTAGTTCACTCCCCTTAGTGATGAAAATTAAACATGTACATGATTGAAATCAATTGGTAGTTGATAGTTGGACAGTCATTACAAATTTAAAATCACATTATTCTATTCGTCGGTAGAATCCTGAAGTCCATCAATTGTCAATAAACAATAACGACTAACTTCACACTATAAACCACTACTGGTTGTCAATTTCATTGCCAAATGGTGTATTAAGGGAATGAAAGTCATAATATAACAATTATAGTAAATAAATTCCAATAATAACATTTAGATATATAATGTATTGAGAAGTGATGGTATAAAAAATGAATTTAATGAAGAAGTTATCAAAATTGTACCTCAAATAGTAGAAGGTCATTCACTGCCATCTCTTAGATTCTTGATCCGCAATATAATCATAATCTTCTTATGATCTATGAAATTTCCCAAAATACTGATTAGTTGTATGGGTCACCATTTGAGTTCATTATCGAGGACCCTAGCTAGATCCCTAGGTCATATATAATGTATACAATCAACCTCTAAGAGACCATGGCCTCAAATCCCTTGAGAAATACTAATGGAGATTCCATGTCTAATTAAACTATCGTAAGGCCATTTGTGGTACGATATATAACATGTGATAATGAATAAAATTCTCATAGTTTTATAATGTTTAACACCTCTGTATTGGTATGAATAGTTCAACATAGGGTACATTTCATAATACTACCATAACTCACATCCATGGTCTTCCACATTCGACTTCTAAAACTAACAAATACCACTACCATTAGAGGTTTACCCATAATGGTATTGAACAGTTGAAGAAATCCAACTACCTGATCCTCCTCTAGGACCATCTTGACAAAAAATTCCTTATAATGAAACATTGGGTATTTTATTTGTTAAAATATCATATCCTTTTATCTGATGCTGAGACATAGATCAATCTACAACTTCATAGAAATATGTGCATGTTTTCATCCAAGAGTGGGGGAAAACATGGTTCCTCAGTGAAATGAGTGAAGTATGATGACAGAATTTTTGACCCCTACAATAGTTCCGTTAAATAGTTTAAATTATAATGATTTATCAAATCAGTAAATAATTACCCACAAAAATTTTTTTTGAAGGACTCCCATGTGAGATACTTATGTTTTTTAGCCTATCCGATTATTCTCAACATGATCCTAATGATTCCATAAGTTTTTACTGTTACCAACATCGCCTTCTATTCCTCATTGGTATTAATGAGTTTGAATAAACCCTCGATGATGTATATCTGGTCCTAATCATTCTACTATTCTCTAGATCCTTGAATATCTGGTTTATTCTAGAACTAGAAGTCTCTAGTGTAGTAAACTAAGAACCTTGAAACCCCTACTCTTGGGATGGAAAAATTCAAAATGTGTCCGTATTGTAGTTGGACTACTACTAATGCTACCAGATTATTTAAAGGAGTTTTTTCCATAATAATATCAAACACTAAAGGCCATTTAACATTTGTTCCCTCTCTAGAATTAACACCATGACCCATGATAGTAAGTGGTTCCATTGGCCCTCTTTGAGGTGACTTATTTATTAATATGAATTAAAACATTGAATATAATTAATATAGATCCTAAGTAGTCTAAATGATCAATAAAATGTTTTTAGATGATTATACCCATAACCCAATTTATAACCCTCCCTGAACTAATCAGGGTCTCTTCCATGAAAAATAGTCACTAATATATATATATATATATATGTATATATATATATTGAAACATAACAACATGAAGAATTAATAAAATAACTCTAATATATATAAATGTCACAACTATATGGAATATCACAAAAAAAGTTACAAATATATCCTATATAGATAACACAAATCAAGGAATCTTGTTAAAGAACTAATATATAGTTCACTGAGATGTATATATACCTAGATTGTGATCCTATTGGAATTATCATGAAGCATGAAGGCACCAAAAATATTATAAAAAAGTAATTACAATATCAGAAATGGTAACTCAGTGGTCCTTTACATGTGTCTTTTCTAGACACATGGAAAATCCCCTACCTGATTCCCACTCAATTGACTCATCTTTACCATGCCCTAGTTTTTTCCAAGAAAAAACAAAAAACCATGATATGATACCATTTTGTAATTTACCAATCCAGAAACACTCGGTTTCTGTAATAGATCTTTATGAACTCTTTCACACCTCCCTATATATATGAGGGTGCCAACATAAAACAAGGGTATAAGTATATTATTAGTGAGAATATACACTTTCTATAATTTCCTTCCAAACATAATAATAAAACAACATAAAAAATAATATAATATAATATTTATAGAAATCATTCTAAAAAAAATGGATTACGACAACCAACAACCTTGATACACATCTTTTAATAACTTATTAAATGAATATATAAATAATAAATTACCATAATAATGATAGAGATAGTATATTTATGAATATATATATATATATATAATTTTCTTGAAATGGGGACAAAAATAAATTATTTAAAACACTATAGAATACCCTTAAAATTGACTGATCTTCTAATACATCATGGGATAACCTGGAGGTGTACATAAGATTGGGATGAGATATAAATATCGATTATAGAATAATTAAAGTATAAAATCATGAATGCAATGCATGTAAGTCAAGTGGAATAAGAAGGTGAAATTAAATTGGTTATAATCATATACAAGAACATTATAGCCTGATATATGATGAAAAAATATTGGAAACATAGGAATTAGAAAACAATATAAAACATGAAACAGAGAGACTATATAAAGGTAAAATGTCTAAACAACATAATATAGTGTGGTTAGTCTAACATCTCATTAGACATAAATACTATATCATGATGTAAAAAATTAGTCATTTCATTGGAGAGCAATATAATTTCCGGTGCACCTGTCACATTTATATCATGCACAATATTTTTTTGCCAAATAGAACATCCAACATAAGTATGTGTATTTTTAATTTTAATTAAAAGATTAATAATTTTGGATAACATAAATTGAATATCTAAATAAATTAATTATAGGTATATATAGGTGAATACCCTTGAGTGGAAACAGAGATGGGAATTCACAATATAAATGTTTGTCAAGGGATAATCAAGGGAAAATTTTGGTAGCATAACAAGTGTACATGAATGTTCATGGAAGGGATTAATGAGAGGGAAAGGTGGTATATAATTACATGGACATCATAATTGGATGTGTAAAAAACATATTAAAACATGAAAAATTGGAGAAAAAAAAGCTTAATAAATAGAATTAACATTAATAAAAGGGAGTAAGTGAATCCATTATCTTGAGAGGGCTCATTTAAAATCATTAGAGGATCTTTTAATGAAATTGGGGATGCCCTGAGATGAATTTAGAGTGGGGGATAGATAAGAAATTAACGATTAATGGGTTTCTAGTGATGGAGTGTGGGAGGTTGGGTTGGTATTTATAGCAAAAGATAGATGAGTTAATTATTAATTTCAGAAATTAGATTTTTTATTCTATATTATAAAATAATTAAAACAACAAGACATCCAATGTATTTTACCAATGAAATTTTTTTTTAAAAATATAGTTTTTTTAAATATTTAAGACGGATGTGTACATAAAATATTAAAATAAAACCATTGGTGATGTGGAATTGAGCCATGATAATAGAAATTTTGTTTTAAATCCATAAGATATAATATTTCTCTTAGAGAAATAATTAATGTTCTATAAAATTAATCCAAAGAAATAAGAACAGATTATTTTAAACTGGAAATCTATATTTTGTCTTGGATGTCTTTTATATCATTGATTTCCTCAATTTTGGGCTATTATGATGTCATAATATAGATCATGTATTAATACTGTATTTAATTTTTTCATATGAATTCAATTGTCTCAAATAAATATGAAAAATTTACCAATG
Organism: Viscum album; assembly: GCA_963277665.1. NCBI lineage: Eukaryota > Viridiplantae > Streptophyta > Magnoliopsida > Santalales > Viscaceae > Viscum > Viscum album. The sequence goes on from OY728145.1 coordinate 2,001,681,257, forward strand.
AAAAATTTCAAAATTATGATTTCAAAAATATTATTTATTTTACCAAAATGTGTTTCTAAATATAATTTTATAAATTTTAAATAAAAAACATTATTTTTATAAAAATACACGTTTTTACAACTCTAATGACCATTAGAAACTTATAAAAATTAAATTGTACTTAATTAAATTATATTATGATTTATATTTAAATAAATATAAATTAATAATAATTTAGTAATAAAATTATTTTTTTCCAAAATTTTTATGATTTTATCAAATGAGTAACTTAATTGAAAATCTATATTTCCAAAAAATAAAATTTTGATTTCATTGTATCAAAATATAATTTTTACCAAATTCATTAAACAGTAATTTATATAATAATAATAATGTGGGATACTTATAATCCCTTTTTTATTTAATAGAAAACATAAATTTTTTAATAATACTTTCTAGACACAAAACTCTTTATTAAATAGAGATACTTTCTAAGAGAAAGATGTGAAATAGTGGAACTTTATTATGGTGGTTTGGTGAACATTGATTGAGTCATGATCATGATAATGTAGAACATATATCATAAATGGTTTTGATCAAGCTTTAGTTGTTGAATTTCGACATGGTTTTGGTTAAGGGAAAGGAATAGTGATTTTGTCTACATTGGAAGGTTTGATAAATAGTATTCATGTTTTATGTTGCAACTAGTTGAGGTCATCACTTCTTCCTTCTATATCAATATTACTTTATCATAACCCTTAATATATACTAATCTTATCTTTCATTGTAAAATGACTATATTTTCAATGGTTGGGATGTTAGTATTAATATAAATCTAATTTTTTATACTTTATAGTTGTCCAAAATAACAAAATTGCTATAAATGATTTCTATAAAAAGATTAAATAATAATAAATTTATTTATTCCAAAGTGGAATTAATTTATAAATTATTAGGTTATTATATTATTCACCCCTTTAGTAATTTCACTCTTGAAATTTCATATAATACAATAAAACAGATGGGGGAGCTTTTGTTTCATCACCTGTCTTGTTCTCATGACATTTCATTCCACCACATCACTTTGACCATGTGATTTTTTTAATTTATATTTGTCTCTATGATCTATATCCTTCACATATTTCTCACCATATGATAGATTATTGTCTAGTGGTTCCACCTTTTAGATTAAATACATGTGAGGGGTCAGGTATGTATTTCCTCAAGAGAGATATGGGGAGAACATCATGTGAATTATATATTTTCTGTGGGATTTCTTTTTGATATTCCATAACTCTAATGTTATTAATAATCTCATAGGGGTGGATGTATCTTTGACTAATATTTATCTTCTTCCTAACCACATGACATTCCACCATGGTGACATTTGAAGGAAACACTTATCTTAGTCTTCAAAATCCATAATGTGTTTCAAACAACCCAGGGTTCCTAAGATTACATATTTTATTATGTATCCCTTATTAAATGAATATATACAAATTTATTTCTACACTCTATATTATGTATCAAATTCATATCATCACATTTTAAAGTACTAGGATGATTTAATTTTCTAAAAATGTAAAAAATGATTTGTTCCCATATTTCATGGAATTGATTATTAAATTAAATCTTGGATATCTTAGAGGAAATGATTATGTAACCCATTTCCTTTCTAGGGTTATTAGAATACTTATTACTTTTGTATGATTTACTTATATAGAACACATATTAATATACACATTCAAATAGGTAAAACCAGATATAACATGAATCCATGGGGAATTTTCTTGTCTTAGTAGAAGATATGCATGGAATTAGGGATTTATCCTAATCCATGATGGGACTCTGTCCACCTTGTCATGTTGTCTTGGTTGTGGGCACTCTTCGTCTCTTGAGGCTGAAATGTTGGGAGTCATCCATGCGTTTAACTTTGCCCTCCAAAGGGGCTGGAGAAAGCTCTGGATTGAAAGTGACTCCACTACTATTGTTCATGCCATCTGGAATGGTATCATCCATCTTGCTTGGCCTCTTACTGCTCTTTGGTCGAGATGTCTGAGCTCTCTTCAAGAGATTGACTACATTGCTACTCATGCCTACCGTGAAGTGAACACTGTGGCTGATGCTCTTGCCAACAAAGGTTTTCATCAAAGCATGAATTGGATGGACACTTTTCCCCCTGACTTATTGTATTTGTTTGATAGAGACTGTAAAAAAATCCCTTCTTTTCGCATTTTGTAATCTTTTGATCTTCAATAAATTGTGCTTTGGTCTTTGACCAAAGCATTACCTTTTAAAAAAAAAATTGGGAACATTTTTAATGATTCATTGTAATGTTTATTCCCTTAGTTGGATTTATAACCCAAACATGTTTTTATATATTCCTATGTTATCCTATGAATTTTTAGAAGATGAAATAATTTTATAGGATCATTATATAGAATAAAATAAATATTTTGAGTTTTAGTTTAATTTTTAAGTATTATGTTCCTTTACATCCCAAGACACTAGGTCTCTAAATGTTGGGGTTATGTTTATTAGATATTTTTATTATCATCATAGTAATAATTTGTTTAAAATTAATGGGACTATATAAATTAATTTTATGGGAGTGAAATTTGGTTTTTATGAATGTAAAGAGTGTATTATTTCCATATGAATCTTAATTTTTTGTTTTGTCATGAAGAGGTGAGGAGAGGCCCCTTTTATAAGTATCAAGAATTAAAATTTCATAATTATAAGCCCTAAATATAAATATAGAACATCTTAAAAATTGATGTTGATCAAAATATTGATATGAAATTAGTGGGGATGATATAATGTATATAATATATCAACCACTCAATTATAAAAATATTTTTAACATATTTCAATAACTTTATATGTAGATTTTTTACTTTTACACTATTCAGTTTTTTTGTGTCATATTTTATTAACAATTGTAAATATTTTGAAGCCTAAAAATAAAATTTACATATTTAATAAATATTTACTGATGTATTACAAATATTAAATACATTTTGTTAAATATAATTTATAAGTATAATAGAATTCAATTTAAATATTAGCACATGTAATGCGTAAAAACCCTTTTATTGAACAAGTAAAATTCTATGGTTAAATTTTATGTACAGGGTAAAATAAATATTTTATAGATATTCCTAATATAAATTATTTTATAATATAACTAATTAATATTATTTTCTATTAAAATAAATCTAAAACTAAAAATTACCAATATAATATGTAATTAACAAAAAGATTAAAAACTATTACTTTTATTGGAAATTATTACTTGTGTTTATAATATAATAAACATATGTATTATAAATTTTGAAACATATTTTTAAATATATATAGTTATTACATAAAAAATTATTTATTAAAATTTTTTATAAATTTTTAATGCTTTCTCGTGTAGTTAATCTTTTTAAATGTAGTTTTAATAAAAAGTCTATTTTTTACTATTCACATAAAAGGAAATAATTCAAAAAAATCACAAAAAAATTAATAAGAAGCTAATATTGAAATTCGTAATCAATAAATGACTTTAACTTTATAAAATTAAAATTTTAATTTTTTATTTAGATAATTTCAGGAATAAATAATTTTTAGATTGTGAACTATATAATTGCTTTGGGATGTAGTGGGTAACTTCAATATAAGAGTATCATATATTACATTATCATACCAATAAATAATTTTTTACTTAGAATTGAGTACATGCATGATATTAAAAAACATTGTTTAATCCTTACTCATAGCTTCTTCAGGCTCCCATGTTTCCTCATCTATTTGGTGATTTATCCAAAGGAAAATCGCCTACTATGTTTTCTAATTCCTCAACACTTATTATCAAGTATCATGGATCTAGAAAAGCTCCTTATTATTATGAATGTATGGTTCCAAATATATTCAGTAAAATTTTAGTATATGTGTTGGATTCATATTGTATTTCCTCAATAATGATATTTAGAATTCATCATGTACATTAGAAATGTGCAATGGAATAGCAAATCGATAAGCTGTAAATTCAATTCTCTATATTATTTCACAAGGTCCAATAGTCCACAGTCTTAAAATATGATTTTTTTCCAAGTCATAAAACTTCTTTCAATGGTTCTACAATAAGAATAAATTATCCCCCACCTGAAATTCAATTTATTTCATTCAATTTTCCTCATAATTATTTAATATTCTTTATGATACATTGATATTATCCTAAATTGTATTAATTATATATTTTTATCCTTTATAATTCCTAGGGCCAAATTCTTCATTTCTCCATGTTCCTACAAACAAATTGATAGTATTACGTCTCTTCCCACGTAGTTCTTCATATGATACCATCTAAATGCATGAATGGAATCTATTGTTGTATTAATATTACATGAGAGATATATTCTAAACCGTGATTATTGAAATTCAGTATAAAATGATTTTTATAATGTATTATAGTGTCTAAATAGTATTTTTTTTATTTCCCATGAATTTGGGGATGATAATAAGTGATTAAATGAACCTCTGTGTCAAGATACTCTGTAAAACTATTCCATAATTTCGCTGTCAACTGAGGATCATGGTCAGATTCAACTAATATTTGTTCCATTTTATATCTCATGATTTCATTAATATAGAGATGGATAATATACATATGTGGTATGTCTTTCTTTAATTCTGATAATTTTCTGGTTTATTAGGGAAATCAATGACGAAACATATAGAATCATTCTTCCCCAACGTATTTGTAAGTCTAATGAAAAGGTTCATTATAATATTTCCCCATAATCATATATTTATAGGTAGGGGTTTCAAAAATCCCAAGGCTTTTTTTTCATCCTTGACCTAATGAAATTATAAAATTCTGGACACATAGACCACAATTTTATATATTAAAAATCCCACTATAAATTCTCTATTAAATACCTATACATAATTCAACTACTATGGTGAAAAACATGTACTATAATCTTTATCTGTTATCTTCTTGTTTTTTTTGTATAAATAGAATAAAAAACCTCTTTCCAAAAAATAACACTATAATATTATAGAGGAGGTCTATAACTTTCCCTTTATTCGCTACATTAATCCTCATTTGTAAATACTTATCATCATACAAGGGATTATATATATTTTCTAATAAATATGGTCTATAAATTTATTAGAAAATTGAAGATGGATAACCTTTCATGAACATTTCTATATCCATCATTACAAGATCCATAAATATGGCTCCCAAATTAATACTCATCATGGTAAAAATACCATGGTACCTCCGGCTTAATGAATCAACCACTTTGTTTTTCAACCCATCATGGTATTGTATCAATAAATCAATGTCTATTTGTTGTTATAATCATATTAATTACCACATGTTGAGCTCTTCCTGAGAGAAATTGTATTTAATTTGTTTGGTATGTATATATGTCACATCATTTTCCATTGAGATAGTACCTCTATCTCATAAATGAAAAATATTATAGCTTCCAACTCATGGTCATGACATGGATAATTATATTCATTAATATTTAATTTCATTGATGCATAAGAATACACTCTGTCATTATTCACATTTAACCAACCATTTACTTTTTCAATTCATCAAAATATATTTAAAATCTATCAATTCAATATAGTAATGTTAATATTTGTTCATTAATCAATCTAATATTTTCCTCTTCAAAATATTTTTATCACTTCTTAGACCATGATAATTTAACCAAATTATAAGTCATAATGGTTAATGGGATGGGAATGTTGGAAATATTTTTAACAAACAACCAATAGAAACCCGATAAAGTAAGGAAGTCCTATATCATTGTTATATACACTGGTGTATGCCATAATTTGATTACATTTTATGTTGAAATTTTGTTAGATATTCAATAATTTGAGAAATTATATCCTTCAAAATAAACCTCATAGAACCAAAATTCAAACTTACTAAATTTCCAATATAATTCAGTTTCATTGGTTGTCTAATGAATTTTTCATTAGTGGTTCTGAATATATTAATATCATTTAGAGAATATGAATATAAATTCAATGAATACATCAAGGAAGATAATAAGATAATCCTTGAATACTATATTGATTAATACAAAAAATATACGGTGTATTGTCCAATATAAACACCATTACATTAAAATAAATATTCTTATATATGATGGGAAAAACCATCTTCTATATATCATCGTTCATCATGATTAACATATGATATCCAGAGTGAAGATAAATCATTAAAAAATATTTATATACTTGAATTTAATAAAATAAATAATAAATACATGGTTATGGAATCTTATAAGTTATATTAATGGAATTGACCACCTTATAATCGATGATTAATATAATAGGTCCATCAGACTTTTTCATTAATAAAAAAGGGGATCCCAATAGAGAAACACTAGTTTATGTATATTCTATGTCATCCGAATATGATAATAATTTCTTTAGCTCTACAATATCTACTAATGAGGATACCCATGAATGAAGAATAAATATTTTATCATTTGAGAGTAAAATTCATTACATCTCATAAAAATACATGACATATAACCATACCTGTTTAGTGTGACTTATACTAGTTACATAGTTATATTATTTTAGTAATGATATAAATAATCTATAATAATGTTTCCCTCATATAGTAACCTTTTTATACATTTAGTTAGTGAAACCTTTCATTATAACCTAGGGAATGTAAATATGAGAACAAGAGATCTTTAATTCTTAGAAAGGGTAAATAGTATTGGAATCGATCATTGATCATAAATCAGTATAAGATAAGTATAACTATATTATAAATTGATCATAATATAAAATAATAAATATTCAAATAGTCAAAAATCTATTGTCATGAATCATGGAGTATGGATTTTCCATAATAGATGACATAATTCATAAGTGTGTGGAAGCATAAATAATCAATCATGAACCATGGGGACATTTCATGAGTATAAGATATGGGTTTCTCATAATGGATAAGAATATTAAACAATTTCCATTATCAAGGGTCACTTCCATGTATATCATATTTGATTGGGTTGACTCCCCATTTTATCATTTCATTAATTATGTTCCCTCCCAGGACTATTTTAGTGAACAATGTCCCTAGCTGAACTAAGATTTATCCCCATTCAAATCATTATTATATCATGTGACATTATTCATTACCCAATCCCCCCAATCACATAAAAAATTTTATTTTTTCACAAGGTCATAAAATTTGCATTAAATCTTCAACTCATTACCTATGGAAAGTAGACTATCCATTTTCATCATTTAATCATAGAATAACCCATTAAAAATAATTTTTCTATAAATATCGTGTTATAACATTATTATATAGCGGGAAATAAATAGATTCCACAAACATTTCATCATCACAAAATTATAATATATATATATATATGGAAATAAAATGTATGTTATAATTTTATCATATCTTTAGTAAATCATATGAACCATCATATGTCACTGACATAGTTGTAAAATACCTTGAAAATATTATAGGAACATTTCTTTGATAACTAAGGAAAATAACATTTTCTTTTAGTATTCATAAAACTAATAATTTAATGAATATTATGGAAATATATTATTATAGAATAATAATTTAATATTATTATGTAAAGAAAAAATTTCAAAATATTAATTATGGGAAAAAGTATGTTCATCTGTTAAATGTTAAAATAACTATTTATTTCAAACCTTTTTTTAAAATTCATATATATATTCTTTGGAAAACATTGTAATCATTCCTTTATAAAACTGTGAAAGTAAATTTTAATATGTTTGATGTGAAATTTAAAAATTATTGGATCATATAAAATAATATTATTGAAACATTTTTAAAACATATATGTAGTAGAAAAATATTGTCACCCAAAAAAAATAAGGTCAGTGTTACTTAAAACATTATCTCAGTAATTATCAAAACCAAAGAGACAGAAATTTTATTATTAAATGAAAATACAATCAATATTTATCGGATAATAAAATCTATCAGTTTTAAATTATGACATCGATTAATTTTTTTTCAATGAAAAATTATGGTAGAAAATATAATAATGAACATAGATTGTAACACAAACCATTTCCTCCAATCCTATCTTACATCATACACATTATAAAATATTATATTATAATTATATATGTATTATATATTAATTATATAAATATATTAAAACCTATAATACCATCCATGGTATACTGATAAAATTTTATCACTCATTCGTTAACCATCATTCATTAAGAATCATTCACTGACATCATCATTTCAGGTGCTAACTGCTTTCTGTTTCATGTTAATATTAGTTTTAAAGTTATTTTCCTTTAATATTGATCATGTTTTGTCATATATGTAATACCAATCATTTTATATTTATCATAATAATCATTATAAAGACTTCTATAAAAATTTAGGAAAATATTTGATGAAAATTTAATTACATCAAATCATGGAGATGGTTATCTTTTTGTATGCACGAGTGGTGTTTCTACTTTTGATGAATGCAATGAATGAATGCTAAGTAAAAATTATAAATTGTAGAATAATTATTATAAAAAAAATATAATATATATTTTTAAATTTAACATAATTTCCTTCTTTTAAATTGTAAATGAAAAATGAATTGTGTCGTATGGTGGTGGTGGTGGTCAACAAGTACGTACAAATGACGTTATCATTTTATAACGAGTGAAAGTGTAAAAAGTTTTGTAGGATATAATAATTCATTATGAATAATTATATCATAAATATAATATATAAATATTAAAATAATAATAATAACTAACTATGAAATATGATTATGTAAAATAAATCATATCACTACATGGAAGCGGTAGTCCAAAAATATCCGTGGGTGATTCTTTCGTTTCCCATTTGATAGAATAGAGGTGGAAGGTTGTTATCCAAAAATCATAAAAACATATGAATATATTGATTATATGATATTCATATTAATTTTATGAATACGACATATTTATATAATATAGAATAAAAGATAATGTGACACATTGAGATTTTATGATATATTTCTCTTTAGATTGTTTTAATTTTATTGATAGCTTGTGATACATTAAAATCTGAGTCCAAATGAACCATAATATATTATACCATTATAAAATAGCTATTAAATTCTAAATATAAATTTTAATAATAAATTATTGAAATATTTGAATAATATTTTAGATAATTCACTTATATTGATAACAAGTATTCATTTATTTAATACAGTATGATATACTTCAAGAATACAATTTTCATCAAAAATTGGTTTTTATTTACTTTTCTGAGAAAATAATAAAATTAATTTTTATAGTTTTTTCATATTTTATCAAAGGAAATTGTCTATATTTTTGAAAAAGTATATTTATAATTTTCTGAGTGAGAGTCTTTGAGAATTTCGTGAATATATTAAATTTTTACTGGAAAATGAATAATACTAATTTATATTAAAATATTTTTTTAATTTAATGAAATTTTAAAGATACATTATTTCTAAAACTGGTTTTAAAATTAACCAATTTTATGTTATATTAATAATAATCCAATAATGGTCATTGTTATTTATGTTATATGTATTTTGATATAAAAACTTTAGAAACTTAAGACAATATTTTTCTAAAAATCTGTTTTACATCAAATTTAACTAGTATATTTACAAATTAATTTCTTATAAATTTAGAGAATGAATTTTAAAAAACATAATCATTATTTAAAATCATCATTTTAAAATTTTTTGATGATTCCATTTTCATTTTTTGTCATAATAATTAGTGACAATAATAAAAATTTCTCCCCTTGATTATGGTTAAAATTGTTTTATGAAGGGATATAGAATGACATAAGGTTATGATTTATAATTAAAAATTAAAAATAATATTTCATGGAAAAATGTTTTAATTTTAGAATCCCATATTTGAATATATATACAGTTTTTATAATTTTCCATTAGTATGACATTATTATATTTCAATATTTGAAAAAATTCCAAATGTGTTTGCTCCCCCACAAATAGAAGGACACAACTCCTTTTTAAACATACACCACATTGAGGGTAATATATTAACTTACACCCAAGTAATTATCTCATAAAATTTCATATACATTATTGATTGGAACGATTCTTCTTAAAATCCCCTTAAAATGGTTGTTATGAGGGAATCTAAATAAGGGAAATCGAAGAAGAAGCATTCATCCTACCCAACCTCATTCAAATTATTTCTTTTTAATACTCTTATAAATATATTCTTTTTATCATAAAATAATAACTTCAGTTTATATAATATACTATAATTTTATTATGATTACATTACCACCAATTATTCCATCAAGTTGGCGGTGAAAGTATCGCTCATGTTTATTGGTGGACTACCACCTCTATGTAGTGATATAATTCATTTTCCCTCACCATATATTATAGATAGGTATTTTGATGGTCTTAATGTTTATAGATGATAATTATTAAATAAATTTTATTTTTAAATAAGAATATCATATCTACCATAATACATACTAATCTGTTGGTAAATGAAGACATTTCTCATGCGTACAAGTGGTCAACCACCAATATGAAGAAAAGTGAATTATTTTCATTTACCTTTTACAATGATGGAAATAAGAATTGATTTAATGTATATATATATATTATGATATAATTTATCTTTTTAATTGATAAAATAATATTTATCTTATATTCCTTCAATACGTTATCTCATGAACACAATGTTCATGCCTATGTATGACCTACCATCTCCATTAACGGTGTAAATCATTTCTCTATTTATAACTTGAATGGATGATGTTTAATATTTATATAATAAATATATATGATATTAAAATAACGAATAAAATTATTTATATAATTTTATCATGATCAATGTACTTGTATTGGATGTTTTAAACAAAAAATTCTAGGAAAAAAGAACCAGTAATCTCCCGTAACATTTATTTTTTTAAATAAATCATTAGAAACAGATGATAATACAATTTTTGTATATAATATATTTCATTATATGTATGAATATAGTATTGAAATATATTTATAATAATTATATATTAATTATACATAATATTTGAGCACATATCCTGAAATATGAGGCGTGAGATAATAGATTTATGTTTTAATATCTTTTTAATCAGGATTGTTTATGATTGTATTTTATTGAGGAAAGAAACTAATAATTATATACTAAAACCATTTTATTTTTATTACACTAGAATTATTAAATTACTTTTCATATAATATTTAATTTTCCTTTTTTTGAGACATAAAATTGTTCATATTTTTTTGACGAAAAACATTCTTTATTACTTATTTGGTCAGGAGTATTTTTTTTTGGTAAATGTTTTACATAAATTATTCTCATGATTGTTTTTAATATTTATATATGTCTATTTTAAATTCATTTAAACCATTTTATAATTTATATTAGAATGATTCAAATTAATATTTTACCAAAAATGTGAATGAAATTGTTGTTTTCAAGATTACGTCAAGAATGGAATTTCCAACCATTATGAATAATGCAAACATGGAAGATTATTTTATAAGTAATCATGGTTATTCTCAAAGAAATTTTTTTCTATAATATTTTGGAAATATATGGGATTTAAATAATCTATTTCAAAATTTAAGGATATTTTCCTCAACAAACATTGTAATGAATTTTAAATAAAATAATCGTCTATGATTACATCTATTCAATTTAGATATTTCTTATAAGGGATATGTTCAAATGATACCATCTGAATTGATTCTCTAGATGGTCTGTTAATATGATGATGAGATGATTATAAAAAAATTTATTTTCCAATGGGTATAAATTGTTTTATGATATTATGGAACTTATATTAATGGATTAAGATTATGTGACAATTTGGTATGTTATAGCCCTACAACTAATTGGGTAGAGTTATTTTGATATATCCCTAGATGATTACGATAAGCTTGGAAATTACTGAGAATAGATTTATTCCCATAATGATGTGTGAGCATGATAAATTTTGTTTATTATCATAAGAATATATGTGGACATGATTGTGAATAAATTTGGTTAAATTTTGATGTGTGGGTATGATCACATTCATTCTATAGTCACAATATTTTTTGTGTACATGATTGTGTTTTTCATTGTAAACAATATTTTGATTACTTATTATGCCACATGCATAAGTTATGATTATTGAGTGACAATCACTTCATTGACAACATTGTTGAATGTGTTTCTAGATATGAACTAATTCTGGATATTATGATCTAATATCTTCTTTATGTAAATTTTTTTACATTGAGAACATGCACATGAATATGCTATAATAACCTTACAATCATCGTATTACATAGTGTTTGATATATCATATATTAATTCTTACTATGCATCTATGCTCACCCTCTCTTATGTTTTCCTTACATTCTATTTTATTGAACATTCTATGTGTGATGAGTTTAGGAGGTTGCCTTACTTAAAGAATGTAATTTTAGATAATACAATATTTACAAAAATAAGATATTTTTTTTCAATTCTATAATGACACTAATACATTCCAGTCCTCTGGAATATTTTACTATGAAATGTGTTGAATATTTATCTAAAATTATGTAATATTTATATATGTTTTGCAGGGTCACTTTAGTTGGTATCAATGAAGGTTTAAGTTAATATTTAGAGATAAGGGTTACAAAATTCTATAAAAACCATGGGGATAAGTCTAAATATTGGAGAGCATCCTGATTATTTGGTAAAGTAGATATTGTTTGTTTTTCCTAGAAAATATATCCCTATCTGGATATAGGGAATAGGATTAACCTCTAGCACATATAAACCCACGAGTAACAGCTTTTAATGGGTTCGATTTTATATTATCATGAGTATCATCAGTGCATGATGAGTGGGCCTAAGATCACACATTTGGTATAAAATTCTCAACAGATATTCTTGGGATAACATACATTCGCTTTACGAACCATTTATATGTATTTGAATATATTATTGCCATGGATGATCAAGGTTAAACCTATGGTGTTATGGTTTTATAAGAATGTTCCATTATTTAGAGCATATCCAGAGTTTATTTTGATGAATATATTATCTCTTCATGCTGACACCATATTATTTAGTCAACATATAAAACTTGAATTAATCATGGGAATAATTAATGTGATGGACAATGAAACAACCATACTCAATAGGAACAGAATGGAATAAAATATGGGATACAATATCTTGTGATTATTCTTGAACAACTCTCTCAAGATATGAATGAAAACACTAATCATGTTGAGACTCTGACTACATCAAGGAAGAGGGAAACATATCATAGATATTTAATTTGAAAAAAAATCACAATCCTTTGATGGGTCGTATAATTTATTCGTTTTTTATTAATACATCAATGTGTTGGAAAATATATTTTCCATTATTCAGTTTTGGGACTATGAGTAATTTGTCTTAGCAGCGTATTTCTTGGAAGGTGATGCTGACCCATGGTAGAATATTACAAATAACACATTACAAGAGGATATATTAAACCCTATCAAATGGGAGATGTTTAAAAGGGTAATGTTCAATAAATAATTTTCTTAAAAACTTTATAATATGATTAAAATGGACTATTATGAGCTGAAATAGTTGGGTGATGAATCCATTGGTACCTACGAATAAAACATTACAAGAATATCAAGGAATTACAATGTAATTATAATTAGCCCTACATGAAAAATTGGTCGGTTCTCTAGCATCCAAAAACAATGTATTCAAACGGTTATTGCAATAATAGAATTTTTTAACTATGAATATACCATTCAATGTGACAAGAAAAAAAATGCGGAGTGGTAACTCCAATTATAATTTTGGTTTTACTAAAAATAATATAAAAATTGAGATTTAGGGATACTCAAACGGTAAACCCATGGAGGAAATAAATTTAAATTACATTCTTGTCAAAAATATGGGGGAAATCACTCAGTATATATTATAAAATAAATTGTGAAGATCTTTAATTATGTAGAAATTGTCCATCAAGATAGGGATTTTCAACAATAGACATAAAGGTCATAAAATGAAATAAAGGAGAAGAATCAATCATCCATTCGAGTTCAATGATGTAAATATAGGGATATTGGTCATTATGTGAATCCATTACCTAATCCATGAGCTAATGAGGATAGTGGGCCTCGAAAACACCCCTGGAAAAGGATAATGAAAAGGCCTTTTCTATCATAACATTAGTGATTCTTGTTAATGGTGTGTTGAAAAGTAAATTAAACATCCACTCTATACATACACATGTTATATTTCATTTTACACATTACAACTATATTAAATATAATAAATTTTACAAGGGTATCATGTCACCATCTAAATTATTAGAAGCCGAGTTAGTGTAAAAAATTCTTACCGGCCTACTAATCACATATCATGTCTTTAGATCCTCTACTAATGAAATTTGTGGTGATGTTCTTCCAAAAAAAATTGTGATTACCCCTCTATTTTAATTTGATGTGCTTTTTGGAGTGGATAAACTCTCTCTATATAGAGCCCATTTCAATTTGCAAGGAATGAGATAATATTTCATATTACAAATTATCCAATGATTATCAATCGATGTGTGAATTTCCATTAACATATAATAGAAGATACATTAATTATACGGGGATTATTTCATATTTGTGAGGGTTATGTACCTCAAATTCATTGGGAGAAACTCAAGATTGAATATATTTTTATTGATGGGGAATATATTATTTTGATTCCTAGATACATTACATGTCTTCCCCAAATCATGAAATTGAGTTTTCATAATAACTCATAGTTATTTCTACACCTATTTCAATGAATCTATATAGAATGTCCTGGATTGAGTTACGGTAAGTGAAGAAACATCTTAGGATAATATAGATAAAAGATTAAAATGGCATAGTAATTCCTATTGGGGAGCACCTATTGTTTTTTTAATTAATACAGTTCAATGAATCTTATCATTTATTTTTGAAAACATACCATGATCACTATCTAGAATATGTTTCATCAACCATGTATTGATGATTTTTTTAAACAGTTTTCATGTGATTAATAATTCTCCATGATTGATCTTATACTTGAATATCAACAATTTATAGTAAAGAAAAATACTATATTCAAGGAAACCTTTCATAAGAGGTATGGTTATTAGGAATTCATTGTAATTCAATTTTTATATACCAATTATGTTGTTTTTAAATAGATTTAAATAATAGAATCTTAAAATATTACCTAGATCATTTTTCTTTAGTTATTATTGATGTTATTTTAATATATTTAAAAATAAATGATAATCATGAAAAAAAAATTAGGATTGTACTGAATACCCAATGGAACAAGAGATCTATTTCATATTTATAAATTGTGATTTTTTAAATATTAAATATCATATTTAGGTAATATAATTTCATATATTGGTATATTCGTATATCCTTGAATGATGTATGTTCTTTACCAATTGCCTATAAAAAGCACATAAATAGAGATCCATTATTTTGGGTGGTTTCTGGAATTATATTGATTCCTTTCAATGGATTTCTAATTGCTATCTAATCCAATAACCATGTTATCTAAAAAGCGAGGCGTGTTCATTTTTATAGATTAATGTGAGGAAAACATCAAGCACAAAGGAAAATGATGTTCAGTGAACCTATGAAAACATTACACAATAGTGCTTTACCTATGATAATTCATGAGAAAAAAATACATAAATCTTTTTTATAGTTAACCATATTAATTTTGTCTTTTAAAATATAGATTAATTATCATTAGAGTTAATGGTGATATTTATATAAATATCATAATGTATTGAAGTATATATTCACATAGAAAGTGTTAATATAAACTAAATAAGATGGTTGGAGTTGATCAAGGATTATGACTTGTCAATAAATTACCACCCTGTTAAGGTGAACAATGTGGTTGATTCTTTGAGCTATAAAGACCATTCTATATTTTTAATGATTAAAATATAAGGAGGATTATATTCATGTATTTTTAGAATATGGAATATGAAATCTTGTTTAAAGATAAAATATATTATCTTTCTCATATTACTGTTCACACATCTATTCATAGGACAGCTAAAGAGTTGTAAAGGGGGGATATATTGCAGAAAAAGAAGGTGAGAAAAGTTCAAGAGTTAAACTATAATTATAATGAAATGATATGTTTTCAGAATAGGGAATGTGACCCGTCAATAATAGATATTTATGAGTTATTAGATAATGCCTAAATTTTATCATTATCAATTCATCTAGGATTTCTGAATATGTATATTTATCAAATAGAGTATTTCCGATGATATAAAATGAAAAGGGTTATTTTAGTTTATGTATCTCAAGGCCTGGTATGTCAGTATTTTATGGCTGATATATATATATATATATATATATATATAATTGAATGTTAAAACTATAACCCATAAAAATATGGGAATGGAAAAATATCACCCTATAATTCAACATCAAACTCCCGACCATATTTAATGGTTATTTGGTTTATAGTCTTATCATTAAAATTTCAACACATTTCATTAAAAAAGTGATTATTTCCCTCTTGGTCAAATCTCCATGGTATAAATTAAGGAAGTGGTAATATTTCATTGAGTACCACATTCTACTAGATCCGACTGGGTTCTGGGTTTTACCTAAATGTTAATGATAAGTATTCAGTAGGTTCTAGATACAGAGATATGTTTCAGTAATATATATCAACATTTGATATATGTTTAGTATGATATGAACATTCAAAATCTAGATGAAATGTTGATATCTTACTATTTGTATTTAAAATGCAGTTTAAATAGACATTTCCCTTTTAGATATGTTTCATACAATATTAATATCACTCAATCATAAGAATAGCATATCATTAAGCTATCATTGGAATGAGGTGTAGAAATCTAATGTATTGGGATGAGGTTGGAGAAAAAAATATTTTTGGACCTGTGTTATCTAAGGAAATAACAGAGATGGTAGGATCCATGAAGCACACATCAAGGTATATCAGATTTAATAGAAACTTTATGTTGATTTTCATTATTGAACTATTGAATTTGATATTAGTGGGAATGTATACCAATAAATTTCTCTTTGGAATAAGGTTATTTGATTATAGAGGAAGGTAAATCTTAGACTTAGGTATATTTTCCCATTCAATATTTTTGATTGAGTATGGATGGTAGTTTAATAATTTTAAATTCAACCAAACCTCTATCATGTTCATGATGTATTCTATAGATCTCACATGAGGATGTAAATACTAGATCTTTCATACATAATTAAATTAGAGGTTGTACCACTAGATCATGATCTTTATACTAATGAAAACCCATTAGAAATATTTTATCAGAGAGATAATATGCTATGTATATGACTTCTCACTTATTAAATGTTCTATAGATGAATATGTAATTTAAAGAAGCTACATGGGAACATGAGGACATGAGGAAACTGAGATATCATAATTTTTTATTTTAATGGTAGAATTTTGAGGTTGAAATTAAATTTAATTGGTAATGGAATGTAACACCCTGAGAAGTTATGACATATTTCTCATCAAATAAATTAAATTTATTTGATATCTAATGATACATGGGATCATGATTCTAAATGAACATTAATATAGAATACCACTATAACATAGTCACCAAATTAGAGATATTATTAGGAATTATTTTTTTTGGTAAATGTGTAATAAAATTCGATAAATATTTTTTTTAAGTACTCTATTTTTAATAAAGACATTAAGTGATTGAGAAATAAAATTTCCCTAAAATTTGGTTTTCTGGATTTTTCTAGAAAAATAATATAAATAACTCATAAAACATATAGAAAATGTATCATAAAAAATAATTTTATTTTTTAAATTTTCATCTTTAAATTACCTTAAAGAGGAATATTGAGATTTTTTAAAAAAATTATATTTTTTCCGAATGGTGAAAATACTGATTATTATTGAAAACATTATTTTTCATTTCCAAAATTTATAAACATAAATTTTTTAAAAAATTGATTCAAAAATGACATGGGATCATTAATATTTTAAATAATTTAATTATTTTCTTTGTAATTAATTTTATGTGGATGTTGATATGAATACTTTTAATATATCAGAATACTTTTTTTATGGAAAACTATTTTTTATCACTTTTTTGAATTTATTTTTAAAGTTATTGCTTCAAATTTTAGAGATTGAATATGAAAAAATATATTCAATATTTTTAATCAGTATATATAAATGTTTTTCAATTATAAGTATTTCATTTTTTATCATAATAAATCTTAAAAAATTTAAAAAATCATCATGGGGGTAATGTTTAAAGAAGGATAACTAAATGGGTTAAACAATGAGATTATAGTAATGTTTACATTTTAAAATTTTAAACCCTATTATATAGAAATAATTTTGACCTCATAATATCCCACATTTTAAAATCTATAAATTTTGAATAATTTCTTCATGAATATGATATTATTATATGTTTATTTTTTATGAAATTATTTGTGTGTCCTCGCACCCACATATAGAAGGGAACCCCTGTTTTATCTATAATAATCCACATTTAATTGTATAGATAAAAACAACCCTACCCAATAATCTTATAAGCTTCCATATACATGAATTATAGATTTTATCGCTATTTAAAAAGAATTCCAATGGTCCGTAGAGGGGATCTAAAGAAGGTCATCTAAATAAGTCGTAATCAACCTACCCAAACTATTTCAAATTACTTATTTCTATAACTCCTTTAAATATATAGTATTCATCATAAAATAATAACATAAGGGTCACTAATATAATAAAATTTTATTATGATTATGTATGCACAACTATATAACTTCTATTTCATCAAAATGTGCAATGAAACTATATCTCATGTGTATATAGGGCATACCACCTGTGCTTATAGATAAATTCCATTTTCCTTCACCATCTAACACTGATGGTTGTTAAAACGGGTTTAATTTTTATATATGATATTTTAGTTATAATTATTATTATGGAATTAAAATATCAAAACTATCTTCTTACCTTATAATACTTTGGAAAACAATTACTTTCCTCATGCATATGTGTGGACATCCACCAACACAGAGCGATGTGAATTGTTTCTTGTTTCTATTTATTTATATTGAAATAATTATGGACTTAATTTTATATATATATTATTTATGATATAATAATGGTTCTATTATGATAGAATTAAATTTATCTTTCTTTTCATCTTTTTGTTAGAATGTGAAAACAACATTCATGCATATATTGGACCCACCATATCTGTGAATTGAGTAAATCTATTTTTTTATCTCAAACTTTTTATGGATGCTTATTAATATGAATATAATTAATATAAGGGATATTTATATCTTCAATAACAATATAGATATTATGGAACAATTATAAAACCACAAGGACTACATCATCAAAACCGAAACTCCCATGGAAAACAATAAGTTATTAACTATAATAGTGATTTTAATAATGAAATGTTATTAAACAGGTGATAATATGATATAAGTAAATCTTATATGGAATTATATGTATGAATATGGAAATAAAAGATATTTATAGTAAGTATATATTTATTATCCTAAATATTAGAATTTTTATGAATTAAGATGTTACTTTAGCTTACTGGTAAATGTTTGTTTCTCATTTTAATGAGTAATTTTTGAAATAGAGTTTGTATTTTGGAAATTAAATTATATATATATATGATAAAATATAAGGACCCAGAATAAAACCTTATATAATATTGAATTAAATGAATAATTCACATTGAGGATCTTTTCAGGTTAGGAGTTTTAGAGAATTAGGCTATAACTATTACATCTAAAAAGATTACAAAGTAGACAATTCTACACAAATTCTAATTTTTTTAGAAAACATGAATTCTTGAAAACAAAGAGTCATGTCTAGTTCCATGTCTAAGACATCATGACATTTCCTTGATCCCAACCTTGACTGTAGTCCAAATTATATCCTGCGAAAAAAATTTCAAAAACTTGGGGTGAGAAATAAATGCTCAGTAAGGGACACACAAAGAAGGAAAATTGTTATTTTTTCAAAACATCGGGTAAACCTTGAATAAAATACCATAAGAAATACTTTTCACCTTTATGAAGTATTAAATAATCTTCACTTAATAAAATATCATTACATACCCTTTTGTAACAAAAATATTACTATAAAACCCATATAAAGAACACATAACATATAAAGGTTACTTGGGAAATAAACAAACGTAAATGAAATAACCATACGGTCGACTTCCCCACATATCACTAAAAGGAAGAGCCATATGGATGACGTCCATAACCAATACATTGGAGGTTATAACGTAACTGCTTGTCCGGGTTTATCACGGCACCACCTGTCATTTTTTTATCACGTAACCACCTGTAAAATGTCCAAGTACCATTATGAAATCATAACTCATAAAATATTGCAAATATAAAGATTTCACTAATGACATTAATTTTGAAATAACAAGAAATAATTTCAAGAAATTGAAATAATAAATCCATTTCAAAAACCATTTTCAATACTAAAACACCAAAAAACAGAATAAGGGATTTCCTTTTCATTTTAGAAAATATTAAGGCTTATAGTGGAAGCCAAATAACAATTATGGTGGTGGAGAGGTCATTGTCACTGCAAACGTTAAAAACATTCCATTTTTCATTTAGTAAAATGATTTGTAGAAAAAAAAATTCCCTTTGAATGAAATTAAAATTGAAAGGGTTTTACTATACACAATATAAAAGAAGAAGGTATATATATTATTGAAATATTCCTCAATGAAAAGAGATTGAGACGAAGTCCCTTTCCTCATTTCAGACTTGACTCGATCATTCTATAATCTCATAAATAATAATATAAAGTTAATTTAAACTTTCTTAAAAACCATATTCATTTTTATTATTCCGTTTTATATTACTTATAACCATGTTATAAATATTATGTAATCATTTAAGTTATAACGTCCATTTTTTTCGATATTTGGTACTTGAGTCCAAAAATGGACTTCTTATAATTACATGTTGTTCATGTGGTCAAAGGTTAATTATATATAGGATGATATTCATGATTTATATATCATATATATCATATATATGAAGCATATAAATATATATTTATAAAAGTACATAACATTTAGAGGTAAGAAAATGAAATTCACCGTTCATGGAGATGGTAAGCCGTACGTACGCATGAACGCTACTTCCATTTCTATTTCATATTTAATAGAATGAAAAAATAATGATACTTAGTATTATTATAATTCCAATATTTTATCATATATAATGTCATTAAATATATCCATTATATGTACCTCATTTGGTATTAACGATTTATATCACTTCGAGGGGGTGGTTGTCCGCACCTCCTCAAATTAAATTATCGTGTTTAGCCATAATGGAAACCATAATGGTACGCTATAAATGGAAATTAAATAAGAATAAAGAAAACATAAAAATAATATATATATCATATATAAATACAGTTCCATCATAATGGCCACCATGAGAGGTGATTGAAGATATTTGAACAATCATGATTTCGTTGGGTGTTAGTTTGTCATCCAAAGAAACATTATGTTCTTCATCCATTAGATGGAGGTTTTTGTAAGTGTAGTTTGAATCCATCTCATAAAAACATACAATAATATTGATGATACTGGATTTTATAAAAAATCAAGTAATAAAAAGTGTTTAAGGGTTGGAGAATTAAAATAAAAGAAAACAATTTAAGGGAAACAGTTACATTTAACTTTGGTAACTCCTGTTAGTTTGAACCAAAGGACTTCTTGATGTGCCTTTTGCCTAAGGTAAGGCTTCTACAAGGAGGATAGGGATGTATGAAGTATAATTTGGTATAGGTTTTATGAGACAAATGGCTAGAGAGGTGTGAGGAATTCGTTAGAAGTGGTCTCCTTTTATAAGGGAGAGGAGGGGATCTTTCGGAAAATGTGAAAACATTATTTTATTATAAACATATCTTCTGTTTCAGAAGGTCCAAAAATCATTAAAGTATAAGATAAGATGACACATATTTGAAATTAAATCATCCAATCAGAATTGGACATATTTTAAATAATATATTAATCATTATAATCATATTTATTTAAATCATTTATTAATGATGTAAATATTACGTCATTATTGTGTCATAAATAATTTATTTTATTTGATGTCTAAAAATTATAAAAAAATTCCATGATATAGGAAATAAGTTCATATTTCCAAATAATATTTATACTCAAAACAATTACTTATATAACACCATATAAAAATTAATTTACTAAAAGATTTTTGTTTATGTCATTTTTGCCTTTTCATTACATTAATAAATCTAAAGTGTCATTTTCATTCATATGTGGCTCCATGGGGTCCCAAAATACACCCAACGATGACCATGGTCGTCCATTACTAATCCAATAAGTTTAGGAAAAGTGTTAAGGTAATTTTTAATTATTACTATATTCTTTTTACCTTGAATTAACCTATTTACCTCTAATCGTGGTAAAAAAGTCAAAATTACCTATTCACCCAAAATTATTTTAATCTTATTGAACCACATTTTACTAACTAATAACTACCATGTATGACAGATTTTGGAAATTCAATTCACGGAGGTGGTAAAATTTCTTTTTAATGAAAAATTCAGTTTTTTAACTACTACTAAGTGGTTTCACTATTAATAAAAAATTGTTGTTTTTCAGAAAAATACCAAAAATTAAGCCTTATTTATATTTGATATTTTGAATTCAAACATTATTTTTATTTTTCCACATTCAAAACATAAAAGTTTCATTACTGATTTTTAAAATTAATTCCCATTTTTAAAACAAATAGTGTATTTTTAATAAATAATAAATATAAAAAGACTCACACCTGTTTATGCACAATTTCCAAGTGAAATTAAATAAAATGAATAAAATTGGATTAAATGGTAAAAATATATTCTAATTAATCATTAAAATAAAGTCAAAATATAATCTAACCATATAAATAAATTAAATTAAAAGGCACTTTTGAAATAAAATACAGTATTTTCACTATTCATTAAAAAATGAACTTTATCAAAAAAATCCCAAAAAATTCCCCAAAGTCAAATTTGATGTCCCAAACCTAAAGAAGAATTTAATTTCGTAAAATAGAACATATAAAAATGAAAAAAACTTAGATTTAAATATGGTTCTCTATTAAAAGGTGGAAAATCAACCTTTTAATGTAAATTATGCTTAATATTAGATTCATTCATATTTTGAGCCTCTAACTATTACTGGGAAAATGTAAATACATTTAACAAACATGTATAATAATATTTTTAGGTAGTTTTTTTCATTACCTCCAATACAACGGCTAGGAGTTAAATACCATTTAAAATAATAATATTATATTATTAGTGTGCCACGTAAGATTTCAAAGAAACTCATTGTTGCATATCAGGTATGCTAACGAACATAGAAACCCCTTTAAAGTAAAATTAATATTTAATTCAAAAATATTAATAAATATGAAATATGTCTTATTTTTATATACCTGTGACGTTACATCCTTCCCCCCTTTTGGGGAACTGCATCCTTTAAAATATACTTATAAAAATATATAGGGGTATTTATCCCTCATATCATTTTATGATTCCCGTGTTGTCTCTTCAACCATATGATTTTTTCCACAAAACCATTACTTGGTGAATTAACTTATTCCACAACACTTTCTCTCTACGGTCAATAATATGAACTAGTTTTTTTCATAATGGAGATTCTCTTCGAACTAAACTACCTCTGGGCTCAAAACATGTGATGGATCTGGCATATACTTTCACTACATCGAAACATGAAATACATAGTGTACATAGGATAAACATGGAGGTAAAGCCTCTCTATATTCCATTGATCCATATTTCCCCTGAATTTCATAAGGTCCAATGAACCTCAGAATCATTTTTCCCTTCATACCAAAATGCAACACACATTTCCATGGACAAACCTTGAGAAAAACATGATCACCTACCTCAAAAGAAAGATCCTTCATCCGGTTATCTGTATAACTTTTCGGTTTGTTCTGAGCTATTCTCATGAACTTCTAAATCAACTGAACATCCTATGCAATCTCTTATACTAATTCTGGTCCCATCAGCTTCCTTTCACCTACATCATCCCAAAAAGCTGGAGTTCGACAATGCTTTACATATAATGCCTCAAATGGAGCCATCTGTATACTGGAATGAAAAATGTTATTATAAGAAAATTGAATCAAAGAAAGATGTTGGTCCCAAATTCCTTGATAATCCATCAATTAATCATATAACATATCCTCCAATGTCTTAATTGATCATTCTGATATCCCATTTGATTGAGGGTGAAAAGCAGTACTAAAATTTAATTCAGTATCCAATGATTTCTGAAGGCCTTTCCAAATGTGAGAAGTGAACCTAGGATCATGATCAGATCAAATGGAGAAGGGAACTCCATACACCATGAGAATCTCTTTAACATACAACCAATCAAGTTTACCTAGAGACAATGTATCTCGAATAGGAAGAAAATTAGGAGATTTAGTCAATAGATCAACAATAAACCAGATTTCATTATTACCTCGAGATGTATTTGGAAATCCCACAAAAAAGTCCATGGATATATTTTCCCATTTTCAATATGGCACCGGTAAAGGCTGATGAATTCATTTCATTAACTACCGCTCTTCTTTAACCTGCTAACAAGTCAAAACTTTCACAGTAAAATCAGCAATATCACTTTTCATTTCTTCCCACCAATAATACTCCTGAAGATCTCTGTACATCTTAGTACTACCCAGATGAACTGATAATGGAGAACTATGAGCTTCACATAAAAATTCATTCATCAACTGTGAATCAAAAGGCACACATAATCACTATAAAAATTTCAAAACACAATCATTATCAATGTTAAAATCAGGAAACTTACTCTTCTGAACAAACACTACATTTTTCAGCAACTCGTTGTCTTCTTTTTGTGCATTCTTTATTCTGTCCAATGGAGATGATTTCACTGACGAATGAAACAATATAGATTAATTTTCTGCACCAAAAAATTCTAAACCAAATTTTATCAAATCAAATACCAATGGGTCTCATTTCAAACATATCATGTATAATGAGACATTACATTTTTGACTCAAAGCATCAGCCACATTATGTGATTTTCTCAGATGGTAATGGATCGTGCAATCAAAATAATTGATTAATTATAGACATCTCATCTGTCTCATTTTCAATTCTTTTTGAATGAATATATACTTTAAACTTTTATGGTTTGTATATATTTCACACTTCACTCCATACAAATGATGCCTCCAAATTTTAAAGCAAAAACAATAGTAGCTAATTCCAATTCATGTGTAGGGAAATTTAACTCATGGGGTTTGATGTGACGTGATGCATAAGCAGTTACCAGATCATTCTGCATAATGACACAACCAAGTACATTCAATGAAGAATAATTGTAGATAGCAAAATCACCATTTCTAGAAGGTAGTTCTAAAACTGGAGCATTCACCAATCTTCATTTCAATTCCTAAAAACAATCATCGCATTCTTTTGTACAGATGAACTTAACACCTTTTCGAGTTATCATTGTCATTGGACTAGATAACCGTGAAAAATGTTCAACAAACCACTTATAATAACCTTCCAAACCAAGAAAACTATGAATCTAGGTTATATTTGTGAGTCTTGGCCATTCTTCAACAACTTGTGTTTTTGTAGGATCAATAGTTATTCCATTTTTTGAAACAATTTGACTAAGGAGCGAAATTTTTTTTAACCAAAACTAACACTTTCAGAATTTCTCATATATTTTATTTTATTTTATGTTTTGCAAGACAACCCTTAAATGAATTTCCTATTCCTCTTTACTTTATAATTAAACCAAAATATCATCAATCAACACAACCAAAAACTTATCCAATAACTCATGGAAAATTCTATTCATAAGATCCATGAATATAGTAGGTGCATTGGTTAAACAAGAAGGCATAATTAAAAATTAATAATAGCCATATCTAGTATGAAATACGATCATATGAATGTCCGCTTCCTTTACTTTCAAATAATGGTACCCCGATCTCAATTCAATATTTAAATAATACTGAGCTTTCGGGAGCTGATCAAACAAATCATCGATATGAGGAAAAGGATACACATTCTTTATAGCGATGTTATTCAATGCTCTATAATCAATGAAAAGTTTCTTTGAACCATCTTTATTTTTAACAAATAATACAGGGTCACCCCATGGTGATGTGATAGGTTGAATGAAACCTTTATCTAACAACTCCTTCAATTGCTTGTTTAACTCTAAAAGTTCAATTTGAGATATTTGATAAGGGGGTTTTGATATAGGGCTAGCATCATAAACCAAGTCAACCATAAATTCAACTTCTCAACCAGGTATAATGTCGTGCAACTCATCAAGAAAAACATCAAGGTACTCATATAAAAATGGAAAATCATTAATCTAAACAGTTCCTTTATTTCCAACAATATGTACAATGTAAAATTCATTTCCATCTTTTACTAGATTCTTAGCATCCTGATATGTTATTAAAATAAAGGGTTCATTATTATACACAAACAGAAAATCTTTCTGAAAAGAAACATATTTACCTCCGTAATAAATTTTAGCATGATAAATAGAAAGCCAATCCATGTCCAAAATTACATAAAAATCTACTAGAGGCAAAACAATAAGGTTTTAACGTAGCTTCTTTCCACAGACAAGGACATGAATGTTCTTCTATTTTCTTTTTGTCTGAAAATTTCATCCAGGTGTTTTTACTGTAATTTCTGTATTCATATCTTGAGATGGAATTTCGAATTTACTAGAAAACTTCTTTTAAATGAATGTATGTGTAGACCCTGAATCAAACAACACATTAGAATAATCGGAACAAACAAATAGTGTACCTCATACAACTTTATTTGATGGCCCAAAATATGCTGATGTAGTTCCAAAGGAATTCACCTCCACTTTATGGTTTTATTTTGGCTACCTTATTTCAGTTGAGTTCTTTGTTTGACACTCATTTGCATAATGACCCATTTCATTACACATAAAACATCATACTGATGGCTTTTCGTTTCCTGCTTGATTATATTCCATACAGTTACGAGTAATATGACCATACTTACCACGTCAGAAGCACTTTCCATATGTTGATAAACATTCTCCAAGATGCTTTTTATTTCACTTCTCACAAGATGTATATTTAGTTTTATTACCTCCAGGATTCATTGATGAATTCTTCCCCTTTTCCTGCCAATTGGACCCCTTATTCTATTGTTTGTCAAAGAACACCTGATCTTCTACAAACTCCATTTCTACCTTCTCTGCACATCAAAAAAGATTTTCATAAATTTTAAACTCATGATAGGATAATGCTCTTCGATATCGTGGATTCAGTCCTGAGTAAAATCGAATTATCTTACTATCATGATATCGGATGAAATTTGGTGCATACCTTTCAATTCAAGGGAACGTTTCTTCATAATCAACCATTGAGTCGGCAGCCTACCTCAATTCGAGGAATTGTTTTTACATCCTATGACGATCCACATTAGGAAAATATTTCTCAAGAAACATACCTTTGAATTCATCCCAGTCAAGAGTATCCATCTCCTCATTATCCCTGTTATTTTTCCCCATCGACCACCACTGATCAGCTTCACCTTCAAAATGTTAAACAACGAGAATAACCTTTTGATGTTCTGAACATCCCATAAAATCGAAAATCTTCTCGAGTGCTTTAATCCACCCTTCTGCTAGCACCTGGTCAGATGATCCTTTGAATGATGGGGGGTGTTCCCCATGAAATGTTCCACTATTGACATGTTCCTCTATGGTTTATCTAGATGATCTCGTGCATGGATACCACCACCATTTATAGCCTGAGTCAATTGTTCTGTCACTACAACAAACCGTTCGATTCCGATTCCAACCTTCTCTGGTTGCATATTTGGAAGTTGGTCTTCCTCCTGATGTCATCCCAATATAGCTTCCCTATTTCCTCTATAGAAAACCATTCTGAACACAGAAATATCTTAGGCAATTCAACATATTAATCTATAAATTCTATATGATTTCAATATTAACATAAATTACTTTATGGATATTTATTTAACAATACCCTAACTCCTAATGTTATTTAAACCGACCACTGATAGCAACTATTAAGACCTATCCTTAAACCATATAATATAGAATTAAATGAATAATTCATATTGATGATATTTTCAGGTTTATATTTTAACAGAATTAGGCCATAATTATTACATCTCAAAAGATTACAATGTAGACACTTCTACATAGTTTCCATTTTTTTACAAAACATGACCTCTTAAAAAAAATGTCATGTCTAGTTCCATGTCTAAGACATCATGACTTTTCCTTGATCCAATACATGACCCTATTCCACATTATGTCCTATGAAAAAAATTTCAAAAACTTGGGATGAGCATAAAAATATCAATAAGGGATACTAAAAGAAGGAAAATTGTTATTTTTTCAAAACAGCATGTATACCATCAATACATTATCATAAGTAATACCTTTCACATTTATGATGTAGTAAATAATCTTCCCTAAATTAATGATCATTACTTACCCTTTCGTAACCAACATATTACAATAAAACCCATATAAAGATCACATAACATATAAAGGTGACTTGGGACATAAACATACTTAAATTGAATAACAATATGGTCAACTTCCACATATATCACTAAATGGAATGGCCATACGGCCGACTTCCATACACAATGCATTGGAGGTTATAACATAACCACCCATCATGGTTTATCACGACACCACATGTCATTTGGATTATCATGTAACCAACCGTTAAAAGTCAAAGTACCTTTATAAAATCATAACACATAAAATATTTCAAATATAAAAATTTCACTAATGACATTTAAATTGAAATCACTAGAAATAATTTCAAGATTTTGAAATAATCAATCCATTTCAAAAACCATGTTCAATACCAAAACATCATAAAACAGAATAAGTGATTTTCTTTTCATTTTATAAATCATTAATTCTTATAGAGGAATCCAAATAACGATTATGGTGGCGGAGAGGTCATTGTCGCCGCAAACGTTTAAAAAATTCCATTTATCGTTTTATAAAACATTTGTAGAAAAATATTTCCTTTGAATGAAAGTAAAAGTAAAATGTTTTTACTATACACCATATAAAAGAAGAAGGTATATATATTTTCAAAATATGCCTCAATGAAAGAGATTGAGACGAAGTCCCTTACCTCATGTTGGACTTGACTCGATCGCTCTTTAATCTCTGGAATAATACAGTAATGTTAATTTATACATTCTTAAGAACATTTTTCATGTTTATTATTCCTTTTATATCACTTATTACCATGTTATAAAAATTATTTAATCATTTTAGTTAATAACGTCCATTTTGTCAATATTTGGTACTTGAGTCCAAAAATGGACATCTTATTATTACATGTTGTTCATGTGGTCAAAGGTTCATTATATATAGAATGATATTCAAGATTTTTATATCATATATAACATATATATCTATCATATTCATGAATATATAATATTACATAACATTTAGAGGTAGGAAATGAAATGCACCGTTAATGGAGACAGTAAGTCGTACGTACGCATAAACTCTACATCCATTTCTATTCCATATTTAATGGAATTAAAACACAATGATACATAGTAATATTTTAATTACAGTACTGTATCATATATAATATCATTAAATCTATACTTTATACATACCACATATGGTATGAATCAGTCATATCACATTGAAGGGGTGGTAGTCCGCACTTCCTCAAATGAAATTATCCCGTTTATCCATAATGGAAACCATAAAGGTAAACTATAAATAGAAATTACAGAATCATAAAGAAAACATGAAATTAATATATATCATATATAAATACAATTCCGTCATAATGACCACCATGAGAGGCAGTTGGAGATATTTGAACAATCATCATTTCGTGAGTCGTTAGTTTTCCATCCACAGAAACAATATGTTTTTCATCAATTAGATGGAGGTGAGTGTAAGTGTAGTTTGAATACTTCTCATAACAACATAATACTATATTAAGGATACTGATGGTTTTAAAAAATAACATAATAGAAATATTTTAGGGGTTGGAGAATTAAACTAAAAGAAAACGATTTAAGAGAAACTGTTACGTTTTATTTGGGAAAATCCATTTCGTTTGACCCAAAAGACTTCTTAATGTTCCTTATACATAAGGTAAGGATTCTAGGAGGAGGATAGAGATATAGGGAACTTAATTGGGTAGAGTATGGATGAGATAAAAAACTTGAGACGTGTGAGGATTTTGTTAGAAGTTGTCTCCTTTTATAAGGGAGTGGAGGGGCTCTTTAGGAAAGTGTAAAAACAGTTTTTTATTATAATCATATCTTTAGTTTCAAAAGGTCCAAAAATCATTATTGTCGAAGAAAAGGTGACTCATATTCCAAATAAAATCATCCAATCTGAATTGGACATGTTTTGGAAAATATTTTAATCACTATGAACATATTTATTTAAATCAATTATTAATGAGGTAAATATTGCAATATTATTGTGTCATAAATAATTTTATTTATTTGAAGTCGAAAAATAATAAAAAAAATACCATGATGTAGGAAATATTTTTAGATTTCTATCTAATATTTATAGTCAAAAATATTATTTATATAACACCATTTAAAATTTAATTTACTAAATGATTTTTGTTTATATCCTTTTTCCCTTTACATTAAATTAATCAATCTAAAGTGTCAATTTCATTCATAAGTGGCTCCATGGGGTACCATAATAGAAACAAAGATGACCATGGTAATAAATTACTCATCCAATAAGGTTAGGACATCTTTTAAGGTAATATGGAATTATTACAATATTCTTTTTATCTTGAAATAACATATTTACCTTTAATCGCGGTAAAAAAAGTCAAAAGTTACTATTCACCAAAAAAAATTATTTTAATCCTATTCAACCACATTTTACTACCTAATTACAACCATGTATGTCGGATATCTAAATTCAATTCACAGAAGTGGTGAAATTTCATTAATATGAAAAAGTTAGTTTTTTAACAACTACTATGTGGTTTCACTATTCATTAAAAATTGATGTTTTTTTAAAAAAATACCAAAACTTCAGCCTAAGCTGTATTTGATATTCTTAATTCAAAATTGATTTTATTTTTCCAAATTCAAAACATAAATATCATGAATTAATTTTAAAATTAATTCCCGTTATGAAAAAATAGCGTGTTTTTAATAAACAATAATAATCATAATATTGACACTTGTTTATGTACAATTTCAATGTAAAATTAATTCCAATAACCAATATTGGATTAAATGGTGAAAATATATCTTAATTACACATTAAAACCAATTAAATAGATAATTTAAACATATAAATAAATTATTTTAAAAAGAACTTTTGAAATAAAATAAAATATTTTCACTAATCATTAAAAAATTTACTTTATCGAAAAAATCCCAAAAATTTACCCAAAGTAAAATTTGATGTCCCAAATATAAAAAAGAATTTTATTTGGACAAAAAGAACATTTAAAAATTACCAAAACTTGATTTAAATAGGGTTTTCCATTAAAAGGTGATAAATTGACCTTTTCAGGTAAATTATTCTTAAAATTAGAATCATTCATATTTTAAGCCTCTAAATTTTATTGGATAATGGAAAATACATTTAACAAACATCTATAATAATATTTTAGTTAGTTTTGGTCATTCCGACCAATATAAAGCATAGGAGTTAACTAACATTTAAAATTATAATATTATATTATTAGTGTGCTACGTAATATTTCGAAGAAAACCATTGTTGCGTATCAGGTACGATAACAAACATAACAACCCCTTTAAAGTAAAATTAATATTTAATTCACAAATATTAATAAATATGAAAATTTTCATATTCTTTATTTACATGGGATGTTACATAAACCATGTTAATTTGTATTCTCCTCTAGTTATTCATGTAATATTTAGGTAATAGAATTATTTTATATTATTTGATACTTAAAATGACCAGAAAATGATTTTTAAGAAATAAGGACATCATTTCATATGGGTCAGAAATATTTTCTTCAATTCCCATGTTTTATATAATATGTTTTCTATGTTATTAATATTATTCTATGATTTATAAAAACTAATTTTCACCCTTGTATACCTTTCTAAAAAAACTTTTAGAGGAATATTTTTATAATTTTACAAACAAGGTATTTTTTTAATTTTTACTAAAAATGTGAATAGAATATTTGTTTCAATGATTACTACATGAATGGAATTTTATTCCTTTATTAATACTTAATGATTTAGAGATTATATACCAAAATTTGATGAATAATTTGAAAGAATATTTTTCCCTAATTTTTTGGGTTTTTTTTGTTTTTATGCATGTGATTTTAAAATGAAATGAAATTTTCTTCACAAAATATTCCAATGATTTTGTAATGATTTTTTTTCATATATGATAATAGCATTGACGTTAATTATGACTTATTAGGGATATGATTCAATGATACCATACATACTCTTTATTTGGATGGTTTATTATTATATTGATGATATGATTATGAAACACATTTATTTTACATGTGTTATGCAATTTTTTATGATCTTGTGGAATTTATATGAATATGTTATGATCATGTCATGGTTGGTTATAGTAAAACCCACAAATTAATTGGTTAAAGTTATATTAATATCTCATAATGTGATGATGATATGTTTGCAAAAGACTGAGAAAATATTTGTTCATATATTGATGTATCAGTATTACTTTTCCACTTATTTTCAACTAAATTTGAATGGACATTATTGTGTATAGATTTGTTCACATTTTGATTGTTGAGTGTGATCAAATTATAGCTACACACACATGATTATTTATGTTCATGGTTATTTATTCCTATGTTTATAATATTATTATATCTTATGATTCACATTCCAATGATGTAATTCATTAAAGATTATTACTTATTTAAAAATATTATTAATTATGATTTTATATATGAATTGATCTCAATGATTACAATCTATGTCATTCTACGTATGAATATTTTTACTTGGAGAACTTGCACAAGAATATTTTATCATGCCCTTATGATCATTATATGATTTAATGACTGATCTATCCCATGATTACCCTTACTGATCACATGATCCCACAAGTTATTATGTTTTCCCTATAATTAATTTAATGGAAGGTTCTAATTATGAGGAGTCTAGAAGTGTACCTAATGAAAATATGTTTATTTGAGAAGATTAAGATTTGACATAAATATTTGTTTTATTTATCTATTATCTGAAGACACAAACCCTTTATTGTCTATGGGAAGATATTATTGTGAAATTTATTGAATATTCATTTAAAAGATGTAATAATTAAGTTTATTATTATTAGATCACTTTAGAAAATAATTGAAAGAGTCGGGTAAGATGATTACCTCTTTATTGAGAGACCCCATTTGGAGAAAAACATATGCCTTTATAAGATGGTATTATGACAATACTGAGAGATCTATGAAAAAGATAATGAGTATAATATTATTTTTGAAAAGGAATTGTACAAGATACTATGATATATGTTTTCTAATAAAGTAGGATAATATGTGAAAATTTATAAGTGAGTAAATCCACACACAATAAATTTCTGATATGGTTTAAATAATATAAAGTTACTTTCTTGTGAATGTGGACCCAAATGGACATGACATAAAATTTAGAAAACGATAAGGGTTTATTATTTTCAAAAAAATATTCATAAACGTTTTTCTGGTATTTTAACCCTTATATATTAGTTTAAAACCCTTTACCTCATTAAACTTTTTTAACTCTAACGATGGTAACAAACTTTTTCTATTTTTACAATTCGTTATGAACCAAAATTATGATAATCATATTTATTTTAATTAATTTTTTTGATTAAAAATGTTGAATATATTTAATATTATTCATTTTCAATCAGTAAAATAAATTTATTTTAAAATAAGCATGCAAAAGGAAATTAAAACCATTTTTAGAAAAAAAAAATTAATCATAAAAATGGATATAATCTAATTCTATGTATAGTAAAAACCATTTGAAAATTGTTAAATTCATTTGATGATTATTTAATCTATAAATTTCATTAAAATGATTCATAAATATTTATTAATTTAGTATTATGATCAAAAAATCATTGTGTACAAAAAAAGGTTCTTTAAAAAAATCATTTTTTACCATCAAAAGAATTTATTTTCATATTTAGAAAATTATTAAACAATTAATTAATTTTGTTACTATTTTAAAAAATAATAATTATCAATTGTTTAGGTAGTAATATTTATACCCTATAATTCAATGTCTTGGTTATAACTATCCAATTAAATAATAATATATTAATATTATATTTTTGTTTGTTTCAACACAGTGTTTCATGTAATAAAAACTATCTGAGAAATTAAATTTATTTAGTTATAAATATTTTAATAGCATATTATGGTTTATTTAAACTAATTGTTTCATATAAAGAAATATATTCATGGAATAAAATTTATTTTAAGTTAAACATATCATAAAATATCAACATGTTCTTCATAATATAGTCAATTCTCCAATGGTATGACCTCTGAGTTTAGTATATGTGATGGATCATATATGTACTTCATCAAAAAGTATATATGGGTCAATATTTGAAAAAAATAGTGATTCGATCTAAGTTCTAATATATAAGAAACTATCCTCATATGGTCATTAATTCTTAAGTGACAGATATATCTATTTCATAGTTTTCAATTATTTAAAAATATCATAACCTATTCCAAGGTGATATTAATATGAATACCTTTTCACTAACATTGAAATCTCATTCTTTCAAAAAATTATTATCATAAATTTTCTTTTTTTATGGGCTTCTACTATGTTTTTATTAAAGGTTTTAACCTTTTTTATTATTCTGTTGACAATATCAAGTCCCAACATCTGTCATTCTACAATTGCTTCCTACCATATTAGAGTATTTCACTTATATCCGTAAAGGGATACATAGGGATCCATTTGAATAGTATAGTGAATTATATTATTTTCTTAAAAACTTACTACATAGTTTTTTCAATCCAAAACACCTTTTAAACCCATTAAAATGCTCTAAACATATCATCTAGGGTTTCAAATGCCGCCAAAAACTAAAGATCAATTTGAGGTGGATATTCAGTGATAAAGATCAAATTTTTATTTTAATCTTGCTGAAGACATTTCATAACGTTTAGGTAATCATTATATATTTAGTAGGTACATTATAATTTGGTACTCTATGCAACCTTACAACATCCTTAATGGATATCTAATATTGTTTATCAATTGATAATTATTATCTAATTAAATGAAATGTGACTGACTATAACCCAATTAGTTTAATGGTCATTATATTATTTAGGGTGTCAGATGATGAATCCCATGGTGTAATTTTTCCCATTTACATTCTGGTATGAGTGATAGTGGTAACATCCCTTTATACTTTTTTCTCTAATCCTTAACATATATCAATACTAGGCCTTGAGATATATAATATGAAATATCAATTTTCATTTTTTCCACCAGAAATACACAATCATATCTCTATACATCATTATACTTCCCGGATGAATTGATAATGACGAACTATTCACTTCATCCAATAGCTCCTTTTAATTTAGTATTGATTGAACACATACATATTTATCAATCCTCATCATTATATCTAAATTTTGGAAGAACATATGAACCTTACACTACTGCTTCTAAAGTTTCACATATTCCATGTTCACCTTCTTAATCCTTAAATTGATGGATAGTCAAACAGTCATAATTTGAATAATTTTATTCTATGAATCCATAAGTATTGAATTTGATTTGATCATCATCATGTATTAAAGATAATTTTAATTATTGACCCAGGTAATCATCCACCTTGTTTTCTTTCCATGGTGGTAATGTATTGAGTAGTGATATTCATTAATCAACCCCAACCATCTCCTTTAGTGAATATTTAACAATTTATATGTTAATAATTACATAAACAATTAATGATCAACGAATATATCACATATTACTCATTAAAAATAATTCTTATTTATTTTAAATGAAAATATTACATTCGCCAACTCTGAATCCTCAGTCAAGTAATTTTTATCGTGAATTATGAATTGGAGCAATCCATAAGCTACACCATGTCATTATACGTTATGAATTATCTCAATCCCTTCTATTATGCATCACTATATATCATAAAACCTTATCCTCTTTAAATTGTTTGGAGAACATGTGTACTAACCAAGCTACATCTGAAATCGATGAAAATTTCCTCACATTCATCTTTACAAAGTAAACTGGATCCCTTACATGTACACTTGGTTGTTGGATTTGATAGCTATGAGAAATCCCACAAAAATCATCAATAGTATCCTGCCAACAATAGAAAAATATTGATTTTAATCACCATTTTGGTAATGGTCCATGATTCACATGTTTAAATGATCTATAAATATACCATTTCTTGAGATTATATTTCCCATAAATAAAATATCACTAACATTTATTAAACTATAACAAATTTAGAATAAAATATATCATTCCTTAGGGGTTTTAAAACATTATTCAAATAATCTAAATTATATTAAATTATCTTGGTATATATTGAAATATAAAATCAAAATACTACCATAAAAATATTTATTTAATATATAAAGACACTATTCTTTAGATCTATGAAGAGAGTTTGGGAATTTGTGAGTAAAAATGGAATCACTATTATTTATAATGACCAAATCGTGTATGAATGGTTATCCTATGCATGTCCTCATTCATGTCCCTCAATAAAATATATATACAATGAAGAGAAATATTGGAGGAATAATGAGTGATCTATACTTTGTCCAATATTTCTTCAATATAGAGTATATGATATTATTTTGTTGATAATGATCTTGTTATGTTTATGATAATAAATTGGAAAACTCATCGAAACAAATTTTTTATTAATAATAAAATAGGGTCACCCCATGGTGACTCACTATTGAATATGAATCACCTATCATGATTATCCAAGATTTTACCCTTTAATTCATGAAATTCAATTGGGGATATTCTATATAAAGTCTTAAAAATGGGTGTAAAATTATGTGTATGTTCTATTAAAGAATCAAATTAATTATTTTTTGCAATAAATTGGAAGTATTCATTAAATACATAAGCATAATGCATGAAAATATTAATATTATAAATTTTCAGTTTCTCATCATCAATTTTAGATTAATATCCCTTATTAGTAGTTAATATGAACTATACAAAAGACATAAAATCCAGTGGATGTTCATATTCATCCCCACAAAAAATGGTCATATGTTGATCAGTAATATCAATCCTGACATCCTTTCCTTGGAAATTTATATATACTGTATTTATAGATATCTATTATATTCGCAAAATATAATCAAATTTAATTATATGGAGAATCAAAATATTTATAGGAATAACATTCCAATAAACTTCTATCGGAGAGGATCAATAGAGTTGATATATGATCATCGTACCATTATGTGTATTTACAAATAATTAAATATATAATCATTAAGGTGGTTATATGATGTCTTTAGGAAACTATTTAGATATAAAATAGTGGTTAGATATAGAATCGATTATAAAAATTCAATTCTATTGTAGAGGGGAGGAGTAACTATCACCACATTATTCTCAAGACTGACTTCACCAATTTTGATTGAATGATATTTCCCGTTTTACATTTTCTTAAGATTTTTTTGACACTGATTGTTTATCATTAACCCTAAAAATCATTTTCTAATTAGTATGACTTCCACAATCATTTAAATTATATTATTGGAGTGTGGGTGCCACATTTGGAAGGAATTTCACACCATTCTATTCATTTATAGTTCTATTCACATCACTTTGGAATTATTTTACTAGATTGACTAATCTTACACCCTTAAAAGTATTCCAAACCCTATAAGGTCATTCCCTTTATGCAACCTTCCTCAAATCTGGCATCAAGGAAGATTAGTATTCTTTCCTTGTTGGGTTTTGTTATAATAATATACTTAAAATTTTAATATTTATCTTTTTATCCATACAACTGTGAGAATAAAGCATATTTTCAACGCCTAATTCTACGTAGAGTGAAAATGTAATAATTTAATTGTATCAATAAAATCATATTATAACTAGTTCCTCTCAGAGACATATCCTCAAGCCACAAATAAGGGGTAAATTTATATTTTAGTGTTAATGATAAAACTGAATGCATGCTCTGTAAGTCATGTGAAATATTCCTCATTGGTGTTGATGAATTCATCTTCCTTCACTTCATTTCAAATAAGTATCCCCTATTTTAGGTCAAACTCATTCAGAAAATTACATAAGGAAAAATTAATTATTATTAAATTCACATTTCATGGAGTTATGTTTCTCCCATTTCATCATTTTTATGATAATATTATCCCATTAATCATCTTAACCTTAAAAAAATAAATATTTATTTATTTATTTCATGATCAAAGCACAAAATAATTAAAAATAAACTTTCATTATGATATAGAAATTGATGGTTTAGTAAACTAATTAAATGATTTATGTTACTTTCAAATAAAATATTAAATATTAAATTGTTTCATCCTTTGATAATTTGGATGTATTGCATGATTCTTATATTGGGAATGTTGTATAAGAATAAAAACAATATTTTTCATTCCATATCCCATATCAATCAGTTTCTCAGTATGATAATCATTCAATTATTCATCACCTTTACTATTAATATGATTTCACCTCATTCCACCAATTTTATAAAATTAGAAAAATATTTAGATAAAAAATATACATAGTGAGTAATCATATAACCATGAAAAATAATTCCTAGTATCTCAAAATCAGTACACCTTATTTTCAATCAATGAAACATCTGATTAAATTTAGGTAATCCATGTTAATCATTTTTTCATGTCCATCATAATGGATTATAAATAAAATGTGAATTAACTCAAACATATCCCATGTGAGTGCCTATTTTGGTTTGTAGTATTCATCTCACTCATCATGAACCAATTATGATTGAGTAAATTCTAAAACCAGACCTTTTATAGTTGTTACTAATAGGTTCATTTGTACAACCACCACATCCACATTTTACTATATCCATCAGGATATATTTTACTAGAAATCCCCAAAATCTCTAATTTACCTATTCATAAGGATGTATTATATACATAGACATATAAATAGGGCTTCCAACAATGATATCTAATCCTAATCTCCATAAATAACTAAACCCTTATCTGATACTTATACATTCAACATGAGCATAACATATATAAATATTACATCATTTTATGTCAATTTATAATACATATCATAATAATACATTCTCAAAAACTATAAAGGATTTTTCAATTTCAAGATTAGATACATAGTCATCAAATGTCTTGAAATATCTTGAAAATCTCCCTCAAATTTCTTCTCACATGGTACTATTCATTGAAATTCCATATATGAACCCTTACCTATTAAACTAGTGAAATGAAAACCAAGAAATGGTTATATTAGATTCTCATGATGGGTAGAAAAATGAAATATCAATAAATGATCATAATGATAAAAAGATAATCATAGCGGAATAATAACATGTTCATAATATACAAAATTCATACAAATTTAGTAAATGATATTTAGTTCTAAATCATGGTATAATTATTTATAATAATATATTACATAAGTGATAATAGTGTGGAATAATAGATAATCAATCATGATCCATGGAACATATAATACAAAAAATAACTAGGTTTGTGGAATACACTTATGTATAAAAAATAATTTTCTATGTCATGACTCGCTACCATGTATATCATATCATATTAGGTTCACTACCCATTCCATAATTTCCTTAGCCAATGATCACTCTCAAGACACATTATGGATTGATTTCCAAACTAAACTGGTTTCACTCCAAATTATAGTCCTTATTATTTCTGGTTATATCACTATTTACACATTGCATTAGAGTTATGTATAATTATATTCTTGTCTATCTCATAATGAAAATAATACATTTATGTTCCACAATATCATGAAACTCTCATCAATTTATCTTGTAATATCCCATGAAAAAAATGGGTTTCATTCCTTCATTTCCTTTTATTGTAACCCATGGAAAAGAAAGGGATTTCATAATAATTTCATCGTAACATAATTAACCAATTGGAAAGAAATGGCTTCCATAAATAGTTCATCATTGCATAATAATAATCCTACCTTAAAAAGAACATGGATGGAATTGTTATATAAAAATAGTATTGAATAATAATAAACATAAAAGGCACTTGAAATAGAAGAAAATACCATTAAATTAGTTTTTAATATTTTTTGAAAATAGTGGAAAATAACATTTCTATTCAGTTTTGTTAAAAC
Source organism: Viscum album (assembly GCA_963277665.1). Taxonomy (NCBI): domain Eukaryota; kingdom Viridiplantae; phylum Streptophyta; class Magnoliopsida; order Santalales; family Viscaceae; genus Viscum; species Viscum album. The sequence continues at coordinate 2,001,721,811 of OY728145.1, forward strand.
TGAAAATTTGATGAATATTGTGGAAAAAATTTCATTTTAAATAGCTGTGGAATATTGAAAGGGATTCTTCAATGAAAATTATATTCATGGTGGTGGGAAAATTTTTTCATGTTTTTAATGTCGAAAAAATATTTCTTTCACACTTTTTTTGTTAAAATTCTTATACAACCAAATCTAAAAACCATTTGAAAATTAATTTTTAAACAATTTAAAATGAATTCAAATATTTTTGAGAATTAATTATGGTGGAATGTATATTTTTTATTATTTTTTGGTTGTGTACTATCTATAGAAAAATATTAATGATGTGAATGTGTTTAATGAAATGAATCTATTTCTCAGAAGAATCCATGAATCCATTTCATGATGGGAGTGAAGTTCGCATCATTAATGGGGTTTGAAAAATTATTAGTGGATCATAGAAAAGTAAATTCATGAATTTTTTTTTACCAATGATGGACATGGAAGAAATAGTTTATTAACCAAAGATGTAATATGTTCAGTTTTTCATAAAAACAATTCCAGTCATTTTCAGTACCAAATAGAGGGAATGGAAATGTTAGATGAACGCTATAGGAATAACCAATGTATAAGAAAATAAATTGTTCTTCAATGAGAATGTCCACCTAATTTTTGTCGAAACCCCCAGCCTCCAATGATTCCACAATTAGGGGAGAGTGATAATGACCCTTCAGTCCCACATCTTATAGGCCTTAGGATAGAGAATAGCACTGAGGGTATAAAATTTTTATGAAATGGGATGAATTAACCATTATATAGTATAATATATATTTATAAGATAAATTATCCACAAAAAACTCCATGGAACACTATAAAATAAACCAAAATCAACTCACAATACTTGAATAAAATAAAACTCAAACAATTAATAGTCTCCAGAGAAAATACCCAAAAGAAATGATGAAGCAATGAGACATCATCTATTGAATTTTCTGATCTAGTAATGTCTATCATGGTCTATGTAATCCTCTAAGAAATTAAAATAATTTATAAACGTAAAGTGATCATTCTAGTATATTCAGTAGTAAATCCATAGAATCTAATGAAGATGTGAATGAAGCATACAAATTCACCCATGTGAAAACAACAGAACCAACAATGCATAAATAGGCAATAATCCATCCCAATCTCTCCATGGAATGGTCCCAAAAATATGCATGTCAAGTAATATAACATAAAAAGTTTCATATAAATAAAGGGTATCCAACACAAAATTATTGTTGGTATGAATCTATCACATACCAACATCATACTACATATAACTCCAATCTATTCAAAATAATACACCACCCCACAAGAATGGTCACATCACATCATGTCCTCAAACGTCTAGGATCACCACCCAAGAGGTATGACCACATCATATTTCCCACAATTACACCTCGGCCACAACACATCCAAAACATCAACTAAAGTAGTAGGGTATCATGAACATGAACGGAATAAAACATATTCCATCCTCATATCATGCAGAACAGGTACTATAATCCTCCCCACAAGCCCAGTAATATCACATTTTTCCCTAAAAATTGAAGCACCATCACATGTCACCTGAAACACCTAGACTATCATAACCACCACCTAATTTACTAATTGTCTTCTAACCATCCTAGTGTTTGAAATTCCTACATCACCAAAAAGAGAATGTGGTAATGGGATGGTACCTTACCATCTATACTCCTCGCTATAAGTCCAGAAAAACACCCCATCTTGACTGTGATGATGTTATCTCATGGGGATATATATGGGCGTAGTGCATATATAATGAAAAATAATATACAAGTATAAACATATATCCAAACACACATTCCCATCCTATGTGGTCAAAACAAATATCTGGCCAACTCACAACATCATCTTTAATTTTTTTCCCATCTTTAAATGTATAAAACCAAGCATGTCACATGCCCCACCACATGAAAATCAATTCCCATTATCTGACGTACTCATTTATTTATTTAGAATCACAAACATTTGGGCACATAGACCATAATTTATTTATTCTTCATCCGTTTTAATCCCATTATCCAAACTGGGCCCAACCATTTCAATTTAACATTATTTAAATAATTATTTATTTCTTCCTTACTCAAGAATCTAGAAGAATACAACCATACATCATAAGTTTCTCAACATTACCATCATACCATCACCTTGACTCCACTAAAACACACAAATGACCACCTCACCACCCAAAAATCAAGGAAAACCAACAACCACGTCACTTCCCTAAAGGTACATCAAAACAAACACCACAACACAACAAAATCTTGGCCAGACAACTTCTAGATCACCACCCCAAAATCAATACCAAACAAACCATCTCGCCCCCCAAAAATCATCACCAAATAAACCCTTTTTCCCAAATTTCACAAAAATTCATCTCTAACCCACAGTCATGGTAACAAATCACTACAAATCATGATCATTTTACAGATTTAATTTTTTTTAATTTAATGTGTTTCACTTCATTTTAGAAGAGAGATCACAAAATCCATAATCCTAGAGAAAATATTTCATTTTCCTAATATAATTCATTAATATATTTTCATTTTAGAGTAATATCACAGATGTTACAACCAAATCACTTGTCACTAAAAACATCATCTAGTGAAAAAAATTCCACAAAAGCCATAAATTTTCAGTGGGAAATCAAGATAAATAAATCACAATATCAAAATAATAATAAGATTGTAAAAACATGTGAATCAAACCCCTTCAACCATAAATATCATCTTTTAAAGTATATATCATTTATTTAGGTAGGGAAACAATGACCCACGTATGAAAAAAACCAAACCCCTCTTATATGATACACAATAAAGATAAATAAGAGATTCTATGCCTAATTTAAGCTATTTATATTGTTTCATATCAAAAGGTGAAGAAGTAATAACCATCAACCATAGCTACACAATGAGAAACCATGAATCAACATATAACACACCAAGGGGTCATCAAAATTAATCACAAACACACAACCCAAACCAAACTGCACAAACTATAGCAAAACCACAATAAAGAATCGACGGAAACATATGATAATGTGAGTAAAACACAACACAAATTGACTATGGGAAATATGAAATCAAATATCATTAAAAATAATCCTAAAAAATTATAAAGGAGCCTCTGGATTTCATATAAGGAAGGAATAGACTGTCAACCAAAAAATTAGAGAATAATCCCAAGTTATTAATCCTTTAATTTGTAATGTACAACACATCTACAAAGCGGGTAATACATACTGATTGTGTGTGTGTTGGGATTTAATTTTTCCTAAAAAAGAAACCTCCAAGTATTTTTTCACTTGATTTATTACATGTGGTGAACTGACCTTACATAATCTATAAATCACCATTAAATTTCATGTACACGTAACAAGTCATGTATTCCCTTTTCATAAATAATTAATTAGAGAAACATCTATAGATCTACTATTGTCCTCCCCCAAGACCCTTGAACAACAAAAGTCTGAAAGCTATAGTATTGGTAAGGCACGGACCATTACATTAGACACCTCTCAAAAGATTCTCTCTCTTGAGAATTTGAAACAACTCATTGATGTAATGTTGTTCAAACAACCACCTCATGTGGTACCTCTCTTGGATTCTATCATACATCAAAAGCTTCCACCATCCAAACACACAAAACCAATGGCTATATGAAATATTACACAATCTCATCACCAAAAATCTAAAATCACCACAACCATCCAACCACCAGGATACCAAAAGCAACAATCGTCCTAACCATGTAACCACACCACACCAAAAACATGAAATTAGAAATTCCATCCCACATGTTAAGACATTGTCTACTCTAGGCGGCACTAACTCACTCGAATGGGTTTAATCAAATCATTGTTAAGGCCTCTGGATTAGGAATCAAGTCCTCCCCTTTTAATATGTTGAAATTTTATCATGAATCCAATATCACAAATAATGGAAAACAAATGTTCTCATAAAAAAAGTATCCAAACATCACATTAAAAGAAAAATATAAAATGGAAATTATCAAAACAAATCTAGGCATCGAGCATGAATCTGCACTCTCACTCCCAAGTAATCTTCTCTAGGCCACCATCCCTCCAAAGAACATGAGAAAGGGGATGAATTTTCTTCAATTAACATTATATTAGTTATCCTGAATCTCTAATAGCTACTCCATGACCATCACATCATCCTTGATATCCCACCTTTCCATGTTAATGAAATTGGAGATATTATGAAGATACTGATGAAGATGAGAGACATGTAAGACATCATGGATTCTCTCTAGCGATAATGGAACACCAACTGATACACAACATTGAAAAATTACCCACACACCTTAAAGTTCCCAAAAAAATTATTGATGGCCTACTCCCTCATCCAAACATTTAATTCCAATGTTGATGGGAAGTCGTGAAGAACATGTAGGCCCCGACCTCAATCTCTATGTGTATCCTCCTACGATTGGAAAAATACTTCTTCTACTCATGTGCTGCTTTCATCCTCTCATGAACAAGATGAAACTTCTATCTTATTGTATTCACCACATCGGGACCAAGAACTGCTGCCTCCCCAATCATTATCGAACACAATAGAGAACAAAACGGTCTCACATAAAACTTTTCAAATGGATCCATACCATGGAAATAATGATAGATATTATTTTAAGAAAATTCAACCAATGGAAATGTTCATGACCACGATCCCCAAAAGTTTAATATGCACGACCCCAACATATCATCCAATTTTTTGTATGGTCTACATGATATTCCTATCCTTCTTAGGGTGGACAGTAGTGTTGTGGAATTACTGAGTGACAAAAGCATGATACAATCTCATCTAGTATCATGATATATAGCATTCATCTAAATCTAAAAATATGTATTTCTTAACTCCTTGAAACCACACCACCTCATTCACAATTCTTTTAGCTAAAGCATCCACTACACCTAACTCCTTGGTCATTAAGAAGCGGGAAATTTTTTTGAACCAATACATGATCAGCCCTAAAACATCAAAACCCTTATTATCATGGGATAATACTATGAATAAATCCATATATATCATCTCATTTAAACTAAATAATATCTTAGGGTAATAATAAAATACTAGGAACATGATGTTTGGCCTTTACCACCTAGGAAACCATGTAGTACACCACAAACATGGAAACTAAAATTTTCTTGCTAGGCCACAAAATTATCTTCTTAAATCAACGGTATATCTTGGAAACTCTTGGGTTTACCACCAAAGGTGAACTATGAAACAAATTAACAACTCTCTTTTATATCACTCTCAAAATAAAAAACCTCCCATTAAATAAAATCTATTTCCAACCATCGTGTGACCATTCCTCTAGAGCATAACCGAGACCAACGTAATTTTTAATCACCCCTTCCTATGAGACTCCTAATTAATACTCCTTCACCTCCTATATCAAATAATTATCCTTTTTAATCTGAAAAAATATCTTTAACTAACATCTATGCTTTAATAGTTTTTAAAGTCTCTCAACTCCTCCATTACTCTCCATGCATCCCTAGACTCTAGAACAATATCATTCAAGAATTCTACTCAATGTGACCTCCACAACATTTATTTATCTAGAGGTGTTATATATCCAAAAAATTATAATACAAAATAATCTCCATCCATACACACTATTTCATATTTAGATCATGCTGATAAAAATATACTTTAAACTGTTGTGATCTGTGAATGCCACAAAGTGCTCCCCAATGAGGAAATGAAGCCAGAACATTAGCAAAAACACAATCGTTAAAAAATATAGATCATGAGATTCATAATTACACTATGGGTAAGTAAATTACTAGACGCATAAATGATCATTTCCCTTTAATGCATCGAAATGTATCACCATCCCAGACAGGAAGCATCATAAAACACATCAAAAAACCTATCCTCTTTAGGAAACTAAAGAAAAAGAGAACTAAATTACATCCCATTAAGGTAATAAAATGTTCCCTACCCATAATCATTCAACACAATAGAATAGTATTTCTAGGTCAATGTTGTGAATAAGGATACAACTTGATAGAAATCAGGATAAACCACCAATATTATACCACTTGACTAGGGAAACTATAAATCTCTACCACGATCATGGGTGGTCTCCATGAAACAATTACCTATAACTTCAATGGGTACACTGCCACTCCATACATAGAATTCATATTCCTATGTAAATGCTCCTCTTATTTCTAGAACATACACTTAAACTACCATCCATTGAGCTATTGGTGTCAAGTGACCACTAAATCATATAATAGAAGATTGAAATTATCCTCCTTATACTTCGAGTAGATTAAAATATCATCAATGAATTCAATTATAAAATAGTATTGGATCTCATAGAACATGAAGTTCATAAGCCCAAATAATATGACTTCTGTGTTCATGACAATGAATGGGTTGACTAAAAACTAGAAGTTCTCATACCTAAATCTGAAGGTAGTCTTCAAGAAATCATTATCATGAACCCTCAACGGATTATATCAATACTACATATGATTTTGAGAAAACCAACTCTCCACTACTAGCATGGAGAAAATATAGTATATCCTTGAGATAGGTTAATAGATCTGGAAGGTTACATTCCTTAACCTTCAGTATTCTGTACAGAAACTAAGACTATATCCGCCTTCTTGGATAATAATACTAGAGAATCCGATAGGGACACACTAGGCTAGATAAGACCCTTCTATATGAAATCATCTTCATAAATCCCCATCTCCACCATCTAATATTGTTCCATCGTATAAGGATCCATCAATATCATTTATCCTCCATGATTCAAGTCTATCATGATCTCAACATCACCTTTAGGGGGATGCATCAAAACCACCTCAGGAAAAACACCAAGACCACCACCCCCGAAGACCCTAGGTACCTCCAATTTCCCAACATCCTTTGATTTAATTGAAAATTCAACAATCAAATAAATAAAGGGATTCAAATGCCGATTTATAAACTGAAAACCACATTCTCCAATGAAACCACATACTAACTGTCCACATCTTAGAATACAGATCTCTTATATAAGTAGTAAAAAATAGAACATATGAAATACAATAAGTAAATTGTTAGGATAATATTATATGACCTAATTTGTATCATGAAAAGATCCATATGGTACTAATTTATCCCCATCATCAGTCTATATCTCAGAACCACATCAAACACGTTGGTCTAGAATTTTAGTAGCATCGTCAATGCCAATGGAATTATAATTCTCTATATATCTAGTCACAAAGAATGGGAAAGAGTGGGTGAAATAGAGGAGTGTAAAGCTCATTAATAAAAAAGGTAAAAAAATGGGTACTAAACAAACTACTCGTACCTGTAATAATCCTTGGCCCCTATGGAACTACTACCTCCACTGCATGCAATAGTCCACACCCATGTCCTCTTCCCCTCTACTAACAACCACCTACATGAACACACTTGTGATAAGCTCCCTCAACATGAGGAGCATCCTAATGATGGCCTATAATTGTTCCATCTCCCCTAAATGGAGTGTAACGTTGATGATAAAATCGTATCACTTACATCTACTAATTAGGATGACATTGATCCTCTCTAACTCAACCAAACTAGGTTTGTCGAACCAATGGACACTAATTTAAAAGACATCCACAAACAACACATCCAAAAAAACTGGAATAATTCCTCCATGATGTCCATGGTAACCACTGCCACAAGATGTAAAAAAGGTAAAATGATAGTATCTGATCCCCACTAGTCGAAAACATAATGGTCGTGAAACCTAAGATCTTCTACTAATAACTCTACCCCTCAATGAACCTTTTTGGTTCCCCACTCAGAGTAAACCTCCTCATGATTTTATAGTCCTGATATCATCCACCTTCTTCTAAAACACCAAATATATTCGAAATGTAAAATGATTTAATACATATGAGATTAAAGTATGATGTGCCTACTTAAGACATATTGCAAGATAATCCTCATCTTTAAAATGATCTAGTTGAAAAAGAAGAAGATGCGAGATATTTATTTCTAACTCTCGCACTGAAAAACTCCCATACTTAAGAGTATGAAACTCAGGACTTTTCTCAACCTTCCTGGTCTATGATATGAGCTATTCCATAAATCTTTTAGAAATATTAACAACGAAACATATTCCTCCTTCATATCTCCCAAAAATAGCTTCTATAACTAACTTGAAACTCTTAATATATGAATGAATACCAAAGGGACCCATTATTCTATCAAGACACAGATCAAATTGAATATAATGTAAATATCCTCCAGAAAACTATATATCTCCAAATTTGAAACAATAAACTTGTACTTCCACAAATCATGCCACTAAAAATCTTGCAACTCTCTCTACCATGCCTCATCCTCCACTACTAGATCAACCCTAAAACAATCATAGAGATCAACCTACTAAACCTCTACTACTTGAGTCACATGTGGATAATGAATAATATCCATAGATGAAAGAATAAATAATGACTTACTAATACCAGGTATTATTTAGTTTCACTAAAATTCATTTTAATTCACTTTAGATATTTTATCATTTCCAATACAACTGAATTTAAACAATAGCACAATTCAACATGAGGAAGTTATCTATCCATGGTATCTACAACAACTACCCACCATTTTATAAATGAAAATTCTTTTCTTATAGATATATCATATGGTATAAAAACATAATATAAAACAATAAATTCTTTATAAGTGATTAATGAATGATATAATAAGCATTTCTAGTTGATAGAGAACCCACACAGAAGAAATATTAAATTGACATTTCGAATAGTAATGTGACACTTATGAATAGTAAACTAACCAATTAAATAGTAACATCACCAATTAATGTATAAATAATATTTAACTGTCTTATTAGTGAAAATATGATATAATTATATCATACTATAAGTAAATAAAAATTCAAAACTTTACTAATTAATTGTTAGTATTATTGTAAGTAATAAATATTTAAGTACAATTTTAAGACTAATTTAATATTTAAAAATAAAATTATTTTCCATATAATAAATTCATAAATTAATATTTATATGTCTTAGTAATATAAGATAATCCTTTGGTACCTTAGTTAATTTTTCAATGTGATATAAAATCAGTTACAATTTTAAAAATGTTTTTTTCGAGAAAATTATTATTTTAATTAAAATTTCATATTCTCATATTTATTAACTTATTTCCCTAAATTGGAGTCCATTTTTTAATTTTACAAGTCAAAAATTATCTAGGGTAATTTATTTGGTGATTTTTTGATATGAATGTTTTTAGTGAATATTATAATTGGGAAATTTATGATATATAAACATTATAAGATAAATACACTATTTATTAAGTAGTGGATGATGTAAGAACAATTTATTCAAACACACATTAGCAAGTTAATTAATTTAGTCTCAATAATGATGACTATTTCTTATATTGTAAAAAATAATGAACTAATGAATTAAATTATGGGAAAACACCCCCTTCGACACTATAAATACCGCCCTCACCAACTCTTCTTCACACCCCTCTCAAGACATAATCAATATCTAAATCCTATCCAACGATCTTTACAGACCACTCCCATATTTAAAAGATATTTTTTTCTTAAAAAAATAATAAAACCAATCCTATAAGGAGGTTCTCAATAAGAAGGAGTCAAGAGGTAAACCCTACTTCCCTTTCTTTTAATTTCGTTCTAAGTACCATTCTTTTCATTTTCGCTCCTCACATGTTCTCATCCAAATTTCATGGAAACTCAAGTATCTTACAAAAATTGGAAAATTATCATGTTAATGGAATAATTCATCATCAAATCCTTTCTCATATCTCTTTTACATTAATAATGAATATATTGTCTGTGAAGTGCCGATTTACCACCTTCATTGATGATATGATTTCATCTTTCAATTCCACATTCAAAGTATGGTCATGAAAAAAAAGTGTGATTAATCCATATAGTATTATATGCATTATATCATATTTAATGTTTTGGAATCTATTCATTAAACATGATATTAACTTATAAAACAAATTGAGTTCATTGTATTTAATGAACAATAAATTCATATAAATGATTATCATTAATGAATTATTTAATGAATCATCCTCACGTATGAAGAAAATGGTATTTTAATATTTTATAAGATCATTAATAACCTATATGTTTATTTTTGTATGATTATCATCATTCCACCATATTTTCCAAACACATATACAACTAAATCATTCAAGAAAATCAAGAAAACTAACGCTCCTGAATAGTGAAATTAAAACTCTTAACCCATCAAAAATGACCTAAATGGACATTATAAAGTTATAATAAAAAATAAGTATATAAATAGATGCAGAATTATTAATTAATTAATTTAATTTTATTATTGATAAATATAATATCATTGGAAGAACACGTTTATACATAAGGTAAGGGAGTCTACCAGAACCTTCACTATTCCTTCATGTTATTCATTCATTGTTTTTATCCCAAATTAAACTCTCTTTTATATTTATATCTCTTATAAATTAAATTTATATGTTCCAAAATCCTGTATCAATATCATTTCATCTATATTTTTAGAGAAATAAATGTTATTTAAAAGATTATATACTCAATTCTTCCAGATAAGTAAGCCAAATTTTAGGGAAATTATAGAATTCATACGCATTCTCAAGTTCACTCTATAATATATTTTTAAAACACCATTATTTGTCAAAAATCACTCATTTTATTATGAAAACATTCTGCGTTCACATATGTTTTTATATGAATGATTATTCCCTATTCTATTTTAAATTCACTTTATTGTTTAAATTAAACCGTAATAAAATGTTTCATTTCTAATGTTTATTAATCTCTCTGTTTACATGTTTCCACATAAATTGGAAAAGAATAATCATGATTTATATCTATGAGTCGATATAAATAACCTTTTATGTGTTTTAATATATTCTTTCGTAGACACATTTATGATATGCAGATTTGTAATGCCATATTACATGATTATAATGCCCATTTAATTCCATGGGTAACCCTTATGTTATGTTTTATTATTAAGGTATTATTATTCATGTGGGACACATATTCTGGAATATCATATGATGGGTTCAAACATATAGCACTCCAATGCATTGTGTAATGTTTTCTTACATGAGATGTCATGTTGGGATACAGAGTGTACCATATTCCATAATGAAACATTGTCAACCATGTTATATAGTCATGGATGTTATGCTTGACTCATGTTTATGTCAATATATAATTTTTTTCCACATTCCTATGATTCAATGATTATATGTTCCCATTCAATTCAAGTTATTATTACTTTTTTAATTCTTATATTATTCCTTTTATGTCACCAATATATGTCTTCTAACCCCTATGCTATGTTTTATTCTAATAATAATTTCCTTACTTATATTATTAGATGATCCATTTTGTTCTGGTATTCCACATGTCATCTTATAAATATGAAATAGATTAATTGAATTCAGGATCTCATTATGATGATTACATAAAATATTTTTTTTCAATATGTTTAATTATATATATAGTCTTCCGATTAAAGTAGACTTTACGATCCTCAATTTGTAATTTCACAGTTAATTATTCTTTAAATCATGTAATATTATGTGTAAAATTCTAGGGTCATTATATCTTCCTTCTTAATAGGTTTACATTACATATTAATTAAATAATATCATATTCTATGCATTGGATCATAGGGGACCCTAAAATCCCGTGTCTTAGCCAGTCTCTACGGCATATGTCATGCATTGTGGTAAAGTAGCATTGTTTCCATACTCAACTATGAAATCATCACTATTCATAACTCCATACTCCATCATATCTCTCAACCATCACCACTGATACCACTCTTTTAAGGACCCCTCTTTCTTAAGATACTATAATTAGTGTAGAGAAATAGTGACCCCTGAGACCCAACTCTAATTGGCCCCAGATTGGTGACTAGAAACATGGGTATAAATATCTCCTGAAATGGGAGTCATTACATTGTATATAATATATAATAATGATATAACATGAATCACCCATAATAAATATATGGAATACTATAAAAGAAACCAAAACCATCCTTCAATGCATAACTAAAATAAAAGTAAAACAATAAAAACTCTCAAATGTAAATACACAGATGAAAATATATTGAAGCGAAAAAGTATCTCTCCAAAGTTCCAAGAAAGTAATTTCTATTAATATTCACATAATCCTACTAGAAAACGAAAAGTAGTTTATGTATGTGGGTTGAGCATACATGTATACTCAGATGGAAACCCAATCTTTATCATGCACATGGAAAACAAATAAACTAATTCCCCCGTGAGAAAAAAGTAGAACAAATATATCCAAAAAAGGTCAAATATCTAACCCAACCTTAGAAAGGTTATCTCACCAAATAATGAATGTCAGAAATATAACATAATAAGAAGAAATTGATAAAGGTAACCCCACACCACTTTCTCGTTAGTATGCCCCTCTCACATCCAAATTTCATACATCCTAGAACTCATATAACATAAGAATACCACACCACCCCATAAGACTGGACACATCACATCATGCCCAGAGACCCTTAGGCTTGACACCCTAGATGAATAAACACATCCCATCTCACTCGAAGACACCTAGGCCACAACACTACCGCAACCATAACAAGTTAATTAGGGTGTTATGAACGTGAAGGACATCAACCTCCTGACATCCTCTTTCCACGGATTACCCCCACCGTAATCTACCACACAAGTAAGTTCATATCACATCCTACCTGAAAATACATGGGTTCATATAAAATTATTGAAAACACCTATGATATCCCAAACACTGTCTAATTCACTAATTGACCCCTAGATAATGTATGCTATGCATTACCATCCTCACCTATATGAGAGAGTGGAAATGATTGGGTACCCACCAATCCACCATTCTCTTTGGATGGAAGGAAGAACATCCCATGCATGAATATGTTGGTGTTGGAACATTGTTCTCAACATGGTTGGGGTTTATATATAAAAAATAATATTATATAGGTGTACACATATCTCCACACACAGCAGCCTATCCTATGGGTTAACAACCAATATCTAACCAAATCACAGCAATGTTATAATTTTTTACTACCACTTATAAATGAATAACACCACACAAGTCACACGGCACATCACATTCCAACCAATTCCCATTATCCAACCCATTCATCTCATTATTTATCATTATTAAAATTTGACCAGATATCTCATCATTTATTTATTCTTTAGAAATTTCTATCCCATTAACCAATACAATCCACATCCATTTCAATTTAACATTATTAAAAAAAATTCATTCCATCACCAATTAAAGAATCAAAAAATACAGAACCATACATCAAAATAATATCAACATTCCCATTATACCTTTTCCCTTCCACCCAACATGAACATGCAAATAACTACCTCACCACCCCAAAATCGAGGCAAAAACACTACCACATCACCACTCTGAAAGAATGTCCCGAAAACCGCCACCATGCCACCCCAAAATCATGAAAAACAAACTACCACCTGAATAGATTAAAGTCAAATCCAAACAAACCATCTCAACACCCTAAAATAATTTCCAAACAAACCACCATTTCTACATGCCCAAAACACACATTGTTTCCCTCCAAGTAGGACCACACATCACAATACCCTCTATCATTTTACTTATTTACAAAAGGGTATTTTATAATAATACATATTATTTTAGAGGAATTATCAAACAACCTATAATCCTATGGAAGACATTTTAGTAACAAAATATTAGTTGTTAATAAATTTCTATTTTCAGGGTGATATCACAATAACCACAATTAAAGAAGATGTCACAAAACACATCATATAGTGTAAACAAAGCCCCCAATGGAAATAGATGCTTAGTGGGCCTAAAACCCATAAAATATAAATATAAAAATAATAATAAGTCTATTAAAACAAGAAAATAAAACCCCTTTACACTAATATTTCAATTTTTCAATTCTTTGTTAGTAACAAAGCCTCTACATGCATAACCCATTGATGAAAAATTGAAGAATCATCATGCATGATATAGAATAAAGTGAATCTATAGATTCCATAAATAAAATAATCTATCCAAATCATTGAATACTATAGGGAGAAGAAGAAAGGAAATCCAAATATATCCACCCTACATGAAACAATCGATCATCCTATACCAATATTCAGGGTCATAAAAACACTTCCCAAATACATAGAAGAAAATAAACCACACCACCACATGAAACCCTGAATAATAATGAAAGAAAAACAAGGATAAATTGAAGAAAATTCACCATAGGTAAAATATAATAATACATAAATAAAATAAAATTTATATGAATCCCAAAATCCTAAATAATTTTTCTCTCAATTTCAGAGAAGGGGAGAAGACAGTGTTGTCTATAGGTTTTTACAAATAAACCATAGCAAATAATACATTAAAGTTGTGATACAAAGAAAATTTACCTGGGGTGTAATCCCTACATATCATATAAATTTAATGCATTATGATATCATAAAGAATGAATTTCAGTTAAGTACTTTTTATCCCTATTTATTAAACTTTATAAAATAACTTTAATCAATCTATTAATCCACCATACACATCGTTTACACTTAGCACAATGTTTATTACTTCATCTTATATAATTTATTACCCAAAATATTCTAGATACTAGCTAGGTATCCTCTCGAAACCTCGAACAACCCAAAAAAGAAAGGTAACCAACTTCTAATGCATGAACCATTATAATTTCTTCCAATAGAAATGTTATAGATACAATCCAAAAAAGTTATGAGATTATAACACTACCCCTTACATGCAGCCCTGTCTTGATTTTTACTTAGTTAAACATCCTATATAATAAGTATATATATATTAAAAATCTTTTTTGAAAAACAGTCATTCATATAACACCGTATTTTCTTTACGTATAACATCATATCACACATTCATTAACAATCTGTCATTATCATCGTCATTTCTGGTGTTAACAAATTCGTTTTCCTTCTGCGTTTTTAGTGGCTAGGGTGAATATTATTTAATAATACTTCTATCATCAACAGAATATAAATAATTTAGAGTTACAAATATTGTAATTATAAACATTTTCATAGCCATTTAAATAAATATGGGATGAAAAAATAAATGTATCACATTATAGGAACAATGGTCTGAATGTACACATTAGTGATGTTTCAATGTTTTGATGGACAGAATGAAATAATGTTAAATAATAATTAACCTTTAAGAAATAAATATTATATCATAAATATAATATTTATTCATTAAATATATCGTTATTACTAACCAAGTAATGTGAAAATGATAAAATAATAACATCACTACATATAGCTGGTAGCCCACACATATACACATGTGACATTATCATTCATCTGACAGATGGTAAGGTAAGAAATAAAAATATATTATCATTAAATGAGAATAAAATTTCACAAATTTCATATATAAACATTAAATTCATCATAAAATCCATTCATTAGTAGTGGTTATGAAAAATGAATAATATCTCAATGTGGAGGTGGTAGTCCACACGTATGGACGATAAATACATTCATTTCATATTTTGATGGAAAGAAGATGAAAGGTGGTTATACTGTAAAAATAAATATTAATATAATTATAATTCTTTAATCATGATGTAATGACTGATAAAATATATTTTTAATATATAGAATATGTGATAATCATTGAAAGGGTCGGGTTTGGAAATTTCATCTTCATTGTGAGACCCCCTTTGGCATACACCTTAGGCCTTGTTAGTAGGGTCCAAATGTAATATCATGGGCTTAAGAATGAAGTAAATAAGAAATGTAAGGTTATTGGATTAGCATTTTGGATAGAGAGTGGTTATATTTTGTGAATATGGGATGATAATATGTTCCCTTTTATATGTGAAGGGATAGATATATATGTAAATACTTAATAGATTTAAATAATATTATGTCACATACTTTCTTATGTGGATAAGAATGGAAAATAAAAAAAATTTGAGATGATATATAGTCTAAATATCTTCAAAAATTAATATTTAGATATGTTTAGGTTTCATTTCTACCATTATCTGTTTGATTAACACCCCGTCACCTAGTAAACCCTAATCATGTTAACAAACTTCTACTATTTGAATTTTTTTCTGAAAAAAAATAATATAAACCTATTAAATTATATTAATTATTTTGATACCAAATAAAAAATACATTTCACATGATTCAATTTCTATATATGACATAAATTTTTTGTAAACATGAAAAATGCAATAAAAACTATTTTTAGAAAAATGTATTTTTAAGTAAAAAAATACAGTTATTCTTTTTCCTTGCCTAATAAAAACATTTATTTGAATGTTGGAACAATTAATTAATATAAGATATATATATTTAATTTAATTAATTCATAAATGTAAATTAATTCAATTTTTTTTTATAAAAATACATTATGCACATAAAAACTATTTTTCAAGAAAATATTCTCATTTTTCATTTATATAATTTTTTTCATTTATACTTAATTGATAAAAATGAATTTATTTTTTAAATGCATAATTTTTTTTTGGGAATTTTTTTATTCATATTATTACCCTCTAATCCAATTGATAGGCTATAACAATAACAATAAATAACAATAACATAATAGTATATTATGGTTTCATTAAACTAGGTGTTGCATGTAAATAAATATGTCAAATAAATAAAATTTATTTAAAGATAAATATATTAAAATTTATTAAGGTTTTATAAATGGTTCATATATATACATATTTTTTATATTTTTCTTCGATTAGGAATAGATTTAATGAAAAACTCAACTGTACCCTCTTGTTGATGACCATGTAATTCATTTGGTAAAAAATCAAGATTTTTTAAAAAAAATAGGTACATTGAATATATTTAGGAATTACTTCCATTATATTTATAGTGTTTTCTCTTACATTCCTCTCATAATTTCATTATGGTTATATACTATAGATGGGTCTAGAAATGACTCAAGAGGTGAAGTCTCTCCCTTTAAAATATGGGATTCTATACCCCCTTAAAAATATTAATAAACATATATTAGAAAGTAAATCATTAATTATAAATTATGTGACAATCCACAAAAATGATTAAATTTTAATTATCCATAATTATAACAATCATGATTTTCACTAAGTAATTTCTATTAATCTTTACAGATAATAATAATTAAATTTTAATTTGAATAAAAATCCCATTAGGTGTGTTAATTGAAAACTCATTTCATATAGTGTTAGGGGATGGTTCAATGTTTATAGTAAACATACATGATATTATATTGGGTGTATATCCATCATAAAATAAATAATTTACTATTTTTTATAAGGATTATTTTACCATGTCTCGCATCATTTGGGACTTCTACCTTAGCTATAGTGATTACATATTATCATCCATTAATTCTAGGCCTTTTCTAAGGAAAACACATTTGATGTTTAAGGACATGTTTTTATTAGTTCTTTATTTCATAATAATTATATCATTGGATATTCGAAACTTATTATTTTTCTTTTCATTCAAGATAATTTTGTCCATTTTCTCTACATGTTACATAATATTTAAATCTATTCCACCATGTCTTTGATTATTTCATTCTGTAGTTATTACACATGGGATGTTTCGCTCTTCATTTAATCAAATTTGACAAACCATTAATTCCATGTTTACTTATAAACCTATTCTTCTCTAGATTTACTTTGAAAATATAATCTCTATATAACTCTTCTTCTATATTAATGGTATCATTAGAATTTACCCTAATATGAAAATAAAAATCTCAGTTTCCAATTTATTTCGAAGTCCTAGATTTATCCCTTATACATTCATTACTCTATATGGTCATAGTGTGAAATATATATATATATATATATATATATATATCTGTGTGTGTGTAACCTTAAAAATATAGAGTCATGCTATAAAATATTTTACTCCTCCTTCTATCTATGATTGTGGAATTTCCTTGACCTTTTCACCTGCGGTCACAAGGAATATATATTTCATTTAATATCTTCTTAAATGTTCTCCATTATATGAACATTATAACTAATTTTTTTGTAGTGTATTGAATTACTATCCACCATTAATCTTTGTATCCCTTTATATGATATACCCCAATAACAACCATTTCCCTTTCACCACCTCTCAAAGTGAAAAATATATTTCTATGGACATGATAAATTTGTTAACTAAAAAAGGTGTAGTATATTCATTCAATTGTGGAGGATTTCATGGAATGATTAAATCCAAAAATAATACGTAATGTTGTGAATCGTAATGACACTATATGCGGGTATATTTATTTTTCGTAACGTGAGTCACCCACCCTAATATGGTGAAGTCATAATCATCTATAATTCTATCCTCAATGACATGTATAAGAGGAATATACATGTATTGTCTATGAGTGTTGATGTGGTCATCATTCCTTCCACTAGTTTTTATCCATTTATAGTGGAACACAAGAAATTAGAGCAATATTTTGGATTGTAAAATTAAATTAATTTTTTGTTTTATTTGAAAAAATCTATCAAATATTGAGAGTTATTGAAATATTTTTTTTATCTAACAAGATTCCTCTAAATATATACCTCGTGATTTATATTAAACCTTCTATAATACCTACACACAATAATCCATAATCAAATAACCATAATCATGTTTTAATATTACATTATTTATATATAATAAAATAGTTCTCATAGGATCTAATAGTTTTGCTGTCCTAGAAAAATAGATATAAAAATATTTCCAACATTACACTTTAAAACATTAAATATTGCATAAAAACACCATTATTGAATTATTATCCTTTATATAATATCCTTGAAATCTATACATAGTAATATTTTAGGATTACAAGGGATAGGAAAGTAAAATAATTGTGATCAAAGATGCATGGTAAAGAGTAACATAAATTAGAAGCTATTATAACATTACCATGGAATAAATAGTATAGAAAGAAAAAAATATCAAAATAAAACCATAATAAAAAAATATCTTGGGGAGTACTATATCTGTGAAAGAAATAAAACATGGATAATTAGTACTAATCACACAATAATCAAATGAATAATTTGGGAAATCATAAATATATCATCAAGGTCATGCACCAAGACACCATACATAAATGGGTAATGCATATGCCTATACCCAAGTCAGTTTGTCTTATTAAAAAAAATAATCCCATGATTGAATATATATTGGGCCCCAACCTATCCCAAATTAAGTCTAAATCATTCATCATATGGGTTATCAATAAACATCATAACATTCATTAAGAAACATATTAATTAATTATGGATAGATAAAAAATGGTTATTCATATTATTGAAAAAAGATAATTATTTCCCCAATCAATGAAATTATGTGGTTATTGTAGAATATAAAAACAAACTTATAAACTATGGGGTATTCATTATGTAATAAAATATCCCTTTGTAATGAAATAAATACAAGTTAGCGGTGGAGGTAATTTTAAAGTGTTGTGGTATCAATAGATGATTTTATTTGTGTTTATTATTTTTTTATGGTAGTAGTAAAATTCTATAGTAGGAAAATCATTAGTTATGGTTTATAAATATCATTTAAATTATCTAATGTACATTACTAAGGAGATTATATTCTGGGTGTAGTCTTCTGCTCACTCATCGTGCATTGGGTGAAGGTTGAGTTGATAGCAAACCAACCTTTTTTAGGGGTGATTACCTAAAGGTGAATCTATAACCCATATGCTTCTACATACTAAAAACAAGGAGAGGATGTAATTTTAATTAAATCCATACACAAATTACATTATTAAATTTAGGATTTTTGGGAATTATAATGGCTTGGGTGACATTTTAATCAAAACACAATTGAAATATTGATATTTTGATTTATCATGAAATACCATGAATAAAATAAAATTTATGATATAACTAATCAAATATATAGTATATTTAAATTATAAATTAAATTACTTGAACAATAAAAAATATGGCTCAATAAAAATAATTTGAGATGAATGGTCTCTTACCTTAAATCTTGACATCCACTAAAGCAATTTAATAAACTATATGAAATAAAATAAATATCTTAATTAACTATTTCATGACATTATTCATATCAGTATACTATCTTAAACCTAATTTATAAGTATTATCAACATGTATATCAATTAGTCATTAACTATTCTCTATATTGTTTGTGAATAATATTGATTATTTTGAACTAGTTTCATAATATCAGTGTTCCTATTTATTATTCCTCAAAAAATATCATTACCAGCTCATACAACGTATTATATTTCAGGATTTATAATTATTTATTATGTAATAAATTTATTGTATGTGAGTTATGATTATTATCCGTATAGATGATTTCCTGGATATGCATGTTTTAATAATTCTAAGCGAATGTAAATTTTTTTAAATATTATGTTAAATATTTTTAAAAATTTTATAGAACAAAATAATTTCATAATGTAATTATTAATAACATATATCATGATCAATTTAATTTTCATAGTAATCCATGATATGAATTTTAAAAATTGTCCAGGTAAGTGTTTAAATAGAACCAAATAAAAACATACCATAATTAATGTTTGATTATGAAGTGATTTGTTTATATTATAATTTTAAAATAAATATAATAATTAACATATTATGTATTTATTGGTATTATATAACATAATTTAAAATAATTATAAAATAAATATTCCTTGTAAAGATTGATTATATAATATGATGAAATCATTTTTCCTCATTGAATGCTCATTTGTATAGTTGAATATATAACATATGTTTATTATTCATATTGTTAATATAATATAAAATTTGATATAATGGAACAATTTTGATTTCATTTAAAAAATTTACCCATTAAACCCATTATCATATCCAACTATTAATAGAGTAGATGACAAAGAGAAAATGATTTTCAATCATTCCGTAGATGTTGTAGTTTTAATATATACAAGGATGATGATTTCATTTTTAATATAATGGAATATTTGCATAATATGGTTCATTATTTAATATTATTAAAAATATTATAAATATCATATTTAAATATTAAATAAACTATTATTACTATCTTTCATGACAATGATTGTATATAAAATATGTTACATACTGGAGGCGGTAGTATGCACGAAGGTACTATTGGCATTTTCACTTTTCATATGGGAATAGGGGAAAGGGTAGATAATGTATATCACAAGAATGTAAAAATGCATTCATTATATAGTTGATAATAATGATATAATTTCATAATGTATAATATAATTTTTGAATAAAAAGGAAAGATATGGAAAAATATTAGAGAGTGAGATATAATTACTTTATTATTTTGATCGTTCTCATGAATTAATTATAAAATGGTTATCATAAAAAGATATATTGAGAAAAAATATTAATTATGTGAATCATTTTTACAAGGGAAAGAAATTGGGTGCCATTTGAAGAGAAAATAGAATCATTAGCATGGACTAGAATTTGTGGCGATAAGCCCATTGCATAAGTCGTGAGAATAGATTTTTTTTAATTATAACTACATCATATAAATGTAACACATCATAAAAAAATTAAATTGGATCAAATAATGGAAATTAATTTATTGGGTTATTTTATTATGTTTATAAATTCGTAGCTGATCAATTATACCCATTTTTTACATGTTTCAAGCTATTTAGACCTAGATTTACTACCTTTACGATTTCCAGTTTTATTATGGTAACTAGTTTTTTACCTATGTAAATATTTTCATAGGGATAAAAATAGAATGATCATTATTACATAATTTGGACATATTTATTTCAAATATTAAAACCACATTAAAATATAAATTTTTTTTTTCAGGAAAATCATTCATAACATTATCACATATAAAGCATAAAAGGTTATTTTTAGAAAAAGTTTATTTTTAGGATTAAACATTATTTTTATTGTAAAATTATCAAATTTTTTATGTCCATGATATAAATTATCTTATTAGAAAATGATATGTGTCTTTCAATGAAATCTATATCCAAATCTTACAAGTATAATATTTAATTAAAATAAAATACATAAACAGTTTCTTTTAGTGGAAAATATTTCATAAGTTCATGAAATATTATTCATAGGTCTCTTAACATAAGAATAATATTTTCAAACCTGAAATTGTTTTCCATAAACACATATTTTATCAATTAATTGTTTTTATAAATTTCATTGTATTTCGCATATAATAATAGTGTCATATAAGTTTAATTCCTGATCAAGAATTGCATTTCCACTATTCACCTAAAAATCAAGTATTTATTTAAAAACAATAATGATAATATTGATATTATAAATCAATAAATCATGTTAATTCTGATCAAATTCATATTCAAATTTATATTTTTAATAAACTCATGAATAAAGTCCCTTTAAATTGCACATTATATAATGGTTTTGGGATGTAGTGTTTACTGAATATAATATGGTCTAGGGTATAACTTTTTATGTTCACGTAATTGTTCCTCCAGGAAAGGATAACATAATAATGGGTTATATTATACGATTTGGAAGGAAATATTTAGCATGGAATCTATCAAAAAACAAAATAATTTGGAAGAGATAAATAATACTCAAATATTTAAAATAAAAAATTTCATAAAAGGGGAATATATCCATTGATAATATTACAACATAAATAATAAAATGGAAAAAAATTATGTTTCATAATAAATAATGAATAATATTGGGAATAAAATTATTACATTCATTACCTTATTCCAAAGACCACATATGAAAATAGATTTGGAATACACTGAATTCTTATTATTGTTTGTCTTATTAGTGCTTTTGGGGCATCAAGGTGATATAAAGATCCCAATTATGTTAATTAATAATTAAAATTCTTTCATAAAATGAAATTATTGAGTAACAAAAATAATACATAATCAATTTGAATATTTTTATATGTAAACTAGCATAAAAAATATCAATATTTTTCTGAGTCAATAAATATAACAACATGATCATAATTAATCCAAATTAATTAAGTGGATGGTTTAATAAGATTAGATCCCTATAGGATCATAATAACACCTTAATGTTTTTTACATAAATGAAAATTACCTTTACATTTGCTTATGAACGTCACTTTTTAAATGAGCAGAAATATCATTCTCCTTTAAAAAACATTTTCAAAAAAATATAGAAAAAAAAATTATAATTTTCATCAAAAAACTATAGAAAAATGTATAAAAAATATTTATAATTATTAATGAATATGATAGTGTGATAGTTTTTACATGTGGAAAATATTAGAAAAAATTCATTTGATATTCTGTAATGAAGGTAGAATACATTCTATATAGAAAAAGATTCTAAAATACACCTTTTAATATTTTTAAATTGAAGACCATTTAATTGAAAAGTATGATTATAAATATTTTAATTTTTTATAATTATTCTTATAAAAAAATATTTAAAAAATTTATATGGAAATTTTTTTTATTAACTAAGGAGGAGTAATATCGTCATCTTTTATTTTAATCATTCAATTTTTATTTTTTATTTTTTAAAGCGAGGAAAATTAAAGATAATAAATTAAAACCCAAAAAAATATCTAGAGGAGATGAATATAGATATGGATTATGTATGAAGATCATATAATTACCTTGATAAAAACGTAGATAAAAAATCTTGAAAAATAATAAGATTGTGAAATAAACTCATACGACTTTAATAACTTTTGAATGAAAACACTATAATAAGAAAAAAATTAATTGAAACTTTACATATCATGAATAAATTTTAATTTATGATATAATATGTTAATTTGAAGTTATATATGACATATAAAATAAATTAGGTTTATAATATAAATTATGTCTCAATATAGTGGAAATTAAATGGAAAACCATTACCTTAGATTCATTCTTGGTATGATGTATTATATCCTCCAATATAATAATGTAAGAATTATTAAATACTTTATTTATAAACATTTTCTAATATATTACACTTTTTATGGTCAATTTATAACTATTTGAAATCAATTAACTGTATATTTATTTCCTGTATCGATGAAATTATGTTGTTCGGTCAATTTCTAAGAAGATACTATGGTAAGGTAACTATGTTCAATGGATAAATGAAAAGGTTCTCCCACATTCATAATTTTTAAAGTTTCATAAATATAATTTTAATTCTATTTATACAATGATATAACTAACCATGTGATGCGGTAATATAAAACTTAATCACGTCGCTTCAAGGAGGTGGTAGTCCACACATATGCATGAGTGATTTTATCGTTCTAAAAATGAAAATAATTGAAATTATATAATAATTAATCACTATATAATAATATTGATTTCATAAATATGATATATATTCATTAAATATTTATTTTTGACCATCCATACGATGTAAAAATGGAAAATGAATCCAATCACATCGTGGAGACGGTAGTCTACATGTATGCACATAAAATGTTTTAATTTCTAATTATATGGACAAGAAATGAAAAAGGTTTTTAATTTAAATATAATAATATTAAATTATAATTTATGAACTTATGGGGTCATATAATAATATTTATGATATTTTTTAAAGAATAAGAAGATGAAATAAACATGAATGAAATCTTTTATGATTTATACCTCTTATTTGGAAATCCTCATTGGGATTGAGATTAAGGTTTTTTAAGGAGATGATTACAGTAAAAAAACAGTGTTGGGGAAGTGGAAAGGGAAATTTTGAGGCAAATTAGGTGTATTTTTTAGGTAACATTATACTCACATTTTCCTTTTTAAAGCATAAATTAAGTCCTCTTTTATATGAAAAATCAATGGAATTATCAAAATGTTTCAATCATTGTAGTTCATAGATGTTCTTTTAAAAATTTCAAGTATCACATACATAAAAAATTCATGTTATTCTAGAAATTTTTTCATCCATTTAATAAAAAATACATTTTTAGGTCTTTCTATTGATATAAATATAATTCTTAAACATTATATAGAATTTTACGATATTTTTAGAGATATTCACAAAATTTGACATTACACATATCAATAAAACAATGTAATTAGAATATAAAAACTCTAACCATTACTTATACACTTTAATTATGATATAAATTCATTTGATATCATAATTCATCAAGGAAATATTTATTTAATTTTTCTAAAATAATTTACATGTTTTTTCTACAACTTATAGATGTGTGTTAGTAGCATTGCGCAAGCATTCATGGTAATTATAAAAACAATAAATTATTTTCTATCATAAAAAAAATATATTCATATGAAAATTAAAAATTATAATCATTCATAACTTTTTTATCCCTAGTTTAATATATTATAGATCATGAAAAAATATTATTATTTTGTAATTATCATTTACGTAAAATAATATAAAGGATGTTATAATTTGAAGATGATACCAAATTTCCATAAATTAGAATCATGTATGTGTATGGTAGAAATAAACTAATCTGATGAAATAAGGTAGGAGTTCAAGTGATTTTATAACCTTATTGTCACGAACCAGCTCGGGTCGACCCTGAACCTGTCCCCTGAGCCGGTCCGCGGCATTCCCTAGGGGCGTTCCTGATCCCCCCCAGGATGGAAACTATTACCGGGAATAATGCTTTAATCATAGGGAACTATTTATCCCAAACAAACAAGGATCTATAAAAGAAAAAACAAAGAAACAAAATAGACAACACTAACAATAGAAACAAAACTACACCACAAACATACCTCCACGTGACCTCACAGGTCACCACCCAACTAAAAAAAATAGTGTCGCTCTATCACTAAGTGACTCAATATAGGAGAACTTGAACACAAGGAACCTGCATTTGAAATGGTAAAATTTAGGCATGAGTACAAAAAGTACTCAGTAGGTGACCCCAACAACAAATCAAAAAGCACTGCTAGTAAATCAAGAATCTCTAAATTCCAGGTTTGAACTATGAAGTACAAAAGTGAGCTCTTATAATGTTTCACTTGAAGGTCAAAACATGAGACATTAACCTTATTCTTTTTTAAAAGTTGAATTCCTTTCATTTGTACCAAATTCATTCTAAAATAGAAAGAAGTTTTACATTTTCAAATTTTACACAAAGAGAATAACACATCTTCATTTGAAAACCATTTTCACATAGTATAACGGTATAAGATTTAAAGAACAACTGAAAGTAAACAAGTAAGGAACATAAAGTAACCATGGGAGATCCTAAACATCCCAAAAAAACCCCTGGACATACTTGGGTTCAGACTACCTGCTGGCATGGTACTCCACAGTCAATAACCAATTGGACGCCCTAACAGCCATCCGGTGGCATGCCCCATAAGGCCTACTTACCAAGGGGACAATCCCGTCTATTCAGGGTTAGCTAGTAACCGCCACTCGATTATCTAAAAGACACCCAGGAACCGATGGTGTTTTTAATAATACTCTATAAGTGGAAGGACCTCGCACGAATGACTCACCTCACCGCACTTGCCAACCCCTTACACGGACACCGCTACACGACAATCCTCGAAGAGAAGTCACCCTATAGAGATTCCCCATAAGTATGTATATATATGTAGTTAGTTCACAATAAATAAAGCTCCAACTGGGCCGCCACATCATTTACATTTAAACCATTTAATATCAAAGCGTTTCAAAAAGATATGACACAAGCCATCATGTTGAAAACCTGAAAAGCACACTTAGAATCCCATTTATGGAAAACCAAACCCCCACTGAAAAATTCCAAAATCCAGTTTAAAGGCTAAACTGCATTTCCTCTATCAAAGTTTTCAAGACAGAACCATTTTCCATAATTGAGACACTCGTCAATTTATACACACCAAAAACCATCTCAAAACACAGTTCAGTATGACATGAACATTTCATAAAGTACCTATATGACAATATCATTTGAAAACCACACAAATTAATCCAAGAAAGATATTTTCAATGTGATGCAAGATGTAAACAGTTTACAAATCCAGCAAGTCGCCATTCTAGTAATAATTTTATAATACTACTTTAAATTTACTGAAAAATAATGAAATGACAAGGAATAATTAAATTTATAAATTTAAAGGAGAGTGTAGTGGGAGACCTACCATGAATTGCAGTTTGTTTGCGATGATGCGACATGTCTCCCACTTACGCATAAGAAAACCCAAGCTGTAAATTTTGGTAATGAGAAATTACCTCTCCAACACGCTACAACAAAAGTAAAATAACAAAAAACACATAATTACTAATTCAAATGGATAAACAATGTAGAAACCCACCTCTCCTCGCTATCCAGACACAATGATGTGTCACACCTCAAATGGGTGCACCAGCATGTAAAGGATGACGATTTCAGAATCATGGAAAGATCATACCAATAGGATGCAACAAAATTAAAACAATTTAAAACTCATAAACGCTAAATTAAAATAACTCTAATGAAAAAACAACATAAAAACACCTCGGCATCGGAGAAGGTGAAATGAGGTTAACCTGATTTGCTCGCTTTCAGTCGTAGTGCTCGCCGCTCACCCAAACAATAACGAGGCGTGTGGCTGGTCGTGAGGGAGATAGACGGTGCGATGACGCTGAACGAGGCTGACTGGATGGCATGTCTACACGGCTGAATGCCTACGGGTTGAAGCGAGTGCGACAGGGGTGAGGTGAGCAGGGAAGGATGGGTGCGGTGTGGCCTGAGGCGGGCTGACCGGAAGAGGGATGGCCGGAGCGGGCTAGCCGAAGCGGGCTGGACGGAGGGGGAGGTCCTCCGGAAGGGTTTCCAGATAAGGGGGTCGCCGCCAGACAGGAGGTCACTACCGGGACAGGGGGGTCGGACGCGGCATATCAAAGTAGGGGGGTGGGCCGTCGAATGCTGAAGCAGAGCAGTGTGGCGGGCCACCGGACGCCGGAGCAGAGCAGGGTGGTGGTCGAGAGCGGGGTCTGCGCCGCGAGCCGCGGGAGCCGGTGGTCGCGCGTGGCTGGGGGGCGGTGGAGGGAATCGACAGAGCAGCATCCGGACGGGGGTGCAGCGAGGCGGAGGTCTGGTGAGGCAGCGGCCTGAAGGAGGCCAGGGGCGCACGGCTCGATAGGGGAGAAGGAGAGGGGGAGGGGGCCACCGCACAGAAGAGGGAGAGGGGGGGGGGGGGTGGGTTTTGGTTTATATATATATATAATAACAACATAATAATAATAATAATAATATTATTATTATTATTAATAATAAGAATAATAATAAGAAGAATAATAATAAGTAGAAGAATAACAATAATAATAATAATTAGTCAATTTTAATAACAATTATTTTTAATCAAAACATTTAGGATATTAAAATAATTTAAAAATAAACACACACTCACATATAAATATATATATATATATATTTATATTGACATATATACCTATATCTAAACATATATAAACACATATATATATATACATACACATATAAACGTATATACTTATATATAAGTGCATATAAACATATATATATATGTATATATATATACACATATATAAACACGCATGAAGACAAAAATACAATATGAATAAATTTAAAAATAATAACGATAGTTTAATAATAATAAAATGTCAGCATTAAAATTTTAATATTTAAAACGCCGGGTGAAAACACGGTCACTCGGGCCGAACGCAAGGTCACCGCTAACGTTGCGGTGACCACGCACCGGTGTGAAACCACCAACACGATTTAACTTTGAAAATTTTAAACCAGGACCAAGAAAGAAGTAAAAAATAAGGGAATCTATGGTCGGGGTGTGACAATTCTCCCCACCACAGAAACTTTCTTCCCCCATGAAGCCACCAAGCCAAAAGTCGGTCATGTTTCAAGTCCATTACCAAATGGAACTAAAGGAACCGAAGAGAACTGAGAATCTCGGGATGGCCTTACTCTACACAGGTCACACACAACTGATTCAAGAGAAAACTGAAGTATGAGGTTGAAGGGAGAACATGAAGGGGTTATCCCCACCAAAATAACTTAACTGGATCGAAAATTTAACACCAAAAACATACTACCACAAGGAGGCGGGTCCAGTGTGGGAACTCACAACCGATCAAAACTGACTATAATAGCACGATCAAAAAAACACCATCATCGAAACATTGATCCCTCGACTAGAGTCAACAACCTTCCACACCATGGATAACCCATGAAAACTGGACTTAACTCGGACATCGAGTCGGAAACACGACCAACTTAAATCCACAAAACCTAACCACATCCGAAAAGCATAACTAAACTGAGGTCAACCCACACAAGCGTCAAACACGTTATTAATAAAGACGTACATTTCAAAAAATCACATCCACACAAACCAGTCTGCTTGGATTATAATAGAACAATTCCATCATAACATTATGGAAAAACAATGTACTTACAACAATGTTGAAACTTTAATAGCATAAAAACAGATATGAAAATATTTTTAATTGTTCCACCACCAATATATAAAGAAAATCCCGAACCAAGGCTTCAAACCCCTAGGAGCTCATGACTGTGCGCGAGCTTCACCCTGAGACCTGTGGTTGGGCCACTAATTGCTGAAACATCTCCAACCTCATAGTGAGCCAGTAGAATTCTCCAATCGCAGCATCCTATTCAAGTGACGCTTCCTGAAAAACATCTCCAGATGACCTAGACAGCCGCATCGATGACACGTCTTCGAAGGGTTGCGACAAGATGGCTTTAAATGCCAGAGAAGACCACACTGATAGCATACCATTACATGATCTGATGAACTGGAAGCTGGATCCAAGGGGATAACTCCTTAGGAACAGGTATCTCTGGCATCCTTTCCTCAATATAGGGGTAACTCTTACGAACAACAGGGTATGCTGAAGTACTAACCAACCGCGCACTGGAAACCAACTCAGCTAAAAAAGTGTCCTCCACTAGCTTCTCGAAACGATGGTCTTTAGAAGGGAGGACTCACTCCTTGATATCTGGACGAAGACCCTGGGTGAAAAGAGA
This sequence comes from Viscum album, assembly GCA_963277665.1. Lineage (NCBI taxonomy): Eukaryota > Viridiplantae > Streptophyta > Magnoliopsida > Santalales > Viscaceae > Viscum > Viscum album. Next base: position 2,001,751,888 of record OY728145.1, read on the forward strand.
GTCCTTCATGAGTTCATTCGACGCTACCTCTGGAGAAAAGGAAATCAGTTCCTTGATATGGTCATCATATGCCTTCACCGTCCATTGGTCGTGTTGAATATGCAAAAGCTCTCTATTTTTCATCAGCTTCATTTCTTTAGGTAGAAACCATTGGATGAAAATCTTTTTAAATAAATCCCACGTCATTCCAACTTGCGTTGAAGGTGGGGTAACCATCTTCCACTGGTCTAGAGCTCGACCTTGCAACAATTCCATAATTGCACAGACTGTAACATTTCTGGAAGTTCCCAATGTTCTAAAGACACTCTCCACTTCCTCGAGCCATTCCACTACCTCTAACGGATCATGATCACCAAGGAGAATGGGAAAGGTCTGAGGAGGACCAAAAACTGTGCATGAAATATCAGAATCATTAGAGACCATTCTGGGCGGTACTTCCTGAGTGACATATAAAACACAAATCCAAGACCAATATCAAATCAAATTTGATTAAAAGTAACATCCTGATCCAAAACAAACAGCTCAAAACCAAAAAATTTCAAACACTACCAATATTTCCCTTTTCAGAATCCCCTTTTTATTTTATATATCAAAACCACCCTTTTTCCAGACCACTTTTCAAATGAAAATACACTTTCAAACCAAAACCACTTCCCAAAACCATTTCCCGAATTTAAAGACCAATTTAGAAAACAAGGCCAAAACCTTAATTTCGAATTAACACTTAGGTAATCCCATGACCAGTTACACATGTCGTTGTCCACATTCCATTCATACTTGCACGAACACTCACTTTCCATATATTCTCACACATGTGGAAACGTTGATAAATATGACCTGAGGTTTCACCCCAAACCTTTCTCGACCAATTCCTAGCAACAACGGATTTTCAATTCAATAGCGTTCAGTTTAAAAAACTCATTTCATAAATTTCTATTATTTTAAATGAAATTAGTCCAATTTTTCAAAAACCCTTTTTCATTTCCAACAATGCACTTACACCGACCAAAACGAATGCATCACCCAAATTTGCATCAACCATTGGGGTGAGGGACTAGTAATCACGCTCAACCTAGCGACATGGTAGGGGGCCATGTCCCAAGTAAGCGTCGACCACTAGGAGGAATTAAAACTGTGTACTCAGACTCCACATGGGTCACTACTCCATGTGAAATCACGATGTAACGTCAGCTTGCCTCCGTTGTCATCTCTCAATCCAAGAAAAACCAAAAAGAGACAAGGACACAATTCCCAGACTACCCCGGGCGACTCGGGGTGCAGAACGGGTAAGGTTTCATGACTTTCTTCCCGTACCTACCTCTCCCATCAAGAAAATCCTAATATCCACCTACCGGACAACCCAAATAACAAGAACCTGCTCTGATACCATTTTTTCACGAACCATCTCGGTTCGACCCTGAACCAGTCCCCCGATCCGGTTCGCCACAAGTCCCGAGGGTGGTTCCTGATCGCCCCGGGATGGCAACTAGTACCGGGCGTCATGTATTAATCATTGGGAAGGATTTAGTCCATACATACCAGGATCTGTAAAAGAAAAATAAAACAAACAAAACAGACAACACTAACAACAGAAACAAAACTACACCACAAACATACATCCACGTGACCTCGCAGGTCACCACCCTACTAAAAAACCAGTGTCGCTCCATCACTGAGCGACTCAAACAAAGAGTACCTGAACACAAGGAAACTACAACTGAAATGGTAAAAGATAGGCGTGAGTACAAAAATTTCTCAGTAGGTGATCCCAACATCAAATCCCAAATCACTCCCAGTAAATAAATAATCTATAAATTCCAGGTTTGAACTACAATGTTTAAAAATAATCTTTCATAATGTTTCACTTTAATATCAAAACACAAGACATTACCCTTATTCTTTTTCAGAAGTTTAATTCCTTTCATTGTTGCCAAATTCATTCTAAAATAGAAAGAAGTGTTTCATTTTCAAATTTTAGACAAAGAGAATAACACACCATCATTTGAAAACCATTTTCACAAAGTATAACACTATATGATGTAAAGAACAACTGAAATTAAACAAGTAAGGAACATCAAGTATCCATGTGTGATCCTAAACATCCCTATAAAACCCATGGATGTACTTGGGTTCAGAATACCTATCGGCATGGTAATCTACAGTCAATAACCAACTGGAGACCCTAACAGCCAACCAGTGGAACTCCCCACAAGGCCTACCTACCAAGGGGGGACTAACCCATATAATCGGGGTTAGCCAGTAACCATCACTCGATTCTCTAAAAGACGCACAGGAACCCACTATGGTTTTAATAATACTATGTAAGTTGGAGGCCCTCGCACGGGTGACTCACCTCACCGCACTTGCCAACCCCTTACACGAAAACAGCTACATGACAATCCTCGAAGGTAAGTCCCCCTGTAGAGATTTTATAATAGTATGTATATATATATATAGTCATTTCACAATCAATAAAGTGCCAATTGGGCCTCCACATCATTTACATTTAAAAAATTGAATATCAAAGCATTTCAAAAATATATGACACGTTACATCATGTTGAAAACCAAAAAACATACTTAGAAAACCATTTAAGGAAAAGAAAACCACCATTGAAAAATTCCAAAATCCAGTTTAAAGGCCAAATTGCATTTCCTCTATCCATGTTTTCAAGAAAACACCATTTTCCATAAACGATTCTCCCGTCATTTTATAAACATAAAAAACCATCACCAAACACAGTTCAGTGTGACTTGCACATTTCATAATGTACCTGTATGACAATATCACAAGAAAACCACAAAAATTTATCCATGAATGATATTTTCAATGTGATGCAAGAAGTTAACAATTTTCAAATTCAGCAAGTCGCAATTCTAAGATTAATTTTATAATACTACTTTAAATTTACTCAAAAATATTGAAATGACAAGGAATAAATAAATTATAAATTTAATGGCGAGTAAAGTGGGAGACCTACCTTGAATTCCTGCTTGATTGTGAAGATGTGACACGTCTCACACTTGTGCATAAGAAAATGCAAGTCAGAAATTTCAGTAATGTGAAATTACCTCGCCAACATGCTGCAAAAAAAGAATAATAAATAAAAACACATAAGTAATAATACAAATAGATAAAAAATGCAGAAACCCACATTTGCTCGCTATCCAGACACAATGATGTGTCACGGCTCAAATTGTCACACTAGCACGTGCATGATGATGATCGCAAAATCATGGAAAAACCTTACCTACAGGCTGCAAGAAAAGTAAAACAACTAAAAACACATAAACTCTAAATTAAAATAAATCTAATGAAAAAACAGTGTAAAACCACATTGATATCAGAGAAGGTGAAACGAGGTTAACCCGAATTACTCGCATTCAGCAGTGGTGATCACCGCTCATCCAAACAAGAACGAGATGTGCGGCTGGTCATGAGGGCGATAGACGACACGAAGACGCTGCATGAGGCTGACCGGACGACACATCGACACCGCGGAAGGCCTACTAATCAAATAAAGAGACAGTGGTGCGGAGAGCAGAGAAGGTTGGGTGCGGTGCGACCTGAGGCAGGCTTCGCGGAAGTGGGCTGGCTGGAGTGGGCTAGCCGGAGCGGGCTGGATGGAGGGGGAGGTCTGCCGGACGGGTCACCGGATAGGGGGGGGGGGGCGTTGCTGGACAGGAGGTCACCGTTGGGACATGGGGTTCGGACGCGGTGGAGCAAATCAGGGGCCGGACCACCGGACACTAAAGCGGAGAAGAGTAGCAGGCCACCAGACGCCGGAGTAGAGCAGGGTGGCAGTCGGGAGTGGGGTCGGCGCGGCGAGCCGAAGGCGCCGGTAGTTGCGTGAGGACGAGGGTCGGTGGAGGGCGTCGGGCAGAGCGAGAGCCAGACAGGGGTGCGGCGTGGCAGAGGGCTGGCGAGGGGGTGGCCTGAAGGAGGGCAGGGGCGCTTGGCTGGGTAGCGGAGAAGGAGAGGAGGAGGGGCCGCTACACAGAAGAGAGAGTGGGGGGTCGCTAGGGTTTTGGAGAAAATATATTTATATATATTTATATAATAAAATAATAATAATAATAATAATAATAATAATTAGTCAATTTAAATTATAAATATTTTTAATCAAAACATTTAAGATATTAAAATCATTTTAAAGTAAATGCACACACACAGAAATATATATATATATATATATATATATATATATATATATATATATACGTATACTGACATATATACCTATATCTAAACATATATTTACATATATATATATATACATACACATATAAACGTATATACTTATATATAAGCGCATATAAACATATATATATATATATGTATATATTTACACATAAATATATATACAAATATATAAACACGCATGAAGACAGACATAAAATATGAATAACTTCAAAAATTATAACAATAATTTAGTAATAATTAAATTTCAATATAAAAATTTTAATATTTAAATTTTCGGGTTATCACACGGTCACCCGGGACGATCGCACGGTCACCACTAACGATGCAGTGACTTCTCAGTGGTCTGAAACCGCCAACACAATTAAACATTGAAAATTTTAAACTGGGACCAAGAAAGAAGTAAAAATAAGGTCATCTGTGGTTGGGGTGTGACACTTATCCTATATTTTTCATTCTCATTTATCCCCATTTATCCTTTTTCCATGTTGATGAAATTTTACCATGGATATTATGCATTATAAACATAAATCAAACTACAATTATAAAAGAATTAAAGCATGGGTCTCCCATATATTAAACAAATTTTCTAAGATTAAATTTCAATAAGTGACACGAATTATTTTTAATATATGTTTTTAAACTGTTAAAATAACCATTTTTAGGTAATTACACATTTCGAGAATAGAAATGATTTTATAACAAAAGTCATGTATATTATTCATTACTAGAGAAGTATTTGAACTATTTTATCAAAATTATAGTTATTTTAATATAAAAATAAATCAAAAAATAATGGTACTTTTTAATCATATCTTTTTAAGAAAATATGTAATTCTTTAATAAAAATAGTATTTTTCATTATTCTCTCAAAAATAAACTATTTTAGAAAAATAAAAAAAAACCATATGAAAACAAAATCATTTTTATAAAATTCGATTTCATAAATATATAAATTTAGATTTTAAATAAAACTAAATAATATATATAAATATAAGTTTTATAGGAAAATGATTTTTTCAAGATTTAATGGTTCATAAACATCAATTCTCATAATTCAAAATTGTGTTCTTATTTTCAAGAAATTATTCAATATATTTGTATTAGTAAAATGTTTCAACATATATTCTATAATTTATTGACTCACATTCATGACCTCCAATCTAATGAATATTTTATAACTGATATATATACATATTATTATATCAGAGTTCATTTAATCTCTTTTTTTTGCATTAACAATTATTCCACATAGTATTTAATTTAATATATATTAAAAAAAATTAGGTGTCTTATAGTTCTACCCATAATAAAAATCATTTTAATTAGGATATTTTAACTCCTAAATTTCAATCAACACAGTCAATTTAGTTTCCACCCAAATCTCACATTCGTATACTCGATCCCAATAACCAACATCCGTCTTTCAAGTCCAAAATACATAGATCTCTTGAAAATACTTTCTATACGTACCAAATACCTAATGAAACCATCCTTGTATCTCCTGTTTTTTTATAGAAATCTATCAAAGCCATCATGCACAAGAACTGATAATGTTTTCACCAAAATCAACCCCGACTAGGTCTATACCAACCAAACCCTTATATAGATTCCAATAAAACATAGCATAAAATCTTGAAAAAGTTGAATTGATTGGGAGATTCTCATCAAAAAAAATCTAATTTTACATCGATCTAGTTTATTATTTCAAAAGTTTTATGAAAATCATTTTACACATGCAAATACTAATCCGTATTTTCAAATTAGAAATTGCCACCCAAGGGTATTGATTAAAATTTAAATCTCAAACCTGACGATGGATGATTTCTTCAGAAGACTACATTTTGATATGATGTTTGGCTATTCTTCTGGTCTGATTGGTTCTCAACCAAATGCAATAGTTTGTAATGGTAAATCTGTGAAAGTTCATGCTGGTTATGAATAAAAGTATGTATCTTAGTGAATTAAGGTTTCATCTCCCTTTTAGGTTGACTTCAGCATAGAGGATGAGCCATCTAGAATGAAACTGGTGGGGTGGTATTTTTGTTGGCTGCAATATATTCCCAATTAAGAAAAGGGGGATGGATGAGGTAATTTTATTGGGGTCCTTATAACCAAACACTCTCATTCCAAATTCCACATCCTTTCTAAAGTATGTGAGTGAGGGGATGAATAATTCCTTGGATATTAAATCATGCATGGTGAAGTCTCCATGAAGGATGAGGCCCCTCTATGAAATCCATGTGGTTGAGCTAAAAAACTGTTTTGATGGTGTGGAATTTCATGAACTAATATTTACATGTGAGGAGGACGATTCAGCAGATTATTGTTATAGAAAACTGTCAATGTATAGTCTGGACCGAATTCAAGGGAAAGTCCCTCACAACCCAAGATGTAATAATGGGGGAAAAGAAAAGTGTGTCTCGGGAAAATGCATTGTAGTAAAGGAGAAAACCAAAGGGAAGAAAATATTTTTCGCACTTTCCTAAATAGATGGAAACTAGGTCAGCCATAAATGGGGGAAACATGGAATGAAAAGACATATATAATAAGGAATGTGGAGAACCAATAAGGAAAACAAGTGTAATGGAAGTAGTGTAAGGGGAGTATTTAAAACTGATACACAATTTTGGGAGAGTTTTTAGCACGTAGATGTATTTTTTTTTTGCGAACAATTTTTGTCCACTTTTCATTAATGTATATTAATAATAATAACTTATATTTGGATAGATGTAGTAAATATCCACTGGGAGAATACATGAAGTTCTACTCATGGACATAAAAACCCAAAACACATACATATGTAGGGGTTATGTCCAACAACCCAGTATGAGTCCTCAGGGATTTAATAATACAATTTTCTTTGGGTCAAGAGGATGTGGTTGAAATACATATATAAAATATATTTTCATTATCATTAAACACACCCACTATGAAATATAACACATAATTAACATATAATCACACATGACAGGTTGTTGTGTGCTATCTTATCCACCATGACATATGACCATACAGACATTAACTCAATCCTTTTTGTAAGGGTGTCAACTCATACTAAAACTTTACCCATACCCAAATATTCCTGGTATTTTTTTATATCATAACGCAACTCATACCCAATGGAGTGATATTTTCTAACTACTATTTGTATGTGTGGGGGTGTGTTCCCTCATATCTTGACCCAACCCTTTTCACTCTATGGAGGTAAATATCCACGTATCTTGATTTTCCTCCTAAAAAGGACATTAAATAATAATTACCCCATCATAACGTTATCAATTAAGGTATTCCTCACATCCATTCTAAATCAATGCGCCATTACTAACGTTTTCTCATACATCACAAAAATATAGGACCCCATCTCACCAATGGTGATTCTATCAATACTATATCATTTATTTTGGTTACAGGCCTTGTGATACCCACCCATACACTATAATTCAATTACTATCACAGGAATAAATTTTATAAATATATAAAAAAACAATAAAGTCACATAACCCATCTCATAATATCAGTAAGTCAAAAATGGGGAACCAGTCCCTATGGACCAAGATCCAAACACCAAATCATCCAGGTTTCATTACTAGATAACTTCTTAACAATATAAATTAAACAAATACCACATTATTAACCTGTTAGAGTGCTCATAACATCCCTAAAGGGACCTACTAGGTTTTTCCAAACCTGTCTTTACCTAACCTCTACATTGTACAATAATATGGAATCCGTTACCAAAACCAACATCAGGGGATAGCATGCACAATCATGTATCAACAAGATATAAAAGTATCACACATTGATAGTATAGTTAAGAGGAACATACATAATAATTAAAGTTTTATAAAATAGATAATTATCCACATGAGGTCAAATAATCCATAAGAACTCTACTTATCCACATCATCCTTCCTTTGCAAACCAAATCAAATTCTAATTTCGAAACTGTTAAAAAAATACATCTCTTACATTATTACATGTTATAGTCCATTGGATAACATTATTTCAAAGCATTATGTTGAAATCCAAATTTTTTTATATATCATTTCAAAACAATTAATCAAAATCCTCACAGTACCATTCAAATTTTAATAAAATTAATCATATATTTATAATCTAATTTTAAAATCTAAAACCCTTTTCTATATGAAGTTAAACTCACACTTTAAATAAAACCATAAAAGGGATACCAATACTCATTCAACCATTGTTCCACTATTGAACAATTTATATAGTTATGTGGTCCTTTTTGACTCTTTTGTTGATGTTAGGCCATCCTAATCAATTGTGGAATCAAATAAATCATGAAACATTCTAGAATTTAATATTAATTATCATGTATAACCATAAAAAATAAAATAAGTAAGAGAATCTAATAGAATATAGGAAACATTCTTCCCAATATGATATATAAATCGTCCCAATCTATTAATGACCTCTTATGGGTACACGATAAATCTTCTCATCATAAAACATTATCCAAATAATCATATGATCAATTATAATAAAAATAATAACATGGAATAATTGATACCAAAATCATCAGGTAGCCTCATAGCACTAACAACTTAACCAAATGGGTGTAGTAAAATCCTCAAATTCATGATGAAAAAATAAAAAAACATATTATTTTCTCTAATTAATTTTCAATTTAAATAAAAATATCCAAAAAGTGAAATTAAATCCATTAATCAACATACCTATTGATGAACAATGAAATATGTCTTGAATACCGCATATTAATAAATACTCTATAATCCAAAACTAAAATCCCCCATAAGAATCATGAATTTAAAAAACATTATTTAAATCACATTAAACAATACCTAAACGGATGAACTAAACATAGATTGAAATTATGATGATGAAATATGGGTATATAGGGATGGATCCTACCTCAAATATGTGTGATGAAAGTCTCTTAAACAGTCTAGATCAAAAGGACCCAAGGGGGGTTAATGGATAACAATGTGGGTCATGGTGTGAATACCTCTCCCAAAGGAGTCATCGTTTTATGTTAAACATTTTATAGCCATACCTATCGTTTACCCCACAATTCACCTTATGTGGAAATCTAGACCTATTCCATACTCCTTCTATGTGAGTCTACATAATGTTATATTTCGTCTACACTAGGGTAACTCTGACCATGCCCTGGCTCCCACCAAAAAATTCAACATACTCACTGCTCTTTGATCCAAGTTAAAAAACATCACATAGAGATTTTCTAAATCTCATAAACTTGGTCTAAGTCCCAATCGATGAGATAACCCTTGATTCAATCCAAAAAATTTATACTTCTATAAAATTACACTATCAAGTAATTAAGTGAGGTTTTGAATATCTAAAATATATGATTTTTCTATGGATATAATCTTAGATCATTATATAGAAACATTATTGTAGTATTATTATAGTACAACGTGATAATATATCTATTGTTATATAAAAAATCATGATCCACGATGAATTTTCATGTCCATGATACTATCATAACAAAATTTGGAACATCTATATGCTCAGAATATATTTTAAAATCCATAACCTCTGGTTTCGTAGAACTCTTCAAACTCACAATCCATTCATTAAGGGAAAACACATATCCTAACATAGATTATATAAAATTATGATAAATCTAGAAACTCGAATCTATGTATCCCCTCTTAACTACTTCCTTATCTCCTCAATAAAGTAGTAATATATCCTAACAAATATTTTATAAAATTATGATAAATCTAGAAAAAATTATCTATGTAACCCCTCTTAAATTCTTTTTTATCAATACAATATACCAGGAACATAACCTTTTTAATCCTTATATACATCCAGATAGTATTTACATCCTTCCAATATGTCCCCATGGGCCTAGATCTATCCTCATACCCTGATCAGGGAGTGTACAATATTAATCATTGTACATAAAATGGTATAGATGATAGATAAAATAGATGAAGTGTCTGTAATTACACATTTTATCTCATTATCTCAACCATATAGTGTCCAATGATTAATTTTCGTAATGATATTTATACCATGTAACATTATTACTAATCCCAACATTGGTTGTTCTATATTAAATCTCTATAATACCTTATTAATGTAAATACTTTATCTTGGATTAAGAAGCCCCTTGGATCTATCATAACAGATCTTGATCCCTAGAAAGTAGTTTGTTTCACCTAATTATTTCATAGAGAATAATTTATTTGATCTTGTACAAATTGAAATTGTTATTGGTATCTCATTTACCAAAAATAATATATCATCAACATATAATAATAATAAAACAACCACAGTAACACTAAGCCTCCTGTATACATATGGACTTCATCCATTTTTTATGAAATAAAGTTATTTTATTACTTAATCAATGTAAATGTTCTATGGTCTTGATTATTTGATTCAACTAATAAATATATCAATGAATATTTTACACCTTAATGGTATTCTTTCAAGTTAATAACCCTTTTAGTTGTGTCATATATACCTCTTCCACTAGGATTCTCTTAATTCTGGTTTTCTTGAAATACAATTTCAAAATCCCATAATCATGGTTAAGTACTATTTGAAGAATATTTTTTCTGTATTCTATAATAAAACCAAGTGATATGGTATCACATAATATCTTATTTGATATTTTGTAATGTATTTATCCACCATTCATTCTTTATAGGTGAAAAAATTATTATATATGTGAAGTTTATTCAAGAATTTCCATTTTCAACCAATATTATTTACATGAATAGGAGAATCTAAAAAAACTATACTTAGTTATGGTGCATGGAATCTGTTTTATAATTCATTGATTATTTACACATTCCAACTTCTGATTTGTATATTACTTCCTTATAGGATTGTGGATTATTGCCATCAACTAATAATTTCTAACCTTTATTGATGACTATAAAACCATATATCTTTTCTTTTATAATATCTCTTGTGATCCAACACATTATCTACATATTTTTACCAACTTATTTCATTAGAATATTTCTAACATTTGAATGTTCCCACTCTTATGCATCATGATCATCCGTATCACTAATTGCTACCTTGGACACACTATCTCTTTTGAAAATGTGTTCCCTTTCCTGAAATGTGAGATTTTTATTTATTATAACAAATTAATTTAATGGATTTTTTAGATAATTTAATTTTTTTTCTCTTTATGTTATCTTATAAAGATTCACATCATGACTTAAGATTCTATATTTTCTTTAGGTTTAGCCTTAACAAATTCCTCACATTCCTATATATGAATACATGAAAAAAATCATTCCATAACTCATATAGAATTCTATTTACTTCCATATTTGTCACTCCATTCAGTATGTGTTCTATAGTCTATAATTAGTCTCCCCAAAATTATATTAGAAGATCTAGATAATTCATTATCAATATCACCATCTCTGAAAAGGTAAATTTATTATTTTAATTGAAACCATTACACAATGTTGAATATCGAGTTTTTATTTTAGAAAGAATCACAAAAATTGAAATATATTCAATGAACTCTTGGTTAAAATTATCCATGACTCATTATAATTAGTTTTAATTTATAATCACAAAAATAAAATTCTCCATTTTATAATTATATTCATTTAATTTCTAAAATTTAAGAAACATATAATTACATAGGTGGATATAAAAATATTTATATAATTCATTAGTATGAGTTATTAAGTAATTGTATCCATCTATATCTTTGACTCGAGAAGTCCTACAAAAGCATGTGTAAAATAAATCTATAATCAATGTGTCCCTTTACACTATCCATTTAATGAATTTTGTTTAATTTTTCCTTGTAAAAAACATTAGAAAATATCCATGTATTTAATATTATAAATAATATAATTTCCCTTCTTGATATAATTTTTCCCAACACTTATAATTATCTTGAAAAAGTTGTTGATTTCAAAACTATTCTTGATATGAGTAATGTAGGCTTTACTTTTTATCAATTCAAAACACATAATATTCATATTATATTACATAAATACCCCAATTTATAAGTTTCATCCGAACAAAAAATATATATTTATAAAATTTGAAACTAATTTTATTAATAAAAAAATAATGGTACACATATCAAAAATAGGCACATAATTTTTGTTTTTGGTCACATTGGGAATGTGATACAAATTCATGAAAACTAAAATTTATCAAGTTTTCGATGTGATATGGTAGTATCCTATATCCAACACATCCAATGTTTCTATATTGATAGTTTGAAGTCCCACATAACCACTATTAACTGTTATGAATCTACATGGTTCCTATATTTGGATGAAAATGTGAGCATCAAAAGTTGTATATAATACAAAATTTGTATAACTAGGCAGATTTCACTTAATAATGAATTCACCTAATGATTACCCATTCTTCTTCATTAATCCAATATTATTCCTCTAGTATTCTTTTTTACCACTAGATAAACACACTAAATCCTATAATTTAGTTTGTTGTCTAATGTTTCTCGACATGGAAGGGTGGTGAAAAGATGTTAGAATCTTGGAGTTAGTCTTGGGGATTTTCATCATACTTTTCCGTATGTTCAATGTATGAAAGAAAGTATATTCATACTTAATTTCCATATAATCATTTATGGTAATTATTAATTGTTCTAGGTATTTCCTATCTAAATTTTTCAGATAAATATTAACAATAAATCATGAATATCTATGAGTAAGTGTGGTGAGTATGAGGTCCATACACAGTTACATGGGATGCGTGAAACATGGAATTGTTAAACGATCAATGTATCCATTAATCTTAAATACATGATATTTATCTATTTCTCATTACCCAATTATTAATGAATGTATTTTATTTTTAACACCATAATAATTTTTGAAATATATTTTTTTCAAATTAATTTCACCTTTCTAATATTTTATTGTACAACACTGAGTTTCAACAAAACACTTCATAGTAAAAAGATATTATTATTTAATATTATATTTATCACATATATAATTAGATTATTGGTATAAATAATATTAATTATATTATAAATTATTTTTTTTAATTTATATAAAATGAATTCTTTGGTGACCAATAAATTAGAAATGAAAAAAAAGCCTTTTTAAAATAATTTGAAATCATACACGGAAGAACTATTTTAATGCACATGTGTGTGTTTTATATAAATAAAGTAAAGAAGTAACTATTGGTGAATTATATTAATGAATAATATATATTATGAAATAAATCAATTTTTTCCCTTTATCTAATGTGTATTTTTAAATTGATATAAAAATGAATCCATGTTTACTCTCAAAAACTGTATTTTTCAGAAAAGATTTTTTTTCATTTTAAAAAATTATTTTAGAAGACAAATTTGATAATTTTAGGGGATTTATTTTATAAATAAAAATAATTTTTTAAATAATCATTTCAAATTTATATTTGGGTGATTTTAGGGGTTATTTGGGAAAAGTTTCTTATTTTGATGAATAGAGAGAAATACTAGTTTTTAACTGAGAAATGATGTTTCATTTAATATATTAATGTTGTTAGATTATATTTAAAAAAATTATAAAGACTAATTTTTTAAATTTTTTATAAATTAATTCAATTTTTAAAAATCAAATAACTTTAACATTTAATTTGTACACAAAAAAATTGTAACATTAGTAATATTTTCTCATTAAAAACCTTATTTCCTTCTTGCGTCTATATGATAAATTTTAAATTAAATCTTTCCAATTATATGAATTTAATTTATAAATATGGATTATATATTATGAATACTAATAATTTCTAATTTCTAATAAATAAGTTCATTTTTTTATCAAAATGAACTGCGACACCATCAAAAAAACTAATTCTCTCAGTTAAAGTTAAAAAAGGGTTAACCATTGTTTAAACTAAAAAGTTTAGGTTTAAAATGAATAATAAACAAGCCTAAATACTATTATCTTGACATATTTATACCATTAATCCTAATTTTTTTTAAATTGTACTATTTTTTACTCTTAGAGATTTTAAAAATGTGGGATCACTTAATTTTTTTAGAGATACCATGTGTGTCATCTCCCCCACTTATAAAAGGTTTCACCCTCTCCTTTCTTCATTATAACTTCAATCCATTTTGGTTCTTCCAATACCATCCGAAATAACTTCTAAAATTCCCTACTCTCATATTAGAAACATTATTTTGAACATTAATCCTACCATCTATATATTTTGGTGTAAACCTGCGAAGTATACCCGATGAAGAGGTAACATTCATCAATGAGAACTTTTGTTTTATTTATTTCTACACCTCATTTATTTATAATTATACCATGATGATATAATATACTCTGTAAATAAATTATAATTAGATTTTTTATATTTTATGTTCATGAACTAAAATGATCTCCACTTCCATGAAATGAGTTACAAAATCAACATTTGTGTGTACAGTTGACTATCGCCTCACTAACCGATGAAATTAACTTTTTCCATTACCACCTCTCACTGTTGAAACTAATGACAGATTAATTGATTATCTATTATATTTTTGATATTATTGTTATTGAATTATTATATCCCACATACCATCATACATTCTAATTTTTCAGAATATAATAATGTTGTACATATGTATGGAGGACTACCACCTCGTGAAGTCATGGGTTATAATATGATGATTTTTTATGATTTTATGGCACAAAAATGTATCATTTTCTTTATGTGATGGTGGTGATATAATATGAAATGGTAGTGGTAATTTTATAACGAATAAATTTGGTCAGATTATAACCAAAGTTGCATTGAACTGATATCTCACTACAATTATATGGATAATGATTAAATCTAATGAGATATATAGGGTTTCAATGGCATGTGAATCGTGTTTAACTAGGTACATTGTCCAATATGATAGACTTGGTAGTGAACCTTGTATTCAATGATGGTTTATGGAGATACCGAGTTCCACTACAAAAAAATGGATACCAGTATGGATATTGGTGTAATCCATCTTGAAGGTGTAGTTGATCATAGAGTAGCTGATATGTTCTGGAAATGATCCATGACTACTAAGGAGATAATTTTTAAATCTTTTATGTAGTGAACAATTCCATGAAAAAATTTATTGTATTATTTCGGGAAACATGATCTTTGATTTCATTATGATTCATATATTATGAACATATAATTCTAATTTAATGAATCAATATTGTGATCATTAATTTGTAATATATGGTTTTCAAATGATATTCTATTATTTTAATACCCTTATGCTCATGTTATGTTTTTTTATCTCCGTTGTTTAACCTTACTAAGAATCTTATCTCACTCTTTCTTAAGTTTCCATTTACAATGTTTTGAGGAAAGGTTTTAAGTATTAACACTATAAGGTAAGATTTTTTTAGTGAGATTGAATATATTTTATGAATTAATAAGATTGTATTCCACATTTCCAATGGCACAAAATTATTATATTACTACAGCCTATGTTTTTGTAATGTATTGAATATTGTTCTTAAAATATGTTATATTAATGTTTGTATATTTAGGGTCAGTATAGTTTGTATCATAGGATAATTTTTGTTACCCGTTTAAACTACGATGAGAAAACATTTGTGAGATCCCAGGGGATATTTCAACAGATATGTCTAGGGACTTCACTAAGGATAAGACTAAGGATGAATGTAAGTAAAAACTAATGTTCAGGAATTCTGGTAAAGGGTAGATGAGGTGGTTTCCAAAAAATATTACATCCCTTTATGGATACTACAAGTCTATGTGGCTCCATTACAGTGGTACCTTGGGGGTAATAACTCTAAAAAGAAAACATTGTGTTGGACTCGATAATCACATAGTTTCTAAAACATGCCTTATTGTAAACCTTATTTGATACTCCCAGGGGATATTATTTGGAAACTAACAAACACATTATAAAATATCATGATTTATATAAAGACATTATGACTATGAATGTCCTTGATTAATACTAAGGGGGAATAGATTATAAACAAGGAATCGTGATATAGACACTATATAATTTATTTTCCCGGATTATGTGGTCCCCCACTATGATTAATCATTCTTAGACTTTTATATTGGTGTTCGTTGATAGCAAGAACGAGATATAATTATGTCAACAATAAATCTAATGGAAAATTCATCAATTTTGAGCAACCGAATTTGATGATGACTAGAGAGATATATATTTTAATTACGACTAATTTGATATCACGATATATGATTAATAGAGTGAACTTCAATGAAATTACTCAATCATTAAATAATAGGATGATAGACGTTGGTGAATGTTTGTGTGGTAATTAACATTGAGTAAAGAATATTCAATTTCCTATATTTCGAGAATATGGAAAAAACACACATGTAATTGTCTTATAGAAACGAGATTCCATTTTGACTAAGGAAAATAAGGACCGAAAGAAAGTAACTACAAAGGGGAAATTAAAATATCAATTTACCCAATGTGTGGGAAAATTGGCCTTCCTATGGTATTATCATTAGATTAATGATTCAATCATGGAATGTATGGGAATTATTTAAATTGATGTCTTAAATGGAATGATCATTAAGAGAATTAGTAAGGTTGTATGTGTAATGGTTATATCATTGATGATGAAGAGACTAAAAATGATATATGAAAGGAAATATGTATTAATGAAAAAGATCATAAAGAATAGTTGATGGTTTGAGAACGAGGTGGGATTAATTAAGTATTTATATTCAAATATTATTTTATACGAATCATGAAATATATAAGTATTGTTTATTATAATTTTTTTCATTTAGAATTTGAAAGAATATGTTGAATGATTATGATGAGCTAGAAAATTTATTAAATTGAAATGTTATATTTTGAAGATAAACCTTAATATGTTTCGTATTTTAAGATAATAAAATTGGGAGAAATAAATGATTTATTTGGATAAATTCAAATAGACAGTACCGATTTTCTTAGAACTAATTAATGATTTGTTAATAAAGATATTTATGATAACATTAATGGATTATAATTTATTTATAGATCTATGAAATATATCCAATAATACAGTTTATGTAAATAATGTTTATGAATTTATGTATTAAATAATGTTTTATAGTGACTAATATTTTATGTGAATAAAAGATTAAAATATTCAAATTTTTGGTTTCTGAAAATTAAGATCTATTCATATTTTTTGGGGGATTAATTATTATTTCATTTTGAGAAATTTAGTTACCTTATATTTTAAATTTTTAAATTTTGTATGGTTTATATGGTTAATCATTTAATGAATGGGATTATTTATTTCAAATGAGGGTTTATAGGTTAACGTATTACTCCACTATATGAATATTTATTTATATTAGATAACATGTGCTAACCATTTAGTCTTTGTTGATACTAGATATATAAGGAATTAATTATCATTATTTATGAAACTTATGATCCATTGGTGCTTTAGGAATTAAAATTTCACCTTCGTTACTCATAGTAAGACATGAATGCGATATTGATCAAATCATAGGAAGGAATTTTTTATAAAATTGTAATGTATCATGAAAATATATACCATTATATTTTAAAATATTAAAATAATTCCTAAACCCTAGAATTGAATGAAAATTTAATATTAATAACTTTATTTGTTTTAAATTTATGGTCTTTTAAATCCTCATAGATTCATTACTTGGAGGACATCAAAATTTCATTCCTCACCCACATTCTTATAATAAATAATCTCTATGAAAATGTATAATTTTTTATAATTTTCTTCCATGTACAAATATTCACATTACAACTATGTTATCATATTTATAAAAATTGTTCTGAGTTAATTAAGATTTTCAACCTTCCCTTTTTAAGAGAATTTTTGTTATTCATTTGAATGATGTGGGTATCAATGAAGGAATTTTTAAATGTTAATTATGCCATGACTGGGATGAATTTTGAGGGATAAAATCATTTCATTGGTGGTATAATGTGGTACCCTAAGAGATGTTTAATTTTTTTTCAAATTAATTAAACCATTTTGATATTCTATTTTACACACAACGATATGTTTTAATGAATCATGTTACATTTATAAAATGTTAATATTTATTTTAATAGATTCCACCTACCCATTGAGATGTTGGGTATGAATAATATTTATCAAATTATGAAAATATGGTTAATACATTTTTAAAAAAAGAATTCTCATATGACCAATTAATCTTAAATTGAAATAAAACTCTTTTGAAAATAAAAGGAAATCATTCTCTGAAAATCACCATTTATACGCACGAGTGTGTTTTATATAAATAAACTGAACAATAACTATCAGTGAGTTATATTACTGAATTTTAAATATTTTATACTAAATATAATTATTTACGTTCATCTTTTTCTTTCTATGCATTAAAATATAATAATAAAATTTAATTTTAAAAAATATTTTTTTTAAAATAGTTTTATTGCATTTTGGAAGTTATTTTCATTTATTTGGCACATTTAGAAAAATAATTTCATGAACTTAACATCATTTTTTATGTAACCATATCGAAATATCATATAGTGATTTTTTTGAGATATTTATACGTTTTTTTATTTTTTTTGATAAATAGTGAAAATACAGTATTTTAATTGAAACATACCTTCTCATTTAAATTATTTATAATGTTAGCTGTATTTTTAAATAAGTTTTAAAAAATAGATAAAATTTATATAAATTAAGAAAATTTTTATTGTAATAGTTTTCTTATTTAATTTTGATATAAAAAGTTCTGAATTTTTTAATATTTTCTCTTTAAAAATGAACTTTTTCATCATGTCGACGAGTTTAATTTTCTATTAATGTCTTTCAATTATGTCAATGTAAATTAGAGAAGAAAATATTATATATTTGGAATAATGAAAATTAATTATTTATAAAAAGTTAAAATTAATTTTTTTCTAAAACGAATTGTGAAAATAGAAAAACCAATATTGTGATTAATGTAAAAATTGGTTTATTAGTGGGTTTAACTAAAAAGATATGGGATAAAATGACCTAAAAATTTATAAAAACTATTTTATTTAAATATTTATACAATTAAAACTATAAAGTTATAAAATGGACAATTCTTTACCATTTTTAAACATTAAAACATGTTATCACTTAATTCATTTCAAAAATACAAACTACTTCCTCTACCCCACTTATAATACGCAACCCCCTTTCCACTCTTATTTTCACCTTCACAAAATTTTTAATGGGAAATACCTCAAAAAACACTTCCAAATATCCATAGTCTCATTATATATTCCTTTTTTATAAAAATCCAACCAATGAAAGATTTTAGTGCTAACTAAATAAGGCTTCCCAAAGAAGAGGTAACATTAATCAATGAGAATTTTTATTTTATTTATTTCTCCACATCCTTCAATTATTATTATAAAATGATGATATAATGTCCTTATTATATTTTATCTAATTATTTTTTTATGTTAATTTCATTTTATACAACTGTACCCATTTCCATTAAATGGGTTATGAAATCATTGTTCATGTGTACAGCAGACTTCCGCCTCAAAATTCTATGTCATACATTTTTTTATTACCACCTCTCGTTGTTAGAAATAATTAGGGATTTATTGTTCATATCAATATATATGATATTTATGATATTATTATTCTTTTACAATTACATTCACAATTGTATATTAATTATTTATATTTTTCGACTATAAGATAACTTAAATCATGTGTATGATGCACTACAACCTCATGCAGTGATGTAATTTGGTCATGCATTAAATGGAAGATTATAAGGATAATTGTTATGCATATATGTGATCTAAATGAAATAATTATTTTAATAATTACAAAATTATCATTGTATATGGATAATATATCATTTTATTTATTAACATTCTTCACTAACCGAATGATGATAATGTTGTTCGTGTACGAGTGGACTGCCACCTTCAAGATGTTATGTGGTTGTCTTTTCATCACCCCATCACCTTGATGCGATGTATATGTATATTTTAAGAAAGAATATTTTATTTATTATATTATTCTAAATAATTTAATTTAATATTTTACTGAACTCATTTCCATAGTTATCATTGAAAATTTGATACGTTACTAATGTGTTTTTACGACCTACAGTCTCGATGATCATATCATACTTCATTTTTAAAAACAATATTTCATTATTATTATTAAAAGTAAAACTATGGAATAATTATGATAATTATATCATTATAATTTTTTTTATAGATAATATAATCATGATCAGGGTAAAAGAACCAGAAATCGAAAATCAAGACTTATATGAAAAACAAAGCATTGATTACCAAAAACATTACTTTTACATTTAATTGTTAATAAACAGGAAATATATGGACATAAGTAAATCATATACAGTATGATATATATAATTATAATTATTTAATATATTTTTTATAAATTTATATTTATTTTCTTATACTTTTTAATACTAAAAACGAATTGAAAACTTTAGTTAAGGGATTTGTAGTCGCACTTTTATTTTTAATGGAAATATTCCATATTCACCACTTATTTATTTTGTGATTGTAAATAAATCTCTATGACATGATATATCATTAATATACCTAATTTTATAATGATTAATGTTGATATTGATTTAATTATTTCAAAGGGGATATGATTCAAAAGTTTCTTAAGTTGTAAGGGAATTTCTTCTGAATTTTCCTTCACTGAGAAACATGTTTTGTAATGTACATATATTTTTTATTAATGTCTATATATTTAAAATTTTACAATAAATATCTTTAATTTTTTTATCCTCCTGATATTATATGTTTATTAATGTTTTCCCTAATGATTTTTACATTTCTATGTTTCCAAAGTTGTGTGTTTTTTATGTTATAATTTCATTGTTTATCGAGTTTTTTTATGATTATACTTACAATAATGAAATATTATGAACTATATTTCAATAAATTAATGAATTTTATTATTTAATGTTTATTTAATCATAATACATGTTTTATCGTCATTTTTGTCCCTTTATGTACTCATGATTTTAAATTGGTCATTTTAAAAAAACATCTTTTATGTTGAAAACCTCATTCCACTATGAATCCATGTTTTTTAATAATGTATCCAAAATTGTTTTTAAAAATAATTTCAAAGTATATATTAAATACATTTTACACATGTTTTATTTAAAAAAATAAAAGGAATCCTTAACACATTTTCCATAATAATTACCCTTTGTCTTTTAGTGAAAATGTGAAAAGAATCATGGATTTTTAAA
Organism: Viscum album; assembly: GCA_963277665.1. Taxonomy (NCBI): domain Eukaryota; kingdom Viridiplantae; phylum Streptophyta; class Magnoliopsida; order Santalales; family Viscaceae; genus Viscum; species Viscum album. Next base: position 2,001,773,314 of record OY728145.1, read on the forward strand.
TGCACTAAATGAGTAGTATTTCCTGATGCCGTGACCAACAAATGATTTCAATATTCCACTAAATGTTTTAAAATCTATTATTTCAGAAAAAAATACCTTAATATTTTGAAATTTTTTATCTATTTAATATATTATTTCAAAATGAAATTATTTTTGAAATTTTTTATGTTTTATAAAATAATTTTTAATATAGAATGATTATTCACCATATGAAATTATTTAATGACTTTTAAATAGTAATTTTTATGTTTTCAGATAAATTTTAATGAAATGTTAATTTCAAAATTTTTTAAAAACAAAATTTAAAGGGAAAAAGATAGTTTCTTAACGAAATTTGATAAATAGTTTTTAAATATTATCTCATGTATTTACAATGTAATTTTCAACGGAAAGGATTTTTAAAATGTTTTATGATTTAAAATTTTATTCTAAAATAAATAATATTTTCCATACGAAATTTTCCAAGTGATCTTTCAAAATCCCTCTCCACATAAGATTTTATCCTCCGATGTAACTTATGCTTTGATAGGGATATGAAACAATGATAACATTTTTATTCACTCTTAGAATATTTTATCTTGAAAATATTTATAGGTAACCTATATCTCTTCCATGGTTTATATCATGATAAAATTCTTGTGAGCACTATTTATTTTCCTCTAGTATTTCTATAATGAAATTTTGAAATTGTTATAAATCATTACCCTTTTTTATTGGTTATGATATTATGAAATGTGTATGAAACCCATATAATATCATGGGGTATTATATGATGAATTATTTATGATCTTGGTGAATTCCTAATTATGAATTTCATTATGTGATGGTAGTTCCATTATACGTAAGGATAGTGATTATGTTATAACCCAAGATTGTGGTTACATTTTTACCAAGGATGGTGGTTACACTATAAATAAATATGTGTAGGGGCTATATCCCTCTCCAATGAATGGGTAAATATTTCTATCTAATGATATATATGAAAATGGAACAAAGGGTGAACCATGTTTTGTAAGTGAAATTTTCTCTATGATAATATTTGGTGTGAACCTTAACTACTAAAAAGTTTTGGGGAGGGAATCCATTCTTATACATAATAGGGCTTCTACTATGGATAATGGTGTATCCCACCAAGGAGGTGTAGATGTCTATTGATTTCCTGATATGTTTTGGAAATGATCCTTGACTAATAATGAAATTATTATATACAATTATTCATTTCCAACAATTCCATGTATTAGAGAAATGTAATGTTCTCATAGAACACATTAATTTATTTCATATTTATTCATTTCTTATGAATAGTAAATATTTATTTCATGACTAAGATAATGATATTTTACTTGAAGGGTATGATTTTCAAATTTTATTCTCATGTTCTCATGCCATTATTCCCATCTTATGCTTATGGATCTCCCATTATTACCCTTACTAAACTTCTTGTCTCTCCTATTATTATGTTTCCTTTCCCCAAGATAAGAATAAAGTATTTTTTTCAGAGTACTAAATGGGAATATATTTATGAGATACGTTAAAGATCATTCATAATTTAAGAAGATTGTGCTCCACGTTTTCATAAGCTCTAAACAATTATGTCCCTCATTCATGTGTTTTTGTATTATATTTTATATTCCTCTAAAAATACGTAGTATCCATTCATTAAATTCTTGGGTACTATTTCCTTGGATATCTCATAACTCAATTATCTTTAATTTTACTATTAAATATCATAGTAACAACGAAACAAGTTATATGGGTCAATGCATTTTTTAATATTTTAGATCTCACTAGACAAGTATGATAACATGAGGCATTGGATATCCAATGAATTGTTCACGTGTATCTATAATAAATTCTCATCCTCCTAAAATATCTCTTTAGAGTATCCACCACTCCCATTAAATCATACACATATATATTACACAATTGAAATTTTATGATGCATAAGTTATTTTAACACTCCTAGAACATACCATCATTCAATATATTTTAATTATACAATATAGATCACAATGACATTTTCATGATCATATGACTTTTCATTTTCAACAATGAATTAGATATGGTTTTACTACATTATCATAATTTTCAATCATAATGTAATAATTAATCATTATTAGTCAACCACTATTTTAACAAATCATAATATCCCTAAAAATAGAATTTATATTATCCAATAACATGGATGTCCTTTTTTCCAGAATTCATATTCCCATATTCATAATCAATACTTTATCAATTAAAAATGCAAGATGTGATTTAGGTATCTATCCAATAACCTTAACATTTAGTCCCTTCATATGTTGTGTGGATCCCCCATCCTGAAATCCTAAACTCATATTTACTTTTCAATTTCTTCTATGTTATATTATCTAGAACTTTTCCTTTTCCCTTAATACCAATTTGGTAAAGTAAATAAATTAGTATAGTTAATAATATATGATAATTGAGAAGAAGCATTCACTTTGACTTGACCGATATATTAACTATGATCATATCCGAACATATAATGTGTAAGGTGATATCTATCATTATATTTCCTTGGGGGATTTTTTAAAACATAATGTAAAAATATTTATTATTATATCCTTTACAAGATTGTTAATTTTGTGTATTTAGTAAAATTAACTAATTATGTATGGTAAAATAATTTATTTATAATAACATTGTTTTATTCCATCGTCCAATATTATTAATACATTTACATTATCTAATCATCTTTATTCAAAAACAATTTATGAATCACATATATAAATGAATAGAGAACCACAAAATGATATATAAAAAAAACAAAAATGATAAGTACATTTTAAATACTGATTTGTTTTTCAATAATCTGATGAACCAACTAAAAACCTATTGTAAAAACCCATTTATTTGGTAAACAACTTCAGTTACAGCATTCCCATATTTAAATGTATATCAACTTGGTCAGGTTCACATCAACTAAATATTGAACTCTCTCTTCACGTAGGGAGTTCAATCCTTTAAAAATTCTTACTCACACATACATGATGGGAACTAGGAGTTTATGGTTACATAAAATAATCCATTAACACAAAAATACTCATATAATAATGAGTATGGAATGATAGGAATATAATAATCTATAATTTAATAATATATTAATTAAAAAACCCATGTTAAATAATTAAATTAAATATAAAACAACTCAAAATAGTTTTCCAAAATCATAATAATTCACTATATAAAAAATAAAGGAACTAACATTGCATTCCTTTATTTCAATTCATTATATATTGTTATAAATATCAATAATTAATAACTAAATAATCCCATTACTTAATTAATTAATCATATTATTAACTACTAAAATAGACTCATAAATTTATATCCTCTATAATATTAATTAAATTAAATTAAAATTTCAATTTAGTAAGTTCATGATGTGTAATGATAGAAACAAGTAATTTATACTTATATGTTTGAATGAACCCATTTCTGGAGTATATTACTTATAGGATGTGTAATTTCGCTCAAAAGATCATGTCACATATGTTATGTGTAAATGGTTTGAAGTGTGATGTACTTGTCTGACATATATACCTAAAAGATAAGTCATGTTATACAACACGTGTTGTTCCATGGGTCAAATCATCTAAACTTCAAGGAATGTAAAATATAATGGAATTCCATTAACAAGTGTGGCATGTACAACTAGAAATATTCTTTAATTACATATAATTTATGTTGATAATACACATTCTGTGTGTATAAAATCACTTAGAAAATAATTATCAAAGTATGTAATTACACATAACCCACCAAAAATAACATAGTAGGTATCTATTGTGGAAAACCCTATCATATGGCATTTAGAACCATTCATACCCCATATAGTTCACTCTTACTTAAATTCCAAATATATTTTACATACATGACACACCTCTCTCAAGGAAACCCTTTCATGACTTGGGTGATGTTACACAAATTGTAAAACTATTTAAATGTTGGGTACTACCATTTTTTCCATCAACACTACCCACATAATGACATAGAGTATGTGTTACATGGTTTATCACATGTTACATGATGTGTAAATAAAAATATATAACATGTAATTCTTATGATTATATGTCAATCAGATGTGTGAAAAAACAGTATGTTTAATGACACATAATAATTGGACTACCTGAATTTCGTGATTTAATTTGTAGTCAAAATAATATATGGTTACAAAATGTGTATACCATCTAAAAAACATATAAAACATGTCAATACAAGTGCCTAATATTAGTCAATAGAATCTATTTAATGAAAATTGTTATCAACCCCTAGGAAGAGTATCATGATATCCGCAGACCATTCTTCTGTTCCTGACCAAGGGTATACAATATTCAATTAATGTTAAGTACCATGTAAACATGACCTATTGAAAATATTTTCAAAACCTTTATACTGTATAGTCGAGCTTTCTTAATCTACACATATCATTTTCGTGGTCAAATAAGTTAAAATGAACATATTAGATCAACATTTCGTTCTAAATAAAGAGAAATATGAAATTAAATCATGGTAAAAACCCAAAAAACGATCAATGAAATAATAAATAATTATAATTAATAATACGACTCCTGAAATAACACTACTGGGTTTTAGGGAATAGAAGAATTTATTGGATGAGTGCCCAATTTTATTCAATTTTTTTAATGGATAAATTTTAAACATTAATGATTGACTTACAAAATTATTCTATTAATTATATTTAACATTTAATTTATAATTAATTTATCACTAATAATTACATAATAATGATAACACTTCTTATTTTTTGATTAATTTAGTTTCTTCTCTTATTATAACATCATTATATTATGTAATTCGAACTAAAATTCCTCTATTAGTTTCCACATGTGCTCCTTGAATCATGGAACATCATTTTTTCGTGTGCTAGCATGGAGGATCCAAGAGATTTAAATAATTACTTATTAATCAATGTAGAAATTTTATCTTTTTAGATAATTAATGAGATAGATAATGAGGATTATTATTCTATATTTTATATATATTTATCAATAGTTTAAATTAGACTTAAGAGACTTCTATTGATTTGTTGAAAATGTTCGAGGATGAAACCACTATTTTTTAGGAAAAATTGACTGTATTGAGAGGTAACATTGTACATGAAAATAATAAAATTATTGGATAGGGATTTTACAAAAGTTTCCAAAGTCCCTTAAAGAATATCCCTATAATTTTAAAATATCACTATGTTCGACAGCATATATGACGCATAACAAGAAGCATAAATGTACCACGAAATAATAGTATTTTAAATATGATCATTATAACATAGCCATTGAATAGGAGTTATTGAAAATCACTAACTGAAATAAGAAATATATATATATATATATATATATATATAATGTTCCTACTAAATACAAATTTATTGATTAATTCTTAAGAATAAGCATTCAAATTTTATTGAAGTGATCTTTTAAAAAAATAAATGTTCTTCAAAAATGGATCTAATTTTTTATGAGTGAGTATTATATTTATTTTATTTCACATTTAAAAATATAATTTTATAAAATTGAAATATTTCTTAAATATAATTATATCAAAATTATCTAATCATGATTTTTCTTGATATTTTTGAAAATTCTTATATTACTGTTAATAGTGAAAAATATAGATTTTGGTAAAACAATCATTTATATTCAGTAAATAAAGTGATATAATATTTTAATTTTATAATGAAATAATAAAATCACACATTAAATTTTAATAATTTAATCAATTATAGGATATTCATTTTTAAACATAGTTTTTGTATCTATTTCTTTTTTGGTTTAAAATGCATTTTTCTAAAAATTAGTTTTCATTGTTTTTATTGTTATTATATGAAATTTATTTATACAACCTCTAGAATTTAATATTGAAGTATAATTTCCATATTTCTAATTATCAAGTTCATATTTTGTAATCATGTTTAATTTATTCTTATCATCATTAATAGTAACCGTAAAATATATTTGTATCCTCTATAAGTGTAAATTGGCTAATTATGTTTAAAAATAATGTATATGTGTTTAAAAATATAAAAAAAACCCATTTTTTCTACTATATGTGTATAGTTTATTAATATACTACATATATTAGAAAAATAAATTTTAGAACCATTTTTCTTTAATAATAATTTTATATTATTTTAAGTAAAGGAGAATTTCAAATTTTCACGTTCCGTAATTTAATTTATCCTATATATTGACCTAAGTGTAATTAGTTATTAGGAAAGTATAAATAATTGTATATTGAACATAATAAATTTTTATAATCATAATTTATTTTTGATTTTCAGTGATAGTGTAATTACCTTAAATTCTTACATAAAGATTATAATTTTCGAGTACAAGTAGTAGAAAGATCAAACTATATGATTCTAAAAATATAAAAATTAATTTTATTTTTAAAAAATAATGGCGACAGACTACTTTTATGATTATTAATAATGTATAATTTATTTTCAAAGGCTTAATTTTTAAATTCAATAACTTTTTTGATGTTTTTAATGTCAAAATACATGAATAGTTATTGAGATAAATTTAATGGTGTTTTATGGTAAATAATATGTTTTTAAATGATTTAAAAATAAAAAAAATATTATATTCAACCTTTATTAATTTTATATGCTTTATAATATCAACCATGTTTCACTTATAGTTCACTTTTCCTTTTATAGTAACATTTGTGACCCCTAAACTATTAAAAACATTCATATTATGGTAATCATAAAATGGTTTAACTTCACATAAAAATAATATATAAGGGTGATAAAATATATTATACCTACCTATTTTTTATTATATGCGATTATTTTGAATCATAAACATCATATGATCAAAATATAAATATATCGGGGCACTTTTCCATGAAAAATTAATTTATATTTATATATCACTTTAAGTAACTTCATGAGTGGCCCTACCCTTACTTATAAATGGGAACCTCATATACACTCATATTAATAGGTTTTAAAACCCCTATTTAAAAACAACCTTCTATAATATCATCCAAAAAATTCCTATACAAAAAACTGTGTTTGGGGTCTCAATAAAAGACCCACCTATAGGGAGTAAGTTGTAAGGCAGATATGGTTTTCTAAAGATGATGTATGACTCTTATCAGAGTTTATTAATATTACTAATTATTCTACTTCATTAAAATATTCATAAAATATGATGAAATGTTACAATAAATATATTAAATATACTAAAATATTATTATGAAAATTTAAAAAACTTTTTCATCACCTTTTCCATCAAATGTCTAAATAGAAACATTGTTTTTGTGTGCATTTATACTACCACCTCCATAAAGATATCTGTTTTTTTATAACCAACTCTCATGGTTTATTATAATGATTTATTTAATTTATATTTTATATATTCTTGAAAAAATTATAATTATTAATTCTGATGTATCATATATTTTATTATCCTTCCATCTATTGGATAATGATAATTTCATTTGCCTATAGTTTTGGATTATCACTTCAACAAAAAAATTTGATTCATTTTACATGAATACATCTCATGGAGAGTGAAAATTTGGTATTTAATTGATAAAAATGATAAATATTTCTTTATAATTAATCTAGAGATGATGAAACAATTAACACATTAACCATGGTTGTTATACCAAAGTTATTTTTCAATTGTTAATAAAACATTGTCAAAACATCTAACTTAAACAATGATAAATAATTAATTAAATTTTATATTGTAATAAATGAAATAAATAGTTTAATTATAAATTAATAATCCAAAAAAAATTCTTAGATAATTAAATAATTAATATAATTTTACTATAATTATGATAAGAAACCAAAAAAAGTTGTCGGGACTTAAGGTAAGGGGTTTCTTAACCCAACTATCATTAATTTAGTTTCTATTAAACATAATTGATTTTGATATGACTAGAATGTGTGTGTAATTACCAATGACGGTGCAATGTTTTATTTCCCCTTATTTATTATTTTTTAAAACTATTACACATAATCACTTCATTGCTTAATTATCACTTAAATGATAATATATTTTTATAGATTATTCATCTCATTATTTTTTCACGGTGAATTATTTGCTGTTATAGAACTGTTTATCTTTATGAGTTATATATAATACAGTTTTTAAATGTTATATCATGTATTATTATTAATTCATAGTACATAAAGTCATAATTTAAATTACTACGTCTGATGGTATTTGAATTTAATGTTTCTAGGTGGTAATGTTTTATCATCTCACCTTGTCTTCTTTGAGGAATATGATATTTTATAATCCAATAATATTTAAGGGGGTTTATATACAACACCATTGATATTTTTTTAAATTAATATACTTATTTTAATTAAATTTACTGTTAAAATTTAATTTATTTATTTTCTAGTGGTTATGATTCAAAAGTAACCAATGTGGAATGGATTTTTTTAACAATTTCATTTCCTTTTTGGATTATTTTTACAAACATTTCATTAGAGAAATTTTTAAGACCCTAGTTATTATTATTGAGGTATGAGTTTCTTATTTTATTTTTTCCTATAGTTTTTTTGAAAGAATAAGGAAAATGGGGAAAATTTCCACAATGTTTTGGTACGTGGCGTGTACTATTCTACACGTTGTGTACTTTGACCGTGTGGGATTACTACACTGGGCATGTAGGCATGTCATCCACAAAGGGTATAAAAACGGACCACACAATGTGTGCATAGTATATACACATCATGTAAATAGTGAGAAAGTAAATAGTAAGGCAGTGGGAGTAGCTACCAACTGAGTGACAGTACATGCCGTGTATTTATAAATACACGTATTATAATTATGTCGATGGATGAACAGTGAGACAGTGGATAGTGGCCGCCAGTGGATCAATTAAAAAATCAAAATTACACACCGTGTAGTTGATTTTTTATTCATAAACCAGATGTACCCTCCTCTTTCAATAGGGGACACTTAGAATGATAGGAAGCCATAGGAGAGACCAACGAACCTTGGAAGAGTTCCTGCACGAATACTGGGACTTCGATTCATTCGTTGATGATCATATTTTAACCGTTCGTGTGATTTATTCCCTCTCCTACTGTGTTTATTTCCAATTATTTCCCAAGGGGATGTTATTTTAGTTTTAATGGGTGAAATTTTATCCCAAATCTACATCATTCTCTGGTGTTTCAAAAGTCTTCATTCACGAATATCTATCAGTGGAGATCTAGGTATGTGGTCTGATGTTTAATTCCAACTGTTTAGTGTTTTTGTGTATCGTTGTGCTACGCGCCCATGCTTGGGGTGTCATATGGCTGATTCCTTGACTAATTAAATACTTATAATTGCATAGGTAATTTATATAATGGGTAATAAACTGTTGCTTCGGATCGTTGAATTGATCCAGGGCCACCTCGTGGGTGCGTTTCCCTTGTTTAGTCATTTGTCCTAGATACCCGTGGGTATGATGTGATTTAGCATTCATTGAGTTTTCATTAGAGAGAATGAATATATAATTGATTTTTTATGTATTGGGATTAGTTTAGTTACATTTTAGACTGAGGGTAGTGTTTTTATCTTCCTGAGGGCAGTGTTTCATTTGGGATAACCGATATTTTTCTTATGCATGTGGGCAGTATCATCCATTCCTAAGGTAAATATCTTGTACGCCTAAGGGAAATATTCGTTAGGCCTGAGGGCAATCATCTGAGGGTTTTGATTATAATTACATGAGGATATGTTTTTACATGTCTGAGGACTCAGTTTACTTTGCATATTCAATGTGATTATTTCTTATGTTATACCTGCAAAGCTAAATCACTGGATTGGAATTTTTTACCATCTACTTGGTAGATAGTCTATTTTGAGTTTTTCTCTAGCACTATATATGAGATTTTCGGCTGATGTTGAGTCTTGGAAATATAATATTCAATTATATTGAATAGTTAAATAATATTTAAATGGAAATATAACTGGTAAGAATGTTAATTTTTTTTTTACTTCCTAGTTTACTATATTTCATTACCACCCACTGCTGTTGCACAAATCCACTAATTTTTGGCCATGGGCCTTTGGTGGTGGCCTACTGGGATTTTTTTCTCACTCCCTGTATGGGACATATATTGGTCCCAAACATGTTATATCACTACCGATGTTGATAAAAGAAAGATTCCCTATATAGGAACTTGATAGTTGCAGAGGAGTAGGAGAGCATGGGACCAAGCTTAGGCTTGTGATGCAGTAGAGTTCCAAATGCACTGTTTTTGTTTTGCTTTTTTGTACTTGTACCTTGTACTATATTGTATTAGATTGCAGTGTATCCGGTTTTGAATGATTTCTTAGAAATAGGGACACAAGGAATCATATATATATATATATATATATTAATTTTTTCTTCTTTTACTTTTGTAATGTTTCCATTTCAGCTTGGTATTGTTTACTACTTACGCTTTTAGTATGTTTTTATTTTCTCTGCTACACTACACTTTGAAAAATGTGGGCATAGTTTCCTTACTATTAGACATAGGCTCTCATTGCAAGTCGGAAGCCTCTGGCATTTTGGGAAATTCTCTTTAGGTCATGTGACCATCCAGGTTCGGGTCACCCGTTGAGTGGCACCCAAATCTGGGATGTTACAAAATTATATTGATCTAATCCTTTAAACTTGGTTTATTTTATTCTCCAATGATCATTCATGGAATTTTTATATATTATTATAATTTTCCCCTATTATCTACATATAATTATTAAGAAATATTGTTTCATTAGTATCATTTTCACATTTTTTAAATGTTATTTTCAACTAATATTTTTTTGAAAATATTTAATTATTTAAATATTGATTTTCCAAGAATGGTTTTTTTTCTTTATGAGATGTTTCATGTGATATTTCAAAATAATTATCTTTTGAAGATGATATAATTTGATGTAACCGATTATTTTCATGGGATATGAACCAAGGATACCATTATTATTCTTTCCCAGAATTGAATATTATGATAAGATGTTTATGTAACTCATCAATCTTTCACAGGTTACACCCTCATAACATTATTTTGAACCCCATTTTTTTCCATGGGATATTCTATGTTTAATTGATGAAATGATTATAAAACTATATATTTTTCATAGTTTAGGATGTTCTTAAATGTTTATGAAACCAATTTTATTTCATGGGTTATGATATACTGAATGTTTTATGATTTTGTGGAACAAAAATGTATGATTTTCATTATCTGACAGTGGTTATGTAATAACAATGGATATGGGTTATGTGGTATCTAAGGACGTTGGTTGCGTTATAACAAATGGTGTTGGTTGTGTTATAACCATATAATAGTTGGACCTATATCTCCATCCAACCCATTGGGTAAACATTTATAACTAATGAGATATATAGGGCTTGACTTAAAAGTGATCCTAGTTCGTTAAGAGAATTTGTACACTATGATGGTCTTGGGAGTGAACCTTGACTAAGATGATGGTTTGGGGAGTGATCCCTTTCCACTGTATGGAAAGGGATACCTCTGGGATTGTTGAGTGTCCTTTATATGAGGTATGCCTAAATGTGGAATTCCTGATATGTTCTGGTAATGATCCTTGACTACTATGAAATGATTTTAAATGCATATGTGATTGTCACAATTCCTTTTATTATATAGATTTTATTCTCTCATGGAACATGTTCTTTGATATTATTATAATTCATGTCTTATGAACATCCGATATTTATTAAATGAATCAAGATTATGATATTTAATTTAAATGGTATGGATTTCCAATGTTATACTCATATTCTCATACCATTATTCGCATGTTATGCTAATGTGTCTCCCTTGTTTACCCATACCGAAGATATGAGATCACTTTTTATTATGTTTCCATCCCCCATGTTATGAATAGAGGTTTTAAGTATGATTACTAATGGAGAAAATATTTTTTTGATACATTAATGATCTTTTGGGAATTAAAAATATTCTATACCAAATTAATAAAAGAAATAAAATATTATGCTCCATAGGAGTGTGTTGATGTAATGTATTAAATATTCATCTAAAAAATACTAATACCCATGCATGAAAATACTTGGTATCTATTGTTGGTAACATGGGATAGGTTTAGTTAACCTTTGGAAACTATGATGAGAAAACATTAGGGATATCCCTATATAAATTTATGGGGATATTCTTATGGATACCTCTATGGATAAGTCTAAGGATGTGTCTATGTGTTGTTTAATGTATTGGTATTTTCTTAATGGGTTTACTGAGTGGGGTTTATGAAGTTTCATCCCTTTATGTATACGAAAATTGGATGTGTCTATAGTATAGAGGATCCTATGGGTCATAACAAATAAAAGTTCACATTGAGATAGTCTCAATCATCACCTGATAGATAGAAATAAACATCAATGCATGCCTCATTTGAAACACATAGGGGTTATTAATTGGAAATTAAAGAAAATAATTATGAACCATAATGAATGATTTAAATAGATTATGAATATAAATAAACTAGAAAAAGCCTAAGGGATTATATATTAAAAATAATGTATCCTAATATATAAACATTATATTAAATTTTTCATGATTATGTGGTTCCATCATATAATTAATGTTTCTCACACTATTATTTTGGTTTTAGTTAGTGGGTTGAACCAGAATTAATAATGTTAACAATGAATTGGTTGGAAAATTTGATGATAATGTGAAACAAAATTGGATTATAACTGGGGAGATATATATTATTATTATGCCTGATCATCTATAATGATATATCATTAACAATGTGGACTTTGATTGGATTTTTGGAAATTACATTATTATTAAGATGAATTTTTATGAATTTTTTTGACATAATAATCTTGTTGAAGAAGATATTTAGTTTTATATAAGTTGTGAATTTGGATAGAATCATGCAAGTGAATATCTTTGAGGAACAAAAAGATGTTTACACTATAGAAAATAATGACCCAAGGTAACAAATATTAAGGGTAAAATGAAAAGTTAAATTAACTCAATGGATGTGAATATTTTTCTTCATGTTGTATTATCAATTGATACATGATTAAAATGAGGAAACTATGGGAGTTATACAAATATTTTTCCTAAATGGTATGAATATAAATAAAATTATCAAGTTGTTACGATTAATTGTTATACTTTTGACGATGAAGAGACTTCAACTGATATGTTAAAGGAAATATATGTTTAAGAAAAAGATGATGAAGCCTAGTAAATGGTTGGAGAGGTAAATGAAATGAATAAATAATTTACATTTAAATATTATGTTATATAAATCATTAAACATGTAATTATTGATCAATATATATTTTTAGTTATGGATTTGAGAGAATATATTGAATGATATTAATGGAATGGGAATGTGGTATAATGGAAATGTGAAATATTAATTATAAACCTTAATATGTTTTGGATTTTGAGACAATTTTTTGTGGGATAAATATATGATTGATTTTGAAAACATAAAATTGATAATAATAATATATAATTTTTTGAAAAAGTGATTTATTCTATCATAGAGAGAGTTTACTAATTTTTCAGATTGATGGAAAATATCTAATAATAATTGCTTTGTATAATAAATAAGAAAGCATATATGTTTTCAATACGTTTTAATGGTTATTTAGGTTTCAAGATAATATACGATGAATGTATTTCAATGTTTTTTATGTTAAAATTAATATAAAATTCATTTTTCGGTTGATTGATGTTATGTTCATTTTTTAAAATATAGTGACCTTTTGTTTTTAAATTTTTAGTTTGGGAAGGGCTATAAGGTTAACCATTTATGGAATAGTTTAAATTGAACATTAAATCTGGTTTTTTAGATTAATTTATTGCTTCACCCAATGAAGATTTATTCATATTCTATAACTGTTTTTAAATAATACTTATTTGTATAAATTATAGATAAAATGAATGAGTAGTCATTATTTATGAATCTTACGATCTATTTGTTCTTCCATAATTAAAAATCTCCATAATTTCTTAGTGTATGTGATGAAGTGGAAGTTAATTGAATCACAAGATGAAATTGAGGATATGAAAAGTTAAATATTAAGTAAATATAATATTATAGATTTTGAAAGAATAAAAATATTTTTCAACCCTAGGAAAAGGATATTGAAACAAAGTGATGTTATAATACCTTTATTTAGGATTAACTACTGTTATTTTAAATCATCAGAAATTCAAGATTTTGAGGACCATAACATTCCATTGATCACCAACTCCCTTATGATAAATAATATCTATTAATATTTTTATATATTTATGTTTTTCTTCTATGTCCAAACATTTAATACACCCATATTTCGTCATTTATGGAAACCTAATTATGACCATATTGAGGTTTAATTCATTCCCTTTTTATGGGGCGTTTTATTAATCATTTATATGATTTAGTTTCTAATGAAGGAATTCTCAAATGTTAATCTTTTTTGTGAAAGAGATTAAATTGAAGGGTAAAATTAATTTTAAGGGGGACAATGTAAAACTATGATATTTTATAAAGTATTATTTTTCGAATTAGTTAATTCTTTTTGATATTTTTTAGTACAAAGAACACTGATTTTGAACAAAATGTGTCATATTAATAAAATATTTTAATTTAATATGATAGTTATCACCTAAACCTTGAAATAGATAGTATGAGTAAGAATAATTAAATTAAAAAATTGTTATTTACAAATTTATATAAAATGAATTCATTGGTGAACAATAAAGATAAAATGAGAATAAAAACCTTTTGAAAATAAAATAAAACATTTTCTGAAAAAAAAATTATTATCACAATTGTGCTTTATTTAAAAATATTAATCAAATGACTATTGGTTTATTATATTAATGAAATTTATATATTATATATTAAATATAATTCTAAGATTTTTCTTATGTTTTTTAATACTAAGAAATAATTATAAATCAAATTTTACTCTTCAAACTATTTTACTCTAAATAAAAGTTGTGTTGCATTTTATGTGCTTATTTATGGAGAAATTTGAAACATTTAGAAAATTAATTTTATAAAAGAAAAATAATTTTTTATATCAACATTTTGAAAGTATATTAGGGTAACTTACTAGAATTTTTTCAAAAAAATCATTTTTGTTGAATTGTTAAGACTAATGAATTTAAATTGAAAACAACATTTTCATTTAAATTATTAATAATGTTTGATAATATTTTACATAATTTTTAATAAAAAATTAGTTAAATTTTATATTAATTATTACGATATAGATCATTGGAATAATTTTCCTATTTAATTTTCCTATAAAGACTTTGTAAACTTTTGAACATGTTTTCTTTAATACCCTTCATTCTCATTACATCTTTGATATTAATTTTGAATTAAAATTTCCCAATTTTGTGAATGGAAATTAGATAAATTGATTATGTATTTATAATAGAAATAATTTTTTCATTTATAATAATTTTGACGTAATTTGGGAACTAAATTAATTGTGAAAATAAAAAGAAAAATTAGCATGGTTAAGGTAACAATTGGTTTACTATGGGGTTTAAGTAAAAAAGATAATGATTAAGAAGACATATTAAATTTCACAAAACCACATTGTGACCATATTTAAACATTTATAAGTATCAGGGTCGTGTTTTTACAATTTCTTACTCTTGTAAAATATGAAAAACATGAGATGATTTTATTCTTTTTAAAAATATGATGTATTTTATCTCCCCCACCCATAATTGGCCACCCCCTCTGCTCTCTCTTCTTTACACATTGAAACCGGTTAGAATTATCCAAGAACTCCAAAAATCACATAAAAATATACATCCAATTGTGCATGAATTATTTTTTATATAAATCCATCCATGGAAGTATTTTATTTCAATCCTAATGAGGATACCAGAATAATAGGTGACATTGATCAATGAGTGTTTTTATTTAATTTTTTTTATCCACCAAATTTAATTTTTATTATTCCATACTGAAAAAATATAATCATTATCAAACATATTCTTAGATGGTTTAATTTTAATTTCATTACCTAAAACCATCTCCACTTTAATAAAATGGAACAAAAATCATTGTTTATGTGTACAGTGTATTACCGCCTCGTGTACTGATGTCATTCAATATTTTCTATTACCATCTAACATAGTTGAAAATAATGATGAATTTCTTACTTATATATGATATTTATGATATTATTATTCATATAGAATAACTATATCCCATATACCTCTATTATTTCCATTTTTTATAATATGGTAACATAACTCATGTGTATGGTGGACTACTATCTCTTGAAGTGATGTGATTCTTTCAGGTAAACATCGAATTTAATATGCACCAATTTTATTAATATATATTATATAGATGACTTAATTAGCATATTAATGACCTATTTATCATTATTTAATGAAAATATATAATTTTATTTCTTACACTTTTTCACTCACTAAAATACAATAATGTTGTTCAAGTATATGTGGAATACCACTTTCACAAAGCGATATGATTGTCCTTTCGTCACCAGAACATCTGATTTTAGGTATAAGTATATTTAAAGAAATAATAAGTTATTTATGATATTATTATAATTTTTTAAATATAATATAATACTTTAGTAATTTTCATAAAGATCATTAAAAATAGAATCACTACCCATGAGTGCGTACGACCTACATTCTCCTTGATCAAAATGTACTTTATTTCTAAACCCTATATTTTATTAATGTTATAAAACGTAAAATTGAGGTATAAGTATTATAATTGGGTAATTATTGTTACTCTGGAGATAATTTAACCATGATAAGAGTAAGAGGACTGAAAATAACATATCAGAACATACATGTTATACAATGGAGTTATTACCCAAAACATGACATTTACTTGAAATTGATTATAAAATGGATATAGGATAACATATTTAAACCATAAATAGTATGATATATATAATTTATGATTCCCTAAAATATTTATGGTAAATTAATTTTTTTTGATACTGGAGGTTTGAACATGTATAATGGAATTCATGTCTTAAGGTAAGGGATTTTTAGTCGCACATTTTAAAAGAAACTTATTCCATATTCCCTACTATTTCCTTAAGTGTAATGTATATACTAACCTATGACATGTTATGTCATGAATAATCCTCATTTATTTATTATTAACGTTTTTATATATGTTATTATTTAATTGGACTTACGATTCAAAATTTATTCGATCAATAAGGTATTTTCGTCGATTTTACAACTTTGATACATATGTAATGTTATAAAACTATATTATTTTATAAGGGGTGTATACATACCATTTTAAATTTAATATAATGAATTTAATTTTCCCTAGGATATTTTATGTTTCATATAATATTATTCCTCCAAAATGATAATGTGTCAATGTTACCAAAGTTTTATAAGCATTATGTTACACTCCCATTGTATATCATGATTTTTTATAATTATACATCCAATGATTAAAAAATATGTTATATCATTAAAGAAACTCATATATTTTCTTTTAATGTATTTATTTTATGTCAATACTTGTTTTACCTTTATTTACCTCTCTTTTTTTACAAAATAGTTCAAAAATAACATTTTTTATGAAAACTCATGTTTTCAACTAAAACCCCCTTTTCCTTCTAATAAGATGTTTTATAAAAATGTTCCCAATTTTTTAAACATTTATTTAAAATGATTTATTAAATATATTTTTACCCATGTTATAATGTTTTTTAAAAAAATTAAATTTTTTCATTATTTTATTTTCAAAAATAACCACAGTTTGGGTTTTACTGAAAACATGAAAAGAATCATTGTTTCTAACATGAACGACATGGATAATAATTCTTATTGTCTTGACCAATTAAATATTTCAATATTACATATAGGTTTCCAAATATTTTCTTAGTGAATATTGTTCCTTAATATTTTATATTTTTTTATATTAAAAAAATTGATTTCAAAAGGAAATCGTTTTGAAAATGTTTTATAGTTTTAAAAGTAATTTTAGAGTAGAAGGGATATTTTACTCAAGAACATTTAAATCAATTTATAAATATTCCTTTCAAATATTTCAAGGATATTTTCATATTAAATGATTATGATAATTTATTTGCAAGTTTTTTTTCAATGTGGGGATGATATTTTATTCAATAAATTTTTTAAGTTATTATTAGTGAATTATTTATTAGTTTTATATGTTTTTTTCAACAAAAAATATTTAGGAAATGTTTTATTTAATTTTAATTTATTTTAAATGAAATATTTTTTTTGAAATGATCCTTATGATCTATAAAAATACTTCTATATCTAGGATTATATATTTTTTTATTTAACCTATTATATGAATGAGATATGAACCAAGGATAATTTGATTAATCATTCTCAAAATAGTTTATCAAGATAATATGTTTATGTAACCCTTATTTCTTCCACATGTAGTACCATTATAAAATTATTAAGAGACCCATTTCATTTCCATGATTCTTGCTTTGATGCAATGATGAAACAATTATGAAACATGCCTCTTTTCAACAGTTTATGATAAGATTAAATGTTTTATAAATTGTTTTAATTTCATTGGGTAGGATATAATGACTATTTTATGATATTTTGGAACACCTAAATATAATTTTCCTTATAAGATGGTGGTAATTTATAAAAAAGGAAACTGATTATGTTATAAAAATGCATGATTTATATTTAATAACCAAGGATGTCAATTATATTATAACCTAAGATTGGAGGGACCAATATCTCCCACAAATGCATTGGTTAATTATTTATATCTACTGGGATCGACATCTCTAGAATAGGGGTGAACTATGTTCATGAAGGACCCTTTTACACTATTATGTCCTTAGAGGTGAGGCATGAATACTATAATGTTTTGGTTATTAATCCCATTTAAAACCATTGAATGGGATACCACTAGGGATGGTGGTTCTTTCCACCAAGTAGGATTTGTTTCCCATGGATTTTTTGACATGTTTTGGAAATGATCACTAAAAAAACAGTGATTATTTTAGATGCTTATGTGTATGCCACAATTCTATGATTCATAGAAATGTTATGCTATTTGGAACACATACTTATATTTTATTATGATTCATGTCTTATAAACTCCCAATATTGATTCCATGACTCCAGATTATGATATATTATTTGAAGGGTATAGTTTTCAATTATAGTGTCTATGTTCTCATTTCTTTATTCTCATGTTATAGTTATATATCAAAATTATATACCCTTATTGGGCATCTGAGCTCACATGTTCTTATGTTTCATTTAAGACGTGAAGAAATGTTTTAAATATGATTACTAATATATAATATTTTTATGGGAGACATTGAATATCAATAATGTATTAAGTATATTTCCATCCATGTTTCCAAAGGAACTAAACAATTATGGTCCTCGAACATGTTATTTTGTACATATTTAATAATCACCTAAAAGAATATAATATCCAAGAATAAAAATCATCGTTAATTATAACCTTGGAAATAACTTACATCCATTATCTCTCTTTCTCCAAATAATGATCAAGATGATGAGATAAAAAGATTTATGCATCCATGTTTTTATGATGATTTGGTATCTCACTAGTACTAGATAATAACATTATGTGTTGGATATCCAATTCATTATTCATGTGTTTCTAGAATACATTTTTATCCTCTTCATATTCCTCTTTAGCGGGGTCAATATGTCCCATGTATGCTTACATATAAAATTTCATCTTTTTTCATAGTATGATTCGTAAGTAATTTTAATAATCCTAGACGATAACATCATTTAAAGGAAAACCTTTCTCCATCATTGATCACAAATATATTTTCTTGATTAAATGACATTACATTTTCAACAATAAATAAAACATTGTTTTAATACATTATTATAATTACAATGTGTGGTGTAATAATGAAACTCTATTACTATCCCATTATTTAAATAAATTTTACAATCCCCCAACATTGGATTTAGATTATATTGTAACATGGATATTCTTAAGTAAAGGATCCATATTCTCTTCTTCCTAATATATAATTTTTCTTGGTAACTTACTGTAAGGTACTTCAGTAGGTCACCCTTCCAACTACATTAACTCATAATTGCTTAATATGTTGAGTGGACTCCGAAATCCTAAAATCCTAAACCCTGATTTACATAACACCTTCCTTTTAATTATATTAAGTAGAATTTTGAAATAGACCCCGATACAAATTGGGTAAATTTAAACATTTTTCATAGTTAAGAATCTATTATAACAATAAAGTATCCTTGAATTTTGAAAGATCAATATATTAACTATGATTTCATCCTAAAATATAATAGGGATGTGATAACTAACTTAATATTACTATGGGGGAATTTTTTAAACAATATGTATAATATTTATTATTTTATGCTTTACACAGTTTTTAGTATTTCGTATTTTACATATTTAATTAATTTTAGTTAATAAAATAATTTATCTATAATAACATTGTTTAATTTAATTATACATTATTATTAATTAATTTAAATTATTTCATCATGTTTAATCATAAAATAACCAAGAATTGAATAAATAAATAAATAAATATCCATGCACTGGAAACATAAAATAAACAAGTTATATGATAAATTTTTTAAGTAATTATTACGTTATCAAGAAGATGATATTCCAACTATAAACCTACAGAAAAACTCACTAAGCCGATACATAGATTCAATAGTAGAATTCCTCCATTAGCTTATATATCTCATTGGTTGGGTACACCCCAATTGATTCTTAAATTGTATCCTCATGCGAGGAGATCTGCCATTTTAAAATTAATAATCACTCATATGTAAGGGAACCATGAGTTTAGGGTTACTTAATATAATCCATGTATATTAAAACTCATACAAATTAATAAGGATATTATGACAAACAAATCATAATCTATAATTTAATAATAAATATGTTACAAAACACCCATGTAAAATAATTTAATGAAATATAAAATGAACCCATATGTGGGATTTTCAATCTCTTTATCATAAAATACATAGAACAATATTGAATTCCAGTTACATGAATTCATTTTTATTCATTATATATTATGATAAATTAATAGAATTAATAATTTAATCATCTTATTGAAAATTTATTTCTTATTTTATTAACTATTAAAATAGTCCTAGAGATTCCATTTCTATGTAATTTTATATAAATTTATTTAATTTTAAAATTTATCCCACATATTGAGTATAATACTTAATTGATGTGTAATTTCATTCGAAATATCTTGTGACTAATACAGTGGGTGGAATTTATCATGTATGATGCACTTAAATGACATGTATTCCTAAAAGATATGTTATGTTATCCACCACATGTTGTTCCATGGGATAAGCTGTGTAGTCTTCACAACATGTATAGAAAAATGAATTTCCATTAATTTCTATTTCATGTACCACTAGCCTGATTCTGGAAGTACAGAACATTAATGATTACTATATACATCATGTATTTACAAAATCTCTTCTAAAATACCTTTTAAAGCATTTAATTCAATATTAGCCATCAAAAATCACTCGGTGGGTATCAAGTGTGGAAAACCCTATCACGTAGAATGAAAAATAAGTTACAATACTTATAGTTAGCTCTCACTTTTATTTTATACGTATTTGAAAAACAAGACACACCTCTCTCAGGGGAAAACGTTTCATGATTTGGGTGAAGTTACATAGAGTTCCCAACCATATACATGTCTTGTACTATATTTTTTTTAATCCGCATTATACACATAATGTCTCAAAGTATATCTTAAATTGGTTATCCCATATTACATCATGTTTACATAAAACTACATTGCATGTACTTCTTATGATTCCATGTCACTCAGATATAAGAAAATAAATTGTGTGTAATGACACAAAATAATTAGACTGCAGGACTTGCAATATTTTCATGGATTTTAAATACGGTCAGGTTACACAATGTGTATACTAAATGAACACCTTATACACCCTATAAAACTATGAGAATACTAGTGGTTAATATGTTTTTAATAATTAATCCATGTTCGAACCCATAAATAGAGTACCATGATAGTCATTACCCATTCTTGTGTGGTTATCAGATGATAAATAGTAGGAAATTTCAATTACACGGCATTTAACCATTTCATATAGCCACTTTACTAAACACCTGTTGATAGGATCTTTGAGTTTAGATATTCTATAACTCACATTTTCTTGTTCATGTGATTTAAAACGACCACCTTAGCTCATCATTTGGATTTAATGAAATAAAAATTGGAAGTTAAATACTTATAAAAAACCAAAAAAATGATCATTGAAATAATAAATAACTATAATTTTTAATATGAATCCATAGATAAAAATAGAATGTTAAATGGAATATAATATGTGATTTGATGAGTTCCAAAAATAATTCCATCCATTTCAATATATATATTTGAAAATATTAATGAATAACACGCAATATTATTTAAGAAATTATATTTCACAATTAATTTATAATAAATTTATAACTAATAATTACATCAACATGATATTGTTTTTTTGATTTTATTTGTTAATTTATTTGATTATCTTATTGTATTTGCATTATGGTAAATAATTTGAACTAAAATTCCTCAATCAGTTTTCACTTGTGCTCTATGATTCTTTAAACATCATTTTTTGTATTTGGTGTGCAAGCATAGAGAAACCTTGCGATTTACATAACTTTTTATTGATCACAGTAGAAATTGGATCTTATTGGATAGTTATTTATATGGATGAGTATAATTTTTTCTCACTATATTCATGAAATATCTCTTCATATTTTCACACATACTTCAGAGACATCCCTTGAGTTGTTGAACTAGGTGGACGTAAAAACCCCTTTTTATTATGGAAATAAAGTCACATATTATCTATCGTGAAAATTACATGACCATGAAGAAATTGTGTATTGTGTATAGAGCATGAGTGTCCTAAGACCATGAATTTAGAACCTTAAAATTATAAAAATAACTCTATATTCGATTGAATATTTGACATGCAACGAAAAACATAGGTGAACCATAAAATATTACTAATTTAAAAAATATCATTATAACCTAGAAATTGAATTGGGGGGTATGAAAAGAATTAAATTAATATTTAAAATAAATAAACATATAATATTCCTAAAAAATAGAAATGTATTGATTAATTTTAATGAAATAAGTAGTCAATTTTTATTAAAGTGATTTTATTCATAAAAAATTCATAATCTTCAAAAACAATTTTTATAAATTTTTAGGATCCAGTATTATATTAATATTAATAAACATTTAGATATTTATTATTATAAAAAATTAATTTTTAAAATCATCCAATTAAAATTTAATTAGTGATAATTTTTTAATTTTTAAAAAAATATTGATTTTTTAATCTATATTGAAAATACATATTATTGAAAAACTATCATTTTTTATCATTTAATAAATTAAATTAGTATTACAATTTTATCATAAAATAATAAATGTATCATAAAATTTTGTATAACCTAATTAATTATATAAGAATAATTAAAATACCTTATTTTTCAAAAAGATCATTATTGGGCTTAGAAAACATTTTTCAAAAAATTGATTTCCATTGTGTTCTACGTTATTATATTAAATTAAAATCATCCAATTATATAGATTGATTGTTGAAAAATATATTCCATATTTAGAATAACAAGGTTAATATATAGTAAATAGTTTCCAGTGTTTTATTATAAATATTACCCGCAACAAAAAAAAATTTAACCGCAATAGGAGTACTTTAGTTAATATAGGTAAAAAATAATGTAGGACTTTAATGAAATAACTAAAACGTGAATTATTTATATATTATGATTTTAGTTCATAAATACCCTTCATATATTTTAAAAAATGTCATTTTGGAACCATTTTTCTTTGATAAATACGTTTATATTATTTTATGTAATATGAACCTGAACTAATGTCTCTTTTTTGGATTTTAATTTATCTTATATGTTAACATATGATTATAAAGATATCATGAAATAATATAAAATTTTATTTTAAACATAATTTATTTCATTTTAAAATGGTAATTTAATTTTTAATTTTTACACATAGAGTAATTACTCGAAAGGGATATATAAGGATCATATAGTGATAGTACAAGTGGTAGAATAATTAAATTTATTTATTTTAAAAATACTACAATTAATATTTTTTCAATGAAGTATAGTGTAGAAATACATTAATGGTTGTTACTAGTGTATAATTTATGGATATACAGTATATTTTCAAATTATATACTTCTCTTGATGTTTTCAACGTCAAACAAAGCGACTAGTTCTTTAAATGACTTCAATGGGGTTCTATGTTAAATAATAATTTATTAAATGAATAAAAGTTAATAAAAATATTATATTAATCCATGTTAATGTGATATGGTCCATAATACCCACCATGGTCAATATATTTGTCAGTTTTCTTTTTATAGTATTTTTTGTGACCCCTAAATATTAAAAAAAATTATATCATGGTAATAATCTAAATGGTTAACATAAGTTAAAACTAATAGAAAATAGGGAAAAAATCATCCAAACTTGTAATTATTTTTTATTAGATTATATAGACTAAAATAATCATATTATCATAATAAAAGAAATTTGTGGCACATTTAAATGAAAATTATTTTATATTAATTTAATACCTTAAAAAATTTCAACAGTTCATATGTCATAACTTATTAAGGGGAACCTCATATAATATATTCCCCACACATTTTGAGCTCTATATTTCCTCAAATACATACAAAAATACCTTCCCAAACATATTATACAAAACATCAAGTGTATGGACTCATCACAAGAACAACCGAGAGGGATTAATTTACGAGCCAAACGTGGTTTTTCAAATAAGATGTATAACTCTTTACTGAACATTTTCATTTTACTTCTAATTAAACCTAATTCAAATATTCATAAAAATGTATGATGTTTTTATGTAAAAATATCCACTATAATTAAATTTTATTATGAATATTTTAATACCATTTTTATCACTGCTTCCATTTGATGTGTAAAATAAGACATCATTTGTGTGTGTGTGTGTATGGACAACCACCTCCACAAAGAGATGTGTTTTTTCCATAAACACCTCACATGGATGATTATAATGATGTATTTAATGATTAATTTTAATATCAATGACATAATTATAAAATTTAAAATTTAATATATCATATACTTTCTTATGTTTCTATCAATTGGAAAACAATATCGTCCTCTGTGTGTACGTGTGGATTACCACCTCCATGAAGCAATGTGACTCATTTTTCATTTACACATCTCAAATATGGTGATTAAGATATATTTAATTTATAATTTATTTTATTTAATTATTATTATTTTAGATATTATGACATAATTACCACTTTTACTATTGTCAACAAACCAAAATCATTTTTCAACTATGAATTGAATACCCTCAAAACAACTGACATAAACAAGACTAATAATTAATTAAATATGGGCATGAAATTATTTAAATTAGTTCTTTTTAAATAAATTAACAAACATAAAAATTTCTATAGCAATTGAATAATTACTGTTTTTTATTATACATGAGTTAAAGAACATACATAGTGATTCATGACTTGATGTAAGGGGGTTCGTAAATTAATTTTCATTCATTGAGATGTACTTCAACGTCATTGAATATTAAATGCTGAAAATATAAGTGGAATTACCCCTTACTGTATTTTATTTTACTTTCAATTTATTGATATTGGTTTAAAATTGTAACATTAAATTACTTCATTGATAAATTCTAACTTTCATGTACTACATGGTATGGATTTTTCTTGTCAACGTTGTCCTATAGATAATTCTTTGATGTTATGCACCTATTTAATTTTATAAGTTGTAAATACTACCATTTTGGTGTATTATATCATGAATGATTACTAATTCACGTTATTTTTTGTCACAATTTAAATTTTTTCATCCTATGTTATTTGATATGAAGTTTTCCAAGTGGTAAGGGTTTATCGTCTCAAATTGTCTTATTTTTGGCATACGTTATTTTAAACCAATATATTCTTGTATAAGGTTTATATACATTCCCATTAATAACATAAATCATGAATATCCTAATTTTCATTGAATTTAATGTTACATATTAATTTATTTCTACCTTTGGGATTATGATTCTAAAGTAGGCAAAGAGGTATGGATTTATATTACAAACTCATTTCTTCTATAGTAAATTTTTATGGAGTAAACTTATATAGTTCTTATCCGTCAGACACTATTTATTTTATTCTAGTATTTTTATTCCAACATTTTTTATGTATTAGTATATTTTTTTTATTGACTATATAAAATGATTCATAAATGTTTTGAAATAAATTTTGACTTTATTTCATTTCTGGTCGATGAAGTTTTCATTGATGCTCATGATCATAATATTTTTTTTATTATAGATTATAACTATACATTAATTTTTTTAAAATATTCCTTTTCATTACCTTTAATATAATTAATTTTTTTATAGATGAATATTTTTGATGAAATATTTTTCTGAATAAGAAATTTTTAATTTTTATAACGGTGTGAGTGAATGTTTTTATTTTAACATATAGAGAATGAATGAATATTCCTATTAACAAGAATCTTATTTTATTTTAATCTTAAATTATAATTTGAATTATTTAATTTCATTTGAAATTATTTTATCAATATTTTTTCTATAGATGTTAAAAAATAATAAAATGGAAAATGATATATTCTCTCAACTTTTCAAAAAATGTATAAATTATATTTTATTGTTGTTCTTCATATATGCAAAAATCATTAAATAAAAACTATTCTTCATTAGGAATATAGTCCTATGATATCATTCACTTCTTTTATAATAATGGTTTATAATGATGTTTTAAATATATTTTCATGAAACCTGTTTCGTTTTCAAATTTACAGGCAAAGACAATGTGAATGAAATGTAGCCATGTATTTTTTTTGTTTCATGATATAATACTTGGAGATTATTAATGAATCTGGGATTTGGGGTAAACCCAAATAATAAAGGGAATTTTTATGATATGTGATGGTTGGGTGCATTATATCCCTCAAATTCATTGGGTAATGAGATAAAGCTACCTAGATAAAAGTTACTCCTAATAGTCATCCATGTTTTGTTACACCTATGAGAAGACGAGTTTTATCACCTATAGGATACTGCTAAGTGATTTGGGGATATTATAGAAATGTGATTCCATGATGAATTTATTGTGTTCTAATATGAATAAGTATTTTTTATTGCTTTCTATGAGTTATAATGGATCCCTTATATAGGGATTTTTTCACATAGATCGTGATTATTGAATTATATGAAACTTATATTATGTTAAATATATTTTCCAAACAATATTATTATGATATTTTTTTATTAGTATTAATTATTATGTATTATGAACCTGAATATGGATTACGTTATCTTAATTTTATGATAATCTTATCCTTAGTGATAACATTCAATTATTATTGTATTATTTTTACACTTATTGATCATTTTAATTCACCCTTATTATGTTTCTTTTCCCTAGTTTATAATGTTTATTGTAAAATAAATGAAGACTAGAATTCTTTCATGTGTGAATAATTTTATTGATATGTCCAAAATGTAATGTGGAATATGAAAATCTAGGTATATTTAGCTAAATACTCATTTATTACAGGAGTATTATTATGTAAAATCTTGAATTAACTATCTAAAACTATGAACATAATTGTTATTTTGTTGTGTAAGGGATGCGATAATATAATTTAATAAATTATGTTTTGGATGGATAATAATTTTTCAGGTTTTTCACAAATAGTAATGTAAAGATTATGTTTTGAGAAATGGAACTTATAGTGTGATTTTTTTCTATTATAGTTTGTATCATTGTTGGGTTTAGATATATTTGGATATTATAATGTTGTCATGAGATGTTAACAAAAGATTTTTCATACAATAATTTGTTTAAAGGTTTAATGATTATAATTATTTATAATTCATTTACACCCATTATGTAATGTTATTTTTATGTGATTAATGATATTTTGGGAGATGTTTTATTTGTTTCATGTCCAAGTAACCCTATGTTGTATCACGTTATTTAACATGAAATATTATTCGGTAAAATTCCTATTTTATTTTTGGGATGTCAGATGGATGTTCTATGATATCCTTTGCGGTTAATATGTTACTATTGATGCATTTTGGGATATATGTTTAATTATTTATTGAATTATTGAGTTGGTTCTTTGTGTATTATTATTAATTTATTGAGATTAATGTATCATTTCTTTATATGATTGACAATTTATATTGGGTATTATGTTTCCTTCTAATGACCAATTTGGAATTCAAAACTAATGGAAGAAATGATTTTCATCAATTTATATACCTCAGGATAAATAAAAACATAATTATAATAATTCATGAAATAAATTTTATTACTCATAATTTGGAGATAAAGATGAGATAAAAGTGAAAATTGATTGAAACACATGACCAATGTATGAAATTATATTTATGGATTTGAATAAATCCAAGTAACTATATTTCCTTATGTTCATAGGATTAGTATTAAATCAATTTCTCATATCTATGAAAATAATCTTGTAATTAAAATGACTCCCAACTACCTTCATTTTTTTTATAAAAGACATTTTTTAATCCCTCATTTATTTATGGTTTTGTTTTTATTAACTTTGTTTTGACTTCATTATCTATATTTTTGCATCATTTGGATATTAAATTTATCCTCCAGTTAGAAATTCTCACTTCCCAATTATTATATCTTATCTAGGAACCGAGTTATGAGTCATTCTAGATGACATTCTTATTTACATTTCCATTTTTGCAAAAGGAACAATTTTTATTCCTTTTTATGATTTTTATTAACCAATGTATTTTCAAATTTTAAACCCATGAATAATGAGATTAAGAAAATATTAAGAATATGAAATATATAAAAGGGTATGACAATGTGACACTCATGATATTTTAAAATAACATTATGTTTGACAGTGTATATGGAAAGAAACACCAAGATTAAACAAACCACGAAATAATATTACATTAGATATGAATCTTAAAAACTATCATTGATTTGGAAAGTATGAATAGTAGTAATAAAATTATGAAATATATATAATTTATTCATGGTAAATAATTTTGTTGTTAATTCTAAATAGATAAACACTAAATTTTTATTAATGTTATTTTATTCTTCAAAAATTATTTTTCTAAATAAATGTATTAATAAATATTTATGAGATAATATTATAATTTACTTTATCATTTTAGAAATTTTAATTTTATAAAAATTATGTTATTTTTAAAATAATTATATCAATGATATCTTATAGAGGAATTTTTGGATTTTTCTAAAATTTATGATATTTCAATGAATAGCGAAAACACTGATAATTGTAAAATAATCATTTCCATACATTATACAAGTTAATTTTATAGTAAACTTTTTCATAAAATAAAATAAGTATTATTTAATTATTAAAATCATAATTAATTAGATATAAATCATCATTATTCATGATTTTGGTATCAGTTTATTTTAATGTTTAAAATTGGATTTTTCTCTAAAAATTCTTTTTCATTAAATTTGAATTTTTATCATAAATTTATTTATTACAACATTGAATAATGAATGCTGAAATTTTTATTTAATATGAAAAATTTTAATGTACAAATTTATTAAGTATTTACCTTTTATTTGAGGTCATTATGTATTGTAGACATAGTGAAGATTCTTACCTCAATAAGGGTAAATAAAGTATATATGCTTAAAAATAAAAGATATGACTTTAAAAAATAACTAAGACCTACCTTACTTTTTATTATAATTGTAGGTCATAAAAAACTTCATATATTCGAAAATTTACCATTTTTTTGTTTTTCTTTGATAAATACCTTAATATTGTTCTATGTAAGGAAAAATTCCAAAATGACATTTTATTGAATTTAATTTATCTAGTATGTTCAAACAAGTATAATAAGATATCATGTACCAATATAAAAGTTAATTTTGAATACAATTTTTTTATGATGTTAATTTGTTTTTTTAGTGATAGTATAATTATCTTAAATTCGTAGACAACATTGATATATTTCAAGTGCTAGTGATATAAAAATAATTGTAAATGATTCTTAAAACCCAAAAGATAACATTTTTTTATTTGATTATTATTGATAATTTATTTAAAGTTTATTAATAATTAATAATTTGATTTTAAAGATTTTATCTGCAAATTCAATGCTTACTCGACGTTTTTAAAGTCTAAATATATGAATTGTTCCTAAATTAAATTTAATAACATTTATTAATAAATAATATATTATTAAATGATTTTAAAAAAATAAAAATAATATATTTTGAGAAATAAATGGTAAGGGGGTCTATAATATCAAAAATGGTCTTCTATTTCATCACTTTTCTTATCATAGTAATCTTCATGAGCCCTAATGTAACTCCATGAAAATTCTAAAAGAATAAAATTAAATTTGAGAACATGTATGAAACAAAAAAAATATTAAAGCAAGGGAGTATAAAATCCCAATAGATTATGATAAATTTAATATTTTAAATAAATTCGTTATATTCTTTGTCTTGTAAAGAACACAAATCTAAGTTAGCATGTGTTGCATACAAGATCAGGTTTTATCAAATACTATTAATATTATTATTTAGAAGGAAAATTATCTACAAGAAGTTATATTAGAATTAATGAATATGAATAACTAACTTATTAAAAAATATGGTTTAATTTAATGGAAACCAATTAATTAAAAATTAATATGAAACCTAAAATAATCTAATGAAAATATTATTAGAAAAAACCATTTTTATTAACTGAAGGAATTTTATCATAATTAATTAAATGAACTATTTTTATTAGATTGTGATAATTAAATTTATATATTTTATATTCATTAAAAAAATTCAGATTTGTCCAATAGATTTTATAAGAATACGATAATAATGAATCTAATTTTATGTATAAAACACTATATTTTTCTAAAGGATTCTTTTCCGCCATTAAATGCAGCAGTTTTTAATAATAATTTGTGGAACATTTTAAAAATTATTTAAAAAAATAAAATCATATTTTAAATAAAATTCCATATTAATTTATTCTAAATTTTTAGTATTTTTCATTGTTGTTACATTATTTGATATATAGTGAAAAATAATAAATTCTAATTGAAAACTAACTTATAATTTAAATAATATATAGAGTTAAATTACATTTTCAATTGTTTAATGTCTCAATTTATTAAATATACATAAAATAATACAATTTAGGTTATTGGAGTCATTTTTATATTGAATTTAGTTATAAAAACCATTCAAACCATTGAACATTTTCATTTTAAAAACACAGTTTCTCATCACATGTGTGAGATTAAATTTAAAATAATTTTTTCTAGTTATAAGAAGTAAATTTAGAGAAATGGATTTCATATTTGGAATGATAATAAATTATATTTTATAATAAGTTCCCCTTAATTATTCATGATATTGATTAATGAAAGTAATTAATATTAATCACCGCGATTAACAAAAAATCCACTTTACCAAGGGACAAAACATTAAAGAAAAGGGGTTAAATGACCTACAATCATGTCGAAAACCAATTATATGAACATATTTATACCCTTCACACCTTTTTCACTAATTTTATGAGATATTTGGATATTATTCTCAGAAATTTACTAATATATTATGTTATTTGATTAAAAATAAAATAAAACCATTCTTTTCATAATTTAAATTTATATAATGCATTGGTATCGGGGAAATTATAACATATGTTTGGATATTTATAAAATTTGTAAATATAAATTATTTTTTTCCTGATAATTTATTTTAATTTTTTATATATGAATTAATGACATTAAATCCTTAAGAAATTCCAACACATTAATTTTTTATTAAATATTTAATTAAAATAAGTAACTCTAAAAATACTAAACGATTCATAAATTGAATGAATTATTAATTATATTATCTTTTTAGATGTTTATATAATTTTTAACTAGTTTATAAAAATGTATGTGAATTCACATTTTTTATTTATATTTTTGAATTAAAATTAAATAAATAATTACAAAATTTTCATTATTATTATTTTATTTTAAGTGATATTTTATTAAATGATTTAAAATATATAAATAATCATATATTAGTACTTGTGATATAAAATTTGGAATAAATATAAAATATGGACCCTTAATTGAAATATTTATATTTTTTAATGTACATATTTAACTCTAGATAAGAAAAAATTGGACGCACAATTACGGTTAAATCATAGTTTTTGTGAAATACATATGCTTCTGTTAAAGTTAATTTCTGAAAAAAATGCTATTTTTTATTTTATAAAATTGAAATATCATATTTATAATAATCATGTGCAATTTTTATAATAATTAGCACATTGAATTATTCTTAATGGATAAATTACATAGGTTATAAAAGTAATTACCTTAACAAGAAAAAGGTAAAAATAAGGAAACATAAAACTTAAGGAATAACCTGAAAAAATGTGTTTATTTTTATTTATTGGAGGTATTTATATACAATAATAACGCTAAAATTCATTATTTAGGCATTTTTAATCACATGAGGTATAGGTGACCTCCCAATAGTGATTACTTTTTAGTATTTACTAGAATGAACATCCTCCTCAACTAAAAATGTGCTCTCAATACCCCATATATTCACACATATCAATCCATTTGGTTCTACCAAAATCAACCATAGTCAATCCTAGACTACCATTCCCCTAATTATATAATCGGTATTTTGGGAATAAATCAACCATTTCATTATTTTAGTAAATGCCTAAGGATGAAACTTGAGGAATAAGTAATGTTCTTCTAAAAGAATTTTTATTTTATTTCTTTCTCCACATCCACTAATTATTAGTTTTCCAAGAACTAATAATAACCTTACTATATTAATTATTCTGGTATGTTTTTATGCAATGTTTATGACATATAAATTTACCCACTTACTTCAAATGGGTTAGGAAATCATCATTTCTGTGTACGGTGGAGTACCGCTTTGCGAATCGATGACATCATTTTATCAATTACCACCTTCCAAGGTTGGGAATAATGATGTATTTTTAGATTATTTATAATATATGTGATTTATATGATGTTTTAATTATTTTTTGAATTTTTATATTATACATTCCCTCATGATTTCCATTTTTTTGAAATATTGTAATGTCTCTCCTATCTATAGCAGACTACTACCCCACAAGGTGATGTGATGCATTCATTCATTACATGGAATGTATTAAGGACGATTTGAATGAAAAAATGGGATCAAAATGAAATATAATTTATACTAAAAGTATGATATATAACTTTTACTTTTATTTCATTTAATACAATATGGAAATGAAAACAATGATCATGTGTATGTATGGCATACAATCTTCATGAATGGTGTCATTCATTTTCTATCACTATATATATGGAATACTCTAAATAAATATATACTATTTATATAAAATATTTACATCATGTATTACATTATATATATGGATAAATCATGATCACAGAATGATTGATGTAAAATATCAAGTCAAATCATACTCAAAAAACAAGAAATTAACATCCGAAAAAATGAAAATAATGAGATATTATTAATGAACTGGTGATAAGTTGTTATGAAAATATAATATATGATAATAAAAATATCAATATGGTTCTTTTATAATTTTATAACAATCATAAAACTAATATAAATAAGTTTTAATAGTGTTCATTGAAAAGGAATCGTAAGGTGATGTTATTTCATCTCGATTTACATTATACTTGTTCCAATTTGTAATTAAGAGCTAATTCACTTTTATATGGTGTATATACAACTTATAGACATGTATTTTCATTAATAATTCATTATTCATAGTATTTTATTATTTACATTAAATTATTTCATCCACGGTTAATTTCATTAAAATTAATGAAGTGTAAAAGTTATTGAACAATATCACTTTTTTTGTTACCATTACCTAGAAACTATCAAATACATGGGATATGTTTTCATTTGAAATTAAACATAACATAAATACCGGAATATGTTCATTTTGAATATGATCATTTCCTAAACCGTATACCGTTTTTAAATACTATGTTTACTTTTAATGTTTTTTTGTTTAAATGGGGAAATATTTTTTATTCATTATCCTTTACTCAATAACAATATTTGATAAGGTACATTTTTAATGAATTAAATTTACTGTTATATATGTGATGAATTATTTTTGAATTTAATATAAGGTTTGGGACTATTTAATTAAAACCTCTCTAAGAAATGGTAGTCTTCTAATATGAATCAATTGGTGAAATCAGACGGGTTTGAACCCACATACATCAACTTTCATGAGTAAGATCTTTATAGTAGCTATCTTAGGGACAAATATTGAATGTTTAGATTACCAACATTATTAATTTTATCATTATTTTTATTCCATTTGATTATACTATTAGTTATAATCTCAATGGTCAAGACTCAACCTCATGTGATTATTTAAATTCCATTAATTGATCATATTTTATTTCTCAGATATTATGCTCAATATATTTATAATATGGAATAATTTTTTTTTTATTTACCTTTCCATATAGATTATTCATATTGATTTATGATTAAATATGATATAATTATCCCTTACTTGTCATTTGAGCTCACACTATTTTTGTTTCATTTCCATAGGTTATGAAAAAGATATATTGGAATGAGTTAGCAACGATGCAGGTTATTATATTGTGTTATGTATTGTGTTGTACTCTAATTTTCCTATTTAAAATGGTTATCCTGTAGGTACGTTTTTAAGACAATTAAACTGGTAAATCATTTGGTATTTGATTCCATGTAATCATTATAACATAAAGAATATAAGGCACCAGCTACTGGCTTCTCGGGTCAGGGTCAGTATTATTGGTATCAAAGGAAGTTCAGTAGAATAATTTCAAACCAAATTTAGGGAAAATTTTATTAGAGAACAATATAAAATGATATACTTTGAGGATAAGTATATAATAACATCCTAAAGAAACCATGATTATGATTAAGAGATTAACTATATATATTTTTTAATTTATGTCTAGTATTTCACTACTTATTAGACTAAAAATCATGTATAATAATGATATGAAAAATTATAGTGTATGTTTTTCTTTAGAAATGGTTCCTAGTATAAGGAATGTGAACCTCAACAATTTATGTGATCCAATTATTAATAATGATCTTGGCTTTTATTTTCTAAATACACTCTTTCAAAGGGAACTAGTATCCTAAACATTTTCATCATATCAGGACATAGTATAATGTTATAATAATATAGTGAAAAACTTATCTAAGAATTTTGGTTTTATATAGAATAATGAGATGAAAATGAAAACTATGAAAATGTTTTATATGGGGAATAATGGAAAGAATTATTTTCCCCAATGTGATAATTATTGAAAGAAACACCTTGGTACTTAAACGAATTGGGAGTATTTTGCCAATATATAGAGAAAGGACGCCATTATTTTGATTAAATGTGAATGAAAAACTGTCCAATGTATAGTGATTCAACTATAGGGATATGGGTCATTGTGAAAATGAATTCTCGAAGAGTCAAGGTAATATACCTCAGAATAAGTGAATTGATCAAGGTCAAGCTTATTTTATTAATACCATCGAAGAGTAATGATTAACTAGATCATGTTTAGATACACAGATTATTTAATTTGATTGTTTTATAAATGATAAACCCGTTATAAGAATTATTAAATATATTAATATTGTATTCTATCACATTTTCATTAAGGATTTGAGATCATATATTAAATGGTGCCGATGGAAACGAAAAATGATTACGTAAAAAGCTAAACATCTTGGAAAGCACATGACTGGTTGAAATATAAACCTCAATATATTCCTAATTTTGAGAAACTTATATTAGAATATAGAAATGATTGATATGGATAATGTAAATTGGATAGCACTAACTACTTTGGAATTGATTAATTATATATTTATTTTGAAAATTTAGTATCGATCATTCTAAAGATATGGGTCTTAATATTTTGGAGGGTCATAAATTAAACCATTTATATTATGGCCCCATATTTTATGAAATTACAATCACATCATTTTAATGATAAAAAACATAATAGAATTAAACATAGAGTATCAAAAGGATTAATGTCTTGGAAAAACTAGGACCATACGTAATCATTAAAACATCAATCATAAACATTTGTATAATTAATTCATCTCTAGATTCTTATTTTAACATGACCTCACCTCTGTAAATGTGTCCATATGAGGATATACCTCAAAAGGGATGATAAAAAATTACTGCAAAATTATAGTAAATATCAATATAGCATGGGTTGGGAATAATCGTAACACATGAAAAAGATTATGAACATGAGAGGAATCATTAATAAAATACATTAAATGTTACAATGCATAAAAATGAAAAATAATGTATTAGTGGTTAACTATGACACATGCATTTGAAAAAAGCTAGAATTTTGTTTAAAAAAATTGGTAATAACATAATTGATACAATAACCATTAACCTTGAGTGAGAAATAAAAGGTGTTTTTTGAAAGAAGAGTTCTTTCAGAAAAATTTTTTACGTACACTCCAATTATAAAAATTTATATCCCAAAAATGGTAACATAATGATGAAAAATGGTTTTTAAGGATTGAACATACCAAAAATGGGATACAATATTAAGAACCTGAAGAAAGATTGTTGGGTTTGAGAATTTCATCTTACCTTGTATCTGAATGTCGTATTCACTTTAATGTTATGTATAATGGAATTATATTCTTTAATTAGAAATTATGAAGACGTGTTTATATGAATATAGTTCATTATGGGTTCATTAGGTTATTTTATAGTCCTTTTAATTATTAATAGTGTTTAAAATACATTTTTTGGGAATGATAATTTTTAAGGTTTTAATGAATGGTTCACTAGTTTTCATAAATGGAAGATCGTATAGAACATGGGTAAATATACAAAAAATATATATAAGGTTATTAATAATATTAATGAAGATTAAATTATCTTATAATTAATTATTTTATATACCATGTGTATTAATCATTAGATAAGAATTAAACGATGATTGTTTAGGTTAATTTGGTTGGGTTTTCAACCACAACGAACATGTTTTGTTTAATAATTTAGTTATATGTACCTATGATATTTCCATAACATTAAATAGGATATAATACATATATAATAATCTGGTTCACCTATATAAATGGTTTATTGACAAGATATGAAGTCAGAAAAGAAAATTTAAAACATGTTGTTCTTGAGGGTGATAAATTAACACCACACAAACATCATTTTCTTTTCAAAAATAAAAAGAAGGGGAGAAGGGGTTTGGATGATATAATATCACATTAGTATCGTAAAATTATATTATATGAATAATAATGGAGTTAAAATACCTTTTGGATGCTGATATGTGGGGAGATACTAAGAAATGAACTTGAAATTGATAGGAATTTAAAGGGTAAAGAGAGAGAGAGAGAGGAATTACCTCTTGAATCCTCTTCTTGGGATCCTCCTTAAAGAAGATAAGATTGTCCTTTTGATGAGAAAATAAGCTCATGAAATTTGGGGAGGGTCTAGGGAAGATGTGGGGGAATCTATTAGACAAGGCTTGAATCATGAGAGGTGTGAGGAAATGAGGGTGTGAAGGGTGGTATTTATAGTGGAGGGGAGAGAGGATTTCTCAATATAAAATAAATTAATTTATTATTTCCCCACAATGAAAATAATAATAAGTCTCTTATGACCATGAACATTAATTTTTTCATTAGAAACTGAACCAATTTGTCTTAAATTTTTTGAACATCATGCATTCCTCTATAATTAACTTATTTAGCTTATTTGAAAATTATAGAACATCACTATTCATAAAAAATTCCAGTATTTCAGAAAATTCCCAATAATTCACCCCCACAATTTTTTGACCTTTAAAATCCAAAAATGGAGTAATTTTTTCAAAAAAAAATTCTAAATATTAATAATTTAATTTTTAATTAAATTCATTATTTACTTTAAAAAATGCAGTATTAAAAATTAAAATTAATTTTATAATGATTTCAAAAATTAGGTATGGTCTCACAAAATTATCTTAAATATATAAGAAATATATTTGATAATTTATTAATACAATTTATTTTAATTTAATTAATTAATAATAATTAATTATTTATGACTAATATAAATACTAATACTTTTGTTATGGTTAAAATGTTACTTATAAGATGCCAAAAGTTTATATAATTATTCAAGGGTAAGGTTAATATTATTTTCGATGATTTAATATTAATAATGATTATATTACTATTCATAATGGTATGATACTTTTCATAAGGGTAGGTTACTATTCATCAAAAGTTATGTTTTTTCTATCGAACTCAAAATATCTTATTTATCACAACCGTGTATATCATATATTTGAAATTAAAAACATAGAAGTAGAAAAATTATGTTTAATGATCACTTAGAATTTAGTATCATATTATTTCCTTGTAATTCCATATTTTATTATAATATAATTCATAATTATTAGAATGGAATTATATTGATCAAACATTGTGTCGTTAGATTCCCCCCCCCCCTATGAAATTTTTCCCTTGAAATTTCGTTTTAAATAAACAAGTGATTATACTTCTCATTTATCACCTCTTTTGGTTCCCATGTAGCTTCTTCAAACTTATGGTTCCTCCACAACACATTGACAAGGTTGGTTGTCTTGTTGCGTAGGATCCATATCACTCCAGTCCAAAATCTCTACTGGCTTCTCCTTATAAGATAGATCATCTTCTAGGTGCACCACATCTGAGTTCAGTACCTGTGAGGGATCAAGTATGGACTTACCCAAGAGTGATACGTCAAAAACCTCATGAACATGAGACATATTTGGTTGAAGTGAAAGACAATAGTCCACGACACCTATGTGTTCAAGGATCTCAAAGAGGATAATGTACCTTGGGATTAGAATCCCTTTCTTTCCAAACCACAAGACACTCTTCCATGTTGATATTCGAAATAAGACTTTAACTCCAACGTCAAACTACAATTCCCTTTGACCGTTGTCAGCGTAGCTCTTTTTCTGACTCTAAGTAGCTTTGATGTGTTTCTAGATGACTTCAACCTTCTCAGTCATCTCATGCACAAGATCAGGTCCATGTATCTATCTCTCTCCTACATCAAATAAATAGGTTGTAGTTCTACATCACTTTCTATACAAAGCTTCATACGATGCCATCTGAATACTCGAGTGGTAGCATTTGTAGTGTGAGAACTCAAACAATGTGTGATGATGATCCCATCAACATATGAAATAGATAGATCATTCACTTAGCATATCTTCAAGCGTATGAATATTCCTTTTTGATTGTCCATCAGGTTGGGGGTGATAGGTCATGCTGAAATTTATTTCAGTACTCAAAGCATGTAGATGTATTCTCTAGGATTTTGATGTGATCCTTGGATCACGATTAGAGACAATCGAGAGTGTAACTCCCTGAAATCTCATCACTTCCTTCAAATATATTTTTTCTTTTTTTTAAGTGAGAGATCATCCCGAATAGTGGTAAAATGGACAGACTTGGTTAGTCGGTCAACCATAACCCATATCACATTATTTCCCTTTGACGTATTTGGGAGACCCATGAAAAATTCCATAGTGACATCCTCACATTTCCACGTGGGTATAGAAAATGTCTACATTATCCCATTGGACATGTGTCACTCTGCTTTAACTTGTTGTCATAACAAGAGACTTGATATATGATCTGCATTATCTTTCATCATGTTATCCCACCAGATGTGTTCTCGGAGATCAAGGTACATAGAATATACATAGAAAATGAAAATAACTAACCCATGTAATGAAATTGAATTCATCTCATAACACCACATTCAAAAAACTTTGGATTCCGAAATAAAGTGGGAATAACATACTTGACACAATAACCATAAACCTTGAGTGAGAAATAAAGGGTGTGTTTTCGAAGGAAGAGTTATTTTGAAAAACATTTTTTTTGACATAAACAGTAGTGGTAAACAAGTTTATCCATGAAAATTTAAGATAATTATGATAAAATTATTTTTATGGAGTCAACATACAAAAAATTGAGTAATAGAGGGAGAACGTGAAGGATGAATGAAGGGTGCACGAATTTCCCCTTACTTTGAATCTGAATGTCGTCTTCACATTACTGTCCTTTATAATGAAATTATATTCATTAATTATAATTTCTAGAAAAATGGGTATATGAATAAGTTTAATTATGGATTCATTAATTTATTTTATAGTCCTTTTGATGAGTTATATATATTTTTACATACATTTTTTGTGAATTTCGTTTTTATGGTTTTCTAGGGCGGTTTACTCGTATTCAAAAATTAAAGTTCCTGTAGAACATGTGTAAAAAAATAAATTATAATTAATTTCATTAAAGATATTAATATGTATAAATTTTATTATAGTGAATTATATTATGTAAATATTGGATGAATCATTTGGTAAGAATTAAATGTTGATTGTTTGGGTGAATTTGGGAGGTTTTCGACAACAACGAACTTGTTTTGTTTAATAATTTTGTAATATATAACTAAGTTAGTTCTAGAAAATTAAATATTATATAATACATATAAAATAATCTTTTTAAACCATAAAAATGATTTCTTATACATATATTAATACAGAAAAGAAAATTGATAACATGTCATTCTTGATGGTGATAAATTACCACCACACGAACAACGTTTTCTTTTCGAAAATAAAAAGAAGAGGAGAAGCGGTTGGATGATATAATATACTATTAGTATCATAAAAGTATATTATATGTTTAATAATGGAGTTATTATACCATTTGGATGAATATATGTGGGGAGAGATATTAATAAATGAACTTGAAATTGAAAGGACATCAATATAAAAAGATAGAGGATTTACCTCTTCAATCCTCCTTTTGAGAACCTCTGAAAGGAAGCTCGGAATGGTATTTTGATGATATCAGAAGCTCTTGGACGTGGGGGAGGGTCTAGGGATGAATTTCTGGTAGATTTTATGCATGTATTGATTCTTCAGATTTGTGAGGAATTGAGTGTGTGAATGGTAGTATTTATTGTAAAGGGGAGAGGGGATTTCCAATATAAAATTCATTAATTTATTATTTCCCTGCAATACAAGGAATATTGAATCTTTAAGAACCGAGAATAGTAATTTTTTTGTGTGAAATCTAACAAATTGGCCTTACATCAGAATAAAATCATGCATGACTCCATAATTAGGTTATTTAGTTTTTTTTTGTAAATTATGGTATTTCACTATTCATAAAAAATTCAATTACTTCAAAAAAATCCCAAAAATTCACCCAAACCATTTGTCAACATGTAAAATCCAAAAATAAAGTCCATTTTACTAAACTAATTTTCTAAATATGATAACTTTAATTTTTAAATCAATTCATAATTTACTTGAAAAAATACCGTTTTAAAAATTAAAACTAATTTTATTATGTTTTGAAAAATTATGTTAGGTATCATAAAATTATGTTAAAATAAGAAGGCATATATTTGTCAATTTATAAATAAATTTTATTTTAAATTAACTAATTAGTTATAATTAACTATTTATGATTTACCAAAATACAAAAACTTTTACATTGGTTAAAATGTTACTTATAAGATGCCTAAATATATTTAAATATTCAAGGGAATGGTTACTATTATTATGGATGGTTTACTATTAATAATGATCATATTAATATTCATAAGGGCAGGTTAATAATAATAAGGGTAGTTACTAATCACAAAAAATTATTTTTTCCATATTGGACTCCAATCATCTTACTGATCTCAAAAGTGTATGTCAGATTTTCAAAATTCAAATCATAGAAGTGGAAAAATTATGTTTCATGATCATATAGTATATTGTACCATAATATGTCATTTTTCTCTTTAATGGGAGTATTCTATAAGTAATAATTATAATAAGGGCATAACATTGATAAATCTTTGGGTTGTTACAATTTATTGAAAGTTTTAAGAGTAAATTTGTAAGAGATTTAAGTGATTAAAGTATTAATTAACCATATGATGCCACCTATGACAAGAGGTAAAATAGAAATAGTTAAATTCACAACCAAAGTATAAGATTGTGTTTATTAAATAGAAACATATCAAATAATTTTATTTCCATAAATTCACATACGGTGTAGTAATACTTCAAAATAAATAATGCATCAAATGAATTTGGATTCCTACTATCTATTGGTATTTCTAATGGATTTCTTGTCTAGAGTTTTGCACAGAGTTGAGGGGGGTTTATATTTGAGGCCAGGTACCCCCATCTTCTCTTTTGAT
Source organism: Viscum album (assembly GCA_963277665.1). Lineage (NCBI taxonomy): Eukaryota > Viridiplantae > Streptophyta > Magnoliopsida > Santalales > Viscaceae > Viscum > Viscum album. The sequence goes on from OY728145.1 coordinate 2,001,815,799, forward strand.
GGTCTCATCACATCTTCCTAATGGAGTGTGCACAAGAAATATATCTAAAACTTTATTCATAATAAAGTTCCAAGAAGTTTGGGGGAAAATCCATACAATTTTTTAATCATTGATTTCATTTATAATATGGATTTCTCATAGTATTGCGTCCAATGAGAAATTTGAATTTTGGGCTACTAAACATCAAAATAATAAATCTTCTCTAGTTGTAGTTCCCAAACCCAATCAATGATCTTATAAAATATATCTGTTTGTACATCGGAAAAGTGGGTTTTTATTGTCATTCCATTCCCCAAAACATGAAAATATGGATATTTTGGCCATCTAGTACCTCAGTGGAACTGATAAATGCATCATATTACTATTCCACTACAATGGTCACTTAAGAATTCATATATCATTCATATTAATATTTTATGGTAGCTATGATTATATATTAAGTGAATCAATTTTCTGAGGTCTTGGATCATTTGATATGGGGAAGACAACATAGATCGTCGGTTGGGATATCTGCATTTTTTTTAATCTGAGAGATAAGAAAGGGAGATATATGTTCCCCTAAAAAGGTTCTATTAAGATTGTCTAGTTTCTTTCTCACATAGGGTATATGGATTTAGGATTCAGTAGGTATTTCTTCATAATGTGTAATATTCAAAACTAATATCACCACTAAATATCCCATCTGGTTCTGGGTCTCAACAACATTCGCGCCACCTCCTACGACCAAAATTTTATTTTCACTCACCACATTAAAATTATCCTTGATCATTCCCCACTTATAACATTAATATCAAATATGAAAGTGGTAGGATGAAATTTTTCATGAACTCATTTATAGATTCATAACCCAGGATATCACCAAGTAGTGTATAACTCATGGATCAAACCCATGAATGAGATTTCATGGATTAGGATTCATAATAAGATATGGGGCCTTTAAGGAAATATCTTTTCATTTATTAGTAGTCATCCTTATCCATCCTCAGATACATGTGAGGTGAATAAGGATATATAATTCCTAAAATTTAATTTGGAAGAGGACTATGATGATTCTAAATTTGATAAGATCATTAACAAGGAAGAAACCTTAGCTTTCATGACCCTTAGGAAAGAACAGATGGTGTATGACTAGTCAAGAATTAAATGGATTTGGGAAGGTTATTTAGAAATATATAATTTCCATTCTTGTACAAAGAGGAATTGTAAAATTAAGTGAAAAAATTTTCTATGCGAGGAACCATCATATACAAATGATCGGGATATGTTCGTTGACATGGATAAGTCATTCTTCAAATCACTTATTTCGGTTCCAATCCCTCGCATGAAACATGGATTTATAATCGAGCATTATTATATTCTTGAAATGAAACATCACTTGGTTTCCTCTTATAAAAATGTTATCATATAATGTGAGACATATGAGAAGGATATTTTTTATATAAAGTTAGGTATTAGACAATAGAGTGCTTCGTGATCCAATGGTTTCCAAAGATCTTCTATAAGACATCCTAATATCTAGTTAGAGATGATTTTCTAAGCATTAAAATAGATTTCATCTAGGGTGGAAACCTCCCATAGATAGAGTATGGTTCATCCTTGGGTCTCATCCCCCAAATCAATAAAACCGTTTCCCTCCACTATAATAGTCCTTTATGTATGTTCCAATATCCATATAAGGTGTTGTAAAGTTTCCACCACCAAAGCATGTTCATTTCTCTCCCTCACTGTATCTAGGAAGAGAAACATGAGTTCATGAAAGTTATAATCATCTCGATAGCTATATCAACAACCTATGAAGTGATCAGTGTTATCAACCACAATGTTTGCAGATCAAACATTACTATTAAGTTATACATGGAATTTTCATTTGATAGAGTTCAGTGGAATTTTTTAATAAAGGAGTTAGGTAGTATGGTTTTCTATTCATGGAACATTGGTTTAATCATAAGTTGATTCTTCTTCTCTAGGATTTCATTCACTTCTATAGGGAAAACAGACAGCTTATTCAATGTAATTTGAGGGATGTGTTAGGGTGATCCATTATCTCATGGAATTTTTATTCACAATCAAGAAGTTCTAAGCCTCCACATCAAGTTGTTAATTTCAATAGGTAATATAATTCCTTATCACTGTAGGAATCACACTTGCAATATCTCTTGTCTCACGTTTATATATGATACAGTAATACTTACAAATTCAAGTAAGACATCAGCTCCTGGTATTAGTAGGGTGATTGAGGACTATTAAAAATGGAGTGGGAAAATAATTGACAAAAGGAAGTGTAATTTATATAACTTATTCAGGTGTTGGGATAGACGGGTATTCTCTATAAGTAATAGATTAGACATTCGTGGTATTAACATCCATATAGAGTATCCAATTCCCCAATATCCCCTATATGGCTACCTATCAACCATTTTGACTGCATTTCTAGAAGGATCAAGGGTCATTCTATGAACTAAAAATACTATTATATTTCATTCAGTGGTTGTATTATACTATAAAATAGCATACTCTCATCTATTTTGATTCTATCGGTTTTGGAAATAAAGGTACTGAAATGTTGCATCACTAACATTTATAAAATTCTAGAATCTTTCATCTAGGATGCCCATTCTAATGGAAACTACCACTTGGAATTGCGGTATAGGATGGAAAAGCCTATGTAGGAGGGATGAATTAATATGAAGAGTAACTCAGACATGTTGTGATGTAGGAATTATAATCTAAAATTGATGATAATTGATGAATAGACCCTCTAGGGGAAATTCATGGATGATATGGGTAGGGGAGAGGGGTTTGGTCAGGGGCAACCCTCCTTTTTTATGGTCCATTATTTTTTTCTAAAATATAGATTCTACCAAATCAAACTCTATGGGTAATATGGAGGGGTGATATATTATAACGGAATCATAGTTGGTCTAGCTCTAATGTAGGGTTCCCTGGTTTTATAAAACTATATATAAACATTATCAAAAGGTAGCATGCACCTAGGTTTCATTAATTCCATTATAAACAAGGATCATAGAAATTGTTTAGACCTCTTTAACTTGAATAATGATCCTAATAAATCCTTCTTTATAACATCAACATTGGTAGAATTCCCTATAAAAGAGAATCAAAGGGAAAAATGATCTGTGAACATTGTCGATATATAGGGAGAGGAATTTTGGTGCAAGAATATACCAAAATAATACAATTTTCACATGATTATAATATAGTACTATGCATTGGTTATAGATGGGAATAATAAATATATGGGTGTCAATCTGGTATCTAGATGCTCATACTGTAGGGTAAGTCAATAGGATATAATAGACCACCAACTCTTTGTAAGTGGTTAGGATTTAGTGGTGAGAAGATTTTTTAGAAACTGTATAGGTTTCTCCTCTCATGTATTGATTGAAATTCCCTTTATTAAGAGATGGTCCCAGGGAGATGAATAAGATAGTCTGATGTAGAATAAAAGGTCTCTATTGATTTTAGATGGCTGTTATTTCCTATGGAATGCGAGAAACACTATCCACTTGGATGGGGGTTTTTCTCTAGGATATATTTGATCATTCAAACCTAGAATATTGTAGTTCACATGATTCAGTTATTGAAAACATTCTTGATTCCCCACTATAAGACCACTAATAGAAGATAATTATTCATTTTTATCTGACCGTAATGTCACCACTAACCATTGTGTCTGATGGCTCCCCCACACTATAGGGAACAAAATCAAAAATGGTGGCCCATGCGGCATGGTAGACAAGTAGGTAGGGGGAGTGGTTTGTGACCCCATGGGATGTATCATAGTTTTTTTCACAACATTCTCTAGTTATGGTCACTCTATTTAGGAAAAGTCTATGGCTATGCCCACAGGTTTTGAAATATGTAGGAAAAAAGGTACTAAGATGACGATAGTTGAATCATATTCCCTCATTATTCAAAATTATATATAGTGAACAACTATAATTATGTAGTCAATATATTATATAATCCTAAGGTTATTGGGTCACATCATCATCCAAAAAAATTTCATCATACTTGAGGAGTTGTAAACAATGTTTCTTATTAGCTTTCATCCATGGAGGTCCAAAGGGAAATTACAACTTCTATCATATTCCATACCTCCCTTCCTCGTGAGGGGGTGCTCATTCTGATAAGAGTGGATCCACTATTTCAGACCCTCTTAAACCCCCATTCCCATAGTTTACTTTCAATTTTTATATTCTCCACATTTTTCATTATAAATAAAATAATTTTTATGATGATGTTATATATGATAATTCCGTAACTATAGGAAAAAGGGTCCTGAAACAAAATTTTTGTTCTATTGTCCTCATTTTTTATCAAATCAATGACGTTATTCAAATCCATGTTTTATGGAATTTTTTTGTTAACATTATCATGAACATGTTTTCTATCACTCTTCCACAGAATTTGAGTGTTATTTATCTATTATATGTCCATGTTTTCATTTCCCACATCTATACTTCTATCTAGAAACCTATATATGGGATTATTATAAATGACATTTTGACATTAATTTATAATTTATTAAGAATATTTTTATTGAATCTTCTATTATATGGGTTTCTAAATAATTATATTTCTATAAACCAACCCCTTCAATAGTGACATCATGTTTAAATTTCAAGGATACAATTTATTTAAGGTGGGGAGAATGTAGAAATATGAAAATTGTAGAAGAATAACATTTTATTTGACAGGATATATGAAAAAAAACTTCAATCATACAAAAATATAAAAACCTCATATATTATGATATATTTAAAATTTTAAATAAATTCAATGTCACGACCCGTCCTTAGGGCCCGTTCCGTGACTACCCGAAGCCCGCCTTCCATAGGCCAGGGGCTGGCGACTAGCACCAAAGGCGTAAATCCTGATAACTAGGAAGGCATTTCATTTATAAAAGTAAACAAAACACCACAGAGTACAATAGGAAATATTATACTAAGAACAAATAATGTGGGACAGAATATAAACCCAACAGAAAGTACAGCTAGAACTGAATGAAAGTACAACAGAATAAGACAACAGCTGGATGAACGGAAGCAGCTCCTGGGTCATCCACCTTGGATCCTACCTGAAGGGTAGGTACAGAAAGAGCAACTCCTAGATCGTCCACCACAGATCCTACCAGAAGGGTAGGTACAGATAACCTCCTCAGTGTCCTCATCCGCCAACCTCCTTTGAGTACCGAGTTGTCGTGAGGTCCACCTACGGGTACTGACTCGTCATACACTCGATCTCCGTCCGCACTGTCCATCTTCTGCATCCAACACAATAAGATGTGTGCATAGACCGTACAGGGGTGATTATAACGATACTTACTAGGGACCCCGAGACCCTCAAGGTCTCATTACATCCAACAAGGATAACCACAAAGAAGGATCTCAACAGATAACCCTTACTTATGTATAAGCCCATACTTATACCTAGGTTATCAAGTAACCCATCTCAATCGTGAGGAAACAAAAAGGTTATGAAATCAAAGAATTACCACCGCCGAGGTATATGCCCATACATATACCTATGTTATCATGTAACCCATCTCAATCAGGAGGAAACACAAAGGTGATAGACTCAACTCAAACCAGGATTCATTATCGAAATCGTAACTGCGGAAGAGCCCCATCTCTGGAGTCTATAGTGGTCATTTCATGACTCTGAGGTACTTCTCACTAACCTAAGACTGCTGAGGTACTCCTCCTGTCAAGTACCGCGGGTCAGCCACCCAAACACAGTTGTGCTTCCCGCTGGGGTATGCCTCCTAAACACAGTAGTGCACACCCACTAATAGCCTACAGAGGTACTCTCCGGACGATTACTGCAGGTCTACACTGTCACACAGTAGTGCTTCGTCCGCCATTGTTCTGCACTCAAACAAGTAGTGCTCCATCCACTGGGCTAGACGACTCACTCCAAGTCAAGTCGGTCAAGTAGTCATCAGGTCTCAGCCAGCTACACGGTCTCCGTACTCTGTACGCTCGTCTTCAGGAAGGTCCACTCCACGAGCTACAGGTCGATACTCCAAGTATCTGAAATTCCCATGAAGAAGTATCTCAAAGGATAGCCTCGTCATAGGGGTCCCAATGCCACAGACGGCGCGTCAATCGGACGCCCAGTCTATGAGTAATTAGCCTTTTCATCCATGGGGGCCGGTTGGTTCTGTGTGCGAACCAACCCGTCCATATCTCAACTTTACCCCGAACTCCCATAGTGCATACTCATAGGGACCGTTTCTCAACGTGATCACCAACGCCGCTAACAGTTCGTCAAACGGATGTCCGGACTAAAAGTTATCATCTTTTCCGTTCCAGGGGCCCGGTTGGATTTCAGGTACTATCCAAAATGGCAACACTCCAACTACGTCCAAATCATAGGCTATGTAATCCGAAAGTTCCGTCTCATCAAAAGGAATCCATCAAAGTCGATGACACATCAATCGAACATCTGGAGCTCATGTTATAAGTGTTTCCGCTCTAAGGGCCCGGTTGGTTTCTTGTTTGAACCAACCCGGCCACACCTAAAGTTCACTGAAACCTTGAGTGTAATATACTGAAACGACCGACTCAATCCAAGGATCGCATCGCAACTGACGGTGCATCAATCGAAGGTTCGTTGCCCATGTTATGGGCATTCGAACGGAAATAGTCCAAAATGGGTGGTCTGGCCCCGGCCCAGCCCTGCCCACCCCCCCCCCCCCCTACCACTCGGGTAGGCCCGAACCTGGTCGTCCCAACCCCGTTCCTGGTCTGGCACGACTGGGCATGGCCCGGCCCGGCTGGGTGCAGCCCGGCCCAGCTGTTCCGCCCGGACGGCCTGGGTGGCCGTTTGGCCCGGCGTGAACACACCCGCATGGCCAGACTGGTCGTGCCGTTGCGGAAGAGGGAGGGGGCGGTTTCCCCCCTTGATTGAAGCCCCCCCCCCATGTTGGGGCCGCCCCATTGACCACTGGGGGTTACGACGCCCGGTCTCCCTCAGTCCCGCGCGGCCTCCAAACCACCGGAGTTGCTCCGGTGGTCCGTGTTCAACTTCGTCCTCGAGTGCGGTCCTCCCGAGACCTTCCCTTTGCTGGAATGCCTTCAAAACTACTCTACGGACCATTCCCCCATGACCCGTCGATCTGTACGCCAAATAAACAAACCGCGCCTCTTCATGGTTTTCCGACGAGGCGCGACGGCACCGCGCATCCTTGCCGCATGATCCCGCACGGCGCGACGACATCGTGCCATCCCCATTCCAAACCACAACAAGGTCAACAACAAAATTAAGGGAGGAGGGTCGGCCGTGTTTGTGTAGTCTATCCCCCTCCCGTTAATTGATAGCAAGCGGTCTAATTTGACACGAGGAACGATGATGGAAGAAATCACGAACAACAACACCAAAATCTCCTACCTCGAAATTTACGTCGCAAGTCATCCAAGTCACGGAAGTCGAACGTCGCGGAGTGAAGCTCCGTATACGTCAACGGAGAACATCCGAGGAGGAAGCGGCATCTCCCTTCCTTTGTCGCGGAGAGAAGATTATATAGCGACGTCGATGGCGAGCTTCCACGTCGGTGCCTCCTCCTTGGTCGTGGAGGAAGAAGATGAGAGAAGAATCTGAGTCGCCGAGTCGATGCTCTCCCTCAGAGATATAGCATTCTTCGTTGAAGAGGGGACATTCTTCGCCGAAGAAGATGAAGTTCTCCCAAGGTAAATGAGCTCTCCCTCACCCAATATCCTCTCACAACTAGCCAACCTAATAAAATAAGGCATCCCCCTTATTTTATTATGTTTTCCATGCCTTTTCAAAAACTAAAAAATTATACTATTTAGTTAAATTAATTTATTAGGTTTAATCAATTAACTTAAGTAATTTGGCATGAATTAAAGAGGGAGAGATAGTGAGTTATAAATTAATTACAAGGGGAGTTAACAAACATAAGAGGGGGTTTATGAGTGTTATGTAAATGTGAAGGGTTGGGGCTAATGTGGTCCCCACCCCACATTTATCCTCACATGGGTAGTTAGGTTATTGGTGGGTCCCACCCTAACTTCCCCATGTAGAGGTTATAACCACTTAAGATATAATAATAAAATTGTCCCACAATTTTATTCAACTCTTAATCAATCCACAAAATTAAACTCCTTATCTCCTGCAAATGCATCTACAGTAAAAGTCTTCTTCAGCAATTACCGGCCTTGTGGTTCCATCGGTGGCCTTAGATTTTTATTCCGTGCATCGGTTCAAATGTTAGAAAAAACCCGCTCGTTCGTTCACTGAACGCACCTGAGCTAAACTTTGGAAATTGTTTCCCGGCACAACGGGCCTCGGAATCAGGCACCTTCGGAAACTGCGTACACATAAAATTCCAAAGAAATTAAGTAAAAAATTTCCGTGAAATTTCTGGGACAATTCAATACTCCCACATCAGGGCTTTACGTCCCTGTAAAGATATAACACAAACTAGGGAAACAAAAGTGGTACTGAGAACACATATGAGCCTCCCGCTCCAATGTGCCCACTTGGAGGTTCTCGTGCTGCCAATGAAAGCACACAAGAGGAATCGACCGTCCTTGAAGGACCCACTCGTGTCGATCCTCAACCTCTACTAGAACCCCACAAAAGTCACCTCATCGCCAAAGTCCAGCTCCCCATGGTCGGTGATATGTGTCGTGTCAAGCACGTATTTCCCAAGTTGAGATTTGTGGAAAATGTCGTGCACCTGGTGCAACTGAGGTGGATGGGTCAAATGGTAATCCACCTCGCCTGCCCTGCTGTGGACTAGAAAAAGATCTGATGAACATCTGATATTACTTGCCGCCTAAACCACATCTCTGTAAACCTCGTCGAGGTGAGACCCATATAAGTATGTGGTCGTCATCCTCGAACTATAGAGGTCTCCCTTTCCTTATTAGAACTGAAACTCAAAACTATTATAGCCACGAGGGTAAGGTTCGCCTACCCACGAATGATTGTCTACACCCTCCTATGCATGTGTTTATCCTGTGCTTCCTAGGGTTTCTTTTTTTCCGACCAAGGAAAACACATCCTAATGTTGTAGATAACCACATCCTCTTTGACTAATACAGTCAATATGATCATGAACTGTGAATCCAATGCATACCGAGAACAACATCGTAAGGCCTCGACCCTGCCACCATGAGATTCCAATGGAAACTCTCACCTCGAGGGTCCGACCACATGTCGGCGTATGTGTGATTATCGAGTCTCCTCCAACGGTATCTCTAGATGTGAGGGTCAAGTCTACAGTTTTAACCGGAAACTCTAGGTCTGGGACAAGATTCGTGGAAGGAAGGAATTAATTGTATCAACGTCTATTACTACGATAGCTACTAGTGGACAAAGACTGTCCCTTGAATCATTCTTAAGGCCATTGGGTGGCACTCCTTGACCGCATGCAGCTGCTCTCTTCCCCTGGCCTCCATCTCCCTGAGACTGGAGGGAACAACAAAGGCGTGTCATTGTAACATGTTGAAATGTACACCACCTCATGTTTCTCTCCTAGGTCTGCCTCCACGTCTGCTGCTCTGCAGATTTATCTGTCCTTAACATTTCCTCTTCTTGAAATATTCGCTCTCCCCAGTCTCTAAGACTAGCACCAGCTCGGTGCATTCCAACTTCTAACATTCTCTAGCTGTATTTATTCATCCAAAGAACATTCAACCTCAAGGTTCTCTCTAGAACCCTAACGTGAGTAGGAATGTATAGAGGAAAAAGTGATTGCTGGAATATCCTTAAACACTCCACGTTCAGTGGTCCGAGCACTATAAAACTGATCGAATCGTATTCATCGAGTACCCGGAATGTTTGGTATGCCTCGATGAATTCTCAGTTACCATCACATCATCCTGCCGAAGTTGTATAAGCTCTAGAAAACTCTCAGTTACCTCCTCAAGATAGTCCTTAGCTTCCTGTGAGTCAGGTTTGCCTCGGAACTTGCCGGTATCTAATGTTGGAACATGTGTAAGACAGTAAGTCTACATGTGTCACCTACCGGTACTTCCAGTTGTAACTGCTGACCAACAGGTAGTTATGTATAGCTGACACACTACCTGAAGGCACTATCTCAGGCATCGGTCCACGCACCGAACCTCATCACTATGTAGACCATTTTCATGGTCACTCACTGGAAAACACTAGTAGCCATGTCTACCATCCACTCTACTCATGTCTCAGCTAGGAGGAAAACTCTAGCAATCACCTCCATCCAGTCCTCTACTGTCTGGGAATCGGCCTCACCTCTTAACCTCGGAGTCCTCTACTACTGGAACTCGTTAAACGCGCTCTGTCAGCATGCACTGTATTCTAGTATGGCTAGTGGCATCTGATACCCATCAGGTGGTGGTGCTACTGGTACACCACCCGGGGGTGCCAATATAGTAAAAAGGGCACCACACCAGAGCCTCATCGCTCGGTGGGCCGTCATCATGTACTATCTCAGAACTACAACTGACTGTCTGTGTGGAGACATCCTGAACAGATGTGACACGGTCAACATTTTATACCTGGGGAGCTGACCTAGTTTGAGCTAACGTTAAAACATTTGGAAACACACACGCAATCAGTTTTTTCGTGCAAAAAGTCAGAAATTAGAAGTCAGGGTCCTGGTGTATGGATACGTCGGCCGCCGCACCAACACTGGACTCCCTAAACTGAATACCACACTCGGTACCATTAATACTATTGCTTCACATAGAAAAAATATTAGAGTCTTGAGTTCTGCGGTAGAACCAAACACCTCTAATACCAATTTGTCACGACCCTTCCTCGGGGCCCGTGTCGTGACTACCCCAAGCCCACCATACATAGGCCAGTGGCTGGAAACAAGCACCAAAGGCATAAATCCCAATAACTGGGAAGGAATTTCCTTTATAAAGGTAAACAAAACACCACAGAGTACAAGCAGAAATAATTTACTAAGAACAAAGAAAGTGGGCCAGAATACAAACCCAACTGAAAGCACAACTACACCTGACCGAAAGTAAAACAGAATAAGACAATAGCTGGACGAACGGAAGCATATCTTGGGTCATCCTCCTTGGATCCTACCTGAAGGGTAGGTACAGATAGCGCAGCTCCTGGATCGTCCACCACAGATCCTACCTGAATGGTTGGTAGAGATAGCACAGCTCCTGGATCGTCCACCACTGATCCTACCTAAATGGTAGGTACATATAACCTCCTCGGTGTCCTTGTTTGTTATCCTCCACCGGGTACCGACTCTTAGTGAGGTCCACCTCCGGGTACTGACTCGCCGTACAGTCGATCTCTGTCAGCGCTGTCCGTCATCTGCATACAACAGAACGAGGTGCGAGCATAGTCCGTGCAGGGGTGAGTATAATAATACACAGTAGCGACCCCAGGACTCTCACGGTCTCACTAAATCCAACAAGGATAACCACAAAAAAGGATCTCAATAGATAACCATTACTTAGGTTTAAGCCCACACTTATACCTATGCTATCAAGTAACCCATCTCAATCGTGACGAAATACAAAGGTTATTAATTCAACGAATAACCACCACCCAGGTATACGCCCATACATATACCTAAGTTATCATGTAACCCATCTCAATCATGAGGAAACACAAAGGTCGTATACTCAACTCAAACTAAGATTTTCATTATCAAAACTGTTACTACTGAAGAGCCCCGTATCTGGAGTGTACAGTGGTCCTGTCACGACTCTGGGATACTGCTCACTAACCTAAGACTACTGAGGTACTCCTCCTGTCGAGTACTGCGGGTCAGCCACCCAAACACAGTACTGCTTCCCGCCGAGGTATTCCACCCAAACACAGTACTGCACACCCCCTAATAGCCTGCAGAGGTACTCTCCGGACGAGTAATGTGGGTCTTCACTGTCACACAGTAGTTCTCCCTCCGCCATGGGTCAGTACCCAAACAAGTAGTGCTCCGTCCACTATGCTAGTTGACTCACTCGAAGTCGATTCGGTCAAGCAGTCTTCAGGTCTCATCCAGTTATACGGTCTTTGTACTCCGTACTCTCATCTCTAGGAGGGTCCACTCAATGAGCTACAGGTCGATACACAAAGAATATCAAAGTCCCATGAAGAAGTATCTCATAGGACCACCTCGTTATCAGGGTCTCAACGCAATAGACGGTGCGTCAATCAGACGCCCGATCTGTGAATTATTAGCCTTTTTGTCCTAGGGGGCCGGTTGGTTTCATATGTGAACCAACCTGGCCATATCTCAATTGTACCTCAAACTCTCATAAGGTATACTCATTTGGACTGTTTATCAACGTGATCACCAACACCGCTAACAGTTCATCAAACGGACGTCCGGTCTTGAATTTATCAGTTTTTCCATTCCAGGGGCCCATTTGGATTTCGCGTACAATCCTACCCGGCCATAAACCAACTGCGTCCAAATCAAAGGTGATGTATGCCCAAAGTTCCGTCTCATAAAAAAGAATCCAAAAAAGTCGACGGCACATCAATCGGACATCGGGAGCTCAAGTTATAAGTTTTTCCGCTCAGAGGGCCCGGTTGGTTTCTTGTTCAACAACTCAACCATAACCAAAGTTCTCCGAAACCTTGATGGTAATATACCGAAAGGTCCGTCTCGATCCAAGGATCGCATCGCAACTTATGGTGTGTCGATCGGAGGTCCGTAGCCCATGTTATGGGCGTTCGAACGGAAACAGTCCGAAATGGGGTCTGTGCCCGGCACGGCCCGACCCAACCCCCCCTGGGATGGCTCGAACCGGGTCGACCCAACCCGAGTCCGGGTCCGGCCTGACGGGGGGGCAGCCCAGCCCGGCGTGAACACACCCGCACGACCAGACTGGCCATGCCGTTGCGGAAGGGGGGGGGGGGTTTCCCCCTTGATTGAAGTCGCCCCCCCCCCCCGCACACATTGGGGGTCTCTCTGTTGACCATCGGGGGTTCCGACCCCAGGTCTCCCTCGGTCCCGCGCGGCTGCGGGACCAGCAGCCTCCCGCCGCAGCTTCAGCAGCATCGGCCCTTCCCGGCATCGCGCTGGGCGACGCCACCTCCCGGCGGCCGGCCGCCCGTGCATCCGTGCCGGCGGGGCACACTAGCTGGCCCTTTCGCGGACCACCGGAGTTGCTCCGGTGGTCTGTTCTAAACTCCATCTACGCCTACGGTCCTCTCGGGACCTTCCCATCGCTATAATTCCTTCAAAATTCCTCTTTGGTGAGTTCTTCTATGGATCGTTGATCCATACTCCAAATAAACAAACCGAGTCTCTTCATTGTTTTCCGGCAGGGCACGATAGCGTCGCGGCTTTGTTCGGCTTCAACGGTGAGGCACGACGGCGCCGCACATTCTTTCCACATGAACCTGCATGGTGCGACGGTACCACACCATCCCCATTCCAGACGACAACAAGGTCAACAACAAAATTAAGGGAGGAGGGTAGGTCATGTTTGTGCGGTCCATCCCCCTCCCGTTAATCGATAGCGAGCTGTCCAATTTGAAACGAGGAACGACGACTGAAGAAATCACGAACAAAAACCACAAAACCTCCTACCTAGAAATTTACATCGCACATCATCCATGTCATGGAAGTCGAATGTCGCGGAGTGAAGCTCTGTATACGTCGACGGAGAACGTACGAGGAGGAAGCGGAGTCTCCCTTCCTTTGTCGCGGAGAGAAGATTATATAGCGACGTCGATGGCGAGCTTCCGTGTCGGTGCCTCCTCCTTAGTCATGGAGGAAGAAGATGACAGAAGAATCCGAGTCTCCGAGTCGATGCTCTCCCTTGGAGAGATAGTGTTCTTCATTGATGTGGTGGCATTCTTCGCTGAAGAAGATGAATTTCTCCCAAGGAACAAGAGCTCTCCCTCACCCAATATCCTCACACAACTAGCCAAAATAAAAAATTAAGGCCTCCCCCTTATTTTATTATGTTTTCCATGCCTTTTAAAAAACTAAAAAATGAAACTCTTTAGTTAAATTAATTTATTAGGTTTAATCAATTAAATTAAAGTGAGTTGGCATGAAATAAAGAGGGAGAGAGAGTGAGTTATACATTAATTACAAGGGGAGTAAACAAACTTAAGAGGGGGTTTATGAGAGTTATGGAAATGTGAAGGGTTGGGGATCGTGTGGGCCCCACCCCACATTTATCCTCACATGGGTAGTTAGGTTGTTGGGGGGTCCCACCCTAACTTCCCCACGTAGAGGTTATAACCACTTTTGATATAATGATAACATTGTCCCAAAATTTATTCACCTCTTAATCAATCCACAAAATTAAACTCCTTCTATCGTGCAAACGCGTCTATAGTAAAAGTCCTCTTAAGAAATTACTTGATTTGAGGTTCCATCAGTGCCCTCAGATTTCGATTCTGAGCGCCAGTTCAAAATTTAGAAAAACCCGCTCATTCGTTCACTGAACGTACCCGAGCTAAACTTCGGAAATTGATTTCTGGCACACCGGGCCTCGGAATCCGGCGCCGTCAGAAACTGTGTACTCATAAAATTCCAAAGAAATTAAGAAAAAATTTTCCTTGAAATTTCGGGGTCTTTACATTCAATATATTCTATATCTTGAAATGTGACCAAATAGAGTTTTCTTGTGTTGAATGCATGATTGGGTTTTGTAGAATACTGTGAATATTTTTTTTAAAATAAAATTGTCTCCTAGATATTAAATTGAAGGTAAAAAATTAGTATTAACAACATTATGAAATTATATTTTTGATTTCATGGGAACCAATTAATTAGAAATGAACATGAAAACCAATTGAATATAAAGGAAATGTTTTTATAAAAATCTATTTTTTTCAATGAAAGAATTTTATATTAATATATTTCATTATCAATAATTAGTGGATTGTATTAACGAAATTTAAATATGATATATTCAAAAAAAAAATATATTAATAGAATAAATTTGTTAGGAATAAAAAAACAAATCCAATTGTATGCATAAAAGATGTACATTTTAATGGTAATTTTTCCGCCATTTAATGGAATGATTATTTTAATAAATAATTGATTATTTAAAAATATTTATTGAAAATAATATATATAATTATTAATATAGTTATGTATTTAATATCCATGGGTGATTTTTTGGTATTATTCTGCAAAGTTTCATTTTTAATGAAAACTAAAAATAATGAATTTTAATTAAAATCTAAATTTTTAAAAATAATTTAATTGATTAAATTATTTTATTAATTTTTTTTATAGTAGAATTAATTCATTAATAAATTAATTTAACCAACTTATTACATTATAATCAATTGATTATAGAATTTTTATATAGAAACATTCAAAATGTTTGATCATTTTCATTTTAAAACCACGTTTTCTCGTCACTTATAAATGATTTATTTTAATCTAATTTTTAGAAATTTTGTGAAATGAAAATGGATCAAGGTATAAAATTTGAGGATTTATAATAACTTATAATTTCTAGTTATTTCAATATATTTATTAACAATAATTATTAGTGATAAAAATTAAAATTAATCACTATGATTAAGGGAAAAATAAGTTCTTCGAAAGAATGATTTCTAAACATTAGGTGAAAAATGACCACGAAACATTTGCAACACTCATTTTCTGGATTAATTTTGTCCCTTCACACTTTATTATATAATTTTAAGAGTTATTGGGATTTTATTACCTAAATGAGACCTATATAATAATTTATTCAAAGGGAATGATAAAAAGAATTATTTTCTTACCTTTAATTTTTATTCTCTATTGGGATAATATAAAATATAAAAAAAATTTCTATGTATGTCATTTTAAAAGGTACATAATTTTTTTATCATGATAAATTTTTTATTCTTTTATATATTAATTAATTAATTTAAATCCATGATAAACACAAATATAGTAATTATTTAGTTAATTATTAAATAAAATAAACGATAATACAAATTTATAAAGTGAAGTAAAATAAATGAATTATTGTCTTCGAATAATTTTATAGATGATTAAATCATTGGAAACTAGTTTTAAGAAAATATATTTTAATTCTATATTTGAATTTATATTTTTTAAAACAAATAAACTAAATAATGTCAAAATTGACATTAATGTTATTTTATTATTAATGATATTTTATTAAATGATTTAATGTTAATAAAAATAAAATATCCATCCTTGTGTTTTTTAAATGTTAATAAATATCAAATATTAACCATTAATGGACCAATTTATATTTTATAATGAACATATATCTCCATATATAGTATAAACATTATTAGCATGGTTACGACGTAAGCATTGTTTCTGTGCACAACATGTTATATTGATAGATGGAAATTTACCATGGATTGAAAATTAGTTAACTTAATAAAAACAAAAATATATAAAAATATGAAAACATAGTTGTTAAGGGAGAACATTACTAAATTTTTTTGTTGAGTTTTTTAGACCATAATTCAACTACAAACACTAATGTTTTAATTTTGGAGGCACAAGAGGTAAGTGAAACTGCCAATAGTGAATACGTTTTAGTATTGACAGGAATTCCTATCCTCCTCCACTATAATATTGAAATCACTCCCCCCACTTATTAACACCTATCAAGCCATAAATATATAAAAGTGTCTTCTAAAATGAATACCCAACATGACCCCTCCCCCTTAATATAAGAATTATTAATTTGGGAAGAAGTAAAACATTTTATAGTTTTAGTGAAATCATAATGTGGAAACCAGAAGCATTGGTAATGTCCTTTTAAAGTGTTTTAATGTTATTATTTTCTCCAAATCCTCCAATTTTTTTTATTCAATTATAATATAATAAACTAAATACATTAAATATAATAAAAATATTTATTATGGGTATGACCTAAAAATTTTCACACTTCCATCAAATGGGTTATGAAATTATTATTCATGTATAGGGTAAACTACTACCTCGTGAACTAATGTCGTTATTTTTTCCATTACCACCATTAATGGTTGGGGATAATGATGAATTTATAAATTATAAATAATATATATGATATATTTTATGTTCATATGATTATGTAATTATCATTTTACATATACCTTCGGGCATTCCATTTTGTGGGAAAATGACAATGTTGATCATGTACGGTGGACAACTGCCTCACAAAATGATGAGATGCATCCTTGAATTACATGGAATGTATTATGGATAGGTTTAATAATATTATGATATATCTATGAAGAAAAAAAGATTTTGTAATGATTAAATATATATATATATATATGTTTATCTAATTTAGATTATTTTTATTCAATATGATATGAAAATGAAAATATCTATCATGTGTACATACGATCTATTGTCTCCATGAATGTTGTATTTACTTTCCTAACTCTAAATGTTATGGATTTATATTACTATATATATAATATTTATATATGATGTTGAATTATTAGTTTACATTCTGCAGGTTATTAAATCATTATTTATGTAAGATGAACAAAAAATAAATAGAAAAAACATACTAAAAATGGTAACTAACACCAAAAAAATTTAAATTAATGAGATATTGTTAACGAATAGGTGATATGATGTTATAAATTAATCATATATGATATTATAATTATATGTATGGTTCTTTAATATAATAATAACTTTTTTAATACAATTATATTGTATTATAAATATTTTCTAACAAAACATTAAGATAATGGTAAGGGGTTTTCATCACGATTTATATTCCGATGTACACTAATTTTACTTAAGCATAAATTAAATTTTATAAAGTGTATATTTTAACCCTTTACATGAAGTATCTGTAATAATTCATTATCCATGGTGTTTTAATTTTTACTATGAATTATTTAATCCAAGGGGTTTTAATTGAAAATTACCAATTAGAAAATGTTAGAGAATAATCTATTTTTCTATTGTTAACATTTTCTTGAAAATATCAATTTAAAATGATAATATATCACTGGAAATTACATTTATCATAAATATCTAAATAGTTTATTGATGGAAATGATTTTTTCCTAAACCATATAACATTTTTACATATGGTGTTTAATTTGAATGTTATTTGATTAACATGGGAAATATTGTTAAATATATATCCTTTATATAATAAAGATATTTCATATGGAAAAATGTTTATGAATTAAATCAATAACTGGATATTTGAAAAATAATTTGGAAATTAAATAATTGGTTGAGTACATGTTAATGAAATCCATATGATGCATCAGCAGTCTCATGAGATGAATTAGTTGGCTAAATAAGATGGGTTTCTACCCACATACATAAATAGTTTTAAGGTTAGATATTGATATTAGATATTGTGTGGGTATATATTAATATTTATTATTACTGAAATTTTGTATTCCATCGGTATTTTTATACCATTTGATCATTCGATTAGACAGAAAATCCATGGTCACAGATCAAGATCTTGTGATTATTTATATGGATTTATATTTAATACTTTATTCCTTCCATATTATTCAAATATTATTTAATTAATAGAATTTGTTTTAAATTTTTTAAATTTAAATATTTATTATTATTATTATTATTGATTCATGACAACATCCACTACACTTATGACATCATGAGAATTTGATCTCACCATTTTTTCCTGTCCCCCTATTATAAATAATTGATCTTGGGATGAGTTTTCAAGTATACAGTTTATTATATTTTGTTAATTATTTTTTTATTGTTTATTCTCAATGTAATATGGTTATATTTATATATATATGGTTTTCCATTACTTATAAATAGATCAATCCTTTGAGATTTTTTCCTTCTAATCATGCCAATGTAAAAAAATGCTGCGAGACTAGGATTTTGGGGTTAGGGTTGTAATAGTTAGTATTAAAGGAAGTTTAGTAGAAACATTCGAAACTATATTTAAAAAAACAGAAATTAGAGAACAAAACCCAATGATATAATTTAGGTATAATTATATAATAACATCCCTATGAATCCATGTTTAAAACAATGAGATTATCTATATATACAATTTTAATTGATGTGATGTAGTTCAATAGTATTAGGATTTGACATTAAGTTTAATAATGACATATTTTAATATATTATATGTTTAAATATATAAATGTATCATAGTCTGTATAATTTGATCCTAACTAATGTACATGCTATAAAGTGTAATATTTAACATGTATTTTATGGTCATAATCCAATCCTTTGATTAGTACTAGTATCCCAAATGTTATCACCGTATGAGGACACAATATCATGTTCTAACAGGAAAAAAAATAATCTAATTATTTATGATTTGGAGGGAAGAATGAGAATAAGAGTGTATATGGGAATATTACTTATAAAGGCCAAAAGGTAGAAAATTGTTTTCCCACTTGTGATAATTAAGGAAGGAAACTCACATGTACTTTCTTGAAAGGAATTGGAGTTTTTAACACTTTTGGAGAGAAAGGCCAATATTATTTTTATTATAATGAATAGAAAAAATTTTCCAATATACAATTATTATACTATATTGATATGGTGAACTATAAAAATGAATTCCCAAGTGGAAAAATAATATACCTTAGAACAAGCTAATAGATCATGGTCATGCTTATGTTGTTGATACAATAAAAGAGTAATGATTAATGTGATCATTATTGAATCCAAGAATTATTTCATATCAGTATTTTATCTTTGATATAATCATTATAATAATTATGAAAAAAATGATTTTGCTGCACTATTGTTCCAATAGTGGTTTGAGATAATATGTTGAATGGTAACGATGACCTAGAAAAACGATTCAGTGGAATGTTGAACTTCATGGAAAACACAAGACTGATGGAAATATAACATTCAATATGTTCCTAATGTTGTGATAATTGTGTTGGGACATAGAGATGATTGATATGGATAAATTAAATTAGATATTAATAAATTCCCTGCAACTAATTAAGATATGTTATTTTTTTAATTTCAGTGACATTATTTATAATGTTATGGGTATTATTATTTCGGAGGATTATATGGATAAGAATTTATAAAGATGTTTAAGTTGAAATTTGTATGGTATTTGAGTGATTAATATATTATATCACTATAAAGTACAATTTGTGTTATGATATGATGTATAAATATTTCAAGGCACAACTAAATGATAAGATTATTTTTATGAAAAATAAACATATCAAGAAAGTGAATTCCTTATATTATAAAAATGTGAAATAATTCATCTACTCTTACAAAAAGGGTTTTGAATTTTTTTTCCTATTATAATCATTTTTTATGATATCAATTACCATTTCAATACCTTTGGTTTATGGAATTTTTTTAACATTTTCTTTAACATGTTATTTGTAACATCCCAAGTAAGTAATGAATAATAGATATTTTTATCTATGTCTATTAATGATTAAGATAGTGTTATAGAGGCTTAAAATGAAAATAAATACAATCTTATGCATGGAATACACTAATATTCTTAAAAGATTGTTTTAGCGCCTTTTGATGGCAAACCATTTTTGAATCTCTATTTTGACAATTTTATAGACTATTTTTGTCAAAATAAACTTATTCTTTATGATTGGGACATCAAAATTTACCTTGTATGAATTTTTGGTATTTTTCTGACAATGTTCATTTTTTAATGAATAGTGAAAAATACTGCATTTTACATCAAAACTGCTTTTTAATATAATTTATTTATATGATTATATTATGTTTTGAATTGGTTTTCAAGTGAAATTAGAATATATTTTTACCATTTTATCCAATGGTGGTCATTGGAATCAATTTCACTTTGAAATTAGACTTAAACTGGTGTCAATCTTTTGATACTTATTGTTTTGTAAAAACATGCTATTTGCTCTGGCAGTGGGAATTAATTATTAAATTAATTAATGTGACTTATATGATTTGAATTTTGTAAAATAGACTTCATTTTTGAATTCGGAATATCAAATATAGCTTAGGGTGAATTTTATGTAATTTTCTGAATAACTTCAATTTTTGATGAATAGTGAAACCACTAAGTGGTAATCAAGCAAACTGATTTTTCAGTTAAATGAAACTTTACCACTAATGTGTATTGAATTTTGAAAATCTGACATACATGGTTGTCATTAAGAAGTAAAATGTGGTTCAATTAGATTAAAATAATTTTTTGGTGAATAGTAACTTATTAAGTTTTTAATCGCGATTAGTGGTAATTAGTGTAGTTTAAGGTATAAATAATGCTTTAATAATATGAAATGACCTAGACACATGTCCCAACCTTATTGTTTGTGTCATGGCCGACCAATAAAATCCATGGGTCAACTTGGGGACCCCATGGAGACATTTTGGTTGGGAAATGACACAAATAACTTTTTATTTAATGTAAAAGTAAAAATGACACAAACATAATATGTTTTACGAAAACAATTTTTACATGGGGTTAATGTAAAATCTATGAACTACACATGTCAAAAACTTATTGGATGAGTGTATTTCGAAGCCTTATCACCTTATCCACGAATTATATCAATTTGGGGCCTTTTAAAACCGAAACACATTTTCAAATAAAGTAATATTTCTTTACTTTCCAAAAGTGCCCCTCCTCTCCTCTTATAAAAAGCCCCCACCTCTACCTCATTTCACACACTCCTCAAGCCTTTGGATCGGCCAACCCCTGCCCATTTACTCTCTCCACATCCCTCTCCTCATCCTAGAAGATCCCCTTTGGGCATAATCCTTTCAAAGGAAGCCTTTAGGCTCAAATCAAAAGGAGTTACACTTTTAAAGGTAATTCATTCTCTCTTGTTCATTAGTTTTATTTTGTTTCTCCAACCCCCTAAACACTTTTTATTTACTTATTTTGTAAAAACACCAGTATCTTCAATATACAAGGATGTTTTTATAATATTTATTTGATCTACACTCTCACAAAACTACATCAAATGGTTAAAGAACATACGGTTTCCGTGGATGGTGAAATTCTACCTCCCGAAACGATGATTGTTCAACACTCATTTAACACCTTCAAAGGTGGCCATTATGATGTCACTATTTTTATATATGATATATAATATGTTTATGTTTTCCTTAAGCTTCTGTTTTTTTCATTTTGGGCATACCTTTATGGTTTCCATTATGGGTAAACACGATATCTTCATTTTAGGAAGTGCGGACTATCGCCCCCTCAAAGTGATTTGATTCGTTAAATACCATATGTGGGACATATAAAGGATGGAAATATGATATTATATATGATATTATAATGGAATTATAATATAACTTTATATCATTATGATTCCGTTCTATAAAATACGAAATAGAAATGAAAGTAGCGTTCATGTGTACGTACGGATTACCGTCTCCATGTACGGTGCATTTCATTTCTTACCTCTAATTGATTATGTAATAATATAAATGCATGTATGTACTGGATATATATGACATATATGATATCCACATCATGAATACCATTCTGGATATAATGAACCTTTGACCAAATTAACAACATGTAATGTAAGAAGTCTATTTTTGACTTAAGAACCAAATACCGACAAAATGAACATTATTAACTTAACTGATTACATGATGTTCATAACATGGTATAAAAGGAATAATGAACTTTAAAAAGATTCATAAGCAAGTAGAGATTAACTCAAGTTTATTATTCAGGAGATTAAAGAACGGTCGGGTCAAGTCGGATACGAGGTATGGGACTTCGTCTCAATCTCCTTTCGATGAGGCATATTTTATTTTATACACAACTTTTTTTTATACGGTGTATAAACCGCTTTGACTTTTACGTTTATTCAAAAGGAATCTTTTTTATACGAAGCGTTTACTAAACAAAAAAAGGGAATGTTTTTGTCGTACGTATGCGGCGACAACGACTTCTCCGCCGTCGTGACCGTTATTTGAGTTTCGGCTTCCTCTACAAGCCATACCTTCTTTTTAAAATAAAAATAAATACCATGTTTTACTTTTCTTTTATTTTAGTATTGAAAATGGTTTTCATAATGTTTTTATATCAATGTGTTGTATTGATATCTCGTGATTGAAATGTGGAAATTTTATGTTTCCTTTATACATGTTTTATGTGATATGATTTTGTTATGGTTCTTGGGCATTATTATGAAGATGGGTGGTTCCGTGATAAAATAAGGGCGGGTGAGCCCGTTATAGCTCTCCAATGCATTGGGTAACGTGAAGGAGTGAAACGTTAAGGTTTCTCCGAAGAGATTTTAGGTAATATACTGTGATGGGTATTCCAAACGTAACCAAGTGGGTTACTCCCTACGTAAGAATGTTATGAATGCATCAAGTTACCTTTATGTCTTATGATTTCTATGATTTATTCATGATTTTATGAGGTATGTTAAAGTGCCTATGTTTTATGGGTAAAGTATGATTTCATTCTTATGTATATATGAACTCATGTTTCCTTTCGATGTTTTTTTATAACCCATACTGAGTTTTTATGCTCATCCCAAGTTTTTGAAATGTTTTTCATAGGTCAAGGGAAAGGTACATAATAAGATGATAGAGTCAAGGATGTGTCAAGAAATAATCCATGTTTTATTTTAAATGTGTTTCCATTGATGGGAATGAAGAATACTGTCTTTATGTGACCACTTTGTTTATATGTGGAATTTAATGCAAGTTTTATGATCTAATTCTCTAAAACTCTAAACCCGAAAAGATCATCAATGTGTAATCTTGTAATAACTCAAGATTAAGTAAGGTTTAAGGCATGGGGCCTTATAGTTGGTTTCAAAGGTCGGTTTAGATAACTTTAGGAGTTAGAATTCTATTAAATGATTATCCAAAAATATTTTTTTTCCGAAATGATATAGCATTTAAAGATTACCATGTTGCTTCATCTAAGACATGTTTGTTCAGAATGGTTTTCCGCAGAGGAAATAGGGAAGCAGTGCTAGGAAGGAATACAGAAGGAAATAACCTTCCGAATCAGCATCCTGAGATGGTCAGAATTGGAACTGAACAATTTGTTGCAGTAATGGCGCAGTTGACTCAAGCGATAAATGGCGGTGGTATCCATGCACGAGATCAGCCAGATCAACCGCAGAGGAACATGTCAGTGGTGGAACATTTCATGAGGCAACATCCACCATCATTCAGAGGATCATCTGACCCTGTGCTAGCTGAAGGGTGGATTAAAGCACTGGAGAATATTTTTGATGTCATGGGGTGTTCAGACAATAAAAAGGTTAGTCTTGCTATTTACCGTTTGGAGGGTGAAGCAGATCAGTGGTGGTCTATGGTTAAAAATATCAGGGACGCCGATGAGATTGATGCTCTTGACTGGGATGAATTCAAAGGTATGTTTCTTGAGAAGTATTTTCCTAATGCTGTTCGAATTAGGATGGAAAAGCAATTTTTGGAATTAAGGCAAGAATAAGACTCAGTGGCTGCCTATGAAGAAAGGTTCACTCGATTGGCAAGGTATGCTCCAAATTTTATCCGAGACCTTGATAGTAAAATCAATCGTTTTTGCTCAGGATTAAAGACAAAAGATCTAAGGGCATTAGCTTCTCGTGAGTTTAAAAGTTATGAAAAGCTTGTTCGATGTGCTGAGAAGGTGGAAATGGAGTTTGCCGATGACCAAGTGTTCTATAACAACCAGCAGAAGAAGAGACCGAGGTGGCAGGAGAAAGGTAAGAATTTTTCAAAAAAGACTGATGGTAAGAGAACTTAGTTTCCAGTTTGTGATAAATGTGGAAAAAGGCATGCTGGGGAATGTCTTCAGAATTCTGGGAAGTTCTACCGATGTGGTAAGATGGGACATAAGGCTCGTGATTGCACTGAAAAGGATCAAGGTGAAGGTAAGAACAAATTTGATTTACAGTTAGTGAAATGTTATAAGTGCAATGAGATGGGTCACTATGAAAACGAGTGTCCGACAAGGAGATTGAGTGATGGGAAGCAGTTAGACTACAAGCAGAAAGGGGTGGTGAAATCCTTTGCAACTACTTCAGCAGATGTCGGGCCATCAAATGAAGTTGTATCAGGTACTTTGTTTGTTTTATCAGATTATTCCAGTGTGTTGTTTGATTCGGGGTCTACACATTCTTTCATCTCTGAAACCTTTTCTAGTAAAACGGGAATACCATCTCAAGAAATGACTCCTGAACTATTGGTAAAAACACCTGGGGGAAGTGTCGAGGCAAAAAGAATTTATAAGAATCTTCCTATCCTTATCTGTGGAAAGAACCTAATTGCAAACCTTATTGTTCTACCTCTAGTAGAGTTTGATGTTATCCTGGGTATGGATTGGCTCTCTATTTACCATGCTACGATTGACTGTAGAGATAAAGAAGTTTCTTTTCAGAAAGACTTTCAGTTTGTTTACAAGAATGAAACCTTAATTTTGATAACATATCAAGAGGCTGAGAAACATGTGAAAGATGGAAATGAATGTTACCTTGAACACGTCGTTGAAAATAAAGGAACATTTCAGATTAATGATGTGCCAGTGGTAAATAAGTATCCTGATGTTTTTCCTGATGAGTTGCCTGGAATAATACCAGATCGGGAAGTTGAGTTTACTGTTGACTTAGTTCCTGATGCTAAGACAATTTCAAAACCCCCTTATTGAATGGCACAAATCGAAATTTTAGAGTTGAAGGAGCAATTGCAAGATTTATTAGAGAAATGTTTCATTAAACCTAGCACGTCACCATTGGGTGCTCCTGTTTTATTTGTTAAAAAGAAAGCTGGTTCTATGAGACTTTGCATTGATTATAGAGCCTGGAATAATATCACTGTTAAGAACCAATATCCTTTGCCTCATATCGATGATTTGTTTGATCAGCTCCAGGGAGCTCAGTTTTTTTCAAAGATTGACCTGAGATCGGGGTACCATCAGCTGAAGGTAAAGGAGGAAGATATTCCGAAGACCGCGTTCCGTACGAGATATGGCCATTATGAATTTGTAGTAATGCCTTTTGGGCTAACCAATGCACCTGCTGTATTCATGGACTTAATGAATAGAATTTTCCATGAGTTCTTGGATAAGTTTGTGGTGGTTTTCATTGATGATATTTTGGTGTTTTCTAAAAGTAAAGAGGATCATGAAAAACATTTAAGGGTTATCTTGCAAACCTTAAAATAAAATAAACTGTATGGGAAATTCAGTAAGTTTGAGTTTTGGTTGCAACAAATTTCTTTCCTTGGTCACATTGTTTCTAAAGATGGAATAACTTTTGATCCTGCAAAAACAAAAGTTGTGGAAGAATGTCCAAGACCCACAAATGTAACCGAGATTCGTAGCTTCCATGGTTTGGCGGTTATCTAGTCCAATGACTAAGCTAACCCGGAAGGGTGTTAAGTTTATCTGGACAAAAGAATGTGATGATTGTTTTCAGGAATTGAAAAGAAGATTGGTGAATGCTCCAGTTTTGGCACTACCTTCCAGGAATGGTGAGTTTTTTATATATAGTGATGCTTCATTGAAAGGACTTTGTTACATCCTAATGCAGAATGATCAGGTAATTGCTTATGATTCACGACAGTTGAAGACTCATGAGGTAAATTACCCTACACATGATTTGGAATTAGCTGCTGTTGTTTTTGCTTTAAAAATTTGGAGGCATAATTTGTATGGAGTAAAGTGTGAAATATATACCGATCACAAAAGTTTAAAGTATATATTCACTCAGAAAGAGTTAAACATGAGACATAGGAGATGGTTAGAATTAATCAAGGATTATGATTGTACAATTCATTACCATCCGGGAAAAGAAAATAAAGTGGATGATGCTTTGAGTCAAAAAAGTAATGCTTCATTAACAATGATGCATTTAGAACGTGATCCTTTGGTTAAGGATTTGATGAACTTTGGAATAGAAGTTGTTGGTGGAGGAAGTCCTTCTGTTTTTTTTCAGGTATCAGTGAGATCATCTCTATCAGATAGAATCAAGCAAGCACAGAAGAAAGATAGTGAGTTGTAGAAAAAGGTAGAGCTGGTTCAGAAAGGTAAGTTGCCTGAATTCAACATTGATAATGATTGTGTTTTGAGATTTGGGAAGAGATTGTGTGTGCCTTGTGATTCACAGTTGAAGAGAGAGTTGTTATGTGAAGCTCAAAGTTCTCCGTTTTCAGTTCATCCGGGCAGTACTAAGATGTATAGAGATCTGCGGGAGTATTACTGGTGGGGTGGAATGAAAAGAGATATTGCTAATTTTACTGTGAAGTGTTTGACTTGTCAGCAGGTTAAAGCAGAGCGACAGTTACCGAAAGGGATGCTTCAGCCTTTACCAGTGCCAGATTAGAAATGGTATAATATATCCATGGACTTTGTTGTTGGATTACCGAAGACATCTCGAGGTAATAATGCAATCTGGGTTATTGTTGATCGCTTGACCAAATCTGCCCATTTTCTTGCTATACGAGATACTTTATCTCTTGATCAACTTTCCCGTTTGTATCTTAATGATATAGTCAGGTTAGATGGAGTTCCTCTCCCCATTGTATTGGATCGTGATCCCAGGTTTACTTTTAACTTTTGGAAAGGCCTTCAGAAGTCATTGGGTACTGAATTAAATTTTAGTACAGCTTTTCATCCTCAATCAGATGGGCAGTCAGAACGAACAATTCAGAAATTGGAGGATATGCTACGATCTTTTTCTATGGATTATCAGGGAAGTTGGGACCAACATATTTCTTTGGTTGAGTTTTCATATAATAAAAGTTTTCATTCTAGTATACAGATGTAACCATTTCAGGAATTATATGGGAAGCGGTGTCGAACTCTAGGTTTCTGGGATGAAGTGGGTGAAAGAAAGTTGATGGGACCAGAATTGGTAGAAGAGATGGCAGAAAAAGTTCAGCTGATTCAGAAACACATGAGAACAGCTCAGAGCAGGAAGAAGAGTTATGCGGATAACCGGAGGAAGGATCTATCTTTCAAGGTAGGTGATCATGTTTTTCTCAAGGTTTATCCTTGGAAAAGTGTGATGAGATTTGGTAAGAAAGGAAAGTTGAGTCCAAGGTTCATTGGACCATACGAAATTCTGGAGAGAGTTGGATCAGTTGCATACCGAGTGGCTTTACCTCCGAGTTTATCTCAGGTACACAATGTTTTTCACGTGTCGATGTTGAGAAAGTATATGCCAGATCCATCTCATGTTTTGAGTCCAGAGGTAGTTCAGCTGGAAGAGAACCTATCTTACGAGGAACAACCGGTCTAGATTCTTGACCACAGGGAGAAAGTGTTACGGAATAAGGTGATTCATCAGGTAAAGGTTTTGTGTAAAAACCACATGATTGAAGAGGCAACATGAGAATCTGAAAATGCAATGAGGGATAAGTACCCCCATTTATTCGATAAGTAAATAAATTGCGGGGTTGAAATTTTCTAAAGGGGGGAAGGATGTAACATCCCAAGTAAGTAATTAATAATAGATATTTTTATCTATGTCTATTAATGATTAAGATAGTGTTATAGAGGCTTAAAATGAAAATAAATACAATCTTATGCATGGAATACACTAATATTCTTAAAAGATTGTTTTAGTGCCTTTTGATGGCAAACCATTTTTGAATCTATATTTTGACAATTTTATAGACTATGTTTGTCAAAATAAACTTATTCTTTATGATTGGGACATCAAAATTTACCTTGTATGAATTTTTGGTATTTTTCTGACAATGTTCATTTTTTAATGAATAGTGAAAAATACTGCATTTTACATCAAAACTGCTTTTTAATATAATTTATTTATATGATTATATTATGTTTTGAATTGGTTTTCAAGTGAAATTAGAATATATTTTTACCATTTTATCCAATGGTGGTCATTGGAATCAATTTCACTTTGAAATTAGACTTAAACTGGTGTCAATCTTTTGATACTTATTGTTTTGTAAAAACACACTATTTGCTCTGGCAGCGGGAATTAATTATTAAATTAATTAATGTGACTTATATGATTTGAATTTTGTAAAATAGACTTCAATTTTGAATTCGGAATATCAAATATAGCTTAGGGTGAATTTTTGTTAATTTTCTGAAAAACTTTAATTTTTGATGAATAGTGAAACCACTAAGTGGTAATCAAGCAAACTGATTTTTCAGTTAAATGAAAGTTTACCACTAATGTGTATTGAATTTTGAAAATCCGACATACGTGGTTGTCATTAAGAAGTAAAATGTGGTTCAATGAGATTAAAGTAATTTTTTGGTGAATAGTAACTTATTAAGTTTTTAATCGCGATTAGTGGTAATTAGTGTAGTTTAAGGTATAAATAATGCTTTAATAATATGAAATGACCTAGACACATGTCCCAACATTATTGGTTGTGTCACGGCCGACCAAGAAAATCCATGGGTAAACTTGGGGACCACATGGAGACATTTTGGTTGGGAAATGACATAAACAACTTTTTATTTAATGTAAAAGTAAAAAATGACACAAACATGATATGTTTTAATAAAACAATTTTTACATGGGGTTATAAAGATCATATTGTTGATTATAAATATTCATTGGAAAGCTAAAACGATTTCCTACATCATAGTATTTTTTTTTATTATTTTTAGACATTAAATAAATTAAATTATTTATGACACAATAATGATGCAGCGAAGACATCATTATTTGACGATTTAAATAAAATGGAAAGATAATGTAAAATATATGAACTACACATGTCCAAAACTTATTGGATGAGTGTATTTCGAAGCCTTATCACCTCATCCACTAATTATATCAATGTGGGACCTTTTGAAACCGAAACACATTTTCAAATAAAGTAATATTTATTACTTTCCAAAAGTGCCCCTCCTCTCTTCTTATAAAAGGCCCCCACCTCTAC
The DNA here is from genome assembly GCA_963277665.1 of Viscum album. NCBI lineage: Eukaryota > Viridiplantae > Streptophyta > Magnoliopsida > Santalales > Viscaceae > Viscum > Viscum album. The sequence continues at coordinate 2,001,845,557 of OY728145.1, forward strand.
CTCATTTCACACACTCCTCAAGCCTTTGGCTCGGCCAACCCCTTCCCATTTACTATCTCCACATCCCTCTCCTCATACTAGAGGATTCCCTTTGGGCAGGATCCTTTCAAAGGAAGGCTTTAGGCTCAAATCAAAAGGAGTTACACTTTTAAAGGTAATTCATTCTCTAATGTTCATTTGTTTTATTTTATTTCTCCAACCCCCTAAACTCTTTTTATTTACTTATTTTGTAACAAAAACAGTATCTTCAATATAAAAGGATGTTGTTATAATATTTATTTGAGCTACACTCTCACAAAACTACATCAAATGGTTAAAGAACATACGGTTTCCGTGGATGGTGAAATTCTGCCTCCCGAAACGATGATTGTTCAACACTCATTTAACACCTTCAAAGTTGGCCATTATGATGTAACTATTTTTATATATGATATATAATATGTTTATGTTTTCCTTAAGCTTCTGTTTTATTCATTTTGGGCATACCTTTATGGTTTCCATTATGGGTAAACACGATATCTTCATTTTAGAAAGTGCGGACTACCGCCCCCTCAAAGTGATTTGATTCGTTAAATACCATATGTGAGACATATAAAGGATGGAACTATGATATTATATATGATATTATACTGGAATTATAATATACCTTTATATCATTATGATTACGTTCTATAAAATACGAAATAGAAATGAAAGTAGCGTTCATGTGTACGTACAGATTACCGTCTCCATGAACGGTGCATTTCATTTCATACCTCTAAATGATTATGTAATATTATAAATGCATGTATGTACTGGATATATATGACATATATGATATCTACATCATGAATACCATTCTGGAAATAATGAACCTTTGACCAAATTAACAACATGTAATGTAAGAAGTCTATTTTTGACTTAAGAACCAAATACCGACAAAATGAACATTATTAACTTAACTGATTACATGATGTTCATAACATGGTATAAAAGGAATAATGAACTTGAAAAAGATTCATAAGCAAGTAGAGATTAACTCAACTTTATTATTCAGGAGATTAAATAACGGTCGGGTCAAGTCGGATACGAGGTATGGGACTTCGTCTCAATCTCCTTTCGTTGAGGCATATTTTATTTTATACACAACTTTCTTTTATACGGTGTATAAACCCCTTTGACTTTTACGTTTATTCAAAAGGAATATTTTTTATATCAAGCGTTTACTAAAAGACAAAATGTAATGTTTTTGTCGTACGTATGCGGCGACAACGACTTCTCCGCCGTCGTGACCGTTATTTGAGTTCCGGCTTCCTCTACAAGCCATACCTTCTTTTTAAAAGAAAAATAAATACCATGTTTTACTTTTCTTTTATTTTAGTATTGAAAATGGTTTTCATAATGATTTTATATCAATTTGTTGTATTGATATCTCGTGATTGAAATGTGGAAATTTTATGTTTCCTTTATACATGTTTTATGTGATATGATTATGTTATGGTTCTTGGGCATTATTATGAAGACGGGTGGTTCCGTGATAAACTAAGGGCGGGTGAGCCCGTTATAGCTCTCCAATGCATTGGGTAACGCGAAGGAGTGAAACGTTAAGGTTTTTCCGAAGATATTTTAGGGAATATACTGTGATGGGTATTCCAAACGTAACCAAGAGGGTTACTCCCTACGTAAGAATGTTATGAATGCCTCAAGTTACCTTTATGTCTTATGATTTCTATGATTTATTCATGATTTTATGAGGTATGTTAAAGTGCCTATGTTTTATGGGTAAGGTATGATTTTATTCTTATGTATATATGAACTCATGTTTCCTTTCCATGTTTTTTTTATAACCCATACTGAGTTTTTATGCTCATCCCATGTTTTTGAAATTCTTTTCACAGGTCAAGGGAAAGGTACATGATAAGATGATAGAGTCAAGGATGTGTCAAGAAATAATCCATGTTTTATTTTAAATGTGTTTCCATTGATGGGAATGAAGAATACTATCTTTATGTGACCACTTTGTTTATATGTGGAATGTAATGCAAGTTTTATGATCTAATTCTCTAAAACTCTAAACCCGAAAATATCCTCAATGTGTAATCTTGTAATAACTCAAGATTAAGTAAGGTTTAAGTCATGGGGCCTTATATTCTTTATCTATCTCCCTCAGTATTTGTGTGTTAGTTTTATATTCTATGTCCATGTCTTCATTTCCTACCTATGTTATCATATATAGAAACCCAGTTACGAAATTATTCCAAATTATTTTTTATTTTCCTTTCTCTCTTATTAAGAGGATTTTTTATTAACACTTTTATGACGTGGGTTTCTCAATAATGGTATTTCCAATCATCAAACCCAGTATTAGTGAAATTAATTTTAAATTATGCTGATGCAATATATTTAATCGGGAGAGAATGTAACATCTCAAAAATTACAAAAAACAAATTCTACTCAATAACATGTATGAAAAAACATCGTGCATAGAATGTAATATAACATCCTACTACATTATGATTTATATACTAGTTTTAATAAATTTAATAAATTGTATTGCTTACAATGAACACAATACTGAGTTTACCTGCATTATAGACGAGACAAGGGTGTAATAAATACTATTATTATTATTATTATAATTTAAAAAAAATATTATCTACTAACCATTAAATTTAATGTAATGAATATTATTTAATATCTTATTGTAATATACGGTTTAATTAATTTCTTACGAATTAATTATAAATGAATTTGAAAAAAATGCATTTTTTTTACAGAAACTTTTTTATGCACCAGCGTTGTTTTATCATAATAAATTACATTAATTGCTATTATTGAATGTTATTAACAAAATTATTATATTATATAGTCTGTAGGGTTTTTAACATTCACCAAATTGACTAAATAGACACAATATAAGAAGAAATCGGATTTTATGCATAAAAATATGTATTTTTTTAATTATTGTTCTGCCGCCATATAATGGCATAATAATTTTAAATAAAAATTTAGGAAATTATAAATCATATTTAAAACTGTAAAATTATTTTTTAAAATCATTATTTAAAAATTTTCTTGAGGTGTTTTATTATTTTTCTTATAAGTATCAATATTTGTGGAATAGTAAAAAATACTTAATTTTAATTAAAAACTGACTTCTCTTTTAAAAAATTTATGTTGTTTAATTATATTTTAAATTAGTTTTAAAGTTTATTTACATAATTTATGTATCCATTAATCTAATTTTTTGTAATTTTAATCCTAATAATATTTAATTATGATAAAAAACAATTCAAACATTTCAACATTTTCACATTATAACTTGCTTTCTGGTCAAGTCTATGAGAGTAATTTTAAATTAATATAATCAACATATGTGAGATAAATTGGAAAAAATTGATTACATATTTTAAATCAAAATAATTTATAATTTATAATATGTCAAACTTAATTTATAATCATAATTATTAGTAAAATTGATTAAATGAAATCCTCATGATTTAGAGAAAAACGAGTTTACCGAGTGAATAAACACTAAATATATGTGGTAAAATTGGATAGAAACATGTTCAACAACTATTTTATAGAAATATTTATACCCTTAAACCCTTATCATTTTTTATGATTTATTGGTATATTATTCCCTGAATGTTTCCTATATAATATGATAAGTGTAGAAAAGGAATGAATGATTCCTATCTTGATTTTAAATTATATAAAGATTTAGGATATGAGGAAATAAAATATAGGTTCAGTTATTTATTTCATTTTTAAATATAACTTATTTTGTTATCATGATATTTTATTCAATTTTTTAGGAAAGAATTTATTACATTAGATCCATAAGAAACACTATGGCAATAAATATTTTGTTAAAAATTAACTAAAATAAATGATATTAAAAATATTAAAAATTAAATTAATTGATTGAATTGTTGACTAATATTAAATTTTTATATGATTTAATAACATGAAAATAGTGTGAAAATAATATATTTCAACTCCATCATTGTCATGGTTTTTTAAAATTCAAATTAAATAAATGATCTCAAAATTGGCATTATTTTTATTTTTTTGTAATTGATTTTTTATTAAATGATTTTAAATTAATAAATGTTATTCCTAGTTAGTTTTTCATTTAATAAATATAAATATTTTACCAATCATGGACCAATTTATATTTTATAATGAACTCATTTACTGCTAAAGTGTAAAAACATTGTTAGCGTAGTTAGGTTTTGAGCAGATTTTTTTGCACACTACATGCACTTCTATTAATTTTAATTTCCTACAAACATGGGGTTTTTATTTAATAAAATATTAAATAAAATATTTATAATATTTGGTTTTATGTTTTCCAATATTTCTTACGTTAATTTAGTCTTAATGTATAAATTTAAATGGTTAGAAAATTAGTTACTTTAATAAAAACTAAAATGATAAAAAATATGATAATACACATGTTAAAAAAGATCATGAAAAAAGTGTTTATTTTCATGTTTTTGGGTTTCTATAAATATTAATTCCCCTAAAATACATTACTTTTTAATGTTAGTGGATCATTATGTATGGGAGACCACCCAATAGTGAATACTTTTCAGTATTTAAAAGAATTCCACTCCTCCAAAACTATAAAAAGGCACTCACTCCTCCCACTTATTAACTCCTCACATTCCATTTGGCTCCCAAAATATCATGCCAAATCACTCCCCAAATTTACTCCAATTATTCTAGAAACTATATTTTTTTCATAAATAAATCATTTAATTGTTTTAGTGTAAACCTTATGAGGGAACCTGAAAAGAGGTAACGTTCTTCTAAAAGAATTTTTTGTTTCATTATCCACCTCCTCCATGTCATATTTTTATTAGATTAGATAATTACCATAGTATATTACAAATACTGTCATGTTTTTATGTTATGGTTACGACTTACAACTTCACAAATTTCTATCAAATGGGTTACAGAATCATTGTTCGTTTGTATGGCGAACTGCCACCTCTTGAACCGATGTTGTTTTCTTTCCATTACCACCAGCATTAGAGGTTTGGAATAATGATAGATTTATAAATTATAAATAATATATGTGATATTTTTTATATTTTTATTCTTAAATAATTATTAAATTACAAATACGTTCATGATTTTAATTTTTTGGAAATATAATAACATCACTCATTTGTATGGTAGATCGCCGCCTCATGAAGCGATCTGATGCATTCATGCTTTACGTGGAATGTATTAAGGATGGGTTTAATGTAGATATGTGATATATTTGAAATAAAAATTACAAATTAAATATAATATATATATAAATATATAATTTACTTCTTTACATTCAATACGCCAAGAAAATGAGAACTATGTTCATGCGTATGTACAACTTACTATCTCTATGAACGTTATATTTACATTACTATATATAAATATTATTTTTTACTATAAATATATTTATTATATTTATTATATTATATATAAATCATTGTTCTGATTATTGATATAATTAAATCAAGGTCGATGTAATGGAAATAAATTACAATTCAAAACATACTTGAAAAATGAAAGTATCACTAGAAACAATTAAAATAATGAGATATTTTTAACCAACATGTGATAATATGTTATAAAATAGTCATATATGATATTATAAATTTTAATATGGTTTTGGAATATTTTAATATTATTCTTAAAACCAATTTCTAGGTGTTTAGGGACCATTAAACCAAATGGTGGCATATGGTAAGGGGATTTTATCTTAATTTTCATTTTAATTGATACCTTTTTGTTATTATGAACCAATTAACTTTTATATAGTGTATATACAACCCATTGACATTTATTTTCATAAATTATTCATTATTCATGTATTTTTATGTTTTACATTGAATTATTTCATCCAGGGGGATTTGAATTAAAAATTACCAAGTGGTAAAAGTTATTAAACAATCTCAATTTATTTGGTGATTATGAACTTTATCATGAAACAATCACTTTCCTTTGATTATATTTTATTGGAAATTATATTTCTCTTATATATACACATATATTCATGATGGATGTGATTATTTCATACAAAATACACCATTTATTCATATAGTGTTACCTTGGAATGTTTTTTGATTAACTATGGAAATATTTTTAAATCTATATCCTTTACTCAATAAGAATATTTGATAAGTCACGTTGTTTATGAATTAAATAATTTATTCAATATATGAGAAATTATTTTCACATTCAATAATGGGGTTTTAACTCTTTATGTAAATACCCTAGATAAATTGGTAGTCACGTGAGATGAATTAGTTGGCCAAATCAAATGGGTTTTTACCCATTGATATAAACTGTCTAGAGAATAAATCTTGATAGTAACTTTCTTTAAGATATATCTCGATAGTTCATACATCCATCATTATGAATTATATAATTATTTTTATTCCATTTGATTATTCTATTAGTTAGAATATCAATCTTCTAGATTCACGCTCATGTGATTTTTTTATATGGAATTATTTTATCACTTATTATTCCTTCTATATTATTATATTGTTATTGATTAATATTTATGTTGTTTTAGTTATATACATTTCCATATAGATTATTCTTTCTATTTCATAGTTAATTACACTATAATTAATCCTTATAGATCATTTTACCTCAGCATTATTTTGTTTCCTTTCACTAGGATATGATGAAGAAATCATTGAATGATTTTCTATGGATACAGTTTATTATCTTTTGTTATTCATTATTATTTATTTTATATTATTGATGTAAAATGGGAGTAATGTATGTATCTTCTTTTCAAAAACTAATAAACTAATAGGTCCTTTGGGGTTTTATTCCTTTTAATCACACCAATTTAATAAAGTAGGGAACTAACTCTGGCCTTATGTGGATGGTTCGTTATACACAATGAGTAAAAACATTTATATCCTAGTAATCGTCAAGAGAGTTAAAGTGTGTTAATACTAAGAGATAAGGGTGAAAAAATCACCTAAACATTCCAAACAAAATTATATTAAAGTATGTTTACTAGTAATATGTATTATATTATAATTATATATATTGTGTTCTACATGTACATGAAAACAAATTTATATGAATTTATTACTTTATGTAATTCCTAGAGTGCACATACCGTCACTTATAAAAGGGAACCTACCATCTAATTTTACTTGCATATTTTCAAAACAATGTTTTGGACAATCGCTTTGAATATAAAATAAAATATTTAATTTAAATGATCTAGAGGCTATATTATCATAAAAATCGTCATAGAAGGCATAAGGTGTAAGAAAAAGTTGGTTTTCAACCAAAGAGGGATAACTATAAACTATGCATTTTCATTTGACTTCTTATTCTACATCATTATAATATTATTAAACCTTAATGATATAAAATAATCTGTATATAAAATATAATTAAATTTAATTATTACTATGGCAAAACCCTTTTTCATTTAATTTTCCTTAAAATGGGGAAATATAATGCAAATGTGTATATTATGACCCCCACGAAATGATGGGTTTTATTATACATCACCGCCTCTCAAAGATATATATAATAAAGGATTTAATATATATATATATTATATTGATGAAAAAATTATAATTATATAAATATCATGTATCATATATTTTATTACCTGTTATTTCATTGGAAAATGATAATTCCATTTTTGGGTACTTTTAATTTACCACCTCCACAGACCGAGGTGATTCATTTATCATGTAAACATCTCCATGATGGTTATAAAAATGAATTTAATTTATTAAAATGATAATTATTTCATGATTATTATTATTTATATGATGTAATAATCTCTTCTATGACAATAGTCAATATAACAAATTCATTTTTCAACAATGAACTAAACAACCTAAAAATATCCAATATAAACTCAACCAATTAATTAATTAGTATTGCAATTCCAATAAAAGAAAAAAATCATTTAATGATGAATAATTAGACATCGAATTTTTTACTAAAAAATAAAAAATTATTTATTATTTATTATAATTGATTTATATAAAATCCCATTATCAACATATATAGATGGTATATAACTTTGTTAGACTACATAATACATTACCCAAATAGATTACCAAATACCATATTAGTATAGTGAATTTGGATACATAGAATCCTAAAATGTGGTATCTAATTGAGTTAGATTATCTCCCAGTAAGTTATTCATTACTATCCATATTATTTGAAACATCATACTTAATACATGTCTTCATAACCTAGAAAATGTTATATATAATCCAGTGAGCTTAGAATCATAGTAAGGGTACACAAGGGACACATATAAGCATAAAAATAAGCATAGGGGTTTGGGAATGTGATCAAGATATTATAAGATCATACCCTCTATTCAATGATCATAATCATGTATCATGGAAATAAATTTTGGCAATTCAAAAGATCTCAATCATAAGTAAATAAAGGGAAAATGACAAGAATTAATAAAATTGGAATAAGACATGTAATTGCGGAATACACAAAAAAATTTAATATCATTCTCTATAGGTCAATATTCATTTCTAGAACTTATCAGGGAACATAATTGTGACTAAACATTCCGTGAGGGACTAACCACCATCTCCGATCATTTTCCTTTCCTTGGGAGGGGTTAGGATTCCCGATATTTTAATAGGGGATTAGGTTTCCCCATATTCCCCTAGTGGATTGGGTTTCTCATATTCCCATAGCAGATTGGGTTTCCCCATCATATCATAGTGGATTGGGTTCCTAATATTCTAATAGTGGATCAGGGTTCCCCATCTTTCAATAGTGCATTGGGTTTCCCCATATTCTCATGACAGATCATTTTCCCCATCTTCCCATTGTGGATAAGGTCTCACATCTTATAATAGTTTATTGAGCCCATCCAATGGATTACTATAGTATTTTCATGAGATATAAATCATTACCCAAAGAATTGTAGGTATATATTGAGCATACCCATCTCATGATTAATTTATACATACATTTTGGACAAGATCATAAACAATCATATCACAACCTTTGAGATGAAATGGGATTCATCAATATGTAATCATACCATAACCTATAGTAAAAGTTACAATTTTAATAATAAATTCATCAAATAATAAAACATGAAAATAATTGGGTTTCATAATCCTATAACCTAATAATGAGAAATAGGTTTCATAAACATATTACCCATGAAATAGAAATGATTTTCATTCCATCAAAACATAAACTATTTAGAGAAATAATATGAATAGATACTTTGGATCATTACCCCAGAAAGACTTGAGTAACTCCCACGAATTTCATCTGAAAAGGAAAATAATTCCTAAAAATATGTTAAAATCATTTTTAGTGTAAAATTTTTTCACATATTTGTAATAAAATTTTTAAAACATAAAACCTATTGAAATCCATTTTAAGGAAAATAAACATGAAAACTTATAAATAGTATTTGAAAACCTTTTAAAAAACATTTATTTTAAAAACATCATGAAAAAATATAAATTAAGGTTGAAATATTTTTGAAAACCATTTGGTTCCAAATCATTAAAAACATATTATTAAATTTTGAAAACATTTTGTAAACTATTTTCTAGAAAAAACATTAAAAACAAACATATAAATCCTGAAAATGGTTTGGAAAACATTTCATAGAAAACATATTGGAAAAAAATAATAGATTCTTTGAAAACCATAAAAATTAAAATCATTTTCCCTAGGAAATTAGAATCAAATATCATATTTAGTAACATTTATAAAAACATTGTCTTTAAAATTCCTGGCATGTGTCTCAATGAATGTAAATTGAGAGAAAACTACATTACCAATTTGGTTCTTTTGAAACATAATCCCAATGAAATAATGATCATAAAATGGATATATAAATACCCATAGATTTAATGAAAATAATTATATAATTTATTCATATATAGAATAAACACGTCCTAATATAATAGAGTGGTGAATAAGACAAAAATCTCATAGAAATAAAAGTAAGACTAGAAATCCCATTACATTATGTCTTGAATCTCTTCATACTCATACAAAAATCTTATATTAGAAATATATTTTTATTAGAAATTATTTTAATATCCATATTATTATATAAATAATACCATATATGGGTTGATTATGCTTTTATATGAGCTTCTTGTCAACAATTCCATGTTAAGGATACACAACGGGTAATATCTCTTTTATTTTTATTACATGTGTCTTAATTTGTTATATTTTCATCTGGATATTTACATCAAGATTTAATGAATTTAATAAATTTTATAAAAATAATGTGCTTTTAGTACATTCATATTTATAATAATATATAAAATAATGAATGATGAAACAAAATACACCGTCCATGGAGACAGTAGGTCGTGCGTATGTGTGGACGTTGTATTGATTTAATTTTAATATTAAAAGATTAATATTAAATAAAATATGTGTATATATATCATCATTAATGAATTATTTTTGTAAAATAATTATCCTATTAGCTCAATAAAACAATAATTAATAACTTCCATCTATTCTCTGAATGATTCGCATCGCTTTGACGAGGTGGTAGTCCACACTTCCCCAAAACACATCATCATATTTAATCAAATTAGAAATCATGATGGTATGGGTTGTATAATAATTATAGAAAAATAAATACATCATAAATATAAAATATATCATAAGTATTTAATTTCTATCATAATTTGAAAGGTAGATGTGTGGTAAAGGAAAAAACAAACAACATCGTTTAGTGAGGTGATAGTTGTTTGTACAAATAAGCCTAAGTTTGTTACCCATTCGGTGGAAGTGTGTGAAAGTGTATGTATAACCCCTAATATTACAACATATTAGTTTATTTTTTATATTGAGGTTATTATTTAATAAAGTAATAAGAATATTTTTGGTAATAGAGAAAGGATATAAATGAAAGGATCTTGGGGAAGAGGTTTCCTCTTTTTTGGATAACTCCTTTTAGTTTTCACCAAAGGGCTTCCATGGATATCATTATGAACAATGGGAGGATTAAATGAGAAAGGTAGGTAGTTTGGAATGTTAATTGATTAGATATTAGAAAATCCTAATTGGTTTTAGAGGTGTGAATAAGGGAGAGATGTGGTGTACTTTTATAAGGGACGGAGGGCACACACTTGGCAGTTTTTAAAACAAGTCTACTTAACCAATGTTTTACCCTAAATACTCATAAAAACGCAAAAAAAGAATGTTTATGGAAGAAATATTTACATTAAAAGGGTTTTGTACAATTTGAATTGTCATTTTGGCCCTTATGTTTAAGGTTTAATTCCTTATTAATCTTATTTTTACCTCAATTACAATAATTATTTCTAATCACATTCACTAATAATTTTGGTCAAAAAATAATTTTATCTTATTAGATATTATAAATTATACATATTAAAACCATGTATTTTCATTTTTTAAAAATCAATACATATAAGTGGTAATATAAAGTTAAATTTTAATCCTACAGGTGTGGAGAGAAAGTGATTTTTTAAAGTGATAATGTTTAAATATTAATTACGATTTTATATGTAAATTTAGTCCAAATATGGTTCCAGTGAAATATATTATACTAATATTTGTATAAATGTTTTATTGTGACATTAAACCGTACTAAAATGTTATTTATCTATTAATATAAATTATACGTAGTTAGCAATTAAATTTTAGTATTTTTTACTATTCATCCAAAAATGTTGTATGATAGATTAATCCAAAACATTCACAATAAACTAAGTTTGAAATTATAAATTCAAAAATTAATTTTATTTTATCAAAATAAATTTCTAAAATATAAAATATTTAATATTATAATTATTCATAAAAGTGTATAAAAAGTAATTTCTTTTATCAAAATAGTATTTTCAAACATATTAAGATGTTACAAAAAATCATATGTCTTATTATCAGTATGTTTTATTATATATAAAAAATATTTATTACTAATAATATCACATTTTTATAATACTATGTCAAAAATATCACATTTATATAATTATAACAATCAAAATTTTCTTCATATAAAATTAGGGTTGCGTGTAACACAAGCCAAGTCGGTGTTGCCTATAGCACAAGTTAATATTTATGTTGCATGTAGTGTATGATTAACTTGGTTTTTCATATAAAAAATAAAAAATTAGTCATTTATATAAAAAACTATATTCATTGTTTCATGAGATTCAAAATATCAAAAAAATACAATTAATTGTTGAAAAAATAATTCACAAAATCATAGGGTTTAACATTATACCCCGATAAATTTAATTCTTCCCACAAAATTCATGTTTGTTTTAAAGGTTTAATACATGAAATTTCCTTTCACATAAACCCACATCATAAAAAATGAAAACCAAAACATCCTTAGGATATTTTGAAATATAACAGTCATCCAAATAAACATATAACTAGGTTTCCACATATGAGAACATTGCATGGATGTGAAAATATGGACTTAGTGTAAATGTTTAAATATTTATAGGGACAAATAGAGGTCACAAATCCTCAAAAAGTGAATGATCATTGGAATTTTTATGACCAAAAAGTCATAAATCCATGATGATTTAAAATTCCATCGGTTTAATGAAGATCATTATATTATGATAACATTTTTGGCTTTCTCATTTTCCAAATGTTGAGTAATTATTTTAATGATTAATAATATAATGAAATATACTTAGTTTTTCTGTATATATAGAGACACAATTTCATCCTTTAGTATTTCTTCTATAAATTTCTAATCCATTGATTATTTCACAAACTGGATATCTAAATATTAACTTTGTTTCCTAAATCATTAAAATACATTTTCAAATAGAACATAGGGCCCATAAAAGATTGACGAATCAAACTATTTGTCTCTAAATATTCTCCAAAGTAAATATTAGTAATAAAGTAATCAATAAACCAAATTATATATAGTACTGGTTCATCATAAATATTTTTCCATCAAATAGTTTAACAGATAAAATAATTTCTCATTAACTAGGACATATCGTAGGCTAGAAGTAGGTATAACACTCTTATTATCCTTCATTCATTGGTCCAAGACCTATGTCCTTCCCATACATGATGGGTTTTAACTCAAAATATAGTATGTATTTTTCTAAAACAAAATTACTATAATTTATAAAATAAATATGATATAAATTATTAAAATATGGTTTATCAATAAATAGCCTTTAAAAAAAATTAATATAACCTTAATACATAAATACTTAATCCAAATTTTAACATATAAATTCCATAATTGGTTAACATTATAACACATTGAAATATTAAAATCTTAAACATTATAAAGAATTTTGTGAAATCAATTTAAAATTTATCATCTATATATAAAAAGTTAGATCCCTGTTGTCACATTCTAAACATGTGGATACCCTCGTTTTATATTCTATTGAATCATTTGATTTACATGAATTATCATAAATAATTTTGGAAACCATTCATGCTTACTTATTCCAAAAATAAATTAATATATTCCTTAAATCCAATTAGTTGAAACATCACCCATGATAACATAGTGTACTTTTTTAAAAAAACCCTTTATTTGTTCTAAGGTAATTAGTATAATCCATCATATCAATATCCAAATATCCTCATCACAACATTATGAATAAATTAAAGGTTACCTTCCTTTAATAAAAATATCACATTTCAATGATATCAAATTTATACCTCACCGGCACCATTTAAGATATCCTTTAAAATCCTCAATTAAAAACATAAACTAAAAATTGTTTTATATTTTATTATTAATATTAAATGATATTTGATTTCTAAAATACATACACTTAAATTAACGAAATGTTTTCTTAAACCATACTCAGGATTCATTATATTATCCTCTCATACTCCATTCAATGAATATAGAATATAAATAATGTTCAAAGGTTATTCATCCTCAATAAAATCATGATTCTTACGTTTAATATAAATAAATCTAGAAGAACATCCCATACCATTTGATAGTCTCTTGTGGTCTCTTTATATTCACCATTATAACCAATACTCATGGAAAATCATAATTATTATCTGGATATTTACACATATGTAATAAATTTTCATCACTCTTATACAATAAACATCAGAAACATTAAATTTTAATCCACTTCCTTATTGTTAACACTATTGATGAAACCCTGAAATAATATGGTGAGAAACACTTATCATAGAAAAAACCACATAATCATGAAAATTTACTTTTAGGATGTCTAAATCGTGAAACCTACATCATTAATATATGAAATTTTAGGATTATCCTAGTTTATTCATAGTCATATTTTATTTAAATCCTTGTTGATGGATCATTCAGTGATTGTTAATTCCCAAAGAATATTCCCCAATAGTTTCAAACTAAGTGAACATCAAGGCCCATTATTGTGTACCAGGTTACACCATGTTTGGTCCAAATGTAGAATTTACGATTTGAATCCCTTAGGTACATATGTGATATGGAAATATACACTTTTAGTATCTAGATAGGGATATAATGATAGGTAACCACCCAATCTATCTTTTTCAAAAATTCCATGGCATTTTCATATACTTTTACCCATCGTTAAGGTTATCCCTAGGGACATTCCAAAACACATCCTTATAAATATTCCTAGGGATCGCACTAATTTTTTCTTATCCAAGTTTAAGAAGGACAAATAAACATTAAATATTATAAAAACTAAAATAATGTAGTATTAACGTAAATATACATTACTTCACTTTTTGGGAATACTTAATACATTACACAAATAGATGCCTAAATACCGGGTTATTTTAGTGCTTTTGGAAACATGGAAAGATAAAAATAGGTTCAAAAGATAGAAAAATTATCTCCCACTAGGTTCTTCATGACTGTATCCCAACATAGGCACATCATACATAATGCATATCATTACATCTTGAGGAAGGAAACATAAATGGTGGGGATATTAGATGCTCAGTAAGGGTAAAAAGGGAGATATGTAAGCATACAGATGAACATGGGGGTATGATAATGTGATCATAACATGTATGATAATACCCATCATATCAAATATCATAAACATGAATCATTTCATAAATATTGGATGTTCGTTTGATATCAATCATATTGGAATCAATATTATAGGCTATGAAATCATAACATATGAGTTAGACATGGAACTATGGAATACATATAAACATATAATAAGATTCCAAATAAGTCAAGACGAATTTCTAGAACATACCAAGGTACTTTTTAGGGACTACACCTACAAGGCCTGATATAATACCATACTTAGTCACAGTCCATTCCATGTAAGTGATCGAGTTTCCCCATCGACCCATAGGGTAATGGGCTTCCCCATCTTCCCATAGTGGAATGGGATTCCAAATCATCCAATACTGTATTGTGTTTCACCATATTACTATGTTGAATTGGGTTCTACATATTGCCATAGTTTATTGGGATTCCCAAAATTCCTATAGTGTATTTTGTTTACCCATCATCCCATAGCTTATTAGGTATCCCCATCTTCCCATAGTGGATTGTCATTCCCCATGAAATTAAATGGGTGTTATAAACATGTAATATAACCTATACAAATGAAAAAACAGATCAATTTCAAAATATTTTCTTCAAATAATAAGCCATGAAAATAATCAGGTTTCATAAGCTTATAACCCTTGAAAGAGAAACTGTTTCATAATCAAATAGCTTGTTGAAGATAGACAGGTTTCATTCAATCAATACATAAATCATTCAGAGAATGAATATTGTTGGATCCTTTGGATCAGTTCGCTATAAAATCATTAGTAACTTCAATTTATGTCATCTTATAGGGAAAATAATTTCAAAATATCTTTTAAAAAAATACTATTTAAAATATCATTTTTTAATTGAATTTTTTTTAACACATATATTCTTTTGAAAACTTTTTTTAGGAAAATAAACATGAAAACTTATGAATGAATCATTCAAAACATTTTAAAAAAAATTCCTACTAAAAACATATTGAAAATTATAAATAATTATTGAAATTATTTTGAATCAATTTCATTAAAAACACTTTGAAAACATATAATGACTGATTAAAAACGTTTTGAATACAATTTTTTTGAAAACACATTGAAAACATATAATGGATTCATTGAAAACAATAAGATATTTTTATGATACTTATTCCGTGAAAATGTGATTCAAATATTATCTTTAGAAACATTATATAAAACATTTTTTAAAACATAGTTTTTCAAATTCATGTCATGTGTCTTAAAGAAGTAAAATTAAAGAAAAACTACTTTATCGATTTCTTAAATTTTGAAACAAAAACCCCATAAAATAGAGATAATAAAATGGATATTTAGTTACACATAAATATAAGGTTAATAGTCATAGAATATATTGATGGATAGTTTATACACCTTATAAAATATATTAGTGCTGAATAATACATAAATCACACAGAAATAAAAGTGAGAATCGAAATCCAAATTAACTATGTACTGACTCACTTCATACTCATAAAATTCTCATGTATAATAAGAATAAGTTTTTCATAAATATTTTAATGAACCATATAATTATATCTAATACCATAAATGGTTTTATTATGACTTTATATTACCCATTTGTTAACAATTCCAGGTTAAGGTTACGCTTCGGTAATATCCTCTTAGTTATCCTTACATGTGTCTTAGATGGTTATATTGTTTTGTACAAATACATATACCATCATTTTAATAATAACACCACTGATAAAAAAAATAATATATATTCACTATATACATATTTATAATAATCAATAAAATATAGAAATATGAAATGAAATGCACCCTTCATGTAGATAATAAGTCATACGTATGTATAAATGTTATATCTGTTTTATTGTCATATTGAAAGAGAAAATAAAAATACATATATGTATATATATATATAATTAAATTAAAATTATTATATTAAATATATCAAATATTTTCACTTAACCTATCATTCATACATTCCATGTAGAGAGTGAAAAAATATCATTTCATTGAGGAGGGGGTGGTCCAAACATCACTAAATCAAATTATCATTTTTACAAAAAAAGGAAGGAATGAAAATATGTTTTATATAATAATTTCATAAATATAAATATATCATTAATATTATATATATCATATAATGACACAATTTTAATCATAATTACCAACAATGAATAGTTTTAAAGGAAAAACTAACAACATCGTATCGTGAGGTTGTAGTTTAGTGTACAAAAAAATGATAAGTTTGATACCCATTAGATAAAACTATGTGTGAAGGTAGGTTCTATCTAAAATATAAAAACTAATTAGAATATTGAGGATACCATTATTTTTATGTTATCATGGAATAATAGCAATTTAGGTGGTGTCAAAATGAAATAAAGGAAAGGAGCTTGAACCAGGATGTCACTCTTTTTTTGGTAACTCCTATTGGTTTGTGCCAAAGTGTTTCCTTGTTTGGATGATCACCAAAAATATGGATTCAAAGATGAAAGAAGGGATTTTTGGAATTAAATATAGTAGATATTTTCCAAACCTATGGTTTTTTATAGGTGTGGAGAAGGGGATTAGGTGGTGTCCTTTTATAAGGGAGGGAGAGGAAACACTTGGTAATTTTTTTTAAAAAGTTATGTGTACAAAAATTTTAACTAAAAAAAGTTAAAAAAACAACTGAACTAAATACTATAAGGAACTAGTAAAAAATATGGACATAAAATGATTTTTGGAAAATATTATAGGTCATTTCGTCCTTTATGATTAATTTTTTGTCTATTATTAAGCATAATTTTACATTAATCATTGTAATTAATTTTAATCACATTCACAAATTTTTTTGCGAAAAATTAAGTTGATATTATTAGAATATAAATATTATACAAATAAAACCATGTATGTTTATTTTTCAAAGATATATTCACATATGTGGTGAATCTATGTTTAATTTTAATCCCATAGACATGGAAAGGAAACAGGTTTTTAAAGTGAGAATAATCAAAAGTTCATTATACTCTTATAACTAAATTCAACATAAAAATGATTCCAGTAAACTAAATTGGTAATATATGTGTATAATTTATTTTTTTATTTAAAACCAACTTAAAAAAAGTTTTCTATATAAATTAATTAGATAAAAAATGTGTTTGAAATTAAAATTTAGTATTTTTTTACTATTCATCCAAAAATTACGTTTTCTATTAAAATCCCAAATCAATCACTCTACAATAATATTGAAATTAAGAAATGAAAATGAAATTTATTTTATCATATTAAATAACTAAAAGTAAATAAAGTAAAATTTATTATTGTTCAAATAAGTATATAAAAAGTAATTCTTTTAAAAATTTATATTTTCAAACATATAATGACTCTTATAAAACAATTGTACATATTATTTTCAATATTTTTTACAATATTTTAAAAGTAGTTAATTAGTATTCATATTACTATTTTTAATGAATATGATGTAAATATCCCATTAAAATAATAATTACAATAAAAAACATTTTCATTAAAACTAACTGTTTGGTGTAGCATAACCCAAGATGTTGTTGTGTGAAGCACAAGATCATCATTACATTCCATGTAGTGTAAAATTAACACGGTGTTGAAAAAAAACACAAAAAAAATTTGTTATTTTATATAAAAAACATTTCTACTGTTTTGTGAAAATCAAAACAAAAAAAATTAAATTAATTTGAAATATATTATTCAAAAAATCTCAATATGTTATAATTTAAAAAATGTATATAACATGTTAGGACACAATTTAGGGGTATTATTAACTCAATTTATATTCATTAAGTCATAATTATACTTCCTCGACTATTTAATTACTAGAATATGTCTCAAATGACACTTTATTGTATTCATTTTTATTTCCAATTATTTTATATTATTTTAAAATTAATACACATAATCCCATAATTGATTAATTCTAACATAAATTATTTGTCTTTTTTTAGGATTCTATATCTCAATATTTTTTCCATGAATCTTGTTTGATTTTATTCACCAATTTATGTTAATGAGTGGTATTTAGGTAACATTTAACATGTTAAATCATGAATTAATTTTAGTTCATGTTATTTATGGATAAAATTATAATTATTTCATCAATGGGGGTTTGATGTGAAAGATGCCAAGTGGTAAGGGTTACTCATATCGAATTGTATTCATTGGGAAATATATTATATTATATACCTATATTTTTAATAGGGTATATCTAATATATATTTTTATAAGATGCATCATTAATATACTTACATTCATGTTATTTAAGTTTTAATTTGTAGTAGTTTATTTTATTGAGGTTAAGACACAAACGTTGCCCAAGATATAAGGATTTGTATTTAAATCACATTTTTATTCAGGGTTGTCTATGTTAAACATACATTGAATGAAATTGTATGGATATTATCATTATAACCCAATTAATATTATTCTCCTTGTGTTATTTCAATCCTTTTTTTATTATTATATGTCATATAATTGGAACTTAAAATTCTTGAGAAAATGTTTTCAAAGAATGGTCGGCCATATTTTATTTTTGGTTATCGATATTCTTCCCCTACGTTCAAGCTCATCCAATTGTTTAGTAATTGTTTTTAAATATATTTATTTATCTTCTAAAAGTTAATTTTAATTTCATTTCATTTAAATAAAAATTTTAAAAATGAATATTTTAAATGAAATGTTTTTCTAAACAAGTAATTTTTTACTTTTTATAATGATTTGAAAAGAAATGTTTTCTTTTATGAATTACTTATTGAACATATCTTTTTTAAATATTTATTTTTATTTTATTTTAAACTCCATTTACATTTTTCCTTGGTAATTCTTTATGAAAAAACATTTTCCCAATATTTTGGAATTTTTTTGTTAAAAGTTTATAAATGGAAAGGGATATATTTTTCTCTTGTTTTTGATGAAATATTTGAATGGTATTTTAAATAAAAACTATATCAATTTCAAAATCCATTAATGTTTGATATTATTCATTGGGGATATAGTCATATGATAAAATTTACTTCCTTTTCCGGAATGGTTTACGATGATTTTTTAAAGAGATTATCAAAACCCCCATTTATTTTAAATGGGTAAATCATGGAATGATAAGTTTGATGAGATTATATAATCCATGTATTTTGTTTCATAATATGTTAAATAAAACTTATTTATAATACTGGGACTAAATACTAGACCCAATTTCTTAATGTACTTCAGCCAATGATATGATCTGTGGGTCCATTATATCCCTCAAATGCATCAAGTAATGAGATGTAGTTAAGTGGATGTAAGTTACTTATATGAGATTATAGGGTTATGTTACTCCTGATATAATATGGTGTTTACCTATTATAAGTTACTACTAAGAGATATGAGAATTATTTTTCTTTTGAGTCCATGATGAATTATTTATGTTCCCATATGTTTAAATGATTTTTCAATTCATTCTAAGAGTTATAATGGATCCTTTTTTCAAGGACTGTTTTCACATGGCTCATGATGGATGCCTTTAATGAATCTTGTGTAATATAAATTATTTACTTCATGTCTCTTGATTATAATCCATGTTTTTATGTGTATTAATTATCTAATGTTATGATCACACAATTTTATTATGTCATCTTACCCTTATTATCATATTATTATAACAGTTTATAATAAATTGTTAAAGTGTATGTTTATAGTTTATGATTATCAGAGTTAACCCTTATTATATTTATTTCCTCCATGTTATAAATGATTTTATTATATTAATTTTTTGTGTAAGGGATTATTGTGTGAATAAAATTATGGGTAATATTGAATAGTTAATGTCGAAAATTAAATCATAGTATAGTGGTTAAAATACTTATTAAAAAATGAGTATTATTATATAAGTGTCTTTATTAATTCACTAAAACTATAAACATACAAATTATTATGTTATCTAAGTGATATATGAATTTTATTCGATGTTATATTATATAAATGGATAAAATAGATTCATTTTATCAAAGATATAAATTTTTAGGTTATATTTATATAACTGTATTGGGGAGTGTAGGATCCCATGTCTATATGGATAAAAAATCCCAAGGAAGTTGAATTTTTGATACCGGACAATTCAAGTCTTGAATGAAGATGCATAATGGATTAATGATAGTTGTAATTTCTTATAAGGATGTTTATATATGATTAATGAGATTCATTAGTTATCCTTGTTGTTTCATTGTGTTTTGAGGGATTCAGGTTAAGTATCCAGATATTTTTATATTTCTTCCAAGGTTGCATGGTTTCGTGTGCCTGTTTTAAGAGAAACCATGAGACACCATATTGCTCATGATGTTTTTAGATAATTTTAAACTAATAATTGTTTGGTTTCATGTTTACCAAATGGTTAAATATAAACTCTGAGTGTTCTAAGGAGAAAATATGCAAGGATATGGAGGGTATAAGGCATGGAACATGGTCTACGCATGGTTTCAGAAACATCATGCACCATTCGGTTGGTAGGAGGCAACACTGATTGCATGGTCAGAATGTTATTTAACAAACCTTATGGACTAAAAATGTGCTTAGTGGGTGTTTTAAAGTATGACTTTTCATGGTTTGAACACTATTTCTCCAACTATATGGCCAAATCGTGCATGTTGATTTTCCTCAGATAGATCCAACCTCATAGTTCGTGCACTGTTTCAAACACTATACGGCTTCCAATAATTAAATTGAAATTTTTTTTACCATTTTTCCCTAAGGTATTTTATGTCACCCTCCCCGTTCTATCCCTCTCATGTGCACAAAAAAGAGAGGATACCACTCCTTTCCTCTCTCTTTCATGCATTTCTATGAAGGTGTTTCAGTGGTGATTATTCTATGTTTTGTGTCAATATCCTACCTCTAGTGGATTCCATTATTCCTCATATATCTTAATTCTAATTTTGGAGACCTTTAGTTTTGGGTTTTTTATGATTCCACTAATTCGTTGTGGAATCTTATATTTCTCATGGGGATTCTGGTCGTCTTGGGTAGATAAGATCTCAAGATGAATTTCACACATCATTACTAGGTGCTTTGTTGAGTTATGTGTTCAGGGATAATTTTATTATGTTTTTTAAAATGAATTAATTAAATTCAATTTATAATTTTATTCTCTTATTAGTTATTTGTTTTGGTATGTTTATGACGTATTGTTGTAGATCGTTGGTCAATGGTTGGAATCGGTTTTAGAGAGGCACACTGACCCAGTGTGTTTTTCACCATTATAAAGAGTTGGGTTTCGGATAATTAATTATTTATAATTTTTAAAATTAATAAAAAAATTTTTGATGTGTGGGTGATTCTTGGGTGATTGATATTAGTTTAATTGGGTGATGAGTAGTTGGTATGAGACAAGGTTCGTCCATGAAAAGGCCATTGTTCTTTAGAAATGTTTCGGAATGGTTTTCTAATGAGATTGGTGGGCTAAGAGTTTTTCTGATAGTCTAAATAATATTTTTATATTTGCATGTCAGTATATGCCTTAGGTATTAGTTCTGATATTCATGTTATCTTGATTTAATATATTGATTTGTGTTTTAGTTGGTTTCCTTGAACCATCCATGGGTCCCATTGGATTTATGGTGACGTGATAACGGAACTATGGCCACCCATGTGTTCTGTTGACCTTTAGAAGTGTAATGTTTTATGTGTTATGTATTTATGATGATTATTAAGAAACATTTGAGGTGGTTTATAATGTGTATTTTTGTATTTCACCTGGTTTTGGATGTGAAAGGGTGAAGATATGTTTTGAAATCATACTTTTTTTGAAAATTTGGGGTGGCATCAAGGTGATTTTAAATATTTTTTAAATTGATTTTAAATTTTGATATGAAATGGGAATGTGGTTACTCATAATATGGTTTTTTTAATGATAAATGTGTTTTACATTTTCTGGTTTTCAATGAGAAACACGTGTGTTTTAAATGGGTTATTTGAAAATGTTTTATGAGAATTTTTGATTTCTATTTTTCATGAATTTTGAAAGTTTTTCAGATTTTATTTGATCCATGTGTTCACATAAAGGTTTTTTAGGTCCTCAACAAATAATTTTACTAATGAGGAAGTGGTGATGGTTAATATGGGTGGGTTTTGTTGTAAATTGGTTTGGTTAAAATTTAAAAAATGTGTATTTAGTTAAAGGATGTAATGGTTTAATTGTGAATTTGGATTTATTAATGGATGTAATGGACTAGATAGGTGTTTAAGGGAGTGTAATTTATTTATAATGATATTGTTGGGGTGGTTTAATGTAGAGTTTTAAATCTCAGTTGGATATAGGGACTAATTCCCTAGTTTTTTGACTTGTGAATGATGGTTTGGGATATTGGAATAATGATCCACTCCCCAGTTTTGGATATGGAAAATTGATGCTCCTGGAACCCCTGTGCACCATAGTTGTTTAGGGGAAGGAATGATTCTCGTGAACCCAAGGCATGGACAGGGAATGCCTTATCAATATTGGGTTGGTCAGACAATGAATTATGATTTTCAGTTTGATTCATGGATTGAATCTCAATGTTGTTTTACTTGTGACCTAGCGGTTGGGATGGTCAGGCATGGCATACCAAAACCCTGTTATATAATTGGATAGAGGATCGTTATTTTCAAAACATAAATCACCATGATATATGGCTCATACATCTATCATTGTTCAAGATATGTTTGATTTAAATGGGTAACCTTGTGTAATAAATTATAAATGTTTTGATTTTTAATATTGTTAAATAATGAAACATTCATTACTTACCAGCATGTCTACATTTATTCCTTCTTCTGCATGCATTGTTCCACTAACTGGAATTCTCATTAGATTCCATTGGTAGTAACCAGAAATATTTTAATCACACCCATCTTGGGCTTCCATTACACTTGGGTTCTCAAGAAGTTATCATAGTATTATTGAAGAAAAATTTTTGGTTGAGTCCTATGTTATGTTTTCTTTGGCTGAGCTTGATCCCTCGATTGTTATCAGATAGTTGGATGGGTTCATCTATATTCTATCGTGGAACCTTTTTATAGTTTATTTTATTTATGTTCCATTACGTCATCATTCCAATTGGTAGTTGGTAGTTGGTTGAATGTATGACCTGTTCATTCATTCCCTTATTTAATTATATTTTATTACATCATGTTTATATTTCGATATATTTATTCTTTCTTTATAATATGATATGTATGATGTTAGGTTATTTACTCCTCATTGTGTAATCTGATATGGGGGTATAGTATCCTCATAGTTCCACTTTATACCTCTACTTCTCGTCAGTATCCTCTAGTTTACAAGGAGGCACGTTAGAGGTTATGTGGTGAACCTGATGAAGGAATTTGTTTAGTGGCACCTCAGCCAGGATATTACAAAGTTGCATTGATAGATGCACATTTTTTTGGGTATGATAAATTATGATGGGTTTATTGTAATTGGACCGTTGGAAATAAGAATGTGGTTTCTTTTTGAATATAATACTGTAAAGGAAATCGTAATATTCTGTCTCATGGTAGGAATGTATGATCCATATATTATAGACCTTCTAGTGTTATATTTTATTTGTTTCTTTCTGATGGAATGTTATGTATATCTATTATGACACCCTCGATAATGAGGGTTTTGGTGTGGTCCTTGTTCACAATTAGTACAGTGACCCTGGTGGGTCAGTTGGGTAATTGATTATATATTTTATACCCATTTGGTGATTTTGGTGAAAGGTTGGTTGTCTTTATGGGACCTCTAGGGAGTAGTATAATGTGTCAATACTCAAAGAGTATGGTTTCCATATTTGTGGGAAGCTAGTTGGTTTGTGACACTTTCATTGTGAGAGACCCTAGAAAATGGTGATTGAATTTTTGATGTCATGTGATGATGAGAGGGGTCCATATTTGGTTCCCTATGATTTCTTTATAACATTTAGATGGTGTAGACCATGGGGGGTAAGAACTAGAGACCTTTATTATATGACTCCATTTTTTAGTGATGAAATTTATTTTTTGAGGGTTAACCATTAGAGATTTCATCCAGGTTTTGAGTGATTTTAGGTACATGAAATGAAGATGGATGATGTAGGACTTTTTATAATTATCCATGAGGGGTGAAACATAATTGAAGATTTATTATCTCGGGATGAATTTGGATTTGAGAAGGATCACTTAAGTGGTTTTTTTATCCTAGTGGTTGTTTTCTAGAGGACCGGGCTCATTCAGGTTCCATCCCAAGTAATGGAAGGGCATATGGGTGTTCCTATACATGATTAAGAGTTCAAGAGGTTCTTGAGGGTGTGGGTCTAGAAGATCATGTTTTCTTTGTTTGATGACATTGTAGGTGAGATAGACATGGAATGATTGTGGCATGAGACCCACAATGTTTCTTGGTATCCCTGGGGTAAAAGGCACTGGGAGTGTTTATGCATTTTTGGATCTTTTGATTTATGAGGGTAAGAAAGGATATGTGTTTAATGCTGTCAGTTCGGGATACATCTCATAGAATGTGGTTAGATCCTAAAATACCTTAGTGGTACATTTAATGATACTCAGGTTTGGAGTGTTCAAGTAAGTAGTTTTTTATAATGAGTTAATTTTGGTTTTGAGAATCATGAAGGGTGTGCTTCAACATGTTATATTAGTATTTGGGATAGGCATGGATAGTGGATAGGTCTTATGAGCCATGGTTTTCTAAAGTGGCACTCCTATGATTCAAATAATGGTTTGATGGTGGGGTTAAAAAACAATGTTTGTGATAGTTAAGAATTAATGGGGTCTGAGAGGCACGAAAAGTTGGTGATGTGTTGTGTATTTTGGTTTTTGGATTATGCATAATAAGACCATATGCATGAGGTGCTTGATTAGAGAAACTATCAATTAGTAGGATTTGAAATGGTATGTATGTGGTGATATGCTTGTGGGAATGTTGGTCTGGTATTTGATATTGATTTTACGAGTCCCTATCTTTAGTGGTTACTTATGAAATGGATGATTGGTGTTGCTATTTTTCAATGAAATCATAGTTCACTTTTACTTATTGATGATCATTCCCAATATCATAACTTCATTCTATGTATTCTGAGAGAGCAATAGATATATTCCTAGATACATAATTTTATTTTCTAGATTGATGAGTGGTCTTCAAGAGTTTTACACATAATTTGTTGTAACATGAGTCATATAGTTTGAAGTGAACCACTATCCAATGGTGAATTTGGTCCTTTTGATGTACTATATTTCAATGAATACACTGGGTTTTGATCATGAATGTCAATAATGGGTGATAATAGATGACTCGTTTTTTTCCCATGTAAGGGATATATAGAAACACTAGATTCTTGGGTTAGTGGTGGTTTGAGCGAGGGTTTTGATCATTGAGGTTTCTTGGGTAATATTATGAAAAAAATCTTATAGTTGGTAGTGACATGTCGGTCACAGAAAAACAAACCATACGATGGAAATATCAGTCGTGCATTGAAAAATTTATGGATATGACTGGGTGAGATTTTGATAATAGTTAAGAACCATTGAGGTGCATGTGTTGGAGGTGATGATGTTTGTGGTGAGATATGATTATGGTATTGAGTTAGTAGAGGATTTGACAATGGATTCTCACTGGGGAATGGGTGTAGACTCTAGTGGTTGAGATTGTGTTGTTGTGGAATGCCTTTGGGTGTGAGGGTATAGTGATCATGTGAGATAAATATTGACTTAAGGTTAGAGATAGTTATTTTACGGATTAGTCAACCAAGGATAGTCTTTTGTGGTTAGTGTGTGATGTTCGTGTGAAAAGATTCAAGCAATGTGTGGTGTTTCCTTTTTGAAATGATGGGTGTGTTTTGGGGTTGAATTTGGATTTTGATTAAAATTCAATTTTTTCTTCATTATGCATGGGTGGTTGACATGAATCCAGTCATGAAAATTTTGATGATGAGGATGGGTGAAACGGATGATTGGATTTCTCATGGGTGTTGGGTAGTGGTGAGTTTAGAACATTTTTTTATTCCCAGTGCGAGCACAAGTTTTGGATAAGTAAGTATTTACTAACAGTAGATGAGTTATGTAAAAAAATTTGGTGGTTATAAACTTACTATTATAGTGGGAAGAAAAATCTCTGAATTATTGATCATGTGATGTTGTAATTAATCTTCTAGTTTTGTGTCATATATATGAATAATTTTTGTGTTTCGGTTTTGCAAACGGGCATTGGCTATTCATTTTGGATGGTTGAGTTCCTTGAGTTAGAGGTCATGCATTAGATGTGTTTCAGGATATTGAATGTTGATCATAGATATTTGAAACAAATAAGTTAACTGATATATGTCTGCTGGTGTATATGGATGTCCATCAAGGATTCTCGGGGATGAAAAGTATTATGGTGTGGAGGATGTATGATCTTGTGTTCAGATGGATAAAAAATTTCAAATATAATTTCAATCTTCATTACCAGATGATTGGATTCTTGAATCAAGACATGGAAATTAGTTTTAAGAGTTGTAATATCTCTAGAGGGTGTTTTTAGATGAGGACTAAGGATTAGAAGGTATCCCATGTTTTTGGATGAGCTTTGGAGGCTTATTTTCCATTTCAAGAGTTTTATGATATTTTTGCAGAGGATTCATTGTTAGGTGTTCAAAATTTAGGAGAGAATGAATGAGACCATGATGTTCTATAGATTTTTAGTTCATTTTTAACTTATAATGGTTGGGTTACATGGATAAAACCCGATTAATGAAGAAATCATGTGTGGTCAAATGAGAAATTGTGTGTGGATGAGTAGGGTCTAAGACATGGTGCATGGGTTGTGCATGGTTACAAACAAACCACGCACCACACTGGAAGAGGGAGGAAATATTGATTGCATGGTTGGTTAATGGTTTGGATACCAATGTGGTACATGGGTGATACACTATAGGGGTGTCCATGGATGGTGCACTATTTGGAAAATCGTGCAATAACATCCTTCCACTTTACATTGGATTGAGATGGCGGAAGGGAATAACATGGACTTAAGTGAAATCCCTATGATTCCAAAGGCTTAAAATAAATATCGAAGGACCTCCACAAATGTGGTAGACAATTTTACCATAAATATAAAAACCACTAACCAAAAAATAGGTTGCCAAAGAACAACAATATGATTCAAGATAACAATGAAATAGAGCTCAGTATTTAATTTATCAAAATTAAACTAAAATCAAGTTCCAAAAAATAAGACTAGAATGTCAATGTAAACCGAGGAAGAAAAACTAATAACACTACAAGATAAAAAAAATACTCCAAGATCCATAATCTTTATACTCATTTGTCGCCAAATAGCCCCCATATCAAAAGGTAGTTCTAAAGTCAAGTGATACTTTACCTTTTACCTTGTCGAAGTAGATGACATCTGCAAAGCACCATTATTCCGAATCTGGGATTAGTACTAAAAATAAGTAGGAATTCCCTAATGACTTCCCTACTCACCCCACTAGAATTGGACACGTTATAATCATTTATATTATAAAAAATATAAAAAAATTTCTAAAACCATTTATATAAAAATATAATCTAAATCCATCATAAATAGTTTTCCAAGGAAATCACATAAAAAATTCGTAAGACCATATCACATTCTAGTTTTTAATAACCCCTTCCTTTACACAAAATTGTACATTCAACCATGCATGAAATCTCTGGACAACCCTATACTTGTGAGTGGTGTGTCATCCTTCTTCTATTCCATCACATTGTATACCAATCTGATGGGGGTACATCACACCCTTATCTATCGTAACCTTTTTGAAGGGGGTATATCACACCCTTATCCATCCCAATTAATATTAACATACACCACACAACCTTTTCAAACTAATTCTAGAACCATGTTTGTTCAACCCATTTAAATTAAAAATCATTTGTTTTATTGAAACCTATTTTTTCCTTGATGAAAATTCAGTAATTATTTTATAATCATCATTTTAAAATCATTTTAAAAAATGACTTTAAAATTTTACACAAAGATCCCAATTTAGAAAATCATTCAATGGAGAGGGGTTCAATAATTATATCAAAGAAAATAAATAATCGATTAAAATCAATGAAATCAATTTGAACTCGACCATGAAGTTATAAAATAGAGGATTCTAGAGTGAAGCTACCTACCATGAGTGTTTTGGAGAAAATGATAAATAGAACAAAAAACATCACAAAATATGGTTGAATATTCACGAACCCACCTTAGATCTCCTCTCCTATAAATAAATAGAAAAAATATAAGCATTCATGGAATCCATAACCCCATATCATCCCACAAAGGGTGTATATCAAAGAAAACGAGAGGATTTCCGAAGTAGATCAAGTTGAACGCATCAATAATGATGAAGAGTGAAGCCTTACAATAAGAATATAGCTTCAATAAACCATGGTATGCCTCAGCATTAATTATAATTTTCTTGGGAGAGGTTATCCAATTTTTGAGAGACCAAAATATCTAGTTAGGTTCATTTTGGGGTAAAATGAGGCACTTAGAGGTAAAAATAGTTAGATCCACAATATAATGAACTAACATTGAACCAATAATGGTTTAGTCGCATGGTTAGATATACCATGTTCCAACCGTGATCATTCTTCTTACTTAAGGGAGACCTCATATGGTTTCCTCGCAAGGTCTCCAAAATATTATCCAACCATGTCAAAGCCACTTCATCAAAATTACCAAAACCATTCTTAAAAGCGCACGATTTCTATTTGTGGACACACAGTTTAGGAAATCTATTTGCCTAACATGAACCATCCATATTTTCCATGTCTCATGGTGCATGGTTTTCTATAACTGTTGTATAGTTTTCCCGAACCGTGCTACAACTATACACCTATAGAAAATCCATAATGATTCTCTAAAAGTTCTATAAAATCTCTCAAACATCACCCATATACTTTATATAATTAAAATTCATTAATAAATGATTACATACCCAAAACTGGTGGTGGTAAATTATCTCCACCATTGGTCTTTCAATCCTCTAAAATTACAAAATCATCGGTGTTATGAAATAGTTCTGACCATTTCTCATTCATCTCCATCTCACATTCCCATGTTTCCTAAAAAATATGACCATGTTGCCCCAAAACCTACACTTGACTGATGGTTTTTCCACATAGGTAATTTTCTTACACATCCACACTCCCATTGGGATATGTACTATTAAAGTATCTGGATCTAGGTTAACTTGATCTCATCTGATCACATGGTTATAATTAGGCTGATACTTGTTCAATTATGACACATTGAAAATATTATCCACAATACTGAACCATGGTGGTAATGCCAACTGATATGACACCTCTCCCACCCATTCCAATATCTCAAAAATGCATTTGTATCTATGAGATAACATACCCTGTTTCCCAAATCATCAATGTACAAGTCTTTCAGAAATTTGTAAGATCACATGATGACTCACTTAAAATGGAAAAGCCTAACGACAATGATCCACATATGATTTCTATCAACTCTGAGTTTTCACAATCCATTTCCTGTACAATTGAATCTTATCTGTTATTCTTGGACAGGGCTTGGCCCAATAAGTGAATTCTCACTTGTTTCCACCAAAAAAAGTTGTCAACTATATGTAGGCCCATACAATGCCTCAAATAAGGAAATTATTATCGAGGTTTAGTAGCTGTTTTTATATGATAACTCTTAAAAAGATACATTCTCTTTCCATGAGCCACCAAAAATAATTACAAATGTCTACAACAAGTCCTATAACATTTTTATCATCCTATAGGATTTCACGTCCATCTAAATATGATATGTAGTAGTCAATGTCAACTAAGTTCTAAGGGATTTCTGTAATGAATACTAGAAATGACACATATACCTTGTATCTCTATTTGGAACTATTGAAAATAGAATTCAATGCCACTTTATAACTTCATGTATATAGATTTAGGGATGATCCTCTACCATACGAGTTTCACGAATATGGATGAAATGTGCTAACATGGTAAGCTAGTCCACTATCACCCATATGGAATCAATCTTCTGAACCACTCTAGGGAGATCTGTAAAACAATACATAGCTATTTACTCCCATTTCCACACTGAAATTAGAAAATATTGTAACATACCTAGAAGTCATTTATATTTTTCTGTAAACATGATGATAATTTAAGCATCTTGAAATAAACTCATCCACATTCATTTTCATACTGATACAACAAAACTATGCTTCAATTCCATATATATATTCTATATTCTAGGATGGACACCCCATCTCGAATGGTGGTAATAGTGAAGAATTTTCACCTGGGATGTCATAGGTAAAACAATACATTCTCAAAAATAAAAAACTGAACTCCCATCCAGCCTCCAATCCTTAATGGTCTCCTTAGCACTGAGTTTTGATCTCATAGAAACACAATATAAAATATATTTTTCTCCCTCTATTACCAACATTACCAAATCATGAACCATTGCAACATTTCCTCAATATTATCATAACACATGTATGTCAGATAGTACCGACATCATCTCCCACTAATCTAATGATTCTTTTTCCAAGAGTGTATGAATTTTTTCTTAATGTATTGGCAATTTAAATACTTTTACCTATTTTATAAATCATGTCTAAGTAAAAAAATTGGAGATTCTTCATCCATATTCACTTCCCGGATTCAAATCCCTTTTTATAAAATATTCTATAAGCTCTTATGATCCATGAAAATAACAATTTCCTCACTGAAGTGGAATAAGGCCATGTTTTTAAGGCCTAAGAATCTTCACCTAACTCCAAATAATGTTTTGGGTAGTTCTTCTCATTCAATATTTACATCCTTGAGCCATATGCAATGACACGGTATCATTTCATGAGAACACACCCCCACCCAGATCATAAAGAATCACAATACACCATGTCCCCTTTTGTTGATTCAGGAAAAATCATGCTTGATGTGGATGTTAAGAGAACATTTTCCTCCAAAAAATATATCTGACATTCCTCACACTATTGGCATGGAACATTATTCTTCTTCCAATCATTCATTGGTGAGGAAACCCATGAAAAGACATGCACAAAATAACAGTAATAACCAGCTTGGTTAGGAAAACATAGTATCTCAATGACATTATTTTATAGTTATTAGGACATAATATCTTATATAATTTCTAGATCCAATGAAACTATTCATTAAAAACATAAAATTCTAATATAGCATAATTATTGTGTAAAAAAATTTAACATTGATAATTTTGAATAAAAATGATGTTCTAACATGATTTGAAACACTATCAACGAGTGTTTCTCATTCTCAACCTGTGTCCTGGAATACACCAATATAACATCCACAAACACAAAAAAATGAATCTACATATCACTAAAAATTTCTATTGAAAATTTCATAATGACCACTAGTACATTCATAAGACCAAAAAGCATAACACATTTTCAAAAAGGGGTTATCATCATATAAAAGTTTTCCTAAGAATATCCCCCTTCCAAACTCATATTCTGGGATGTCCTGATAGAAAGTAAATATTTGAGAACCACTAGGCTCCCCTCAATTGATTTAATAGATAAGAAATTCAAGAAATTGGATCCATGTTCTTTATCCTAACTTGGTTAAGATTTTTATAATAGATTCACAGTCGTAAATTTCCATCATCTTTCTTCACGAACAAAACTGGGGCTACCCATGGAGACATGCTCATCTGAAAGAAACCCTTTCATTATTGCTCTTAAAATAGTTCCATTGGGTCCCTTAATCTAAATGGGTCAATTCGATAATAAATAACAGAGATAAAATTGGTCCCTAAATGGAGATCAACCATAAATTCCACTTCTATTAAGGGTGTCAATCCTAGGAAATCATCAAGAATGTCATTAAAAAAATGATCCAAAAATTATGGAAAATAACTTCTCCAAACATCATCCATTGATTCCATGGACAATACAACCAACTGGTAAGATATTGTTCCCACATGTTGTTCCAAAAAAACCCAATTACACCAGTCTTAAATCCCTTTCTACTCTAAAAAGATTTTCAATGAAATCCTCTATAACAGAACTACCTGTTATATTATAAAACTCGATGGGAGGATCGAATTTTGTCAACCAATATATACCTACGATTACATTCTAGACATCCATATACCATAATTAAGAGTACCATTTCAGGTTATCTTGATAAAATGTTATAAAACATGGTATATATAGGATGGATTTTCAATCTCTATTCCCAATAAGAGATTATAGTTTTATCATGTATGGAATCATATCTTGTTTTGAACATATAAAATCAATAACATGAGAATTGATAAATAAATTTGATTCACTAGTATCAAACAACACCTGCATAAGGTTATAATTACAAATAATTGTACCACACATTAGATATGGTCAAACCTAACCATCCACAGTCACCTGTTAGGATCCATAAAATTATTCATCGCTGCATTTTTTTCGTTATTTCCCTATTTAGATTGTCTATCTTGAGGAGTCATCGTATTCCAAGAACCACCATTTATAGATCTACTCTTCAAATGTGATAGGTTATGCTATCCTCATCCTATCAAAGCATACAATGCCTATGACCCCAAAGTAGTGTACTGAGCACCTGGCATTTGAGAACTATGATAATTGAGTGGAAGATTCGACATCAAGTTGAGTTATGGAATGATCTATGTTGTTTCATACACTCTCATTATGTGGTCAGGATAACAACATTGGAAACATATTTCTTTGATCTTGGCTCATGGAGGAAGGATTAATAATTTAGTTTTATAAATTTGATTCTCACTCCCACCTTTGAAGTATGTGTCCTCTTCCACTTGCTCCCAATATTAGAGTTTCCACCATTTCCCATGGGTATCAACATACTACCTCCTACCATGGATCCTAATATGTCTTTTTCAGAAACTATTACTTTATTCACCATCACTGTATTGTCTATAATATAGAGAACAACTATATTTGGGTGTTTATCCTACCCTATCCCTGATTCAAAGATGCGTTCTTTCAAGAAGGAACTGGAAGAAACCTCAAGTGAAAAGTGTTCTAAATTCATGAATTTATCAACACACTCACTTGTAGAGATAATTTCCTACTTCAGGATGAAAAAAATCCATCCTTCCTTGATTCATGAACATATAAGGATTGAATTTCTTATTAAATAATTCATCAAATCCTCCCAATTGACACCCCTATCTTCTTTAGACAACACTATTGATCCCACCACTAGGATGCAAGATCCTTGATAATATATGTCACTAGTTTATCATTTAAATCCACTGGTGTGTAAATGAAATCAAATATATGATTTATCCTATTCATCCACACCTATTCCTTTTCATATTCATAATAACCCAGGAATATGGGTGGATTATTTATCTTGAACATGACTGAATGATCCACTTTCCTTGGATGATCCATCCAATTACCTAAGTCTGCAACAAAAAAGGATGGTATGATACTCTATGTCGGCTCATGGTTCACTAATGGATTAGGTGCAACCACATTCTCTAAAAATTATTTCGACTTGATTCTATAATTCCTATCGAGTTCCATTTTTTAATCAGCAAAAAACATCATAAGTCTCACTGTATTTTAACTAAAGGTTTAAAAACATTAAATTCTAGCACATCAAATATCACAAAAATTATTTCCATAATAAACCATTAACAAGTTCAAGCTTTTTTTTGAAAATATTTACTTTATTTTTGAAAATAAAACTATTTCCAAAATACCCCCATCATTCTATTTCTCAAAATAACTTATTTGGAAACACTTTCATAAGTGTTTTTCAAATTTGATCCCATTTTAAAAAACAGAAATAATTAATCAAAATTATATATGAACTCATAGTGGTATTTCATACCCCTTATGAATTGCATGCTCTTCTCATTGGTTAAACCCATGAAAATGAGATTTCATAATCCAATAAGTGTCTTCAAAACACTTGTGAACCCAAATCCTGGATAACCAGAAACTCAAAATCAAAAGGATTGCTCCAAATTTTTATTTTCTTCATTTCAGGTCCCAACATCCATACTACATTCTATCATCCAAACCCAAGTAATGGAAAATAATGAAATTAAATACCAAGAATGATGGAAGTGATGACTAATTGTTCCACCAGAAAAGAACGTGTAGATGAAATTATTTTAAACTAACATTTGGACTAAGGAAAAGTGATCCCATTTGAAACTTCCTTGCCCTTTTCATTATCCTAAGAGGGTGCAAGGGAGTTACATAGCCTTATGCGCTATTCCCCTGATGACAATTGAAAGCAATTAATGTTTAAGGGCTTCAATACATGAAGGAAATGATTTTCCCTATAAGAATAAAACCATTAAACAAACATTTAATATACAAAAAACATTATATGATGCATGATAACAGTGAAAGAAAACTCAAAATTTCATTTATCAAAATCTTACTAAAATCATGTACCATAATAAAAGACTAAAATATCATTGTAAAAAACAGAAGAAAAAATAATAACACTCCATGATAACCAAAATATTACAAGATCCACATGCTCTATGCTCTAACTTCACCAAACAACCCATGAATAATGATGTAGTTCTAAATAAATTTTATAGTTTACCTTTTACAATGTCATGGGGGAACACATCTACAAAAGCACAATAGTTCCAAAGAAAGGATGAGTACTAAAACGCTATAGTTTTTTCAAAAATACATCCCTACTCACACCACTAGGACAGATCACATTAGAAACATTTATATAAACAATTTTTATTAAACAATTTCTAAAATATTTTGTATCAATATATAAACTAAATATAATATAATCAATTTTATAGGGAAATATCATAAAAAATTATTTAAACCATATGACATTCCACTCTGGAATAACCCCTTCCTTTTCATAAAAACATATATAAAACAATTCATGAAATCCCTAGACCTCCCTATACTCATGAGTGGTGACTCATCCTTCCACTAAGTAATCAATTGGTGGAAGACATAGATGGGGGTACCTCACACCCTTATATATACCAATCTTTTTAATTGGGTTAGTTTACACCCTTATCCATCCAAATGAATATGATCAAACACCACCCAACCATTCCAAAAACATGCCAAATTCATTTTGATCAAACCATTTCAACATAACATCATTATTTTTATTCATACACATTTTTTCTATGTATCCAAATTTGGAATTATTATAGAATCAGTAATTCAAAATAATTTTATCAAAAAAACAATACAATAACACCACAATTTCTAAATTTCCAAAAACTATCACTCAAGAGGGTATCATAAATTATTTCATAGAAAATAAACAATAAGATTCTATCAAAGTATTCAATTTGAAACTAATCCTTCAATTTATAAAATAGATTTTTCAAGATTGAATCCACCTACCTTGAGAGTTTTAGAAGAAATGATAAATGATATGAAAAACATCACAAAACTAGTTTGAGTCTCCATGAACCTACCTTATATTTATTACCCTATCAACAAAAGTATCAAATCATAACATATTTGGAATCCAAAACATCGATCTACCAACAAAGATCACATTTATAAGAAAAAAAGAGGAGTTGTGATGTAGATATAAGAAATCATGTCAAGAATGATGAACAATTAAGCCTTACAATAAGAACTAAGCATCAATGCACTATGGAAAGACTCCGGATTGATTTAAATTTTGTTGGCATGGGTTCTATAACCATTGAGTGACCAAAATCCCATGTTAGGTGTAACGCCCCGACCCCAGCTACCCAGAGCCGGTGCATTACTTCGTAACATTGGCATGATCACAAAATTTCAAGTCTCGAAAGACCGATTAGTATAGTAGCCTTGGAAACAATAGATACATTCATAAGTCTTTCATTACATCAAAAAGTAAACAAACTACAATAACATGGTCTTCATAGTCCACAATCATATCCCTTTATGAATACCCCTGCAGGTCACTCATAAATTACTTCTTCACATCCTGGAAAAATATTAAAACATTGAAAGGGGTGAGCTCAGATGCTCAGTATGGTTAACAATATAGCGGAAGATTTCATAAATAAACATTAACATTTAAGACAATGTATAACTAAAAAAAAGACTTCTAAACTTGAACTTCAACATAATATGGAAAAAAGTAAAATGAGATAATGCCATTCACTACTTCACATGGATATTCTACTGGTCGAATAATCACATGAAATATCAATAACCACTTTCATAATGAGGGAATGTATAATGCCGGACATTCTGAAACATTTTGTCAAGGCCTCGGCCAAGACGTCTAAAATGATTAAGGCCTCGTCCAAAACCATAAATCAAATTGGGAAAGGGCCTCAGCCAATTCCACGTCTAGTTGTCTCAAGAGACCTACCGATGCATCGAGGAGCTATAGCGGGCTCAACTCGTCACTTATTATGTCCAATACATTCCTTATATGAATAGGTTTAAACATATCATAAACCATAACATAATCGTATCACATAAAACATGCATAAAGGAAACATAAAATTTCCACATTTCAATCACAAGATATCAATACAACACATTGATATAATAAAAACACTTTCAAAACCATTTTCAATACCAAAATAAAAGAAAGTTAAAACTTTGTATTTATTTTTCATTAAAAAAATTATGGCTTGTAGAGGAAGACGAAACTCAAATAATGGTCACAGTGGCGGAGAAGTCGTTGTCTCCGCATAAGTACGGAAAGAAAAACATTCCCTTTTTTTCGTTTAGTAAAATGCTTCATATAAAAAAGATTCCTTTTGAATAAACGTAAAAGTCAAAGGGGTTTATACACCGTATAAAAGAAAGTTGTGTGTAAAACCAAATATGCCTCAATGAAAGGTGATTGAGACGAAGACCCTTACAAAGATAATTTTTAAAATAAAATAGATCTATTATGTGTATTCACTATAAGTACACATAAATAAAGTAAACATACAAGATAGTACATAATAATATTATGACATAATTTGAAAGTAGGAGATTAACCCAAAGAATGGAAATTGGGTTAAGAAATTCCCTTACCTCGTGTCTGACTTGACTCAATAGTTCTTTAACCTCATGAATAATAAACTAGAGTTAATATATACCTTATTAAGAACCATTTCCAATTTCATTATCTTTATTATATCACTTATTACAATGATATGAACATTATGTAATTATTTAAGTTAATAACGGTAGTTTTGTCGATCTTTGGTACTTGTGTCAACAATAACCTTCTTATAATTACAAGATGTTCATGTGGTGAAATATCCATTATATCCAGAATTATATTAATTATTTAGATATCATATATATCATATATATCCAGTATATAAATTCATTCATAATATTACGTAACATTTAGAGGTAAGAAATGAAATGCACCGTTCATGGAAACGGTAAGCCATACGTACGCATGAACGCTACTTTCATTTCTATTTCGTATTTAATGTAATGAAATCATAATGATATAAAGGTATAATATTGTTCCAGTATAATATCATATATAATATCATTTACTCCATCCTTTATACATCCCACATATGGCATTAACGATTCACATCACTTTGAGGGGCCGGTAGTCCGCACTTCCTAAAATGAAATTATCGCGTTTTACCCATAATGGAAATCATAAATTATACCATAAATGAGAAATACAGAAGCATTAGTAAAACATAAACATATTATATATCATATATAAAAATAGTTACATCTTAATGGCCACCTTTGAAGGTGTTATATGAGTGTTGAACAATCATCGTTTCGTGAGGCAGAAATTCGTCATCCACAGAAACTGTATGTTCATTAACCATTAGATGTAGGTGTGTGTAAGTGTAGCTCGAATACTTCTTATAAAAACATCCTAGTATATTGAGGATACTGGTGTTGTTACAAAAGAAATGAATAAAAAGAGTTTAGGGGGTTTGAGAAGAAAAATAAAACAAAACAACATTAGAGAAGACATTACCTCAAAATCGGGTAACTCTTTTTGATTTGAGCCAAAGGATTCCTTGAGAAGAGTTCTGCCCAAAGTGAGGCTTCTAGGAGTAATAGGGAGAGGTTGGGAGAGTATTTGGGCAGATTTTGGCCGAGCCAAATGGCTTGAAGGTGTGAATAAGGTGGGAGTGGTGGGGGCCTTTTATAAGTGGAGAGGAGGGGCTCTTTTGGAAGGATTGAAATGTTACATTATTACACAATTATTTTCGGATTCTAAAGGTCCCACACTTATATAATTCGAGGATAAGGTGATAAGGGTTCGAAATCTCATCATCCAATTGTCTTTGGACAAGTGTAAGCCTTGGATTTTGAATTATCTTCCCATTTTATTTAAATCATTAAATAATGAGGTCATCGCTGCATCATCATGTTGTCATAAATAATTTAATTTATTTAATGTGTGAAAATTAAAAAAAAATACTATGATGTAGGAAATATTTTTAGCTTTCTAATTAATATTTATAATCAAAATCTGGACTTCTGTAACCCCAATTAAAAACTGTTTTAGTAAAACAACCCATGTTTGTGTCAATTTAATTTTAACATTAAATAAATATATATTAATGTCATTTTCCAACTAAAGTGGATCCATGGGGTCCCCAAGTTGACCCATGGGTTGTCTTGGTCGGCCATGACTCATCCAATAGGAGTAGGGCAAGTGTCAAGCTCATATAATATTATTAAAACATTGTTTTTACCTTAAACTACACTAATTAACTCTAATCGCGATTAAGAACTTAAAAGTTACTATTCACCAAAAATTATTTTAATCTCATTGAACCACATTTTACTTCTTAATGACAACCATGTATGTCGGATTTTTGAAAATCAAATCACATAAGTGGTAATATTTCATTTAAATGAAAAATCAGTTATTTAACTACCACTTAGTGGTTTAACTATTCATCAAAAATTGAAGTTTATCAGAACAAAGCCAAAATTTCACCCTAAGCTATAATTGATATTCCGAATTCAAAAATGATGTCTATTTTAAAAAATTCCAAACATATAAGTTTCATTAAATAATTTTATAATTAATTCCCGCTATTACAACAAATAGCGTGTTTTTAAGAAACAATTAATATCAAAAGATTGGCAATTGTTTATGTCCAATTTCAATGTTAAATTAATTCTAATGACCACCATTGGATAAAATGGTAAAAATATATTCTAATTATACATTAAAACCACTCAAAAGTATAACTTATCACTATAAATTATTTTGATTAAAAAAGTTGTTTTAAGTATTTTTCACTATTCATAAAAATTTTGAAGTTCTCAGAAAATTACAAAAAATTCAACATAGGATAATTTTAATATTAGGAATACAAAAATTAAGTCCATTTTGAAATATAAAATTTCAATAAATTTAAAAAGTGGTTATTACTATTCATAACAGCTACTTTGATTAGTTTCAGTGTGTTAGAACTCGATGTTGCGTACAATGCAAGCTATTACATTATTGAATGAGAAGCGTATCATGGAAGCTCGGGGTGTTACATTCTCCCCTTCTTCAATAAATTGCGTCCTCGCAATTTGAAATTTTTCTTTGAAAATAAAAGGTTGAAAAGAGAAAATACCTTTGAGGAAAACCCACATCGGAAATAAGATTAATAAAATTTAGCCTTAATAAGAGGGAAAGGGAAATGAAAAAGTCACCACCCAATTATGATCTCTATTAGGAGAACATTGGTGTCAATTAGAGACACATAATTGGAGGAAAAACGTAAATATTTGTAGGGAGTGATTGAGGTCATCAATCACAATCAACTGTCAAATTGAGGGCCTCAAAGACTTCAATCTATGTTGATTTAAAATATCATCAGTTCAACAAGACATAAGGTATTAGGATAACACATTTTTTTGTTTTAATATCCCTTTACTAAAGTTTAAGAATTAATTTATTCATTGAATAAGAGATAGGTATATATATATTTATGCTTGACAATTAGAGTTTCAACCTTCAACTCATCTTTCACTCAAAAAGATAATAGAACTCAAAAATATTATACTTATCCTAATTGTATAAGGTTCCAAATGTTAACACATACCATTTAGATTAGTAAAATTATTTTTTAATAACCAGGGACTTCCTGTAGGCTAGTGGTAGGAAATAAATGCCTATCGCACTATGATTGTGGGTTCGATTCCTGCAGCTTTGTCCGACGCGACGGGTTATGCCCCACCCTGCAGGTTGTCCTTTTCCTAAAACTATAGTATCATAATATTCCAAAAATAATCTTCATAAATTTTTTTAACCTTAAACAATACTATCCAAAGATCAACTTAATCCACTCCAACCTTTATAGTTATCCAAAATACCTCTGTCCAGACTCTCTCTAAAAGGTATCATAATTCCAAAATGAATTTATCAGATTCCCCAAACAAAGTAAAGTTTCTATTATTGTCACATAATAAAAATATGATTACCTTAATCATATTAAAACCTTACTGAAATCAACAAGTACTGAAGTACAATCTTTATATATATATATATCACATTATTCTAATAACCAGAATATAATCCATGAGTCCAAAGGCACCAATACATTAATTATTCTGCTTCAACTGTAGTAACAACATAAGATTGTCCTTGATCCCTTGGCCTTTTCTGAGGTAAGTTTCCTTGACTCTTAGAACATTCATTTGCATAATGCCCCATTTCCCTACAATTGTAGCATTCCACTTTGATAGCCTCTTCCTTTCCCTTGCAATCACGAGCCTGGTGACCCTTTTCTCCACATTTATAACAAACTCCCATTCCTTTTAGGCACGCACCAGGGTGATTCTTCCCACAATTATCACATAATGGAAAATCCTTCTTTCCCTTTTTACCTTTATCTGTCTCTTGTTCCCCCGTTATCTTCTTCTCTTTCTTTACTTTGTTGTCATAAGACATAGAGAATTCCTTTTCTGTCTTGATAGCACACGAGACAATATCTTAGTACGACGAGAAGGTTTGTGAGAATAATCCTCGACGAAGAAATGGTTTTAACCCATCAAAGAAACGATCAATCTTACTTCTTGGGTTACGTATATAATCGGCAGCATGCCTCGCTAACCTTGTAAAGTTAGCCTCATACTTTGCGACATTTTCATCCTCCTTCTGCCTCAGACACAGAAATTGCCTTTCCATATCTACTCGATGGTCACGAGGAAAGTATTTTTATAAGAAAAGCTCTTTGAACTCCCTCCATTCCATATTCGATATGTCATCATATTCCTTTGTGTTTTTAATCAATGACCATCATTGATCAGCATCTCCAGTGAGGCGGTAAACTGCCATGATAACTTTTTCCCTTTCACTACTCCCCAAGGCGTGGAATATTTTCTCTAAGGAGTTTATCCATTGCTCAGATACTAATGTATTTGTACTCCCATTGAAGGTTGGTGGTTGTTTCCTCATGAAACGGTCTAGAATTAATCCTCCATGTTGCGGATCAGGGTGCTCCATACGAGTAAGGTTATTATTCATAACCTGCTTGAGTTGTCCCAGTACGGTGAGAAGCTGATCAGCACCAGTTGTATCACTATCTCCACCATAATTATCTTGAGCAGGAGGTCAATCCCTACATGGAGTGCGTGCATTGATACTGTTTACATTTCTTCCACTTGGCGCCATTTCTAAACAATGGCATAAACTAGATCAATTTATGAATCAAAATACATAATTCCATACTTGTAAAATACTTAACATAAATTGAACTATTTATGGATATAATCCATAATCATAAAAAGGTTTTATTTGTGGAAGTATATACTCATTACCGTTCATAGTGGTTTGTAAATAAAATGGAAATTATCCTAAGCATATCCCCAGGAGTGTCGTAACCAAGAGTGCAGCAAGGCCCGTTGTCGTGCACCAGTTCCCGTTCGAGTCTAGCTCAAAGCGGTGTTTTCAGGTTTTACCCCTAGGTACATCTGTGCCAGAACCGCCTCTACATGCTCGTATCCAGACAGGGATGTATTGCTCGGAAAACTCACAACATCTCTACAATACCAAAATTCTAGGAAGTTCTTCTATACTAATCCTCAAAGTCTATCTTCGGGATATGTGCTCTAATCAGAGTTTATCTAAATCTAGCTTCCAAGGATAGTACTAAACTGCCTCTGATACCAACTGTAACGCCCCGACCCCAGCTACCCAGAGCCAGTGCATTACTTCGTAACATTGGCATGATCACAAAAGATCAAGTTTCGAAAGACCGATTAGTTTAGTAGCCTTGGAAACACTAGATACATTCATAAGTCTTTCATTACATCAAAAAGTAAACAAACTACAATAACATGGTCTTCATAGTCCAC
This sequence comes from Viscum album, assembly GCA_963277665.1. Taxonomy (NCBI): domain Eukaryota; kingdom Viridiplantae; phylum Streptophyta; class Magnoliopsida; order Santalales; family Viscaceae; genus Viscum; species Viscum album. Next base: position 2,001,888,801 of record OY728145.1, read on the forward strand.
AATCATATCACTTTCTGACTACCGCTGCAGGTCACTCATAAATTACTTCTTCACATCCTGGAAAAATATTAAAACATTGAAAGGGGTGAGCTTAGATGCTCAGTATGGTTAACAATATAGTGGAAGCTTTCATAAATAAACATTAACATTTAAGGCAATGTATAACTAAAACAAAATCCTTTTAAACTTGAACTTCAACATAATATGGAAAAATTAAAATGAGATAATTCCATTCACTACTTCACATGGATATTCTACTGGTCGAATAATCACATGAAATATCAATAACCACTTTCATAATGAGGTAATTTATAATGCCGGACATTCTGAAACATTTTGTCAAGGCCTCGGCCAAGACGTCTAAAATGATTAAGGCCTCGGCCAAAACCATAAATCAAATTGGGAAAGGGCCTCGGCCAATTCCACATCTAGTTGTCTCAAGAGACCTACCGATGCATCGAGGAGCTATAGCGGGCTCCACCCGTCACTTATTATGTCCAATACATTCCCCATATGAATAAGTTTAAACATATCATAAACCATAACATAATCGTATCACATAAAACATGCATAAAGGAAACATAACATTTCCACATTTAAATCACAAGATATCAATACAACACATTGATATAATAAATACACTTTCAAAACCATTTTCAATACCAAAATAAAAGAAAGTTAAAACTTTGTATTTATTTTTCATTAAAAAAAATGATGGCTTGTAGAGGAAGCCGAAACTCAAATAATGGTCACGGCGGCGGAGAAGTCGTTGTCGCCACATAAGTACAGAAATAAAAACATTCCCTTTTTGTCGTTTAGTAAAATTCTTCGTATAAAAAAGATTCCTTTTGAATAAACGTAAAAGTCAAAGGGGTTTATACACCGTATAAAAGAAATTTGTGTATAAAACCAAATATGCCTCAATGAAAGGTGATTGAGACGAAGACCCTTACAAAGATAATTTTTAAAATAAAATAGATCTATTATGTGTATTCACTATAAGTACACATAAATAAATTACACATACAAGATAGTACATAATAATATCATGACATAATTTGAAAGTAGGAGATTAACCCAAAGAATGGAAATTGGGTTAAGAAATTCCCTTACCTCGTGTCCGGCTTGACCCAACCGTTCTTTAACCTCCTGAATAATAAACTAGAGTTAATATATACCTTATTAAGAACCATTTTCAATTTCATTATCTTTATTATATCACTTATTATAATGATATGAACATTATGTAATTATTTAAGTTAATAACTGTAGTTTTGTCGATCTTTGGTACTTGTGTCAACAATAACCTTCTTATAATTACAAGCTGTTCATGTGGTGAAATATCCATTATATCCAGAATTATATTCATGATTTAGATATCATATATATCATATATATCCAGTATATAAATTCATTCATAATATTACGTAACATTTAGAGGTAAGAAATGAAATGCACCGTTCATGGAGACGGTAAGCCGTACGTACGCATGAACGCTACTTTCATTTCTATTTCGTATTTAAAGTAATGAAATCATAATGATATAAAGGTATAATATAGTTCCAGTATAATATCATATATAATATCATTTACTCTATCCTTTATACATCCCACATATGGCATTAACGATTCACATCACTTTGAGGGGGCGGTAGTCCGCACTTCCTAAAATGAAATTATCGCGTTTTACCCATAATGGAAATCATAAAGTATGCCATAAATGAGAAATACAGAAGCATTAGTAAAACATAAACATATTATATATCATATATAAAAATAGTGACATCTTAATGGCCACCTTTGAAGGTGTTATATGAGTGTTGAACAATCATCGTTTCGTGAGGCAGAAATTCGCCATCCACAGAAACCGTATGTTCCTTAACCATTAGATGTAGGTGTGTGTAAGTGTAACTCTAATACTTCTTATAAAAACATCCTAATATATTGAGCATACTGTTGTTGTTACAAAAGAAATGAATAAAAAGAGTTTAGGGGGTTTTAGAAGAAAAATAAAACAAAACAACATTAGAGAAGACATTACCTCAAAATCAGGTAACTCTTTTTGATTTGTCCCAAAGGCTTCCTTGAGAAGCGTCCTGCCCAAAGTGAGGCTTCTAGGAGTAAGAGGGGGAAGTTGGGAGAGTATTTGGGCAGAGTTTGGCTGAGGAAAATGGCTTGAAGGTGTGAATAAGGTGGGAGTGGTGGGGGCCTTTTATAAGTGGAGAGGAGGGCCTGTTTTGGAAAGATTGAAATGTTACATTATTACACAATGCTTTTCGGATTCTAAAGGTCCCAAAAATATATAATTCGAGGCTAAGGTGATAAGGGTTCGAAATCTCCTCATACAATTGGATTTGGACAAGTGTATGCCTTGGAGTTTTCATTATCTTCCAATTTTATTTAAATCGTTAAATAATGAGGTCATCGCTGCATCATCATGATGTCATAAATAATTTAATTTATTTAATGTCTAAAAATTATAAAAAAAACACTATGATGTAGGAAATCTTTTTATATTTCTAATGAATATTTATAATCAAAATCTGGACTTGTGTAACCCCAATTAAAAACTGTTTTAGTAAAACAACCCATGTTTGTGTCAATTTAATTTTAACATTAAATAAATATATATTAATGTCATTTTCCAAATAATGTGGATCCATGGGGTCCCCAAGTTGACCCATGGGTTGTCTTAGTCGGCCATGACTCATCCAATAGGAGTAGGACAAGTGTCAAGCTCATATCATATTATTAAAACATTTTTTTTTACCTTAAACTACACTAATTAACTCTAATCGCGATTAAGAACTTAAAAGTTACTATTCACCAAAAAATTATTTTAATCTCATTGAACCACATTTTACTTCTTAATGACAACCATGTATGTCGGATTTTTGAAAATCAAATCACAGAAGTGGTAATATTTCATTTAAATGAAAAATCAGTTATTTAACTACCACTTAGTGGTTTCACTATTCATCAAAAATTGAAGTTTTTCAGAATAAAGCCAAAATTTCACCCTAAGCTATAATTGATATTCCGAATTTAAAAATAATGTCTATTTGACGAAATTACAAACATATAAGTTGCATTAATTAATTTTATAATGAATTCCTGTTGTTACAACAAATAGCGTGTTTTTAAGAAACAATTTATATCAAAAGATTGGCAATTGTTTATGTCCAATTTAAATGTTAAATTAATTCTAATGACCACCATTGGATAAAATGTAAAAAATATATTCTAATTATACTTTAAAACCACTCAATAGTGTAACTTATCACTATAAATTATTTTGATTAAAAAAGTTGTTTTAATTATTTTTCACTATTCATAAAAATTTTGAAGTTCTCAAAAAATTACAAAAAATTCAAAATAGGCTAATTTTAATATTAGGAATACAAAAATGAAGTCCATTTTGAAATATAAAATTTCTATAAATTTAAAAAGTGGTTATTACTATTCATAACAGCTACTTTGATTAGTTTTAGTGTGTTAGAACTCGATGTTGCGTACAATGCAAGCTATTACATTATTGAATTAGAAGCGTATCATGGAAGCTCGGGGTGTTACATTAGGGATATTTTGGGAAACATATGATGTAAATATAGGTAAAAATCGGTTACATTCAGAATTTGAGGATCTAACAATGACTCGAGCATGGTTTCAGCACAGAGTTAGATAAATTATGCACTAATTATGCCCATATTTTTTCCTTTATGGATACCTTTAATGGTGTCTTTGTGAGGTATACATACCATTATCCGACTAAGTAGAACCTCAAAATGGCCAAAGTCATTTTTCAAAGCATACAATTTCACATTAGTGGACGCATGGTTTAGTAAAATCTTGCACCACCAATGCTCCATCCCTCTTTTTCATGTCTTATGGTGCATGATTTTTTGTAAGTGTTGCACAAGTTTCCCAAACCATGCACCAATTGCGATCCTATAGAAAATCATAAAATATTATCGAAAATTTCTACAAATTATCCCAAACATCACCCACATATTTAATATCCTTAAAATGTATAAAGAAATGGTTACCAACTAGAAACTAGGGGTGATACACATATATCAAAACCATATGATTAGATTGTCTTAGTGAGATCCTTCTGGTAGGTTGGATTGGAAAACAGTTTTTCCACATTATGAAACTAACCATAATTACATTAAAATGGTATTTTTACCATTTTTTCACTCAAGTATTTAATGTCACCCATCAACTTTCTCTCCATTTCATGCTCGAGAATATGAGGATGGTTTTTCTCTCTTACTAAATTCTTTATAACCAACCAAGGAAATGTTCAGGTGGTTATTCTTCGATGTTTATCCATAAGATATAACATATATTGGATTCCTTACTTCCTCTCCTCCTTTCTTTATAATTATATAGTTCTCTAATTTAGGTTTTGAAACTGAATCATGGTGGAATCATCCATTTATCGTGGTGATTTTTTTTCTTTGGTATTGGAGATCTTAGTAAAGATTCTTCACATCATTCATGGTGTCTCACTGAGGTATGTGTTTTCGGTAATGTTTATAAGGTTTTTGTAAATAAATTAATTTTATTAGATGTCCAATTAGTCCATTATTTTATGGATTTGGCATGGTATGTGTTCTGGGTTATTTCCTAGACATTTGGTTAGTAGATGACTTCTGTTTTTGTGTGGCATAATGACCAAGTTATTTTTCTATCATTATGAAATGTTTTTTTGGATAATTAATTACTTATAACTATTATAATTACTTAATTATATTTTTTGGTTAAGATGAGTCTTGAGTGATTTAAATTAGCTCAGTTTGGGTTTGATGAGTTGTTATGAGATATGTATGGTCCTTAGCAAGTCCTATAGGATTTGGAATGGTTTTTGAATGCTTCACTAATGAGGTAGGTGGTATTATAGCTTTACCTAGAGTCTTAATAACTGTTTTTTTGTGCATTATGGTATATTCATTAGATCTTGATGTGATATTATTTCTCCCTTGGTTTAAGAATATTATTTTTTCTTTATATGGATACCATGATCCATCCACGAGTATAATTGGATCCTTGGTGTTGTGAGACTAGACCAATGGCATCCCAAAGGGTGTGCTAACCATTAGAAGTGAAATGCTTATATGTAAATGTTTTATGAAGATTCTTAAGATACTTTGGAGGTGGTTATAAATGTGTACATTGGGTTATGAACAATTTTTTAATTTTAAATGGTGAAGCTATAAATTTAAATAATACAGTTATTGAAATTAGGTGTTGACCTCAAGGTGATTTTAAATGGTTTTTAATTTTATTTTAAATGTTTATTTGAAATGGGAATGTGATGAATCTTAAAATGGTTTCATGGAATGTGAATATCTTGGACCATGTTTGGTTTTCAATGGTAAATATCCATTATTGAAAGGGTGGTTTTTAAATTCTTAATGAGATTTTTTGATTATGATGTTTCATGATATTTAAAATGGGTATGGATTTTATTTGATCTATGTGATGATTTAAATGATTGTCAGGGCCTTCATAAATGTTTTGAAAAGTTGACAAAAGAGTAATGGTTAAAAATAGGTATGCTTGATTGTTAATTGTTTTCAATAACATTTAACGAATGTGTATTTGTGTAAATGATGAAATTGTATAATTGTGAAATAGGTTATATTGATAGAAGTAATAAACTGTAGAAATGATGAAATAGTTGTATTAATTTATAATGGAATGGTTGGAAATGTTCAGATAGGGAGTTCTAAATCCGAAATGGATTCATGGACTGATGCTTCATGTTTTATGACCTATGATTCATGGTATGAGATATTAGAATGAATCCTCACTCCCTAGTTTTGGATGGTCTAGACTGATGTTGTAGGTACCCATGTAAACTATAGTTTTGGCGGTGGGGGTGGCTGATGATATTGAATCCAATGTAGTGGACACAAAATTATATATCAAGTTTGGGATTTTGGGAGATTGAATTAAATTTACCTATTAAAATCATGGATTGATGCTCTATGTTTTCCTGCTTATGACCCAGTTTTAGGGATGGTTAGACATGGCATATCGAATCAGAGTTGGATACTTGGATTGAGGTTCCTTGTTTTCCAACCAGGGATCCCATTAATATATGTCTTATATGATCATATTTGTTTGAGATTATTTAGATGGAAATGGATAACATTATGTAACAACGAATAAAAGTGATTAATTTGAATATTTTTAAATAATGAAACATGATTTATTTATCTACAAGTCTATAATTATTCCATTACTACATGGATTATTCCACATATTGGTATTTTCATTATACACCATTTGTGGGGGCCTACTGAGTTTTACCCACACCCTTATCATGATTACATTGCACTTTGGGACTAGATAATATCTTACACGTATATTATGGGCACAATTTGGGATATGGCCCATGTTGGGTTTCTTTGGTCAAGGTGTATCCCTTGAGTGTTATATGGTAGGTTGATAGGTCTGACTTTGTGATTACTTGGGGACTTTTGGTAATATATTTTGTTAATGGTATGTTATGTCACTGACCTAGTTGGAGGTTGGTTGTTTTTCTGACATTGTTTTTCTATCCCTTATTGCATTTAATTTTTTAAAAGAATGATTTAATTTCATTTTATATAATATTTATTCATACTCTGATTTTTACGATGTTCAATTATTTACTACATGTTCTTCTCTCTATTATAGGGGTATAGTATCATGACAGTTTCACTTTTCACCCATTCTATTAGTTGGTAGCAGCTAGAATATGTAGAGTTGCACTTGAGGTTATGTGGTCAACATACTCAGGGCACTAGTTTTGTGGAACCCATTTCAGGATGTTGTAGAGAATGTGGGATATTGGGAGTTATACTAATGATACATTCTTTTATTTCCAATCTTATATGATTTTATTGGGATTCCACTACACATGTCTTCAATGGATACATCATCCACCTATGTTTGATCTATATGTGTCACCCATAGTTACCAAATTCGACGCCAATCCAAACAGCTAACCTCCTAAGGCCCCTATGGTTTCCACCATTGATTATGATCCAAAGCCCCAAACATTTAATACTATACTCACTAGAATAGATCATCATAAAGGGAGGTGTCTTCAACCCATTCTAAGGTCAATCTGTATGATAGAGAATGAACCCCCCCCCCCCAATCAATTTAATTGGTGGGAAGTTAACAATCTAGTCTGGGATCATACCCCTAAAAGAAACATCAGTAGGTTATCTCATTACCTAATTATTTATGCTATGTAAACACCATGTCAAATGATAATATTTTTATTAAAATAATTATTTTATTCCATGATATGCGTTATCTCACAGATAATTAAATATATTTTTATAAAAAAATCATTTAAATGATACTAATTATAATATATCATTATCAACAAGATTTTAACTCAACCTATAAATCCTCTTAATCATTTATTTAACCTTTAATCATTAATATTTTATAAAATAAATAAATATCATTATATTATTTGTTTCAAAAAATTAATAAAATGTGTACTCACTAACTTGTGAATAAATTTTTATATAATATTCAACTCACATATATTAATAACAAGAATAAGTGGTGATAGAATTTATGCAATAAAGTTTACCTTATTAATTATTATTCCACTCACATTGAATAATATTTATTTTTACTATTAAATTCTAATATAGTTTACCTTGTATTATATATACACATAGAGTATGATCCTCTTGGTATATTTCTCATTGGAATTAGGTGAACATGATTAAAAAACAATATAAGTGTCTTGTTACACATCAAGGTAACCACATATAAAAAAGTTGATGTAATAATGACTATAACCTCATATTAATGCTTACTTTGTAATATAATATGTTTTCCTGATATCTCATCAAGAAGGTTGTGTACATGTGTCATCAAACTATATTCTTGATTTATCATTATATTAATATCTGAAATAACATATTTAATAAACTACCATTGCGATAGATTTAATCATAAACATTCATTTCAATCAATTTTCTAAATATATCATTCTCTATTAACACTACAATGACAAATCATTTCTTAAAATTATCATGTTATATAATTTATTAACTATATTGAATTGGAAAAGGAAAAAAATTGAGAAGGAAAGGGTACCCATGAAGGAGGCCATCATTTAACTGAGGTCCCAAGACATGTTTCTAGGTCACATTGTCAAAGATACTAACAAACTACTAGGTTTACATTCACTTGTTGAACTGTAGTAATTTCATTACACACCCATCTTCAATGGACCAAACTATCAAATTTTGCTGATAAATTGACTCATTGACCCCCCTAATTTATATTTTATATTAGATTAAGAGTGAAATAAACCTCATCTCACCCAAGCCCTAACTTCCCCCTCTAGGTATCATTTTTATATCTATAACCAATGATAATTAACTAATGGGTGGCATAATTTGTTTATTAAAATATAAATACATCATGATAGACCACTTTTCACTAAATTCTACTAGACAACGTTGAACGACAGCAATTTATCCATTACTAGAGTTTTATGTTCCAGGACTCTTTGAAAAAAATTACACTAGGTTGAAATTATCCCATGTCCCTTAAGGGGACTTCATACTAGGTTGAAACCCATTACCGTGCTTTAAATCTAAGTTAAACACCACACATTTCCTTACCCGCAGTGACCAATTCACCAAATATAATCCATGGTTACGACTTTTTGATACCTAAAACATGTTTAACACTTCATCAAGGATTTTCCATGGTTACCACTTCACCCAAGGTCAATCAGAGTGACCGATTCACCTATTATCAACCAGGGATACCCCTATACATGACTCTTACTAAAGTGATCTACTTCTCTTTACCTCACCTTTGGACAATCTCTACATCAGTACATACTAATGGAAACCACTTCAACCTCCCCTACAAGTGAGAACCACTTTATCGTATTCGTAAACTAATGCTTAGTTTTACCTATTCACTACACCTATTAGAACCTATTTAACTAGTTCTATAAGGGTGAACCATCTCCTTTTGATCCCACAACAGGTTACCATGTACACCCTAATCTCAATGGCAGAGCTTCACTTCACCGAAGGCCTCCTACCTAGGTACCTAGTTATGAATAACATCCCAAAAACCAATATATTCATATATTCTATGCATGGACACTAGTTTGGGCCCCATAAATGATGTTTTACCTTCATAAAATGTTCCCGAAATTTCCCACCATGATAGAAACTACTATTCGTGTGATTTCATCAATGTGTCCCTTCAATAACGTGGGTATATATTAGAAGGATATAATGTTTTTCTTTAATTGATCAAGATTCTTATCCCATCTAAAAAATTATCCAGTAGGAAAACATAATTCCAATCCATGATCCTTTAGGATATGGTCTTCCTCTGAAGGTGTAAGTCTCATCAACACTCACATTGATGATTTCAACACATTAAATCACTATTGAGCCAATGACCCCAAAATATTGTCCTCCTACTAGGTGCACCTACTGATTTTGGTATCCCTATGAAACATCCAATTCAATTACACCCATGTTCAGGTTGTGTTGTACATGAGTTTTCCATGGCTCATTCCTTCAAAGGGGCATATTACATATGAATAAATTTAGGCATCCCCAATAATTAAGCCCATTTCAATAAACTATTTTCTCTATTTTATCAACATATATGTCCAAATCACATGTCTTAAAACTTCATGAAAATTTCCTTAGTACATGGAATTAAAATACATTGTGTGTTCGAATATGATGACCTTAAAATGTGTCTTTCAAACTATAATGAATTTGACTCTTCTTAACAAAGATAAATTGGATACCTCTATGAGGTTCAAACTCTGTCTCTACAACATTGTTTCTTGTAGACCATATTCCCTATTTAACTACACCATAAACCATCTATATTTTTTATCAGCTACACCTATCCACATTGAGTCATATAATCCTATAGGGTTTATATTACCTATGAGTGATACAATAAAAGGCATCAAATTCATAAATCCCACACCATACAATGAAGTAAATCTTCTGCATAGTAATATCTAGGATTGTAATACACAACCTTAAAATCTAATTCACTTTGTTATGGAATTATGACATTAAAATTACCAACATTCGTTCTTACCATGAGACCTTTTGTTGAATTATGTGTCCTATTAAGTGTAATTGAATAACATGGGTTTTGATTCCTTTAATAGGGATTTTTAGGATCCCTCTTTAATGGGCCTGATCTCAACTCTAAAATGTTTATCACCTCTTAAGATGTCAATAAACTCTAAAATTCCCTACAATGTAGCTTTAAATAATTAGTAAATAAGTAAAATACATATAAATAACATATTATATACATAAATAGATAACATCGATAGAGAACCTTTTATAACACATGTGATTTTATCATGGAATATTTAAATACCATTGGATTTTGTCATTTATTTATATTTAAAATTGGTCACTCAATAGGGGATGAGAATATCACACTGGAATTTCTGAATGAATCATGAATACACTACAAATGTAAAATAGATTTCTAAAGTAGGAAATAACCCCCCCCCCCCCAATGTGCAGATTATCCCAACCTTACATCACCTTGACCCAAATTGATTCCACGGTCTCACCGGTAATGTACTAATAACCCCTTCATTTTGAATGTAGTTCTAGGTCGAGATAAAACATCATGGTCCAAATATCCTTCCAAAAATAGGTGAAGTTGAAGTGAATTATTTAACTATTAAAGTGATCGATTGAATATAATCATACATATGATATTTCATTAATGGGTTTTCATATTCATTAGTTGATCCCATATTACATATAAGAGACAATTCTTACCAAAAAAATGATTATATAACCTAAATGTAATACGTACCCCTCAACCATTGCAAAGGGTAATCTTTTACAAAAAAAAGGTGTTTCCACAAACACTAGGTCTCCAATAGCTGGTTACCAACACTATAGTGGGCATGTATCACAATAATTTGACCACCCTCCCCTTAGTGGTTGTAGGAAAAATTATTTTGAATATCAATTCCATTAGATCACCTCACTAATAGAGGAAGACCACAACATTGTTGGCGGTTCTCATTTCCATCTAAAATCACTTCGGGAGTCTCTCAATAAAATATAACAACATGTAACCCTTACCATATGGGGATAGAATAATAGGTTGATAATGAACTCAATACATCCTTGGAGTTTCTTTTGATTGATCCAATCAATCTCATTAACCCCTAGTGATGCGCAAATTCAACTCCTTAGGAACCTACAGTGGATTCTTCACAGTATGTCTAATCCCGAGCCACCTAAGGTAGTGAAACGAGGAGATAAATATTGTGGTGTAGAGCTACCATATGTACGAATTTCATTCATATTCTCATTCCTGTGTAATAGGTATACAAGTATAACATGATATTAATTTAGTAGTAATCCTATATTACTACAAGAAATAAAGAATTCTTCCATCATATCATGATTGCATTGAAGGAACCTTGTTTCCATATATATATCCATTTCGGGGTAGGAATATATTATTACCCATATATATGAATCAAATTGACATATCTCAATATAAAATAGAGGAATGGAGTGGGATAGTATCCACACTCACATTGAATAATGGTATTATATTCACATTCATATTTCTAAAACCCATCAGTAAATCCATGTAGAAATTTATGGGTGATATTATATCCCTACCCACATCTTGTAGAGAAGCTTTCATATTATAGTGACAATTGAAGACCAATATTGGAACATTTTGATGGTTAACAGGGAGCAGGCCCATATTCATGTTCCCCAGCCGAGATTAGCTTATCATCATATCATGGAAGCTACTTAGGATCATGCTCATATTATTACTCCCATTTAGGAGGATCAAAATAATACCCTAGATGGATTAAATGATAGGATCGATATCATATCCCCATTCTGACCAGATTTTAGAAGAATACCTCAACAACTACATTATAGGGGTGTGTCGACATATTTTGGTAACTGCTTCTGATCAGGCTGACATTCAAATTCTCCCTTAGTACAAGGATGTTTGTCATCATATTTATGTTACAACCAATAAGTATACTCAAACTTTTTCCTTTAATAATAAAACCTACCAATATATTCTAACAGAATGTTAATTATAGGATCATATTCGTACATAATCTGATGATTCTAGTATGAACATTCTGATTACAAAAGGGGAGTCACATAGGAGGTATCCCACTAGAAATGTTTTCTGTGAAAATTGAACAAACCCAATTGCTTAATAAATAAAATCAAAGAATATATGTCACCATGTAAAACACATAACCTTGGAGTATGTTTCTGTCCTTTTACCTAATTAATTTTGATATTCTTGAGGCCCATAAACTTCTATAGAAAGCTGAAAAATAAAATTATAGTTCATATTTTGAAATTGTTAAGATAAATAGTCATATAGATCCTTCTTGTGGTATGATTATTAATGGAATTTGAGTTCCATTCCAAGGTGAATTCTAAAAAGCTCCTTCAATATGAAATAAATTGGTCGGTCGTAGGAACTATTCTCATAAAGTGAGATTCAACAATCCACCTCATAGCTTGAAGATAAATTGGTAATAAGTTCTTATAACACACTTATAATTAAATATATATATAGATATATATTAAAATAAATTCAATCACCTTGATATAATGTGACGCATGTGACACTTGGTTTAAACAAAACATGATACTCTATTATAATATAATTATTTTAACATGGTGGGTATAACCTATAAATTATGTTGAAATATATGAATTGGAATTACTAAAATATAAATAAATAACATTTCTATCATAATAATAAAATAATTTAATTATTATATACTAAATACTAATTAATTTTAAAGTAATTTAATGAAAATGAAATGTTTTCTGAAAATTTGTATTTTTATAAAATGCGGCTTATTCAGGCATTGAACAAATCATTTATTATTGATTTTTACTAAACTTATAAAATTAATTTTCATAAATTAACATAATTTTTGAAATCATCATATCAAAATATTATTAGGTTGAATTTTTGGGATTTTATCAAAATGTTTCATTTTTCAATGAAAAGTGTTGAATATTGATTTATATAAACAAAATATATCTCATTTAAATAGTTTAAAAGCCCTATTTTAATTTTATGAGGATTAAAATTTGTTATATTCTATATTAATTAACCCATTTCGGGTCATTGGAATAAATTTATATTGAATTATTATATAACATGATTTTTTATATTAGAATGTTTTTAATTTAAATATCATTTGTTTAAAAGTCCTACAGTTTTAATTTTAAAATAGATTCATATAATTGTATTAATTAAATTAAAAAATATGGATTCTATATTTATGACCATGTTAATTTATATATTTTGTTATCATTCAATTAATTTTATACCGTAATGAATATAGAAATGTGTTAAAATTAGTTACAATGGGTAAGTTGTGATTTGAGTTTAATGGGGGTCAAATAAACAATATAAGGCTTGAAAATAACAGAAAAATGTATAATTACTATAGGAAAGTCATTTTTTGACCTTATATCTTTTAGTTTTTCAAAAGGGTCCATTTTTTTGAATTTTTTCATGAGAAATATGTGGATGGAATTTATCATTTTAAAAAATTCATTGAGTGTCTTCCTCCCACTTATATATTTCCACCCCCTTAATTATCATTTAAAAACAACACAAACCCCATTGGATCATAATATACCTACACAAATAACCTTTATACGCCACCCCCATCATATTATAATCAATGATTTTTTCAAAAATCCAACCTCGTATGGATTTTGGTGAATACCAAAATACATTTTATGATGAAAACGTAATGTCCTTATACGAGCATTTTATTTTATTTATTCCTACACATAAATAAAATATTATTAAACCATGTTGATATAATAAACTCAGTTTATTAAATATATTGAAATGTTTATAAGGTATTGACCTCCATCCATCTTCTCCTCCACAAGATGGGAAATTAAACGTTTAACCGTGTGTGTGGAGGAATACTTCCTCGCAAACCGGTGCAATTATTGTTCCATCACTAATTCATATAGATGAATATAATAAAATATATAATTTTCAAATATTATATCTATATTATAATCATAATTTGGATATTATAATATAATATATACATTTTTTAATTCCATTATGTATAGAATATGATAATGTCATTTGTGTGTACATCAGAATACCACCTTGCTACGCAATGTGGTTTATTTTTTTCCTATGATTAAAATGGAAGGAAAAAAAGATATTTGTTGTTTATATATGGTATTATTGAAATCATTATAATTTTTTAAATAAAAATATCATATAACTATTTACTACATTACCCATTGAATAAAGGATGACTCTGCCCGTATGTACGGAGGACTACCGCCTAACAAAGTGATGTGATTTGTTTTTGTTACCAAATCCTATGGATTGTACGATTATGGGTATTTAATTAAATAATATTATTTTTAGGATATAATTGTTATCACATAAATTTAAAACAACACTTACCTTATTTTCATCATGATATTCAAAAAAATGGAAGTATTACACATGCATACATACGACCCACCTTCTCCCAGATTGGAAGGTAATTAATTTTTCATAAACATAATTTGTAGTTATTTTTATTAAATTAATTTTTTAATATAAATGTATATTATTCTGTTTTTATAATAATAGTTACGATTAAATAATAATAACTTTGAACTTAGTCAACATACCAATGTGATTTTTGACAAACAAACCATTTATTGTTAAAAAGTCCAATGTGAAATAAATAAGAAACATAATTGAATATGACATTGAAAAAAATGAAATAAAATAATAACAAAATTTAAAAGTCTTATCAAAATATTAAATAATTAATATATTTTTATTATTTATGAATATAAATAATTCATGTGTAAAATTATGCTCAAGGTAAGGGATCTTTCTAGCACACCTTTTTTCATGTTATGATCATTTTCTATCTTACTCAGTTTATCTCCCTTTAATGTAATATAATGAATATAAATTATATATAAATTTTACACACTTGTATATTTATATTATTATTCAATACTTATGGTGTAATAAATTTATTAATATGATCTTTCAATTGTGTTTTTTAAGGAGTCTCTATACATTATGTTATGGGAAAAGATTTTGCAACCCATTTCATTCCTTCGGTAATTATGGTGTTTAAATATCATGATTGATATACTTATTCATAAAAAATATTCATACACATGAAATTAATGTGATGGGTGGGCCATAACATTATCCCTAAAATTAAAGATACCTTTAATAGAACTATTGTAGGCCTTTGGAATCGCTAAAAAACCATTGACTACCGCATTAGGATTAAAATCCCTAGGCTTCTATCAGTGCTATAAAAGAAGTAATAAATGAGAAAATTAATTACACTATAAAAATCATAGATAAATAACCACTATATCACTTAATATAGATCTGATGATAATTGGAACCATTTATCAACACTTTTATTTATCATTTATAATGGTCCCCTTTATCAATGATAATAAATGCACATATAAAGGGGCATGTTACAGTCTGTCGTTTAAACACACTAAAACCCTAGAAATAGAGAATACTATAGTGCACTATAATAGAACACACTATAACCTTAAACATCACCATAAATTAGAAATATCAGATAAAAATACAAAATTTATATGAAATAATATTTACAGTACAAATACAAGAAAACATTATTATATAGAAAAAGAATGTACCTGTATAAATGAAAGAGCCACGCCATATTGATTAAAGGAAGGAACCTATATAATAAAAACAATTATATTAGTAATAATATAAATAAATAAATTTAATACAATTAGTTAATATTAAGCTAATCATCGAGCCATACTGGGTACATTGTGTAGCGGATTGAGTTGTGGTTGATTCGTGCACATCACACCATTTTTTTCATCTCCAATAATTATCTGTATAAAAATAAACTAAATAGTTATATGATAAAAATGGTAAGGAAACAAATTAATTATTTTAATATAAAATTTTGATAAAACAATTTAGGATTGTTTTCCCTATTTTTTCAATTTGATGAATGTTTTAAACTAAAATAACACTTATATATTGAAAAGCATAACATGAAGTCATACTGGTCACACCACGCATCAGATTATGGTGTATCTGATTCTTACACATCCCAGATGAAATTTGGATGTTTTTCTGAATGTATGGAAATAATATGAATGTGTTTCCTTATATTTTAGTACATCACATGTGTTGTTTTATTAAAATGACTTTTTAAATAGGAAACATGGACTTTATGTAATACTAGTCACATGATTTATAGGTTCTCAGTGAGACTAAATCATATATGTTAAAAATGAGTTATGGATATCATTTACAATTAATTAAGATAATTTGATCATGTTTTTTTATTTTTCAGTGAGTGACACTTTTTGAACTAAAATACCATTTTTAAATTGATAACAAACACATTGTGTTATGTGAAGAACATAATGTATTAGGTTGTGGTACAACTAATTATTACAGATAATATTTGAAAAATATATAGTTTTATAAAGTATAAAGCCAATATGAATATATTTACTCGATTTTGAGGATGCCTTTTGTCTTTTTAATTAAAATAAATGTAAATTTTAAATTAAAAGATGAAATTGGATTCATAATGTAACTACCCAAAATTTTAAATAAATACAGTTTCCTAATTTTATGTGTTATTTTATTTTATTTGTATACTCAACAAAAATGTTTCATTTGATAACATGAGTATAATTAAAATGAGACTGTTGGGTTTTGACTACTATTTGACCATTGGTCAATATGACTGCTGGAAACTAAACGTTTAAACTATTTTCTCTAAATACAAGCAATCTTGGTTAATTAATATGGAAAGAAGATTCGATGGCCTCACCCAGTAGTCTTGGACCGATCAATGCCCACCTAACAGAACTTGGGAAGTAGGTAGCACCACTGGGATTTGCTGTAAAAAAACCCAAGCTGAACATCATCGTGTGAAGCTAGAACGGGATCGCCTTCGCGAGAAGTTCAAACTGATAGAAATTACTACTCGTGTGATGTTGGTCGAGCCTCCCTCAGATTCTCTCACCTTAGCACACCTTACACTTAGGTCCTATGCTGGTGTGATAAGGGGCTATGTAAGGAGACCGTAACTGCGCTGTGTAATCCTTTGTTTTAAATAAAAACTGGGATTCCTTCTTATGATGAAGTTTATGAATTTTCAAATGTCCGGATAAATATAGTATGCATATTTTTGATGAATTTTAGAGAAAGAATATTTCAAAAATGTTTATGTAAACCTTAAATAAATAAAAATGTGTAATGATTTTCAAAAAATTGTCTTCTACAAATATGTTCAGTACGGAATTTAGAGTCTAATAAGATCAACTTAATTCTTGATGAATAGTAAATTATGAATAGTGATTAGTAATGTGACCAAATTGATTAGTAATCTCACTTAAAGAAAGTATTAATATAATCTAGGCACCTTGATTAAGTAATGTGATTCAATAAAATGTTTAAAAAATGGTTTCATAAATTATTATTCAAGTATTAGTTTTTTCGGGTGAATAGTGTTTTCTTAATTAAAAATATTTAGAAAACTATTTTTTTTAAAATGGATTTCATTTTTGAACTCAGAGCATCGATATTATGTTAAGGTAATTTTTGGGGATTTTTCTAAAAAAAATGAATTTTCGGTGAATAGTGTATTTATTTAAAAAATAAATTAAAATTATTTAGAAGATTATTTTTATAAAATGGAGTTAATTTTTGAAATCAAAGCATTGATATTTGGTTAAGGTGAAATTTTAGGATTTTTCTGAGAAAGATGAATTTTCAGTGAATAGTAAAAATACAGTTTTAGGGTTTCGGTATGTTTAATGACATCATAACTGTGTCATGATGATGTCATGAGATATTTTAAAGGATGTTAGACTAAAGAGGATGCATTATTGTGTGGGGGTCTCCATGTGGCCTAACTCTATGGGAAGTACCATAGGAGGGCCCACGCTTTTGAGAAAACCACTTTTGAGGTGTCCCTTGGCCATTAATGCTTTGTCCCCTCACTTTCCCTTTAAATATCAAGACCTCGTATCATATTTTCGACTCCAAAAACATCCTCAACGAATTTCGGGTCTCCTTACCTCCAAAGGAGTCCTCCAAATGTGCCCCCAAGCCCTCAAGGTCCCATCCTTTGAGTTTTAAGAGTTACGTTTTAAGGTAAGGGATCTGACCCCCTCTCTTTCTTTTCAAGTGATATCTTTTATGTAATTTATTTTATGCTCCATGTTATTATGTTGTAGGATGGTATTTTATATTAATTATACTGTACTTTTTATGTTCATATGATTAGAGACCCCCTCTTACTCTCATCATTTCATTTTATGAAAGATTAAGTGGCGCCGTTAGGCTGCCGAAATTTTTGTAACAGATTCTTTCACCCTTCTCGTTTTCAAGATCTATTTTCATTTCAAGTATTTCAAGTTCCTTTTTATTATGTTTGGGTATGATATATATATCTATCATTCTGATATTTTATGATCATATAATGAGAGACCCCATTTGATCTCTTCAATTCAGTATTTTGATGTTTTAATGGGCGTCGTTAGGCTGCCGAATTTTTAAGGGATTCTTTCACCCTTCTCGTTTTCAAGATCTATTTTCATGTCAAGTCTTTCAGGTTCCTTTTTATTATGATGGGATATGATCTCTATATCTATCATACTTAACCCTTATGTTCATATGATGAGAGAACCTATTTTGGTCTTGTCAATTCATTTTTTGGTTGAAGTTTAAGTGACGTTGTTAGGCTGCTGAATTTTTAAGGGATTCGTTCGCCTTTCTCATTTTTCAAAGATCTACTTTCATGTAAAATATTTCAAGTTCCTTTTGTATTATGTTGGGGTATGATCTCTATATCTATCATACTTATCTTTTATGTTCATATGATGAGATACCCTATTTGATCTCGTCAATTCATTTTTGTTGAAGTTTAAGTGACGTCGTTGGGCTGCCGAATTTTCATAAGAGAAATCTTATTTTTATCTTCATTTCATGTTCTTCATTTCATATGGTATATTTTCAAATATCATTACCTTGTTCTTAAATCCCTTATATTAGGTCCCTCTACTGTTTTATGGGACATTTATGAACGTTTGACCCATGTCCCATCTCTTTTCAGCGTTTTCTAAGACCCTGTAACGTAGCCGTTGTGCTGTAGAATTTTCTTCTCAAAATGACACTCTTTATCTCAAAATTATTTTATGTTATTAATTGAATAATAAAAGCTCTTATTTATACAGGGGTATTCACATATATACCAAAATTTTTTATTTTAAATTCGGGGATTTACATACATGATACCCGCTTTCCCTTTCCGTGGGTTTAATGTGATGTAAAGATCATGTCTTTAAAGAAGTTTTTAAAACGTTATCATTATGAAATGAAACCCATTTATTTTATTCTATATGGGTTGTTTATGAAATTATTTATGATGATATATGTGGCTCACATGATAATAAATGCAAATTTAAGGGTGCACCCTGTTAGCGATCCAATGCATTGGGTAATGATGTAACCACTAGAGATTACAATTTTCACGATACCTTGGTGAATAACCTTGGTAATTTTCAAATGACACCTTGGGGATGGACATTGGTGATATGTTCATGATTGTCTATGTAAAATGATGTAGCCACATCTTCAAGTTATGAAAAACTTTATTTTTATTATGATATGCCACGTGATTTCTTTCTCATGCCTTAAAGTTCTTTTCATGACATTGTTGATGTATCTCAAGTTCACATGTTAAATGTTTCCCCTTGTTTCCATTACTGGGCCTTCTACTCACCCTTTCTTTTGATATATTTCCCTAGGTTATGAGATGTAGTAATGAACCTAGGATGAACATAAGGATAAACCTTTCAAGTGTTTAAGAAGAATGTTTTTTTGTTTCATGTATTAAGTTCCTGGTTTCCAAGACACTAAACCTTAAAGATCCTCGGTTTTGTAAAATTTAATGAAAGTTTATGTGATAAAAATGTGGGATTCTATACATAACAATCATGAAAATCATTATATTGAGGTGCATATGATTTCTACATGTGTAAAATGACATATGGATATTTTTTTTAGAAGTTTCAAAATAATCCAAATGTTTTTTATTAGTTTTGAGTATGCCACTTCTATTTTTACAAAAATATAATTTTAAACTAAAATCACTCGCATTGAGTCATACTGGTCACATTATGTATGAGTTTGATTTTAGAATAATTCCTATATGTCAAATAGTTATTGTGAATCATTTTCCTAAATTATCATAACATTATGAGAAATTTTTTCATTTTTCCGTGAGTGATTCTTTTTTACTTAAATGTTAATTTTAGACATATAAAGTACACATTGAGCCTTATTGTTAATATCATGTATCATTTTGAGGGGAGGATAATTTTTATCCATCCAAAAAGAATTTTGGATCATTTTCCTAAAGTATAAAAATAATCTGATTGTGTTTTCTTGGTTTTGAGAATGTTAGTTTCCTTTCATATTAAAATTAATGTCAATTTTAAATAAAAATTTGCAATTGGAGTCATACTAATCAAACAGTGCATCATATTGAGGTGAGGATAATTCATAAATTTCCAAATGAGTTATGGGTCATTTTCCAAAAGTATAAAAACAATCCAAATTAATTTTATATATTTTTAGTACATCACTTTTTTTACCCGAATATAATTTTAAACATGAAACATGATCTTTAAATCATATTGGTAAAATCTTGTACTAGTTTGACAAGATACTTATTTCTAATCAGCATAAATAATTTATAAATCATTTTCCTAAATTATCAAGACAATATGAGTGAGTATATTTGATTTTATGTGAGTTGTGTTTTTTGAACATAAATTTAAATATTAATTAAATAGCAGACACTTGGGTCATAATGAGAAAATAATATATCTAAAAAAGGTGTGGTTGATTCCTACATGTCACAAATGTCTTGTGTATTGATTTTATAAAGTATCATAACAATATTAATGTGTTTTCATATTTTTAGTATGTGATTTGTGTCTTGAACTAAAATAAATATTATAAAATAAAATCAAATCATACAAGTCATACTCGTCACACCAGGCATCAAATTGAGGTGAGGCTGATTGAGTATATGATGTGCGTTTTTCATTCAATCATCTAAATCAAGCGTAAAAAGAAATAAATGTTTCAATTGAATGAAATAATAATCACCATGATTCCTAAAATGCCTCACCTAAACACACCATTATATATATTTTTTGGATTTTTGAGGACGAATGAAGGAATAATATGACCTCCCAAAAGAAAATTTCTTAACAATATTAGATAAAAATGGTATGGAAACTAACTTTAAAATAATAGAACAAATTTTGAATAAATTATCAAAATAAGTAGAATGATGTCACATTTTTATGTTGGTTATAAACATTGTGGACAAATTTTCTTATTGTTGTTATCTCATCGGTAGACTCAAATTCTAATATTTCATGAGCCTAAAAACCTTAAAACAACACACACCAAATTATGAAAAATAATACACCTTTATAATAAAATAAAATTACGTGAGAAATACTATAAATATATAAATTGAACATAAATATGAAACAATACATTAATAAAATTTCATTTAGAAACTAAAACCATACAATTTTAGTCCTATCGAGTATGTCGTGTATTGACTTGAGGTATGCTTGATTCAACCTTGTATATTTATCCAATGGGGAATTCAATACTCTAGGTCATCTAACAATATAGATGTTTGGTTACCCATAACGTTGAATACAGTAGAGAATAAAAAGAAAATTGAAAATCATAGTGACACATTTTGTATTTTTAGAAGACACTAAACTCCATTATAAATATTTTACCCCATTTAAATAGTATTATAAATTAGTATAGCCCTTTATAGAATCCAAATGACACAAAAATATAGTGCATACAATTATTATTCTTTTATTTTGAAATATATTAGTATATCCTTTTCAATATTTTGAGTGATGATAAACTCTAACATTACATCATAATTATTTGTCCATAAAAATGTTAATATCACAATTCTAATGTATTTATTATTGAGAATGGTGATTCATATTTTATTAATGATCTTGTGATCATGGATAATTTTACATAATGAGTGTGCAGATGAATAATGAATGTTACTTTGAATGATTTCCCAATAATTTTTCATATTATATCATTCATCTAATTGATTATCGAATAATTAAAATACTTCCCCCATCTACTAAAGTGAAACTCCTATTTTTGTTATTTTCTGAAAAATATTTATTTAGATTATCAATTTTGGTATTTCGTTATTTTTTAGACCTGTTGGATCAAGGTAATATCCTTTCCTCAAAGGGGTATTCTTTGGGATTTTATGTGCTTCATAATTTCATTTGATGTGGGTCTTTCATTTTATTGGGATTTTCACATAAGGAGTTTTCAATTCATTTGATGTCACATTTAAATTGAAACTAGGAATCCTCACTAACCTTGACATCTCAATGTATTAGTCCTCCAATTGTTATCTTAAGTGGCTAATGGAATAGATGGTTGATTACAACAATATTTTTTGAACATCTAATTTGGATTGTATGCCTATTCGATGATTATATTTTTGTTTTATTAGTATCATGTGACTATTATATCTACTACTAATCCCCTTTACTTGTAGTGTAGAGATGTTATAGGTATGAAACTGCATCTTTTTGTTATTTTTTTCATTTTGTTCTTGGTGAGGTGTTTCTTTTAAACTTCTGTGATACCTTATAGTACTTCGAATGTGTTAATAAAAAATTTAGAATATTCTAATCATATTTAAAAAATAAATCGTGTTTATTTTCGTAAAAATAAATCCACAACATAAATCATGTATAATATCAATTAAATAAGTGGTGAAAAAAATAAATAAGAAACCATAAACACTAGTACAATGCCTATCGTTTTATGTGACAAGTTTTGTGAAATATTTTCAATAGTTTTTTTAAAACCCAACATTTGTATGATCATCATTCCCCTAAATTCCCATGTAATTTATAATTTGTGTAACGGACCCAAATCTTGATGTATATGGACATTACATTACTTTAACGGAATACTTAATACATAACAAAATCAGACACACCAGGATCATAATAGTTTAGTGTCTTTTGAAACTCAGAATATAATCTTTTAATCATGGTGAAAGATCTTCAACATCTCCCATAAGATCTTCCCATTTTTGTTTTCTTACATAAAATCTTTCTTTATATCCTGGGGAAAAGTAAACATATAAAGGGAGAGTTGAAATTCTCAGTAAGGGTAAGAATGGATAAAATAAAACAAATCATATACATTTGAACGTCAAAACATGAACATAATATTTAAACATCAGAATCTTGAGAAATGACATACATCATGGAAGTACGTAGGGAATAGATAATAATGAAACATTAATCATGATAAAATATCAAATTAATTAATTATGTAATTGTGGAAAACCATTAAGCACATGATATGATTTCCATAATATCCAAGGCATTGCTTCCAAGACCCTCATAGTGGACAAAGTCCCTTAATGAATCAAGTTCTCTCCTCGTTGCAGTCCTGTATTACGGAACCGGTTTAACTTTCCGTTCCAGCCGTGTCTATCTCATGAGATATAAATCTTTACCCAATGCATTGGAGGGAGATATAGGTCCCACCCAACTCATAATGAAATCATTCATTCATGTGCCGCAAAATCATAAATCATACATCATACCATAACCCATGTAATAAAATGGGATTCTTAAACATCATGCCATCATAACATAATCCATAAACATTTGATATCATTTCAACATAAGAAAATTGAAACCATTTAAATCATAGAGGAATTTTACTTGAAACATACACATATGAAATAATGTCATCTTAGATGGAAAATAGTTTTGACAAAACACGTGAAATGAATTCTTGAGGAAAATATCCTTGCTTCTTTAAAATCATTTTCTTTTCACAAAATTCCATGAAATTTTAAAAGATAATGGTTTTGTTGAAAATAATCATGCAATATTGTAGAGAATCTTCTGGAAAATGAGGCGTTATGAAACTGTAAAAATCTGTTCATGCCGTATAAGTTAAAAATAACATTCTCCTCGTACTTTTGTTGGAAAATTCAAAAAGTACCTTATATGGTAACCAAAGGAAAGATTCAATTCATACAATCTGGTAAAAAGTAAATAAAGGGTGAAAATGACTTTAAAAATTCATGGAAGAATGGTAAAAATTTTATGAAAACATTTTTAGAAAACATGGTCATTGATGATGAACGTAACCCCAATAAATACTTACATATAAGCAATCTCGAATAAAAATGCGATTGAATATTTATCCCTTACCTTATGTCTGATATGATTTGTACATATCCAAACCTCCTGTATAATGATTTAAATAATGTCATTGACTTATTACAGAATCATATTCATTGTTATGATATCATATATGTTTCACTTATAACTTTATATTACCCATTCTTTTGTAAATTCCATGTTAAAGCAGAGTTTTGGGTAAAATCATTTCATTTATCGTATATGTTTCGACTTATCGTTCATGATATTATTACTTATATCATAATTAACATAATTATAGAATGTAAAAATGATTTATATATAATATATATTAATCATATACATATATATATTATAGGTCGATAAAAGGAATGAAATACACCATTCATGGAGATGGTAGGTCATACGTACGCATGAACGCTGTTATTTTTTCCTTATTGAATTGAATGAAACTAAATAGATGACGTACATATATATACATAAATCCAGTAGAATTATTATTTCATAAATTTCATTATTATTTGTTATCTAAACTTTATGATCATTCATATATGGTTAACATGTAGAATGAATCTCATCGCGTCGTGGGGACAGTAGTCCGTACATACGCACGAGCGATGATATCATTTTGATAATTATTGAATATAATTAGAGTGGATGGTATAATATATAATATTCAGTATGATGTTATAATAAACATATATAGTTATTCTTTACACCATTATACCCATCAATGTAAGGTGTTGGTGAAAAAACAGATTTCACCACGGCCGGGAGACGGTATTCCGTAAGTACGCACGCGTGGTGATTTCTTTTTCTGTAGGATTGATAGATTGTGAAAAAGGGTTTTTTAATACATATAATAAAATATAATTATATGATTTATACTTATGTTATTACTTCATAATGAAACAACTAAATAAGAATAAGTGGAAGAAGAAATAGAGTTGAAAGAATCAGTAACGGACATTACCTCTTCTTTGAAGTGCCTCTTTGAGACCTCCTCTAAGGGAACTAAAAATGGTCTTTGAAGAATACAAGAACATCTAGGATGTTTCTATGGATGTGGAGAAGGGAATTTGCCAGGGGTATTCTGAGCTTGAAGGCTCAAAGTGTTGTGAGGAAGAGAGGGAGGAGGTGCCCTTTTATAAGGGAGGAGAGGGGCACCTTTGGAAAAACAAAAACTATTATTTTATTATAAAGACATTTTCGGGTTTTAATAGCTCAAAATTGATTTATTCAGAAGCTAATGTGGGGATGGGTCCAAATCATCTCATACAATAGAATTTAGAAAAGTTTAGGTTTCTAATTTAACCTTATCATTTAGATTTAACCTCATGTTAAATAATTTTACTTTTACCGTGTCTTCTTTTTTCTTACACTATAAGGTTAATAAACATATTATAAAAAGACAAACGAACCCCAAGTTGTTTATTATTAATATATAACCTTATCTAAATCATTAGTCTGAACCTTAGATTTTTAGAAATAAAATAACATTTAATAATATAATATTTGTTTTAAATACTATTTTATGTCAATTCTGACACTATTTGGTAATTGATTTTTGTGAAAATAATAATAGAATGATTTGTTCGAAAAAGGTTAATTAAATTAATACTAACATGTCATATGAACCTATAAAATTAGTTGAATTCATAAAAATGCTAAAATTAAATTTATTTGGGTATTTATAACATCAGTTATTTCAATATTTAATTAATACGATAATTACTGCATCATCATTGTGTCATAAATAAATTAAATTATTTAATGTCTAAAAATTATAAATAAAATACCATTATGTAGGAAATCTTATTATATTTATAATGAATTTTTATAGTCGAATTTATCTTATGTATAACCCTATATTTAAAATGATTGACTTATAAAACGTTGATTTTAAGTATTTTAACCATTCTTTAAATAAATTAATAATAAATGTCCTAATCTAATCCAAGTGGACCTAAATGGTCATATTTTATTCCTATGGTTTTTTTTGGTCGAATTACATTTATCCAATAGAATTAGGACATGTGTTAGGGTAATAATAATATCATTTTTACCCTTAATTACCCTATTTACATGTAACCGTGGTAAAAAAAATTAAAAAGTTACTATTCACCAAAAATTATTTTCATCTCATTGAACCACATTTTAGACATTGATATTAACTGTGTCTCTCGGATTTTCGAAATTCCACTCACAGATGCGGTAAAATTTAATTTTATGAAAAATTCAGTTTTTTAACTACCACTTAGTGGTATCACTACTCATCAAAAAATGAAAGTTTCCAGAAAAATACCAAAACATTGGCCTAAGAAATATTTGATATTATGAATTCAAAAATGATGTCTATTTTACCAAATTAAAAACATATCACTTTCATTAATTAATTTGAAAATTAATTCCCGTTGTCAAAACAAATCGCGAGTTTTTAAGAAACAATAACTATCAAATGATTGATAATTGTTTATATTCAATTTAAAAGTGAAATTAATTCCAATGGACAACATTGGATTAAATGGTAAAAATATATTCTAATTACACTATAAAATCAATTAAATAGATAATCTAACCATATAAATTATTGCGATTAAAAAAGTTGTTTTTAATTAAAATATAGTGTGTTTTTACTATTCATTAAAATAAGAAAGTTATCAGAATAATATGAAAAATTTATCCAAAGTAAATTTTTATACCCCGACACCAACGAAGAATATTATTTTGTCAAATTTAACTTATATACATGTCAAAAACAAGATTTAAGGTGGGTGCGCCATCAAAAGGCGGTAAAACAATATTTTTTGAAAAATACTTATTTTACTCGAAAAATTGATTTTGATCTCATACCATGTTCTAGAAAATGTTTAAGATGAATAATAATGTTATAGAATTCAAAATGTAGTTTATACTATTCATAATGGCTAGTTCATAATAATATTATAACCATATATCGTTTTTTAGTGAAACCTGGTATTGCGTACAACACATGCTATCGAGGAAAGTCGTGATTGCGTGCAATGCAAGGCATGTCAGGGTTGCATGTTGTGCATGACTCCTCCGTTGTTTCGTATAACAGAATCCAACCATATTTTATTTATACAATGAGTATATATATATTTATATATATACACTCAATGTTTCGTAGAATAACTACTATCAAAATTGTGTGTGACATGATCCATGAATAGTGTTGTGTATACTATAAGCTCATACGGTGTTGCGTGTAGCGCAAGGTAATCACGATGTAGCATACAACACAAGACATCAATGATATTAAAATATTATTTTTCATAAAATCTCTAGGTGATACATACTACCCCCCTTTAAAATGATTTTCGCCCTCTAAATTCATCGGGGTTATAAATGGTTTACTACTCGAAAGTTTGTTTTATAGAAACCCACATTGTAAAAAGTAATACCAAAACTTGGCTTTAAAAACTAAAGTATGAAATGTAACGGTTACCCAAATTAACTCATCACTGGGTTTCCACTTAGTAGAACATAGGTGAATATATAGATATGGAAGAAAAATCTAACCATCAAGTTCTAATGGAGAGTGGTAGGGAACATGGCTATGAAAAAGCCATCAATCACAAAGCCATAGATTTGTGATGATCTAAGGTACCATATGATTAATCGGATATAAGGGAACTAGGACAACAATTTTGGTTTTCCAGATCATTTCCCTAAAGTTTATGAAATTTGAAATAGAATAAATACTTTCTTGATTTTGGTATAGTCTCACCGTTGTTCATTCTTTGGACAATTTCCACTTCATCTCTTAATGAAATGAAGTTGAATTTGTCATTCGTGATGTGTTTGAAGATCATGTGATAGAATGATGTGTTATTCTATCTATCTCAAACAAAAGGTTATAAAAGTTATCAATAATACATAAGTCCATCTATAGTGAGATTAAACATATATAGTTCCTAAAATGGACGTATACTTCAAATATCATACTGCATAATATAATAAAACTAGTTTCTACTAAACAGGGACCTCCAGTAGGCCAGTGGTAGGCGATAAAGGCCAGTCGCACTACTGTTTCAGGTTCGATTTCCACAGCCTTGTCCGACGTGATTGGCTATCGCCCATCCTGCTGGTTGTCCTTTTTCTAAAACTACATTACTATAACATCCCATCAATAATATCGAAAAAAGTTCTATCTTTAAACAATACTAACTTATGTCCAACATAATCCATTCCAATCTTTAGGCTTATCTAAAATACTTAGGTCAAAGATCATAATATGAAGAAAACGATTACATGAAATATCGTCAACCAAGCATGTGAATATAATCATTTATCCCCCATATATCTTGTTGGTCACATTCCAATCTTGTGAATACCTTAATCATTTATTCTCTCGAAAAATGAATACCCATTAAACCCTAGTGAAAACATGAATGCTGTCAAAAGTTAACTCTTTCCACATACCAAAATCCAAAAATTCTATATACTCAAACCATGATATAACCTTCTCCTTATATCAGTCATGTGCTCATGAATACTATCAAACATTTAATTTTCTCCTTATCCCTTCATTATGCGCATATCATCTACTTTCAAAAAATATCTGAATAACATTTCATGGTTACTGGTACCATTAATCATACACTTTCAAAATTTAAGGAAAGACAACAGTGTAACAATCCTTAGATGTCACTTTATTCCATAGTACCATGAGATTACTTATAAAACATTACACTTCATAAACATGTAATCCTTCCACTACCTTCTTAAACCATTGACTGATCTTCAACAATTATTTCATCTCACATATCATTTGTAGTCTCTTCATCATCATCTACATAAATACTACCCATACGACCGTACTGATTCTCTTCATGAGACTTTCCCTTAGGGCATTGGTTTGCATAATTCCCGTACATTCCACATTTAAAACATTTAACCATTGTTTATGTCGTCGAAATGCCATTATCCTCATCCATGGTGTTAACTGAACCTTTTCCTTTGCACTTACTAGCTTTGTGTCCTTCTTTTCCGCACCCAAAGAATCTTCCAGTTCCCTTGATACAATCTCCCCGATGCCTCTTCCCACATGATTTACATGAGGGAAATTGAACTTTCTTTCCTCTATGATAATCATGAAACTCCATCTTTCTCTTATTATTTGAGTCGGGAAACATACCAAAGTTGAGATTATTGATCATATTATGAGATTGATGATTAGGCATAATAATGATGTTTGGACTTCCAAATCCCGTTTCATTTTTTTTCTCATGAAGAATATCATTCCATTGTCCATCATATCCTCCATTATCATTAATATTCTTATTTCCAGCCATTTTTTAAAACCCAAAAATAATAGTGTGAGAGGAAAAAATCATGCTAGGGAATACAACATAGTAATGGCAGGGCACCCTCAATATCTAACATCTTAGGTTAAATTATATGATCGTTACCATATTTCTAGGACTATATCCTATACGTATACCTTATAAATATCTCTAGGGATCTCACTAAGGTTTTCACATCCTAGTTTCCAATGGTTGACTAAACCGTTCCTCTGATACCAACTGTAACGGACCCGAAGCATATTGTTCATGGAAATTACATTACTTTATCATAATACATAATATATAACAAAAACAAACACACAAGGATCGTAATAGTTTAGTGTCTTATGAAACTCGGAATATAATCTTCTAATTGTGGGGAAAGATCTTCAAAATCTCCAATAAGATATTCCCCTTTTTGTTTTCATACATAAAACCTTTCATTAAATCCTGGGGAAAAGAAAACATATAAAGGGTGAGCTCAATTGCTCAGTAAGGGTAATGATGGATAAAATAAAACCTATCATATACATTTGAACATAAAAACATGAACATAATATTTAAACATCATAATCATGAGCAATGAAAGAAATCATGGATGTACATAAGGGATAGATCATAAAGAAAAATTAATCATGATAAAATAGAATGGGAATTAAACATGTAATTGTGTCAATCCATTAAGAACATGATATGATTTCCATAGTAGCCAAGGAATTGCCTCCAAGATCATCTTAGTGGAGTAAGTCCCTTTCTGAATCGAGTTCAGTCCTCGTTCCAGTCCTGTATTACTGAACCGGTTTAACTTGCTATTCCATCCATGTCTATCTAATGAGATTTAAATCTTTACCCAATGCATTGGAGTGGTATATAGGTCCCACCTATCTCATAATGAAATCATTCTTTCGTATGCCACAAAATCATAATTCAAACATCATAGCATAACCCATGTAATAAAATCAGATTCTTAAACATCATGCCTTCATAACATAATCCATAAACATTTGATATCATTTCATCATAAGAAAATTGAAAGCATTTAAATCATAGATTCATTTTACTTGAAACATTCACATATGAAATAATGTCATCGTAGATCGAAAAAAAATTTCACAAAAAATTGAAATGAATTTTTGAGGAAAATATCCTTTCTTCTTTAAAATCATTTTCTTTTTAAAAAATTCCATGAAATTTTAAAAGATAAAGGATTTGTAGAAAATAATAATACAATCTTGTAGAAGAAGCTTCTTGAAAATGAGGCGTTATGAAACTGTAAAAATCTGTTCACGCCGTATAAGTTAGAAATAAAATTATCCTCATACTTTTGTTGGAAAAGTAAAAAGGTACCTTATATGGTAACCAAAGGAATGATTCCACTCATAAAATGTGGTAAAAATTAAATAAAGGGGAAAAATTAAATTAAACATTCATGGAAGAATGGTAAACATTTTATGAAAACATTTTTAGAAAACATGGTCATGGATGATAAACGTAACCCTAGTAAATACTTACATATAAGAAATCTCGGATAAAAATGAGATTGAAACTTCATCCTTTACCTTAGGTCCAATATGCTTTGTACATATCTGAACCTCCTGTATAATGATTTAAATAATGTCATTGAACTTATAGACATGTCAAAAACAAGATTTAAGGTGGATCAAAAGGCGGAAAAACTTCATTTTTTTAAAAATACTTATTTTACTCGAAAAATTGATTTTGTTCTCATACCATGATCTAGAAAATGTGTACGAAGAATAATAATGTTATAAAATTCATAATATAGTAGATACTATTCATAACGGCTAGTTTATAATAATATTATAACCATATATCATTGTTTAGTGAAACCTAGTATTGCATACAACACACGCTATCGAGGAAAGTCGCGATTGCGTGTAATGCAATCCATGTTAGGGTTGTGTGTTGTGCAAGACTCCTACGTTGTTTCATATAACAGAATCCAACCATATTTTATTTATACATTGAATATATATATTTATATATATACACTCAATGTTTCATAGAATAACTACTATCAAAATTTTGTGTACCATGATCCAAGAATAGTGTTGTGTATACGGTAATCTCATACGGTGTTGCATGTAGCGCAAGGTAAACCTGTTGTAGCATACAACAAAAGACATCAATTATATTAAAAGAATATTTTTCATAAAATCTAGGGGTGTTACAATTTGAAAGCTAACACTTCATCTCATAATCTGCCTCACTCTCTGTCTTGGTCTCCGCCTATGCCTCATCCTCCTCCTCGATCTCTGATTCTCAGTTTTCCTCTCTCAATACATTCACAGCTACCTCTTCATATGCCTTTAACATTTCTAAACATTTTTTTAGGTCAATTATTCTAAAAAAAATTATTTTATCCATTCTACCATTCCTTAATAATAAAATGTTAAATAATATTTAAGCATTATAAAAATAATTATTCCCACCCCCAAATATATTTCTAAGGTAATAGAACATACAACATCACAAACATAACATTTTATAATATAAATTGTTTATTATAAAAAATTTTGACAACATCTACTATTCCTATTCATTTATAAAAAATATATTAATTCTTTTGAGTATGTAGGTTGTTGAAAATCATTATAGTATTGGGAAAATATAGAAAAAATTTATTAAGAAACACATTTCATGAAATATTAATTACCTTTAGAAATTACCTTTTGGGGGATGATGGTTTAACCATAATTTAGGATCTCTCTCATAAATTTCCAAACCTTATATCCACAATCATTATTTTCATATTTTAAGAAAATGCATAAACATTAACCAAAATAAGTAAATTTTTTTGAAATATGTTTTTATAGTTAAATATTTCTATATTTAACTTAATGTTTTTCAATTTATAGTAACCTATGGGCTTTATCTATTCATACAATGACTTCATGCGGGATTTATCCTATATTTAGTGATTTCCATATGATAACAAAATTATTTATAAAACATAGAAGAAAATATATAATTTGAATTATAAATATATAATACTGATTTTAGTGTATTAAAAAGCCAATATATATATTATGTGCGGATAGCTGGTTGGATATCCATGAATTGGATAAAAAAATAAATATTTGGGGTTTCTAGATTTATTGTGTTTATTATTGAGTTCTACCTAAAAAAATAGTAATATAATAATTAAAAATATTTTTTTTATTAGATTATAGTGTTTTACCTCTATATTTTATGCACCAAAAAGAGTGGGTCATATGATATTTTCTACTCAAACACTTAGAGTTTCTCATCTATTTACTTCTCAATTTCATCCTTATACAAAGTAATTTTTTCATATAAATGATATAGGTATTAATTAATCCCAAAAATAACTCTCAAGAATTTCCCATAATATAGTAGTAATATAATCATTAGTAGAAAAAATGAATATTTTTTAACTTTAATAAACATATTTTCTCAATATTAGGAAAAACATATTATAAAAATTGAACTTATTGATGTATTCAGAATAGAGACTCCCATAAAATCATGGTTTAGAATATCATTCATAGTCTTGAGACTAATTAGGTTTATTATGAAAGTTCCATATATTAATTTTAAATATGGAATTTTAAAATTATTTTAATCATTAAATGTGATCTCTCTCTGAAGTTGTAATGATAATAAAAATTTTTTAGAGCTGGTGGGGAGAAGTTGCTCTTGGAAAATCATTTTCATTTATGCATTAATCCACTAGATTGTCTTGATTCGACCGTTTGTTTCCCATTATTCTTATCCATAGGTAATATCATACCTCATATCATAAATGATTTTGTCAAATATTATAGGTTTTTCATATGAAAATGTTGGTTAAATAAATACCTCATGTATCTTTATATGATTAGATGGTCATGCTATGAAAATTCCAATAGTATGTTTGACCATTGTAATAAATGGATCATCAAGTGGAATAGAAAACTCAGAATTTGGATCATTATCTACCTCAATCCACACTCCCATGTGGTCTTCTAGGATGTATTTATGGAGTATATTACCTCTTGAGATAATATTCACAGTACCGATCATAGTATGGTGGTGTATTGGTGTTAGTTGATACAAATAACGTACCACTATACCCAATATAATTATAAAAATATTATTTTATCAAAAGATTTATGATTATAATTTAGGAAAAAGGATATTCACAAAATTTATCACCATTGGTAAGGTATGTTATTGAGGTTAATGAATAGCCACAAGGAAAGTGGGGTCATTTAGTTTATGTGTGGATCTTTGTTCCATAGACAGTTTTTTTAGATACTTTCTCAAACATTGTTCTTTAAAAAAAGACGAAACAATAATATATTAAAAAAATATTTTCTTCAAAAATACATTCAAAAAATTATATGTATCATAAATTGGTTCTATCTTCTTTAAAGATGTTCGAGGAGATACTCTAAAACATAATCCTATAACATGAACATATTATTCTCATCACATCAAAGCTATTGAAAGTATTTTCTTTCTTCCAGTACACTGATGGCCTATTCTTAGGTATAAAACACAAAAAATATATACATAAATAGATATTTGTATTTAATACTATTATAAATAATAAAAAATTACTATTATTTCGTACATATACATGTTTCTCATATTGATTTAGTGTTTTCATACACTATTTTACTCTCTAAATTTACGTGAACATCCTTATATAGAACATGAAGTGGGACATATGTTTCTTCTGATTTTTATTCATCAATATACATAAAAAATGAAGAAATTATTTTTGTTTCATATCATATAGAACTTTTATTTTGTATTTAAAATATATATCAATTTCTTATCAAGTTGAGCATACTACATACTTGCTTTTTGATAGGGGTCTATTGGTTTTGATGCACATTATATATTTTTAGCACTTCTTTTCAATTTAATTAATTAAAAAAAATTAATCTAAATGGATAAAATAAATAATTTCAAATACTATATTATTGATTGTGATGCAATTGAAATGATTTATCATAGTGATTATTGATGAAATATTTCCACGTTTCATGATTTATAATGTATTCATAAAAAACTAGTGGTTGTGTATTTACATTCACCTTAACATCAATAAGATGTTACATGGTAAGAAGATTCTGGAAACCGCTATGGGATTTTCTAGTTTCCATTAATAAATAAAATTCATACAGAAAAATTCTAAACAAACAATCTCTTAAGGGAATAATGTAAAATAATTCAACGTTACATTATATAATTTTTCAATAAAATAGAGAATGTATATCGTAACAATACCGTTATATCCTTCCAAAATGTTTCCTGTATTAATAGTTGGATATTCAACAATTACTAAATATAATATAGAACATTCATCGTCATTATGGACCTAAAATAACTAATGAGCATTAACTAGTTGTGGTGAATAGGTTGGTCATGTTGATTCCCACCAAACTAATATTTTTTACCCTGATGTATAACCTTGATAATTATATTCATCACAATTATATTACATCATTGTTTATTTTTAATGAAGTTTCTATTTATCCACTAATAATTATGTAGTTTCATCCATAATATTATGTTCTTCCTTTGGATTGGTAATATCATCATGTTCATAAGGCATCGTCTCAATGAGTATTAAAACATTAAATTTATCTTGAATAACACAAACTTATATACATCTAAAAGATTTGAGAGAGTTTGTATGCATGCTCTATTGAAAACTAGATGAACTCTTTAACTCCATAT
The DNA here is from genome assembly GCA_963277665.1 of Viscum album. NCBI lineage: Eukaryota > Viridiplantae > Streptophyta > Magnoliopsida > Santalales > Viscaceae > Viscum > Viscum album. The sequence continues at coordinate 2,001,924,187 of OY728145.1, forward strand.
TCATACTGTTTTTTCAAATGATTAGAGTGCATCCAGTTGGAACGAAATGAAAAATTGAATTTAAGAAAATAATTTCTCCACTATGGTAATTGTTATAATCAGAATTCATACAAAGTTGAATATTGTAGACAGTTTTCATCCTCATTAGCTTCATCTCTCAAATAGTTATGATTGCATTTTTTTCATAAGATTCATCATCTTTATCTTAGTGACATGAATCTATGTTTCATGAACTACTCTGATAAGTAGTCATCACATACATGGTGTTGGTGATCATTTTTTATAACTACTATGTAGATTATTTCCAGAAACATAAAAGGTATGTGGGATGACTCTCATAAAACAAAATTCAATCATAACTGAACACGTGATGAAGTTTTTGAGAATGATAGTTGTCTTTTTAGAACATTTTAAATTACCACATTTGAATTTATAATTCAAATATCATCTAAAAATTAATAAAAGGACTCCAAAAATACCATGAGAACATTAACCAATCCCTATTGTGCAACACTAAATATTATATTTTATACTAGTCCTTTTCCGTTACTAGTTTCTCACATATAAGATCTCTATATCCACTAAAGTTCTTGTGTATCGTGTCAGTAAAACAATAAACAAGTAAATACTAATTGGGACACTATAAATATACAACAATTCAAATATTTTAGTATATGCTAAATTTATTAACACTCAAATTAAAAATGTTAGTCAAGTCATTAAATACTAACTAAGATACTATGATAATCAAATGTATCAACTTCATTTCATACTATTTAATTATAATATTCATCCCATATATTTATACAATGCATTTTCCTTGAAATTCAAATCATATAAATAATGAGTAGGTAACATTTGAATCATAGGTGGAGAAAAAATTATTTACCTCCCTCAAGATATTACCACATCACTGGTACAATGAGATTCGACCTCAGAGCCCTAGCACCCAAGACTATTCATCAAGGATAACCACAAAATATACTTATTGCATCCAAATCATGAAATTGTAGTACAATATAAAGATTCATTAGGAAGTGAATTTGAAATATGGATAAGTGTTTACAAATTCTGTTCCATTAGGAATGAACCAAACAATTAGTTCCACAATACATTAGTTAAACATATCTTGTCAAAAACATAAATAAGAACAATCAAAATGAAAAATGAAATATCACCCTCAACCTATCCCTCGATGAGTCACTAAAAAGTATATAGTAACTCACATTCTAACATACCATACATGTCCCACATATAATATACATAATATTATAATATATGATAAAAACTATTTTTATCACATCCACACATGTATTTATTTTAGAAAAATATTGTAATCATACATTGAATGGTATATTAAAATTCATTTAATATTATCAAGGGGTTTTTAAAATAAAATATTATAAACTAATATTTAAGAAAATTTAACCAAAATATTAGTTAAATATTACGTTTAAAACAATAAGTTTAAAAAACTTACACTGGATAAAATATTATATGACATGTAAACAAATAAACATTACTTAAACAATCAGTAAATAATATATAAAAACAATAAAATGAATACTTACATATAAAAGTCAAAGAATTTTTCCATTTCCATTAATTCAAATTTCAATAAATAAATCATGTTACATATTTATAATAAATAACATAGTTCCATTATTATAAAAAATATTTATAAATGTGTATTGGTACATTTAACAATATAAATATTATTAAACCCATATTTATGTATGATTACACTAAAATAATTTGAAGAATATGTTTATCCTATCAATATATATATATATACACATTATGAACTATTTCATTAGAAATAGAAAATAATAAATTCATGAATAAAAACTACAACTAATCTGGTATCATAAACATCCAATACCATAATCAAATAATATTATATGAGAATCACATGAATATTTCAATTATAGCATGTGTAATTGATAATAATTAGTCAATATTATATATAGCCCATGTTTTATCAAATATATCATAACTCAAACCATTCACTACCATTGATTACGTTCAAAAAAATATAAACCACGTTTTAATGGATATATTTTTATTATCAATGAATTATTTAAATCATGAATAAGATATTTCAATGGTCAATAAACCTTATATTCACTATTTTGAAAATATTCTCTAAAATAAATACATTATATAGTCTTACGTATCCTACATGATATAAATATTATTAAATTAATACTAATAATCTTTTAGATAAAGGAAATAAAGAAGTGATTTATATATTTAATGTGAAATTATTGGTTACATATAATTAGAACAAAAAACTAAATTCAAATTTTTTTCAAAAATAAAATAAAACAATGAACTTATTATTTTAAAAAAATGTTTATACCATGTGTACACTAAATCCACTAATATTAAAAAAACCCAAATATAGATTTTAATTATGGATTCTAAACTGCTAAATTTTAAATATAATATTCTCTAAATAGAACTGTTCATTATTTTCACTTAAATAACAAAAATATTATAAAAACTCAAAAATTAAATAATAGAAGGTGAAAATCAATATCATTTGAACCAAATATTCATTATAATCATTACATTAAATTTAAAAGAATATAATAATAACATATGTATATAAATAAATATACATATAAATGTAGAATTATTTGGAAAAAAAATAAGGAACAAGGGAAATACAAATCATGTTGTCCTATAATAGTGTAGTTTAAGGGAATTATGTCTCCTGCTTCATTAAGAGACATTATAGAGAGACCTAAATCCATAGAAAATATACATGGAGGACTTGGTACTTACAATTAAATATATTATGTCCAAATCCATATTCCATTCTATAACATTTCTTGAGAAACTCAAATGATTATATTAAACACCAATAAACTACATATCAAGTAGGAAAATGGAAAATTGGTAGTAGTTTTCAATAAAAACATTTTTTGGAAAAATAAATTGTACGTTTAAAAAATTTGTTGGATGACGCACTATCGAGGCACAATAATATTTGAAACCAAACATCCTTTAAATACACTATAAAAGAAGATCATGCACCCTGGGAAGCTGAATATACTAATGTGGTAGAATGAATGTGTCCCAAAAACTATGGAATGTTCCATGAGTGAATGTTGAGACAAGAATTGAATCATTTAAGTAGAAAGAGGGAGGCCAATCATCACTAGAGATATGTCAGAAGATAATTAGGATTGGTAAAGGTTGATAATAGTGTAATAACACAAATCGGGGAGCCAAAACAAGTAATCAATGAGAGAAGAAAATAAACAAAAATAGCATACCATAGATTCTAGGAATGATTCATTTGAGATAACGTAAAGGATGGGTGCTGATAGTAGGGGAGTTCGACAATAGCATGAGAATCATTACAAAATCCGTCGGGTTAGCGTTATTTAAAATAGACTGGGGTCAATTTTACCATCGCTAAATTAATGTTCTGTAATACAAATGTATTTTATAAGTGCTCTTCAACACTGAAAAAGATGCATTTTATTAGGTCTTTTTTAACACAGCTAAACCTCTATCTATATCAATGCTACAGAATAATTGATAAAAGGAACCTTTATTACTGCTAAAACATTATCATTGACAAAGGATTTAAAATTATAATTATAAAAAACATTAAATATATTCATATATTTATATATTTATATATTATAATTTTATAATTATTTAAATATATAATTATTCATTTATAATTACACAAATAATTTTTGTTGAATACATTTTTTACTTATAAATATAAATATAGTAAATATATATTTTTAAATATATTTATAATTATTTATTTCGAATTATAAATATATTTAATAAATATATATGGATATTAATATTATAAAAATATATATATTAGTTATTAAAATATTTTATTTAATTTTATAATGAAAATTATATTTTTTATTATTGATATTTATATAATTATATATAAATAATAAATAAATATAAATATACATATAAATATAAATATAGAAAATAAAATCATTATTTAAATAAAATTATTATAAATATGTAATTATTTAAAGATAGAATAATATTTTTATATATATAAGAATGCTTTAAATAAATAACATATATATATATTTAAATAATTATAAATATTTGTATAATTATATATATATATATATGAAATACAAATACAAATATAGTATAATCATTATTTAAATTAATTTATTATAGTTTGTAATTATTTAAATATATATAATTATTTATTTATAATTATATAAATACATTTTTTAAGTCTTTTTATTTATTTATAATATTTATATATATATACATTTATAAATATACTAAATTCAAATTTATTAATATATTTATTAATAAATATTTATTAAAAAAATATATTTCTACCTTTATAAATAAATATATAATCTTGAATACCCACATTTTAAAATTCAATAAAATTGAATCATTAAAAACGAGTACAAAATTAAAATATTAAAAAATGGATATGATTTATTAATAAATATAAATTATTAAATAATTATAGATATATATTTTATTAAAAATGAATATATATAGAAAATACTAAAAAATAGCTAACAAATATATATAAATTAAAAATAAAAAAAAATTATTTCACAAAAACTATTAAAAAGATTAAATAATACTAAACTCTAATAATATTAAATAAAAAAAATGAATGACTGAAAACACAATAAATTAAATGTGTCATGTTATAATGAAATTCTAAAATATACTAAAATTTTAATAAATTACATAAATATTATGTGTATGAATTTCATTATATTATTTCATTATATTATTTCTTTAATTGTGTAAATATTGTTGTGTGTATGATATATACAAAAATGCATTAATTATGAATATTTTTGTGAAATCAAGTTAACACATTTTTGATACATGTTAAATTGAAAAATCACACAACACAATAGATGAATAAAACATCAATATGTTTATATTTATTTCATTTTATTTATTTTCTATATATTTATATTTAATATATATTATTTATCAATCTTTATAATTAATATATATTTATATATAATAAACAAGTTCATTTTTATTAATAATTATCTCATTAATCATTTATTTAAATAATTTTGTATTTTATTTAGTTTAAAAAATTTTGGTTTAATTATTACAATTTATTTCTTTTTATTTTTTAAAATTATTACAATTTATTTATTTTATATATCTATATTTAATATATACTATTTATTAATATTTATAATATATACATATGTATATTAAATGTATTCAATTATATCAATAATTGTTCAATTAATAAAATGTTTAATATTTTTATAAAGTTACTCTCTTTTAATTTTGATTTGTTTAATTTAATTATTTTACTCATTTTACATGTCGAAATTTTTAATATATATTATTTTATAATATTTATATTATATTTATATGTATAATCATTTTCTCAATTTTATCGAATAAATTTTTTAATTAATAAAATTGTTAATATTTTTTGTAATTTTAATATATTTATTTCTTTAATGTTAATATGGATCTTTAACGGAGCTAAAACTAAATCACCCATTATCAATGCTAAAAATAATGCTCTAATACAGGACACCTGTATCATGGATTTTTTCTAGCACTAATAAAGGAAAGCGCTGTGAAAGGTCTATTTTGTAATGACGTATATATCACACTATTTCATTGGGTAATGTTTTAATTTCATGAGACATCATTATGGGATTAGGGAGTGAACCTAATTCATTTTGGGACACTTTCTATTATGTGATGTTGTCTTGGTAGTTAGCCTTATGGTATGTTTTTATCATGTTTTATGTTGTTTCCTCTTTCACAAGTTTCTAAGATCTTATGATGCCATTCTATTTATATTATGATTCAATATGATTTCTCATGTACATTATCTTTTTTTATATCATGGTATAACTTTGAATGACATGTTATGCTTCCTTATCATGTTTAATCCATTACTTGACTTTTTAGTTGACCCATTTCTTTCATGAAGTCCACAGGTTTTCCTACTCAATTTTAGCTCCTCAAAAATATTTTTGAAGAACACTATAGAGAATAATATAAGAACTCCATGTTTTTGTTTTGTTTGATGAATTTTGAACATGTTATTCTAAATACATTATGCCTTTATGATCATTAGATTGTAATTACTGGATATTTTTTAAGAATCATGTAATAATAAGTCTAAATGTCATGGGTCTCTATTTTGGGTATGAGTTTTGAGGTTTAGTATACAATTTGATACTAGCGGGAGAAATATTTATGGAAAATACTAGTGATAAGTCTATAAATATGTTTATAGATATGCCTTTGTATAGACACATATCGTATAGTTTAAGGGAGGTATAGAGTGGATGGAATCAGAGAAATCAAATCCTTTTATAGATACTAAAAGTGGATTTAGTTCTGAAACAGATTTACCATGGGGTAATAACATTAAAAAAGGCATATCAATCTTGACTTGAGAATTACATAGTACACAACAACATTCCTTTCTTTCCACCAAGTTGGACACTCCGAGTAGATATGTTCTATAAATTAAAAAAAATATTTATGAACTATATTAAGGGAAAAAAATTCCCATAAGATTTCATATTAGGTAATAATGAATAGAGAGCTTATGTTGGAACCAAAAAATTCATAAGTTAATGAATATATAACAATAGTGATTTATCAATTTAATATTCATAGTTTCCCAAAAATTGGTTTAATAATATTCAAAATAATCATCCCTATTTCTCCTTTTATGTTAGTTAAATGATTGTAAATAGGTGAAACCGAGTCAATAACCATTTTGAAGGGAAATTTAATGACTACCCAATGAGATACCCAAACCAATGGAAGACGGAGTTGGGAACTTCATGACAATAAAATCATACCTAACATGAGTTTTTATATTAAACTCAAATATGGGGGAACACCCAAATCCCAATATGAAAGATAATGTTATAATATAAACCATTATGTGATAAAGGCCACCTACATTTAGTGGATATTTTGATACTTTAATTGTATAAAAATTAAATAACTCCATTAAAAAGATCTTACCTATCCATCAATGCTACGAGAAATGGAAGGTTTCACGTTTTTTGTTTATATGGGGGAAAATAAAATCAATGGTAGATGTTGATCAAAAATAAAATGCATTAGGATGATATCAAAGATATGTATTGGAAATAATTTTAGAAAAAAAATCAATCAGTATTTTCCTATCACACTCTGACTTAAAATAAAGATGGAATTTATTAGTAGCCAAAAAAATTATGAATCTATTGGGGAATGTGAAGAAAACCTCACAAGACTTGCATGATATGGATATGGATTTTTAATCTCCCTCTTAATGTAATTTTTACCACTTATTGGTAGGATAATGTGATGTCTATGAAAATACATATAAATTATTATCTTTGATAGTAATAAAGAAATTTCTCAAAGTTCCCTCAAATTTGAGATACAGATCACTGAATCTCAAGGTTCTCTTAGGGATAAGAAGTGGAAATTGGAATTTAACTCTAGTAGATGATAGGGAAATATAATGTTACTAGGAAATTCCCACATCCCACTTATCAAATGATTGGGAAGATGAATCCTATAAATTGTATAAAGGGGACTGTGAAGTGATTTATTTGTGGGAAGGAATGTCACATAGATAGTTTTTTAAATGAGAGAAACCCAAAAGTTTTATAGAAGAAGTGAATGATCCAACCACCCATCATGTTGTTTTTGAATGCCACAACTGAAATGAAATATGATACTATATGAACACATGCACCCAACGATGGGTTGTTGATGAAAAATAAAAATAACAACTTCCAAGGACTAGAGGGAAATGTTGAGTTTATAACATGGAAATTGTAGATGAGGATACTGAAAATTAAGTGGTGATATGTATGGTAGTTATTTATTCAATAATAGTTAATGCACATTTTTTTCTCTTCCAATGGATTCATTCATATCTTGATGTTTTTGAAGAACTATTCAAGAACCAACTAAAAACATGGATGTTGAGTTATTAGTAAAGATTATAATGGGTAATTTATTTAATCCCATGTATATAACTCATCACTTGTCCATATTTGTTGGATGAACATCCCAACAAACCATGTGATAAATAGTTTATAATAAAATGATGCAATTATTTGAATGGATTTTCTTTCCTTATATATATCAAACATAAAATATTGAGGGAAGGAAATCACCCTATGAATCCGGAATTTCCCTCTGATTCGATACAAGTGTAACGCCCCGACCCCAGTTACCCAGAGTCGGTGCATTATTACATAACATTGGCATGATCACAAGAAAGATCAAATCTCGAAAGACCGATTGGTTTAGTAGCCTTGGAAACACTACATATATTCATAAGTTTTACATTACATCATAAAATGAAAAACTACTACAACAACATAATGTCTCCATAATCTACACTACTATCCCCTCATAATATCCCTGTAGGTCATTCATAATTTACTTCTTCACATCCTGGGGAAAAAATAAAACATAGAAAAGGGGTGTGCTCAAATGCCCAGTAAGGATAACAATATAGCGGAAACTTTCATAAATAAGAATAAACATTTAAGGCAATGCATTACTAAAACAAAAGCCTTTTAAAATTGAACTTCAACATGGTATGGCAAAAGTAAAATGAAATAATTCCATTTACTTATTCACATGGATATTCTACTAATCGAATAATCACATGCAAAAATCAATAACCACTTTCATAATGTTGGAATGCATAATGCCAGACTATCATAACCACATAGCCAAGGCCTCGTGCCAAGACTACAAATAAGATTTTGTCAAGGCCTTGTGCCAAGACACTAGTTTGTCTCATGAGACCTACCGATGCATCGAGGAGCTATAGCGGGCTCCACCCGTCACTTATTAAGTCCAATGCATTCCCATATGAAAAGGTTTAAACATAACATAAACATTCGTATTAAAACTAGCATACGAAATGTCAATACTTTCACAATAAACTATGAATGGTATAAAAATAGCACATCCACAGTCAAACATATCACAAAACCTTCAATACAATATAGAAGTTTTGTATCATAATAAATCAACTTCAAATAATCTTAAAATCCATCAAAGGATGTTTACATAGATGAAATCAAAATTCTTTTTAAAGAAATATCTCCTTTTATTTTGAAATCATTTAAGATCCATATAAAATAAAACATTTTCTTTGAAAATATTCTTATAAGCTTGTAAGGAAAGCTTTGAAGATTTTATAACGGCGTAAAATAACCGCACCCGCCGTATAAGTTAAAAAAACATTCTTACCTCAATTCTGTCGAAAAGGTTAAAAAGGACCTTGTTTTGAAAACGACGGAATGATTCCTTTATAAACCTCTTATAAAAAGTCAAACAATGGTATAAATGACTTTAACCCATATTCTTGTAAATAGTAAAAATGTTTTGAAATACATTTCGAAGAAACATGGATGTGGATGATAAAGAGATCCCAGTAGATTATTACGTATAATACAACCTCGGATAATGAAGAGATTGTGAAATAACCCTTACCTTGTACTTTTCCTTGGTTGTGGTAGGTTAACCTCCTGTATAATGGTGAAATAATTGTTATTAAATTATACAAGAATCATATACATTAATATGATATCATATATGATCTTTTAATATTGATTTGATAATAATATCTTAGTATTATCGTTGTTTCGGGTGTTAACTTACTTGTTTTCTTTCATATGTTTTGTTACGTAAGACATGTTTGTAAAGGATAGGTTGTATATTATTCATATCCAGAATGATATCAAGTCCTTAAATATCATTTTTAAATCATAAAATGATAATTACGCTTTAATGGTTACGATGGAGAATGAATCTCATCGCGTTCGTGGAGACGGTAGTCCGTACGTACGCACGAGCGACAATATCATTCTTTTGATATTAAAATAATATATAAATGGATGGTATATCATATATACAGAATCATTAACATGTTATATTTATTATTTACATGAGTTACACATCATTATTATACCCATCCAAATAATATTATATTGAATAACAATTACACCACGACGTGGAGACGGTAAGCCGTACGTACGCACGTATGGTGACATGTTATTCAAAGGGTGGATAGAATACTGAATATGATTGTACCATATTTATAATAACATCACAGTATATGTGAGATACTGGAGTTATTATTTCAGAATGGTAAGAACAAAGGAAGAAGAAGTGGAAGAAGAAATGAACTTAGAAAAGGGTGGTGAAATCATTACCTCTTCTTCGGGTTCTTCCTTTTGATTTGATCAAAAGGGCTCCTTAGGTTGGCTTTCTGATCAAACTAATGCCTCTAGGTTGTATTGAGGGATGTTGGGAGAGTATTTGGGCACAGTTTGGCCGAACCAAAAGGCTTTGAAGGTGTGAAGAAATGAGAAGGAGGAGTGCCCTTTTATAAGAGGGGTGAGGGGCACCTTTGGAAAAAGCTAGAAATATTAATTTATAATAAATTCATATTCGGTTTCTAAAGTCTCCAAAGTTGACTATTCAAATGATGAGGTGGGGATAGGTCGAAAGAAACTCATCCAATAGAATTTAGACAGGTTTGGGTACTTATATTAACCTTATCTTTAAGTATTAACTCTAAGTTAATTAGTTTCACTTTTACAATGTCTCTTTGTATTTTATATATTATGGTTAATAAACTTACTATATACATCCAAGAGACCCCCAAGTGGTCCATTAATGATTAACCTATCATGATATAAGTCACTTGGCCGAACCTTAGATTTTTAGGAATTTAATATCAATTAATAATATAATATTTGTTTTAAGAATTCTTTTATGTCAATTTTGACACTATTCATTAGTTGATTTTTTTGAAACTCATAACAGATTTATTACTTCGAACAAAGTCAATTAAATCAATCCTAATATATCTTATTATCCTAGAAATTAGTTTAATTCATTAAAAGTTTCATATTATATTTATTTGGGTATTTATAATATAACTTATTTTAATTTTTCACTATTATAGTAATTACTGCATCATCATTGTGTCATAAATAAAATAAATTATTTAATGTCTAAAAATTATAAGTAAAATATCATTATGTAGGAAATCTTTTTAGCTTTCTAATGAATATTTATAATCGAAAATCCAACATGTATAACCCTATGTAAAAATTGTTCTTCTAAAAGATGTAAGCTTATGCCATTTTTATTTTTATTTTAACTTTATTAATATAAAGTGTCCCTACCACATACAAGTGGCTCCAAGGGGTCCCCAAATTGACCCAAGGATGCCCATGGTCGGGTATGTGTCCACCAATAAGGTTAGGACACGTTTTAGGGTAATTTTGTATTATTATAATATTATTTTTTAACCCTTATTTACCGGATTTACCCTTTAACCATGGTAAATAAAATATTTACCACAGTAACTATTCAAAATGTCTAAAAATAAAAGTTACCTATTTACACAATTTGAACATCCTGATTCCAAATATGGAATCCATTTTCCTAAATTCAAAACACAGAAGTGTCAGAAATTAATTTAAAATTAATTCCCGCTGTTAAAACAAAAAGCGTGTTTTTAAGAGATAATAACTATCAAAAGATTGACACTTGTTTATGTTCGGTTTAATTGTAAAATTATGTCCAATGACCAAAATTATATTAAATGGTAAAAATATATTCTAAATATAATTTAAAACCACTCAAATTCATAATTTATCACTAGTAATTAATTTGATTAAAAAAGTTGTTTTTAATTAAAATTTATTAATTTTCACTATTCATCAAAATATGAAAGTTATCCGAAATGTACCAAAATTTCACCCTAGGCTAAATTCGATATTCCGAATCCAAAAATGAAGTCCATTTTCAAATATAAAATATATATAATTTCAAAAAGTAGGTATTACTATTCATAACGGCTAGTTTGATTAGTTATGGTGTGTTAGAACTCGGTGTTGCGTACAACACACGCTATCACATTATTCGAAGGGAAACGTACCGTAGAAGCTTGGGGTGTTACATTCTCCCCTCCTTCAAATAATTGCGTCCTCGCAATTTCTAGGGTATTACTGCATAAAAAGACTCGGGTGGTTCTTCATAATAAGTTCCTCGGGTTCCCACGTTGCCTCTTCCATCTTATGATTTCTCCACAAAACTTTTACCAGACGCGTCGTCCGGTTTCTCAGTACTTGTTCTCTTGTATCAAGAATCCTGACGGGCTCTTCACAATAAGACAGATCCGGTTCCAATTCTAATTCCTCATAGGTGAGTACATGCTTTGGGTCAGGCATGTATTTTCTCAACAGAGATACGTGGAACACATCGTGAACTTTGGAGAGACTTGGCGGCATTGCCAATCGGTAAGCTACAGCCCCAATTCGTTCTAGAATTTCGAAAGGTCCGATGTACCTGGGACTCAATTTACCTTTCTTACCAAAACGTATGACTCCCTTCCACGGAGATACCTTCAGGAAAACATGATCACCGACTTGAAATTCCAAATCCTTCCTTCGATTATCGGCATAGCTCTTCTGCCTACTTTGAGCTGCTTTGATGTGATTTTGGATTACTTTCACCTTTTCCACCGTTTCCTCCACCAGTTCTGGGCCTACAAGTTTTCTTTCACCAACGTCATCCCAACAGGTTGGTGTACGACATCTCTTTCCGTATAACGCTTCATATGGTGCCATCTGAATACTCAAATGGAAGCTATTGTTATAGGAAAATTCTACCAGAGGTAAATATTGATCCCACATACCCTGAAAATCAAGTGAGCAAGATCTCAACATGTCTTCTAAGGTTTGAATAGTCCGTTCTGATTGTCCGTCTGTCTGAGGGTGGTAAGCAGTGCTCAAATGAAGTTCAGTATCCAGGGATTTCTGAAGACTTTTCCAGAATCTTGAAGTAAAACGGGGATCACGATCAGAAACAATCGATAGGGGTACACCATGAAGTCTCACAACTTCATTAATGTATAGTCTTGCTAGACGTTCCAGGGGTAGATCTTCTCTTATAGCATGAAAATGTGCTGACTTGGTAAGACGATCAACAATAACCCATATTGCATCGTTCCTTCTAGAAGTCTTTGGTAGCCCCATGACAAAGTCCATCGTAATATTGTCCCATTTCAACTCCGGTATGGGAAGAGGTTGCATGACTCCTCCAGGCTGTTGCCTTCCAGCTTTCACTTGTTGACAAACCATACATCTTGATACAAAATCAGCAATCTCCCTCTTCATGTTGTCCCACCAAAAATGTTCCTTCAAATCTCTATACATTTTGGTGCTCCCAGGGTGTATAGAGAAATTGGAACTATGAGCATCATCCAGCAATTCCCTTTTTAGATCAGGTATATTGGGAACACAAAGTCTCTTTCCAAATTTCAAAGTTCCATCTTCATACACAAAGTCTCTCATTCTCCCATCATTCACAGCTTTAATCTTCTTCTGAAATTCTTCATCATCGGTCTGAGAACTCTTAATCCTTTCTAGTAAAGATGGTTTGGCAACCATTTGAAAAAGCATTGATGTTTCACCTTCCCTGGTTATTCCCATGTCCATCTTCACTAGATCCATGAAAATTGGATCCCTTTCAATTCTCATCATGTTCAAAACTCCATGGTATTTTCTGCTCAAAGCATCTGCCACCTTGTTTGCCTTCCCCGGGTGGTAGTGTATCGTACAATCATAATCCTTGAGTAATTCAAGCCAGCTCCTTTGCCTCATGTTGAGTTCTTTTTGTGAGAAAATATACTTCAAACTCTTGTGATCAGTATAAATCTCACATTTTTCACCATAGAGGTAGTGCCTCCATATCTTCAAAGCAAAGATCACAGCTGCTAACTCAAGATCATGAGTAGGATAGTTTTGTTCATGAATTTTCAACTGTCGTGATGCATAGGCAATAACTATATCATTCTGCATAAGGACACAGCCAAGTCCTTTCTTTGATGCATCACTATAAATAACGAACCCATCATTCCCCGATGGTAGAGTCAATATAGGAGCATTGACTAATCTTCTCTTCAGTTCTTCGAAACATTCTTCACACTCTTTTGTCCAAACAAATTTAACCCCTTTATGTGTGAGCTTCGTTAATGGGTTTGCCAATCGGGCAAAATTCTGGACGAAACGTCGATAATAACCTGCCAAACCAATAAAACTACGTACCTCAGTTATACTCGTAGGTGCTGGCCATTCTTGGATTGCCTTGGTCTTAGAAGGATCAACAGAGATTCCATCTTTAGAGACAATATGTCCAAGAAAAGAAATCTCCTGAAGCCAGAATTCACACTTGCTAAACATTCCATATAATTCATGCCTCCTCAGAGTCTTCAAGATAATGCGCAAGTGATTTTCATGATCTTCATAGGTTTTGGAGTATACCAGTATATCATCAATAAATACTACCACAAATTCATCGAGATACTCCTTGAAAACTCTATTCATCAGATCCATGAATACAGAGGGTGCATTGGTCAATCCAAACGGCATTACAGTAAACTCGTAATGCCCGTACCTGGTTCGAAATGCTGTTTTCGGAATGTCTTCCTTCTTCACACACAACTGATGGTATCCAGATCGAAGGTCAATCTTTGAAAAGTATTGAGCTCCATGCAGTTGGTCAAATAAATCATCAATACGAGGTAGGAGATACTTGTTCTTTATCGTTATAGCATTGATCTCCCTGTAGTCAATACATAACCTCATAGATCCATCTTTCTTTTTAACAAAAAGAACAGGGGATCCCCATGGAGAAACACTAGGGCGAATAAATCCCTTATTACTCAATTCCTCTAGTTGTTTCTTTAGTTCGACTAACTCTACAGTGGCCATTCTATAAGGGGTCTTCGATATAGGCCTTGATCCAGGAATCAAATCAATGGAAAACTCAACTTCTCGTTCTGGAGGATGTCCAGGTAAATCTTCCGGAAATACATCTACAAATTCTTTCACAACAGGTACACCCTCTATTTGAACATTCCTTTCCTCACCGATAGTTACTTCATTCTCTTCCTCCCCAATAATTGAATTAAGTTGACCTACTGGGGGTGGGTCTAAATAAGAATTAGGTGGTGACGATTCTGCTCTAAAAATAAGGTGTTCCTTATCATTATCATCGAGAATCGTAACCACTTTCTTCTTACAATAAATCTTCGCATCATAGTCCGAAAGCCAGTCCATACCGAGGATTATATCAAACTCAATCATAGGTATGACGATGAAATCAGCAGATAAAGAAAATTTATGTGCTCTAATGGGGACTGATTCACAAAACTTTGTTGCAACGATACTTCCCTTAGGAGTTTTAACTGACAACTACCTTATTAAATCAAATTGGAAATATCTAATTTTCTTAGCAAACTGGGAAGATATGAAACAATGCGATGATCCAGAATCAAATAATGCATTTGCTAAACTTGAGGAAACCATTAAATTACCTGCCACCACGTCTTTCGGAGTTTCTACCTCAGCAGTAGTGATATGATAAGCCTGGCCTTGATCCCTTGGCCTTTTCTGAGGTAAGTTCTCCTGACGCTTAGGACATTCATTTGCATAATGCCCCATCTCCCTGCAATTGTAGCACTGAACATTGGTAGCTTCCTTCTTCCCCTTTCAATCATGAGCTTGGTGGCCTTTTTCACCACACTTGTAACAGACTCCCATTCCCTTCAGGCAAGCACCGGGGTGTTTCTTCCCGCACTTACCACAAGATGGATATTCAACCTTTCCCTTCTTCCCCTTATTTCCATTCCCAGATTGATCAGCAGGTCTCTTCTTCTCTTGCTTTTCTTTAAAGTCATAAGACTTAGAGAATTCCTTTTCGGTCTTGATAGCACATGAGACAATGTCTTCGTACGATGAAAAGGATTGTGAGACTAATGCTCGACGGAGAAATGGTTTTAACCCATCAAAGAAACGATCAATCTTACTTCTTGGGTTGCGAATATAATCACCAGCGTACCTCGCTAACCTTGTAAAGTTAGCCTCATACTTTGTGACATTATCATCCTCCTTTTGTCTCAGACTCAGAAATTGCCTTTCCATATCTGCTCGATGGTCGCGAGGAAAGTATTTTTCTAAAAACAGATCTTTGAACTCCCTCCATTCCATGTTTGATACTTCATCATCTTCCTTCATGTTTTGAATCAATGACCACCATTGATCAGCATCTCCAGTGAGGCGGTAAACTGCCATGGTAACTTTTTCCCTTTCACTACTCCCCAAAGCCTGAAATATTTTCTCTAGGGAAAATATCCATTGCTCAGCTACTAAGGGATTTGTACTCCCATTGAACGTTGGTGGTTGTTGTCTCATGAATCGATCTAACATTGATCCTCCACGCTGCGGATCAGGGTGCTCCATACGGGTAAGGTTATTATTCATAACCTGAGTAAGTTGTCCCAGTACGGTGATTAGCTGATCAGCACCAGTTGCATCACCAGCCCCACTATAATTATCTTGAGCAGGAGGGAAATCCCTACATGGAGTGCGTGCATTGATACGGTTTCCATTTCTTCCACTAGGCGCCATTTCTAAACAATGTCATAAACTAGATCAGTTTATGAATCAAAATACATAATCCCATACTTATAAAACACTAAACATAAATTGAACTATCTATGGATATAATCCATAATCATAAATATGTTTTCTTTGAGGAAGTATATACTCATAAACCCTTCATAATGATTTGTAAATAAAGTGAGAATTATCCTAAGCATATCCCCCGGGAGTGTCGTAACCAAGAGTGCAGCAAGGCCCGTTGTCGTGCACCAGTTCCCGTTCGAGTCTAGCTCAAAGAGGTGTTTTCGGGTTTTACCCCTAGGTACATCTGTGCCAGAGCCGCCTCTACCTGCTCGTATCCAGACAGGGATGTATTGCTCGGAAAACTCACAAAGTCTCTACAATACCAAAATTCTAGGAAGTTCTTCTATACTAATCCTCAAAGTTCATCTTAGGTCTATGTGCTCTAATCAGAGTTTATCTAAATCTAGCTTCCAAGGTTTGTACTAAACTTCCTCTGATACCAACTGTAACGCCCCGACCCCAGTTACCCAGAGTCGGTGCATTATTACATAACATTGGCATGATCACAAGAAAGATCAAATCTCGAAAGACCGATTGGTTTAGTAGCCTTGGAAACACTAGATATATTCATAAGTTTTACATTACATCATAAAATGAAAAACTACTACAACAACATAATGTCTCCATAATCCACACTACTATCCCCTCATAATATCCCTGCAGGTCATTCATAATTTACTTCTTCACATCCTGGGGAAAAAATAAAACATAGAAAAGGGGTGAGCTCAAATGCCCAGTAAGGATAACAATATAGCGGAAACTTTCATAAATAAGAATAAACATTTAAGGCAATGCATTACTAAAACAAAAGCCTTTTAAAATTGAACTTCAACATGGTATGGCAAAAGTAAAATGAAATAATGCCATTTACTTATTCACATGGATATTCTACTAATCGAATAATCACATGCAAAAATCAATAACCACTTTCATAATGTTGGAATGCATAATGCCAGACTATCATAACCACATAGCCAAGGCCTCGTGCCAAGACTACAAATAAGATTTTGTCAAGGCCTTGTGCCAAGACACTAGTTTGTCTCATGAGACCTACCGATGCATCGAGGAGCTATAGCGGGCTCCACCCGTCACTTATTAAGTCCAATGCATTCCCATATGAAAAGGTTTAAACATAACATAAACATTCGTATTAAAACTAGCATACGAAATGTCAATACTTTCACAATAAACTATGAATGGTATAAAAATATCACATCCACAGTCAAACATATCACAAAACCTTCAATACAATATAGAAGTTTTGTATCATAATAAATCAACTTCAAATAATCTTAAAATCCATCAAAGGATGTTTACATAGATGAAATCAAAATTCTTTTTAAAGAAATATCTCCTTTTATTTTGAAATCATTTAAGATCCATATAAAATAAAACATTTTCTTTGAAAATATTCTTATAAGCTTGTAAGGAAAGCTTTGAAGATTTTATAATGGCGTAAAATAACCTCACCCGCCGTATAAGTTAAAAAAACATTCTTACCTCAATTCTGTCGAAAAGGTTAAAAAGGACCTTGTTTTGAAAACGACGGAATGATTCCTTTATAAACCTCTTATAAAAAGTCAAACAATGGTATAAATGACTTTAACCCATATTCTTGTAAATAGTAAAAATGTTTTGAAATACATTTCGAAGAAACATGGATGTGGATGATAAAGAGATCCCAGTAGATTATTACGTATAATACAACCTCGGATAATGAAGAGATTGTGAAATAACCATTACCTTGTACTTTTCCTTGGTTGTGGTAGGTTAAACTCCTGTATAATGGTGAAATAATTGTTATTAAATTATACAAGAATCATATACATTAATATGATATCATATATGATCTTTTAATATTGATTTGATAATAATATCTTAGTATTATCGTTGTTTCGGGTGTTAACTTACTTGTTTTCTTTAATATGTTTTGTTACGTAAGACATGTTTGTAAAGGATAGGTTGTATATTATTCATATCCAGAATGATATCAAGTCCTTAAACATCATTTTTAAATCATAAAATGAAAATTACGCTTTAATGGTTACGATGGAGAATGAATCTCATCGCGTTCGTGGAGACGGTAGTCCGTACGTACGCACGAGCGACAATATCATTCTTTTGATATTAAAATAATATATAAATGGATGGTATATCATATATACAGAATCATTAACATGTTATATTTATTATTTACATGAGTTACACATCATTATTATACCCATCCAAATAATATTATATTGAATAACAATTACACCACGACGTGGAGACGGTAAGCCGTACGTACGCACGTATGGTGACATGTTATTCAAAGGGTGGATAGAATACTGAATATGATTGTACCATATTTATAATAACATCACAGTATATGTGAGATACTGGAGTTAGTATTTCAGAATGGTAAGAACAAAGGAAGAAGAAGTGGAAGAAGAAATGAACTTAGAAAAGGGTGGTGAAATCATTACCTCTTCTTCGGGTTCTTCCTTTTGATTTGATCAAAAGGGCTCCTTAGGTTGGCTTTCTGATCAAACTAAGGCCTCTAGGTTGTATTTAGGGATGTTGGGAGAGTATTTGGGCAGATTTTGGCCGAACCAAAAGGCTTTGAAGGTGTGAAGAAATGAGAAGGAGGAGTGCCCTTTTATAAGAGGGGTGAGGGGCACCTTTGGAAAAGCTAGAAATATTAATTTATAATAAATTCATATTCGGTTTCTAAAGGCTCCAAAGTTGACTATTCAAATGATGAGGTGGGGATAGGTCGAAAGAAACTCATCCAATAGAATTTAGACAGGTTTGGGTACTTATATTAACCTTATCTTTAAGTATTAACTCTAAGTTAATTAGTTTCACTTTTACAATGTCTCTTTGTATTTTATATATTATGGTTAATAAACTTACTATATACATCCAAGAGACCCCCAAGTGGTCCATTAATGATTAACCTATCATGATATAAGTCTCTTGGCCGAACCTTAGATTTTTAGGAATTTAATATCAATTAATAATATAATATTTGTTTTAAGAATTCTTTTATGTCAATTTTGAAACTATTCATTAGTTGATTTTTTTGAAACTCATAACAGATTTATTACTTCGAACAAAGTCAATTAAATCAATCCTAATATATCATATTATCCTAGAAAATTAGTTTAATTCATTAAAAGTTTCATATTATATTTATTTGGGTATTTATAATATCACTTATTTTAATTTTTCACTATTATAGTAATTACTGCATCATCATTGTGTCATAAATAAAATAAATTATTTAATGTCTAAAAATTATAAGTAAAATATCATTATGTAGGAAATCTCTTTATCTTTCTAATGAATATTTATAATCGAAAATCCAACATGTATAACCCTATGTAAAAATTGTTCTTCTAAAAGATGTAAGCTTATGCCATTTTTATTTTTATTTTAACTTTATTAATATAAAGTGTCCCTACCACATACAAGTGGCTCCAAGGGGTCCCCAAATTGACCCAAGGATGCCCATGGTCGGGTATGTGTCCACCAATAAGGTTAGGACACGTTTTAGGGTAATTTTGTATTATTATAATATTATTTTTTAACCCTTATTTACCGGATTTACCCTTTAACCAGGGTAAATAAAATATTTACCACAGTAACTATTCAAAATGTCTAAAAATAAAAGTTACCTATTTACACAATTTGTACATCCTGATTCCAAATATGGAATCCATTTTCCTAAATTCAAAACACAGAAGTGGCAGAAATTAATTTAAAATCATTTCCCGCTGTTAAAACAAAAAGCGTGTTTTTAAGAGATAATAACTATCAAAAGATTGACACTTGTTTATGTTCGGTTTAATTGTAAAATTATGTCCAATGACCAAAATTATATTAAATGGTAAAAATATATTCTAAATATACTTTAAAACCACTCAAATTCATAATTTATCACTAGTAATTAATTTGATTAAAAAAGTTGTTTTTAATTAAAATTTAGTAATTTTCACTATTCATCAAAATATGAAAGTTATCCGAAATGTACCAAAATTTCACCCTAGGCTAAATTCGATATTCTGAATCCAAAAATGAAGTCCATTTTCAAATATAAAATATATATAATTTCAAAAAGTAGGTATTACTATTCATAACGGCTAGTTTGATTAGTTATGGTGTGTTAGAACTCGGTGTTGCGTACAACACACGCTATCACATTATTCGAAGGGAAACGTACCGTAGAAGCTTGGGGTGTTACAACAAGTGTAAAGATAAAGATGAATATATTTTGGTCTCATCATCTGTAGAATGGATTTTTTGTCATTCTTAGAAATTGTATCTTTACAATATGATTGAGACTCATTATAATATGATGCTTGCGGAAATTAGTAATTTGAGTGATTATACTAAGGTAATGTATAAATATTTTCATGGTATTTCACCATGTTAAGAGGTTGAATATTCAATCGACATTATACATAGATATTTTAAATATCTAAGACTCCACATATAATGTCCATTTTTGAACATTAGTAGCTAAATAAAAAACTAAAAGACAATATGAAAAATTGATTTATATCCCCATGTGATTTATAATGGGGTGAACCAGTCCTCTTCATCAAGAAGAAGAATTTGTCAATATTCCTCTATATGGATTATCGTGAGCTCAACAAAATTTATATACATAAACATTATCCACATTCATGGATAGATCTGTTTTTTGAACAAAAATGTGAGGCTCAATGTTTCTCTACAATGTATCATTAGTCAAGATATCACCAATTGATGGTGAAGAAGTATGATATTGTCAAAACTAAATTTTTATTATGGTATGGACACTACGAGTTTATAGTGATGAGTTTACGAATCATTAATTATACAGAAATCATTATAAATTTAATGAAACAAATATAGTAATTACCTCAAAAAAATTTGTGTAGTCTTTATAAATTATATTCTGATAAGATCCAATAGGAAGGTGGATCATAAATAGCATTTGAAAACAATGATAATGGCCTTGAAAAAGGATAATATATATATATATATATTATATTGAATATTAATTATTATTGAAATAAATATCATTCTTGGGGAATATTATCATGACAAAATGGATATCTATGTTTCCTTCAAATAAAAAAGTTAATTAAGAACTAGCATTGACCAAAATATATAATAGATATCGATAGTTTTCATGCATTAAGTAGGTATTACTGTTGATTTTTGTAAATATTTTCCAGATATTCAAAACAATTAACCACACTAATATGAAATTGATTAATGTTTTTTGGACCATTGAATGTGAATAACAATTTTATAAGAGGTTTATCATTAAAGTGCTACATGAATTTTCCTCAATTGGGGAACATTTTTTGGTATACAATGATGCATTAAATAATGTTTTGAGATGTTTTATATTGTATAATTATAATGTGATAGCCTATTCCTCAAAGAAGATGAATATTCAGGATCATAACTATCCATTAAATAATCTCGAGTATTCTGAGGAGATCTTTACATTAATGATCTTGATACATTTTCTCTATTTGGAAAAGTTTGAAATATATATGCATCACAAGATACTCAAATATATATTAACCAAAAAGGATTTTAACATGCACCAACCATGATGGTTAGATCTGATCAAGGACAATGACTCCTCAATCCATTATAACATTGTTAAGGAAAACAATGTGGAAGATGACTTAATTAGAAAGGATCATGTGATTTTATCATTGATGATAATGGAGAATGATCCAATATTCTTATATTTTCAAAAGATCAAAATGATAATATTAAAAGAGTCTACATCCTTACTTTTTTCAAATAACTAATCAAACACTCATTCCTGGGAGGATTATGGAATCCTATAAAAAGGATGATGTTCTATATAAAAGGTACCAAATATTTTAGAATTTAAATTTTATGAAAATGGGAATATAATTTTTAGACAATATATTTATTTCTCGTAAAAACCAAATATGAAGTGGGTGTTTTAGGATGATGCACATATCTCGTCATTCTCTATTCATCTAGGAAGCGCTAAAATGTAAGGAGACCTGAAAAAACCTCGGGTTGGATAACATGAAATGGAATGTATCGGAATTTGTATCTCTATAATTGGTATGCCAAAATGTCAAGGTTAGACATTTAAAGGCTAAGGGTATGATAAAATCATTTTCCATACTAGTATGAAAATGAAAAAAATATAACCATTGGTATTATTGTAGCGGTCCCCAAAACAGATAAATGGAATAACTCCATCTAGGTGGTAGTCAATCACTATAGAGTGTCTAAAATTTAATTTCTATTAGGGATATTTCACTCTAGGAAAACTCACTAAGATATACATAAGGTATGTTGTAATATTTCATGTAGTTCTATTTTCTATTGTATTTGATTGAAATTAGATGTTTACCTCCTGGTTATGGAGAATCCATCAGTATGAGTTGGATAAAGTACTTGACTACATTAATTTTTATCACCCTATTATAGATACATAGTCTAAAATAACTATCCAAACTATATATGTTATACTAACTTATTTTTCAATATATTTCCATTTATTTTTGGACTATCACCTTTACATAGTATACTGCTAATATAACAATAGTTTTCATTATAGAATTCATATGCCACATTATGTGGCTATCTGTGGGAAGTTTTGCAAAAAACCAAAATACTGGGATGATATTAGATTGTAGAATTTGATGAGACGTTATCATTCCCAAGAGATGATAGATACGGTCCAACCCAATCATCATCCCATGATATTTATTTAAAATCAATAGAATAGGAATGAAAAAGAAATTTTGAAATGACCAAGAGTTTCAGGATAGAGATAAGGTGTTCCTCTGCATTTCACCATGTTTGAATGTCATGTTCTTCAAGAAGAATGAAAATATTAGTCTAATATAAATAAGTTATTTTTTGATCTGTTATCACATCATAACGATGGCCTATCAATTATCACTCCCACCAAACCTATCTCAAGTACCTTATTTTTTCCATATATCCCTCTTGTGGAAGTACATACGCGACTCCCCACGTGTAATTAATCCAGAGTTTGTACTGATAAAAACATACACGTCCAATGAGGATAAGTCGGTGAATATCTTGGATAATAGATAAAATGTTCTACAAAACGAAATATATCACATGGTTATAGTGTTTGGAAAAATCCAAAAGTTTGAGGAAGAAACATCAGAACTAAAAGAGGTGATAAAGAAAAATTAACCATAAATGTTTTCACTTAAATAGGTAATAAAAATTATGAGGGTGGATTATTTAAGGGGGAATTAATATAACACCCTATGAATATAAGATATATTTATTTTTAAATATATCAAATCTCTTTTACAGTATCACTCTGAACAGTTTAGCCTCTTGAATAGTGTTGTGGTATAAAGGGCCATTAGGCATTAAGTGTACCACCCCATATGGTAAAGGCTGCTGACTAGATGTGCGTGTGTAAGAGGTGATGATGGGGAGACTGTACCCTATGCTGAAAATGATGATAATGGTATATATAAACATAAATAATCAAAAAATAAATACTATAACACACTGGACAATTAACACGCCTGTGTGGAAATCAAAAATATATAAGAAATAAATAAACAACAAAACTAAACATTCCATTTATATAATAAATATCAAAACATACCATTTTTAACTAAGAATTAATAAAATATAGATTTTTCAAGATAATGATAAAATTTTTCTCCCATGCATGATCTTAGTATGTACATATCAATATGGTTATTGAAAATAATACTAAAAAAGAAAAAAATCAATCTGATTTTTGAAACTCAAGGTCCCTTTCCATACATCCCATTTTAAATATGTAACAAAAATTACTATGAACCAACTCTTAAACCCGAACATTCACTTGAACACAAATACATAATGTATACACCTAAATTGAAGGTCTCTTATTGGGTGTGTGAGTCAATATATGTATTCCACCACCAATGTGTAATTAACATATATCTGTGATAAAGTTAGAGTAACCAAAAATAAATAAAGTCATACTTTCAGAACATATAAATAAACATGCTCCCATTGTGCGCAACGACCACAAGAAATAAGTAATCTACTTTGGCCATTGTATGTATAGTGGAAGTGGAGAAAATCCTTAACATAAATACAAAGGGATCCCCTAATGTAAAACAAGAAAGAGAGCCCTCATTTACCTACTATAATAGTATCCCAGAAACATGCGTAAACAGAAACTTTGTGTCCAATGATAGGAATTGATATCTTGATGGAAATCCCAAATAGATACTCGATCCCCCATTCAGTTTCCATTAAGAAACCCCATAATCTCAAAGCATTATGTCAAAGGAACAGTGATACTGGTCATCCAAATAATCCTAGAGCAACAACCACAATTATAGAGATCCTCAGCTCCCAACTGACTATCTCAACACTATTAATCAATAGATCCTCACCATCCCCAGGGATTTCTATTGAAATAAAATCCAACCACATTTTTTTTAAACACCACTTTAAGCTAAAACTACATGGGCCACTACTCACAAGAGTGGTCGACACCACCTTATCATCTGATTCCTAATATGTGGAAATTACTCCAATGGCATGTTGTCCAATCACAGTGAGTGAAAATCACAAAAAAAGTATTTAAGCCACATGATCCTAGTACCTTGGTCCCCTATAATCATGTTTCTCAATATTATGTCCAACTCCATCTAATATCAGATGGTTCATGTACATAACATGACAACATCATCACCTCTTCTGGATGAAGATGTCACCCAACGGGTGCTCAATATCATCCATGGTATCTGGGCCTTATCCAATGTGACACCCTATGGATTAAAAATAAATTATATATTGAATGCATGAAAAACTGAGTCTCAAAAAACCACCACATTGTTATAACCTTGCTAGTAAACATAATTTTTCCACCTCTGTGATTTAAATTTCAAAT
This sequence comes from Viscum album, assembly GCA_963277665.1. Classification (NCBI taxonomy): domain Eukaryota; kingdom Viridiplantae; phylum Streptophyta; class Magnoliopsida; order Santalales; family Viscaceae; genus Viscum; species Viscum album. The sequence continues at coordinate 2,001,949,654 of OY728145.1, forward strand.
AAATTGACATACATTATTTCCTTTAGTAAGATATTTATAATTTGATAAGAAAAAATTATTTTTTTGGTGAATAATAACATACCTTAATGAATATAAATATAACCCTTATGAATAATAAATCATATTATTAGTTTATTTTCATATTGTTATAAGATTTTGATATCTTGATTAATTTTTATTGGTGATATAAAACGAATCACAATTTTAAAATTTTTATTTGTTGAATAAATTATGATTTTTCTAAAATTAAAAATAATAATAATTAGAAAATTAATTTTAGAAAATGGATGAAATTTTTTAATTCATAACGTTGGTATTACATTAGGCTGAATTTATAAGAATTTTATAAAATATATTAGTTTTTTATGAATAGTAAAAATTCATTTTTGAGTTTTCGTTTTGTTTAATGATATCATCAATGATGTAATTATGATGTAATAATTTTTTTCAACTCTTGTGTAGTAATATATGATATGAGGTGTCCAATGTTCCCAAAACCATGGGGAAATACCCTGGTCAAGCTCATTATTTTTCAAATACCACTAATGTGGTGTCATTTTAAATTAATAAAAAACACACTCTCTTTTACTATAAATACCCACCAATTCCTTCATTTTCATTCAATTGTAATTCATCATCCTCACATATCTGGGCGTCTTATCACACTATGAGTCCTCCAAAAGTGTCCTCAAGACCCCAAGGTCTGAACCATCATATTTTAGGAGTTACTCTATAAGGTAAGGGAGTCTACCACATTTCACTTTTTCAATAAATCTCTTTATGTTATTATTGTTTATTTAAATTGGATTAGGTTGGTGTAAGGGACTAGACCCTATGGATCTAATACTTTTCTAAACATATGGTCTTTCACGTGTCTTGGGGACCGTTTGAATCATTAAGGAATTTTCCAAAATATGGTTCCACCAAACGGCTCCACCGAAATGGTGGTACCAGTCACTACGACACCACGACGGTGGAACTGGTCACGAAGGAACCGTGACAATGGCCATGTGGCAATGGAATCATGATGGTGGTACCATAGTGGTTGCACCGTCCTAGTCTCACACTGAAATGGTGGCACCTCTTTCGGATTTCCACCGAACCGATGGCTCCGTTATGGTGGCACTGTGACGGTGGCACTGTAGCGGTCGCACTGTCACAGTTGCCCACCAAAAAGGTGGCACCACTTATGGTGTTCCACCAAACCGGTGGCACTAGGAAGGGGGAACTATTACAATGTCTAATGAAATACTGTCCCACACTTTTTTATAGTTTCAAACTTTTTTCATTTCCTCTCCTGCTACGTATCTTTAGACATAAAAGTGTTTTAATACCCATTTAAAAGACATTTACTGACCATAAATTATTTCTAAAATCCTCCCAAAATCCATGTGATAGTTGACATAAGACAATAGGTGGATTTTTCCTCAGCATCACACCCTTTCTCATGTTTCCATCTACGCCCTAGTTACATGGTTTTTTCCCGTTTAATGAAAGACCATTAACTCACAATTGTTATAACCGCCTCACCGATTAGAATTATTGAATAAAAATTAATTCCATCATGTGTAATTGTCCAACCACAAGGTGAAGCCTTGATCATCGTTTAATTCTATTCAATATTTTATATCTGGTAACTCTAAAAGATCGCCTTTTATCACACAAAGTTTCTTTTTTCTTCATGGCTAGTCTATTTTCCTTTCCTTGGTGTGTTTTTGAATCCCTCTTCCTAATTCTAGTCATGTGCCAATGATGGAGCCTGTCTCACTCACTCATGGAGTCCTTGGAGTTCCTCACCATCAAGTCGTGCATCCCTAATTCTTAGCATGAGGAGAAAGTTTTGATCATCGGTCATCAACATAGGGTTCTCATTCGTCTCTCTTTACTGTGTAACATGGGGGGTGGGTATGATAATGATCCTTTGGGGATGGATGAATCCAATCTGTAGTAAAGATAATTAATGGTTTTTAATGAATGAATGGTTGTTTTTGAATATTATACTGTACACTTTTTCCTTACTTTATATGCGGTGAATTGTATATTACTATGTGCACTAAAAATCGTGGTCATTGGAGGTCCATTCATGTGCATTAATGAACCTATATTTTCATGTTAATACCATGATTAAATGGTTGTTACATGGAAACACATTAAACACATAAACTTGGGGGATTAAATGGATACCCAATAAACAAGAATCTGTATGTGATCACAACGGTTAACAATATATTAAGAAGGTACTTAATGAATGGAGTGATTAAAACTGAAAACTCCCTTTCTCTGTTCTAGTGATGGGTAGGGTTGTTCTGATTGAGTTTTGTGTGGTGAAATGTATTGGTATGGGATCCCCAATTTTGAAGTAGATGGTTGTTGATTTGGGGTCGTGTGGGTCTGTATGTTGTGGCGTGGTTGGGTTCCATTACTTCAAGGGATCTCACAGATGCCTTTTTTTTGTGACCTTACAAGAGAATTTTGTTGGAATGCTTCAATTGTTTCTTAGATATTTTTCATTCCTTGTCTTGTGGATATCCCTATTAGTTTCCTGATTTTGAAGAATTATTTAAATGGAACCACCTAAATATAAAAAAAATTATGGTTTCAATATGGATTTATTTTCCAGGAATGTGTTGTACCCTGGTTGTGGCCATTGTGATTTAGTGTGAATGAATAGTAATGGGGGAGTTTGGTTATTAGATAGTTTTCGAACACTTAGTTTATGGATGTTTTCATCTCTACCTATGTGTATAAATTTATTTCTGGTGCTTATTGTTCTCACCCCATCGACATTGAGCACTTCATTCTGAACGACCCAATCTCAAGGTGGAGGGTGTTTTTCAAAACACTCCTATGAGTGGATGGTTATTAAATCCTTTTCTAATCCCTCTCTTGAGTAGCCCAGGACACTTAGGGTAGTTTTTGATAGTATGAGGTACATTATATCCAATGATTCTTTGGTCAGGGTACGTTGTGGTGGTTGGCCTAGGTGAGTGCAGGTAGGATTTCCTCCTAAGTGCCTTCGGGATGAGGCATTTGTGTCTTTAGGCATGGTAGTAGTTTTTATAGACCAAGTGTCTGCAGGAAGGGATGTTATTGGTTTTTTGTGGCCCATTTTTCTGGGGGTGGGATGTGTGGTTTTGGTGTCCAAAAAGGTTGTTATTGGGGTAGTAGTGGTACTGTAGTGAAAAATGGTGGGGGAGGTATGACACGTAGCAATTCATCAAAAACAAGTGTGGAAGTGGTGTGGGGTTACCAAACATTGATGTGTTATTACAACTACTTTAAATGACTTGTGTTATTTGGGGAGTGTTCCTTGGTTTGTTTTGGGTGGATTCACATATTTTGGGGTGCTCTAATTGTCACCTTTCTTCATGGGGAATTAGAAGGCCTCCGCACTTGTGCATGAGAGCTTTTGGTTTTCCCTACTGTGTATACTTGTATTCTCACCCTATGTATATAAAACATATTTTAGGTTTCTAGGAGGACTTTGAAGACTATTCAGTACATTACTATCTCTAGCATCAGTAGTTGACGTTGCTTCATTTCATTTTATTGGTATTTATTACCTTTGAAGTTTTCATGTACCTTGTAGCATTTTATATTGAACATGTATGTGGAAAAAGGGGATTTTGGTTTTACTATTACTTTCTGCATTTGGAGTTATCTGAGGTTTACAAAATTATCTCCAGATCCTTTTCAATAAAAAGGGTAATGCCTTCCATATTGTGTGTGATTCCATACCCTTGGTGCTAGTCGCCACTCCGGGGCTTATTGAAGGAAGTACTAAGGGGTCATTATCTATCTGTCAACATGAAGAAGGAAGTGTCTGTACGTTTGATGACCCCTCTCTAATCTTGAAGAAGAAAGTTCATGAAAGAATTTCATAAGATGTGATGGTTGAGAAATATGATGAATATCAGAGTTAGGCTTTGTGAGGATTACATGGGATGGTAGGAAAACAGTGTTAGGAAATCATTGTGCATGAAATAGGACAGGGAAGACTGGCTAGGAAATGAGATTTTAGGGCCCCCCGTTAACCGATGCATAGAATCTAGACTTACCGAATGACCAATTGAGGCTACATTGATTGAATGGTAGAGACCCTAGGAAAGTTACATGCATCTTAATAACTTGTGATGATTCTTGTACTGGGTTTATCGAGACTTCAAAATTAATAACAAGGTTATGAAAATTTTAAAAGATATATTCTACACTACTCGGTCTTAGAAATTTCCTTTTTTACCTTGATTTTATGGCTCTCATATGATGAACACAGGTAGTGTAGGAGATCAAGGCCTAAGAGGCTGCTTTGGATGATTAGAAGATGGTTGAATGAGAGGATGATGTTGACTAATGGAAGAAGATGATTCATTTCTTTTAGTAATAGACCCTCGGGAAGTACGAGGGAAGGGTCTTGGAAATGGAGATAGAAATTTGGCTCGAGGAGCTGGTGATAGCTTTCAGCTTTATCCGGGCTCCTTCAGAGTACTGGGTTCTTCTGGATGTAATCTAGATGCAGGGAGCGGTGTGTTAGTGGGGGACACTATATCTTGAGGATAATAGGGAATCTGAGGTTTCATGGACTAAATTAGAGTGGATGTCCTGGGCGGAATTCTTCTCTTCCACATTGAAGACTGAGAGGTGGCAGGATCTACACTCCCTTCAGCTTGAGAGTATGTCAGTGAGGGAGTTGGGAATCATGATCAAGGATCTCATTCAATTTTCTCTGAACCACTTTTCAGATGAGGATTCTCGGGCAAGACATTTAGAGGAGGCACTCAGACCATCTATTCAGTATGTTGTTACTCTCTTCACTCTACAAACGTGAATGGACGTCCCGAAGAAGCCCTAAGAGGTATAGAGTGATCATGTTGAGCATGTCAAAGGGGAAGGCCATCAGTAATAGGCCTCCAGTATCGGGTCCTTCCAGGGTTCGGTAAGTGGGGAGCAAGCCCCATCATGTACAGTTTTGATATCCCTGTCTGTTCCCTTTATTTTTGTTCCCAGAAACGAGATGCTACATATGTGGTAGTTGTGGGAACCTTAAAAATCATTTCCCAAACTTAGTTCATTATAGTGGGTGTGGGAAGGTGCAGCACTCACCTCAGTACTAGCAGTTTTCTACATGGCCCTTTTAGCAGCAGCAAAAGAGACTGCGATATCCCACTCCTCTGAGAGTATATGATACGTGCAGAGGCTGACCTCAAGGAGCTACTCCTGGATCTTGAATGGGGCATGGATGGGGAGATGGCCGACATCAGAGGGGTAGTGGAGTTGGGTGTGGGAAGTTTAATGCCATTGAGGCAGCAGTTCCAGTGCGATAAGAAGTCATTTGAGGTATGATCATCTTGTTTAGGACTCTTATATGTGCCTTGTTCGATTCAGGGTCTTCATACTCCTATTTTAAACCCATTATACCCCATACTCTAGGTCTATATGTAGAGATAATTCTAATTCCTTTAGCTTTTAGTATGCCAGTTGGATTTCAGACCATATTTCCTTATGTTTTCTAGAGATGAAGACTAAATTTGGGCCACATCAGTCCAGTGGGGCCCTTCTTTTTATCCATATGGGGCCATATGATGTCATTTTAGGAATATACTGGCCATTCAATGTGTATACAATTATCAAATGCATCCAAAAAAGGGTCTTGTTTTCAGATATGGGAGGACATTGTGTGACTTTCATTGTTGAGCCGGGTTTCCCAGAGGGATGTAGGTGAGTGGAGCCCCTTCATTCCTTTTTAGCTGAGATGTTAATGGAGATGGTACATACAAAGATAGTGGGAGTATTGGATATCATCAGTGAGTTCATGTACATCTTACCTAGAGAGTTGGTCACTTTACCCACTTGAAGTGATGTTGTGTTCGGGATAGACTTGCAATTTGGTGCCCTTATGATTTCTATAGCCCCCTATTAGATGGAACCATCTGAGTTATGGGAGTTATGAATTCAGATGGATGATCTAATGAAGATTGGTTTTGTCTGACAGAGCACGTCACCAAGGGGTTCTCTTTTCTTTTTCTGTAACGCCCCGACCCCAGCTACCCAGAGTCGGTGAATTACTTCATAACATTGGCATGATCACAAAAGATCAAGTCTCGAAAGACCGATTAGTTTAGTAGCCTTGGAAACACTAGATGCATTCATACACGTTACATTAAATCATAAAGTGAAAAACTACAATAACAAAGTCTCCATAGTCCTCACTCATATCCTCTTCTCACAATCCCTGCAGGTCATTCATAAAATACTATTTCACATCCTGGAAAATATTAAAACATTGAAAGGGGTGAGCTCAGATGCTCAGTAAGGATAACAATATTGCGGAAGATTTCATAAATAAAAAAAATTTTAGGCAATGTATTACTAAAACAAAAGCCTTTTAAACTTGAACATCAACATAATATGTAAAAATTAAAATGAGATAATGCCATTCACTTCTTCACATGGATATTCTATTGGTCTAATAATCACATGAAATATCAATAACCACTTTCATAATGAGGGAATGTATAATTCTAGACATTCTGAAACACATTGTCAAGGCCTCGGCCAAGACGTCTAAAATGATTAAGGCCTCGGCCAAAACCATAAATCAAATTGGGAAAGGGCCTCGGCCAATTCCACGTATAGTTGTCTCATGAGACCTATCGATGCATCGAGGAGCTATAGAGGGCTCCACCCGTCACTTATTAAATCCAATACATTCCTCATATGAATAGGTTTAAACATATCATAAACCATAACATAATCGTATCACATAAAACATGCATAAAGGAAATATAACATTTCCACATTTCAATCACAAGATATCAATACAACACATTGATATAATAAAAACGCTTTCAAAACCATTTTCAATACCAAAATAAAAGAAAGTTAAAACTTTGTATTTATTTTTTTCATCAAAAAAATGATGGCTTGTAGAGGAAGCCGAAACTCAAATAATGGTCACGGCGGCGGAGAAGTCATTGTCGCCGCATATGTACGGAAAGAAAAACATTCCCTTTTTGTCGTTTAGTAAAAATATTCGTATAAAAAGATTCCTTTTGAATAAACATAAATGTCAAAGGGGTTTATACACCGTATAAAAGAAAGTTGTGTATAAAACCAAATATGCCTCAATGAAAGGAGATTGAGACGAAGTCCTTAAAAAGATCATTTTTAAAATAAAATAGATCTATTATGTGTATTCACTATATGTACACATAAATAATGTAAAAATACAAAATAATACATAATAATATCATTACATAATTTGGAAGTAGGAGATTAACCCAAAGAATGGAAATTGGGTTAAGAAGTTCCCTTACCTTGTGTCCGACTTGACTCAACCGTTCTTTAACCTCCTGAATAATAAACTAGAGGTAATATCTACCTTATTAAGAACCATTTTCAATTTCATTATCCTTTTTATATCACTTATTACAATGTTATGAACATTATGTAATTATTTATGTTAATAACGGTCGTTTTGTCGATCTTTGGTACTTGAGTCAACAATAAACTTCTTATAACTACAAGTTGTTCATGTGGTAGAATATCCATTATATCCAGAATTATATTCATGATTTAGATGTCGTATATATCATATATATACAGTATATACATTCATTCATAATGTCACGTAACATTTAGAGGTAAGAAATGAAATGCACCATTCATGGAGACGGTAAGCCGTTCGTACGCATGAACGCTACTTTCATTTCAATTTCATATTTAATGGAACTAAATCATAATGATATAAATGTATAATATAATTCCAGTATAATATAGTTTATAATACCATTTACTCCATCCTTTATACATCCCACATATGGCATTAACGATTCAAATCACTTTGAGTGGGCTGTAGTCCGCACTTCCTAAAATGAAATTATCGCGTTTTACCCATAATGGAAATCATAAAGTATGCCATAAATGAGAAATACATGAGAATAAGTAAAACATAAAAATATTATATATCATATATAAAAATAGTGACATCTTAATGTCCACCTTTGAAGGTGTTATATGAGTGTTGAACAATTATCGTTTCGTGAGGCAGAAATTCACCATCCACACAAACCGTATGTTCTTTAACCATTAGATGTAGGTGTGTGTATGTTTAGCTAGAATACTTATTATAAAAACATCCTATTATATTGAGGATACAGTTGTTGTTACAAAAGAAATGAATAAAAAGAGTTTAGGGGGTTGTAGAAGAAAAATAAAACAAAACAACATTAGAGAAGACATTACCTCAAAATCGGGTAACTCTTTTTGATTTGAGCCAAAGGCTTCCTTGAGAAGAGTTCTACCCAAAGTTAGGATTATAGGAGTAAGAGGGGGATGTTGGGAGAGTATTTGGGCAGGGGTTGGCCGAGCCAAATGGCTTGAATGTGTAAATGAGGTGGGAGAGGTGGGGGCCTTTTATAAGTGGAGAGGAGGGGCACTTTTGGAAAGATTGAAATGTTACATTATTTCACAATGCTTTTCGGATTATAAAGGTCCCAAACTTATATAATTCAAGGCTAAGGTGATAAGGTTTCGAAATATTCTCATCCAATAGGCTTTGGAGAAGTGTAAGCCTTAGATTTTGCATTATCTTCTCATTTTATTTAAATCGTTAAATAATGAGGTCATCGGTGCATCATAATGATGTCATAAATAATTTAATTTATTTAATGTCAAAAAATTATAAAAAAAATACTATGATGTAGGAAATATTTTTATATTTCTAATTAATATTTATAATTAAAATTTGGACTTGTGTAACCTCAATTAAAAACTGTTTTAGTAAAACAACTCATGTTTGTGTCAATTTAATTTTAACATTAAATAAATATATATTAATGTCATTTTCCAACTATAGTGGCTCCATGGGGTCCCCAAGTTGACCCATGGGTTGTCTTGGTCGGCCATGACTCATCCAATATGAGTAGTACAAGTGTCATGCTCATCTCATATTATTAAAACATTATTTGTACCTTAAACTACACTAATTACCTCTAATCGCGATTAAGAAATTAAAAGTTACTATTCACCAAAAATTATTTTAATCTCATTGAACCACATTTTACTTCTTAATGACAACCATGTATGTAGGATTTTTGAAAATCAAATCGCAGAAGTGGTAATATTTCATTTAAACGAAAAACCAGTTATTTAACTACCACTTAGTGGTTTCACTATTCATCAAAAATTGAAGTTTTTCAGAACAATGCCAAAATTTCACCCTAAGCTATAATTGATATTCCGAATTCAAAAATGATGTCTATTTTACAAAATTCCAAACATATAAGTTGCATTAATTAATTTTATAATTAATTCCCACTGTTACGACAAATATAGTGTTTTTAAGAAACAATTTATATCAAAAGATTGGCAATTGTTTATGTCCAATTTCAATGTTAAATTAATTCTAATGACCACCATTGGATAAAATGGTAAAAATATATTATAATTATACCTTAAAACCACTAAATAGTATAACTTATCACTATAAATTATTTTGATTAAAAAAGTTGTTTTAAGTATATTTCACTATTCATAAAAATTTGGAAGTTCTCGGAAAATTACAAAAAATTCAACATAGGCTAATTTCAATATTAGGAATACAAAAATGAAGTCCATTTTGAAATATAAAATTTCTATAAATTTAAAAGGTGGTTATTAATATTCATAACGGCTAATTTGATTAGTTTCGGTGTGTTAGAACTCGAACTTGCGTACAATGCAAGCTATTGCATTATTGAAAGAGAGGCGTATCGTGGAAGCTCGGGGTGTTACATTCTCCCCTCCTTTAATAAATTGTGTCCTCGTAATATGAAATTTTTCTTTGAAAATAAAAGGTTGAAAAGAGAAAATACCTTTGAGTAAAACCCACATCGGAAATAAGGTTAATAAATATATAACATTAATAAAAGAAAGATAAGTACAAAGGTCACCCGATATAGCCCATTCTAGGATTATATGAAAATATGGATATGGAGGAGAAACAAACCATCAAGGTCTGATGGAGAGTTATAGAAAACAGGATTAGGAGAAAGTTTAACCACAAGAAAATCACAAACTTGTGATTGGTTAAACGGTCATTGAATCCCCAGTTGGAAAAGTTAACCGACAACATTTTTGTTTTAAGTTACCTTTTATAATGTTGAGGAATTTATTTAGGAGATTTAATAAGAACGTAAGGGAATATACATACTTGTTATGTATACTTTCATTCGTTAATAAATTTTTACCACAAACCCAACTTTTACTCCAAATGGTAACAGAACTCAAAAATATTCTATTTATCCTAATTGTATAAGGTTCAAAATGTTAACACATACAATTTAGATTAGTAAAACTATTTTGTAATAACCAGGGACTTCATGTAGGCTAGTGGTAGGAAATAAAGGCTTGTCGCACTATGGTTGTGGGTTCGATTCCTGCAGCTTTGTCCGATGCGACGAGTTATTCCCCACCCTGATGGTTGTCCTTTTCCTAAAACTATAGTATTATAATATTCCAAAAATAATCTTCAGAAATTCTTTAACCTTAAACAATACTATCCATGGTTCAACTTAATCCATTCCAACCTTAATAGTTATCCAAAATACCTCCGTCTAGACTTTCTCTAAAAGGTCTCTAAATTCCAAAATCAATTGTAACATCAGATTCCCCAAACAAAGAAAAGTTTCTCTTATTGTCACATACTAAAAATAGAATTACCTTCAACATATTAAAACCTTACTGAAATCAACAAGTACTGCATTACAATCCTTATATATATATCACATTATTCTAATAACCAGAATATAATCCATGAGTCCAAAATCACCATTACATTAGTTATTCTACTTCAAATGTAGTAACAACATAAGATTGTCCTTGATCCCTTGGCCTTTTCTGAGGTATGTTTCCCTGACGCTTAGGACATTCATTTGCATAATGACCCATTTCTCTACAATTGTAGCATTCAACTTTGATAGCCTCTTTCTTTCCCTTGCAATCACGAGCCTGGTGACCCTTTTCTCCACATTTATAACAAACTCCCATTCCTTTTAGGCAAGTACCAGGTTGATTCTTCCCACAATTATCACATAGTGGAAAATACTTCTTTCCCTTTTTCCCTTTATCTGTCTCTTGTTCCACCGTTCTCTTCTTCTCTTGCTTTACTTTGTTGTCATAAGACATAGAGAATTCCTTTTCTGTCTTGATAGCACACGAGAAAATATATTCGTATGATGAGAAGGATTGTGATACCAAAGCTCGACGGAGAAATGGTTTTAACCCATCAAAGAAATGATCAATCTTACTCCTTGGGTTACGTATATAATCGGCAGCATGCCTCGCTAACCTTGTAAAGTTAGCCTCATACTTTGCGACATTCTCATCCTCCTTCTTCCTTGTAAAGACCCGCAAATTTCAAGGAAATTTTTTTCTTAATTTTCTTTGGAATTTTACAAGAACGCAGCTTCAGACGGCACCTGATTCCGAGGCCCGGTGTGCCCGGAATCAATTTCCGAAGTTTGGCTCGGGTACGTTCAGTGAACGGACGAGCGGGTTTTTCTATCTTTTGAACCGGTGCCCGGAATCGAATTCTGAGGGCACCGATGAAATCGCAGCGCCGGTATTTGCTTAGAAACGCCTCTTCCGGAGTTGCGTTTGCTCAGACGTGGTTTTTAAATTTTACGGCTTTAAGTCAGAAATAAAATAAAGTTTGTGCAACAACTTTATTTTATTTCACTTAAGCTGCTTGGAAGCCACTTGAAGTCACTTAAAGACGGCTTGAACTGAGTTGAACTGGATAGGATGCTATCCAGAAATATCCTACCCCTTGGTAGGATATTTGTGCGGTGGGACCCGCACGAGCCCCGCCGTTTCTTTCGCTAAGTAACGCACCCGCGAAAACCCGTCAAAGTAACTGAAAAGTCAACCGACGCGTTTTCTTTAATTCTTAACAGACCATTTAATTGGGCGGTTTATTTCGTGAATTAAATGGACTGTTTCTTCGTGAATTAAATGGGTCGTTTCTTTCGTTGAATTAATTCAACGAATTGATGGATCGTTTCTTAACCGGTTTCGTGTTGGCATGTTTATAAAATAAGACCAACCCAAAAATCCTTGGAAAGGATTTGAAAGAATCTTCGTTCCTCCACCCTCTCCGCGAAGAACGCGAAGAACGCGAAGAACGCGAAGAACGCGAAGAACGCGAAGAACTCCGGCGAACGGAATTCGACGACGCACACCAAGATCTGCGACGTCGACGAGATCTACCCGCGACGTTCTTCGGCGACGTCTTTCTTCCGCGGCCGATCCTCGTTCGGCAACAAAGGTGAGAATCGGATCTTTTCTTCTCCCTTTTTAATTTCAATATCAACGGATTTAAACTAATTAAATCCGTTGATCTTGATCCGGAGATTGGCGACGCGACGAGCGATTCCGCGACGACGCGGCGATCTCCATCTTCCGCGACGAGCAATTCCGCGACGACCCCTCATCCGACGACGACGATAAGGTAAGGGATGTTGGAATTCTTTTTAAAATCCCGTGTTTATTCTTTTGAAATATAGAACCCGATCACGAAACAATTTTAATTTATTTAAAATTGTTGATTGGTTTCTTTCCTGTTTCTCCCGTTGATTTTGACTAACGCGGAGGGTGCGGGTCTAACGAACAAGACCCGGCAACCCTCCGTCGATCTTCCTTTGTGTGCGGATTTGGCGAGCGACGGCAAAAGCGCGACGCAAGGGCCATATGTTGATTCCGCAGTGGAGGACGCATCCCGGGAGGAACAACGGCGCAGACGGGAGGCAAATCGGGCCACCGGAGCATCTCCGGCGGCCCGCGGAAGGAGGCGGCGGCGCGGGTCGCCGGCGCGGCGGCGCCGGCGACCGGGGGCGGCGGCGCCCGGCGCGCCGCCGGAGGAGTCCGCCGCGGCCGAGCCGCGGCGGCGGCGAGCCGCCGGACCGCGTCCGCGGTCCGGCCTTCCAGCACGCGGCCCGCGCGGGCCGCGGTTTTCTCCAAAGCCGCGGGTTTGACCCGCGGCGGCAGCGCATTCGGCCGCTCGGCCGAAGCCGAGCCGGTCCGGTCGGCCGGGCCGCGCCCAGGCCGGACCGGACCCGGCCGAGCCGGTTCGGGCCGGGTCGGGCCGACCCGGTTCGGGCCGACCCGGTTCGGCCGACCCCAGGGGGGGTTCGGGCCGGGTCGCCCCGGGCCCAGTACCCCCGTTTCGGGCCCTCTTCGGTCTTTCGCCCATATCTTGGGCCTGGGACCTCCGATTGACGAACCGTCAGCGGCTACGCGATCCTTGGATCGAGACGGTCGTTTCGGTATACTATACTCAAGGTTTCGGAAGACTTTGGGTTCGGCCGGGTTGGTTCGTACACGAAGCCAACCGGGCCCTCGGAGCGGAAACGCTCATAACTTGAGCTACGGACGTCCGATCGACGTACCGTCAGCTGTGGTAGTTTCCTCTAAGTGAGACGGAACTTTTGGCATACTCCGCCCGAGGATCGGATACAGGCGGAGTACGGTCGGGTTGGTTTTGCCCTAAAAACCAACCGGGCCCCTGGGACGAAAATGCCAATAACTCTCAGACCGGGCGTCCGATTGACGCGCCGTCTGTCGCGTTGAGATCCTGTTGTCGAGACGGAACTTTTGGATACATCAACTTCGGACTACGTGTCAGTTGATGTATCAGCCCCTCGGCTCGTGGAGCGGACCCTCCTAAACGAGCTCGCTACGTGCGGGAACCCTAGCGCTGGCTGTGACCTCGACGACAGAGCAGAGATCCTCCGTGGACTGCGACGACGGCAGAGCAGAGATCCTCCGTGGACTGCGACGACGGCAGAGCAGAGATCCTCCGTGGACTGCGACGACGGCAGAGCAGAGATCCTCAGTGGACTGCGACGACGGCAGAGCAGAGATCCTTCGTGGACTGCAGCGACGACTGTGCAGGGACCTCAGTGGACTGCGTCGACTACTGCACTCAGCGATCCTACGCGGATCAGTGCCCGATCCTATGTGGGTCCTACTACCGGTTCTGTGTGAGCCACTGCCTACTGGTTCTGTGTGAGCCACTGCCTACAGGTTCTGTGTGAGCCCGATCCTGTGTGGGTCTTCTGCGGGGGTTAGTACCTATCGATCCTTCGTGGGTCCGACGACTGAGACGGATCAGTGATCGTCTTTGACGTCATCTGAAAAAGTATACCTGGTTGAGCTGAATCTTATGTTACTCTCCTTTGTGGATTGTGTTGAACTATCCTATGTGGATTTACTGTTTACTCTCCTTTGTGGATTGTGTTGAACTATCCTATGTGGATTTACTGTTTACTCTCCTTTGTGGATTGTGTTGAACTATCCTTTGTGGATTTACTGTTTACTCTCCTTGTGGATTTGAGTCTTGCTTTCCTTCGTGGATTGAGTTGTTCTTGAGCTCGTGAGCAGAGCTAGAATTGGGGACTTAGGTATATGTTTGGGCATATACCTAAGTCGAGTCAGATGTTACTTCGTGATTTCATCTTTCTTTTGTGCTATATCCTTTGTGGATTTCGGGAGACCTTCGGGGGTCTCGGGGTCCTTACTGAGTAGTTGTACTCACCCCTGCACGGGCTATGCCCGCACCTTGTTGTGTTGGTTGCAGACGACGGACAGCGCTGATCACGGTTGGGCGTGGAGCAGGACGGTACCTGGAGGTGGACCACTGGGCGGGACGTACTCGGAGCGGACGTGGGACCCGAGGAGCTTGGAGGCTATCTGTACCCACCCTTCAGGTGGGATTGCCAGTGGACGACACGAGGCCGCCGTCTTTTCTTCAGTTGCTGTTTTTCTTTTCAGTTGTACTTTACAGTTGGGCTTGTATTTCCGGCCCCCTTTACTTTCTGCACTTTACTTTCCGCTTGCTGACTCTGTGTGGTTGTTACTTATAAGGCAATGCCTTCCCTGTTTACTGGGATTTTACGCCTTGGTGCTAGTCGCCAGCCCCTGGCCTATGGAAGGCGGGCTTGGGGTAGTCACGGCACGGGCCCCGAGGACGGGTCGTGACAAATTGGTATCAGAGGCGGTCGGTTCTACCGCAGACTCTGATCGTCCTTTCTTTCTATGTGAAGCAATAGTGTTTAGTGTATTGAGTGTGGTTATCAGTTCAGGGAGCCCAGTGTTGGTGCGGCGGCCGACGTATCCGTACACCAGGACCCTGACTCCTGATTTCCGACTTAATGCATGAAAACATTGATTGCGTGTGTGTTTCAAGTTTTCTTTGTGATTACTTATGTCAGCTCACCGGGTATACTGATCTGCTTTATGAAAGTCTCAAGTTTTCCTTGTGATTACTTGTGCCAGCTCACCAGGTATACTGTTCTGACTGTGGTGCTCTTGTTCTCCTTTTCAGGATGGCCCCGCGACGACTGCCAGCTAGGGTTCCGAGTGTAGGGCGCGACGGCAGCCCACCGAGCGACGAGGCCTCGGTGCAGGGCCCTTTGCCAGCGGTGGCACCGGCGGTAGCCTTACCCGCCGAGCCACCGATGCTTCCAGTACCAGACGCCGACGATGCACGTCGCCTCAGGGCACTGCACGAGTTTCAGGGCCAGCGACCGCCCAGGTTTCGCGGTGAGGCGGACCCCCAGGCCGCCGAGGACTGGCTAGAGGCGGTAGTACGGATCTTTCGGCTAGTGAGGACACCAGCGGATCTCATGGTGATTCTCGCAGCGAGCCTCCTGCAGGCGGCGGCAGGACGATGGTGGAGCCTGATGCTCCAGGTTCACGATGAGGCGTCCTTGCTCTGGACGGACTTCGAGAGCCTCTTCCGCTCTGAGTTCGTCCCGGCCACCCTCCGAGCGGTGCGCATCCAGGAGCTTCTCCAGCTGCGCCAGGGCAGCATGACGGTCGCTCAGTACGCGGCGAGGTTCACGGACCTATCTCGCTACTCGACTGACATGGTACGGGACCCCTTCTTCCGGGCCCGGACCTTCGAGCAGGGCTTGCGACAGGAGATTCGTGCGTCGCTGATCTCCCTCAGCATTCCGACCCAGGCAGGAGTGCTGGAGCGAGCCCTCCTGATCGAGAGCTTTCTGGCAGAGCCTTCTTCAGCGGCGAGACCTAGCGCAGGGCGGCAGGTAGCTGAGTCTTCGGCAGCAGGTAGCCGACGGATGACTCACGGGTCCAGGCAGACCAGACCCCCACGCAGACGGCCTCAGGACACCGGCTCAGCGGTGCGGGGCACACAGCGGAGTGCTAGCCTTTCGAGAGGCAGGCTGTGCTACTCTTGCGGCGGGCAGGGTCACATGGCTCGTGACTGCCCGACTCGCCGATCTGAGGAGCAGCAGACGGTGGAGGGGCCACCCAGGCAGAGGCAGAGGGTCGACCGTGGCGGTCCGCAGGGAGGAGGCGGACGAGGCCGAGGAGCTGGCCGAGCAGCGGGTGGTGGGCGACGCTTTCAGGCTCTACCCCCACCACCACCAGGAGGGCCACCTCGACCACAGGGAGCCGGCGGGCAGGGACAGGCCCAGCTCCAGGCAGTGGAGGCCTACGACCCCGACATGCCAGAGATGATTCGAGGTACGATCTGTGTCTATTCCACCCTTGCTGCAGTACTTATAGACACAGGAGCGAGTCACTCTTTCATAGCCTCTGCCCTTGTTCGGAGCTCGGAGATTCCGACTGAGCCGTTGGCTCGATCCTTACGGCTAGAGACTCCTACGGGAGCAGACTCGACGATTACGCACTGGTGCCGGCAGTGTGAGCTTACTCTAGGAGGCGAGAGCTTCGGCTGGGATCTCCTTGTAGCGGCGTCGAGGCCTTACGACGTCATCTTGGGCATGGATTGGCTATCCACGGTTCATGCCCAGATCGACTGTTTTAGGCGCAAGGTACGATGTGTTCGTACCGACGGGAGCAGGTTTACCTTCACCGGCGAGAAGGGAACCTTTGCAGCACAGGATGGACTTCCGCGGAGGAGAGTGCAGCCCATCTCACATCAGTTGGCTAGCCTCATCCTAGGAGCAGTGGACGTGTGGAGTCCGGCTTTTCCTGCAGTGGTGGACCAGTACGTGGACGTCTTTCCCGACGACGTTCCAGGGCTACCTCCTCGTAGAGAGGTAGACTTTTACATCGACTTGTACCCCGGGACAGCCCCGATATCTACTCCAGCATATCGGATGGCCCCCGCCGAGCTTCGAGAGCTGCGGGTACAGTTGGAGGACTTGCAGAGCAAGGGGTTTATCCGACCCAGTGTTTCACCCTGGGCTTCCCCGATTTTGTTCGCCAAGAAGGCGGACGGGAGCTTACGACTATGTGTCGACTATCGTCGCCTGAACCAGGTGACAGTGAGGAACAAGTATCCGCTGCCACGGATTGATGACCTCTTCGATCAGCTCAAGGGAGCGCGGTGGTTCTCGAAGATAGACCTCCGGTCAGGCTATCATCAGCTCAGAGTTCGAGACGAGGACGTGCAGAAGACGGCCTTCAGGTGTCGGTATGGCCATTATGAGTTCTTGGTTATGCCATTCGGCGTAACCAATGCTCCAGCGGTGTTCATGAGCCTCATGAACAGGATCTTCCAGCCATACCTCGACCGATTTGTCGTTGTCTTCATTGACGACATTTTGGTATACTCGACGACTGAGGAGGAGCATGCCTACCACCTGCGAGTTGTGCTAGACACACTCCGAGAGCACCAGCTTTATGGCAAGCTCTCAAAATGCCAGTTCTGGTTACGTGAGGTCCATTTCTTGGGGCACGTCATTTCTGAGGCGGGAGTTGCAGTGGATCCCGCGAAGATCGAGGCAGTGCTAGCTTGGGAGCCACCCAGGAGCGTGACTGAGGTGCGGAGCTTCTTGGGCCTAGCGGGATACTATCGGAGATTCGTGCCAGACTTCTCCAGAGTTGCAGCACCACTCTCAGCCTTGACGAAGAAGGGGAAACCCTTCGTGTGGTCAGACATATGTCAGCAGAGCTTCCAGGAGCTGAGACAGAGATTGACCAGCGCACCTATCTTGAGGTTGCCTGAGGAGGGAGTTGGGTACGTAGTTTACTGCGACGCATCAGGGACTGGACTCGGGTGCGTCCTGATGCAGGAGCGGGCCGTGATCGCCTACGGATCACGTCAGTTGAGGCCGCATGAGCAGAACTACGCCACTCATGACCTGGAGTTAGCAGCAGTGGTCTTCGCTCTGAAGACTTGGCGGCACTATCTGATGGGCGAGCGCTTCACAGTCTTTTCTGACCACCAGAGTCTTAGGTATATCTTCTCTCAGAAGGACCTGAACCTGAGACAGCGGAGATGGCTTGAGTTCCTCCAGGACTATGACTTTGAGATAGTCTATACTCCTGGGAAGGGGAACGTGGTAGCCGATGCCCTCAGCAGGAGGACGGGCATTCAGCTGCTTGAGGAGGCGACGGAGCAGCTAGCCTCCTTGCAGATATCCTTCGTGGATAGAGACGGAGCAGCCTTTCTTCAGTCTCTCACAGTCTCTCCTCCACTTCTACAGCGGGTCAGAGAGGCTCAGCGTGGGGACGCTGACTGTGAGACCCGGCGTGCACTGATATCCTCAGGTCAGGCGCCTGATGGTTTCTCCCTTGGAGCAGAGCACGACATCCTTTTCAGAGGACGTACCTTCGTACCAGTCGCTTTACGAGAGGAGGTGCTGAGAGAGTTTCACACTTCTCCCTTGGCGGTACATCCCGGAGTGGCGAAGATGTACCAGGATCTCAGGCGACAGCACTGGTGGCCGGGTATGAAGAAAGCTGTGGCAGAGTTCGTTTCACGATGCCTCACCTGCCAGCAGGTGAAGGCAGAGCACCAGGTACCAGCAGGTTTGGTACAGCCCTTGGAGGTCCCGGAGTGGAAGTGGGACGGCATATCTATGGACTTCGTGACTGGACTTCCACGCACTTCCAGAGGTCACGACTCCATTTGGGTGATTGTCGACCGACTCACCAAGTCGGCACACTTCTTACCCATCAGAGAGCAGGGCTCAGTAGAGAGCTTGGGACGTCTTTACGTCCAGGAGATCGTACGGCTTCACGGTGTGCCATCGTCTATCGTCTCCGATCGAGATACTCGTTTCACTTCCAGGCTTTGGAAGGGGTTGCAGGAGGCGTTCGGGACGCGGCTCCATCTGAGCACAGCCTTCCACCCTCAGACGGATGGACAGACGGAGAGGACCATACAGACACTCGAGGACATGCTCCGTGCATGTGTTCTCGACTTTGGTCGCAGCTGGGAGGACCACCTACCCTTGGTGGAGTTCGCGTACAACAACAGCTACCACTCCACCATCGGGATGGCACCATACGAGGCGTTGTACGGCAGACCCTGCAGATCACCGTTGTGCTGGACAGACCCTGGGGAGTCAGCACTCGTGGGACCAGAGATGGTCCGAGCCACGACAGAGAAGGTCCAGATCATCCAGGAGAGGATGAGGACAGCTCAGAGCCGGCAGAAGTCATATGCTGACAGGAGGCGGAGGCCACTAGAGTTCGAGGATGGCGACCACGTCTTTTTGCGTGTCTCACCTCGACGTGGTTTACGGAGATTTGGCCGAGGCGGCAAGCTGTCTCCCCGCTTCATCGGGCCTTTCCAGGTCCTCAGCAGGATAGGAGAGGTGGCTTATCGCCTGGCTCTACCACCTCAGTTGCACCGGGTGCACGACGTCTTCCACGTGTCTCAGCTGAGGAGATACGTGCACGACCCGACGCACATCATCGACTTTGGGGAGCTGGACGTGGACGATGGGGCGACTTTTGCGGAGGTTCCAGTGGAGATCGAGGATCGACAGGAGCGGGTCCTACGTGGGCGGTCGATTCCTCTTGTGCGCGTCAGATGGCAGCACGGGAACCTCCAGGAGAGCACTTGGGAGCGGGAGGCTCAGATGCGTGCTCAGTACCCCCATTTGTTCCCCTAGTTTTTGATGTATCTTTACGGGGACGTAAAGCCCTGAGGTGGGAGTAATGTAAAGACCCGCAAATTTCAAGGAAATTTTTTTCTTAATTTTCTTTGGAATTTTACAAGAACGCAGCTTCAGACGGCACCTGATTCCGAGGCCCGGTGTGCCCGGAATCAATTTCCGAAGTTTGGCTCGGGTACGTTCAGTGAACGGACGAGCGGGTTTTTCTATCTTTTGAACCGGTGCCCGGAATCGAATTCTGAGGGCACCGATGAAATCGCAGCGCCGGTATTTGCTTAGAAACGCCTCTTCCGGAGTTGCGTTTGCTCAGACGTGGTTTTTAAATTTTACGGCTTTAAGTCAGAAATAAAATAAAGTTTGTGCAACAACTTTATTTTATTTCACTTAAGCTGCTTGGAAGCCACTTGAAGTCACTTAAAGACGGCTTGAACTGAGTTGAACTGGATAGGATGCTATCCAGAAATATCCTACCCCTTGGTAGGATATTTGTGCGGTGGGACCCGCACGAGCCCCGCCGTTTCTTTCGCTAAGTAACGCACCCGCGAAAACCCGTCAAAGTAACTGAAAAGTCAACCGACGCGTTTTCTTTAATTCTTAACAGACCATTTAATTGGGCGGTTTATTTCGTGAATTAAATGGACTGTTTCTTCGTGAATTAAATGGGTCGTTTCTTTCGTTGAATTAATTCAACGAATTGATGGATCGTTTCTTAACCGGTTTCGTGTTGGCATGTTTATAAAATAAGACCAACCCAAAAATCCTTGGAAAGGATTTGAAAGAATCTTCGTTCCTCCACCCTCTCCGCGAAGAACGCGAAGAACGCGAAGAACGCGAAGAACGCGAAGAACGCGAAGAACTCCGGCGAACGGAATTCGACGACGCACACCAAGATCTGCGACGTCGACGAGATCTACCCGCGACGTTCTTCGGCGACGTCTTTCTTCCGCGGCCGATCCTCGTTCGGCAACAAAGGTGAGAATCGGATCTTTTCTTCTCCCTTTTTAATTTCAATATCAACGGATTTAAACTAATTAAATCCGTTGATCTTGATCCGGAGATTGGCGACGCGACGAGCGATTCCGCGACGACGCGGCGATCTCCATCTTCCGCGACGAGCAATTCCGCGACGACCCCTCATCCGACGACGACGATAAGGTAAGGGATGTTGGAATTCTTTTTAAAATCCCGTGTTTATTCTTTTGAAATATAGAACCCGATCACGAAACAATTTTAATTTATTTAAAATTGTTGATTGGTTTCTTTCCTGTTTCTCCCGTTGATTTTGACTAACGCGGAGGGTGCGGGTCTAACGAACAAGACCCGGCAACCCTCCGTCGATCTTCCTTTGTGTGCGGATTTGGCGAGCGACGGCAAAAGCGCGACGCAAGGGCCATATGTTGATTCCGCAGTGGAGGACGCATCCCGGGAGGAACAACGGCGCAGACGGGAGGCAAATCGGGCCACCGGAGCATCTCCGGCGGCCCGCGGAAGGAGGCGGCGACGCGGGTCGCCGGCGCGGCGGCGCCGGCGACCGGGGGCGGCGGCGCCCGGCGCGCCGCCGGAGGAGTCCGCCGCGGCCGAGCCGCGGCGGCGGCGAGCCGCCGGACCGCGTCCGCGGTCCGGCCTTCCAGCACGCGGCCCGCGCGGGCCGCGGTTTTCTCCAAAGCCGCGGGTTTGACCCGCGGCGGCAGCGCATTCGGCCGCTCGGCCGAAGCCGAGCCGGTCCGGTCGGCCGGGCCGCGCCCAGGCCGGACCGGACCCGGCCGAGCCGGTTCGGGCCGGGTCGGGCCGACCCGGTTCGGGCCGACCCGGTTCGGCCGACCCCAGGGGGGGTTCGGGCCGGGTCGCCCCGGGCCCAGTACCCCCGTTTCGGGCCCTCTTCGGTCTTTCGCCCATATCTTGGGCCTGGGACCTCCGATTGACGAACCGTCAGCGGCTACGCGATCCTTGGATCGAGACGGTCGTTTCGGTATACTATACTGAAGGTTTCGGAAGACTTTGGGTTCGGCCGGGTTGGTTCGTACACGAAGCCAACCGGGCCCTCGGAGCGGAAACGCTCATAACTTGAGCTACGGACGTCCGATCGACGTACCGTCAGCTGTGGTAGTTTCCTCTAAGTGAGACGGAACTTTTGGCATACTCCGCCCGAGGATCGGATACAGGCGGAGTACGGTCGGGTTGGTTTTGCCCTAAAAACCAACCGGGCCCCTGGGACGAAAATGCCAATAACTCTCAGACCGGGCGTCCGATTGACGCGCCGTCTGTCGCGTTGAGATCCTGTTGTCGAGACGGAACTTTTGGATACATCAACTTCGGACTACGTGTCAGTTGATGTATCAGCCCCTCGGCTCGTGGAGCGGACCCTCCTAAACGAGCTCGCTACGTGCGGGAACCCTAGCGCTGGCTGTGACCTCGACGACAGAGCAGAGATCCTCCGTGGACTGCGACGACGGCAGAGCAGAGATCCTCCGTGGACTGCGACGACGGCAGAGCAGAGATCCTCCGTGGACTGCGACGACGGCAGAGCAGAGATCCTCAGTGGACTGCGACGACGGCAGAGCAGAGATCCTTCGTGGACTGCAGCGACGACTGTGCAGGGACCTCAGTGGACTGCGTCGACTACTGCACTCAGCGATCCTACGCGGATCAGTGCCCGATCCTATGTGGGTCCTACTACCGGTTCTGTGTGAGCCACTGCCTACTGGTTCTGTGTGAGCCACTGCCTACAGGTTCTGTGTGAGCCCGATCCTGTGTGGGTCTTCTGCGGGGGTTAGTACCTATCGATCCTTCGTGGGTCCGACGACTGAGACGGATCAGTGATCGTCTTTGACGTCATCTGAAAAAGTATACCTGGTTGAGCTGAATCTTATGTTACTCTCCTTTGTGGATTGTGTTGAACTATCCTATGTGGATTTACTGTTTACTCTCCTTTGTGGATTGTGTTGAACTATCCTATGTGGATTTACTGTTTACTCTCCTTTGTGGATTGTGTTGAACTATCCTTTGTGGATTTACTGTTTACTCTCCTTGTGGATTTGAGTCTTGCTTTCCTTCGTGGATTGAGTTGTTCTTGAGCTCGTGAGCAGAGCTAGAATTGGGGACTTAGGTATATGTTTGGGCATATACCTAAGTCGAGTCAGATGTTACTTCGTGATTTCATCTTTCTTTTGTGCTATATCCTTTGTGGATTTCGGGAGACCTTCGGGGGTCTCGGGGTCCTTACTGAGTAGTTGTACTCACCCCTGCACGGGCTATGCCCGCACCTTGTTGTGTTGGTTGCAGACGACGGACAGCGCTGATCACGGTTGGGCGTGGAGCAGGACGGTACCTGGAGGTGGACCACTGGGCGGGACGTACTCGGAGCGGACGTGGGACCCGAGGAGCTTGGAGGCTATCTGTACCCACCCTTCAGGTGGGATTGCCAGTGGACGACACGAGGCCGCCGTCTTTTCTTCAGTTGCTGTTTTTCTTTTCAGTTGTACTTTACAGTTGGGCTTGTATTTCCGGCCCCCTTTACTTTCTGCACTTTACTTTCCGCTTGCTGACTCTGTGTGGTTGTTACTTATAAGGCAATGCCTTCCCTGTTTACTGGGATTTTACGCCTTGGTGCTAGTCGCCAGCCCCTGGCCTATGGAAGGCGGGCTTGGGGTAGTCACGGCACGGGCCCCGAGGACGGGTCGTGACATTCCTCAGACTCAGAAATTGCCTTTCCATATCTGCTCTATGGTCAAGAGGAAAGTATTTTTCTACGAAAAGCTCTTTGAACTCCCTCCATTCCATATTCGATACGTCATCATCTTCCTTTGTGTTTTGAATCAGCGACCACCACTGATCGGCATCTCCGGTGAGGCAGTAAACTGCCATGACAACCTTCTCCCTTTCACTACTCCCCAAGGCATGGAATATTTTCTCTAAGGAATTTATCCATTGCTCAGCTACTATAGGATTTGTACTCCCATTGAAGGTTTGAGGTTGTTTCCTCATGAAGCGGTCTAACATTGATCCTCCACGTTGCGGATCAGGGTGCTCCACACGAGTAAGGTTATTATTCATAACCTGAGTGAGTTTCCCAGTATGGTAATAAGTTGATCAGCACCAGTTGTGTCTCCAGATCCACAATAATTATCTTGAGCAGGAGGGCAATCCCTACACGGAGTTCGTGCATTGATACGGTTTCCATTCCTTCCACTAGGCGCCATTTCTAAACAATGGAATAAAGTAGATTATTTTATGAATCAAAATACATAATTCCATACTTGTTAAACACTTTACATAAATTGAACTATTTATGGATATAATCCATAATCATAAAAACAAATGTTTTCTTTGAAGAAGTATGTATTCATAACCCTTCATAGTGGTTTGTAAATAAAATGCGGATTATCTTAAGCATATCCCCCGGGAGTGTCGTAACCAAGAGTGCAGCAAGGCCCGTTGTCGTGCACCAGTTCCCGTTCGTGTCTAGCTCAAAGCGGTGTTTTCGGGTTTTACCCGTAGGTACATCTGTGCCAGAGCCGCCTCTACCTGCTCGTATCCAGACAGGGATGTATTTCTCGGAAAACTCATAACATCTATATAATACCAAAATTCTAGGAAGTTCTTCTATACTAATCCTCAAAGTCTTTCTTTGGGCTATGTGCTCTAATTAGATTTTATCTAAATCTAGCTTCCAAGGTTAGTACTAAACTGCCTCTGATACCAACTGTAACGCCCCGACCCCAGCTACCCAGAGTCGGTGCATTACTTCATAACATTGGCATGATCACAAATGATCAAGTCTCGAAAGACTGATTAGTTTAGTAGCCTTGGAAACACTAGATGCATTCGTACACATTACATTACATCATAAAGTGAAAAACTACAATAACAAAGTCTCCATAGTCCTCACTCATATCCTCTTCTCACAATCCCTGCAGGTCATTCATAAAATACTTCTTCACATCCTGGAAAATATTAAAACATTGAAAGGGGTGAGCTCAGATGCTCAGTAAGGATAACAATATTGCGGAAGCTTTCATAAATAAAAATAAAAATTTAAGGCAATGTATAACTAAAACAAAAGCCTTTTAAACTTGAACATCAACATAATATGTAAAAATTAAAATGAGATAATTCCATTCACTTCTTCACATGGATATTCTACTGGTCTAATAATCACATGAAATATCAATAACCACTTTCATAATGAGGGAATGTATAATGCCAGACATTCTGAAAAACTTTTTCAAGGCCTCGGCCAAGACGTCTAAAATGATTAAGGCCTCGGCCAAAACCATAAATCAAATTGGGAAAGGGCCTCGGCCCATTCCACGTCTAGTTGTCTCATGAGACCTACCGATGCATCGAGGAGCTATAGCGGGCTCCACCCGTCACTTATTAAGTCCAATACATTCCTCATATGAATAGGTTTAAACATATCATAAACCATAACATAATCGTATCACATAAAACATGCATAAAGGAAATATAACATTTCAACATTTCAATCACAAGATATCAATACAACACATTGATATAATAAAAACGCTTTCAAAACCATTTTCCATACCAAAATAAAAGAAAGTTGAAACTTTGTATTTATTTTTTCATCAAAAAAAAGATGGCTTGTAGAGGAAGACGAAACTCAAAAAATGGTCACGGCGGCGGAGAAGTCGTTGTCACCGCATATGTACGGAAAGAAAAGCATTCCCTTTTTGTCGTTCAGTAAAACGATTCATATAAAAATATTCCTTTTGAATAAACATTAAATTCAAAGGGGTTTATACACCGTGTAAAAGAAAGTTGTGTATAAAACCAAATATGTCTCAATGAAAGGAGATTGAGACGAAGTCCTTAAAAAGATCATTTTTAAAATAAAATAGATCTATTATGTGTATTCACTATAGGTACACATAAAGAAAGTAAAAATAAAAAATAATACATAATAATTTCATTACATAATTTGAAAGTAGGAGATTATCCCAAAGAATGGAAATTGGGTTAAGAAGTTCCCTTACCTTGTGTCCGACTTGACTCAACCGTTCTTTAACCTCCTGAATAATAAACTAGAGTTAATATCTACCTTATTAAGAACCATTTTCAATTTCATTATTCTTTTAATATCACTTATTACAATGTTATGATCATTATGTAATTATTTAAGTTAATAACGGTCGTTTTGTCGATCTTCGGTACTTGAGTCAACAATAAACTTCTTATAACTACAAGTTGTTCATGTGGTACAATATCCCTTATATCCAGAATTATATTCATGATTTAGATGTCATATATATCATATATATACAGTATATACATTCATTCATAATGTCACGTAACATTTAGAGGTATGAAATGAAATGCATCGTTCATGGAGACGGTAAGACGTACGTACGCATGAACGCTACTTTCATTTCAATTTCATTTTTAATGGAACTAAATCATAATGATATAAATGTATAATATAATTCCAGTATAATATAGTGTATAATACCATTTACTCCATCCTTTATACATCCCACATATGGCATTAACGATTCAAATCACTTTGAGGGGGCGGTAGTCCGCACTTCCTAAAATGAAATTATCGCGTTTTACCCATAATGGAAATAATAAAGTATAACATAAATGAGAAATACAGAAGCATAAGTAAAACATAAACATATTATATATCATATATAAAAATATTGACATCTTAATGTCCACCTTTGAAGGTGTTATATGAGTGTTGAACAATCATCATTTCGTGAGGCAGAAATTCACCATCCACAGAAACCGTATGTTCTTTAACTATTAGATGTAGGTGTGTGTAAGTGTAGCTCGAATCCTTCATATAACAACATCCTATTATATTGAGGATACTTTTTTTGTTACAAAAGAAATGAATAAAAAGAGTTTAATGGGTTGTAAAAGAAAAATAAAACAAAACAACATTAGAGAAGACATTACCTCAAAATCGGGTAACTCTTTTTGATTTGAGCCAAAGGCTTCCTTGAGAAGAGTTCTACCCAAAGTGAGGCTTCTAGGAGTAATAGGCGGAAGTTGGGAGAGTATTTGGGCAGGGGTTGGCCGAGCCCAATGTCTTGAAAGTGTAAATGAGGTGGGAGAGTTGGGGGCCTTTTATAAGTGGAGAGGAGGGGCACTTTTGGAAGATTGAAATGTTACATTATTTCACAATGCTTTTCGGATTCGAAAGGTCCCACACTTATATAATTAGAGGCTAAGGTGATAAGGTGTCGAAATATCCTCATCCAATAGGCTTTGGACAAGTGTAAGCCTTGGATTTTTCATTATCTTATCATTTTATTTAAATCCTTAAATAATGAGGTCATCGCTGCATCATAATGATGTCATAAATAATTTAATTTATTTAATGTCTAAAAATTATAAAAAAACTACTATGATGTAGGAAATCTTTTTAGCTTTCTAATGAATATTTATAATCAAAATTTGGACTTGTGTAACCCCACTTAAAAACTGTTTTAGTAAAACAACTCATGATTGTGTCAATTTAATTTTAACATTAAATAAATATATATTAATGTCATTTTCCTACTAAAGTGGCTCCATGGGGTCCCCAAGTTGACCCATGGGTTGTCTTGGTCGGCCATGACTCATCCAATATGAGTAGGACAAGTGTCATGCTCATCTCATATTATTAAAACATTATTTTTACCTTAAACTACACTAATTACCTCTAATCGCGATTAAGAACTTAAAAGTTACTATTCACCAAAAATTATTTTAATCTTATTGAACCACATTTTAGTTCTTAATGACAACCATGTATGTCGGATTTTTGAAAATCAAATCACAGAAGTGGTAATATTTCATTTAAACGAAAAATCAGTTATTTAACTACCACTTAGTGGTTTCACTATTCATCAAAAATTGAAGTTTTTCAGAACAATGCCAAAATTTCACCCTAAGCTATAATTGATATTCCTAATTCAAAAATGATGTCTATTTTACAAAATTCCAAACATATAAGTTGAATTAATTTATTTTATAATTAATTCCCGCTGTTACGACAAATAGCGTGTTTTTAAGAAACAATTTATATCAAATGATTGGCAATTGTTTATATCCAATTTCAATGTTTAATTAATTCTAATGACCACCATTGGATAAAATGGTAAAAATATATTCTAATTATACCTTAAAACCACTAAATAGTATAACGTATCACTATAAATTATTTTGATTAAAAAAGTTGTTTTAAGTATTTTTCACTATTCATAAAAATTTGGAAGTTCTCGGAAAATTACAAAAAATTCAACTTAGGCTAATTTCAATATTAGGAATACAAAAATGAAGTTCATTTTGAAATATAAAATTTCTATAAATTTAAAAGGTGGTTATTACTATTCATAACGGCTACTTTGATTAGTTGCGGTGTGCTAGAACTCGAACTTGCGTACAATGCAAGCTATTGCATTATTGAAAGAGAGGCGTATCGTGGAAGCTCGGGGTGTTACATTTTCCCTAGGAAGTTAGATTTTGGTCTCAGGTAGTGTATAGAATATTGGAGGCTGAACCAGGTGATGATTAAGAATGGTTACCCCCTCTCAAGGATCGAAGAAATTTTTGATCAGTTGAAGGGGGAAGGATGGTTCTACAACATCAACCTACAGTCAGGATATCAACAGTTTAGAGTGAAGGAGGGTGACATCTTGAAGACTGCATTCAGGTGCTGATATGGGAACTTTGAGTTCATGGTCATGCCATTCGGAATTACGAATGCACCAACTGTGTTTT
Source organism: Viscum album (assembly GCA_963277665.1). Taxonomy (NCBI): domain Eukaryota; kingdom Viridiplantae; phylum Streptophyta; class Magnoliopsida; order Santalales; family Viscaceae; genus Viscum; species Viscum album. The sequence goes on from OY728145.1 coordinate 2,001,978,264, forward strand.
TGGTTCTCATGAACTCAGTCTTCTAGGAATATCTAGAACATTTCATAGTCCTTTTTATTGATGACAACATGATTAACTCACGACCATAAGAGGATCGTGTGGAGCTTCTTTGGATGGTTTTAGAGGTCCTCTGATAGCAGAATCTCTACGGGATGTTGTCCAAGTGCTAGTTCTGGACATAAGAGGTGCCCTTCCATTGACACGTGGTGTCTGGGCATGGAATGGTACTAGACCCTTATAAGTTTAAAGTGGTTGTTTCATTGTCATCACCCAATAACGTGGAATATTTTCATATTTTCCTAGGTCTATCAGGCTAATACTGGAGATTTATGACCAACATATCCCAAGATACAATACCTTTTTGAACCGTCACCAAGAAAGACCAGGATATTGTATGGAGTGAGAAGTGCCATTCAGCCTTCAATTATCTAAAGTGGGTGATGGTTGGTGCCCTTTTCTGAGATTTGCAGAAGAATGGGTGATGTTTTAGGTATTTTTTTCTTCTTTTTGACATGGTTTGGGTGTGTACTAATGCAATAGAATTGGTTACCTTTTATGGGTCAAGGAAATTATGTTCTAATGAGTGTAACTATGCCACCCAAAATCTAGAGCTTTCAGTAGTCATTTTTGCACTAATGTCCTGGAGGCATTACCTCATTGTGTAATGACTTGTGGTCTTCATGGATCACAATTTCTTGATGTATATCATCTCCCAATGGTACCTGAATTTGTGGTAGCGAATGTTTATGTAGTTTCATCAGTAATATGACATCGTGATTTTCTACAACTCAGCGATGGGGAACGTGGTGGCAGATTCCTTGAGTAGGAAGTCACAGAAGGATGTGGTCTGAAGATCGGCAGATGCTGGGAAGGTGATGGAAGTGTTGGATTCCCAACACCTGGATGCAATGGTGGATGATGGAAAAGGTGGTTTGTTCCATGCGATAGTTTAGTCCTCTCTATAGTAGCTGGTGGATGAGTCTCAGTTGTGGGACATAGAGGTTGAAGTTTTGTGTGATCGTGTTTGCCAGTGAAATGCTCCGGAAGGATTGTTGGAAGACGGACAGAATCAGATGTTGCTTAATTGAAAGTTTCTCATCCTAATAGAAATAAATTAGAGTGTTCTCTATGAGATACAAATCACACCCCCTATGGGTACACCCAGGAGTTTCCAAGATGTATCGGGGCTTGAGGAGTCAGTTATGGGGGCCCGGGGATAATCAGGATGTGGCAGCGTTTGTGGCAAAGTGCCTCATGTGTCAGCAGGTGAAGGTTGAACACCACGCCCCAAGAGGTCTTTCTCGGCCACTAGATGTCCCCGAGTGTAAGTGGGATTGAATCTCGATGGATTTCATCATGGAACTACCTAGGTATCAAGGAGGTTGTGATGCTATTTGGGTAGTGGTGGACCCGCTGACGATATCATCTCACTTCTTGGAAATCAAAGAGCCGTGTTTGGTGGATAACATAACATATAGGTATGTGTTTATGGTGGGGCAGTTTCAAGGAGTTCCAAGGTCAGTAGTCTTGGATTAGGATACATAGTTTACCTCATGGGGTTGGAATGGATTGCAACATGCTTTTGGCACACATATATGCCTCAACACTGCTTTCCACCCCCAGACAAAAAAGAAAATGGAGTGGACCATATAGAAGTTGGAAGATATGCTATGGGAATGTGTTTTGGAATTTGGGGGATTGTGGATGTGACACATGCCTCTGGTATAGTTTTCCTACACTAATATTAATCACTCTACCATTGGAATGGATATGTTCGAAGCTTTGTACGGGAGACAGTGTCACTCACCCGTGAGTCGGACAAAGGTCGGGGAAGTAGGTGTTCTGGGCTCGGAGGTGGTGTAGAGAATGACAGAGAATGTTCAGATTATAAGGGAGAGGATGAAGGTGTATTAGGACTAGCATAAGTCATATTACGATCATAGGAGGATACCCTTGGAGTTCGAGGATGGAGACCATGTGTTCATGAAGGTCTCCCCTTAGCGTGGGAAATAGATGTTTCTTTGGGGTAGTAAGTTTTCTCTCTAGTTCCTCAGATCCTTCAAGGTGTTGTGGTAGGTCGGAAAAATGGATAATCAGCTAGAGCTACCACCACCACGACTGAGGTTGCAAGACATCTTCCATGTGTCTCAACTCTGACGGTATCTACACGATGATTCGCACATCCTTGACTAGGGGAAGTTGGATATTGAGGAAGATGTGATGTTTGTAGAGTGACCAGTGAGGATCAAAGATCATGAGGAGAAGGTGCTTTTTGGATGAACCATTCCATTGGATTTTGTGTTATGAAGGAATAGTGGCCTCGAGGAGAGTACCTAGGAATGAGAGGAACAAATGTGCACCCAATAACCAGAGCTGTTTTTAATTTTTTTTCTACGTTGTTTTGTTCTGGATTGTGATGTAATTCTTGACCTTGTTAAATATGCAATGGGTTGTTTATCTTGTTCTTTGAATGCGTGAATATTCCTCACTATGGGGATGAGATTTCCTTATCCCTAATCAAGACGCATTAAAGTGGATGTGATTAAACCCATGTGGGTGAGTCAGTACCGCCCAAAAAAGATAGTATCTTGACATGGAAGAAGGGTCTCCTTAATCCATGTGACTAGACGTTATGACCTTTACATGTTTGTTTGAATGATTATGGGATGGGACTGGTAGTTCCACTATATTTGATCATTATGAGGGGGAGGTGTTCCTATATGTCAAAGAGGTTTACTCCTAAGAGGTATATTATGATGTGGTCATTCGGACCCCTTACATTTCTTCGGGTTTACTATGGGATTCATCAGGATGAGAATAGTGTGAGGTGTATCTAATGTAATGGCATGGACCCTCTAGATACATTTACTTGGAAAATTTATGGTGTTTGGGTGTCATGGGGACATTTTGACCCATTAAAGAGTTTTCTAAAAACTCTCTTTCACCAAATGGTTCCACCGAAATGGTGGCACCGGTCATGGAGACACTTTAATGGTGGCAATGGTCATGATGGAACCATGATAGTGGCGTCGTGGTGATGTCACTCTCAAGGTGGCACCATAGTAGTGGCACCGTCATAGTCACACACTGAAATTGTGGCACTACTTACTGTGTTCCACTGATGTAACAACTCGAGCTTCCACAGTACGCTTCTCATTGAATAATACAGTAGCGTGTGTTGTACGGAACTTCGAGTTCTAACACACACCACAACCAATCAAACTAGTCGTTATGAATAGTAATACCTACTTTTTTGAAATTATATATATATATATTATATTTCAAAATGGACTTCATTTTTGGATTCAGAATATCGAATTTAGCCTAAGGGGAAATTTTGGAACTTTTCGGATAACACTTATATTTTGATGAATAGTGAAAATTACTAAATTTTAATTAAAAACAACTTTTTTAATCGAAATAATTTATATTGATAAATTATGAATTTTAGTGGTTTTAAAGTATATTTTGAATATATTTTTACCATTTAATATAATTTTGGTCATTGTACATAATTTTACAATTAAACCAGACATAAACAACTGTCAATCTTTTGATAGTTATTATCTCTTAAAAACACGCTTTTTGTTTTAACAACGGGAATTAATTTTAAATTAATTTCTTCCACTTATGTGTTTTGAATTTTGAAAAATGGATACCATATTTTTAATCAGGATGTTTATATTGTGTAAATAGGTAACTTTTATTTTTATACATTTTGAATAATTACTGTGGTAAATATTTTATTTACCATTGTTAATGGTAAATCTGGTAAATAAGGGTTAAAAAATTAAAATTATAATAATACTAAATTACCCTAAAACGTGTCCTAGACATATTGGTTGATACATGTTCGACCATAGGCATCTTTGGGTCAATTTTGGGACCCCATGGATCCACTTGTAGGTGATAGGGACACATTATTTTATTTAAGTTAAAATGAATACAAAAATGAAACAAGCATATATCTTTTAGAAAAACAATTTTTACATAGAGTTATATATGTTTACTTTTAGACTATAAATATTAATTAGAAATCTAAAACGATTTCCTACATAATGATATTTTAATTATAATTTTTGGAGATTATATAATTTAATTTATTTATGACACAATGATGATGCAGTAATTACCATAATAATGAAAATTTAAAATAATTGATATTATAAAAACCCAAATAAATATAATTTGAGACTTTTATTGAATTAAACTGATTTTATAGGTTACTATGACATATTAGTAATGATTCAATTGACTTTTTTAGAAGTAATAATTCTGTTAGGAGTTTCAAAAAAATCAATTATTCAATAGTGTCAAAATTTACATAAAATAGTTATCAAAACAAATATTAAATTATTAATTGATATTAAATTCCTAAAAATCTAAGGATCGGCCAAAAGACTTATATCCTGATTGTTGTATCATTAGTGGACCACTTGGGGGTCTCTTGGATGTATATAGTATGTTATTAACCATATAATATAAAAATACAAAGAATCATTGTAAAAGTGAAACTAATTAACTTAGAGTTAATACTTAAAGATAAGGTTAATATAGTAACCCAAACTTGTCTAAATTCTATTGGTTGAATGGTTTTCGACCAATACCCACCTTAAAATTTAAATAATATACATTGGAGCCATTAGAAGCCGAATATGAATTTATTATAGATAAATATTTCTAGCTTTTCCAAAGGTGCCCCTCACCCCTCTTATAAAAGGGAACTCCCCCTTCTCATTACTTCACACCTTCAAAGCCTTTTGGTTCGGCCAAACCTTGCCCAAATACACTCTAAACATCCCTCAATACAACATAGATGTCTTAGTTTGATCATAAAGCCATCCTATGGAGACCTTTTTATTAAATCAAAAGGAAGAACCCGAAGAAGAGGTAATGATTACACCACCCTTTTCAAAGTTCATTTCTTCTTCCACTTCTTCTTCCTTTGTTATTAACATTATAAAATAATAACTCCAGAGTCATATATATATATATTGTGATGTTATTATAAATATGGTATAACCATATTCAGTATTCAATCCATCATTTGAATAACATGTCACCATACATGCGTACGTACGGCTTACCGTCTCCACGTCGTGGTGTAATTGTTATTCAATAAATTATTATTTGGATGGGTATAATAATGATGTGTAAATCATGTAAATAATAAATTTAACATGATAATTATTCTGTATATATGATATACCATCAAATTATATATTACTTTAATATCAAAATAATGATATTATCACTCGTTCGTACGTACGAATTACCGTCTCCACGACACGATGAGATTCATTTCCAAGTTCACCATTCATCGACGATTATAAAAATATATATTACTAATAAGTATGTAATATATGACATAATAATTCTACTAGATATATATATATAAAAAATAAGGATTTATGTACTTACATATATCTTATTCACTTACTTCCATTCAATGCTATATGAAAACAGAAACAGCGTTTATGCGTACGTACGGACTACTGTCTCCATAAATGGTGTTTTAAATTTCATATATATGTCTATTATAAATATTTATATTCTAAATATATATTATATATTTATCATGTTTTATATTCTGGATATATTTAAATCATGATCTAAGTGATACAACCAAGAGTGACAAGTTAAAACACGTACGATAAAGAAAGTGATTATTACCCAAAATGTTAACTTTACATGGAAATTATTATTAAATTTGTAATATAAAGTCATAAATGAATCATGTATGATATCATAAATATTAATATGGTTCTGGAATAATTTAATAACGTACTACGATCTTCATACATGAGGTTAAACGTACCCTCGACTAAAGGAAAGTGCAAGGTAAGGGGTTTTCATCTCACTCCTTATTCCCGTGAGATTCATGCCATATTGCCACCATTACCTTTTTTGTGGTGTATGTACTGCCCATAATTATGTTCATTGTGTAATACACTTTAATTTATGTGTATTTAAATATTCATTTTATGATACCTCTTTCATGGGTTGTATGTTTCATAAGTTACCAAATTGGTAATGGTTTATTTCGCAATATCTTCATTATATAAATTTGTTTATACGTAATAATCTACTGGGATATCCTTATCATCCACATCCATGTTTCTTAAAAATGTATTTCAAAACAATTTTACTATTTACTAGAATATGGGTTAAAGTCATTTATACCCTTGTTGACTTTTATAAGTGGTTTATAATGGAATATTTCCGTCGTTTTCCAAGCAAGGTCCTTTTTAACCATTTTTGACAAAATTAAGGTAATAATGTTTTTTTAACTTATACAGCGGGTGCGGTTATTCTCCCCCATTATTACACCTTTGAAGCTTCCTTCATAAGCTTATAAATATATTTTCAAAATAATGGTTTTCTCTATAACTATGTGACTTTTAAAATGTTTTAAAAAAAAGAGATATTATTCTCAAATTGTATTGATTTCATCTATGTCAACATCATTTGATAAATTTTAAACTTTTTTCATGTTGATTTATTGTGATACAAATCATACACATTGTATTTAAGGTTTTGTGATATTTTTGACTATGGATGAGTTATTTTTATGCCATTAATGGTTATTTTTATAGTTTTGACATTTTGTATGTTAGTTTTAATACGAATTTTTATGTTATATTTCATCCACTTCTTAAGGTGAATGTGTTAGACTATTATGTTCTGGGTTGGGGACCGGTAAAAGTAAGCCCTCCGGGTTGGTGTCCGGTAATTAGAGGCACTCCAGGTTGGTGTCTGGTTATTAGAGGCACTTCGGGTTGGTGTCCGGTTATTAGAGGCACTCCAGGTTGGTGTCTGGTTATTAGAGGCACTCCGGGATGGAGTCCAGTTACAGAGGCTCTCCGGGTTGGGTTCCAGTTACAGTTATCCCTTAGGTCTTGGCACGAGGCCTCGACACAGAAATTAATGTTCGACATCATGCATTCCATCATTATGAAAGTGGTTAGTTATATTGAATGTTATTATTCGATTAGTAGAATATCCATGTGAATAAGTAAATAGCATTATTTAATTTTATTTCTACCATATTATGCTGAAGATCAAGTTTAAAAGGATTTTGTTTTAGTTTTATACATTTCCTTAAATGTTTATTCATATTTATGAAAGTTACCACTGTATTGCTTACCCTTATTGAGCATTTGAGGTCACCCCTTTCTCTGTTTTATTTTTCCCAGGATTCCAAGAAGTGTAATGTGATTGATATGCAGGGTTAAGGTAAGGGAATAATGGCGTTCATAATGATTATTTATGTTGTTTTGTACGTCATAAAGTGAAAATGTAACATTCATGTATGCGATCTATTTTTCCAAGACTGCTAAATTGATTGGTCCTTCGGGACATGATTCCTTGTAATCATGCCAATGTATTAAAATAATGCACTGACTCTGGGTAACTGGGGTCGGGGCGTTATAGTTGGTATCAGAGGAAATTTACAAATATCCTTGGAAACTAGATTTAGATAAACTCTGATTAGAGCATGTAGACCTAAGACGAACATTGAGGATTATTATAGAATAACTTCCTATAATTTTGGTATTGTAGAGATTTTGTGAGTTTTCCTTAGCAATACATCCCTATCTCGATACGAGCAGGTAGAGGCGGCTCTAGCACAGATGTACCTAGGGGTAAAATCCCAAAACACCGCTTTGAGCTAGACTCGAACTAGAACTGGTGCACGACAACGGGCCTTGTTTCACTCTAGGTTACGACACTCCCAGGGGATATGCTTAGGATAATTCTCATTTTCTTTACAAACCATTATTAAGGGCTTATGAGTATATAATTACTCAATGAAAACATTTTTATTATTATGGATTATATCCATAAACTGTTCAATTTGTGTTAGGTATTTTACAAGTTTGGTAATTATTCATTGCAATTCATAAACTGAACTAGTTTATGTTATTGTGTAGAAATGGCACCTAGTAGAAGGAATGTGAACTCTCGTAATACGTATGTTCCAAAGAGTAATAAGGATCATATCTTTTTTGGTCCTATGCCAGAATTTAGAATGGAAATAGTTTCCCATATATTATCATCATATGATGAAATAGTATCATGTGTTGATAAGATGAGTAAAGAATTCTCGGAGTCCTATGTCTTTAAAGGGAAGCAAGAGAAGAAAAGGATGTAAGAGAGATATAGGGGTAAATGAAAAAGGGAAAAGAAGAATTTCCCCTATGTGATAACTATGGGAAGAAACACCCTGGAACTTGCCTGAAAGGAATGGAAATTTGTTATAAGTGTGGAGGAAAAGGGAACAAAGTACGTGACTACAAGGGTATGAAAATTGTTTCAAATGTACAATGATTCATTTGCAAGTAGTTTGGACACTACGCGAACCTATGTCCCAGTCATCAGACTATGCCACAAATGATGCTATTGGATAATAATGAAGTTATGATACTACCACAGATGAAGACGAATGACTAGTGTTCTTATGTTTTCATTTTTTAATTATTTCATTTAAGTGTTGTATCAATAATGTTCTAGAAATAAATAAGGATTGTATTGAAGTAATATTTAATTATGGATTTGAGATTTTATGGTACTAAGAAAACTGACTCCACAGTGATTTAATTTTTTTTGGAAATTACATGATTGAAGGAAAGATAAACCTTAATATGGTCCTAATATTGAGGTAGATATTTTGGAATAAGAGATGGTTGATTTTGGTAATTTAGGATGTCGCGGTGTTTTAAAAGAATATATGAGGATGGCGTTCACATGTTATTACCTGAAAAAAAGGAACCTCATTATGTTTAACATCCTTGTAAATTTTGGACTGTGAGTTTGGATAATATTATTTTGGATAAGACTAATGGTTGGAATGGATTAATTTTGAGAGGTTAGTTTTTTGGATTTTTATAAAAGGAAAACACGAAGACCGTGTGACGACCCGTCGTCTTAGATAACGCTATGGGAATTGAATCCGGAACCATAGTGAAATTGGGATATATCACCTACCATTGTGCTACATGATGTTCCTGGATGGTATAATGTAGTTTCTTTACATAAAGGGTCTGATATGTGAAATATAAATTCATTATATTTGGAACCCTATACGATTAGGATAAATAGAGTATTTTTGAGTTGTATTATGTTTTGGGGTGAAAGATGAGTTTTTGGTAGAAATTTATTAATGGATAAAACTCTAATTATAATGTAAGTATATCTCTTTATGATCTTATCCAATCTCATAAATAAATTCCTCAATATTAAGAAAAAGAACTTAGAACAAAAATGTTTTCCTAGATGGTACCTTAGATCATCACTAATCTATGTCTTTGGTATTGTTGGCCTTTTCCTAGCCATGTTCTCTACCACTCTCCATCAGATAATTGATGGTTAGATTTCTCTTCCATATCCATATTTCCCTACAAGGTACCCTAGTATGTGTTATTTTAGGTAATCTTCATACATTACACTCTTTATTTTAAATAGAGGCCTCATTAATACATTTTTCGATGTAGTATTTCAACTAAGATAATTTGAAACATCAAAAATGTGTTATCCTAATACCTTATGTTTTCTTGAACTGATGGTATTTTATGTCATTATAGATTGATGAATTTAAGGACAACAATTTTAAACATGTTTGTGATTGATGACCTCAATCACTACCTATAAATATTTACGTTTTCCCTCCAATTATATGTCTCTAATTTCCACCCATGTTCTCCTAATTGAGATCATAATTTGTTGGTGACCCTTTAATTTCTCTTTTCCTCATATTAAGACTAAATTTTAGTTACCAAGTTTTCGATGTGGGTTTTTTCCACAACGATATTTTCTATTTTCAAATATTATTTTCGAAGAACAATATCAAATTGTGAGGAAGCAATTTGTTGAAGTGGGGGAGAATTTAACACCTTGAGCTTCCACGGTATGCTTCTCTTTGAATAATACAGTAGCGTGTGTTGTACACAACTTTGAGTTCTAACACACACCACAACCAATCAAACTAGCCGTTATGAATAGTAATACCTACTTTTTGAATTTATATATATTTTATATTTCAAAATGGACTTCATTATTGGATTCTGAATGTTTAATTTATCCTAGGGTGAAATTTTGGTACTTTTCGGATAACAATTATATTTTGATGAATAGTGAAAATTACTAAATTTTAATTAAAAACAACTTTTTTAATCGAAATAATTTATATTGATAAATTATGAATTTTAGTGGTTTTAAAGTATATTTAGAATATATTTTTACCATTTAATATAATTTTGGTCTTTGTACAAAATTTCACAATTAAAATGGATATAAACAAGTGTCAATCTTTTGATAGTTATTATCTCTTAAAAACACACTTTTTATTTTAACAACGGGAATTAATTTTAAATTAATTTTTCCACTTCTATGTTTTCAATTTGGAAAAATGGATTCAATATTTGGAATCAGGATGTTCATATTGTGTAAATAGGTAACTTTTATTTTTAGACATTTTGAATAATTACTCTGGTAAATATTTCATTTACCATGGTTAAGGGTAAATCAGGTAAATAAGGGTCAAAAAAATAATATTATAATAATACAAAATTACCCTAAAACGTTTTTTAGACATATTGGTTGATACATGTTCGACCATAGGCATCTTTGGGTCGATTTTTGGACCCCATGGAGCCACCTGTAGGTGATAGGGACACTTTATTTTAATTAAGTTAAAATGAATACAAAAATGACACAATCATATATCTTTTAGGAAAACAAATTTTACATAGGGTTATATATTTTGGAATTTAGACTATAAATATTCATTAAAAAGATAAAATATATTACTACATAATGATATTTTATTTATAATTTTTAGATATTACATAATTTAATTTATTTATGACACAATGATGATGCAGTAATTACCATAATAATGAAAATTTAAAATAATGGATATTATAAATACCCAAATAAATATAATTTGAGGCTTTTATTGAATTAAACTAATTTTATAGGTTAATATGACATATTATTATTGATTTAGTTTACATTGTTAGAAGTAATTATTCTGTTATGAGTTTCACAAAAATCAATTATTCAATAGTGTCAAAATTGAAATAAAAGAGTTTTTAAAAAACATATTATATTATTAATTGATATTAAATTCTAAAAATCTAAGGATTGGCCGATAGACTTATATCATGATAGGTGTATCATTACTGGACCATTTGGGTGTCTCTTGGATGTATATAGTAATTTTATTAACCATATAATATAAAAATACAAAGAGACATTGTAAAAGTGAAACTAATTAACTTAGAGTTAATACTTAAAGATAAGGTTAATATATTAACCCAAACCTGTATAAATTCTATTGGTTGAATGGTTTTCGACCCATACCCACCTTAACATTTAAATAATAAACTTTGGAGCCATTTGGAACCGAATATGAATTTATTATAAATTAATATTTCTAGCTTTTCCAAAGGTGCCCCTCACCCCTCTTATAAAAAGGCACTCCCCCTTCTCATTACTTCACACTTTTAAATCCTTTTGGTTCGGCCAAACTCTTCCAAGATACTCTCTCAACATCCCTCACTACAACCTAGAGGTCTTATTTTGATCATAAAGACAACCTAAGGAGCCCTTTTGATCAAATCAAAAGGAAGAACCCGAAGAAGAGGAAATGATTACACCACGCTTTTCCAAGTTCCTTTCTTCTTCCACTATTTCTTACTTTGTTATTACCATTCTAAAATAATAAATCCAGTATCATATTAATATACTGTGATTTTATTATTAATATGGAACAACCATATTCATTATTCTATACATCCTTTGAATAACATGTCACCATACGTGCGTACGTACAGTTTACCGTCTCCACGTCGTGGTGTAATTGTTATTCAATAAATTATTATTTGCATGGGTATAATAATGATGTGTAAATCATGTAAATAATAAATATTACATAATAATGATTCTTTATATATGATATACCATCCAATTATATATTATTTTAATACCAAATAATGATATTTTCGCTCGTGCGTACGTACGGATTACCGTCTCCACGACGTGATGAGATACATTTCCAAGTTCACCATTCATCGATGATTATAAAAAAATATATCACTAATAAGTATGTAATATATGAATTAATAATTCTACTGGATATATATATATATATATATATTTAATGATTTATGCACTTACATATATATTATTCATTTACTTCCGTTCAATACTGTATGAAAACAGAAATAGCGTTTATGCGTACGTACGGACTACCGTCTCCATAAACAGTGTTTTCCATTTCATATATATGTCTATTATACATATTTATATTATAAATATATATGATATAGTTATCATGTTTTATATTCTGGAAGTATTTAAATCATTATCTAAGTGATACAACCAAAAGTGACATGTTAAAACGCGTACGATAAAGAAAGTGATTATTACCCGAAATATTAACTTAACATGGAAATTATTATTAAATGGGTAATATAAAGTCATAAATGAATCATGTATGATATCATAAATATTAATATGGTTCTGTTATAATTTAATAACATACTACAATCTTCGTACAGGAGGTTAAACGTACCCTCGACTAAAGGAAAGTGCAAGGTAAGGGGTTTTCATCTCACTCCTTATTCCCATGAGATTCATGCCATATTGCCACCATTACCTTTTTTGTGTTGTATGTACTGACCATAATTATATTCTTTGTGTAATACACTTAAATTTATGTGTATTTACATATTCATTGTATTATACCTCTTTCATGGGTTCTATGTTTCATAAGATACCAAATTGGTAAGGGTTTATTTCGCAATCTCTTCATTATCTGAGGTTGTTTATACGTAATAATCTACTGGGATTTCTTTATCATGCACATCCATGTTTCTTAAAAATGTGTTTCAAAACATTTTTACTATTTACTAGAATATGGGTTAAAGTAATTTATGCCCTTGTTGACTTTTATAAGTGGTTTATAAAGTAATCTTTCCGTTGTTTTCCAAACAAGGTCCTTTTTAACCTTTTTTTGACAAAATTAAGGTAATAATGTTTTTTTAACTTATACAGCGGGTGCGGTTATTCTCCACCTTTATTACACCTTTGAAGCATCCTTTACAAACATATAAATATATTTTCAAAAAAAGGTTTTCACTATAATTACGTGACTTTTAAATTGATTTAAAAAAAGATATTTCTCTCAAATAGTATTGATTTCATCTATGTCAACATCCTTTGATAAATTTTAAAATTTTTTCAAGTTTATTTATTATTATACAAATCATCCACATTGTATTTCAGGTTTTGTGATATTTTTTTACTATGGATGAGTTATTTTTATGCCATTAATGGTTTATGATTAAAGTTTTGACATTTTGTATGTTAGTTTTAATACGAAAGTTTATGTTATATTTCATCCTCTTTTTAAGATGAATGTGTTGGGCCAGTATGTTCCGGGTTGGGGACCGGTAAAAGTAAGCCCTCCGGGTTTGTGTCTGGTTATTAGAGGCATACCGGGTTGGTGTCCGGTTATTATAGGTACTCCGGGTTGGTGTCCGGTTAATAGAGGCACTCTGGGTTGGTGTCCGGTTAATAGAGGCACTCTGAGATGGAGTCCGATTACAGAGGCTCTCTGGGTTGGGTTCCAGTTACAGTTATCCCTTAGGGCTTGGCACGAGGCCTCGACACAGAAATTAAAGTTCGTCATCATTCATTCCATCATTATGAAAGTGGATAGTGATATTGCATGTGATTATTCGATTAGTAGAATATCCATGTGAATAAGTAAATGGAATTATTTCATTTTATTTCTGCGATATTATGCTGAAGTTCATGTTTAAAAGGATTTTGTTTTAGTTTTATACATTGCCTTAAATTTTTATTCCTATTTATTAAAGTTACCACTATATTTCTTACCCTTAATGAGCATTTGAGCTCACCCCTTTCTATGTTTTATTTTTCCCAAGATTCCAAGAAGTGTAATGTGATTGATATGAAGGGTTAATCGAAGGGAATAATGGCGTTCATAAAGCTTATTTATGTTATATTGTACTTCATAAATTGAAACTGTAACATTCATGTATGCGATCTATTTTTCCAAGACTACTAAACTGATCGGTCCTCCGGGACATGATTCCTTGTAATCATGCCAATGAATTAAAATAATGCACCGACTCTGGGTAACTGGGGTTGTGGCGTTAAATTTGGTATCAGAGGAAGTTTAGAAATAACCTTGAAAACTAGATTTAAATAAACTCTGATTAGAGCACATAGAACTAAGATGAACTTTGAGGATTAGTATAGAAGATATTCCTATAATTTTGGTATTGTAGAGATTTTGGGATTTTTCCGAGCAATACATCCCTGTCTGGATACGAGCAGGAAAAGATGGCTCCGGCACAGATGTACCTAGGGGTAAAACCCGAAAACACTGCTTTGAGATAGACTCGAACGAGAACTGGTGCACGACAACGGGCCTTGTTGCACTCTTGGTTACGACACTCCTGGGGGATATGCTTAGGATAATTCTCATTTTATTTACAAACCATTATTAAGGGCTTATGAGTATATACTTACTCAAAGAAATCATTTTTATGATTATGGATTATATCCATAAACTGTTCCATTTGTGTTAGGTATTTTACAAGTTTGGTAAATAATCATTGCAATTCATAAACTGAACTAGTTTATCCTATTGTATAGAACTGGCACCCAGTATAAAGAATGTGAACTCTCGTAATACGTATGATCCAAAGAGTAAGAAGGATCATATCTTTCATGGGCCTATTCAATAATTTAGAAGGGAAATAGTTTCCCACGTATTATCATCATATGATGACATAGTATCATGTGTTGATAAGATGAGTAATGAATTCTCGGAGTCCTATGTCTTTGAAGGGAAGAAAGAGATGAAAAGGATGTAAGAGAGATATATGGGAAAAGGGAAAAGGGAAAAGAATAATTTTCCCATATGTGATAACTGTGGGAAGAAACAGCCTGGAACTTGCCTGAAAGAAATGGGAGTTTGTTATAAGTGTGCAGGAAAAGGGCACAATGTATGTGACTACAAGGGTAAGTAAATGGTTTCAAATGTAGAATGCTTCATTTTCAAGGAGTTAGGACACTAAACGAACCTATGTCCCAGTCATAAGACTATGCCACAAATGATGATATTGGATAATAATAAAGTTATGATACTACCACAGATGAAGAGGACTGACTAGTGTTCTTATGTTGTCATTTTAGAATTATTTCATTTAAGTGTTGTATCAATAATGTTGTGGAAATAAATAAGGATTGTACTGCAGTACTATTTAATTAAAGATTTGAGATGTTATGGTACTAAGAAAAGTGACTCCACAGCAAGTTAATTTTTTTTAGAAATTACATGGTTAAAGGAAAGATAAACCTTAATATGGTCCTAATATTGAGGTAGTGATTTTGGAATAAGAGATTGTAGATTTTGGTAATTCAGGATGTTGTATTGTTTTAAAAGAATATATGAGGAAGACGTTCACATGTTATTACCTGAAAAAAAGGATCCTCATTATGTTTAACTTCCTTGTAAATTTTGGACTGTGAGTTTGGATAATATTATCTTGGATAAGTCTAATGGTTGGAATGGATTATGATTGAGAGGTTAGTTTTTTGGATTTTTATAAAAGGAAAACACGCAGACCGTGTGACGACCCGTCGTGTTAGACAAAGATATGGGAATCGAATCCAGAACCATAGTGCAATTGGGATTTATCACCTACCATTGTGCTACATGATGTTCGTGGATGGTATAATGTATTCTCTTTACATAAAGGGTCTGATATGTGAAATATAAATTCATTATATTTGGAACCCTATACGATTAGGATAAATAGAGTATTTTTGAGTTGTATTATGTTATGGGGTGAAAGATGAGTTTTTGGTAGAAATTTATTAATAGATAAAACTCTAATTATAAAGTAAGTATATCTCTTTATGATCGTATCCAATCTCATAAATAAATCCCTCAACATTAAGAAAAGGAACTTAGAACAAAAATGTTGTCCTAGATGGAACCATAGATCATCACTAATTTATGGCTTTGGGATTGTTGGCCTTTTCATTTCCATGTTCTCTACCAGTCTCCATGAGGTAATTGATTGTTAGATTTCTCTTCTATATCTATATTTCCCTACATGGAACTCTAGTATGTGTTTTTTAGGTAATCTTCATACTTTAGACTCTTTATTTTAAATAGAGGCCTCATTAATATATTTTTCGTTGTGGGATTTCAACTAAGATATTTTGAAACATCAAAAATGTGTTATCCTAATACCTTATGTTTAGTTGAACCGGTGGTATTTTAAATCTTCATAGATTGATGAATTTAAGGACCTCAATTTTAAACATGTTTGTGATTGATGACCTGAATCACTACCTATAAATATTTACGTTTTTCCTCCAATTATAAGTCTCAAATTTCCACCAATGTTCTCCTAATTGAGATCATAATTTGGGGGTGACCCTTTCATTTCTCTTTTCCTCATATTAAGACTAAATTTTAGTAACCAAATTTTTAATGTGGGTTTTTTCCACAAAGATATTTTCTATTTTCAACCTTTATTTTCAAAGAACAATATCAAATTGCGAGGACGCAATTTGTTGAAGGATGAAAGAATGTAACACCCCGAGCTTCCACGGTACTCTTCTCTTTGAATAATATAGTAGCGTTTTTTGTACGCAACATCGAGTTCTAACACACACCACATCCAATCAAACTAGCCTTTATGAATAGTAATACCTAATTTTTGAAATTATATATATTTTATATTTCAAAATGGACTTCATTTTTGGATTCGGTATATCGAATTTAGCCTAGGGTGAAATTTTGCAACTTTTCGGAAAACAATTATATTTTGATCAATAGTTAAAATTACTAAATTTTAATTAAAACCGACTTTTTTAATCGAAATAATTTATATTGATAAATTATGAATTTTAGTGGTTTTGAAGTATATTTATAATATATTTTTACCATTTAATATAATTTTGGTCATTGTACATAATTTTACAATTAAACCGGACATAAACAAATGTCAATCCTTCGATAGTTATTATCTCTTAAAAACAAGTTTTTTGTTTTAACAACGGGAATTAGTTTTAAATTATTTTCTGCCACTTCTATGTTTTTTAATTTGGAAAAATTGATTCCATATTTGGAATCAGGATGTTCATATTTTGTAAATAGGAAACTTTTATTTTTAGACATTTTGAATAATTACTTTGGTATAAATTTTATTTACCATGGTTAAGGGTAAATCCGGTAAATAAGGGTTAACAAAATAATATTATAATAATACTAGATTACCCTAAAACATGTCCTAGACTTATTGGTTGATACATGTTCGACCATAGGCATCTTTGGGTCGATTTTGGGACCCCATGGAGCCACCTATAGGTGATAGGGACACTTTATTTTAATTAAGTTAAAATGAATACAAAAATGACACAAGCATATATCTTTTAGAAAAATAATTTTTACATACGGTTTTATATGTTGGATTTTAGACTATAAATATTAATTAAAAATATAAAACGCTTTCCTACATAATAATATTTTATTTGTAATTTTTAGAGATTACATAATTTAATTTATTTATGACACAATGATGATGCAGTAATTACCATAATAATGAAAATTTAAAATAATTAATATTATAAATACCCAAACAAATATAATTTGAGACTTTTATTCAATGAAAATAATTTTATAGGTTAATATGACATATTAGGATTGATTTTTTTGACTTTTTTTATGTAATCATTCTTTTATAAGTTTCACAAAAATAAATTATTCAATAGTGTCAAAATTTACATAAAAGAGTTTTTAAAACAAATATTATATTATTAATTGATATTAAATTCCTAAAAATCTATGGTTCATCCAAGAGACTTATATCATCATAGGTGTAACATTAAAGGACCACTTGGGGGTCTCTTGGATGTATATAGTAAGTTTATTAACCATATAATATAAAAATACAAAGAGACATTGTAAAAGTGAAACTAATTAACATAGAGTTAATACATAAAGATAAGGTTGATATAGTAACCCAAACCTGTCTAAATTCTATTGGTTGAATGATTTTCGACCCATTCCCACCTTTAAATTTAAATAATAAACTTTGGAGCCATTATAAACCAAATATAAATTTATTATAAATTAATATTTCTTGATTTTCCAAAGGTGCCCCTCACCCCTCTTATAAAAGGGCACTCCCCCTTCTTATTACTTCACACATTCAAAGCATGTTTTTCGGAAACCTCTGCCAAAATACACTCTCAACATCCCTCACTACAACCTAGAGATCTTAGTTTGATCATAAATCTAACCTAAGGAGTCTTTTTGATCAAATCAAAAGGAAGAACTCGAAGAAGAGGTAATGATTTCACCAACCTTTGCCAAGTTCCTTTCTTCTTCCACTTCATCTTCATTTGTTATTACCATTATAAAATAATAAATCTAGTATCATATATATATACTGTGATGTTATTATAAATATGTTACAACCATATTCAGTATTCTATCCATCCTTTGAATAACAGGTCACCATACGTGCGTACGTACGACTTACTGTCTCCACGTCGTGGTGTAATTTTTATTCAATAAATTATTATTTGGATGGGTATAATAATGATGTGTAAATCACGTAAATAATAAATATAACATGATAGTTATTTTTTATATATGATATACCATCCAATTATATATTATTTTAATATCAAAAGAATGATATTTTCGCTCGTGCATACGTACGGATTACCGTCTCCATGACGCGATGAGATACATTTCCAAGTTCACCATTCATCAAAGATTATAAAAATATATATTACTAATAAGTATGTAATATATGAAATAATAAAGTTAATGAAGATATATATTTATATATAAGGATTTATTCAGTTACATATATCTTATTCACTTACGTCCGTTGAATAATATATGAAAACAGAAACATCGTTTATGCGTACGTACGGACTACCGTCTCCATAAATGGTGTTTTCCATTTCATATATATGTCTATTATACATATTTATATTCTAAATATATATGATATATTTATCATGTTTCATATTCTGGATGTATTTAAATCATGATCTATGTGATACAACCAAGATTGACAAGTTAAAACACGTACGATAATGAAAGTGATTATTACCCGAAATGTTAACTTAACATGGAAATTATTATTAAATGGGTAATATAAATTCATTAATGAATCATGTATGATATCATAAATATTAATATGGTTCTGGTATAATTTAATAACATACTACGATCTTCGTACAGGAGGTTAAACGTACCCTCAACTAAAGGAAAGTGCAAGGTAAGGGGTTTTCATCTCACTCTTTATTCCTGTGAGATTCATGCCATATTGGCTCCATTACCTTTTGTGTGGTGTATGTACTACCCATAATTATATTATTTGCCTAATACACTTTAGGTTATGTGTATTTACAGATTCATTGTATGATACCTCTTTCATGGGTTGTATGTTTCATAAGTTACCAAATTAGTAAGGGTTTATTTCGCAATCTCTTCATTGTCTGAGGTTGTTTATATGTGATAATCTACTGGGATTTCCTAATCATCCACATCCATGTTTCTTAACAATGTATTTGAAAACATTTTTACTATTTACTAGAATTTGGGTTAAAGTCATTTATACCCTTTTATTACTTTTATAAGTGGTTTATAAAGGAATCTTTCCGTCGTTTTCCGAACAAAGCCCTTTTTATCATTTTTGGAAAAAATTGAAGTAATAATGTTTTTTTTACTTATACGGTGGGTGCGGTTATTTTCCACCGTTATTACACCTTTGAAGCTTCCTTCACAATCTTATAAAGATATTTTCAAAAAAAATGTTTCTCTATAATAATGCGACTTTTAAAATGATTTAAAAAAAGAGATATTTCTCTCAAATAGTATTGATTTCATCTATTTCAACATCCTTTGATAAATTTTAAACTTTTTTCATGTTGATTTATTATGATACAAATCATCCACATTGTATTTAAGGTTTTGTCATATTGTTTACTATGGATGAGTTATTTTTATGCCATTAATGGTTTATGATTAAATTTTTGACATTTTTTATGTTAGTTTTAATATGAATGTTTATTCTATATTTCATCCTCTTCTTATGATGAATGTGTTGGACTAGTATGTTTCGGGTTGGGCACCGGTAAAATTAAGCCCTCCGGGTTGGTGTCCGGTTATTAGAGGCACTCCGGGTTGGTTTCCAATTATTAGAGGCACTCCGGGATGGTGTCCGGTTATTAGAGGCACTCCGGGTTGGTGTCCTATTATTAGAGGCACTCTGAGATGGAGTACGGTTATAGAGGCTCTCCGAGTTGGGTTCCAGGTACAGTTATTCCTTAGGTCTTGGCACGAGGCCTCAACACAGAAATTAAAGTTCGGCATCATGCATTCCATCATTATGAAAGTGGTTAGTTATATTAAATGTGATTATTCTATTAGTAGAATATCCATGTGAATAAGTAAATGGCATTATTTCATTTTATTTCTGCCATATTATACTGAAGATCAAGTTTAAAAGGATTTTGTTTTAGTGTTATACATTGCCTTAAATGTTTATTCTTATTTATGAAAGTTACCACTGTATTTCTTACTCTTAATGAGCATTTGAGCTCACCCCTTTCTATGTTATATTTTCCCCAGGATTCCAAGAAGTGTAATGTGATTGATATGCACGGTTAAGCCAAGGGAATAATGTCATTCATTAAGATTATTTATGTTGTTTTGTACGTCATAAAGTGAAAATGTAACATTCATGTATGCGATCTATTTTTCCAAAACTGCTAAACTGATCGGTCCTTCCGGACATGATTCCTTGTAATCATGCCAATGTATTAAAATAATGAACCGACTCTGGGTAACTGGGGTCAGGGCATTAAAGTTGGTATCAGAGGAAGTTTAGAAATAACCTTGGAAACTAGATTTAGATAAACTCTGATTAGATCATGTAGACCAAAGATGAACTTTGAGGATTAGTATAGAAGAACATCCTAGAATTTTGGTATTGTAGAGATTCTGTGAGTTTTCCGAGCAATATATCCCTGTATGGATACGAGTAGGTAGAGGCGGCTCTGGCACAAATGTACCTAAGGTTAAAACCCAAAAACACTGCATTGAGCTAGACTCGAACGGGAACTGGTGCACGACAATGGCACTTGTTGCACTCTTGGTTACGACACTCCCGAGGGATATGCTTAGGATAATACTCATTTTCTTTACAAACCATTATTAAGTTCTTATGAGTATATAATTACACAATGAAAACATTTTTATGATTATGGATTATATCCATCAACTGTTCAATTTGTGCTAGGTACTTTACAAGTTTGGTAATTATTCATTGCAAATCATAAACTGAACTAGTTTATGCTATTGTATAGAAATGGCACCCAGTAGAAGGAATGTGAACTCCTGTAATACCTATGATCCAAAGAGTAAGAAGGATCATATCATTCAGGGTCCTATGCCAGAATTTAGAATGGAAATAGTTTCCCACGTATTATCATCAAATGATGAAATAGTATCATGTGTTGATAAGATGAGTAAAGAATTCTCGGAGTCCTATGTCTTTGAAGGGAAGCAAGAGAAGAAAAGGATGTAAGAGAGAAATATGGGTAATGGGAAAAGGGAAAAGTAGAATTTTCTCATATGTGATAACTGTGGGAAGAAACACCCTGGAACTTGCCTGAAAGGAATGCGAGTTTGTTATAAGTGTGGAGGAAAAGGGCACAAAGTACGTGACTGCAAGGGTAAGAAAATGGTTTCAAATGTACAATGCTTCATTTGCAAGGAGTTTGGACACTATGAGAACTTATGTCCCAGTCATCAGACTATGCCACAAATTATACTATTGGATAATAATCAAGTTTTGATACTACCAAAGATGAAGAGGAATCACTTGTGTTCTTATGTTTTCATTTTAGAATTATTTCATTTAATTGTTGTATCAATAATGTTATGGAAATAAATAAGTATTGTACTGTTGTACTATCTAATTTAGGATTTGAGATTTTGTGGTATTAAGAAAAGTGATTACACTGGGAGTTAATTTTTTTTGGAAATTACATGGTTGAAGGAAAGATAAACCTTAATATGGTCCTAATATTGAGGTAGAGATTTTGGAATAAGAGTTGGTTGATTTTGGTAATTCAGGATGTTGCGGTGTTTTAAAATATTATATAAGGAAGGAGTTCACATGTTATTACCTGAAAAAAGGCTCCTTGTTTTGTTTAACTTCCTTGTAAATTTTGGACTGTGACTTTGAATAATATTATTTTGGATAAGTCTAATGGTTGGAATGGATTATGTTTGAGAGGTTAGTTTTTTGTATTTTTATAAAAGTAAAACACATATACCGTGTGACGACCCGTTTTGTTAGACAATGCTACGGGAATCAAATCCACAACCATAGTACAATGTGGATTTATCACCTAAAATTGTGCTATATGATGTTCCTGGATGGTATAATGTAGTTTCTTTACATAAAGGGTCTAATATGTGAAATATAAATTCAATATATTTGGAACCCTATAAGATTAGAATAAATATGGTATTTTTGAGTTGTATTATGTTTTGGGGTGAAAGATGAGTTTTTTTGTAGAAATTTATTAATGGATAAAACTCTAATTATTAAGTAATTATATCTCTTTATGATCTTAGCCAATCTCATAAATAAATTCCTCAACATTAAGAAAATAAACTTAGAATAAAAAAGTTTTCCTAGATGGTACCTTAGATCATCACTAATTTATGGCTTTGGGATTGTTGGCCTTTTCATAGCCATGTTCTCTACCACTCTCCATCAGATAATTGATGGTTAGATTTCTCTTCCATGTCCATATTTCCCTACATGGATCCCTAGTATGTGTTATTTTAGGTAATCTTCATACTTTACACTCTTTATTTTAAATAGAGGCCTCATTAATACATTTTTCGATGTGGGATTTCAACTAAGATATTTTGAAACATCAAAAATGTGTTATCTTAATACCTTATGTTTTGTTGAACCGATGGTATTTTAAATCATCATAGATTGATGAATTTAAGGACCTCAATTTTAAACTTGTTTGTGATTGTTGAACTCAATCAATACCTATAAATATTTACGTTTTTCCTCCATTTATATGTCTCTAATTTCCACCAATGTTCTCCTAATTGAGACCATAATTTGGTGGTGACCCTTTCATTTCTCTTTTCCTCATATTAAGACTAAATTTTAGTAACCAAATTTCCGATATGGGTTTTTCCCACAAAGATATTTTATATTTTAAACTTTTATTTTCAAATAAGAATATCAAATAGCGAGGACGCAATTTTTTAGAGAGGAGAATGTGACACCCCGAGCTTCCACGGTACGCTTCTCTTTGAATAATATAGTAGCGTGTGTTGTACGCAACTTCGAGTTCTAACACACACCACAACCAATCAAACTAGCCATTATGAATAGTAATACCTACTTTTTGAAATTATATATATTTTATATTTCAAAATGGACTTCATTTTTGGATTCGGTATATCGAATTTAGCCTAGGGTGAAATTTTGTAACTTTTCAGATAACACTTATATTTTGATGAATATCGAAAATTACTAAATTTTAATTAAAAACAACTTTTTTAATCGAAATAATTTATATTATTAAATTATGAATTTTAGTGGTTTTAAAGTATATTTAGAATATATTTTAACCATTTAATATAATTTTGGTCATTTTACATAATTTAACAATTAAACCAGACATAAACAAGTGTCAATCTTTTGATAGTTATTATCTCTTATAAACACGCTTTTTGTTTTAACAACGGGAATTAATTTTAAATTAATTTCTGCCACATATGTGTTTTGAATTTGAAAAAATGGATTCCATATTTGGAATCAGGAAGTTTACATTGTGTAATTAGGTAACTTTTATTTTTGGACATTTGGAATAATTATTGTGGTAAATATTTTATTTACCATGGTTAAGGATAAATCCGGTAAATAAGGGTTAAAAAAATAATAATATAATAATACTAAATTACCCTAAAACGTGTCCTAGACTTATCTGTTGATACATGATCGACCATAGGAATCTTTGGGTCGATTTTGGGACCCCATGGAGCCACTTGTAGGTGATAGGAACGCATTATTTTAATTAAGTTAAAATGAATACAAAAATGACACAAGCATATATCTTTTAGCAAAACAATTTTTACATAGGGTTATATATGTTGGATTTTAAACTATAAATATTCATTAGAAATATAAAAGGCTTTCCTACCTAATGATATTTTATTTATAATTTTTATAGATAACATAATTTAATTTATTTATGACACAATGATGAAGCAGTAATTACCGTAATAATACAAATTTCAAAATAATTGATATTATAAATACACAAATAAATATAATTTGAGACCTTTATTGAATTAAACTAATTATATAGGTTAATATGACATATTAGGATTTATATAATTGAATTTTTGAGAAGTAATCATTCTGTTATGAGTTTCACAAAAATCAATTATTCAATAGTGTCAAAATTGACATAAAAGAGTTTTTAAAACAAATATTATATTATTAATTGATATTAAATTCCTAAAAATCTATGGTTAGGTCAAGAGACTTATATCATGATATGTGTATCATTAATGGACCACTTGGGGGTCTCTTGGAAGTATACAGTATGTTTATTAACAATATAATATAAAAATTAAAAGATACATTGTAAAAGTGAAACTAATTAACTTAGAGTTACTACTTAATGATAAGGTTAATATAGTAACCCAAACCTGTCTAAATTCTATTGGTGGGATTTTGTTCGACCCATACCCAACTTAACATTTAAATAATAAACTTTGTAGCCATTAGAAACCGAATATGAATTTATTATAAATTAATATTTCTAGCTTTTCCAAATGTGCCCCTCACCCCTCTTATAAAAGGGAACTCCCCCTTCTCATTACTTCACACATTCAAAGCATTTTGGTTCGGCCAAACTCTTCCCAAATACTATACCAAATTCCCTCAATAAAACCTAGAGGTCTTATTTTGATCCTAAAGCCAACCTAAGGATCCATTTTGATCAAATCAAAAGGAAGAACCTGAAGAAGAGGTAATGATTTCACCACCCTTTTCCAAGTTCATTTCTTCTTCCACTTCTTCTTCCTTTGTTATTACTATTCTAAAAAAATAACTACAGTATCATATATATATATTGTGATGTTATTATAAATATGGTACAACCATATTCAGTATTCTATCCATCCTTTGAATAACATGTCACCATACGTGTGTACATACGGCTTACCGTCTTCACGTCGTGGTGTAATTGTTATTCAATAAATTATTACTTGGATGGGTATAATAATGGTGTGTAAATCATGTAAATAATAAATGTATCAGGAAAATGATTTTTTATATATGATATACCATCCAATTATATATTATTTTAATATCAAAAGAATGATATTTTCGCTCGTGCGTACGTACGGATTACTGTCTCCACGACACGATGAGATACATTTCCAAGTTCACCATTCATCGATGATCAAAAAAAATATATTACTAATAAGTATGTGATATATGAAATATTAAATCTACTAGATATATATATATATATATATATAAGGATATATGAACTTACATATATCTTATTCACTTACTTCCCTTCAATACTATATGAAAACAGAAACAACATTTATGGGTACGTACGGACTACCGTCTCCATAAACGGTGTTTTCAATTTAATATATATGTCTATTACACATATTTATATTCTAAATAGATATTATATATTCATCATTTTTTATATTCTGGAAGTATTTAAATCATGATCTAAGTGATACAACTAAGAGTGACAAGTTAAAACACGTACGATAAAGAAAGTGATTATTACCCAAAATGTTAACTTAACATGGAAATTATTATTAAATGGGTAATATAAAGTCATAAATGAATCATGTATGATATAATAAATATTAATATGCTTCTTTTTATAATTTAATAACATACTACGATCTTCGTATAGGAGGTTAAACTTACCCTCGACTAAAGGAAAGTTCAAGGTAAGGGGTTTTCATCTGACTCCTTATTCCCGTGAGATTCGTGCCACATTGCCACCATTACCTTTTGTGTGGTGTATGTACTGCCCATAATTATATTCTTTGTGTAATACACTTTAATTTATTTGTATTTACATATTCATTGAATGATACCCTTTTCATGTGTTGTATGTTTCATAAGTTACAAAATTGGTAAGGGTTTATTTCACAATCTCTTCATTATCTGAGGTTGATTATAATTAATAATATACTGGGATTTCCTTATCATCCACATCCATGTTTCTTAAAAATGTATTTCAAAACATTTTCATTATTTACTAGAATATGGTTTAAAGTCATTTATACCCTTTTTGACTTTTATAAGTGGTTTATAAAGGAATCTTTCTGTCATTTTCCAAACAAGGTCCTTTTTCATCTTTTTTGACAAAATTAAGGTAATAATGTTTTTTAAATTATATGGCGGGTGCGGTTATTCTCCTCCGTTATTACACCTTTGAAGCTTCCTTCACAATCTTATAATGATATTTTCAAAATAAAGTTTTTCTCTATAATTATGCGACTTTTTAAATGATTTAAAAAAAAGAGATATTTCTCTCAAAGAGTATTGATTTCATCTATGTGTACATCCTTTGATAAATTTTAAATTTTTTTCAAGTTGATTTATTATGATACAAATCATCCACACTGTATTTAAGGTTTTTTGATATTTTTGACTATGAATGAATGATTTTTATGCCATTAATGGTTTATGATTAATGTTTTGACATTTTGTATGTTTGTTTTAATACGAATGTTTATGTTATATTTCATCCTCTTCTTAAGATGAATGTGTTGGACTAGTATGTTCCGGGTTGGGGACCGGTAAAAGTAAGCCCTCCGGGTTGGTGTCCGGTTATTTGAGGCACTCCGGGTTGGTGTCCGGTTATTAGAGGCACTCCGGGATGGTGTCTGATTATTAGAGGCACATCAGGATGGTGTCCGGTTATTAGAGGCACTCCGAGATGGAGTCCGGTTACAGAGGATCTCTGGGTTGGGTTCCGGTTACAGTTATCCCATAGGTCTTGTCATGAGGCCTCGACAAAGAAACTAAAGTTCCGCATCATGCATTACATCATTATGAAAGTTGTTAGTGATATTTCATTTGATTATTAGATTAGTAGAATATCCATGTGAATAAGTAAATGGCATTATTTCATTATATTTCCGCTGTATTATGCTGAAGTTCAAGTTTAAAAGACTTTTGTTTTAGTTTTATACATTTCCTTAAATGTTTTTTATTATTTATGAAATTTACCACTGTATTTCTTACCCTTACTGAGCATTTGAGCTCACCCCTTTCTATGTTTTATTTTTCCCAGGATTCCAAGAAGTGTAATGTGATTGATATGCAGGGTTAAGCCAATGGAATAATGGCGTTCATATAGATTATTTATGTTGTTTTGTATGTGATAAAGTGAAAATGTAACATTCATGTATGCGATCATTTTTTCCAAGACTGCTAAACTGATTGGTCCATCGGGACATGATTTCATGTAATCATGCCAATGTATTAAAATAATGCACCGACTCTGGGTAACTGGGGTCGGGGCGTTACAACTGAACTAGTGGCACCATTATGGTGGCACTGTGACGGTGGAAACATAGTAGTCAAACCATCACATCACAAACTGAAATGGTGGAACCACTTATGGTGTTCCACCGAACTAGTGGCACCATTACAGTGTCTCACCTAACGGTGTCCCGCCATTTTGTCCCAGTTTCCATATTTTTCCAGTTCCGCTCCCACAACGTATCTTTTGACATAAATTTTTTTTAATACCCCCATAAAATCCATTTAAAGACCATAAATGATATCTATAATACCCCAAGAGTCTGGTGGCCCTAGAATTACCAAAACCTATGGCTTTTTCCTAAGCACTGCAACCTTTCTCTGTTTCCAGCTTCTGCCTTATTATGTCGTTTTTTCCCATATAAAGGGAACCCTTCAACTCATAATCATTATCACCACCTCTATGATGAGAATTATTGAATAGAAATTATTTACATCATGTGTAACCATCAAATTGTGTGGTGAAACAATGATCTTTCTTTATGTACATTAAATATTTAATATCATGTTACTCTAGGATCACACCTTTTATTGAACATAGTTTCTTTCTTTTTCATGGATGGTATCTCTTTCATTCCTTAGTGTGTTTGGAGTCCCTCTTCATGAGGCTAGTTGTGCAGCCATTCTAGATTCTTTTTTATACACTCATGGAGTCCATGGAGTTCCTCCCCTACATGTCATGCATCCCCAATTCATGGCTCGAGGAGAAAACTTCGATTCTTGATCATCCACATAGGATCATCCTTCGACTCTCATTACTGTGTATCATGAGGTGTTGTTCAAATAATTCTTTTCGGGGATGGATGAAACCAATGCTTAATGATGATAAAAAATGTTTTTTAAAGAGTGATGTGATCAATTAGATGATGGTGATGTAATATTTTATCTTCTCTTATATGTTGTAAATTTTATGGGACTATGTCTACTAAAAATCTTAGTTTTTGGATGTCATTTATAGAGCATTAATGAATCTCCATTTTCGGAATAATCCTGTGATTGAATGGGTGTAACCTGGAAAATAGTTAATCTCATAAACTAGGTTGATTAAATGCATTCCCAATGAACAAGAATCATTGTGTGAACACCCTGGTTGACCAAATAGAAAGAAGGAACTTAATTAATGGTGTGATTAAATCTGAAAACTCACTTGCTATGTTTGGATGATGGGTAGGGTTGTTAGGTCTGATGGTTTTGAGGTTACATTGATGGGGATCATATCCTCTAATGTTCATTTGATGGGTGTTGATTTTGGGCCATGTGGGGCTTTATGTTGGGGCTTGGTTTAGTTCCAGTGCTTTGAGGGATCTCACAGATCCCTTTTGCTGATTTGTGCTTACAAGAGATCCGAGTGTGAATGCTAACATCGATGATTTCATGTTTTTCTTTCCTTGTCTTGTGGAAATTCCTATTATTTGTCTGGAAGTGATGAATTTTTTAAATGGGGTCACTTTTATATGATAAAAAGAATGGCTTCAATGGTGAAATATTTTCTAGGAATAAGTTGTTCCCTAGTTATGGTTTTTGTGATTTTGTATGAATAAATATTAACCAGGGTGTTTGTGTATGGGATGGTTTTGGAACCCTTAGGTTGGGAGGAGTTCATGTCTACCTATGTGTATAAATTTAGTTTTTGTGTTTCTTATTCTCACCCCACCCACATTGAGCCCTGCGTACCGAACATCCCCATCTCATGGGGGAGGGTGTTTTATCCGACACTCCTAAGAGTTGTAGGTTATTAAATCCTTTTCTTATCTGTCTCTTATGTAACCCAAGGAACATCTGGTAGGCTGTGATGGACTATGTTCCATTAGAGCCAATGATAATTTATGCAAGGTGCGTTGTTTTAGTTGGCCTAGGTGCGTTCATGTTGGATTGCCTCCCAAGTGTCTTCGGGATGAGGCCAAGGTGTCTTCGAGAGTGGCAATGGTTGTTGGGGACCATGTGTTTGTTAGAGGGGATAGGTGTGGTTGATGTGGCCCCAGTTTCTGTGGGTGGGATGTGAGGTTGTGGTGTCCAAAAAGATTGTCGTTTGGGTGGCAGTGTGACTGTAATGAAAAATGGTGGGGGAGGTCTGACGCGTCACTTTTCTTCATTAACCTGTGTGGAAGTGGTGCGGTGTACCCAAAACATCGATGTGTAATTACTACTACTTTACATGACTTGTGTTTTTTGGTGAGTGTGCCTTGGTGAGGTTTGGGAGGATAGTTTTCTTTCTAGGTGCTCTAGTTATCTCTTTTTTTCACGGGCAATAGAATTTTTCCCCACTTGTGCATGAGAGGTTTTGGATTCCCTTATGAGTATACCTCTACACTCACCCTACATATATAAATCCGATTTTGGGTTTCTAGGGGGACTTTGAGGATAGTATCTAAAATTTCATGATAGGGTTTCAGGAGTTGATGTTACTTATTTTGTTTTCATATAGTATTTTTCCCCGTTGGAGTTTTCTTGTACATTGTAGAATTTTATATTGTACATGCATGTGGAAAATGGGGTTTTGGTATTACTTTTACTTTCTACTTTTGGAGCTGGTTAATATTTAATATCATATCTACCAATCCTTTTCTATAAAAGGGTAATTACTTCCATATTTTTTTGATTATATATCCTTAGTGTATGTCTACACTCATAGGCTTAATGAAGGTGGGACTCAGGGGGTCATTAAAAGGGGTATATCAGTTGGTAAATGTGCATTTTCTGTTGGTAAAACGTTTTACATAAAAAAATTGTCCTGTCACTAAATTGTTGGTAAAAACTCTGTTTCTAAATCTTATTACGATAGATAAAATATTTCTATTTGAAATTATAATAATACCAACAGATAATATATATGTTGGTCAAAATTCTTAGCAAGAGATTTCTACAACAAATTTAGCTTATGGTAATATTATTTTCATAACCAGTACCATTAATTAATATTTTTTTAATTTATATTTTATATAAGATATTATGTTTGGGTATTTGAATATTTATTGCTAAAATTTTATATTCTGTTAATTTATCATATATAATACGCATATATTAACTACCAAATTTAAGAAAATTTTCATACATGTTCAAAAATTGAATAGTATTATTCATATTAATAATTTAATTTAATACAAAATGAATCAATACATAGTTGATGTTGATTGATACCTAAAAAACTATAAAAAACACTAGATTCATCTATGTAGTCTCTACCACCGCACCCCCACCACCTATTTCTTATCTTGACTATAATCATACAGCATTGTCGCGTCCTCTCTTGACTGCAATACTCTAGCACCGATTATGGTAGAAGGGTAGTTACTTCCTCAAAAGATTATTCATCACCCCCCAAGAAGGCCACTAGATGAAACAAACCTAGTCAACTCTAGTACCATTAAGGAACCTCAAGTCATTATGCCATAACCTTCATCCCCAAGATCTACACCACACAATCAAAAATCATACCCAAATTATTTTGCAAGATATCTTCATGCATTGGAAAAAAACTAATGTATAGAAAAATGATCTGTATAGAATGAAATCTCAAATAAAAAAAGTCACCTCGAGTACCAGTTAGGAATTTCAAGTTGATTCTATACCACACCATCCAGCTTTAAAATCTATAACACAAAACCAAAGATCACAGCAAAAAATAAATAAAAATAAAAAAATGAATTCAAACCAAAATAAAAAAATGAAAATATAAAAAAATGATCTGCATATAATTGGCATTTTTAATTCCTCATCTGAAGGTTCTAGTTGTTAAATGTATCATAACATAACCAAAAAATGAATAAACATGAATAAAACCTCTGATCCCGAAAAAAAAACTTTAATATAAAAAATCCATACATACAGATCCAAAATCACTATTCAACTACCAAAATTAAATAGGCATCATATCATATAATTACGTTACCTTTTAGATTTATACCAAGAAGTGAGTTCCATGTATAAAAAGAAGCAATTCCAAATCTTTCAAATAAAAATTATTCAATATAATATCCTGAGGATAGCAATGGGAATGAGTTAGAAAAAGTTAAATAAGAGAAAACAAAAATGTTACATCTCACGAACCTCATCATAATAATTATACTATCATAGTATTGGTGAGAAATCATAACATCCTTCTTCTACACAGTTTGTCAAATTATTTAAACAAGAAAAATGTTTTCTAAAATAATAAATAGATTTGGATCTTCATCCCTTGATACTTCTTAATCCAAAAATAGATTCATTTTAGAAATGATTTGAAATGAAAAACAAGAATGAAACTAGACCTTAATCAATGGATACTTCAGTCTAGTTATGACAGAACAACACCTAAAATGAGGAAGAAGTAAAATAATTCAGATTGGCACAAAAGAATACATTAATTAATAAAAATAATATCTTTGAAGAAAAAAAATAGAATTTCAAAGATAAATTTTAATTACAAAACATGTATGATCTCATAGTCTAGTTTGATCTCGCAGTCTGGGTTAAGAATGAATTTCAGAAATATAATTTCCTATCCAATTTATGTCCTGATAAGTCAGTCCTAATCTTGGTTAATAAAACTCAAAAACATTTAATCCTATGAGAAAACACACAACTAGTACCTCATTTTTCCTTAGGTCAACTCTACACATCAACTCAGCATCCAAACCACTAAAAATAATAGCTGCAGTAGCTTCCTGAACATTGGTGATAAGAACCAACTTCATTAGTAAAAAATATACACAAGCTTAAGATATTAACAAACATGGAAAACAATACTATCCTAAAATTTTTCAAAAAGGTTGTCCTAAAATAAAATTGAGCATACCTGGATAAACATGAGTGTTCCAGTTGACAAAAAATAATAATAAGCATTCAAATTTAACAAAAAGATAGTTGGAAATTCAAAAGTAAGCAGTGCAATAGAGAATAAACATTTTAGGATAAGTTTAAAAATGATATGGCACTAGAACACTGATGGAGAGTGTGTGAAGTATGGGAAATAAGTTTCAGTAAGGAAAATCACAATTAATTAAGGGAGAGTGTGTGCAGTGTTGTAATGAGAACAATTGTTTTAGTGCACATAGAATGTGAATAAAGGAAGAGTGTGTGCAAAAGAACATTCTATGAGTGTTTTTCATGAAGAACACAAACTCCATTTCCACACACACACATTTCATGTGTGTACTAGTGCACACACTCTTGAAAACACAACATTATCATGGATGAAACCGAACAGTTTGATGGATGAAACATAGAAATCACAGTATGGTGGGATGACACAAAACACTCTTCAGGGATGAAATTGATTTATCATAATGAAACAAAACATGAGTGTTTTAGTTAACACACTCTCCCTTACTTCACAGACTGCCCGTGGAGGAAACTAATTTCCCTTTCTAAGACACATCATGAGTGTTCTAGTTTACACTCTCATTAGAGTTCAATTTCTTGTCACAACATAAGTGTTCTAGTGCACATATTCTTTCGTGAATAATACACATGTAGATTTCCATTGTTCTTCTGCACTCTACATTGATGAAACTGATTTCCCTTACTAAAACAAAAAAAGAGTATTCTAGTGAACACAATCACCTTATTGCATACACCCTCACATACTGAACACACTGAACCTTCTTTTTTGCAATGTTATTAGGTGGATTTTCTAGGAATTTATGTTTGTCTAGATATAGGGAAAACACTGCTTATTTTTTTCATGCCCATTACAAGTGATAACTTCTATTAATATCCCATGTAATGAAGCGTGGGAGAATTTGAGAGATATATGACCATTAACAGAAACATTAGAAACATACAACTAGGCTAGGGTGAAAGGGACAAGGTTCAAGTAAACAATATACAAGACAGATTTTACAAAATTAGGTTTTAGACAAACCTGCTTCCCATCAAGAGAGAAATCAATGTCCTTGCACATCATTTCATCAGGAGTTCCAAGTAACAGGTTCGTGTATCATTAAAAATTTGATCCTATGAAGGATTTACAAGTAAATAAATAAAATGTAGATATTATATTCAATAAATATTTTTATTCATCAATGACATAAAACCCCTCAAATGTAACAATTTACTGCTAAGAATCAGCTCCTTTGGTAAGGATCAATCCCTGCCTAACAAGAGATTCCATGCTCAAATATTTTGGTATAAAACTGTATTAAATGGGTAGTGGAAGATAATTTCTATAAGATCTTGTCTGTCTTGATCTGGATTAGTCCAACCCCAAATATAGGTCCAAGATGAAAAGGGACAGGTCCAGGATATTGAGTTGATCAATGATATTCAAAAATTAAAAAAGAAAACAATTTTACACTCCCATAATAATAAAGTAATCTCATTACCATATTAATCACAATTTTTACTTGATTTTAAATGTGAATAAAAATCTAAAATTTCTACAATGTAAACTAACACTCATAAAAAAAATTAACTCATATGATTCCCAAGGTTGGTTTAAGTCTCGGTATTCAAATTCATGGAGCAGGGCATTAAAATCTACATAAACCTACTACTGTAAAATTGTGAGTCATATAGTTGAATGAGTTTATGCACAAAAAATACAAAATATCATTTCCAAAACACCCAACATTACCATTCAGTGATATATAGGGACATACATGCCTGTGAAATATTAGATCGGCACCCTAAACCAACTGTACATAGCCATAATATGATCCCTTATGTGATGTCATGATCTGGACTTCATTAAACTCCATCAATTAAATCGAATGCAGAGAACAAAATAATTCAAAACTGAACTATGGAGTAATGGAAAGAGAAATAATTCTGAACTGAAACACATGCTATAACAAAACTAAACATTATATTCTCATAATAATAGACATCAAATACATGAAATTTTTCTTCATAGAGATAGTCCCTATTTCAGTCATTAACAATGTCTCTATCAGGTCTGTGATCATTAATTACTTTAGAGGATAGATGATGTTAGGGACATGTGTGTGCAAGAATTGGAGTCAACATAATGAACATGGAAGTTGAAAATTTAAAATCAATTTCTTTTAAATGTTTATAAAAATAGTCCCTACAAAATTCCAATACTTGAAAAATATTTCAACTCTTCGGTATCAAATTTATTTTAGAATCACAAGATTTAGATATTCTTCAAAAAAAGATTATAAAATAAATCTATGTTATAAGAACAAAAAGAAAAAAATATAAATTAAAAATAGAGAGGGAAGTATACTACATTGTTATCGGTGGATACAATTTACATGTGTAGGAATGAAATGTATTAATAATTTGTCAGCATTATGATTTTGAATGTACTGTAAACTGAGATCATAATTCAGATTTTTAATGTGCTACAGTATTGACTACGGGTGATGGGAATGGATTATGGTCACAACTGTGGTTGAGCAATAGCACCGGGAACCGAGAGGTCGCATGGGGATGCCAGTATAATGCAATGTGGACGAAAGTGGTCGAGTGAGGACGATGACTTGGAATACCTAGAATGGCTAGGTCCAATGAGGGGTTTCATATCAGGTTACTAACTGGGATGAGGGAGGTGGTTCGCATGATGATATTGGAGGGGGAAGTCGGCTAGGAACATGGAGGGATTCTTGCAAAGATGCCAATGAGGAATGCCGGCCGGGAATAGTGAGCGGTTGCTTCAAAGAGGACTGTGAGGAATGCCGGTGGGAAAATTGGTGTTAGGGTTGAGGGAGGTGGTATCGTCGAGAGGCGGTGGGGGGGGGGGTGGGAAAAATAATTTTAACAACATATTCATTTATCAGTAAATCAATTTTTGATATTATTATAACAAAAAATCAGATTTATATTTTGGTAAAAGATTTATTGCTATTAAAGTACTAATATAAACTTATATATTTGTTAGTAAGAATAAATGTTGGTACTCATAGTTAATATAAATATAATTTAATATCTGTTGGAAATAATCATTCTTACCAACAGATATATTATCTGCTAGTAATTTTCTGTTGGCAAATGTCACTTTTTTGTAGTGTTATATCTCATTCAACTTGAAGAAGGAAGGGTCAGGCAGTTTCTTGTCCCATATCTCATCATGGTGAAGGGGAGTTATTAGAGTTAGGATATGTCAACCATTTCTCACCTTATATTACATGTTATGTATGAAAGATGTAATAATTATTTTTCTCTCATTAAAATATGTTATGAATTTTATGTGATTACATTAGGCTGTCGAATTTAGTAATGGATTTCCCAAATTCTCTTTTTATTTCGAGTTCCATTGTTTTATTTTTCTTTCTCCACCTAATTTAATCCAAATATTATGATAACTCCAGTACCTTAAATTTAATGTAATTTCACTATAATAATGGAATAATTCATCATCATATCTATTTTCTCCGTCATTTACACTAGAAATGAAAATACCAACGGAGATGTTTTAATTTATCGCACTAAATGATGACAAGATTTCAATTTCTAGTATAATCATTAATTCCTATAATGAAATTATTTTGATTACTGAAAAAGAATATAATATATTTATTATAACTTATTTGAGGTTCTGGAATCTTTTCTACAAAGAACATTCATTTATAAATCATAATGAGTTCATTGTAATCAAAAAAAGCCAATTAACCAAAACAATTATCATTAATCATGTATGTAATGATTAATGTTCACATCCAATAAACAAATGATTTTTATAACCATGTAATATTACAGATGCTAAAAAATAAAATATAACTTCAATTCAGGAAAACCATTCTCATCTAACATATTTATCTTTAAATGTATATAACAAAACTGGTCATGAATACCATAGAAGAAAACACTCCCAATCAATAAAATTAAACCTCTTAAACCCATCAATAAGGCCATGAATGAAATTAATAAATTCTATAATAAATAAATTAAATAAATAATTGGTCATGTAAATATAAATTAATGAATTTAATTTTTCTATCGAGGTTACTAAGATCATGTAAAAAACATCATCCGGTTTAAGGTAAGGGTTATCTACCCTAACAAACATTTTCATTTGGGTTACTCTTATTTTCAACTTACCATAATTAAAATATAGTTTTTTAATATTTATTACTCTTATATTCTCTGATAATGTTCAATATATTTTTTCCAATAAGATTTCTACTTTCATTTATGGGGATTTATACATTTTAAAAGGATCTTTCAAAACTTCATCCTGAAATACATGCCCGATTAAAGAAAATTTATAATTTTTTTTCTATTTTCAAGGTAACTCTATAATATTCCATTAAAAAAAATATATTTCTAAAATCAATCATTTTGGTATGAAAATACTATCTTAATTCACTTCTTGTTTTATGGAAAAATATCTCAAATGAACGATCCTTTTCAAAGTAAAAGAGTACATAACTCAAGAATTACACAATGGGTTTTTAAGAGTATATTCATTTATTTCAACCCAATTTTTTATTACAATATATGATATAATATACCCTATTTAATTTAATATTTTATGATTAGTTTGATATTGGATATGCTGTCGCAGAACCATTCACTAATTTTCTTTGAATGGTTAGTGTTTAAGCTTAATGTTTGGGGAATGTTATTCAGCTTTCATATTATAGTTTCAATATGAATGTATATGTTATTTATGTTTATCCTTCTTCTTGTAGAGAATAAATTGGAAATTTTATTTGATGGTTGGGTCCCTCTATAGAGATTTGATTAATCGGTTGGTCTCATGGAAAAATTGAGGTCTTGGCACAGGGCCTTAACAAAATGGTAATTTATGTTCTTGGCACGAGGCCTTGACAGTATGCTAACGATGCACAACATTATGTATTCTATCATTATGAAACAACTAATTTATTGTTCATGAGGTAATTATACTAGTACAATACCCAGGAATATAATTTTTTCGAAAATTATATTTTCATCTTTTATTAATTCTATAATATGTTTAGGTCATATTTAAATGGCATGTGTTTTTTATTATTCAGCCTGCCTATTTTTTATGTTTTTGATATCTTATGTTTTATTGTTTACCATGAAAGAGAATTTGATCTCAACCCATTCTAATGTTTATTCAGGAAATTAATTTGTATATTATGAATTAAATACAAGGATAACCTAGGATTTATGGATGTTATCAAAGGATATTCAATATTTTTTATCAATTCAATTTGTAATGTTGATCATATATACGTATCCAGTTTCCAAAAACTATTAAATTATTAATTCCTTCTAGAAAAAAATGTCTTTAAATCAAAACAATATAATGAATTAAGGCATTGGCTTCTATATACTAGTTTCTGGGCATTATATTTGGTATCAAAGGATGTTTAATAGAAAACATGGAAACTTGGTTTGAAAGCATGGATTATGGAACATAATCCTAAGATAGATGTTGAGGATAAACATATGTGAAAATCCTAGAATTATGGTATATATTATATTTTGTGCATATTTCATAAAAATTCATCCTTGTCTAGATAATACAAGTGGATCTGTTTCAGGCACATATGTACCTAGGAGTAACAAATCCGACATGAATTTTTGTGCATGTCCCAGGTTATCTTGGTTCATGATAATGTTCCTTACCACACACCTAGTTGGACACTTCCAGAGGATATGTTTAGGATAAATATAATTTTATTTACAAAACAATTTAAGGATTAAAATACAAGATGAGAATTAATTACATTGGTGAGAACTAAAGTGTTTTAGATTTAAAATAAGGTGTCATTATATTCATGAAATTATTTTACATCTATTGTTAATCAAACTCTTTTTTTGTTCATGTCAATGACTAGATCCCAATGAAGTCATATTAATATCAAACTTGATGGAAAATCTAGAATAGGTTGTGGTGATGAGAAACCAAATGGAATTTTGATAGTCATGAAAGGTATTTTGGTTATACGTAATCAGTTTTCCAAAAATATGATTAACTACATATACATTAACCAACTCCTGAACTCACCAAAGAAGAGAATGGTGGATCATGCTAAGATCACTAGTGGTGGAGACCATGGAGTAAGGAAATTGCAATTTTCATAATGTAGGAAATGTAGAATAAGACAACCTAGAAAATGTCTCAACATAAAAAATAAATTCTCTACGTGTTGTAAAGAAGGACATAAAGCAAAGGACATTCAAGGAAAAATGAAGAGGACAATATAAGAAAATAAAGCTGATCCTAAGAATCCATTTATTGTCATTTTTTGTAAATTTTTTTGACATGTGCATTATTGGAGTCAAATCCCTATTCTATAGGATAACAACTACGCCTCAGAGAGACATATATGAAAATAAATGAATGATGAAATTTTTAAAAGTATTAATGGTATTTTGATGATGGTATTACATTGGATCACTATATTTTTGATTGATTAACCATTTTGTTTATTATTTCAACGTGTTATTCAAGGAATAAATTATCTTTTCCTATGTGGATATAATTATAAAATTATAAATAAGCTTTATTTTTTATATGATTTGTTATTTATGGGTTATTATATTTTGGGATAACGACACCATGTATTGTTTCACTGGATTACCCAATAAACATTGAAATGAGAGAATAATATGGGTAATTTTTGATCGACTAAAGAAATCGAGACATTTATTTGATATAAGGGAGAATTTCCCACTAGAAACCCATTTAAAACTCTATATCAATGATTTTGTAAGAATTCATAGAGAAACGCTTTAAATAGTTTCTTATTGTGATCCTTGATTTACATCAAAATTATGGAAAATTCCTCATAAATATTTCAACACCGATCGTTGTTTTGAGTACTTCTTATCACACCCAAACTAACGTGTAGTTAGAAAGGATGATCCAAACATTAGAAGGCATGTATATATCATGTTCCCTCGACTTTCAAGGAATATGGGATCAGTATTTACCCTTGGTAGTGTTTTCATACAATAATAGTTTCAATTATAGTACTCAAATAGCAACATATGAAGCATTGCACAGAAAGAGATGTCATACACCAAAATGTTGGAATGATGTTGGTGACAAGAAACTTTTGAGATTAGAGATTATGGAGGAAACATTAGGAAAGTTAATGACTATTCAAACCCATAACAAAGTATCTCAAAGTATGAAAAAAGTGCTATGCTTACAAGCAGTGGAAGGATTTGGAATATCATGTGGGAGATCAAAATTTCCTAAATATATCCCTGTGGAAGGTTATTAAAAGATTTGGGAAGAATGTGAAACTAGGACCTAGGTACATTGGCCCTTTTGAAATTTTATTGAGAATTAGAAATGTTGTATATCATTTTGATATTCCACAAATCCTATCAAGTGTACATAACATGTTCCATGTCTCAATTCTAAGAAAGTACATGGTATACCCAATGCATGTCCTTACTTCTGAAGGTATAGAATTGCAACATGACCTATCATACAGTGAGGAGCATATCTAGATATTATACACAAAAGAATGTGTGTTGAGGAATCAGATAACTCTAATGTTAAATATACTTCAGAAAAATTATTAAATTGGAGAAGAAACATGGGATCATGAGGATCTTATGATGATGAACTACCCAAATATTTTTGTGAGGTAAAATACTAGTAATTTAGAGGATGATATTTTTAAGGAGGGGAGAATGTAACACCCCAATGTTTAAATTATTATTTTATCCAAAAATTATGTTAATAAAAATTAAACATTTATTATAAATATATTGATATCATTTTTTAATTCATAACATTGATATTTTTATAAGATGAATTTATTAGAATTTTATAAAATACATTAGTTTTTATGAATAGAAAAAAAGAATTTTGGAGTTTTCGGTATGTTTAATGATATCAATAATGTTGTAATTATGATGTAATAATTTTGGTAGACTCTTGAGTAATAAAATATTATAATAGGTTTCCCATGTTTCCAAACCCATGAACAATTAATAAGGTCAATCCCGTGGTTTTTAAAATACCACTAATGATGTGTCATTTGAAATTAATAATAAAACACTTTCTATTTTACGATAAATACCTACCAATTCAATCATTTTATTTAATTAAGAATTATTTATCCTAGAAGATATAGTATATTTAGCTCCATAAGGGTCCTCCCAAAGTGTCCTCAAGCCCTAAGGTCCAAACCATCACATTTTAGAAGTTACTCTACAATGTAAGGGAATATACCACCCTTCCCTTTTTCAAGCACTATTTTAATGTTATTATTTTTTAATTTTAGTTATATTATGATGGGATATGTCATTACATAACCCACATATATTCCATGTTTTGTATGAATTATGAGCATCAAATTTTTCTCTCATAAAAATATTTTATGAATTTTAAGTGATGTTGTAACCCTGGTGAATTTTCATAAGGGATTTCTTAACTTCTCTTTTTGTTTTGGGTACCCTTGTTTTATTATTCTTTCCTCGCCTAATTTAATAAAAA
The DNA here is from genome assembly GCA_963277665.1 of Viscum album. NCBI lineage: Eukaryota > Viridiplantae > Streptophyta > Magnoliopsida > Santalales > Viscaceae > Viscum > Viscum album. The sequence continues at coordinate 2,002,019,319 of OY728145.1, forward strand.
TATTATGATAACTCCATTAACGTATATGTAATTTAATTTTTTTATGATAATGGAATAATTCATCATTATCTATCGTTTCCCATTCATTTATACTGGAAATGAAAACACCCTCTGAGATGTGTTAATTTATCGTATTCAAGGACGACGAGTCTTCAAATTTCATTACCCTCTTAAATTATGGTCATGAAAAAATTTTTATGGTTGAAATAGAATATAATATATTTAATATAAATTATTTAAAGATATGTTACTTTTTTAAACAAGATAATTATTTATAAATCAAAATGTGATGATTGTGATCAAAAACTATTATTTAACCCAAACAATTATCATTAAAGATATATAAAATGATTCATATTCACTCCCAATAAAAAAATTAATTTTATAACCATATAATCTTATAAATGTTTAAAAATAAAATATAACTTATATTATAGACAACCATTCCTATATTACATGTTTATCATTACATGTTTATAAGAAAATCGGTCATGAATACCAAGGAATAAAACACTCACATACAATAAAATTGATCCTATTAAACCCATCAAGAAGGTCATGAATGAACATAATAAAGTAATAAAAATCAAATACATAAATAATATTTTCTATAAAAATTAATTAATTAATTTATTTTTTTATCCGAAACACAAATAAAAAGTGAACAACCCCATCAGACTTAAGGCACATGTCTGCTACCCGAACTTCCATTTTCATTCAGGTTACACTTATTCTCTACTAACCTCAATTAAAATATTTTTTATTCATATGTAATCCTCATATATTATTTTATAATGTTATATATATGTGTTCAAACCGTAATCCTACTTTCATTTATGGGGAGTTATAAATTTCAAAAGGATCCTTCATAAATTCTCCCCGAAATAAATGCCCAATTCAATTGAATTTCTCAAATTATTACTTATTTTCAAAGTAACTATATTCTCTATTTTAGGAAATAATTATATTTATTAAATCACTAATTTTATTATGAAAATTATATCTCACTTCACTTCTAGTTTTAAACAAATAGTTTTCCAAAACTACTCTACTTTTCAAAGTAGAAGAGTATTTATCTCAAGAATTACTCATTGATGTTATAAGAGTATGTTCATCTATTTCAAAAATCTTGTTGATTATTATATATGATATCATCTACCATATTTAATTTAATGTCTTATTACTAGTTTTGTCATGGATTTTATGTCATAAAACAATTTACCAATTTACTCTGAATGCTTAGTGTTTAATCTTAAAGTTCAGGGAATGTTTTTTACATTTCATATGTTTGTTTCAATATAAATGTATACGTTGATTTTACTTATCCCTACTCATATGTTTAATGCATTGGATATAGTAAGAGAACGGTGGGATCCACTATATCCCCATAACTCATTGGTACGACTTGTGAGACAAAATATTATCTTGGCATAAGGCCTTGCCAAAATGGTTATTTATGATCTTGGCATGAGTCTTTCACTGTATGGTTATGTTGTTTGACATTATGAACTCCCTCATTATAAAACTAGTAGTTTAAAGTTCATGAGGTTATTTTACTAATATAATACCCATTATTATACTTTATTATGGAATTATTTATTAAACTCTTATCCCTTCCATAATATGTTTTTGTAGTTTTTTATAGGCATGCGTTTTTAGTTATTCACAATTCCTAATGGTTATGTTTATAATATCTTCCTCTCTATTTTTTACCCTTACCGAGCAGTTAATCTCACCCGTTTATTATTTGTTATTTCTAGGACATGAAGAGTTATATAATGAATGACTTACATGGATAACCTATGAGTTGTGGATATTTTGAAATGATTTTATATATTTTTTCCCTTTTGAAGTTGTAATGTTGAACATATTTATTTATTTGGTCCAACAAAACTACAAATTATTTGGTCCCTTATGATACAAATTTCATGAAATAATTCCAATTTAATGGATTTAATAACCATCTCTGTAAATCTGGGGTTGGGGTGTCACAGTTGGAATCAATGGATGTTATGTAGAAAACATGGAAACAAGATTCCGAAAATTTATATTAGGGAACAAAACACTAAGATAGACATTGAGGATAATAATACACAAATGTAATGGAATTTTGTAAGGAATAGAATATATGGATATTTGTAGAAAATGCATCCCTTTATGGATACTACATATTTACATGGATATGGTACAGATGTACCTAGGAGTAAAATCTCTAAAAAGAAGTTTGAAGCTTGACCATATGTATCATGGTATAGAAAAACAGGGCTTAACACAAACCATGATTGACATTCCCATGGGATATATTTTGGATAATTATCATTTTCATTATAAACTAGTCTGAATGACTAATATATAAGTTAAAAATTAATAACATTGTTAGACCTAATGTTATTTAGAATAAAAATTAGGTGTCATGGTATTCATGGAATGACGTTACGCCTGTTGTTACTCACACTCTAATTTTTGGTTTTATTAAATGAAGTAATCACAAAAAATGCATATTAACATCGAACATGATGGATAATCTGGAAAAGGTGGTGCTGATATGAAACTAAATGGAATTTTAATAAGAATTAAATCTTTTCTGTTTATGCCTAATCAGTTTTCCAAAAAAAATATAACAATATATACATTAACCAACTCCTTAAATAACCAAATTTGAGAAAGATGGAAAAATCTAAGAGATATAGTGGTGGAGACCATGGAGAAAAGAAATTTCAATTTCTATCATACAGAAAATGTGGATGGAGAAACTGAGGAAAATGTCTCAATGGGACAAAGAAATGATTTATGTGTTGGAAAGAATGGAATAATACAAAGTATTTACAAAGAAAAATTAAGAGTACAATTTATGAATAAACTGATCCTAAAAATCCTTTTATTGTCAATTTCTGTAAATATAGGGTACTTGGGAATTTCCAAAGTCAATTAACAATTCTATAGGAAAACCACTAGGCCAAGGGAGGACCTATATGGAAATAAATTACTGATGAAAATATGAAAATTATTAATGATATTTTGATGGCATTATTACTTTGGAATACTTCCTTTTAGTTTGTGTAACAATGATATTTATTATATGGAAGTAATATTCAAGGAAGAAATCATATTTTATTATGCGTAAAAAATTATAATGGTAGAATTAAGCTTTACGGTTTATATGATTTAGTGTTGATTATGTGATATTATATGTTTGGATGAGATCACCATGAATTTGGTGAATGGATTACCCAAAACTCCAAAAAAATGATGCAATATGGGTAATTTTTGATCCACTTATGAAATTTGAACATTTTCTTGATATAATGGAGAATTTTCCACAAAATATTATTTCATGAGTCTATATCAATGATGTATTAAGAATTAGTGGACCACCACATTCAATAGTGTCTGGTGATGATCCTCATTTTATAGACAAATTCTAGAAAAGTATTCAGAAATATTTCGACACCGAGCTTCGTTTGAGTAAAGGTTATCATCCCCAAATTGATGGGAAGATTGAAAGGGAGATACAAATATAATAGTACTTGATGAGATCCTGAACACGTGACATTCACAGTATGTGGGATCATTATTTTCCCTTTTGGGTTTTTTCCTAAAACAATACCTTCTAATCCATTATTCAAATGGCAATATATGAAGTATTGTATAGAAAAATATGTCATACCCCAAAATCATGGGATGAAGTTGGTGAAAGGATGCTTGTGGGCCTAGATCTTTGAGAGGAATAAATAGAAACGGTAATGTGTATTCAAAACCCATATCAATGAATCTCAAAGTAGGAAAAATATAATTGATAATAATTGAAGGAAGGATTTGGAATTTCAAGTGGGGGTCATGTTTTCTTAAAATTTCCTATGTGGAAGTGTGTTATAAGATTTTAGAAGAAAGTGAAATTGACACCTTGGTACATAGGACCTTTTTAAATTAAAGAGTGGTTTGGATCTATTTCAAATTGTTTTCCTATGCCAGCTAACATGTATAAATTACATAATGGGTTCCATATATCACTGTAAAGAAAACACATGGCAGACCCAATGCATGTCCACAGTTTTGAAGGTATAGAATCGGAACACGACCTATCATTCTATGAATAAACTATCCTGATTCTGGACTTTATTGAGTAAGTATTGAGGATTCTAATGACTCCAATAGTTAAGATATATTGAAAAAATCATTAAATCGATGATGTAATATGGGAGCCTAAAGAGATTCTGAAGAAGAAGAAGAACCCAATTCTATTTGGGAGGTAACATTCTAGTAATATTGAGGGATAAATTTTTGTAACGTGGGGATAATATATCAACTAATGTTTTATAAATGAATTTAATATTGAATGCACGAAACACTGAGTATTAACAAAATTAAACTTTTTTATAAACTAGCTAGTAAACATACTTTTTCACCTATTTTATTTCTATTTTGAAAACATTTACATACACAGTTTCGTTCAGTAAAATATTTAGAGTCTCATAAGACAAAATTGTTTTTCTAGTGAACTGTAGAATACCATTATGAATAGTGATACTAACATTAATATGACCCATAATAACAGTATATCATCTTTTTATTTTATTTTGTTTTGTTTAAAAGATAATGAGATTGTTTTTAATTTTTCAAGGTGATATAAAAGAAATTATAGTTTTAAATTTTTTATTTTTTAAATATATTATAATTTTATTTTAAAATTTAATTGATCATATTTTAAAAAAAAGATTTAATTTTCCATTTCATAATGTTTATATCATTTTGTGATCAATTTATGAGAATGTTATAATATACTTTAGTTTTTCCTGAATAATAAAAATACAAATTTGAGTTTTTTGTATATTTAGTGATATAATTAATGATGTAAAAAAGATTTAATAATTATGATAATCTCTTGAGTAATAAAATATAAAATTAGGTATCCCATGTTTCCAAAACCAAAGGAAAATATCATGGGATATACCATGATTGGGAAAATACCACTAATGTCATGTCATTTGAAATTAATAAAACAAATCCCTATCTTTTACTATAAATACCACCCCATTACTTCATTTTCATTGTTTCAAAATTCAAAATCATCAAATATCTTCTAGTTTTACCTCTCTAGGTGTCTTAACATGGTGTCCTCTGGCCCCCAAGGTCCTAACCTTCATGTTTCAGGGTTTACTCTACACTGTAAAAGAATATACCACCCTTCTCTTTTTTAAGAACTATATTTTATGTTATTATTTGTTTAATTTCAATTAGATTATGTTGGGATATGTCATTACATATCCCCCATACGTTAAATTTTATTTATAAATAATGAGATACCCCTTTTCTCTTATTAAAATATTTTATTAATTTTAAGTGATGTCGTTAGGCTGCCGAATTTTAGTAAGGGATTTCTCAACTTCTATTTTTATTTTGAGTTCCCTTATTTTCTTTTTCATTACTCACCTCCCTTAATCCAAATGTATTATAACTCCAATAGCATAAGTTTACTATGATTTTTTTTGGATCATGTAAAACTTCCTCGTTATCTCTCATTTCCCCTTTATTTATACAAGCAATGAAAACACTAACCATGATTTTATAATTTATCCCATTCAAGGATGAGAAGTTTTCAATTTCTAATATCATCTTCAATTCACATCATGAAACCATTTTTAAGGATGAAACAGACAATAATATATGTATTATAACTTATTCAAGTTTATCGAATCTCATTCAGAGATTATATTAATTTATTAACTAAATGAGTTCTTTGTGATAAAAAACCACCAATTAACCCAAACATTTATCATTAATGTTTTCTATGATGATTCATCTTCACTCCCAATGACCAATGGAATTTCATGACCATGTATTCTTATAGATTTTAAAAAACAAAATAAAACATATATTCTATAAAACTATCCTAATACTACACTTATATCTTTATATGTAGATAAGAAAATAGGTCATGGATACCAAGGAAGAAAACAATCCCAAACAATAAAATTAAACCTTTGAAACGCGTCAAAAAGGCCATTAATGAACATCATATGGATATAATTAATCAAGTAAATAAATAAGATTTTTTAGATATAATAATTAATGAATTTAATTTGGTTATCCAGGACACTAATATTCAGTGAAGAACAATATTATACTTAAGGTTAGAGTTTTTTACCCAAACATCAATTTTCATTCGGGTTACTCTTATTCTATACATCCCTTAATTAAATTATTATCTATTAGAATTTACATATAATATATTCTATGAAATTTTATATATGTTTGTACCAACTAGAATAAAACATTCATTTATGGGGAGTTATATGTATTAAAAGGATCTTTAAAATATTCTTCCTAAAATAGATGCTCGTTTTAAGGGAATTTCCCAAATTCTTACCTATTTTCAAGGGCACTCTGTAACCTATTTTTAACTACCATTATCTTTCTAAAATAACTCTTTTTATTATAATGAAATTTTACATCACATATAGTTTTATACTTATATTTTTCCAATGGAACTCTTTTTGTCAATGTTTAACAGTATTTATCTCAAGAATTAATCAATGATTTTATAAGATTGTATCCATCCATTTAAACACTCATGTTTATTATTATGTATGACATCTTCTACTATATATAATTTAATGGTTTATGATTATTCTTATCATTTATGTGATATCTTAAAACCATTAATAAATTTACTGAAAATGGTTAGTGTGTATGCATAATGTTTGGGGAAAGGTATTTACATTTCATATGTTAGTTTAAATATGAATATTTATATTTATAATGTTTATCCACATTAATTTGAGGAATTAATTGGAATTAGTAAGTGACGGGTGGGGACCTCTATAGAACCACAATGCATCTCTAGGTCTTATGATACAAACAATGGTCTTGGCGCAAGGCCTTTAAAATGGATATTTATGGTATATGAATAAGTCCTTGAAGATATGGTTATGATGTCCGACATAATGAATTTACTCATTATTAAACTATTAATTGAATTTTAATGAGAATATTCACCTAGTATAATACCCATGATTATGATTTATTATGTAATTATTTATTCATCCCTTATTACTACAAAAATATTTCAAGGTTCATTTTTGATGGAAAGTGTTTTTAGATATTCCCCATGCCCAATGTTTAGGTTTATCCTTTTTTCGATAGTATTTTTTATCATTAATTATCATTTGATCTCACCCCTTTATTCTTTTTCATTTACCCATTACATGAAGAGGTATATTATGAATGACATATTGGGATAACCGATGATTTATGGATGTTTTAAAATGAGTTTCTATAATTTTTTTACTTTCAAGTTGTAATTGTGAACTTATATATGTATCTATTTTTTTAAATCAACTAAAATATTAGTTTTTTTGGGATAGAAATTTAACAAAATCATTAAAATGTAATGAATTAAGGAACCGACTTCGGAAAACTGGGGTCGAGTCCTTACACCCAACCTGAATACCAACTCTTCCTCATCTAGATAGTCAAACAATATCAATCCTTAGGTCACTCCTATCACATTTCCATGTAAACTACATCAAATTTATATAAATAAAACCATCTAATATAAAAGAAACAAGACACCCCACCCAAATATTACCATGGTTTGAAGCCTCTATCTAGGCCTATGAATTTCATAGATAGTGGAAAACATGCTCATTGGAATAACATGTAAAAAATTAATTAATTTTTAGATACGGTATTTATTAAATAGAGTCTCACTCTGTATAACCAATGGAGCTCTTAAAAAATTCCCCTAAAAGAAACTTAAATATCATGAAAAAATATAAGCACTGCTTACCTATTGTTGGTAGAAGATATATATCTCATATTGGGCATTAACATGATTCGATTTTGAAGAAATCATGATTTTATATGAACATCCTTAACATGGTGTAAAATGACATTCATGGATTTAGTGATAAATATTATCGGATAAAAATATTAAATAAGCAAGATAAATCAATACATAACTGATGCATTTCCCATGAGACTGAGGATAGGAAGTGTGAATTCAGGATAATGGAGTTAGCTCAACACATAGGAAGAGGGTGAGGAAGCTCCCATGGTGCCAGGAGGACAATCCCATAGAGGGTAGGAAATAAATGGGAAGGAAGAAATTATAGTATAGTAGAAATGGGTAATTTCTCAACTTTATGTGGGTTGCATGGTTAGGTCTCATGGTTTGGTCAACCATGGGAAGCCTGTGTGGTATCCCCTATACAAGGCTCCACCTATAATAGTTATGGATCATAGTTTATAAAACTGCCTGTCAGTTGTGTGAATCCACTATGCTAAAAATTATATAGTTGAATCATGGTTCAGTTTCCCCTCTTACATGGTTTGAAAAACTATTCACAGACCAGCCAGAGGCCATATTGTTTCAAATAAAAGGCTACATGATTTGTTCGAACTATGAGGCCTTGTTCAACACTTCTGAAAAAATGGGCTTTCGTCCAACATCAAAACCATAAAATTCCCAAAACCATAATTCACATACTCAGCATAACTAATCATCTAAACAAATGTCCTTGGATACAATTAACTCTCAAAATTAAGTTACGATAATTATGATAACTGTTGGTCTACCAACATAACACTAAAAATTCATAATTTTTGAAGAACATGATCCACTCCAAAAACCGAGGACATTAAAATATCACCACCTTAACATAGCTCATACCTGATCAATAATGCATATTTATAATATGATATTGAATATAACCATATATCTAAAATCATCCTATTCTACCTCAATATCAATGTCTTATGTGAACTCTCTCATGGATCTCCCCACCTTAGGAGTAACCTACCCTGGTTGATTCCCAACCAAATATTCATATAAAATCAAATGCCAACTAACCATTCCTAGACTCAGTGTCCTCTCGTGATTCATCATCACTCCTATTATAACACCCCAATATTTCACATTATATTTTCTTTTTTAATTTTTTAATAGCTTGTGTTGCATGCAACACTGAGTTTAGACACACTGTGATCCCTTAATAATTATTTAATATAACCTAGTTGCAAAAATAATGAGAAATAATATTATCGTCAAAATTATTAAATATATTTGTTTAATATTCGTCTAAAATATTTTCTATACATAACATTAGAATGTATCCAACTTTTTCGCATTAAAAGTTTATTTTTTTATAAAGGTAGTTTATTCACTTTTTAATGGAGTATCTATTTTAAGTATTGTTTTTGACACTTTTATAAACTATATTTGAAAAAATATAATTCTTTTTTAAAATATTAATATCAAAATTTAATTATTATCAATTTGTTTTTATAACATTCATGTTTTGATGAATAGTGACAATACCAAATATTAATTAAAAACAAATTTCATTCAAGGAATGTATTTATAATGTTAAATTATAATTTTGATTAGTTTAAAATTAAAAAATAGATAATATATTTGTAATTTAATCTAATATATTTCATTATAATAAATTGTATATTCAAATTAGATATAAATTATTTTCAATCATTTTCAAGATTTAAACATTAATAATTGGTTTTCTCACCCCTGCCAATTGGAGTAATTATAAATTAATTAATGAAAATTATGTGTTATAAATTTTGAATAACGAAATCAATATTTTTAATCATTTATTCCAAATTATATAGATTATTTTTATTGGTTTTTTGGGGCATTATGAATAGTATCTTTTGTAAATTTTTATCTACCACCATTAAGAATAAATCATGTAATTAAAGGTACAAATAATATTATAAATTTTATAAAATTACCCAAACACTTATTCTAATTTCATTAGATAAGTGGGTTCTACCAAAATCATCATTATTCTAAAATTATAAGCATTTTTAGCCACTTGGTTACGAATATTACCTTTACAATATTCTATTTTAATATTAGTTAAAAATGCCATACTCATGTTTTTCTATAAGTGTTACATTTTTAATACATATTTATTCGAAATATAAATTCAAATTTAAATTATAAATATTAATATAATAAATTTTCTTCTTCGTGGTAATTTTTATTTTATTTTTAAAGAATAAATAATTTAATTAAAGGCTTTCATAATAATCATGTAGTAATTATTTAAAAAAATAAAATATCAAATAAATGATATTAAAATAATTAAATTAATATAATTTGACATAACTAGTGACATAAATTACTTTTATAGATTAATCATATATAATATGGATATATTAGATGTTTTTTATTGAAGTTATCATCTTGTTATGATATTTTTAAAAAATGTCTATAATTAATTGTATCAAAATTAACATAAATGATACTTTAAAATAAAATATGATTTTATTAACTGATATAAAAAACATAAAAATATATAAATCATCAAAACAATTATAATAAGGTTAAATATGTATTAAATGATCCTTTTTGTTTATTTTTCATTTTATAGTTACTATTATAACCATATAGATTAAAAAGGTCATGTTGTCATGATTAGAGTTACAAGGTTTAACTATGGGATAAAACCAAATTATAAGGTTAATATTATCACCTAATAATGTCTAAAAATTATTGGTTTAGAATAGTTAGAATCATAATCATCTTATATTAATACATAATGACATTGGATCTATTTTAAATTCAAAATAAATTTATATTAATTTAATATTTTAAATGATTCCGAGAGTGGAAACCCCTCTCTTACAAAAGGAACGTCCTCCCTCACTTCTTCACAACACATTGAGCCTTATTTCTCAACAAAACCCTGATCAATTCCCATAGAAACATTACTATAAAAAACCTAGAGGTGATGATCATCTTATTAGGCCAAACCTAGTGTCCCTAAAAGGATATCTAAAAGAGGATCATAAAAAAGAGGTAATCAACTTTACCTACTCTTTTATAATTATTTATTCTACTACTTCATCTACACATATTTTTTCCATTTTAAAATCATAAATAAAGTATCATATATATTTTTATAATTTATTATATTTTTTATACACCCATATTCAACCTTTTATCTATCCTAGGAAAAACACTATCACAATTCATGTGTACATACGACTTACTGTCCCCATGTTGTGGTTTAATTTTTTTTCATCACCACTTTATTTGGATGGGTATAATGATAAATATAAGTATATAAATAATAAAAATGACATGATACATGTTTTTAATAATTAATACACCATCCAATTACATTCCACTTTAACATGAATTAAATGATATTATTGCTCATGTGTATGTACAAATTACCATCTCCACAATTCGATGAGATTCATTCTCCATGTTAGCCCTTAAAGAATGATTAAAAACTGAATATAGAGATTTAAATAGAAATAAGTTTTACATGAAAAAAATATACAAAAATCAAGCAGTTAACACATGAAACAATGGTAAAAGGGAAATATTATTAATATAACAACATAAGAGGATCATATATGTTATCATAAATATGAATAAATTTCTAGTAAAATTTAATAACATATTGTAGCTGTTATACAGGAGGTTAAATAACCCTCAACAAAAGGAAATTACAAGGTAAGGGTTAACATCACAATCTCATTATTATCGTGGATTATTTATATGTAAGTATTTATTGGGATATATTTATCATTGATTTCCATGTTTCATAAAAAAAATTTATATTTTTTTTATTATTATACTATAAAAATTGAAACTAATTTTTCCCATGTTTGACTTTTTATAAATTGGTTTTAAAGGAATCTTATTTCATTTTCCAAATTAGTTACATTATGACTTTTTCGATAGAACGAATATTTTTTAACTTATGTTGTGTCAGTGGTTGTTTCCACCATCATGATGTGTTAACATTTTGAAGCCTCCCTTACAATATTAAAAGGTTATTTTCGAAATAAATTTTTTATTTTATAAATGTGAACCTATGAACTAACTTCAGTTTGAAAAGGAAGAATTTCTCTCGAGAATATTATTTTATTAGATTATTTTAATCTACATAAACATCCTTTATTGAATTTTATGCTTTACTAAGGATGATTTATTATAATAAAATCTAACATATTTTATTTAAGGTTTTATGATATGTTCCACTAGGTATGTTCTATATTTATACCATTCATGGTTTATGGTTAATGTATAAACATTTTGTATGTTAGTTTTAACACAACATTTTTTGTTGGTTATGTTTCACCCTTTTCATATGAGAAATGAATTAGACATAGTAAGTGATGAGTGGGGATATATATATCCCCTTGATACATCAGTATTTATCCATAGACAAGCTAGTTTTGGTTTCTACCCATTTATGTGTGGTTTCATGAGAAAATCCTTGATAGTATGTTTCCATTGTCCTATATTATGGATTCCCTCATTATGAGATTAGTTTCTCATAATACATGTGATTATTATACTACTATAATATCCATTTGATTATTTATAAGAAATTATTTGATTTATTATGGAAAATTTATTCTTAATATTATTCTTAAATGGATTTTTTTAGTTATATAAATTATTTTGAAATTTAATTTTTTTATGATAGTTTATGTTTTATTATTTCCCCTTTCTGAGCAGCTGAGCTCACCCCATTGTTTTGTTTCATTTTTGAGGATTTATATATGTATATTATGATTAAAATTCATGGTTTTACTAGTAAAATAAGGATGTTCCAATAATTATATATGTTGTAATTTATATTTTAAATTATAATGTCATGATCTGGTATGGAATATATTTTTTAAACCGCTAAATTAAACTGTCATTTGGGATTTGAAACCTATTTCTATGGAAAAGTAATAAAGTAAGGCATCAACACTTGGATACTAGGGATAGGTTATTTAAATATGTGTTCAAAGAATGTTTATTATAAACATTGGAAATTATATATAGAAAACAAAGATTTGAGAACATAACACTAATATAAACCTTTAGGATAAGTTTATAAGAACACCCTAAAAGTTTTGTAAGGTTGATATTGTGTGTGTATTCTTGGAAATACATCCCTATATTGATACTAAAAGTGCATTTGGTTCTAGAATACATGTACCAATTTGTAAAAAAAATCCAACAAGGTGTCCCAGGCCTAACTTGGGTTAACATAATACACGACAACGGGCCTTACTGCTCACCTGTTATGACACTCTTGAAATATATGCATATGATAATTCACATTTTATTTATAATTGATTATGATGTTTATTAAAAGTAAATATTTTCCCAATGAAACCATTGTTATGATTATGGGATTGTATATGCATAAATTTTTCAACTTATGTTATGTATTTTACTAGTTTGAAATTATGAACTATGATTCAAATCCGAATCTAGTGTATTCTATTTTTTTGAAATAGTTCATAGTATAAGGGATCAAAATTTTATCAACGCATGTAATCCATGTCTGGATTTCCCTATTATGAAATATATTGATATTGAAGCGAGAGATACAATTAGTGTTAAACATCAAATAACTATACTAGGACAACTGATTGAAGTTATAAATAATAACCTTACCCATATGAATCCCCATGATCTACAATATGGAGTGAAAAAGTTTTATCGCATTATGATAAAAAACCTCCATTATTCTATGGGACTAAAAATACATTTATAGCTAAGATATGGATATGTTACTTAGAGAATATATTTCCTTATTATGGAAGTAACAAAAGGTAGAAGGTTTTCATGGAAATTTATCTTCTCTCAGGAGATGCAGATCAATGTTGATCATTAATTCAAAACACAAAAGAATATGACGAAACAGAAAACCTAGAATTGAGGGAATTTAAATAACTTTTCTTATAAAAATAATTTCCTCAGGCACATCGAGCTTATATGGAGTGAAAATTTCTAATTCCATGTAAAATTGAGGACGATAATTTTAAAAAGTATAATGATAACACACATGTTTAGAAATTCATGCTTCATCTTACATACGTAATCCAATGTGAAATATTAATTGATTATTTTATGGGTTAAAACTATTCCTATGATGGGTATTGGTCTCCCAAACATTCTCATCATACGAAGATATAGTCTCATGTTCTATTAATACATAGAAGGGATTATCATTGTCTTATGAATTTAATTGAAAGCAAGTGGATAAGAGGCTTGTTGAACACTATGAAAAAGGAAATACGAAAAAGGGAAAGAGAAGAAGAGTTTATATTACATCTTGTAATAATAGTGGGAAGAAATACACCGGTAAAGGCTGAAAGGGAATGGGATTTTTTTACAAGTGTGGAGTAAATGGATACCATGCCCTTCATTTCATGGGAAATAAATAATCTTCCATTGTTCAATTATACAATTATAAATAATTCGAATGTCATGAAAATTATTTTCCTTACCATCAAGGAAATTTTCACATAGAATATCAAGAGAGAAAGTCAATTTTTATATGACCACAATTATAGAGGTTGATGTTCATAATGATGTGCTAGTAGGTAATTTAATAATATCCTCAAACTTCTCCACTGGATTATTTGATTCTAGATCATCACATTTTATTATATCTTCGGATTTTTTCAAGAATTATTTACATTTCCATTTCTTATTAAAACAAATGTTTCCAGACAAAACTCATATAGGAAGTCTCATTACAATAATGATATGTATTGAAATCCCCCTTATGATACATAAACCTACATTAGTTGCTATCCCGATCATCATTTCTATTATGACATTGATATAATCCTCATTATAAATTGATCCATAAAATAAAATGTGAAAATGTATTACAAGAAGAAGGAAATTTCAATTTGTGAGGAAGAATAAGAATCGTTTATCTTAAAAGCAAAAAAATCGCCACCTCATTCATATCTAGATCCATCATCTAAGATTAAAAAAATAAAATTCATGGATGTGAAAAGGACACAATATCTAGGGATGAATATAATAATCTTGAAATTGAGGATATACCCAGTGTAAAAGAATACATTAATTTATTTCATAATGAATTACGAGAAAACCCCCATATCATGATGTTGAGTTTTTTATTGATTTAGTCTATGATGAAAGACTATATCAATAAATCAATATATAATGGAAATAGTGGAATTTGTATATTTTAGGTAAGAAACGTGAATTTTTGGGAAAAAAGGGATTTATTCACCATCATTTCTCTCCACATGGGAACCCATTATCTTTTTTCCAAGAAAAAAGGTGGATCCAAGAGATTGTGTATTGATTATAGACTGATTGAAAATTAAATTTTTTTTTTCAAAAAACATTAATGGAAAAATAATACAAACAAATTCCACCAAAAAATGAAATAAAAGATTAATTAAAATATGAATTACTCCGACAGGAATTAGACTCTCTAAATAATTTTTTTGGAAATATATTTTATTTGGGTTTCTGGTTAATCCATGATAAGATCTTCGAACTGAAAATTTATATTATCGGGGGCCTAGAAGTACTCCTCTAAAACAATCATACCACCATTGAAACCACCAACTATTAATAGGCTCTTCATGTCAATCTATGTATATTTATCCTCATTGAGAGTAATCCTTATAGATCTCCCCATCATCTTAGCAGCTTCTTCTTCTATAAAATTGAGAGAAAAAGCCTATTCACCCACAACATCTTTCATGATCAGGATCAATTTCATGGATTGATCGATCACATCCTCTGACTTTTTCTAGTTTTCCTTGAAACCATAATCATCAATCGTTCCCCATTCTGATTGAAAGTTACCTTGATTGAAGTACTTAAACATCTCAGTGCCACTCCACATTAACATCATGGATCTGGTAGTCATGTTCCTTAGATTATTGGAGTAGTCCATCGAAGTCAATCTCTTAATGGGTAAACTATGAGGACATTATTGTCAATAATTAGAATCCATTTTGTGAACATATCCATAAATAAAACATTATTGGATTTCAGGGCTATAGTGTGATCGCTTCCTATCACAACACCATGACTCGCATCCCTCAAATAGTGCACTGGTTCCACAAAGACATGCCCGACGTATTTTGAATGAATATTAGTGTCCAATGAACCCAAACATTGAGGGTATAATTTATTTATTTTACCTTTTAAGTCGTTTGATTTTGGATTCTTCATGTATCATGTTTTTATTGGTAGTGGTACCTGAGAGTAGTACTTTCTCCCTTTCTTATTGCATTTCAGACTTTGCTTCCCCTGTAGGCTGGGGATCAATCATTCATGGAAGTCATCAGAGGCATACACATAATTATGGATAAGAGACACTTCAATGGGATCATATACTTGAAATCCATTCCCCTCTAAGAGACTTCATGTGTTTTTTCATGTTCTAGTGAATGTTCTTCATTCAAAAAACCCGCAAATCGATTTCCTAGCTCAATAAATGGAAGATCTTTCCTTGGACTCATGTTCCTCTTATTTTAACCTATACTTGGTCACCACTTCCTCCAATTTAGCCACCTTCCACTAGCATTCACACCTCTTCCCCCACCTCTTCAATGCAACCTCAAATGTATTGTGATACCACCACACCTTCAATTCCAATTCCCATGTCCATTGTATTATCTTCACCTTCATTCTTTATCAATCTAATAAACAACGTATTCATGGAATATCATGGTGATTTTGTTTTAGTATTCATTGATGATTTTCAGGGGTACTCTAAAAGCTATGAAGACCATGAGAATCACTTGCAGGTCATTCTTTAGAATCTCACAAGGAAAGAGTTTTTTAGTAAATTTAGAAAGATCAAATGATGGATTTAGGAAATTTCTGATATTTTCCATATTGCCTCCAAGGATAAAATATTTTTTAGTCCTACAAATACAAATGAAATTCATGAATGGACAGCACTAATGAGAATAATAGATGTATTCTTTTCATTGGTTTAGCCGGTTACTATCGTTGTTTCATTCATAATTTTTTTGATTGGAAAATCTGTTAATCAACCTCACACATAAAGGGGTTAAATTTTTAAGGAAAAAATAATGTGAATAATGTTTTAAATAATTGAAGGGATTATATTAAAATTATACTATATTGAAATTACTAAATATATATGATGGATGTTTGATTTATAACGATGTATCTAGGTAATGAATTGGTTGTTTCCACATGAATAATTATAGAGTTATTTCATATACATCAAGGCAGTTAAAAACAAATGAGCATAAATATCAAACTCATAATCATGAAATAAAAGTGTTAATCTCTACTCTAAAGATATGGAGACACTATTCAATGTGGAGATATGTGATTTATATAAATATCATAAGGGTTTGAAATATATTTCTTCATAAAAATTACTTAATATATGGAAAATGGGATGGCTCGAGCTACATAAGGGTTATGATTTCTAAATACAGTACCACATAGGCATGGGAAATATTGTAGAATATTCTTTGAGCATGAAGTACCAGGGAGATCAAAACAAAATGATAATTGAATGGGATCATATGTTCGTGGAACTAGTAATTATGTATATGGAAATTATCAAGGTAGGTGAAACGTCACTACATTTTAAATAGATTCCAAAACCTCATTACTAGAATGGATAAAATTATCTGAGTCTAATGATGTGTATTTTCAAAAAAGATAAAGTTGGTAATAATGGGAGATTGTATGATTTCAAATACGAAGATGGCATTTTGAAATTTGTAAATATGAATTGTGGTCCCTATATATCTAAGCTAAAAACAGAATTATTCAGTGATGCGCATAGCTCAAAATTTTCTATACAACCTGGTACTGCTAAGATGTATAGAGATATGAAGAATCATTTTTCAGTGGGATAATATAAAGTTGGAAATTAATGATTATGTGTCATGACATTTTTTTAAACAAGTGAATGGTGAAAGATAACATTCTAAAGGATTCATGAACCTCTTCCTATACTTGTGTAGAAACGGGATGATATTATGATGGACATTGTCAGGGGTCTACAAAACAATCCTAAAAGGAATTATGTAATATGGGTTATTGTTGATCACATTACCAAATAATCACAATTCTTAACTATAAGAGAGGACTTTCCTCTTGAATATTTTTGGAAAGCCTTTATATTAATAAAGTAATAAGACTTCATTATGTTCCATTATCGATTGTGTTGGATCTTGATCACCGTTTTACATCAAAAAAAAAATATTCTTTACAATTCCCTGGAAGCTATGTTTTTCTTGACCACCACTTACCACCTTCAAACTGATGAAAAATTAGTTAGGACTATTTAGATATTATTATAAATGTTATGATCTTTCTCAAATGACTTTCATGGTATATGGGATAAATATTTATCATTGGTAGAATTTTTCAATGACAATACCTCCCATTCAAGTATTCATATGGGACAATCTAAAGAATTATATATAAATAGATGTCATACAAGAATATTTTTGAGATGATATTGGTTAAAGAAATTTTGTAGGCCTAGAAACTATTGATAAAATAATATAAAAGGTGAATATTATCTAAACCCTTATCAAAATGGCTCAAACTAGTAAAAATAATCAAGATGATAATTGAATCATGGATTGGGAATTTCAAGTTTGAGATCATGATTTATTGAAGGTATATCCTGGGAAGTGTACTACAAGATTCAGTAAGATAGTAAAATTAAATCCCATGTACTTCAGATCTTCTGAAATTTTGGATGGAATTTGAGTTGTAGCTTACCATTTATAAATTCCACCAAGACTCTCCAAAGTTCATGACGTGTTCCACATATCACTATTAAGGAAATACATAATAGAACCATAGAATTTACACACCTATAAAGAAATATAACTGGAACCTCAACTGTCTTACTTAGAAGATCATATCAAGATTATTGACACCAAGGAAGAAGTGTTGCCGAATCATATGACTTGATTGGTAAAAGTTCATTGGAGAAACCTTAAAATGAATGAGGCGACATGATAACATAAATAAATTATGATGAAGAAAAACTTGAGTCTTTTTATGAGGTGACATGCATGTAATTTATGGGATGAATTTTTTTGATGGAGGGAAGAATGTAATAACCAAAGATTTCATGGTATGATCTCTTTTAAAATAATCTAATAGCATATGTTTCACACAACACTCACTTCAAACACATCATGATCTATCAATAAGTAATTATTATATCCTAGCTGTTAAAATAGTGGTAATTAAAAGTACTAACCAATTATGAAATTTATATGTTTATTATTAATCCAAAATATTTTTATAAACATAATATAATAATGAATCCAATTTTACACATTAAAAGTGTATTTTTTGTGTAAAGGCAGTTTTACCATCTTTTGATGGCACACTTATTTTAAATCTAGTTATGAAAATTTTATAAATAATATTTGAAAAAATAAACTTCTTATTTTAATTATTAATATAAAAATATACTTTGGGTCTTTTTTGGTATTATTTTGACAAGTTTCATTTTATGAAGAATAATGAAAAATAATAAATTTAAATTGAAAATAGCTTTTCACATCACAATAATTTATATTCATAAATTGTAATTTTTTTTCGTTTTAATGTATAACTAGATTATATTTTTATCTTTTAATATAATTTTTGTAATTTTAATCAATTTTATATTGAATATAGATAAAAAAAATTCATTCATTTACATGTTTTAAACATTAATATCATGTTTTCTCACCCCATCAAGAGGATTAATTTTAAATTAAATAATACACATTATAGTTTTTCAATTTTGAAAATGGATTCAATATTTAGAATATGTGATTCCTAATTATGTAAATAGATTTATTTTATTTAAGGGAATTATGAATAGTAACATTAGTAAATTTTTATTTACATTGGTTAAGGATAAATCAAGTAATTAAAGGTAAAAATAATTTTATAATTATTAAATAACTACTCTAATACAAGTCCTAATTAAATTGGATAGGTGTTTTTTGGCCAAAATAAACCATATTCGGAATTATAATCTTTTAAGGCACTTGGGTATGGATTTAACATTTATAATATTTTATTTAATGATACGTTAAAAATAACATACTCATGTTTTTTAAAAACTAATGCATTTTAAATACATACTTATATAGAATATACATTCAAATATAAATATAAATTTATAATATAGTAAATTTCTATTAATCCTGATATTTTTTTAAGATTTTATATAATAAATAAGTTAATTAATGGCTTTCATAATAATGACGTAGTAATTGTGTAATCGACAGAAATATCAAATAAATGACATTAAATTCATTTAAATAAATTTAATTTTACATAATTAAGGACATATACGAATATTATAGATTACATAAACCTATTCATGATATATTATAAATCATTTTTTAATTTAACATGTTTTTATGATATTTTTAATAATGAAAAAAATGAATTGTATCAAAATTGACATAAATTATAATTTAAATTAAATAATATATTATTAAATGATATATAATTCATAAAATTATAATATTTTTCCAAATAACTATAATAATTGTAAATATTTCATCAATGGTCCTTTTGGTATTGGTTCAGAAGTTTATAATAACTATATTAATCTTAATGAGTAAAAAAACCAAGATTTCATGGTATGAGTAAAAAGGATAAACTAACTATTAAATACAAATGATAAGGTTAATATTGTGACATAAACATGTATAAAAATCATTTTATGAGATTATTTAGATCCATACTCATCTTGTATTATAAATAATGTACATTTAATAAATTTTAAATTGAAAATCAATTTATATTAATATAATATTTTAAATGATTGTAAGAGTTCCCCTCCCCTTTATTATAAAAATATACATCCTCCCTCACTTCATCCCACCAAATTTAGTTTTCTTTCTTAATCATAACAGGACCATTTCCCTTATAAATATACCTAGACATATCTTAGTGGTGTTTGTATTCACAAAATCCCTACCCTAGTTCCCCTAAGAGGAGATCAAAAGAAGGTTTTCTTAAGAAGAGGTAATTGACTTTACCATCCCTTACAAAATTATATATTCTTTTAATTAATATAAATGAATTTTTAACATTATAAAATAATAATTTTTAGTTAATATATATTCTGATATGTAATTATGATTCTTTCATATACATATTCCTCCTTTTAGCAATCCTATTAAAAATAATATCACCAAGTGTGCGTTTGTACGGCTAACAGTCTCCACATGGTAGTGTAAATTTTTTTCATCACCGCTTTATTTGGATAGGTATAATGATAAATATAATGAATATAAATAATAAATATAAAATTAAATATTTTATTAACAAATAATATACCCTCTAATTTCTTACCACTTACCCATTATGAAAATGATATCATCACTAATGTGTACGTACGGCCTACCATTTCCACAACGTGATGAGAATAATTATCCACAATAACCATTTAGGAATGATTATAAAAATGAATATGATGAGTGAATTTAAAATTTATGAAATTAATATAATTATGGATATGAATAAAATATATCTTATGCAAATTAAATAAGACTTACATGACAAAAAACATAAAAAACTAAAGTAGGTTTACACCCGAAAAATGGTAATAATGAAATATTATTTAGAAAATGATATAATAGGATCATATATGATATCATAGATATGAATATATTTGTGGTATATTTTAATAGCGTAATTTAACCATTATACTGGAGGCTAACTTATCATTGACTAAAGGAAAGTACACTGTAAGGGTTAACTTCTCAATTTAATTTCTATCCAAGATTGTTTATATGAGAGTATTAACTAAGACATATTTATCATCCATGTCATTTTTTTAAAACAAATTACCAAAATATTTTTATTACTATTCTAGAAATTTTTTATGTATTTTTTATCCATCTTTTAATTTATTTAATGGTTTCAAATAAATCTTTTGTTGTTTTCCAAATGAGGTACATTATGACTTTTTTGAAAAAAACGTATGCCTTTTTAACTTATGAGGCATCAAAGGTTTTTTCTGCCATCACGATGCCTAAAGATTTTAAAGAATACTTTACAATCATAAAATGTTATTTTCGAAGGAAATTTTTTCGTTTATAAATATGTGAGTTTTAAATTATTTCAAATAAAAAAATGGGAATTCCTCTGAATAATTTTTTTATGATTTTATAAGATTATTTTCACTTAAGTCAACATCATTTTTTAGATCTTATGCCTAAATGATGTTTTTTTATTATGTTAAAAAATACAATATTGTATTGATGTTTTTATGATATATTTGAATGTGGATGCGCTATCATTACAACATTCTTGTTTTATGGTTACTGAATTAACAATTGTTATGGTTGCATTAATAAGAATATTTACGATGGTTACGATTCATTGTTTACATATGAGGAATGCATTAGAGTTAATAAGTAATTTTTGGGGCCTTCTATATCCCCTAGATACATCTAAAAGTCTTTTGAGACAAACTAGTTTGCGATTTTACATGTGTATGTATGGTTTCTTGACTGAAGCCAGGAGGATATGTTTATGATGTCCTATATTTTTCATTCCCTCATTATTATATTAGTTATTGATAAGAAATGGGATTATTCAACTAGTAAAATAACTATAGGAATTCTTATATTGTATTATTCGATATATCCATGCCATATTATTCTCAAGATTATGGTTGAAGAGTAATGTTTTTAGATATATTCCTCTCTATATTTTTTTCTTCTTATTTTTTAGGGATTTCTCTGTATTATTTACCCTTACTAAGAATCTGAGATCACCTATTTCTTATGTTTCATTTTTACCGGGATGTGAATATGTATATTATGACTGATGTGTAGGGTTAATCTAGGAGAATATAGATGTTCAAAGGATTCTCTATGTTTTGGTTTTGATTTTGAATTGTAATGTAAGGATCTTGTATGTAATCTATTTTCTAAAACTATTAAGTTTACCAGTCCTTTGGGATTCGTCACATGTATCTATTCCAATGTAATAAAATAAGGCACGGATTCTAGGATACTAGGGTTGGGGTTATTACACCTGCAACTCATCAGGTTCTCTAAAATGAACCACTGTCACATCTGACACCCATCCTATACGACATATCCACTGATGATCGTCTCATGCACTTGTATCAAATAGAACCTATGAGGTCCTGTATCTTAACTGATTCTTATATGATGTCATGGTGCCTCTCACCTCTGATAAAGCCCACATCACATCTATAATCAAATTAAAAATCCCCTCATACAATCCACGTATCCATTAATGTCAACATATAAAGACTACATCTATTCACATCACATATATATATTGTACATTTTATCTAATTCCAAACTACTAACCTGAATAACAGTGGTCCAAAATTACATCTCATGGACCTAGTGCCCCCAAATCGTACTTTCCTACAGAATGGTTCATTACAAAATTAAAAAGTTCCATGGTCACACACATATATTACATCAATACATATTTTGATAAGCATTCTGCTCTAAACCTAACTGATCAATAGTTTACATGTAGTCTAAATCCTGAATTCCCAAAGCATGACCCCTCTATAGTGATACAACTACCACTGTCCACTAACCATACTTCTAGGTACCATTTTCCATGTATTGACTTCAACATGCACTATAATCTCAGCTACCATCTATTGGTTACTCTCATAGTCTGATCTAATAAGTTTGAGTATATCATGGTCCCCAACTAAAGGATTTCTAAGAAGGATTTATCCAGAACAACTTGAGATGCCTGACCAAACTACCTACTCATAACTCCTTTGACACTCAATCACAGTGCATCCTCACATTCCCTAGATTCTCACACTAGAATAGAACTATCGAAGACCCTCTCCCTAACGGTCTACTTCAGTATCTAGCATGGACAGACTATAGATACTCATCTCATCCTTACATCCTAATATCAGAATAATTTCCACATTAATCACTTGAGGTTGTTGCCCAACTCATATATGACCAATACATCAAATTCCCCTCATCTATGAGTTCCAGATTCATAGGCTCTGAGAATGATGCCAACCTAAATATGTTTATCGTCACATGAATGGATTTCCATAAACCATCCTAAAAACACCTTACTATCAAGGTTTCATCGCCCACCATATCAGGTGCGATGTGACAAAACTCGTTGAATGTAGCTTTATAGATCATGAAGGACATGTCATCATTTTAATGTCTCAATAATTATTAATTTATAACATCCATAACTGTCTATGGGATGAATTTATTGAATAACCTTGCAAAAAAAATCCTTTTAGGTGAGTCCCTTGTGTATTCCTTCCTGAACATGCACGTCCCATAATCACTTAGCCAGTCATCTAGGTATATATGTATCCAAATTCACCCTTCACTTCAGGGATTCCTTAAGATTGGAAAAGACCATTTGAACCCCTACAATCTTGGTCTGAACCTCATGTTCTCGTCCCTCACCCTAAATATTGGTGGGTGATGGGATTAAAACTCTTGATTTCAGTATTCCATTGAATGCCATTCTCCCTGAGCTCCCCTGTTAATCGCATGAATAACTCATACCAGTCTCAATCTGAGCTTCTCATCAAGACACGACCAAAAAAACTATCAAATCATGTAGTTGAACAACTTTCACTAGAGTTTTTACATGTTCATATACCTATAGATCGTGCCCTTCCTAGCTCTTAGGGCCCCTATCGCATTCATCAGGGTCCTAATATGTTCACGCTTCTGTAGTACCAAAACCTAGCCCACTAAAGGCTCCATTGTAACCAGTGTAGGTGGAATTATGGTGAATATTAATACATTGGTTATACATCCATAAAAATATATATATAACATATATATGAAAAAGATTAATAGGTAGAGCCTTCTCACTACAATTACTCTCCCCCATCGTAACCATGTCACATGACATCTGGCCTCTTGGCCCCATACTCGCCCATATCAAAGCACGATATCACATATAAATTTGGACTCACAACCCCTCACCTACCCACATCAGAGTTAGTTTTAGGTATCAGTCCATGGTAGAAGATATAATTTCCACCAAAGATAATATATGAGGGAAAATGTCTCTTATATTACTTTTTTGAAATTCTATTTATCCCACCCCCATATGTGTCGATCCATTCCCATCCAAATGAACAATGTTGCCTCAATCTAACGACCATGTCTCCCAGCATGGTAATGACCATCACACCATATCATCATCCCTTCTAGCTCCTATAAGATACCATCCCATATATGAATATATATATATATATATATGATATCATATCATATAATATCACAGAGAGGATTCACTAGATCCACATACCTAGGTTGGTTTAGTAGAATGCCACAAAAGAGAGACTGTAGGGAAATGAAACTTATCTTAATTTAATGAAAAATTAAAGCACCCACACGCCTTAGCTCAATCCCGATTCCCAACGAAAACCATAATCAATTTTTATCAAAGACACGTTTATATATATATATATATCAAATATCCTATGATCCCAACAAAATCATAAATGAACCCACCATACCATACTAGTACAAGGGTCCAGAAATCCTCCTTTTCCATACAAGCACAACGGTCTCACATCATAAAAAATAGATAATTACATCCAGGGGGAAGGCTCAAGGTGGAAATCAAATCAACATTAAATTGGAAAATTGGAACTATACTTCCCACCCCTAGAAACTTGGTTTGTCGCCCATGCATGGGGCTACATGCACCCAAACAAAATATCTAAAACCATTTCCAACAATATCTTAATAAATGGTCTACAATTTCCCAAATAGTAAAACCCAAAAAGATATAAAACCAACATCTTTGATACAATTTTTAGTTCCATGTCATGTTTATCCACTAGAACAGTTCCATAAGCTAGAGGGCATGTGGGCATTATACATGCATCCCCAAGCCCCAAAGGATTCATACATGTATGGATGGTGTAAGAGTTGATATTCGCGATACAATAAACTATAGTGATATGGATGATAAAATGTTATATAAATATAATGTAGTGGAAAATAAATAACATAATACATTTAACCATTAACATGAAAATAGAAGAAGAAGAAAAAAATAATAAATAAATAAATAACAATACCAAACATACCATTTGAAGAATAAACTTATTAATATACCATTTTTAACTAATACTGTATACAAGAAAAGTAATACAAGACAATAATAAAAAAATTCCTCCCATGGACGGCCTCAATACATACATATAAGCATGTTGTTACAAAATAATACTCAAAAAGAAACAAATCCAGTTGTTGTAGGAACCTCAATGTGCCTTTCCATTATTTCCATGCTAAATAGACTACAAAAAAGACTACGGTCCAACTCATGATCCTGAAACTTTATTGGATCGCACATAAATAATGTCTACATGAATCCCAAATGGCCCATGCTGGTCATGAGAATAAATCTCATTAGGCCACCACCAATGTGTTCCAATATTTCATTTGGGATAAATAATTTTTAACTAAAAATAATAATACCACATGTGCACATCGTACAATTAAATTTCATAACTTATACTCATATTCCATATAGAATAAATCACCTTCTTTGACCATCATCTACATAATGGTAGTAGAGTGGATCCTCAGAATAAGAAATAAGGAAACACCTATAATAGTTTCTTAGCACCAAGTTCCAACTAAATCATCATGCCTAAATCTATGAATCGATGTCCTGAAATCATTCATAAATATAATCCCGGTCCCTCAGACCTCAACTTATAAGAATCTCGATAGGATCAATATATGACATCAAAAGAACATTGATAACTATTTTCCAAATAATCTCAGCCAAAGGGCCTCATATACAATGAACCTTATCCCCCAAATGATAGTATCAACACTGTAAATGGATGCCTCCTCCCCATCCCTATGGATTTCTACAATAATAATTTCCAACCATATTTGTGGTGAACACCACCCTAAGATGCATCTGCAGGGGCCTCTACCCACATGAGTGGTCAACACCACCTCATTATCTGAGTTATACCAGGTTCTCAAAACACCAACTATGTGTTGACTAATCATGGTGACCTAAAGTCACCCAAAAACTACCAAATACTCATCAACGTAGAACTTTATTCACCAACAATTGTGTTTCTAAATCTCATGGAATACTCTAACCAATTTCAAATGGGTCATGCATATAAAATTATGACATCAATACCTCATCTCGATGACCATGTTGCCCTATCAGTGATCAACATTAACCATGTTATCCAGGACAAGCATAACCTGATGACTAACATCACCTCGTCCAGATTTTCAAACAATCTCAATCCTCAGGAAACACCCATCACATTCCCATGGAACTTACCAGAAATTTATATTATTAAAAAATAAAATTTAAATGAACAAAACACCCCCTAATCTAATATTAATATGTCCTATAGGCTCCTAGTAGGACCATAAAATTTTTATATTGGTTCATATAATCCCCTAGGAATCCCATGTGATCAATAAATTAATTTGAATACAAGTAGGTAATTAAATAGGGTTACACTCAGCCTATTCAACGGAACACTCAAGAACGCACCACCAAGACACATGAAATTTCATAAATAAATATAAGCCCCACCTACCTATTATTGATAGAAACCGTCACACATGATATCAACCTCAATATCATGTTGTTTTCGAAGATATCAATATTTTAGACTAACTCTCTGAAATTTGGGTAAAACTGATCACATAATTTATCACTCCATATGGGAATATCAAAGGAAAGGAAAAGAAAATGGGTTCAAGATGTTACTGATGGGGTTTCAAAGTGAATGATGGATTGAATAATGAAGTCTAGATGTGGGAGTTATCTCAATACATAAGGGATACTCTCACATCAATTAGAGGAGAATCCCATGTGATGGAGGAAATAAACTAGAAAAAAGAAATAATAGAGGAAGGGAAATGGGCAATTTCCCAGTTATTAGTGGGATAAATAGTTATCTAAAATGGTTTGGCTATACTTTTGGTAGCCCCTTTTCAAGTATTCACCTCTCACAGCCACAACACTCATTTTTCAAACCATGTGACGGCCGTCTGATCCCCCTTTTCAAAAAACTACATAGATTCGGCATAGTTTTATGCCCCCTCATAGATGGTTTTGTCAACCATACATAGAGAAAGTAGTGGGCATCATGGCTAATCTTAAGAGGCCCCACAATTTTTTCAAACTAGTCACCTCATCTAACCCCTTCTAAAAAATTGATCTTTCAACTTTCGGTAGACCATAAAAATAATTGATGCCCTAAGAAACGTTCTGAGCATTAAAAATCATCCAAATTCAAGAATTTGGGTCAAAGGAAGTACCGAAATTAATTTTTTATAAACAAAAATAGTTTTGGTATACCCCCAAAACTCTGAAAATTAAAATATATTCTGGAATTAGTCCCACTCAAAAAACACTAGTCATTACCTCAAAACATTTTTATGCACACAAAACTTTATTTAAATCAATCCCAATACTCTATCAAAATATTATTATTTAAACATGGTCATTATAATGTAGTCGTTATGTTTCCGGTCATGAATAAGACTGAATAAATTATCAAAATTTGTATGTATTTTACATGTATAAAATAAATTAAATTATTTTATATTAATTGGAAATAGAATAAAAATAATTTTAATGAAAAGAAAATGTTTTCAGCAAAAATAGTATATTTTTAAAAGACAGTTTAGTCTCACTTTGAATAAATAATTTAAAATTAATTTTTACTAATTTAGAATGTTTATTTTAAGACATTTATGTTATTTTTTAAATCTACAAATTAAAAGTATCTATGGGTGAATTGTTTTATCTAAAAAGTTTCATGTTTTTGAGGGATAATGAAAAATACTAATTTTTATTAAAAAAACTCCCTTTTAGTTGAAATAATTCACAAGCCCCATTTTATTTTAATGTGTCTATAAAATTAAATTTATTTGAATGATATATTAATTTTTAAAAATTATTTCCATGGAATCAACTTCATATTGAATTTTATTATAAAATCTTTTCAACTATTCAATTTTTTTTGAAAAAACATTTTTTCAACATGGAAATGAGTTTAATAATAAATAATATTGTATAGTTTATGTGAGTTTAATTTGGAAGCATGGATTCAGTATTTGGAATAATCATAATTTATAATATCTAATAAGGTTCAATTCGATTTTTACTATAATTAATAGTGAAAACAGTAAAAATTATTTTCCACAGTTAAGGTATATATAGGTATTCCGGGGGGGGGTTAACTAAATATAGAAGGGATAAAAAGAGAACAGAACATTTATATTTAAAATTTTATTGTAATTAATCAACCTTATATATTCTTATTTTTTCAAATGGAAAATTTGTATCCTTTTATAATGAGACAAATGTGGGTGGAATTCTATCCTTTCAATAATTCAAAGAGTGTCCTCTACCCCACATATAAAAAGGTCACCCCATCTCCTCTCATTTAAAAACAATGAAACCCATTGGTTTATAAAATAAATAATCAAATAAATTCGCTATTTTTATAAAATCATCATATATTCCCTGGTTGTTTCTAAAATATGACCTATGAATGATTTTTGTGCAAACCAAAATAAGTTTTCCGAAGAAGAGGTAACGACTATACCAAATAATTTATTTATTTCTTCCCCACATCATCCATATATTTTTAAACCATGATAATATAATCACCAAATTATATTAAATATATATATTTTTTGTTTCTTATGGAATAAAAATAAAAAATCTACCCCCTTATATGGGTAATGAAACAGTTGATCGTGTGTATGACGGGCTACCGTCTCAAGAACCAATGTAATTCGTTTTTCATCATTGCCTATCACGGATGGATATAATAAATTATATAATTATTATATATGATATTTATGATATAATTATACTTATTTAATTATAATATCATATAAAACTACTTAATTTCCATTTCTTATAGAATACAATAATGTGGCTTGTGTATGGAAGGCTACAACCACACAAAGCGATGTGATTCTTTTTTCACTTAGGATTTACATGGATGATAATACAGATTTGATTTATGTTTATATATCATATTTATGAAATATTAACAATTTTTTAAATAAATATTTCACATAATTTTTTACCTAATCATCTATTGAATAAATGATAACGTTGTTCATGAGTTTGGGGAGTACCACCTCTAGAAGCGATGTGATTTGTTTTTATTTTCTCATCATATAGATGGCATTCTTAAGGGTATTTAATGAAAAAATAATATAATTATGACATAATTATCATACTAAAAATATTAAAAAACACACAACTTCTTTACATCAGGATCCTAAAAAAATGAAAGCGTCACTCATGTGTATATACAAAATACCATCTATGTCACTGTAATGTAGTTCATTATTCATAACCATAATTCAAGGTCATTTTTAAAAGAATAATTTATGAATAAAATTATAATTATTCCATTATTAAAATTATATATTTTATTAAATAATAATAAATATTACCTTATTCAACATACCAAAGAGATTTTATACGTATGATTCATTTATTGTTAAAAATCCCGATGTGAAACTCATTGGTTTTGTAATTGAATTTTACATGGTTAAACATAAAACTAAAAGAATATTAAAAAGTAAAAAATTTCATAAATAATTAATTAAGTAAAATAATTTTATTGTTTTGGAATATAAATAACACATGTGACAAATTCGTATTGATGGGTGGGATTATTCTATCCCACCCTTTTCTACAGGTAATGACTGTTTTCTTTATAACTCACTTTATCACTATTTAAATTTGAGGAATGATCATAATATATATATATATTTCTCTCTCAAGTATTCATATATTATTATCCCTTACATTTTTTGTGTTAATGCATTCCTCATGACCATCTCTCAAATTCATTTTTAAGGAATCTCTTTTGATTGTGTCATGATACAAGATTATAAAAACCATTTATTTCTATAAGTGATTCTTATAAAAATGCATATGTTTGATATCCTTATATAGAACACATATGAATATACATGAGATGAATGTTATTGGTGGGCCTATAATTAGATATCCCTCCAATGAATTGGATTATATTTTAATCTCATGATATTTCATGTATGGGATTAGGGAGTGAACCCAATCCATTGTTGGGATTTTCCCACCATGTGATGTTGTCTTGGAAATTATCCTTGACGAATATTTTTATATCATTTTTAATCTTATTTACACTTTAACATGTTTCCATGATATTATGATACCAAGATCATTATTTTATTCTTAGACTTTATTACTTATGTACGTTCTATTTAATCATATCATGTTATACCATTGACATAGATGTAATGATTCCTTTTCGTGTTTAATTCCTTACTTGTATTTTTAGCTCAATCATTTCTTACATTTATTCCCAACATTATACTATGAAACTTTTGGATCAGAAATGAATTATAGAATCTCACTATTGATAATACATTAATTATTCCATGTTTTTGTTTCATTTTATGTATTATGAACCAAATTTTCTAACGACACTAGGAAATTACCTTCCTTGTGTTGTAATTATTGGATATTAACTTTAAATAATTATGTAATAATATTCCTAAAAGTCTTGGGTTGTTATAGTTCCACACCTAACTAATTCATCAAATAGTGGAAACCATGAAGGTCCTCCCTATGGAAACCAAAACATCTACCTTGGACATCCTCTCTATGGGATTTATCCCAGAGGTCCCTACTATGATCAGATATCAAGAAAAAATGGATTTCCTCCACCATAATGGTTACATTGATTATTTTTGTTCCCATTTGTTTTGTTAATAAGATAGATTACTATTATTTTGAATATTGTACCTCCCTTTCATGAATTTTCATTGTCATAAATAATCATTTGCTTTTCAAAACAATTCATTGAATGCCTTTCATTTATATTATTTAAAGTCCAAACCACGAGATTAATGGAATCAATTATGAACTCCAGTTTCAAATTATCAATATCAAATCATATCATCTAGTTTCATCTTTATCTCTTATATAATTTTTATTATGATATGGATATATAAGGTATCTTTTTTGTGATGTGTTTTCACTAAAAAATCCTTATTTTCTCACCACGTCTTCTATAATGGGAGATTACTACAGTAAAAAGTGAGGGAAATGTTTATTAACCATTGATAATGTTTAAGAAGATTCTCACAAACATAAACATGAGTAATATGAATTTCCTATCATAACCATTAAAAGTAAATGGAGTAATATTTTTCTTTATCCTTGATAAAATCAATTCAGTATTATGAAAAACTTATCATCCCATGAGGAAAAGAAGTATGGGATCCCACCAAGCTATTATTGAACTATTTTATCACATATATATAGGTGTATATTTTATTTATATTCAGATTATATTTATATTTTTAATCACATAATACCATATATATTTTATTCCTTTATTCTGATATTCTTCTCAATTAATTAATTTTTAAATTATCCTTTTTATTTATTTTGAAATTATCATGATCTTTTATATTCACTTTAATCATGAGAATATGTTAATAATTATATCTAATTATTTATCAAGACATTTGATGAATTTATTTCATTAATCTCTTTATCATTTGATCATATTATATTTCATCTATGCTTACTGTTTCTTTATTTTTTATTGTTTTCTTTTGAAATTTTATTTAAACTCATTGTTTTAATATTAGAAAAGGAAAATTTATCCCCTTTTTCTGTCCTAATTTTACCAAAATTTGGTATAAAAGGATATGTTAATGGGGTTTTCTTAAAATATCCTTGTTTAAAATTTTTTTGTTCCTTAAAAAAATTAATATTAATCCATTTCCAAAGATTGATACTTTTAAAATGACATATTTTTCAGACAACCATGGTTATCTTATAGGGATATATATAGGGTGTGCGTTGTATTTTTATGGTTCTCACTGTTGTTATTGGAAAATTATTATGTCTAATTTTCTTTTAAATATTGGTTCTACTTATTGAATTATTTTTATTCATGGTTTTATTTATACTAGTAACAAAGTAGAAAAATAAAAACCCAATTTTATTTAAACATGTGTATTAAATGGTAAATTTATGAATTCCTAGAAATTTGGAGTATATCAAATTTCATATAATCATATTTCGTCCATCAAAAAATCTCATCAAAAATTTAAATTTCTATAATTTACTAATGATCAATATAAAAAAAAGTAAATATACGAGATTTGATATGTATAGTTAATATATTGAAAATTTTAGTATGTAAAAAATTTTATCTATTACTATGATATTTATATGGATTGATGAAATTTCCAATTTTCATTTGTCTCTTATTAATTCATTGACTATAGAAACATTATTATTCAATAGTATATAGTTTTTATATAAATCTAGGTCACTTAAATTAACAGGTATACAATAATTTAGTTACGAAAATGAATATTCTAGTTGATGATATCATCACCACCCTTATGACTTATGAAGTAACTATTAATCATAAATCTAATAAAAAAGATATATTTGGAAATTAAGACAATTAATCCAAAAAAATTACTTTTGAATCTGTTAGTTATGATTATTCCACCAATAAAGAAATCAATATTGATTAATTTTCAATGATATTGAAAAAATTGAAGAAAATTATAAACCCTCCCATGATTCGATAATAAATCAAATTTAATCGATAAATATATCAGTTTTTTAATATATTAGAAAGGGACATATTAAAATAAATTTCACCATTTTAAAATAAGTAGAAATAAATGAATGAATGTTAGAAAATATTAATATATCAAACTATAATAACATTGGTGACTCAATGGATTCCACATCCTCAAACCCACCATGTTACTCATATTATTAATGCCTCATGGCTCGTATGGAGTTAGGTGATAATGTTAGTTCTCCTTCTTCTTGTTATTATTTTCATTCTTCCTCTTTGTCTTTATCATATATCCATCTCAGTAATGAATATCCAAATTATGAAAGAAATGAACTTGAAAATGTATGTGATGATATTATTTAAAAATACAATGATCTTAAAAAAGATAAATAGATATTTTCTTAATGAAAAATATCTTATATTTTATGAAAAACAGACTTATCTATAAATGAAATGAAGTGTTGGTTTTAAAATTGAATGATCATCTTAACAATGAGAATTTAAAATCCAAAATCAATGAGCTTAAAAAAATCTTTCTCAATTCACACGTTATGATTAGCATATTAATATGATTATTGGTTCTCAATGTTATTAAAAAAGTATTTATTTTATTGGTTTTTAAAAATCAAATAAATTTTCTCAAAAATGACTTTTTGATTGGATGTTCCAAAAAATTGAAATTATTATCATAAATATGAAAAAATATTATTTATGAGTTTATTTTAAAAAAATAATATATATGGTTGACCTAAATCTATTCATAATTATAATAAAAATCATAATATAAAATTGCATACCCAAATATTTTGGTTTTTTAAATATATATTCGATAACATTTTCAAACCCATGTTCACATTAGTAACAAAAGGAACTCACAATTGATATTTTTTAGGAATAAATTTCTAAGCTTCATTATCATATCATATGGTTTCTGGATAGCTTTTTAACTGAGGTCAATAAACTTTACTTTTTTTAGTATGATCCATTATGCATAAATATGATACATATAAATTTTCAAATGTGAAATCGGCTGATAAGATCAAAATTGTGTATATTGGTGGAGTAATCTAATAATGAATTCTTATCTATATTTATTTATTATATTATATTAAATATTTCTATCATTTAACTTTTATATAGTTTAGGCATAAAATAATATTTTTTGTATAAGAAAATAGCATGTTCTTTGTCATAATATAATTTTTAGTATTTAATTACATATCTTGTATTAGAATTTCTAATCTTATGGAATGGTTTAGAATATTTCATAAATAAAGTTAATTTAAAAAAATTTCACTTCCTGAATCATTAAATATTTTACATCGGGTGGTTTTACATTCTCATATATTTTCCTATTTTTTTAAATATAAAATTTGTTAATGAAAATTGAAAATTGTTATATTTTTTTAATTATTTTATTACTTAAATTCTAATTCATCTCTTATATTCATTAGTTTATTTATATACCATTGATTTAATTGATCAACATATAATTAAAGATGTTATAAATCTATCTTAAAATTAATTTTCTTAAAATCATTGATATTATTATTACTACCTCTCTCTCTTGTGGTGAAGTTTTGATTTCCTCATTTATTAAAATAGGTGAGGGGGTCCTTATCTGGTGGAGTTTGGATGAATATACGTTTATCATGGGGAAATGTTATTGGTTTAAAATTCACCCATATCTCTTATCTTTCCTTATTTATCCTTGTTTATTTATCTTTCCTTTCTATATCTCTCTCATTGATATACTTTCATCTATGTTCATTCTCATCATTGGTCTGAGAATGGGAGAAAATGTACATTTTCATATTCAAAGGTTTGTTTAATTAATTTTCATTACATTTAAAAATTATCATTTTCCACTTTCTGTTCCTTTTTTTTCAAAAACAATATCTTTTTAAAAACAATTTTGATATATATTTTATCTATCTCATATGATTTTCTTCATTCTACCATTAGTATGAATTATTGTTGTTTCAGTGTTTGTGTATTGTTATCAAGGGGGAGTTGTAAAATGAATTGAATTAATTTATATATAAATATATAATTTTTTGATAAAAAATTCATTTTTATATTTATTTTATTTTATTTTCTAGAATCAAACTGGTGGATAATGTTTTTTATTATCATTTTTATCATTATAACTATATTTTTTGGAGAAAAATATTTTATCACAAAGGGGGTAAATTTGGTAATGTTTTTTATTTGATAAAGGGGATAATTTAAAGGTTAACATGAAATTTTGATAATTTTTACATATTTAAAATTTTTAATATCTTATTTTAATTTTCAAAAATTAATATAAAATTATCTTCAATACATGGTCATTTTATTAACTCTTGAGTCAGTTGATATATATTTTGATATTAAGTTTTTGTGGTTATTAAAAATAGGTAGATTGTTATATATATATGTCACAATTTTTTTGTCTAATTATCATGAAAAGTCATTTATGGTTCTGAAAATTTCATCGATTTTATTAAAAATATATGATTTAAACACCAAACCCTGATATTAATGGACTGAGTGGGGGATTCAAAAGATATTGTTGATATCATGAAGAACATTGAAGAACCAATGTTGGATCAAGATTTAAACCATGAGGAGAATGATATCATGTGGTCATATTATGGAATATTCTCTTATGATCATTCAAAAGTGTTTTCAAAATTAATATGTAATATTCGTGAATTATTTACTTCTAGATTAATACCCTCACAACATTAAACCTTATTCACATTATTATGGTTTGCCCAAAAGTTTAGTTTATGTCACAATTGTTTCATGGGTTGTGGTGATAGTGTTTTTTTTACTTAACTCTCACTAACATCATGAAGCTTTGTTGACACTATGAATAAATAAAGGATTATTTTAGAGTTTCATGAATAAATATTTTCATGATTTTAAATGTCACGTCACTCCATGAAAACTTGTGATAATA
This sequence comes from Viscum album, assembly GCA_963277665.1. Lineage (NCBI taxonomy): Eukaryota > Viridiplantae > Streptophyta > Magnoliopsida > Santalales > Viscaceae > Viscum > Viscum album. The sequence continues at coordinate 2,002,055,697 of OY728145.1, forward strand.
TATTTAACAACTTACTTTATTTTTTCCCAAATATCTTTAATTTGTTATTGATTGGATTCAATGACCCCATATGTGTTTTAGTAGTTTACATAGAGAATTATATATTATTAAAATGAGACCTCAGTGGATTGGATTAACAATCTTATTAACAATTGAATTAGAATATGCAAATAATGAATCAATGCGATCTTTTCTGATCCCTCAATCAAAAGCAAGTTTCAAAGTCTCAATTCTTAAAGGCAGTCATCTCCTTTCCACTCTATCTCTCCTATAATATATAATATATCTCTAAAGAAAAAAGGACACGAATTTTTAATGTATTTTAACTAATTAAGAAACTCTTTTCGTACCACCTCATCTACGATGGGTGCACCACATAGTTAAAGTGAGGGACAATTTTTATTAACCCTGTTCAAGTTCCAGAGGCATCTCTCTACTATAAACATGGTGGGAATGTATTTTATTCACCATTTTTGAAAAGTAAATAGTGTAATTATTTTCTTGATCTCCATTAAAATCAATGTATTAATAAGATAAACCTCTCAATAAAAGGGGATGAGATTTAGGGGATCACACGGAACTATTGCCCAACTATTTTATGAAATATATATTTCTCTATTTTCATTGTTTTCGTATTAAATATTAATATTGAATATAATATTCTCATAATTTCAATATTTTTCCTTTTTTGATATTCTCCCCAAGTAACTATCTAGGAAATTAATCTTTATAAATTTTATTGAAATTATCATGATCTTATTATTTTCTTTAATTATTCCCTCATGCTTTTCACAATATATAATTAATTATCAAGAGATTTTATCAATTAATTTTAACTTCTGTTATCCTTAAAAAATAATATATTATCACTATGACTAATCATTATTTATTTTTTATTGTTATATTTTGAAATTTTCATTTTAAACTTTGTTTTAGTTTTTAAAAGGTAAGTTCTCCCCACACCCATCTTAATATCCCATTCTGACCGACATGGAAGATGTAGATTTATTTCTTTTGTTTGATGTCAAGAATTAAGATGTTAATTTTATGAAATTGGGTTTGGGAAATAGATACTTAATATGATAGACCTTCTATATAAATACCATATGTAAAAAGACATAATAATCCCAAACAAAAAATAAATAGGGATTTGTTCCTCAAGAATAGAGAAGTTCTAAGGCTATGGGGTACTATATATAATAGTTTTTTGTGATTTGAAAGAATCCATTTAAAAGAGAGATTGATGGTCATATATTAATGATGAATATTTATCTATGTTTTGGAGAAATAATTTGAAATTATTGTTGAGTTTACAAATATTATGGCTAATTTTTATAGTGTTTATACACTCTACGATGATGTTTTAAGAAGGATAGAATTGAGTTGGGATAACTTTGTTAGTATTTTAAGAAGAATTTAAAATAAGGATTATTGGAGACTGTGTAAGAATCATTCAGCTATTTGTATATACACTATATAACATCTGTGGATATATTATTTCTTCCTATATAATTATTATTTACACAAATTATTCATTATCCATATTTTTGTAAGAATTATACATGTTGTAATAAACATTAGTCACCCTCTATATAATCATCATCGTATAGTATACGTATATATCCATGTATACATATGTATTATATAAATAAGTATCATCTGGGTAGAAATCAAAAAGATGAGGATGATTATTTTCCAATGGAAGTATAAACAAGTCTATATAAGAATCATCTCATAGACAAATTTTGGAGTTCTATAGTGTTACACCAGCTAGGTTAAATACCCTAAGAGGGGGTGAATCAGGGTTTGATAGATTAAAACAACAACACCTTTTGATCTAATTTCACCCACATGAAGCTACGTCCAAGGAGCATAGAAGGACATTGTACTAATGTAGGAAATCCACCAAGGATTACTAACAATTCATTATTCAGTCTATATCACTTCTATTCCCAAGATCACTACCTTTACAAAGATTAGAGTAAACTAACTACTTTCATAAGTGTCACTCCTTGAGTCTCTTTCTTTTTCTCACTACTAGTGGAAAGGATAACCTTCTTCCTCTTCCTTTTATCACTGCTCTAGATTGGATCCACACATAGTTTATGGACATGTAGGTCCCTTCATTATCAATAATTAATAGATACTCATTTATAGATAGATTCTTTGTTGATGTCCCACTTTTATCCAGTTGAATAATATCACATTACCATAGGTTTACTAGTCAATTACTTTTGGAAACATTCATGATTATCAATACCGTCAATAAAGAAAACCAATTTTGTGATGCTCAAATAAGATTCATGAAGATCATATCTTTTGGTTGGATTTTTATAGCCTTTGCAAACTTCAATACATTGATAATGAGCGCATTTTTCAAATAGACTTTTATAGCCTTTATGAATTGACTTTTTTACAAAATTTTTTGTGAGGATACCCTTTGTGAATTACCATCAGGAATTTAGAGTCTGTGGATTTTTATTAATCCATCAGCTCAATTTTTGATGGGGTAGAGGCCTATTTATAGGAATTTCCTCCTAGTCTTGAATATTCTAGCCACACCATCACCATTTTTCAAAACAAATTCCTTTTCTATATTTTTACATTAACATTAAAGAAACCCATCATTTCAGATGATTTTCAACCTATAAAATATGGTCCCAAAAAATTGGAAAACATTGGGAAATCACAACACCTTGTGTACACAATTTTCTATACCACTTCATTGGAAAAAATTCTTAAGTATTGGATCTTTTACAATATACAGTGTATGAAATATCTCTGGTACTCCATAACTAACCATGGAAACCTGGTTTATAAAAAATCACAATCAACTAAAAAATAGTATGATGTTACCTTGAGGAATTTTTTCCCAACATATGTACTTAAAATATATGTTTTTATATTTTAAATTCTATATATTTTATTAAAAATGATTATTCCCAAGGTGAACTATAGAGTCTAAAACATCATTAATGAATAATGCATCAATTTAGTTATCAAGGGAATGAGTCTTTTAATAATCATGTTGGAATTTTCAATAAAAATGAAAAATAATATAGATACAAATTGGTCTAATATTGAGATATATGTTAGATATTAAATATAAAAAAGTCAGTTATGTTTTTTACTGAGTTTTATATGAATGATTTATACTTATAGATTGATATTATTGGTTAATATAACGGTTGAATTTCAGTTTAGTATTTTAGTATGAGCCCAAAAAGTCATTTCATGGCATTATTTTAATTTTGAATTTATTCATGTAGAAAAAAATTGTTCCTATTATGTTTTTAATGTAGTTAAAAAAAATTGTTTGTTGAGTTTTTTTGTAGAGGATTGTAGATGATAGTTCTGGGTGAGTGAAATCCAGGTGTATTTTGGTAACTTGACATAGAATTCAATTCAACATTGAATATCCATTGGTAATAAAACACATTACAATGGATGAGATAAAAGGATGTTATTTAATGATAATTCTTTTGGATGTAAGTGAAAAAAATTCATGATATTCTATTTATGGATATTGATGTTGATGAGAGTAAATTAAATCTCGCTAATAGATATCCTTTGATATTTTTGAGAGAATTGAAAATAAAATTTTTTAGGGATAATATATTTTGGATATACCATTGACTTATAAGTTATAAGTGAGTAAAAATAATAGAGTGATTACAAAGATAACTAGAATCTCTTTAGAATCAATAAGACAAGTCAAATTGGTACCCAGAATTTATCAATGATCGAAAAATTGGGAGAATAAAGTCATGAATTTATTTTTATGAAAGGAATACCTGAACAAACAAGTATTCTGTGTGATAAATAAGATATATTCAATTGATTTTCTATAGAGAATCCAAATACCATCAGAAATGATGAGGATCATTAGCTATTGATGTTCTCAAAGGAAGGTGAATGAGAATATAAGTGATATAGTATTTTTCAGAGTCGAAGATCAACATCAGAAGGTGCATATTCTACTGAAAGATGATATAGGTCTTTATCTTTATAGATCAAAACATTTGTGGTATATAGTGTAAATATACCTTCTTTAATTGGACTCTAGATAAAACAACACCATGTCACTCAATGTTAGTATCTGAAACATCATGGGATTGGATAAAAACAACCCACACCCATTATAATTGATAAAAAAATTATTTTTGAGAATTTTTGGGTCTATGGGACTTATAAACCATGGAATAGAGTATGTTTCTATGATTTAACCATATAAATCTATATGTGTGGTGCTTCTTTCATTTATTTTTCATATGATATGAGGTTGAGTTATTATAGCTCGAGTAGATCTAAGTACTATCAACCATATTGGTGGAGTATAAGAGTAGAACATGTAAAAAGAAAATAATATCACTGATTCACCTCAACCACCTATTAGTGATTGCATCAATACATGGGAACCTCATGCAGAATCATGGAAAATGTTACCTATGAAATATCTGAGATGTAGTATCTATGGATAAACTAAACACTATTAATATCAAGGGTGTTCACACATTTTATTGAATAAATTGTAACATTTGGTGTAGTGGGATATACTCATACCTTATTCTTCTTATCCTATAAGTTAGATATACTAAAATAGCATGATTTCTACACATATCTATAGATTATCTAGTGAACAAAACTGATAAAATAAATTTTGATGTAGATATAAGAGATCATAATTACATATTGATGTCTCGATCAAAAATAGTCTATAAACAATTAATGGGAGTTAAAATAATAAATAAAATTGAGGGAATTTGAGATGTTTTTTTGAATGAAATATCATTTAATGTAATCTAATCTACATGTTAGAAAGAGATGGATTCTGGATAGAAAAATTTAAAATGAGGAGAGTATTAGTGATTAATTTAAAAAAATTAGTGATATTATTAGTAACATATAGGGTTTTCAGGAGATTCGTGGTGATTATATCATTGTAAATAATTTATTTAGAAAATATATAGATAGATTTGATTCTATGGTTTCATATTTGGAAGATATGGAAGATCAGTATTTTGATGAACTTCACAATATTCTCATATTTTTTCGACTAGAATATATCATTTTAAAAAAAAAATCAATGATGGAAGAGTATTTTTTTGAAATGAGAATACAAAAACTCAATGATAAAAATGTTTTAGAATCAATTGATTTTGATGATGAGAAACTCGATGTGGATTTCAACAAGATATTGTTTTTGTGTTAAGGTGGTTCAGATTGTCCAAGAAAAAGGGAAAAGGCATGAATCAATCCATATTATAGATTGGTAATGTTTTTTTTTCATTATTCCAATGATTATATAAAGAATAGTGTTATTGAATATTATTTTCATGAGGAAGGTGGGAAATCCCATAAAAAATTGAGGTGAAAGACCAAAAATAATTATCCAACAGATAAGATGTTTTCTGGTGGGAAAAGAATGATCTTAATGACACTAGTGCAGAAAATGTTTTTAACATCACCATTTTTTACGTCGGTTATATATAAATGACGTAAAAATATGTGATATATGTTTTTTACATCAGTTATTTTATAACCGACGTAAAAAATAATGAGAGAAATTTTTTTTACATCGGTTATTTTAATAACCGACGTAAAAAATCCCACGTGTTGGTTTTTTACGTTTGTTATAAATTAACGTATGTAAAAAACCAACGCACTTAATTTTTTACATCGGTTATAAAATAACCGACGTAAATAATGATGTATCTCATGACTTTGTACGTCGGTTATGAAATAACCGAGGTAAAAAAACAGCAACTGAGGTGTTTTTTACATCTGTTATTTGATAAGGGACGTAAAAACCCACACCCCAAAATTTTTTACATCAGTTATATTATATCCAACGTAAAAACCCAACACGCTATAGTTTTTAGGTCGGTTATAAAACAACCGACATAAAAACTGTGGTTTCTGATGTGTTTTTTACGTCAGTTATAGAATAACCGACGTAAAAAACCAACAGACGTCTTCTTTTACGTCGGTTATAAAATAACCGACCAAAAAAATACGGTATCTGATATATTTATACTGTCAATTATTTATAAATTTAATAAAATAGTTTATAACGTCGGTTATCAAATAACCGATGTAAAAATACATTTAAAAATTTTATCACGCCCTTTGGATTGTCTTTACTGATTTTTTTATTGACACAACTGTGACTCGTCTCTCTCTCGTGGAAAACCTAGAATTGACTATTTGATCTCATTTTGTTAAACTAATTTTCCCTTCATAGTTTATCATCTTTACTCTCTTTGGATCTATCATCTCCACTCGCAACACTCAGGTAATCCTCCCACGACTTTATTTATTTCATTTTTTTCTAGATAGTTTATATTTACGTTTTGCAATTTTTTTGTTTAAACTAGTTACGATTCTTCGATTTCGAACCCTCCTACCTCATTTTTCCATCATCATCTTATTTATTATCACCATATCTATTAGATCATCTCGCAATATTCATTTAAACCTCACATATATCTATTTCATTTGTTTTTATTTCGCGGATTCCATACATTTATGGTAATATTAGTTGTAATTGAAAACTAATGATCTCATTCACCTATATTACTGCAATTATATATCTAAACCATTGTGATACACCCATTCTTTGTACCAGTGTGATTTATTTTATAAGTATATATGGTTTTTCATTGTGGAATGTTTGTTTTGGATCCTCAGTTGTTTCTATTTTGGGTATCAATTTTTGTTGTTCCATAAAATATTTACGTCGCTTATTCTCGTGGACTATTATAAGTCTTCATATGCGATTAAAACCCTTTTTATTGAATAATATAAAATTTTAGACTAGAAGGAGATACAGTTCATGCTTCTCATTTTCAAAAATATAATGATACCAAAACTAGTAGCTTCTAGTTAAAATAACCAGATATGAAAAAACTAGTCGCGTGAGGTCAAAATACCACTGTTCTGGGGGGGTGGTCCAGAGAGTTGGGGGCTATCTAGAGGTTTGGGGTCTGTCCCGAGGGTTGGGGGTTGTTCAGGGTGTCCATGGAGGTGGGGGGGGGGGGGGGCAGTCTAGGGGTATGGGGGGCGGGGGGGGGGGGGGGGGGGTCCAAGGGGTTGGGGGTGTCGAAGGGGTGGGGCTGTCCAAGGGGGTGGGTGGGGGTTTTCCAAGGGGGTGGGGCCTGTCTAGAGTGTTTGGGTGGTTTTCCTGGGTGTGGGGGGATGTCAAGACGGTTGGGGGTGTCCAGGGGGTGGGGTGCTGTCTAGAGGGGTGGGGCAGCCTAGGGGGGGATGTCCAGAGGTGTGGGGAATATCGAAGGGGTGGTGATGTCCAAGGGGTGTCCAAGGGGTGGGGTGGTGTCCATAGGGTTCGGGGGGCAGTCCATAGGGTTGGGGGTGTCCAAGGGATCCATGGAGGTGGGGGCAGTCCTGGGGTGTGGAGGGGAGGGGGTCCAAGTGGTTGGGGGTGTCTAAGGGGGTGGGGGATGGTCCAGATGGTTTGGGGGTTGTCTAGTGGGGGGATTTCAAGAGGGTTGGGGGTGTCCAAGGTGGTGTCCAAGGGGGTAAGAGGTTGGTGGTGGTGTCTAGGAGGGGTGGGGGGTCCATGAGGGGTGGGGGTGTCCAAGGGGTTGGGGGCTGTTCCGGGGGTGGGGGTGGTGTCTTGAGGGGTGGGGGTAGTCCATGGGTGTGGTGGTGTCCAGGGGGTGTCCAAGGGGGTGGGGTGGTGTCCAAGGGTGGGGGTTGTCGAAGGGGGTGGTGGTGTCCAGGGGGTGTCCAAGGGGGTGGGGGTGGTGTCCAGGGTGTGGGGGCTGTCCAAGGGGGTGGTGGTGTCCAGGGGGTGTCCAAGGGGGTGGGGGTGGTGTCCAGGGGGTGGGGAGGTGTCCAAGGTGGTGGTGGTGTCTAGGGGATGTCCAAGGGGGTGGGGGATAAGTGTCCGTTGGGATTGACTATTGAATCGTGGTTTTTGAGACTATGACATGATGATTATATTGTTTGTTGGATATTAATGTTTCAATATGATTCTATTTGGTTATATATATTTTGACCAGTCATCCACTATGATAAAATTATGGGTTATGGGGGAGACCATGTCATGGTTTTCATATATGTGTAGTTATCCTGACCCCATTGTGTCATGATGATTGGCTTTACATTGTGATTTTCTCCATCCGAGTTTTTATTTTAAATTTGATTTGATTCTCAGGATTATTCCATTTTCTCCAATTTTTTATCAACCATTGCAGGGTCCATGGTTTTCATTGATTCCATGGAATTTAAAACTGTTATATCTAACTATATTTTCTTATTAAAATCATATTCCTGAATGTTTTTTTAAATACGCATAGATATGTTTTATATTTAAAAATTAATTTACATTCAAATTATGATTTTTCTCAAATAAACATTTATTTGTCTTATCTTAAAAATATGTATAATTTTAATATTTTTATATGTAATAATGATTCGAAGATGGATTATGGCACATCGAATGGGAAATGAATATGAGGAAGGTGTTGATTCCTTTTTGTAATTTTCAAAGAAAAATGTTCCATGTAGTGACATTTTTTTCTGTCCATTCCTGGAATGTTTGAATACAAAGAAGTTGAAAAGTAGAGAGATAAAAGATCATATAATTTTTCATGGTTTTAATACAAGTTACGGCCCTTGGATTTGGCATTGTGAAACTGGAAAGAATGTCACTGATGATGATGATTTGCAAGACGGTGACTCTGATGGAATTTAAGAAATGACTCGCCATATTGCAGCAGAACAAATTGAGATAGAATCGAAAATTGATCGTCTATATAGGGATGCTGAAAAACCATTATGTCCTAGTTGTACAGATATTATGGTTTTGTTGATGGTGTTAAGATTGATTAACCTAAAGGCAAAACATGGATGGAGTGACAGAAGTTTTACAGAGCTACTAGAATTGATGAAAGAAATTCTTCCAAAAGATAATGATCTTCTAGATTCACATTTTAAGGCCAAGAAAATATTATGCCCGATGGGATTGGGATATAAGAAAATACATGCATGTCTGAATGACTGTATGATATATAGGAAGGAATATGAATTCCTGTCAGAGTGTCCTAAATGTGGGACATCAGGGTATAAGGTGAAAAAAATCACCAGCTGGTGTAGAGATTACAAAGACCCCTTCAAAGTTATTTTGGTATCTTCCTATAATTCATCATTTAAAACGATTATTTTCTAATTCACATGATGAAAAAAGGATAAGATAGCATGCTAATGAGTAGTTATGTGATGGAAAAATACGTCATCCTGCTGATTGTACACAATTGAAGAAAATGGATGAGCAGTATCCTACATTTGGAAATGAAATTAGAAATCTCAGACTAGGGTTGTGCACAGATGGAATGAATCCATACCGGACCCTTATTAGCACACATATTTCATGGCCTATTTTATTGGTAATTTACAACCTCTCTCCTGATGTTTGTATAAAGTGAAAATATGTGCTGTTGAGTATAATGATCAACTGTCCGAAGAAACCCAGCAATGATATTGATGTTTCCTTGTCACCATTGATTGATGATTTGAAACTTTTATGGTAGGATGGTATTTGGGAGTATGATTCTTATAAAATGGAACATTTTCAACTGCATGCAGTGCTTTTGTTCACTATAAATGACTTACCAGCATATGGATATTTGTATGGATACAGTGTTAAATGGCATAATGAATGTCCAATTTGCGAACAATAGACGTCATATTGTCAATTGCATCATTGGATGAAAACAGTGTAAATGGTTCATCAAAAGTTTTTTCCTATAGATAACTCTTATAGAAGAATAGAAAAGGAATTCAGTGGCCTGTAAGAATTTGATATTGCTCCAAAACCATTATCCCCTGATCTGTATTTTGAGAGGGTGAAAACCATGATGTGACATTGGGAAAGACACAGAAATATGGGAATGATAAACATATTTGGAATAAAATTTAAATATTTTTTGAGCTACCATATTAAAGATATCATGAAGCTAATCATAATATTAATGTCTTGCATGTGGAGAAGAATATCTATGATAGTTTGATTGGAACATTGTTAGATATTAAAGGAAAGACAAAATATGGGTTGAATGCATGATTAGACTTACTATCAATTGGAATACGTATGGATTTAGCTCCGACTCCTAAAGGAAGAAAAACATTTATTCCCCTAGCTTGTCATATATTATCGAAGAGGGTGAAAATTTTCTATTGTCAGTGTCTTCATGATATCAAAGTGCCAAAAGGTTATTCTTCAAATGTAAAAAAATTGTCTCATTGAATGTCATAAAGTTGATTGGTATGAAATATCATGATTTTCGCGTCATGATGCAACAACATCTACCAGTTGCATTGCATGGAATATTGCACATCCGTGTCAGAAAGACTATATTGAAGTTGTGTTTTTTTTTCTATTCATTTTGTAAAAAGGTGATGGATGTAAATGCTTTGAACATTTTGGAAAATGATGCAATTTTTATACTTTATCAATTTGAAATGTATTTTCCTCCAATTTTATTTATATAATGGTTCATTTAATGATTCATCTGGTTTGAGAAATAACGTTTTGTGGACCTATATATCTTCGTTGGATGTATCCTTTTGAATGGTATATAAAAATATTGAAGGGGAATGTTAAGAATATATATCGATCTAAAGCCTCCATTATTGAAATGTATATTTTTGAGGAGGTTTCAATGTTTTGTACGAGCTACTTGGCTGTGGTGCAAAACATAGGTTTGCCTCCATCTCGCCATGAACAAGTTAATAATGAGGGAAAGGGGATTCATGGAATGAAAGTCAAATATTATTCTGCTGCACAGATGAAGAAGTTAGAATCATTAATCTTGAATAACATAGTTGATTCAAAACTATATATCACATTGCATATTAATGAGTTGAAACAATTTCATCCAAAGAAGATAGAAATGTGGATTTTGAATGAGCACAACAAAACATTTTTGTCATGGTTTAAAAAGACCTTGAATGGTAGATTAGATGTATCAGTGACATCAAAATGGATAGTGGGTGGTCCATATTTAAATTTGAAACATGGTCCGGTTAATACATTAATGGCTATACATTTCATACGAAAGCTTAGGACAATAGAAGTGCAGTTCAGAATAGTGGTGTTTTGGTGTTAGCAGAATCAATGCATTTTTCGGGTGCTAAGGACAAAAATCCAATTTCTGCATCATGTGTATATTATGAAGTGATTTAACACATAAGGGAGGGGATTTAATTATAATTAAAGTTATTGTTTTTAACTATAAATGGTTTATCGGTAACAATAGTGGCAGACACGATGAATTTGGAATGACAGTTATTAATCTGAATAGATTGGAAGACACATCTGATTCTTTAATAATGGAAACACCAGAAAGACAAATTTTCTATGTTGTAGATCAATCAGATAAGCAGTGGGCTGTTGTTTTACAAGGGAAAAACAATATGTTGGTGGGGATGAACTTATTGAAGATGGTGATTTATGTGAGATCAATTCTTCCATGGAATGATTAACTGAACATAATGATGAGCTTGTTGTAGACATGGTTTGTTCCCTATGGGATGATCATGATGAAGGAATTTGGGAAAACAATCCATTTAAATATTCCTAAAATTATAGGTAACATTTTTTTATTTCTTGTTTAAATTTGTTATTTTCAAACAATGGTCGGTATTTTATGATTTTTATTTTTTAAAACATGTATTAATATAAAATAAGTATATTTTTTTGTTTGTTTTATATTTTTTTATTTTATATTATCATGTTTACCATTACATTAATTATATATGTATTTTTTTGTTCAGTGATAATTAGTTTACCATGTTTACCAGATTTACCATGTTTTAATTTTGTTTAGTTTACTTTATCAGGTTAACCATTGCATTAATTATTTATCTATTATTTTTTTCGGTGACAATTACTTTACCATGTTTACCAGGTTTACCTTTTTTACCATGTTTACCATCTTGACTATCTTTACCATCTTTACCATAGTTTAACAAGATTACCATATTAACCATGTTTACTATTATGTAACTTAGTATAGCTTTCTATTTTCAGATTTTAGTAGTATTAAAATCTTTGAATTTGTATATTTTTTAAATAATGTCTGTTTTTTTGATTTGAAGGATAATGACATATCATTCAGTTTAACAGCCACATGATTTTAGAGATGATCATATTGGTAATACCTCTAGTAAGGAACATTCACATGCTCCTCTTGATGTTCCCCAATCTTTCTCATGTTCTCCCATTACTACAAAGGGTTCAAGATTTGGTAAACGTGGGTGCACACCTTTACAAAAATTATCACTTTCCCATATGCAAGATCAGAGGATACTTGTTGAGTTTTATGAGGATTAAATTCCTAGAGGTCCAAATGCAAAAGATTTTAAGTGTTTTGTATCCAATCAGGGTAAGAGAAAATTAAGCATTTTGTATGATGACTGTAGAAGTGTAGACAAAGAGATAATCTCTCAATTTTGGATGATGATTTTGGATATATAATTTGCTATTGTATGCATATTCTTTAAATTTTTCTAGTATATATAATATTTTTAACCTCTTCTTTTTCAGCTGAAATTTGATATTCCTGACACTGGAGGAGTCAGAAAGAAATGCTTATCGATGGCTACTAGGAGATGGAGGAATTTAAAATCAACCCTCACATCTAATTTCATTTTTGTTCATAGGATTCATGACAATCCATTTTGTATATATCCTTTCATAGATGAAGACACTTAGAGATAGTTTGTTGAAAGTAGAATAAAAGAATAATTTTTGGTAAGGGAAATGTAAAATTTTATTAGTTTTCTTATTTAAATGATCTTATTAATATTTTGATAATGATTTCTTATTCTTAATTTACAGAAAACAAGGAGATCTCATCTGGAGATCCAATTTAAAATTGTATACCCTCATAGTTTATATCGGGGTGGGTATACATTATTAGAAGAACAAATTATGGCCGAAAATTACAAAACCTAAGAGCTGAGTCTTCATGCTCTGGAGAGGCGGCCCCTCAATCCCCTCCATCTAGACATGAAAAATGGAAGAGATCTCAGATGGGAAAAAAGGGCAATATCTTTCATAAGATTCGAAAATCGTAGCTTAGAGGATTATAAGATATATATTTTATTTATTTAATTTAACTATTTTCTTCATATAATTTCAATCATTACAGAAATGTTCAATTAATTGTTATATGATTCTCTTGATAAGAAGAGCTCACATGGGATATTTACAGCTACTGGGAGGCAGGATATTTTATCTGCAGCATTGGGAAAGCCCGAACATCATGGTCGTGTATAAGGATATCTAGAAGGTGTATCAGTAAGAAAAGTGTTTCCGCGTTCCTCAACTACTTATGTTGATGGTTTTTATCCAAAAAATAGAATCCTTGGAGGTTGAAGTTCATAATATTAATGCGGCGATGGAGGAAAAGATTAGAGCATCGGTACGGTCTATGTTTTCAGACATGCAAAGAAAATTTCAGACTGCATCTCCCACTCCTCTACCTCCCCTTGTAGAACCAATTATTTGTCCACTACCTCTTCCAGTAGCTCCCACTCCCCCACCTCAGCCTGTGGACTCCATTTTTTATCCTACTCCTCCACCACAACTTTTACTTATTGCGAGATGTAGTTGGATGATCCTCAACATCATATAGTTGTATATGGATTGGTATATTGTATAGGAGATACAATTAATCATCAACAATTAGAGGTATATAATTAGAGGGTCATCATACATAATATTATAGATAGATCAACTCGAGTACCATTACCTACAAATGATGTGAAGACAGTTTGACATAATATCAGTCAATTTTAATTTGGCCATCTAGACTTCTTCAACTCATTACCATAGAGGTATTTATGTTATATCTTCTATTTTATTTTTTTATTAAAGTAGTTTTATCATTTGAAATCTAATATATTTTTCTATTTATTTTTACTGGAATAATTGAAAGGTAAGGAAATATTGTATAGACAACAACAAAGACAAATGGATTTGACATCACATATAGATTCAAGTGGTTTTGACCGATTTTCAAGATAGTTATATTTGTTGGTGGATCATTACGAGTTAATGGAAGCTCATTTTTGTTGATGTGCAATAACTGTGTGGATTATGAAAGCATATATCATGGAGCTTGTTACTTGAGATAGGTTGGGCATCAACGTGGTACATATTTTTTCCATGTAAGCCTAAACACCTTTTCCATGCATTATATTTATTAAAAATTTATACTTATGTCTGTTTTGTATTAGGTATCAATATATCATTTGTGAGAAGAATGAGCAGACAGATGTATAATGGTTCATGGACCCACATTTGATTTCCCCGGAAGCATGTGCATTAGATGAGGAACAAATAATGGTTTATATTGCTGAAAGACATGAACAGTATATAGTCGCACAATGTTGGATGATGCCTTTTTTTGAGAGGTATGAAACACATCTCCCTCAAAGTGTTCATTATCTTTTAACATAAAAAACCACTAACCTTAATTTTTTTTATCAGTTATCATTGGATGTTAGGGTATTTTTGCCCAAGGGAGAAGACAGAATATTAGATATGCTCTATCCACGGTGATGTGCGGGGAAGTTTTATGAAATTCTTAGAAAAGTAAGTTTTAATTATTCAATAGTTTTCAATATTATAGTGAATTTAAAATCTATCCCATTCGTATTATTTTCTTATAGAGGATGGGTCTACTTTCTAAAAAAACACAATGAAAAGGATAGTGAAGATCAAATATGTAAATTTAAAGGTAAATATCCATTTATAATTTGTACTATTTGATTTATTACATAAAAATAATATATTGAATTTACACTCATTCAAATAGAATTTTCATGAACAACAATGCCTCATCGAATGCGGATATTATATATTTAGATTTTTTTATGAAATAATAAACACTCGGACAGTTGTGAACATTGACCTAGTAAGATTTCCTTTTAAACTATGTAATAATATTTAATTAGATTAATTCGTTATACACATTGACTATTATCCTTTTAATTTTTAGCTATTTGATGACCTTCAACCCTATAGTGATGAAGACGTCAAACCTTTACAAGTGGAATGGTCAAATTATTTTACAGGTTTGAATGATTTTTAGTTGTTTGTAGTGTAAAATGTAATTATGAATACTTTCATTGTAATTGTGTATTTGGTAGTTGGTTATGTTGGATTTAGTTTGTTTTAAGTTGAAATTGTATGTTTTTAATGATATATATGTCAAGTTTTAATTTTTCTCTACTTATTGTTTTGGTCAACATATGATGGTTTTTTTGGTATGGATTCTGGTCTGGGGGGAGGGTTTTCAAGGGTGTGGGGGTGTTTAATGGGGTGTGGGTATCCAGGGGTGTAGGACGGATGTCCGGTGGGGTGGGGGTATCTTGGGTGTCCATGAGAGTTGGGGGTATGTCCAGGGGGTGGGAGAGTTTCCAGGAGGGTGGAAGGGCTATCTAGGGGTGTGGGGGGTTGTCTAGGGGTGTCTGGGGGTGTGGGGGTGTCCTGTGGGTCGAGGGGGGTTTCCAGGGGTGTGGGAGGTCCGTCCAGTGGGGTGGGGGTAGGGGGGTCTAAGTTGTC
This sequence comes from Viscum album, assembly GCA_963277665.1. NCBI lineage: Eukaryota > Viridiplantae > Streptophyta > Magnoliopsida > Santalales > Viscaceae > Viscum > Viscum album. Next base: position 2,002,071,295 of record OY728145.1, read on the forward strand.
CATGGGGATGGGGGGGTAGTCTAGGGGGTGGTAGAGGAGACACTGCCATCCCTTTGGGGGCTGAACACCGCTGGAAGGTACTCAAAACTCCCACATGTGGAACATTTTTAGATCTCAAGCTTCGCATGTGGGAGTGATGAGTACCTTCCAGTGGCATGACCCCCGAGGGGTGGCAGCGCCTCCTCTCCCAACACCAGCTGTCCAGGGGATGTCCAGGGGCTGTCTAGGGGGTGTGGGCAGTCCTGGGTTGTCCATTGGTGGGGTAGTCTAGGGGTGTGGGGGTATCCAGGAGGGTGGGGGTTTTACAGGGGTGTTGGGGGCTATCCAGAGGGTGGGGGAAGTCAAGGGGTGTGGTGGTGTGGTGGGGGATGCTAGTGGGGTGAGGGGTTTTGGCCTATTTTTGGTAACGTTTTGGTCTGTTTCAGGGGTGTGGGAGGGTTGTCCATGGGTGTGGGAGTGCTATCTAGGGGGTGGGGGTATACAGGGGTTGGGGATTTCTAGGGGTGGTGGTGATGTCCAGGGGTTTGGGGGTGTCCTGGGGTCTGGTGGGGGAATTCCAGTGGGGTGAGGGGGTTGTGCTTTGTTTTTTGTGAGATTTTGGTCCTGTTTCAAGGGTGTGGGAGGGATGTCCAGGTGTGTGGGAGTGTTGTCCAGGGGTGGGGGTATACATGAGGGTGGTGGTTGTCAAGGGGTGTGTGTGTCGGGGGGGCTGTCCAGGGGGTGGTGGGGATGTCCATGGGTGTTTGGGGCTATCCAAGGGGTCGGGGCAGTCTAGGGGTGTGGGGGTGTCCAGGGGTGTGGTTGGGGCTGTCTAGTGGGTTGAGCGGGGCTGTTCAGGGGTGTGGTGGGGGGGCAGTCCATTGGGGTAAGGGGGTGTCTTGGGGGTTGGGGGGAGGCGGTTCAGTGGGGTAAGTTTAAAATTTTGTCAATGTAAATGTTTAATTTTCATTTTGTTATTTTTTTTGGTCTACTTCTGTTTTTCCGGTACAAATTCTCGGTTTGGTTTCTGGTTGTTTCCGGGGAGAGCAATGGAATGCTTTCAATTTAAAAAAAATTTGTTTTTCATGTCGGAAATATACTAACCGACGTGATTGAAACCTGGGAAATGTATTATCATGTCATTTATTATATAACTAATGTGATATACCATTTTCGAGGGGTGTATCACATCGGTTATTTAATAACCGGTGTGATAAACACCCCCACCCCCCCCCCCCACCGCACTAGTTTATCACATCAATTATTTAATAACCGAAGTGATAAACCTTTTACCAGGTGTTTATCACGTTGGTTATTAAATTACTGACCTAAAAACTGGTGTGGGGGTTTTTATCACGTATGTTCTTAAATAACCGACGTGATAACCCCCCCCCCCGGTTTGTAACGTTGGTTATTAAATAACCGACATGATAAACACCCCCCACACTGGTTTCTCATGTCAATTATCACATAACTGATGTGACAAACCCTCCCCCCTAGTTTTTCACATCATTTATTAAATAACCAATGTGATAAAAGCCTGGGAAATGGTTTATCAGGTCGGTTATTTAATAACTGACGTGATAAACACCACGATGTTAAGTTTTTTACATCGTTTTTTAAATAACTGACATAAAAAACAGTATTTATAATGTCGTCTGAATAAACGTCGACTAAAAACTGACATAATAACTAAAAAATAACTGACGTAAATGAGGTTTTTTGCAATAGTGTGAGAAAGAATGAATAGAATAATGAAATAACAAGTATTGAATGAGATTATAATGTTGATTTTTTAGCTCATGTTGAGAATGGATTTTATTTATGAAACAAAAATAATGATAAATATATTAGAACATATAAAGATATGATGCTAAAATTTTATTTGTGTTACTATCATGGGAATAATACATGACTCAAGATGGATAAAAATGTTGAGAGAAAATAACACAATTATTTCTAATAAGAAATATTTTAAAATTAATTAATCATATTTTTAATAAAATAATGAATTATAGATTGAAAGTTGTTATGAAAGAAATTTTTTTCAATGATATGAATTTATAGATAGTATCAAAGGAAAATAATCTGATCATGAAACAAAACATATATCATTGGGATCAAAATGAGTTGAATACATAAAGATAAGACTTCAGTTGGTTAGTTGAGGTTAAACATAAGTCCACTATAATTTGGTAGATATAAGATCAAATAAAAAATAGATTATTATACATAAAATTATTCAAAATGAAACTATTTATAAAAATATTAAAAGTCTACAAAACAAATCTAAAGTGTTTTAGACCTAGATTAATGATGGAAAACAATCTTCTACGGCATTTGAAGAGACGAACAAGTCATTAATATCACCAAACCATGGTACATGAAGGCACATATTGATAAATGAGAGTTTCATTATAAATCATGAATGATTTATTAATAAAATGAATGATCAAATATCATTGGATGCTAATGGTGTTGTGGAAGGTAAGGATACAATGATTATTCACATCCGTTTTATAGCATCCTGGTCTAGGTGATACTATAATCGGTGTGCCGAGATGGTTCACCACAGGACTTTAGTTGGGTTACCACCTACACCTAAGATTTCTAACTTATAGCGATGGTATAATGGAATATGTGGGGATACAATACCCTCTTTATCAGAGTAAACCAAAAACCTAAATCAAACATACATTGATATGAAATAAAAATAATAATTACCGAAACTTCACACACAAAATTTTTGAACTAAGAAATCACTGACTAAACAATGTTATAAACATTTCATGTCATCATCATATAAAGTTAAAAATTAAAAACAAAATAATAACTAACGATAATCCCAAAATGTTTCCCAAAATCATGTTTGTTCCCCTCATTCTTTCTCAGTCATTACACAAATATTAGTAATCAATCAAAGAGACCTTCCCTTATATTATCCAAAAACCAAGAATTCCGCATGGTTACTCAATTGGGGCCTGAGAACAGTGTGATTATAACTCGTTAATGCTTCACCAATGTTTTAAAAAATATTATCCTTTCTGAAAAAGAGTATGCAAAAATACAGTAAATGATAGACATGTATTAGATAAACCGGGGTTCATTATTGAATATTAGTCAAATTTTCCACATTTATTCTCAATTCTAGATGTTACCAATATCCATCAAACTTCATCAACCCGTTTTGGTCATATAAAATATATTTCATAGGATTCACAGGTCAATATACAAGGATATTCAGTCCATGTATCCAACAACTATTCTGAACATTAGGCCCATCCATCCCAATAATGATATGGAACACTGTATCCATACCATTAGAGTTAGAAGCACCAATCAATCTTCTAAATGTTACTATGCATTGGACCAACTGAAGAATATATCTAACAGACCAAATCGAGAGGAGTGTTACTCCAACATCCCACCAACTATCATTCACATTTCCATGGTCAAAATTGGGGACCCATAATCACCCATTAATGACAATGGTGTGTCTTTTTCATTTATCACAATTCAATGGTTCATTACATTCAACATGTTCTCAATTTTCATATTAATCACATTTCACCATTTAATCAAATTGAAAACACTCTTCTCTCCTTCCGTTCCATTTAACCACATGGACATACCTATTTAACCACTTGACACAAACACCCATTTAAAATCCACAACTCTTGTTACTTACTCAAATTAATAGAAAAACACCTTTACTTTGTCTCACACACAATTACCAATATTTTAATATAATAAACCCTCTTATTCATAATTTAACAACTCAATTCACATTTTCACGGAAGGGTCTGACCCCACATGTGATCAAAGGCCTAATCTAATCATCCTCCAAAAATACTTTATTGATTATGTGTGGTCCCAAACTTCATTAAATCACACAATTTATACTTTTATTAAGAAATAAAAAGTGTAGAATAAAATCACTAAAATCAAAACTATATTCAAATGAATAAATATTAATACTATGGGAAATAACTTGTAGGATTCATACCTCAATCTCATAGAGGAATGATCACTCAACCATGACCCTTGATTCAATCCCATAACATTATCAATACAAAAAATAATAATATACTAGAAAACAAGGTTTTAGTGTCTTTGGAAAGAGAATAAACATAACATCATTGTTCTTCTAGAAAAGATAAGTAAGAGGATTTAAATACTCACCAAAAGATTCAATTTGTAACCAACCATGCTTCAAATAGCCTTGAATGGAAGGAGATTGATTCTTGGGAAGATTACAAGGAAAATATCAAAATTGTTCCTACTAAAGGAATAAATGAGTAGGAAAATATGCTAAGAAACACATAATATCAAGTAGTTAATGTATAAAATTCCTTTCTTTAAATGATGAACACAGTTTGACCTCATGGTTGACGAAACCATGTGTCAACCATGAAGAACCCTCTCTCCAATAGGGGGTCGGGTCACATGGTTTTATAGGGAGCCCATACGGTATGGAAAACCATGTCGACCCATTAATTGGGATCTAGATAAAGTCACACTATTTCCAGGCCCCCTTTCAGGGGTTTTCAATCATGTTCCACCCCCTATATGCTTCACAATTTAGTTTAATGGTTAGTATTAATCATGGTCCGTCCATTTACCCTACACAGTATGGCATCCATACTTCAATTTCATGCCCCAACCCACCAGGACCCCTCATACCTTTTATAATCACTTTATTAACCATTATAAATGAAGTTAAATCAAAATTTAAACAAAAACAAACCTCCTCAAAATGTCAAGATCTTACAACCTCCCCACCTTATAATAGCTCATCCTCAAGTTGCACTACTAAAAATCAATAAGACTATATGGTATAAATCTAAGCCACTAGGCCCAAATATCCACCTTAATCTCCCATTATTCCTCATAAATATAACCATGCTTCCACAACACATTGAAAGTGCCATTTTCATACACCACAAAATATGCTCACTGCAATCCAAAATAAAAATTGGATTCTCCTCAAAGGACACAACACCCTCAAGTTCAACCTCATCAATATCCATGACATAAGAAGGGATGGAATGATAACTATAACGGTGTGGAGCATAGAAAAAATCATTCATTCCAACATACCACTAAATAAGATCCAATCGGTATGCCACCGTTCTGATCCACTACAAAATCTCAAATGGACACACATACCTGGGCATCAACTGGCAATACTTATGAAACCAAATGTGACCCAAACTCAATTACACCCAAAGTAACACATGTTCCCCATTGTAAAATATCTATTTTTATTATTTCAATCATCATATGAATTATTTTAGTTATTGGATGTATCCATACACTTTCAAATCAACTAAACCTCCATTGACGTCTCTTGGATTGGACCTAGTCCAAAAAAATATAATTCCTCTACTTACATCAATCATAATGAAGATCGAAAAGTCCTACCATAGAGTGCCTCATATGGTTCCATCGGAGTGTTCATTGGATAACTATTTTTATAGAAAAACTTAATGAGTACTATGTTCTTTTACCAATTTCCACTAAAGTCTATGACATATTGGCTCAAAATTTCTTCTAAATTATAGATTGTACACATTGAATGGCCATCTATTTATGGGTGTAAAATTATACTGATGAAAACCTTGGTACCATGTGCCTTTTATAGACCTTTCTAGAAGAATGAATTTAAAAAAGGATTATGATAAAATATAACACTATGAGGTACCACATGTAAATGAAATATCGCCCACACATACAGGTCACCCAACTAGTCAATGATGAAAGTATCCCGAATCAAAACGAAATGAGATACCTTAGTACAATAATCCACAATCACCGAAATTTCATCTTTATTTTGAGTCTTCCTTCGAATTACCACCACAAAATCCATTATATAATCATCCCACTTCCATTATGAAATGGGAAATGCATGTAACAAATCACTAGGACTTTGATGATCAAGATTGGCCTACTGAATTGTGTATAATCATGTCATGAAACCTATTATATCATTTTTCATTCATAGACACCATTATTTACTCAAAATATATATGCATATTGTGCTAAAAGTTGGGTGCCCTGCCCACTTCAAAAAAATAAAACTCATGCATCAGCTCCACCCACATATAGGTAGGCAAAACAACATAGCCCTGAACATGAATAATATTATCCTCATCAATAGTCCAATCCAAATTTCTATCCCTACCATAAAAACTATCCCTCAATATTAAACATTTTGAATCATCATAAAACCTTCTTTTAGCATATATTATATGAGATATCTCAATAAAAAGGGACATTAGTGTCATTAATTCATGCTCCTCCAAAACTCCTAGATGCCTCTCAGCAAAAAAACCCATCGTTTTCTACGCAGAACTAGACTCTTTAAGTGACTTGTACTGCATATTTATATTCAAATTATTTGCAACACATTTCCCTGTTCCTGGAATATAATCCATTTAAAATTCAAAATACAACATCTAATCAACCCATATCCATTGTTGAAGATTCAAATAATTCTAGTAAAAGATGTACATTAGGCTCTTATGGTCAGTAAAAATAAAAAATTCTCACCCAAAAGATAATACCAAAGAAATCAATATTCATAATTCATTATAGAAAAATCAAGATCATACATATGATATTTTCATTCATGTGCCTTCAACAATTGTGATTTATACACCATGACACAATCTCCATGCATCAATACTTCCCCAATTCCAATACAAGATGTATCACAAAACCACGTATAGTTCTTATGCATATCTGGTAAGATCATGATTATTATAGTGGAAAAAAAATTTCTTTAGCCCATGAAAAGTGTTCTCACCTGCTTCAAACCACTCACACCATACACCATTCTTGTTCTAGCCTGAGATATGTTTATCCAATAAATAGAAGTACTTGATGAACCTTTTCTAATAAAAAAATATTCCTAAAGATCCTATGATATTAAAAAAACCTTGGTCTACTCCCAAGAGACAACAATCGGAACATTCTCTGGGTTCACTAAATGCCTTCCTCTGAGAGGATGTGACATATGAAATATATCTTTCTGATTAAGAAATGAAACATTGATTGATTTTCATATAATCTTTTCTCTCATATTATACTCAAGATGATGTCAACAACTGTGGAATGATCATCATGAGTATTGGACTATAATAAGATTTCATACACAAAAAAATTACTAAAAAATGATCAAGTTATGGGAGATTGATTTGGTTTACAAAGTCCATAAATATTATCGTAGTGTTTTTTAACCTGAACAACATTATAAAAAACTCAAACAAACCATACTTTCTTTTGAAATAATTCTATGATATATCCAAATGTATCCCGCTTAGATAATGATTCCTTGACCTAAAATAAATTTTAGAGAACAAAAATACCATTTAACAAGTTAATGTGATCATCAATATGTATAAAAGGATATTGGTTTTTAACTATCATACGATTCAACTTTAGATAATCAGAACACAACAATAATGTTCCATCAGCCTTCCTAGAAAAAAACAAAGTTCCTCATGGTAAAATACATGGATGAATAAAAACATAATTATTTAATTTATATGTTGATTATTAATCCATTTATTCTATTCTAGTGACATTATATAAGGTTGGAATAGATGTTGGATCATCTTCATGCGTCATCTCAATTATGAACTCAACATCTCTCTGTGGTGGAAGCCTTGAGAAGGCCTCATGAAAGACATCCCATAACTAATCAACCATTGTAGGGAAGTCAATATAATATACATCTTCATCATTTATAAAATGACTCAAAACATAGGTTTTGAGATCACCAAGTTGTGGAGGAACTATCCCGTCATGGCCTACCACGATATTCCATTCCCCACGGTTGACATAAGTTTCACCCTAATGAGACATGAAATTCACTCTCAAATGGTAAAATTCAATCTGATCATGTTATTTAACTAACCATTCCATCTTCAACATTATGTATAAAATTTAAACTTTGTTACATAAAAGTACCAATGGAGATGGTACACACTAGACTTGGGGGAACACTCCTTACATTAAAGAGTACCCTTCGATCACACCCCTAGTAGTATGTTGATCGATATCACACCAAAACATATACTCCACTATGCGACCAAAAAAACATACAAAATGGGTAGATATAAATTAGATTCATGATAATGTGTCAAATAAAGCAATGTAAATCATAGAATCTATAAGAATAAAACCTAGGACAGTTGATGTTCCATCCTTTCTACAAACCTCAGTATGATTAACAACATTCTACCATCCTATTCCCCTCCTCTAGTCTCCTAATGATTCCCCTACGCTATATTTCCCTACTGATATGGTTGTTCTTATCTTGAGGTACCATCTCCACCACCCCATCTAGTACATTAAATGGAACTCCAATTTTCCTAACTGATATGTTGTAGTTAATCACCAACCAATGCTTTGTATTGTTCTATATCTTCTATCACTACCCATCAATTTTGAGTATCTGGAGAACCTGTGTGGGAGACCAATCATATTGTAATCGTATAAATCCATTGGTGGTTATGGACACTGAACATGCATGATTCATAGTCTGCCTCCATAATAGTAGATAAATTGATCACTACATTGTGAGACTAATCCTCTTCCTTGGATACTCTTTCTATCACTTCTTGTGTCGAAGTTATCAAAACGATTTATCCTATGGTCAGAAGAAGTACCACCAGATCTCCCAACTAAAACTATATGCCCACCACAAGAATCATCCTTCATGTTCCCCTTATAAATAAGAACATTATCCGCCACATCATCAATCCCTTTCAAACAAAATGTATTTTACCTAGGAATTCATCTCACATCTACGTCCATCCTGAAAATACCTTTCCATAATAGCATCATATCTTATAATCTCGATAGAATGCATTACAAGAATGTGAAGTATAAATCATATTTCACTACCAATATACACCCCTATTTCAATTTCATGAACTCTATAGCTTTCCTTTTCTTAAATATCTTAAGGTAATAGTTCCCCATCAAATTACCTTAGAAGTCCCTCCCTGACATGCCCTCTAATATATCATCCCAAGCCAGGATATCCCACCATCACTTCACTAGTAATTGTAACATATAAGATTCCAACATGAATCTATTCTTGATAGGTGTCTCAAAGTGACCCATTATTGTACAAATGGACTCAATCTAGAACTAAAATTTCTTGGTTTCTCCATCATGGGGAAACATTAGAGGGTGTGGTACCTGAAAAACCATCATTTTTTCAAACATACTAGGTGCCGGACACCCTAGATCTCTCTACACAAAATTCATAAAATGAGAAATGTTTTCATTGAGTTATTATTCCCCTTTATCACCAAGGATTAACATGGTCTGTTGACTACTATAAGAGGATCATTCTTGGGGATTTCAGCCATTTTCATAGTCAGTATACATCTTTAGGGGGCGTGTATCTACAATGCCAAATGCACATCTCAAAACACATGACATATAATTTCTACATTATACAACAAAAGAGTTTTTGCAACTATTCATAACTATACCGCTATATATATACTATCATAATGAGAAAAATAAAACACCACCACTACCCTACATCATCCATATCCCAAACCATTGTTAACATGGTGTAATATAAACTTACATAGTCCCAAGACTTTTATTTGACAACATTTAACATTCGATCTACTTAAATCATTCCCATATAGGCATCATTTTAACAAATTCAATTTATCACTATTCAACTAATAATATTCTCAACCTCCATATTTGGAACTATTTTATTAAATCCACAAGTAAAACAAAAATGAACTTTCATTTCCCACACCCCAACGTACCCTACTTTTCCTTGAGATCCAAATATGATGCATGAAATATAAATCCTTAGATCATAAAATCATGCAAGCATACACAAACAACCTTCCGTGATAGTCCATGAATTAAGCCTTGGAAAATAGTCACATCACACCACAATTACATCACCCAATGGGAAATAAAATCTAATGGTAACCACAAACATCAAAATTAAAAATCCCACACTAGATACATGGGATTACCTCTACACATGGATTAGCTACTCCCATGAATGAAGTCATTACACAGTTATTAAACAGCTTAATTTTCTATCTACCATCCTAAAAAGTAAATCAATAGAAATGTAAACCCCTCTAATACCACTTTGTAACATCCCAACTAGGGTGCCTCTATAATTGGTTCTCTAGGCCAGTTCGCAACATGACCTCAAGTGTGGATCCATGTATGCCAGAGGATGCCTACTAATAGTGAGGGTATAATGGAACATTTGGGGAGACTATACAATCTTTACCAATGTTCACCAATAGAAAAAAAAAGAAAATAATCAATATGCAATAGAAATCATAAAAATAAGGAAAACTAAAACATCCCATAACATATTTAAAAAATGGGAAAGAACTAAATAACCAATGTAGTAAACATGTGATGTCTTGATATTCTAATGTATAAATAGAAAACCAAATAGGAAAAAAAACATCCCCTAATCAGTCCATGTATCAGGTTTGGTCCCCTTAGTCATGCTTCATCCTAACTCCCATATCATCAATCTTATATAGGGCCTTTGCCCTTATCTGGACCAGCAACTATGATGTCTTATCCAGTACCCAATAACGGCCTGAGCAGGGTGTGAGTATAAGTCAGTAGTACACCGCTAATAGTTTCTAAAGTATTATCCAATGTAAAATATTGTATGCATAGTATAGTAATCAATAAACCAGTAGTAGTGAAACTAGGTTTTATTATTTAAAATTATTTATGTTATACACATTCATTCTCAGTTCCTAATGTAACCCATATCAAAAAAAATTAATTCATATAATTTAATTAATGTAAATAATATTTCAAAGGAGTTACAGGTTGAAATAAATGGAGGAGTAGTCGATGTATCCAACTGATATTCTGAATTCCATGTCTGACCATCCCTACCATGATATGGTACACTATATCCATACCCTTAGAGTCAGTAGAATCAGTCCATTCTATAGAACATACTTTGTAAAGGGGAACCTAGAGCATCATTCTGGCCTACCTAAGGGAGAGTATCATCAATCCAACATCCCACCAACCATTAGTAACACTTCCATGGTAAACATTAGTGGCCACTTATCACTTAATAACAAAGTAGGTACATCTTTTTCATTTATCACATCTCTTTGATTCATTAAATTTTACATTTTATGTAATTATATAGAAATACAATTTCATTATTTAAACAAAATAAAACAATTTTCAACCCCATTCAATACATTTAACCACAATGACATGCCTCCAGAAACATTTATCACAAACACACATTTGCAATCCATAACTCAAGAGACTTAGTCAAATTAAGTGAAAAAAAAACCACTACACCATATTACATACAATTACCATTGGCTTGATCTCATAAACCCTTTGATTCAACATTTAACAACTCAATTCCAAAATTCAAATATGTTTCTCACCTAATTTGTGACCGCAGTCCTAGTTTAATCATCTTTAACAGATCCAACAGGGATCTTGAGGGGTCAAACACATCATTTAATCACCAAATTTTTCATTTTAGACTAAGGGAATAAAATTTTCATCATAAAGTCATTGTAATCACAACCACATACACATGATTAAACATTAATAATATGGTATAAAACTTGTAGACCACTTACCTGAAACTCGTATATGAACACTCACTCAACCACGACCCTTGTTTCAGGCCTAAAACATTTTCAGTTCATAAACTAATAATATACTAGAAAGTAAGGGTTTAGTTTCTTCAAAAGGATATGAAACATCACACCATTTTTATTCAAAAAAATTAAAAGGAAATGCAGTGGTAGACTCACTCGTAGTGTTGATTCTCAACCAATGGTACATTAAATGACCAAAAATGAAGTACATTAATCCATGGGATTCTTGGGAGGATTTTTTCTTAATCCTTGATATTGTAGGTGAAAACAAGTGTAAAATAGGGTAATAATAACTTATTATTGATGGGATAAAATGTAAAATTTCCCTTTTTAAATGAGGCAAAATGTTAGGATGAATATTTGTCCAATGTGTGTACTAACTAAATGCCATCGACTATACAATAGGTGGCTTGGGTCACATAGTTCTCTTGGGACCCTAAATAGTTCTACAAACCATGTAGAGTTTGTGTATTTGGATATATCAAAATATACCTGATTTTTAGGCAACCATTTCATGTTTGGGAAACTATCCACCACCCATTACAAGAGGTGTAGTTTGTACTAACTAGGCACCAAACATGTTCCCTACACAATATGGGGTCTTTTCGTCCTCATTCATGTCCCAAACCCCTAGTAATCCCCCTGTGATCCCTCATACTCTTTGAAATAGTTTTTTTATCCATTATAATGGTATTTAACTCTAAATTTAATAAAGAACATACCACCTAGAAAGGTTAGGATATTACTGGATTAATAGATCTCTTACCAAGAATTAAGCATGAACCCATGGGGGGACACCAGTGTGTATGAAAGAGAATATTTAAAATAAAATCAAGACTTATCACAAAATATATCAAGTATACCTATAAAAAGTATATTTGAGTACCTGAATGTGATATATGGTTCCTTTGATTAGCAAGGCAATATAGATGAGGAGTGAAAAACAATTTACCATGAGGCACTCCCCATTGATTGAAAGGTTTCAAAAAAATGTGAGAAAAAATTTTGATCATATTAAAAATGAGTTATTAACTGTTTCATTAGATCAACTGAATATGGATAAAAAAATCGATAAATCCAAAATGGATGTTTCAACAAAATGAAACAAAAAATATTTAGAATATAATGATATATATTTTTGATTTATTTTCTATAAATGATGACCAATAAATCTATGTAAAACATTAGGGAATATATTGACAGGGTGGGCCTGGAATAGAATATTATGTGAGAAGTCTACCCTCTAAATAAGAAATACTGATAAATCTTATACAAGATCAAGGAAATTAAGTTCCATTGCTATCTGATAAGAAAAGGAATAGTTTGAATATATAAATCAATCAATGGAAGAATGTGTACATGAAAAAATAATTGGTAGAAAATGGAGTATGAATAATTCTCCCCATATTGTGATTTGATTGAATGGGAATTCTGGATTGATAGTTAACGCTCAATATTATTGTTATTAATAAGGGTAAAAGTTTTCCTCCATTATTCACTCATTTTATGTTGATATAATGCTGATATTCAATAAATTAGAGGGTATTTTTGAAGATTTCATACATTGTACATTAATGAATTCACTCTTCAAGGAGTTTTCTCACTGCTATGAGAGAGAAGTAATTAGTGAAACCCTTGAGGTGGGGGAGATGATAATAAGGATGTATGAAAATAGTATTCCATGAAAATATATAATTTTGAGATAGAAAATGAAAATTATAAAATTGATGTAGTTATACACCCTCTAATAAATATATTAAATAGTGTGGAGTTTGTTATAAATGGGAAGTATTAAGTTGGTTAAAAAGGGAGAGTTTTACATCATTCACATTAATTGTTTTAATGTGTTTATTTAGATGAGTGAGAGAAATTTAATTCATGTTTAATAGATCTATGAATCCTTTAAAATTTAAAAAACATATTGAGCTGGTATCAAATATTTTCTAGGTTTATAGATATCTATGAGTTCCTTGGTTATTCACTATTGTTTTATACAGAGGGTATGAACATGTAGACTTAGAGTTTACTAACTTCTCATTGCTAAGTAAAATATGTGGTTCCATTATTCTATCAATAAGTGAATATGGTATAATTCTTATTAGTAAAGGTGTAAAAAATATATTATATGGAAATCCCCCAAAACTTCTATTCTATTTATTATCATTAAGGGGGAGAATAAATTGAGTTTCATCACACATGTTTATAATTGAGGCTTATTCATATCTCAAATAAACATGTGGGAGTATTTTTTTTGTTCCCTTGTGTTATGTTCTGTTGTTTTATAGTATAAATTACTATTTTTTGTATTATGGTATCGATATGTGGTTTTATGATGTGGATAATTATGGTATTAGACATCTGGACTTAGGTTTGGAAAAGTAAAGAGGATAGAGATTGTTCTTAAATACCATGTGTAAACGTATTAAAAAACACTAACATTAGTTGATTAGAGATTTATTCCACGTTAACAGATAAATACAATCATTTTGGAATACTATCTACGTTAGAAGGTATGTTATTTAAAATAATCTATATGATGGGGATATTGATGATCTTATATTAAGAATAATGTATTGGACGAGGTTCTGAGAAATTATAAGAAATCATACTTGAGTTATCATGTGTGAAGGTTGTTTTATTTAGTATTTAAACCCCGTTTGATTAATGTTTTAGAAAGATGGGGTTGAGTTGGGATAACGTAGAAGGTATTTTAATAACCCATAAAATAAATAATTATTTGAGGCTATATATGAATCATTCAGTTCAATTCATAAATATCTTCTAGAATTTATGTTGGGATGATTTTCTCATACGTAATGAAATTTTTTACTTTATAAATAAGATTTATCTCTATATAGGCATCTTCAAATCTTTTTTAAACATCAATCAACCTCTACATAAGCATCATATTTTAATGTAGGCATTAATATATATATATATATATGTAATAATTATCTATGTAATAATCTTATGTGTAGAAATCATACTACATAAATACGATTTAGATTCTATGCAAGCATGGCCTTGTCTACATAGACATAAACATTTAGAGGATTTTTTGAGCATTGTACTCTAAAAATACTAGTTTTTTTATTTTAAATTTTGAATAAGAATTAAATTTTATGATTCCATAAATGTAATTCAATGATAGTAAATTTATTAATAAATAGTGATTCAAGATAGTCAAATAATTATCATATCTGGATCTTATAGAAAATAAATTCTTTAGTGGTTTTTATTAGTTCATTGTCCTAATTAAATATTGTTAAATTTACCTATATAATCCACACATTCTCTCCACATTGGTATATTATAAATTCAAATCCATGGATTTAAAATCTATATGGGACAAACATTTTTACATCAACCCTAGATATCCCTATTTTTTGTTAGGGTATCTTTAACACCATTCATGATATATTAGATAAATGATTTGGGAACTCATAATCCCTAAAATCCATGAAATATTTTAATAATCTCATGACCTCTAAAAAAATTTAGACTTTGGATTACACATAGTTATGTACACATTGTTAAACAAAAAAGATTGTTTATAAAGTCTTTACATACATCTTTATAGATGATAGGATAATCTAAAAAATATGTCATGATTTCCTAATTCTACAGTATCTTACATCTATTGAACCATTTCATGCAACTCTTCTCTCTTACACTCTTTGGTAGGAGATAGTGATTACCCTTATAGGTCTATCATTAAAAAATGAATGATACTAAGAGATGAATTTTCATCTTTGGTGAAACTCTCAATAGATGATCCCATGCATGATCAACTTTGGGATATCATGCAATGAAATCTTTAAAATATTAAAGGTGTTCTCGTTGAGTGGTCCTATCTCTATGATTGTAATCTCTCTAGATATAATAATCTAGAAAATGTTGTTATTAATATGGATAAAATATTTTAAGATAGTTTCAGTGATAATTTTTTTATTTCTCTCATAAACAAATATAAAGACCTCATTGATATATTAATTGAATCTAAAATAATAACTTATAACACAAAACAAGTCTTTGGGCTCATTTAGGGAGATAAGAACACCACCTTATTTTATTCATGCTTCTATGAAAAGAGACTAATAAGAAATATGAATTTACTAATGTAAACAACTCATTCAGTAGTGACATTAAGGTCAATTGAACAATGTTTTTTGACCACATTAAAAACAATTGGAGGTGGGATCATCTATTTAGGGAGGATATCTGTGAGAGTACAACAATTATAATTTCTCTAGAATTATATGAACATATACCAATGACTAAATGAATGGAAATCATGAAACATAATAAAATTCTATTGATATTCTTCAATCTATCAAGATCATAAATATGGATAGTTCAAAAGGATTGGATGTGTTTCCAGAAGATTCCTATTTGGTTTCCTATTATAATATGAAAGAGAATCTAATATATTTACTCTTTAATATTTTTCATAAGGTCACTTTATAATATTTTTTAATTAAACCTATCTCTTCCTCTATTTTTAAGTGAAACACCCCATGACATTTGATCAATTTTTAATTGAATGTTTATACAATAATTCCTATAATAGTTTCGATAAGACCATAACTTATTGAGTTTTAAATATATTACATTGGTTAATTTCAAAAGAACAACATGTATTTTATATAAATGAGAATATCCATGGGGATACATCTGTCACATAATAAATGATTCATGATATTGATAATAATTTGAGGGACACAAAAATCATGGTGAAGGATTAAATTGAAAAATCCTATAATATAATCTAGTAGAGATTCATCATTATCATCATTCAAAAATATTTTTTTTCATAAAAATACAGTTATATTTGTATTGTTATTATCATCACACTGTTGTCTCAATTTCCTTCGGTGGAATGATATTTGGTTTCATTAAAAATACCACAGGGATTCGTTATAAAGATAAAATATACCTTAAATTATTTTCCCTAGATCAAGACTCTCTCCATTAATATATGGATAATGTGATTTTCTCATGATCGATACTCCCCTAAAATGGTTGGTATGGCACCCTTGGTAACTCATTATTATTGTTTCTAAAGAAATTATATATTTTCTTGAATAAAATAAGTAATTCCAATAGGTGTTTAATTAATATTTTTCAAAATATGAGCAGTAGAATGGGAAATTTATTAGGCATTGTAAAGGATATATTTATATATCCTCCTCTTAATTATCCATATGAGAAACTTATATTGATGAAAAATAGGAATTTATTGATTATCATTCCCCATGTATTACATTGGGACCTTCTATATATATATCAAGGAACGATATTATGATTTTTGATAAAACTTTTCAAATTATAATGTGAATAATTATCAACTGGAAGATAAATATTGTCTATTTTAGTGGTCTTATTATGCTCATCAACGTGTTCCTGACCTCTATACCCATTATTTTCATTTTATCTATCTAGGGGCTTAATGGATTCCTTCACCACAATAAGAATTGCATAAACAGATTTCTTTGGGACTCTTATCTTAAAGGTAAAAATCAATGGGTGAGCTTCAGGAATTCAGCTAACTCTATCAGCCATGGATAGATCAGATTAAGGAGTCTGGAAGAATATATATAAGTCAATTAGGATAAGATTTCATGGAATGTTATCAAATAGTGACTCACTATGAGAAAAATACATCTGAAATTAATATTAAGGGACCCCAGATGAAATTAAAAATATCCTTGATTTAACCTCTCCATTTTGATAGAGTTTTTAGATCCCCCACTATATTTTTTTCAAGAATTATCAATGGTTTATAGGAGGTGGAGACATGTTTTTTTAAGGTTTACTGGGATGGGGATTCACTATACTTCTCACACTACACGACCCCCAAAATCATCATAAATATTGCCAAAAACATTCTCAAAAAGACTGATTTTACCATATCATAGGATCATCTATCATTCTTTCATACCATTCAATTAGTTTGTGAAGATGGTCGATTTTTTTCTCCCTATCTTGCATAGGTCTCTTCATGTCCAATGATTATTTCAAACATCTACATATTCTGAAAAGTGATGAACTATGGGGAAAATATATATTAGGACATGTATATTCCATCCAACATCAACTTCCTTATTTTTTTGAGATCATCACTACACTTTCACATTGAATAAGGTTGTATATTGAAAAGGATTCTAGATAGAATCTAAATTTGTCTTTTTTTCAAGCCCTCAATCTGATATGTAATAGAACATGATCACCAAAAGTGGTTTGGATTCCGTAGTCTAAAAAATATTGGGAGGGCATTTGGGAATTTATCAAACCCTTGGTTTAATGAGTCTTCTCACCAATTCGTGTATTTTAGTTAATGATGATCCCAAAATAGATCATAATACAACCTCATTGGATCATTTTTTGTCTATCTAGGTAGCTCAGAGTGAATACAGATTCAATGAAAATCATTACAATCACTTGCATGTGATGAAAAATATAATCACAAATATAATTTAATTTTTTATTATTGAGATTGTTTCAATGTAGTGGGGGTGTTTTTCTAGTTTTCATAATTATCCTATAAACACCAGTATAAATTTTAGAAATAGGGTTTCATGGAGATTACCTTCCTCTAGTTTGAAATTTAATTTCATCGGATTATTTTTTAAAAACATTACGACAAGTGGAGGGATCATTATTGATGAATCTATTTCAATGGTGATGAATTAAAATTACTTTATTTGTGAAGGTAATATACTTCTAGTAGAGTCCAAATCACTAAATAATAGACTATATATATATAATTAATGAAATATATCTCTCCTAGTGGTCGAATTAGATCCATATTTGATTTTTCAAATACATGAAATACTACTAGCTAGACCACCCATGTATAGCCAATATTATATTGGAATAAAGTAACTTTATATGTATAATGTATGGATTCAATATTCATTTCATGAGGAAACAAAAGTATGTATGTTCATTCTACCAATGGATATGAGTGCATCCCACTAAATATCTTTTTCAATTTAGACAACCATATCCTTTTCTTTTTCACTCTTTCTTCCAGTAATAAAACTGTAGTTTTCATTTAGCCATTTACTATGTGTTTTCATATAGTTTTAATGTTTCTATTTTGAGGATAATGAAATCAAATTATTTTTTAATAACATTTTGAGGAGATCTATTCCATGTTTATTCTTTGTTTTATAATCGTATCCATTATTGTGAGGGAAACAAAAATGGGTTTTTAATGATCTTGATTTTGGTAGAATGAATAAAAAATTAATGGCATTTCAATTATTGATAAAGATGTTTATGAGGGTAAATTAATGCTCCCAACATGTGAGCCTTTTATATTTTCCTGGCCATTGAAAAAATCATTGACTGGGAATAATTCTTTACATATATAAACACAAACTGAAAGTTAGATGTGTGTACAATAAATAGAGTGAGAACTAAAATAGTTGGATATGATGTAGAAGAAATAATACTAAGCAACCTAACACCCACAATATATCAAGGATGTGAAAAATATGGAGGCTAAGGCATGGAATTCTTTAGTAGAGGAGGAATACATGATAAAATATGTATTTAGTATATTGAGAATGTTCTATATAGCCGATAATCATGAGAGAGTTTCAATACTAGATGAATGGATCAAGAGATATTTTTGTTTATGTTATTAAAGGAAGGTATATGGGATAATCAGTTATCTAACATATTCATGTGGAAATATCATCTTCCTATGATGAGAATGTTAGTAGGAGGTGATAGGGGTCATTATTATTATAATTATAACTTTCATTTGTATGTAGCATGAATCTACTTTTTCATGTTGGACTCTAGAGCTAGAAACAATATAACTCAGTGTTTCATGGAAAAAAAATCTGGGGTTAGGATATAATAATCACATACCCATTTTAATTAATAAAATTATTATAATAGTGAATCTATATTATTGGGGAACTAACCAAACATCGAATAGAGTATGTTTCTATCTCCAAAACCTGTAAATCATTCTTTTTTGTGCTACTTTTATTTTTATTTCATATGATCTGAGGCTGAGTAATTATCATTATTTTTTGATTGAGGTTAAAAAAGACAACAATAGTTGAGTTCAATGGGATAACTTTTAGAAAATAAAAACAATTAATAAATCAATCATTCCCCTATAAATGGTCACAATGATCTAGGTAATGTTACAAGATGATCATGGTGGTCTTCCTAGTAGAGTTCACTATAAAGTGCCTCCCCTTACTGATATCATATTTTGGCAAGAAGGACCTCCCTTGTCGAATCCACTACAGATTCACGAGGAGCCTAATAAATGATTGGTGACATCTCATTCCATCAAAGGGATTGTCTAAGTAAACTGTTGTAATATATGCATCCCATGGACCTCTCATTCTTAGATACAATTGATGAAATTAGGAATAATATAGCTCACCTTGTTAATATACATGTGAATCAACCACTCTTGTTAGATAAAGTAGTAGAGTGTCTCTTAGAGTATTTTGAAAATCCTATAATTATGAGGAAGAAACATGCAGAAGGAAATATAATAGTCATTTTAGTTCAATGTACACCTCTCAATATGAGATTCCAAGGATTTCAATAGAGGAATTCATACATTATTATTTTCTAAATATTTTGGAAACTCTTAGATATCTCAAGCATAAATAATTTTCTTATGGGGAATATGAAAACCATGTTATGGAAATGAGTAGATTATACTATACCATTGATATGGTTATCCTTTAATCTACATACCACCTAATGATGGAATCTCAATGTATTTATTTTAAAAGGCATGCCAAAATTGTTTGATGAAATTTTGTGTAGGGTCCCAGATCCATATAGTCATACACTTTGTGTGTTTCAAAAGCTTTTGGTGCTTGATTGAGTCTTATTATGGATTTATAGGTTGGTTTATAATGAAATATGGAATCAGGGAGAACTTAAAATGTATGTATGGATTTATGCAATAAGTTGTGTTTATGGCATAGTTATGTTATGACATGTCTTGTACAGACAATGGTCCTCACATCATCAATTTGAAGATTATGTCATAAATAAATTATGAGTCTAAATTGTTGTGAAAATGTGTTTTATGGTGAAAAAAAAAATAATTGACACATTTATGATTTAAATAAATTATTTATGCCATAGATGATTTATAGGTGGTTCATTTTATAATGTTAAGTGCCTCAACTTCACTCAATCCCCACCCCTTATCCCGAAGCTCCATCTGAAAATAAATGTTTTACTCAGTAATTTCATGATCCATTCAAAGGGGATAGATTCATCGATTCTATCTTCAATCCAAAATATTCAAAGGTTAGTTATCATTTTCTCTCTTGAGGTTCTCTAATCTTTTTCCTCCTATTTGTTTCGTTCCATGAAATGGTAGTTCTTCTCAATGCTCTAATGAATTTTTTTTGTTGGCATGGTTATGGTTTGTCATCCATGTAGGGATATAGACCACTTCTGGGATAGCTGTTTTGGATTTTCAAAATTGATACATTCTCATGCAAATAATTTTTATTCCTTTGAGGTTGGGAATTATTTTCCTCTATTATTTATTTAAATGAAAAGGTAAATTTATCATGTTTTAGTTCATTAGATGGAAATAGAATTAAACTAATAATATTGAACCAATTTCATAAATAATTGGATAGTTATAGCATATTTTCAATGTATGATTCCATGATAAATGTTTTCCTATTATTTTTAAAGATAGTGTGTTATCAAAACAATAATTTTGTAGTATGTTTTTATTCTTGCCTTAGCATATTGTTCGTTATGTTAAATTATAGTAAATGTAAATCTAGAATTAAATTTTTAACTGGATTAAAAATCCGAGAATAGGAATTTTTATGATCTGGTCATTCATGTAATTTAATGGTAATTAAAATTGATTCATTGTTTTATATAGTACAATATGTTCTTCAATGTTTTAATGGAATTGATAATGAATTTGAATCAAGTTAATTATTTTTGTTGGTAAAAATAATGTCATATTAAATTAGTGTGATATTTTATATGTTTCTATAAATTGGGATTAATGATAATATCATGTTAGACCTTGGAGTACTTATCATAGCTGATGTGTTAGGTTTTCAATAGTTAAAACCATTGAATAATGAATCAGTTAATTCAATATGAAATAATAAATTGTTGTTCAATAAAGATAGATCATTATGGGAATTTATGTTATGATTTACAAAAAGGTAATATGTCTTATGCTAGAGATCGTGAGATCCCATTTGTATCAAAATGTTGAAAGATTTATTTTTGGGCCATGTTTCTCTATTTTTTATGCTTGTTTGATTTTTTCCCTTGTGATGTTATCTGGATGATAAATTTTCTATGTGATGTGTTATAAACCTGTGGTGGATGAGCCTTGTATAGATGAAGTGGTATGGGATTGTATGAGGAATCCATTGATCCATGTGATGGAAATATAGAAAGGAATATTCATGAGGGTGTGAAGGATGACACAATAGATAATGAAACACGTTGAATTTATGCATTCATATTGATGTGAAAAATCTAGATGATTTCTTGAAATGAATCAATTCAATGGACAATAGTCAGGTTTCATGTTTTATCTAAATTCCATTCCCCACTGATTGATGCAGCTAGAAGTGATTGGTTTCATATTTCTTCTTGGTGATGGCTTCAGATTGTTTTCCTTAAGTACATATATTATAGAAGGAAATAATTTTTAAAAATGACTTAACCTAGAGGTTTGGTATTTATGGAATACAACAGATATATTTTTCTTCATATACCATGGAAACAATTTGTACCATGTCTAGAGGGCATCCTCTTGACATTGTGGGATAATAATGTTTATTGAAAAATAATTTTGGGGGTTATTTATTTTATAATGAATTAATTAATTAAAGGAAATGATAAAAAGTAAATAAGTGATTAATATGTCTCTGTAAAATTATTCTGTGATTATAGGATATCAAGTCTTAGAAGTGGAATCCAGGATTCGAAATTATGTTAAATGTAGTTTTTTCTAAGACTATGTAATTCGCATAGTGTAGTTGTGAGTTATATTATATCATATATATTCTTGTATTTCATATGCTACAACACCCATGTTTGTTAGTGAGAGAGACACCTAGTATTATGTGGAATGGTGTTTTCTCTAACATCCTGGTGGGTGGATTCGTGGATGACTACCACATATAGCCCTGCCCTCTTATTGTGGTAGTGCATGTGAAGTTATACATGAAGGTTATATTCCCAATATAAATGTGAGTATAGGGATCTTATGGATTATGGTAATTTGATACACATGTATCTCTACATATAATCTCCAAAATATTATTATATGTATGATGTGTAAAGGTTGTGATATCATGAGTTGCCTTACTCAGTGAATGGGATGTGATGGCTTGAGGTATAGTATCTGATCTATGATACTTGTCATATGGGCTATGGTGGATCCTAGAAACTACTTGGTTACTATATATAGATGTGATATTGGATGATGTGAGGTTGTGATTCCTAAGATTCAATTGTGTAGAAATTTTTTCTACGGAGGTTATTTTTTATTTTTAACCTCAGATTTTGGCCGACGTTATTACATGAGATGTTATAAACTGAGATGTTTTTGTCGGTTATCTTACAACTGAAATAAAAAACACAAATCTGAAGCGTTTTTCAGGTCGATTGATAAAACGCCGACGGGGAAAACTCTTCGTAGGAAGTGCTTTATTACATCGGTTTTTTAATAACTGACATGATATAAACCCTTTCACATCGGTTATTATATAACTGACATCATAAAGCACTATTCTTAATCATTTATCACGTCGGTTTTTTTAAAACTAAAGTGATAAACCTGTCATCCTAGTGGTTTTCAACGTTAGTTATATACTAACTGACATAAGAACATATCTACAACTACAGTTATTTTATAAGTGACATAAAAGACTATCCATTTCAATTTATTTTGTTGGTTATTTCATATCTAATGTAAAAACAATTTCCCATGAATCTATTATATCAGTTTCCAAATAATCGATGCTATAACAAATACCAATGCATTTTGTAAGTTAGTTATTTAATAAAAGAAATGATATAAACCCTTTAATGTTTGTTATTATATAACCGACCTCATAAAGCACTATTCTGAAGCATTTATCTCATCAGTTTTTTTATAATGGGCGTGATAAACATGTCTACCAAGCGGTTTTCAACATCGGTTATATAATAACAAATGTAAAAAGATATATACGTCGTTGGATATAAAATACCTGACATAAAAGACTATCCATTTCACTTTATTACGTTGATTATGAAATAACCGACATAAAAACCATTTCCCATGAATTTATTACATCGGTTTCCAAATAAATGATGTTATAACAAATACCAATGCATTTTTTACATATTTTATCAAATAGCCAATGTTAAAAAAATTATTTTTTTAAATAAACGTGAACCACTGCTATGCCTAGCCAAATCATCTGAAATAGAAAAAAGCATTCCAAAAACAGACCAGAACCCCCCCCCCCCCCCACCACACCCCTGGACACCCCCACACCACTGGGCAGCCCCCCACCCCCTGGACAACCCCCACACCCCTGGAAATCCCCAATACCCCCTGTACTGCCCCTCACACCCAAGGGCAACCCCCACCCTTCAATATAACCCCCACCCCCTGGACACCACTCCCACACCCCTGGACAGCCCTCCCACAGCCCTGAAACTGACCAAAAATTTACCAAAAGCATACCAGAACCCCCTCACCCCACTGGACATCCCCCACCACACCCCTGGACACCCCCACACCCTTAGACTGCCTCCACCCCTTGGACAGCCCCCAATGCCCCTAGACAACCCCACCCACTTGGACCCCCACACCCTTGGAGTCCCCCACCACCCCCTGGACTCCCCCACCACCCCTAGACATCCCCCACACACCTATACAACCCCCACCATCCTAGACACCCCCCCCCCCGACATCCTAGGATTTCTCCCCCCACCCCACCACTGGGACTACCCCCACCCTCCTGGACACCCCCTACCCCTGGACTCCCACCCCACCCCTAGACATCCCCTACACCCCTGGACAACCCCCCCCCACCTTCCTGAACACCCCCCCCATACCCCTGGACTGCCCCCCTCCCCCAAAACAATCCTCCACCCACGTGGACACCCCTCCCCCCCCCCACCCACCCCCTAGACATTGTCCACACCCCTGGACAATCCCCCACCCTCTTGGACACCACCACACCCCTAGAATCCCCCCCCCCAGACTATACCCACCCTAGACATCCCCCCACCCCACTGGACTGCCCCAACCCCTGGACAGCCCCTGGATAGCTGGTGTTGGTGGAGGAGGCACAGCCATCCCTCGGGGGGGCACGCCGCTTGAAGGTACTCATCACTACCACATGCGAAGCTTGAGATCTCAAAATGTTTCCCATGTGGGAGTGATGAGTACCTTCCAGCGGCGTTCACCCCCCCGAGGGATGGCATCGCCTCCTCTCCCACAACCCTAGACCCCCCCCCCCCCGGGACTGCCCCCACCCTCCTGGACACCCCCCCACACACAGACATGGACTACCCCCTAGACATCCCCCACACTCCAAGACAACCCCCCACCCTCCTGGACACCCCCCACAGCCCTGGACTGCCCCCCCCCAAGACTTCCCCTACCCTCTTGGACACCCCATGGACATCCCCCCACACCCCTTGACTGCCCCCACCCCCTGGACTACCCCCACACCACTAGACAAACCCCCGCCCTCCTGGAGATCCCTCCCCCTCTCTCCTGAACACCCTCACACCCCTGTACTTCCCCACCCCCGAGACTACCCCCCACACCCCTAAACACCCCTGGACATCCCCCCACTCTCCTAGACATCCCTCCCACCCTCCTAGACACCCTCCCACCTCACTGGACAGCCCCCACCACATGGCTCAACACCCCCCACCTCACTGTACACCACTAGACCTAAAACCGACCAAAACCTAACCAGATCCCCCCATTGGATAGCCCCCACCACACCCCTAGACATCCCCCCACCCCACCCCAGCACTCCCACACCCCCTGGACAGCCCTTGGACAACTGGTGTTGGTAGAGGGGGTGTCACCATCCCTCAGGGGGCACGCCACTAGAAGGTACTCATCGCTCCCACGTGTGAAGCATGAGAACTCAAAATGTTTCACATGTGGGAGTGATGAGTACCTTCCGTCGGCGTTCATCCTCCTGTGGGATGCTGGCGCCTCCTCTCCCACACCCCTGAACTGCCCCCCCCCCCCCCACAAACCCCAACCCTTGGGACAGCCCCCCACCCTCCTGGACACCCCTCAACAACTGAACTGCCCCCACCCCTGGAAATCCCCCCACACCCCTGGACAACACCCACCCTCTTGGATACCCCCACACACCCCTGGAATTAACCCTAGGACTGCCCCCACCCTCCTGGA
Source organism: Viscum album (assembly GCA_963277665.1). Lineage (NCBI taxonomy): Eukaryota > Viridiplantae > Streptophyta > Magnoliopsida > Santalales > Viscaceae > Viscum > Viscum album. The sequence continues at coordinate 2,002,097,371 of OY728145.1, forward strand.
CACCCCCACACCCATGGACTGCCCCGCACCCCTGGACATCCCACCACACACCTAGACACCCCCAGCCTTATGGACACCCCCACACCCCTGGACTTCCCCCACCCCGGGACTTCCCCCACACCCTTTTACACCCCCTAGACATCCCCCCACTCGCCAAGACATCCCTCCCACGCTCATGGACACCCTCCCACCTCACTATAGACCCCCACCACACCCCTAGACACCCCTCCCCCCACCTCACTAGGCACCCCCAGACCAAAACTCGACCAAAACCAGCCCAGAACCCCCCCCCCCCCCCCCACTGTACAACCCCCACCACACCTCTGGACACCCCCCCACTCCCCTGGACTTCCCCCACCCCTGGACAGCCCCTGGAGTGCTGGTGTTTGGTAAGGAGGTGCTGTCATCCCACGAGGGGAACACCGCTGGAAGGTACTCATCACTACCATATGTGAAGGATGATATCTCAAAATGTTTTACATGTGAGAGTGATGAGTACCTTCCAGCGGCATTCATTCCCCCGAGGGATGGAATCGCCTCCTCTTCGACACCCCTAGACACCCCCCCTGGACATCCCCCACACCCCTGGACAACCACCACCCTCTTAGACACCCCCACACCACTGGACTGCCCCCCAAACCTCGGGACTTCCCCCCACGCTCCTAGACACCCACCACACCACTGCAAATCCCCCACCCCTGGGAAAGCCCCCCACACACCTAGACAACCCCCCCTAACTCGCCTGGACACCCCCCCCCCTCACACCTATGGACTTCCCCCCACCCCCACCCCCAGGACTGCCCCCAAACCCCTAGAAACCCCCTGTACATCCCCCCACTTTCCTACACATCCCTCCCACCCACCTGGACACCCTCCCACCTCACTGGACAGCACCAACCACACCCTTGGACACCCTCACCCCCACCTCACAAGACACCCCCAGAACAAAACCTGACCAAAACCTTACAAACTCCCCCCATTGGATATCCCCAACCACACCCCTGGACACCCCCCACCCCTGGACTGCCCCCACCCCCTTGACAGCCCCTAGGTAGATGGTGTTGGGAGAGGAGGTGCCGACATCCCTTGGGGGGAATGTCATTGGAAGGTACTCATCAATCCCACATGCGAATCTTGAGCTCTCAAAATTTTTCACATGTGGGAGTGATGAGTACCTTCTAGTGGCATTCATCCCCCTGAGGGATGGCGGCGCCTCCTCTCCTACACCCCCTGGATTGCCCCCCCCCCCCCACCCAAAATCCCCATGGACACCCTGGACCCCCCCCCCCCCCACTGGACAACCCCCCCCCCCCCCCCCACCCAACCCACTGGACTTCCCTCCTGCACCCCTAGAAACCCACCTCACCCCACATGACACCCCCACACCCTTGGACACCCCCTGGACATCCCCCCACTCCCCTGGACAACCCTTCTACCTTCCTAGAAATGCTCCCACCACCTGGACTACCCCCCCCCCCCACTCTCTTCGACACCAAGGATACCCCCCACCCCACCGAACAGCCCTCCCACACCCCTATATACCCCCACCCTATTGAACAACCCCCACAACCTTGGAACCCCTCTCCCCCCCACCCCCAGACCAGAATCCACACCAGAAAAACCATCATACGTAGACCAAAACTTGAAGTAGAGAAAAATTAAACATTTACATACATAACATTGAAAACATAAAATGAAAACATAAAAAAACTAAATCCAACCTATAAAACTACCAAATACACAAAAATAATGTCAATATTCAAAATTGCATTTTACACTACAAACAACTAACATTCAATCAAACCTATAAAATAATTTGACCATTCCACTTGTAAGTGTTTGACGTCTTGAGAACTATAGGGTTGAGGGTCATCAAATAGAAAATAATAATAAGGATAGTAGTTAACGTGTATAATGAATAAATGAAATGAAATATTTTGGCAAGGTTTAAAAGGAAATGTTACCAGGTAAAAGTCCACAACTATCCTATTTGATATTATTTCATACATAAATCATAACATATAATATTAACATTTGATGACTCCTTTTTGGTCATGAAAATTATGTTTCAATGACTGTAAATTTGATGTATAATTTTTAGGTAATAAATAATAATGTACAAATTACAATTGGATATTTACCTTTACATTTAAATATTTGATCTTCGCACTCCTTTTCATTGTGTTTTTTCCAAAGGAGACCCATCCCCTGTTAGAAAATAATACGAATGGGATAAATTTAAAATTCATTAAAATATATAATACTATTTATAAATTGAAACATTATTTTCTAACATTTTCATAAAAAATTCCCTCACATCGCCATGGACAGCGCATATCCAATAATATGTCTTCTCCGTTGGGAAAAAACCCCTAACATCCAATGATCACTGATGAAAGAATCTTTAAGGATAGTGGATTTTTATGTTAAAAGATAATTAACTCTTTGATAGAGATATGTTTCATACCTCTCACAAAAAGGAATTGGCCAACATTGTGTGACTATATTCTGTTCATGTCATTCATCAATATAAACATTCTTTGTTCCTCATCCATTGCACATGCTTCAGGGGAAATAAAATGTGGGTCCATAAACCCATATACATCTATCTGCTCATTCTTCTATTAAATATTATAAATATACCTAATAAAAAACGACTTATGTATACATTTTTAATAAATATAACGCATGGAAAATTTGTTAAGACTTACATTGAAAAAAATTTCACCACATTGATGCCCAACTTATCTCCAGTAAGAAGCTCCACGATATCAGCTTTCATAATCCCCATAGTTATTTCACTTCCCCAAATAGGAGATTCCTTTGGAAACTCATAATGATCCTACAACAAATTTTAATATCTTGAAAATCTTTCTAAACTACTAGAATCTATATCTAATGTCATAGCCATTTGTATTTTTTGTTTTCTATATAGTATTTCTTTACCTTTGAAGTATTCCTATAAAAATAAATTGGAAATTATATTAGTTTTAAAATGCTAAAACAACTTTAATAAAAAAAATTAAATAGAAGTTATAACATACATACCTCTATGGTAATGAGTCAAAGAATTCTAGAGGGACAAAATAAAAAATGGTTGATACTATGTCCAACTGTCGTCACCTCATCTCTATGTAGTTATACTTGAGCTAATCTATCAATAATATCATGTTCAGTGACCCTATGATTCTCTACCTCTAATTGTTGATAATTAAATGTGTCTCCTATAAAATATACCAACCCATATGCATATATATGATATTGAGGATCATCAACATACATCTGGCAATAATTAGGAAGTTGTGGTGGAGGAGTACGATAGAAAATGGGGTCCGTAGGTTGAGGTGGGGAGTGGGAGCTACTAGTGGAGGTGGAGGATAAATAATGGCGTCTGTAGGGGGAGGTGTAGGAGGGGGATTATCTACCTCTAATTGTTGATAATGAATTTTGTCTCCTATAAAATATACCAACCCATATGCATCTATATGATGTTGAGGATCATCAACATACAACTCGCAATAAGTAGGAATTTGCGGTGGAGGAGTAGGATAAAAAATCGGGTCTGTAGGCTGAGGTGGGGGAGTGGGAGCTACTAGTGGAGGTGGAGGATAAATAATGGCATCTATAGGGGGAGGTGTAAGAGTGGGAGCTGTAATCCGAAAGTGTCTTTGCATGTCTTCAAACATAGACTGTACCAACGCTATAATATTTTCCTCCATCATCACATTAATTTTATGAACATCAGCATCCAGGGGTTATATTTTTTTATAAACACCTTCAACGTAAGTTGGTTAAGTACGTGGAAACAATTTTCTTACTGACACACCTGCATGATATCCATGTACACAACCATGATGTTCGATATTTCCCTATGTTACAGATAAAATATCTTACCTCCCAGGAGCTGTAAATACACCATTTGAGCTCTGCTCCTCAAGAGAATCCTGTATTAATTAATTGAACATTTCTATAATGATAGAAATAATATGAAGAAAATAGTTAACATAAATAAATAAAATATATATCTTAAAATACTCTTAGCTACGATTCTTGAATCTTTCGAATGATATAGATATTTTTTTCCCATCCGAGCTCTCTTCCATTTTTCATGTCTAGATGGTGGGGATGGAGGGGCCACCTCTATAGAGCTTGAAGACTCAGCTCTTAGTTTTTGTAATTTTTCCACCATCATTTTTTCTTCCAATAATGTATACCCTCCCTAAGATAAACTATGAGGGTATAAATTTTTATATTGGATATCCTTATGAGATTTCTGTGTTTTCTATAAATTATGAATAAGGAATCATTAGAAAAATAGTAAGAAGATCATTTATATAAGAACACTTTAAAATGATTACATTTCCCTTACCAAAAATGAATCTTTTCTTCTAATTTAAACAAATTTTATCCATGTGTCTTCTTATATGAATGGATATTTATGACATGGATGGTCATGACTCCTATTACCAAAAATAAAATCATATGTGAGGGTTGATTTGAAATCCCTCAATCTCTTGGTAGTCATCAATAAGATTTTCTTCCTAACTCCTCTAGTGTCAAGAATATAAAATTCCATCTGATAAAGAAGTGTTTAAACATATTATATATACTAGAAACATTTAAATAATATGAAAATAATAGAAAATTATCTTACCAAAATTGTCTCCCACAATAGAGAGATTATTGCTTTGTCCACACGTCTCCAGTCATAATACAAAATGCTTACATTTCTCTTACCCTGAGTTGATACAATACTTTTAAAATCTTTTGCATTTGGATCTATAGGAATATCATACTCATCAATGTCAATGAGTATCCTCTGATCCTGCATACGGGAAAGTGATAATTTTTTTAAATGTGTGCACCCACGTTTACTAACTCTTGAAATCTTTGTAGTAATTGGATCACATGAGAAAGATTGGGGAACATCAAGAGGAGCATGTGAATGTTCTTCCTGAGAGGTATGACCAATATTCTCATCTCCAGAATCATGTGGTTGATCAATTAACTGATCATTCATTATACTTCAAATCATAAAAACAAAAATTAGTTCACAGATATAAAATTTCAAATATTTTAATAATACTATAATCAGAAAATAAAAAAAAATTTACTAAGTTATATAATAGTAAACATGGTTAATATGGTAAGAATGATAAACAATGGTAAGAATGGTAAAGATGGTCAAAATGGTTAACATGGTAAACCTGGTAAACATGGTAATCATGGTAAAGTAATTTTCACTGATAAAAAAATAGATATATAATTTTTGTAATGGTAAACATGATAAAGTAAACCAAACAAAATTAAAACATGGTAACCACGGTAAACATGGTGATTATGGTAAAGTAATGGTCACTGAAAAAACAGTAGATATATAATTAATGTAATGTTAAACATGATAAATTAAACTAAACAAAATTAAAGCAAACAAAAACTTATACTTATTTTGTTTTAATACATGTTTTAAAAAGGAGAAAACATACTATATCTACAATTTTATAAAAATAATAAATGTAAACATGAAATAAAAAAATGTTACCTGTAATTTTATGAATGTATAAATGGATTATTTTCCTAATTTACTTCATCGTGATCAATACTTATGGCACAAACCATGTCTTCAACATGGTCATCACTATGTTATGTTAATCTTTCCATAGATGTAGGGATCTCACAAAATCAGCATGTTAGTCAAGTTCATCCTCACCCACATATTTTGCCAATTGTAAAACAACATCCCACAACATATCTGATTGATCTAATACATAGAAATTTTTTTTTTCATGTGTTCACATTATAACGAATCAGTTGTGTCTTCTAATCTATTCAGATTAACAACTATCTTTCCAAATTTATCGTGTCTGAAGCATTTGTTACTGATAGACCATTTATAGTTAAAAATAACAACTTTAATTTTAAATTAATCTACCTCTCATATTTTTTCAATCACTCCATAATATGAACGTGATGTAGAAATTGGGTTTTTTCCTTAGTACTCAAAAATTGAATTGCTTCTTCAAACACCAATACACCACTATTCTGAACTGCACTTCTGTTGTCCATAGTTTTAGTATTAAATATATAGCCATTATTGTCCTAACCTGACCGTGTTATCACATTTAATCATGGACCTACTACTATCCATTTTAATGTCTCTGATACATCTAATCTACCAATCAAGATATATTTAAACCATGACAAAAATGTTTTTTGTTCCCATTCAAAATCCACCTTTCTTTATTCTTTAGATGACATTGTTTCAACTCATTAAAATGCAATGTGATATACTATTGAGCATCAACTATGTTATTCAACATGTATGATTATAAATTCTTCATCTATTCAGCTGACAACAATTTGACTTTCAATCCACGAATCCCCTTTCTCTCATTATTAACTCATTCATGGTGAGATAGATACAAACCTATGTGCTTCACTTAGCAACGTAGCTCGTACAAAACTCTACAACCTCCTCAGAAATATACTTTTCAATAATTTAGGATTCTAGTCGATATGGATTCTTAACACACCCCTTCAATATTTTCATATTCCTTTCAATAGGATACATCCAACGAAGATATCCAGGTCCACAACGCTTTATATCTTGAACTAGAAGAATCATTAAATGAACCATTATATCAAAAAAAAGTTGGAGGAAAATTAATTTCCAATTGACAAAGTATACAAATTGTATCCTTTTCCAAAATGTTCAAAGCATTCACATCAATAACCTTATTACAAATTGAATTGAAAAACTAACACAACTTCAGTATAGTCTTTCTAACATGGATGGGAAATATTCCATGCAATGCAACTTGTAGAAGTTGTTTCATCATGACGTGACAATCATGAGATTTCATACCTATCAACATCAAGTCCTTCAATGAGACAAAAAATTTTACCTTTGAAAAATAACCTTGAGGCACTTTGATATCATGAAGACATTGAAAAAAGATAATTTAGTCCCTCTTCGATAATGTATGACAAGCTAGGGGAAGACATGTTAATCTTCCATTATGAGTGGGTGCTAACTCCAAACGTATTCCCATTGAAGGTAGGTATAATCTTGAATTCAACCAATCTTTTGTCTTTATTTTAATATCTATCATTGTTCCTATTAAACTATTATAGATATTCTTCTCCACATACATGAAATCAATATTTTGTTTAACTTCATGATATCTCTAATATGGTAGCTCAAAAAATGTTGACCTTTTCTTCCAAATATGTCTATGATTACTAGATTTTTGTGTCTTTCCCAATGTCACATCAAGGTTTTCACCCTCTCAAAATACAGATCAGGGGATAAAGGGTTAAGAGCAATATCAAATTCTTGTGAGCCATTGAATTCATTTTTTTGTCTTCTATAAGAGTGTTCCATAAGCAAAAATATTTGATAACCCATGTACATTGTTTTCCTCCCACGATTAAAGTGACAATATGACGTCTGTTGTTCACAAATTGGACATGCTTTATGCATTTTAACACAGTATACAGAAAAATTACCATATGATGGGAATTCAATTATAGTGAACAAAAGAACTGAATATAGTTAAAAATATTCCATTTTATAAGAATCATACAACCTAATACCATCCTCCCATAAAAGATTGAAATCATCAATCAACAGTGATAATAAAACATCAATATCATTGTCGGGATGCTTCGAACCAGAGATCATTATACTCAACATGAAATATTTTTTCATCAGAAAACATTAGGAGAGAGGTTGTAAATTACCAATAAAATAGTCCATGAACTATGTGTTCTACTGAGGGTTCGGAATGGATTCATTCCATCTATGTACAACCCTATTATGAGATTTCTAATTTCATTTCCAAATATAGGATAATGCTCATCAATTTTCTTCCATTGTGGATAATTAGTTGGAAGACATATTTTTCCATCACATAACCTCTCATCATCATGCCATCTTAACCATTTTGAATTATGTTAATTAGGAAAGAAAAGTTTGAAATTATGAATTATAGGAACATACCAAAATACATTTGAAGGGATATTTTTAATCTCTACATAAGCCTTTGATTTTTCTTTCACCTTATACCGTGATGTCCGAAATTTAGGACACTCTGAAAAAATTCATATTCTTTCCTATATATCATACATTCATTCAGACAAGCATGTATTTTCTTGTATCCCAATCCCATCAGGAATAATATTTTTTTCCCTTATAATGTGAATATGGAATATCGTTATCTTTTAGAATAATTTCTTTCATCAATTGTAACAGCTCTCTAAAACTTCTGTCACACCATCAATTTTTTTCCTTTATGTTAATCAATCTTATCACCACTGAAAAAATCGTAAAAACTATACAACTGGTATATAATGGTTTTTCATCATCACCATATATATTCACAACTATCGGTTCTTTTTCAATTTGTTCTTCTATAATATTTAGAATCATTTATTCAATTCCATCGGAGTCACCATCTTGCAAATCATCATCATCATTGACATTTCGTCCAGTTTCGCCATGACAAATCCAAGGGCTTTAAATCAGTTTATAACAATGACAAATCAGATCATCTTTTATCTCTCTACTTTTAAACTTCTTCTTATTCAAACATTTCATGCATGGACATAAAAAAAATTCACTACTTATAACATTTCATTTAGAAAATTTAAAAAAGGCATCAACACCTTCCTAATATTAATTTCTCATTCGAGGTGTCGTATCCAACTTCAACTCACAATTACATATAAAAAAATAAAGTAATTATACATCTTTTTAAGATAAGACAAATATATTTTTCTGTGAAAAACATCATAATTTGAATGTAAAACAATTCTGATATTTTAAAAAAATCTATCCGTATTTTAAAAAAATATTCTGGAATATGATTTTAAAAGAAAATATTGTTAGATATAATAGTTTTAAATTCATTTTAGATCCTTTCTTCTGAAGGATCATAAAGAATACATCATGGGGAAACTAGAAAACAAATTCACCCTTCCATAAATAAGAAATATGAAGTATAAATATTAAAATATTTATACATACACTACTTAAAACTACACAGATCATAAGGATTTGAAACCATTGGATAGCCCCCCCCCCCCACCACTCTAGAAAACCCCCACCGCCTAGAAACCACCCCAAACACCTGGACATCACCCCCATCCCCTTGGAAACCAACCCCCAACCCCTAGACACCCCCCCCCCCCCCACACCCTTGGTCAACACCCCCACCCCTTTGGACACCACCCCCAACCCCTTCGACACGACCACCCCCATGGACAGCCCCCCACCCCTCCTTGACACCACCCCCCACCCCTACCCCTTTGGACACCCCCCCCCCTCGTACCCCCCCAACCCCCTGGACACCCCCACCCCCTTGGACACCATCTCCACCTCCTTGGACACTTTCTGGACACCACCACCCCCTTGGACATCCCCCCACCCCTCTGGATATCACCCCACCCCCTGGAGAGCCCCCACCCCTATAGACACCCCCTTGGAAACCACACCCCTCCTAACAACCCTAGAACACATTGATTACTATTAAACCATCAATTTAAAAAGGACCAAACATCACTAATAATAGATGGAATGAATGACAAGAATAAGTTGACGAATAAGAGAAAAAGAAACAAATAATAAAGGAATAAGAACATGTAATAAGTACCATATTTAAGGAAATTCCATGAAATCCAAGAAAACCATGGGGCCTCCAATGGTTGACAGAAAATTGGAGAAAATAGAGTATACTTGAGAATAAAATCAAATTTAAAATAAAAACCCATATGGAGAAAATCATAGTGTAAATCCAATCATCACGACACAATGGGGCCAGGATAACTATTCATATTTGAAAACCACGACATGGTCTCCCATATAACCCATAACTATATCATAGTCAATGACTGTTCAAAGTATATATAGAAAAATATAATCTTATTGAAACACCTCTCATCTTTTCATAATTCTTGAATCCCTAAAAATCATAGTGGAACCCTCAGACTTAGACTATACCAACCCCCATGGACACCACCCCCCATCACCATAGACACCACCCTCATCTGCTAAAACAACACTAATAAATTATAGACTAATATCAATGAAACAATAAAATCACAATGTCATAATCTAAAAAACATGATTCAATAGTCAATCCCAACTGACACTTATCCCCCACCCCTTGTACACCACCCCCTCCTCCTTGGACACCCCCCTGGACACCTCCATCACCTTGGATAGCCCCCCCCCCTCTCAACACCCCAACCCCTGGACATCCCCCCACACCTCTAGACAGCCCCCACCCCCTTGGACTCCCCCTCACCTCCTTGACACCACCCCCACCTACTACCCCCTTCGAAAACCCCATGGACACCCCCAACCCTCTGGTCAGCACCCCGAACCATCTGGACAGCCCCCACCCCCTGGACACCACCCCCACCCCCTTTGACAACCCCCTCACCCCCTTGGACACCCTAACCCCCTTGGACTGCCTCTACACCACCATGTAAACCACCCCCATCACATTTGACACCCCCTGGACACCCCACCCAAATAGACAGCCCACCCAACCCCCCTGTATAGCCCCACAGCCTTGGACTTCCCCCACCCCAGGACACCATCCCCACCCCCTTTGACATCCCCCACACCCCCTTGGACACCCAAACCCCCTTGGACATCCACACACCCCCTGGACCACACCCCTACACCCTTTGACACCCCCTCGACACCCCCCACCAAATTGGACTTCCCACCCAACCCCCTGGACACCAAACACACCCCTGGACTGCCCCACCCCCCAGACACCACCCCCACCCACTTTGACATCCCCTACACCCCCTTGGACACACCAACCTACTTAGACAGCCCCTGCACCCCCTAGACACCACCCCACCCCCTTTGAGACCCCTTGTACACCCCCACCCAATTGGACAGCCCACCCAACCCCCCTGGACACCCCCACCCAATTGCCCAGCCCCCCTGGAAACCACATGTACGCACACACACACATGATAGAACACAAAAAAATCATAAACATTCATGAAATCACTTCAATAGGTTTTTTTACCAGAAAATAATTTAGCATGGTATATAAGAAAACTATGAAACTAACCATGATTGTAGGAACAAAGAAAATTAACATCTCAACCAATTAGTTTAGGGATTCGCGGAAAAAAAACTGAAAAGAAGTCATTTGAGGCTTACTTGAGTATTGTGAGTCAACCTGATAGATCTGATAATAATAAATATGAATAATGACGTTGGAAAAACGAGGTTTGAGGGAACGACTTCAATGAATCGATTCTAGATTATCCCCGTAAAGATACTAGTTGCAGGTCGCTCGATCTAAGAAAACAGAGAATGAATGAATACCTGGTCCAATAAATCAGTTAAAAGATTTATCATGTCTTTTATTTAATAACCTCCATGATAAATTTTTTTTTAAATTTCAATAATTTCGGTTATTTAATAACCAACGTAGAAAAATATTTATCACGTCGGTTATTTCATACTTGATGTGATATATGTCGCTTTCTGCTGACGTGATAAATTCCCGATATTGGCTTTATCACGTAGGTTTTTATAACCGATGTGGTAAAGTGCCAAGATTTTCTTTTATCACGTCAGTTATAAAATAACCGATGTGATAAAGCGCCGAGGTTTCCTTTATGACGTCAGTTATTTTATAACCAACGTGATAAAGCACGCCAGATTCGATTTTCATGTCAGTTATACAATAACCGACGTCAAAAAGATATTCTTTGTATATTTAACTTTGTTATAAAATAACCGATGTAAAATAAGGATCCTAATCGATATATAATGTCATTTATAAAATAGCCGACTTGATATATCGATCATTACATCTTTTCACGTCGGTTATATAGAACCGACCTGAAAAATGCCAACGTGTTAAACATTATTTCCACTAGTGCTTCATGTTTTGATACTTAGCCCAGGTTTTTTTGATCTGGCATATTTTGGAGAGAGATGGCTTAGGGCACGTGATGTCGAGGCATAATAGAAAACCGGTAGGGAAGCAGAAGAAAGTTACCCTTGATATTTGATTACTATATTCTATTCTATCAGATATGTGATACGTTTTTATGTTTTCTATGGTGTGGATGGGAACATAGTATACCTATTTAGGTGACACATTTGTGTATCTATTTTTTATTATGCTTCAGTGTGCTTTCTTTATAATTTTCAAAAAAAAAGTCCATAGGTATGATCCTAATGAGTATACTATTATTCTCACCCATGCCTATATAAATTGTTTCCATGTTGGCGGGAGCGAGTTATTGATCGGGCAAGATACTACTAGCTTGGGGTTTTGTAGGATCTATTTAGGCTTCATGGTTAATGTTATATTTACCAATTTGGAACTTTTAGTTTCCTTTTCAGTTTTTTAGGTGATGTGTGACATTACATGTTTTAACTTGGGTTTTATTTTATATATTTGAGCATGTATTAACTTGTGTATATGTCCTATATCTCTCTTTTGTGTGTTCTACTAGAGGCTAATGGATCACATATGTATTATTATTATACCCTTGATGCATGTTACCAACCTGGAGCCTACTAGTGGGGGACTAATGAATTTACCATATCCCACCTTTCATTGGCATCCCAGATGGGGTACTATTTTTCTAATAGTTTATTCCATATACTAATCTAAATAGTAATTTTGATTACCTTAACATTTATATAGTGAGTTTTGAATGATTTACACATTCCATTATAGTGTTAATATTTATATATCCACTATTTATATGGTAATCAATGTATATTATTTTATGTATAAAAAGGTTATAGAAGTTAATATGCTATATGATAACCTTATGATAAAAGGAAAATAATCTTAAACAAATGTGCTATAGTTTAAATATATCATTCAGACCCAACATATGTGGTTTCTGACTATAAAGTGTTAGGGGATGATAATAATTGAGACATCCTCTTATGATGTTCACACTAGGTGATCTTGAGTCGATGAGATCATGAGAGATGACCCACTAATTAGAACACTACATGTTTCAGGTGACATTGGTTGTTCATATCTGCGAACATGTTTATTGATCTCTAGAATTGATATTATAATTTATGAGTGTCATTTGATCACATACATTGATTTATGGAAAAACCCATAACATTGATGTCCTAGTGTGGTTGCATGTGTTGGGTGCATCATTTTTGGTATCTCATTGATTTAATAATCAAGATAGAATTTATCGCTTTTGATAGGAAGAGATATCTTGGTCCACATTTATTAGGATGAGGGTGCCATTACTAAATCAATTTCCATGGTAGAAGAAGGTAATTATATCTTGTAAGTTTAATTAATAATAGAGAAATAAAGGATGATGACACAATGTGAGAATCCTTGTTTTTGAGATATCACAAGACTATGAGACTATATTATACAGTTTGTGTTCATAGGAAGGTTTTCATTACTCTGACTAATCTTTATCTCTTTAGGGTCCCTGATGGTCTGTTAGACTCCACTCCTAGTTAGTGAGTAGTACTCACCACTATCAAGATAATGACCTAGAGGGACACTCATAATAGCATATTCAAAATTCTACCTATTTTGATAAATATGAGTTTAGAAAATAGTGGGCTCCATAATGAGGCATGGGATATGTTTGAGAACACACACACGATCACCTGGGTTAAATAAAATCATATTAGTTGTGTTCAGAATAATTGATATTGAATTTATTTATTAAATTTACTTATGAGTGTAAAAGTAAATATAGAGATATATTATATGAATGAAAATTATTAATTATTAAAGGGTCATTTAATAGTTTTGGGAATTAAAAGTCAGGTTAATGAATCAAATTTTTCATGTAACATTTTATATATTACATGTAAGTGATATATATATATATATATATGATATTTATGAATCATTAAATTAGTCATAAAATTTCATGTATAATGGGTAATAAATATTTTGAAGTCCAGAATGTCTTTCAGGTATTTTGGACCCCCACTATAAATAAGAGGAGAGGCACCCATGCAAATTTCTATTCATCACATGATATAGAGATCCTCTCCCAACTATCTCTATTGCTTCCTTGAGAGAGAATCTATCATTCCATGGAATTTATTTAAGAATAACATCTCATATCTATGGAATGGAGAAGAAGTGGTCTTCAGGATATCAAATGAGTCAACAGAACTCCGCACTTTCACCTGGATTTTGATGATCGATGATCCCACATGATTTCAATGTGTGTGTGGATGATCTAGATTGATTTGAATTAGGACCCATTAATCAACTATCATGGGTTATGATCAGATGTCGAGCACATCTTTGATTCCAAAGATTTATTTCATCGGCATAATTTTGTGCTTAAATTATTCGCGTGATGATCATTATGTTGTTATCGGGTAGTGTTTCACCTACAACAATGTAGTTACATCAATCATCGGATAAATTTTTTACATTATCATTTATGGGGATTCCATTGAATGCCTAGTACAATGAATTTATATCATAATAAACCTAAAATTTTTATTCCAAAAGAAAATTAGATTTTCATTAAATTATGAGGAAGATGTGGCTGCAGTCCAACATCGTAGATGAAACTTAAATCCGATATAGGATGACAGTTTTGTAGTCTTTCGAAGGTTTAAATCAAATTGAAACCAAATTTTGAGGGTATTAAAATTTGAATAACTTCTGTGAAAAATAAATTGATGGTCATAGTTTCTATCCAAGGTTGAGGTGGTTGGAAAACCCTATTCATATGGGAATAATTCATTTCAGTTTTATAGCGTCTTGATACATAAGTGGTAGTTTATGGTTTTGTTAAAAAAGGTAAATAGCCAATTAATTTAGGAAATTAAAATCCTAAAAGTTTATTTTCATACATGAATGAAAATTTATTGGAGGTAAAAATTGGTGGTAATGTAGATAATTTAATAAAAATAAAAAAAGGACCTTTTAAATAATACATAAAAATTTTATCCATAAAAAAATTACAAGTTTGATTATCCGGCATGGGGATAAAATGTTGACTGACCACCATAACCTCCTTCATTTGGAATCCCTGTACACTATGGGATTCCCTCGCATAATCCTCCCCCCACTACACTCCAAGAATGCCGAACTCAGTGAGAAGATATTTTCCACTCATTTCCAATTCTCCCAAACTCACTGGTCTCCTCCATTTACCAATTCCCCACAAATGTTGGTGCTTTCGTAATTATACAGTGTACCGCCGATAAAATATGGCCTATAACTGCCAGATTTCTCATCAATGTTGCATCCTCTATTTGAAATTAATTTATTTCAAGTTTTTTTTAATATATAATAAATTTATATATATGAGTTTAATATGTACCAAAGGGTTCTGATTCATAGACCAACTAATGAATTTTGGTGTTTGTTTGTTTATTTATATAATTATTTTAATGCTTGATTGTAATAATTATTTAATATATGGAAATTTTTGTGTCTTCTTTGCATCATTATATTTATAAGGATCTGTTCACCAAACTAAAATTTTTTATCTATATTTTTTATTCCTAAGACTTCCTTTCACATGCATGTATTATTTTATAATGAAGTGGAAAATTCGTGATGTAATTCGTGTTAAGATTTTATGATGCATGGGAAAAGTTTTTGATGAATTTGATGGGTGAACGATACAACTCAAGTCACGTGTGATGTGGCTCAAGCAGTTACCCATAGGCTCTAGATTGACCCATTATTCACTAAATGGATCAACCATTAGTATTGACTCATAATGACGTTATCAATTTTTGTATTTTTATGAATTATTACTTTATGTATGTGTAGGTTTTACCCATGATCACATAAAATAATAAGAAATAATTCATAGGTAAAATGAACATGTGACGTGATGATTTTTTTGGTTTATTACCTGATAATCTGTGATTATGATCATATATTACATTTTTATGATATAGAAAATGATTTCATTTCATCATGTAATTATAAAAGTCTAAACTAAATATTACATCAAAAACATGTTTCTTATATTGAAAATGAGAATAAACAGTTGTATATGGAGCTTGTTAGACCTTGTTGAGTGTGAGACCTACTAATGAGGAGTTATTATAAGATAAATGAGTATACATAACTAAATTTGGAAAAAATGAATTATCTAGATGATGTTTTTTCATAACATTAGAGTCTATCATTGAGTAAATCATGTTTCTGATTTTAGATGATGGGAAATTACTCAACATATCAAAGAATCATGAGTTAATTAGGTTGTGTATTCAAACTCCTATCATGAAACTCTCTATCTAGTTTCAAAACCATAACATGTATTATAAGAGAAGAGGTTTTAATAATTATTTCCACAATGATACTCAAGAAATAAATTTTTCTGATTCTATTATAGACGGTTTTTAGGGTTAGATAAAATAGTGGGAGGAATTATATGATTTAATTAATCGGTAGTGTCAAATAATCAATCATGATAAAATTATTAATCTTGAAGAATTTGTTTTTAGAAAATTCTATGTTTACCATAAGTACACTATCATTCATTTTATAAAAAGTAAATATCATTATGTAATGTGATTCCAAAATTACTATAGGTGCATTTTTACAATACTATGATATATGAAATTCAAGGGGTTGTAGTCTTTAATACTTGTTGAGTCCCCTCAAAAAATGAGTGTGATAAAAATGCTTATTGGAGACCTGTGTATTGTCATGAACCAACCTGGGTAGACCATGAACTGGTCACCCAAATCATTCTTTGACATGGACCAATGGGCATTCCTATTTCCCATGGGCTGAAAACTAGTGTTGGGCATTGGGATATCTAGTTTGGAATGATTTATACCATAACAAAGATAGATTAAAATCACAAACTGAAAAAGATGATAAATTAATTAAAAGAAACTAAACAACATGGAAGCTGAAGAATAAATAAATGATACAACGTTACATACCTCATGTGAACTTATTGGTCACCACAGAACCTAAACTGCACTCACTCCCAAAAGAGATACAACGCTGAAAATGTAACTAAAAATAAAAGTAGGCATCAGCTATGAAATTCCAAGTTAGAATGCCAAAATATAACCACGTCCTATTCCCCTTCCATTGTTAGTAAATCCAATCATGCATGTTTGAATGTAAAATATAATAAAATAATGTTTTTCCTTCTTTTCATGTTCAAGTTGCAAGTTATCATTTTGAAGTAATGCATTCCTCCCCCACTACATTTTAAAAATATGTTCCAATAATGAATTAATGTTTCAAAAAAAGAAACCAATTGAGATTAAAATATTGTATTTGAAAATAATACTTCAAGTATAAAATAAATGAAATGAAAAATTACATCACATGCATCAGGTCGCAAATGAGCACCATGGGTAATCCCTATAGTTAGCAAGAACAAGTGGGACCCTAGAGACCTCATACCTCAGTGAAGCATCGCATAGAAACCACGACCCTCAGAAAGCATTGCTTAGAAACCACGACCCTCAGAAAAAATGTCTTAGAAACCACTACAATCAGTCATCCATATGGTTAGATAGTGTTGCAGCATCAATCATGCTAGAAGAAACTAGGACAAACCGCTACTATGTCATCCAAGTTACTAGTCCTGGTCCACCAACCTATATACCTAGGTTTCACATTATGCTCTATTTCAAGTGGTGGTGATTTTTTTATCATGAAAACATATTCCTTCATAACATTTCATTTATCCGAAAGTTATTAAACCTCTCACCACCATTCTCCTTCACTAAGTGAATTTCCCCACATTCACATCAAACAATCCATAAGCCTCAAAATTAGGCACATAATAACACATTAAACATAAAATAAATTTTCTGAAACCAATAGGGCTTGCCTTTAGATAGGTTTTTCTTTTTCATAAAACACTCTTAAGGTTCCAAAGAGCATAATTACTTAAAGGGAACACTTTTTACAACTAACTTACCAAAATCACAAACACCTATAGAAAATATCATTACCAATTTAAAAAAACATAGGAAATAGATTTCTATGAAATGTCACTTAAGACTGATAGCATTAGAAATACATATCAATTTCTATAACAAAATCATAATCATTTCTAGCAACCACAACCAGATTTCATAGCATGCGTATATAGAATAAATGTAAAACGTATTTTTAAAACAAGCATGAAATTATGAAATTCAAATTAAAGGCATAGTAATAGGGGACACTACCTCAATCATGTCTTTATTTTTTAACAACCACTCGAACCGACACTTGGTGGATACACGCACATGAATTTATACACATATATATATACACCCCTATCTACATTGCATATATTCACCACGCCATGAGTTAATATGTACAAAGAGGGCATATATATGTATATTCCTTACCCTATGCAAGCACATGTAGTATACTTCGACACCTGCAAGCCAAAACCATCGTAGAGAGATCCAATGCACTACAAAAACAATCTAATAAAACAATAAAACACTTATGAATCTACAATACGTTTCAAAATAATAAATCATGAGTTTTCACTAATGACATGCCCATTTATTTTATCATAAAAATAAATCACATAAATCATAATTTTCATCTGCAATAGGAGGGTTCAACAAGTGCATACAATATCACATTACAAGTTCCAACCGAGCCATTACTCATTTAATAACAATTTGAAAATCCATTTATAAAAAAATATGACATTTCAAACACAATTACAATAGAATGAATAATAAAAGTAAAGTGTACCCATACAAATCCAAGGACAATCCATTCCAATTTTATAAAACCAAACACCCTTTTTAAATTAAGGAAATCCATCAAACATTAATACAGCCCACGCTAAAACCCATTTGGCCTAAAGTCCAATAATCAAGTACATTTCACAAAGAAAATATTTATTGGAATTTTTATCAAACCTATATAATGAATCAATCACATTTTCATCAATGAACATTAATATAGGCCAACAGGGAATATCTATAATAGATAAACAACTCACCCATTTCAAACCACCATTTGAAATATAACTGAAAACCCCCTTTTGAAAACATTTTAGGCTGCACATCAATTTAAAACCAAATTCCATTTATAAGATTTAATAATCCACATAAAAATTTTATGAAACAACTCCAATAGGTATCACAAGTTTTTGAACACAAACTCAAACTAAAACTACTCTTCTTATAGCTAAACGCACAACAATAACATGAAGAACAGAATTCGCATCTGTTGCGCTACATAATAAACCAACAGTAATGTTTATAAAACACTACTAGAGGATCAGCATTTTTTTTACCAAATAAAATCATTCATATCAAATAAACAGACTACTAAACTCATAGAACACATATTAAATCTCATGTATAACTATAATCTCACCAAGAAAACTAATCAATTATTATAATAAATTAATTAAATAAGAAAATTAATTCCTCAAAAAATACTTTTATGTGGAAAAACATACCATCGGTGTTGAAACATCACAAACACAATGTGAAAACATTACTGCACATTAATCACACTACAAGGGACCTAAAATAAACAACAGAATTTAGAATTATCAAGAATAAACGCTAAATCTAATATCATACCATCTTGAAACCTGAACCCCAAACAAAAATGAACCAAAAACCTAACTAAGAGGAAAATGGGGTACCAGAGTAGATTGCATCGAAGAGGGGAGGAGGACCATTGGCAGGTCGTGTGAGAGGTTGGAAGGGGCATGATTCAAGGGAGGGGGGAGTCCGCCACACGAGGATGGGAGGTCAGCCGAATGGTCTCCACATCGGAGGAGAGGTGGTGTGCCATGGGAAGGGGTCGCACACAGGTGGGCAGTGTGCCCAAACGTTGTCACTGTAATTGCTCATCGGAAGGAGAATGTTGGCGCTGGTTGCAAAGGTGGTGGGGGTAGGGTTCGACAGGTCTATGAGGGGGGAAGTAGCATGACGAGGGAGGGGTGGAGAGCTGTGTGTGATGCCCAAGGAGGAAGAACAACAAGAAAAAATAAATAATGATATAAGATGGAAAATAAGAAATAAAATATAATAAAATATAATAAATAATACATTAATAAATAATATTAATATTAATATTAATAAACATAATAAGAATTTTAATAAACTCCTATAATAATAATAATAATAATAGTCATAATAAATTGGTAATAATAATAAACTAAATAATAATATTTTGATTATTATTATTATTAAATAATTTTCCAATTTTTTATTGTGTTCCATTTTGATTTTAATATAATGATTTTTTAATCTTTATGATACCAAAAGGAAAATATAAAATAATTATAAATATAACCACATGATATCATGTTGGGGTGTGACAATTCTCCCCAACACAAAAACATTCTACCCCTATAAATTCACCCATCTATCCATAGAATCAAACTCGAGTTTGAAACTGAATGAGGCCAACAAAATCATGAACTCAATGTGACTTTTCACGCCATTTGTAACACCAGAACAACTCTTAGGGAAATCGCAACGAGAAAATCCATGATGAAATGAAGTGGGTTCTCCCCACCAT
The DNA here is from genome assembly GCA_963277665.1 of Viscum album. Classification (NCBI taxonomy): domain Eukaryota; kingdom Viridiplantae; phylum Streptophyta; class Magnoliopsida; order Santalales; family Viscaceae; genus Viscum; species Viscum album. Next base: position 2,002,117,869 of record OY728145.1, read on the forward strand.
AGTAACTCGACTAGCGTGTCCAACATTGGGTCTCTTAGAAAAGGCTAAATTAAAAAAATATTGACATGAACCAAAGTGAAAACAAACCAACACCAACTCTTTAAGAAGGTGAAACAAGATCCACGGTGGGTCTCTCCCCCCCCCCCATCTAAGAATAGACCAGCTTAAGCCAATTTTCATGGACAGATACGATCCAAACCCAAACCAACCCCCACCACATGGGGTCCTCGACAAAATACCTCAAACCAAATGGTATACCAAACACCGATTAATTATTTATGAAGACAAATGTTTCTCCAAGACAATCACATCCTAAATTAAGAACGGGTCCCCAAAAGGAGCTATCCACAAAAGAGACACAATCATCTTGAGACTCACAACCATAAAGGGAAAACATTTATAGCTCACATTTGTGGAGGCACAACTAGTATAATTATAAGAAGACGGGATCACCATGCCTTCATTCAAACAATGAGGGGTATTTAAATATAAAATACCATAATGAAGAAATGAGACCTATATGCCTCTTACAGTAAAATAGATCCTTCAAAGACATGAGAGCTTCAATAGAGAAATTTAAAAAGTCCCCATTACAGCACCATAGACAAAAGATAGACCAAGGGGCCCCACACCCATCAATTTCTGGATGTGTGAAAGGATTCACACTGAGACCTATTGCTGGAGCTCGGATGTCTTGAAGTATCAGTTACCCCACAGTATGGAGCTGATATCCTATGGTTGATACTCATTTTGGAGATGCTGCTAGCAGAACCTCTCCATGTTTCTCAAATGTCCACTATGATGACACGACTTCGAAAGATGATGAATAGGGGGCTTAAAGTACCCAAACCTTCCACACACGAACTGAACATGAGGGTGGTCGGACTAAAAGAATGAGGAATTGACAAGAAATCATGTTTGAGAAGGCTTCCTCTAGTTCTCTCTCACCGAATGGGGAGTCATTGAAAACACCAAAAAGTATCAGTCCATGAACACTAGATGAAGACCACACACCAGAGAAACATTATCTGATTTCATTACAGAACCTCCGAAAAAAGGCTATCAACCCCTTTAAATGCCCGATGTAAGCATTCATGATCAATTATCCTTACCGGACACTCATGAGCTCTACCACTTCCCTCAACATTGCTTCCTCAAATATAAACCATCAGAAGAGAGTGGTCTTAAACACCTTCAATGAAATCTCATCATGTAATGAAGCTGTGATTTCCCCCCACACCAATTCAATGTTAAACTCTCAAATGAACTCAAACCAGCATGAGCTCTTATAGTTTTGGAAGATGTTTTGGGATCTTGGTAACTTCTTTTGGAATGTGAATTGGAAAATGTTTGAGGATTTGGAAATGCCTTGCATTAATGATAAGTGACATTTTAAAATTGGTTGAGAATTTTTGCATTATTCTGAATGATCTATTTTAGAAATGAGAACTATCATGCATTAACCCTGGGTATTCCGATGAGTGATCACATACATTGATGTGCACTTGTTTAGATTAGAGAAATTTGTGATGTGAGTGGATGGTTGATTGATCTAGAACCTGGATATGTATGTGTGAGACTTAATAGGATACTAATGGTAGATATTTAAGTTGTTTTGGTTGATAGAAAATGGTTTTCTAAAATGTTATTTAAATCTTTTAAAAAGTGAGTGAGAAATTGTTTAGCATTCTCATTTTCTGTTGGGTATATTTTTCTGTGGTTTCTTGGTTTTGACATACTGAATTGTAGTTGCAATGGTTATATGAGTTTTAATCTTATCTTGTTATTGAATTGTGGAATTTTGATTACTCATGTGATCGGTTCAGGGTCGACCTGACTTGGTTCGTGAAAAAATTGTATTAGAGGGGCATTCTTGATCACTATGCAGTGACAACTAGTGTCGGACATGGAGATAACTAGTTCGGAATGATTTGGCCGATAATAAATACAGATAAAAAATCATAAACTGAACATACCGATAAATAATGGAAAATAAACTAAATAACTTTCCAGAAAAAAAGGAATAAATGAAGCAACGTTACATACCTCATGTTACCCTATGGGTCACTACAGAATGTAAACTACACTCACTCCCAAAAGTGATCCAAGACTGAAACCTTCATTTGAAAATTAAAGTAGGTTTGAGCTCCAAAATTCACAGTAAGAATGCTAAAATATAACCACAACCTCTTCCCCTACCTTTAGTAAGAAATCCAATCATGCAAGTTTGAAAATAAGATATAATTAAATAATGTTTTTCATTCTTTTCAAGTTAATGTTTCAAGATTTAATTTTCAAGTAGAGCATTCCTCTACCACTACATTTTAAAAATATTTTCCATGAATTCATTAGAGTTTTAAAAAAGTTAACCAATTTAAATTAAAATATGATTTTCTCAAATAAGTCATCATGTATGAAACAATAGAAATGAATGATTTCATCACAAGAATCATGTCACAGAAAAGCACCATGGGTAATCAGTATAGGTAGCTAGAACAAGTGGGACACTGGAGTCCTCATACATCAGTGAAACGTTCCATAGAGACCACAACCCTCATAAAACATGGATTAGAAACCATGACCCTTATACATCCATATTTTTAGATAGTGTTGTAGCATCAATCCTGGTAGACGAAACCATGATGAACCCATGTAGTTTCATCTAGCATACTCATCCTAGTCCACCCACCAAGATACCCATGTTTTTCCATTGTTCACTATTTCATGTGGTGGTGAGTTATCTTTATCAATCAAACATATATGTATATAACATTTTCTTTATCCAAAACAGATTCAAACTCTCACCACTATTCTCCTTCCTTAAGTGCATTCCCCCTATTTCACGTGAAACAATGCATAAACCACAACCTTAGTCAAATAATAATACATTTAACTTAAAAATCATTTTTTAAAACCAAGGGGGCGGGCCTCAAGAGAGGTTTTTCTTTTTCATAAAACATTATTAATGTACCAAAGAGCTTAATTACATAAAGGGAACTTTTTTACAACTAACCATCCAAAAGGACAAACATGTTTGGAAAAACTCATTACCAATTCACAACCACTATGTTTAATGACCTACCAATTCTCATTGGATTGAGAGCTCAACGAGTCATTACTTGGCCTTAAGTGACATCCCCAAGGTGCCAAAGGCTGGAAATAAATGCCGAAGGGTTTCAAAATACTTGGGGGATGATTCACCCTTTCAATTAAAACAACCAACAAACAATGTAAACTAGATAAATATCTCCAAGAAACCAGTATATGATGCATGATTTAAAACCAAACAATTCAACCATTTTTTTCATAGTAACCCAACCCAGTGCAACAACGGAATACAAAACCAAATCGGAGTAAACAACATAAAGACAATTAAAAGACGTCAAGATGACAACCCAACTCCATGCTCCACAAGCTCCAAGCTCCAACATCACGAATCAGCCCATGAGTCACGAAGTAGTGCTATAAAAATATAACACTTTAGCTTTGCCAACATCCCAGTATCTGACATCTACATAAGCACCATCATGCCAATGTAGGGGGTGAGTAATGAAACTCAGTAGGTTTTCCCTGATGACTTCCCAACCCATGCATCTAGGATAAAACATGTTAGTACATTTATATAAAACAATTTATATAAAACAATTCCAAAACAGTTCACAATTAACTTGTTCTAAGTCAAAACTAATTTACAACAAAACCATATTTCTCAAGAAAATCAAACAAGAAAAGTTCCCAATCAAATCCTCATTTCCATTTTTTGGCATAACCATTCCATGTCACAAATCAACACAACCAACCATTACACATCCTGTGAAAATAACTATGCATGTATCGTTATGACAGTTCCATACTCATGAGAGGTCTCTCATCGATCTATCAAGTCGTCACAGGGTAATTATTCCCCATGATCCATTACAAATTTGGCACCGAGAACATGGTCATATTTCATCCAATCCTAGTAAATGCAATATGAACACACACACCAAGTGTGCCCAAAAACCACACCATTTCAACCAAGCCAAAACCATTTCAATAAAACATCCCTTTTATTGAAAACATTTTACCCATAAACCATTTTACAAATCTTTAAAATCCGTATTTTAAAATCACCATTTTAAAATCTAGAAATAAAAAAACTTTGCACCAACCATTCTTTCAATATCCACAATTCAATCAAAACCAATAAATCATCACTAAATAATATTTATAACATGCTTTACACGTAATTTTGCAATCAAAACCAAGAAATTAAATCAATTTGAACTAACCCTTCATGTTCTAAGAAATAGAAATCAAGAGTGAAGCCACCTACCTCAACAAGTTTGGATAAATCCACCAACGGACGAAGAACGCCAACAAAACTGAGTTGATTCTCCAAAACCACTCCTTATATCTCTTCTCCTAACACATCCAAGACCAAATATTGTCATATTTGGCATCCACAGCCTTTGCTCTACCCATAACAGGCGTAGATCTAAGAAAACGAAAAAAGATGAGAGGTAGATCTAAGTAGATCTATGAAACTGATCAAGAACAATAACATACCTTATGAATCTGACTTCGATTATCCAAGAGAAGCATTTGGATCGCCTCCGGAACTCTTGGGAGAAGTCTTCCAAACATCAAGGGAGATTATTCCCGAGTTAGTGCCACTACGGAGATTTAATGAGTCATGTAGAGGAAAAATGAGTTAGATCGACAATTTTAGGATCTAATTTTAAGTGAAGGCACAGTTAGTCCACACAGTTTGACAAACCGTTCGCTAACCGTGTGTTAGCATAGACCTCGTCCATCCTTCACGCACGGCCTCATCGCACGGTTTCCCTTAACCGTGCGCAGACCATGCAGAATCCACTGCCTCCCCATTCAGACATGCAAGGTTTGGCCGCACAGTTTATACTAATCGTGCGCCACCAGTGCGCCTTCCCTTTTTCTTCAAACTTCAATCCAGGATATCCCGACTCTCCCAAACGTCACCCATAATTTTTAAAACCAAGAAAATCATCAAGTGATGGTTACATTATAGAAACCGGGGGTAATAAATTCTCCCCACCATTGGCCTTTCTGTCCTCATAAAGTAGAAAACCATATCTTGGCTTGAAGAGTTCTGGCCACTGCTCCTTCATTTCTTTCTCACGTTCCTAAGTCTCTTCTTGAGTCTGACCATGTTGCCGCAAACCCGCACTAGGCCGATGATTTTTCCACGCAAGACATTATCCTACCTATCAAAAATTGGCACCATGATATGTACTAGCAAAGCATCCGACTCTTGGTCAATGTGATCCCATTTGATCACATGGTTAGGATCAGGGTGAATCTTCTTAAACTGAGATACATAGAACACATTATGCACTGCACAGAGCCGTGGTGGTAATGCCAACTGATATGCCACCTCTACAGCCCATTACAGTATCTCAAAATGGCCTATATATCGAGGATATAACTTGCCATGCTTCCCAAAACGTCGATGTCCAAGTCTTGCAGTGATCCTCAAGAAGACATGATCACCCACAATGAACACCAACGGTCTGTGACGGTGATCTGCATAAGATTTCTGATGACTTTTATTCATCTCCATCCTCTTTATAATCAACTAAATCTTCTGCGTTGTTTCTTGGACAAGGCTCAACCTAATAAAGGATGTTTCACCCGTTTCCACACAACATAGTGGAGAACGACAAGGACTCTCATAAAATGCTGCAAACAAAGCCATTTGTATCAAGGCCTAATAACTATTATTGTATGAGAACTACAATAATGGTATATGATCCTCCCATGAGCCACCAAAATCATGTACAGAAGCCCGAAAAATTTCTTCCAACAATTTTATCGTCTTCTCGGATTTCCCATCCATATGAGGAATATACATCATGCTAATAGTCAACGGAGTTCTAAGGGCTTGCTGTAAGGATTTCCTGAAATGAGGTGTGAACCTCAGATATCTATTTTAGAATATACACACAGGTACACCATGTCTCTTTGCCACTTCTCGGATATAGATTTTTGAATGATCTTCCACTGTATGAGTTTCATGAATAGGGATAAAATGGGCCGACTTTGTTAGACGATCCACTATCACCCAAATGGAATCGTGTTTCTGGACCGTTCATGGAATACCTGTAACAAAATCCATTGATATCTGATCCCATTTCCACACAGGGATAGATAATGATTCTAACATACTGGCTGGTCTCTGATGCTCTTCTTTATCCTGAAGACAAGTTAAGCCACGTGAGACGTACTCAGCCACCTTCCTTTTCATGCTGCTCCACCAAAACTGTGTCTTCATCGCCTTATACATCTTTTGTGTACCTGGAAGTGAAACCCATCTGTAATGGTGGTAAGAATGAAGGAGTTGTTCCTGTGCAGTTAGAGGTACAACCATCGAATCTCGAATCCACAAAACTGAAGTCCCTTCTAGCTTCTATCCCTCAATGGTCTCCCCACCATTGAGTTTTGAACTCATTGAAACACAGTCTAGGACTGATGCATGTGCCTCTATTGCTATCTCCACCAAATCAGGGACAAGAGAAACTAGAAAATAAACTACAACATCACCTCAGACTTCACCTTCCACATGCATGTCGGCTAAGTCTGACATCAACATTCATTCTTCTGAAGATGTTTTTCCAACTGATCATATGACATCCAACTTAATGCATTGGAAACCAAATTTCCCTTACCCGGTGTATTCATTAAGTCAAAAATGAACATTTGAAGATCATCCATCCATATCCTCTACCTCAGATTCAAATATTATTGTGAGAAATTGAGTTTCAAGCTTTTGTGATCTGTAAACACAGTGAACTTCTCACCAAAAAGATAATGATGCCAAGTCTTTGAGGCATGGAAAACTGCAGCTAACTTCAAATAATTTGTTAGTTAATTATTCTCATGCACCCTCAACTCCCATGAACCATAAGCCACAACATGGTATCCTTCAATGAGAACACATCCCAGCCATGTTCCTGAAGAATCAAAATACACCACATTCCCCTGTCCTGATTCAAAAAAGATCAATATGTGTGCTGAGGTATGGTGAAGTTTCAACTCTTGAAAATATTTCTGACATTCCTCAGTCCATTGAAATGCACTGTTTTTCTTTTTCAATGCTTTCATAGGTGATGCTAGTCATGATAAGTCACGCACAAAGTGTCAGTAATATACAGCTAGACCAAGAAAACTTCATATTTCAAAGACATTCTTCGGCAGTTGCCAAGAAGGAATAGCTTCAATATTTTCTGGATCCACTAAAACACCTTTCTCAGAAACAACATGGCCCAGAAAAAGTACCTCTTGTATCCAAAAATCAAACTTTGATAATTTGGCTTACAGCTGATGGTCCCTCAAGATTTCCAACACTGTCGCCCAGTGTTTCTCATGCTCAGCCCTTGTTATTGAATACACCAATATGTCATCCAAAAACACCACAAAAAAAGAATCAAGATATGGATGAAATATCCAATTCATCAAATCCATGAAGACCTCTAGTGAATTCGTAAGACCAAAATGCATTACTACATATTCGTATTGGCCATATCAGCTTTTGAAGGCGGTCTTCAGAATATCCTCCTTTCGAAATATCAACTGGTGATATCCTAATTGGAATTAAATCGTAGAGAACCACTAAGATCCCCTCAATTGATCAAATAGGTCATCAATGCATGGAAGTGGATATCTATTCTTTATCATAACATGGTTAAGTTTACGATAATCCACACATAGCATCAATGTTCCATCTTCTTTCTTTGCAAACAAAACTGGTGCTGCCCACGGAGACATGCTTGGCCAAATAAAACCTTTGCTTTCCAGTTCATCCAAATGCACATTCAATTCCCTTATCTCCATTTTTTCCATCTTATAAGATGGAAGTGAGATTGTACTAGTCCCTATAAGGAGATCAATCGTAAATTCCACTTCTCTCAGAGGTGGTAACCCTGAGATGTTTTCACGAAACACATCAGGAAATTGATCCATGACTACTGGAAAACTATTATTCTTGATCACATCCATCGATTCAAAGTTTAACAGAGCCAATTGGTAAGATATTTTTTCCACTGCTGGTGCCAACATGCCCATTTCACCTTCCTTCGCCACTCTTTATTTTTTAAAGAGATGCTCGACGCCATCCTCAGTCATGAAACTAACTCTTATGCTATAACAGTAGATATGAGACTGAAACTCTATCAACAAATCCATACCCGAGATTATATCATAGAAATCTATATCCAGCACAGAGTAATCTCATTTCATCTCAACTCCATCAATAGTTATAGAACATGCTCTACACACGAAGGCTCTACATTCTATTTCACCAAGAGGTGTTTGATGTTTTATCACAAAAGGAATCATTAAAACATTTAAGTTTAGCAAACCAGAAATACGAGAAGCAAGAAAAGAATGTGATGCACTAGTATCGAACAACACTTGCATGAGGGTATAATTCAAAATAATCATACCTCTCACCGTAGACGGTCCAGACTGGTCATCCACAATCACCTGTTACGCTCCATATAATTTCTTTATTGCTGCACTTTGATCCTTATTGCCTTTTTGAGATTGTACAACCTGAGGAGTCATTGTATTCCTGGAATCACCATAACTAGCTATGTTATGATAGCGAGACTGATTTTATTGTCCTATCCCTATTCAAGCATAAGATTCTTACGACGCTTGGGAAGTGTCACGCGCACCCGACCTCAGAACCTTGCGATAATATCAATGAAGATGCCCCATCTTGTTGCAATTGTGACACGATTTCGGTGGTTCTGTACATCCTCGTTTCATGTGGTAAAATTTCCCACATTGAAAACACCTGGCATTCATCATGGGTCATGGAGGAAGATTCACTGATCCAGTCGTTTGATTATTATTTTCACTCCCACCTTGGAAATAGGTGTCCCTCTTCCACTTGTTCGCTGCATTAGAGTTCCCACCCATTATCATGGGTATCATTATACTTCCTCATCCCATAACTCCTGAGATGTCTCTTTATGCTACTCTTGCTCTGTTTACCATCTCTGTATAATCCGTAATAAAGAGCATAGCTATCTTTGAGCGAATCTCCTGTCGAAATCCTGATTCAATGATGCGTGCCATCAGTGACGCACGTGAAGAAACTTCCGGTGAAAATCGTACTAAATTCATGATTTTAGACGCATACTCAGTGATAGAGATATTTTCCAGCTTCAGGCTGAAAATGTCAGTTGTCCTCTGGGTGTAGAATGTGTGGGGATAGAATTGTTTATTTAACAACTCCTCAAATTCATCCCAGCCTAGGCCTTGATCCACCGTAGCCTACACCACCAGCTCCCACCACTGTCGTGCAAGATCCAACAGCATATACATCACCAAATTTACTTTCAGTTCTACTGGTGTGCCGATGAAATCGAAGATACGATTCATCCTGCTTAGCCACACCTCCGCCTTTCCTAGTTCAGAATCACCCCGAATGATGGGTGGATTCTACTTGTGGAATTGGATGAAATGATCTACATGCCTTGAATCATACCTCTAATTCCCCGTGTACACCACTTGGAATGCTTGAACTATACTTTGGACTAGTTGATGGTTCACATGTGGCTCAGGTGCGACCACATTCTCTGCAGCCTCTTCTGTTTGGTTTCTACGACACCTAACAACTGCCATTTTCTATACAAACAATGCACGTCGTTAGTCTAACTTCTTAGCAACTTAAGGCTTAGAATTTCAATTTCTATTACATCATAATCAAAACATTAATTCCCAAAAATTTCTAAAACAATATTTTCATTTCATTATAAAATCAGTCTATTTTCAAAATACGTCAACCATTATCTTTTCAAAATATTTCATGTGAAAATATGTTTAATATTTTTAGAAATCATGCTTTTGCATCAAACTATATTCCATATCTCAAAATGATTTATGCAATTTGATTTGGAATTCATTCCTCTTCAATGAATTTCATGTTCATCTCATTGTCTAAACCCATGACAATAATAGTTTCAACTTTCTAGAAGTGTATCCAAAACAATTATGTACCGAACACCCTGGTAACTTGAAGTTCAGCATAAACAGGTTAGCTACGTCCTTTTATGCTATGCATTTCGAGTTCCGACAATCCTACTCATGTCTAAGATGACCACCCAATGAATAGAAAACAAGGAATTTCAACTCGGAGACCAAGAACATTGGTGACCACTTGTTAGGCAAGGACCGAACAAACTGATAATATTTGTAATGACCCGCCAATTCTCATTGGCATGAGAGCTCAAGGAGTCATCACTTGGCCTTAAGCGAAATCCCCAAGGCGCCAAAGGCTAGAAATAAATTCAGAAGGGTTTCAAAACACATGGGGGATGGTTCCCCCTTTCAATGAAAACAACCAACAAACAATGTAAACTAGATAAACATCTCCAAGCAACCACTATATGATGCATGATTTAAAATCTTACAACTGAAACATTATTTTCATAATAACCCAACCATGTGCAACAATGGAATACAAAACCAAATTAGAGTAAATAGCGGAAAGACAACTACAAGACTTCAAGACGACAACCCAACTCTATGCTCCACAAGCTCTATACTACAACATCATGAATCAACCCAAGAGTCAGGAAGTAGTGCTATAAACGTGTGACACTTTACCTTTCCCAACATCCCGGTATATGACATCTGTAAAATCACCATCGTGCCAAAGCAGGGGTGAGTAATGAAACTCAGAAGGTTTTCCCCAATGACTTCTCAACCCATTCTTCAAGGATAAAACATGTCAGCACATTTATATAAAACAATTTATATAAAACAATTACAAAACAGTTCACAATTAAAAAGTTCTAAGTCAAAACCATTTTCCAACAAAACCATATTTCACAAGAAAAGAAACTAGGAAAAGTTCCCAATAAAATTCACATTTCCATTTTTTGGCATATCCATTACGTTTCACAAACCCACACAACCAACCATTACAAAACCTGTGAAATCAACTATGCATGCATCGTTATGACAACTCCATACTCATGAGCGGTCTCTTGTCGATCTTACAAGTCATCACAAGGGAATTATTCTCCACGTGCCATTACACTTTTGGCACCAAGCACAAGGTCATATTTCAACCAAGCCTCATAAATGCAATATGAACACACACACCAAGTATTCCCAAAAACCACACCATTTCAACCATGCCAAAACCATTTCAATAAAACAACCCTTTTATTGAAAAACTTTTTCCCGAAAACCATTTTCCAGATCCAGAAAATCTGTATTTTTAAATCACCATTTTAAAATCAGGAAACCAAAAAACTTTTCACAAACCATTCTTTCAATTTCCACAATTCCACCAAAAGCCATAAATCATCACTAAAGAAGCTTTATTACATGATTTGCTCCAAATTTCTCAATAAAACCCAAGCAATTAAATCAATTTGAACTAATCCTTCAACTTATAAGAAAGAGTAATCGAAAGTGAAGCCACCCACCTCAACAAGTTGGGAGAAACCCACCAACTGATGAAGAACGCCAACAAAAGCGAGCTGATTCTCCAAAAACACTTCTTCGATCTCTTCTCCTAACACAACCAAGACCAACTCTTGTCATATTTGGCATCTACACCCTTAGATTTACCCATAACGAGCGTTGATCTAAGAAACGAGAGAATTGGATAAGTATATCGAAGTAGATCTATGAAATCAATCAATAACAATCACTTACCTTAAGAATCTGGCTTCAATTTTCCAAGAGAAGCCTTCAGATCGCCCCCAGAATGCTTGGGAGAAGTCTTCCAACATTCAAGGCAGATTAATCCCGATTTAGGGCTGGTAAAGAGATTTAATGAGGAAATTAGAGGCAGAACGAATTAGATCCACAATTTTAGGATCTAATTTTAAGTGACCTCATGGTTTGTCCGCACGGTTTTACAAACTGTGTGCTAACCATGTGTTAGCTTCTGCCTCAGCCATCCTTTACGCACGGCCTCATCGCACGATTTCCCTTAACCGTGCGTAGACCGTACTGAAGCCACTGCCTCCACAGTTAGCCACGCATGGTTTGTCCGTACAGTTTAGACTAACCATGTGCCACCCGTGCGCCTTCCCCTTTACTTCAAACTTCAATCCAGGATCTCCCGACTCTCCAAAACATCACCCTTAACTTTTAAAACCAAGAAAAGAATCAAGTAAGGGTTATATACTAGAAACCCGGGGTACTAAACTAAGGAAATAAATTTACAAGAAAATTCACTTAAGTCCAATAACATTAGAAATTAATTTCAATTTCCAAAACAAAATCATAATCATTTATTGCAACTGTGACCAAATTTCATAGCATGTGTATATAGAATAAATGTAAAGCATATTATTTAAATAAGAAAGAAATTATGAAATTCAAATTACACACACAGGCATAATGGACCCTACCTAAAAAAGTCATTATTTGTCGACGACCACTCGAACCGACACTTGGCACATACACGCACTTTCAATTATAACTATATATATATACACCCCTAGCTACATTGCACATATTCCACACACCATGAGGGAATATGTACAAAGAGGGAATATATATATATATATATGCCTTACCCTATGCATTCACATGTAGGATACCTTGACACCTTCCGCCCAAATACATCGTAGCGAGGTCCAACGCACTACAAAAAAATTTAATAAAACAATTGTACACTTAACAATCGTCAAAACGTCTCAAAATAATTCTTCAAGGGTTTGCACTAACGACACTCCCATTTATTATAACACAAGAATCAATCACATAAATCATAATCATCTTCTCTTATAATAGGGTTCAACAAGTTTAGTCAATATCACATCAAAAGTTCCAACCTGTCCTTCACTCATTTCATAAACATTTGAAAATCCATTTATAAACATATCTGAAATTTCAAACACAATTCCGAAGGAAGGCATAAAAAATTCAAGCATACCAACATAAATCTAGGGAGTCTCCATTCCCATTTTATAAAACCAAAAACCGTTTTTAAAATAAGGAAACCCATCGAACACGAAGACAACCCATGATAAAACCCATTTTTTCCTACTGTCCAATAATCAATTGCATTTCAAAATGAAGACATTTATTTGAATTATTTTTATCAAACATATTGAATTCATCAATCCCATTTTCATTAGAACACTTTCAAAGAGGCCAATCGGGCATATCCACAATGGATAAACTAATTACACATTTCAAACCACCATTTAAAAGAAAACTGAAAACACCATTTTGAAAAAATTTGAGTCCGCACATTAATTTAAAACCAAATTAATATTAAAAGATTTAATAAACCGCATAAAAATTAATGAAACAAATCCAATAGGTTTCACAAGTCTTTGAATAGAAACTCCCACTCAAACTACTCTTCTAAGGCTAAACGCACAACAATAACATGAAAAAACATAATTTTCATCCCTTGCACGACATAATAAACCAACCACAATGTTTATAAAACACTATGAAAGGCTCAACATAGGTTTTCACAAAATGAAATCTTCCATGTCAAATAAACACGCTACTAAACATATCGAAATCAAATTAAACCTTGTGTAAAACTATATTCTCTGTAGGAAAACTAATCAATGGGTACATTAAATTAATTAAATAAGAGAATGAATTCATCAAACAATACTAATATGCAAAAACACTTAACTTTGATGTTGAAACATCCAAAATGCAGTGCGCAAACTTCGTCGCACATCAATCGAACTAGAAGGGACCTAAAACAAACAATTAAATTTAAAGTTATCAATAATTAATGCTAAATATAATATCATACACGCTCAAAACCTAAACCCCAAATGAAAATGATACAAAACCCTGACTAAGAGGAAAAGGGGCTACCAGAGTAGATTGCGTCGGAGAGGGGAGGAGGGTCGTCGGCAAGTCATGTGAGAGGGACGAAGGGGCACTATGCTGGGAGGGGGAAGGCCATTGTACGAGGGATGGAGATCAGCTGAACGGTCTCTGTTCCATAGGATAAGTGGAGAACCACGGGAAAGGGTTCCATGCACATGGTTGGGGTTCCCAAACATGGTCACCAGAGTTGCTCCTTGGAATTATAAGGCACTACGGGAAAAGGGATTTTTGCGACATGCCTTTTGTGACGAGAATAAATCCTGGCTCAAAAGGTTCGTCTAAGAGGATATTTGTGACGGGTCGTTACGCCCGTTGAAAATATCAAACTATTTGTGACAGGATTTCGTCTCCTGTCAAAAATTATTTGGAATGGATAGTGCTCCAAACCGGACGAAGGTTATTTGCGATGGGGCCCGTCGCAAATAACCGGTGGCGGATTATAGCCTTTTTTGATGGGTTGTCGTCCCGTTTGCAAAAGGTGTGTCGGCAGGGACTATTTGCGATGGGTCCCATCACAAATAACTTTTTAACCACTGACACTAATTAATGCGGCCATAGGTATTTGCGACTGGTCCCATCGCAAAAGATACTATTTGCGATGGGTATCCCGTTGCAAATAATCTCGTCGCAACTAATCTAACCTATATATAGCCCCATCTTTTTTCCCTCTCATTCCTCTCAAATTTTATATCATGTTTCCCCCTAAACTCGGATTTTAGAGAGCATTTTTTTAAGTTTATTATTTTGTTCACGATGAAGTTGTGAAGCCATCTGAATTAATAAAAAATCAGTCTTAAAAGTATTTCTGTTTTGTTTAATTTATTATTTATTTCGTTTTTTATGTTAATTTAATTTATTGTTGATTAGTTGTAATTAAATTAAATCTAAATTGTTTTGTCATTAGTAATTTTTTGTACTAGTAAATTGAAATTTTTAGTTTATATTTTTAATAATTAGTGGTAATTATTAATTATTAACTATAATTAGTATTGTATATAATAAATTTGTAGTAATTAATAATTATTGGTAATAAATATAAATAAATATTAATAATTAGTAATAATTAGGAATAACTTGTAATAATAATGAATAATTAGTAATAATTAAGAATAATTAGTAATAATTAGGAATTATTAGTAATAATTAGTAATAATTAGTAATAATTAGTAATAATTAGTAATAATTAGGAATAATTAGGAATAAATATTAATAATTAGTAATAATTAGCAATAATTAGTAGTAATTAAGATTAATTAGCAAAAATTAGCAAAAATTAGCAAAAATTAGCAATAATTAATACTAATTAGCAATATTTAATAATAACAAGTAATAAATTGTAATAAATAGTAATAAATTTTAATAATTAGTAATAGATTTTAAAAATTAGTATTAAATTGTAATAATTAGTAATAAATACTAATAAATAAATATAATTCCCAATAAATACTCATAATTAGAAATAAATACTAATAATTAGTAATAATTAGCAATAATTAGCAATAATTAGCAATAATTGGGAATAATTAGGAATAATTGGTCATAATTAGTAATAATTAGCATTAATTAGCTATAATAATCAATATTTAGCAATAATTAGCAACAATTAAGAATAATTAGAAATAATTAGCAATAATTAGCAATAATCAGGAATAATTACAAATAATTAGCAATAAGTAGCAATAATTATTAATAAATAGTAGTCTATTGTAAAAAATAGAAATAATTAGTAATAAATAGGAATAATTAGTAATAATTAGGAAAAATTAATAATAAAAAGGAATAATTCATAATAATTGGTAACAAATTGTAATAGTTTGTAATAAATTGTAATAATAAATAATAAATAGGAATAAATACTTATAATTAGTAACACATAGTAATAAATAGCAATAATTAAGAATAATTAACAATAATATGATTAATTAGCAATAATTATTAATAATTAGCAATAATTTGCAATAATTAGCCATAATTAGAAATAATTAGAAATAATTAGCAATAATTAGGAATAATTAATAATAATTATCAATAATTAGCAATAATTCATAATAATTAGTAATAAGCTGTAATAATTAATAAAAAATTCTAATAATTATTAATAAATTGTAATAATTAGTAATAAATATTAATAAATACTAATAATTAGCAAAAAATACTAATAATTAGTAATAAATACTAATAATTAGAAATAAATAGCAATAATTAAGAATAATTAGCAATAATTAGAAATAATTTGCAATAGTTAGAAATATATAGTAATACTTAGGAATAATTAGTAATAATTAACACTAATTAGAAATAATTAGCAATAATTAGATATAATTAGAATTAAATAGGAATAATTAGCAATAATTAGGAATAATTAGCAATAATTAGCAATAATTAGAAATAATTAGTAATAAATAGAAATAATTAATAATAAATATAAATAAATATTAATAAATATGAATAGTTTGTAATAATTAGTTATAATTATTAATAATTAGGAATAATTAGTAAGAAATATGAATAATTAGTAATAATTAGGAATAAATACTAAGAATTAGGAATAAATACTAATAATTTGTAATATTTACTAATAATTATGAATAAATAATAATAATTAGTAATATTTATAAATAATTAGTTTAATAATAATTATTAAAAATTACTAATAATTAGGATGAATTAACAATAATTAAGAATAATTAGCAATAATTAGAAATATTTAGCTATAATTAGTAATAATTACTAATAAATACTAATAATTAGTAACAATTACTAATAAATACTAATAATTAGGAATAATTAACAATAATTAGCAATAATTACGAATAATTACCAATAATTTGGAAAAAATATAAATAATTAGGAATATTTAGCAATAATTAGTAATAATTAGCTATTATTAGTAATAATTACTAATAATTACTAATAATTAGTTATAATTACTAATAAATACTAATATTTAGGAATAATTAGCAATAATTCGCAATAATTAGGAATAATTAGCAATAATTAGCAATAGTTAACAATAATTAGCAATAATTAGCAATAAATAGCAATAAATAGGAATAAATTGTAATAATTAAAAATAATTATGAATAATTATGAATAATTTTAACTAATTAGAAATAATTAGAAATAAAGAGAAATTATTAGGAATAATTATAAATAATTAGGAATAATTAGCAATAATTAAGAATAATTTGTAATAAATAGGAATACGTTGTAATAATTATTAATAAATTGTAATAATTTGTAATGATTAGTAATAAATAGTAATAAATAGTAATTATAATTATATCTAATTATTACTAATAAATAATTATATTATCAATATTTATGAAAAACAATATTAATATTATTAAAATATTAATAAATTTATAAAATATTAAAATTATCAATATTCGCAACAGGCTTTTCTCTATTCTTAACATGATCAAATATCAAAGGGTCGCCAATTGTCAGGTCAAGCATAATAAAAAGTTTGTGTCAGCCATATCCGATGTAAACTCTATAATTGCCCTTACTTGGTTGATCACCTTGCAAGTAGTGTTGCAATAGGGCAACCCAAGCCATGCATTTCTCATCTATAAGAATTATCTCACACGACCCTTTACATAGACCATTATTCCTTGAAAATTTAATTGAATGATACTGATGTCCCATCAAATTTTTAAGGAAGAATGATCTATATGAAGGGAGCGAGATGATTCTTAGAGATGAGAACAACATTACTATGGTCGTTCTATAGAAACACTACTTGCGAGGTGATCAACCATGGAAGGAAAATTATAGAGTTTACATTGGACATGTCTAACACAAATTTTTTATTACCCATGACCTGATAATTGGTGACCCTTTGATATTTGAACATGTTAAGAATATGTAAAAGCCTGTTGCAAATATTGATAATTTTAATATTTTATAAATTTTTTATTGTTTTAATAATATTACTATTTTTTTCATAAATATTGATAATATAATCTTTTTATTAATAATAACTAGAGATAATTATAATTAGTAAACAAAAACTGCTTGGATAATGAATGGAAAATTTGTAATTATCTCTACAACGATGATTACCAAATTTCCTTTCATTATTTATGCAGTTTTCATTTTGATAAGTATTTTTAAGTATTTATAAATTAGTAATAATTAGAAATAAAAAGTAATAAATAGTAAAAATTAGTTAGGAACAATTAGAATGAAATTTTAATAAGTTTTAATAAATTCCATGATCCATGCACACTTTCCAGTGGATTGTCGGCACTCCGTTTGGTCGATGACATTTCTCCTTTCAACACTCACTGACTCAAAACAATATGAAAAATGTGCTGCTACATAAGCATATTAAATATCATATTCACATGATTGTATATCCATTCATGGGATCATATTTTTTATAATGTTTTCAGGCGGTGACAGTTGGAAGAAGAAAATTCATCGACGAAAAGGGGGCTCTTTTGTCCGACGGTTCATTTACATTCATCATTCTCACACTGAAATCACAATGACGAATATGGTCTAAGGTACACATATTAATTCTCGGGATTATGAGAATGAATATGCGTACCTCCGACCAGTTATTCATTATGATTTTAGTGTGAGAAAGATGCAAGTAAATGAGCCGTGGGACAAAAGAGGAACAGTCAATCCACTAGAAATTGTGTCGCCTTTAATTAATAATAATTATTAAGAAGTAGTAGTAATTATTTATCATCTTTTTTCAAATAGATTTTTTATAATTTCAAATTATTCAAAAATAGTGATGATTTTCTATTTTGTAGCGAAATATGGAACAAGGAAGTCGACATCAGTCATTATTAGATGATCGAACTTGGATAAGTCAGCAAAGAAATCCAAATGGTTCTTGTTTAAATCATGTATATATTGACGATGTTGAAGATTTTTTATCATTTTCATCATCAAAACCATAATATGTTTCATTAGGCACAATTAAGTGTCCTTGTAAAAAAATGTGCTCTGAGAACGTTTGACACATGTGACAAGGTTGGGGGACATCTCATGCGGTTTGGTTTCCAACTAGATTATGTTTGTTGGTATCAACATGGTGAGCACAGTTCCAAAAAGAATACTAATAACTTGATTCCAGATCCATCATAGTTCCAGAATTTAGTACATGTTGTTGCAGGTCCATATGTTCAACAAACTGAAACTTCCGATGATATTGATTTAAATCCTGATTTGGCACCATCCGAATATTATGAGTTGTTGAGGTCTGTTAAGTATGCATTATATCCTGGTTGCAAGATAAGAAAATTAGAAGGAGTTGAGAAATTTATGGGTATTAGATTAGATAATGAAATATCAAACAACTGTTTGGTAAGATATTTTCTTTGGGTAACACACTATTACCTGAATGAAATGTGTTTCTTGAAAATTAATATGAGAGAAAGAGGTTGGTTCATATTATAGGCCATAGTTAACAAAAGATTCATGAATGTGAAAATGATTTCATCTTATATTGTGGTGAAAATATGTTGTTGGATAGTTCTCCAACAAGTTGACAATCTTGGTATAAAGAAGCTCAACCAGGTAATTTTGGATCAATTCTTGTAAAATAGTAGAGATATTTCCCCCTTACACACAGGATGCAATGTTTATTTATGTCTCATAACACAGCGTCAATGATGTCATGGCAGAAATCCAATATTTCAACCAGTAAAATCTTGAATCAACCATCTGATGGTGATTCATGGAAAACTATTGATCTTATACATCCATATTATGCTTTAGAATCTCAAAACGTGTGATTGGGACTTTCTACTAACGGTTTTTGTCCGTTTGGTTCTTAAGGTAGTCATTATTGATGTTGGGATGTCTTTATAACTCCCTATAATCTACCTCCCTGTATGTTGATAAAGAAGACCTATATCTTTTGGACCTTATTAATCCTAGGGAATTTGAAAAAGAATATTGTTGTTTAGTGGAAACCATTGATAGATGAGTTAAATTCATTGTTGAGTAATAGTGTTAGTACATATGATGGTTCTACGAATCAATATTTCACAATAAAAGTTGTATTGATTTGGACAACTAGTGACATTCCGGTATATGGAATGTTATTTGGCAAGAGTACACATGGTCTGAAATCATGTCCTTTCTGTATGAAAGACAACAAATATTTTATGCTTGTCAATGGAAAAAAACCTTTCTATTTTGACTGTCATCACAGATTTCTTCCAACTAATCATCCTTTTTTAAGGAAAAAATCTTATTTCATAAAAGGCGCAATTGAAATGGATGAACCTCTATTAATGATCTCAGGTACACAGTTAAAATCAGTTGTATTTTCATTGCCTCCCATCACATTTGAGCTAACAGTAAACCAACAAAAAATTCATGGCTTTGGGAAAGAATATAATTGGATAAAACGAAAAATTTTATGGGATATCACATATTGGACTGATTTGTTAGTCCGACATATGTTGGATGTCATTCACCTTTAGAAGAACTTTTTTGATAATTTATTTCATACATTAACGAATACACAAGGTAAGACTAAAGATACTGTAAAAGCATATTTTGGTCTTGCCCAAATTTGCAGGCAACCAAAAATTGAACTATTTGAAAATTTCATATCATAGAGGTTAATGAAGCTAAAAGTAGATTATATATTTTCCAAAGAGAGTCATTTATTATTTTGTTAGTGGATTGTAGATTTGAGCCTTCTAGATACATATGCTTCCAATTTATGAAGATGTATCATGAATGGTCATATTATCAGATTAAAAATTCATGATTTTCATGTTATAATGGAAATAATTATGCCAACTGGATTCAGAGGTTTGCAGAATTCTATGATTTGGGATTTGATAACATGCATATCATATTTTTTACAAGACATTTGTGTAGCGACAACTGAATACGATGCGCTAATCAAGCTGGAAGAAGATGTTGTTGTAATTATATGTAATCTTTAATTAATCTTTCCACCTTATTTCTTTGACTAACAAAAATATCAGATATTACCTTTGCCATATGAAGCTAAATGTGGATGTCTAGTACAGTTTCGATGGATGTACCCATTCGAGAGATGCATGCAGAAATTGAAGAAAACAATTATGTAAAAAAACATCAGTTGAATGCTCAATTGCTGAAACTTATTTACAAGAGGAAATTTCATTTTTATACTCTCTCTATTTTGAATCAGAATATCCCTCAAAACAAAACCACCTAGGATGGAATGAAGTAAATGTTAATGATGAAATGGAAAATAATTTATCATTTTTTAATCATCCAAATCATGTCTTTGGTGGAGTTCAAGGATGATGGATTTCAGATGATGAACATCACATAGCTCTTACATATGTTCTGCTCAACTGTGATGAAATTACATCATTTGTACTGTGAGTGCTTCTGTCACTTATTCTATAATTTCTATTACAGTTTTTGAACTTATTTTATTTATATGTTATATGATAATAATATCAAGAAACAAGTTCCACAAAGTACAGCAGCTGCTCGTGAAGAACGCAGACAAATGTTTTTTATCAATGGTTTCAAAAGCTGGTAACATAAATTATTGATGGTTTAATATCAATTCAATTTATTATTTATTATATTGATAATTTTTTTACAATATTTCAGGTGTCTCAACATGCTGATAAAATTGATAAGTGACTATGTATATTAATTAACCCACCATACAAAATGGATAAATCTTATAATGCATATGTGGTGAATGTTTTTCAATTTCATACACATGCATATGGGAAATAAAAAAACAATGAACAATGGAGTTTGATTGAGAGGATATAATCATAGTGAAACTGAAGTTTAATTTTACGGCATTATGGAAGAAATTATTGAGCTATGTTATCTTGGAAAAAATTACATAATGATGTTTGAATGTTGGTGGTTGGATTCTGAGATAAGGGTTTCATGTTCATCTAACTCATGTAATCGTTGATATTAAATATAAATGTATTCTTGTAGTAAATGAACAATTTTTAATGGCTCAACCGGTACATCAATTTTACTATGCAAAGTACTGTGTTACTTCAAAAGACCTGGGTGATTGGTGGAGCATAATAAAAATGAAATATTGGGAAAATCAATTTACTCAAACTGAATGTGGTTCTGCTGAAGTGGAAAAAATGAACATTTTCCAAGAGACTACCCAGAAACCATCTTTTTCTCAATGAAACGTGAATATCGATGAGGACACCCCACAATTAATGGTCCATAGTGACGAAGATGTTAGTGAAGTTATAAATGAAATTTTAAAATGACAAGGGATGATGAAAGTTAAACTCATATGGATATTAATGATGCCGAGGAGGAATATAAAGACATTGAAGTCGTCAGATATGAAGATGATGATGAATGTGTACATTGACATTGTTAAATGCTGGTTATGATCATAACTAATATATATATATATATATAATAGTTATTTTTAACTTTCTATTAACAATAATAATTTTGTGTTTCAGATGGACTCTGATCTATTGTGTGAGTTAGAGGAGGTTGAACTACCTTTGGATGATGGGGATGTGGGATCATCTGACCCTCAGCCAACTGGTGTTTCAGGAGGTTTGCGGAGGGGGGGGGGTCTTGTGCGACTGATTGATTTCTGACCCTATCCCCGAGCAACGTCCATGTCTTCGCTTCGATCCATGCACACGGAGGTATGGTAACCTATATATTTTAGTTATATTTCTTTAATTTTTTATATATATTCTAATTGTTTGATTAGTTATTCATTTTTCATAGTTTTACACATGTAGCTATTGGAAAAAGGGACCACTATCATGCGCAGTTATTTTTCTCAGCCATGGACCACATGGGAACAGATTCCCATTGAAGTGCAGCTCGACATGTACAATCATTGGCTGGTACATAAATAAATAATATTTATTTTGAAATTTATTTTATTAATAACTTGATATTATAAATTATATGTAGGGTTTATGGTATCCCATCAAGGATATCATCCATGATGCTATCCATGCAGCATGGGAGGTGGCCATGTGTGAGTGTTTGCATCAGTTTTTGCACAATTTGAGAAAGACGACATTTAAGAAAGGAGAGACAGTATTTGATGAGTCGTGTAGATCCCACCAACCAATGTACATTTCATATATGGTTTCAGATGGATCATGTGCACACTGGTTGGGTGGTGGATTTCAGAGGAAGTCTTCATTGGGTCGGCAGAACCGGGGGAGACAGGAGATAACTCATCGAGCTAGTAGTTGTACATTCAGTATGCATAAAGGAAATTTGGTAAGTATTTTTTTATATTATATAACTTCATATATAAATAGTTTGTTTTAAATTCATATAGGCAGTCGAGCATCCCGATATTACAGAGTACGGTGTTAATCAGAGGATGTACAATGATCCATCCACCGGAGAGATTAGAGGTGATCGTCAACATTAGATTGTGGTTAGTTTTATTTTTTTCAGTTTGATAATTAACTGCATATAATATTTTCACAATTTTAATTTAAAATTGGAATTTAAGGAGTCATATGAGGTTGTGACTTGTCAAACATAGGCTGAGGGTCAGGACGAGACGACTGATCAGATCAGTGCCAACCATTTCGATGAGGCGACATGGATGCAGGCGACTCAATATGGCTTTGAGAAAGGCCGAGTAGTTTGTATC
This sequence comes from Viscum album, assembly GCA_963277665.1. Classification (NCBI taxonomy): domain Eukaryota; kingdom Viridiplantae; phylum Streptophyta; class Magnoliopsida; order Santalales; family Viscaceae; genus Viscum; species Viscum album. The sequence goes on from OY728145.1 coordinate 2,002,141,345, forward strand.
ATCTCTCATGTGACTCCTGGTACATATTATGGTACTGATGCGATGTCGGCGTCCAGTTCAAGAGCATCTCGTAGAGAGGCATCATCTTGTGGTTCACAGTATCACGAGTAGTTCCGAGCTCAGAATGACCTTATAGAGAGTTTATAGAAGTAGCAAGAAGAGATGTGTCAACAGGAGGAGGAGGAGGAAGAGGAGATACATCAATGGTAGTAGCAGCATCACTAGAAGATGAATTTCATGCGTCATCTGAATCGTAGTTTAGGGATGGAGTTTCCTCGACTAGCTCCTTCAGCTCCTCCACCTCCCCCAGAAGACGACCCCCCTAGTTATTTTTTTATGTCAAAAACATTTCAATTTAAATTTGTTGTAATATGAACTATTTACATTTTCTGTCTTTTATATCAGTAAGATTATTACATAATTTAATTTTTAATATTTTATGATTTTTTTTAATATTTTGATTTTTAAGATTTTTTATTTTTTTTATTTTAATAATATTTATATTATTATTTCATTAATAATAATTTTGTTAAATATATTTTTTTTGAATTGAATTTTATAATATTTTTTTATTTTACTAACAATAGTAATAATAATAATTTATGATTTGTTTATATTTTTTTGTAAATATTGAGAATTTTAATATTTTATTATTATTTTTAATAATATTATAATTATTATATCAAAAATCATAATAATATTTTATGATTTTTTTAATTTTTTTGTGAATATTGAGAATTTTAATATTTTTTTTATTTTTTTAGTTTTTTAATAGAATTAAAATTATTTTTTCCATAATCATAATTTGATTAAATTTATTTTTTAAAAAATTTATTTATTATTTGTGACGGGATCTGTTGCGATGGGATCCCGTCGAAAATAGTATAAATAATTTTTTCTTAAAAAATGTATTTGCGATGGGATTAGGGGCCCGTCGCAACTAATCTGAATAAATATTTCCAAAAAGCATTTGCGACGGGATTACAGGCTCGTCGCAAAAAATTATTTGTGTTGTACCCATCACCAAAGAACTTATATATAAATATGTATATAATCAGAGACATATTTGCGAAAGGGAAGTTTCCCATCACAAAGAAAAATATTTGTGTTGGGCCCGTTGCAAATAATATTTTTTTGTGACGGCGTTTTCTACAATGGGCTATTTGCAACGGGGCCCTATTACTAATGCTTATTTTCGACAGGATCCTTTCGCAAATACCCGTCGCAAATACCTTGAATTCTAGTTGTGAGGGGGTGCCAGTTGCAAAGAAGGTGGGTCAGGTTTGATGGGTTTAGGAGGAGGAGAAGTAGTGCGACGAGGGAAGGGTGGGGAGCTGTTCGCGATGCCCAGGGAGGAAGAAGAACAAGAAAAAAATAATTAAATAAGATAGAAAATAAAAAAAGATAAGATAAGATAATAAAATATATAAATAATAAATAAATAAATAATAATAATAAACATAATAAGAATTTCAATAAACTCCAATAATAATTATAATAATACTAATAACAACTTAATATTAATAATAATAAAAATAATAAAATTATTATTTTTATTATTATTAAATCGATTATCATTTATATTATTTCGTTCCATTTTTTATTTTAATTTAATAAATATTAAACCTTAAGAAACCTAAAGTAAAATAAAAATAAATAAATATAATAAAATAAAAATAACTACGACCGCAAGATATAGGGTCGGGGTGTAAAATGTATCATTCATATGATGATTACTTCATAATTCTATCATCGATGTTAGATGTGAGTTGTGCATAAAACATCAGTACATAGATGATTTCATGTATTGTCTCATATTTAATAAACTTATTAGGATAATGTGAATAGGGATATGAGTAGAGGATGATTACAGTAGAGGTATTTAAATATGAAATATGGATCATAATCTTTAAATACACATCATTCATATATTGTTATTTCTCATTCACTCTATTTTCTATTAATATTAAAAAAATTGTAGTATATAGAATAGTCATCATTACATTTTAGGTAAAGGTTCAGCAAGCATTTAAGAATGTAAGACATATTAATATTTAGTTCTTCTAGTGAACAAGTTGAATGAAAAGTCCACAAGACAAATTGAATGTGTTATTCCAAAGGCACCTTTGCAACATCCTTAAAAAATAATGATGTTATAAACTAGGTTTTATTTGGTACACAAGTCATGAGATAATTATATGGAAGATAAATACATTAAATTTAATTAATAAAGATGTTCTTTTATTTTTCTCTAGGAAAATTTATCAATTATAAGTAATTAATCATTCATACATCTTGAATATTGAATAAAATATTCATATTACACATGTGCACTAAAATAAAGTAATCATTTTTGTAATGTAACATTACTAAATGTAATGTGTAGTCTCTATAATGCTGAGAAAGGGTGGTTTTAAAGTCAGTGGTGAGAGTTACACAACATCAATATTTCTATGTAAATGGTTCGAGTATAAATTATTTTAATTACAACCAAACAAATTATCACATGTTTCTATTGAACGTGAAGATACATTATTGCATTTTGGAATTAATATTGTTTATAGTGGTCCATAGTCAACTAATAGTTCAGTTTGAATCATTGGGAATAAATAATGAATATAAAAAGTAATTCTTATGTACCAAATTATGGTAAGATATTAGTTTTTCATGATAAACTACGAAGTTATCAGTAATATAAATAGTATTGTTTTAGAGAATAAGGAGTTATATACCATAGTTTTTGTCGACACATATTCTTATTTAGTTTGGATTAATAAACCATTAAAAAGAAATGTATGCCACAAGGCTTTTGGAACTAGTTCAGTAAAAGAGTTTAAACTAGTCCAAGATTAAGCAAGTGGTAAATGGATATACCTCATAAGATTCCTTTAGGAGTTTTAAGGAATGTAGAAGTGAATTATGTTATATGCATGTTTAAAAGATTTGATTTCCTTCCGGCTAATGTACTAAATTAAATCTTTATCAAGCATTCATTGATCATAATAATGTATTATATAGAAATTCATAAATATATATTCCCTTTTACACATCAAATTTTATGATGTTATTAAGGAGTGTCGATGATGAGTCTTACATGGAATCAATGACCAATAAAATGTATAATAGAGTAATTCCTAAATTCTTGTTTCCCTATTTACATTAAATTCATGATATAAAAAAAAGAGTATCTATGTTTATATTTATATTTACTGTATAACTTATTTTATTTTAAAAATATTCTTTGAAAATAGTAATATTACCCCCTATAACGAAAAATTAATATAAAATGTGTTATTGGTTCGTAAAAATCATTCATTTCACAATTACATGTGTTTAGAATAAAATATTAGAATATAAATAAACCTACATTTAGTGAATCACAATGTTAATTTAAAGTAGTTATCCTACAGTTTTCTAAGGATGTTACAGTAATATCTATGATAGAAAATGTATATTCATGTGATAGAATATATTTCTATAAAAGGGTTATAGAGGGATAAATATTGACTTGCTTGAAGTTAATGTTTTAGATTCACAAGTAGTTGGAATAGAAACAAGTTCCACAAGATCATGTTGAAGAGATATTTTCTAGAGACACATAATGCGTAGGAAGGATAAAACCATGCATTGTTTTCTATTCACAATGGTAAGTGATACATTATTCACTGAGTTATTATACAATCCTGGTATAATCACTACGGTAAGTGATACACTACGTTCGGTACCAATAAGGATTTGTTTGTTATTTCAAGTCAGTATTCCAAAATCCACTAGAATTTTACATGTTATAGCTATATTATATGATAATTTAATTGGGAATTGGATTTCAATACAAACATTCATCGAAGGTATTTAGATGATGAAACTAGAATGGGTTGGAGACACCATAGAATGCCAATAAGCTGGTTATGTTTGTACAATCCTGTTTGGATTGATGTAAGAAATAAGATCATAAAGTATTCATTCAGAAATAATTTTTTCTATGTGTATACAATAGGTTAGTGGGAGATCCATGGTTTACATAGTATAATATGTTTGGAAACATTTTGAAAACACCAATTGGTCTTATATTTAGATAAGAACATAATGAAAATAATTCTCTAGAGATTGACATAATTTAGCAACATAATTTATAGGGAACAAAAGACACTATGGTATCTCTAATGATTTTTTATACCTAGTCCATTGTACTCATATTGAAAAGGTACTAAAAAATAAAAGTTGGAACAATTTGAGAGAGAATTTCTTTCCAATCTAGAAAGGAATAAATCTATCCCGGAAGACATGTATGGGACATATAAGGAGATTAATGTGGAATGGTGAATTATATACACTCTCATGATAGATCAATCACATGTTACATTATATGTACACAATATGATATTTGCAAAATATAATTTATAGAATAAAAATATTAGTTATTTCTAGGTGAATACCAATATAAGTAGTTAGAACTGTCCAATTATACTATTGAAAGTACAATGGATTTTTTCCTAGCATGTGGAGGGGAAGGGATAGTAGATATAAAGTGACAAAAAATGGTCTTCTTATAAATCAATGTAATATTATATCACTGCTAGGATAATGAATTAAGTAATTCAAGCTCATTCTTGTAAGTGGTAACCATATATATAAATATTGTGTATGTTGTACCATCTTATGCAGTTAATGATGTAGTGTATAATATGAAAATATTTGTTCCAAATCTTAGAATCATTCCTAGTACAAGACATTTTATCATAATATAAATTATGATAATTAAACTTCTACTACTATACAAGATGTAAATTTTAGATATTGGAAAATGGGATATCAACACATGGTTTGAAACACTTGTGGAGTTTTACTCATGATGGTGACATCACATATTGAATAATAGTCACTCAATGATGTGTGTCTGGATAATGACTAAAGTTATAAATCTATAGAAACACGACCTTATCTTGTGAGAACTACAAATGATCATTAAAAAGTTGTACCAAGTGCAAGTTGGAGTGTTTTAATTGTCGGTTTCCTTGACCCAACTAAAACGTAATCTTGATTAACATTCCATGTATACATTGAGTTATTCATGATGTATACTTACCATTATAGTGCTGATATTTTTGCATCCACTATTTATCTAGTAATTTCCATAGATTATTTTTCACGTCAAAAGATGATATCAGTTCCAAGGATATGATGAGAACCTTGAGATACGATGAAATTAATCTTAAATATATCCTATGGTATAGGTGCATTATTTTTAATAGGCATGAATGATGTGTGACCATCAGGAATTGGGGGATCATAAGCCTTGAGACCTATTGTCATGAATTTTTCACATGGTGATATCATGGAGATGGGATTTTGCGGACTAACCTGCAAAAAATAACACCACATGTTTAGGATTCCATTGGTCATTTCTATCTGTGAACATGTTTAATGGTCATTGAACATGATATTATTATCGATGTGCATCATTTGACCACGTACTATGATTCATGGAGAAAACCATGACATTGAAGTCATTGATTGGTAACTTGAATTGGTTGTGTAATTGGTGGGACTCCATTGACTGAATAATCAATATAAAATATTCCTCTTCTAATATGAAGAGATTTATAGGGAGAAGTTGATCATGATGGTAGGGACGTTACTAATTCCAAAGCCAGGATAAGTGAAGGTATGTCCATATAGTAAATTCAACAAACTATAATGCATGAAAGGATGGTGACATAAATCTCGCAACCTATTTTATGAGATATAACAAGACAAAGAGATTATATTACATGGCGTGTGTTCATGGGAAGGTTATTATTGTTATGGATACTCATTATATATTTAGGGGCCTTGATGGGTTTCTAGGATTCACTCCAAAAATATGAATAATATAAACTTCTATCGAGATAAGGGACTATAGGGTCACACATGATAGCATATTAAATTTTTTTCCACATTCGGATGAATAAAAGTTTAGAACTAGGACTCCCTCTACCCAGTATGAATGAGTTCTTTGATTTAAATAATAAATGAGGATTCTACCCCAACATTTCGAAAAAATGAATGAATATTATTTTAATATTCAATGTTTTTTTAAAATTAGTGGGAAACCTGAGTTGAGTTAATGAATCATATTTTCTAAATTATATATTTAATATATTATAAGTAAATGATATATATAAATTATATTTATGACCCAGTAAACAAATCATAATATGTCAATTGTAGTGGGTAATAAATATCTATGGTTGGGAACCTTTTTTTAGTTTTTTGGAACACTACTATAAATAAGAGGAGAGGCTCCCTTATAATGAATTATTCATATCATAAGAACAAGATCATCAAGATAATATATCCAGATTTAAATATGTAGAACCTATAGTTCCATGTAATTGATCTTATAAAATTTTTATTGATTGATGGAACAAAGCAACGATGATTTTTAGGATGCTGAAGGCATCATCAAAACTCCACTCTAGCACCCGAATTCAAAGGATTGATGCTCCCAAAGTATATCAAATTTCATGGGGATGATCTTGATGGATTTGAATTTGTATCCTATAAAAAACATTCTCCAATGACTATGTGATTTTAATCATGACATTGGATCAAGACAAGTATTTCTTTTTTTAATTATGTGAGTCAATTATTTACTGGAAGATCATTGGACTATAACTTGGAATGGATTTACATGGAATGATGTAATTACATCGATTGTCAAAGAAAAATTTTAAATTCTCAATTTTCTTGGATTTCCCTATTTTCCTGATACCAACGACTCTTTTGGAGGAGGGGGTTGGGCAACAGTGGAATTAGAGGTTCAAGTTGAGGGATAATATTGAGTTTGGAGTTAAGAAAATATGAGACTGCATGGGCTAGTAGGTAAATAATGTCAATTAAGTTTAGTAACTGATGTAAACAAGGGATACAAGCTAAGACAATGATATTTAGGTCCTTTGATTTGATTCATGGACCTTAAATTTTATTGATCCAACTAAATGAAATGATATTGGTTGTATGGTAGAGACCTAGGAAATTATAATAAATATTTCTTCTTTGGGTATGTGTTTAAATTTGGTACATCATATGATAGGTTAAAATATTAATAAGGATAACAAAATAATTAATTAATTAATGTTAAATACTCTATATTCAAGGTTTTGGAGCTCTAATTTTTTATATTTTTAAAATCATGGAACTAGGTCAACATCCACATTAGGTTTTCGCTGAAGATGTTTAGAAGATGGTTCTAAAATACTTTTAAATAGTAAAGGTAAATGAATTTGATACATGGAGGAAGAAACATTTAGTGTTTCAGTACGAAATTCTATAGAAGTAAAAGTTATCCATTTCAGATTTAGTCATTCAAGACTTGTTAGAGGATGTTGATATATATTTTAAATTAATCCATACATATAATGTGCATTGGGATTCATTGTTTGTAATGATTCTATGTGGAACACTATCGAAGTGGTGGATCTTGTTCCTCATAGACTGCGAGGAGTCGACCGTCTCATGGGAGAAGTTGATAGACTAGTATTTAGTAGAGTTTCATAGAATGTGAAGGAGTATATTAACCAAGAATTTCTTAACCTTTGACCAGGTAGTTCCAAATTGCATGATTTTAGGGTCTATTTCATGCCCTTTGGTGATATTCTTTAGACCTATTAATAGATGAGGAGGCCAATATGAGGAATTTTGAGGCTACTTTTCATCCATATATCCAGTTCCAGATCACACCATTCATGTTATTGATATATACCAAGGTGTTTTCTTGGGTATTGGTTGTTGAGGGGACATTGGCTTGAACAAAATCATCATTATAGTGGAATTGTGAAGATTCCTACTGAAAAATATTTGTGGTCTACGTTTCCTAGATTCCTGGATAGAAGAGTTTTCAATTAGCCTGGGATAGTTCCCAACCATCATCATCTCATTTTTCAAAGAGTAGAAGCTGTAATAATTATTCTAAGGGATTAGAAACGTATTTTTCTTATGGAGGTCATGGTCATCAATGGATAGAGTTCTTGGAATTTCTGAAAAGATGGAATACAACAAGTGTACCAATTCAAGTTCCTCCATTAAGTTAGTTTCATGCATGAAAATAGTAGAAATATGTTCTCCTTATTTGGATCAACATATAGGAGATTATTTGGGAAAACGACATCCCTACGATGAACATTTTACTCAGATAGTAGATTGTATCATTGGAGGTGTTCATTAGTAGGGATAGAGAGGCCATAGAGATGTTCATTGTTATATTCATGATCAAAATTTACTAGATTCAATAAATATAGATGAAATTTTAGGCAGCATTTTCTATTTTTATATATGGGTGTATTCCTTGTTTGATTTATGATTGATGCACAACTTCATATCAGATGCCCTTTTCTACACATTGGGACTTGATGTGGAGAGGCTTCTAGTTCCCTGGGAATTAACCACACTAGTTAGAGGTTGATCTAACTTGTTTTTAGTATATAGAGACATTGATTAGGAGCTATGAGAATCACCTCTCTTGAGGATACATCCTCTGTTTGTAGATACGACCTTATGAAATCATCCTTGGTATGGATTTTTTATAATTATTTTAGGAAATTATAGATTAATTTAGTAGATTTGTTGTGTTCTATGATACTTATGGAGACCCAACAATGTTTATTGGACTGAGAGGCCCCTAGATGGGTCATAGGTTTGTTCCATCCTTGTCATCCTTGATGGTTGAGCTTATTTTTAGTTCATAGAAGGTTTATTTGATGGTGTTTCTATGGGTGGTGGATGAATACCCAAATTTCATTCCATAGTAGGTGGTACCATTACCCACACAATGGGATATGGAGTTTGGGATCAAGATGAAACCAAACATGTCTCATATCTTGATTTCTCTATATAGGATAGACCCTCATGAGTTACTAGTTGTTCAAGTACATCTTGATTATTTTTTGTAGAATTTTTTTGTTTGGATGAGTGTGTTTCCTTTAGGATCTCAAATTTTGTTCATGAAGAAGAATGATTGTATTTTGTGACTCTATATAAATTTTCAACACTTTAACTTGGTGACGATGATGTAACTTTATCCTCTTTTATAGATTAATGATTTATTAAATCAAATGAAATGACCTAGTTGGTTCATGAAGATCGATTTGTGGTTAGGATAACATCTGATGTGGGTAAAATATGAGGATATTATATAGACTACTTTTTTGTCATTATGTGAATTATGAGTTCATTGTAATTCTATGTAGTGTGATGATTTTTCTAGCCATGTTCATGGGGATGATGAAAAAAGTGTTCAAATTTTTCCTTGATATGTTCATGGTAGTTATTATTATTGACATCCTTGTTTAATACTTGACTAAGGAGGAGCATAAAGAGAATTTGTGTGACATTTTGGGAGTTATTCATCCTCAACAAGTATTCAAGAATTTATAGAAGTGTGAGTCTGGGAATTTTTAAATCTGTTTCATAGGGAATGTTGTGTACCTTCTAGGATTTGATATAGACTGATCACAGATAAAGTAAGTGGTTTCTTGGGAATCTCCCAAAATAGTAGAATAAATATAGAGTTTTCTTGGTCTTATAGGCTATTATAGGAGGTTGGTAGCTGATTTCACTAATGTTGTGAATCCTATGATAGCTTTGACCATAAAGGATTATTAATTATTATATAATAACCATTGATAGTCATATTTTCAGTAACAAAAGGTGACTCTTGTCAGAGCACCAACACACTGTTTTAAAAAATTAGGAGTTCAATTTGAGGTTTTATATGATGCTTTCCATTTTTTTCTATAAGGTGTTTTGATTCATCGATTATCAGTTGTTTATTATGGGTAACAATAGTTATATCCCAATGAGAATTAATATTCCACCCATGATCTTGATTTGGAAGCTGTTGTGTTTTCTTTGACATTTTAGAAACATTACTTCAGTGGTGAGTTTTTTTTGGTTTTCACATATCATAAGTACCAGAGGTATGTCTTCTCCCAGCTTGACATGAACATGTTACAATATTTATGGATGGAATTGTTATAGGACTATGACATTAAGATTTCATTTGCACCAGGAAATAGAAATGTTGTAATTGATTCAACGAGTAGGATGTTACATAGAGATGATGTGTGTGGAAATATAGATTACTAGTGAGTGATTGAATAAATCTCATATATGAATAAGGATATGGGAGAGGTTGGCTGATGATGTTGTGTTTTTCAGAAGATACTGTAGTAATTTTTGGTACAACAGGTGGGGGAGTCTCAGTTGGAGGATATTTAGGTAGAGGTATAGAGATATGAAGTTTAATTTTATGATTACTAAGATGGTATTTCTATGTTTCAATAACACCAGGTGTGGTTCTTGGGGAAGCTTTTCATCCCATTGGTGATTCGTGAGATACTTATCCATGAGTTCTATAACACACCTTTAGAGTTATGCCCTACAGTGGAGAAGATGTATTGAGCTCTGAGAGGATACTTTTATGGTATTGGTTTGAAGCATGTAATTGTGGAATATTTATAAATGTTTGGACTTCCAAAAGCTGAAGGCCATGCACCATGTTCCCATTGGTATTCTCTAGCCATTATATATTCCCCAGAGGAAGTGGGTAGACATATCACAGACATTATTTCCTACATAACTCAATTATAGGGTGTATTTAATGTTTTATGGGTTATAATTGATCATTTTATGAAATTATCCCACTTTATAGAAATCGAGGAGTCGATATTAGTGGAGGTTTTGTTAAGGTGGCATTTGGAGGTGGTGGTGAGACTCTATGGAGTCTCGATGACAATCATCTCTGATCGAGATCCTCATTTTACCTCTGGGGTGTGGAGAGGTATCTTGAATGATTTTTTCAATTAGTTATTCCTAAGAACTCATTTTCTTCCATAGATGATTGGTCTTACTGATCAGACCATCCAAACTCTTAAAGACATTGTGTGCTCTTGTATCAAAGAATTTGGAGGATCTTTGTTCAGTCACTAGCTATTGGTTGAGTTTTATTACAGAAATAATTTTTACTCCACTATTAGTATGGAGTAATTTGAATCATTGTATGAATGAAATTTATGTTCTTTATTTTACTAGACTAGGGTAGGAGAGTCAGTAATTATCAATCCAGAGTTGGTACAGAACACCTCAGATATGGTTAAGGTGATACGTGAGGGGATGACTGAATCACATGGTCATTAGAAATCGTATGATGATAATATGATTAGAAATCTAGAGAAAAATATTAGATATCATTGCTTCTTGGGGGGTGACTACCCATCATATTCAATGGAGATTTGTTCATTGGTGGAATATTTATCACTGGTATATTAGAACTTTCAAGGTATTTGATCACTTTGGAGATATAGTTTTTCCAATAAAAATTACCCCATAGATAAGACAGATATATTATTCTATTCACATGTCATGGATCCATTGTTACCTTCATTTAGAATCTCACATCATCAATTGGGATTAAATCTATTTTTAAGATGATGTCACCTTTCAAGAATTTCTCATAGAGATTTATGGAATCCAGTAGAAGGTGTTGTGCAGACATGATATTCCCATGGTTTGTGTCTAGTGGTGAACTATGCTATGGAGGATAGTACCATGTAATGATAGTTTAAGTTAAAAAAACAATAACCTGAGCTATTTTATTCTTAGATATTCTATTCTCATAATAATGGTTTTCATTAATGAACATTTTCTCGTAATGAGATAGTTTCATCTTGTTATTATTGCGTCCTTACACTCAGATGAGATATATCATCCCTAGAGTGGGTTTTGGAGATAATTTTTGTCATTTTGTGGTTTTTCTATTTCTTCCATTGAGTGATATAGTTGAGCACTTTTGATGGAGAGATACTAGAGAGGTATCTCATGGGGTTGCCATTCGGATGCCCCCTTTTCATTATCTCTCTTGGTTTGGTTTTTGATTCTCAAGGATGATATTGTTTTGAGAGGTATATGATGTGAGGTCATCAGTCTATGTTGTCTAACCGTTTTCATGTTTTTGTAATTCGTGATGCATTATGAAGGTGAAGTGGGGTTGTAAATGTGTTTTTCTGCAGAAATATTGATGTTGGGAGAAGTTATAATATATGCATGGATTTAAAATGTGAGTGGTCTTCACGGTATAATTCGATTTCATATTGTGTATATGGACCATGACATTTACATTATAAATTGATATTTTACAATGTAAATATAATGTGATTCAAAATTGTTGAGGTGATAATTTTTTTGGAAAAACATAAAATTTGATACATTTAAGACGTAAATGAATTAATTAATTCATTAATGTCAGATGTTTGTTTATTTTTATTACGTGTATCACCAATCACCTTTTCTGAAACCCTACCCCTCTCCCAATTCTCTAGGCGATGGAAAAAGTTTTATTCAGGAATTTTGAGAGACCTTCAAAGGGGAACGATCCCGAGATTCCATCTTCAACATGAAACAATCAATGGTTAGTTCTTCATTGATCTCTTATGGTTATCTGATATTCTTCCTCCTATTTATTTCATTCCCGAAAATGGTGATTCATCTCCATGTTCTAATGGAGTTTTCTATTGTTGTTGGAATGTTTGTGGTGTGACATACATGGAGGGATACAACCCCCTTGTGGGAGAGGTTTTCAAGATCCATAATGTTGATGTGTTCTCACACAAAGAATATTGACATATTTGAGGAATGGTATTCATTGCTTCTTCAATTTAATTACATGTAATCATAAATTTAATATGTTTCATCCCTTGGTATTGTAATTTAATTATCCTAATAATATGGAACCAAATTAATAATTAATTTGATAGCGATCACATATTGTTAATTCTAGATACCACGATAATATCTTGCCTCTTGGTTTGATAGATAGTGTGTTATATATAATTTACTTATATATGATGTTTTTATACTTGATTTATCATGTTAATCTTTAATGAAATCAGTAAATAACGTAATTTTAGAACTATTTAATTAATTGGATTAGGAATTTGTGAAGATGTATGTTTGTGATCTTTTAGTTATTATAATTTGATGAAAATTAATTTTGATGCATTTTGAATGTTTAATTTAACATATTATTCTATTGATAAATGTAATTTTTTAATAATATGAATCATGTAAATTATTTTTTTGTGATAATTAAAATATTAATGTAAAATGAGAATGTTACTTCTATATGTTTTTAGAGATTGAAATTAATGTTAAAAATATGTAAAAAATTTGATAAATAGACATATATAATGTTGTAGGTTTCAAATATTTTGAATCTATGAATAATTAATTATTTAATTCATTATAAAAAATTTCAATTTTTTTGATAATGATACATTTTTATTGGGAATGAAGGGCCTATTTTCATAAATACTAGATGCCTTGTGTTGGAGGTCATGAGAGCCTATTTGTGTTAAAAGTATGAAGTAATTATTTTTGAGCCCAATTGACCTTTTATTTAGGTTTTTTTCTTGATTCCATTTGGTTTTCTAAAGATGATAACTTTTCCATGTGTTGTTTTATGAGCCTATGACGGATGGTGTGGTATGGGAGGAGGTGGTCCAGAAGATGTGTCCGCAGTTGATGCTTGTGATTGAAATATGCATCAGGATATACAAAAGGTCTTCCAAGATGACACTATAGATGAGGAAATGGGTTAAATATTGGTTTACCCATTAATGTAATAAAGATGTATTCTTACTTGAAATGAATCTGTTTAATGGTTGATAGTTGGTTTTTTTGTTTTATTTTCATTTTGTTCCACACTGCATGATGTAACTGAATGTTATTGGTTTCAAGTTTCCTCTTGGTGGTATCTTCAGATTGTTTTATAATGTTCCAGGATTATGGAAGGTAATAAATGTAAAAAATAAATTAACTCATAGGGTTTGTGTTGCTGGAATGAAAAGGAGATGTTAGTCATGAGAAACAATGGAGTTATTTGGGACTATGCCTAGATATAATGGTCTTGACATTAATTGATAACAATATTTAACGGGGTATAATGAATATGGTTAATAAATGTCTGATAAATTAAAAAATGATGTAGAATGATAAAAACGAAATAAGTAATTGATGTAGTTATTTTAAATTATTTTCTGCTTATAGGATATCTAGTCCTAACACTGGGACATGGTAGTTTGAGTGACATTATAGGAAGTTAAGTATAAGTTCATGTTATGGACATAGTGTGGTTGTGAGGTATATTATATCCTATAGATTCTATGATTTTATTCTCTACCCCACCTATGTTAGTTTGGGTGACTGGAACACATTGGACTATAGGAGGGTGTTTTCCACAACAACCCAGTGGGAGGATGGACGGATGACTGCACCATCTTCCCCTGATCACTTCACTTGGTAGTTCATGTGCTCATATTAATGTTGGTTAGTTTCCCTATATATATGTTTATAGAGGGTTGTGATGGATTTTTATTGTTTCACACAAATGTAACTATGAATATTCTATCCAAATGACTATTATAGATATGATGTGTATAGGTTGTCATCACATGAGGCATCCTACTTGGTGTATGGGCTGTGATGGCTTGATGTATAATACCCGACATGTGAAACACATCATATGAAATGTTGTGGATCTCAAAATATAATTGGTTACTATATGGAGATGTGATATGGGATATTATGGAGATTTAATGCATGATGTTTATGTTGTGATATTTAGTGTATTTTTTTTGGGAAGGCTTCTTTTGGATAGATATGGCTCAAGACATGCTATGATTAGGTAGATTAGAAAACCAGTGGTAACGAGGAAGAGGGGTGCCCTTAATGGTGCATTACAATATTATATTCTCCCTATATTCAATAAATGGTGATATTTATCCATGGTGATGTTGGAAACATATAATTCCTATTTAGGTGATGATTTAGTTACATTACTGTTCAATGTGATTTAGTATTCTTTCTTTATATTTTTTATGGAAGATTCCAAGGAGGATCCTACTGAGTATACTATTATGATCACTAAAAATCTATATAAACTATTTTTAGGTTATTATGATATGGTAGAGATTAGTCTGGATATTATTATTTTATGGTTTGGTGGGAACTGTTTATACTTCATGGTCATTGTCATCTTTACCTTTTTAGTACTTGTAGTTTCCTTTTCAACTATTTTAGTATTGTATGATAGTACATGTATGAAGATGGGTGTTTTTTATGTATCTGATCCCTAGGTAATTGTTTTATCTATCTTATCTCTCTCTTAATCAAGTTATCTTAGTGTGTGTTGCCTCCCATATGCATGATTATTATACCCTCTATATTTGATGCCAATCTAGGGCTTACTGGAGGTGGGACATCGGTAGTCATCATATTCATCCTCTCTCTGTGATCCTAGGTGGGGTACTAATTAGGGGGAGGGTTAATGAAATTATTCCACTTAATCACATGTAGTGTTATTTCCTTAGGTCCAGCTTCATGCCTAGTTCCCATATATGTTGTATTGTTAGTACAGTAAGATCACACTATATCCAAATCTCATAAGCAACAAACTCGGGGGGAGCGGGCCATTGACATAATAAAACATTGTTCCTCAAAAAATGATGAATATGATTTTTATTCAAAATATTCAATCCCTTAACTACATCACTAACCTCAGTAGTAGGTACCACCCACTCACAACATGCACTATATCCATATCATGCTCATAATAAAGCTTATAATAACAAGATAGTTGTGGAAATGGATATTTTAGCAGAAATATATGAACCACCCCAACAAACATGGATGGGGAATTTTTATCACACCCACCACCACTGGTATTATAAAATACTCAGGGGGTTCAATGTATAGTGATTTTAATTCCATGATAATTTTGAACCAGGGGGATGAGGGTATGTTTAAACCTTGTTCCTCCATGGATTTTTATATTCACTTCATAGGAAGAATAATCCTAGGGAACTCCCTTGTTATTCTTTTAACTACATGATTTATCATTCTCATTGGGGTCATATTTAGTCAATATAGATGCAGAATCAATTGGGATTACCCTTCATAAATGACTCCCAAGAGAGAATTGAGGAAGAAAGATGGAACCTCATAGATGTTTAAAGTCATAAAATCCGACTATAGAGATAATTATTGAGGGATACTAAAATTTTAATCTTAGCGGGTACCATATATGTCAAAGATACTCTTTCTAATATGATACAATGTAATACATGATTATTTGTACATAATATGCATTAGGGAATATTATCAGTGTTATTATTTCCATTAATATAGAAAATTAAACATTCATAGAAAAACACGATGAGGAAACATAAGTTTAGAACATGGTAATAACTGAAACATATTAGGAAGGTGAGTGAACCTTGCATCAGAAGTAGACCTATAATATGGGATCTCCTATGATTAATTAGTTTCCACCTAATTTCTAGGATTCAAGAAAATACATTTGGAATGGCGTGGAATAAACTACTACGAACTCACCATAAGAGAAATATGAAACACTCTTTGATGCGGATAATTTTCTCAGTATGATGTTGAGAAGGTAAATTTAGGTGGCATAAAACTATATTACACAAATTAAATATTAATATTGTGTACTAAATCTATTTGGAGATTAATTTCCTCCCTCTATAAGATTACCTTCAATTCTAAGTGGATATTCAGCTTATAAGGATAGATCCTAGTAATCGAACTTGTTCTGAAACTAAAGTATTGGAATATCTAAACCAAGTAACAAGAACTAATCACAAATTTACTACACTAGGGTAAATAAATGAAATTTTTTTAGGTAAGCTACCCAATGATGGGCCATACAGGATATCAACAACAGAGACATGTGATTTGACCGTATCACAATCTTGCCACTTCCTTTACTCAAGTGTCACCATAGATTTTAGTCCAACCCACACATAATGAAATCATTGATTCTATGTAATATTGAATAGGGGAAATGAAAAGAATAATCTATACAAATAATTCCAAAATTAAATCTTTACCATGAGTTGCTGAATGTGACTGCTCCTTTGACCAATTTTTAGGGCACTCAATTCCTAATCATCAATGACACTAGGGCTCATAGTAATATATAATTCAATTTGTGTCTCGGTATAACCCCTGGATTTGAACACATAGGGAACAAGAGGCATCCAAGATAATATTTTTGATTCCAAACATGTAAAGAACACCATTTTTAGGGTTTTAAAATCTTTCAAGTAGGTCAATTTCAATATGGGAAAAAATATATCAAAAATTCATCTAACAATTAATCTCTGAACTGACGAAGAAAACAATCCCTACTCTATAAATTTAAAACTGCATGAGAATGAAAGTGTATAAGACTTTATCTTAAAATAGAATATTCAAACCTACGCATTGAACCCGAAACACCCACAAGAGTAGCTATTTGATATAGTCATATAAACTCTCTTGAATTGAAGGAAAACAGTATTGATACCATTAAAATGCACTGGAAAATTATTGGGATTTTCAATATTTGAATTAAGGTAGTAATATAATATCTGATTTTTGAAATACAAGTCTCAACAAAAACTAGAGTTACAAGGAAAATTGGTTAGCATGGGAGAAATGGAAATGTTCATGATTAATTCATCATTGACTCTAGATCCAACACCAAACATGTACCATATCGTATAGTCCCCCACTAAAATTAAAACTGAAATGCCAACATTCAAAACACGGTGGGTGAATGGAGTGGTGGAATCCACCATATGAAGATTGAATGAATAAATTTTTATTGTTTTTGAAAAGAGCCGGTCCTAGAGTACTTCATAATTTCCATTTAAAATAAAATTCTCCTGTTTCATGATGCTTGAGTGGATATTGAAATCGATATGAATTATTTCTTTGATCATTTCCCCAACAATATAATTATTGGGAACAATTTAGAGGATATATTTTTAATTTAGTATATCCCCCAAAATTTATTTTATTCTAGGACAGTTTATTTTTGAATTTGACCATCACAAGTGAATTATGTTTCAACTATATCACTCGAAAAAGAAGATGAAGATTGAATGATGTCTTGAGAAGTTATAATTGAATGTTTAATGACTAGAAAACCCATAAACTTCTTAATTGAGCACATGTTATCCAAATGATACTAAATAAATCAATCAGTTGCAACCCCAATTCCATTTTTTATGTTTGATCCATCTTATTTAGTATACTCTTAAATCCAATATTATAGGAATTGGAAAAATTGATTAAACAATAATAAGGTTTAGAAAAATGAATCCATGTAAATGGACAATCTAGTTTACATAATTCAAAACATCATGCCCCCATCACTATGAGGATGGGAACTACCCTACCAAATATAATTTTTAGTAAATGGGGATTGAAAATATTGTTTTATCATTGTGAATCATTTATTAAATCCCTTCACTGATGAAGAAGATTGGTATGAAATAAAGTACCATTCCCATAATAGAGGAGAAGGGAATGTGGTTTTAGAGGCAGTGGGGGTAATGGATTATGCGGGCGACATGGGTCATGATACTTGGGAAATGTATCCAATGCATCTATATATACTACAGAGACCCCACGACATGATCATTAGTGGGATTGAAAAGGGAACTAGTCTAATTATAAATTATCTAGGCCTTATTCTAGTATACTTATAGTAGAGGTTCACTTTCTAAATTTGAAACTATTTATCACCATTAAAATATGTGAACGTTGACTCAATCCAATTTGAAAACAACTATATTCCCAAACATATCGATCTAGGAAAGGAACGTCTAGTGAATGTGGTCTCATGAACCATTCATCGATTAATAAAGTAGATTCACAACATGCATTATAGGTCCTTGGTCCAAAAGTTTGATATGTTGAACTATTTTGTTTTTTTGGAAAAAACTATCAAATCTATATTCCCTAATCCTTTCAATTGATATTCAAGAATAAATAATTGAGTCACTCTTAATCCATTAAGATTTTAAATAAAATATCATTGATACTAATGTGTATCATGTTATGACTGACCAAGTGGAATGTCATATGCCAATATCATTTATAATGAAATACTGTATAAAAATACATCACGCACTTGTATATATTGGGATAGATAGATGACATTGATGTCAGTTGATCACTAATTGGAAATATTTTTAGAATAAATATCATACACTTACATACCCTATAATAGTTAGGTTATAGTGGGGATTACATTTCTCACTAAACATTAACAATCCCAAGGATTCATAATAGAGAGAAAAATAATCATTGGAAAATCAAGAATAGGGAAAAATTTAGAGACCTCTTATTTGATTTAGTGTTTATGGTTATCTTTCAAGATACCAATTTTATTGATATTTTGGGAAGACTACAGTATAATTTTCATGAGTTAGTACCCTTTACATACCTTCAGTACATAAAGTATTCTATATATGGGAAATTTATACTATTGTTTGATGATACTTACCTTTTTATATATTGAAAGTCTCAATATGTACACCAGTTACTATAAAAGGAATGGAAAGAGAGTAACGATTGAAAACTTCATCTAGATAACTACCCATAATGGTTTAGAAATCCACCCTTTCAACCCATTAAATGAACACTTTAAATACTATGTTCTTCCCAATGATAAAAGTAAAGCAATTAACCCTACAATGGAATGTCACTAGGTTTTATGTGTCTTGGATGAATGATTACAGAATCCAATATTTTGTTTAGTATATCATGGTCATCTGTAACCTCCCATCAAGAATCCAACATCTAGTAATGGAAACGGTTCTTATACCACCTATGAAGACCAATAATAATCCTTAGTTCCACAACATGAAATTCATTATCACTAATATTTTGGTCATACAGCTAAGTATATTTGATCAATTATACATCAAACCTGAGAGAAGGTGATGATCAAGGGTCCTAGAAATATATTCTCCTATCCTCATGATAAATTTATAAACCAATGAACCATACCATTCATATAGAGATTGTGATCCTTAGAAAAAAATCCACTAATAAAAATATCCCCTCATTGTTTTTTAGAACCACATAAGTCACAATGTTACCTGTAGGAAATGTTAACAATGTATAATGTCCCCTACGTCTTAGTTTGTTGACATATCTTCTTCTATAGATCACATTAGAGAAGGATAACATGTCCAATAAGGATTACCTTATAATTATTCTCCCATGTTGGAACCTTTAGAATAAGGAGACAATGCTTCAATATTTACAAATCACAAAATCCCCATCCACCTCTTACTTATGATGGCATTTTAAAAGAGGAGGAAGGGAAATAAGATATTGATGAAACCCTAAAACAATTTAGGAAGGTGTCTCAACCACTATCGATGAGCTCATGTAGGAAAAAATGGGTATATAGGAGTATCTATGGTCAATGCTGATTTGTTTCACCATGTCTGTCTAGGAACATGGATCACATATCTCCCTTATAAAGAAGCATTGAGATTTATTTTCATCAAACTATATACAAGTCCCTAGACTGGATCCTGATTTGGCTACCCATCCATTTCTATATCTATATGATCTCTATAATGCATTAAAGAGATTGTATCTAGTCTATAGTACCAATATGGATTCTAAGGATCATGAGATCATCAAGTATATCTTCATTATTTAAGTCAATCACAGAAATTATCCTGCAAACATCATCCTCTTCATGAATAAAAATGGGTTGATCAAGGAACTCAAGGACTTTGGGGATCTCAACTACCATTTCCAAAAATATGATTTCCTAGTCCTATTAAATGATGTTTTCATTGATGAAATGGCTATTTCTAGGACCTCTTTTTCATAAATGGGTTATCCAGCCACAACCTGATCTATATGGCCCCTAAAGATGATGAATCCAATATTTTAATGAATTGATGTTGTGTATTAATTTCATGTAATTTCCATCAGTTGGAAGATTCCCACTATTATATATCAATGTTCCATGAACTATAACTTCATGTACTTCCAAGTGAAAACAGTGGAATAAATCAATGGATATTTAGTCATAAAATATCTATAATGATGTTATCATATTTTTAATCTTGAGAGAGTTTATAAAAACAATGGCAACACCACTTGGATATAAATTCCATAAAATCTTCATTTATAGTGAAATTTAGAAAATTTCATAATTTCATGATGGTATATTTTATCCTTGATGTTTACTCCATGAAGTCCAAGGAAATCCTTGACATTCCACCCCCTAAAAAACTCAATTATTTGAGATGGATTTAGGTATGCCTCACCTACATTAGATTATTTATAACTATCCTTAAAATACAATACATATCCCTCACAAAGATGATTATAAATGGATTAAATTATTAGTAGGGATTGAATTTTTAGAGTGTATTCTATAAAATAATACCATATATTTTAATCTCACTGATATTGATACAATTGATACATGGAAAACCACTCATCAAGTATGTGAGAAATATAGACTGATCACTTAGTACCCTTATATTATATAAGAATGACACTGGGAAGGAGAATAGTATCTATTATCGTAGTTTAATAATTCTAGATATTAAGACCTGATAATCCAGTATTGAGAACGTGTTTTCCTTAATCTTTGAAGTGAACATGTTTAGGAAAACCTCGTAGTGTAATCAGTTCAATTTGGTCTCTTACATTGACTCGAAAAAATATGCCATCAGCCATATGATAGTGACATGACATTTGGAATAGGAGACAATCATCCTATATCATTTGCATATACAATTTATTCCTCAAACGTTTGTTAATGTGAAGGATCTTATTGATTTTCACTTAGCACATTCTTTCCGAAATAATATGCCGATTAAATTAGTCAACCTTAATGAGGGGATTTTATCTATTTCTGAAACTCCCCCAATATGGGGGAAGTTTTTTGAAAATGAATCTAGATGCTCAGTGCAAAGTATAAAGGAAAATATAATTCTAATTGGATTCTTCATGGGAGTTTTCTCATATCTCTAGTGAACGTACTGATTCCAAATTCCCTCATTTTATCAGGGGATTGTACTAATAAGAAAATGTAATATCTAGTCTTCATTACAAACATGGAGCTAGATATGTAAATACTACTTCCTTGATTTTGAATTAAGGGAGTCTCATAGGTGGGTATTAATAAGATTAATGGAAAATATTTCATTTATAAGGAATAATTAATCCCTCTATAAGATGATATATAAGTATTAATTGAATATATACCATTTAAATATTGATACCATGCATTTTATGGTTTAAAAAATCGTTTTTGGATTTATAGGATAATATAGCTATAGCCCTAGAAGATCATACAAAAGTGGAAATAGTTATTCATAGTGCATACTATATAGTGGTCTCTTTTTTTTAAATGACATAAAAAATCAATAAGGATAATACCACCCTATATCAGGGAATGATGATATCCTCACTTATAAAAATAATATTTGAATAGATGTCACCAATAATGGACTATTTCAAAAATAGAATCCCTCTGTTAGATTGGTCGAAGAAATTAAATATTATCTATAGAATAGAAATAATTATCTTTAATGATGTCCCAAATTATCAAAAATTACTCAATATGTGAGGCATTAATGGAGTCCTCCAAATATTTCTTGAAGTGTGAGAGATTATAATTTTTATATTGGAAATAAAAAAGGTTCTTGTGGTGCTCATCAGTCAAGATCTAATATCTCCATTCAAATTAGGGGACTTGGATACCCAAAAATGACACATGATTATGTTGAGTTCACTATTTGATTCCATTCTTTCTAGATACACTCCAATTTCAACCATCAACCCTGAGAGATATATCATTCTACCATATAATTTTGGCTACCATTAATCAATGTAATTAATGTCATGGGGCGATATCCATTCTAGGATTCAGGTATTTTAATTATATCCTTATGGTCACCAAATTATTCCTTAAATGGGATTATTATATACACATAATGTAAATTTATAAAATATATCTCATCAATTTCGTGAATTTAAACATCATTTCTAGATTTGGTTTCCCTCATATAATATTGACTGAAAATAGAACCATCTTCTACACTTTGGATTTAAAAAGGCTGTATGAATAATATAACATTCAGTCAAACCACTAATCTTGCCATTATATTGTTGAAAATAGATAGATATACAATTTTAACAAAACTCTATCTAAAATACATCAACAGATGGTGAAAAAAAGTAACCATGAAAAATTTCCTCATGCTTTATGGGATTACCACACCATAACCCATAATGTTATACACTATATCACATATTCACTGGTATATTAGATAGAAATAGTTTTAACCATATAGGATCAGTTTCCAACACTTTATATTATTATCAATAACTAGTTGTTTGAAGATGAAAAATCATAGAAAAGGAAAGATGATCCAGAAAGGATTGTTGTGAAATTATTAGGCCAACTGTATTTTTTGGAAATTCATCATAACTGTATTAAATATTAATTCAATAAGAAATTATTCCCTTAGGATATTCCATAAAGTAGAATTGGTTATACCAATCATAACTTCATTGATACCTTAGGAAAATCTTGTAAATATAAAACTAAATTTGGAAGAATCTTATACCATATATATGGTCAACTCTAATAGAGCATATTACCTATTAAAAATAGATAGAGGTTTAAATTTTCCATAAATTAATGCATGGTTTATCAAGAAATAATTTTCATAAATCCAAATTCAATTATTTTTGTCTAGGTGTCATGATGTACAAATGAATATCCCCAAAATTCTTGTCATATAAATATAAACTATAGGAAAACATCCTATCTGTATGACATAAAATAGGATAATATCATACTTATATCATGAAGTAGAACTAATTGATATACCCTAGTTTTGTCTCATTAAACTCTTTGTTAACTTTCACACCTATCATGTACTCTCAATATGATCTAGTTATCTACCAATTGTCCATTTTTTTACACTCCATGCGTGACTCACATTATCATATATGTTTTTGATGATTTATATAGTTATTATGATCCTGGTGTATTATACTAAACAGTATGAAGAAAAGTTATAGAGGTATTAAAACAAGATAAATAGAATTGAGTCCACCCAGTATGACATTAAACTACTTATAGTGGCCTAATTTCAAAGTCCTCATTCCCTCTATATGAGATCTTGAACAACATAGGGATTCTTGGGGGACTGTTTATACTATTCTCTATCCTACATCAATAAAAATTCCATGATCAATGTATGATCTTTAACTTCATAGGGATCACTCATATAAACTAGTTGTGGCTTGATTCATGATTCATCTGGATATATAGGGACACCCTTATCACATATCTCAAACCCAAATATATATTTTAATCATACTATGTGTCTCATGGTAGTCAAAATTTTCTACCATTCATGTTGTATTTTTTTAGTATTGCACTAGGGAATACTTATATTTTGTATATTCTCATATATATGAGAAAGATCGATATAAAATGTCTCATTAAGATCTATGTGACCCCTAATTCCTATAATTATTGGATACATAGAGATGAATAAATCTCATATCCTAGGCCTAGCCAATAATATTAGTCTTCTTAAATCCCCTTCCCCTTACATGGGAACAATATCCCTTTAAGTGTTCTTACCACATGTTTTCCACAATTTAAGGTTTTCACAAAGGAAAAAATCCCTCATATATTATTCTAACTTGATTTAAGATGCTAAACAACATGGTCGTTTTTTTCATATGAACTCAAATAGTGGAAAAGCGTTTTTCTAATCAAATTACATTATATTGTGTGGCATTAAATCTATTATATAGAACCTCTCAAACGATTTGTGTTGGTATATTTTTGAGACCCATTCCTCCTACATGAAATATAGATCTATGAATGAATTCTTATAGAATACATCAATCAAAAATAATATAAGATTCCCTTATATATATAATAACAATGTTTGGATAGATACCCATAACTATAGGTTTTTTAGTAATTATTAAATCTCTTTTCATAAATAAACCCCAAATTCTACCAATATACAATTACCCCATTGTGAATATCCTCCTTTTTCATGTAATATTTTTATTCAATAGACTCTATATGAATATGTAAGGCCTTTATAATAACTACATAATGATTTATTCTTTCTAATACAAGATATATAGGGAAGGATGAATCACTAATCCTAGGCCTAGTAACAAACCAAAACTAAATAACTTCTTCTTTTTAATTCTTATACCCTCTAATTCCATTAATGTTTCCCCAAAATGGATCATACATTGGGACTAAATCATATTATCCCATGTGTGATTCAAATATTTATAGTGGTATTCAGTATAGATATCAATATCCAGGGATCCTGCACAGACTACTCCCATCTATGGGGGATCCTTTCTAGTTATTATCTTTATATGTATACATTTTCCCCTTTTAATTTCATGATTCACTCAACCTATGGCCTATAAAAATGACCATATCCTAGTGTTTTAGTCATTCACATTCATTTTGGATCTTTCGCAATGGACACATAAAATATGAATCCATATAAACTACATGTAGCTTGACTCGGGTTATTACAAGATATGTAGTGACTCTTGGATCACCTATCTCTGGAATAGCTATAGTTTTAAATAAAATCCAAACACATATTTAGATTCAAATACCTATGGTATAATAAAATATTCCCCACATTAATGTGTTTCACCATGATTTTGGGTCACTCGGGCCATGAAAAGTATACATCACAAATGATATACCAAGTAAGGATATTTCATATTGTTCACTAGATATATTGTCACAAATTTTCTTATATGAATGGCCTCATCCTATTAACATAAACCACAAAACTCCATAATCCTCATCATTTTATTTAAAACTGTATATCATCTACTGAATTCATCATGACCTTAAACAACTTATAATAGACTATTCTACTGGATCAAAACTTCTCTACACGAGGGTATGATCTATGTAAGGATGAGAAGCATATGGAACTCAACACCAAAATAAAATTTCCCATTTTCCACAGATAAAAAAAAACCATAGTTTTTGTTATTTCTATAGGTTTATTTTTCCATAATCTAAGTCCTTTACCTTAGAAAACCCATAGAGAATTTTATTATCCTAATTCATTCTTGGATAGAAATACCCATTTCCCTGTATCCATTCCAATTAAATGTAAGAGTTATCCTGATAAGAGATACATGAGGATTGATTTATTTTATTTTGAGATATTTAGCAATGTCAGAACCTGATATTTAAAACATGGACATTGATCAATGGTTATCTACACTCCATTAGAAAGATTCATTACAATAAAACAATGATCTGTTCAATGCTAACATGACTACACCATTTTTTGAATTTCCATTCTCCTCCATCCTTAGTTTTAAACATGAGTATTTAAAATCATAAAAACCCGTTCATGAACATTAGTAATGAGTGCATATAGGTATAAAGGAAACCTCTATTTATGAATACATTCCCCTAATAAATATCTATGTACACACCACTAAAATATCATTTTTACTAGAGGCATGTTCTATCTTATGTGAATATCCCTATAATATTCATACACATTTAAATATATTTATATAGAACATGTTATTTTAATATTGGACAATAATACTCTATAGAATTCCCATATCTTATCATATTCATTATTCAAATACCTATGTTATGTATTGGTACCCTAACAATTCCATAAATTTAAGGTGTCCGAAAAATCTTTTCCTTGATCCCCATCATTGATTTTATACTCCACCATATTAATTTTCAAATCATTATTACCATAATCTCAATGTGCGTACCATGTGAAATTTGGAGAAAGTATTATGCTTTCTATTAAAGTCGATTTAACCTCTCCCTCACCACTATGTGGACTGGCTCGTGTTTGGTTCAATGTTTTTTGATATTAAACTCCATCCATGGTTGGTTAAAGCTATTTAATCCTATACTATAGATCTTAATTATCTAAATATTAATCCCAAAAATGAAAATGAAGGCCATGTGAAAGTTTTCAAGGTGATAACCTGTGAAGGGATTCCTATGAAAAAATATGTGTACATTCATTGAGCCATTCCCTTTAATAAAATAGTAAAAGTTATAGCACAAATGAAAAAAGACACAAATAATAAAGAACCATCCATCTAACCCTAGAAAGATTCAGGTTGAGATCATGGGACACACTAGTCCCAGAAAAAGTTAGTTCAATGTTATGTCACATCTCTTTTCCTGGAATATATGTTCTATACATGATGGTGAAAAATTTTGGGATCTTTAACCGTTTTTAAATACCCTCTTCTAAAATTAAAATTTTTCCCACTAGTGTTGGAATTTTTTCAAACCTTTCACAGATACCAATAATTAGCACATCCATCTCTGAGGGTCACTCTATTTGGATATTAATATATACTCCTGGAATGAAAATACTCTATACCCCTAATATGTAAAATCGACTAGATGAGTTTCCTATCCTAATAAAATAGTAATCTGATCATTGTATTCCCTAACAACATCATAGATAAACATATCATTCAAATGTGTCTAGTAGTCATGCCTTGCATACATGTTTTTTTCATCATCCATACTTCAACTTCCATTAGTTATGATTTACCCATCCCATAATCCTATGATTTAAGTGGATTTGTAAATTTTATGATAAAATTTCATGTACTGTGATAACATTCAAAAATATAATATAATATCTTATTCTATAATCTTGTAAAATAATTGTTACACGATCTTAAAATACATGACACCAAGGCTTGAGCACTATGACCTTAAAATTTGTATGCATCATCCCACAATGTAGTTTATTTTTCAAAAAAATATACTTTAAAATGTATTTTAAACTTTTACTTACTATTTATATTATATACAATTTGGGAAATATTGTATGAACTAAAGTTTTTGTAACATTTAGTCAAGGCTTCCAAGCCTTAAATATCATCTCCCTTAGTCCAAGCACTATGATCTTTAATATATGTGTGCTGGTCGTTGAGGTGATTTGTGGTGGAATTGGGCTCCCATTTATTTTAGGTTTATCCCACCCATGTGGCTACATTGATTGGCTGTTAATGTTTTTCAAATCATTATGACATTAAATAGAAGATGCAATAGCCCAACATGATAGACCATAAACTAACCTAATGAATGAGATGTAGAACATACTAGGTTGAAAATTCATAAATTATTTTGGGAAAAAGGTTGAGTCTCCACTTATTGGACATTCCCCTTATATGACATAAGAAACACTGACTACTTAAAAATGGAAAGGTGTAAAACTAATCAGGTTGAAAATATACAAAGGGTGGACTAATAAAAAAATTGATTTCTTACCCGCTAAGTCTCCCACATAAGAGACTTAAAAATAAATTAGTAAAATAAAATAAGAATACAAAAAAATTATGGGATCTATTATATGATCTCTACTATAATACCCAATATTTATTAGGGTAAATACCTCTTTTAGTTTTAATTAAACAACATTTACTTAGGTTCTTATTCTTTTAAATATTGGTTGTCGATCCTTTTCTCTTTAAATTGAGATCTTTTACCTAGGAAAATGACCCAATGTTCATGGATGTATGTATGGTTGAATTAATATACATGGAGTTTAAATGTGTAAAATTATTAATTATAGGTCCTTTAGGGGTGTATGTAGAACTGAGGATTTTTTAAAGTGTTTGTGAAGAACTGTATATATGACATTTTCATATCGTGAAATTTTGACACGATGTGAATCTTCACCAGGATGATGTCATGAATTAGTTTAGAGTGGGAAACCATTACATGGTTTTAAATGGATTCACATCATGGAATGTTTGATAGATCTTAATTTAACATGGTCTGATATGTTTTTTTAATATTATATAGATTGTGAAATTCACATAGTTAAAGGGGTTCACATTGTGAATATCTCAATACCACAGGTTTTAAACCAAGTTGTTCGTATGATTTTATTTTCACTCCTAGTGAATCCCCCACTCTTCAAACCTAGGGTTACATTAGGAAGTTTTATTTGATTCTTACATTATGAAAATATCTATGTGGAATTTAATATCCAATTATTTCTTTCTATTTGGTTTTATCCTTCATTATCATTTCTTATTTTGTAGAGTTTTGATCTCTTGACTGTCGTTGAATAGGGTTTTTATCAGTATGGTTGTGTGATCTAGGTTTTCCTTATAGATCTCATTCAACATCATTATTTATTATTGTTCCCTATTGAGAGTGTCAATTTGATATTCAGATTAGGGTTGGTGGTTAAGAACAAATCTATATGGTCTGCTTCAATTTGTTTAAGTGCGTGAAATACCATGTGATTCCATCAACATAACATATACAATAACTAATGAAATAATGGGTGATGATAATCATGTGTTTGGGATACTCCTTGGATTCCTTAGGATCTAATAATGTTAGGAAATTTCTTACAGATACTCGTAGGTTGATCCAACCCTTGATATAATGAATCTAATTTTGGATTAAAATATAAGTTAGCATGACATGAGACCTCATGTGATTTCATGTGATGAGATCACTTTGGAAAATGTAAAAATTATATATTGAGATTAATAGTGATAATTAAAAATTATATGGGTATGTAAACTAAATTTATAATGGATTAACATATAATTTGATGAATTAAAGGAAAGTTGGAAGATAAATTGTAAATGTATGAATTGACCATTATGGATTATGACGCAATGTTGTGTTATTATTTCTATTGTGACTTGTGTTTTTATCCTTGTGGTAATGTTTATATAAATGGATTCAGAAAATTTCATATTGTAATGATTATATAGAAGGATTGGCTCATTTTCTTGTTTTAATAATTATATAAAGGTACTGGCCTAGTTTCATGCATAAATGTTTATATTAAGGGATTATCCCAGTTATGGAAATATTATTATATAAATTCCATGTCCTGGTTATGATAAAATGCATATATAAAGGGATTGGCCAAATTATCATGAAATCATTATATAAAGCGCTTGGCCTAGGTATGTTGTCATACGTATATATAGGGATATTTAATAGTTATGTGATTGTGCATTTGATTTTTTTCTATAATTGTAATAATTTTTATACATTCTCAAAGTTAATATGGCATGGTGTCGAAGTAGGTAATTTTTATACTATATTGATTTATTAATTAATACTTCTATTTATTGATTCACTACATGAACTTACATTCATATTGGTTTTGTTTATACATGGTGGTGTCATCCTACAGAGTTTTACTAACACCCTATTAGGGATTCTATTTGGTGCCTAGGAAGATTGTTTGGATAAAAGATTGGATTAAGGAAAATGATCTTATTATTGTTTGTTTGCAATTAAAAGGGTTGAATCATGGATATGGGACGACATTTGGTTTTGGATTGGGGTATTTTCAGTATATATGTGTCTAATTGATCTTATATGTAGATATGATTTTTTTCATGACCCTAGTTACATTCTATCTTGTAATTAAATTATTCTCTTATTATGATGTGATTGTTCAGTTTCTTTCACTATATGGTTTTTTTGCTGTTATTATATTGCATCAACAATTTTTTTACTATGATATTCATATATTTCCTCTATATTATAATGTCTTCTTAGGGGGTATATTCTCCTCCACTTTGTTTCTACAACTATACCACTAGTCAAAAGGCTCGGTTGAGTGAAGAGGTATTCTTGAGTTCTTGTAACCAACCTGACTAGGTCACATGAGAGAGTCCAAGACTAAGGGATAGTGGAAAGTGTTTTCAAAGGACATCAAGTTTAAGTTTCTATTGTTTTACTATTTGGGAAAGGTATATCATATAATAAGAATGTTTCAGGACATGGTTATGAATTTTTTCATGGGATTAGTTAACTCATGTATGGTGAAAATGAGTGCATAGGGATGGGATTGTTTTTTGTGTTGTTCAATTGCTAATGTTGATGTTATATCACCTTCTGTGATTCACATCTTGTGTGATGATATTATGTCTCAAGCTTTATAGTCATGGACTGGTACTTAACAATATGAGTATACATGCATTATTATAGACACATAAGGATATGTATTGACATATATTTTTCTTGATAGGGGCATATTTTTCATGATATATATTTTCTTATATAAATATTGAAATGAGATACATGTTATATCTAATGAAAAAAAGAATGAATGGATTGTTATGTCATTCTAATTCACTTGTTAATCCATTTTTATAGAGACTATGACCTGGTGGCTCTCTATTGTGGCCACATGTTGAGGTTATCCTTGATGATTATCTAGTTCCCTAAGGATTTTTTTATATTGTGGAGAAAATACATATCATCATCTCTGAATTGAGCATCTAGAGAGTGGAAATTAGAATAATCCTCAAGTAGCATAACCATAGTTTCCTATAGTTCCAGAGAATATGATATATGTATAGCTTCATAAAAGATTCCATATAGTCATTAAATCCATGGAAAGGGATATTTTCACTATACCTTCTATGTATGGTCTGATGATAGTGTTTCAGTTATAAAATTCACCTAAATTTACTAGGGAGAGAGGCACCAAAGGCAGTTAAGTTCTAGGTTTAGTCAATCCAAACAATCGTCATGATGCTTGAGACACCTACTGATAGGAGGATGAATCTGGCTACATAAATCAATTTTGCGTCTACAAAGAATTGGTGGGACATTCTAGAGAAATCCTCGTAGTAAGAGGAGTTATCCTAGAAGAACAACTATAGAAAGTTCCTAATACACTTCTACCCAAAAACTGTGAGGGATTAGAAGTATCTCGACTTCATGATCCTTATATAAGAGGACATGTCAATGATGGAGTATGCTCAATGTTTCACTAAATTGAATCTCTTTTTTCTATTTTTTAGATGATGTGATTTTCAAGGAAATGTGTTTCTAGGATAGGATTTTCTTTGAGATCATATTACATGTGATTTTTTTCTATAAAGTTTCATTTCAAATGTGTTGAATTAGTCTCTCTTCATAGAAGTTAATGTAATATAGGTACATAGAAACAACAGAATTATTTCAATAGGGAGTAAATTTAGCTCCTCTTATAGGGGAACAAAGCACCACTATGATAGTTTATTCCAATGCAAAGTAGGTAGAGATACCGGGGAAATGGGCAAGCATCTCATAACCGTGTTCTACTATAGTAATATTAGTGTTTCAATTATGAAAACAAGAGTTCTTAGTGTTCATACCCAACTATGGAGTTCTATTCTTCAAGTAGGACATTGATCTGTAGAGTTTTTAGGGGAATTCATCTTAAGAATAGTGGAATGGGATCAGGATAGGTACCGTAGTCTGAGAATCAATTAGTTATCCCTCAACAGACTGGCGTATGGACTTCTACTAAATGATAAGGTTATGTAAGGGGATGTGGAACCCATTATAGTAGAGGAATTACCATCCATAAGGAGAAGTATAGGAAAGTCAAACTAGATCCCAAGGAAGAGGGGAAAGTCATCTGAATGATATTTTTTCTACTCTAAAAGGCTTAGATATAGGATCGCCTACCATCATATGTTCTAGTATGGTATCGTCTAAATTAGTTTGTGTTTTTATTAATAGAGTAACATAAAATTAATATTTTTTATAATCTCTTCATATAAATGGGTTGGGCTTCATTGTGGAGAGCATATATGGACTGATGACCATTGACACTCCATTGAGAGTGTTATCAGAGGGTATTAAACTACTAAAGGACAATTATCTTGAATTTGTTTTCTATCGTTGCCTATGGGAATTTTTTTAATGAAAATAATAGGATTTTATTTGATTCTTAGTATGGATTATATATTCATATACTAGGATCATAGTATTGTTTATAGGGGAGAGTTACCTTTCTATCTCCAGATGGGGAAAAAATAATCACTCAGTTGAATTGGATATGCAACATAGTTATAGAGGAAAAATAAAATTCATATTTAATTATATCAAGTTTCAGATAGAAATCCTTGTTCTGGATGATTGAGGAATTCAAAATTATACTTTTTCACTAATACTGGGCCATTTTTAGGGCATCTTTCCAAAGTATTTATCTATATTACCACTATAGTGGGAGATTGTGTTCATGATTGGTTTATTTCTAGGACATTAGTTTGTTTCTATCTTATCATATAGATTGGAACTAGAAGAGCATCATGAGTTGAATGTTCAGTTAGAATATCTGGAAGCTATGGGTTTCATATGGTCTTGTACATCTCTATGGAACTCTCTAATTATTTTCTCAAATATGGTTAATGGGAAATTGTGATTATGTCTGGATAATCCAGGACTAAACCATATGACGGTCATGAATTTGTATCCCCTTGCGTGCATTGATGATCTCATTAATCAGATGAGAGGTTCCAACATTTTTTCAAAGATTTAATTGTGGTCAAGTTATCACTATTTTATGGTGAGACCATTAAACATACCCCAAACTACTTTTAAGAGAACATATAGATTATATGAGTTCATAGTGATATTGTTTGGTTTGACGAACACATAAGATGTATTGATGGCCTTGATGAATTAGATCATTCATCCATTCCTTTATTATTTGTGATGGTTTTTGTTGATGAAATCCTATTGTAATATCAATATACTCCAGATCATTTCAGACCTCTTAACATCAGCCTAAGTACACTAAGAGAGCATCAGCTTTAAGCCAATCTATACAAATATTGTTTCTGGATTGATATAGTGCATTTCATAGGCCATGTTATCTCATAGGTTGGAGTGTTATTAAAACTAGATAAACTTTTAGTATTGTTATCTTAGGATTGAACCAAGAATCTCTTTGTGATTCAGAGTTTTCTTCCTCTAGCATGTTATTTCTCACAACATTTATGACTTTTCCTATCGAGAAATACTAATGTCTAGGCTGACCAAAAATGGGTATAAGTTTTTTTCATCAAAGGATAATGAAAGTGGTTTTTGGGAGATCAAGATCATGCTGACCTCAACACTAATCCTAACATTACCTATGCCTAGTAATTATATATTATGCATTTTGATGGATATGGAGTTCGAATCAGAGCAGTTATGATGCTGGAGGGCCGATTGGTATCTTATGGCTCCAAATTTCTAAAACCATAAGATAGGATTTACCCAACACATGATATATAGTATGATATGGTGGTACCCACACTGAGATACATGACACTCTATCTTTTCGTTGAGATTTTTTTTGCTATACAAGGACTACAAAAGCATTTGGTAAATATTTTATCAATGAAACCTAATCCCTTAGTAGAGGAGATGAGTTGAGTATCTATATTCATCTGAATATGAGATGGATTATATTCATGGAAAGGGAAACCTCATTTTAGATACCCAGATATAGAATAAACATATGGAGGATGTTTGGGAGACTTATGATGAATATGGAAATTCTAGAACTCTTTGAAGACATGAATATATATGTTTAGGTGTCCCAGGGATGAGTAGGTTTGGCTTTTATATCCATTATACCCATTCTTTTGGCCTAGATGAACACAAATATGTTATCTTATTCAATGGTACTAGATCTGAGGGACATCATATATAGTGTGGATTCACCAAAAGTAGAGTCTCTTAGAAGTAGTGATGTTCTTCTTATACATTGAAAAGTAAGGGTTCCTTTGGGCTTACGTGAGGGGATAATGAGATAATTTCATGCTTCTATATGGGTCGAACATCCATGTTCTAAAAAGGTATATCATGATATACATAGATAGTACTAGTTTCTAGGAATAAAAAAGTAGGTTTCAGGATTAATAGAAAGATGTTTCACATGTTTGCATGTAAAAATCATGCACCAGGGGCCAGATGGGTTGTTGTATCCTTGACCAATTCTGGAATACAAATTGGATGATGGCACAGTGAATATCGTGATAATGTAAACCATAAAACAACATAATAATGATGTTGTATGGATGATATTGGATTATATAATGAATGAACCCAACTTTTTTCTATCTGATAGACCTTCACTATTGATGATTTGGGTATTATTTACATACAATGGATAGATTTTATTCATGTAGTTCCAAGAATTATCATTTCTGATAGAGATCCTTTTTCCACATCTTGGTTCTGGAAGGATCATTGGAAGGATTTGGGATCACCAGTTCTTTTTACTACAACCTATCATCATTGGATTAATGGCCATTATGAATGGAAAATTATGATTTTTGAGGATATTTTATGAGCCTGTGTGCTAGATTTTGGTGGTTCATGGGAGTATAATAGAGAACTCTTATTTTTTTATATAATGAAAACATAAAATAATCAATCCATATAAAACCTTTCAAGGATTTATATAAAGTTTTGTCCTATTTCCTCTTTATTTATTAGAGGTAGGTGAGTCAATGCTTATTGAACCTAGTCTCATGCAACATTTTTTAGAAATGGTTTAGTTGATCAAGAAGATATTGTTGACCATGTATAATATCAATAAATCATATACTGATCATTAGAAATGAAATCTATAGTTTGAGGTGGTATATCATGTTTTCTTATGTGTTTCATTTAGGTTGGGAAAATGTGGAGCTAATAAATGGGGAATGTTGGCCCACATATTTATCTGGATGTTTGAGATAGAGAGGAGGGTCAGTCAAGTGGAATAATGATTGGTATTTTTATAGTGCTACAATACAATTCAGGATGTGCTTTAGGTATTATAACTTCAAATATATCATACTAACCCATATCATGTGATAGATGTTAATCACTTCTATCTTGGTGTATAAGCATCCATTGAGGAGAATTAGATATGGATTATAGACCATAGTAACAAGAATCTCTAGGGATGTACAATACCTCAAGTCCAAGTGCAGTGGCATTATGGGTGTGTTCAATAGGAGACCAAGGAGAAGGAATTTGAAATGCAAGTACATTGGACATAATTTCCCACCATGACCCTAAAATGATTCCTAGAGTAGCTTAGGGATGAGATATTATATGTTTGGTAGGTTGTATGATACCATGTTTTCTCGGTACAACCCTCTTTGAGTTTTGGTAAATCCTCTTTTATTTAGTTTATTCTTCATTTAAATCATGGTGGTCAACCCTTTTATTTGGTAATGGAGTGATTTATATAGGTAAAATAACCTAATATTTTGGGATGTATGTTTGTGTGAATTAATGGATTCAAGGTTCAAATATGAAATACGCCCAAGTTGTGGTCCTTTAGGTTTGGGTTAAATCATGTATTTTTATAAGTGTTTCTACAGAACTACCTGATAAAAAATTTCATGTACTAAAATATTTACGCAACGTGAATCCTTCATTTGGGAGATGTCATGAACTGGTTTAGAGTGTGAAATGTTTACATAGTGTGAAAGTGGTTCATTTCATGAAAAATTCAATAAGTTCTAATTTAAATCCAAGATACATATATTTTTTTGTGTCTTATAAATCAATAAATTCACATTGTAAAAGGGGTTTACGTCAAAAATCTCTTGAGACCAGTAATTTTATAAAATTCAACAAATATGATTTTATTTTAACATTTGGTGCAGTCTCCTCTCTCAGTCCATGGAAAGACTCTAAGAGATTTTTGTGTGATTTCTTCCCTCCAGGATGTCTCAGTCTAGCATTTTTTCTTTAGGGAGTTCCTTCTATTTGGTTTTCTAATTTCCACTATTAGGGAATTCTGATATCTTGACCACCATTGAATGAGGTTGTCATCATGATTATTCTGTGATATAGGTTTTCCTTGTCAATATTATTCAAATTCATTCTTCATTGTAATTCCCTATTGAGAGTTTCTCTTTTAACACTACATTAATGTAGGTGGTCTAGAAAAAAGGCTTATGGTCTATTTCAATTTTCTTAAGTGTTTAAAATTCCATTTGATTTTACCGACATAATGTGAGTGTTAACTAACATAATAATGGGTTATGATAACCATGTGATTATCATGATATGATACCATATGTGATTTCTTATGAGAAGATCACTTGAAAAAATGGTTTACTTTTATATTGAAATGGTTGGTGATCATTTGATATGAGATGGTTGTATAAATTGGCATGATAATGTCTTAAGATATAATTTTATGAATGAAATTGTAATTGAAAGGTAAACAGTAATTGTACAAATTATATATTTTAGCTAATGATGTTATGTTGTTCTATTATTATCTTTAGGACTTGTGTAATGGTTCGTGTTGTAATTATTATATAAAGTGATTGGACTAGTTTCATGTTGAAATGCATATATAGTGTGATTGGCCAAGGATCATTTTGTAATTCTTATATAGTGGGCTTGTCCAAGTTTCATGCTGTAATTCTTATATATATGGCTTCAGCTTGCTGTATTGAAATGATTTTATAAAGGGCATGACCTATTTATGCTGAAATGTGTACATAAAGGGCATTGATCAGTTATGTTATAATGCTTATATAGAGGGATTTTTCCTAGTTATATAATTATGCCATGGACTTGTGGATATGGTTTTCATAATGATTCTAGATGATCAAAAGTTTTCTAGTATGGTTTTGAAGTAGGTTAATTGGAATAATTTATCAATTGATTAATTAATAAACCTATTTATCACTTTATTTCAGGCAATAACTCTCACAATTGTTTTTTTAGTTAGGGTGGTTTAGACCTACTATGTTTTACTCACAACCAATTATGGACACCATTTGGTTCCTAAGAAGATTACGTTGAAATAG
This sequence comes from Viscum album, assembly GCA_963277665.1. NCBI lineage: Eukaryota > Viridiplantae > Streptophyta > Magnoliopsida > Santalales > Viscaceae > Viscum > Viscum album. Next base: position 2,002,178,878 of record OY728145.1, read on the forward strand.
GTTTGGACAAGGGATGTGGGATTTATAATTGATAGTTCTTTGCTATATGGGTAAGAACATTGAGATGGGATCAACATATGGTTTGGGACCTGGTTATTTTGAGTTTATATGTCTCATCAGGATCTTTTATCTTTATGGATTTTAAAATTACATTAGTTACATTCTAGCATATGATTACATTATTCTCTTATTATTATGTGATTGTTCAATTTATTTCACTATTTATATTTTATGCTATTATTATATCATATCCACTATTTCTATTACTCTAATATTTATCTATTTCCAATGTATTGTAACTTTTTACCAGAGTATATAGTCTCTCCAATATGTTCTATACAACCCTGAAGGTATTCGGTATTCCCTGGAATACAAGGAGGAAAATATCTATCCCAATTACCAACCATGTTTTTTCCATATGAGAGAGTGTCATATCAGGGGATGATGAACAAGAAAAAATAAATTTTTTCTTGTTAGGTCCCTTATCTTATGGAAAATTTATATAACTCTTTCATTCCAAACATATTGGTTTCAAAATTTATCTAAAACTCATAAAAGTGGTAATATGGGTTGTTTGATATCATTTAAAAATTTGTATCATCATTACAAAAATATAATCTTCCCAATTTTCATATTATTAAGTCACTAATACATCATATCCAAATATTCTAACTTTGGTGTACGATAATTTTTTTCAGACCTATACCCATATGTGAGCACATTCCCAGGAAGAAATAGTGTTTCATACCAAAATAGAAAAACTATTTTGTATGGTGATGGTGTTCGTATGTATATTCATATGTGAGGAAGAGTCAAGGGGTAAATAATTTTTCATATTCATATGTACCAACACTTTTGTTTGGTGATGGTGTTCATGCATATCCCCATCTGTAAGCACACACCCTGAAGGAAACTCTTATTGTTCCATGTAGTTGAATATCATGATTAACCTTATTTCATTTATACTAAATATCTAAACAGATCCATTTATCTTGGTATTATTATTTTTTAATTTCATTGATTATTTCAAATTGATAATTGGGATGGTAGAGAAGTGACAGAGTTGATAATCATTCAAAGTAAAGTTTGATATTCATTGATAAAAATGAAGTGGAAAATCCAAATTTTAGATTCTTTATAAAAACTAGAGTATTAAAAAAATTCCATCAATGTAGTTTTGGAGTTCACTAAGTTAAATTTTCAATTAATCTTCCCCTTATTGAATTTTTCCCATCTCTAAAAACTCAAATTATTCAGTAAAAAGGAGTTTCTCTACTATAAAAGCTGATTCCTTTTCCCCAATTCTATCTTCTATAAGTATCCATTGGTAGCATGTAAGTATCTATTTTGTATAATATTTCTCTTGAACGAGATGGTCCTCCTGGATGAAATCAGCATCGATTAAATATATTTATTCAACTACTACCTCCATAAAATTGGATTCTTTTTTGGAATGTTGTAGCATGAAATTCAAAAAATTGATATGGTGTATTCCATGTATATGAGTTTTCCAAAGTTATATTCCCATCCATTACATCCCACATTAAGAAAATATATAAACTGGTGGTAGGAATAATCGCTCAAAGAGGCCTAGAATAGTGGATCCCCAAGGAATCTTCATTAAAAACACTAACACACATAGAGGGAAGGGATCACGTTCTAGTAAAATAAATACATGAATTATATGATGTTCCTTATGAATCTAGAAAATCATCTACCATGTTTCCTTGATTCCATGTGTGGAGTATGTTTATCTAGATGTTGAAGAAGCTCTTTCATATGCAGATGAGATAAGTGAAAGACCAAGGGTGATGATAATCTCTTAGATAGAACTGTGGATAATAGAAGATATTATTTCCATCAAATATAGATTAAATATATTCGAGTGGAAAAAATCTAGGACCTTAATGAGGAACAATATTCTTCCATAATAGAGTTCCCCACACAAAAAAGTCACTCGAATAAAAAAATAACCGATCATTCTTGATCACGGACACCCCCATATAAATCCATTAATTCATGATTTTTCAACATTGAGTTTGAACGCATTTTCTTTAGGATTCACCCAAATCCATTTTCTATGAGTGTATGGTCTGAGACACATAGGGATGAATCTCCTACCGTCCATGGGAATCCTATGTGAGGGGGAAATATCGAAACATTTTAAGAGGTTCACCAACTCAAACACCAATTTTCATTCAATGGCCATCATCTATAATCATGTACTGGGTAAACCCTCATGATATTCATTAACTATTATGTTCTGTTTACATCAATATACTTCTGTTGTGAAAAATTATATTGCTTTTCATTCCTGATTGTTGACTTATATGCCATGAAACTAGGTATGGAGGAATAAATCATTAGTGAAATCTAGGGATTTTAGTTACCTGAAAATTAAAATGTCACACCACAATGAATCATCCGACTCTCATTCAATGAACAAGGATGAGGATAATTCTTATTTAAGGGTTTTACAATAGGGTATTTAGACAAAAGAGTGATCCCTGAATGTCGAACCTCTACATCAGTAGAAAAAGAAACATTTTAGATGCTCTAAATGAGGAATTTTAGTTTTATGTGGACATCATTTCACTATATGGTACCTCCTCAAGAAATGGGATTTAGTTTTGAATTTATATCTCAAAAATAAGCCTTTATTGATAGGATCATGATCATTAACCCTATGAAACAGATCCAGTCATCATCAGAGTTCATCATAATATTATTGATGGTCCCTTACTATTATCGTTTGAGGATGGAATTGATGAATAAATGGAATCTGTTATCTTGATATAAATAAATATTAGGGGTTAGATATCCGGAGAAACTAATTTTAGTTTTTTCTGAGTTGTGACTCCAAAAATAAAGATGTCAGTGAAAAACAGTCTACTATGAGTAAATTTAAAGATTGAGTATATATCATCAGATCAAATCCCATAACTAGGTGGTTCTTCCCCTTGTTCCATCTATGTGTGTGCCATATTTTCTTACTATGAATTTTTCCAGAAGTTTTCATCCTTCCAATGACTCTTAGGCCAACTTATGATGAAGGTATTTCATGGTTCCCACAACATTCCTTAGATTAATGACTCTATCCCGATGCTCTATATCCATCTTATCCAATGTTCCCCATGATATCTCCATTCTACTTGTGAATCCTAGATGAAGTCCGAGAGGATTATTTTGATATTACATAAAAACATCTTTGTCATGTTGATGACCAGTAAAAGATGCAAGGGGATGTAATAAAGAATAATGTTGGCAAGAGTGATATGTCCCACAAATGATACGAAAAGTTTATTCTTTTTAAGGTTGTATTCAAATATTTTACTTACCAATCCATCTAAATGGTGGATACAATTCTTAAATGGAGATATCAACGATCTCAAATAATCTATGAAAATTTTTTCTATCAAGTTGACGACTATCCTCAATTTTTTTCATCATATTAGAGTCCGATTTTGAAACATTATGAGAAGATCCTATAATGTAGTTCATGATACTAGACTTTATATATCCCTATAGACATATCAACGGGATGCATGTTGTGCAATAAGGCCCCCTTATTCAGATTTGAAACCCCTCTCAAAGGCCAAAATACACTCGGGAACCAACACACTCTATAAGAACAATGTTATTTCACCGATTTAGATCATATGTTTTGAAGATGCCTCAGTATCTATGTGTTATGGTATGTTATGTTTTGTAATGAGAGAATATTTAGTGATATATACACCTTGATCCTGGTCTAATGTGGATGGTAAGAGAAAACCACCAATTTTAATATCTAAATTCAAAAAATAGTAGAAGTCTTAGTATGATATAAGTTCTTAATGAATCCTAGAGCGTGGGAATACATATCAATTACCGCCTATGGGAGTGGTATATCTTAGATATTTCCCTAAAAAGGATTTCTAGTTTCTATGATGGATAGAACCTCATCCATCAATGACGGTTCATCAATTGGAACTATTTGGGTGTCACCATCTCCTACCACGGTTTGGTCTATTTTGGGTTTTAATTTTCCTATGTATTGATGGTCATATTGTTCATTGAGTGAGATTCATCTCAATGAAGTGAGACTTATAGAGAGTCATCAAATAATACCCTATGTGATTTGTGAGAATTCAGCCACAGTAATTATTGGGAAGGAGACAACTTCACTTTAAATTAATAGACAACCCCATTTTACCATTAATAAATAATATTGGTAGTTTTATCTACAAGAAGAACGACCTCTTTGGGAGGATGATGAAGTTTCTCAAGGAAATATTATATGTATATAATTCTAAATAGATCATATACTATTTCATTGAGCATAGTAATCATGATGAGGATATGTTGAGATAGAATATTTTTAGATATGATGAAAAGAATTGTGATTTAATTAACTGTTATACATCAATTGGTTACACCATAACTAATAATGGTAGTTGGGGAAACCACTATCCATTCTCACAACACCCGAGGTACATTTATAGACTATTGGAGTTCATAATGGTTTTCTCTTCCAATGCCTATGGATCCTTCCCCATTAGAATCCATTTTAGGGTAGAGATTTTTTGAAATCATATTCCCTCAATGATAAAATTTGAGTATTCATCCACACAACTAAGAAATAAAACATATAATTGGATTTTAACCACTCTAATCAGTCAATATGGACATAGCTGACAACTTTTAATTCTAATTTAACTTAAGTTTTGAAGTAGATGTTATAGTTTTCACCTCCAAATGGGTAGTAATCGGTGGAGGAAATACAAAGGGATACCCTCTCCTTTTAACTTCTCACATATACATCTCCAGGATTAATGTCCCCACCACCACATAATTCCAAATAAAAATTGAAATTATAATGTTATGTTATGTTACTGAGTTATGTAATGTGGGAATGTCTTTGGAAAATTTCCCACATTTCCACAATATATGTAATGAAGGGCCTACTCTCCTAGAACAAGTTGGAATTATGATGAATATAGTATGAGAACTCATTAGCAGAGTCCCCCTACTCCTGAGGATGACCCAAGATCCTTCAATTTTAGTTTCTTCTAGGGCTTCTCATGCTCAGTTAGGGAACTACGTCATTTTTTCCAAAGCGATCACATTATTTTTTCCCTTAGTATTGTTTCTCATTAATAAAGTGACATTGTGAGGCATGTGGACAAGGATGATCAGTTTACCTGGATGCTTCTCAGACCATATCTTTCTTATGAGACATCTCTATGGACCTAATCCAATTATAAATGACCTCTGATAATACCACATAGGGGTAACTAGTCAATATTATCTCATTTTTATAACATGATATCCAATAAAAAGTGTGTTTTGGAGTAATATACAGACAAATAAATTCACTAATGGAATCCAGATATCAAACTGAGTGTCATATTATCCCCTTATTGCCCATATATGTTTTCCCACTATGGGAAGTTCTTATATTCTACACGGATGTCTTTAAGTAGCACCACTACTTGATTTTGAAGACACTAAATCTATCTGGTTGACCTAGATTGTGAATAATCCTTACAAATGATGACAAAATTGATTACTGATGTTATTATGAAATCCCTTTTGTTCATAATATATGATTATACATCATATTCACCACCACCACCATCTATAATCATGTATTTTTAGGGTAACCATATTGAAAATGTAGATCTATGAATGATGGATCAAGAGAATAAAATCCATCTTATTCATCAAGGGTTGTGGTATGATGCCAGATGCATCTTGAATAAACTACTTGAGTCTTCAATTTAGGATTCAAAAAAACTAAAGAGATTTTATACCTTTAAGTTCACCACTACCAAAATTCATAATGCCTTAAATATCCATGACATAGGAAATATGTATTTCCCTTTTAGATAAAAAAGGTATTTTTTACTCGGATCGATACTACGACCCATATAGACTCTACCTCAACTATTTTTTATATCATTAGAAAAGATCATGGCATAACACTATTATGGGATTCAATGTAAAGACACTTAAATTTCCAGGAAATTTTCTTCTTAATTTCTTTATGATTTTATGAGTAAGAAGTTTCTGACGGCACCTGATTCCGAGGCCCGGAGTACCTAGAATCAAATTCCAATGTTTAGCTCAGGTACGTTCAGTGAACGAAAGAGAAGGTTTTTCAATATTTTGAACTGTTGCTCGGAATTGAAATTCGAGGGTACCGATGAAACTACAGGGCCGATAATTTCTTATGAAGACTTTTACTGGAGTTTCGTTTTCTCGGTAGGAGTTGTTTAAAAATGTTGGTTAAGTGTAAAGTGTAATAAAATTGTGTTACAATTTTATTTCTCTTTTATATGTGGTTTTATTCTAAATATGGGAGTTGGGGTGAGACATAATAGATACTAACTCCTCTTTTTAGGATATTTTTGAGGTGGGGCCCACTTGAGCCCCACCCCTTCATATTCTTTTAACTTCTCTAACCCCTCATTAAATTTTCCAACATGTCATCCAATTAATTAGTCTAATCAAAATTTATTTAATTTAGTTTGAATTTTGATGTTTTGAAATGTTGACATGAGTAAATAAAATAAGGCAAAGCCTTATTATATTTTGGTTGGATTTTGTTATGGAAGAAAAGGGGAGAGAGCTCTTGAGTTATTTCTGAAGAACATCATCTTCTTCGTTGAAGAACGCCAAGACTTCAACAAAGAACGCCGACACCAAGGAGAGACGACGTGCCATTCTTTCCCCTCTCCGCAGCCGGTGTGAGACGTCGTCCCCTCCGTGGATGCATGCCAATGACATCATCAAAACCTCACCACATGACGCCGTCAACCATGACGCCGACTTTCGTCATCATTGTTGAGGTATGGGTTTTTCTTCAATCAAGTTTTGTTCAATATCTTCATGAATTAAGATATGACCACTTGTTTTCGTAATAACGGGAGGTGGTCGGACCGCACAAACATGACCGATCCTCTTCACCTTTTATCTTGGTCTTCGTGGATTGTTGTGGTGAAGACGGCGTGATGCCATTGCACCGCACAGGAACGAGTGAACATCAGTCGGAGGGGGCCGCGATGGTTGTGCGTGGCACCGTCGCGCCACACCGGTGAAGCCGAAGGAACCGCAGACGGAGCGGGCCACAGCGGTGGTGTGTGGCACCGTCGCGCCGCACCAGAGGACCCGAGGGTGGCTGGGGCCTGAGCGGGAAACAGCAGAGGGAGCGGCGCCATCATGCCACCCTGATCGAGGAAGAGCCGCCGCATTTGGCCGCGGCGGGACAACGGGAGGTGGCCGGTTAAGCCGGTCGCTGGCCCACCCTGGAGGTGGGACCCCCGCGGGTCCCGTGTGGATCAACTGGTTGGCCTTAACTGTCAGCCGTTCCAGGAAATCTGGGGGTTGAAACCCCTAGCCAATGCAAAGGGCGGCGCCCCCCTTTGCGCCCGGCTCGGCCAGTGTCGAGCTGCCCACACTCGGACAGACCGTCCGCGCTGGGTCGGACCGCCTGCGACGGGACGGACCACCCGCGCCGGTCAGGGCCGCCCTCGCCAAGCCGGGCCGCACCGGTGGGGCCGAGCAGCACCAGCTGGTCTAGGCCGTAACTAAATAGGCCAGACCCGGACCCAGGATGGGTCGACCCGGTTCGGGCAGACCCAGGGGGTATCGGGATGGGTCGGACTGGGCCCGAACCCCCTATTTTAAGTGTAGATCCGTTCAACCACCCTAACATGGGCCAAAAACCTCCAATTCATGCACCATTATTTGTTTAGAGATCCATGGATCGAGATAGTCGTTTCAGTATATTACACTCAAGGTTTTGGGGAACTTTGTGTACGGCCACGTTGGTTCGAACACAAAACCAACCAAGCCCTCGGAGCAGAAACACTTATAACTCGAGCTCCGGAGATCAGATTGACGTGTCGTCAACTTTGTTGGATTCCTCTTAGTGAGACGGTTCTTTTGGATTACTCCTCTTGAGGTTTGGATGCAGCTGGAGTACGATTGGGTATGTTTTAGCATAAAAACCAATCGGGCCCCTAGGACAAAAAAGACAATAACTCTCAGACCGTGCGTCCGATTGACGCGTTGTCTATCGTGTTGAGTTCCTATTGAGAAGACTAAAATTTGGGATACATCAACTCTGGACTTCGTGTCTGTTGATGTATCAACCACCTTGGATCATGGAGCGGACCCTCCCGGAATAGAGCATGCTGTCTGCGGGAACCCTAGAGCTGGCTGCGACTACAACGACGATGACGACAATACATGGATCCTACGTGGGTTCAGCAGCGATGATGACTGTACTTGGATCCTACGTGGGTTTGGCAGTGATGACGACTGTACTTGGATCCTACGTGGGTTCGGCAGCGAGGATGACTATACATGGATCCTCTGTGGGTTCGGCGGTGACGATGACCGTACTGGGATCCTCTGTGGGTTCGACGGTGATGACTAATGTTATTATATCCTATGTGGGTCCGGTATTATTTCACTATGTATTTGTAACCTATGTGGGTCCGGTAGAGTATCTGGTCTTATATCCATTGTGGTTCTGACAGCTTAGCTGGTCTTGTATCCTATGTTGGTCTCACAACTTAATTGAATCAGTGGCTACATCTAATCATCTCTATCGCCTTACGAAGTGTATACCTATGTGAGCTGAGTCGTGAATTTTAATCATTATCTTCGAAATTATGGACATGCTATCCTTTGTGGATTGGGTTATGCTTTCTTATGTGGACTGGGCTGTACTTTCCTGTGTGGACAGGGTTGAACTTGGTCTCGTGAGTTGGAGCAGAACTGGAGTTGATGACTTTGGTATATGTATGGACATATACCTAAGTAGAGTTGTTTGATACTTCATGATTGTATCTTTCCTTTCTGGTCTATCCTTCTTGGATTCTGGGAGACCATCTTGAGTCTCAGGGTCCCTACTGAGTATCGTATACTCACCCCTGCATGGGCTATGCTCACACTACATTGAGTTGGATGCAAATTACGGACAACGCTGATCGAGGTGGATACTCATGGAGTTGGATGGTACCTTGAGGTGGATTACTAGACGGGACATACACGGTGGGTACGGCTAGAGCCGAAGAGCTGAGGAGACTATCTGTACCCACCCTTCAGATGGGATTTCCAATGGACGGCTTGATGTTGTTGCTTTACTTTTCTACTGCTGTACTTTATATTCAGTTTTACTTTACTTTCAGTTGGGTTTATATTATCGCCCATTTACTTTCCAGCATTTACTTTTGTACACAGTTTACGTAGTGTTTACATCAGCTTGCGTACTCTGTGGTGTTTATTTTCTTACATAAAGGAAATAACTTCACTATTATTGGGATTTATGCCTTTGGTGCTAGTCATCAGCCCCTGGCCTATGGAAGGTGTGCTTGGGGTAGTCACGGCATGGGCCCCAAAGATGGGTCGTGACAAATTGGTATCAAAGGTGTTCGGTTCTACCACAGAACTCAATACTATGATCTTTCTCATATGTGAAGCAATATTTTTAACGGTATTGAGTGTGGTTATCAGTCCAGGGAGTCCAGTTTTGATGCGGCGACCAACGTATCCATACACAAGGACCCTGACTTCTGATTTCGGACTCAGTGCACGAAACAATTGATTGCATGTGTGTTTCAAATTTTTCATTGTGATTACTTTGTGTCAACTCAACAGCTATACTATATTGACCATGGAACACCTGTCTCTTTTTAGGATGGCCCCACGATGGCAGCCAGCTATGGTTCCGAGCTTTTTGCAAGATGGCAACCCACCGAGCGACGAGGCCTCGGTGCAGGAACCCATTACAACGGAGGTACCGGCGGTACCTCTACCCACCGAGCCACCGATTCCACCATCCCCATTAGTTGAGAGTGCCCGTTTCCTTAGTGAAATGCACGAGTTTCAACATTAGAGACCTTCCTAGGTTCCGTGGGGAGACGGACCCTCAGGCGGTTGAGGATTGGCTGGAGGTTGTTGATTAACTCTTCATATTAGTGGGGACACCAGCTGACCTCATGTTGATCCTTACGGAGAGTCTCTTGTAGGCACCAGGTAGATGGTGGATCCTGATGCTCTAGGTGCATGACAAGGAATCTCTTCATTAGTCATACATCGAGTGCCTTTTCCACTCGGAGTTCGTTTCAGCCACCCTCCATGCGGTGCACATTCAGGAGCTACTAAAGTTGCGGGAGGGCAGCATGACAGTAGCCCAGTACTTGGCGAGATTTACCGATCTCTCGTGCTACTAAACAGACATGGTACGAGACCCATTCTTCCGGGCCCATACCTTCGAGAAGGGACTGAGGCATGAGATCAGTTCATCGATGATCTCCCTTAGTATTCTGTCGTAGGCAGGAGTACTAGAGAGATCCCTCCTTTTCGAGAGCTTCCTTGCTGAGACTACACCATCAACGAGAGCTATGGCAGGGTGTCACGTAGCGGTGTCTTCTGCAGCTGGCAGTCGAAGAATGTAACAGGGGTCCAAGCAGACCAGAAAATCAGGTGGACGACCCCATGACAATGGTTCAGATGTGTGGGGAACACGCACTACATCCAGTCAGTCGAGAGGCAAATAGTGCTATGCATGCAATGAGCAGGGCCACATGGCTCATGACTGCCCGACCCTCCATGCAGAGGAGAAATAGATGGATGAGGGACCACCGAGGTAGAGGTAGAGGTTTGAACGTGGTGGTCCACCGGGACAAGGTGGACGAGGTAGAGGAGCTGTCTGAGCAGCAGGTGGTGGACGACGCTTGGGAGCTCTACCACCACCACCGCTAGGAGGTCCACCCCGACCACAGGGAGCTGGTGGACAGGGGCAGGCTCAGCTTCAGGCAATGGAGGCCAATGACCACGGTGCACCTGAGTTTATTCTAGGTACTATCTATGTCTACTACACCTTTACTGTAGTTCTTATAGACACATGAGCGAGTCATTATGTCATTATTGCTGCCCTTGTTCGAAGCTCAGAGATTCCGATGGAGTCATTGGCTCTTTTCGTATGGCTAGAGACTCCTATGGGCGCAGACTCGACGATTACGCACTGGTGCCGGCAGTGTGGGCTTACTCTAGGAGGCGAGAGCTTCGGCTGAGATCTTCTTGTAGCTGCAACGAGGCCTTATGACGTCATCTTGGGCATAGATTTGTTATCTACGATCCATGCTCAGATCGACTGTACTAGGTATAAGGTGCGGTGTGTCCGCACAGAAGGGAGTTGGTTCACCTTCACCGGCGGGGAGGGAGCCTTTGCAGCGCAGGATGGACTCACGTAGAGGAGAGGATATCCGATCACTCATCAGTTGGCTAGCCTCATCCTAGGTGTAGTTGACGTGAAGAGTCCGAGTTTTCCTGTTGTAGTTGATCAGTATGAGGATTTTTTTCCTAAAGATGTTCCAGGACAACCTCCTCGTAGAGAGGTAGACTTCTATATTGACATGTCCCCCAGGACAGCCCTGATATCTTTTCCAGCATATCGGATGGCTCCCGCTGAGCTTCGAGAGCTACGGTAACACCTAGAGGACTTCCAGGGCAAGGGATTCATTCAACCCAGTGTTTCACCATGGGCTTCCCCGATTTTGTTCACCAAGAAGGCGGACAAGAGATTTCGGCTGCGTGTCGATTACCGTTGCCTGAACCAAGTAACCGTGATGAAAAAGTATCCACATCCGAGGATAGATGACCTCTTCGATCAGCTCAAGGGATCATGATGGTTCTCAAATATAGACCTCAGGTCAGGATATCATCGGCTCAGAGTTCGAGATGAGGATGTACAGAAGACGGCTTTCAGGTGTCGGTATGGCCACTATGACTTCATGGTTATGCCTTTCTGCATAACCAACTCTCAAGCAGTGTTCATGAGTCTCATGAAGAGAATCTTCCAGCCTTACCGATATCGATTTGTCGTAGTCTTCATCGATAACATATTGATTTACTCGACTATTGAGGAGGAGCACGCCTATCACTTGCGTGTTGTACTGGATACACTTTGAGAGAACCAGATTAATGTTAAGATCTCAAAGTGTCCATTCTCGATTCAATAGGTCCACTTCTTGGGTCATGTCATCTCTGAGGGGGGAGTTTCAGTGGATCCAGTGAAGATCGAGGCAGTACTATATTGGGAGCCACCCAGAAGCGTGACAGAAGTAAGGATTTTCCTTGGTCTGGTGGGGTACTATCGGAGATTTGTTCCAGACTTCTCCAGAGTTACAACACGACTTTCATCTTTGATGAAGAAGTGGAAACCCTTCGTATGGTCAGTTAGATGTCAGTAGAGTTTCCAGGAGCTGAGATAGCGATTGACCAGTGCACCCATCTTGAGGATACTGGAGGAGGCCGTAGGATACATTGTTTACTGCGATGCATCAAGGACCGGACTCAGGTGTGTCCTTATGTAGGAGCGGGCAGTGATCGCCTATGGATCATGAAAATTGAGGCCGCACGAGCTGAACTACTCTACCCATGACTTGGAGTTAGAAGCAGTGGTCTTTTCCTTGAAGATGTGGTTGCACTATCTGATGGGCGAGTGCTTTACAGTCTATTCCACCCCCAGAGTCTCAGGTACATCGTCTCGCAAAAGGACATGAACCTGAGACAGTGGCGATGGATCATGTTCCTCCAGGACTATGACTTTGAGATATTCTATACTCCTAGAAGGGGGAATGTAGTACCCAATGCTCTCAGCAGGAGGACGGGCATCCATCTACATGGAGAGGTGACAGAGCAGTTTTCCACTTTGAAGATATCCTATGTGGATAGAGATGGGGAAGACTTTCTTCAGTCCCTCACAGTCACTCCTCCACTTCTTCAGTGGATCATAGAGACACAGCGTGGGGATGTTGACTGTTAGATGCGATGTGAACAGATATCCTCAGGATAGGCACCTGATAGATTTTGTGTAGGAGGAGGGAACATCGTTCTTTTCAAAGGACGCACCATGGTACCAGATGTTTTGTAGGAGGAGGTGTTGATAGAGTTTCACACATCTCCATTAGCGGTACATCTAGGAGTGGCGAAGTTGTACTAGGATCTCAGACGACAGCACTGGTGGTCAGGTATGAAGAAGGTTGTGGCAGAGTTCATTTCTCGATGACTCACCTGTCAGTAGGTGAAGGCAGAGCATCAGGTACCAGCAGGTTTGGTACATCCTCTAGAGGTCCCGGAGTGGAAGTGGGATGGAATATCTAGGGATTTCGTGACTAGAATTCCACGTACATCCAGAGGACACGACTCCATACGGGTGATCATCGACCGACTCACCAAGTCGTCCCACTTCTTACCCATCAGAGAGCAGTGCTCAATGGAGAGATTGGGACGCCTCTACATTCAAGAGATCGTACGACTTCATGATGTGCCATCATATATCGTCTCCGATCGAGATGCTCGCTTTACTTCCCGGCTTTGGAAGGGGTTGCAGGAGACATTTGGAACGCAGCTATGCCTGAGCACCGCCTTTCACCCTCAGTAGGATAGTCAGATGGAGTGGATCGTTCAGACTCTTGAGGACATGCTTCGTGCATGTGTCCTCGACTTTGGTCACTGTTGAGAGGATCACCTAACTTTTGTGGAGTTTGCGTACCACAACAGTTACCACTCCACTGTTGGGATGGCACCATACGAGGCATTTTACGGATAACCTTGCAGATCACCTCTATGCTGGAATGATCCTGGGGAGTCAGCACCAGTAGAACCAGAGATGGTCCAGGCCATGACAGAGAAGGTTCAGGTCATCCAGGAGTGGATGAGGATAGCTCAGATCGAAAATAGGTCTTATGCAGGTAGGAGACGGAGACCACTAGAGTTCGAGGATGGATACCACGTTTTCTTACGGGTCTCACCTTAACGTGGATTACGGAGATTTGGCCAGGGATGCAAGTTATCTCCAGGGTTCATCGGACCATTCTAGGTTCCTAGCAGGATAGGTGAGGTGGCTTATCGCCTGGCTCTTCCACCTCTGTTGCACCGGGTGCACAACGTCTTCCACGTATCTTAGCTGAGGAGATACATGCACGACCCGATGCATTTCATTGATCATGGGGAGCTGGATATCGTTGACGAGGAGACTTTTGTGGAGGTCCCGGTGGAGATTGAGGATCGATAGGAGCGGGTCCTACGTGGATGGTATATTCCTCTAGTTTTAATTTGGTGGAAGCACGGGAACCTCTAGGAGAGCACATGGGAGTGAGAGCCTCAGATTTGTGCACAATACCATCATTTGTTTCCCTAGTTTGTGATGTATAATTATGGGGATGTAAATCCCTGAGGTGGGAGTAATGTAAAGACCCGTAAATTTGAAGGAAATTTTTTTTGTAATTTCTTTTTGATTTTATGAGTACACAGTGTCTGACGGCACCTAATTCCGAGGCCCAGAGTGCCCGGAATCAATTTCTGAAGTTTAGCTCACATACATTCAGTGAACGAACAAGCCGGTTTTTCTATCTTCTAAACCGGTGATCAGAATCGAAATCTGAGGGTACCGATTAAACCACAACGCCGATAATTGATTAAGAAGACTTTTACTGGAGTTGTGTTTTCTCAGGAGGAGATGTTTAAAAATGTGCATTAATTGTAAACTGAAATAAAATTGTGTTACATTTTTATTACTCTTTTCAATGTGGTTTTATCCTAAGTATGGGAGTTTGGGTGGGACCCACTAGACCCTAACTCCTCTTGTTAGGATATTTGTTAGGTGGGGCCCACACGATCCCCACCCCTTAAAAAAATTTTAACTTCTCTAACCCCTCGTTAAATTTTCCAAAATGTCATCTAATTAATTAGTCTACTAAATATTAATTTATTGAGTTTGAATTTTGATGTTTTGAAATGTTGACATGAGTAAATAAAATAAGGCAAATCCTTATTTTATTTTGGTTGGCTGTTTGTAGAAGAAAAGGGGAGAGAGATCTTGATTTATTTCTGAAGAACTTCATCTTGTTTATTCAAGAACTCCAAGACATCAACGAAGAATACCGACACCAAAAAGAGACGATGTGTCGTTCTTTCCCCTCTCCGCAGCTGGTGTGAGACGTCATCACCTCCTTGGAGGCACGCCAACGCTGTTATCAACACCTCACCACGTGACGTAGTCAACCGCAATGCCGACTTTCATTATCTTTGATGAAGTAGGGGTATTTCTTCGATCATGTTTTTTCAATATCCTCGTAACTTAAGATATGACCACTTGTTATCATAATAACGGGAGGAGGTCAGACCACACAAACACGACTGATCCTCCTCCACTTTTTTCTTGGACTTTCTGGATCGTTGTGACAAAGACGGCGCGGTGTCGTTGCGCCACGCGGGAATGAGAGAACCACGACCGGAGCGGGCCACGACGGCGGTGTGCGGCTCCCTCGCACCACGCCATTGAAGCTGAAGGAATCGCAGCCGGAGCAGGCCGCAACAGTGGTGTGTGGCACCATCGCATCGCTCCAGAGGACCCGAGGGAGGCCGCAGCCAAAGCGGGCCGCAGAGGAGGGCAAGGCGTGGTCGTGTCGCGCCATTCGGGGAAGAGCCGCAGACTTTGGCTGCGTCGGGACAGCAGGAGGCGGCTAGTCAAGACGGCTGTCGGCACACCCTGGAGGCGGGCCCCCATGGGCCCCACATGGATCAACAGGCCGGCCTTAATGGCCGGATGTTCTAGAAAATCTAGGGGTTGAAACCACCGTCCATCACAAAGGGTGGTGCCCCCCTTTGCTACCCGCTCGGCCAGCGCCGAGCCGCCACGCTCAGCCGGCGCCGAGTCGCTAGCATTGGGCCGGACAGCCCTCGCTGGGCCGGGCCGCGCCCAAATGGGCCTGAACCGGACCTGGGTTGGGTCAACCCAGTCCGGGTCGACCCAGGGGGTTTCAGGCCGGGTCAGACCAGGCCCAAACCCCGTATTTTTAGGGCAGATCCATTTAAATGCCCATAACGGGGGCTATGAACCTCTGATACATGCACCGTCTTTTGCATAGAGATCCTTAGATCGAGACGATTGTTTCTGTATATTGCACATCATGTTTTAGTGAACATTGGGTATGGCAGGGTTTGTTCGAACACAAAACCAACCAAGCCTCGGAGCGGAAACGCTTTTAACTCGAGCTCAGGACGTCCAATTGACATGTTGTTAACCTTATTCGATTCTTCTTAGTGAGACAGTTCTTTTGGATTACTCCTCTTGAGGTTTAGACATAGCTGGAGTATGGTCGGGTTGTTTTTTTCTTAAAAAACAACCGGACCCCTGGGATGAAAAGGACAATAACTCTCAGAATGGGCATCTGATTGACGCGTCGTCTGTCGCGTTGAGTTCCTATGGATGAGACATAACTTTGGGATACATCAACTCGGGACATCATGTCAGTTGATGTATAAAACCCCTTGGATCGTGGAGCGTACCCTTCCGGAATCGAGCATGCTGTGTGCGGGAACCGTAGAGCTGGCTGTGACTACGACGACGATGACGACAATATTTGGATCCTACATGGGTTCGGCAGCGATAAAGACTGTACTTGAATCCTATTTGGGTTCGGAAGCGATGACGACTGTACTTGGATCCTACGCGGGTTCCGCAGCGATGATGACTATACATGGATCCTCCGTCGGTTCGGCAGTGACGAAGACCTTACTGGGATCCTCCGTGGGTTCGATGACGACGACTACTGTTCTTGTATCCTATGTGGGTCTGTCAGTATTTTACTATGTACTTGTATCCTATGTGGGTCCGGAAGAGTAGCTGGTATTGTATCCTTTGTGGGTCCGACATCTTAGCAGCTCTTGTATCCTATGTGGTCCCGACAGCTTAGATGAATCAGTGGCTACATCTAACCATCTCTATCGCCTTACTAAGTGTATACTTGTGTGAGCTAATTCTTGACTTTTAATCATTATCATCGATATTATTGACATGCTATCTTGTGTGGATTGGGTTGTGCTTTCTTATGTGGTCTGGGTGGTACTTTCTTGTGTGGAATGGGTTGAACATGGGCTCGTGAGTTGGAGCAGAATTGGAGTTGATGACTTAGGTATATGTATAGGCATATACCTATGTACAGTTGGTTAATACATCGTGATTTTATCTTTCCTTTTTGGTTTATGCTTTATGGATTCTGGGAGTCCTTCGTGAGTCTCGTGGTCCCTATTGAGTATCGCATACTCACCCCTGCATGGGCTATGCCCACACTATGTTGTGTTGGATACCGATGATGGACATCGCTGATCGAGGTGGAGACTTGTTGAGCAGGATGGTACCTAGAGGTGGATCACTGGACGAGACCTATACGAAGCAGATGGCTGGAGCTGATGAGCTGAGGAGACTATCTGTACCCACCAATCAGGTGGGATTTCAAGTGGATGGCCCGGTGTTGCTGCTTCACTTTTCTGGTGCTGTACTTTCTTTTCAGTTCTAGTTTACTTTTAGTTGGGTTTGTATTCTGGACCATTTACTTTCTAGCACAAACTATTTTACTCAGTTTACTTAGTATTTTCTTCAGTTTTCATACTCTGTGGTGTTTGTTTTCTTACATAAAGTCAATTCCTTCTCTTTTATCAGGATTTACGACTTTGGTGCTAGTCTCTAGCCCCTGGCCTATGGAAGGCGGGCTTGGGGTAGTCACGGAACCGGACCCGAAGACGGGTCATGACATTCAAAGACATGAAATTAGAAATCACTATGCTATATTTTAAAAATCCTTACGTCTAGTATATGGCGAGGGATTTCAAGGATGACATCATAATCCCATTCATCATACACACCACTCTCTCACCATCACTAGTAAGTTATTGTGATTCATCATTTCATTATATAAGGGAACCCTGTTTGGAATTTTTGAGTGGGGACACCTTCATTAGAGACTAAGAAAGTTTTCATCAAACCTTCTAATATGATTTCTATATGAATATTGGGTTCCTTTACCATGGGATTATTGGATTCCCTATGAAATTCAAGGGCTATTTCTGGAGCTCTTCATAGTTGTACCCAAGATAATTTTGTAGGAATGAACTCACCATACATGGCCCTAATAATAATTCCATCAAAGTTCTAATATATATCCCACAAGATGATCCAAAACTCATTATGGGATATATAGAAGTTATTTTTCTAAGCACATTATATTCTTATAATATCTTTGATTATATCATTATTATCTTATTTATTCATCTTGGAGATCCAAATGAATTCAAAAATGTTAGTAATTTTTTGCTAGTCCTTGAATTTTGTGCATGTATTGTGGCACCAAGACCCCCATATACACTAAGGATTTATTCCACCCTCAAAACATATGTAAAAATTTTCTATCTACCCATTAAGTTTATAGTTGGATGACTGATTGATGTTATAAGTGTAACCGTGCGATTCAGGCTCTGATAATTATAAGTGACTACATGGGGTGACTTTTGAGTGACGTGTGAGGAATATATGGGTGGCATCCCTCTCTATTTTGTATTCCCTAAGGGATGAAGAGCTTGAACTACTTAAATGTATATATATTTTATACCCGAATCCTAGAAAAATGTTTTTGGGCCATGGGATATTAAATATTTTATAATATTTGCATTTATTAGAAGGAAATACTAAACTGGACACTCATGGTGATGGCTTTGTAGATCCTTTTTTGTAGCTGGTAGATTGGGATAATTTTTACATGTGTACCATTGATTACTGTCTATAATCAAGGGATTAATATAGAGATAGTCTTCAGTTCCTGTAAAAAAAAGGATGCACATTCCATATTCTATCTAACAAAATAGCATAGAAGAAACATTTCATTTTTAGATCAACTAATGTGATGCTAAAAATAAGGAGGTTAAATTAATGTAAATCCAACACATATACAAAAACCTTAGAGTGGATGGTTGAAATTTGTTGAAAACATAAAAATTAACAAGAACCTTTCACCGAGGTACCATTCCGAGAGTCATTTAACCTATTTCTATTCCACAAGGATTCTTCTCCAAGGCCCCCTCACTCATGTCCCTTCACTAAGGTCTCCTCATTGAATTATCTAAATGGAGACCCCTCACAAAGGTCCCTTTGCAATGACCCTTCCCTCATTTGGTGGTGGCATTCTGACATCTATATAATTTATTATTTTAACATGATGTATTTTTAAGGAATATGGGGAATGGAGAGAACTAATATAAATATTTTTATTAATTTGGAGTATGTGTCCTTTAGTTGGGAGGCCCACTTCTGTTTATTGGGTCATTGATCCCCTTGACTAGGACACATTGCATACTTTTCTAGGGCCTCATCAGTATGTTATTCTCTATGGACACTAGCATGAACATCAGTGATTTCACAAAGGACAATTATTGTGTTAGAGTGATTATTTCCTTAGAATTTTATCCTCTTCATTACAATCAATTCCCTTTTTTAATGGTAGATTTTATTGGTGTTAATATTTTGGGAGAAAGGAAAAAAATTAATAATGTCAAGCATCCCTGGGATGGATTCTAACATTTTGGCCATGTTTCTTGGTGTATTCCTAGGTTACAGCTCCTATGACACTAGCACACACCCAATTTTCCTTTACCTAGATCGCTTATGAATACAGGTTTTCGCAAAAAAACCATATTGTGCCCATGTATCATGTTTTTACAATAATTTTACCCATTAGACACCACTCTTTCACATTTTAGAAATGATGATACGCCCAAATTTCCCTCCAACCAGGTCCTTCTTTCACCCTTTTGGTAGCATCTATAGGACTAAACGTAGTGGAATTAACTAAATTGGGGATAATTGAGTCATAAAGAGAAAAAAACCTTAGTATAGACCATATTACAAATAATTCCCAAATATTGGAGTGATGGACACCCAAGGTGACATATACTAGAGCCCCATGCACCCTTCCCCCTCCTAGGGGGGCTAAACTAGGCTAAAACATTCCCATGTCTCATATTGGGGATTCATATTAAGGAGAAACCATTTTTCCAACTTTCAAACTAGTGTGACAATATTTATAAGACTCAGCCAAGGAAACCACATTTTATTAACTCAAACAAGGTTAACACATCACCCAACCATACTGGGAGAACCTATTTTGATATACCCTACACTTGGGTAAAGCTACACCTAGGCCTTACACAAGGGCGAACCTATTAATCAAAGTCAAACTGGGTGAACTATTTTCTTATATTATAACACAAGGGTACCATATATACCTTAATATCAATCCTTAATCATCCCATCACCCAGGTCTCCTACCTAGGTACCCAATAATCAAGGCCTCCTTAGAAACTATCTGAATCACGTGATGAAGGAATACACCCCAACATTCACCCCTCTGGTCATGTATTTCCCAAATAAAATGTACCTTGAAATTGTAGTACATTATAGATAGAAACCTTAGGATGATCACACCTATGTATCCCATTAATAATGAATGTCTTTATAAAGTGTAAAATAGTGTAGTCTCTCCTAAATCAAGATTATTATCTGGACTACCAAAGTGCCAAATATGTAGACTCGATTCCAATCAATGATCCCTGAGGGTATGAGAATCCTTATAAGGTGTTAAGTTCAATCCATATTCCCAATGTGTATTTCATCACATTGAATCATCAACAAGAATGTGTCTCCAATATAAACGCCTCTGATAGGGTATTTTCCCTACAAAATCACGTTCTCCTTATCCACATTCTGTATTGGTATCATTTAAAAATATCCATGCCAATTACAGTTGAGCACTTGTAACGCCCCAACCCTAGATACCCAGAGTCGGTTCATTATTACGTAAAATTGGCATGATCCAAAAAGATCACGTCTCGAAATACAGATTAGTTTAGTAGCTTTGGAAAAACTAGATACATTCATAAATGTTACATTAAATCATAAAGTGAAAAATCACAATAACATAGTCTCCACAGTCGACACTCATATCCCCTTCAGAATATTCCTGCAGGTCAGTCATTAATTATTTCTTCACATCCTCGAAAAAATAAAACATAGAAAGGGGTGAGCTCAGATGCTCAGTAAGGATAACAATATAGAGTAAACTTTCATAAATAAATGTAAACATTTAAGGCAATGTATTACTAAAACAAAAGCCTTTTAAACAAGAACTTCAGCATAATATAGAAATAATAAAATGAATTAATTCCATTTACTTATTCATTTGGATATTCTACTAGTCGTATAATCACATGTAAAATCAATAACCACTTTCATTATGATATAATGCATAATGCCTGACTATTATAACCACATAGCCAAGGCCTCATGCCAAGACTAAAAATAAGATTTTGTCAATCCCTCAGGCCAAGACACTAGTTTGTCTCATGAGATTTGCTGATGTATCGAGGAGCTATAGCAGGCTCCACCCATCATTTATTAATTCCAATACATTCCTTATATGAAAAGGTTTAAACATATCATAAACCATAACATAATAATATCACATAAAACATGCATAAAGGAAACATAACATTTCCACATATCAATCAAAAGATATCAATACTACACATTGATATAATAAAACCTTTTTTAATACCAAATAAAAGAAAAGTAACACTTGGTATTTATTTTTCATTTAAAAAAATGTTATGGCTTGTAGAGAAAGTCGAAACTCAAATAATGGTCCCGACGGTGAAGAAGTCGTTGTCACCGCATACGTACGACAAAAAAACATTCCCTTTTGACGTTTAGTAAAACGCTTCATATAGAAATGATTCCTCTTGAATAAACATAAAATTCAGAGGGGTTTATACACTGGATAAAAGAAAGTTGTGTATAAGACAAAATATGCGTCAATGAAAGGAGATTGAGACAATGTCCCTTACCTTGTATCCAACATGACTCGGTCATTATTTAATCTCCTCAATAATAAACCAGAGTTAATTTCTAATTGCTTAAGAACCTCTATCAAGTTAATTATTCATTTTATATCATTTATTACCATGTTATGATCATTATTTAATTATTTAAGTTAATAATGGTCATTTTGTCGATCTTTGGTACCTGAGTCAAAAATAAACATCTTGTAATTAAAAGTTGTTCATGTGGTAAAAAATCCACTATCTCCAGAATTATATTCATGATCTTAATATCATATATATCATATATATCTAGTATATAAATTTATTTATAATATTACATAACATTTAGAGGTAAGAAATAAAATGCACCGTTCATGGAGACGGTAAGCTGTACGTACGCATGCACGCTAATTTAATTTCTATTTTATATTTAATGGAATGAAATAATAATGATATAAAGGTATATTATAACCCCAGTATAATATCATATATAACATCTTTTACTCCATCCTTTCTACATCTCACATATGGCATTAAAGATTCAAATCTCTTGGAGGGGGCGATAGTGTGCACTTCCTAAAATGAAGATATCATGTTTACTCATAATGGAAACCATAAAGGTACTCCTTAAATGAAAAATACATAATAATAATTAAAACATAAACATAATATATAACATATATAAATAGTGTGACATCTTAATGGCCACCATGAAAGGTGTTAAAAGAATATTGAACAATCATCATTTTGTGAGGCAGTAATTCACCAACCACAGAAACAATATGTTCTTTAACCATTAGACGGAGATGTGTGTAATTGTAAATAAAATCCTTCTCATAAAACATCCTAGTATATTGAATATACTAGATTTTTTACAAAATATAGTAATAAAATTAGTTTAGGGGGTTGGAGAAGAAAAATAAAACAAAATAACACAAGTGAAGACATTACTTTTAAATCAGGTAACTCAATTCGATTTGAGCCAAAGGATTCCTTGGAAAGACGTCTGTCCAAAGTGAGGCTTTGAGGAGTAATAGAGGGAAGGTGGGAGAGTATTTTTATATAGGTTGGCCGAGACAAATTAATTGATTGTGTGAATAAGGTGGTAGAGGTGGGAGCCTTTTATAAGAGGAGTGGAGGGGCACTCTTGGAAAGTCTTGAAATGATACATTATTATGAAGTGATTTTCGGATTTCAAAAGTCCCAAAATTATATATTTAAAGTATATAGTGAAAAGGGTTATAAATATACTCATCCAATAGGTTTTTGACATGTTTATGTCCTAGATTTTACATTATATTTTCATTTCAATTAAATCATTAATTAAGGAAGTAATCGTGGCATCATCATGGGGTCATAAAACATTTAATTTATTTAATGTCTAAAAATTATAAAAAAATACATTGAAGTAGGAAATATTTTTATCTTTCCAATGACTATTTATAATCAAAAATATGACTTGTATAACCCCATGTAAAAATTATTTTAGTAAAACAATACATTTTTCTGAAAATTTTATTTTTACTTTAAATAAAAAGTTATTAATGACATTTTCATAACCAAGTCGCTCTATGGGGCCCACAAGTTGACCCAAGGATTGTCATGGTCGGCCATGACTCATCCAATAAGTGTAATAAAAGTGTAAAGGTAATTTCATATTATTATATCAATATATTTATCTTAAATAACACTAATTACCTTTATTCGCGATTAATAAAACTTAAAAGTTACTATTCACCAAAAATTATTTTACTCCCATTGAACCACATTTTACTTCCTAATGACAATGATGTATGTAGGATTTTTTAAATTAAAATGATGTAGGTGGTAAAATTTCATTTAAACGGAAAATCATTTTTTTAACTACCACTTAGTGGTTTCACTATTCATAAAAAATCTATGTTTTTCCAAAAAATACCCAAAATTCACTCTAAGCTATATTTGATATTCAAAATTCAAAAATGATCTCAATTTTTCAAAATTCAGAATATAAAAGTTTCATTAATTATTTTTATAATTAATTCCCATTGTCAAAACAAATAGTGTGTTTTTATGAAAGAATATCAATCAAAGGATTGACAATTTTTTATGTCCAATTTCAAATTGAAATTAATTACAATGACAAAAATTGGATAAAATGTTTAAATTAAATTATAATTATACTTTAAAAACACTCAATAGTATAATTTATCAATATAAATTATTTTTCTTTAAAAAGTTTTCTTTAAGTATTTTTCACTATTCATCGAAAATTCGAAGTTCTCAGAAAAATACCAAAAATTACACATAGGCTAATTATGATATTTCGAATCCAATAATGAAGTCCATTTTGAAATATAAAATTTATTTAATTTCTAAAGGTGTGTATTACTATTCATACGGCTACTTTGATTGGTCGCGGTATGTTAGAATCTCGAACTTGCGGACAATGCAAGCTATTGAATTATTGAAAGAGAATCATATTGTGAAAGCTTGGGGTGTTACATTCTCCAATCCTTCAATAAATTGTGTCCTCTAAATATGAAAATGTTTTTCGAAAATAAAAGGATGAAAATAGAAAATACCTTTCTGGAAAGCCCATATCAGAAATAGGGTTAATAAAAATATAACTTTAAAAGAAAGATAGGGAAGTACAAAGTTCACCTGAGATAGACCATACTAGGATTATATGAAAACATGGATATGGAGGAGAAACAAAGAATCAAGGTCTGATGGAGAGTTATAGAAAATAGTATTATGGGAAATTTAGCTACAAGAAAATCACAAACTTGTAATTGGTTAAATAGTCATTGATTCCCCAATTGGAAAAGTTAACTGACAACATTTTTGTTTTAAGTTACCTTCCATAAAGTTGAGGAATTTATTTAGGAGATTTACTAAGAATGTAAGGAAATATACTTACTTGTCATGTAGAATTTCATTATTTAATAATTTTTTATCACAAACCCATCTTTTACTCCAAAAGGTAATAGAAATAAAAAATATTCTAATTATTATAATTGTATATGGTTCCAAATAATAAAAAATACCATTTAGATTAGGAAAGATATTTTTTAATAACTATGTACTTCAAATAGGCTAGTGTTAGGTAATAAAGGCCTTTCATACTATGGTTGTGGGTTTAATTCCCGCAGCTTTATCCGACGCGATGAGTTATCCCCCAACCTGCAGGTTGTCCTATTCCTAAAACTATAGTATTATAATATTCCAAAAATAATCTTCAGAAATGTTTTAACCTTAAACAATACTATCCAAATTTAAACATAATCCATTTCATCCTTTATAGTTATCCAAAATACATCTGTCTAAACTTTCTCTAAAAGGTCCTTAAATTCCAAAATCAATTGTAACATCAGATTCCCCCAACAAATAAACGTTTCTCTTATTATATCGTAATAAAAATATGATTACCTTTTTCATATAAAAACCTTAATGAAAACAACAAGTACTGTAGTATAATATTTATATGTATCACATTATTCTTATAACCAGAATATAATCTGTGAGTCCAAAAGAACCAATACATTAATTATTCCTCTTCAAATGTAGTAACAATATAAGATTGGCCTTGATCCCTTTCCATTTTTGAGGTAAGTTTCCTCGGAGCTTAGTGCATTCATTTAAATAATGCCCCATTTCTCTACAATTGTAGCATTCAACATTGACATCCTCTTTCTTTCCCTTGCAATCACGATCCTTGTGACCTTCTTCTCCACATTTATAAAAAACTCCCATTCCATTTAGGAAAGTATTGGGGTGATTCTTCCCACAATTATCACACAATGGAAAATCCTTCTTTCCGTTTTTCGCTTTATCTGTCTCTGGTTCCACCATTCTCTTCTTCTCTTTCTTTACTTTATAGTCATAAGATTTAGAGAATTCCTTTTCTATCTTGATAGAACACGAGACTATATCTTCATACGACGAGAAAGATTGTGAGACTAAGGCTCGAAGGAGAAACGGTTTTAACCCATTAATGAAATGATCAATATTAGTTCTTGGGTTAGGTATATAATCTACAACATACCTCGCTAACCTTCTAAATTTGGCCTCATTCTTTGCAACATATTCATCATACTTTTGTCTCAGACTCATAAATTATCTTCCCATATCTGTTCGATGGTCATGAGGAAAGAATTATTCTAAGAAAATATCTTTTAACTCCCTCCATTCCATATTTGATACTTCATCTTCTTCATTTGTGTTTTGAATCAATTACCACTATTGATCTGCATATCTAGTGAGGTGGTAAACTGCCATGATAACCTTTTCTCATTCACTGCTCTCCAAGGCATGGAATATATTCTCTAAGGAATTTATCCATTGCTCAGCTACTGAGGGATTTGTACTCCTATTTAACGTTGGTGTTTGTTGACTCATGAAGCAGTATAACATTGATCCTCCATGTTGTGGATCAGGGTTCTCCATACGAGTAAGGTTATTATTCATAACAAGAGTGAGTTGTCCAAATATGGTGATAAGCTGATCAGCACCAGTTGTATCACCAGCTCCATTATAATTATCTTGAGCAGGAGGGAAATCCCTACATGGAGTGTGTGCATTGATACAGTTTCCATTCCTTCCACTAGGATCCATTTCTAAACAATGGCATAAACTAGATTAGTTTAGAAATCAACACACACAATTCCATACTTATAAAACACTTTTAAACAGTTTATGGATATAATCCATAATCATAAAAAGAATTATTTTCTTTGAGGATGTATATACTCATAAACCCTTCATAATGATTTGTAAATAACATGAGAATTATCCTAAAAATATCCCTCGGGAGTGTCGTAACCAAGAGTGAAGCATGACCCGTTGTCGTGCACTAGTTCCCGTTCGAGTCAAGCTCAAAGCAGTGTTTTCGGGTTTTACCCCTAGGTACATCTGTGCTAGAGCCGCCTCTACCTTCTTGTATCTAAACAAGGATGTATTTCTCGTAAAATACACAAAATATATACTTTACCAAAATTCTATGATGTTCTTCTATACTAATCCTCAAAATCTATTTAAGTATTATGTGCTCTAATATGAGTTTATCTAAATCTAGCTTCCACGGTTAGTACTAAACTACCTCTGATACCAACTGTAATGCCCCGAACCGAGTAACCCAAAGTCGGTGCATTTTTACCTAAAATTGGAATGATCAGAAAAGATCATGTCTTGAAAGACCGATCAGTTTAGTATCCTTGGAAAAACTAGATACATTCATAAATTTTACATTACATCATAAAGTGAAAATCACAATAACATAGTCTCTATAGTCCACACTCATATCCCCTTCAGAATATCCTGGTAGGTCAGTCATAAAATATTTCTTCACATCCTGGGAAAAATAATACATAGAAAGGGGTGTGCTCAGATGCTCAGTAAGGATAACAATATAGCGGAAAGATACATAAATAAATGTAAACATTTAAGGAAATGTATAACTAAAACAAAATCCCTTTAAACATGAACATCATCATAATATGGAAGTAATAAAACGAAATAATTCCATTTACTTATTCACATGGATATTCTATTCATCGAATAATCACATGGAATATCAATAACCACTTTCATATTGATTGAATGCATAATTCTAGACTATTATAACCACGTATCCAAGGCCTTGTGCCAAGACTACAAATAAAATTTGGTCAAGGCCTTGTGCCAAGACACTAGTTTTCCTCATGATACCAACTGATGCATTGAGGAGCTATAGCAGGCTCCACCCATCACTTATTATGTACAATGAATTCCTTATATGAAAAAGTTTAAACATATCATAAAACATAACATAATCGTATCACATAAAACATGCATAATGGAAACATAACATTTCCACATTTCAATCAAAATATATCAATACAAAACATTGATATAATAAAACCATTTTCAATACTAAATAAAAGAAAATTAAAAATTGGTATCTATTTTTCATTTTAAAAAAAAGTTATGGCTTATAGAGAAAGCTGAAACTCAAATAATGGTCACGGTGGCGGAGAAGTCGTTGTCGTCGCATACATAAGACAAAAAACATTCCCTTTTTTCCTTTAGTAAAATGCTTCGTATAAAAAAAATTCTTTTTGAATAAACGTAAAAGTAAGATGGTTTTATACACCGTATAAAAGAAAGTTGTGTATAATACAAAATATGCCTCAATGAAGGGATATTGAGACAAAGTCCCTTATCTTGTGTCCAATTTGACTTGATCGTTCTTTAATCTCCTGAATAATAAACTAGAGTTAATATAAACTTTTTTAAGAACATTTTTCAAGATTATTATTCCTTTTATATCTCTTATTATCATGTAATGAACATTATGTAATTATTTATGTTAATAACGGTCATTTTGTCGATCTTTGGTACTTGAGTCAAAAATAAACTTATTATAATTACAAGTTGTTCATGTGGAAAAATATCCACTATCTATAGAATTATATTCAAGATCTAGATATCATATATATAATATATATCTAGTATATAAATTCATTTATAATATTACATAACAATTAGGGGTAAGAAATGAAATGCAATGTTCATGGAGACGGTAAGCCGTACGTACGGATGAACGGTACTTTCATTTATATTTCGTATTTAATGGAATAAAATCATAATGATATAAAGCTATATTATAATTCCAGTATTATATAATATATAACATCATTTACTCCATCCATTATACGTCCCATATATGGCATTAACGATTCAAATCACTTTGAGGGGGCGGTAGTCCGCACTTCCTAAAATGAGGATATCGCGTTTACCCATAATGGAAATCATAATGGTATGTCATAAATGAAAAATAGATAATAATAAGGAAAACATAAACATAATATATATCATATATAAATAGATTTACATCTTAATAGCCACCATGAAAGGTGTTAAAAGAATATTGAACAATCATCGTTTCGTGAGGCAGTAATTCGCCAACCACATAAAAAGTATGATATTTAACCATTTGAAAGAGGTGTGTGTAATTGTAAATAAAATATATCTCAAAAAATAATTATAGTATGTTGAAGATACTTTTTTTGTTACAAAAAATAGTAATAACAAGAGTTTAGGGGGTTGGAGAAGCAAAATAAAACAAAAGAACACAAGTGAAGACATTACCTTTAAATCGGGTAACTCTTAATTATTTGAGCCAAAGGATTCCTTGAGAAGACTTTTGACCAATGTGAGGCCTCTAGGTGTAATAGAGGGAATTTGGGAGTGTATTCGGGAAGCGTTTGGCCAAGCAAAATGTATTGAATGTGTGAATAAGGTGGTAGAGGTGGGGGCCTTTTATAAGGGGAGAGGAGGGGCACTCTTGGAAAGTCATGAAATGTTACCTTATTATGAAGTGATTTTCGGATTTCAAAGGACCCAAAATTATATATTTCTAGGATACAGTGATATGGGTTATAAATATACTCAACTAAAAGGTTTTTAGAAGTTTAAGTCTTAGATTTTACATTATCATTCCATTTTATTTAAATCATTAATTAATGAGGTAATCGATGCACCGTCATAGTGTAATAAACAATTTAATTTATTTAATGTCTAAAAATTATATAAAAAATACAATGATGTAGGAAATCATTTTATCTTTCCAATGAATATTTATAGTCAAAAATATTACTTGTATAACACCATGTAAAAATTGTTTTAGTGAAACAATACATGTTTGTTACACTTTTATTTTTACTTTAAATAAAAAGTTATTAATGTCATTCTCTTAACCAGGTGGCTCCATGGGGCCCCCAAGTTGTCCCATTGATTTTCGTGGTCGGACATGATTATCCAATAATTGTAGGAAAAGTTTAAAGGTAATTTCATATTATTATATCATTATATTTAACTTAAATTACACTTATTACCTTTAATCATGATTAATAAAACTTAAAAGTTACTATTCACCAAAAAAATTTATTCCCATTGAACCACATTTTAATTCATAATTACAATGATTTTTGTCGGATTTTTGAAATTCAAATCACAGTGGTTGTAAAATTTCATTTAAATGTAAAATCAGTTTTTTAACTACCACTTAGTGGTTTCACTATTCATTAAAAATCGATCTTTTTCAGAAAAATATGTGAAATTCACTCTAAGAAATATTTGATATTACAAATTAAAAAATGATGTCCATCCTACCTAATTAAAAAAATTAAAGTAGAATTAATTATTTTTATAATTAATTCCCGGGGTCAAAACAAATAGCATGTTTTTAAGAAAGAATATCAATCCAAAGATTGACAATTGTTTATGTCCAATTTCAAAGTGAAATTAATTTTTATGAGCACCATTCGATAAAATGGTAAAAATATATTATAATTAAACTTTAAAACCACTAAATAGTATAATTTATCACTATAAATTGTTTGGATTAAAAAATATGTTTTTAAGTATTTTTCACTATTCATCGAAAATTGGAATTTCTCCGAAAAATACCAAAAATTCAACATAGGATAATTATGATATTCTGAATCCAAAAATGAAGTCCATTTTAAAATATAAAATTTATATAATTTTAAAATGTGGGCATTACTATTCATACAGCTACTTTTATCGGTCGCGGTGTGTTAGAATCTCGAACATGCGTACAATGCAAGTTACTGCATTATTGAAAGAGAATCGTACCGTTGAAGCTTCGGGTGTTACAGTGCTGGAAAGGCTACAATGTGTAACCCCAGAATCATTTGTTCAAAGATTCATATTCTCTATGAATAAAGCTGAGAATCCCCAATTTTTACACTCCAATCGACCATTTATTTTCATCCCCATCACAATATAGACATCCACTAAAAGAAAATTGATTTTTTGCAATTGACTAGCACTAGTGCAGAAAACGTTTTTTATGTCACCATTTTTTACATCGGTTATATAAAACCGACATCATAATATGTAAAACGAGGTTTTTTACGTCGGTTATTAAATAACCGACGTAAAAACCTGTGTTTAGTACACCTTTAACGTCGGTTATTTTTATAACCGACGTGATTAATCGCGCGGCTTCGTTTTTTACATCGGTTATACATTAACCGCCGTAAAAAACAGAAGCGGGGGGCGTTTTTTACGTCGGTTATTCAACAACCGACGTAAACAAGGTGGTTTTTGAAGGCCTTTTTACGTCGGTTAGAAAATAAACGACGTAAAAAAAGAATCCACAGATGTTTTTGACGTAGGTTATGGAATAACCGACGTAATAAAACGCGGATTTTGAGCCCTTTATAACGTCGGTTATAAAATAACCGACGTCAAAAAAGAATCGGAGGAAGGTTTTTACGTCGGTTATTGAAATAACCGACGTTATAAATGTTTTTAAAACAATTATCACGTCGGCTATTGAATAACCGACGTGATAACTCATTTAAAAATTTACCCAGACCCATGGATTGTCATTCGCGAGTTTACCTTCGACAGTCGCGACTCGTCTCTCTCGCGCGTAAACCCGAATCGGCTCGTCCATTTCATGGGTTTAGATTCGTTTTGCGATCATCGTTTCTCATATTTAATCTCCTCAGATCAATCATCTAAACTCGCAGCACTAAGGTAATCCTCCCACCCGTTCATTTTTTTTTCGCGGATAGTATATATATATGTTTTGTGATTTTTTTGTTGAAACTAGCTAAGATTCTTCGATTGCGAACCCTTTTAACTCATTTTGGCACCATAATCTTATTTATCATCCCTAGATCTATTAGTTCGACTTTCAATATTGACTAATTTTATGATTTCACTAATTTTTCATCATTTTCTATAAATCCCCGAGAGGGTTGGGGCGTGTCCAGGGGGGTTTACAAGGGGGTGGGTGGGTGTGGGGGGCTGTCCAAGGGTGTGGGTGGGTGTTGGGGGGTGTCCAGGGGGGTGTCCAAGGGGGTTAGGGGGTGGGGGTGGTGTTTAGGAGGGGTGGGGGGGCTGTCCAGAGGGTTGGGGGTGTC
Source organism: Viscum album (assembly GCA_963277665.1). NCBI lineage: Eukaryota > Viridiplantae > Streptophyta > Magnoliopsida > Santalales > Viscaceae > Viscum > Viscum album. The sequence continues at coordinate 2,002,210,509 of OY728145.1, forward strand.
CAGGGGGGTGTCCAAGCAGGTCAGGGGTGGGGGGTTGTGTCCAGGAGGGGTGGGGGTGCTTTCTAGAGGGGTCGGGGGCTGTCCAGAGGGGTCGGGGGGTGTCCAGGATGGTGTCCAAGGGGATGGGTGGGTGTGGGGGGCTGTCCAAGGCGGTGGCGGCATGTCCAGAGGGGTCGGTGGGGTGTCCAGGGGGGTGTCCAAGGGGTGGGATGGGTGTGGGGGGCTGTCCAAGTGGGTGGCGACCTCTCCAGAGGGTATTTGGGGTTGTCCGGGTGGGTGGGGGGCTGTCCAGAGGGTTGGGGGATGTCCAGGGGGGTGTCCAAGGGGTTAGGGGGTGGGGGTGGTGTCCAGGAGGGGCGGGGGGCTGTTCAGAGGGGTCGGGGGGTGTCCAGGGGGGTTTACAAGGGGGTGGGTGGGTGTGGGGGGTGTCCAAGGGTGTGGGTGGGTGTTGGGGGGTGTCCAGGGGGGTGTCCAAGGGGGTAGGGGGTGGGGTGGTGTTTAGGAGGGGTGGGGGGCTGTCCAGAGGGTTGGGGGGTGTCCAGGGGGGTGTCCAAGCAGGTCGGGGGTGGGGGGTTGTGTCCAGGAGGGGTGCGGGTGCTTTCTAGAGGGGTCGGGGGCTTTCCAGAGGGGTCGGGGGGTGTCCAGGGTGGTGTCCAAGGGGATGGGTGGGTGTGGGGGGCTGTCCAAGGGGGTGGCAGCCTCTCCAGAGGGGTCGGTGGGGTGTCCAGGGGGGTGTCCAAGGGTGTGGGTGGGTGTGGGGGGATGTCCAAGTGGGTGGCGGCCTCTCCAGAGGGTATTTGGGGTTGTCCGGGTGGGTGGGTGTTGGGGGGTGTTGGGGGGTGTCCAGGGGGGTGTCCAAGGGGGTAGGGGGTGGGGGTGGTGTTTAGGAGGGGTGGGGGGTTGTCCAGAGGGTTGGGGGGTGTCCAGGGGGTGTCCAAGCAGGTCGGGGTGGGGGGTTGTGTCCAGGAGGGGTGGGGGTGCTTTCTAGAGGGGTCGGGGGCTGTTCAGAGGGGTCGGGGGGTGTCCAGGGTGGTGTCCAAGGGGATGGGTGGGTGTGGGGGGCTGTCCAAGGGGGTGGCGGCCTGTCCAGAGGGGTCGGTGGGGTGTCCAGGGGGTGTCCAAGGGGTTAGATGGGTGTGGGGGGCTGTCCAAGTGGGTGGCGGCCTCTCCAGAGGGTATTTGGGGTTGTCCGGGTGGGTGGGGGGCTGTCCAGAGGGTTGGGGGATGTCCAGGGGGGTGTCCAAGGGGGTAGGGGGTGGGGGTGGTGTCCTGGAGGGGCGGGGGGCTGTCCAGAGGGGTCGGGGGGTGTCCAGGGGGGTTTACAAGGGGGTGGGTGGGTGTGGGGGGCTGTCCAAGGGTGTGGGTTGGTGTTGGCGGGTGTCCAGGGGGGTGTCCAAGGGGGTAGGGGGTGGGGGTGGTGTCCAGGGGGGTGTTATATCTTACTATATTTTGTTTAAAAAATAATATTCAAGCATATTTTTTTAAATACACATCGATTTGTTTTATATTTCAAAATTGTTTACATTCAAATTATGATTTTTTTCATATAAACATATATTTGTCTTATCTAAAAAATATATATATTTTTGCTATTTGTTATAGGTAATAATGAGTCGAAGTTGGATTACGGCACATCGAATGAGAAATGAATATGAGGAAGGTGTTGATGCCTTTTTGGAATTTTCTAAACGAAATGTTCCAAGTAGTGACATTTTTTTCTGTCCATGACTGAAATGTATGAATATGAAGAAGTTGATAAGTAGAGAGATAAAAGATCATCTGATTTGTCATGGTTTCAATCCGAGTTACAACCCTTGGATTTGGCATGGCGAAACTGGACAGAATGTCACTGATGATAATGAATCGCAAGATGGTAACTCGGATGGAATTGAAGAAATGATTCGCGATATTGTAGCAGAACAAATTGAGATAGAACCGACAGTTGCACGTCTATATGGTGATGCCGAAAAACCATTATATCCTGGTTGTACAGATTTTACGGTTTTGTTGGCGGTGTTAAGATTGATTAACCTGAAGGAGAAACATGGATGGAGTGACAGAAGTTTTACAGAGCTGCTACAATTGATGAAAGACATTCTTCCAAAAGATAACGATCTTCCAGATTCACATTATATGGCCAAAAAAATATTATGCCTGATGGGATTGGGATACAGGATAATACATGCATGTACGAATGACTGCATTATATATAGGAAGGAATATGAATTTCTGAAAGAGTGTCCTAAATGTGGGACATCACGGTATAAGGTGAAAGAAAAATCACAAGCTTATGTAGAGATTACAAAGCTCCCTTCAAAGGTATTTTGGTATCTTTCTATAATTCCTCGTTGAAAACGTTTATTTGCTAATTCACATGATGCAAAAAGGTTAAGATGGCATGCTGATGAGCGGGTATGTGATGGAAAAATACGTCATCCAGCTGATTGTCCACAATGGAAGAAAATTTATGCTCAGTACCCTACATTTGGAAATGAAATTAGAAATCTGAGACTAGGCTTGTGCACAGATGGAATGAATCCATACCGAACCCTCAGTAGCACACATTGTTCATGGCCTGTTTTATTGGTAATTTACAACCTCTCTCCTGAAGTTTGTATGAAGCGCAAATATGTCATGTTGAGTATCATGATCTCTGGTCCAAAGCAACCCGGCAATGATATTGATGTATACTTGTCACCGCTGATTGATGATTTGAAACTGTTATGGGCTGATGGTATTAGGGTGTATGATTCTTATAAAATGGAATATTTTCAACTGCATGCAGTGCTTCTATTCACTATAAATGACTTCCCAGCATATGGGAATTTGTCTGGATACAGTGTTAAAGGGCATAAAGCATGTCCAATTTGCGAACAACAGACGTCATATTGTCAATTGCATCATGGGAGGAAAACAGTGTACATGGGTCATCGAAAGTTTTTGCCTATGGATCACCCTTATAGAAGACTAAAAAAGGCATTCAATGGCTCACAAGAATTTGATACTTCTACAAAACCTTTATCCCCAGATTTGTATTTTGAGAGGGTGAAAAACCTTGATGTGACATTGGGAAAGACACAAAAATCTGGTAATGATAGACATATTTGGAAGAAAATGTCAATATTTTTTTAGCTACCATATTGGAGGTATCATGAAGTCAAACATAATATTGATGTCATGAATGTGGAGAAGAATATCTGTGATTCTTTGATCGGAACATTGCTAGATATTAAAGGAAAGACAAAATATGGGTTGAATGCAAGGTTAGACCTACTATCAATGGGAATACGTTTGGAGTTAGCTCCCACTCCTAAAGGAAGACGAACATTTCTTCCCCCGGCTTGTAATACATTATCGAAGAGGGAGAAAAGTATCATCTGTCAGTGTCTTCATGATATCAAAGTGCCTCAAGGTTATTCTTCAAATGTAAAAAATTTTGTCTCATTGAAAGACTTGAAGTTGATAGGTATGAAATCACATGATTGTCACGTCATGATGCAACAAATTCTACCAGTTGAACTGCGTGGAATATTGCCCATCCGTGTCAGAAAGACTATAATGAGGTTGTGTTATTTTTTCAATTCAATTTGTAACAAGGCGATTGATGTGAATGCTTTGAACATTTTGGAAAAGGATGCAATTTTTATACTTTGTCATTTAGAAATGTATTTTCCTCCAACTTTTTTTGATATGATGGCGCATTTAATGATTCATCTGGTTCGAGAAATAAAGCTTTGTGGACCTGTATATCTTCGTTGGATGTATCCTTTTGAAAGGTATATGAATATATTAAAGGGATATGTTAAAAATCCATATCGACCTAAAGCCTCCATTATTGAAAAGTATATTTCTGAGGAGGTATCAGAGTTTTGTACGAGCTACTTGGCTATGGCGCAACACATAGGTTTGCCTCCATCTCGCCATGAAAGGGTTAATAATGAGGGAAAGGGGATTCGTGGCTTGAAATTCAAATCACTTTCAGCTGAACATATGAAGAAGTTAGAATCATACATCTTGAATAACATAGCTGATGTTCAACCGTATATCACATTCCATATTAATGAGTTGAAACAATTTCATCCAAAGAAGAAAGAAATGTGGATTTTGAATGAGCACAGCAAAACTTTTTTGCCATGGTTTAAAAAGACCTTGCTTGGTAGATCAGATGTATCAGAGACATTAAAATGGATAGTGGGTGGTCCATCTTTAAATGTGATAACATGGTCTGCTTATGACATTAATGGATATACATTTCATACGAAAGCTCAGGACAACAGAAGTGCAGTTCAGAATAGTGGTGTATTGGTGTTTGCAGAAGCAATGCATTTTTCGAGTGCTAAGGACAGAAACCCAATTTCGGCATCATGTGCATATTATGGAGTGATTGAAGACATATGGGAGGCTGATTACTTTAAAATTAAAGTTCCTGTTTTTAACTGTAAATGGTTTATCGGTAACAACAGTGTTAGACACGATGAATTTGGAATGACACTTGTTAATCTGAATAGATTGGAAGACACAACTGATTCTTTTATAATGGAAACACATGCCAAAAAAATTTTATATGTAGTAGATCAATCAGATATGCAGTGGGCTGTTGTTTTACAAGGGAAAAAACAATATGTTGGTGAGGATGAATTTGATGAAGATGCTGATTTATGTGAGATCCCTACTTCAATGGAAAGATTAACAGAACATAATGATGAGTATGTTGAAGACATGGTTTGTGCCATAAGGAACGATCACGACGAAGGAATTTGGGAAAACAATCCAACTGTACATTCCTAAAATTACAGGTAACACATTTTTATTTCTTGTTTACATTTAGTTTTTTCATATAATGTTAGATATTGTAAATTTTTTACTTATTAAAACATTTATCAAACCAAAACGATAAAACAATAAAAACCGTAAAGAGGAGAAGTCCTGGGCGCACCGGCCGGCCGGTGGTGGATCACTGGTTGGTCGGTGGTCCAGAGCAAAGCTCTGTCTGGTCCACCGGTCGGCCGGTGGTGAGCCAGCGGCCGGCCGGCGGCACCAGGCAGTGGGCAAGTCTACTGCCTGGTTCCTCCGGCTGGCCGGTGAGCTCACACCGGCGGACCGGTGGACTCAGTGATTCCACTTTTCAGCTTTCTTGGGCCAACTCCTTGGCAACCTTTTGCCTGTGTTTACCATGTTTATCATTGTTTAACATGCTTACCATATTAGAAATGTTTACTATTATGTAATTTAGTACACTTTTCTTTTTTTTGATTAAGTAGTATTACAATATTTGAATTTGTATACTTGTGAACTAATGTTTGTTTTTTTGATTTGAAGGAACATGACAGATCAATCAGTTGATCAGCCACATGATTCTGGAGATGAGCATATTGGTCATACATCTGGGGAGGAACATTCACATGCTCCTATTACGAAAAAGAGTTCAAAGGTTGGTAAGCGTGGGTGCACACGTTTACCAAAATTATCACATGCCCGTACGAAGGAGGAGAGGATAGTCGTGGAGTTTGATGATGATGATCTTCCTAGAGGTCCAAATGCTAATGATTTTAAGGGTTTTGTAGCAACTCAGGCTAAGAGCAAAGTAAGCATTCTCTAAGATGATTGGAGAAGTGTGGATAAGGCGATAATTTCTCAGCTGTGGGAGACCATTTTGGTAAGATCTTTTGCTATTGTTTGACTGTTCTTTAAATGTTTCTAGTAAATATAATATTTTTAACCTCTTTTTTATCAGATGAAATTTGATATTCCTGACACTGGAGGAGTCAGGAAGAAATGCTTATCGTTGGCTGCTAGGAGATGGAGGGATTTCAAATCAACCCTCTCATCTGATTTCATTTATGGTCATAGGAGTCGTGAGAATCCATGTCGTATATATCCTTTTATAGATGAAGACACATGGAGACAATTATTTGAAAGTAGAAGAAAAGAATCATTTTTGGTAAGGGAAATGTAAACTTTTATAAGCTTTCTTATATAAATGATCTTATTATTGTTTTGTTAATGATTACTTATTCTTAATTTAAAGCAAACAAGGAAAGCTCATCAAGAGATCCAATCTAAAAATGTATACCCTCATAGTTTATCTCGGGGAGGGTATGCATTATTGGAAGAACAAATGATGGCAGAAAAATATCAACAACTAAGAGCTGAGTCTTCAAGCTCTGGAGAGGTGGCCCCTCCATCCCCTCCATCTAGACATGAGAAATGGAAAAGAGCTCGGAAGGGCAAAAAAGGACAATATCTTTCGGAAGAATCGAGACTCGTAGTTGAGAGGATTGTAAGATATCTATTTTATTTATTTAAGTTTACTATTTTCGTCATATATTTTCAATCATTATAGAAATGTTCAATTAATTATTACATGACTCTCTTGAGGAGCAGAGTTCACAGGGGAAATTTACACCATCTGGGAGGGAAGATATTTTATCTGTGGCATTGGGAAAGCCCGAACATCCTGGCCGTGTAAGGGGATATCCGGTAGGTGTATCGGTAAGAAAAGTGTTGCCACGTTCCTCAACTTCTAACGTTGAGGGAGTTTATAAAAAAAATAGAATCCTTGGAGGCTGAAGTCCATAATATTAATGCGACAATGGAGGACAAGATTAGAGCCGCGGTGCAGATTATGTTTGCAGACTTGCAAAGACAATTTCAGGCTGCAGCTCCCACTCCACCTCTCCCAGTAGCTCCCACTCCCCCACCTCAGCCTGCGGACCCCATTTTTGATCCTCCTCCTCCGCCGCAGCTACCTACTTATTGTGAGTTGTATGTTGATGATCCTCAACATCATATAGTTGCATATGGGATGGTATATTGTATAGGAGATACAGTTCATCATCAACAGTTAGAGGTAGAGAATCAGAGGGTCACTGTAGATGATATTATAGATAGATCAGCTCGGATACCATTACCTACAGATGATGTGACGACAGTTGGACATAGTATCGGCCATTTTTTACTTTGGCCATTCAGACTTCTTCGACTCATTACCATAGAGGTATGGATGTTATATCTTTTATTTTATATTTTTATTAATGTTTTATCATTTGAAAACTAATATATTTTTCAATTTATTTTTACAGGAATACTTCAAAGGTAAAGAAATACTGTATAGACAACAACAAAGACAGATAGCTATGACGTCAGATGCAGATACTAGCAGTCTTGACAAATTGTCAAGATATTCAAATTTGTTGGCGGATCATTATGACTTTACAATGGAAGCTCATGTCTGTGGACGTGAACTAAGTGTGGGGATTATGAAAACTGATATCATGGAGTTTGTCACTAGAGATAAGTTGGGCATCAACGTGGTGCAAATTTTTATCATGTAAGTCTTAACACCTTTTCCTTGTGTTATATTTATTAAAAATGTATACTTATGTCTGCTTTGTATTAGGTATCTGTATAAAATTTGTGAGAGGAATGAGCTGACATATGTATATGGATTCGTGGACCCACAATTGATTTCCCCTGAAGCATGTGCATTGGATGAGGAACAAAGAATGCTTTTTATTGCTGATAGATTTGAAAAGAATGTAATCACACAGTGTTGGATGATGCCTTTTTGTGAGAGGTATGAAACACATCCCTCTCAAAGAGTTAATTATCTTATAACATAAAAAACCACTAACGTTAAATTTCCTTTTATCAGGGATCATTGGATGTTAGGGGTTTTTTGCCCTAGGGAGAAAACACTTTATTGGATATGCTCTCTCCATGATGATGTGCGAGAAAGTTTTAAGAATATATTGGAAACGTAAGTTTCAATTTCACAATAGTTTTATATATTATAATGAATTTTAAATTTACCCCATTCGTATTATTTTCTAACAGGGCATGGGTCCACTTTCGAAAAAGCGCAAAGAAAAGGAATATCAAGATCAAATATGTACATGCGAAGGTAAATATCCATTTATAATTTGTACATTTTGATTTATTACATAAAAATAATATATTGAATTTACACTCATTCAAACAGAAATGTCATGAGCAACAAGGCATCATCGAATGCGGATATTACATGTTAAGATTTATGTATGAAATAATAACAACTGGGACAGTTCTGAGTTTTGACCTGGTAAGATTTCCTCTTTCTCATAATATTTCAATTTTATTTATTCATTATACACATTGACTACTATCCTTTTCCTTTTTAGCTTTTTGATGACCCTCAACCCTTTACTGCTGAAGATATCAAACACTTACAAGTGGAGTGGTCAAATTATTTTACAGGTTTGATTGACTTTTAGTTGTTTGTAATGTAAAATGTAATTTTGAATATTGTCAATGTAATTGTGTATTTTGTAGTCGTTTAGGTTGGATTTAGTTTTTTTTGAAGTTGACAGTGTAAGTTTTGAATGTTATAGAAGTGAATGTTTAATTTTTCTCTACTTCTTGTTTTGGTCTACTGTTGATGGTTTTTCTGGTCTGGATTTTGGTATGGGGGGAGAGGTTCCAAGGGGGTGGGTGGGTGGGTGTTTGGGGGGTGTCCAAGGGATATGGGAGGGGTGTCCAAGGTGTGTTTGGGGCTGTCCAACGAGTCGGTTGGGTGTAAATGAGGGTGGGGGGGGGGGGCTGTCCAAGGGGTGGGGGGGTCCAAGTGGTGGGGGGGGGGGGTGTCCAAGGGATATAGGAGGAGTGTCCAAGGGGTGTTTGGGGCTGTCCAAGGGGATGGGGGGGTTTCCAAGGAGTAGGGGGGGTTTCAAGGGGTCGGGGGGGTGTCCAGGGGGTGGGGGTGTTGTCCAAGGGGTGGGGGTGTCCAAGGGGTGGGGGTGTCCAAGGGATATGGGAGGGGTGTCCAAGGGGTGTTTTGGGATGTCCTAGTGTTCGGGGGGTGTAAATAAGGGTGGGGGGCTGTCGAAGGGGTGGGGGGTGTCCAAGGGGTGGGGGGTGTCCAAGGGGTGGGGGGTGTCCAAGAGATATGGGAGTGGTGTCCAAGGTGTCTGGGAGTTCAGTCCAAGGGGCCGGTTGGGTGTAAATGAGGGTGGGGGGCTGTCCAAGGGGTGGGGGTGTCCAAGGGGTGGGGGGTGTCCAAGGGATATGGGAGGGGGTGTCCAAGGGGTGTTTGGGGATGTCCAAGGGCTCGGGGGGGGGGTGTCCAGGGGTCGGGGGGGGGGGGGGGGTGTCCAAGGGGTCTGGGAGGGCTGTCAAGGTGTGGGGGGTGTCCAATGGGTGTTTGAGGCTGTACTAGGGGTCTTGGGGGTGTAAATGAGGGTGGGGGGTGTCCAAGGGGTGGGGGTGTCCAAGGGATATGGGAGGGGTGTCCAATGGGTGTTTGAGGCTGTACTAGGGGTCGTGGGGGTGTAAATGAGGGTGGGGGCTGTCCAAGGGGTGGGGGGAGTCCAAGGGTTGTGGTGGGGCTCCAATGTGGTGGGGGAGGGCTGGCCAGGTTGTTAGGTGGGTATAGATGAGGGTGGGGTTCGGTTGGGGCTTGGGGGAGGGCTGGCATGGTTATTTGTGTTTGGTTTCTGGTTGCTTTTTGGTGAGAGCAGTGCAATTATTTAAAAAAAAATATCGCTTTCACGTCGGTTATTTTATAACCGACGTGGTAAATAAATCGGTAGGGGTTTATCACGTCGGTTCTTCCGAGAACCGACGTTCTAAACCGTTCCCGGGCCTTTTATCACGTCGGTTCTTAATATAACCGACGTGATAAAAGGCTTGGGAATCGATTTACCACGTCGGTTATTGGATAACCGACGTGCTAAAACGTTTCCCAGGCCTTTTTATCACGTCGGTTATTTAAGAAACCGACGTGATAATAGGCCCGGGGAAGGGTTAATCACATCGGTTATGTCATAACTGACGTGATAAACGATATCCCAGGCGTTTCATCACGTCGGTTTAGAAAATAACCGACGTGATAAACCCCCCCCCCCCCACGCATATTTATTACATCGGTTATTAATGAACCGAAGTGATAAACACCGTGATGTTAGGGATGTTACGTCGGGTTTTAAATAACCGACGTAAAAAACGTTATTTATAACGTCGTCCGTATTAACGTCGCCTAAAAACCGACGTAAATAATGAAAAATAACCGACGTAAAAACTGTTTTCTGCACTAGTGTAGATGACTATCATAATTTTTGTGTGGTGTCAATATATTTTTGATGGAATGGTTTATCCATAAAAAATAGTTTTACCACATTAGTGTTTTTATGATGGAAAGGGTATTCTATCTCAAATAGTGTAGGCACATATATGCCTATTGTAACACCCCAGGTAAATGAAGAATAGAAATTTTCATATTTATCCATATTTTTGAATAAAGTATTAATATTACTTTAAAGGGTTTCTATGTTCGATAGCGTACCCGATACACAACAAAGAGTTTCATTGAATTCTTACGTTGCACTCTAATAATAAAATAATATTATTTTAAATGGTAGTTAACATGTAGCCGTTGTAATGGCGGGAATGGATAGAAATAACTAAAATATGATTATATATGTTTTTAAATGTTTATACATTTACCCAATAAAAGATAAAGGCTTAAAATACGGAAAGAGTTCAATTTTAGGGCATATATACTCTAATTTTCACTAAAGGTTCACTTATCACCTTTTAATGGTGAACCGTCATTAAATAGGTTTTGATCACTCTTATACTTTATTTTGGACCAAATATAACTCTTCTTTAGAATCGGGACATCAAAATTTACTTTGTGTAAATTTTTGGTACCTTTCTGATAAAGTTCATTTTTTATGAATAGTGTAAAATGTTGTATTTTAATTCAAAACCTCTTTTTAATCTAAATTATTTATATGATTAGATTATTATTTTAATTGGTTTTAAAGTGAAATTAGAAAATATTTTTACCAGTTAATCCAATGGTGGTCATTGGAATCAATTTCACTTTGAAATTGGACTTAAACTGGTGTCAATCTTTTAATACTTATTGTTTCACAAAAACACGCTATTTGTCATGACAACGGGAATTAATTATTAAATTAATTAACTTGGCTTATATTTTTTGAATTTTGTAAAATGGACTTCATTTTTGAATTTGGAATATCAAATATAGTTTAGGGTGAATTTTTGGTAATTTTCTGAAAAACTTCAATTTTTGATAAATAGTGAAACCACTAAGTGGTAATCAAGCAAAATGATTTTTCAGTTAAATGAAAGTTTACCACTAATGTGTATTGAATTTTGAAAATCCGACATACATGGTTGTCATTAAGAATTAAAATGTGGTTCAATGAGATTAAAATAATTTTTTGGTGAATAGTAACTTTTTTTCATTAATCGCGATTAGAGGTAATTAGTGTAGTTTAAGGTAAAAATGGTATTATAAGAATATGAAAACACCATGAAACTTGTCCTAAACCTATTGGGTGAGTCATGGAAGACCAAGACAAGCCATGTCCCAACTTGGGGACCCCATGGAGCCACTTTAGTTTGAAAATGACATTAATATATTTTTATTTAATGTTAAAGTGAAAATGACACTAACATAAATTGTTTTACTAAAATAATTTTTGAGTGGGGTTATACAAGTCCAAATTTTTATTATAAATAGTATTTAGAAAGATAAAAAGATTTCCTACATCATAGTAGTTTTTTTATAATTTTTAGAGATTAAATAAATTAAATTATTTATGACATAATAATGATGTAGCGATGACATCATTATTTGTCGATTTAAATAAAATGGAATGATAATGTAAAATCTATGAACTACAAATGTCCAAAACTTATTGGATGAGTGGATTTCGAAGCCTTATCACCTTATCCATGAATTATGTCAATGTGGGACCTTTTGAAACCGAAACACATTTTCAAATAAAGTAATATTTCTTTACTTTCTAAAAGTGCCCCTCCTCTCCTCTTATAAAAGGCCCCCCACCTCTACCTCATTTCACACACTACTAAAGCCTTTGGCTCGGCCAACCCCTACCCAATTACTCTCTCCACATCCCTCTCCTAATACTAGAGGATTCCCTTTGGGCAGAATCCTTTCAAAGGAAGCCTTTAGTCTCAAATCAAAAGGGAGTTACACTTTTAAAGGTAATTCATTCTCTCTTGTTCATTTGTTTTATTTTGCTTCTCCAACCCTCTAAACTCTTTTTATTTACATCTTTTGTAACAAAACCAGTATCTTCAATATACTAGGATGTTGTTATAATATTTATTTGAGCTACACTCTCACAAAAATACATCAAATGGGTAAAGAACATACGGTTTCCGTTGATGGCGAAATTATGCCTCCCGAAACGATGATTGTTCAATACTCATTTAACACCTTCAAGGGTGGCCATTATGATGTCACTATTTTTATAGATGATATATAATATGTTTATGTTTTCTTTAAGCTTCTGTATTTTTCATTTTTAGCATACCTTTATGGTTTCCATTATGGGTAAACACGATATCTTCATTTAAGGAAGTGCGGACTACCGCCCCCTAAAAGTGATGTGATTCGTTAATGCCATATGTGGGACGTGTAAAGGATGGATTTAAAGTTATTATATATGATGTTATACTGGAATTATAATATACCTCTATATCATTACTATTTATTTCCATTAAAGTATGAGATAGAAATGAAAGTAGCGTTCATGCGTACGTACGGCTTACCGTCTCCATGAACGGTGCATTTCATTTCTTATCCCCAAATGTAATGTACTATTAAAATTACATGTATATAATGTATATATATAATTAATGATATATCTAAATGATGAATATAATTCTGGAATTAAAATATACATACCTCTCATTTAGTTTTAATTCCACTAATATGACAAAGAAATGAAAGTAGCGTTCACGCGTACGTACGGCTTACCGTCTCCATGAACGGTGCATTTCATTTCTTACCTCTAAATGATTATGTAATATTATAAATACATGTATATGCTGGATATATATCATATATATGATATCCAAATCATGAATTTCATTCTGGATATAAAGAACTTTTGACCACACGAACAACATGTAATTGTAAGAGGTCAACTTTCGACTTAAGAACCAAATATTGACAAAACAAACATTATTAACTTAAATGGTTACATAATGTTTATAACATGGAAATAAGTGATATAAAAGGAATAATGAACTTTAAAAAGGTTCTTAATCAAGTATAAATTAACTGAAGTTTATTATTCAGGACGTTAAATAACGATCGAGTCAAGTCGGACCCAAGGTAAGGGACTTCGTCTCAATCTCCTTTCATTGGGGAATATTTCATTTTATACACAACTTTCTTTTATACGGTGTATAAACCCCTTTGACTTTTACTTTTATACAAAAAGAATCTTTTTCTACGAAGCGTTTTACAAAATGACAAAAAGGAATGTTTTTTAACGTACGCGGTGACAACGACCTTTTCCGCCACCGCGAGTATTATTTGATCTTTGGCTTCCTCAACAAGCCGTAATGTTTTTAAAATAAAATAAATACCATATACTCATTTATGAATTTTGGTATTGAAAATGGTTTTGATAAATGATTCTATTATGTCAATATATTTATGATATATTGTGATTGAATTGTGGAAATGTTATCATTCCTTTATATTGGTTTTATGTTTTATGATTTTATATTGGTACTTGGACATTTTAACGGGTGGTTACGTTATAAACCATATGACGGGTGGTGCCGTGAATACCAGGACGGGTGGTTACGTTATAACCTCCAATGCATTGGGTATGGAAGTCGTCCGTATGGCTATTCCATTAAGTATGTATAGAAATTGGCTGTATGGCTATTCCATTAAGTGATATGTGTGGAAGTCAACCGTATGGTTATTCCACTTAAGTATGTTTATGTCCCAAGTTACCTTTATATATTCTATGTGTTCTTTATATGGGTTTTATGGTAATCCGTTGGTTACAAAAAGGTAAGTAATGATACTTTATTCAGTGAAGATTTTTTTTCTACTTCATGAAGGTGAAGGTATTACTTTGATATAGTATACATGGTTTACTTGATGTTTGAAAAACTAAAAGTTTTCATTCTTTTTGTATCCCTTACTGAGCTTTTTATGCTCACCCCAAGTTTTTCGAAATGTTTTCCACAGGACTTAAAGTGGAATAAGGTCAAGGATGGTATCAAAGGAATTTCATGCTATCTAAAACATGGAATCTAAACATCTTTATTTTTAAGAGTTTTTATTTTATGGAGACTTAGTAGAAGTGTCTACATTGTAAACTTTTATGATGTAATAGTTATGTTCTAATTCTCTAAAACTCTAAACCTGAAAAGATCCTCAATGTGAATTATTCATTTAATTCAATATTAAGTAAGGTTTAAGGCTGGGGCCTTATAGTTGGTATCAGAGGTCGGTTTAGACAACTTTAGGGATTAGGAGATTTTGTGAGGCACATGATTAGTCCCTATAACTATTATTTCAGTTAAATCCTTGTTTTATAACTTTTTTCAGGTCACGTAAAGTCGGTTACGAATGGAAGGAGGAGGATCTCAAATGACATTCCTATCTCTCCCAGATGACATGCTTGCAATAATTATTGCAAAGTCATCTTCGGATTATTGTGAAACTTTTTCTAGCATACAACTCACTTGCAAGCATTTGTTTGAAATATCAAACACCTCCTCTATACCTCGTTATCATCGTGGGTCATGGGTGGTTTTTAGAAAAATACTATTTTCACAATATTCTCATGTTTTCAAGAGAGGTAAATATTATCAAGGTATTTTCAAATATTTTACCTTATCACAAGAAATTTAAGCATATTATGATTTTAAAAATGGTGCTGAGGAAGGAGACCATTGCGCAACCTATTTATATTTGCTTTTAAAATATAGTCTCACATCCCATACTTGTGGTATTTTAAAAGGACCAATGATTGAAAGTTTCAACTCAATTTCGGTCCGACTATTTTTTAGAAATCATGTTTTATCAGATGTTTTGGAATTATATGTCCTACATGATTATTTTCCAAAACTGTTTTTCTGTGAACACCCATATGACCCATGTTGTGCGAGGTGTATTTGGATGGAGGAAGCAAATGATTTTGAAGGATCTCTAAATCATTGTTGTGATGCATGGGACTTCTACCTACGTGAACAAGATGACGATGAAACCGAGTGGACGCCATGATCAAGGTATGTTATTATGAGTTTGTGTAAGAAACCTATAAAGAGTTGAAAGTCAACATGACAAGTATGTTTCCTTAAGATCAAAAACTAAATTCCTAAATGAAAAGTAACTTAAAAGAAAAATGTTGTCTATTAACTTTTAATACTAGGGAATCAAATACTATTTAACCCATCACAAGTTTGTGATTCTCTCATGGTTAACTTTCTCCTAAACATGTTTTCTATCACTCTCCCTCAGAACATGACCCTATGTTTTCTCCTCCATGACCATGTTTTCATACATGGAATCCTAGTATGGGTTAACTCGGGTGACCTTTGTACTTATCTTTCTTTATTTTAAAGTGATTGTTTTACCGATCCTTGTTCCGATGTGGGACTTTCAAGGATGTTACCAAGCCCAATTTTAAAATTGCGAGGACGCAATTCCCAAAAGGGGGGAAGGATGTAACACCCCAGGTAAATGAAGAATAGAAATTTTCATATTTTCCATATTTGTGAATAAAGTATTAATATTACTTTAAAGGGTTGCTATGTTCGATAGCGTACCCGATACACAACAAAGAGTTTCATTGAATTCTTACGTTGCACTCTAATAATAAAATAATATTATTTTAAATGGTAGTTAACATGTATCCGTCGTAATGGCGGGAATGGATATAAAAAACTAAAATATGATTATATATGTTTTTAAATGTTTATACATTTACCCAATAAAAGATAAAGGCTTAAAATACGGAAAGAGTTCAATTTTAGGGCATATATACTCTAATTTTCACTAAAGGTTCACTTATCACCTTTTAATGGTGAACCATCATTAAATATAGTTTTGATCAATCTTATACTTTATTTTGGACCAAATATAACTCTTCTTTAGAATCGGGAAATCAAAATTTACTTTGTGTAAATTTTTGGTACATTTCTGATAACGTTCATTTTTTATGAATAGTGTAAAATGTTGTATTTTAATTCAAAACCTCTTTTTAATCTAAATTATTTATATGATTAGATTATTATTTTAATTGGTTTTAAAGTGAAATTAGAAAATATTTTTATCAGTTAATCCAATGGTGGTCATTGGAATCAATTTCACTTTGAAATTGGACTTAAACTGGTGGCAATCTTTTGATACTTATTGTTTCACAAAAACACGCTATTTGTCATGACAGCGGGAATTAATTATTAAATTAATTAATTTGACTTATATTTTTTGAATTTTTTAAAATGGACTTCATTTTTGAATTCGGAATATCTAATATAGCTTAGGGTGAATTTTTGGTAATTTTCTGAAAAACTTCAATTTTTGATGAATAGTGAAACCACTAAGTGGTAATCAAGAAAACTGATTTTTCAGTTAAATGAAAGTTTACCACTAATGTGTATTGAATTTTGAAAATCCGACATACATGGTTGTCATTATGAAGTAAAATGTGGTTCAATGAGATTAAAATAATTTTTTGGTGAATAGTAACTTTTTTTCATTAATCGCGATTAGAGGTAATTAGTGTAGTTTAAGGTAAAAATGGTATTATAAGAATATGAAAACACCATGACACTTGTCCTACACCTATTGGGTTAGTCATGGCCGACCAAGACAAGCCATGTGACAACTTGGGGACCCCATGGAGCCACTTTAGTTTGAAAATGACATTAATATATTTTTATTTAATGTTAAAGTGAAAATGACACTAACATAAATTGTTTTACTAAAATAATTTTTGAGTGGGGTTATACATGTCCAAATTTTGATTATAAATAGTCCTTAGAAAGATAAAACGATTTCCTACATCATAGTAGTTTTTTTATAATTTTTAGGCATTAAATAGATTAAATTATTTATGACATAATAATGATGCAGCGATGACATCATTATTTGACGATTTAAATAAAATGGAAAGATAATGTAAAATATATGAACTACACATGTCCAAAACTTATTGGATGAGTGGATTTCGAAGCCTTATCACCTTATCCACGAATTATTTCAATGTGGGACCTTTTTAAACCGAAACACATCTTCAAATAATGTAATATTTCTTTACTTTCTAAAAGTGCCTCTCCTCTCCTCTTATAAAAGGCCCCCACCTCTACCTCATTTCACACACTACTCAAGCCTTTGGCTCGGCCAACCCCTACCCAATTACTCTCTCCAAATCCCTATCCTCATCCTAGAGGATTCCCTTTGGGCATAATCCTTTCCAAGGAAGCCTTTAGTCTCAAATCAAAAGGGAGTTACACTTTTGAAGGTAATTCTTTCTCTCTTGTTCATTTGTTTTATTTTGCTTCTCCAACCCTCTAAACTCTTTTTATTTACTTCTTTTGTAACAACACCAGTATCTTCAATATACTAGGATGTTGTTATAATATTTATTTGAGCTACACTGTCACAAAACTACATCAAATGGTTAAAGAACATACAGTTTCCGTGGATGGAGAAATTCTGCCTCCTGAAACGATGATTGTTCAATACTCATTTAACACCTTCAAGGGTGGCCATTATGATGTCACTATTTTTATATATGATATATAATATGTTTATGTTTTCTTTAAGCTTCTGTATTTTTCATTTTTAGTATACCTTTATGGTTTCCATTATGGGTAAACACGATATCTTCATTTAAGGAAGTGCGGACTACCGCCCCCTAAAAGTGATGTGATTCGTTAATGCCATATGTGGGACGTGTAAATGATGGATATAAAGTTATTATATATGATGTTATACTGGAATTATAATATACCTCTATATCATTAGTATTTATTTCCATTAAAGTATGAGATAGAAATATAAGTAGCGTTCATGCGTACGTACGGCTTACCGTCTCCATGAACGGTGCATTTCATTTTTTATCCCCAAATGTAATGTACTATTAAAATTACATGTATATAATGTATATATATAATTAATGATATATCTAAATGATGAATATAATTATGGAATTAAAATATACATACCTCTCATTTAGTTTTAATTCCACTAATATGACAAAGAAATGAATGTAGCATTCATGCATACGTACGACTTACCGTCTCCATGAACGGTGCATTTCATTTCTTACCTCTAAATGATTATGTAATATTATAAATACATGTATATTCTGGAATAGCCATACGGTTGACTTCCACACATATCACTTAATGGAATAGCCATACGGCCAATTTCCATTAAAGTATGAGATAGAAATGACTCAATGTTTGTTTACCCATTTTTCATGTCAAAAAATAAATGTTAAACTTACTTAAAGTATGAGATAGAAATGAAAGTAGCGTTCATGCGTACGTACGGCTTACCGTCTCCATGAACGGTGCATTTCATTTTTTATCCCCAAATGTAATGTACTATTAAAATTACATGTATATAATGTATATATATAATTAATGATATATCTAAATGATGAATATAATTATGGATTAAAAATATACATACCTCTCATTTAGTTTTAATTCCACTAATATGACAAAGAAATGAATGTAGCGTTCATGCGTACGTACGGCTTACCGTCTCCATGAACGGTGCATTTCATTTCTTACCTCTAAATGATTATGTAATATTATAAATACATGTATATTCTGGAATATCCATACGGTTGACTTCCACACATATCACTTAATGGAATAGCCATACGGCCAATTTCCATCAAGTAAACAATGTATACTATATCAAAAATTGCTTTTCCATTAGGGGAAAAAATAAATTTTTCTGATAGTCCTTTTAATTTTAAACTTACTTAAAATAGAAATGTTTTCTACATATACATTTAAAAAATAACTCAATGTTTGTTTACCCATTTTTCATGTCAATATAATGTCATTTTTTATAGTTTTGACCATTCCATGTGGGTTTTAATGTTTTAAATCACTAAAAACTACATTTATGGCCATTCTCGGAAAATTGTTACTCATGATGAAATTCTCCCAGTTCCAATATTTTGAAACATAATCTATAGTAATTCTACTCTTTTTTCATGGAAATACGACACCATTTTCCATGTTTTTAACCCCTAAAACAAGTTTTTAAAGGATTTGGTTCCATTAAAATGTATTTACTAAGTCATTATGCCCCCACTGCATGTCATATTGACATGTTTTCTACACGTACATGTCAAAAATAAATAAACAGTGGATTTATCATTCTTTTACATTAATAAAATTTCAATTTATAGGTTTTTTACTATTACAAGCACATTTTTGTGATTTAAAACACTAAAACCATGTTTATGACCATCCCATGAAAACTGTATGTCTGAATGACATGTCATTGGATACCAAATTTCAAAATTAAATATATGGTCTTTGTAATCTGATTTAATGGAAATATGACATTATTTTCTTTATTTTGACCCCTAGACGTAAGTTATTAAAGGATTTAACAAATTTAAAAAATGGTTACCAAGACATTCCAACCACACCAAAAATCTTATTGATGTTTTGTCTATGAATACTCGTCATAAATAACAAAAAGGGTTTTTTTACGATGATTTTATGTTAATATGATGTTTTTTTTCTATGGTTCTTACTGTTACATGAATGTTTTAGTGTTTTAAAACACTAAAAATACATTTATAGTCATCCTAGGTAAATACTAACTCTTAATGATGTTTTGTTGCTTCCTAAAGTTCAAAAATCATGATACGATAATTATCCTCTGATTTCATAGTAATTTGATGTCATTTTTCTTCTTTTATCCTCCCAAATACTGGTTTTTAAGGGCTTTTGTGGCATTAAAAAGTGTTTATAGAGTGATTTTCACTACAAACAATTTCATAATTTAATTTTTTATATGCAAGTGTCAAGAATAATTCAATAGTGGATTTCCAATGATTTATTGACAATCTATGGTTCTATTCTATGGTTTTGACTATTACAAAAAGGTTATAGTGTTTTAAAACACTTTTAATGCCATTATATATATCATGGGAAAACTGTAAATCTGAATGATGTTACATTGGTGCCTACATTTCCAAAATCAATCATTGGACTTTTTCCTATGATTTTAGGTAAATATGAATTTTTTTACCTAGTTTTACCCCCATATGCATGTTTTTGAATGCAATGGTACCTTTAAGAAGTGCTTACTGAGTCATTCCGACCACATTGCAAATCAGATTGACAATTTTTCAATGTATACACATCAAAAATAAGTCTACAGTATTTATCCCATTATTTCACATAAAATGGAGGTCATTTTTTATGGTTTTGGCCAATACACAGAAGTTGTGGTGTTTGAAAACTATAAAAATGTCTTTACATGAATTCTAGAAAAACCATAACTTGAAAAGATATCCCTTCATTTCTTAAATTTTACAAATCAATCAATGGTCTTTTTTTTGATTATATGGAAATTTGACATCGATTTCTTATGTTTTCCACCCCCATACTTGTTTATTAAAAAATTTAAATAATTAAAAAGTGTTTAAAAAGTATTTTTAACCACACCACATGTTGAATTAACTTATTGTATGTTTTAAAACTTGAAAATCTCATTAGTGGGTTTCTTAATTTTTATTATCAATATGAGGTTTTTTTCTATAGTTTTTACCATCACACAGATGGTTTGGTGTTTTAAAACACTAAAAATGTGTTTAAACCAATCCCAAGAAATCTATAACATAGAATAATATTTTATTGTATCCTTAAAATACAATTACATCTATGGTTTTTATCATATTATTATAGGACAATCTTGTTTTTTTCCTAATTTTGACCCCCTAACACATGTTTTTGAAGGGTTTGGTACCTTTAAAAAGTTTATACCGAGTCATTATGACCACACCACATGTCAAATTGATGTATTTTCTATTCATACCCATTAAAAATAACTCAAAAGGGTTTTAAAATATAATTTCACATCATTAAAAGTTTACATTATATGGTTTTGACCATTACTTGCACATTTTTGTGTTTTAAAACACTAAAAACTTTTTATGGGCATCCTGGGAAAAACGTAACTCAGAATGATGTGATGTGGTATCCTAAATTTCAGAAATCAATCTACAATTATTGTCCTTTGATTTAATTATAATATTACAAAGCTTTCTTAGTTTTGACCCATCGACCCATGTTTTTAATGGCTTTGTACATTCAAAAATTCTTTAACAAGTCATTCTGACCACACCATATGTCAGTTTCAGGTGTTTTCTTCACATATTCATTAAAAATATCTCAAAGGTGGTTTTACCATGATTTCACATCAATCTGAGATCATTTATTATGTTTTTACTATTACATGCATATATTGGTGTTTTAAAAGACTAAAAATGTGTGTACAACCATCCCGAGAAAACTATAACAAAAAATGGAATCCCATTAGTTCCTAAATTTCACAAGTCAATATATGGACATTTTTTTATGATTTCAAAGATATATGAAGTTTTTTTATATTTTTTACCCCTAAAACATTTTTTTAAATTTTTAGTTCCTTTCAAAAGTTTTTACTGATTCATTCTGACCACACCACACAATGGATTGATGTTATATGTATGGATACAAAAAAACATTTACAACGTAGTTTTTTTACCCTAATTTTGAATCTATCTAAGGATATTTTTTCTTCATATGGTCATTAGATACATATTATAGTGTTTTAAAACACTTAAAACACCTTAATGGCCATCCTAAAAAAACTGTAACTCAAAATGACCTATTTTGATATTCTATATTTCAAAAATCAATCAGCATTTATTTTCCTCATGTTTTAGTGAAATATAAATTATTTTAACTATTTTTTACTTCATGATATTGGTTTTTAAAATATTCATTTCATTTACAAACATATTATAGAATCAAGACTGATAAAATGAGATTGGATTGTTTTTAATCATATGGATAACTTTCTATAAATCATTTTTAAAATATAGGAATAAACCACATGTACATGGGACATAATATGTGGTTAGTATGAATCAATGTGTGTGTTTTCTATATAAATGTATCATATGAGATTTTTTTTTACGTAAGTTGTATGTTTTATTTTCAAATTTGTGAACGATTAAGGGAATTTTGAATTTACCGTCACACGATGGTCAATAAGAATGGAAAATTCCTCGGGGATCATTCCAATCATCCACTAGAATATAGAACCTAAAGAATTTTTACTTTTCAACCACCACTTCTCTTTGATTTCGTATAAGATTATCGTTCTCTCACTTTTTCTTTTAATATTCGAATTTATATTATTTTGTTTATCAATGATACTACTATAACCCCCACCTGGTGTACCAGTAATGGATGATAATGAACTACTCAAAGAAAACTGATGGAGTAGGCCCATAACACATCCCCCAGACATGTTTGGGATTCTCCATCCATAAAAATATTTCAATTCCATCATTTTGGGAAACCGGTGATGATTGTGAAGGGTTTTCATCCATATATTATTGAATTTTATGTAGTTAATAAAAATAATTAATAGTGATTGTTTTAATATCCTAACATCATAATATTATTTAATAAATAAAAATTTTATTGCAGTTTTTTTCTTCTCATTACTATTAAAATATAATATTGAAAAATAAATTATATGAACAATGAATTCATGAACCAAATTCATTTGGGCAGGACTGATGTATCAAATGTTTCCAAATTGTAATTGTTTAATCCATATAGTTGACCCCTTTTAATGGGATTTTAGGAATGTTTGTTGTTATAATTTACCTTTTATTCATTTTATTTTATATTAATGATTCCAAATTAAAAGATAATGAAAATGACTTACTCAAACATCTTTGTTAAGATAATTTACAAAATTTCCCTCCGATTTCCTAAATAATTTAATCAATATCTCTATTCAGCCAATAGAGTGACCTAATTTATTATCCTTTATAAAAAATACATATAATTAATAAAAAAATTAACTTATACTAAAATGATATAAATAATAATGATTAAAATAAAAACCAAAATTGTTATTTCTCTCGAAAAAAATTGAAACCCAATGATGTGGTCAATGAATTACTTCTCACAATTTACATTATTTATTTATGATTATGTCTACAAAAAAAAGCATAATTTATAATAAATTATAATTTTGTTTTGTTTATGTTACTAAGATACTATCAAATATTCAATTATCTCATGAGATGCATCTTTTATAACATCGAAAAAGATCCACCCTTTCTCAAAATAAATTCCTTCATGAACTTTCTCTTATGTCAGTTGAGAATTCATAATTGTGTTATTAAACTCATTCCATAATCCCCATTTAAATTCTCCCCATTTCATGACCAAATTTTCCCAAGTCCATGGGTGTGGAATGTAATTAGGGACATAAAAATGAAAAAACATTTAGAAAAAAATATCACTTTATAAGTATATTAAAAAATTCTACTCGTGTATTTTAAATTAGATATTAAGGAATATTAAATTAATATTACCTTTACTTGATTTTCAAAGATGAAAATTTTCAAATTTGTTGTAATATGCCTCCAATGTTTATAATTAATCAAAAATATCATCATCCATAAGAAATATTCCAAATAATCTTCTCATAGATTCTAGTAGCATCACCGATAGGCACCCTAATATCATAAATTGGAATGATAATATTGAAATCCTTTAGGTATCATACATATGTCGTGTTCATATTTTATCCCTTATATGGTTGACGCTGTTTTTTTGAAAAATTAATGAAATCTTAATAATATATATAGGTTGTATATATAATGTCATACATACAAATAAAAAAATATATAATATCCCCTAGAGATAGTGGTGAATGACTTCTCCATTCCTGGAGGTGAATCGGGTGGTGGGATACCAATGACATCTAGGGAAATGTATGGATCTCTAGCAGTCTCAGGTACAACAGAATAACTCAGATACACAAAAGATGGTAGTTGTTTTGGCGTGATCTGAGATGATGATCATCTAGGATCCTGAATTTTTCTCTTAGCATTCCGACCATTGAAATGGTTCAGGGTTATTAAATATAAAAAAAATCTAAAATATTTAATAAAAAAACTGGAATACAATATATAAATATATAAAAAACCATTATATAAGAGAAATTGTAATATATTTTCATTTCAAATTTAGTCATTTAATTATATTTATCTTCATTTTATTCATTTTCATCAACATCCATTGAGATGATTACTTCATTTTCACCCTCTTTGACAAGTTCTATGGTTTCAATATTGTTACGAAAAAAATTATTAATGGTTTTTGGATAATGAGGTTCACTATCACAATGTACAAACTTATTTTCATCACCCATATCATATTATTCCATTATCAAAGTGTATAACAAATTACAACCATTATGTAATTCATTATCTACATAACAAATTATATTCTCTTGTGATGCCAAAATAAATTGATATGTTTCTACACAATATTTGGTATGGATCAAGAGATAGAAGTAGGGACAGGTAAAATGTAACAAATTGTTCATTATAACACTATCAATGTGACCCAATTGTATTTGAATACGAAAACTAAAAAGTAATAATTATTATTTAATTCAATTATATCAATCATATTACCATAGTTTCATACCTCTGCAAGTGTAAATATATTTCTATTTTGGGTTTTTTAGTCTTTTTCATGATACATTTTATGATAAATGATTCCCATAATATTGTAGGCATTAAATCTCTTAGTCCAACATATAGTACCTCGAGGAGAAAACATCAAATTATTTGAAATTTCAAATATATTCTCAACATTCATTATCTTGAAAAAATATATATAGCTTATTAAGTTTAACATATAAAAAATAACTACACATCTATAATATGAATATGATTATATACTTACATGACATGTGAACCATTAGATAATCTACTTATTAATGTCGTTTGTTAATTTCATATCATTTCAAGATCACCCACTAAGTTGCCTCTTTTTTCAATAAAAATTCATCAATAAATGGAATAGTATTAACACTATTTAGTAACACAAAACTATGTTTCTAAAGAAACTCCATTTCAGCCAGCGTAAAATTTGAAACTATTCCAATTGGTTGTACAACCATTATAAAACAATTACTAGTTTGTGGAATGATAATTAGTTGACAAGTAATCAACGCATCAATATTGATTATATTTAGTCTCAATAAAATCCAAATACCTTAAATAGAAGGTAAAACACACTTCGGCTATGTAACTTTTAGCAATAGAGCCTTATGCCTGAGCTTTATTTCCCACATACAATTTAAAATGACATAAGAAGCAGATGAAAAAAATAATAAACATATTAAAACAATTTACAAACTGATTTGATAATATCAAATTCCCCATGAAAATAAAATAAAAACAATGTACCTCTCAATTAGATACATCAATCGATAATGCATCGGTCCACCATTGCTATATTCTTCAACCAAATAAATATTCACCAACATCATAATTTTCAATAATGAACGGGGGAAATAACTTCTCAAAATGAAAATGTGTCAAAAAAATTATTTCTTAAAGTTTATCAATAGAATTTTGATTTAAATTTTTCCATATAACTCATTGAAAATGTACAAGAATCAACTAGAACTACAATTAAATTTTCAGGTAACTTATTACACAATGCCAATGAAAACAACTGATCATTTAGAATTTGTGATTCATGAAATTTTAATCCTTGTAAATTTTGATGTTTTAATTCAATGAACCTTGATGTTTTTCTTGAATATTAATCAATAAACTTTTCATTATTTAATGTTTGAAGGAAAATGAATTTCTCACGATTTTACATAGTAAAAATAGTGGAAGGACATTTTATATTCTACTTTCCCACAAACCATGCTTTATATTCCAGAACTCCAAATCCTTACGAGCATTAACATGATCCTTCAGTTTACACTTCTGATTAAGAAATGAAAAATTTAAATTTTTTTACATTTTATTCTAAATATGAATTATTTCCAGATAAGGTAGTATGAAATTTAACTCTCAATAATGAATTTTTAAATATATAATCTTTTTTTTCTTGCATTGACTTGTTCCAGATACTTTGGTTATTTTCCCTCAGACCCTTTTTCCCTTCTTTTAACAGATGATACTTTCCAAATTTCTTAGTGACATTCATTAATTGTCCTTAGATTTATGAACCAGATAAGACCATCAATTTAATTCCCAATTCATTATCTCCATTTAATTTTGTCTTTTTAAAATAAATTTATGATAAGATTTATTAAAACTAATATGTCACAAAAAAAATTTCTATATTTATGTAATCATTTTGGTCCAAAATAAAAATTATAGACAGTAAAATCCAAACATGTAAGAGTGTTCCAACAAGATAACTTTCCTAGTCTAGAAAAGTAACCAATTTACCACATTAAATCATAATTCATTTTGAATAGTTTTCTCATTGCTGCATTATATGTTTATATACCAGCATCCCATAATTCTCCCTATTATTTTTTTAGTGGTTGAAGATATACATCAATATCATTTCCAGGAATTTTATTTCTATGAATAATCAACAAAATAATGAAACAAGTCTTATTAAAACACATACATGGATGCAAATTATAGGGGATCAAAAGAAATGATAAAAATGATATAATTAGTAATTAAAGTACAAAAAGGGTTATAAACATTAGAATTGAATCCCAATTGTACATTCTTATGATCTAATAGAAAATATGGAAATAAACAATCAATCATTTTCCATGATTTGGAATATTTTGGATGTCTCATCATGACATAATTACAATCCCAAGCATACCACATCATGTTATACATAGTCTTAGATGAGATGAATAATCATTCCATGTGCGGTTTCAAAGGAAAGCAACTCAATAAATTGGTAGGTGTTTTATTCTTATGTTTCTTCTTCGGGTTTCATTGATTTATAATCTTATTTTGTTCATTTAATTACATATTATTGTATTAAATCTTATGTATTCTTCTTTATCATATTTTTTCCGCAGTGAATCATCTGATCATTTGGGTATTCATGTATCTTTGTATATTCTGGTCCAATTTCATTGTTGAATTTATTCATCCTGTAAATTGATGAATGGATCTTATCATAAAAAATGAATCATTAATATACTCTAAAATCATGTATATTTCATTTTCAGTAGTCGCATATAGACACTTGTTATGAGACACCTTAAATAGTGAGGGAAACATTGAATACTTTATATACCATCTATACATTTCTTTCATCGCATCTTCAACTAATTCATAAAAATTATTTTTTTCACTGAATTTATAATAAAGATTAACGTGCTTCGGATAAACATTAGGTTCTGTAAAACAAAAATGTGTTATTTAACAAATTTTAAACGAAATTCTTCTTTTTTTGTCACTTATGGTTTTAATGATAGTATTTTAATTATTATGAATTTCCATAACATTTGACTCACCACGACAAATCCAACATATATATCGAGGAGGAATAAAATTCAATGTAAAATTCTTATATACATAATTTCTATTCAAACATGACAAGAATTTACAATTAGGATATAAAAATTTAATTCAACAATCCATTGATTGATTATCGATTTCATAATATGAAAAGTCTTCCAAAACCTTTCTATACAATGGTGTGTATTGAAGTAAATAAATTCAAATTTTATCTATTTATATTAGATTGTCTTCTACCTATAAAATCAGAAGTAAATATATAAATTTTTAATCAAATAGGTATAATCAAAACTAAACATCAAACAACTTCATCGTTGGCTAGGGTAGGGTCTTTATTTGACATGACACAAATTCAAAATCAAAATATTTCCATTCAACATTATAAAATTAAACAACAATAAGTTACACAAATATTTATATGATTTCATTAAAACTCTTCTATGAAGTCAATAAATCGTACCATCAATGATGTGGGGGGCCACGATAACCGAAAAAATGGGAACATAAGCCTTTGGCGGTTGTCATTGGGGAGAATATGGGAGTTAGGTTCATGATGGTTTCGAATAGGGGTTTGGGTCAAAGAATTCGGCCGGAGGGGGGATTAGGGTCACAATAGTATCCAGTAGGGGGTTCGGAATCACGGAGGTCCTTGTCAATGGGTTCATGGTCATGAAACTAGATTATAGGGAGGGTTGGGGTTGCAGAGGTTTCCAGCATAGGTCAGGGACACAATGATCACCGAAAAGGGGGGGTTAGGGTTCCTGATAGTTGTTGTTTGGGGGGTTGGGGTGCTCATGGTCACCAATAGGGGGGTCCAGATCAGGGTGGATATTGGAAGGTGGGGGATCATAGTCAAGATGGTCCCAAATAAGGAGAAACATTTGGGATGTGGGGTTGGGGATCGCCACCAAGGGGAGTGGAAGTTTGGGGGTTCATTATAAAGGGGAGAGAGAGATGGGGGTTCACTATTGAGGGGAGCTTGAGGTGGGGGAGGGAGGTCAGCGTAGAGGGTTTCCACCGAATAGAGAGAGAGGTGGGGTGTGATCGTCGTGGGGAGTGTGAGGTGGGGAGGTCGAGGTTGGGGCTTTCTGCTGAGTGGAACGCGGGGTTGGGGATTTGAGGGTCTCTATCAAGGGGAGCAGGAGGTAGCTGTTTTCACCAAGGGTTGGGGTTTTAAGAGTGGAAGGGAGGTGGAAAGGGTGGATTGGGGTGAAGGAGAGTTGGGTAGGGGATGAAATTATGGTTTTTTAATATATTTTTTGGCCGTTAAAATAAAACTCCTACTAAATTTTAAAATAATAAAGATATTGTGGTAGTTTAATTAAACCGCCTCTGTATTATAATTTTTTTAAAACAATATATTTAACAGTTCTTATTAGAACAACCTCTAATAAAAAACCATTAACCACTGTTTTTGTGTGTGATGCACCCAATTAAATCCCATGGGGGAGAAGGAAGAATTTCTTACACAATGTGTAAACACATATTTCATACATTATTAAAAATCAACAACCACTTAATATTAATGTTGAAGAATAAAAATAGAAATTTTTTTAAACTTTAAAATGGTTTAGGAATTATATAGAATGATGTTTATCTCTACTCAAAAAGAGAACCATCCCACACATATAAAACTAAATTTTCTCTCCAATGTATAATCTTATAGTGTTAGAAACATTTTAATTATTTTATGATATGATTAAAAAAACATAATATTATTTTAACAACCTATATAATAACAAGATAAATACCTCATTGTGTTTAAGAAGAATCAATTAAAAATGATTTCGATAACAAAAATAGATTCCCCTACACTGAATATCAAGTAGAATCTAGATTTAAAAAATATATTTATGATCAAATTCATGGAAGCATACATCTGCTAAAATATATTTTTAACAAATAAAAATAAAAAGGGTAATTATTTATATTATTCCCTTGGAATTTTTTTCGATGATTCCTTTGTGTATCCAAAATATCACTCTCCTCCACACTTAATGTTATACTTGGTCACTACATTGAGTTATCCTAAAAAATAAAATATATGAACATCATATCCACCCCTTAAAAATTAAAAATAAGAGACTAAGAAATGGTTTAGAGGAATTGGAAATCAATCTCCGAGATTATATTTATAGATTCCTTTAGAAGTGAAAAATAATTTTCAAAACTGTATAGGGAAAATATAAGAAGGGTTCAAGTTAAAAAAAATATAATCATGATGTATTTTTATTTAAAAAGAAAGAAAAATATATTAAAGCATGATTTTTATATATTGGAGTTAGTGTCTTAGGGCCAACTATTTCTTCATTGATTACATGTATATTTAATGTATTGGATATTAATAATACTTCTTATTATATATTGTTCATTATTCTATATTAATCTAATTTAATAATTTCCTTGAGTATACATCATATCAATAAGGTCATAGAATTTCCCTGCTCTAATGAGAATCTTGAAGTGCTATGATGATATTCATAAATACTGCTCATTAATTATATAACATTATATTATGGGACACATTGCACATTGACATTCTGGCATGAGTTCTCATAAGATTATGAGGATTCTTCTCATAATGTTTTCACTTGGTAATATCCAAGATGAGAGATTATGAGAATAAACTCGCTAGTATGAATTATTCATGTTTGGGTGTCATCAGATACTCAAATCCTGGAGAATGTATAATGGTACTTATTATATAATATTATCGTTAATTCATGTCATGATTATACAATTAGATTTTCTATGGAAAACTGTGAGGGAATATGTTCCTGGCGAGGTTGGATATGTTGGGTTCATCTTGATTGACATGACATTGGATTAGTATTGGAATGATATGTCCCTTCCAATTTTAGAGAAGTTGATATCTGAAACCATTTATTGGAATATATTAGTTGCATTAAATTTCAAGGTCATGGAGTAATGATAGGTTTCTTTTAGATCATCAAAGAAAAATGTGTTGAGAAATTTGGTGGGTGACACAAATGTTAAACCATCTTATTAAGACATTGAGTCAAAATAATTATATTACACATTCCGAGTTCGTATGTGGTTTTCATTATTATGAAATTATGTTCTTTCTATTGGGTGCCTTGAAAAATTTCTAGATATTGATATTGACATTTCGGAAATTCCCCTCAATTATGATGATAAATAATCATATACGGTGACACACTAATTGTTAAAAATGATCTAAATTAAATTCAATTTTAATTTAATTAATTGAATAAATATTATTTTCAAAATTGAGGGATAATATTATTAATTTTATATTGATCTCAAAAATTTATTAAAAAAATATTTAAATATAATATTTTATCATATGTTCATTAACTTCTAGAGGAGTTCGAATGGACCAAGACTATGTCAGGTGAAAAATACTAAATGATAAGATGGTTGAAGAATATTTTTTATTATGCAAGTTGGAATGTGACACAAAATAATAATAATATTATTATTACTATATGGAATGTGGTTTATTATATTTTATTATTTAATTTAAGGTTTCATCTGTAATTAATTTTTTTTAAAACCTATATCTAAAAATATAGGGTTATGAATATTTTTTAGGTCGTTAAAAAATTGATTGGTCTAATAGAAATAGTGAATTGTTATGCACAACGAATTCTCTCAAGAATGCTTCTTCTATCTCCCTCTCTCTTAATAAAGTGAAAATGAAGATTGATTTCTTAAATACTGAAGGATGAGCGATCAATATAAACAATACTGTTAAAAAGTTTCTCCATACTAACACATAAATATCGATAGATATTTTTTGGAAATAAAAAGAGAATGTGTGGGTCACCGCCAGAGGGATAATATCCTTGGATCCTCACTGTGCAATGAAGGCAATCCGAAAGGGGTTTTTAGATGACAACCATTCACATTGAATTAATATCCTAAGGAATGGTATTCATTTCATATGACATTACATTATTTAATTGTATATTTTCTATTCAAGATCCTGACTCATGGTTTCGGGAAACTCAAATAATAATATATATTTTAATTTATCTCCCACCACCACAATCTACAACTATTCTCAGTACAAAAAAGTGGTATCAGAGTGATCTTGTTTATATTTATAATTATTTATTAAATTTTTTATAAATATTAATGAGTGGATGAATTTGAATTTCATATTATTAGTTATTTAATATAATTTGAATTAATATTTTATCGATATATTAATCGTGTTTTTTCAATGATTTGTTTTATTAATGTTTTACAAATTGATGAATAATGATTGAAGATACAATTTAGAACTTCCAATTTTTGGCCAGTAAGGTAGTGTTACATGGCATGTACTCAGAAGTACATCTAGTTTACCCTAGTATGCTACACCTGGCTATGTTGTGGGATACACAAAATTCCCCATAGTTATTACACGTGGAGTATGCCATGTGTTCACTAGCCTACCAAGATCACAATTTTTAGATTACATAGTGTGTATCAGCATACACATCGTATTGTCTACACAACATATCAGTGTAAATTTCACAATCTATGCAGTCATAATACATGGTTTAACTATGTGAGACTAAAAACCAAAATAATCTATGATATACATGAGATTTATGTGGTTTAAATGAAATGTAGTCCATAAATTCCCACGTCCTAGATTCAAACATGGTATATTTTGAAAAATGAAATTAGTGATATATAGTGTTTAACTATAGTTTACAAAACATGTAGTCTCCCACCCATGAACATGAAAAGTATTTTGGCTAGTTTCACAGGAGCACAACATTCGAATCACATACCGTGTAGGTTGTCAGTAATGAATGTCTAATATGATAAGATAAATTCTAAATACTCTGGTGAGTATCTTAAGAACATGATAAGCCAATACATGATGTTTTTTTGGGATTTACACATTATTTAGTCTGACCTATTCAAGAGGTTTAATCCCCAGGTGTGTTGCCCAAATACATGACAACTAAGGTATACAACATGTAGCATGATCGTGCATGTCATGTTTTCTCCAAATTACTGAAAGAATTAATTTAAATTAAATTGAAAATTTCATACGTAAAAACATATTTATTTAATAGTCAATTAATTTTTTTAACTATTTTATAAGTATTTCAAAAAAAATTAAATACTCAATTAATTAATTGTAATAAATCTATAACTGTAGATTCTTCAGTTTGTCTTCAATTAATACCTTAATTATGGTTCTCTATAAATGAATTCATTTTGTCATTACGATAAAAAGGAATTATTTAATGAAAACACATTTATATTGATCATAAATAATGAAAATTAAATGAATGTTTTCTATTTACTTTTTTATATACATCGCATGTATCACTATTCACAATATTGGCCAAAACTATTGACTGTGTTGGATATTATTTAATTTAATTTATTGAACTATTTTGAAATTATTTATTATTAAATTTAATTATATGAACTATGAGTCATCCCACTTACTATTATTATTTAGGTTCTACATGTCCAAGGAACTTTATTTTAGGGTCTCGTTTTTTTGGACAAGTCAAAATTCCAAGGAAATGCAAATTTTTTCATTTCATTATTTGGTAGTTTTGTAAAATGTGATTTTAAACCGAATTCAAACAAATAGAAAACTGAAATGTGTTTTTCTATTCTTGGTTTAAGACCCAAGAGGTATCTTTGGTGGTTTGTTGGGTTTTATGAGAATCAGACACTGAAAAATCAGGTTTTGGGTGGACTTATAAGGGTGCACGGTTTATCTGAAACCTTACAAATCACTAGTGAAAACCATCGACATCTGCAGGTGAGGAGATTTTCCTCACATGTGAGGTATATTTTCTTCCAAAAAATGAGCTCATTTGAATTTCTTAGTGCCATTTAGGTAGTTTTTTGCACTATTTATCACATGGTTGGTTAAGTCATGTGATGCAATTTTTTTTGGAAATGGTTCTTATGTAGAAGGAGCCAAACAGTTGGTGTGTAGTTTGGATAAACCATGTAACCTATTTTTAATTTTTAATTTACCATTCATAATTTAATTACATAAATTTTTAAACCCTCTTTTTCTCCTCCATCCCTCTATTGGGTGTCTCCTCCTCCCTCCTCACATGGAGCACCGCCCTCACCAAGCTAGGCATGGAGAGATCAATTTCATATGGTGTCAGAATAGAATTTAATTGGTACATATGTATTCCTATTAGTATTATATACATTCATATTGAAAATTTCTCTATTTGTTTTCCCCGTGGCCATGTTGTCGTGGTGCATGCTCATTTTCTCTATTTTCAGGGAGGACGTTTGGTTCATCAATTTCTTTTAAACCAAACCAAATCAGTGTTTTGTATTAGTAATGTGGGACATAATTGGTGTATGTTAGGTGGTTTATATTATTTAATTTATGTTTCATAAATATTATAAAATTTCATCACGTTCCACACACCGAACATACCCGTTATTGCTATAAATTTATGTTTTTATTTAAATTAAAATGCTGAGACAGTAATATGAGGTTTCTAGAGACACCTTTGTACAGTTGGTAGTTATGACCTCACCTTGAACCAACCCTTCAGTGTGAGTTTTTAAATGGATCATGTTGAATGTTATCATCATTATGAATAAGACACCTCTATGATTGTGAGGTTTACTTAAAGTGTAACTGTGTTGTTGTCTACATTATACTACCATTGGAATGAAATCAATTGATCCTCATGATTAATTAAATTATTTAATTTAAATGAAATTTATTATTTGATAATAATTATATAGTTTTCTAATAAAACCCCTCTACCAAACATTTTTTTCTTATAAGAAAACTATAATATTTATATGTGTGTGTTATGAATTGCATATAATATGGAATGAGTGATTTTCTATAGCCTTTTATTAAGGAATTATGTGTTCCTTTTAATATTCATTGAGTGTGATGGCCAGTTTAAATAATTTTTTTGATTTTATGGCATTTATTTCCTTAAATGAATTTGTAAATGGGTGTAAGAACTTTTAGAAACCTTGTTATGTCATAGATTACATACAAACATTCTGTTTTAACTTTCTTACATTAATTTAATAATTGAATTTATATATGTCGGGAGAGATGCATTGGTATCCTTAAACATAACACTAAGTATGGGATCATCTTGTATATGTCAACATCATTTTTAGATTGTGAAAATTTTGGGAAAATACCTGCTTTCCATGAATGGGTCACCATGAAACCATCTTACCTAATTATGAGTGACACTAGTGTAATAGGGGAGAAACCATAGAATATATTCTTAGAGAGATGGTTGTACCAGGCCCAGAGTGGGACTTAGTCCCCTATGTGAAAAACCAGGTATTGGATTTGGGGTTGTTTTCTCGCATTAGGATGGGAGTGAAACTTGAAAGGCCATTCATGGATCGCATTTGATGGACTCTGACAGAAGTTAGTGGCATGGTTCTCTAAGAGAGATACGTTGGATCCTTTTGAGGGTTCACCTCAAATGGGCTTAGGATTCTAATTATATAATTTTGGTACTTAGTTTTATAGAAAAGGCTAAATTTTTTTTTTCTATTCATGGGAAACATCCACAAATCCAAATCACCTATTTGGTTTTTTCCCATCTTACTATACCTTTTTTATGAATCTTTAGCTATCACACTCTCCTTATATCCTTATACTGGTTACCATTAGTTTTTACATTACGTCTTCGGCCGAAGTAGGAATGGTCAGGTCTGGTGTCCTAGGGGGAACGACCCCACTGTGGTTACTTGTTTATTTTCCATTATTTCTTTACATTGATATGTAAGTGCACTTCCAATTTTATAAGAAAAAATTATATTATGCTTTAGAAACCATTAGTGATATCAAAATAAGTTTATCTCAATCCCTTATCTAGAAACCATTTCACTTTTGGTGAATGAGAAAATATTCATGGTTAAAAGTAATTTGTTGTTTTATTTTGGTTTGATGCCTATTGTTGGGAGTTAGGAGCACATCATTAGGATAATATATATGATACTCATGGAGACTTAACTCAGGGAATTTGTTCTATCTTTTATTTATTTTTATTGTATTATGTTTTACTTCATGTGGTATGATTCATACTTTTTTAGGTATAAAAAGATGGTCATGCATGCGAGGTTTTATTTGGAATTGACCACATTAAATTAGTTCTTATATTCATCTTATGCGACTTTGAAATATATTATTATCGCTTCCGCAATTGTTTACAGATTTGCAACTGTTATATCTCTATACGACTCTAAAAATGAGGGTAAAACCCCCCACCTTACAACTTTTAAACCCTATATTCTTGTAGGAAGCCTCTAGTATATGGATAGGTGCACTTGAAGCCATGTATCAACTGGTCCCACTGTTAGGTTAGTGGTCAGATGGGTCTGGATGTTACAAATTGGTCTTAGAGTGCTATTTTTCCCTATCTAAATATTTTAGGTGGGTAGATAAGAGACTAGTAATATGTTGAAAATTGTTAAATAGTCTTTCTTGGGAGTGATCAATCCAAGAACATGGAAAATTCCTAATGGCTAGAGATGATGTTGTCATTAATGTTTTATGTTGTTATAAATGATTTTCATTTCACCTTGAGTGATAGGAGTATTTTTCACTAATT
This sequence comes from Viscum album, assembly GCA_963277665.1. Lineage (NCBI taxonomy): Eukaryota > Viridiplantae > Streptophyta > Magnoliopsida > Santalales > Viscaceae > Viscum > Viscum album. The sequence continues at coordinate 2,002,246,462 of OY728145.1, forward strand.
ACTTATTAATGAGATTTATTGTATGTTCCCTTATAGAAATTTTTAAATTGATTATGTTTACTTAAATCATGATAGGATCATGATATTTTACATTTCACACACACACCATTCCATATATCATGCATTGTTAGGATAATTTAAAATAATGATGTGCCTTGGGTTTACGTTTAAGGCCTTGACCATAAACATCACATAATCTTGAATTAAGTTAAGAATTCACATTGATGAACTTTTCAGTTTTAGAGTTTTAGAGAATTAATTTGTAAATATTACGTTATATCTCAAATATTACAAAGTAGACACATCTACTCAATATAAATTTTTTCGTAATATAAAAAATCTAAAAAGAAAACAATAATTTTTTTAATAATATATATCTTATTGAATTATTTATTTCTCTAACCCATACTTATACCTAGTGAAAAACATTTAAAAACATGGGATGAGAATATAAAACATCAGTAAGGGCCATAAAATAAATAAATAAAACATCATTTTGTCAATAAATCCAAAACATAATCTATTTAACATACCTCATGAAATCATAAGAATTTTGAATAACAAATGGAAATCATATATCATAAAGGTAACATGTTGCATCCATAACATACTTATGTTGTAGTTTCAAAGATATGTAGGTAGTTATAATTGGAATACACATCATTGTATATTTAATAAAGATCTTAGGAGAAACGTTAATGTTTACCTTCGTCATGTTACACAAGGCATTGGATAGCTATCTCGGGATCACCCGACCTATGTTTATCATAGAACTACCCATATATGTAAACAATGCCCAAGAACCATAACATGATCATAACGCATTACACAATAATAATAGAATTATAACATTTCCACATTTCAATCATAAGATACACATTCAGAATATTGACTTAATCAATCCATTATCAAAACCATTTTCAATACCAAAATACGTTAAAAGAGTATATGGTATTTATTTTCCTTTTAAATACATTACAGATTTTTAACGAATCCAAATATCAAAAAATTATCATGGTGGATGAATGGTATTTTTCACCGAGTATGTTAAATAGAAACATTCCTTTTTCAATTTTTTAAAATTCTTTGTGGAAAATGATTCCTTTGGAAAACCATTTAAAACATTTAATAAATACATTTGTGAATGAAAGTGTCCCATACCACATTGAAACATTTATAGGAATAATAATTTTAAATAATTAATGTACATATAAATAAATCCTTAAAAACATTTTTGAAAACATGGATATTAATTATAAATATTTATAACATTATATCTTTAAATCATTTAAAACAATGTTTTAGTTAAATAGTCTGTTACAACATGAGAAAATACTTGAATAAAAATAATTAAAGAATAAAATTAAACAGAACATATAATATAATGAGAATAAGGATATCATGATATAATATTTCTAAGATAATTATATATACCTTATAGTATAATAAAGGTGCACAATATCAAGATATCCCTCAATGAAAGGAGATTGAGACGTATTCCCTTATGAAAATTCGGCATCATAATGGCATCACATGAAAATTCAGAAAATCATTTGATGAGATAAAAAACGGTATCTCATAACTTGGACATAAAATTTATAGAAATATGTATATAGATGAACATATTCTGACATAATGAGGTGGAAATTAAAATACATAGTATAAAAGAAGTCTTTTACAAAAAGAGGTGGGTGAAAAGTTTCTATATAAAGCTCATTTAGTAAATAAAATTTATCTATAATGTGTATTATATATAAGTACACATAAATAAATTATACATACAAGATAATATATTAAAATTAATTTCACACATAGTCATAGAATGACATAATCATGTAGTAGAAAATTAACCCAAGGAATGGAAATTGGGTTAAGAAGTTCCCTTTCCTTTTGTCCGACTTGTCTGGTTCAATCATTATCAAACTGAATAATAAACATAAGTTAATAATAATTTCCTAAAAATATGTTTCAAGTTTATTATTCCTTTTATATCACTTATTACCTATATTTAACAATTAGTTAATTATTTGTGTTCATATTGGTTATTTTGTCGATGTTCAAAACATGAGTCAAAAATGAACATCGTATAATTACTAGTTGTCAATGCGGTCAAAAGTCTATTATCTCCTGAATTATATTCAAGATTTATATATAATATATATAATATATATCCAGAATATTTGTATTTATAATATTCCATATCATTTGGAGATAAGAAATAAAATGCACCGTTCATTGAGACTGTAAGCCAAACGTACGCATGAATGCTACATTAATTTCTATTTTGTATTTAATGGAATGAAAAATTATTGATACATAATAATATTATAATTCCATTATAATATCATATATAATTTCCTCAACTCCATCTTTTATACATTCCATGTATGACATTAATGAATCATATCACTTTGAGGGGTGGTAGTTGGAACTTCCTCAAATGAAATTATCGTATTAACCCACTATGGAAACCATAAATCTATGATATAAATGAGAAATAAAGAATCATAGAAATAATATAAATAAAATATATATCACATATAAATACAGTTCCTTAATAATTTACACGATAATAAGTGATAGGAGAAGATTGAACAATCATCGTTTTGTGAGGTAGTAGTTCACAATCCATAGAAACAGTATGTTCTATACCCATTAGATGGTGGTGTGTGTAAATGCAGTTAAAATCCTTCTCATAACTATAACTAGTATGTTTTGGATAATGGCATAGTTATATAAATAATTAATAATAATATCATAGGTACCAGAGATGGAAAAATAATGGAAAGAAACTTCAGAGAATATGTTACTTCAAATTAGGTAACTTCTTCTGATTTGGGACTAAAGGCTATCTTGAATTGCCTTATGCCTAGGGAAAGACTTCCAGGAGGAATAAAGGGTTGTTGTCAGCATTTTTAGGATGATTTTGGATGATACAAGGGGCTTTATAGGTTTGATTAATGTGTTAGGGGTGGTTTCCTTTTATAAGTGGAAGGAGGGTCTTTTTAGGAATGTTTCAAAGTATTGTTTTATTATAAAATGATTTTCTTTTTAAACGGTCCAAAACTCCTTAAATAAGAATATAAGATGAATATAAGTCAGAATAATTTCATCCAAAAATAATTGGATAGTATATGGAAATTTTTTAATCCTTGTCATTTTTATTTAACCTGTTGTTAACAAATTTAACTTTTACCATGTCTTCTTGTATATTCATAATATATGGTTAATATATTTTCAATAAAATTCCTAGAGACCCAAAATGGATCATTAATGAAATTTGTAACATAATATATGTCATTTGGATAAATAGTTGATTTTTAGGACAATTTAATCATTTAATAAAATATTAATTGATTTAAAAACTCATTTATGTCTATTTTTATACTATTCATATCATTCCTTTTTACAAATGCATAAAAACATGAGAAATTATAAAAAACTATCTTAATTCAAATATAAAATATCATAATCATCAATAAAATATTTATATGGAATAAAAATTATCAAAATAAATTTATTTTAATATTTATAATCTCATTTATTTTATACATTCATTAATTAGGTTATCATTATATCATCATTGTGTCAAAAATAAATTTATTTATTTAATGTCTAGAAATTTTAAATAAAATACCATGATATAGTAACTATTATTATCATTCAAAGGACTATTTATACTCAATTATATCAATTATATAACCCCACATTAAAATTGTTTTAAAAAATAACTCGTGTTTATGATATTTTTATTTTTACTTTATATAAAAAGTTATTAATGTAATTATCTTACCCATGTGGGTTTCAACGGATAAAATTTCAACCCAATGATTTTATTGGTTGGATTTGAATCAACTAATATGGTTAGTACAAGTGCTAAGGTAATTATATATTATTATAATATTATTCTTACCTTGATTTACTCTATTTACATATAACCGTGGTAAATAAAAATCAAAAGTTACTATTCACCAAAATTTATTTTCTGTATTATCGAACCACATTATACTTACTAATGACAACCATGTATGTCAAATTTTTAAAATTCCATTCACAGAAGCTATTAAATTTCTTTTAAATTAAAAAGTTGGGTTTTTAACAAATATATATTGTTTTCACTATTCATCAAAAAATTGATTGTTTTTAGAAAAATACCATAAATTAACCCAAAGATAATTTTGATATTCAGAATTCAAAAATGAGGCCTATTTTACAATATTAAATCTATAGATTTTTCTTTAATTAATTTAAAATTAATTTATTTTTTCAAAACTAGAAAGCCTGTTTTTAATAAGTAAAAACTTCAAAAAGATTGACATGTGTTTTTGTCCAATTTACATGTTAAGTTACATGAAATGACAAAAATTAGATAAAATGGTAAATATATAATCTAATTACCCTTTAAAACCAATTAAAAAGATAATCTATCCATATAAATAAATCAGATAAAAAGACATTTTTGACTTAAAATGATGTATTTTTAACTATTCATTAAAAAATGGACTTTATCAGAAAAATACGAAATATAACACCCTAAGATTCCATGATATGTTTCCCTTTGAATAATGTAGATGATTGTATTGTAGGAAACTTGGAGTTTTAACACACCACGACCAATGAAACTAGATGTTGTGAATAGTAATACCCACTTTTTGAAATTTTATAGATTTTATATGTCAAAATGGACATCATTTTTGAATTTCGAATATCTAAATTAGATTAGGGTGAATTTTTGGCATATTTCTGAAAACATTCAATTTTTTGTGAATAGTGAAAAACACTACGTTATTATTTAAAACTAAATTTTTATTTAAATAATTAGTTATATTATTTAAATTTATTTTATGTCAAAATAGATACTTAATAACTATATATGTTAAATGTAATTCATTAGAGTAATTTCATAATAACTTTAGATATATAAAATTTTATTGAACTTTTCACCATCTCTAACACACCTTCGAGGAGCATTAACAAATTTGCATAAAACAAAATTTTACTTCTTCTATGGGTTGAATTTCAAAAATATGACAAACACGGTTGAAATCAGTAAGTAAAATGTTGTTCAATAAGATGAACATAATTTTCAGTGAATAGTAAATTTTGACTTTTATTTACCACAGTTAAAAGAAAATAGGGAAATTAAGTGTAAAAATGATATTATAATTACCCTAACACATGTCCTAATTCTATTGGATATGTGTAATTCAACCAAAAAAAACTATAGGAATAATATATGATCTTCTTTGGTCCACTTGGATTAAATTTGGACATTTTTTATTATTTTATTTAAAGAAGAGTTAATAGACTTAAATTCAAATTTTAATAACTAAACCATTTTTTATATAGGTATACACATAATATAAATTCGACTATAAATATTCATTAAAAGTTAAAACGATTTCCTACTTAATGATATTTTATTTATAATTTTTAGACATTAAATAATTTAACTTATTTATGACACAATGACGATGCAATAATTACCTTAATATTGAAATATTAAAATAAATGAATTTATAAATATCTAAATAAATGTAAATTGAGACCTCTGATAAATTCCACTAATTTTTTAGGTTAATAATAAATGTTAGGGTTTATTAAATAAATTTAATTCAAAGTGATAATGTTTTTATGGCTTTCAAAAAAAGTAATACTAAATACTGTAAAAATTAAAATAATTGAGTTCTAAAAACAAATACTTTATGGTTAATTGATATAATATTACAAAAAATTTGATGTTGGTAAAATGTACATAGATATGGTTGTATATATTAATAATGAACCACATGGTGTTCTCTTGGCTTGTTATAGTATGTTTATTAACCATATAATAAAAAAATAAAAAGAGACTTCGTAAATATTAAACTATTTAACTGAGAGTTAAATCTAAAAGATAATGTTAATATGGAGACCTAAACCAATCCAAAACATATTTTTTGAGAGTTTTTCGACCCATACCCACCTTATACTCGAATTAAATCATTTTGGCTCTATTAAAACCGAATATGATTTTATAATAAAATTATAATTAAATCTTTTATTAAAGTGTCCCTCACCTATATTATAAAATATTACTTCCCCTTCTCTTAATTTCACATATCCAAAGCCATTTGGCTTAGCTAACCCCTACCAAAATATCCTCCCAACTTTCCTCCCATAATCGTAGAGGCCTTTCTTTGGTCATAAAGGCAACCTAATAATCCCTTTATATCTAGTCATTAGGAAGAACTCAAAGAAGAGGTAAATATTGCATCACCTCTTTTGAGTTCTTTTCTTATTACACTTTCCCTTTATTTGTTTTTTACATTATAAAATATAACTCCAGTATATTCTATATACTATGATGTTATTATAAAAATGGTACAACCATATTCATTATTCTATCCTTCATATGAATGAAAACGTCACCATACGGGCGTATGTACGACTTACTGTCTCTACGTCATGGTGTAGTTATTTATTTAGACACTTCATTATTTGGATGGGTATAATAATGAGTATAACTAATGTAAATAATAAATATAAAATTTTAATTGTTATTTAAATATGATATAACATCCAATTACATATGATTTCACCATCAATATAATTATATTGTTGCTCGTGTGTACGTACAGATTACCGTCTCCACAAACGCAATGAGATTCATTCCCCATTGTAATCATTCAAGAATAATTTTCATTTTATTATTAGAATTAATTTTTATGAACATAATATCATTCTATATATTAATAAAATACATCCTATCCATAACAAACATGACTTACGTAACCAAGCTTATAAAGGAAAAGGAATCTGTTAACACTCGAAATGATGATACTACTAAAACATTATTAACATAATAATTTTATAACATCATATATGATATCATAATTATGTATTTTTTCTTTTATAACTTAATAAAAATGTTTTAACTATTATACATGAGTTTAGCATACCATCAACTAAGGAAAAGTTCAAGGTACGGGTTAATTTAACAATCTCTTTATTTTCTGAGGTTGTTTTTACTAAGTATCTACTTGCAAAACTTTTTCATCTACATCTGTGTTTTCTAAAAAATGTATTTAAGAACATTTTTAATATTTACTAGAATAAGGGTTAAATTAATTTATACCCTTATTTAACCTTATATGTTTTGAAAGGAATCTTTCTGTCATTTTCCAAACAAGGTACTTTATGACCTTTTCAACAAATTTAAGGTAAGAATGTTTTCTTAACATCTATGACGGGTGCAGATATTTTCCACCGTTATAACATAGTTGAAGCTTCCCTTAAAATATTATTAGAATATTTTTTTAAAAATGTTTTATTTTAAAATTTTGTGACTCTTAAATGATTTCAAAATAGAGAAAGTTATTTCTCTCAAAAAGATATTAATTCATCTATGTCTGCACCCTTTGAAAAAAATTTACACTTGTTTGATGTTGATTCATTATGACACAAATATTTCAAATTTTAATTATGGTTTGGTGATATTTTTGACTATGGATGTGTTAAATTTATACCAATCATGGTTTATGGTCAAAGTATTTACATTTCTTAAGCTATTTTTAATATGAATGTTTAAGTTATGTTTCAACCTTTTCATATGAGGAATGTATTGGACTTAGTATGTGACCGGTGGAGCCTGCAATATCTCCTCGGTGCATTGGTAGGTATCATGAGACAATTATACATGGAATTTTCCATGGCCTTTCAAAATTTAATATATTATTTTGCCCGAGGCATAATTTATTTTTAGACATCTTGGATGAGGCCTTGACAAAATTTTTCAGAAAGTCTAGCAGTATACTTTCCATCATTATGAAAATTATAATGATGGTTCATGTGGTTATTCGACTAGTATAATACCCATGACTATGTTTTATTATGGAATTATTTACTCAACTCATATTCCAACCATAATGAGTTCATGTTTATTATTTCTAAAGGAATGTGTTTTAAATTATTCAACATGCCTAATGTTTATGTTATCTTCCACTACACTTATTACTCTTACTGAGTATTTGAGAACATTCCATTATTATGTTACATTTTCCCAAGATATGAAGAAGTTATTTATGAGTATATTTCAGGGATAATCTAGGAGGCCTGAATGTTTTTAATGAAATAAATTAGTTTTGTATTTATTCTTTAGTTGTAATGTTAAACTTATGTATGTTTCTTGTTTCCGATAATTCTAAATTGTTCGGTCTTTTTAGACATGATTCCCTGTATCATGCCAATGATATGTAATAAAACACTGACTCTCGGTAACTGAGGTTGCGGCATTACAGTTGGTATCTGAGGAATTTTAGTACAATCCTTGGAAACTAGATTTAGATAAACTCTAATTAGAGCACATTACCCTTAAATAGACATTGTGTATTGGTATATAAGAACTCCCTAAAATTTGGTAATGTAGAGATTTTGGTTATTTTCCAAGAAATACGTCCATGCCAGGATATGAGAAGGTAGAAGCGGCTCTGGCACAGATGTACCTAGGAGTAAAAAATTCGATAAGGAGTTTCAGTCTTGACCCGGCGTATCCGGGTACACGACAACGGGCCTTGCTACACTCTTGGTTACGGCACTCCCGGGGGATATTCATTGGATAATTCACATTTTCTATACATACCGTTATGGAGAATTTATGATTATATTCTCCTCAATGAAAACATTTTTTTATGATTATGGATTGTAGCAATAAATTGTTCAATTTATGTTATGTTTTTTACAAGTTTTTATTTTTTTATTGTGATTCATAAACTAATCTATTGTATTCCATTATTTACAAATAGTTCCTGGTGGATTTAATAGAAAACCTATCAATGCAGGTAATCCATGATAATATTTCCCTCCTACTGAAGATAATTATAGTAGAGCTGTGATGCAACTTGTGTGGATCAGTTTATTACCCTACTGAGACAACTCACTTAGGTTATGAATAATATCCATACCCATTTGGAGCACCCTGATCTACAATGTGGAGGATCAATTTTAGACCACTTAATGAGGGAAAAAACACCAGTATTCAATGGGAGTACAAATCCATTTGTAGCTGAGAAATGGACAAAATTTTTATAGAAATATTTCATGATTTGGGTAATAACGAAGGGGAAAAGGTTTTCTTGGTAGATTATCACCTCACAGGAGATGCAGATCAATGGTGGTCATTAATCCAATACACAAAGAAATATGAAGAAGTATCGAAAATAAAATGAAGGTATTTTAAATATATTTTCATAGAAAAATAATTTGGTCGTGACCATAGAGAGGATATGGAAAGGAAATTTTTGAGTCAGAGACAAAAGGTGGATGAGAATGTTGCAAATTATAAAGCTATCTTTACAAGGTCATCAAGGCATGCCACAGATTATATACATAACCCAAGATGTAATATAGATCATTTCATTGATGGTTTGAAACCATTTCTATTTGAATTATTATTCTCATAATCCTTCTTGTAATATGAAGTAATTTTCTAATGTGCTATCAAGACAGAAAATTAACTTTCTATGTCTTACGACTTTAAAGAAAATCTAGAGAAGAAGAGATCTTGTGAAAACTCTGGGAAAGGAAATAAGGAAATAGGGAATAAGGGAAGAGTTGAATTTCTAGCATGTGATAATTGGGGAAGGAAGCACCCTGGTGCCTGTCTAAAAGTAAAAGGAGTATGCTAAAAATGTGGATAGAAAGTCCATCCAACTGGTGATTGTAATGGGAAGAAACAAGCTATCTATGTTCAATGGTACAATCCAAAGGATATGAGACATTTTGAAAATTAATTTCCTAAGCATAAAGGAAACGTGCCCTAGAAAAGGCCAAGGGATCAATTCCAAGCTTATTCGATCACAACAACTCAGGTTGAAGCTCCGAAAGACGTGGTGTAAGGTAATTTAATTGTTTCCTCAAGTCTATCCAATGCTTTATTTGATTCTGGATCATCACATTGTTTCATATCTTCCAAATTTGTAATGAAAATTAGATATTTTCAATTTGACTGAACAAGGGAGTTTTCAGTCAACATCATTTAGGGAAGTATCATCACAACATAGTTTTTTTGAATTACTTCACATTAGTGCATAGAAATGTTCATTATTTGCATGTCTCATCGTTGTACCCATGATTGAATTTGATATAATACTTGGTATGGATATTCTTTCCGACCACGATGCAAAAATTTATGGTATGAATAGGAGGTTACAATTTTTGATGATGATAAGGATTACCTTATCTTTAGAACCGAAACGTCACCACCTAATTCTTCTCTAGATCCACCCCCATAATATCTTCTTAATTCATTTTTTGGGGATGAAGAGAATGAAATAATTATGGGTGAGGAAAATAATTATAGAATAGAGGATATACCTAATTTGCAAGAATATAATGGTTTGTTTCTCGAGGATTTACCTGGACATCCATCAGAATGAGAAATTGAGTTTTCTATTGATTTAATTCCTGGTTCAAGGCCCATTTTGAAGAAACCTTGTAGACTGACCAATGTGGAATTAGTGGAACTAAAGAAACAACTATAATAATTGAGTAAAATGGATTTATTATCCCTGGTGTTTATCTTTGGGGATCCCATGTCCTTTTATTTAAGAAGAAAGATAGATCTATGAGGTTGTGCATTGACTACAGGGAGATCAATGCTATAACAACAATGAATAAGTATCACCTACCTCAAATTGATTATTAATTCGACCAACTTTAGTGTGATCACTATTTTTCAAAGATTGAACTTCGATTTGGATAACATAAGTTGTGTGTGAAGCAGGAAGACATTCCAAAAATAGCATTTCAAACCAGGTAAGGGTAGTATGATTTGACAGTAATGCCTTTTGGATTGACTAATTCACCCTCTGTCTTCATGGATATAATGAATATATTTTTCAAGGAATATCTTGATTACTTTGTAGTGGTATTTATTGATGATATCTTGGTATACTCAAAAAAATACTAAGATCATGAAAATCACTTTTGCACTATTCTGAAAACCCTTAGGAGAAATGAATTATATGGGAAGTTTAGAAATTCTGAATTCAAGCTTCAAGAGATTTCTATTCATGTCCATATCTTCTCTAAGGATGGAATATTGTTTATTCCTTAAAAGACCAAGGGAATCCATGAATGGAAAACACTGATGAGTATAACTAAGGTACGTAGTTTTATTGGTTTAGCAGGTTATTATAGACGTTTCGTCCAGAATTTTTCCTGGTTGCCAAACCCATTAACCAAGCTTACACATAAAGGGGTTAAATGTTATTGGAAAAAAGTGTGTGAATATGATTTGAAGAACTGAATAGAAAATTAGCGAACACTGCTATCTTGACTATACCATTAGGGAACAATGGGTTTGTTATTTATAGTGCTGATTCACATAAATGACTTGGTTGTGTACTTATATAGAATGATAGAGTTATTTCCAATGCCTCAGGACTGCTAAAAGTTCATGAGAAAAACTATCCCACTCATTATATTGAGTTAGCATCTGTAATATTTTCTCTGAAGATATGGTGACACTATCTCTATGTTAAAAATGTGTGATTTATATTGATCACAAGAGTTTTAATAATATTTTCACATAGATAGAAATAAACATGAGGCAATGGAGATGGCTTGAACTACTCAAGTATTATGATTTCACAATACACTACCACCCGGGGACGGAAAATAAGGTGGAAGATGCTTTAAGCAGAAAGGATCATGGAGTTTTGAACAAGGTGAGAGTTGAAAGGGATCCTATTTTCATGGATCTAGTAAATATGGATATGGGAATAACCATGTACAGTGAAACAACAATACGTTTTCAAATGGTTTCCGAACTATCTTTACTTGAAAGGATAAAGAGTTCTCATGCTGATGATGTGGAGTTTCAAAAGAATATTTAAGCGGTCAATGATGGGGGATTGAGTGAATTTATATATGAAGATGTAATTTTGAAATTTTTGAAGATTCTTTGAGTTCCTAACATACCTGATCTAAAAAGGGTATTTTTGGATGATTCGCATAGCTCCAATTTCTCTATACACCCTAGGAGCACCAAGATGTATAGATATTTGAAGGAATATTTTTGGTGGGACAACATGAAGAGGGAGATTTCTGATTTTGTGTCATGTTGTATGGCTTTTCAATATGTGAAAGATGGAAGACAACATCCTAGAAGACTCATTAAACCTCTTCCCATACATGATTGGAAATGGGATAATATTACGATGGACTTTGTCATGGGGCTACCAAAGTCACCTAGAAGGAATGATGCAATATGGTTCATTGTTGATCATCTTACCAATTTGGTGCATTTTATTTCTATAAGATATGATTTATCACTTGAACTTTTAGCAAGAATATATATTAATGACGTTGTAAGACTCCATGGTATACCCCTATCGATTGTTTCTGATCAGGATACCCATTTTACATCATGATTTTGGAAAAGTCTTTAGAAGGCCTTGGATACTAAACTTTGTTTGAGCACTGACTACCACCCTCAAACCGATGAAGTTTCAAAACAGACTATTCAAACCTTAGAAGACAATTTGAGATCTTGCACACTCAACTTTCATGGTATGTGGGATCAATATTTACCTTTAGTAGAATTTTCCTACAACAATAGCTTCCATTAAAGTATTCATATGTCACCATATGAAGTGTTATATGGAATGATATGCCGCACACAAACATGTTGGGATGATTTTGTTGAATGAAAACTCATTGGCCCAGAACATGTTGAGTAAACAATGGAAAATGTGAAGGTTATCCAAACCCACATCAAATTAGCTAAAAGTAGGAAAAATAGATATGGTGGTAATCAGATAAAAGATTCGGAATTTCAAGTAGGATATCATGTTTTTGTGATGGTATCTCAATGGATGGTTGTTATAGGATTCGGTAATATGGGTAAATTGAGCCCTAGGTACATCGGACCTTTCAAAATTCTAGAACGAATTGGGGTTGTAGCTTATCATTTGGAAATACCACCAAGTCTCTCCAAAGTTCATGATGTGTTCCACATATCACTGTAGAGAAAATACAAGCCTGACCCAACACATATACTCACCTATGAGGAAGTTTAATTGGAACACGATCTGTATTCTTATGAAGAGCCAATCAAAATTCTTGATTCCAGAGAACAAGTGTTGAGAAACCGGATGACTCAACTGGTAAAAGTTCTATGTGGAAATCATAAGATGGAAGAGGCAACGTGGGAACACGAGGAACATATGATGAAGAAACACAAAAATCGTTTTATGAATTGATAGTATAGAAATTTTGAGAATTAAATTATTTTAAGGAGAGGAAAATGTAACACCCTAAGCTTCGACAGTACATTTCACTTTGAATAATACAGGAGCTTGTATTGTATGAAACTTGGATTTTTAACACACCACGACCAATTAAACTAGCCATTATGAATTTTAATACCCAGTTTTTGAAATTTTATAAATTCTATTTTTAAAAATTGACATCATTTTTGAATTCTAAATATTGAAATTTTCATAGGGTGAATTTTTGGTATTTCTTGGAAAACTTTCAATTCTTGATGAATTGTGAAAAACACTACGTTATTATTTAAAACTTACTTTTTATTTAAATAATTAGTTATGTCATTTTAATTTATTATATTTAAAAATAGATACATAATAAAAATATATGTTCAATGTAATTCACTGGATTCATTTCATTATAAGTTTAGAAATATAAAATTTTGCTGAACTTTTTACCGTCTTTTACCCACCTTCTAAGAGCATATACAAATTTGCATAAATTTTTTTTTTACCACTTCTCTTGGTTGAATTTACAAATTCCCAGACACATGTTTGAATTAAGTAAGTAAAATGTGGTTCAAGAAGAAGTAAATAATTTTTTTGAATAGTAACTTTTGACCTTTATTTACCACGGTTAAAAGTAAATAGGGTAATTAGGGGTATAAATGATATTATAATTACCTTAACACATGTCCTAATTCTTTAGGATAAGTGTTATTTGACCATAACAATCTTATGAATAAAATATGATCCTCTTTTATACACTTGGATTGTATTAGGACATTTATTATTATTTTATTTAAATAAGAGTTAAAAGAGTTAAATTCAATGTTTAATAACTAAACCATTTTTTATATAGGGTTACATAGAATATATCTTCGACTAAAAATATTAATTAAAAATCTAAAAATATTTCCTACTTAATAATATTTTATTTAAAATTTTTAGATATTATATAACTTTATTTATTAATGACACAATGATGATGCAGTAATTTCGTTAATAATAATATATTAAAGTAATTGATATTTTAAATATCAAAATAAATGTATATTTAGACTTATAATAAATTCCACTCATTTTAGAGGTTTATATAACAAGTTAGGGTTGGTTAAATAAATTTTATTTGAAGTGATAAAGTTTTTATGGCTTTAAAAAAGTCAGATACTAAATTGTGTCAAAATTGACATAATTGCATTTTTAAAACAAGTACTATATTATTAATTGATATAATAATTCTAAAAATATAAGGTTTGGAAAAAGAACATATATAAGGTTATATATATTAATAATGAAACACATGGGGATCTATTGTCTTGTTATAGTATGTTTATTAACCATATAATATAAAAATACAAAGAGATAGGGTAAATATCAAACTATTTATCTAAGAGTTAAATATAAAGGATAAGGATAATATGGTGACCTACACCTGTAAAAAACCTATTGGTTTAGATTTTTTAGACCCATCACCACATTATCATTAAAATAAATTATTTTTTATCCATTATAAACCTAAAATTATTTTATTATAAAATAATATTTTAAGCTTTTCCAAAAGTGACACTCACTTCTCTTGTAAAGGGGAACTTCCCCATCTCTTAATTTCACACCTCCGAAACCATTTGGATTGGCCAACCCCTTCATAAATAACCTCCCAACTTTACTAACTTCATCTTTGAGTAATTGTTTTTGTTATAAAGGCAACATAATGAGTCCTTTGATCAAATCAAAAGAAAGAACTCAAAGAAAAGGTAAATATTTCATCACCTCTTTCAAGTTCTTTTCTTCTTCACTTCCTATTTCATTGTTTTTTTCATTATGAAATAATATCTCCAGTATCTTATATATACTATGACATTATTATAAAAAATTTTCAACTATATTCATTATTCTATCCATCGTATGAATGAAAAATTCACCATACGAGCGTACGTACGGCTTACCGTCACTACGTCGTGGTGTAGTTTTTTATTCAAACTCGTCATTATTTGGATGGGTATAATATTGAGTATAACTTATGTAAATAATGAATATAACATGTTAATGAAACTTTATATATTATATACCATACAATTAAATATTATTTCACCATCAATATAATTATATTGTTGCTCATGCGTACGTACAAATTATAGTCTCCCCGAATGCGATGAGATTCATTCCCCATCGTAATAATTCAATAATAATTTTCATTTTATGATTAGAAATAATATTTATGAACATAATATCATTATTTATATGAATTAAATACATCATATCCATAAAAAACATGTCTTACATAACCAAGCATATAAAGGAAAACTAATCAGTTAACACCCGAAATAATGATACTGTTAAATTAATATTAACAAATACATATTATAATATCATATATGATATCTTATTTAGGAATATGATTCTTGTATAATTTAATAAAAATTTTTTAACTATTATTCAGGAGGTTAAAATACCATCTACTAAGGAAATGTATAAGGTAATGGTTAATTTCACAATCTCTTTATTATCTGAGGTTGTTTTTACGTAACTATCTATTGGGACATCTTTATCATGCACATCCGTGTTTTCTAAAAAATGAATTTCAAAAAAAATTACTATTTAATAGAATATGGGATAAATTCCTTTATACCCTTTTTAACATTGTATGTTTTCAAAGGAATCTTTATGTCATTTTCCAAAAAGGTAATTTATGTCCTTTTCGACAAAATTAAGGTAAGACTGTTTTTTAACTTATATGGTGGGTGAGGCTATTTTACAACGTTATAACATCATATAAAGAATCCCTTGTGATATTATTAGAGTATTTTCAAAATAATTTTTTTCCATTATAATTATGTGACTCTTAAATTATTTCAAAATACAAATAGATATTTCTCTCAAAATATTTTGGTTTCATCTATGTCATCATCCATTGATGAAATTTACAGTCATTTGATATTGATTCATTATGATAAAAATGTTCCATATTGTATTTATGGTTTTGTAATATGTTTGACGGTGGATGTGTTATTTTTATACCATTCATGATTTATGGTTAAAGTATTGACATTTTGTATGTTAGTTTTAATACAAATTTTTATGTAATGTTTTCAACCTTTTCATTGGAGGAATGTATTGGACTAAGTATGTGAGGGGTGGAGCCCATTATATCTCCTCGGTGCAACTGTATGTCTCCTGAGTCAGTTATACGTGGAATTGTCCACGGAATTTTCCAATTTTATTCATGGGATTGGCCAAGGCCTAAATCACTTTTAGATGTCTTGTTTGAGGCATTGACAAGATGTTTCAGATAGTCTAGCATTATAAATTTTATCATTATGAAAATAATTATGATGATTCAGGTGGTTATTCGACTAGTATGATACCCATGACTAGGTTTTATTATGGAATTATTTACTCAGCTTATATTCCTGCCATAAAGAGTTCAAATTTATTAATTCTAAAATAATGTTTTTTTAAATATCCTACATGCCTAATGTTTATGTTATCTTCCATTGTACTTCTTACTCTTACTGAGCATTTGATCTCACCCCTTCATTATGTTTCATTTTTTAAGGATATGGAGATGTTAGTTATGAGTGACATTCATGCATAATCAAGAAGGCTTGGATGTTTCTAGTGGAATAAATTAATTTTTTATTTCTTCTCAAGTTGTAATGTTAAAATTTTGTATTTATCTTGTTTCAAATAATATTAAACTCTTAGGTCTTTCGGGACATGATTTCTTGTATCATGAAAATGCTATGTAATAAGGCACATACACTAGGTAACTAGGGTTGATTCAATACACCAAAAATTGACACAATGTAAATTTTGATACCCAGTTTCTAAAGAAGAAGTGTAATATGTCAAATTAAACATTTAAAAGTGAATAAATCTAGATTTAAAAGGGGTTCTCTATCAAAAGAAGGTAAAAATTCCTTTTAAAAATATTAGAGTATTTATGCTTAAAATTGTTTTCATTCTCATTTTTAGCCTCTATATTTTATTGGATAAATCATAAAACATTTGACAGAAATCTTTAATCATAATAATATTAGTTATTGATCATTACCACCAATAAAATGCATTGTTGTTAACTACTATTTAAAATAATAATAATATTATATTATTATTTTCAGTATGACTCAGCATTGTGTGCAAAATAAGACTTCAGAGAAACCCATTGTAGTGTTTTAGGTATGCCATCGATAATATCATCCCTTTAAAAGTAAAATTAATATTTAATTCACAATTATTAACAAATATGAAAGTTTCATAATCATTACTTAATTGGGATGATACATTATTTATATACCGTTTTTATGCCATGTTATGAATTTCAATAATATGTCTCTTTTACACCTACTATGTTAATTTGTTATTTTATATTTTAAATTTTAGATTTAATGGTTTTAGTTCTATGGGTTACACCAATAACTGTAA
The DNA here is from genome assembly GCA_963277665.1 of Viscum album. Lineage (NCBI taxonomy): Eukaryota > Viridiplantae > Streptophyta > Magnoliopsida > Santalales > Viscaceae > Viscum > Viscum album. Next base: position 2,002,264,140 of record OY728145.1, read on the forward strand.
TGTGTGTTGGAAAATTATAATTTGAAAGGAGGTAACCCATAAAACTGAACCATCATCTTTGAGGATTTTTCCTAGAAACTATTGTAAATGTAAATATTGTTAAATCTTGACCTTCGATGATTTTTTTTACATTATAATGAGTTTATCTATTTTTCAAGGGCCTTACAAACATATTGATTATTTTTATAAATGAACAACTAGAACCAAGGGTCAGAGTTGGGCTATGATTCATAATAAATGAACCCCTAAGGGGTTTTTTAAATAATTAATGCTAAAATGATTAGTTTTATGTTTTTTTGGACCTAAAATGGTATGAAGGGTCCTGTTTAGGTTTCCTTTTATCTTGGTATTCCATTGTTCTTAACCCCATGATAGTGTAATTATATTTGGATTTTGGGGACATTTAAAGTGCAAATAGTAGACAATAAAGTTTTACATGTAAACATAAGGTGGATCTTTTTTTATAAGTACCCCTTAAATTATGAAAATAAATTTTGACATTATTGAGATGTTGTTTTATGGGGCCTTAAAAAGAGGAATTATTTTTTATGTTGGGTTATGTAAATAAAAATCCCAAATCATAATTCTTTTAAATAAATAAATATGTCTTGAAAATTAAATTTAATATAACATTCCAATTTCCCATTTAGTATATAAATAAATCCTATTACATATGTCTAGTGACCGTTTTTAATTAAAAATAAACCTTTAATGTTTAATGAATTAAAAGTGTTTCTGTTAAATTCCTTGAAATGGAACCTTAATTTTCTTTTTAGTCTAATCGGCATGAATTGGCGGATAGATGTTTCCTTGTGTATCCCCCTCATAACGTAAATGTGATATTTTCTCTATAGGTATCTTCTCTCATTTATCTTGAGATTAAGTGGTGGTCCCCTTATCCTATTTGCCTTATCTGGGGTGATCCACTTGATGGGTCGACACTTCATGCTTCTCTGAGGGGCTAGTCATTGTATGTAGCACCATAATGTCTTCAAAACCTTGATAGTAGCTTGTAAATCTTTCCAGGTGTGTGGTAGTGTTCAGGTGCCATAGTCCCATGTAGAACTATTTGTTTCTGAATTGACACCTATATTTGGGTAGTTTTTCTTGCATTGTCTTGAAATTTTCATCAAGTGTGATTATTTTGAAATGATCAGTTCTATCAGGATAGACATGATAAGGGCATGGTTAGCCACTTTTTGGGTAATGCGACTCTTCTTTTATTTCCTTTTCAGTGTTGGGTGACTCTGGAGGTTCTCAACTTATTTTAAAACCATATGGTGTACTTTGGATCAGAGTTAGTTCTTCATGTAGAACATCATATTCCTAAAATTAATAAGGATTATAAGCCTATGGATAGTATTAGAGATTTTTTGTTTCTCAGATGATCCCTAGAAAGTATACATCGGTATTTGTGATACCATAGTGTTTTGAAAGTTATAAATTACAAGTTAGTGTTAGGATTTGACTATCTAATCTTTATTTTTTATAATGGAATTCTGAGTCACATTTTTAGTATATAGACTCTAGATTATAACGAAATAAAACTCTTCCAAATGATCGGGATAACATTCTAAGAGGATCAGGTCTTTGTCTCACTGGTCATTTGTTTTGGCTTGTACGCCTAATGCTATGGTGCATGTGGTAATAACTCCAGTGGTGAGTATTACATAATTCTTAATGAGAATCTAATCTTGCACTCCTAGGAATATAGTCTATCTTTCTCTTCAGTTGAACACTTTGTAAATAGTGGTGTCCACCTCTAGGACACGCGGTTGGTGATCAATCAAGTGTGTCTCATGGGATGAGATCCCTTTCTCTCTAAATCCAACATTAAGGATACTAATAAGGTGGAAAGTATCTGCTAAATTATGGTTATGTGTGTCATTTAGAGTATAAGGTAATAACCAATATTACCATTCAATGATTTTTGGTGTTTTTCATGAAAATCCATGGGGGATAGTGAGTTTCGAATAGCATCGTTGCTTGAAATACAACATGACTATGAAAGGGTGTCCATGTACACACCATTAGACTGGGATGGACATCAATGGATGTGGTTCAGCATAAATGAGATGCCTCGTGAGTTATGTGAATCATGGTTGGATTTTAGAGATGTTTCAGTAGAAGAAGCTGGTCACTTTTAATAAGAAGTCGAACATTGGTGGTTTGACAATTCATCCCATTCAACTATTGGGTATGGTAGGGTGGAAACCATGTCAAGCACAATGTCTGGGGTGTGATGGGTGTGTCCTAGTCTTCTCAATAACTCTAAATTTCCTCTTAATGTGCTCTATTTTTAGAAGATCATGTCACATATCATTACATTATCAGGGTACACTGAAAGAGCATCAATTACTTGTTTTATAAACAATAAAAACTATTGGACTTAATAGTTGGTATCCATAAATTTTGCAAACCCTAAATTTGGTTTTTTTGGGTTTTGTTTATTCCTAAGTGATACATGGTTTCCCAAGTAGGAGAACCTTTGGTGGACTCTTGGAAACTAGTTTCTCCCCTTTACTTGATCACAATTTAGATGTCGTTGTGATGTCTATCAGTGTTCTTATTATGAGGATGATTGACTTTGTACCAATTTTTCTCATTTAAACACTAAATGTGGACATAATTTTATGATATCCTTGGAATCCATTTACTTACTCTGAGGTTACCTGATAAATCATTCGCCCTTGGAAGGGGGTATTTTATCTATGACAATCCAAATATTCCAGATCAAAAATGTTATTATGTTCGTGGTGAGTAACGATGGTTTAAATATATGTTAGGGCTTGAGACGTCACTAGATAGAGATTTTAAGCTTTAGTAATAGTCTTTACGATAATATAAGCATTTTAAAAATATCTTTCTATAAGTGGCTAAACTATTTTTCCTGTCATGAACTAGGTCAGGTCACCATCTAACCCAGCGCACGACCCGGTCTGCAACATGGCCCGAAGGGTGTTCCCGATCCCCCTGGGCTAGCACAAGTGCTCGGGTACCCAAACCATTCAAGGGAACTATTTACCCAAAAAAGACAAAAAAAACAACTAGAAAGATAAAAAACAGAAACTGGAAACATACAACCAAACACACCTTTAAACTATGAATAGGTATAAAGTCTACAATTCAACCAATACCCCAAAGTGAACGACAACAAAGATAGAGAACAAAAACTCCAATACTATCCTCCAAGTGAAGACCATCACCAACCACACCCACCATCAGTAAGCATGATGCCTCATTCTTTTATACACAAAGAACAATGTCTACATACACCCAAAGGTGTATGTAGGGTGGGATCCAAGAGCCTAGTAGGATACCACCAAATAAAAGGTTCTATGTCAGACATCAAAAAGTTAAATTAACAAGCTCATTTAAAACCATACAATTAAATTGATTTTAAGGAAAACATTTAAAATATAAGAATGAAATGAAAAGAAAACTAAATGAAAAAGAATTTCAGAAATACTAATTTAATAATGGAAGTGGAGATTTATAAATAACATGCACATACTCAAGTGGTCCTCCGTATGCCAACAAATGTCACCACATCATGAATAGTAGAGCACTGTAGGTAAATCCCATAAGGTTTATATTGCTCGAGTAGGACCCTAGAACCTCGTGTCTCGTTGAAACGTGGCTTAGAAACCATGAACCTCAGAAAACGTTCCTTATAATACCTCAACCCTCGGTAATTCACATGTTTAGTTAGTGTTGTAATTGTCATTACAACTAAGTGAAATATGGAGGATACCACTCTGGATCACAAGCTCAATAGTTCTAGTCCTCCCACCTTGATACCCTGGGTTTTCCCTTGTGCTCAGCCCATTTTTACATTCACATAGTATGTGGCTTCCTCATATAACAGACCAAACAAGACATTACATAGAAAGGTCACTATTTGCATACCCAGACAACAATTCAAAAAATCACGCACAATAAAAACCCTTTCCAAAATATATTTGTTGTTACCAAATCATTTCTCAAATCCCCATTTCGAAACACTCAATGACAAACAAAAACAATTCACACAACTTAGAAAACATTATTTAAATAACACAACAAGGGCTGACAAAAATAAACACACTCAATTACAAATAGGAGATTCATTCAAACCACTTTCTTAATAAATTGTCCATAAAACTAATTTTGCACCAAATACACAATTAACTGAGCCATTTGAACCACTTATAAAACACCTCCATGCGACGCAAGCTGGGATTACACCAAAACCATCTCAATTTATGAAAAACATGATACTTTAAATACAAACGCATATTCAACATTTCCCACATACTACTTTTGCGCCATCTCAATAAATTATTAAATCATTTAAAGTATTTGTTATATCATTTCAACATTAACCAAGAAAACTTTACAACAATAACCACTTTATCTCATATGGATTTGTCACTTTAAAACTTAGTACTCAAGGTAACAGGGTAAAAACATGTTTTACATTCTTCAAACAGTTTGCAATTAAATCTCAAGTGTGCACAACATGACCCCTCACCCAAAATTACTATTTCTTTCCTTTGAAAACCCCCTATTTAAACATACACACACCTCAATGAACTTCGAAACACATCCCACACCTACCAAAAAACCCCCAAAACCATCCCAACCATGTTTTGAATCTCAAAGGCCTCTTAAATAAACATTTGCTCAACCTAATAAATTCCACACATTCATATAACAAGGCCTCAGTTTGAAACACACAAATTCTTGATGCCAGAAGCACTGGAAAATCAATTACACATCCCAAACATTCTAAAATCTCATTATCAACCATAGTAAAAACTCAAGGTTCATAATAAAAATCAACATGACAAAATAGTTTATATTCTTTTAAAAAAAACTCAATGTAATAACACCATCACCTCAAGAGTTCTTGAAAACACAACTTGAACACCATAAACACTTAACTAAAACACGTCTAAAGATTTCAACAACACAACGCGCATGAAATACATAGGAATTTACATTAAAACAATTCATATTCATCACATATGAATATCGAATCTTGTCTAAAATATAATTTGCATCATGAAATTTATCATTAGGACACATTATATTTTAATTTAGGAGCATGTTATATCATCTAAAATGGTATGGAATGGAACCAACTACTGGTATGTTGAAATCCTCAAAATTGACATGAAATCTTCAAATTGGAGTGCATAAATTCAATCATGTGTCGTTCGCACCATAATAAACCAAATGGGAACCCGAAAATAAGATATCGGACCACTCGCATAAAAAACAAGTTAAATCACACAAAACCCTAAATCAAAAATATACCATAATGATTGAATCGACTACCAGTGGTAGGAGAATGTGGCGATGGAGTCACATGAGAGAGGCAGCGAGTTCACGGCTGCCGGAGGTGGGAGGCGCTGCTAGTTCGAAGGCTATCCGAGAGAGGTCGCTGATGGGGTTATGTGTGGGTCTGAGTGTGGAACATGGTGCGATGTTGTGGGGGGTATCATCCAGGAAAAGATGTGTGCTGGTGGGGGTGCTCAGTCGGGAGAAGAGACAACAGGGGAAGGTGCCTGCAAAAGGGGAGGGTGGTATGCGCAAATCGGGTAGAGGAGGGGTGATGTGACGTGGGGGTAGGGGGGGCGACGCGATGCACATGGTGGGGGTGGGGAGGGGTCCGAACACTACTCGAAAAAAAAATAAAACAAAACTAAATGTTAAACACAAAATAATAATAATAATATTAATAATAAAAATAATTAACATAATAATAATAATAATAACAAACATAACAAAAAAATGTAAACAATACAATAATCAACTTCATAAAATGCTAATAATAAAAATAATACTCTCAATTAAATTATTATCTAAGATAATAATGATACATTTCTCTAGTTTCATTAATAATAATATTATTTTTAAAACCATCCTTAATTAATCATAATTCTTCAATTGAACATTGACTAGGCATGCAGTGACGAGGATGGGTCGCGCGACAACCCAAGCGAGGCCGCACGGCTTCTGCCACGGTTTGCTGGATGTAGTCAAGGTCAAAACACATGTTTTTAAATAATAAATCAAAAATTTCATGTCATGCCTCGACCCGAACAACTCGATGCCTAGAAAATTAATAAAATAAACAAATTAGAAAGGATGGGTGTGATAATTCTCCCCACCATAAAACATTATGTCACCAGAAAGTCACAAATTGGACCAAACCCCAAAGTAGAAATCCACACTCCCTTAATGTTAAATGGGGATCCCCACAAACATCAAGTGGAGAGAGTAAAATGCATTGTGCTCAGAAGAGGTGACTAAAATGATCAGCTCAGGAAACTCGTAAAATATTTTCCTTCTATCTGTCATCCGCCCCAAAAAGTTAGAACGCATCCAGTTGACTGATCAAGGAAGGTAACTCTCGCACCCACAGAAACAAACTCCACAAGCTGAAACATCTTAAGCACTATCAATTGAAAACCACAACATTTGGATAGAATGAAGAAAACAAGGTCAAACTACATCTAGGAAACACTCTTGTCACTTATCACCAAGCCATTTTTAGAAACAGAATAGAAAGGTCAACATGTGGAATCCCGAGGGGCTCCCCACCATTAAGAACCTACCAATAACCATGGAGAGAATACAAGACCGAAAGAGGGAGGTCCGAGCGTACTCTCTGCCATTAAAGAAAAGTCCAACTTCGATTCATTCCAGAGGCATACGTGTGAGACCCAACGTTGGTCTCCCCTCCATTAGAACTGACAACAGATACAAAACATTGGAAAAGTTCTTACAGGGTACAAGAACCTTATCGCAAGGGGTGGGGAGGGTTAGGCCCAACTACCAGGCATCAAAACCAAGGCCAAAGATAGATCAACATCCCCATATCCCTCGATGAGAACTATTCAACTTTGAGACCGATTTACCCAACATTCCCCGTAAGGACCACCTAAGTGATTACATCCAGTGGGATGAAACCCCCATGACTTTTAGGTAATGATAAGAACATGCCTCCACATTTTCATGGAGTCCTTAAGCAGCCAAACGGTTTGTTAAGAACAGAACAACCACAGAAAAAAAAATTCCTTTACTTTTAACACTTGTGACAGAAAGAAAGTCAGGGTCCCATACACTCTCGGTGTTCCTAACCACGTGTCAGCTTAACTCTAAGGCCTACAACTTGAGACCTGATGTTTGAAGCGTCTCTTACCTCACAGAAATGTATTGAAGACTCCTGAATGGATCTTCTTCTTTTAGTGTCACATGCTACCATACCACAACTAAGACAACACCAGAAAACACAACAAATCCCAATATCCAACTCCTTGCTTGAGGCACATCCATCAAAGAATTGGTTTACAGGGGGCACAAGAATATCCTTTCACCATAAACAAGAAACATGAGAAGAAAGGATGCACAAAAAATACTCCCCTTTGAACAGAAATATTAAAACTCCCCTAGAGGACACACTCCTATGAAAATAGGGATTTCCGATAGATCCTACAAAATCCACCCTTACTCTTCAATGAGAACTCACAATGAAAGTTGTAACCAAACATGACCCTTACGGCCAATGAAAGTAAAACAAATCCCTTTAAGACACTGATAAACACTGATAATTCTAAACTGCCTTCACCCTTCCCAACTAGAATTCCCTTTCACCACGTCCAGGGGAAACCTCCACATGCAACGATGTCAAACTCCATACCTAGAAACTAACAGAACTCAAAGAGACCAAATATCCCTTTAAATCCACTTACACCTTTCATCCCACTATGAGAGGATTCGCTTGACTGAAAAAGATATGGAACAAGTATAACACTATCACTAAAAAGGGATATTTCTCACATTAATCAACTAGAGGGTCGGCCAATGGAAAATTACCCATGGTCGCTCTTTAATCGCATGTTAACGATTTACGGGGCCATACACTAGTTAATAAAGAAAACCAAGGACCCAATAAAACTGGCATAATGGCAGAGACATATCACAAGAGAATAATAAATGTGATGGGGGGAACCACTACAAGGGCTTATTGAATCCCTTTCTGATAGAATTCACTAACTAGGTTCTTGAACACCAATTTACAAATAAGCAGTCAAACTCAAGACACAAATCATTCAAAATGGATTATCAGCTAAAAACTCCCCACATCCAACATTTCAAAAACACAAGGACACACTACACAATCAACGGTACTAATACACTAAATTCTCATATAACAAAACTTGTTTAAAATAACCAAAGAAAGAGGGTTACACAAACCCCAATGATGTCTTACGGGCCTCGCACATGCACATTCTTATGCTGCTCCGGCACACACCTCCTGTCCATCTAGGAACTCATCCGCTCATGACATTGACCATTTCTCTTTCCATATACACTCATGCATGCGGTTTCCCATAAGAACACCAAGGATCAAAACCAAACCTTTCCATTTTTTTAAAACCAAACATTCATACCACACTTCTCAAAACCTTACACATCATTTTTTAAGCGCTTTTTTTTGAATAAAATTTCAAGACAAAATAATTTTTACTTTTAAACCAAATTTTGACAATTCCAAAAAAAAATGAGGAATAGTGAAATAGAAAACATGTGTTAGCGGGTGATTGGATCATATGGTCGGCGGCTATACGCCAGCCACGCCACCTCCACCGAGGGTATTCTAGGACAGTGTCCCCGGATCCACATGGCTTGAAAGACCTGGCGAGCTCACTGGGACCACTGAACCTACTCCCTTTTCATTTCCCCTTATCAAGGTTAACTACACCAACCAAAGGTTTTGATTAACCTTAACTTGATTTGGTAACTTGAGTCCCACCACGAGGTGTGCTTTCCAGGAACCTTAATCATAGCCAAGACGTCGAGTCCAGAAAACCATAACTTTGGCTCACCCGTCTCTATCCAAAAAGAACACGACCCAAAAAGAAAAACGCCAATTGATACCATTTTGTCACGAACCATTCTGGGTTACCATCTGTCCCAGTGCTCTACTCAGTCCAAAACAAAGCCCGAAGGGAATTCCTGATTCCCACGGGCTAGCACATGTGCCAGAGTAGAGAAACCTTAAAAGGGAATGATTTACCAAAAGAGATAGAAAAAAAACGAACATGATAGACAAACTGAAACTAGAAATAGACAACCAAACACACCAATAAAAAATGAAGAGGATTAAATTATACAATTAAACTAAAAACCCAAAGTTCACGAAAATAAAGATAGAGAAGTAAAACTCCAATATCAACCTCCAAGCAAACACCATCAGCAACCAGACCCACCATCACTAAGCACGATGACTCAACCTAGAATACACAAAGACAAAGGTCTACATACACCCAAAAGTGTATGTAGGGTGTGAGCCAAGAGCCCAATAGGATACCACAAAATAAAAGGTTCCATGTCACACCATCAGAAATATAATTTAACAAGCTCATTTAAAAGCATACTATTAAAATGCTTTTAAGGAAAACATTTAAAAGCTAAAACTGAAAATAAAAGAACACTAAAAAGATAATCATTTAAAAAATACATCTTTAATAATGGAAGAGGAAATTTATAAAGAACATGAACCTACTCAAGTGGTCCTCCGTATGATGATAGAAGGCACCACATCATGAATAGTAGAGCACCGTGGGTAAATCCCCTAAGGTTAATCAAGCTCGAGTAGGACCCTAGAACCTCATGTCTTAGTAAAACATGTCTTAGAAACCACAACCCTTACAAAATGTGGCTAAGAAGACCACGACACTCAAAAAACATGGCTTAGAATTCCACAACCCTCAGTAATTCAGATGTTTAGTTATTGTTGAAATTATCAGTCCAGCTATGTGAAAGAGGGACGATACCACTCTGGATCACTAGCACACTAGTTCTAGTCCTCCCACCTAGATACCTGGGGTTTTCCCTTGTGCTAAGTCTTGTTTCACATTCACATAGTATATTTCTTCCTCATATAATAGACCAAACAAGACATTACATAGAAAGGTCACCATTTGCATACCTAGACAACAATTCAAAAATGCATGCACACCGAAATGTCTTTCCAAAATCTATTTGTCGTTACCTAATCTTTTCACAAATCCCCATTTAGAAACACTTAATAAAGAACACAAAAAATTCCCAAAACTGAAAAAACATTATTTAAATAACACAACAATGGCCAACACAAATAAACACACCCAATTAAAATAAGAGAGTTTTTCAAACAACATGTTTAATAAATTTTCCTTAAAACTAATTTTGCACCAAATACACAATTAACTGACCCATTTTCCCAAATTATAAAACACCAACAAGCAACTCAAAGTGGGTTTACACCAAAAACGTCTCAATTTATAAAAACATGCTACATTAAATACAAACTCATATTCATCTTTTACAAACTACTAATTTCGCACCATCTTAATAAATCAATAAATCATTAAAACTATTTGTTAAATCATTTCAACATTAACCAAGAAACAATTAACCCAAAAAAACACTTTATCTTATATGGATATGTCACTTTAAAACCGTGTACTCAAGGTAATAGTATCAAAAAATGTTTTACATTCTTCAAATAGATTTAAATTTAGTTTCAAGTGTGAACAATAAGACCACCCAACCAAAATGACGCATATTCCTTTGAAATCCCCCCCATTAAAATATACACGCACATCAACTAACATTAAAACACATTTCAAACCTACCAAAAAACAGAAAAACCTTTCCCAATCATGTTTTGAATCTCAAACGCCACATATGTAAATAATTTCTCAGTGAATTAAACGTCACACAAGCATACCACAAGGACTCACATTAAAACACACAAATATTTTATGCCAAAACTTTTCAAAAATAAATTTCACATACAAACACTTCTATAATCCCATTCTCACCCCTAGGACATACTCAAGGTTCAGAATAAAAATCAAGAAGATATAATAGTTTATCTTCTTTTAAAAAACTCAATTTAATAACTCCTGCACCTCAAGAGATCTTGAAAACATTATTTCCAGACATTAGAAACTTAAATAAAAAATGTCTAATGATTTCTACAACATAACGTGCAAGAAATAAATTGGAATTTACATTAAAACAATTCAAATTTATCAAATATAATTATCGAAGCACGTCTAAAATAAAATTCCCATCATGCAATTTATCATTAGAACAGATTATATTTTAATTTAGGAGCATGTTACATCATCTAAAGTGGGTATCACATGGAACCACCTAACGGCATGTAGAAATCCTAAAATTGACTTGAAATCTTCAAATTAGTTTGATTAACTTCAATCATGTGTCGTTCTCACCACAACAAACATAACGCGAACCAAAAAACAAGATATCAAAACACTCACATAAAAAAAAAGCCAAAACACACAACAACCTAAATCAAGAATCATCTGAAATGAAGGAATCGACTGCCGGTGGGAGGCACATGTGGCGGCGGAGTCACGCGAGGTAGGTTGGGAGTTCACGGATGCAAGAGGAGGGAGGCTCATCATAATAAAATGTTGGCCGAGGGAGGTCACTATTGAGGGTATGTACAGGTCCGAGCAGGGAACAGGGTGAGAGGGGGAGGGGGCTCGGCCAGGAGAAGATGTTTGCCGGTTGGGGAGCTCGGTTGGGAGAAGCGACGGTAGGGGAAGGCACCAGAGAAAGGGGATGCTGGTGAGCATGCAGTGGGTAGAGGAGGGGATATGTGATGTGAAGTGGGGGGGTGACACGATGTATATGGGGGGGCGAACCCTAACCGAAAAAAATTAAAACTAAACTATATTTAATTCAAAAACTAATAATAATAATAATAATAATTAACATATTAATTGTTATTATAATAGTAATAACAACAAACATAAAAAAAAAATTGTCAAGTATACAATAATCAACTTAATAAAATGCTAATAATAAAAATAATACTCTCAATTAATTTATTATTGAAGATAATAATGATAATTTATTCAAGTGACATTATTAATATTATTATTATTTAAACTATCCTTAATTCATATTATTTCATTAATTAAACATCAGCAAGGAATGCAGTGACAAGGAGGGGTCACACGACGACCCAATTGAGGCAGAACAGCTTCAACCACGGTGCGTTGTATGTAGTCAAGATCAAAACACATGTTTTTAAATAAGAATTCAAAAATTTCTTGTCATCCCTTGAATCCAACTACCCAATTTCCCAGAAAACTAATAAAGTAAACAAATTAGAAATAATGGGTCTGGCATGTCCTCAGGTTATCATTATCTCTTGTATTACGTGGTTGGTGAGAGGATGATTCATGACTCTATCGGGTAATATGGGTGCAATAATAATGGTGGTTATATCACTTCATGGAATGGTCAACTAGATCAATTTAAATGATGTATCTTTGGAATTAACCCTTCAAACAGATTTTAAATCATGTCTCATGTGTTGGGTGTCATTGGAATACAATGTAAACATTTTAAAAGAATATTATAACTCTTGGGATATCGTGATTTTGAATAAGATAGAATTAAGCTTAATAGTGTTGTGGTTGAAGAGATGATGTGGAGATTTTTTTTTTCAGTTTTAGATATGCACAAGTAAGCCACATCTCATTGTTTTACTTTTGAACTTTAGGATTTAAATATGTTCCCAAATTCTATGCCACTTGATTTACATGAGGGTTGGAGGTTCATTGGGTGTTGGGAAATGGAATGTGACCATTAGGTGGAATTACTAACCGTAGTTGGTCATTTGTTGATTTCATGTTTTCCCCTAGGATTCTCATGGAAGAAAAGTTCTAACGTGAGGAGATTGTTTCATCCCGTGTATTTGGGCCACATGAAATTCCAAGGGAATTGGAATTTTCCATTTGGTGGGAGGTATGTTCTGTAAAATGTGATTGGGACAAGAATTCTGAGTGTTGGAACACTTAAATGTGTTTTAGACTTGGTCTAAGGCCCGAGAGATGTCTCGATGTTTCTTTGATATTCAAGATCATCCGGCCCTTAAACATTAAGCCTGGAGTGGACTGGTAAGGGTGCATTGTTTTCCTGAAACTTTGTGGCCCACCAGTGAAATGTGTGAGACATCTATAGGAGAGAGGATGTCACACACACATAGTTTTCATGGTTTTCCAACCCATCTGCTTAGTGTGCCCGCTTATTACATTTAAGAAGTGTGTGTAAAATGTTTTTTGCATGGTAGGTTAATAGTTATTCAAACCATACTATACAATAGTGTGGGGTAATGTTTCTTAAGTAGTATGAACCACACTATTGTCACACGGTTTGGCCAGACCATTCAACTAGACAATGCGATTTAGTTTGGAAGGTGAATATACCATTCTGCCCTTAATGACCAAAATGATTTAAACCCTATTTTTCTCCTCCTTCCCTCTAGATGGTGTCACATCCTCCCTTACCACATGGAATCCTCCTTCCACAAAATAGGAATGGATATATCTCTTCTATTTATTGTCAGAATTGAACTCCATCAATCCCTATGAATTCCTCTAGAAAATATCTACATTCAACATAATCCTTTCTCAATTTGGATTTCTCTTATCCAAATTATTGTGGTGTGATCTGATTTTAACTATTTTCAAGGTGGATGTCTATTTCATTGATTTCTATTGAACTGTACCAAATCAAATCTTGATATCAGATGTATGGGTCATCCTTGTTATAAATATGGTTTTGATTAGCATTTCCCTTACGTTTCAGTGATTTTATAAACTTTCATCGTGTGCCACATGCAGGACATACCCGTTGTTTCTCCAAATTTATATTTTGGATTAAATTGATTTTCTTAGATCATCTAATGATATTTTGGTAGCATCCTTTTTATGAATGGAAGTTACAAACTCAACCGAAACCACCCCTTCATGGTGAGATCATTAAAATGATCATGCTGAACATTGTTTTCATTATGTATAAGCCACCCATTTGGGTGTGATGTTTAAATATATGTTGGAATATGGTTTTATATTCCTTAAACTACAATTTGATTGTTATTTTTTGTGCCTCATGATAAATTAAATTTTTTAATGTAAATGAAATGAATTTTTTGATGATAACGAAATATTTTCCAATAAAACCCCTCTATTGAGGTTCATGACTTCTAATACAAAAATGATATATATATATATATATATATATATATATATATATATCTGTGTTTGTGTGTGTGTGTGTGCACGCATGTGTGTGTGTGTGTGTTCTGTTCCTTGCTTGGCCCTATTGAATGCGTGACTTTCTATGTAATGTTATTAATTAATTAGGTGTTCCTTTTAATTGTGGTTTAATTTGATTTCCTCTTTAAATAATTTTTTTAGTATAAGGCCTTTCTTTCATAAAATGAATTAGTAAATGGTAATGGATTTATGTAGAAAGGTTTTTATGTCATGGATTACATGCTAGAATGAATTTTTAACTTTTTTAAATTAATGGATTAAATTAATTATGGATGTCAGGAGTGATGCATGGGTTTCTATCCATGGAACACCAAGGAGTGGATCATCATTTGTGTGTCAACATCACTATTACATTTTTCATATGTTGGGGGTGATAATGGTATTCCAAGATGGGATCTCCATGCATTCATTATACCTAATTACGATCGATACTTTCTCCTCAGGGGAGATACATTGGATAGGATCATTGGAGTTATGATTGTACCAGACCACATGGGAGACTTGGTCCCATACGTGAGATACCAGTTACAAACATCGAGGATGGTTTCTCACACTACATTGGGATTGATACTTGTGAGGCCATTAATTGATCACATTGGATGGACTCTGACAAAATTGAGTATCATGGTTCTTCTAGTCTGATACATGGGTTACATTTAATGGATATCCATGTAATGTCCCATGATACTACTTATTAATTTTAGTAGTTACTTTTATATAAAAGGTAACACACACATTCTTTTCAATCCACGGGATGAATTATCCAATACAAAACACCTTCTTGGGTTTATTCCATCTTAATATGAAAGTCTTATGAATATTTACATATTAACATCTAATTATCTCATTATATAGTGTACCTTTAGTTTAGACATTCTGGCTAAGGTCGAAGCAGGTATCGTCTAGCTGGGTGTTCTGGTGGGACTCAAGCCGACTTGTTTACTTGGTTATTTCACATTATATATTTTATTTCATATACATAGAACAACATATTTTTTATGAACAAGATAGATTATGATTTAGAGACCATAGATGATATCCTACTGGGGTTATCTCACACCCTGCTCATGCCTCCATTACACTTGGTTACTCAATAAGATCTTAATGTTCATAGGTATTTAGTTTATATCTTGTGATATTATACCTATAGTTGGGAGATAGGATCATAGGACAAGGATGGTACTCAGGATATTCTTTGAGACATCCCGTAAGGAATTTTTTTCTTTTATTTATTTTAGATATATTGTGTTTTACCACCTAGAGTATGCTTCCTGATTTAGATAGTAAAAACACATGGATATGGATGCATGGTTTTATTTGGCATTGGCCATGTTTACTCAATTATTATAATTATTTTCAGATTATTTGTTATATATTATTATTGGTTTCATTATTGTTTAATGAATTTAACCATTTATAATACAATGATACTCTGAACATGAGGTTATAGTCAACCCACCATACAAATTTTAGACTGTCACTACAAGTTGTAAGCCTCTAGTGAATGAGGATGTGCACTTAAGGCCATGTGTTGACTGGTCTAGATACCGTGTTAGTGGTTATTCAGTTCGATGCATTACATTTATGTAATTCAACATCAACCAATCCTTTCGTTCCCCTCACCTCTATATGAGTTATAAATATTTAAAATTAATGATGTTTTCCAAGGATCATAGATATGGTTCAATAAAAAACATAATGATGCTAACCCATGTGTTACATTGGTTGATAAGTGGAATGTTGTAGCTCATGGAAAGACTGACCACCTGATTTATTTTCCCTAGGTTGAAGGTTTTTTAATATGCACTCATAAAACCAACCATTAGAATATGCTCATGGATGGGTCATTTAATTAATTTTATATTTCTTTCTATTAAATTATTTATTTTTTTGATTCATGTATGTAATAACATAAATAAATTAATAAGTGTGAAAAAATAAATTAAATAAAGGAATTATGTGTAATTATTTTATCCACCAGGTTTAATTAATAATGTAACATTTACAAAATATTATTAAGACACAGAAAGGAAAAAACAAGAAAAATTTTATGCATAATAAATTATCATCCCTTAATTAATATTATGTCATAAATTACCTTAAATTACTTTATTAGGAATTAAGGACTTATAACTAAATGTTTGACCCACCCTCATTGGGCTAGTCACTTTTATCATAGACATATTATGAATGTTATTTGTTGAATTAAACATCGTAAATAAAGAGATGTATATCTCAATATACATGATGTAAATTGGAGGAATTTTTTGAGTAAATCAATGTATGTATTTTAGGATAGCAGAGTCCACTATATGGATGAAGGAGTTGCAAGCACGTTATTGGAAAAAAAATCCATCTTAAATACCTTCAAGTGGATTGAATAATGCATATTGTGGTTATGCAATGGTGAATATAGATCCTTTCTACTAGATTGTTCAAGAACCTAGATATTCTGAGTTAAATGGTGAGGAATATTTGTAATTGATATAATAGTTGGATATTTAACAAAATTAAATAATTTATTATTTATCACATAATTTGTAATCTAAAAAAAATTACTAATAATATTCTCTTTTATTTGAATTATAAAATGGAATTATCTTCATCCACACTACCACTGTGAACTATTTAATATAAATAAAACCTCTTAAATGTAAGCATCATCTAGGACTAGTTTAGATGCCTTCAAGTTTTTCTATGCAAAGACTAGAAATCTTACATGATTGAATCTTGAATGAAAAATTCAGCTGCTAAACCAATGAGTGATGAAGAGTATCTTATCTATGAGAAACATTTGATCGACATGTTATATGTTTAATATTTGATTATGTAATCACTGTCACATGACCTCATGATGTCTCACTAAAATATGTATGTGTTTTATATGCTTGAGAACCTTTGTGATCTTTACCATGATACATGAATATATGAATTGTTTTTGATCTCTAAGGTTTACACTCAAAGTAATTTTAGAGAGGATTCCTTATCCAGTCCTCACATAGACAAGCTTAATGGATAAGTTAATTTCCTAGAGGATCATGGTTTTAAACATATTAAATTAATTGGCACCGATCTCATTCAGATATCACACCCTCAGTGCTTCTCTTTTTTTTGAATTTTAATACAAACCATATTGAGAAGTATCTGCTAGATCTTCTCACTATTTATTTCAAAGTAGATATAGATACAGAGCACAAAAATCCTATCATCCTTATGGTTACAAAATTTAATGGAGAATTGAATCTATTTAGGACCAAATATTCCTAAAAATATTTAAAAAAGAGGAAGATCATATGGAAATAAAGGGAATAAGATGCTATCTATTCTACATGTTCCAAGAATTCCAACAAGAAGAAAATTATCACCCAACCAAGGATATAAGGGGAAGTTGTAACGAAAAAAAAATCCTCAATGAAAATTACTCTTGATCTATTTAAATGACTTCTTATGGTTATACGAATGCACTTATTTGGTTTAATGGTTTTTATTTTAAAATAATATTAAGAACTGTGACCTTTGCTAATATATTTGTTAAACAGTGATCACATGATTATGATAAATATAGCGATTTAACATATCCAATTTACTTAGAAATAGGAATTGATGGCCTCATCCAGTAGAAATTACCTGTATGAAGCACATTTTTCTGAGCTCAGAAAGGAGGTGGCTTTATTGGGTTTCTCTCTTGACAAATCCGAAGACGATCCTGAACATGTTATGCTCGATCCGAACCACCTATGAGAGAAGTGGAATTTGATATAGATTACCACTCGATAAATGTTATCTTAGCCACACCAAGAGTCTTTCACCATCGTGCACCATTCTCTAACATCTTATGAGAGTGTTTTAAGGGTACATGTAACATGACCCTAGTACTATTATTATTTACAATATTCTTTTATAGATAATATAAATTCTTTTTATTATTGTTTCTTTGTAAAACGTTTTTAAAGCAAAAATAGTATTTTTAGTTAATATTAAACTATGAAAAATATTTTTATGAAGTAATGGATTTTGTAATTAAATAATATTTTAATAAAATATTATTATTATTAAATTACTTTTTGTTAAATATAAATTAGCGTATAATTTTATGAATTCAACTGTAAATTATATTATGTGTTGAAAGCTATTTTTTCCAAAACACATGTATTTTTTATAAATTTTAGTTTTAATTTTAAAAGTAAACATTCACATATTTAGAAAATTATTTATATAAAATGAATATTATTTTTTGAATCAGTATTTCAAAATTATCCAATGGTGGATTTTTCATAATTTTTTAAGAGAGTCGAATTTTTGGGTAAAAATTTTAAATACCGTTTAAATATAGAATGTGTTTTATGACATCATAATGACCCAATAGTGATGTAATAAAATAATTTAAACGTCATGTTCGGAAAATATATGTTTTACCATAAATAATAATGCAATTAGGGGTTAGTTTCATTTATTTTACAAAGCATTGGTGGACACTTCAAGGCTTATAAAACATTTTGTATTTTAATATTGTTTTTATTGAGAGTGTGACTCACCTCCACCTAAGAGATCCTATCATTTTAAGACATCAAGACATTAGACTTATAAAATATTTTTTTACACTACCCATTGGAAAAACCCATGGGCTGGTTTGTGGTTTGGATTAGTTTAATATGATGTGTCCCAACCCAAAATAATAAAGAATTCCCTCTCATTTCTTATATAAACCCACCCAAGCTCCCACAGCCTCTCCACTCAAAGCCTTTGGAGTTCAACCAACCCATTTCATCATATCTTTAGAATCCTCCCAAGGTGCCCCAAGCTCCCAGGAAGCCGCTCTCAAGCATCTACCAAGCTTTTGCAATCACACATCCATGTAAGATATTTCTCTCATTCTCATTTTTTTCCAAATTTATTTTAAGTTATTATGCCCTTTTTTACAATTAAACATGTTGGTGTATGATTTCCAAACTCCCCCATAATTCCCTATTTATGATTGTATGATGAGATACCCCTTTACATTTAATTAATTCCTCCTATGTACACCTGCTACCATGCTGATATTCCATGATGCGTTTCTCTATCCTCTTTTACATCCAAGTAGTTATTTTATATTATGCATCTAAATCTCATTACATTTATTGGGACATGTATCTATATGACTCATTACTGTACAATTTAATGTACATATTATGAGACAACATTTTCTCTCCCATCATACATTTTCTTGAATCATTATGTCATGTCATTATACTGCCGAAATTTCACCGCGTTTTTCCTATCCATGACCATTGTGTAGTGAATACGATACCTGTGTCTCTATCTAGGGTATTAACCATTATGAACATATAAAATTGAATGGTAAATTCAGATATTTATTCAAAATTACTTAATAATGGAATAACTTATGATGTTGATAGATTCCAATTTATATGATCCATGTTGCACACTTATGCATGAAATGAAATGTTTAAGAATGGTGCGCCCTGATAGCGCTCCTTTGCTTTGGGTAAAGTATAGTATCATGATAAATCTTGTGCAATTAGTGTTGACTCATTCTAATTCAAGTGAAATGAGGGTTTACTCATTCTTTATGTGCAATGAGGTTTTACTAATTCTCCATGTGCAATGATCCTTGGCTCAAACTAATTCCAGGATAAGCGTTGTTGCCACATTTCCATGTTATGATTATCGTGATTTTTCATGCCTTCATGTTATTATTTCTCTTGTTCTCCATTGATATGCCTATTGTCTAACATCTATTTTATTACTCATTTTATTCTATGTTTATTCTCTTACTGGGCTTTATATTTCACCCCTTTCTTATGCATGTCCTGAGGTTTTCCCATGCAATGCTAAGTACGAGGGAATGTAGTGGTCATGTAAAAGATGATTTCAATAATGATTTTTTATTTCCTGTTTTATGTTGTTATGTAATTATCCTAAGCCCCAAATACATAAGAACTCTTAATAATATATGACTTATCAAGTGATGTTTATGTAATAAATCATGTTTTAGTGTGTAATAAAGATTAGGGTAGTTGTAGTTGGTATCAGAGGATAGGTATAGTTATTTTTTGGGATTAGGATTAGAAAATCCTAGTGAATCCTTACAGACAATACTAAGTATAATAAACACATACCTAAAGTTTTTGGGGAATTTAGTAAGTGGTTTATCTAGAAAATACATCCTTGTCTGGATATGATCAGGTAGAGGTGGCTTTTCCATAGATGTACCTAGTGGTGAAAACCCTGACCAGAAGTTTCGGGCATGACCCAGGATATCTTGGTACATGAAAACGGGCCTTACGGAAATTTTGGTTATGACACTCCTAGGGGATATTAGTTTCCAATTTCATAATCTTATTTTCTGCCATTATCAAGGGAATTAATAAATCCCCGAAGAATATATGTTAGAAACTAGATCACGGAAAACATAGATTGTAGCCTATAGATTCAAAAGTTAAGGAAATAAAAGATATTTATATGTCATATATTTTCGGATTAACCCTTATGTGTTACCCCTAACTATCCATTTATTTCATCCAATGGCCCGTAATAGGAGGACTCGGGCTAACAACCGATGTGAAGATCAATGTGATGATTGTGCTAATGAGATTCCAAATCATATGGGAGTGGGAATCGCAAACTTTGTCATGATTATCTCTCAATTAACTCAATTTTGAAATAGAAACATGGATCAATAGGAATGTTCGACCCCCCCTAAGAAATAAAAATTTTATATTGAGTGCTTCATGAGACAAAGGCCTCCTACTTTTAATGGATCAACTGATCTCACAATCACTGAAAAATGGATCAACTCCATTTAAAAGATCTTCTCCATACTTCAATGATCCAAACAAAAGAAGGTACTTCTGGATACTTTTCTTATGAGGGGTGAAGCCGAAAAATGGTGGACATTGATTAAAAATATGAAGCCGGAGGAGGATATCAAGTCATTAGAATGGATGGATTTTTAGAAGATGTTTTTCGATAAATATTTTCCGCGCACCCTCTGGATTAATATGGAAAGGGACTTCCTTGCCCTAAAGAAAAAAAGACAACGAATCTATCGGAGCATATGGGGAAAACATCACAAGGATAGTACGATACACTTCTGGATTTTTCATTACCCCTGAATACATGGTTCACCACTTCTTTGGTGGGATGAAATGTATCCTGTAGAAATCACTAGGGATCCATGACTTCAACAGCTAAGAGGAAATTGTCCTATGTGCCCTCATGGTCTAAATAGATATTGGTGAATCTATGGGGTATCATAGTGATAATTAGTGTAAGGTGGACTTCAATTCTAGTGATCCGATGGATAAATCAAATAGTTCTATGAAAATCCAGCACCCCACATTCCAAGGGTGTGGAAAGACGCTCAATGAAAATTTCCTGAAGGTGACAAGGAAATGTTTTAGGTGTTGAAGAGAAGGGAACCTAGCTATTAACTGTCAAAAATAAAAACCAATGGTTGTGAAAGCAGAGAGGAACACTCTATTCAACTTCCAACGTGTTGTTCATTTCTTCAAAATTCAAAAAACCAGGGCATCTTGTAAAGTAATGCCCTATACCAAGGGTTTTCAGAGACAACCAACAACCTCCAAGGTAGAAAGGGAAATTGTTTTCCATCACTACTGCCGATGTGAACCCTGACATTGAAGTTGTGATAGGTACACTAGTTATTCATTCAAAAATAGCAACCATACTTTTTGATTTAGGTTCTAAACATTCTTTTATATCCTGAATGTTTAGTATAACATTCCCAACACCACAAAATATCATAGAAGTAAAGATATTAGTGAGTATGGAAAATGGGGAAATTATTTCATCCCATGAATATAACTCCTCCCCTATATTAATCGGTGGAATGAACTTCTCTGTGAACCACATCATACCCCCTCAGGTATAATTTGATGCAATTCTTGTCATTGATTGGATTTCCCTATATAGAGAAAATATAAATTTTTGTGAGTGGGAAATCATGCTCCATGTGGATAATCGACCCCCGATTCTATACAAGTTCATTGAGGAAGATGAATCTTCTTTACCTCTATCGTATCAAGTGTGGATATTACTGCCCTATGAGCATGCTTAAATAGCTCAAATGATTGAGTATAAAGGGGAAAGCATCCTTGAAGAAATGGCTATTGTGAGGGACTTTTGAGAAGTGTTTCTTGATGAATTTCATGGTCTTCTTCTAGAAGAGATTCTTAATTCTCATTTGACCTCATACCTGGGTAGTTTCCAATATCAAAGACTCAATATATATAGGTTGTTGTGGATCTTGAGGAGCTGATGAAACAACTACAAGAGAATCTGGATAAAATGGTCTATAGACACATGTGTATCACTATGGGGTGCTCCAGTCCTCTTCATCAAGAAGATGTATGAGTCAATGTTCCTTTGCATCATTTTTTGTAAGCTTAAAAAATCATGAGAAAGAACAAGTATCCTCTCCCACAAATTGGTGAATTTTTTGATCAGCTATGTGGAGCGCAATATATTTCCTAGGTATATTTGAGGTCAGGATATTATCAAGTAAGGGTGAAGAAGGATGATCTTTCCAAGACTGCTTTTCATACAAGGTACAAGAACTATAAATTCATATTAATAACATTAAAACTCATTTATGCTCTCATAATATTCATGGACATGATTAATAGAGACTTTACAGAATACCTCGACAAATTTGTGGTAGTATTTATCGAATATATTCTAATATACTCCAAAACCAAGGTGGATAATGAGGAGAATTTAAGAACTGTACTAGAGACCTTGAGAAAGGATAAGCTCTATGAAACGTAAAGCAATTGTGAGATCAAGTTGATGGAGGACTCATTCATAGGACATATCATCACATGAAATTGGATATCTGTGGATCCCTCCATGAATACTGCAATAGAGGGATGGCCGATGCCAACATCTGTAATGGATATTCGTAGCTTCTTGGGGTTAGCTGGATATTAACGACAATTTGTGAGAAATTTTCCACGATTTTCCAACCCTCTTACCAAGATAACTCGGAAGAGAGTAATGTTTTCTTAGAGTGATGAATGTGAAGAAAGATTCAAGGAGTTGAAAAGGAGGCTTACCACTGTGCCCATTCTCACATTACCCACAAGTGGAGAACATTTTTTTTCGTATTCACTCATGCTTCAAAGAAGGGACTGGGATATGTGTTGATGAAAAATGACAAATTCATTTCCTATGATTCAAGGCAACTGAAATTTCATGAGAAAAATTATCTAACAAATGATTTGGAGTTGGCTGGGGTGATCGTTGCTTTAAAATTTTCATGGAATTATATCTTTGGGGTGAAGTATGATATATTTATGGACCACAGAAGCCTCAAGAATATATTCACATAGAAAGAGTTGAATATTCTCCAATGAAGTAGGTTGGAGATAATAAAAAACTATGACTTCCAAATCTATTATCACACTGGGATTGTGAACAAGGTGGAAGATGGTCTATGTATAAAGGACCCAATGATTCTATCATTGACGAGAATTGAAAAGGATCCAATCTTCTTAGATTTTATGAATGTGGACATGGAAATCATACATAAGGTAACATCATCAATTCTTTCACATGTTATTTCTCAACTATCTCTTTTGGAATGGATAAAGGATTCTCAAAAGGATGATGTGGGAATTCAACAAAAAGTGGAAGCTATCATAAAAAAGAAACCCTTGGAGTTCAATGCTAATGAAGAAGGAATTGTGAGATTTGGGAATAGAATATGTGTTCCATAAAGTATGGAGCTAAAGAATAAAAATTTTGGATGATACGCATAGTTAAAATTTCCCTCTTCACCCCAAAAACACAATGATGTATCGAGATCTCTCATAGAATTATTGGTGGGATAATATGAATGAAGAGATCACTGAGTATACATCAAAGTGCTTGGTGGGTCACCTAGTGAAGGTTGAGAGGCAGAATTATATGGGGATGATGCAACTACTTCCCATAACATCATGGAAGTTGGAGAACATCACCATGGACATTGTCAGAGGACTTCCGAAGACATCCAAAGGCAACAATGCAATCTGGTTTGGTGTGGATCATGTTACAAATTTTCACACTTCATTGAAATTTTAGAGGATTTCACAATAGATCAACTGGAACAGATATACATTAAGGGAGTGGTAAGGCTACATAGAGTACCACTATCTATTGTATCTGATCGAGGTCTAATATTCAGCTCTATGTTTTGGAAGATTCTTCAACATGCCTTGGATACCTAACTGAACTTTCGTATGTCCTATCATCCTCAAACTGATGGCCAATCTAAGAGAACTATTTAAAAATTGGTCTTCATGTTAAGATCATGTTCAATTGAATTTAAAGGAGGTTGGGATCAACATCTTCCTCTTCTTGAATTCTCCTATAATAATAGTTTCCACTCGAGCATCCTAATTGCACCTTATGAAGCCCTATACGGGAAGAGGTGCAGTACACCGGTATGTTGGGATGATGTTAGTGAGCGTAAACAGCTAGGACCAGAAATGGTCCAAGAAATGGTGGAGAAGGTGAAAACCATTCTGTAGCATATATAGGTGGCCTAGAGTCGACAGAAGAGTTATGCACATAACCGTCAATTAGACATTGAGTTTAAAGGTGGAGACATGGTATTTCTACACATATCTCTATGGAATATGTCATGAGGATTGGAAAGAATGGGATGTTATGTCCTAGGTACATCGGCCCCTTCGATATTCTTGATCATGTTGGGGTTGTGGACTATCGACTATCACTTCCACCTGCCATGGCCAACGTACATGATGTCTTTTATATATCCCTCTTAAAGAAGTACGTACCAAAATATTCACATGTACTCTCTTTAGAGGTAGTATAGATAGAGGACTATATTTCTTATGAAGAGCAACCCGTAAAGATCTTAGATCGTAGGGAAAAATTTCTATGAAATAAGACAATGTCCCTTGTGAATGTTTTGTGGAGAACCCACAAGGTTTAAGAAGAGACGTGGTAATCAGAGTAAGTGATGAAGAAATGTTACCCACATATATTTTATTGTGGAAAAAGAAAATTTCAAGGACACAATTTTTTAAGTGGGGAAGATTTTAACGACCAAAAAATCCATTAATGAAAATTCCTCTTGGTCTATTTAAATGAATTTTTATGGTTATACGTATGCACTTATTTGGTTTTTTATTTTAAAATAATATTATGAATTGTGGCCGTTGCTAATATAGTCGGTTCATAGTGATCACATGATTCATATAAATATATGGCTTTAACAAATCCAATTTACTCAGACAAAGGAAGCGATGGACTCATCCAATAGACTTGCCCCGTAAAAATACCATTATCTGCAGATAATAAAGGAGGTGGCATCATTGGCCTTCACTCTTCACCAAGCCCATGCTGATCTTTAACACATTAAGCTCGAGGGGAATGACCTACAATAGAAGTGGAAGTTGATAGAGATTACCACTCGAGCAAAGTTATCTGAGCCACCCCTAGAGTCTCTCACCATGCGCACCATACACAATAGTCTTATGATTGTGTTTTAACGGGTTTTTTAACAATACCTTGGTACTATTATTATGTAAATTATTCTTGTATATATAATATACATTATTTTTATCACTGTTACTTTGTAAATTGGTTTTAAATAACAAATAGTATTTTTAGTTAATATTAAACTAAGAAATATATTCTGATGGATTAATTGATTTTTGAATTAAATAATATTTTAATAGATTATTATTATTATTAAATTTAATTTTATTAAATACAAATTATTGTGTAATTTTATGAATGAAATTGTTATTTTTATAAAGTTTTGAATATTGTTTTTTTCAAAACCCTTGAATTTTTTATAATTGTTGGTTTTTATTTTAAAAGATAAAAATTCACATATTTAGAAAATTATTTAGATAAAATGAATATTAATTTTGGAATCAGGACAATGAAATTATCCCATGGTGTATTTTTCATAATTTTCTGATATAGTCAAATTTTTGGGTAAAAAACATACATGTCCTTTAAATATATAATGAGTTTTATAACATCATAATGAACTAATAGTGATGTAATAGAATAATATAATCATTATGTTAGGCTAATATATGTTTTACCATTAAAATAATGTGTTTTTTGGTTTTTTTATTTATTTTACAAACTATAGTGGACCCATCAAGGCTTTAAAAACATTTTGTATTTATAAATTGTTTTCCTTGAGAGTGTGACTCACCTCCATATAATCAACCCGATTTCTCTAAGAAGTTAGGTCATTGGCCTTATAAAATATTCTTTTCCACTCCCCTTGGGAAAAAACCATGGTAAAAAACCCTAGACTGGTTTGTGGTTTTGATTAGTTTAATGTAAGGTGTCCCAAACCTAAATAATAAAGAATTCCCTCTCCATTCTTATATAAACCCACCCAACTCCCACTTACTCTTCGCTCAAATACATTGGAGTTCACCCAAACCCTGAAACCCTCTCTCTATAATACTCCCAAGGTACCCTATTCACACAAGAAGCCTCTCTCGAACCTCTCCCAAAATTTTGGGATCGCACTTCTAAGGGATTTCTACCTTTCTCATTTTTGTCCAATTTTCTTTATGTTAGTATTCCCTTTGGTTTTCAATTAACAATGTTTGTGTATGATTGATCAAATCTCCCATACTTCCCTCTTTATATTTTGGTGATGGTATACCCCTTTATATCTCACTAATTCCTCCCATGTACACGAGTTACCCTACCTAAATTCCATGAGAGATTTTTCTCACCTCTTTTACATCCAAGAAATTATTTTGTATTATGCATCTAAATTACATTACTTTTTTTGGGACATGTATATATATGACCCCCTTACATTACATTTCATGTACATATGAGGATACACCCTTTTTTCTCTCATCAACCAACTTCATGAATCCTTATGTCACGCTGTTACACTATCGAAATTTCGTCTCATTTTTTCAAGCCAAGATCATTGTGTAGTGAATACCATACACATGTCTCTATCAAGGGTATTCAACATCATTCACATATAAATATTGAATGTTACTTTCATGTATTTATTACACATTAATTAATAGTAGAATAACTTATTATATTTATTGATCCCATGTTATATGATCCATGTAGCATGCTTATGCATTAAATGACATGTTTAACAATGGTGTTCCCAGATAGCGCTCCAATGCACTGGGTAAAGTATAGTATCATGTTACATCATGTGCAATGAGTGTTGACTCATTCTAATTCATGTGAAATTAGTCTTTACTCATTCTTCATGTATAATGAGGATTTACTCATGCTCTATGTGCATTGATCCTTGGCTCATGCTAATTCTTTGTTCAGTGTTGTTGCCACATTTCCATGTTAGGATTATCATGATTTATCATTGATTTATGTTTATGTTTCTATTGATCTCCATTGATATGCCTATTGTAGAACACTTTTTGTATTCTTCATGTTATTCCATTTTTATTCCCTCACTGTGCTTTAAATCTCACCCTTTTCTTTTTCATGTCATTAGGTTATTCCATGCAATGCTAAGTACGAGGGAATGTAGTGGTCATGTAAATGAATATTTCAAAAAAGATGTTGCATTTAATGTTTTTATTTTCTATGTAATGATCCTAACCCCAAAAACACTAGACCTATCTATCTTCTATATTTTATGCTATGAATTTTATGTAATAAATCATGTTTTAGTGTGCAATAATGACCAGGGTTGTCATAGAGGCTTTAAGTGCATTTGTTATCGACTGAAATTTATCTTTTCAATAAATTGGGTTTTAAATACATATTTTAGTTCTCAAAAATTTATTTAAATACAATGACTATATAGATTTTAAAATATTTACTGTGGGGAGTTTTATATTTAACCAACTAATATAGCTTAAATTACTACTGTAGCTATGGGGGACTACCACCTCACATTTCTAACCAGAATGATCTTGGTTTTGAAATGTTGTAATTTTGTGAAATATATTACCAAAAAAATTATTTCTATATCCAAACAGGTTAGAGATATATTTATTTTCCAATCTAGAAATGAGTATTTCTTCTTTTATAAGGATAACATTTGTTATGGAACAGAACCAATACATAACAAACTTTATGTGTTGGATTAAAAAAACTAGGTAATGATAATCAATAATGAAACCACTTCGCATGGTTTGTACAAAACTCAGCTATGGAATCAATAGATAGTTATTTAAAATTTAAAGTAAATTAACTAAATTATACAAATATGTAAATTTATATTCTTTTTAACTAAATCCACTCAGTCTAAATCATACATGTTTAGAAGGTAAAATGACCAAATCCTCATTTTTTGAAAAGGTGAAAGGGGTATAGATCTTCTTGAATTGGCTCATACAGATGTGTTTGGATCCTTTTCTATTAATAAAATAGGTGGGTACTCATACATAATAACTTTTACTTATGATTTTAGTAGATATGGATATTTCTACTTAATGAGGCATAAGTATGTTGATTTTGATACATTCAAGGAATAAAAGAATGAAGTTGAGAACCAGCATGGTAAGACGATTAAAAAACATCACCTAGGTCATGTTTGTGAATATATTAATCACGACTTCCGTGATCACATAAAGGGGTTTGTGATCCTATCTCAACTCACACCTCCTTATACACCTCAGTATAACATTGTATGTTAAAGGAGGAACCACACCTTACTGGACATGGTGAGATCAATAATGATTCATTCGAGTATTCCATTATCATTTTGGGGATATGAATTACAAATAGAAAAAAAATACTATACCAATAAATAACTAAATAGGAAGATATTATACCATACTCTTTATGGAATAGAAACAAATCTGTGTTATCATAATTACATGTATCAGACTATGAGGAGTTTTTATGTCATAATCATGTAGGAAACATTCCCAATGATGCACAAAGTGTACCTTAATAGGATACCCAAAAGAAACAAGACTATATTAAATATTTGATACTTTATATGAAATGTAATAGTTGATAGACCTAGAATATTTCTTTAGAGGGAACACATGTCTAAAATAAATTGTTGGAGAAAGTTGGATTTCAATGATCTCGAGGCTTAAGGTACACAATAGTTGGAATATGAATAGATTACACAATTAATCTTGTAAGAAGAAATTATTCTAGATAACGAAGTACTACATAAAAGTAAAAGAGAGTTTAGAAAAACAAATGCTATGGATTCCTAGTCAACCATGATGGTGACTCATTATTAGTTGATAATAACAATCCTCTAACATTCAAATAAGTAGTAAGTGGCATAGATGAATCCAAGTGAAAATAATCCATGAATTATTAAATGCAATCCATAGACCAAAATCAGGTCTTTATTTTGGTATATCCTCCAATGTATGAAAATACCACTGGATTCAACTAGGTATTCAAGAAGAAACTATACATTGATGGACAAGTCAGTACATATAGGGCAAGAGTGGTTTAAATAAGTGTTAAACCGCATCAATGCATTCATTATAAAGAAAAACATTCACCATTTTCAATATAAAAATACATTAACATTATACTTACCATTTTTACTATGACTATGATATTTTTCAAATGGATGTAAAAATAGAGTTCTTTAACTATAACCTTTAAGAAGATTTCTATATGAAGAAATCTAGAGGTTTTATGACTCCAAAGGATGCCAACAATATATACAAGTTGAAAAAATCAAGTTATAGATTAATGAAAAAATATAGGTCAAGGAATATTCATTTAGATGAATCCATAGTAGAATTTTGCCTCATAAAGAATGAGTGTGATCATTATGTCTACAAATGTTTTAGTGGGAGTCCAGTCATATTCTTAATAATATATGTTAATGAAATATTACACGTAGGAAACAAAATACATGTCCTACATTATGTTATGGTGTGGTTGAATAAATGATTATCTATTAAGGGCTTAGGTGAGGAATCATTTATAAATCGTATCGAGATCCATCGTGAAATATCCAAGATCTTTCTTAGCCTAAGTCAAAGTACATATATTAACAAGATACTAAAGATTTTTAGTAGAGAACTAGCCAAGTGGGGATTTTCCTGTGTCTCATGAAATTTATCTTTCTAGGAAAATGTATCCCCAAACACATTAGGAAATAAATAGAATGGAAAGGTTTCCTTATGTATACCTGATTTGTTCAGTCATGTATTTTATTATATGTACTAATATTGATGTCACCTATGCATTATGTGTGGTAGGAATATATCATGTTGATCTAGGTGACCTCTATTGGATGGAAGTCAATACTATCCATATGTATCTAAGGAATAATATGGATATATTATTGGTTTATGGTGGATATGAGGAAGTAGTCATCACATGATATAAAAATTCTAGTTTTTAAAATGATCAAGATGATATAAAGTCAGAAATGGGATACTTAGTCACATTTAATGGAGGTGTGTGACCTGGAAGAGCTCAATGAAGTTGTGGTTGTAAATTATATAGTTGATCTTAACTATATTACAAATTTTGAGGTATCTAATAAAGAAATATATATGTAAAACATCATAAAATATATTTACATGGTACCTAGTAGTGAAAATCTTATCACAATTTATTGTGTTAAATACTATATTGGTGGACCTATCAAAAGGGATAAGGTCAAATAAGAGGTTGAATTGAATACGTAAGATGTATTATCTCTTAAAGGATTTTTCTTAGAGATTTGAGGTCGTAGTGAGAAATACTTCCATTGAAGAAAATGTGGTGAACCCCTTGAATAAAGCATGGACTTATAAAAAACATAATATTAATTTAATGTATAGACAAATAAATCATAGGTAGTTAACTGTATTCCAGGTGGGTGTTTTTGGAGTTGGTGTCCTTGGACCAACTATTTTCACATTGATTACATGCATGTTTGATGTATTTAATATTAATAGAACTTATTATTATATATTTTTCACTGTTCTACATGAATCGAATGTAATAATTTCTTAGAGTATATATCACATTGAAATGTCTATAAAAGATCCCCATTATGATGAGAACCTTGAGTACTGTCATGATATTCTTAAATAATGTTATAAAGATGAATAACAAACTATTATGGGATACATAGTAAATATATTGTCCAGTTTAAGTACTCTTAAGAGTATGAGAAATCTTGTCAAGAATTTCACACTTGGTATTATTCAATATGGGTGATTATGATAACAGAATCGACGATAGGAATTCCACATGTTTCGTTCTCATAGGATGTTACTATATATGAGTGTGTGTAGTAGTCATTAGAAATTAAATTTATCATTAATTCTTATTATGACTCACAGACTTATTTTTTCTAAATAAAAATACGATGACATATGTTCATGGTGAGTTAGGGTACATTTGGCACATCATGATTGACATATCATTAATAGATAATTTGAGGAATTATTTATCCCTTCCAATTGAATGAAATTAGATATCTTATCCCTTTGATTAAAGTAGAATAATTACATTAAATTACATGTCCATGGTGTAATGATTTGTGTATTATAAATAGTCAAAGAAATTTTTTTTGAGAAATTTTTTTGATACATATATTCAACCTCCATGATCAGATATTACCAAAAAATGGTTATATTATATAGTGAGTGTTTGTATGTGGCTTTTTTACATGTGATATTAAGTTTTTTCCCTTATGTTTCTTGACCAATTTCTTATATTGTAATCATGGAATTTAATAAAAATCACCTAATTTTACCTTGTGATAATCCTACAGGGTCACACACATAGTGTTATCAAAGATCTCAATTAAATACTATTTGAATTTAATTAATTAAATAAATATTATTTTTAAGACCGAGGGATAATTTTTATCATGTGTTATTGATCAAAAATTTTTATTTATGAATGAAGTATATAAATTATATATTTTTTGGTTTTTCAATAAATGATATAAGAGTTTTAACAGACTAATCCATGTCCAGTGAAAAATATTAAATAATAATATGGTTTAATAAATTCATCATTGCACAAGTTAGTGTGCTCCAAATAATAATTTTATTATTATATAGCATGGGGTTTATTGATTGTTATTATATTATTTAAGTGTTGGAATGAAATTAACCAATTATATTAAGTTGAACCCTAGATCTATAAAAATATGTTTAAGTCAATTGTGATGGGTGTGAAAAAATCGATCAGTGCAATCAAAATATTGAATTACTGAACACAATTAATTCCCAAAAAAATCTTTCTCTCTCCATATTAAGAATGAGAAATGCAAGATAAATTCCCTCAAAACCAAAGGATGAGTGATCAACAAAAAAAATTAAATTCAATAAATTTTCCATGCAAGAACCTAGAGATCAATAGAAATTTATTAGGGATCAATGTAACACATTTTTGTCACCACTGGAGGGATTCTATCCTTAGATCCTCACAAAGAAAAGAAGGAAATCCATATGGGTCATTTTCGAGGATCCAAATTCGCAATAAACAACGATCATAATACCTGGTATTTGTTTCGTCTGATATCAAATAAATTAATGATAAATCTGACATGTTATATCCTATCTAATTAATTATGGAAACTCAAATATAATATATATATATATATATCCCCCCACTGCATGTTTCCACTATTCATTGAACAAGTAGTCTCACATATTCATATAATTCACTAATACATTTTAATAAATATAATTATTATCACTATGAGGATGAATTTTCCTAAATAGGACCACCAAAAGTGTAATACCTAGATCTTTTAATATGAAATATATGAAATAATGGCTCCTAAACTGCTAACGGAATACCCATGTTCCTTAAAAACAACCATACACACAAGGAATACCTCTTTAACAAATTTGGAAGGAAGGTTATCCAGTTATTGATAAATAAAATATTCTAGGTGTTAAATTTTTTATTCACGAAAATTTTTACCCATTTCATGTTCTTTTTTAGTGGAAGAAATTAGTAGGGAATTCACATGGTTTTCTAATTATCTCAATGCTTCCCTAACAATTTAAGTCATTATTATATTGGTAATCCAATGGGGAATTAACTAATTTATTAAATTAAATTTGAATAATATATTATTTAATTTCTATTTGAAAATATGTTATTTAATTTAAAACTAATTCTCCTAATATAATTTCCTCATTTATAAAATTAAGTTCAACTTGGTTTTCTCAAATTCAAAAGGTGAATTAGTGTTTACATTGGTAATTTTTTTAAAATAAATTCAAGAAAACCTCTTGAACGAAGGTGGTAACAGAAAAATAAATTACTCTCAACACATGATATACATGTTACATGATCATCTTAAAAATACGTAATATAGAGTCAAACATTTTACAATTTATATCCTTAAGAACATCAGTCACAAGATGATTCTCAACATTAACCACTTCTGAATAAATTTCTTTTGTCTAAACTAAATAGTTTTCTATCAATTATTGTTACAAGTAAAAATTCCACAATTTATACTTCAAAAGGAAAATTGAGATAATTTGAGAGTTCGAATTGAGATCTGTACGGGGAAAAGTTCAGTGAAATTTCAGAAGAAAAAAAAATTGCGTCAAGAATTTAATGCTTAAGACTATATTCCCCTAAATGATTAACACCACATTCAATTAACATGAAAATAATTCTATATACATCAAAATTGGGAGTAATAGGGGAAAAGTGTTCAAAAAATAATCTATTTTAAAACATCATTCCCTTTTCTACATTATCATGAAGAAATATAATGGTTGATGGGTTACAACTTTCAGAATATGGAAGATAAGTTTTAAAATAAAGATAAAAAATTTGAGAATTAATATCTTAAAAATTAATTATAAATTCCCCCATTTGTCTATATTCAATCTAAAATTAATTGTGAAATTTTTTAGGAATAAATTATTTTTGTATTTTAAGTCAAATTCTCATTAAAATGTTTTTTCAGGACTCGTGCTAATATTCTCTCAATAAATCGATAGTTTTTTTAATTTTATGTATCAATTAAATAATGGTATTTTACTCTTTAATTATTTTTAGTTTATTATTATACTACACTATACAATTTTCAAGTGTCTCTATAAATCCTTGATAAAAATTTATTTCATAATGAGTGTCGATTATAATTATTATTGTTTCTTCATCATAATCCAATTCATCCAAAACTTTTATTGTTACTTAATTTATACATCCTTTTCATTTGTATATCTATCATCAAAATATCTCAATTAATTTTCTTTATTTATAATTATAATTTATTTAATCAAATTTTTATATAACTCCATAAATTATTTTTGTAACTTTTCAAATTTAGTTTCGAAGTGTGAGATCATTATTAGAAAATTTTGGTTTAGTGTTTTTGATTTTGGTACAGACTATCATTAAATTTCATTAAAATTTATTCTATATGGTTTTTCTATAGGTTTTTTTATTAATAATCTTTATTGAAATTTTTTAGGATATTGTGGTTATTTATAGACATGCTCTCAAGTAGTGTGCCCACAATAAACATAAAATACACAATAAGTCTCATCTCTTATGAACCCAAAACCCATGATGGTCCATTTTAGAAAATATTAAAATTAAAAATAATTATTATTATTTGATCAACTGAATAATTTATCACATCTAGATAAAATATTGATGTAAACTTGTACACTCGTGAATATGAAATAGATTTCCAATTTCATCCCAATCAGTATTTTTTTCATTTTTTATTTTATTTTAATACTCTAAGACAATCATAACACAACATCCCAATAATGAATTAAAATTTTTATAACCTCTCATTTGAACTATAAAATACTATTTATATCTCTTACAGTCATTGGATATGTGTCAAATAGGGGTTTAACCCAAGGGATGGTGTTTGAGTGTCAAAAGGCTTAATTAAACACTAAACTATAAAAATATAAATAAAGTTAAAATATGGAAACCATATTTGTGAAAAAAGAAAGTTCAGATGAATATAATGTAAAATTAAACTCATAAATAAACAATTTTAAGGATCAATAAACATAAATAATAATATTAGTGGTTGTTCCAAATGAATCAGTTTATAAAAAATGTGATGTTTTTGAAGAGTTCACAATAAATCCCACAATTGTTCTCGATAGTTCTCAAAATTTATATCAGAAATTATAACTACTAAAATTATGTCAAAATTATCTTAGTAAAAAATGGTGTTATACATTAGTATAATGGAATATATATGGATCTAATTATAAAAAAATTATCTTTCATTTATGACAAAAAAAATAATTAATAATTTTAAGAAAGTAATCATGATAGAAATGAATTGAAAAACATAAAAAATGACACAAGTGCTCATATAAAATATAGTTACCTGATTCATCCTTCTTGATCAGTGAAAAAAAAAACAATGTTTCAATTTAACATTCTTGGCTAGTCATAGGAATAATCATCTTGTGGGGGAATTTCTTGAGGAATTATATCAAACACTTAGAGGGTAAAAGACCCTGATAATGCAGTCGAAACATTGGGAAAAATGAGTCCAAATGAAACCTAAAGCAATAAAAAAATAAATGAATGAAAATGTCTTCAATTACATCAATCAATTTTACTTTTCCCGTAGAATCATCTCCCATCACAACCATTAAATCTACAGACTCGTTTGAAAACCCAACTTGGTTGATCTTCTTTTGTTAGAAGAAATTTTGGTGGGAGAAAAAATATTAATGGGAACCGAATTAAATTAATTAAAAGGAGAAACAACCTTCCTTTATTCCCCCATTTAATTTCTTAAAATCAATATAATTTAGGGGAATCCAAATGAAGGTGAGGTTGAGCTATAAAAAGGGATCTCACCATGTAGTTTTGATCATCGACTTCACAAGAAACACATCATCAGCTTTGACTACTGTATATTTTTATTTTATCTCTATATATTTGGAAGAGAATATTATGATTTTTTTATCCATATAATTTATAGAAATTTTGTAACTAAATTTTAATAAAGTGATATCTTTCTATTTTACATGGTTGTTACCCCTTTCATTTTTGGGGTCTTTCCACAATACATCTCGTGTTCATTTTATTTATGAATTTTTGTATTTTGTTTTTCCCCAAAAAAACTATGATTTTAATAATGGTACAATTATTTATGATCCAAAAAATTGGTATTATTTTAGAGTTTCTATCTTGAGGAGATTCGAGACCATTATCAAGTCTAAATGGTAGAAAAACTTGAGATTGAAAAATCTGAAGGAAATAATTAATTATTATGGAAAATGAAGATGCATGTAGTGCTTTGGAAAGATAATTTCCTAAAAGTGATTGATGAAAAACGGTTGGGTGTGATGTATGTGAAATGGAATTACATAGACTGTAATTATTTTTCCAACATCCATTTTTCTTTTTCAGATGGGGTCATATTAAGAATTTTGGTGAAGAAGATGGTTAAAGAAATTCAGGATTCTCTAATAATGATGTATGATGAAAATTCACTCCAAAATAAAATTTTCCTGAGGATAAAATTATACAATCTTATAATGCTGTAGTAATAATCATCGAACGAACACATTAAATCCCTCGATACCCTATTTTCATTTCTTACTCTGTTGGAATACAAATGTTTTAATACTAAACATGTGAAGATTCTTCTCTTGTATTTTCCAGATTCTAATGATCAACTATTCATCGTACTCCCCAATGATTTTCTAATTGATATGATTATCATCAACAATGTTATATCTATGTTTATTTAATAATAAATTGTGTTTCTTAATAAGGAATACAAATAAACAAATTCATACCATGTTGAATATATTTCGATGGAAATAGAAAGAATGATGGAGCGTAGTTTTAGTGGGAGCCAAAATTCTTGAATGTATAAATTAAGGAGCAACAAGAAGAATAAAAATGATAGAATTATAGTAAGAGGGTGATTTAAAAAAAACTTTTTGGAATAATAATGGTGGTTTGAATAAGAATCATGGAAATTCATCGTGTACATATGTAAATGGAGATGTACTAGTCTGTGAAGTGGAGACGACTACAGATGGAATAAAAAATCATGAAGATGTATGAATTAATGACTCAAGAGAAACATGGAACATGAAATCTTGATGATAATGGTTTCATCCTTATGAAACTATCCTAGATGGACTATTGTAACTGGGGAAAAATCATACGTTGATGATTTCTAGAGTCATCAGCAAAAAACGTATGATGCAAGATAAAATACTTCAAACCATTCAATGAGTTTTCCATGTGAAAGTCCTCAATAAGAACATTTCTTCTTTGGGATAATTTGATTATATCATATTCAATACAAGCACTACTAAAGGTATGATGTGTATTTTGAAGGAATAACTTTTATGATAATCATATACAAGATCTCAAAAAACATATAAATGCTTCTTGGTGAAACATATCATGATGTAGTTATATTTACCACATCAAATACATAAATAAAGAATTAACTATGTTATGGAATTACAAGCCTGGATATATGATTGAAAGTGGCTTAAATACTATTTCTGATTGTATATTTCTATTTATTATTATGAAGGTATTCTTACATTTTTTTAATCATTTTATCTTGAGTAAGAAACATTGTTTGAGGTTTATAATATCAACAACATGGAGAAAGGATATCAGGAATTTGATCCATTATGA
Source organism: Viscum album (assembly GCA_963277665.1). Classification (NCBI taxonomy): domain Eukaryota; kingdom Viridiplantae; phylum Streptophyta; class Magnoliopsida; order Santalales; family Viscaceae; genus Viscum; species Viscum album. The sequence goes on from OY728145.1 coordinate 2,002,301,855, forward strand.
TGTTTGGAATGATCCTTTTGTATCCCTAAGAAAAGTATGATAATTTTTATATTTCATTTATGGATATTCTAGGATATACTGAGTGTTTTTAATCAAGAAGAAATCAGTATACACTAAATTGGTCATTTAGCAATGGTTTACTAAATCGCCACTAATTGTTTTTAAAATAACTTAATTATGGTTTTTTGTAATCCACCACTAAAATGTAAAATATTTTAAAAAACGTGATCCATTACCCCTCCCCCAATACCCCTAAACCTTGTGACCCCCCCCCCCCCCACTGACTCCCAGAAGCCCTTGCCCCATCGCTGCCCATCGCCACCCATTGCTGTCCCTTTCCACCCCTTATTGTTCCCTTCCTATGATAAATATTTATCCAAAGGTCCCTGGTATTCAGGAAGGAGACCAGGTGATTCATTTTTCATCATGGGAGTTTATGGAGGTAGAGATTTTTCTACATCTAATGATGGTTGGTCGATTTAATAATAAAAGGCCTTCAGTGGATGAATTTGACATGTTTTTCTTCGATCATAAGGATCAAAAAGAACGAGCAGTTGTCGATCTTATTGATAAAAGGAATATGATGGTGAGATGTTCTTCATCAGAGGAATTTTTTCATTATCTATCATGTGCACCCAAGAAATGTGGTGGATGTTGCTCTTATCTATTTCAGTGGAGCTATGATTTATACCTGAATCACGATTCTCCTACAGGGTCGTTTTGGTTAACTCATCCTCAACTTCCCCTTCAATTCTAGTATCCATCGATTCTATGTATATTAGTAAATCTATTCGGTTGACTTATCTGTGTAGATCCATGTATTGTAAGTGTATGTCATCCAATCAACCATCACAAGTGTTTGGAAGTGGATGTGTAGAGGTCGCGGGTTGAATTGGTGTGGATAGAAGCTAGTGAAGAATTACGGTGTAAACAACTAGTGTTCTTCGATCATTGTGTGTAATTTTTCTCTTCCTGTAGAAGACTGGGACACTCTAATGCTGCTTGTATATGGGATGGCCATCATAATAAAGTGATAGTGCGGTGGAGGAAAGAGAATGAGGCTATACTAACTAATCTCTTGGAAGGAAAGGTAGTGTCGAAGAGACCATCGACATAGCATGTTGAGGAACCCTCTGTGTTAGGGATTTTTCATAGGATTAAAGAGGATTTGAGGGGCCAAGACCAAGGTATTTCAGCGCGGAGACATGAATCCTCTTCATAGGAGTCTCAAGATTATTTTAGGAGTTTATCTAGGATTGAAATTGAGGTGTGGTCAGAAGTGGTGGCAGTAGAATATCAAATCAAGCGGAGTATTGTGGGGGTCAACAACCAAACAGTGGTGGAGGCTTCAGTTCAAAATGTGGTTCAGACTCCAAACTCCTTTCAGTGTATGGACACTAATGAGTGTATTCAGGATACACCCAATGATCCGGATGGCTGAATTGTAGAAGTTATGGAGTCTGATATGATCCTAAGGCTCATGTGGAAGGGCAGATCCCTAGGAAGAAAAGGGGAAAGGATGCATGGAATACTCGCATTGAACAAAACCAATTAAAAACGATCAGGTAAAAAATCAAAAACATGTGATATGGATATATCTTCAACCCTCACAGTTAATTTGAAGGAGAAGCCCAATGTTATTGTTCCAGAAAACAGCAACAAGGAAAACTATACCAGAATGGAAAAGGAAACTAAATAACCTATCCTCCACTCTGAAGAGGAGATGGTGGAGGAGTTTCGTTATGTCAATATCCCGCAAGAAGAGGTGGGGATGATGGGAATACCTATTCAAGTGGAGGTCAACAACAAGAAAGTGAATTAGTTCGACAAACAAGATATGATCCTGATGAGAGGCTTTAATGATGGAAAAATCAGCAAAGAAGAGTATGTTCGAACTTGGGACAAAAGGGAATGTTGTCTTTAAGATGTAATTGACAATGACCCTACTGCAAAGGTATGGCTTATGAACTGGAATCTATATAGAGAGGAAAACAGTGATATGATAAGGAATTTCTTTGATGGCTTTGCGTTCTCCAAAGAAGCTTCACCTCCAGATTAATTTGGACTGGTTTCTCACTTTTCCTAAAAAGAGATTTTATAATAAAATGTTAATTTTCAGTCCCACATCCTCTTCATTTCTAGTGAAGCAAGACTTCCATTATTTAGATCAACTAGAAGGTACTTCCTCTATGTCAATTTCATGTAATAGATTATCCATCTATAGTGTTCATATTTCTGATGTTTACACCTTCTAGAAGATGAACTTTCAATGATCTTACTTCTAGAACTCTAATTGGGATATATATTTTCAACATACTCTTTAACCTTTTGATAATCCTTTTAAAATTAATAAAATATTTCATTGTCTCCAAACATGGGGTACTACGACATTCAAAAACCTTTGGATCTTCTTCCATAGAATCCACTATCCTTTCAACTTGATTACTAAACATATCCACTAATAGACTTCTTCAAAAAATACCTAAAACACTCCATATACATTATTGGGAAAATTCCATTGGCACTTCCCATATTTACAAACAATTAGTCTCAGTAAGTATTAAAATTATTCTTCATACTATTTTTCCATGATTAGAATGAAACTCAAAGCATATTTAATGTATGTACCTCATTCGACATATTAAATTTCTCTATTAGATTCTAGAAATTAATTAAAAACATCATCCATTTCTTTTTCATATGAATAATGGATAAAACTAACTACCAAGCTTAAATTATGAACATTAAATCACACAAAATGGTTAATTTCTTGGGAAAATATTTTATTCGTTAATAGTTTTGGGAACTTCATGATTCTTATATGGTATTCTCTATCAACATATACTGACATGATGTCACATTCAATAGTAATTATCGATCCTTATTAAAAACAAATACAATACAAAGTGGGATCAATAATATCCCACGTTATATTTTTTAGTGCCTCCTATAAAATGAATGTCAATATAATTCTCCATTTCATCCGATTTCCATTTCAATATCTCTTCTATTTTTTATAGTAAAGAAAAATTATATTGTTTGGGGGATTGTATCAATCCATTATTAATAAATTTTCCACAAATTATCTCACTATAGGTCTATGTGTTCTATAATCAATGTATAGAATAAGAGTGTTTTATTTAAACAATAAGAACAACAAAAATAATATAATAAAAACTCTTATAAAACAATTTACAATTGTATTTAATATATTATCAAACATTTTCAAGATGGGAACATTGATAATTTTCAATTTCAATACGAATTTTCATCAATTATTTTAAAATGAAATCTTTTAATAATGCCATTACAAAAATTAAAACATTTAATTTCTAATTATTAGGTACTATAACGTGAGAAATATATATTGCTATTTTCTATGAAATATTTATTTTTAAACGTATTGTTAAAATAAATATATACACTATAATAAGATACATTTTTTGGAAATAAAAAACAAAGGTTGAGATTGTGAGGATACACACCTTTTCAATTGCATATTTAAAAAACATTCTAGAAATTAATATTTGTTGGGTATTTTTCTATAAAATTATCATATTTCTCTTCCACAAAGGATGATCTATATATTTAATTCATCAATGTTAATTTGTACTTCATATTTCAATTGAATTTAAATTATTGTTTTCTCACTCAAGATGGTTCTTCTTCTAATATACTATCGAGTATTTGTTTTGAACGCTTTCAAATATTCTCAAGTTCTCCCTCAAAGAAATATATTCACCTTTTTCCATATAATAAATTTATAAAAATACAATAATAATAACATAAAAATAATGTTAAACATATTTTTCTTCTTATTGTGACAATTAAATATTATAATATATTTTTAACCATAATGCTATGAATCCATGTGGAATTTCATAGACCATGGACTATGGTGATGCAAATAGTTTATGTTCATAATTATTTCACCTAAGTTGATCCCCTCTAGAGTGGTTTTTATGATATTTTAGGTTTTAAAACCAACTTAATTGAACTTCATAGTAGGACCTACACCAATCAAAATAAAATAGGATTATGACATAAATAAATTAAAATTAGGACTTTTTGAACATATGAATTAATGTTTTAATGATGGTAGTCTAAAAAGGATGAAAACATTTACTCATAAAAAATAATACACAATTACTAGGGCTTGATGACCTATATGAATAAAAAATATTACGCATAAAAAATATTACTCTATTACTCGGTCATCAACATATATAGTTTTCAGAAACCATTAAATTTCAGTTCATCCTCTCAAAACCCAACACTTTCATTATGTCATATAGATACTTTAATTTGTATTTCCACTAAAGATCATCGGACTATACTATATAATTTTTCATTCATCATGAAATGTGGAAAATATAGTTTCAGTACATCCTCTTATATTTGGAATTCATTTATTTATTTTACATCTTACTCTAACCATATTAAAATATAGAGTATGAAATCTTGTATTCATTTGTACCTAATGGTGAAACCATGTTCTATCTCTTTGTTACCTACAACACCACCTCTCACTACATATACACGATATAGACTAGATGACATTTAGGCCTTCATAGTTATTCACACCTTGGGAATATTCTTTTGGATTTGAACATATTAATATGATACTCCACCATTAAACCAATTCATCATTTAACATGTTTGTTGTGTCCTTTTTCATATTTTCAACAATATATCAACATGTTGAACAAAAACTTATTTCAAGCTTCTTTTTATACCTAGAAAACAATTTATGTCATTTATATATATTTTATAAAAACAAAAAATATTTTTATTCCATCTTCTAGAGATGTCAATACAACCATTTGAAGTAAAAAGGAAATTAAAAACCTTTTTTAAAATGCTTCATTATTTATCATTATTATGTATATTTTTCTGGTTTGTATTGTTCATCCGTTATCATTTATATTCATTCTGCTCAGATATTATGAAATATATGTACTGAATTTTAATTTTTTATTAAATGATAGGATTTCCAAGGAGGAAGCGTCATACTATTCCATAAACCACACCAACAGATGAAGTTCCATATGTCTCCCTCCCTACAACATCTGAGACATAATCTACTTTCCCCACTTCACCATCTCTTACACCCTTCGTGAGCATCCAATCAATAACTTAGTTGACTCCTTCCCATTCAGCAGCCTTAGTAGTGAGGGAGTAGGGTTCCACCCATAGTTCTGCATGGGGATATTGGAGGGTTACTGTTATAGTTATAAATTTTAATATGAATAGATTTATTGATCTTTTTTATACAATCTATTTGTGAATAAAATATGGAAGAAATGAAACTATGGAGAAAAACAAGAAAAGTTAATATGTATGGAATCTGACCGAACTAAATATCTTTTTCCCACATGATTCCAATGGAGTCCCAATGGATGACGTTGCATGATTACATTGCCAGAATCTATGCTAGCTGGCCGCGGAGCCAGTTTCCCATCTTATTTTGTATGATGATTGGAGGAATATGCCTTCATCTTGAAAAAAGGACGTTTTGGAATCAAAAATAAAGGTACTTTTAATTCATTATGTTGTTACTAAATTTTATAATGTTATTAAATTGTATAATTTTCAAAATGAATTTCTGTGTATAGATGTTTATCTACTTTATGGTTGCTAATGTGATAGCACGAAATTGAACATTGATCATTATATGAAACAAATGGAAATCCATTAAATGGATATTATGGGGTGATTTCAACGATAATTCATTGAGTTCTAAATAGATTCATGAAAAGGTACCCAATGGGTTACCTAAAGTGAAATGTAATGTTTTTATTAGTAGACATCGTTATGAGAAGAACATGGTATTTAAATATATATAATTATAGTATTCTCATTTTATATTTATAAATGTATATGGAAATGATATGAAATTTTATAAATTACTATTAAATTAAATTTTATTTATTTCATGATATTTCAAGGAATAATGTATCGAGCGGGGCTAAGAAAATCATCCCTCGCACTAAAAGGTCAAAGAGTTATTCTAGAAGCCGATCGACTCTAGAAATCATTTCATTAATTTAAATATATTTAATAAAATATTATATGTTTAATATATTAAATTTTTTATTTATCTTTTTTTAATTCATTCATAGAATTTAAGTGACCAAGCATCCCAAATAGAAGTGTGATTAGATGTTAATAAAAAAATCTTATGGGAGTTTTGTTAATGTTATACCAAAGAAGTTGGGGTATGAATTCATTTTTGATTATAATAAATTATTATTTATTTTCAGGTGTCAATATATATTGCTTCTAATATGAATGACATTTTATTATAGGTAAAAATAACGAACTATGTGATGCTAATCCCGTGTAGTTCTACATAGTCTCCCTAGATGACCAAGTTGGTAAGGTTCTTAGGAAGTAGCATCCTGGTTGAGTGTTTCGGATGGGTTTGAGACCCTTACCATCTATGGAATTTAGCAGGCCATCGATGATTGAAACTGAAAAGAATCCTAGTTTTAGTCGATATTCTCAAACAGATTATGTTTCTATGAAAAAAAAATCTACAAACAAGTGCCTAGATATCCTCTTTGCTGAAATCAATGGTTGTTTTATATCCAAAGATGACCTGATTTATCCCTCGTGATATTGCATCGATGATAGTTGGTGACTAGATAAATCAAAAAACTTCTAAAAAATTTTTTATCAAACATTTATTTGATTTAAGTATAAATAAAAATATACAACATTATTTAGTTTTCAATATAATTTTCTTACGGATTCTAGTAGCAAGAAGTATAGATTGAGGTGGAGAGTGTGACAATAATTGATTATCATCAGACAATAATTAGTGGTCATGTTGATATGTTGGAAAAATATAAAAACATAGGGTTTGTTCATGTATTATGTATCTTGTGTGGCACCGAGTAGTCACTTAACATTTTTGCAACCAAACATTTTCATGATTTCTCTTATTTGATAAAGGCATTAGAATTTGATATGGCTTGACGATTTAGTAAGATTGTGAGACTAAAATTGGTGGAGTATAATGATGGTAGAGTATGAAGTAATCTACGTTCCATATGGATGAATGATATATTTAATATTCTCAATTGAGTTATCTTAGGATGTCTATGTTAGTATTTTGGACTAACTATTGGGTAATTTATTCGATTCATTTTATTCATGTTTGGGGAACATCCCCCACAACCATGTCATTAATGAATGGGGACCACAAATGTTGGGCTGACCATCGACCACATTCAATACATGGGAATGATAAATTCTCACAAGAGATGCATTAATGTAGGTTCCCTAGATGGTAGTAAAGCATATTTTGGTCACGCGCCATTACTATAGGAGAGAATAATACCTAGAGGATGATGTTGATCTAAATTGAGGGAGACATAATGTGTGCTGGTGAACATTATGTGATTTTTGGGATGATTTTAACACTTTGGGAGAAGTGATACTATGTGATAGAGAACATTCAGTAAGCCTATATATAAGATAGATTCAACCCCTTTATCAATTGAAATTCCCTGAGGTTGGTCATTGTTTAGTATTGGACAAAGATATAATATTTTTGAATCTCCCTATGTTGGACTCCTAATTTTTCAATCATGTTTTAATGATCACAAATCCTATACAAACTTTTATTCCTATGAAAAACTATCACAAATATTTTGTAAAGATTATTAGAATCTTTTTGCTTTAATAAAAGATATCAAGATCATAGTTGTTATACATCAAGTTTAACTATTGTAAACTATATTTAATTTAATTTATATTGACTTTACCTAATAAATGATTATGTCTAATCCATTTTATAATTATCACTACTTCAGTCTGAATATGGATATTTGGCTTAGTCTGAGACACTGTGACACTCAGACACCTTGAAGAATAAAACACTGTGACACTCAGACACTGTGACACTCAGACCCCATGACACTTAGACACTCTGAAGAATAAAACACTGTGACACTCAGACACTGTGAAGAATCAGACACCATGACACTCACACACTATGAAGAATCAGACATCGTGACACTTACACACTGTGAATTATAAGACATTGTGACCATAAGACACCGTGATAATGAGACACCATGACCATGAGACACTGTGACCAACCAACCATTGTGGCCATGAGAGTTCACTTCATGAAGACACCGGTTCAAGGAGACACTATTCCATGACATACTGTGACACTGTTTCATAATCTGTTCTGTTTTTTTTTGAATTTCAACTCTAACGGTCATATTTGATGATTTTAAATGCACTGAAATAATTAATTTTTCTTTGTAGACATGTCACAAGACAATATAAGGTATGAAGAGAAGAATACATGAATCCTATCGTCTCAAACACATGCACTCCAATAATAAAAGAGAAGTTCTTCCTATAATGACACATATGAAAAACAACGTGAAGCAAGTGTGTGAGAACGAAAATGAAGAAAACCCATAGTTCTTTTTGAAGAGAGATTTCACACATGTAATTGGATTTTTAAGGACACATCAAGCATAATTTAATCCCAGAATCAATAACATCTTCGCAATATTAACACCACGAAGAACACATGCCTGATCTAGCTGACTTGCGATACTCTTTTGATTATATGAAGACTTGATTCCTGCATCTCCTTCATCTCTGAAGTCTAGAACTGCAATGACTAAAACCCAAACCACTTCTAAACCTACCTTGATATTTATTCTATATTGTGTATCATTTTTAACTTTCGATCAGTGCGTGTATCTATATAAAAAACAAACTCTATCCCCTGCATTAAACTGAAGGATACAAGATATCCTTCCTCAAACATCTTTTTACACTTGTGTATACCCATGGATAATTGTGGAAGAGGTCCCTATGTGGCCTGGTACCTTGTACCCATGAAAAACTATGGAAGAGTTCATGTGACATGGACAGTCTTATGTACTTATTTTTACCCCGATCCAGGGTGTGGATCAATTTTATTTATATATAATGCTTGGTTGAATGTGATCACCAAGTGGAGTGGATTAGGTCTGGGCATGAGACTAAAAAACATTTTTTATTTTCGATGTGTTACACAATTTATTCTTTCTCTTTTTTACTGAAAATTTCAAGAATAACTAAATTTACTTTTATAGTTAATCATGGAAAGAAGTTATAATTGTTTTTCTTGATATGAATAACTTCAAAAGTAATATGAATAACTAATATTAAGATTAGTAAGAATTGATCAATCTTCTAAGAAGTTATTTAAATAGTCAAACTCTCAAAACTATATAACTTTTATGAACTATGCTGTATTTAATATTATTGGTGTACCCTTTTAGAAATATCCTTTGGAACATGTATTTTTATAGTTACTAAATTCAACCCCCCCCCCCTTGAGTAGCCTACTCTGACCAACATTTGGTATCAAAGGGAGGTTTATTAAGACTGTGTTGTTAACCTTTTACAACTATGATTGATGTTGTACCTTAATGATCTTTAAATTTTTTTCAATTCTAAATTTCTAGATATTTAAACATATTTCGATAGTGTGGATAATAGGTTGGAAGGTGATACAACCAACACACCACCATTCTTTAATGGAACCAACTATGCTCAATGGAAAATAAAAATAAAAATTCATTTAGAAAGTATGTTCTTTCAAATCAGGACTTCAATTCTAGATGAATATAAGATTCCATATAATGATAGAACCACTTGGTATGAAATTACCAAAACTACCTAAAATATCAATTATGAAGCTAAGAATGCTTTATACTGCTCCTTGGGAGATGATGAATTCAATAGAATTTCTTCTTGTAAAACTGCACATGAAATTCAAGATACATTGTATATTTCAAATGAAGGAACTTCTACTGTGAAAGAAACATGACTTAATACTTATAACATTAAATATGATAAATTTATAATGAAACCAGATGATATTATTTCTAACATGTATCTCCGGTTTAATGAAATAGTCAACATAATGATTTCTCTTGGAAGAGAAGTCGGTGCTATGGAATAGATCATGAGAATTCTAAGATTTCTACATGACAGATGGAGAGGAACCTCTGTCTCAATTAGAGAGTCATGAGATATCAACAAGATACCTATAAAAGAAATCATTGGGAAACTGATGATATATGAATATGATCTTAATGTCAACAAAGAAGAGGAGGTTGAACCAAAATGAAAATCAGTTACATTCAATACCACTACCTCCAAACACAATGAAAATGGAAATTTGGAATTATCTGTAGAAAATTACAGTAGTGAACAATCATCACATAAAATTGATGTGGAGATGGATTAATTAGCCAGAATATTAAATAAATTTTAAAAGATTAAGAACTTTTTTAGAAATCCTAACTTCAAGGGAAAATATGATCAAAAAGGATGTTGGAAGAAAGATATGAAAAGAAGTGACAAGACTGATGAGATTGTCTGTTATGAATATAAGCGCAAAGAACATATCATGGATGACTCTCTGAAGCTAAAGTAAAAAATGAAATATGAGGAAAAGGACAGAAAATAATAAAAGTAAATTAAAGCAACCTAGAGTTCTTCTGAGGAGAGTTTAAGTGGATCATAAACATCACATGATGAATAGGCTAACAAAGCCAATATGTGTTTTATGAAAAACACATCTAAGGTAACACGAGACTCTCTTGTACATATTTCACACTATAATAAAGATGATAGTGACTATGAAAATATTTCTAAGGAATCAATGTTTGAATACAATAATATTCGTTTTGAAACAAGAAATGAACTAAATGTTAAATGAAAATATTTGAAGAAGCCACATGATCTCATTGTGATTATTAAATATGAACTCACAACTGAAAAAGATAAAAATGCTCCCCTGCTCAAGGATAATAATCAATTAAAACTATCTAATGATCAATTGAAGAATGAGTTAAAAAATTATACCAATGGAAAAAATAATCTTACTCAAAATCTATGTATATATATTGCCCCTAAGTATAATATTGTCATTGGATATCAATATGGAAAAAGTAATTTTTGGAGAACAAATTTTTTTCTAAATCTAGGAAATATAGATTTATTCCCAGTCCAGGAATCAAATCGACTAGTTCATATTATGACACACTTTCTACTATTTCACGTGTTTCTAGAGAAAAAAGAGTTTATTTTCCATATACTTTAAATAATGCTTATAAGAAACTTATTAGGCATATGTGGGTTCCTAAAGAACTTATTACTAATTTTACTTGACCCAAACATTTATGGAAACCAAAATCTATTTTTCCTTGATCATTTTTTAGGAAAGATAGTTAAAGAGTTACTATAAAAAGTTATGGTACTTGGACAGTGGATGTTCAAGACACGTGACAGGAGACTAATCATTCTTCAAGAACCTAATAAAATTAATGGAGGACATGTCACCTTTGGTGACAATGCTATAGGAAAAATTGTTGGCCTTGTGCAAATAGATAACTCTAACTCATTTTTAATTTACAAAGTACCTTTTGTTGATGGATTAAAATATAATCTGCTTAGAATTTATTAATTCATGTTAGATTAGAAAATTATTTTTCAATGTTTTTTATTCTAAAGAAGAATTAGTGTTTTCTGCATCAAGAAAAGAAAATGTATACTTTGTTAACATAGATTCTTTGGTTTCACAAAATTCTTGATGCTTAAGTGCATTTCATAAAGTGTCTTGGATTTGGAATAAGAGACTAGGACACAAAAATATTCACTCCCTTAGAAAGCTAACGTGAAAATTATTTACCAAAGGCCTACCCAAAATTGTGTTTCCAAATGATAATGTTTGTAATCCATGTCAAAAGGGAAGGCAACACAAAATTTCTTTCAAACAAAAGAAAGAAGTGTCAACATCTCAACCTCTCGAATTGGTTTACATGGATTTTTTTGGACAAACTAGACTTTCTAGTTTTAATGGGAAGCACAATGTTAATATCAGTGTAGATGGTTTTTCTAGAAACACTTGGACCATATTTTTTTCCCAAAAAAGTGAAGCCTTCTCTCTATTTACCAAATATGACCAGACTATGGAAAATCATAGTGGACTTAAAATAAAATCCTTAATAAGAGATTGTGACATTGAGTTTGAGAATCATGTGTTTGAATCCTTTTACTCCCAAAATGGATAGATTCACAATTTATCTTCCCCGAGGACACAACAACAAAATAGAGTAGTAGAAAGAAGAAATAGAACCCAGGATGAAATTTCTAGAACCATGCTCAATGAATATGAAATACCTATTTATTTTTGGGGTGAAGCTGTCAATATATCATACTAAATAATCAATAAAATATTGAATAGGCCTATTCTTCAAAGAACTCTTTATGAGTTATGGAACACTCGAAAACCCAAGGCTAGCTATTTCCAATTTTTTGGTTGCAATGTCTATATCCATAACACTAAATACAATCTTCACAAATTTGCATCCAATAGTGATGAAGGAATATTTTTAGGATATTCCAACTATAGAAAATCCTATATATTGATCAATAAAAGAACTAAATGCGTGGAAGAATTTTTTCATGTAAAATTTGATGAAACGGATCCACATGATCGTAAAACCATTCTAAATGAACTGGATAATGATGTACCAAAACTAGAAATTATTTCAAAATCCTCAAACCATCCAGTGAAAGAATCTTTAAAAACATCCTATTCTAGAAATTATTTAGACTCAAGTCACAAAGAATATCAACCTATTGATGAATACTGAAATCTATAGTCCACCTTTTTCTAGAGCTATTAGATCTCTTAAGAACCATACCTTAGATGTTGTAGTGGGAGACTTAGATTAATGAACTCAATATAGATATTCTCTTAGAAAGAATGTAGAACATCAAGTCTTCTTGTCACAACATGAACCTACATACATTAATGATGTAATCAATGATGAATTTTGGGTGATGGAAATGCAAGAAGAACATAATTAGTTTGAAAGGAACAAGGTTTGGATACTTGTTGAAAGACACAAGGACACATTCTACATAGGCACTAAATGGGTGTTTTGAAATAAGGTAGATGAATCCGGTAACGTAGTTAGAAACAAGGTTAGACTAGTTTCCCAAGGCTATAGTCAAGAAGAAGAAATTGACTATGCAGAGACCTTTGCACTGATATCCAGACATGAATCCATAAAACTTCTTCTTACTTACACTACACATATGAATTTCAAACTATATCCAATGGACATCCAGAGTTCATTCAAAAATGGGTATATAATTGAGGATGTCTTCGTTTATCAACCCCTTGGTTTTACAAATCCCTATTTTCCAAATCATATTTTTAAATTATTAAAATCATTATATGTTTTAAAACATTCTCTAAGAGAATGGAATGATAAATTAAGTACATTTCTTATTTCCAAAGGTTTTACAAGTGACATAGAAAATCAAAACCATTTTATAAAACAAATTTTCAATAATGTCTGAGTTCTTCAAATTTATTTAGATGACAATATCATTGGGTCTGAAAGAAATTATTTAGGTACTGACTTTTCTAAAATAATTCAAAATAAATTTGGAATGATATCAATGTGTGAAATAAAAATTTTTCTTGGATTTAAACTATTTCAAAACAATGATGGTATTATCTTAAATCAAAGAAAATACACTAGAGATATTCTAAAACATTTTGTATTAGATAGCACGAAAAGTAGTGACACTCCAATGAGTACCACTACTATGTTAGATCACGATGAAGAGGGAAAATCAATTGATAAAACCACTAACTAAGTAATGATTAGAAGTTTACTCTCTGTAATTACTAGTCGACATGACATTATGTTTAGTGTGTGTATGTGTTCTCATTTTTAAGGAAATATTAAGGAATCTCATTTAAATGTTTTTAAAAGAATTTTCAAATACCTCAAGCACACACCCAATCTAGTACTTTTCTATCCTAGAAGAAAATCATTTTAATTATTTAGTTATTATGATGCTGACTTCAGTGGCTATAAGTTAGATAGAAAAATAACCTATGAAACATGTCACTTTTTGGACAAGTCACTAGTATCATGTTGAATTACGAACCAAAATTCAGTTGCATTATCTACTATAGAAGCTAAATTCATAGTTGTAGGTAGTTGTTGTCCACAAATCTTGTGTATGAAACACACATTACTAGATTATGGATATCAATTCAGTCATGTACCTATAAATTGTGACAACCCAATAGCTATTAAAATCCCAAAAAAAATCCTATTTCACATTATAGGAAAAATCATATTGATGTACAACATCACTTTTTGAGAGATCATTATCAAAAAGGCGATATCACTTTCTAATTCATTGGTACTGAATATCAGCACGCTAATATTTTCAACAAACCACTAAATTCTGAAAGAATAGATTACATCATACATGAGTTTGGTATGATAAATCTTAAGTAGACATCGTACTATTTCACAGCTTACTATTTCCTATTTATGGTCTCACAATTAGTATTTATTGGTTATTGTCTGATATTTATTGTCTCAACATAAGGGCCAGTCACTGTCACACCATAAGGGTCAGTCATTATCCCACCGTAAGGGTCAGTCACTATCTCATCATAAGGGTCCGTCATTGTCTCACTGTAAGGGTCTACTACAATCTCACTGTAAAGACCTTATATGGTCTCACCATAAAGATTATTTATAAGTTTTATTTATAATTTATAAAATGTATCAGGGTAATTATATATTTCACCCATTTTAATTTCTCACGGAATTTTTTTGCGATGTTTGGTATTCCTAAATGATAAAATAAAGAAATTTTCACTCATTCTTCACCTTAGCATTCTCTTATCCACTCAAACTGTAACCCTTATTCACCCTTTAAACCCTTCTCTCTTGAAAATTAAATTCATGCCAAGGATGAAATGCCCTTCATCGTTGACTCCTGACAAATGTAGCTCAAAGAATAATAATATCATTCCTAAGCTAGCACATTAAGGTCCTCTAAATATAAATATGGTCAACCAAATAGTAGTACCTGAGAAAGAGATATTAACTAAGTGGATTCTGTCAAGTATGTCTCTAGTTTTTAATTTTTTAAAAGAGAAAGGTGGGTTAGACTAGTTTGAAAAAGAATATAGACCTATCTACCCTAAGATAGTGGCTTGATTTTATCTGTAAGTTAAGTTATATATTTATTTTGATCATGTCTATATTATAAGAAGTTGGATAAATGTCCAGAGATGCACATTCTCTTTGAGGTTATGGGATGGATTCCTTGTGATACCTCACGAAGGCATCTGTGAGTACTATCAGAGAGGTATTCTACCTCCTAGTGAATTCTTTGGTTTGGAAGATTCCCTAAGAAGTTTTACTAGAAATGGAACCAAAAGAAGATCCATTGCTGCTGAAATAGATGGAGAATCTAGACATATGTTTATGTTTATTCTAAATTTGGTTAGTCCTAGAAAAGAGAATTTTCCTGTACTGAAATATTAGGATATATTTTTTATACATATCATGAAAAATGGACATAATATCAATCTTTGTAAGTATGTCATACACCATATGTGTGAGCAGCTCAAAACCACCTCCAAGTCAACCTCCATGTTTTATTCTAGGATCATTTCAGATATGCTTCATTCCAATGTTATGGTTGGAATAAATGAATAATTTATTAAGGATAATGAGTTATATCTCTCTAAAGTTATTATAAAGAGGATGAAGATCAATTTTAATCTATGGAAAAAGGCATGGGTGGAAGACAATGAGAGAATATATGAAATGTTTAATCTAGTAGAACATCCTTCAAGGCCTAATGGATTTTTGTATCCTAGTTTGGAACCAGTTGAAGTTGCTGGATATTCTTAAGAAGAAGAAGAACAAGAAGAGGCTGTTTTACCTCCAAAAGAAATTGTTCGTGATGAGAAAGATAGTACAATTGCGCTCCATGATGTAACTGAGAAGAAAATACATGTTCATAAGGATGTTGCGGATCTGGGAGACAAACTCAAAGTTGAAAGAGAATCTATTGATAAAGAAACAGAAAAGTATACTGTATAAGGACAAATAGAAGATGAAATACCTGTTAAACAAGAAGCCACCCTTGAGGAACTACCAGAGGAACAAGATATTCCTGTTGCCATTCCCTTAGTTGAATAAGGAATGGAGTTGGCTTTTCAGTTGGCTAGACATGAAATTGTTGAGGAAGTAAGGTATGAAGTTGTGCAAATTGATCAATGTCCTAAACCTCTCAGTCCTAAGAGGGATGTACCTATTGAGGGGGAGAACCCCCCCCCCCCCCACACACAGACAGTTTAGAATTTTTTGAAGTGATAAATCCAATAGATCCAAAAACAGTAGACACATGGTATAAATTCTGCAGTTTTTTATGATGTGATTGACTCACAGGAAGTCTCAGTCAAAAATCATGATCTATATACGATGTTCAAATTGAAATCTATCTTTGATCTTTCCCCTGAAAAAGAACCCAAGCATGTCTCAGCCTCTTTTTCTGAGACTTCAAAATATCCCCCAGTCTTGGTCAATAATAATGACCTGGATGAATTTGGTGCTACCCTCTTTGATGGGGTTGAAAAGATACTAGAATCCCAAATGGCTCCTGTAACAAATTTAAGTGAAAGTGATGCTTCAATATTGCTGTAGAAATTTTTTTGGTAGATACGAACAAAGATACTCCATGAGATTCAACAAACAAGGATTGAAAATAATAAATTTACTGATGAGGTAAAGACTCTCTGAGGTATGGTTGAAGAAATGAACAAAGTGTTGAGCTCGAGATCAGATCTTATTGAGACTAGTATTACTCAGTTTCCATAGGAGTTACCATCGCTGATTCATTCTCTTGTAACATCCTTAGAAAATAAGGTAGTTGAAAGGAACAAATATTTCCTTTAAGAGATTCATGACCATGTTTTTGGACATAACAAGTAAACTTATTAGTAAAAGGGGCGCCTTACGAAAGTGCTCAATCAATTGAAATCTCTTACCTCAACTGTCACTACTTCTAATGACTCTCATAAATCTTCTCATCCTTCTTTAGATAGTGATATGTTTTGAATAGTGGTCAAAGAGGAACTCCAAACTATGCTTAGTGGTGTCAATAAAGAATATTTATTTGATCTAATCCAGAAAATCGAAAAGGTTCTTGATTTTATTAGAGTCCATTACAATATTTCCAATAATGATCAACAAGAGATTACCCAGAAAGTGTGATTCTATCTCAACTAGATTTTCTCTAAAAATGACATGACAAATCACTTCATGTACCTTGTGGAAAATATTAGTATTCCATGTATTAATCAAGCTTTTAAGACTCATGTTTAAAAGCTCACAAAGTTCAATCATTTTTTGGACTAGTTTATGGAGAACCAGGATGATTTTAAAAAAACTATGAATAATGGTGGAGAGATCATTGCTGATTTTATCAAGAATATAAGGCCTTATCATCATTTACAGAGTACTTTCATTGTTACTCTAGCAGTTTCACCTTTGAGATCTATTTGCCTACATTCACCTCTACCATAACCTATATTCTATGTCTATCAGATAGGCCCTGAGCATGATCTAGCATGTAATCCTTGATCAGTACTCGCCTCAGTCTTCTACTAAACCTACTTTGGACCCTACTTCCTTTGAAAGTATTCCTTTACCTTCTCTGACAACCAGATCACTCCCTTCTTCTACATTAACCTATCCCATATGGCTACTTCTTCTGATGTTTCTATTAAGGGCAAATCAATGTCCAGCCAGTGATGATGAATATTGGCTATTCTGTTTGATTGGAATTCTTTCTAGATTTCTGTTATTTACTATTTGTACTGCCACTTTTCCATCTAATGCAATATGAACTTTTTCTTATCCCTCTCCTTTTCACTCATTTTTCTAATTCCAAAAGGAGGAGGAATCTATGCACGTTGGGAATATATAGTTGAAACAAATATACACTCTAACATCACATGATTTGGGATCTTCAAAAAGGTATATATTGTTAGAATCCTCATGTTTTAATCCTGTTTTAATAATCACAAATACTATTCAAAATTGTATTCCTGTGTAAATTGTCACAAATCATTTGTATCGATGATTATTATCTTTTTTCATTACGTAAATCTATCCTAGATCTTAGTTATTATACATCAAGTTTGACTATTTTACACTATATTTAACTTACTTTATATTTATTTTCCCTGATAAATAATTATTTCTAATCCATTCTATAAATATCACTACCTAAGTCTGAATAATGATATTTGGCTATGTCTGAGACGTTGTGGCACTCAGACACCATGAATAATCAAACATCGGGACACTCAGACACCGTGAAGGAGCAGACATTGTGACTCTCAGACACCATGACAATCAGACACTCTGAAGAATCATACATTGTCACACACAAACACTGTGAACAATAAAAAACCATTACCATGAGACATTGTGACCATCAGAAACTTTGAAAAACCCACCATTGTGACCATGAGACACTGCTTCAAGAAGACACAGGTTCAAGGAGACACTGTTCCATGACATATTTTGACACCGTTTCTAAATATGTTTTGTCTTTTGTATAATTTAACCTCCAATAGTCATTTTGCGGGATTTGAAATGCACTGAAATAATTAATTTCTCTTTGTAGACATGTCACCATATAGTACGAGGTATGAGGTGCAGAGTACATGCAACCTGTCAACTCAAACACATGCACTCCATGAACAATAGTGATGTGCTACCCTGAATGAAATATATGAAAAACAATTTGAAACTAGTCTATGAGAACAAAAACAATTAAAACACTTAGATATTTTTGAGGAGATATTTTAAACATGTAATTGGATACTGAAGAACACATGGAACATACTTGAATCCCAGAATCGAGAACATCTTCTCACTGTGAACACTATGAAGAACACACGCTAGATATAGTTGAATTGAAATAATATATTTTCATAGGAAGACTTGATTCCTATATCTGATTCATCTCAATAATCCAGAGATGAAAATACTATCACTCAGAGCACTTCTAAACCAATCTCGATATTTCTTCTCTATTGTGTAACATTTTTAACATTCAAGCAGTGTGTGTATCTGTATAACAAACACACTATTTCTCCTACATTAAACTGAAGGATATAATATAACCCTTATCAAAAATCTTTTTACACATCTGTATACCTAAGGATTATTGTGTAAGAGGTCCCTATGTGGCTTGGTACCTTGTACCCATGAAGAACTGTGGAAGAGGTCATGTGACCTGGATAGTCTTGTGTACTATTGTTACCTCGGTCCAGGGTGTGGATCAAGTTTATCTATATAAACAGCTTGGTGGTAGGTGATCACCAAGTGGAATGGATTGGGTCTTGGCTTGAGACCGAACCAGTATTTTTATTTATACTATGTTACTAAAATTATTCATTCTATGTTTTACTAACTAATTAAGGAATCACTAAATATACTGTGATAGTTAATCTTGGAATGAAGTTATAATTGTTTTTCCTTATTATAATTACTTCATAAGTAATATTAATAACTAATATTAAGATTATTGAGAATTAATCTATCTCTTATGAAGTTATTTAAATAGTAAAACTATCATAACTGTGTTACATTGATTAACTAGGTTGTATTTAATTTTATTGGTGAAGTAGTTTAGAAATATCCTTTTCAACAGAAATTTTTTTGTTACTCAATTCATCCCCCCCTGAGTAACCAACGTTGACCAACACATTGTATCCCATGAAACATAGAATCAATCCATAAGTAGTTTTTGAACATCTCTATGGTAAATGACCATCATTAGAATAGAATGTCCCATTAGGAAAAAGCTAGAATATCATGCTTGTTACATACTAGTCCAATATGGTCAGTGTTAGGCTAGGAAGTTAAAAGCCTTATATATCATAAGTTCATGCAATGTAGTTTGAATGCTTATAGCTCAGACATTAGTTCTATACTGTTTAAAGTATTAGATTTTGATCTATGAAACATTTTTATATGGATGATATGTTATAGTTTAGATTATTCAATTATATTTAATATATACACTATTTTGTCATAAAACATTGTTAGATTGTTAACTATTGAACATTGTTATATGGTTTAAATTATTCTATTATATGTTCTCTGCACATGGTTTTTTACTCAAGGTACTCATACTGGGGATACAGAATCTACACTGTTATTTTATTTTTAAATCTATAATTTAAGGTGGTTTAAACCGCCACTGAAAAATGGTCTATATTTATTATAGATTTAAATAGAATATATAGATTTATATTTTCTTATCATCGACGGTTAAAATCACCACTAAATAAAAAAATATTATTTTTTAGTGGTGGTCATGGTGATTTTAGCAGAGGTTTTAATGTAAAAAATTGATATTTAGTGGAGGTATTGACGGCCACTAAAAACATTATTATTTTTCAAATGAAATAGCCCATAAAAACACCAAAAGCTCCAATAAATTTAATAAACCACAACATGATGAATTCCAACACCCAATTTGGAGATAGTTTTATGAAACTGTAACAGAATTCTTTTGTGGTGGTTTAAACCGCTGCTTTGTGGTGATTTTCTTGTATATTCAGATGTCTTCAAAGCCATCAAAATTTTCAATTCATGAAAGGAGCTTGAATCCAAAACGAAGATCAATAGTTTTAGGACTGTATATGGGGAGAATATAAAATCAATGAGTTTTAGAATTTTTTTCAATAGGAAGGTATCAATATATTGTTTATGGTGGCATAAAAGCCTTAGCATAAAGGAGTGGTAGATTATATGAATATAACCATGTTGGAAATACAAGGGTGATGCTAAATACTACAAGAGTCACCAATTCATTCTTGGAAGAAGTAATTAATACCACTTTTTATGTGATAAATTGATTCCATTCCGTGGACATTGATATGGAAAATCTAATGGAGATGTGGATTGGTAAACCGACTAACTATTATCAACTGCATATATTTTCTAGTCTTATATAAGCAAGGATTAATGACAAGGGAAGATCAAAGATGGACTCAATATTCAAGGAATTTATCTTCTTGGGATAAGTTGATGGGGTGAATGGGTATCATTTATGGGATCCAAATTTTGACAAACATATCATCATTAGAAATTTAATTTTTCTAGAATAACATATGAACATTTTGATTGACAAATACTCAAATAAAGAGAGTACAACAACTATAAAAATCAAGATGGAGGTAGAAACAAGGGAAGAACCAGTTTCCTCTATAGAATTACCAAAAAATGATAATCATGTACCTGATGATCATAGAATATGATGGTGAAATGATAGAAAATAACACCAATATGTAATTCATATTATGTCACAATGAATAATGTCATGTATTTCATATTATGAAAGGATGGAGATCCATATTCTTTTTTGGAGGTTACCTGGAGTCTGGATGTATCTTCATAGATGGAGATGATGGAGGATGAAATAGAATCCATATACAAGAACAAGACTGGGGATCATAATCTATTACTTCATGGAATGAAGGACACTTGGAAGAAGTGGTTCTATATGATCATGATGGATGAAATAGACCAAGTCAAAATATACTATACGATACTGGTGGTCCATGGATATGATCAAAATGAAGGTAATTATTTCAATGAAATATGCTATTCTATGATTGATTGAGGACTATTTATATAGTTTCATTGATTTTTTCTATATACACAATGCATATATATCATCTATATGTAAAAATAATTTTTTTCTCCATTGCCATCTTGATGAAGAAATCTATATTTTCCAACCAAAATGTTTTCCTGAAAAAGGTAAAGAGAACATGGTTTGTAGGTTGAAAAATATGTGTATGGTCTCAAATAGGCACTAGGGTGTTGGTAGAAGATATTTGATTCGTATACCATGGGTCTTGGATAAAAAAGACTTAATCTCATTACATGTGAATATTTTAAGGGTCCTCATGGTAATTATTTTATCATTCTACTATTGTATATGGTTTTCATGTTGGTGGGAGACCCAAAAAATGGAAAAATTATGGAGACAAAGACACAATTGGATATGGATTTTGAAATGAAGTAATGTTGAACCTGTAAATAAGATCCTTGGGATATAGATCCATTAATAAAATATAATAGGACGGTTTGGATAATGTAGAATAATTACATGATGAAATCCATAAAACTCTTCAATATTCAAGCCTGTAAGACAAAATCTACCCTTTTTACCATTAATTTCATGTTATCCTCTATAATGATTCTTATAAGTGAAGTAGAGGGAATAGAAATGTCTCGAGTTCTATATGCATCGACATCAGGGAATTTGATACTTGTTATGGTTTGTACTAGACCTGACATTTCATAATAAGTGGGACCAGTTAGTTGATACATGGGGAATACATGATAAGATCATTAGAACACAGTGAATAGGATCTTTAGATACATCATGGATACATCATATTTATTTATTTTATGGAGGGTCATATATTACTATTAGAGACTATGTTAACACATATTTAAATGCTGATTCTGACCAGAGGATATCCCCTACTAGTTATGTGATAACTCTTGCAGGGGGATCCATGAGCTGGATTTCCAAATTATAGTCTGTTGTGTCCATATCCAATATTGAGGCATAATCTATGAAACATACATATGATGTTAAAGAGTCTATTTTGATAAAACGGTTTCTAGAGGATATCATGCACAAATTGGGGATGATTTCATTATTTTTTGGTAGTCAGATCTACTCATACATTGAAATGAGTAAATATTTTCATCATAAGAAGAAGATAATTGTCATACGATATCATTTTATTCCTAGTTTGGTGGAGGACAGAAGTGTGGATATGGATAAAATTCACAATAAATAAAATATTTGATATTAAAAAACAAAGTTGATTGGTTATGACATGTTATGATGGTGTAGATCCACTCGTGGACCTTTAGACACAAGAGAATAATTTTTAGAAGATAGAAAGTATGTGTGGAAATGCGATTGTTTCTTAATCTATTATCAAAGTGGTAGATATGTCTGGATAATTTTATATATAACAAATTTAATTAATTACCACCGTATTTATTTCACTCAATGTGGGTGACACCCACACTTTATTCCTTGGTTTAATTTAGTAAAAAAATTATTTCTGGGGATGAAAAAGGAGGGTGAGAGAAGGATATAAAAATGGATCTCCTCTAATAATTTTCATCATCAACTTCTCAAGCAACACATCATCACCTTTGAGTGAATTATTTTGTGATGTGTTTCACTATATATTCAAGATGGGATATTTAGAGTGTTCTATCTTAATAATTGAGTGAGTTTATATTATCATTTTTCTATAGTTATACCCATCTTATTTGACCATGCATTTTAACCCTTTCATTTGTGGGGGTTTTCATGTTACATTTAGTGTTCATTTTATTTCCACATTTGTGCAATTTATTTTTATCTAATAATTGTACTTATATATAAGGAAAAATTATTTTTGATCCTAAAATATTCATCAATGTTGGGTTTACTCAATCTCTTATAGTTCATTTTTTTATCATCAAGTCAGGTCAGATTCTCTCAAAGACTTTTACATTTCCAAACATCCATTGCACAAAGATTGGTCTCTTTCAGTCAGTATATCTCATCCCCCCTTCAATCAATGATAATAGATTGACCTTTAGTAGGATCTCTTTCAACATTAACAAATATTAGATAAGAAAATTATTTAATAACCTTGGTACTCCTCTTCATGTGAAATTATATGGTCATCCAATCAATAATATCTTATAAGGCATGACTGCCACTTTTCCAAATATCATAAAGTGAAATTATGCATTAAAATGCAGTTCGTTGATTCCACTCATACTCTACTTATGGAGGTGTTTTGAAAAATCTTCGTTTATAGACTACCCACATGCATCTTGATCCCCCCTCTGTAACCATTGTACAAACAATGTAATTATCTTATAGGGATTCACTACCAAATTTATTATGCACGGGCATGCTTCCAATTCATTTACACCTAAAATGGTTGGTCCGCTAGAGAAAAAACATGCAATATATGATGCTAATTTTTTACACCACAAAATAAAATTAATCCATGAGTTTTTATAATGAATAATATATAAAAATGTTCATTTTTTTAAAAATTCAAAAAATGGAACATTAGTGAAATTAATTGAAAAATAAAATTAATTTAAAATAAATTTAAAATATGTCCATTTAAATTTAGACAAACCAAAAATTATGTGTCCTTTAAAAATATTTGGAATTTGATGAAATTAAAACATAAAAATTAAGTACTACAAATATTAATTTTCTCATAAAACTATAAATAATGATATTTATTTCTATGATTAAAATATTCAAAATATTCACCATTGAAGAAATATTTAACAAAAAAACACTTAAATATAATTTGAAAAATATGCATTAAAATTAGGTCACATGTGGTATCAACAATGCAACTAAAATTCATAATAAGATACAAATTGTTTTGGTTATATAAACTTATATTTTTAAAAAAGTTTGTACATTATAGTGATGTCCTATCATTTCAAGAAATAGTAACTCAGAATAACAATTCAAATCCCGAATTGGAACCATCTAGAATTTATAATTTGATAAAATCTTCAGATGAAGCCATATATCTCGGATATAAGATAAGAAAAATTGAAGTTATTAAAAAATTGTATATTAAATCCAATTTGGAAATGTAAAATAGTTTTTTTGATCGTATATTTTCTTTGGATAATTAATTGATTTATAAAGGGAATAAAATTCTTGTATATTTCGATAAACAAAAAATTGCTTCATAATTTGGGACTTATTTATCAAAAAATCCATGCATGATCAAACGACTACATCTTATATTATTATGAATAAGATTGTTTTTTTAGTTTTCCAATATATGAACAATCAAGGTATAAAGTAGTACGAAAAGGAAATTCATGTTTACTTCTGGTCAAACAATTGGGTCCTTTTCTAATTACATTTTGAAGGGTGTATCGATCTATGTATCTCAACACAACTACATTGATGACATGACCTAAATATATTTTTTATATTAGTAAATTCATAAATAATTTTTTCGATGGTGATCCTTGGAAGAAATTTTATTAGGTGCATCCATCATTTTCTTTAGAACCTGATAATGTATGGTTGGGTCTTTCTCCTAATGGTTTCTGGCCATTTGTTTCTTTTGACAGTCAATATTGTAGTTCGAATATTTATGTAACTCCATAAAATTTATCTCCTTAGATGTTGATAAAGGAACCATATATATATATATGGAAATAATAATTCCAGGACATCTAAAAATGAATATGGATGTTTATTTGAATCCATTGATCAATGAGTTAATTTTATTTAGGAATAATGTTGTAACTATATTTAAGGTAGTTATAGATCATAATCTTATACTAAAAGCCACATTAATGTAAATAATCTATGGATTTATATCAAATAGTATGTTATTTTGATGGAGTACAAATACTACAAAATATATTTCATATTTCATTGAAAACATCTGACAGTTTATGAATTTTAATAGAAAGAATCATTGTTTTTTCAACTTTCAGCTGAGATTTATTAATATAGATCATCCAATATGAGGGAATAGAAATAATTTTATAATACGAATAATTTGAATATTTGAAACTATAAAAGCGATCTTAGGTATTCATGTAAAATCAATTACCTCTTTATTACCTACTATTACTTTGGAACCAACTGTAAACTAAAAAAATAGGTTGTTTTGGATGACTTCGTAATTGGATAAAATAAAGTATTTTTTTGCAGCTTCCATAGAGGAATAATTTTTTTGATTCTTCATATTTTATATGTCATTAATATATAAAATAAATTATTACATATTGTATACTATGTTGGACACACGTGAAATAAAAAAAATCGATGAAGAAATATTTAGATCTTTCCAAAATTTACAAGCATTCATAAATTGAATTATTTGATAAGGAAATCCCCTAAAAATGATTCAAAATGTATATTATGAACTTTATAATGAAATTTGATAGTTATTATTTATGTTTATGAAATAATTGAGGTTATAAGATGTCTATGAATCTAATTTTCCCAATTTCTTAAAAGAATGAACATATTACTAGGTTAAAAAGTCATGACTATGATGCTATCTTATAAAGATCACCACCTATTGGCCTCATAGAGTTATTGAATTATCCAATATATTATGTGTTGACTAAAATATAATATTTCTTTTAAGACACCTCTTTGTAAACAAAAAAAATATGAAACACTGAGTTCATAATAAAAATATGTTGTTCTAATTTAATATATGTTGGAAAAATAATAATTTTTTTGACATTTTTTTGACATTTTTTATCAATATAACATGTAACATTTAGTTTTCCATCTGAAGATGTATATGAATGTCTAGTAAAACATTTGATGGATATACTCATTAAAAATATCTATTTAAATTTTGATGAAGAAAGTGTGTAACAAGACATCCGTAGAAAGGTCAATAGTTGAAGTGTACTTAGAGGTGGAAATTTCAAATTTCTACCCTTATTATTATCAACAAGAATGTCCTTCAAAACATAATTTAATGGGTAACAATGAGAAAAATGTTAATGATCTCATAAAATTTCATTATTTAATTTTTTAATTATCATGAACATAGTTTAGGTGCCAATCATGATTGATAACATTCATACGAAGAACTAAAAAGATCTCATATATATGTTCTTATCAACTGGGAATATATAATAAGATTTATGAAAAAATAACTGATTTTACTCAAATTTTCTTAATTAATTATTAAAATTAAAATTATATTATTTGTTTTTTAGATTATATAATGATCATATCAAAACATATTCACCAAAAATTACCCCATCTTCTCTTGAAGAATGCTGATTACATAACATTTTCGTCTATTTTTATATACCAATAAGTTAAATTGATTATGATCGAACATATGATATCAATTTTCATTTTATATAATATATTTTTTTTATTTTTTTCATAGTACTAGAACATAGAAATAAATTAGATATTTGATTAAATTCATTCAGTAATATGTCATCAAAATCACTAAAATCATACAACGAATATATAGTTATTGGATTCCTATTTCAAACATGCACATATGATAAATAAAAAAATCAATGAAAATTGGCATTTATTTAAAAGGATATCATCAAAATGAATGTGAAGATAACTTTAATGAAATATTTTATGAAATAATTTAGGAATTTCATATAGGTAATAATTACGTAATAACGTTTGAATGTCATTTGTTTGATTCTGATCAAGGGTTGTGTGTTCATCAATGACATGGAATCATTTATATTGAATATAAAACACTTCTTATAGAAAATGAACCATTTTTTCTAGAATATAAAACAATACAAGTTTATTATATAAATTACTATATTTATCAAAGTTATTTGAATAGATCATAGAGTGTAATAAAAATAAAATCATATAAAAATCAGTTTATGGAAAATGAATATAATTCTATTGAAGTGAAAAAATTTTAAAATTCCCATGAAACATTACTGAAAATATATCTTAATTATAGAGATATAGATATGTGTGATGATATATCACTATTAAGGGTTGATTATGTTGATAATACTGATAATTTCACTAATAAATATGGTATTACAAGGGACAATGAAATGGAAACTCATATAGAAATTTATGATTTTGAGAAGGAAGATGAACACATTGAAACGTAGAAAATAAACGAAAAATATGAATATGAATATAAAGAATGATGTTTTTTTGTTTTCAATAAATATTTTTTAATTTTTTATTTTTAATATCTATATTAAATTATTGTATAGGTAACGTTACTATCATATAGTTTCATTTAAGAAGGTTTTATAATCTTAAAAATATTATAATTTTTATAGAATTTTTTTTATAAGATTAATTTTATGTTTCAGGTGGTTCATGATAATTATGATGACATAATTGATACCTTGTCTTATGATCTAATACCTGGTGATGAGCCTCCTGATTAATTGATCTTGGGTGACTGTGTAACACCCTAAAATATTAATATTTGACCTACCCAAATGTGTTTGACAACCTAATACACACAAAACACCAAACTAAAAAAACCTATGATATATTTAGATAAAAATATAACTATTATGTTTGAAAATTAAAACCCAGTATTTGAATTAGTGTAAATGAATTTAAATAACGATATTATGAAATATTTATATAATTAAAATAATGGATAATTTTAATAAGAGTGAAATTCAATTGGTATAACTAAAATGACTAATATGATAATTTTGTACATAGAAATTTATTTTTATAAAAATTTATATTCTATGTGAAAGTAATTTTTATTTAATGAAACTTTTTATAATTAATTTTGAAATATATTTGATAAAAATAATAGGTTAATACTAAATTAATTATTTTATGATAATAAATATGATGGATAGTGATTAATATTCACAAAAATATATTTTTATATAATGTTTTTAATTATTTATAAACTTTTTATTTAAAAGATAAATTTATAAATTTATAAATTTAAATTTTAAAAAATAAACATTATTTTTTATTTATCATAGTAATATTTTCTTAAGTTTATTTTTTCTAGTCTATCTAAAAATATCATTTTAGGATAAATCTTTAAAATGTTGTTTTAAAAAAAACCTAACTTTTATGAAATTATTAATACATGAGAATGAATCTGAAATTAGTAAATCCTTTTTCTAAGGAAAAATATTTATTTTATTTTTTAATTTATAATTTTAATTTTTTTAATTTATAATCCCATATTTGATGTTTTAGAATATTCGACATATTTTCTAAAAAAATTAAACATTATACATTTTCACATAAAAATTATTTCATATAAATTTTATAAATCAAATCCAATGAAATGGATTACAAATATCAAAACATTGGGCACAATTTATATAATAAGGAAAAAATGGAATAAAATTTATGTTTCATTGGTCAGAACTAATTACCAAAGTAAAAGATATAATAGTGAAAGTAATCATTCAAGGGGTAAAAAGATTGATACATGATAAAATTGTCAAAAACATAGTGTATGAGGTGTGTATCAACCTAAAATCTTAAAAAATACCATATTTATTATTTTTTGGTGTGAATTTATAAGTTTAAAATTTTCTCCCATTATATTATGATTAAACATTTACAAAAATGTCATTCACACCACTTATAAAAGGTGTCTCTCACCATCCCTTAAAGGAACTCCTAAAAATTACGATTACTCCGGAAACCATAAAATTTTTAATTACTACTGATAAATATTTCACTCTATTGAGCTTATGGTCACAATAAATTTCCCGATTTCATCCATTTCTAGTTGATCTTAAAAGGAAATCACATAGCGCTCATCATGAGTACTCATTTTTTTCTTCACTTATTTATTTTCTAGTTTTCTTTTCAAAATATAAATTTATGAAACCTGTGTAATTAAAGTGATTTTTTATAACATAATTTTATTATTCATGGGGAATAATTCTCAATCACATTTTCAATTTCCAATTATAAAATATAAAATGTCCATTCATGCATTCTGTGGACTATGACCCCCACAACACAATGTGTTTCATTTTCCATCAAAACTTTTCAAGGACTGTCTAAAAAGAAATATCTAATAAATAATTAGGATTTTCATATGATTTTTATGATTTTTAAATTGTAAAATTTATTATTTATTTATCTTATTCTAAAGAGAGAATAATTGTCAACAATACTTACATGTGGACTACCACCTCTTTTAAATGATTGTTTTTTTATTTTCATTTCATCAATGACTTACCTGTATATCTAAAATGATGGTATTAATGGATAAATAAGATTAATATGATATCATTATGTTTATATTAAGAAACTTTTGATAACATATTAATAATATTGTCCATAAATTATTATTGTCAATTCAATCATCTAAAATGAGCGTACTAAGAGGAAGATAATCTATTCTTTCTAAATAAGGAAATTATATAAATAATATTATAATTATAAATCTATAAAATTAGGTTATATCAGAATAATAAAAACTTAATATGATCAAAAATGTTCTGGTAAAATGATATTATAACTAAACCACCTCATCATCATCTCTTAATTGTTGTATTTTCAGGTTTTGATTGGTTTAAACACCTACTTGAACAATTATATGAATTCATATCATGGATGAATATGAGAACATATTTATTGGTAAAATATGAAATAAATATGTAAATAATGTCTTTTTTTCTCAATCTGTTAAGGTTCTATCAATATTTAACACATTAA
Organism: Viscum album; assembly: GCA_963277665.1. Taxonomy (NCBI): domain Eukaryota; kingdom Viridiplantae; phylum Streptophyta; class Magnoliopsida; order Santalales; family Viscaceae; genus Viscum; species Viscum album. The sequence continues at coordinate 2,002,332,032 of OY728145.1, forward strand.
TTGAAAAATCACACTTTGTTCATTCATGCCCATAATCAATTTTATTGTCATCGATCATAAAAAAACTAACATTGAAAGAATTTATAGAATTATAAAAATTCATGGAGAATCTTTTATAGTATATTATATTATATAATAGTGATGTAATATAAAAAAATTGTAGATACCAACACCATTTTTATGTAACTAGTTCAAATTGATAAAGATTACTTATACCTGCTGTTAAAAATAAGTAAAAAATAACTAATATTTATGTATCGAATGACTATGAATGGTTAAGGTTATTAATAATTTTCTTGGGTATTTATTTAATGAAATTAATTTAATTACTTAATATGGTTTTTTCTAGTGCAGAACACATCACGAAAAGGGTATGGGTTTTCCTCTCAAATTCTTTTCTTTGAAAAAAGATTGGTATTATGAACCTAATGTATCATGTGTGTTGAATAAAATTCCTACATTATATTTCATATAATTTATTATATTGTATTTATTTTTTATGTTTAGTTATAATCTCACTCTTTCATGGAGTTCTGATTAAAGTGTTACTCAATCTGTAAGGGTTTTTTTGTTTCAATTCAGATTCTTTAAGGCATGTTACATGTTATACACAATATTTTTTTCTATGGTGTTTTATTGACATAATAGTCCTCGAATTTTATGTAATTATTAGTCTTATTATTTAAGGGATAAACTATTCTAAATCAAATTATTTTCTTCAAATGTCTTTTGACTCAATTGTAACACTAGTCATAAGAGTTTTTGAAAAAAAACTTATTCATTGAGTTATGATCATCCACTTGGACATAATATTTAGGTATAGTCAACCAACTGAATATATTGTGTTCTATTTAATTTTTTTCTATGATTTAACTAGTATATCACATAGTAGTACTTTTTTAAATATTTCATACTTCACGGAGTATGTTTCCAATAAGGGATAATGATAACTGAAATCTACGTTCATTGAGTTAGATTGTTTCATCCTGAATCAATATTTTTAGTTCATGGGTTCTCTCAACCTAACATATTATTTTATTTTAATATCTCTGAAAAAATGGAAAATATATATTTCGATACAAATGGGTGTTTTTTACTCAATTTTAAATGTTATTTTGGAACAATTGTATTCTTAAAAATATTAGAAAGGGGTTTTCCATTCACTTTTATATGTTATGTCTTCCAATAATATTTTCTACAAGATAAGCATTAGGTATTTTTTGGAATCCATTATTTTAGATTATTTTTAAATTTAAATATTTTCAAAATATTTTATTTCTCCTTTTAAAAATATATATTTTAATGTAACAAGTATATTTTTATTATATGTCAATGTTATTTTATTTCAAAAATAACTTTTAATATTTCATTTACGCTACCATTTTCTTTTCAAAATGATTCAATCTTGTGAGTTTTAGGTTTCATGATTTATACCATAATATATATATATATACATATATACATATAACATTTGTGGGATTGAACTCACGGTATCAAACAATTTTATTATTTATCCCTTCACCAGTGATACAATTTAATGATTTCTTTTTGTGGGGTTTGTTTCATTTATGTCAACACTAGTTTATATTTATTATATTTAACTAGGGTTATGTTATTTTCAAACCATCCACATTATTTATTTAAATGAGTTAGGATCAGGTTATCCCTTTTATTGAAATAGGGAAAACTATTAGTGTTCTGTATGTTTTCATTAAAATATAAATAATTAAGGGAAGTTGAATATGTATTGTTTATCCATTCAACTTCATTCTTTGTATGGGTTATGATCATGTTATCCCATTTATTTACATAGGGAAAATTTCTGTCATTTTAAATGATTATAAATTTCTAACATTGGTAGATTATGTATAGAAATTTAATACTCTTTATTATATAGATATCACCGTTTTAATTGTACTATAGGTTGTTTTGGTAATGACATGAAATGTATTATTAACTCTTATATTGAATTCTTTTGAAATAAATAATTAATGGGTGGGACCTGAAATTAAATAGCTTATTGACCCATTTATAGGTCTCATGAAACAAAATAGATTGGGTTTTTGTGTTTAGGTCTCCTCATATTAGGATAGTCTCCTAGAATAAGGCTTTAAAAACATGTTCTTGATATCCATCATTGTTTATTACATCTGTATGAGATCAATTATTATTGATATCTATGTTTGTATTAATTTTAATAGATATATAATGATTTCAATTCTAGATATTATGTCTTCATTTCATTTATTTATTCATTCCACAATTTGTATAACATGATTTTTTTTGGAAAACTTCAACTATATGTTTCAATTATTAAGCATTTGAGCCCACCATTTTCTTATTTTTCAATTCAAAAGGTTATGGAAAAATTAGTGCATGTGATATGTTTCTATGTATAACATATGGGAAATAATTTATGGGATATGTTGAAGACTCATTACGGATTAAGTTGTTTCATATACAGTGTCACGAACCGTCCTCGGGGCCCGTGACATGACTACCCTAAGCCCACCTACTTATAGGACAGGGGCTGGTGACTAGCACCAAGGCGTAATTCCCGGTAAAAAGGGAAGGCATTGACTTTGTAAAGTAAACAAACATCATAGAGAATGCAATCAGAATAAGTAAACACTAAGTAAATACTGGGTACAACCGTAAGTGCATAAAACTAAGTGGGATACTATACAAACCCAAACTGAAAGTAAAGTACAACTGGAAGGGAAAACATCAACTGAAAATTAAATCCACAGCGTCGAGCCGTCCACTGGAAGTCCCACCTGAATGGTTGGTCCAGAGAGCCTCCACAGCTCCTCGGGCCCAGCCATCCGCTCCAAGTATGTCCCGTCTAGTGGTCCACCTCCAGGTACCGACCTGTTCCGCAAGCCTCAACCGAGATCAACGTTGTCCATCGTCTGCAACCAACAGAACATAGTGCGGGCATAGACCATGCAGGGGTGAGTATAAACTACTCAGTAGGGACCCCGAGACCCCCTAAGGTCTCCCAGAATCCACAAAAGATAATCCACAAAATAAAGATACAATCACGAAGTACATCTGACACTACTTAGGTATATTCCCATACATATACCTAATTCATCAATTCTAGTTCACACAAACTCTTAGCCCAAGTACAACCCAGTCCACACAAGAAAACGTAACCCGTTCCACATAGGAAATCACAACCCAATACACAAAGGAAAGCATAACATAATCCACACAGGATATCAAGTCAATATTCAACTCACATAGGTATACTTCTTCATATGATGATAGAGATGATCAGATATATCCACTGATTCATCTATGTTGTCAGACCCACAAAGGATCGACAGGTACTAACCCCCGCAATGACCCACAAAGGATCTGAACCACACAGGATCGATAGGTAACAAACCCCCACAAAGACCCACACATGAACGGACCCACACAGGATCTGTAGGCGCTGGCCCACATAGGACCGTTGAGCGCTGACCCACAAAGGATCTGACCCACACAAGATCAGTAGTACTGATCCACGTTGGATCTCTGAGTGTTGTAGTCATCGCAATCGAATCCATTGAAGATCTTTGTATATTCGTCTTCATCGTCGCAGTCGCAGCCAGCTCTAGGGTTCTCTCACACAGCAAGCTCATTCGGGAGGGTCCGCTCCACGATCCGAGGGTCTGATACATCAACTGACACATAGTCCATATTTGATGTATCCAAAAGTTCTGTATCGTCAACAGGAACTCAACTTCACAGACGGCGCGTCAATCGGACGCCCGGTCTGAGAGTTATTGGATTTTTCTTCCCAGTGGTCCGTTTGGTTTTTAAGTCAAAACCAACCGGATTTTACACCACCTGCATCCAAACCTTGGTTGAAGTAAGCAAAAAGATCCGTCTCACTAAGAGGATTCCATCAATGTTGACGGCGCGTCAATCAGACGTCCGGAGCACAAGTTATAAGTGTTTCCGCTCTGAGGGCCCGGTTAGTTTCGTGTACAAACCAACCTATCTGAACCCAATGTTCTCCGAAACCTTGAGTGAGATATACAGAAATCACCGTCTCGATCCAAGGATCACATCGCAACTGACTGTGCGTAGATCGGAGGCACGTAGCTCATGTTATTGGCAACAGACCGAAAGAGATTCGGTAATAAGGGGTTCGGGCCCGGTCCGACCCGGCCCGATACCCCCAGAGTCGGCCCGTACCGGGACGACCCGAAATGGGTCCGGGTCCGGCCTGCTTGGCTGCCGCCCAACCCGGCTGGTGTGGCCCAGCCCGGCCTTGGTGCATCCTGTTCCGGCGGCTCGGCCCTACAAGTTGGGCACGCTGGCGCTGGCCGGGAGGCCAGGAGGCCGGCTCGGCTGTTGCGGCCGAGCGATGCGGGCGGGGGGCGCGCTGCCCCCGTGTGGAGAAATCGCGTCCCCTTTATGGGGCTGCTCAGCTATTCCACCGTGGGTTACGACCCCCGGCACTTTCCTTGAACCGGCCGGCCCGCACCGGTCATCCGGCTGCTGCCACCACGGGACCGGCAAGGGCCGGTCCCCTTGCTCTGACGCCGGTGGCCCGGGTACCGGCCTCCGGTTCCGCTGTTCCGCTGTGGCGCAGAACCGGTCGCGGCCTTGGTTCTTCCGGCACGCTGCGACGGCGCCACACCCATCTGTCGCGGCCCCACTCCGGCCGTGGTGCTTTAGTGGTTCTCTGGTTCAGTGCAACGGCACCGCATCTTTGGTTCTTTTTCAACGGCGCGGCGCGACGGATCCATGTCTTGGTTCATCTTCAACGGTACGGCGCGACGGCGCCGCGCTTCTCCCCCTTTCCCTATCAAAATTCTGCGCGGTGCTTCGACACCGCATTTCCTTGATCTCCGCAACAATACCAACAACCAAATAGGGGACGTGTGTCGGCCGTTTTCGTACAGTCCGACCTCCTCCCGTTATCATGATAACAGGCGGTTCAATGAAATGGAGAATGTGACTGAAGATTTCATGAACTAACGAATAAAATAAATCCCTACCTCAATGATGTCGTCGAACGAGCGTTCGTCGCGGAATTAATCATCGCAGAAGTAGAGGATTTCCGCGGAAGAAGAGGATCACCGTACAAGGAACTTTGTTGGCGTTAGGTGATCTCCGAGGAAGGAGTCTCTCGCCGTCATCCGCTGTTGGAGGTTGGCATTCTTCGTTGGCAGTGGTGCGTTCTTCGCGTTTTTCATTGAAGAATGAAGAATCCTCTCCTTTCTCCCAAAGGCTTCCACAACCAGAAAACCAACGAAATAAAATAAGTTCAACACTTATGTTAAAATCATAACCTAAGCTTTTGAAATTCAAAAGATAAGAAACGAACAATTAATTCAACGAATTAATTGTAACGATTTAACCGCCCGATTTAATGAGGTGTTTCTTATCCAAAATAAACGTATGGTTTGACTTTCATTAACGGGGGGGGGGGGGGGGGTTGCGGGTGCGTTACTTAGAAGGGAAGAAACGTCGGGGCTCGTGCGGGCCCCACCTCACAAATATCCTACCAAGTGGGTAGGATATTATGGGTCCCACCTTATCCGCTTAACATAGTTTAATCTGCTTTAAGTGAAATAAAATAAATTTTCGCAACACTTTTATTTTATTTCATAACATATCCCCAAAAATTTAAAACCACACCCGAGCAAATGAAACTCCAGAAAAGGTGTTTCTAAGCAATTACCGGCGCTGCGATTCCATTGGTTCCCTCGGAATTCTATTCCGAACACCAGTTTAAAAGTTATAAAACCCGCTCATTCGTTAACTGAACGTGCTGGAGCTAAACTTCGACAAAAGATTCATGGCACACCGGGCCTCGGAATCTAGTGCCATCAGAAAGTGCGTTCTTTTATAATTCCCAAGAAAAATAAGAAAAAAAATCCCTTGAATTTTATGGGTCTTTACATCACTCCCGCCTTAGGGCTTTACGTCCCCGTAAAGATACATAAAAAACTAAGGAAACAAATGTGGGTACTTAGAATGCATCTGAGCCTCCCGCTCCCATGTGCTCTCCTGGAGGTTCTTGTGCTGTCATCTGATGCACACTAGTGGAATCAACTGTCCACATAGGACCCGCTCTTGTCGATCCTCAATCTCCAACGGAACCTCCGTAAATGTCTCCCCATCATCAATGTCCATCTCCCCATGGTCAATGATATGTGTCGGGTTGTGCACGTATCTCCTCAACTGAAATACGTGGAAGACGCCATCCACTCGGTGTAACTGAGGTGGTAGAGCTATGCGATAAGCCACCTCGCCAATCCTGTTGAGGACTAGGAATGGTCGGATGAAGCATGGAGACAACTTGCCGCCTCGGCCAAATCTCCGTAATCCACGTCGAGGTGAGACCCACAAGAAGACGTGGTCACCATCCTTGTACTCTAGTGGCCTCTGCCTCATATCATCATAAGACTTCTGCTGACTCTGAGCTATCCTCATCCGCTCATGGATGATCTAGACCTTCTCCATCGTGGCCTGGACCATCTCCGGTCCCACAAGTGCTGACTCCCCAGGGTCTTTCCAGCACAAAATAGATCTGCAAGGTCGGCCGTACAACGCCTTGTATGGTTCCATCCCGATGGTGGAGTGGTAGCTGTTGTTGTATACGAACTCCGCCAAGGGTAGATGGTCCTCTCAACTGTGACCAAAGTTGAAGACACATGCGCGGAGCATGTCCTCGAGATTCCAAATGGTCCTCTCCAGCTGACCATCTGTCTGAGGCTGAAAGGCGGTGCTCAGACGTATCTGCGTCCCGAACACCTCCCGGAACCCCTTCCAAAGCTAGGAAGTAAAGCGAGCATCTCGATCGGAGATGATAGATGATGGCACATCATGAAGTCGTACAATCTCCTGAACGTAGAGATGTACCAAGCTCTCCACTGAGCCCTGCTCTCTAATGGGTAAGCAGTGAGCTGACTTGGTGACTTGGTCAACAATCACCCAAATAGAGTCGTGACCTTTGGAAGTGCGTGGAAGTCCAGTCACAAAGTCCATAGATATCCCATCCCAATTCCACTCCGGGACCTCCAAAGGTTGTACCAAGCCTGCTGGTACCTGATGCCTTGCCTTCACCTGCTGGAAGGTGAGGCATCGAGAAACGAACTCTGTCACAACCTTTTTCTTGCCCGGCCACTAGTGCTATCGTCTGATATCTGGGTACATATTTTCCACTCCAAGATGTACCGCCAAAGGGGAAGTCCGAAACTCTCTCAACACCTCCTCCCATAAAGAAACTGGTACCAAGGTACGTCCTCTGAAAATGACTTTGTTCTCTCCTCCTATGTAGAAACCATCAGGTTCCTGTCCAGAGGATATCTGTGCACGCCGCATCTCACAGTCAGTGTCCCCATGTTGTACCTCTCTGACCTACTGCAGTAGTGGAGGAGTGACTGTGAGTGACTTAAGGAAGGCTGATCCATCTCTATCCACAAAGGATATCTACAAAGCGGCTAGCTACTCGGTCACCTCCCAAAATAGCTGAATGGACGTCCTCCTGCTGAGAGCATCAGCTACCATGTTCCCCTTCCTAGGAGTGTAGACTATCTCAAAGTCATAGTCATGGAGGAACTCGAGCCATCTCCACTGTCTTAGGTTCAGGTCCTTTTGAGAGAAGATGTACCTGAGACTCTGATGGTCAGAAAAGACTGTAAAGCGCTCGCCCATCAGATAGTGTCTCCAAGTCTTCAGAGCTAAGACCACTACTTCTCACTCCAGGTTATGGGTAGCGTAGTTCTTCTCATACGGCCTCAACTGATGTGATCCATAGTCTATCACTACCTTCTCCTGCATCAAGACATATATGAGTCCGGTCCCTGATGCATCACGGTAGACTACGTACCCTACTCCCTCCTCCGGCAACCTCAAGATAGTTGCGCTGGTCAATCTCTGTCTCAGATCCTGGAAGCTATGCTGACATCTTTCTGACCACACAAATGGTTTCCCCTTCTTCATAAGAGATGAGAGTGGTGCCAGAAATCTAGAGAAGTCTGACACAAATCTTTTATAGTATCAAGTTAGTCCCAAGAAGCTCTGCACCTCTGTCACGCTCCTGTGTGGCTACCAAGCTAGCACTGCCTCGATCTTTGCAGGATCCACTGCAAATCCCACATCAGAGATGACGTGTCCTAGGACGTGGACCTCATGTATCCAGAACTGTCACTTCGAGATCTTTCCATAAAGTTGGTTCTCTCTGAGTGTGTCTTGTACAACCCGCATGTGGTAGGCGTGCTCCTCCTCGGTCGTCGACTATATCAAAATGTCATCGATAAAGACCACGACAAATCGATCGAGGTATGGCAGAAAGATCCTGTTCATAAGGCCAGTGAACACTTCGGGAGCATTGGTTATGCCGAAGGGCATAACCAAGAACTCATAGTGGCCATACCGACATCTGAAGGTCGTATTCTGCACGTCCTCGTCCCGAACTCTAAGCTGATGATAGCCTGACCTGAGGTCTATCTTTGAGAACCAACATGCTCCCTTGAGCTGATCGAAGAGGTCATCAATCCACAGTAGCAGATACTTGTTCCTCACTATCACATGGTTCAGGAGACGATATTCGACACAAATTCTCAAGCTCTCGTCTTCCTTCTTGGAGAACAATAACGGGGAAGCCCAGGGTGAAACACAAGGTGGGATGAATCCCTTTCCCTGCAAGTCCTCCAACTATACCCGTAGCACTCGATGCTCAGAGAGAGAAATCCGATATGCTGGGGTGGATATCAGGGCTGTCCTGGGGTACAAATCAATATAAAATTCTAGCTCCCTACGAGGAGGTAGTCCTGGAACGTCGTTAGGAAAGACGTCTGCATACTGATCCACCACTACAGGAAAACTAGGACTCTGCACCTAAACTTCTCCTAGGATGAGTCTAGCCAACTGGTGAGTGATGGTCAGTTGTATCCTCTGCGAGATTCCATCTTCTACTGCGAAGGCTCCCTTCTCACCGGTGAAGGTGAAACTGCTCCCGTTGGTGCGTACACATCACACCTTGCACCTAATACAGTCGATCTGAGCATGGACTATAGATAACCAATCCATGCCCAAGATGACATCCTAAGGCCTTGATGCCACTACAAGTAGATCAGAGCTGAAGCTCTCGCCTGCTAGAGTATGCTCACACTGCCGGCACCAGTGTGTAATCGTCATGTCTGCTCCCGTAGGAGTCTCTATCCGTAAGGATCGAGCCAACGGCTCTGTCGGAATCTCCATGCTCCGAACAAGGTCTGCGGCTATGAAAGAATGACTCACTCTTGTGTCTATATGAACTACAGCAAGGGTTGAATAGACACAGATAGTACCTCGAATCATCTTGGGTGAACCGTGGTCATAGGCCCCTACTGTCTGGAGTTGTGCCTGTCTCTTCCTGCAAGCTCCCTGTGGTCGGGGATGACCTCCTTGTGGTGGTGATGGTAGAGCCTCAAAGTGTCACCCACCACCTGCCGCTCGGCCAGCTCCTCTGCCTCATCCTCCTGCTCCCTGCGGACCACCACGATCGACCCTCTGACTCTGCCTCGGTGGCCCCTCTACCGTCAGCTGCCCCTCGGAACGAAGAGTCAGGCAGTCACGAGCCATGTGGACCTACCCGCCGCATTCTTAGAACGGTATGCCTCTCGAAAGACTGGCTCCGTGCTGTGTTCCCCACACTACTGAGCCAGTGTCCTGAGGTCGCCTTCCTGATAGTCTGGTCTTCCTGGACCCATGAGTCAACCATCAAATGCCTGCTGCAAAAGACTCTGCTACCTGCCGCTCTGTGGTAGGTCTCTCTACTGATTAAGGCTCAACAAGGAACCTCTCGACCAGAAGGGCTCGCTCCAGTACTCCTGCCTGAGTCGGAATGCTGAGGGAGATCAACGATGCCCTGATCTCCTGCCTCAACCCCTGCTCAAAGGTCCGGGCCCGGAAGAATGGATCTCGTACCATGTCTATCAAGTAGCATGAGAGATCTGTAAATCTCACCGAGTACTGGGCGACCATCAGGCTTTCATGCCGCAGCTGTAGAAGCTCCTGGATGTGCACCACATGGAGGGTTGCTGGGACGAACTCTGAGCGGAAGAGGCTCTCAAAGTTCGTCCAGAGAAGAGGTGCCTCATCGTGCACCTGGAGCATCAAGCTCCACCATCTGCCTGCTGCCGCGTGCAGTAGGCTCGCTACGAGGATCCCCATGAGGTCGGCTGGTGTCCTCACTAACATGAAAACCTGTACAACTGCCTCCACCCAATCCTCGACTGCCAGGGGGTCTGTCTCCCCATAAAACCTGGGCGGTCGCCGGTGCTGAAACTCGTGCAGTGCACTAAGGCGACGTGCATCGTCAGTGGCTGGGGCTGGAAACATCGGTGGCTCGGCAGGTAGAGGTACCGCTGGTGCCTCAGCTGTCAAAGGGCCCTGTAACGAGGCCTCGTCGCTTGGTGGGCTATCATCACACACAACTCTCTGAACCCTAGTCGGATGCCATTGTGGGGCCATCCTAAAAATAGACAGGTGCGCCACGGTCAGAACAGTATACCTGGTGAGATGACACAAAGTATTCACAAAGAAATCTTGAAACACACATGCAATCAATGCATTCATGCATTAAGTCAGAAATCAGAAGTCAGGGTCCTGGTGTACGAATACATCGGCCGCAGCACCAACACTGGACTCCCTGGTCTAATAACCACACCCAATACTCATAACACTATTTCTTAACATAGAAAAACATCAGAGTCCAAAGATCTCTGGTAGAACCAAACTCCTCTGATACCAAATTGTCACGACCCTTCCTTGAGGCTCGTGTCGTGACTACCCCAAACCCGCCTTCCATAGGCCAGGTGCTGGCGACTAGCACCAAGGCGTAATTCCCGGTAAAAATAGAAGGCATTGCGTTTTTAAAGTAAACAAACATCATAGAGCAAGAAAGAAGAAGAAGTAAACTCTAAGTAAAAATTGGGTTTAACAATAAGTGCAGAAAAGTAAGTGGGCCAGTATACAAACCCAAACTAAAAGTAAAGTACAACTGGATGGGAAAACAGCAACTGAAATGTAAAGCTGCAGTGTAGAGCCGTCCACTAGAAGTCCCACCTGAAGGGTGGGTGCATATAGCCTCCACAGCTCCTCGGGCCCAGCCGTCCGCTCCGAGTACGTCCCATCCAATGGTCCACCTCCGGGTACAGACCTGCTCCGCAAGCCTCAACCGCGATCAATGTTGTCCATCGTCTGCAACCAACACAACGTAGTGCGGGCATAGCCCATGTAGGGGTGAGTATAAGCTACTCAGTTGGGACCCCGAGACCCCCGAAGGTCTCCCAGAATCCACAAAGTATAATCCACAAAGTAAATATACAATCATGAAGTAACATCTGACACTACTTTGGTATATGCCCATACATATACCTAAGTCATCAATTCCAGTTCTCTCCAACTATGAGCCCAAGTACATCCCAGTCCACACAGGAAAACATAAACCGTTCCACATAGGAAATCACAACCAAATCCACACAGGAAAGCATAACGTAATCCACACAGGATATCAAGTCATGATTCAGCTCACACGGGTATACTTCTTCGTATGACGATAGAGATGATCAGATATATCCATTGGTTCATCTATGTCGTCGGACCCACAAAGGATCGATAGGTACAAACCCCCGCAATGACCCAGAAAGGATCTTACCCTCACAGTATCGATAGGTAACTAACCCCCGCAAAGACCCACACAGGATCGGACCCACATAGGATCTGTAGGCGCCGGCCCACACAGGACCGCTGAGCGCTGACCCACACATGATCTGACCCACACAAGATCAGTAGCACTGATCCACATAGGATCGCTGAGTGCTGTAGTCGTCGTCGTCGAATCTACTGAGGATCTCTGTACAGTCGTCATCGTCGTCACAGTCGCAGCCAGCTCTAGGGTTCCCGCACACAACAAGCTCGTTCGAGAGGGTCCGCTCCACGAGCCGAGGGGATAATACATCAACTGACACATAGTCCGAATTTGATGTATCCAAAAGTTCTGTATCCTCAACAGTAACTCAACGTCACAAATGGTGCGTCAATCAGATGCCCGGTCTGAGAGTTATTCGATTTTTCGTCCGAGGGTCCCGGTTGGTTTTTAAGTCAAAACCAACCAGACCGTACTCCACCTGCATCCAAACCTCGGGCGGAGTAAGGCAAAAGATCTGTCTCACTTAGAGGATTCCATCAAAGTCGACGACACGTCAATTGGACGTCCGGAGCTCATGTTATAAGCATTTCTGCTCCGAGGGCCCGGTTGGTTTCGTGTACGAACCAACCCGGCCGAACACAAAGTTCTCCAAAAACTTTAGTGCGATATACTGAAACGACCGTCTCGATCCAAGGATCGCATCGCAACGGACGGTGCATCAATCGGAGGCCAATAGCTCATGTTATGGGCAACAGACCGAAAGAGGTTCGATAATTGGGGGTTCGGGCCCAGTCCGACCCGGCCCGATACCCCCAGAGTCGGCCCGTACCGGGTCAACCCGAACTGGGTCCGGGTCCAGCCTGCTGGGGAGTGCCCCAGTCCGGCGGCTCGGCCTGGCGCGCTGGCACTGGCCGGGTGGCCAGGCGGCCGGCTCGGCCGTTGCAGCCGAGTCATGCGGGTGGGGGGGCACTGCCCCTGTGTGGAGAAACCGCGACCCCTTTATGGGGCCACTCAGCTGGCCGACCGGGGGTTACGACCCCCGACGCTTTCCTCAAACCGGCCGGCCCGCACCGGCCAACAGGCTGCTGCCGCCACGGGACCGGCAAGGGCCGGTCCCCTTACTTTGACATCGGCGGTCCGGTCCTGACCGCCGGTTCTGCTGTTCTGCCGCAGCCCGGAACCGACCGCGGCCTTGGTTCATCTGGCGTGGTGCGATGGCGCCGCGCCACTCCGCCGTGGCCCCGCACCGGCCTCGGTGCATTAGTGTTTCTCTGGTGTGGCGCAACGGTGCCGCATCAATGGTTTATTTTCAATGGTGAGGTGCAACGGCGTCGCGTCTTGGTACATCTTCAATGGCGCGGCGTGACGGCTCCGCGCTTCTCCCCCTTTCCTTATCAGAATTCCACACGGTGCATCGTCACTACATTTCCTTGCTCGTCGCAACAATACCAACAACCAAAAAGGGGAGGAGTTTCGGCCGTGTTCGTGCGGTCCGACCTCCTCCCGTTATCACGATCACAGGCTGTTCAAGTAAAAGGAGAAAGCGATGGAAGATTTTACGAACTAACAAATAAAATAAATCTCTACCTCAATGATGTCATCGAACGAGCATTCGTCGCGGAATTAACCATCGCGAAAGTAGAGGATCTTCGCAGAAGAAGAGGATCGCCATGGAAGGAATGTCGTTGGCGTTAGGTGATCTCCGAGGAAGGCGTCTCTTGCCGTCGTCCGCCATCGGAGGTTGGCATTGTTCATTGGTGGGGGTGTGTTCTTCGCGTACTTCTTCAAAGAATGAACAATCCTCTCTTTTCTCCCAAAGGCTTCCACAACAAGAAAACAAATGAAATAAAATAAGTTCAACACTTATTTTATTATCATGACCTAATATTTTATAATTTCAAAAGATAATAAACGAACAATTAATTCAATCAATTATTTGTAACTATTTAACTGCCCAATTTAATGATGTGTTTCTTAACCAAAATAAATGTAAGGTTTGACGTTCATTAAAAGGGGGGTTTCGGGTGTGTTACATAGAAGGGAGGAAATGGCGGGGCTCTTGTGAGCCCCACCTCAAAAATATCCTACCAAGTGAGTAAGATATTGTGGGTCCCACCTTATCCGCCTAACATAGGTTAATCCTCTTTAAGTGAAATAAAATAAATTGTCGCACCACTTTTATTTTATTTCTTAACTTAACCCCAAAAATTAAAAACCACCCCCGAGAAAACACAACTCCGGAAAAGGTGTTTCTAAGCAATTACCGACAATACAATTCCATTGGTGCCCTCAGAATTCGATTCCGAGCACCGGTTTAAAAGTTAGAAAAACCCGCTCGTTCGTTCACGGAACGTACCCGAGCTAAACTTCGGCAAAAGATTCCGGGCAAACCGGGCCTCGAAATCTGGTGCCGTCTGAATCTGCGTTCTTGTAAAATTCCAAATAAAATTAAGAAAAAAAATTTCCTTGAATTTTACAGGTCGTTACATATAATGGGAAATATTTTTGTTTGATACAAATAGCATTTAGTATGTTAGTTATTATTTTCCCTAAATTCTATAAAGCTATAAACCTAAAAATGTCATTAGGATGTAAGATATAAAATTATAACTACAATGTTTTTTATTAATTATTGTTATATTCATGATTTTTTAGATGGTATAAAAATGTGTATGTAATGTATATATTTATGGTACAAGATCTGGGAGTGTGGGTTAAGGGAATCACTATTGGTATTAGAGGAGGATTTAGGTAAAATTAGAGAATATGTTATATGCTTTGAATAATTTAAGGGTAAATAACTATGGGTTTGTAACACCCAATGATATTATGGTATGTCCCTTTAAAAAATTATCTTCTTCGATAGTTTATGATTCACAAATCATCAATTTTAAAACCATAATATATTATTAAATTTGACTATTAGAATAGTAATGTGACCATTACAAATAGTAATGTGACTAATAATAATAGTTTCTTTACCTATGAAAGTATAAATATAATTTATTTATCTTATAAATAAAATATGATGCAATTATATCACAGTATAAGTGATTGAATGTTTTAAAAATGATAAATTATATGTTACTATTTTTATATTGCATAAATATTTATTTACAATTGTATTATTAATATAACGGTTTAAGAGAAAACTTATTTTACTAAACATTATTCGTACATTATTTTTTTGTCTTATAATTATATGATAATTTTATTAAACCATTTATAATTTTTGCAATGTGTCATAAAAACAATTATAATATTAAATTTTGTATTTTTTGAGAAAATGAATAAATTATTTAAAATGAAAATTTCATGTATTTATAAAATTATTTCAACAAATTGGAGTATGTTTTTTAATTCTACATATAGTAAAATTTCTTGGGATATATTTTGGATTTTTATAAAAGAGTAGAATTTTTTGTGAATAGTGAAATGCAACCATTTACAATATTTAACAAATACATGAATTATTGATTCATAAATGATGTATGGAAATTTTAATCTCATAATATATAACTATAGTTCATTATTTTAATATATTTTGTCATTGTGTTCAATATATTGATATACATGAACAAAAATAATAAATAATGATTAAAATAATCAAAAACATCCTCTCCCCTATAAATACCAACCCTCACCACCTCTTCTCCACTCACCTATTAATCCATAATATTTACAAGACTCTTCCTCGCATCTATGAGTTTCAGGTCTCACAAAAATTCAAACACCAATGTCCCCTTATGAGGTTCTTATGGAGAAGAAGTCAAGAGGTAAAAACCTCTTTCCTTTTTTAATTTTAGTTTCTTTTCATATTTTACCCTAACCACCTATGACCAAACTTTTTTTATAACAATTTTATATTATATATAATATAATTTTATTATTTATATATGAAATTCACCACTATGTGTCTTATCCTTTTACTTTTATTCTAATAAGAAAAACTTCATCTCTAAGGTACTGATTAACTACCTCTATGGATAATGTGTTTTTGTTTTCCTATTCATTCTTCAGAAATAGTAATTAAAATAATTCATTGTTAAAAAGATTATAATATATTTATTAAAAATTATTTAATGTTTTTAGGTAGTATATATTCATAATATTAACTAACAAAACAAAACTAGTCTCTAATGATAAAAAATAGAAAATAATATGAAGGATTATCACAAATATTTTATCTAATGATTTGTCCTTAAACTATATAAATGAATGAAATGTATAATCATTTAATGTTATTAATTTTAATTAATAACATATAATTTAAATTCTAGATAACTATTCACATTTAAAATATTTTCCATTAATGTATACCAATAAACCGCTCCTAAAAACTAAGGAATCAAATGTTCTCGAATGAAAAAATCATATCTTTTAACTCATAAAAAAATCCATAAATGAACTTATTAGAATTATATTATATAAAATAAATGTATAAAACGATCATTATTTATTATTTAATGGAATAAATTACATTATATTTGATTTTATGTAAAAGTGAAAAACCCTTTCAGACATATGGTAAGGGTTTCTTCTTAAACCACTATTTTTTTTTCAGGTGACACAAAATCTCTATTTAACCCAATGAAATTGTTCATTATTTTAATATAATTCTTTTAAATTGATTTTATATGCGTCTAATCATATATCTATAAAATTTAATATTTTTTCTTATGGTATAATACATGTTTTATAATATCCACTTCTCAATTCTTCCCGATAAGAAGGCTCGATCTAAATAAACATCCTTGTTTCTTACCGATTTTCATCTGCACTCCACAATCTATATTAATAACCAATTATTCTTAAAAAATCAATTATTTTATTATGAAAAAAAATATTAGTTTAAATTTGAATTTATTTAAACAATAAATAATTTTATTGATTTAAAGATCCTCTTATTTTCTCACAAACCGCACCGAAGTGGCCCATTTCTAAAGTTTCTTGATAACTATTTTTTACTTGTTTTATCTTTTGTTAAACATCATTTGTGCCTAAAAAATAATTTCATTTTCCTTCCTATTTATGTTATGGGATATAAATATTTAGGATCTGATTTTTTGAAAAATAAAAATGATTTTCCAAAAGAAATATATTTTTTAAAATAAATGGGGATTTCTCTAAAGTATTTATCAATGGTTTTATTGTAGTATTTTAATGTATAATTATTGTTAAAATATTTGGAATTGGTATGGGTAAATAATTTAAATAATATTTTTAAATCTATTATTTGACATATTAGGAGTAAATTGTACTTATTATGTGATGGGTGATGCCTGCAATAGCCCATCGATGCATTGATTGGTCTCATGAGACATACAAGACCAACTTTTTTCCAAGAACTTGCCCATTTTTTGTGTAATTATTTGAAGTGGAATTGATGGTATTTTTATGATGTCCGACATTATTTATTACATCATTTTGATATTAGTAATTGATAAATAATTTCATTATTAAACCATTAAAATATCCATGGTTAATCTTCATGTGATTATTTATATGTACTTAATTGTAAAACTTTTATTATTTCTTTATTATTCTAAAGATTATGTTTTATTAGATTATGTTTTAGTTATTTACCATACCTTATTTTTTATGTTTATGATAGCTTCCACTATATTGATTACCCATACTGGGAATCTAATCTCACCCTTTTATTATGTTTTATTTTTCCCCAGTATGCGATGATTTATATTGTTAAGAAATTTTAGGGATAATCTAGGACTTATGTGGGATTACAATGGAGTTTATATATTTTTATTAATCCAAGTTGTAATGAAAAACTTATGATTTTATCTTTTTTTCTATACTTCTAAACTATTCAGTACCTTAAGATGCGAACACATGGTCGTAGTACCAATGTAATGAATTATGTCACTGGCTCTACGCAACTAGGGTCGTGGTCTTTATAGTTAGTATTAGTGTATGTTTTATAAAAAACATGGAAACTATAATTTGTAAACATTGATTATAGAACAGAAACCTAAGGAATAATTTGAGTCAAATCATAGAATAACATCGTATAATTTTGGTAAGGTAGATATTATGTGGCTATTATAAGAAATACATCACTGTCTGGATACTGAAAGTGGAAGGGATTCTAGCCCAGTTGTACCATGGTGTAACAACTATGACAAGGTATATCGGGCCTAACTAATCATAACTAGGTATGCAATAATGGTCATTATTGTACACCAGGATTGAATCCCCCAAGGGATATTCTTAGGATAATTCATATTTTCATTAAAAATTATTATGAAGGATTTAAAAGTAATCATGTTCCCAAATGAACCATGTATATGATTATGATATTGGCTATGTATAAATTTCAAATTTATTTTATGTGTTCTACAAGTTATAAATTATTCGTTATGATTCATAACCCAATATAGTGTATTCCATTTTTAAAAATGGATCCTAGTAGATGGATTGATATCTATATCAATGTACATATCCCATATATTGATTTCCCTCTTATAAAAGTTATTAATGATGGACCAGGAGTTTCAAGAAGATATGAAAAACTTATAATTATACTAGGACAAATGAATTATTTTATTAATAATAACCTTACCAGAATGGAAAATCCTAATCCAAAACATGAAGGAACAATGTTAGACTAATTCATGAGACAACAGCCTCTATCACCCAATGGGACTACAAACACGTTTATATTTAAAGAGTGGATAAGTTCCTTAAAGAAAATATTTATTTGTTAGGGATGTAATGAAAGGGAGAAGGTTATCATTATAGTTTATAATCTATCAGGTGATGCATATCAATGGTCGTAATTAATTCAAAACAAAATGGAGGAGAAAGAAATTGAAATATTTTAATGGATGGATATTAATGAAATTTTCATCGAGAAATAATTCCCTTGAGAACAAATAGTGGATTTGGAAATGAAATTATTGATCCTGAGATAGAAAGGGGATGAAAACAATTCCAAGTATGAAAAAAAATATTACAAGGATAACAAGGCATGCCACATACTACATATGTAATCTATAGAGAAATATTGATGGATTATTTGATGGTTAGAACCAATCTTATGAATGTAGTTGGTCTCCCAAATTTTCTCATCATACAAATATATAGTCCCCTGTGCTATCAAGGTAAATAAATAATTCTATAATTATTATGAATTTAAGGGAAAAAAAGAGAAAAAGAGGGTGTCGGAGCAAAGAATAAATAAAGAGAAAAATAAAAAATACAACATTCCACCTTGTGATACTTGGGGAAGGAAACAACCTAGTGCATGCATAAAAGAAATGGTACATTGTTACAAGTGTGGTGAAAATTCCTCAAATATCCTGATTGTAAGGGAAATAAATAAGCAACCAATGTTCAATTATACAATTATACTAGGATGGGACATAATGAAAATTATTTTCCAAATAATATGTGAAACTTTCCCCAAAAAAGATAAGAGAGAAGGCCCAAGATTATGTGATCACCACTACTAATGTTGAAGTTCCTAATGATGTGGTGCAAGGTACTTTAATCAACTTCTCAAACTATGAAAAATTGTTATTTGATTCTATATCATCACATTCCTTTATATCATCCATGTTTTCCTTTAAAATTAAATATTTATAATTCATCTTAACAAGAGATTAATATGTAAAGACTCATATTGGAAACATTATTCCAAAAAATATATTTTGTGTAGTTCCTATTATAAAACATAATCATGCTATAGTTTCTAATTTTATCATCAAACATTGGGATTATTTTGATATAATCATTTTTATGAACTAAATTTCAAAATATAATTCTAAAAATATATTTTAATAGAATAAACTTGTAATCTATTATGAAGATATGTAATTTATTATCTTTAGAGGAGAGACCTCATCATCTAATTCATATTTGGAACCACCTTCAGTAGCCCTTATAAATTAAATTCTTGGGGAGGAATAGAAAACATTATCAATGGATGATGAATGAAATTTTAAAATTAAAGATTTACATATTGTGAAAGAATACATTGATGTGTTCCTAGAGAATTTACCTTGACATCATATAAATAGAGAAGATCCATTCTCTATTGATTTAATTCCTGATTCAGGACCTATATCAAAGCCTCTTTATAGAATGTCTATTATTGAATTAGTGGATCTAATGAAACAACTAGAGGAATTAATTGATAAGGTATATATTCACCCTAGTGTTTCTCTATGGGGATCATGTGTTCTCTTTGAAAAGTTGAAATATGGATCTATGAGGCTGGGAATCGACTATAGAAAAATCAATTCTATTATAATAAATAAAAATTATCTGCTACCTCACATTGATGATTTATTTGATCAACTTCACATAGATAAATGTTTTTTAATGATTTACCTTTGATCCACATATCATCAATTGTGTGTGAGGAAGGAAGATGTTCTATAGACATCATTTCGAACTGGGTATGGAAATTATGTGTTTACTGTATAGTTATTTTCCAGGACTAATTCACCCTTTTTTATAGATTTAATGAATAGATTTTCCATGAATATTTTGAATATTTTTTATGGTATTTATTACTGATATATTGATATATTCTAAAATATATGGGGACTATTAGAACTATTTTCTGGTTTTTCTAGAGACTCTTTAAAGAAAAGAGTTATATGGGAGGTTTAGAAAGTGTGAATTATAGGTTAAAATGGTTTCTTTTCTAAGCAATATTTTCAGAATTGATGGAATCTCTGTTGATCCAATAAAGAAACAGTGGGACAAGAAATGGCATACACCAATGAAAAAACTGATGTACATCATTTAATTGGTTTAGTAGGTTACTATCGGTGTTTCATTGAGAACATTTTATGATTAGATAACCCATTAACCAAGCATACATGTAAAGTGTTTCAGTTCATATGGACAATGGAATGTGAATAATAGTTTGAATAATTAATGAGGATGTTAGTAAATGCTATGATCTTGACACTACCATCAAGAAATGGTTTATTTGTGATTTATAGTGACTCATCAAAGACAAGAATTGGATGTGTCCTTATACAAAATGATAGATTTGTTTTTGAATAATTATTGATGTTAAGAACTCGTGAACAGAACTATCAAACTCATGATCTTGAATTAGCAGTAGTAATATTTGTTCTGAAGATATAGAGAGACTCTCTCTATGGTGAAAGATGTGTGATATATAATGATCATGGGAGTTTAAAATATAAATTCTCATATAAAGAAATAAAAATGAGGCAAATTAGATGGCTATTTTTACTCATGGATTATTATTGTTCATACACTATCACCTAGGGAAGGAAAATATTTTAGCATATGCATTATTTAGGAAGGATCATGGGTTTGTAAACAAAATGAGGACGGACATGGATCCTGTGCACATGGATCTAGAAAATATGGATATAGGAATGATCAAGTAATGTAAAAAATCATTAAATTTTCAATGGATTTACCCACCATCTTTATTAGAAAGGATTAAAAGAATTTAGTATGAAGATGAGAGCTTTCAAAGGGATATTAAAGTTGTCAATGACGAGAGGTTGATAGAATTCGTCTATAAGGATGTAATTTTGAAATATGGAATGAATATTTTTGTTCACTCTATTATATATCTAAAATCTAGTTATTGGATGATTAAAATAGCTCTAATTTCTCAAAAAACTCTTGTAGTAATAATATGTATAGATATTTTAAGGAACATTTTTTGTGGGATAATATGATGCAGGAAATTTCTAATTATGTATCTGGATGTTTAGTATTTCAATAGGTGAAGGCTTATAGAAAGCATCCTATAGGATTCATGAAACCTCTTCTTATTCATAAATATAAATTGGATGACATTACTATAAATTTTTCAACTAGATTTCAAAAAAAATCTAATAAAGAATGATGTAATATGGGTAATTGTTGATCGACTTACTGTCATGAATAGAATCTGGTCTCCATCAAAACTGGCACGAAACCTTTCCCGAGAAAATTACCGAAGGATGTTCCCTATCCCCAATGTCTAGAACAAGTTCCCAGTTATATTATATATTTTTTTGGGAAAGAGTACCAGAGTACAGATTCATAAAACACCAAAAACAATAGATAAACTGAATCTAAAAATTCATGCAAAACAAGATTTAAATACAATCCATAACTGAATAAATAGGTTTAGAAATAAAACAAGAGGTCCAAATACAAATAAAAGTATCATAAAAATATCCACAAGGACTCCACATGACAAGGGGTCATCTCCCACAAGTCGTCTCCACAACAGTGCAATGTGGAATGAAACTAACAGCCTGAACCGCCATCACCCAAGGCCTTGCCTTTACCTATGTCAAACATGATCATTTATACTTACATCCAAGGGTTGTATGTAGGGTGTGAGGCTATGACCAATAAGATACCACCAATATATTTGATAGAGTAAGCAATATAAGAATAAATGAATTGCAGTTTTGATAAGCAAGAAGTGGTTGAAATAATTTCTAAAGAATGAAACTTTTAAATGGAAACCGTTTTCAAAAGGAATTTTACATGAGTGTGAACATTTCAATAAAACATTTCATATACTATATTTTATAACCAAAACTACCATATTCTAAATATAAATACAAAATATTAAATGATCACAAATCTCGAGAACACCCCTAGGAACTAGTTACTATCATGCCCTATGTACATCATATCTTGGTGAAATGTAATGATAGAAAAATTATTTTTCATAAAAAATATACCTATAGGGAACATACCTATTAACTAGTGGTATCAAAATGACTTCAATATAGTTTTGTTAGTGTTTCTATTGTCCATTATTCTCAACGAAATATAGATAAAACTGGTACAAATCAATAGCATACAAGTACAAGTCTTCCCCCTAGATACCTGGGTTTCCCTCTTTCTGCACAAACCATTTTCACATGTTACCAAAATCCATTATCACATTAACACATTAGTTATGTTTATAATCAACACAAAAAAGTAGGAACTCATGATTTTCACCACTTAAATCACTTAATAAAATCTATAGAATTTCAGTAGAATAAATTCACAAAATTTATCCATGTTTTGCACACAAAATCCATTTAAAACCCCACTTTGAACACTATATGCATACCTATATTCACCCAAAAAGAATTATTAGCATTAATTTCTTTATAAAACGATTACAATAGTTTCAAAAAAATAACAATTGGCATAAAATAGAATAGATATGTAAAACCCCCAATTTTACACAAAATGGGTACCTATAATTCATTTGCATAACAGACATTATCAAAACCAAATTTTACAGAAATTGTAATGAATGAGAAGTGTGCTAAAATTGAAATATTTCAAATAAAACTCATCTAGAAGTTCTCACACATGTAATCACCTACCACAAGTTTCAAAAACCTTGAATATTTGTGCAAATGTTCAACCGCACCCATGTCGCACCATAAAGGACTTAGATCAAGCCTAAAACCACAAGATTAGGCCAAGAAACCCAAGATCAAACCCTTGGTCAGAATACCCACTTTTTAGACAATAGGTACTTCATGATGAAATGGATTAAATCCCATGAATTTGGAGGAAACCCTAAGAAAATGGGAAGAATAAGGAAGGAAACCCACTTACTTGAGGGATCTAGAAGAAATCACCCCAAATACACTAGTAGATGAATTTCAAAATAGAAAAACATGAAAGTGAGGCTCGAATAATGCTAATAAATTCGTGTGGGAAAATAAATGGAGTAAATGAGTAAAAATTAAAGGAGTTATGAAGGAAAACATTTACCTCTTCAAATCTAGATGATTTGGGAAAGCCTACGAGGTTATATCCTAATTCGTGATGCATATGAGCTCCAAAAGGGGGGGAAGTTAATAGGGGTACACATAAGGTCAGTGGTCTTAGGTGAGAGTTGGAACCACAAAAAAACATAAAAATTGAATAATATTTTAAATAAACAATGTTTTTTGAAATTGGAAATGAGTTTATGGGCTGGACCAATTCCTTTAATAAAAACCAAAATCCACCAGGATTATGGATTCTTAAAATTTCCATATTGACATAGTGGTGTTAATATGTTAGGGGATTCTATTTTGAATGTAGAATGGGTGGGAATTTTGGAAAAAAGAAAGAGTTATAAAAGAAAAAATTAAGGTTTTTAAATCTAGAAATGCGCTCATGGTTTTGACAAAATCACGAAAACTCACCCTTTCCACCAAAAATGAATGGGTAACCCCAACAAAAAAATCACGAATGTAAATTAAATTAAATGTATCTTTAAAACGAGTCATGTATGCGACAATTACACCCACCATTAATGACTTTCCTCCTCAAAAATTTAATTTTAATCTTGATCAGAAAACAAGAATGGTTACTCCTTCTCAACCCACAACTTCCACTCCAATGATTCATGTGTATCATTCCCATGATTCCAATTAACCCAAACTAGTGGAAAATAATTTCCCCAAAGAACCTTTTCTTGTAAGTACACTATTCACACTAGCCGCTCAAAAACTGGTAAATCTAGATCTATATCCAACTCTTCCCCATTCAGTACATGGGAAAGATCTGGATTGTATTTCATGAACTGGGAGACATGGATGAAATCATGGATGGGTGCCAATTGAGACGTTAAGGGAAACATGTATAGCCCATTGAAAATACACTCATTGATATCCATAGATCCTACATACCACGGATTAGGTTCCCTTTCATTCCAAATCGACGATGGACTGAATGAGAGGCCACATTCAAGAATACTGTGTCACCGATAGAAAAATCTATGTCTCAAAGCCTCTGGATATCATATGATTTATGGAGACTCTAATATGGGAATAAGTACTTCTTGATCAACTTGAACTTCTCATAAGTCTCCTGCACTGGACTCGGCCCTAGCTATGAGGACTCACTTACCAAATCCCAACACAGGGGGGGAAACAAGGCTGACCATAGAGAACCTCAAAAGGATCCAATAGAATTGAGGATTTGTAATTTTTATTATAATCAAAATCAACCAACCAAAAATGGATATCCCATGAACCTCAAAAGTCTAGAACACATCCATGGAGCATTTTCTCCAAAATCTGTTTCTCTCGCTCTATCTGACCATCTATTTGAGGATGGTATGTCATTATCATCTCAATCTGATACCCCAAGGCCTTCTAAATGCCTTACCAAAACTGAAAATTGAAATAGGGGTTTCTATATAACATAAATTCTGAGGGCACAACATTTAGCCTTGCAACCTTTTGAAGATAAAAACGGCCCAACTCATCAACTTTAGTTGTATCTCCAGTCAGAATGAAGTGGGCTGATTTAGTTAGATGATCAATCACCACACAAACGGAATTATTACCCTGAGGTTTATGAGTAAATCCAAAAAAGATCACCATGGAAACATTTTCCCACTTTTAGATAGAAATGCGTAAAGGTTGGAGAAAAAAGGAGGGACTTTTTTGCTCTTCTTTCACCTGCTGGCATATGTAGCATCTTGACACGATGTCCGCAATGTCACTTCTAATACGAGGCTAGAAAAACTACCGAAAGACATCATAATACTTCTTGGTGGCACCTAGATGGAAAAACCACTAATACTGGTGGCCCTGTTGAATCTACATCTTCCATAGAGATAACAACACTGCTGAACTTCCCTGGAAGCACATAATGCCCCTCGGAGATGATAACCAATTAGAAGATATCTACACACCATGAAGAAACTGCTTCGACTACTGACAATTATCATCACAAGGATTTACCTATTGAATAATCTCCACCAGAGATGGAGTTAACTGAATGCTCACCCAGAACACACACCCATTTTTCTCCTTGGTCTCCACATGCATCTCATCAATGAGTTCCATCAGCGTCCACTCACCACTAGAATTCCTCAAATCCTACACTGTGACTCTTATTCGTAAGGCATTGGCCCTCACATTTCCCTTCCTTAGGGTATAGACAATTTCAATGACAAAACCCTACAACTGCTTGATCCAAGGACAATACCTCATGTTGAGGTCCTTCTTTAAGAAGATATAGGCCAAGAATATGTTATTAGAGTAGACCAAAACCTTCTTCCTAAATATATAGTGACACCAAGTATTCAAATAATTCATCCCAGATATTATCTCTACGTTGTTAGTTGGGTAAATATTTTCATGTGGGTGGAGTTGGCGAGATCCACATGCCAACACATGGTCATCCTACATAAGTATGCTCCGATACCAATATTTGAAGCATCACAATACACCACATACCCCTTTCTAGCATCTGGAAAAAATCATAACATGGGAGGTAGTCAACCGCCTCTGCATCTCCTTGAATGATTCCTGACATTCTGCGGCCCATATAAACTCCACCACTTTCCATGTGAGTGTGGTCATCGGTAAAGCTAGCCGAGTGAAATCCCGAACAAACCACCAGTAATAACCATCCGGGCTAAGGAAAATCTGGATCTCAAACATGTTCTTAAGCTATTCTAATTACATAACCACACTAATATTCTCCGGGTCCACTAAAACCCCCTACCCTTAGATCACATTCCATATAAATTTCACATCCCTTATCTAGAAATTTCACTTGGAAAACTTTCTATAATGTTGATGCTCCTGCAAAGTTCCCAGAACGATCTGCAAGTGATGTTCATGACCCTGTTGAGATCCCGAATAAACCCAGATTTCATCAAAAAGTGATATGAAAATAGAGTTGAGAAAATGATAGAACACCCTTTTCCTGAGTTCTATAAAGACCATTGGAGAATTGGTCAATCCAAATAGAATGACCAAGTACTCGAAGTTGTTGTACATGCTTCGGAAGGATGTCTTTAGGATATCAACATCTTTGAAACTAAGTTGATGATCACCCAAACACAAAACTATTTTCGAAAACTACCATTCCACCATAAACTAATCGAACAAGTAATATATTCATGGAAATGATATTTTTTCATGATTGTTACCTTATATAGCTTCAGGTAGTTAATGCCCAATCGAAAGGATCCATTATCCTTTTTTGTGAACAACACAGTAGCGGCCCATGGAGAGAAACTCGATTAAAAGAATCCATTGGATTTTATGTCATAAATCTGTATATTTAATTTATTCAACTCTTTTGGGGCCATGTGATATGAGGGAAGTGATATCAGTTTTGTCCCAAGCATTAGATCAATCGACAACACCACATCCCACTCCGGGGGAAAACTTGAAAAATCATCTAGACATACCTCCAGAAACTCATCCACTACATGAGGATTTCCTCATTTAAAAGGATGACCATTTTACTCTATCATGAGTGACAATTACAGAAAAACAATATCTCCCAACTCTGGGAGAGGAGGTCTCGCACGACTCGACCGATGATCCCATTCCCCATGAAAAACCTAACGACTCTCAACAATCATCGTGAAACTAAACCACTGCCTATAGAAATTGATATGCACCTAAATATGTACCAACCAATCCATTCCAAGTATCATTTCAAATAGATCTCTATCTAGGAGCCAAAGGTCCCACTCCACATCAACTCCTAACATAGAAAGTGAACATGATGGGCACCTAGAACTCTTCTCCTTCTTCATTCCCAACGGTGTCACCAACACCAAAGAAAAGAAAAAAAGATCAGTTGGAAAATTCAGGGTGATAAAAAATTGTTCTAAAATGAATGGAACAAGTGAACTCTTATAAAAATAAAAATCACTTATAGAAGATACGATCCAAATGGTGCCTCAAAATGTCGACAGTCCCGCCTTTGATCCGTCTGGGTGCTGATCTACTACATGGAGATTTCTTGTCTCTGCATGAGAACGAGTGTTATTTAGTGGATATTCCCTAAAAAAGCTCTCTCCAGTATATGACCCAACCCTACCTCCATGGACAACAAATCTAGATCCCCCGTCCTTGATGGATCTGACTGAGCATGAACTCCTCTTGAAGGAACTGATCAGGCACCAATCTGACGTAAAAGTGCCACCCCGTAAAAGAGCTATAAGTGACCCATACCTCCACATTGATAATAAATATTCGGGGGAAATGGGCATGTAGTTCGTATGTGGATCAGCCTCCAACACTAGTGGCACATGACATATCTCACATTTGAAGCTACAAATGAAAACTGCATGGAAGAGTGTCATGAACTACCACCTCCCTTCTTCCCCTACTCCTCTCGCTTCCTTTTCTTCTCTGATGTCCTGCCACCTCCCACTACTAATACTGTCTCATTGAAACCAATCCTCCATTTTCTGTATATCTTCACCATACACACCTGATCAACCACTTCATAATTGGCCCTCGGCTTAATTAAGAAAACACAGGATTATATCTCTTGTCGTATGCCTTTTGCAAACCTCTAGGCCTTTCCTTTCTCATTAGATATGATATCAAGAGCATACCGAACCATGTCATTGAGAATTTTGACATTATCTATCATAGAAAGATCCCCATGAGCTCTCGAGATCTAACATAAGAAAAGACTTTAGGGAAGTATTGTTCATTGAAGACTGCCTTGAAATCTCCCCAGCACATCTGCTCATTCTTTCATGTTTGAAGTACTGACTCCCACCACTTGAATCTGGGACCGTCTAATAGAAAGAAGGTACACCACTCCCAGACCTCCTCAGTTCTGTCGAAGAACTGGAACATACTCTCTATCTTTTGGAGCAATTCTTCTTCTTCCTGGGGTTCTATGCTACCTCATAATGTAAGAGGTTTGTTTTTTAGGAACCCATGTGCCTTGTCCTTCCTATAACCTATCTCATATTCTTTAATAGGAGCTAGAACTTGAGCTAGTCCGTAACCTAGATCCAAAATATCCTGAACCATAGTCTCTACTGGCCTCTGATCAAGTGGTGAGGGAGAACTCTCCTCGTCTTCCTCTCGTGGGTGCATGGGAGATTTCTGGGGAGGCATGGTTTTATGAAAGAATAAAATCACATGAAAATAATATGTATAACAATTCATAAAATAACTTCAATAACATCAAATATAAATAATACTAACACATTACAATAATTAATGAAAAACTACCCATCCCCCGCCTGATGTCCATGTGTAGTCTGCAGCTCACACATCTCATCTGGAAGTGAAGTCAAACAAACAATTCCAATTTCCCTTGGTAACTCAAGGTATTCCAAGAGTGGTACATTCCAAGAACACTACTAATGAATGGAATAATGAGTCCCAACAGTCCTACAGCCTATCTATCCTAACTCATCCCAAAATAACAATATAACCCAAAAACATTAACCACCTTTGATAACATTTTGTTAAGAGCTAAATCTGGTCTCCATCAAAACCATCACAAAACCCGGCCTGTGGTAGGGCCTAAAAGAATATCCCTATCACTATGGTCAATAAAAAATTCCCAGGAGTCATATATTTGCATTAGGGAATGATTTATCTATTTATGTTTACATAAAACATCTAAAACAATAGATAAACTGAATCTCAAAATTCATCCAAAACAAGCTTTAAAAAATCTTGAACTGATTACATAGGTTTAAACGTAAGAAAATTGGTCCAATAACACATGAAAGTGTCAAAAAAATATCCCCTTGGACTCCACAAGACAATGGGTTGTAACCCACTAGTCGTCTTCACAACACAGCACCATGGAAGGGATCTAACAACCCGAACCGCCATCACCCAAGGCCTTGCCTTTACATGTGTCAAACATGATCATTTCCACTTAAACAAAATGGGGATAAGTATGGTGTTATCCAAAGACCAATATGATACCACCAACATATTCCATAGTGTATGCAATACTAGATAAAAATCATGCCATTTTTGATAAATAAGAAGTGGTGGAAATAATTTATAAAAAATGAAACCATTATATGTAAATAGTTTTCAAGGGGAATTTTCAATGAGTGATCACATTTCGATAAAACCTGTATGCTACTATATCTCTTATCCAAAAAAACCTTATTAAAAATTTAAATACAAAATTTTCAATGAGAACTAATCTTGGGAACACCCCAGGGAACTAGTTAGTCTCGGGCCACATGTACATCGTATCTCAGTGTAATGTAACCATAGAAAAATATGTTCTCATGCATGAGAAACTAGTAGGGAACATACCCAAAACCTATTGGTCCCCAACCATCATAAATGTAGATTTTTTAGTGTTTTTCTTATCCATTTTTCTCAGTGAAATAGGGATAAAATTGTTCTGGGTCACTAGCATTCTAGTACATATCGTCCCTCCTAGATACCTAGGTTTCCCCCTTTGTGATCAAACCGTTTTCACATG
Organism: Viscum album; assembly: GCA_963277665.1. NCBI lineage: Eukaryota > Viridiplantae > Streptophyta > Magnoliopsida > Santalales > Viscaceae > Viscum > Viscum album. The sequence goes on from OY728145.1 coordinate 2,002,361,874, forward strand.
TTTAAAAAGTCAATTAGAACATAAAAACACTATTTATGGTCATAATAAACTCAATATAGAATCTAAAAATTCTTTTCACCACATTGATCACTCAACCAAACCTTTTGAATTTCAGTAGAATAAATTCACAAAATTTAACAATGTTTTTCAAACAAAATCCAATTAAACCCCCGCTTTTAACACTATGTGCAGACCCATATTCACCAAAACATACTTTTCAGCACTAATGATTTTTTATAAACCCATTATAAGAGTTTTAAAATAGCTTAAAATGGAATAACACAGAATAGACATGTAAAACACCCAATTTAACACAAAATTGTTACCTAACAAAAATTGTTATCAAAAATCACCAAAACCAAATTAAACATCAAGGATAATGAAAGTGTTATGAAAATGGGAATTATGGAATTCTAACTCGTATAGTATTGCTTACAAATGGAATCACCTAAAACAAGCGTCAAAACCCTTGAATCTTTGTTCGAAAGTTAAACCGCACCGTCGTCGCACAACAAGATACATAGATCAAGACTTAAAACAAAATATTAGATCATTAAATCCAAGATCAACCCCTAGGGTTGAATCCTAGATTTCTAGAAATTATTAACATCAAGAATAAAGTGAAGAAACCGTAAAATAAAGGAGGAAACCCTAAGCAATTGTGAGGAAGAAGTAAGGAGACCCACTTACTTAAGAAATATTAATAAAATCACCCCAAATACACTAGTAGATAAATTTAAAAACATACAAAAATGAAAGTGAGGTTTGAATAAGGATGAGAAGGTAAAGTGAGAATTGAAATGTGGGGAGATAGTTAAAATTTATTGATATATGGAGGAAACAAGTTACCGCTTCAAATATGGATGATTTGAGAAAGACTAAGAAATTGGGCCCTAATTCAAGATGCATATGATCTCTAAAGATGTGGAAATAAGAATGGGGGTGATCCTTGGGTTGGTGGACTCGTGTGAGAGTTGGTATCACTAAAAATTAATAAAAATTGAATATGAAATTTAATAATAATTTTTTTTAAACTGTAAATTGTCATACAGGAAAACCCAATTCCTTAAATAAAAAAACCCAAATCCACCATTATTAATGATTCCTAAAGATTAAAAACTAATATGGTGTTGTTAATAGGTCATGGGAGGCCATTTTGTATGTTGAATGGGTGAAAAATATCAAACAAATTAAGGAGTCATAAAAGAAGCAAAATTGTGTTTTAAATCTAGAAGTGGCCTCACTGTTTGGCCCAAATCATGAAAACTAACTGTTTACCCAAATAATGCACGGTAAACCCACACAACAAAAAAAGAATGGAAATTAAATGAAATATACCGTTAAAATAAGTCATGGATGTGACACTTATAAAATCTATTCATTTTTTCACTATAAGATGATTTACACTAGAGCAACTTGAAATAATCAATATTAATGATGTTTTAAGGCTTCATGGAGAACCCATTTAAATATTGTCTAATTATGATCCATGATTTACATCAACATTATGGAAAATACATCACAAATATTTGCCAAACAAACATCATTTGAGTACTACATATCACCTCTCAAACTAATGGGCATTCAAAAAGGACAATCTAAAAATTAGAACACATGATGAGGTCATGCTCACTTGACATTCAAGGAATGTGGGGTGAATATTTTTCTTTGGTATAGTTTTCCTAAAATAACAAATTTCTATTGAAGAATTAAAATGGCACCATATGAAGAATTTTATGTAAAGATGTGTCATGAACCAATTTATTGGTATGATTTTGGTGAAGAGAAACTTATATACCTAGAAATTTTGTAGGAAACAACAACAAAGATAAATACTATTGAAACACATATCAATGCAAATCAAGTTATAAAAAAGATATGCTGATAACTACTAGAGGGATTTTGGGTTTCAAGTGAGAGATTATATCTTCCTGATAGTATATACATGTAAGGGTGTTATATGATTTGGAAGGAAAGGGAAACTAAGCCCAAGGTACATTGGACCATTTGAAATCCTAAAGTTAATTGGAGCTCAGTCTTATCATTTTTGGATGTTGCATGGACTTTTTAATGTACATAATGTGTTCTGCATCCCTTTGTTATGAAAATAAATTCCAAAACCAACCCACGTACCCACATATAATGGTATAGAAATGGAACATGATATATATTATAATGAAGATCCTATGAAAATTCTAGACATAAAAGAAAATTTGACGAGGAATATGATGTCTTGGATGGTAAATGTACATTGGAGAAATCAAAAAACTGAAGAGGAGACCTGGGAGTGCAAGGAACATATGATGAAAACATACCCCAATATTTTCCTGAGGTTACACTCTATAAATTTTAAGGATTATATTTATTTAGGAATATAGAATGTATAACCCAATGATATAATGGTATGTACCTTTTAAAATTTATCATCTTCAATAGTTTATACTTCATGCAACACCGAGTTTAGAACAATAATATACTATTGAATATACCAGTTGGAATATTAATTTGACCAGTAATAATAATAATGTAAAAAATTATACTAGTAACTTTACTTATTAAAATATAATAAAACATTACGCACCTTATAATTAAAATATTATATAATTTTATCATTTTCTAAGTAATTGATTATTTTAAAAATGATAAATTAATTGTTCTTATTTTTTCAAAACATAAATTTTTAATTACATTTTTATAATTAAAATATTGATTTAAAATAAAAATTATTTTTAGAAAATTGATTCATTAATATTTATTTTGTCCTTTTATGATTATAGGATAATTTTATGATAACTTAATAACTTTTTCAAAGTGTCATAAAAACTATTATCATATTTAAATATGTATTTTTCGAGTGAATGATGATTTTATTTAAAAAATAAATTTATCATAATTAGAAACATATTTTCGTAAAATAGGGTCCCTTTTTTAAATTCTACTAGTGTAAAAATGTTTATGGGGAATTGTTGGTATTTTTCTAAATAAGATGAATTTTTGGTGAATAGAGAAACATAGTAATTTCTAGTATTTAAAAAATACATGACTTATTGAGTCATTGATGATGTATAGATGATGTAAGACCATAATATTGAACTCCAATTTATTATTTTAATATATTTACTGATAAATTTTAAACTATATATATTCTTGAGAAAAAATAATAAACTAATGATTAAAATAAAAAAAACAGCCGTATCCTCCACTGTAAATACCATCCCGCACCACCTCTTCACCTCACACATTTTAAGCCTTTACTATTGTCTGATAACTACCTAATACTATTCACAATCATCTTCCCCATGTCGATATGGTTTTGATCTTAAAAAAATACCCAAACAACAGTCTCTTAAAGAGGTTCTCAATGAGAAGAATTAAAGAGGTAAAAACAACTTTCCTTTTATTTTAATTTCATTTCATTTTTCTTGTTTCCTAATTCTATACTCACATTCCTTTTACAAAAATGAATGGTAACTCTAGTATCTTGTATATAATTTAATTTTACTGTTAAATGGAAAATCCACGATCAATGCTCTTCTTATCTTCTTTTTATTCCTGAAATGAAAATATCATATGTGAGGTACTGATTTACCACCTTCGTGGATGTTGTATTTTTTTTTACTAAATTACGCCTTAAATTATGGTAATAAAACCATTTATATGATTATAATATATTATAATCAATGTATTAAATATTATTCAATGTGATTTAACTAGTTTAAATATGACATTTTAACTAATAAAACAAAATAAGTTGGTGATGATAAAACAAATACCAAAATAATCTAAATGATTATCACTAATGTTTTTTATAATAATTTATACTCATAATATATAAAGGAATGAAATATATATAAATTTAATAATAAATATGTTAATATATTAAATATAATTTCAATTCTGAAAAACTATTCTCATTTTACATGATTTTCTATACATGTTTGCAAGAAACCTGATCAGGAAAACGAAGGAAACAAACGCTTCTGAACAATAAAATTTTATCTTATAAATCATAAAAATGACATAAATGAACTTAATAAAATTTTATTAAATAAAATAAATTTAGAAAAGATTCGTAATTAATTATTTAGGGAATTTAATATTACTTTTAGGTATGTTAAGTACAAGTGTAGAACACTTTTGGAAACAAGGTAAGGGTTTCTTCCCTAAAATCAATTTTGAATTCAAGTCACACTATCTCTCTCTTTACCCCAATCTAATTATTAATTATTTTTATATAATTATTCTATATTATGTTCATATGTTTTAAAATAATATATATTAATAATTTAATCATTATTTTATGCAATAATACTTGTTTTATAAGGTTCTCTTTTCGATTCTTCTAATAAGAAAGCCCAATTTAAGAGAACTTCCATTTTTCGTACCGATTTTCTAGTTAAATCCATTTTATTTTTTTAAGACACAATTATTCATATAAAATAACTTTTTTTATTTTAAAAAAAACATAGTTCATTTATGGTTTTATGTAAATAATTAATCTTTTTCCCATTTAAAGATGGTTATATTTCCCCTTAAACCGCAAAGAAGTGGCCAATTTCAAATGCTTCATAGAAACTATTTTTAAAATTGTTAAGATAAGATGGAAATAATTTGTTGATCAAACCTAATTTCATTGTCCTTTACTTTTAATTTCATGGATATAAAAATTTAATATCTTATATTATGAAAAATACAAATTATTTTCCAAATGAACTCTTCTTTCCTAAGTAAAAGAGTATTTATCTCATGAATCTATCGGTTATTTTATTAGATAATTTTCATACATGATTATGATTAAAATATTTCAATGTGTTATGTGAAACTTTGATTTAAATGTATATTTTTAAATCTATTATTCTACATATGAGGAAATCATTTGACTTAGTAAGTGATCGGAAGAGTGCGCTATAACCCCTCGATGCATCGGTAGGTCTCATGAGACAAACTAGACCGGGTTTTGGATGAGGACATACCCATTTATGTAGACTTCTTTTTAGATGACTTGATGGTATGATTATGATGTACTAAATTATGAATTCCCTCAGTATGATATTACTAATTGATAAATCAGCATATTATTTGAGGAGTAGAATATATATAGCTATGTTTCATGTGATTATTTATATATAATTATTTATTTAGATTTTATTAATACCATATTATTCTCAATATTATGATTTGTTGGATTATGTTTAATTCATTCATCTTTCCTTATTTTATATTTTTTGATATCTTACAATATATTTTTTAACCTTAATGAGCATCTAAAATAACTCCTTCATTATGTTTTATTTTTCCCCAGGATGTGAAGACGTATACTATTAATGATTTCCATGGAAGATCTATGTGTTATAGATGTTTCCTATAGAATTTATTTGTTGTTTTTTCATTAATTTTTTAATGTAAAATTATATTTGAATTTTTTTACAAATCTTATATGCAATTTGGTAATTTGGGATGCAAACACTTTTTCATAGTACTAATGTATTGATTTGAGGCACTAGATTTGTGATATTTGGGTCAGAGTCTTTACATGGTTGATCATGCATTCAAAGGTATATATAATCGTGTAGGATAGTATATAATTTAACATTAATGTATTAAATCACATTTTATCCGTGGATTAGTATAAGAGAACATTAGTGAAAACCATATAGATTGTTCTAAGAAAGAATTCTATGTATAGGATAACATCCTAAAGTTTTAGTAAATATGGTATTTTCTCTTTATCATATAAATTGCATCCCCTTATGGGTACTAAATGTATATTTATAATATGGTAAAGATGAACCTAGGGGTAATAACCACAAAAATTGTATATTGGGTATTATGTTGATCATCAACTAGTGCATATTAAAGAGGACCAACTGAACACTTGGTGTGAAACTCCCAAGGGATATTCATTGGTTGAACCACATTATCATTATAAAAAATAATTAGGTAATTGAATATTTTTAGGTTAGATAAACTAATAGAAACTTTATCATGGATAAAATTATTTGAAACAAATACATCAATAAATTATCTTACACATTAATCGATTTATTCTTTCTTGGATAATGGATAAGTCGGATTTTGAGAGCATAGCTTTCAAAACAAATTCGGAATATCATGGTAAGTTTTTATTTTTATTTTTTGGGTTTGGTTAATAATTATAGGAGAACCCAACTCAAAGTAACCTAGTTGAACCCAAAATTATATATGTTAAACTGAGTGTGATATAGGTTTAGAAAAGTCTGATAAAAGTTGGGTTATATGAACCATTTGATAACATGATGGTTTTATAAAGTGAGACACATTGAGGATAAAATAGACTGTTTTTATTTATTATAATTATATTATAATGATCGTTACTCATGTTAATTATTGTTTTAGTAATACATTAATATTGAAGGGTCCATGTTAATAATGAATTCTTTGGATAATGCAAACACTGTCCAAATTGAAATCCTAATAGGATAAGGGATGGAGTGATAAATCTTGGGATTATTCCAAACTAGGTATCTAGAATTTTTATTAACAAACTGTAGTATAGTTTAAATCCTAAACACACAAAAGGTGATAAGTATTACATATCATAGAAATTCAGGTGACCAATTTGAAAATAGAAGGAATTTTATATTTTCAACATGTCAAAAATTTGGGAAGAATCATTGGGAAATTTACTTAAAGGGATGTGTAAATTTTTTAAGTGTGGAGATTATGGTCATCAACATAATATTTTAAAAGTGATAGAGAATATACAAAAATATTTTTCTTCAAATGTGGGAGTAAGAAATTATGTGACACAATGACCGAATATAAGGTCCACATGATAAATAATCACCAAAAACCAACTGAGAAATGAAAAAACTACAAAAATAAACTTGATTAATTAGATATAGTATTTTCAGTATAGTGTTTTTAGTTTCTTATTTCACGTACATTTTCACCAACTACCGGATATTGGTTAATAAATAAAAATCCTAGTGCTATGATAATCTTATAAATCATTTTCATGGATTTTTGGATGTTTTATCTTTATTAATATAGATATTAACCCCTTAGTATAATTTTTTGTGAAATTTTGAATTAGAAAACTCTTTTTACAAAGAACATATAATAATTTTTAATATAGACTAGTCTCATTACATATCCTAAAACCCTTTAGAACTAGAAATGTATGATTAATTACAAGTTCCCTATTGAAACTACAATTCTCTTATGAGTAAAATTTCATTAAAATAAATTATTTAAGGGGTTGGGAAGAATGTAAAACCTAGAAATTTAAATATAATACTTCCATTAAATTATCTGAATGTGTTCTATATCTTTCTCCCCAAGTAACAATGAACTAATATGAAACCGTGACATCTTTAGATAAAATTATAAATATAAAGTACGATTGATAAATCCAAGACATTAAATTAGTGTGAATAAAAGGAATAAAAATATACAAAATATTTTTAGAAATAAAATAATGGAAACTTTTTATATAAATAAAATTACATTGGTATATAAAAAAAATATTTATTGAGTCTAAGATGTGTTGAGATGGATGTTGTGATAAGTGAGGTAGAATAATTGGTGAAGAGGGTATTATTGAGTTTGATGGATTTTTTTTCAATACATAAATAATATTCAAATTTTTATCAAATGATTCCATGTGGAATGATAATATAATTTATAAATTTCATGTTTGTATTATCATGTTTATGGATTTTTATCAAGATTAAAGAACAATGGAGAAATATGGGTCTTGCAAAGATGCTCATTCCAATGTTGGAGGGTATTTTGAGATGTCCATGAAAAAAAGGACAATTAGAAAGGAACCATTTCTATGGAGGTTCCCATGGTTGTCTCACACTGTTACTGTGTGAATAAACCAATACCAAAATGGATATAGTGACCTTTGTGGTGAACCTTCAATATACCTATGTAAAATGGTTAAGCCATTATGGTCGTGGTGGTTCCTTTAGTGATCGTGGTCGACAAGAGGAGAAGTAAGCTAAAATGTAATGACAAGAAGGACCACACCCATTTTTTCAAAAATCATTCTCTACAGGTAATGTATCATTCTGAAAAAGTCAGATGTAGTAGGACCATGCCTATGGTACTCTATGTTTTCAAGCAAAAAGACCAATCTTTTTTAACTAATCCATGGTGAAAGTTGTATTAGGTGGTATATTTTATTTATGAGTGGTTTTTATGAAATTTATGATTTTTTACTTAATGTACCACTAAATCGATCAATTTTGTAATTTTTGATGTATCAATGATTTCCAACTGATCCAACGAGATTTGAAGCCTCAAATGAAGTGGGAGCAGTTGAGTTGGATGAAGGATGTTGTTTATTTGAATTCAAATTTAACAAAAATTGAATTAGATGATATAATTTTCAATTTATTTTGTGAAAAATAATTGTAAATGTATATGAATAAAAATATAATGGTGGGGAAGAAGAAGAGGTGAGAAAGACGAATTGTTTGTGTTAATTGGCGCAGTGTAAATAGATCATACTTCACTATAAACATGTTTAAGTAGTAGAGGATGAGAAACACTACATCAACAAATTAAGGCTATGTTAGGAAGGATTTTTTATGCCAATATGAATTTATTTATCATTATAATAATTTATTAAGCACTATCATAGTTGATAGACTTGTTGTGATATACGTACGAAGATAAACCCTACACGTTTTACCTATATGTTGAAACTAGTGGGTAGTATGGTCTTAGTGAAATCTAGATCATTCCAATGCCTATACATCCCATTTTTAGAGTAAAACCATTTAAATTATATTTGAAATTTTTTAATGTGTGTTGGAAGGTGATCAATATTCAATAATCTATGAGGTGCTTTTTTAATGACTAATATGATTATTTTATACTTAGAAATGTGTTTTTCTAAATACCACCTTTCTGTGAAATATGAATTTTTATTTCATTAAAAATAATATTAATGGAGATTAAATATATTTGATACTGATAATTTGTTAAATCTAATTTAATTATTTAGTTATAATAAATATTATTGAGAAGGGTTAATATTTCTAAAAATCTATTTTCTTAGAAAAAAAAAATTTCTTTACATGTCACCTTTCTATATAAATTGTAATTTTATAAAATTTATAAATTTAATTTAACAAAATAATTTTTTTTATGTATTCATAATTTTAATATTTTATAAATATCAATTTATGTTATTTTGTAAAAAGATTTATTTTCAGGTGAATAGCGTCAAATATCATTTTTACAAATAACATAAATTTTATGACATTATTAGAATATAAGTATGAATTTTAAATAAATAAAACCTTTTTATAAGACCAAATATTTATTTCATAAGTGAATTTTTAATTTAAAATAATTTATTTCTAATTTACAAACACATATTTTGATATTTTAAATATACGTAATATTTTCAAAACAATTTTTTTAATGTATAATAAAAAAATTAAAAATAAATTATATGTATTTTATATATTGAGTAAAATTATATAAATTTATAATTTAGAATCATTGGGACAAAATTATATTATATGGAACACTTTATTTTAGTTATAAAGATTATATTACTTTAGGTAAAAACTAGTTGTCACGGTAAAAACTAAAATTGTTAACGTAATCATTCCAAGAGTAAATTCCTTGGAACATGATAAAAAAATATCTATAATTGAGTTTATGAGGTTTTAATAGACCTTATATCTTACCCAATCTATTACCCATCAATTTTGGATCCAATTTACATGTTTAATATATTCTCTATTTATATTATGTAAAATATTTACAAAAAATGTCATTCCCGCCACTAATAAAAGGGTTCTCTCACCATACCTTCCAATAACTCATAAAAATTATATTTACTCATTAAATAATTTATTTTTTAATTCCTTTACAATAATGTTTAACTCTCATGAGCTTCTGGTCACAATATATCTTCATATTCAATCTATTTCCCTAAGATGTTCCATTGAAATCTCAAAATTCTCAAAATGAGTAATCATTTTTACGTAACTTTTTTCCATTATATTTTCCTTTCATATAAAATTTTTCCAATAATCAAGTAAATAAATCATAATTGGTTATATAATTAATGTTACTTTTCAATGCGAATATTAATCAATCATCTTTACCTTTTCAATTAAGAAAACGAAAACTGGCATTCGTCTATTGTGTAGACCACCGACACCACAACACAGCTTGTTTCTTTTATCTTCAAAATTTTACAAGGATGATATAAAATTGTAATTTAATAAATAATTATGATATTTATTTCATTTTTATCATTTTAATACAATAAAATTTATTAATTATGTCTCTTTTTTTGTGGAAAATTATATCATCAACTATGTGTATGTGTGGACTTCCACCTCAATGAAACAATTGATTTTTGTTTTTTTTCATAAACACCATACATGGATGGTAATGATGATGATATTAAAAGATAATTAGTTTTTTTAGTATATAATTAATTATTTGGTTAAGAGAAATATAGAATATATTAATTATATTGTCAACAAATTGTTATTGTTAGTTCAATCATTTAAAATATGACTACTAAGAGGAAAATAATCTCTTCTTTATATGTAATGACTTTATATAAATCACCTTCAATTCATAACTATTTGAAATTATGATATATCACTCTAATATAAACTAAATAATATCGTTATTGTCCTGTTATAATTATATTACAAATAAACTTCCTCATAATCATTCCTTGATCATGATCGCTTTATATTTTGGTTGGTTTAACCAATGACTTGAGTAATAAATTTCATTTAAATAATTGATGACTATGAGATATTATTTACATGTATAATATAACATATAAATTTAAATATTTTTCTATATCTAGAAAGTTTATTTCAAAATGTAATTCATCAATTAATAAATCGCCCATCGTTCGTTAAGAATCATTGAAACATTCTTATCACTGGTTGTATCCTCATTTATCATATCCAAAAATACAATATAATGAAATTATAGCATTATAAAATTTCTTATAATATATATTATATCATATTATATGATCTAATAGTGAATTAATTTGTAAAAATTTAAGATACCAACAACACTTTTAAAAAACTAATTTAAAGAGATAAAGATTACATACACCCTATGTTTAAAATAGGAGAAATATAAATAATTTGTATATTTTTATAATGATTAAAATTCATTATTGTTATGAATAATGTTATTTGTTATGAATTTATTGAGATTAATTTTATTATTCTGGTATTCCAATTATTTTTTATAATGATCCAGGATCGGTGTAAGTGTTTTCATATCAAATGCTTCTCTTTGATAATTGATTGATATTATGAATATACTTTAATTTTTGTTGTTTATTTATTACCTAATTGAGATATAATATTATGAATTATATTTTAATTAAAATAATTGATGTTAAATTATAATCCAAATTTTTTAAATGGTTTTCATTAAAATATTACTCAATCTGTAATGGTTTTTTAGTCTCTATTGAGATTTATTGAGACTTGTTACATGTTGTGCAACATGTTTCATTTGTATAGTGTTCCATTTATTTATTATCCCATGAATGTTATACAATTAATTTACATTTAATTAAAGGTACAAATTATTCAAAATAACGTTGTTTCCTTTAAGTGTCTTCTTTTCCTCTTTTATACAAGATAACCATTATTTAATTTCTAGGATCCATTATTAGATATTGTTTTTAAAATTAAAATTTTTTTATTATATTTCTCATCCCCTTTTCAAAAATATTCTTCTAAAATTGACAGGTAAATTTTTATTTTATTTCAAGGTTGAAAATGTTTTCTATAATCTCTTTTAAGATTTCATTTACACTTCCTTTTTATTATGAAATATATTTACCTTAATTGGGTTTATGTTTAATGACTCATCATTTAATGTATATATTAATCTTTTAGTGTATTTAATTAATGGTATTAAACAATTTTAGTCTTGATCTCTTATTTTTTGATATCATTTTTAGCATTCTTTTTATGAGGGTGTTGTTCATTTATGTCAACAACCTTATATGATTCCATAGTTTCACTGGGATTATATTATTTTATAAGCATATACCTTCGTTCTATATATTAGTTTTGATCATGCTATCCCTTTTATTTTCATGTGGAAATTTATTGGTGTTACGTAAATTTTTCTTCTAATACATATGATTATATAAAAGTTTAATATGTATAATTTATCGACCCACCTTCTTTCATAGGATGGATTATGATCACATTATAAATTTTATTAACATGCGTAAAACTGAAATTATTTATTATTATTGACTAAAAATGAATGTTGATTATGTATTCACATCATATACTCTTCATTATCTAGAAATACATGTTTTTATTTAGCTAATGGTTCCATAGAGAATGACATGAAATGTACTGTGGAATTTAATTTTAAAATTATTAGACTTAAAAAAGTGACAGGTTGGACCTGGAATTAATATCCCCTTGATGCATCGATAGGTGTCATGGAAAAATATATCTTGGGTTTTGGTGTATACTTAACAGTATATCATTATAGTGTCATAGAATTATACCTTTAAAAATATTTTTAATGTTATACATTGTGAATTCCATCAGTATTTTCCTAACCCCCTCCCCACAATGTGTACCCCTCATGGGCGGTAATGTGAGTGGGGAGATAGTGACACCTGAGTCACACCTCCAGTATGCTCCAAGTTGGCAACTATCACTGAGGGGTTAGTAAACACATAAATGGGAGGCATTACCCTCTAAGAGAACACCTGTGAGAGAGAGTGAGAGAGAGATAAGAGAAACACCATCCAACTCCTTCTTTGAATACAATATAAAATAAATCCAAAGTACACACATGTACTTTCATGAAATAACTTCTACAACTATCACGGAAACCTGTAAATATCGAAATAAAGTAAAACAACAACAACCACGAACCCCGAATAGCTCATGCAACTAAAATCTAGTAGTAGAAAACCAGATCTCCAACTTCCGCAATGTGACCTAAAAATATTTTATAAAACATAGGTTGAGTATAAAAGTATGCTCAGTAGGATCCTTCCCATAGCCTACCGTGGAAATGTAATTGAAGGACTCTAAATCCCCGTGAATCAACAAGTGAAACTAACTCATCACCTAAACTGGTACTCTAAGTTTCCAACAACACCATGGCTATTCTAACCATGTATCGAATAAAATATTATATAATATAGTAAAGAATATCAAGGGTGCATTGCACCCACTTACCCATGGGTTTTTTGGTATTCCCCAACATCACATGTCCTATGAATCGCTCCAAAAAATGGCTCACCTAAAGACACCTGGGCGAGCACAATAACATGCACTTCGTGAAACAAAAAGGCTTTCCCAAAGGCACATAGATGAAGAACCCCACCATCCTTATAAGAAAATGTAACCAGCTATTTTTTGGGAGTCACCACATCTTTCAAAACGCATATCATACGTCGGATATTATACAACAAGCCATTACAGCCCATACATCGAGTAAGGATCATCAAGCCATCATAGCATATACACCTCACACCTATAGTAGTCTATAGGAAACTATATTCAGAATATATCAGGGTTAATAACCACAATCCATTACATCCCTCTACACATAGATACGAGGAAAAATAACCATCTTACATACTAGAACATGTAATTACAAATAGAAGAGAGAGGGGCCCAAATGGGTAGTCATCCATCCATCTTCCCACTGGGATGTTGGGGAAGATACCCCCCCCCCCCTGGGCTCATTATCCCTATGGTGTTAGTCTCTCTAACCGATAGGGTGGGGTTTCATATTGAAAAAAAAAGTATAGGATATAATATAGCTCCCAACCACACTATTGCAATAACATAGTCTTAGACTCAACTACAAATAACCTCTGTCGTACTCCCAGATTCCACTACTATGAATAGATATCCAATAAGTACACAACCACTTAAAGAGATACATTATATTACATTATCAATTTTTATCAATTTCACTTTACGTTAATTAATTATTTAACCATTAATTTAAAACTTTTTTCAACATTAAATTTCACTAGCATCACAACATAGTTCCATGCCATACATACAAAATCCAATCACGTCCTTGATTGCTCAAAATTACAACCTCAGAATTGCATCCCAGTAAGCTCCAACCCCATGGGTTGACAACATTTATTTGATCATTTGGTAATAGTATTTTTACATCATTTTAGAAAAGCGTTCTATGAAACCAAACATAATGTCATCCACATAAATAGTAGTTGAACTACCATTCATGTCATTTTCACCCATGGTAAGATTGTAGACACTTCCATCCTTGAGAGGCTAAACATGGAAATCATGTATCAACCCCCATGAATCTTCATCTATTTTGGACAGGGGTTATGATAGACCAGCTGCCTCAACTAGTGGGGAAAGTAAAGTAGATAAAAAATATAACATTCAACAAAAACCCATTTTTATATCACTGGGAAAGCCAAGCTTCAACCCATTCCATAACACATGATGTCCTCCCCAACACTCAAATGCATAAACCAATGCATTCCGGAATAATAGACATCAACTAATTCTACCACCATTAGGCCTCCTTGCCCCCACACACCACAATATCCCTCTAATATTATCCAAATCAGGCTCACACCACCAAAAAGCATTAGAAAATAAACAATAAACGTAGCTTGTCTCTTGGCCCAATTTTAAGAATCCAGCTTTCACACACAACGAGTGCACGTGGCTCCAAAGTACAAGGTGTTGGGACTTTACTTGAAATAGGGAAACATAAAACCCTTCAAGGAATTAACTTTTATCAGAAAACTGATTCATTAATCCATCATTATTTAAATAGTCCAATAATCATAGTTTTAAATGATGGGAAACCTAAAAAAATATACCATAGCTATCAAAAATTAATTATACATGCTTAAAGTATCAATTTTATTGACATCAAAATTACAATAACAACCAAAATCATTAAAAAGACTCTTTATCTTTAGCCAAACAATTAACAATTAATTATATCATTACGTTATTTACCAATTTCCATCAAGAGAAACATGTTAACCATGAAATTCATACATATCACACTATCTAGAAAAATAAAAGGAAAACAGTTATCACAATATAAAGCAACAACATATGACCAGTTCCAATTCTTTAATCTAGTTTGTGTATTTTTTAGGTCAATTTAATTAAAATACAAGGGGCTAAGTCATGCTAAAATTAAAATTGCACGTAAGGGATTAGAGAAGCAATGAATGCCCTACCTCAAAGGCTTTCGCATGGTCTTTGTACAAGAATAGTCCACGCAATAGATCTCCATCGCCTCTCCCTGCAACAACTTTATCCTCCAAATGAGTTTTCAACACAATTGAACCAACCAACAACTAATAAAACACCATTAAAACCATATAGATCACGGTCCATCACAAGGAAAAGAGAAATGGTAGAAATTTGAATGAATAAAACCACATGAACGGAGGTAGATCTGGGCTAGGATCAAAGACGTATCAAAGAAGGAAGCCCAAGATCGATTCCAATCAGAGGGATCTCTAAAACGCCATGGAAGGAGGTGTTGGGTCACCTTGGATGATAGAGAAAACTGGTGAGGCTATAGGATTAAAAAAAACAAGTGACTGAAATCCTATCAAATATTCATCAATGGGTAATTACAGGATGTGTACCTCTTATCCACATCAATTACTATATTGGGGTTGGGTTCTATAGAAAAATACAGCCCATAAAAGTTTATTATATTTTTTGAATCCAAAAATAGTAGATGTCATTTGGGAATTATGCATATCGTGTAGCCTTCCTACTTTTATCTTTCCATGACCGAACACCTCCAGTCATCCTCGGATCCTTCTCTGAGCACTTTTGTCTTCTAAAACACACAAATGTTTGATCCACATGGATCTAGGACATTACATCAGATACCTCTCAAAACATTCTCATCCTTGAGAATCCAAAACCAACCTAGAGAGAAACCCATAACATAATGGGGTCTCCCAAATAGCCACCATGCAAGATACCTCTCAAATCAATCTCCATCACATGAGCTCAAAAACGTTAGAAAAATAATAACACAAAAAATTGGGACAACCCCAACCAGCTCCCAAATACTCTCCTAGGGGAGATACCTCTCAAAAGAGAGCATGCAAGAACAAGAGAAAAAACAGAGCCATCTCATAAATATGAATGGTCCAAAACAACAAACAAACATCATTACTAGAAAAGAGATAAATATAAAAAATCATGAAGTAAAAAGTGGGTATCTATGACTCACATTCCAATATAATATCCTCTAAGCCACCATTACACCATAAGACTCGAACCAATGTAATAGCCTTCCCACACAACACCTTCTCATTTCGGTCCTGGATCTCTACAAGCCACTCCTCAAATGTCTCATCATCACCCATATCGATCTCTCCCCAATCGATGGTGAGAGTGTTATCATGAAGATAATGATGAAACTATGAAACATGACAAACATCATGTATCATGGTCATCTACGGGGGATGTGCTACCCAATATGTCATAACTTCAACAAGATCCAACACCTCCAAAGGCTCGACAAACTATAGAGAAATGTTACTTACATGACCAAACCTTCACTTCCCATGAAATAGAGTGAACTTTTGAAACACATGATCCCCAATGTAAAACTCCATAAGTCTCCACCTATGGTCAGCATTAGACTACAAACGATCTTGCACAGCCTTCATCCTCTCAAGAATCACCTGAACCATCTCCATCGTATTATGTTCGACTTATGGCCCCCGAATTTCTGACTCTCTGACCCCATTCCAGCACACCGATGGAATGCAATTTCAGCCATACAAGGCTTAAAATGGTTTCATACCAATGGTTTAGTGGAAAATATTGTTGTAAAAAAATTGTACCAATGGAAGGTGCCTCATTCATGAACCTTCAAAATCCAGGACATAATAGTGCAACATATCTTTGAGAGTCTGGATACTCTGCTCTGTCTAACTATCTGTATGTGGGAAAGATGTAGTCTTAAGACATAACTAAGATATCAAAGCTTGATGGAGAACTATAAACACTCTATAGGTAGAAATGACCATCCTTAGGACTCCATGTAATCTAACCACCACCTCCAGATACTACCTCAATGAAACCTCAACTGAGCTCAACACCTTGATTACTGTAAAGTTGGGTGATTTTTTCAAATGATTCACTAACAACCATATAGAATCATATAATCATTAATATTGATGTAAACTTGTAAAAAAGTAAATATTTATCTCTTCCCACTTCAATTGAGTGACATCTAATGGTGGAGAAAACCACCAGGAACATGGTGCTCAGCCTTCGCCTTCTGAAAAACTCAAGATTGAGGAAAAAAACACTCCCTATACATTCCTCAAACCAGGCCACCAAAACACACTCTTCAAGGATTCGTACATATTTTTCATGATATGATGTAACAATATGGGTAAACAGTGGAACTCTTTAAGAACCATCTCACGCATCACCTAATAAACAAAAATCTTCCCATGAAACAACATCTTGTGATGTTCATCCTCAGACCAACCATCATGGGCCTCACTACAAACAACTCATTCTCTCCAGACCTCCATTTCAAGATCCCCCAACATTATACTACACCATATATGACTGCATCATAATATAGAAGAGACAACATCTTCCCCAAACTCTTCCCATATCAAGATGCAATGTTGATAACTCTTCTATCACTGTCTATGAATTACATGATTCATGCACTGCATCACTACACAACTTTCTACTCAACGCATCACCTAACAAATTCCCCTTACTAGTTGTATATGATATTTATAAGTCATAATCATGTAATAACTCCACCCACTGACATTATTTCTAGTTCAAGTCATTCTGAGAGAAAACATACCTCAGGCTTTTATGATAGGTGAAAACAAAAAAGTGCACACCAATGAGGTAACCAAAAAATCAAGATCATGGGTTGAATAATTGTTTTCATGGGGATACAATTGATGATACCCATAAAAAGTTATTGAACTCTAATTAATTAGAACGCATCCTAACCCTAGATGCGAAGCATCACAAAAAACCTAAAATTGAACTCCTTATGATCACAGACATTGAACTAGTTCACTGACCAAATTCTGAATTAGATACTCAAAAGATGCATGACACTGATCATACCACATGAACTCTTGATCCTTCTGGGTTAATACTATTAAAAAAGTCACAACCTAGGATAAATTGGTTATGAACCTCTTATAATGTCCTAAAAACCCACGGAAACATTGCACCTCTTCTACTATCTTCAGTGCTTCCCAAGACACAACTTCTTCTATCTTTGATTGATCCATAGCTACTCCCTACTAAGATATAACAATCCCCATGAAACGTACTTGTCGATCCCAAAACTCACAATTTAACTACATCCCAAATATCTATTGTCAATGAATGACACCCAAAATGGCTTGAAATTTCTCTAAATTCTCCTCTTAAAATGCAGAGTACACAAGGATATCATCAATGAATACCACCTAAAACTTATTTAGGATCTCATGGAAGACAACCTTCATCAACCCTATGAGCACAGTCGGAGAATTTTTCACCCCGAACAACATCACAACAAACTCGTAATTCCCATGATGACAACAAAAAGTAGTCTTTGAGATATCATCATCCTTCACATGAATCTGATGATACCTATACTGAAAATCGCACTTTTATAACAAAAATTAACCCTTCAGTTGATCAAACAAGTCATCATTTCATGGAAGTGGATAACAGTTCTTCAATGTCACTTTTTTCAAGTGATGATATTCAGCACACAACCGCAAACTGCTGACAACCATCTTCATGAAAAAAACTAGTGCACCCCATGGTGACACCTTCATCCAAACTAAACTACACTAGAACAAACCATCAAGCTTTATACATAGCTCCCCAACTCAGATGGCGAGATCCTATATGGATCCATCGAGATATGAGACATTCCTGGATACAGATTGATCTGGAACGTGATCTCCAATTGATGGGGTAATGCTATTACATCTTCTAAAAATACAATTGGGAACTCTTTCATAACATCTGGAAATGATGAATCTTGAACCTTTGAATAAATCAATATTAGCTTATCCATCAAGGATTATTATGAAGGAACTCACCTCTAACCCATTTTTGGGTCTTTCTGACCAAAAAACACACCTGGCTACCCATTGTCATCGATGAACACCACCTGCCTTATAATAAAATCTATGATAGCCAACACTGAATACAACCAATCAATTCTAAGGATGATAACATATAGTTGTATCCATAAAAATAGTTAATCTCCCCAAGGGCAGTGCTTCCTCAGCACTATCTCATAGTATCTACATACTTAAAACAATTAAACTCAGCCTCCAAATAGTGTAGTCAGCACTATGGGCACTAGAAGCCTCTCCATCTAAAGTCAAAAAGCTTGGATAAGGGTAGGTGATATGAATAACTGTCTCACCCCAAAATCAAATAAGGCATACACCCATGTTTCAAATAGTAAATGGG
Source organism: Viscum album (assembly GCA_963277665.1). NCBI lineage: Eukaryota > Viridiplantae > Streptophyta > Magnoliopsida > Santalales > Viscaceae > Viscum > Viscum album. Next base: position 2,002,381,367 of record OY728145.1, read on the forward strand.
AACCTTGGACTATTTCTATCTCTCATGGAGATAGAAATACTATAGCATGAAGCTAACAATGACCTAACTCACATTCTTTCTAAAACTGATGAAGACCACCACCATGGCCACACTCTCCTCTATAAGGATGGGAAGACTCATGAGGCTATCCTCAATATGCCCCTATATTCTCTCTTCTGATCCAAAGCTGGTGAAAATGGATACTACTAGTTCGGATGGAATTACCTCTATAGTGGAACCTGTAGAGGAACACCCAACACACGATGATTGCTCAGAATTTTTCGGCACTCTCTCTACTGAAGAACTCTTCATCCACATGAAAAAAAACTCTGGATCCATTAGCATAGTACTGAGAGATTCTTCCACCAATGAAACGAGATTCTGAGGGATGGGATCAACTCTAGGATGAATGGAAACTCTTCTACCCAAAAAAATGGGAACCCTAGACCACATCTCTACTTCACGAGGAATCTTGATGACTCCCCTATTGGGACAACCTGTTTAAAAATAATGTTCTTTAAATGACCTCTACCCTCGCTAGAACCTCGATATATGTTGTTAGAAAAATGTGGTGACCTATCACATGATCTCTGGATGCAAATACATTTATAAATACATTGACATAACCTCCTCTTGAATAAATATGTTCGAAGAATATTGCAAAATGTTCTTGAAATGGATCTCAAACTCTCATACACTGGAACATCCCTGCTGAAGGGTAAGAAGCTCATGGGGATTTCCCGCCTTCACGGTTGAAGAAAGAAACTCAACTCTAAACATTTCTTGGAAATCCACCCTCAAAACTGTTAACTCTTTGAGAACCATGAGGAATTAGAACCACCACTACTTCACAGTCCCGTGTAGCATCGTCACAAACAACTGTACCTAGTGCTCCTTCTGAGAATGGATCGAACTAAAATCTATATCAACCTCTTCAAACCATTACTCTATGACTACATATGATACAGAGCCCTCGTACTTCTACAAACTCTATAATTGAATCTCTCATAGTTTCCTCCTCCTTGTGTCTTCATATTTGACCTCTACTCTATGGAGATGGTCTAACACATCCTACTAAATATCCTCTATGTGAACCTGGAAAGGATGTTGACCTAGAGCCATACCTGCAATACAAAAAATAGTTATAGCTCAAAAAACATAGAATATGGAAGACTCAACATTGATTAATTAATTTATTTTCATTTATTCATTCTAGGTTAACATATCTCTAGGTTTACCCAATCAAACACTGTTGAAAAGAGGAATGATGAGTGATCCATTCCAAGTTATCTAACTATCACCCAACATCACTTCATTTTGAAGCCACTGTATACTTAATGGTATGTGCATCAGATCAATGGGGGACTAAAATATCATTGTCTCAGTTGGTCTCTAGTGTTTACATCGCTGATTAAAAATAGTTGACGTTGTTTCCCTACCAACCCATGACATCTCACAAGTTCTTAACTCCAAACTCTATCGTATCCCTTAACCATTATCTGATACTAATATGTCCTGGACACCTACATAAAATTTTTATCCCTCCTAGGTTAGAAATGTGGGAAGGTAGATAGTGAAAAATGAGTCCTACCTCCAGCAGGCATTGGGTTTTTTACTTGAAATGAGGGTGTAGCAAACCCAAAGATGGGAGGCATTAACCTCTAAAAGAACAAATGTGAAACAGGGAGATAATACAGACACCAACCAATTCTTTCTCTGACTAAAATATATAACAAATACCAAGTACACATATGTAATATCATTCAAAAACTAAAACAACTGAAAGGGAAAACTACAATTACGAAAATATTGTAAAACACAACCATGAATCTCGAACACCTCCTGCAACTCGAAGCTATTAGAAACCAGCATGATCTCCAACCTACTCCAAGTGACCTGAAAATATTTTATTTAACAAAGGGTGATTATAATGGTATACTCATTAGGATACATTCTGAATCCTCTCATGCAAAAGTAATGAAATCATGCTAAAGCATAGTGAATAGACAAGTGAAACTAACTCGGCACCTAAACAGGTACACTAAGTTCCACACCTCACTATAGATACCCTCACCATGTATCAAATAATAGATTACTTAATATAGTATTGAATATAAAGGTTATACCACTACCACTTCCCTAGTGGTTTTCCACTATTCCCAAACATCACATGTCCTAAGAATCTCTCTCAAAAAAGGGTTCCTTGAAGTCACCTAGGCATGAACCATAACTTGCACCTTATGAAACATAAAGGATTTCCCACAAACACCTGGGTGAAGCACCACACCATCCATAGAACCAAAATTAATGAGGTTGTTTCCCACACATCTCCCATAATTCATATCGTACATCGGGTATTATACCTCAATCCATTACATCCCATACACCAAGTAAGGATCCTCAAGCAATCAAATCCTATACTTTTTTCACCTATAATACTCCATAGAAAACCATATCATGAATATTGTGTTTTAATAAAAAAAATCCATTTGAGCCATCTACAAACATATATGGGAAAAACTGACCATCGTGCCTACCAGCACAAGTAACTACCAAGAGAAGAGAGTGGGACCAAATGGAGTAGTTATCTATTCATCTTCCTACTAGGATGTAGGGGATAAAACCCCCCAAGGATCAGAATACCTAGGTCTCTAGTCAACATAACTAATAGGGAGGGGTTTCATATAGAAACAAAAAATTATAGGATATAATTTTTCTCACAAACACATTATGGTCAAAACCTAGTCATAGAATCAAATTTGGATCACGTCTCTGAGACTCCCTGCGGACAATGCTAATACTAGATATCCTATAAGCAGAAAACCATTTGAAGAGCTAAATTAGATTTATTTATCCATTTTAATTAGTTTCACTTTACATTAATTAATTATTTAACCAATAATAAAACATTATTATTTAAATATTACATTTCATTATCATAAAAAAAATGTTCCATTCCCTCCATAAATAACCCAACAGAGTCTATAGCTGCTAAAAATTACCACCTCAGTATTTCATCCTAGCATGGTCTAACCCCATGGGTTATCATCATTTATTCAGTCATTTATTAATATAATTATTTCCATCTATTATTACGTGAATTATAAAAAAGTGTTCTTAGATACCCAACACAAGGGGATCAACATGGTGAGTAGATGAACTAATCATCGAGTCTTCTCCACCCATTGAATAATTGCAGACCCATCAATCCTTGAGTGGATAAACACATAAATAATGTGTCATACCCAGCACATCTCCACGTCTTTTGGAGGGATGGTAAGAACGACTGACTACCTCATGTCATGCGGAAAGTAAAGTAGATAATGAAACATAACATTAAAAAGGAAACCACTTTTATATCAATGGGTAAGACAACATTCAACTCATTCCATCATCCTCAGTTCCCTCCCCGACCCCTACATACATAAATTGATGTAACTCCCCACTCTAGGTTTCAAATACTGCCACCACCACTGGGCCTCCCTACCCCCACATAACACAATAGCCCTCTAGGATCAGACATCTTAGGCTCACACCCCAACACAAGTAGTAGAAAACAAAGAAAATCATCTGGGGTTTGGGACCGAAGAAAGGCATTCATCTTTCACATGCAATGAGTTCTCATGGATCCAAAGCATAAGGTTATTGGCCTTTAAAAGCAATAGTGTAACTGAGAAACCTTTAAATAATTATCTTTTATCAAACGACTAGTTCATTAACCTATCTTAAATTAACTGATTCATTAAACATAGGTTCCAATGATAGGAAATCTAAAAATCAAGTGACCATTTCTATCAATAATTAATTAAACATTCTTACAACATCAATTTTGTTCAGATCAAAATTACATCAAAAACCAGATTCATATACGTTCTTCTTTATCTATAGCCAAATAATTTACAATTAATTCAATATTTAATTTTTTTTACCAATTTCCATCAAGAGAAACTTGTTAAATAGTTAAGACATAGATATCACACTATCAAGAAAAACAAGAGGAAACATTTATCATTGTATAAAGAAACAACATATTATCTTTTCCAATTACTTAATCTGGTTAAAGAAAATGTTAGATAAATTTTAAAAAGATCCTAGTGGATAAATCATGCTATATTAAAATTTCACATATAAAATTAGAGAGGTATTGAATCCCTTAACTGAAAGGTTTTCTGATGTTATTTTCAAAATAACAGTCCACACAACAGATTACGATCACCCCCCCCCCCTATGACAACTACATCCACCGGAGGAGGCCATGACACAACCACACCAACCAAAAACAAAGAAAACTCCATTAAAACCATGGAGATGTAGCTCCATCACATGTAAATGAGAAACATGGGAATGTAGATTGAATAAAACCACAAGAATGGAGGTAGATATTACATTGAATCATAAATAGATCGAAGAAGGAATCATAATATTGATTCTTCTTGAATGGATCTCTAAAACACCCAAGAAGTAGGTGTTGGGTCACCTGGGATGAGAGAGAAAATTGGTGAGGCTAGTGGGTTTGGAAAACATGAGTGACTGAATATCATTAAAACATACAGAAGTAGGGATGTACATGACGTGTACCTCCCATTCACGTTGTGCACTTCCATGAGGTCTGGTTCCACCAAAAAAACCGTCACCTAAGAATTTTTTTTTTCAAAACCTGAAATAGTACGCGTCATGTAGGCCTTCTTCCCGTCGTCTAGCCTCGTTAATTCTAGCCTTCTATGGCCAAAATCTTCTATACATCCTTCGACCCTACTCTGAGCATCTTGGTCATTAAAAACATGAAAATGTTCATTCCTCATGGATCAAGGCCCTTACAAGTATGAGATTAGTAATTATTCAAATACATGTTTTCATTAATTATCGAGGATATAGCATGCGTCCATTTTCCATTTATTATGGATTCATGTCACTTATTTACTACATCCATAGAATGTATAAAATGCTTTTTTTCTAAATAATTCAGTTATATGTTACCCCTACTAAGCATTTGAGCTCACCAATATACTATTTTTCTATTCTCTATGTTATGTAGAGAATAAGTACACATGATATGTTCAAAATGATATTATTTGTGAATGAATATCTGTGAGATATTGGAGATTCATTCTAGATAAAGTATTTTCATTTATAATTTAAAAAATGTTATTTTGATACAAATAACGTGGGATATGTTAATTTTTTTCCTAATTCTCTAATCCTCTGAACCTAAAAATATCAGTAGTATGTAAGATATAAAATAATAATTATTGATCATGAAATTAAAGATTATTATATCTATGAATTCACCTCTATTATCAATAAAATTAAGTAATGTATGTGTTTATGGAATCAGATCTAGGAGTGTGGGTTTGGGGAGACATAGTTAACATGACAGTTGTTAGTGGGAAGGATTGGGGCCTTGCACGATTGATGATTATGGATCTTGTTCCAAATAAATGTTTAACTCTTGATCTTGATTCAAATCACATATATTAAGTTCAAATATGAATTTTATATACGTTTCATTTAATTTATTATATTTATAAATTATGTTAATGACTATTCTTATTTTAATATTTTTTCACATATACCACTTGGTTAGACAAGATTTATATTGAGGAACTATTTTTCCACTACATGGGTCTTATGGGATCAAGGTTTTGTTGAGTAATTTCATCATATGTTTTAGAACTGGTTAGTACGTGTTAATAATAAATATATATTATTTTAAATTTAAATAATTTATAGTTTAATATATTATTGAATATTTGTGGGGTTTAAGGTCTCCTGTCGATGAGATCAGAAGACCCTCTATTTGGGATGCCTGGGAGGCTTGCATGGGTGAATGTTTATATCGATTTTTATAAATTCTTTAAAGGATAACTATTTGGAGAGAATATATGACTATACATGATGAGTCTTATAAGCCTCGTCGACTATATTATGTCCTCACTATGTACTGAGATGGATTATGCATGTATAAGATAAGAGATAATATCTACAGGATATCCAAATCATTTCAACCAAATAAGGGGGAATGGTTGTCACATAATGAACTATGAGCCATACCTTCAGTATGCATCAACAACATTTTTATATAATTTTATTTAATAATTATATATATTTAAGAATTATATATATTTAATAATTATTTTTTATGATAAATTCCTTGATTTTTCAATTTATCTATAAATTAAATATTATTATTTGTACAATATGATGTACACATAGAGTAGTATTGTAACACCCAAATATTTCTTTTTAAAAATAATATGGTTCGATATCGTATACCACATGCCACACCGAACCTAAATGAACGCTGTAGTATTATAATTTAAATTCAACAGTTATAACCTTACAATTAAATTTTAAGGTATAAATATTAATAAATTTATTTTTAAAAATACATCTAAATGGTTTATATAATCTAAATGTAATTTTTATTCATAATAAATATGTAATTAATTTTAAGTGAAGATAATTACTTCAAAAAAATATTTTTTCTTTTAAATTTTTTTTAATTTGATTGTCTGTACCACTTTTAGAAATATAATGTTATAAAAAGAATATCATTATTCACATAATAATATAAAATTACATTATGGTGAAATTTTGTAATTTTTCTAAAATTATTGATTTTTTTGTAAATGTTAAAACTTATCTATTGTGCTATAACTATCATTTCATTTTATTAAATTAAGTAATTTAAAACTAACATTATGATATTAATATGATTTCAATGTAAAATAATTATTATTTAGTCATATAAATGTTAATTTATTACATTTTAATTATATTTTTATATTTTTGGTATAAGTTCATTTTTGTGTTTAAAATATTTTAATTTATAGTTTTTCTGGTTTAAATTTAAATTAAATTATTCCGATTATATGAATTTAATTTTATAAAATGGGATAAATTTTATTATTATAAAAATTAATATTATTTAACAAATTGAACTTATTTTTGGATCATAATTAATAGTAAAAACTAAAAAATATGTTACCATTTTTAATATTAAAACTGGTTTAATGAGGGTTAAACAAAATAGATAAGGTTAAAAAGGGATTAACACTTGTATAATTTATATTTTTTGGAAATATATAAACCGTATATAATATAATCTTCAATAATGGTCCCTTTTGGATACATTTTGATTGGGTAATAACTTAATATATTTTATTCTTTAAAAAAATTCCATGTGTGTCATATCCCCCACTTATAAAAGGACCCAAATTCTCCTATCCTATCCACACTTAATGATTTTTTTGGTTTATCCTATTCCAAAAAAAGAAAATTTACGAAATACATTAAAATTTCCTAGAGGCCCATGTTTTATCATAAAACAATCCTAGGAAGGCCATGAGTATGAACCAAAAAAGGTTTTCAGAAGAAGATGTATCATTATTAACCATGAATTTTATTTTCATTTATTCTTACAATCCCTAAAAATAATCATAAAATATTATTAGATAATAAAAAAATTATTTTATAGATAATTATATGTTATTTTGTAATTTTAATAACTTACATTTATCTCCTCTTCCATTAAATGGAAAATAAAACCATCGTTCCTGTGTACGATGGACTACCGCCTCATGAATAGATGTAATTCATTTTCTAGAATCATTTATCACGAAATTATATAATTATGAATTAAATATATATATATATATATGTTATAATTATTACATATTAGTCATTATTTAAAATTAATAAATCATATATTTCCTTACCTTTCTAATTCATTTAATAATGATAATGACATTCATGCTTACGTGTGGACTACCACCACCACGAAGTGATGTGATCTGTTTTTCATCATCAAATCAAATGGATGATATATTTAAGTATATTAAAATAAATAATATGTTATTTATGATATACTTATTATTATTTAATTTTAATTTAATTCATACCTTCTTTCTATCTAGATCATCCAAAAGTGAAAATTTTACTTATGCATATGTATGACCTATCATCCCCCTGATTGTAACATAGTTCATTTTTCATTACCATCATTCATGATTCATATTAAAAGAATAATCTATGTATAAAATTGAAAATTATTTCATAATTATTATTTTATATATTATAAATTATTGACATTTTTGACCATGATCAACCTTCTAATGTTATTTTTGACATATGAACTGGATGTTCTCAAAACATAAAACATGAACTTAATCAGATAATTTATTTACTATAACATGGTTTTAAATAAAATAAATGTAATAATAAACATGAATTTTTTAAATAAATAAATTAATTAACTTAAATTTATTATTTAAAAAGATAATGAACAAACATGATGATTCAATCTCAAGGTGATAAACATTCTTTTAAAAATACTCTTTAATCATTTAATTCAAACTCTTTTTCTTCCATATCCATCATCTTCTAAAATTATAATGAAAATAATTATTCACAATTAAATGATGGATAATGGTATTTTACTAAATTTTACATTCTTTAAAATGATTTAAGAAAGTCATATTTTTATGATTTTTCCATTCGGGTATCATTACATTAAAAATCATTATAAACGTTTTAATGATTTATTTTCCAATTTTTTTCTTCTATTCTCATATTCGTAGCATTATTTTATTGATGTTTTTATATAGAAATAAAATTAAATTTTATGTCACTTATTATTTTATTTCAATGGTTTCCAAGAGGAATATTTTTTTATATTTTATATGGAATTGTTTGAATTTATTTATGATATACAAAAAAGAGTGTTCTATTTTAACATATACAACATCAATGGTTTTTTCCACTACTATAACCATTATTTAATGTTTTTAATTTATAATATTATATTTTTTAATAAAATAATTAACATAATTCCTTATATTATGGGTAATTCAAAAAATAGTTTTAAATGGAATGGATGATTCAATAACAAAAAATGACTTTCATATGGATACAAGGAGTATTTTTTTATGTATAAAATATTTCATGTATTATGATTATGTTAAAGTAATTTGGAATTTTTTATGATGATGGGTTTTTATGTTATAAAACTATTAATATTTTTAGTATTTTTTACTAAGTATGGGTGGTTCTATTATAAACGATATATGGATGGTTGCGTTTAAAACCAAAGACATTTGGGTCTGTTATTTCCCATTAATGCATTGTGTTCTCAAGAGATTTATTATAGAATTTGACTTTATTGATAATTAAATTTATGAGACTGATATGGAAAATTATGTCACATGTTACCTATTTAATTTATTTATATTTTCAATGTGTTTTACAAAAATCTCATGATTTTATAAGTTAAGATAATGAGATTTTGTTTAAAGGAAATTGAATACTACTTATTATGGGTGATATGTACAAATTTTGAATTTTTTTTAATGTTTTTGTCAATCTCTAAAAGACACAATTATGATTTTAATTTTTCTTTTAAGATTTATGATGAAAACATTTAAGAAACAAATTGGGCATAGAAGTGTATTAATTGAGTAACGAAATGATTATTTTTCACCCAAACATTATTTTCAAATAGGAAAATTTTTATAAGTATCCAATGAATAAATAGTTTCTTTATTTATATTTATATATTCTTTAATGAGATTTTTTAGTCATCCCAAATTTAAAAAGAAATCACTAGATATTGTGGTGATTAAGGAGAAGTATAAGGACAAGATGAAAATTTTAAATATATTTCATGAAAATAAAACATGTTATATCATAAAAGTTCTATTTTGTGGAAAAAATAGATACTAGGTTAAATTTTCCACTTTCTAATGTAAGGTTTATTTATTAAAGGGAGAAGAACTAATTCTCTATAAATATAAATTATAATGTCTTTAAATATAATATAATGAACTCTTGAGTTATAAATAAAGAATTATCTAATTTTTAAGGTCGAGTCCTTATAAGTATTGAATAAGATATCAAGGATATAAAATAAAATATTTTGGTTAGTTTTTGTATTCTAAATTTTAAAATTAACATAATATAATTTTTTCCATATTTATTATTTATATATAAATGGTTATAATAGACATATGGGATAGACGTTTCTCGCATGTGCAATATTCAGAATGAGACAAATTATAGGGATGAGGGCTTGTGAATGTTTTTTTTTTGATGAGGGGGCTTTGATATGGGAAATATTGAGTGGTCTTCATAATTTTTAGTTGATCGTCATAGGTTCACGATCATCCCTAAATGGTTACTCTATAATGAAAGTGATGAAATCATATGGTTCCATGGGAGAATCATTCCCATCATCATCAATTCCAATAATATAGAATGACCTGAGGATACAATCCAAGGATGATGTTATAACAATATTGAGAAGATATATTTAATAACAACAATGATAGTAGATAGAGAAAAAACTATATTAGTGAGAGCATCGATTATGGCTAAAAGGGAATTTAAGGCAATATGACCAGTAACAAGAGGAGATACTGGAGTATATGATTCCATATTCAGATGGTTTAGGGTTGAATTTCACTCCTTTATATAGTCCTGATCCCCTATACCCTTAGTGAAATTATAATTTAATTTTTCTTTGTCTTTTTCTTTTTATGTAATATATTTGTTTGTAATTGTTTAATGAATGGTTGTGTTTGTTCTTATTTTTGTTCTTATTTTTTTTCATTTTTCATTCATTTTTAGTGTCATATTTGTTAAGAATATGGTTCAATATTGTAAATAAATACATAAAATTCTATTTAAAATGGAATCTGACATCCATCGAAAATAATATTTTATATAAATATTAATGACATAATGCCATTTCTATCATAAATTTTAACTTCCTAAGGATAACTATAATAGTACATTGTAAATAACAGTATTCGAGATGCAATTTTATATATAAAATTATTTGACATGTAATTCTATCCAAAATGTGTTTTTTGTGATGGAAATCTATCTAAATAACCTAGTTCTCTCATAGTAATCTTAGTCACCTAACGTTAAATTGAATAACATTTTCCTTACTGCATGACATTGATCTTTAAGGTGTGTTCGTATCACACAAACATAATATGATTCACTGAAACTACATGAGCTTTAATTCTTATTAATTAGGATACATAAAAGGTCTCTACTAGTTTAAAAACCAACACCCATAAAATTATTTCCACTGAGCTATATTCCCTATAAAATTATAACCTCACCAGGCCATATTCTTTGTAAGGAAAACCACTCCTCATCGGTCTATATTCCCCAATAACAATATAATCATATATTATAGGGATATATTCTTGATGAGAGAAAACATAAATGGTTTCTAATACATAATCCCACACAAACCAATTTTGTTCATCTTTGATATAGTAATCTCATGGTCCTAGATGAATGGCCTTAAAATAGACTTCACAAAGTCAGGGATGTATGACATTGAATGGAACTACATTAGGCATTGTCATATGTCCTTAAAAGGTATAATATGCCCCATTATTTGGAATCAATCTTTGTGGTTTCTGATTCCCTTCATAGATATACATTGGAATCCTATCTCAAAGACCTAATCCAAACTCTACAACACCAAACTCTTCTATGGATGGATTCAAACTTCAATGTTCACATCTATACAAATTTTAAAAAACCATCATTGTCCATGTAAAATAATGATGAAGTACCTATGATATACATAAATGGATACTATTTATGGAGAATCATTGGTACATTCAAATGATTCTATTTTTGAATAACCATTAATACATATAGATGATCTCACTAATGTATGGTGAAAATAGATCACTCGGATAAGGGTAACCAATCTCACACTTGGATTTGGGGGTGATTGAGAAATATTATTTAAATCTATTTGTCTGCCCAAAATATAGAAATAATTACCACCTAAATGTTATAATGAGCCTAAAATCCCATCACTTTGACTAATGTGCCTTTCAATATGTCATTGTTAATGTCCTATTGATCCCCAAAATTTGGAAAGTATGTATGGGCCACGTCAAAATTTTATGGTCAAAATGAATTCCAAAATAATCATATCACTTATGAGGAACCTATTGTATCATACTTCATCATGAGAAAAAGTATTTGTAGTTTTCATCAATATATTTACGTACATGATTCATGATATAAATTAATAATAGTATCAAGTAAAACCACAAATACATATGTTTCCAAATAGGAATATCTAATGACATATATTATCATAAACCAATGCTTCAACAACTGAATTCCATTATTATATTTATTTCATATATTATAATCACATAAAATGACGTTAATAACATAATAAAATATTTATAAATGAGGAATGAATGAAATAAAAGGCATTTATAAAAGATAAAGAGCATATACCAATGAAAAAGTTACTTGACCATCAGAATATTAATGTGACCATCTTGAATAGTAAACTGACCATTGTAGTGGTAATAACACCAATGAAATTATAAATAAAATTTATCCATATTATAAGTGACAATATGATATAATTATATCATAGTATATGTAAGTAAATATTCATAAAATTATTAATTAAGTGTTGGTATTTTTATAATTCATAAATATTTAATTATAATTTTATTACTAATTTAATATTTCAAAAGAAAATTCATTTTTCTATATTTTATTCATAAAATATGTTTTGATGCCTTATTATTATAATATAATTTAATGAGAAATTAATAATTTTATTTTAGTGTTAGAAAAGCAGTTTTAATTTTGATATTTGTATTTTCCAATTAAATAATGATTTTAATTAAAAATTAAATTTATTATATTTAGAAAATTATTTTTATAAAATTGAGTTCATTTTTGATTTATACACATCAAAAAATGTTTTTGGTTAATTTTTGGTATTTTTCTTAAATACTTGAATTTTTGTGAATAGTGAAATACGATATTGTTAATACATGTAAATAAATGAATTTTTGAGTCATGCATGAGTAATTGATGATTTAAGTGACCTTTTTTTATAATAAAAAATAAAAAATTACATTATATAGTCTCATTAATCATCACTATCACTAGTCTTGAACAAAATAATAAAATATCGATTAAAATAATGGAAAACACCTTCTCTCAACCACTGTAAATACCACCTATCACCCCCTCTTATCCTCACGCCTCTCAAGCCTTGAGCCCAATATATATTCTATCAAATAATCTTTCCCAAAATCTCCCCTACAACCAAAATATTTTGTTCCTAGAAAAAGACCCAAAAAAACCCAATTACTTAAGGCATCTCTCAAGAGGATTTAATCAAGAGGTAAAACCATATTCAATATTCTTGCAATTTCTTTTCATGCTCCTTTACTATCTTTTACATCCTCAAATATCCTCAATCACAAGGTATTAAAAATAAATTTTCTTTAATATAAATTAATTATATTGTTCTAATGGAATATTACATCATCATCGCTCATTTCCTCTCCTTTTTATACTTTAAATGAAAATATCATCCAAGATGTGTTCATTTATCCCATTCATGGATGTCGAGTTTTCAATTTCTAATAATGTAGTAAATTCATGTCAATAAACAATTTTTATTGTTGAACCATATTTTTATATATTTAATATATACTATTTAATTTTTTTAATCATTTTTTACAATTTTATTAATTTTTAAAACAAAACAAGTTCGTTGTGAGCAAAACTGCTCAAAATAATCCAAGTGTTTATCATTAATAATTTATCTATTGAACCATCATCACTTACAGAAAAAAATGAAATTGTATTATGATCTAAGTCCATTAATAACATAAACTTTCACTTCTATACAAATATCATCATTCTACGTAATTTGTTGTACTCATATACAGGTAAACTGATAATGAAATCTAAGGATATCACCATTCTCAAACGATGAAACTCAATTTTATCTCCCACAAAAAGGACATAAATGAAGTTAATAAAATTTTTCGAAGTAAAATACATGTATAAATGGTTCTATAATTATTAATTAATTAATCTAATATTATTATTTAGTACATTAAGATTGAATGATAAATTGTTTCATATATAAGGTAATAGATTCTACCCAAACCACCATTATTCCATCAGGTTTTTCATTACCTCTATTTACCCAAATGATATTTTATTTTCTACTTATGTAAGTATTTTAAATTATTTTTATATATTTCATACCCATGTATCAAGATTCATGAATCCTTTATTTCAGGGATATACATATTTTTAAATGGTTAACTACGCAATTCTTCCCAATAAGCAAGCCTGGTTTAAGGGAAATTCTAATATTTTTACCCATTTTCAAGTTGGATCCATAATATGTTTTATGCCACATTTATTTTTCTAAAATCCCTAATTTTTTTAAAAAAAAAAATCTTGGATCAATTCTGGTTTTATAAAAACAATTAATCCTCTTCCATTTTAAAAAATCTTGAAAGTTTTACCTTAAAATGTAAAAACCCTTTTTATATCTAAAGTTTCTTATTCACTATTTTCACTTTATTTTTACGTCCCTTTATCATGATATATGCCTATATTCCACTATTAATTTTTATGTGTGATTTAATAAATTTAATTTATGGAAAATTTTAAGATACACCCATTAATTATTCTTTTGACATGATTATGATAAACAATTAATTCCATGGGTCACCTTTATCTTATGTTTGATTACATATGTTTGATTCTATATGTGGAATGAATATTCCTGAACATTTCTGATTGGTGGAACAAGATAGTACTCCAATTAATTTGGTAATGTTTAGTCTCATGAGACTTTTTGTGAAATGGTCTTCTTGGTTATCCTTGACATGTGCTCCTCAATGTGTAATGAGATTTGATTCGTGCTGAAGTAATGTTTTATGTTACTTCTAAATTAAGATGAATCCATGATTCTATACTTCCATATTTTTTTCCTTATGTATTATAATGTACCATGTTTTTTTATATTTTTATTTCATTCCTTCTAACCAGTGTTTTATGCTTTATTTTATATTCTATTACCTTACTCGGCTTTTTTGTTCATTCATTTATTCATTTTATCCCTAGGTTATCCTTTGTACATGTAAGGGTTCAAAGGATATTAGGACATTTTATGAAGATTAAATAATACATGTGCTTATTTTGGAATCATTATGTTTAATTATATACATAATATCCATGACACTAGGCATTGTGATCTTTTTCTTGTAATTTTATGTATAATTATACTGAAATCATGTATGATCTGTGTGAAAGACTAGGGTTTTTGTAGTCTGTATCAGAGGAAAATTATAGTTCTTTTTGGAGACTAGGAATAGAGAACATTAGTAATAACCCTAGTGTTAAGACAATTTATGAGAAAACATACCAAAAATTCGGTATGTAGAGAGTATATGGTTTATCAAGAAAATACATCCACATCAGGAAATTACAAGTACACTTGGTTCTGGAATACATGTACCTTGGAGTGAAAAATATGTCAAGGTGTTCTGGGCCTGACTCGGGGTAACCTAGTACACAATAATGGACCTTAATACATGCCTTGTTTGACACTCCTGAGGGATATGCTTTCATAAATTCATAAGCTCATTATGAACCATTATTAATAGAGCAAGATAAATTTACCATAAGTGTATATGTTAATATATAGATCATGGATAACCAAGTTTGAAACATAGGGAATCAAAAGTTACTATATAATTTTATTTTTTTAGTTTATCCTTTTAGGTTTAATGCATAATTTTTATGATTATTATCCATGTATTCAAGCCCCCTAATTTCACATTATTTTAATAAATAATGGTAGGGAATAGAAGAACATGTGTCAAACAATAAATGTGATAGGGAATATGATCACTGTCCAAATGAAATTAAAAATATGATGAGAACATTTACTCCAAACATTATGAAAGTACACACTCAACTAGATCAATTTATGAATAATAACATGAATCATGTGGAACACCCTCCTCCGAGGAAAGATAAAGTTTTCATAGAATCATTCATTCCGAAAAGGCCTCTCATGTTTAGAGGATCTTCTAATCCCCTCCTCTCAGAACAGTGGATTAACTCCATTTAAAATATATTCTATTTCCTCCAGTTCTTAGAAAAATTGAATGTTGTGATATAGGTTTATTTTTTTAATTGGGGAAGCTGATCAATGGTGGAAATTGATAAAAAATACAATATACAAGGAGTAAATTCATTCAATTTATTTAGAGGAATTCGAGAAAATGTTTTTAAAAATATATTTTCCTCGAACCCACCATCTCAAAATATAAAGAGCGTTATTTAGAATTAATTAAGGGGAAGATGAGTCTTTGAGGGCATATGAACATAACATTATAAGTATTTCAATATATCCCTCAATATTTTTCATGAACAATAAATGAAAGGTGGATCAATTCTTCAGTGGACTAAGGCGTTGTATATGAAAAGTGTTGGTGATTCGAGACTTTGACGGTTATGAAGAGATTGTTGGTTGGGCCCTTGAGGTTGAAATGGAAATGAGAGACTCTTAGTGGTCTCATGGGATTAGTAAAAAATATAGTAAAAAAGAGACTAATATGGGTGGATCAGAAAATAAATCCCATGATAGTAAGAATCTTGAATATCCCACGTGTAAAAATTGTGGGAGAAGCATCATGGGAACAGTATGAAGAGAACTATGAAATGTTTCAAATGTGAAAGAATATGGAATCTGTCTAAGAACTACTGAAGTGATATGAAGAATTACCCAAATTTAAAATAATAAAAGAAGGTTAATGTTGACAATCAACTTGTAGTGCAGTGTTTCAACTACAAGGAACTTGTGAATTTTTCAAACCTATACCCTAATACGAGGGTTTTCAGAGATAATCAACAACAACCTCCAAGGAAACAATAAAGTAATTATTATTTCAATACTTCTAATATGGAGAAGGGAAATGATGTGGGGATATATATTATGGTTAATCATTAAATAATATCAAACATACTATTTGATTCTGGTACCACACATTTTTTCATATCTTCTACATTTAGTAGAACTATTCAAACAACAACTCAAAATTTGGTGATTGAATATTCTGTGAGAATATCTACTAGGGATATTATTTCCTCCAAAATAAATAAATCCTCATAGTTTATTTTTCTAGATTTAACCTCCATAAAAATATTATCTTACTTCCTTTAGTGGATTTTTATGTTCTTTTGGGCAAGGATTGGCTATCATTCTACAAATACAATATCAATTGTCAGGAAAGGAATACAAATTTTCACATCCCGAAGTATCCCCCAATTCATTAAAAGTGTAATAAGGAAGATGAATCTCTTTTAAACTAATAATATAAATTTTGGATATTAATAAATTATGAAAAATTATATCTCTCTCAAATAATTGAGTCAAAGGATATGATTATGCTTGAAGATATTCCCATCATGAGGGATTGCACTGATGTATTCCTTGATGAATTGTCTGGTCTTTCTCTTGATTGAGAGGTTGATATCTCAATTTTTCTTATTCCCAGATCTCTACCTATATCAATGACATCATATAGAATGAACACTATTGAAATGAAATAACTAAAGAAGCAGGAGAATCTATATTTGGGTTTTATATGCCTGAGTGCTTCACCATGGGGTGCATGAGTCCTCTTCATCAAGATGATGTATGGATCAATACATCCCAGCCTAAATTATCGTGATCTCAATTAAATCATGATAATGAATAAGTATGACATTCCAAATACACATGACATGTTCGTTCATCTATGTGGGGCTAGATATGTTGACCTCTATTTGAGATATCAAAAATTAACGGTGAGGAAGGATTGTATTCCCAAGACTTCCTAAAGGAAGGATACCCTGAATGAGATTTTAGAGATATGAGAGACCATATCTCTCTAAAACCCTTAAGTGATTGTGGATTAATTTCCCAATTAATTCAATATTCAACCTCATGGAATATTTTCTCATGTCTGGGATATTTGAATCTCATCACATTGCAACTTCTAAGTTGAAACAGATGCCTCATGCACAAGGTCAGATTGCAGAAGAGAAAAAATATGATGTCCTAGATGAAAATTTTCACAATCGCTCATTCCCTGTTAGATCTCTTGTAATCTCATTTTTGGATGCTCTGAGGAGTACAGATTTGGTAAAAGACAACATGAAGAAGCCTCCCCTTTTCATGAGTCTTGATGAAGGTGGTTTCCTAGTGGAAGCAGATAGAGATGCACTTTAACAATGAACTCAAATGTAAAAATTCTCTTTCATGGGATGCATCAACTACCATGAAGGAGACCACCGCTGAACTTTTTCTTGATTTACATCCGTGTATCTCACACTATGAGAATACTTTGAACTGGAAATAGATACCTATAGATAAAGGATATTATGACATTCTATTGGAATCACAAGATGATCTTGAGAAGTTTTGGAAGATTAGAAACATTAATATAAATTCGGGTTTCCTTTTAATATCTAATTGGGACTTTTCATTCATCCCTCCTACATATAGGAATACCATGTAACAATTTTGGGAAAAACTATAGGGCCTTAATTGGTTCTTTTGGCACCCAAAATAACAAAATGATATTGTTTCATGTATCTGATCTCCTCTCAAAATTGATCAAAGAACCTTAAATGCTAATTTCAGACTCTTTTCAAGAGTAATGGGGGAAATTGATTTAGATTAAAAGCTTCCCAATAAAATTAATTTAAATTCTAATGATTAAAAAACTTAAATTGGAATAGATTATTAGAGGAAAACTCATTTGGTGACCATTATATGATCATTGGACATACAATATCCAATTGTAGGGTGTTTATAAACAAGTAAATCAGAAAATGTAAAATGAATGGAAGGAAATAAGGATAAATATAATAGATAAAGCTCCCTTGTTGGACATACATGATCCCCCCCCCAATCAGAGAGTTGAATGAAAAAATCACATAGCTTGGCACACATATGAGATAACTCGAGTATAACAAGGGAAGATGTTGCTGAAGAGGAAGATGACTCCATTAAGAAATGAATCCTCTTATAATAAATAATGAATCAGGTTTTAGATAATATTTGGCTATACAAACATGAACATGAGAAGGAAGAACTTAGTACATGTCAATCTAAACAGGTATAAAGCTCTAATTTCTTCAAAAATACCGAACATTCATGTGTTGGAGGGATACAATATCTCCAACTATACAAATTTAATTCAACGCAGGCAACACATTCACTACATCAATTCACAATGACGATTGCCCTGAGTCAACATTAATGAAAACTGTCGACGAACACACCGTCTCAGCTCCGGGTACTAGATAGATCCAGAAACACTCCCTCTTGAATGAAACTCCTACTCTTGGGATAAAGAATGAAACCAACAATATGGAAAATGACATAGGTTATTTTCCCTCTCCTCACAACACTTCTTCTTTGAAATCTGGGAAACATCCTGCAAGCCCGAATGATGTTCAGGATGAGGCACAAACCATCACTTGTATGCCTAATAAAAATGTTTCCATGACGATCGAATATGTAAAACATGTAAAGGGAAATTCACCCTCTGAAGAAGATCTTATGAATGTGCCGTAAAATATTGACTCCATGGAGCAGATTCAGTGTCTTCTATCTGATCTGGGCGCTGTCAAACAGTATTAAAGAGCTGCTTCAAATGATCTAGTTACACCTATTCATCTTTCTACAAATTTCACTTTTTATGGTGATCAATCTATAGATAGTGATGATTGTTCTGAGCAACTAATAAATTTTTTATCTAACCAGAATGCTAGTTCATTGATGCTGTGTAATATGAACTCTACAGAATCGACTATGAATTCTTCAATAAATGAACCTACTAAGAAAAACCTCGTCATTTATAACAATAATTATGAACATACCACTAATAGTAAGAATTCTCAAATGGATAGAAGGTTTTCTAGGATTAATGGTTTGGGAAAAAAGAAAAGGGGAGTTATAACTGTAAATTTGGGTTTAAATGAAGTTTCATATTTGGAAGTGTTAGGGAATTTACAACTCTAACATGTTAAATGGTCTAAAAATAATGGTTAACACTCATCATCTTATGTTATTTTCTATTGATGAGCCAACAATTACCTTTTATTCTAAATACTCTTATTTGTCCCATCCTAATTATGTTTTTACTGGTGAAAACAAAAATACATACAATATTGAATCGCTATAGACTTTTTCGCACTCTTCTTTACAGAATTATAGTATTTTCAATGTCTCTGACAAGATTTTTACCTGAAAATTTAATAGTAATGGCACACACTATTTCTTCCCCTTTGATTATTCTAATAATAGATACCAAGAAAGGTGAACTCTATGCAATTACCTTTCATATCTAGGAACTAATATTATTTCCCCTTAGTTTCTTATTGGATACTTTAATGACATTCTAAATTAAAGTTAGAAAATTTAACAATATCATGATAATATCCTCATGAGAGAATTTAAATATCTGATTGATGACAACAATCTCATTGAAACTAATCTCACTGGTGTGAAATATGCTTGGTATAGAAGATATTATAGTAGAGTGGTTTCCTACTTTATGGATAGAGACTTCACGAATGTCTCATATTTAGGTAAATGCGACAATATCTCCAGCACTACTCTTCATAGGTTGAACCCTGACCATCAACCCATCATGATCAATGTCTCCAAAAAAGACATAAAACCCTGGTTTCCATTAAGATTTAAAAATGTGTGGTCTTCTGATGTCGATTTCACTAATGTTATCCAAAACTATTGGTCTTAAATGTCACACAAAAATGATGATTTTCTTATAATTTTATCTTTAAACATCTCAAAAAGACACTCAATAATTAGTGTATACCCAATCCCAAAAAATAACAATGAAATCCTTCTTCTTGAGGAAGAACACAGTGATCTACAAAACAAGAACAACTTCTCCAAACTCCACACTGATCTAACTCAAAATATAAACCTGGCGGTTAAACTCAACTCTTTGCTAACTTTTAAAAAAAATATTAGGGTACAAGTGATTAAAGTTAATTAGTTATCATATAGTGAATGAGATACTATGTTATGTAATTCTCTTCACAGAATCTTGAAGGCTTGCAGGCTGTTAAACTTTCTAAAGGATGGAGAAAAACTTCTTGACAATAATTATGACATTTCTGATCATATATTCTCTTACTATGAATCCATATTTAGTGGTCCTAATATCAACAAAGACCTACTTTCTAATTTCATTCCAGTAGTGATTGTTGATGATGAAAAAACTTTCCTTCCAAACACTTTGATGGATCGTCAAATTAAAGACATCATCTTTATTCTAAATCATGATATTGCTCCGGGTCCTGATGAATTCAATAATGGTTTCTCCCAACATTATTGGGATGGGATTCTTTTATATGTTTGTCAAAATTTCAAATCCTTTTTTCCAATGGTGTGCTTCCTCAAGCTCTCAATGAACAATTTCTCACCATTATCTCAAAAATGGAAAATCCCTCTAAGATTCACCTGTTTAGTCCCATTTCTCTAACTAACACTCCTTATAAAATAATCACAAAAATCATCGCAAACAGACAATCAACTATCACAAATAAAATTACATCCAGGAACAAATTTCGTTTTATTATGGGTAGATCTATTCAATATTTCATCTCTCTATCCTCTGAGTGTGTCAATAACTTGAATAAAGAAAACACATGAGGTAATATTTATATTAAACATGACACGAGAAAATAATTTGACACCATGTGTTGGATATTTATCTTCATGGTTCTTCAATGATTTGGTTTTAGTGCCTCTTTTATCACTGAAATCATAATGATATTCAACTCAATGTCTAAATACATTTTGATCAATGGATATCTAAATGGCTATTTTAAATGCACCAAAGGTGTCAGGAATGTTGGCCTCCTCTATGTCATTCTATTCTTGATTGTAGAAGACTATCATAGTTGTCTGATCACCCGTCTAGTGGACTTGAATAAGCTTAATCCCATCCATGTCTCTATGAACATAAATGATCCTAGCAACCATTCCTATACTCGTGATGTTATTCTGTTCCTTCAAGGTGATAAAAGAAACATTCTTAACCACAAAACATCACTCTCACACTATGAAGTGGTTTTTTGTCAAACCATTAGTTGGAAAAAATCAGGCATCTTATTTGGGAGGAACTTTCCTCCCAACATAAATTGTAACATTATCAGTGACTTTGGTCTGAAAGAAGTTACACTGCTATTCACTTATCTTGGAGTTATCTTTTAGTAGGGAATAACACAGTATTTACTCTTTGAAACTATTTTTAACCAAGTTCTAAAAAAACTCCCCTTTTGGAAAGTTAAATCTCTCTCTAAGGCAGGTAGGACATGACTTATAAAATCCATTGTTGTCTCCAAGATGGTTTACTCCATGATGGTCTATAAATGGAATGTTGGTCTTATCAATAAAATGAACACTGCTAAAAATAATTCCATCTGGACTGGGAGTATTCTAGAAAGAAAGCTTGTGACAATACCCTAGTCAACTTGTTGCAAGCCCATTGAGAAAGGTGGTATTATCCTAAAAAATATATAGTACATTAATGAAGTCTTTCAATATGGACTCACATAGAACCTTTTTAGAAATACATGTGAATCTATTACCATCATGAAAAATGTATTTCTTGAAAAACATATGATAGGAAATTTGAATTTCATTAACACTTATTTATGGCCATCAATCAAACATTATTTCTCCAATATAATGAATAATTAAAGATAGTTAGTCTTCAAAGAATCCTCTTTGAAATTCTGGAAGGATAATTGGACTGGAATTCCTTTAATTTCTATGATATAATTCGATCAAGCCCCTGAGATTTCTTAATAATATATTAGAGAAATTATAAACTATCATCTCAATAACCTCCCTAATACTATTATGAATGTCATTGCAAACTAATATTTCGCATACACTATTGATTTCTTAATTTCAGAACCATCTCCCAATGGTATGCCTAACTCAAAAAATTTCTACACTCATTATTTTTTTAACTCTGAAAGTGATTAAAGTTGGATAAAACATTTCAAAAATCCTTGTATAAAGCCTTCATGATTCAATCTCATCTAGAGACTTTCTCACCACATAGTTCCCACAGAGAATTTCCTTCAATATTTTGGAATCTAGCCCTCCTCTATGTGAAAATTTTTTAATCAACAGAAAAAAGATGCAAACCACCTCTCCCTTTATTAGGATAATGTGTATACTCTTTGGAACTATATTCTTCACATTTTTCACTATAGATTATTGATTCATGAATATTTTAAAACTCAACTAAATAAATATTTAAAAATGGAAGGCTCATAAAAAATCAAGTTCCTTTTCATAGATGCAATTTTTGAGCTCTACCATGTGATGTGGAATGATTGTAATGTTTTCTTTAATAACAATTACTCACTAAATTAAAATGCAGGTCTGATGCAGTTACATATTTCCATACATGAAGTTTCATTGAAGCAAAAGGGACATTTCTAGAACACTGTGCATATATTTGGAATCTTACAAAGTCTACAGATTAATAGAATTTTTTTTAACATTGTCGCACTCTATAGGTGTTCTTGAGATCTTCTCTTCCTTGATGTATCAAAATTAATATTGATGGTGCCCCCAAGGGCAATGCGGGCCCTCGAGATGTGGTGATATCTTCATTAATCACCTCAGTTAGATACTTGGATGTTTTATGGGTAGATATGGCTTATCCACCTCCCTTGAAGCTTAGATAATGCATTTAATACATGATATTACATTCTCCAAGTTATTTGGTTGGATCAACCTTTGGATTTAAAGTGACTCGATGACCATCATGAAAGTTATTTGAAATGGCATAACACATCTTGCTTGGACAATTATTTGCCATTGGATGGAATGAACCCATTCACTTATCGATCTCAATAATATCATCACACTTGTTTATTGAGAATCAAACACGGTAGCAGATGACATGTCCAACATGGGAGTAAATAAATACATCACCTATTTGGAGGACCTCGATGTTGATATTATTTTCTTACATTAAAAATATTGTAATATGATCTAGTATTTTAGACTCCTATAAAAATTAATTTGGTAATAACTGTGCTTTGGTATTTTTGGTCCAAGGCATCATCTTTATAAAAAATATCACCAAGACTGCCTTTAGAACATGGTATGGACACTATGAGTTCATAGTGATGTCCTTTGGACTTCTTAATTCTATTTAAATTTTCTCAGATTTAATGAATAGTGTCTTTAGAGATTACCTCAAAAAATTATGGTAGACTTTATCAAGGATATTTTGATATACTCTATGATCAAAGAGGAACATGTGGAGTAGTTGAATACTATGTTCACGATATTATAAAGGGAGAAAATTTATTCTAATTATAGTAAATGTGAGTTCTGAATAGAGGAAGTATCATTCTTGTGGCATGGAATCAATAGAAATGGGATATCTGTGGACCCTTCCCGGAAAAAGGAAATTGAGGAGTGGCCTATGCCAAGATTTTTAATGGAGATCCACAAAATTCATGGTCAGGCTATGTATTATTGAAAATTTATGAAAATTTTAACATGATATTCAGACCCAATTACCAAGATCTCATAAAAGCGAGTGATGTGTTTCTGGACACAAGAATTTGAGGATAACATTATGGATATCAAAAGGTGGATTATTACTACACCGGTACTCAGACTCCCGACAAGTGGAGAAATATTTTTGGTGTATAGAGAAGCTTCAAAAAAGTACTTAGGCTGTGTATTGATGAATAATGATAAAGTGATAGCCTATTCTCCAATGCAGTTGAAAATACATGAGAAAAACTATCATTTACATGATCTAGAGTTGGCAGGTGTGATCTTTGCGTTGAAAATATGGTGGCATTATCTCTATGGAGAGAAGTGTGACATGTATACTGATCACAAGAGTCACAAATATATTTTCACATTGAAGGAGAATAATATGAGCTAGTAATGATGGTTAGAGCTCATCAAGGATTATGACTGCTCAATCCACTACCATCATGGTATGAAAAATAATGTGGCAAATGCTCTAAGTAGAATGTATCCTAAATCCATTTCAATGATGAGAATTGAGAAGGATCCAATATATTTATCCCTTCATAAAACAGAAATGGGAATCATTAACGGAGGAAAATCATAAATCCTTTCTCAAATGTTTGCTCAACCTTCCCTTGTGGATAAAATAGAGGATGCTCAATTAAATTATGTGGAAATTCAGAAGAAGGTAGAAGCTATCAATAATGGGAAATCCATTGAGTTCTAGATCTATGAGGATAGAGTCATAAGATTTGGGTCATGACTAACTATAATATCCAATCTAGATATAAAGAAAGTGATTCTAAAAGACACACATAGCCAAACCTCTCCAACTCTCCCATTGATCACAAGGATGTATTGTGATCTCCGAGAGAACTTTTGGTGGGAAAATATGAAAAAAGAGATTTCTGAATGTAATTCAATGTTCCTGATGTATCATCAAGTGAAGAATAGAAGAAAAAATTATAATCTTACGATGAAAACCTTACCCATGGCAATATGGAAAGGGGAAAACATCACTATGAACATTATCACTAGACTTCCAAAGACATCCAGAGGAAATAATACTATATGGGTTAATGTGGATCTTCATACAAATACAATAATATTTATTTCAATTAGAGAAGTCATCTATTCAAATAAAATTTGAGGGATATACACCAAAGTAATGGTAAGGATACATGGATCACCACTATCAATATTATCTAATCAGAATCTGCGATTCACCTCAACATTATAGAAAATTCACCAACACAATCTAAGCACTAAGAAAAACTTCAGTACATCCTATCATCCTTAAACTGAAGGATAATATGATTGAACTATTCATACATTATAGGAAAGTTTTATATTTTGGTCTATAGTCTAAAAATGAGTATGGGACCAATATATGCCACATGTTGAGTTCACATAAAAAAATAATTTCCACTCAAGAATCTGAATGGATCCATATAAATCCCTTTATGGGAAAAGGATTAGAACACTGGAATACATGGATGAAGTTGGTTAATGTAAGCTGCATGGACATAAGATTGTCAAAGAAATGGTAGAGAAGGTGAAAATAAATCACCAGCATATGAAGGCATCCTAAGGATGATAAAAGTGATATGCAGACAATGGTTGATGAGACATGGTGTTTAAGGTTGGAGACAAGGTATTCCTCTACATATCTCCCTGGAAGAGGATAATAATATTCGGGAAGAAATGGAAGTTATGACCTAGGTACATCGGCCCCTTATAGGTCATTGATCGTGTTGGAGTTGTGTTCTATCGACTAGAACTTCCACTATCCATTTCTCAATTACACAATGCATTCCATGTATCACTCTTAACAAAGTACATACTAGATCCTTTACATGTACTATCTTCAGACATGATACAGTTGGAGAATTATCTTTTTTATGAGGATAATATAGTTAAGATCATGATTAATAGAGATAAATTTCTACACAACAAGACTAATCACCTGGTCAAAGTACTATAGAGAAACCATAAGTACAAAGAGGCAACATGGGTAGTGGAGGAAGCAATGAAGGATAAGTACCCGCACATGTTATCATCCTAGAATGATAAAATATATTTCAAGGGAGAAATTTCAATAGGGGGATATAATGGGCTAATGATTTAAAAATGTAATTCCATTATTATAATTATCTCATATATTATAATAACATAAAATCACATTAATAACACAAAAAAAACATTATAGATGTGGGAGGAATTAAATAAATGGTATTTCTAGAAGTTATGGAACAAATACCAAGGAAATATTAACATGACCATCAAAATAGTAATGTGAACATTATGATCGGTAAACTGGCCAATGTAACAGTAGCCTCTCCAATGAAATTATATATAAAATTTATTCATATTTTATGTGACTGTGTGATATAATTATATCATAGCCTATGTAAGTAAATAATTTAGAAATTATTATTGAAGTGTTGGTAATTTTCTATGTCTTAAATATTTATTTAAAAATTTATGACTAATTTAATAATTTAAAATAAAATTTATTTCATCAATTTTATTCAAAAATTATTGAATTCATTAATTATGATTATAAGATAATTTAATGATCAGTTAAGAAATATTTCAAAGTGTTAGGAAAGCATTTATTATTTTAAAATTTTTATTTTCCATGTAAATAAGTATTTTAATTAAAAATTAAATTTATCATATTTAAAAATATAATTTCAAAAAATGATGTTCATTTTCTAATTATACACATTGAAAAATGGATAGGGGGAATTTTTGATATATTTCTAAAATACTTGATTTTTTTGTGAATATTGAAATACTGTAATTTACAATATATGTAAATAAATGACTTTTTGAGTCATGATTGTGTCATTAATGATGTAAGTGTCCCTTTTTTTGAATTATCAAGAACAAATTACTTTATTTTGTTTCATGAATCAACACAATTTCTTTTTTGAAACAAAATAATAACAAAATGATTAAAATAATTGAAAACCCTCTTTTCCTCTACTATAAGTTCCCCCCCTCACCCCCTCTTCTCCCCACACCTCTCAAGAAATGATTCTTTAATATATTATGCCCAATACTCTTACCAATCATATCCCCATGTCCTGGATCTTTTTGTTCTTTACAAAAGACTAAAAAACCAATCCCTTATGGATGCTCTCAAGAGGAAGGAATCAAGAGGTACAACCGTCTTTTGTTTTCATTCAATTTCTTTTAAAGTTCCATTACAATAGTTTCTATCCTCACATATCCTCATCCAAAAATTATGACAACTCAAATACCAAAAATATACTATAATTTTGTTATTATAGTGGAATAATTCATCATTATCTCTCATTTCCCCTCATTTTTTACTTTAAAAGAAAACACTATCTGAGATTTGTTAATTTATCACATTCTTGGATGATGAGTTTTTAATTTCTATTATCATCTTTAATAATGGTCATTAAACCATTTTTATTCATGTAAAATATTTTTATATAGGTAATATACCCAATTTAAGGTTTTGTAATCATTTTTTACAAATGTTATTAATTTATGAAACAAAACAAATTCTTTATGAGAAAAACTGGTCAAAATAATACAATCGTTTATCATAAATGATTTATCTAATGGGTCATCCTCACTTCATGAAAAAAAATAGAATTTTAATATTATATAATTAAATGAAAAAATATATGTTCAATTCTGTACATTTATCCTTATTATACATAATTTTCCATACACGTATACAAGTAAAACAATAATGAAATCTAACGAAATCAACGCACCCAAACAAGAAAATTATATTTCATAACCCTAAAAAAGAGACAAAAATTAACTTAATATAATTTTACCTAATAAAATACATTTTAAAATTGTTTATGTTAATATTAATTAATGAATATAATTTTATTAATCAGGAAATTAAGATTGGGTGAAGAATCGATTCAGACTAAAGGTAATGGATTCTACCCAAACATCTGTTATTCTTTCGGGTGATTCATTCTCTATTTTTACCCAAAGTAAATTCAAAATATGATATTATTTAAATATTATAAAATATTTTCATATGTTTCAAACTCTTGTATCAAGATACATTCATCCTTGGTTTCAATGACATACAAGTTTTTAAAAGGCTCTGAACTCAATTCTTTTGATAAGAATCCCAGTTTAAGGGAATATCTAGAAATTTTACACATTTTCAAGTGTGATACATAATATATATGAATCCACTTTTGTTTCTATAAAATGACTCATTTTATCATGAAATAATATATCGATTAAATTCTTGTTTTATAAAATCAATTATTCCTTATACATTTTAATGAATCATGAATGTTTTCACTTAAACCATACTAAAATGTGTTATCTATGAAGTTTCTTAATCACTAATTTCACTTATTTTTGACATCATGTATCATGATATATTCCTATATTCATTTATGAATTTATATTTATTGTTTAATTCATTTCATTCAAGGAAATGTTTAGGATACACCCATTTATTATGTTATTGACAAGATTAGGATACCTAATTTTTTTCACTAGGTAACTCATATGTTATGTTTTATTACTTATGTATGATTCATTATATGGAATTAATATTCACTAAAATGATATTATGGGTGAACCCAAAGAGTTATACAATGAATTGGGTAAAGTTTATTCTCTTGAGATATTATTTTCAAATACCTTTATGGTTATCATTGACTCGTACTCCTCTATGTGAAATGAGCTTTGACTCATGATAAATTCATTTTTTATGTTTCCCCTACATTACTATGAATCCATGATTATAGGATTCTATGTTATGATTCCTTATGTTTAATATTTTACTATGTTTTTATATCATTATATTTTACCTTCTATCCCATTTATTATGCTTTATTTTAATTTGTATTACCTTTCTGGGCTTTTTATATCATCCTTATGTTCAGGTTATCCCAAGGTTATCCTATGAATATGTAAGGTCTTAACGGGATGTTAGGTGATATTTATGAATATAAAATAAAAATTTTCTTATTTTGGAGTCATGTTGTTTAAGTTTTTCCCTAATATCCAACACACTAGACCTTATGATCCTTGTCTTTTAATTTGAGGTACAATTATGCGTAAAATCATGTAATGATATTTGTAAAAGGATATGGTTCTTATATATATAACATGTGGGATTCCTATTGGTGGTCCAGTATTAATAAACTACAAATTATTATTACTATGTATTAACATCTTTAGAAGAATAATTATTCACTTATGATCATTAAGTATCTCATAGTAAAAAAATAAACTTATGTTCACTTTTTTAGATTTTATATAGACTATGAGATATATTTTTATAAATATTTTAGCAGTATTTAAATGTTATAATTTTATAATCAACCTAATATATCCTTAAGATATGAAAAACAATCTATGTAAATTATAAAATTAATTTCATATAGAATAACACTCATCATTTGATAATATATTAATTAATATTTTTGTAATTGAAATTACAAATTCACTTATTTCTTGGATACACACTCCAATTGGATGTATTTAATTCAACCAAATATAGTACACCTAAGGCGTATACACACAATAGGGTGTCGGGGAAACAATTAATTACTATCTCATTGATATTTTTATTGTAGGGTTTAGGCTTGGGCACTCTAATAAAAGAACCACTACCATTAAAATAATGATCTTTCACACAACTTAATAATGAGTCAATATCTACTACTCTCTAAAAACATTGTATAAATAAGTAACAATTAAAATGGATTTCATTCTATGGAATGTAAAAGAAATGATTTTTAAATTAGAACCAATGAAACATCGGTTCTTCATATTCAATATAATAATATGATAAATTTTGTATTCATCATTAATCAGATTATAGAATTCCAGTTATTTAAAAATTATATATAAAAACACTCTTTTATTACCATGGATGTCTTTTGTGAATTGTTTTTTATAGTTCTATATAATGTTCGTTATTTTTCTGTAAGTTTTAATTTAATTTTATTGAACAAAAGTAAAAATATAGAAACTAAATCCCTATTAAAATTAGGGTATTTTTTATATTTAAATTAATTTAGTAGATATTGCCCAATAGATATCTACATTTTTGAAAAAAAATATTCTAATTCAAAATTCCATAAATTTCATTAAAACACTCATTTGAATCTATAACGGATTTCCTCCATTAAATTATCCTAAAAATCATTTCACAAACCTACTTAAATAATATCATGAATTATGTTAGGAAACACATACATAATATTTTTTTCTACTAAAAACACAATATTATACTTATGAAAACTTAAAAAAATGAGACAAAGTTTATGTATAGTCTAAATCAATGTTGCACGAACATTAAAAAATATCATTCATAATTGCAATGTCTTTGAAAAAGATTATGTACTCTTATACAAAAAAAACAATCACATCAATAATTACATAACATACTAAAAAAATATCAGATATACAACCCTTCATCCTCATATTAATAGTTATTTATCAATAAATCAGTTAGGTAGATTAAAAATTATTCTTATAGGGAAACATTACCCATTTGAAATCTCATAAATTATTTAAATAATTCATCAATTACACAAAATAATTTTATTCACCAAAAATAAATTTGAATGTAAATACAACTAATATATCATCCATTGGATCACTAGTTCTAAACAACACTCTTATACCCTCAAACCCCAATTTTTTTTGTAATTGATCACCATGATTCTAATGAATAATATGAACTCCAACATTATGAAAATATATCACTCTAAGAAATTCGCATCCTTTAGTATAAATATGTTGAATTGCCTTTTATTAAAAAAATATACTTTTTATAAACTAATATAAATGATCCGAGGTACAAACCTATGTGTATTTTCAGTATAATATTTTTATTTATTTTAACAACCTGAGATTTTGTGAATTATTTTTTACATATTATTTTATAATTTTTGATATTTTTCAGTTATGAAACACTAAAGATAGTTTATTTTATATTAAACCACTATGTTTGGATTATATTATATGCAACACCAATATATTCATGAACAATACACAACATAAACATTATATATGCTTACATGTAACAATGTGGTCACATTTCTTTACACATAATAATTAGTTTCCCTTACGTCTTGCATAACACAAAAGAACTAGGTGTATTGAAAAATAATATATTATTAAAATATGATTATTTAATATAATAAGATATAAACAAGATGTTAAATTAGATGATATGAATAGTATTAACTGATTTTATAAAATATATGGATTAAAAAATATATTATGATTTCATAGGTTATGAATTATTTATAAATTAATATGAAAGTATATTAAATACAAAAGGTAATAATAATATTTTAATGGTCACAAATCTATTTTACCCTAATAAATTGAATTAAATAAAATTAGAGCATGATATTAATGTAATATGAATTTTATATATTCAATCAAATATTTTTTATATTCACTCAATATATTTTCTAGAGAGAATATAAATAAGAAAAACATAATTATATTCTTAAAAACATATATTTTTATAAATGTAGTTTCCCAGATTTTAATGGAAACCCAATTTAAATCCAATTTTAAAAAATTTTATAGAATTAATATGTATAAAAAAATTAATCTTCAAATATAAAACATAAATATTAGGTAATGATATTTTCTGGTGTTCTTTAGTATCATTTCATTATGTAATTAATATTAAAAAATACGTAATTTTAGTACAAAACTGTTTTTCATATAATTGATTGAATATAATAATTTGTAATTTAAACTGGTTTAAAATTTTTATTTGATATTATTTTTAACAATTAATACAATTTTTGTTGTTGAGATCAATTTCATAGTGAAATTGGATATAAAAACAAAGGAAAATTTTTAATTTCTCACTTTTAAAACATGCATATTCGACCCGACTACAAGATAAATTTTAAAAAATTTATACAACTTTTGGGATTTGAACATGAAAAATGAATTCCATATTTCAATTCAGAATAATTTATAATTTATAATAATTTCATCATAGTTATTTACCAAATATATTATTGAATGTAATTAAAATTAATTGCATCAATTAAGGTAAAATTAAGCTTAATAAGAGACTAACCTGTAAATTTAAGAAACAAAATACATTTAAAACTGTCCAAAACCCATTGGATGGACATTATTATGCAATAAAACTTCTATAATTTATTTTTTTTAGTTTGGTATTACTTTTTTTAGGTAAAAACATTTTTACGCCGATCATGTTTTCAAAAATACTAAGTGAGTCATTTCCCTTTCCTATAAAATGCCACCACCTCTCTCTATTCTTCAAACCTCTCAAACCTCCTAGATTCAGAAAAAATATAACCAATAATTTTCTTGAAATCCATACCTTCCACCTATAATCCTTCCATTTTGCATAAGGTAATCCACAGAATCCTTTTGGCACTAACAAAAAGGAGTTCCTCGATTTAGAGGTAACACCTTATCTCAAGATCTTTTCTTTTATTTTCCTCATATACCCCATCCACTATATTTTTTCCATATATGTATATAAAATAAGTATCATAAATATTCTTGGATTGTTATATTCTAATGTTTCATCCTATACATACACACACCTTGTTCTAATGGGTAACGAACATACTTTTACATGTACGGTGAACTATTGTCCTACTAAATGATGATTGTTCATTTTTTACCTCCTCACATGGTGGAGATTATGATCACAAATATATTTATATATTTAATATATTAAATTTATTACTTAATTAACCATAATTAATTATTTTAAAAAATATATCTTTATACGTTCTATCTGGTGTTAATATGATAATTTTTTTTGAGGGTGTTTGTACTACCGCCCCCTCAAAGTGATGTGGTTCATACATATACTAATTGGAATGTATTAATGATGGGTTTAGTGAAATTATATGATATATATAAAATAAAAATTCCACCTTAATTATATTATATACATATATACATACCTTTAATTTTATTTCATTCATTCAATATGATAATAAAAATGGAAACAACGTCCATATATATATGTACATCTTTCCATCTCCATGAATGGTGTATTCTAATTCACACTTTTATATTATATAGATTTTTGTAATAAAAATATACATTATATGTGAGATTTATATAATGGTTTATATTTTGGAATCATTATATTACTATAAGACCCAACAGTATAATAAATTAAGACACATGCGAAGAAAAAAGTGAATATCATCTGAAGTGAAACAGTAACATAGCATGGTTAAAAGGCGGGTAATATAAGGTCAAAATGATACCATATATTTTATGAGATATAAAAATATGATTCATTAAAAGATTTATATGAAATGTTAATTTATTTTAATTTTTCTTTTCAATAGTACTAAGATATTAAAGATACAAGGTTTGTGGATTTTATCTCACATTTTATTTCTGTGAGAAACATGCCTTATTCACCACCCATTGATTTTATGTGGCATGTATAATGACCATAGATGTATTCTGGTATTCTAATAATTAAATTTATGGGTTTTTAGATATCCATAATATTTTCATCATTTTATAGGGTCTATATTTCGAAAGATACCAAATAAGAAAAATAGTTTGGTCTCTATTTTCCTTCTTTGGGACTCATGTTTGGTTAAGCACCTAAATTATTTTTCATGGTGTATATTCTTCTATTTTAGATGTTATATCAAGAATATTATTATTTAAATGATGTTAATATATTCATGTAATTTAATTTTCTTACATGGATAGTATGATCCCATGTTCCCAAGTGATAATATTTTATTCAAACAATCTCATTGCATTTTCAGATTGTTAATGATTATGGTTCATTGATGAAATATTAAGATCCATATCTAAAAAAATTTATGAGTTTATTTATCCAATGTTTATTAAAGATATATCCTTATATTATTACCATGTTTTCACTCTTTGGAACTTTTTATATCTAGGAAAATGTTTTCATGAAAATTTGGCCTTATTTCTCTCTTCAGTCAGAAATATATTTTATTTCTAAATCCAAGTTTTCAAAAATGTTTTAAACTTTGTTTTAAAATAATTCTTGAAGACCATTTTCAATGAAAAAGAATTTTGAAATTGGTTTACTATTTTTAAAACATCCTTAAAATATTTCAAGGATATTTTAAAATAAAAATGTTTTCAATACTATTTTCTTTATAAGAAATGTTATAAAATTTTAAATAAATATTAATAAGTTGTCAAAGAAAAAGATTTAAAAAATTATTTCAAATAATTTTTTATAAGTTATCAAGTTTATTTTCAAGGAAATGGTTTTAAAATGGATTTATTTTTTAAATAAAATATTTTTTCAATATGAAAGGATATTTTACCTAATAAATGTTTTAAAATATAATTCAAAATTATTTCCCTTATAAGATGACATGGATTGATGTTAATCATTATATTATAGGAAATTATTTAATGTTTACATTAATATTTTTCTATGAAAGGTTTATGATTTGATGTTATTATTTTTATGAAACATATTTCTCTTCCATGAGTTATATGATTTTGAAACCCACTTGTTATCATGGGTTATTATTTCTTGAAGTGATTATGAAACCTATATATATTTTTGGGTTATGATGTGATTAAATGTTAATAATTCCAATTTCATTTAATGGGTTATTAGTTTTTTATAAAACCTATGAATTTTTAGGTTTCATAACAAGATGAATTTTTTATTTTTTGGAACATGTATGAATGATGTTATTATGAGATGGGTGTGTCCTATATCTAACTCTAATGAATTGGGTAACAATAGAATACTCATGAGTATATATGTTATACATGAAAATAGTTTCATGTTCATAATTTTATTCCTAAATATAATTGCATGTTCACAATGTTATGTGGGTACCATGTTTTATTCCCATTTGTTTACATGTGAACCTGATTACATGTACAAAATGTTATGAGTGAAGATTATTACATGCTCACAATATCATACATGGACATGGTTTTGTGTCCATAAGTTTATTCTTGAACCTAATTACATGTCCACAATGTTATGTGTGAACCTGATTACATTCTCAAAAAGTTATAAATGGACATTGATTCATTTATACAAGGTTGTGAATAAACCTAATTACATGTTCACAATGTTATAGGTGGTCAAGTTTTCATGTCCATAAGTTGATTAAAGGGGCTGATTTCATGTCTATATCTTAATGAGTGACCATGTTTCTATCTATACATGTTCCCAACATTATAAAACAGTTTTCATTCCAAAAATTCCTTGTCATATTATTATGTTATGCTTTCATGAATTATGCTCATAATTATTTTATGATCAATGTATTATGAACTAAAAATATTTAATATGATCTGTAATATTCATTTTATTGTTCTCAAATGTTATAATCATGTTATATACCATTTTTTCATGTTATGGTTATGAATTTTCTTTATTTACCTTTATTAATATTTTGAGCTCACCCCTTTATAATGTTTTCTTTCCACATGTTATAAAGAATGGTTTTAGGTAGAATTACTAAACGTGGAGATCTTCATGGGAGATGTTGATGATCTTTCACCAGGATAAAGGATTTTATTTCCACGTTTCCAAAGACAATAAAATATTATAGTCTTTTGGAATATATTATGTAATTTACCAAATATTCATCTAAAATGATGTAATATACATGTATGTTAATCTTGGGAACCTATAGTTATTATAAAATGAAATGTTTAGTCATCCATCAGAAACTTGGATGAGAAACAATTAGTGAGATCCCTATGAATATTTCTAAAGATATGTCAAGGGATATCCTTAAGAATATATCAAGGGATAATGAAAAGTAAAGGATAATGTACTAGAATATTTTTAAAGGATTGAGCGAGTGGTTTTATAGATATAAATCCCTATCTGGATGAATTAAGTGGATGTGGATCTAGCATAGACGTACCTAGGTGTAACAACTCCAACAAGATGTTCTGGGCCTATCTCGATGTAATCTGGTACACAAAAACAGGCCATGGAACAAACTAGGATTGACACTCCTAGAGGATATGCTTTGAAAATTCACAAAACTCTTCACAAACGACTATGAAGAATTTGAAGAGAATATGATTATAAATAACCTGTGATAAACCTATAGTGTTATAGTTTAAGTAAGGTGTCATAATTTATACATTATATAGTTAATTTCTCATGGTTATGTTGTTTTGTTATATAATATATGTTTTTCACAATGTTAATTTTGGTTTTAGCCAATAGAGTGAATGAGAAAAACAAGTTTAACATTGAATGTTTCATATATTGAATGTATGGGAATAATACAAATTGATTTCTGAAGTGGAAATCCCATAAAGATGATAGTATCGGTTAAGCATCTGAAGATATAGAGACTTCAAATTACATGTGAAAGGTATGTGATGTTCATCTAGTATTTTTTACATTAATAATAATAGGCATGATTAGATTGAGGTTAAGTAACTTTAATACATGATTAATATATTATAGGAAAGTTGTATTAAGGAATAAGTAGATAAAGCCTGAGTAATAGTTTATGAATAAAGATGGATTAATGAAGTATTTATGTTTTTTAATTCAAGGATTAGGTCATATGAATAATGAAATATATATGTATTTTTACTAAAATCATTCACATAGGATATAAAATGAAATATTTAATGGCGATGAAGACATAGAAAATTGATTTCATAGAAATGTAATATTTTGATTAAGGGAAGGTAACACTTAATTAATTCTTGTAATTGAGATAATCATCATTGGACAATGATATGTTGTGTATGAATAAGTAAATTGGATGGTGTGGATCACCCAGAAACTGAATATTGAAAAAATGGTCTATGTCATCAAGAATGATTTTAACAACTTATTGGAGTAAAAGAATATTTCTAGTAGTCTTTGGAATAAAGAATCATGAATTTTTTCAAATATTATTTATGGTAATTAAGGTTATTACCATGTTTCTAGGGAACAAAAGATGACTTTATTCACGTTATTAGAATGATACAAACAAGTGGTACTTTGTGCTTTATGAGGGAACCAATGTTCAGATAATTTAATGGATTTATTTCTAATGATATGAATTTTTTCTATCATATGGGTAAAAAGGGTAACCGTTCGTGGAAATATTAAGATAAACTTTAGAGGAAGTATTTATGTATTGAGATTGTATTGAAACCCACAGGTAAAGGGCTATTTAGTGATTGACTATATTTCAATGATGTCTATAATATTTTCTAAATTATATTAGCATAGTTTAAGAAAAGGTCATCAAGTATGTTCGGGGGAAACCAATCAAGTCTGGCAAGGCTTTTGGTTATGAACCCATGACTGAAGTATGATAAGGGTTTCACGCCTACCACTAACCTACATGATTTCCTGGTAAATATATAATTATTTTTTATTAGTAATTTTTAATGATTATATATTATTGTTACAATTAATATTTATAGATTAATTTATTATCTATATTTGTTTTTAGAATAGTTATACATAAATAGTTATACTTTTAAGTCACTAATGGGCCTTAAGAACTTGTAAAAGTGTATTTTAGCACTTCATGCATCAAATTTAATTTCTGGACATCCATTACACCAACGAATGGATGAATAATAAATTAATAAAGGAACATATATAGAATGAATTTTTTTTATACAAATATGCACGTAAATACATTTCATTACATTATTTGTTGATAAAATAAATAATAAATGTTAGGGTACTGATCAAAATAATTTTTTTTGTCATAAAACCTTTTTTTAACCAATGGCCTCTTGAATCATCACATATTTATGAAGTTTAGGTCATCA
This sequence comes from Viscum album, assembly GCA_963277665.1. Classification (NCBI taxonomy): domain Eukaryota; kingdom Viridiplantae; phylum Streptophyta; class Magnoliopsida; order Santalales; family Viscaceae; genus Viscum; species Viscum album. The sequence continues at coordinate 2,002,419,576 of OY728145.1, forward strand.
ATAATTCCTTGACCATTCACTTATTTTTGATTGGTGAAATCAATCACTCAAAATAAATATTTATTATTTTCTTCCATGTCCAACAATTACTCCCAACCTATGTTCTCTTATGTAGAAACCATTTTATATGTTACTTTGGGTAGTCATTATTGTCCCAACATTGTTTTTTAAGGGTACTTTTTGTATTCATTATTACGATGTGGGTTTCTATGATTAAAACATTCATGTATTGAACCTTTGATAACATAGATATGTTTTGAGAGAGAAATTTATTTTATGGGGGGTAGATTTCAACCTACACTGATTTTTTGAATTAATTTTTTTCAAATTAATTTAACATTTTTATATTTTTCATTTACGCAACACATAAGATAGCTTATTTCATATTAAAGTGATATTTTGGGATTTAATTATACGAAAGACCATGTTAATCATGAAAAACACACAACATAAACATTATATTTAACTATAGGGAAAACCAAGGTTATCTTGTGTTGCACCCAACAATGAATTTTCTCAATGGCTTTCGTAATATGCAAGACTGAGGTTTACCAAAAAAAAATATTTTTAAAATAAGATTATTTATTATAGTAAGATATTACATAGACATTAAATTAGTGTTTATGAATATTATTAACTAATTTATTAAAATACATGGTTTAAAAAATATATTATGAATTCATAGGTTACCAATAAATTATAATTGAAGATGAATGCTCATTGAATACAAAAGGTAGTATTATTTTTTTTATGTTCACAAAGCGATTTTGACCTTATAAATTGAATTAAATATAATTAGTGAGTGATATTAGATTAATACATATATTATATATTTAATAAATTATTTATTCTATTAATTAATGATATTATCTAGACATAAGATTAATAACAGCCTAAATTTTATGATTTAAAACACATATTTTTATAAATGTAGTATTACCGCCTTTTAATAGAGAACCCATTTTAATTTTTAATTTTGTAAATTTTACGTAAATAATATTTAAAAATAAAAATCTTATTTGAAATTGAAACATAAATATTACTTACGGATAGCTTTTTTATATTTTTCTTTATGGTTTCATTTTATAATAAATAGTTAAAAATACAGAATTTTAGTTCAAAACTTCATTTCTATCGAATTTCTTTATAAGGATAAATTATATTATAAAGTGGTGTAAATGTTTAATTATATAATATTTTTATCAATTTTTATAATTTATGTCATTGAGGTTAATTTCACATTAAAATTGGATATAAAAACATAGAAAACTTTTGAATGTTTTTAATTTAAAAACCCATATTGTCGATCCGATTGCGGGATTTACTTTTAATTAATTTTTTCCAATTCTATGTTAATAATTTGGAATAATGGATTCCATATTTATAATAAAAATAATTTATAATTTCTAGTAATGTCAGAAAACATTTACCAAAAATATCAGTGAAAGTAATTACAATTAATTACATCGATTATGATAAATTTAAGTATAATAAGGGACAAACCCATTAATTTTAGTCCCAAAAAACATAGAAAATTATAAAAAAACCGTTTTATGAAAATTATTCTACTATGAAACCTATATTATTTAGTATTTTTGGTTTGGTATATCTATTTTAGGTAAAAACATGGGTACACCTATTTTGTTTTCAAAAATACCAAGTGAGTCATTTTTCTTCCTTAAAAAAGGCCACCACCTCTTCATATTCTTCACACCTATCAAATCTATTAGGTTTGGTAAATATATTCCAAATCACTTTCCAAAAACCACATCCTTACTCTTATAATGTTATCTATAGGAAGAATAAAATCTAAGGAATCCTTTTGGCATAAACCAAAAGGAGTTACCTGATTTAGAGTTAAAACCTTCTCTTAAGCTCCTTTCATTTATTTTCCTTATCCAACTCCTCAAATAACATTATTACATGATTTTATAGCAATAAAAGTTTCCTAAATACACTAGTATTTTTTATTCTAAGGGTTCAATAAGCACCTATACATACCTCCATCTAATGGGTAATGAACATACAGTTACCACCTCTCATGGTGAAAATTAGGATGTAAAATAAGTATATATATGTTATATATGATATTTATTATATATTTAATATTATTTAATTCTTTTAAATAATATATCTATATACTTACAACTTTGGGTTAAAGTGATAATTTTGTTTGAGGAAGTGGACTACAGCTCCCTCAAAGCGCTATGATTCGTTCATACACTACATTAAATGTTTTAATAATGGGTTTAATGGACATATATAAGATATATATAAAATTATAATGATAAATTAGTTATATTATATAAATACATACATATATTTCATTTAATTTCATTCTTTCACTAGGATAATAAAAATAGAACGAACATTTATGCATACGTATGAGTTTTCGTCTCTATGAATGGTGTATCCAATTTTGTAATTGTATATTATCATGACTTTTATAAGACAAAATTACTAGATATTAATGATATTTATATAATTTTTTACATTTTGGAACCATAATATAAGTGTGAGATACAAAAATATTACAAATTAAGACACATGCGTAGAGTAAAAATAATATTGTCCAAAATGAAACCTTAACATATGATGGTTAATAAGAGGGTAATATATGCTCCTAATAAAACCATATATGGTATTATATATATGAATAAGTTTATTTAAAATATTTATAATAAATTCATATTTATTATACAAGTGGTTTTAATGATTATGATGATATTTGATACATAAGGTAAGATGATTTCAGCTCACTTTTTTATTTCTCTGTGATACAAGATTTATTCACCACACATTCCATTTGTGTAGTGTTTATACTGCCCAATGATTTATTATAAGATTATTATAAACACATTTTTGGGTATTTACATATCCATTTTGTGATACTTATTTCTTTATGTTTATGTTTCAAAATTTACCAAATCGGTTATGTAGTTTTGTCTCGATTTTCCTTCATTGAGACTTGTGATTTGTTTTGAACCAAAATTAATTTTTTAGTGTATATAACTACATTTTACATGTTATAATATGAATATAATTTTTGTAATTATATTTTAAGCTTCATTTAATTTACCTTTTTTACATGGAATATATGATCCCAAGTCACCAAGTGAAAGGATTTTATTGAAATGATTTCATTGATTTTAATGATTGTTAATGATTATGCTTATTTGATGAAACATTATAATAAATATCTCAAGAACACTCAGGATTTTATATATACTCTTTTTATTTAAGATAAAACCATGTATTACTTACAATTTCTTCTCGTTTTTACTTAAAATAAATAAAAAACGTTTTTAAGAAAATTTTACTGTATTTATCTCTTCTGTTGGAAATATATTGTATTTAAAAAACCATGTTTTTTAAAATGTTTTAAAATGATCCTTGTAGATAATGTTTAATGAAAATGTTTTTTAAAAATGTTTTTTTCAAATCAACCATTAAAATATTTCAAATCTATTTTCAAAAAATAATGTTATCAATAATGTTTTATATTTATCAAATGTTTAATGGTTTTAAAAAATTATGTATAAGTTTTCTTATAAAAAGGTTATCAAAATTATTTAAAATATTTCTCTATAATTTTTTATTTTTATTTTCAAATTAATGGTTTTCAAATGATTTTATTTTATAAAAACTATTTTTTATAAAAAAAACGATATTCTACCCAAGAAATGTTTTAAAAGATATTAGAAAATTACTTCCCATTTATGGAAAAATATATTGATATTATTGATGAATTTATTGGAAATCATTTAATGGTTCAATTAATATTATTTATATGAATGGTTTATGATTTTATTTCAAAGTATTAATAAAACCCACTTACCTTCCATTAGTTATATTCTTTTGATTCTCACATTTTTATGGGTTATGCTTTCATGACGTGATTATGAAACCTATATCTTTTCATAGTTAATGATTTGATTAAATGGTAATAATAACAATTTCATTTCATGGGTCATGATTTGATGTTTATAAAACCTATGTATTTTTATGGGTCACGATATGATAAATGTTTTATTTTGTTGCTCACGTATGAATGATGTTATTCTATGATGGGTGGGACCTATATATCCCTCCAATGCATAATGTAATTATGAAGGAATCAGGAGTATGTATTTTATGAATGAACATATTTTCATGTTCACCTTGTTATGTGTCAATATGATTACATGTTCACAATATTATGCATAGTCTTGGTTTCAGGCCCATAAGTTTATCTGTGAGATAAATTAATTTTTCACAATGTTATGAGTGAACCATATTACGTGTTCAAAATATTATTCATGGGCCTGGTTGCAAGTACATAAGTTTATGTGTGAAACTGATTACATGTTCACAATGTTATGCATGAACCTGTTTATATTTTCACAAAGATATTAATGGACCTAGTTTTATGTCCATAAGGATATGCATAAACCTAATTACACATTGAAAATGTTATACATGGACCTTAATTCATGTCCATAAGTTGATGTGATGGGTCGGAGTTCATATCCTTAACGTAATGAGTGAACCAACCTATTTGTATACATGTTCACAATGATATAAACTAATTGGAATGCCACAAATTCCATGTATTATTCCAATGTTTTTCTTTCATGAATTATTCTTGTAATAATCTTATAATCCAAGTCTTATGAACTTCCAGAATTTATTATGCTTTCTAATAAGTAGGGTATAGTATTCAAATGTTATGATCAAGTTCCATACAATTGTTCTCATGTTAAGATTACATCTTTGTTTTATTTACCCTTACTAAGTATCTGAGCTCACCCCTTTCAAATGTTTCTTTTCCCTAGGTTGTAAAGAATCTTTTTATGTATAAGTAATAAATGTGTAGATATACATGGGAGATGTTGAAGATATTTCACCATGATAGAAGATTTTTTTCCATGTTTCCAACGACTCTAAACTATTACAGTCCTCAGGAATGTGCTTTTTCAACGTACATAATATTAATCTAAAATAATATAATACCCATGTATATTAATCCTTGGTTTCAATATTTATAATTATAACAACACATCATTGTAATTTTATATATTTGACATTATTTAATATCATTGGACATTTACATATATAATATCATATGTTATGACATTTAAGATACCCTAAGTATGGGTGCACCACATGGGGTGGGGGGTTGAATCAGTGGTTATATTATTTCACAATTTCATTCAATTAAAAATACCTTTAGAATCAGTTAGGATTTATTATTTTAAACTATTTATCATATACTTTCCTAAAATAATAATATAATAAAATAATAACAAGGCACATGACAATTTTTACATGGTCTATTCCCACTATGGGTTGCTAATACTTGTTATGTCTAGTTTCTATCTTGGTTCATATATTTTACCATATTGATACATCACTAATTAAAAGTGGGTGAGAAAATATCAAAATATACATTGAGTTTCCATATCATCTTTATAGTGTTTTATACGATCTCTTATCAAATAAAATTTTAACCAGATAGAATGAGAGTGGAATCTAATTATTTTTTGTTCTTTAGAATCAAATGAAGCTATTTTTATAAAACCATTAAAATGATTATAATTACATTCTCACCTCGTAATGCTCATATAAATTATATATCACCTAAAAATATAAGTATTTGTTATAATTTCTCATATAAATTAGAATCAATTTATGATTTGTTTGTTAATTGTTTTTTCACTAAATGATCACGCTCATGCAAGATTTACGTGGTCTCTGTTGAACACTTGATTTATAATTTTTTATTCATTAGTTTTTCAATTCATATTGACACAAAATCACTGAAAAAATGTTTTATTTAGTTCTGTTTTTTTATTAATACAAAATTAATAAAATTCGATAAATTGATGCTAGCTCGTATTCTTGAGGATTCCAATGAAAACAATTATCCTCCATGATCCTCATTAAATTATTAAAGTGGGAGTGCCCCACAATAAAAGAATATTATATTCATAATTTAACCTATGTATCTAATACAATTGCATAAATATTGTTCATTATTTCTTCTCATTTTTAGCCAATAAATAATATAAACTAGATAAAATTCCTCAGTTGTGATAAACATCAAAAACATTACTCACAAATAAATTCATTTTAGAATTATAAAAATACTAAAAAAGTTATTTAATCTTTATTTCACTAGATCATATTTAATTATTTGCATTTTTATCTTACTCATAATATAATGCCATGCTTTATTAAACAACAACACTTGATAACCTAGTTTCATGATAATTATCACTCTTGATATCTCATCACAAATGAAAACATGATATTAATGTGACTAATTTAACATTGAATAGAACAAAATTATCATTCATGAATTTTATAAAACCATATATCCATTATCACAATTAACATTTTTCAAAGAATAGTTTATCAAAAAATCCCTTTGAATATTGAGCAGTGAGGAACTATTCTAAATTTTCTCAAACTAGATTAAATCACAAATAAATGTGATAATATTAAAATTTAATATCATATCACACATTATCTGGTTTAATTTTACCTAAAATAATTAACTTTGGTACTTTTCCAAATTTTAGACTTCCCAAATAATCAAAATTTCACAAAATGTTTGTCTGATGGTTACTCTAACAATGTTTTCTAATTACACATCTGAAGCCTTTGTGAGTTTCCATTCCTTTAAAAAATTACAAAAAATGGTATTTCTTATGACTAAATTACTCTTACAATTTCATAGAATAAACTATTTATTGTTGAGAAATAATCTTCCAAAACACGATTTTACTCTTTCAAAGTGACATGTAACCCATAAGAAGTCATAAAATACTCATTAAATAATTTCCTTGTAATTATATTCCCAAAAATATACCTTTTGAACTCACATATGCTCATTCAGAAGTATGGGCTTACTCTTCAAAAGTTAAAGTTTACTCTTTAAAACTCATCCATTTTTTATGAATCCATATTGAGGAAATATTTCAATTTTAAAGTAGAATATCTAAACATTATTCATAGGAATTTCAAACTAATTTAATTCAACATAGGGATAGTAAATTTTTTTTAATAAATTTATAAATTGTTTCAAAAACTTCTCAATTGTATTCAATTATTCATAAAAATAAATTAAAATAAATATAACTATTAAATATTAACATTGGTTACTCAAATATCTCTCTTTGTATTTCTTGTAAACACCATAAAAATATTTAAAAAGTCTCAAATAATTTTAACTTCACACATCTATTATCTGAATTCACAATTATTATTAGAATCATCAAATCATAAAATTTCTATAAAAAATAAGAGTCTTGGCACCATAGAACTAGATGTGGTAATGTCTTGGAAAAAATCGTATGCCTTGGTAACAAGAAATTATGTCCAACTACAATAGAATATATTCCTCCCAATTGACACTTTCATTTATCATTATCTCCCCCACCCCATTTCTCTGTATAATGATTATCCTCCATTTATAAATAATTATATCATTATATTACATACATATAAGAAAATATAACACATGAATTTGAAAATTAATATATATACTTGTCAATATTTGTGTACTTTATCTCCCCCTTCAAAAACAAAATCCAAAACAACACTGGGGTGGGTTTTTCTGACATCCTTGAGTGAGAGGGGAAGGATGAACATGAATTTTCAACCTCAATTATTCAAATCAATCTCCTGGAATTGATTTGTTAAAAATACCAACAATTTTTTTTGGTGAAAATGTATTAAAGTTTCACATAACCATGTACCACTTTCTCTTAAATGAAATGAAATTCTATCTCAACATGGTTTGAGATTTAATGTGGATATAAGTTTTTGGAACAATAAATGGAAATATGATTATCAAATGTGGGTTTTAGTGGATTATCAACATTAACATCCAAATATTCCATCTGAACATGCATCCATATCATCGGTGTACATGAATGTGTAGCTACAATATAATATTCCCTAGATGTACTCAGTGAATCCGAATTCTACTTATTTATATACAAACAAAAACAAACCTCAATGAAACAAGACCCACCATATGTGGAAATGTTTTCAATGGATTTTCATTTCAAGTCTATATCTATATATCCCAATAAATTAAAGTATAATCCTTTTCTATAAAAAATACACATTTTAGGGTTCCCTTGATAAGCCTATGTATTCTTTTAGTGTCCAGCATATGAGACTCATTAGGGTCACATTGAAACCATGAATATAAATTCAAAAATATACAATACATAAACATGATGAATATAGATAGATTAATACACCAATTATTCTTGTAAAAAAATTTACTTCACATTGATTCTTATTTTATCATTTCATAACTTGGAACCAACTATAATGAGTAAAGAGACATCTCAACAACCACCAATTCCAAATTTCATAAAAATTTACATATAATATTTCTATTCTGTTATGAAAATAAATCAATCACATTGTATAATCTATAAATCTATAAATTACTTAATCACAAACAATATAGACATATAAATATTATCTTTCATTTTCATTGAATTGTTTTTAAAATGATATTCTTTATAACCATAAAATATCATGTCATCAATGTATACAAGGAAAATTAGTGTTTATGTTGAAAACTCTTCCTCATATTTTTTATTATCAATCATTCCCTTTAAAAATTATATCTCTCTCTAATGGATATATAATATTGAATAATAGTTTCTATGGGTTTATTTTAAGGAATATAAATATTTTTTAACTTGAATACCATCTTGTTGTTTTTATTTAAAATGAATCCTCCAAGTTTCTCTCTAAACACTTCCTCTTCTAGATCTCTATATAAGAATTTATATTTCTCATCCACTTGATAATCCTTGTAATTTCTGTGTTCTACCACTACTACAAAATTCTAGTTGATTCATGTCTATCCTCTACTGTAAATGTTTCCTCAAATTATACACCTTCTAGTTGTGAATATGTTGTTCAAACTTGCGTAACATTTTTTCTTGATAATTTACCATACTAATTCAATTGGTTTCTAAACACCCACATAGTTCCAATTATATTTTTATTTTAAAGTCATGTAATACGGTCCCAAGTGGAGTTATTTTCAATCTTATCAAGCGCTTCATTCATGTTAGGGATCATTTCTTCATGACCATCAATTGCTAAAATAGTTTTTGGTTCAAATTGAGAAATCAGTGTAGTTTGATTTTGAATAATCATTTTTTCATTTAGACTGATTCTTATTGATTTATAATAATATATTCAAAATAAATATGTTTCTTTATCCTTTTATGTGTCATTCTTTATTTATTAGTAGTCTCATCTTCATCACTTGTTTTTTATAAATTAACATCAATTAGATTCTACTCATTTCTAGTTATTTTATCTGTCAGTTTTCATAATTCATCATGTTTCTAGATTCAATATTGTAATCTACTACAGATACTATAACCTATTTTGTAGATTTATTTTCAATTATTTTTACCTCTCTAGAATAAATAGTTTTTTGTTGTATTTAATTCAATAATTTGTAACCATTTTCATTAGAAAGGTATCCCACAATGATTCCCTTTTTAACATTTTCATTAACTTTTACCATATTAGTGATTTTAATATTAAAATAACTAGGAATGATAATTCCTTAAATATAAATCAATGTTGTTTTTCACTAGAAATAGAATTAATATTGTGTATTTTTTGTCACATGTATCTATAAGCATCTATTTGGTATATTTAAATATATAAAAAAACTGTTGGTTTTTTTTCAAATATTATGCTCATCAAGAATTGTTCCATCGATCTAAAAATACCTATATTCATTAATTATACTACACCATTATGTTGGGGTGTTTATGGGGTATAATAATAATGATTAATTCCATTATTTTCAAGATAAATATCAAAATCACTACATGTATACTCTTTAGCATTATCTATGTTCATCCTTATAATGTAAACTCCAAACTCCTTCTCAACATGTTTGTAATGATTTTTGACATATCTACTACATCAGACTAATATTTCACAAACATAACTATATTCATATGAGTGTAATAATCAATCAAAGTGATGAAGTAAAAAATCACCTCCAGAATATGGGTTTTTCATAGAACCACAATAATCTAGATGAATTAATTTGATTGATATTTTGGACTGAATCTACACGCTTTTATAGGCCGTATAGACAATAAATCCCTTTTGTAATGTTTCACACACAATATCTCTCTCCCCTTAGAGTTGTGGAAGTTATATATACATATAATACTTTGATATTTTTATCAAGTTTCTTTGACCAATGTGGCCAAGTTTCCAATGCCATAACTTTTTCTCATCTTTGGAACACTTGTTTTGGTTGGATCACCAATTTCAAATAGATTTCCACTTATTCTTTCTCTTTTATAGATGATTATTACATCATTTAAATACATTATAACACATGAATATTTATTAAATACAATCTTATTTCCATTATCATATAATTATATTAATTTAAGATGTTTGTGTTTAATTCCTTCTATATAATAAACATCTATGTATTTAAGCTAATTTTATTTAAAATAAGAAATAAAAATACCATTAATTCTTAGAGAACTATAATTTCCCAATGTCACTTAATCTCTATCATGTTCGTTAATGTATTTTGAAATGTATTTCTTGAAACATATATGATAAATAACCACTATAAAAAATTCAAGTCTTTCGTTTATTGAAAACTATCAATGCCACTTCAATAATAATAGATTTTATACTAGATTGCGGCTTCGAATATATTGTTTTTTATTAATTATAGGAATGTGTATATGAATGTTTTTAATTAATTACTTAGTATAGTGACCTTGTTGGACACATCTATATAATAATTGAAAATTGTTTGTTGTGGAAAGATTGTATGCATTCATACTCAATCATTTCATCATTAGGGAATATTTTTTTCTTCAAAAAATGGACCCCCTTGAATTATCTATTATACTTGTTAGAAACATTTTATACCAGAATGAGTAATAATGATGCCTAAATATTACATCTTACAAACAATATCAATTAAATATGGGTCTTCCAAAATAGTAGACATTCTGTTGAGAATTTTGATGCTACAAGATAACATTTAGTTGTTATTTTTTGACCCTTAGGGGAACTGGTTTTATAAATTTTTTAATCTCGCATTTAGATATAGAATAGGGTTTCAGAGTAGTATTATGGGACAAAAGATGACTAAATTAAGAATAACACTCTACATTTTTAGTAAAATTAGAATTAACATGAGTCTTAGAAGGGTAATATTTAACCAAATATTCTGATCTCAATATCTCATTTTTTTTATATCTCAGACTTTACTTCTACAAATGTATTACAATTATCTGTCATAGTTTTTAATTATTTTTTATCTTAAAAGGAATTATATTATATTTTTTTGGATCTTCTACATTCAGTTTGAGTTTCTCTATAGAATATTTTTACATCATTCCTTACTCAAAACCATTTACCCTTAGTTTTTTGATTGCATCAATGTTCTCATATTCATTATTAATAAGATATTTATTAGCTTCAGATATCTTACCATATTAATTATTCAATGGTAAATATATTTAATTATTATATAATTCTAAATAATATATGCTTTAATTTATGATTTCATAATTTACTCTATAAAGATAATTTTACATTCCTCTTCTTCACTGCTTGAGATCTAATCACACTTCACCACATGAGCCAAAATGTTTCTGCATTTTTCAGTACCTTCTTCATCTAATTAGGTTCTTGAAAAGATGGCACAACGCAACCCTACCCAGGCTCGAGTCGCAACTACCCCATGCCCACCTCCATAGGCAAGGGGCTAGCGACAAGTGTCGAAGACTAAACAACTTGGGGAGGCCTTTTCCTAAGTACCTGTACACACACTCACAACACACTCAATAAAAAAGTGCATAGCAAAAGAAAAGTAAAGTAAATAAAAGGGAAACTATTATAAATAAATCACAAATCTGCATCGACCACTAAATAGTATAAGTAGAAACTTAAGGTAAACTGAAAAGTAAAGGGGAAAAACATGCAACCAACTAGAAAAGTGCCATAACCCAGCAACAGGTAAACAAAAGGAAAACAGCTGGAAGGGTCCCCCCACCTAGAACCTGACTCTGAACACCACATTTGGTCCAAGATCTAGAACTCCTAAGCTCCGTTGAAGTCACGAACAACCTACTCGTCGTCTGCAAGGGCACACCAAGTGCAGGAAAAGCCCGAGAAGGGGTGAGTATAAAAATAGTCAGTAGGATACCCCAAAGGCATGAGGGAGCAAAAAAGGAGTTACCGAAGGGTGATCAGTAGAGGGAACTAGGAAAAATAAAGGAGTACAACTGAAAGTGCAGTAAATAGTGCAGTAAAGAGTCCAAATCAACCCAACAAGAGTAAAGAAGGTAGACTCGTCCAGACACAAGGAGCTGGAAATGGTGAGAAGATTAACTTCTTGTCGAGTCTTCTCTACATATAGTAGGATAGTAGACTCATCCAACCATGAGAATATAGACACGAAAAGCATGTGGCATACCCCGCGTTTCTTCGCCTCTCCTGGAAGGAGAATAACCAAACCCAAGAATTGGGTACTGGAATAAGGTATTTACAAATACATATGCTAAATCAAGAAGCCCGAACAAGGTCGTAATGGGACCTCCACCCAATAGCTCAGACTAAGAAAAGTGAGTTTCCAGCAGTCCCAGAAAGAAACACCATCTATGCCCAGCATCCCACACATCTGCCCTGAACTACAAGTCAAGGGGACCAAACCACCACACCTCGACACTATCAGCTTTGGGTGCCACTGACTCGCCCACACGTTTTTAGGTTGCGTCATAAGGATGCGTCTATATGGGGGGAAATCACTCCTCGTACTTGAGAGTCTTAGGGGAACGTCAAACCCCAACTCGTCACTGCCCCTTAGTCGAGAGGTCTCCTCAAAGTCAATAGGCGACCCCCTACACAACCCTGCTGGAGGGTCGCTGGAAGTCGACGGGTTCCTACTACAGGGAGACCCGGCAAGAGTCGACGAGTGCCACACTGCCCAGTCCCATAACAGGGTAATCCAATAGAGGGAGACCCGGCTAATGTTGGCGATGAGACTACTGCCCAGCCAAGTTGAAGGTAACCCAGCATCGGGGACCACTTCCCAGCCCATCTGGAGGTAATCCCGGCATCGGGGACCACTTCCTAGCCCCACTATAGGTAAGCTCGGCATTGAGGACCACTACACAGCCCCGCTGGAGGTAAGCCGGGCAACGGGGACCACTGCCCAGCCCCGCTGGAGGTAATCTCGAAACTGCTCTGGCCATCCTTGTTGGATGGTACTGCTCGGTGAACACCGCTGTACTGGCCATCCATACTGGATGGTATAATTGGTGAGCCCTGCTCGAAACAACCTCAGCCCAGCTGGAAACACCCTCATCCCTGCTTGAAACAACCTCAGCCCTGCACCAAACAAACAAAGACCTGTTGGAAACAACCTCAGCCCTGCTAGAAACAACCTCATCCCTGATGGAAACAACCTCAGCCCTGTTGGAAACAACATTAGCCCTGCTGAAAACAACCTCAGCCCTGCTGGAAACAACCTCCTGGGTAAAGGATCAGTGCCCGCGTAAAGTGTTGGTCGCACCTAATCCACAATAACTCTACCAGGGAACACAAAGCAACGGGAGAAAGTACCCATTCCTCTCAGGGCGATCACACCCCAATCCGCTGAGTCACTATAGAAGCGGACTGAGACAACTCATCCCAGAAAGTGGGAAAACACCTACATTGTAAGAGAACACGTAGTGGTAAATAGTGCCACAGTACAGTGGAAGGGGAGCGGTACTGAAACCCCTCACATCTGAAGAAACAGAGGAACTAAACCATCTTTGTCGGCCAGACGAGAACAGAACCAGGGGAAAACTCAACCCTGTCAGTCAACAAACAAGAACAGGACCAGGGGAAAAATCAACCTTGCTGGTCAACAAACAAGAACAGAGGAAACCTCTACGTTGCGAGAGGTCAAAAGTACGTAATGCAGAACATGGCACACACATGTGGCCCACACGACGTGTAGCCCCAAGTCAACCCCAACCAAGCGCACAAACATCCTCAGGTACCAACAATCACATGTACATCCAAGTGTTCCCATATACTCTAAGAGTATACCACGTTCCAGCCTAAAGGCTATCGGGCACATGGCACCCAAAGTCAACACGAATACATAACGTAACAACTCCAACCTGCCACCTCAATGATTGAGTCACAACAACCACATCTTATTAATCATTAACATCACTCTCCCAAGAGTGTGCGATCACACGCCATTGGTCCGCTACAAACATGGTAGGACAATCCACCACCAGAGCACCTTTTATGCTTCCCTATTTAATAAGATCGTGGATGAGACTCCAGTCGCCTGAACAGATTAAACCATTGTAATCCTAATGGAAAAACATGCGAGATAGACTACTTACTTGCCTCAAATAGATATCTGAAAGGAAAGTCACTAACACTGCCTCAGGCCCAAACTGCATCCCGTGATCCCGAGCCTCAGCCCTAAAAACAGTCGGGCGCATCGCACCATTGCGATCCCCTCGGAAAAACACGTTAAAGGACTGCTCACTTGAGCGCAACAGATATCCGGAGAAAAATATACATTCCGGATTACCGTGTGGTGCTATGTCGGACCCACATCCCTGTCCCGAAACACAATGAACGGATCACACTGTTGCAATCCTCTTGAAAAAGTACATGTGATGGACTATTCACCTGTCCAAAACGGTCGCCCGGTGATAATGTTGGAAAATCACCGTCAATGATCAAACGGCCATCGTGGGACCCACAAAAGACTGTGGAATTAGATCTATAGGATTCCACTATTTCAATCCCCTGGGAAAAACATCCAAAATCAACTGCTTGCATGCCCCGAACGGACGCCCGGTGAGAAAGTCGCTAAACACTACACGCATCTCAAAAGACGGGTCGTGGGGGCCATACCTCAACATCAGCCTCAATTCCTGAAACAACCCTGGTATGCTCCGCCTCGACGTCTGGGTTCCAATGCCACTGAAGGCACTCAAAACGGATGTCGGACGCGTCCGTTCCGTCCAAAATATGGTTCCTCAGAAAAATGTCAATTCACTTAAAGACGTGTCGTGCCTCTGAGGCCCCTCGTTTCAGGAATTAAAAATTCCCAAAACCATATCAAAAAGTCTTCCTCAACATCTAGATTACACTTTCCCTAGATGGCATGCGAATCGGACACCCGTAATGAAAATTACGGGCGTTCGAATGGGGGAACAGATCCCCTTGGGCTGGACCGGCCTGGGCCTGCCGGTCCGCCGTACCCTAGGCCGACCAGCGGTTCGGCCACGCTAGCCAGCCGTCGACCCACGGTCCATGGTCTTTCCTACCGGCCTCATGGTCGTCGTTCCTCCCAAGTGGAGATCTGCCAAAGGCGGGTCTCGGTCTGGCCGCGGGGTCGCAAAGCCCGACCCCGGCCTCTGCTACGTGCCACAGAGCGCCTCCGCCTGGCGCTCGCTCGCCGCCCGTGAGCCCCGGCCGACTCTGCCTCGCCCCAGCTCGTCGTCCTCCTGAATCCCGGCCAACCCCGCTGCCTTCCATTGAAGCCCACTGTATCAGCCTCCGCTGCCGAGGAAGACCCCCGCCGCCGAGCCGCCCTTCCCCGCTGCTACTCTACAGTTCTCACCCGGCCTAACTGGCCTCCAGCGCCTGGGAAAACGGCCGGACCACCCCAAAACCGCTGGACAACCCCCAAAAACCCTCAATCTTCGGCGGACGATTGTGGGTTGCCTAGAAACACGGATTTTGAATCCCCAAAGTGTTACAGGAAGCTCAAGATATGAACTAAACAAGTATGGGCTTTGCTTGAATTTTAAACATCATTTCAATATGACAAAATTTGTGTGGAAGGGGTGCGGGGAATTAAAAACGAAACATGATCCTACGTCATGGGACTAAGAATGTAGCTTCTCGACGATCCGCCGGCCGTGCACCACCTTGGAGAGGAGATGGAGAATCTTAAGGGGTTTGCTTGAGTGGGGTTTCTCCAGGTAAGAACAAGGGAGGAAGGGGAAGGGGTTTGGTTTAAGTAGGAAAATAATTAATTAAAACTTTAATTAATTAAAACTCCCAATTTAACCTACATCTGAAATGCTCGACGGGGTTGAGGTTAAGCCTCCACTAGGGTAAAAACAACTTCCCAAACACAATAGTGGTCTCATAATTTTAATCTGATTCCCAGTTAAAAAGTTATTAAACTCAACGCTCGAGGTCTCCAAATTAAGAAAACTCCCCCAGGGCCATTTTTCACAGACGGCCCGCGCCAGCGAAACTTATACCCCTCCTAGGGTAAACAGCATGCTCCTAACTCAATGGTGTCCTCAGTTTTCCCATCTGAGCCACCTTTTACTAGATACTTTATTTTCACCATTAAATGAATAAATTAATTAAGTAATTTATCCATTTCACGTTCTGAAAGCGAGCGAGGGGTCCAAACGTCCTGCGCCGACAAGTTGTATGTCGTTCCTAGGGTAAAAACACCATTCTAGACCCATACGTACACTCGAATCTCTGATCTGGATAACCGTTTAGGATTTAACCCATTTATTTGTCATTCCCAGTGTGAACGCACTGAAAATTTAATTCCAGCCACTCCGGGGCTCGGAATTGCACACCGTCTGAAGGCACTGCTCTAGAATAACATCAAGAATATTACAAAGTCTTTCATAGAAAATACCCAGTTTTACATCATTCCATCCTTTAAGATTTTAGTCCCCTAAAAGAAAAACCAGGGTACAACTCAGGGTACTAAGACCACACCTGGATCTCCCGTACCTAGAAGAACTCCTGCACAGCTCTGCGTCACTGCACACAAACCAGAGGATTTGATCTGTTCACACGAGGTCTACTTTCACCAATTATATTCATAGGATCATGCTCACTTCTCCTCAGGTGAGTCACGCGAGAGATGCTAGGCACCCAAACTAGCCTTTGGGGTTAGGGAAAGGCATTAGGGAACCACGACATCCCTTCGCACGGTCACAAATGCCCGAATGCTCTCAAGTGTATCTCACCCCCCCCCCCCCCGACCAAACCTCTACATTGCAAGCCATGACTCGAATCACCGCCCACACCTGGAACAAGGCCCGGTGATTCCCTCCTTTAGAATATCCATATTGTTAAACACCCAAGGATATCTAGTCACACAAGATTTCACAGTCGATGTCTCACAACCAAGGCTCTCTTACAACCTCAAAAGCAAAGGAGTCAACATCATTAACTAACGAAACAGTCATACGCCTTTTATCATTCCAACACAGGGTAACACCGACGCCTCGTGCCACCCTCGTAATACCTTATGCATGGAGAAGGTAGGAATGCATTCCACACACAAAGTCTAACAATTTTACTGCAAGAAGTAGAAGAGTTGTATAGTGTACCTCTTATCACCTCATGCTCTACAGGATCTTAGACATCCAAAGCTTGCGGTTGTCCATGGTCCCAACATTAAGCTCCTTAAGCCTATCGTGGACCACCTAGTGGTGATGAGGAGACCTCATAAAGTCGTCCCCCACTACCATCTCCTCCCGCTTCTCTGCTAGCACCACCCCTCTAGGTACTACTCCAATCATGGCGCTACCTTCGTCGTGGTGGTGCCCCTGCTGCATGTCCAAATCTCTCTACATGCCTATTTGGGCAGTCTCATGCCAGGTGACCTCACCCATCGCAAGCATAGCACCGACTCTCTTCGGGTCGCACTGGTGCCCTCTGGTGCCACTGTGGTGTATGACCACGCCCCTGAGCCTGGTTGTCAAAAAGTCACCTGTGTTGAGGTTCTGCTTGCCGACGCCTGCTAGCTGCGGCAGACGTCTCGGCTCCGACATATCTGCTACCACCACCAACTCTAGAACGTGACAGGAAGCTCTCTATCAACAGCGCCTGCTCTAGCACCCCGACATATGTGGAAATTCCCAAGGGAACTATGACAACACGAATCTCTCGGCGTAGGCCCTGCTCAAACTTCGGCGCTCTGATGTTGTCATCATGGACCATGTCCGGGTAAAAGCGTGCATGGTCTGCAAAACTAGTCACGTACTCAGCCACCGTTATCCCTCCCTACTGAAACTACAGGAGATCCTAAATCCGAACGGAGATCAAGAAATAGGGGAAAACTCCTCAGAAAACAAAAACTGAAATTCGTCCCATGAAAGCGATGACTCGCCAAGAAACTGAGTCACCATACTCCACCAATGCCAAGCTTCTCCACGAAAACGATTGGCTGCCAAAGCCACTCTCTGGTCTACTGGCGTCTGCACAAGCCTAAAAAGGCGAACCACTGTCTCTAGACAAACCTCTATTGCCTGAGGGTCTAGCTCACCACTGCACCTCAGCAGGCTCTGCCGCTGGAACTCGTGGAGCGCGCTCAACCTATTCTCAACCTCAGCATGCTCTGCTGAAGCTGTCTACTACTCAACAGGTGGGGGTGCTTCTACCATCCCACCCGGAGAAAGGGGCTCGCATGATGGGTCCTGGACTGAGGCCTCATAGCTCACAGGGTTGTCGTCACGAACCAAAGCTGGTATCCTGGCTGGCTGTCTTCACGGAGACATCCGGAATATTATCAAGGAGTTTCGCGGTCAGATGAGCATGTATGTATATAACAGTCACAACAATGGGGAGCTGTCTCAAGAAGGACAGTCAAAGACTCAATCCTATGTGATTCAAAAACCAAATTTTACCTGCAACAAGTGTCTCATCATGCAGAGTCGACAAGTAGGTTATCAAGGTCCTGGTGAATGGATACGTCGTCCACCGCAACATCACTAGACTCCCTAACCTAAGAGCCACTCTCCAGACATGTTAACATTGTTTCCCTAAATCTCAACCATTTCCTTTTATTTTAGGGACGTCCGAACAGCATCCCAAGGAACCAACCACCTTTGATACCATGTTTTCACGACCCGACCCTACCCGGACTCGAGTCACAACTACCCCAAGCCCGCCTCCATAGGCCAGGGGCTGGAGACATGTGCCAAAGGCTAAAAAACTTAGGTAGGCCTTTGCCTAATTACCTGTACACACACATGCGTAGCACACTCAATGCACAAGTGCAGAGTAAAATAAAAGACAAGTAAAGAAAAGGGAACTGCTAGAAATAAACCAGAAATGTGCACCGACCTCTAAACAGTACAAGTAGAAGCTGAAGTTAAACTGAAAAGTAAAGGGGGAAAACAAGCGCCCAACTAGACAAGTGCCACAACCCGACAACATGTAAACAAAAGGAAAACAGCTGGAACGGCCCCCTCACCTGGAACCTAATTCCGACCACCACACGTGGTCCAAGCTCCTGAACTTTTAAGATCTATTGATGTCACGACCAATATGTCCGTCGTCTACAAGGTCACACCAAGTGCGGGAAAAGCCCAAGTAGGGGTGAATATAAAAATACTCAGTAGGACACCCCCAAGGCTCGAGGAAGCAACAAATGAGGTACCGAAGGGTGAGCAGTAGAACGAACATGTAAATGTAAAGGAGTACAACTAAAAGTGTAGTAAAGAGTCCATATCAACCCAATAAGAGTAAAAAGGTAGACTCGTCCAGACACAAGGAGATGGAAACGGTGAGAAGATGAACTTCTCGTCGAGTCTTCGCTACCTATAGCCGGAGAGTAGACTCATCCAACCACGAGAAGCTAGACACGGAAATCACGTGGCATACCCCGCACGTCTTCGCCTCTCCTGGAAGGAGAGTAACCAAACACAAGAAGTGGGTACAAGAACAAGGTATATACAAATACATATGCTCAATCAAGAAGCCCGAATAAGGCCATAAGGGGATCTCTATCACATAGATCAGACCAAGAAAAGTGAGTTTCCAATAGTCCCAGAAGGTAACACCATCGATTCCCAGCATCCTGCACGTTTTCCCTGAACTGCAAGTCAAGGGGCTCAAACCACCACACCTCGACACTGTCCACTTTGGGCGGCACTGACTCACCCGCATGGTTTTAGGTTGTGTCATAAGGACACGTCTCGGTGGTGGAAAAGTGCTCCTCGTACTTGAGAGTTCTAGGGGAATGTTAAACCCCAAATCGTCACTTCCCCGCAATCAAGGGATCTCCTCCAAGTCGACAGGCGACCCCCTACCCAGCCCTGCTGGAGGGTCCCTGGAAGTCGACGGGTTCCCACTATAGGGAGACCCAGAAAGAGTCAAAGGGTGCCACCCTGCCCAGTCCCGTAATAGGGTAATCCACTAGTGGATGACCGGTCTAAATTCGGTGACAGGACCGCTGCCCAGCTCAACTGGAGGTAACCCGACATCGGGGAACACTGCCCAGCCCAGTTAGAGGTAAGCCCGGTATCGGCGGCCACTTCTCAACCCCACTGGAGGTAAGCCCGGCATCGGGGACCACTGCCCAGCCCCACTGGAGGTAAGCCGAGCATCATGGACAACTTCCCAGCCCTGGTGGAGGTAAACCCAGAACTGCTCTTTCCATCCCTACTGGATGGTACTGCTCGGTGAACAATGTTGTACTGGCCATCCCTTCTGGATGGTATAATTGGCGAGCCCTGCTCGAAACAACCTCAGCCCTGCTGGAAACAACGTCAGCCCTGCTGGAAACAACCTCAGCCCTGGTGGAAACAACCTCATCCTGGCTGGAAACAACCTTAGTCCTGTTGGAAACAACCTATGCCCTGTTAGAAACAACCTCAGCCCTACTGGAAACAACCTCCTGGGTAGAGGATCGGTGCCCGCGTAAAGTTTTGATCACACCGAATCCACAAGAACTCTACCAAGGAACACAAATCAATGGGAGAAACTCCCCAGGCCTCTCAGGGCGATCATGCTCCAATCCGCCAAGTCACTATCGACGTGGACTGAGACAACTCATCCCAGAAAGTGGGAAAACACCCATGTTGTACGAGAACACGTATTCGTAAATGGTGCTGCAATCCGGTGGAAGGGGAACAATACTGAAACCCCTCCCAGCTGATGAAACAGAGGAACCAAACCATTTGTGTCGGCCAGACAAGAACGGAACCAGGGGAAAACTCAACCCTACCGATCAATAAACGAGAACAGGACCAGGGGAAAACTCAACCCTGTTGGTCAAAAAACAAGAACATAGGAACCCTCTACGTCACGAGAGGTCAAAAGTACGTAAAGAAAAACACGACACGCACAGGGGGCCCACACTACGTGTGGCCCCAAGTCAACCCCAACCAAGCACACAAACATCCTCAAGTACCAAAACCACATGTACCTCCAAGTGTTCCCGTATACCCCAAGTGTATACCACGTTATATCACAAGGCTATCATGCACACAGAACCCAACGTTAATTTTAATGCATAACATAACAACTCCAACCTGCCACCTCAACGCCTGAGGCACAGCCAACCAAATCTTATGAATCATTTACATCACTCTCCCAAGAGTGCGCGATCACATGCCAAGGGTCTTCTACAAACATGGTAGGAAGAACCACCTCCAGAGAACCTTTTATGCTTCCATATTTAATAAGATCAAGGATGACTCTCCGCACGCCTAAATAGATTACACTGTTGTAATCCTCCAAAAAAACACACGAGATAGACTACTTACTCGCCTCAAACTGATATCCAACAGAAAAGTCAACAAAACTGCCTCACGCCCGAACGGTGTCCCGTGATCCCGCGCCTCGGCCTTGAATACAGTCGGGCGCATCGTACCATTGTGATCCCCTCGGAAAAACACGTCAAAGGACTGCTCACTTGAGCGCAACAGATATCCGGAGAAAAGGATGCATTCGGGCTTACCGCGGATGAGCGGTGCTACGTGGGACCCGCATCCCTGTACCAAAACAAAACGAACGGATCGCACAGTTGCGATCCTCTCAAAAAAGTACATGAGATGGACTATTCACTTGTCCAAAATGGTCGCCCGGTGATAAAGATGGAAAATCAGCATCAACGCCCAAACAGCCCTCACGGGGCCCGCACCAGCATACAGAATTAGAGTGGGGGGATTGCACCATTGCAATCCCCTCGGAAAAACATCTAGAATTGACTGCTCACACGCCCTGAATGGACGCCCGGTGAGAATGTCGCTAAACGCTACATGCAGCTCAAAAGACGGGCTGTGGGGCCTGTGCCTTAACTTCGTCCTTAATGCCTGAAACAACCCTCGTAAGCTATGCCTCGACTTCAGGGTTTCAACTTCACTTATGGTGCTCAAAACGGACGTAGGACGCATTCACACCGTCCAAAACAACGTTCCTCAGCAAAACGCCAATTCACTTAAAGACGTGTCGCGCCTCTGAGGCCCCTCTTTTTAGGAATTAAAAATTCCCAAAACCATATCAAAAAGTCAGCCTCGATGTCTGGAGTACATTGTCGTAGACGACATGCGAATCGAACACCCGTAATGAAAATTACGGGCATCCGAAGGGGGGAACGGATCCCCTTGGGCTGGACAAGCCTATGCCGGCTGGTCCGCCAGACCCGGGGCCGGTCTGCAGTTCGGTCGCGCGGGTCGGCCGTGGACCCACGATCCACGGTCTGGCCGACTGGCCTCATGGCCGGTCGTTCGTCCCACACGGAGATCCGCCTAAGGCGGGTCTCGGTCTGGCCACGGGGTCGCATGGCGCGACCCCGGCCTCTGCTCTGCACCGCGGAGTGCCTCAGCCAGGCGCTCGCACGCCGCCCCTGAGCCTCGACCGACACCGCCTCACCCTCGCTCACCGTACGCATGAACCGCAGCCATCCACACTGCCTTCCGCTGAACCAAGATGCACCGACCTCCGCTGCCAAGGAAGACCCCCGTCGCCGAGCCTCCCTACACCGCTGCTCCTCCGCGGTGCTCACCCGGCCGAACCGGCCTCCGCTGCCTGGGAAAACGGCCGAATGACCCCAAAACGGCCGGAAAACCCCCAAAAACCCAAAATCTTAGGTGGAAGATTGCATGATGCCTCAGAACTCAGATTCTGAATCCGCAAATTGTTATGGTATGCTCAAGATATGAACTAAACAATTATGGGCTTTTCATTAAGTTTAAACATCATTTCAATATGACAAAATTTGTGTGAAAGGGGTGTGGGAAATCAAAAACGAAACACGATCCTACCTCGTGGGACAATGCTCGTCGCTTCACGACGAACCGCCTGCCATGCACCACCTTGGAGAGTAGATGGTGAAGCTTGAGGGGCTGCCTTGAGGGGGGTCACCATGGAAGAACAAGGGATGAAGGGGAAGGGGTTTGGTTTAAGTAGGAAAATAATTAATTAAAAACATTAATTATTTAAAACTCCCAATTTAACCTACATCTAAAACGCTCGATGGGGTCAAGGGTAAGCCTCCCCTATGGTAAAAAACACCTCACGAGCACAAAAATGGTCTCCGAAATTTAATTTGATACCCCATTCAAAAGTTATTAAACTCAACCCCCATGGTCGCCAAATTACAAAAATGCCCATGAAGACATTTTTCACAGACGGCCCGTGCCCGCGAAACTTATACCCCTCCATGGGTAAACGGCACGCTCCGAACTAAATGGTACCCTCGGTTTTCTCATTCGAGCCACCGTTTAAGAGATACTTGAGTTTACCATTAAACAAATAAATTGATTATTTAATTTATCCATTTCACGTTCCGTAAGCGAACGAGGGGTCCAAACGTCCCATGCTGACAAGTTTTATGTCATTACTAGGGTAAAAACCACATTATGGACCCATCCGTACACTAAAATATCTGATCCGGATCACCGTTTAAGAGTTATCCCATTTATTTGGCATTCCCATTTTGAACGCACTGAAAATTTAATTCCGGCCACTCCGGGGCTCAGAATTGCACGCCGTCTGAAGGTGCTACTCTGGAATAACATCAAGAATATTACAAAGTTTTTTGCAGCAAAATCCAGGTTCTAAAAAAAGATATCATACTCCTACAATTTCTTTATCAAACTTATACATTTTCTTATTATGAATTTTTTATTACCATCAACATATATCGATAAATATTTTTTATTTTACTCCTTTAATAATTTCAAGAAATCTCTTATTGATAATTATTTTCATACTATGTACTCTTAGTATTTGGGTATTTATTAAAAAAGTATCCAATACCACAACATATGAAACACTTGAGGGTGATTTTTATTTTCTATTTTCCCATTATTTTTTTGAAAATATTAAATATAAGAGACATGTTTCTATTATAATACTAATATTTATCTTATTGATCATTAGAGTCAATTCACTCTTCAAATTATTCTTCTTTAATATTGATATTCTTCATGGATTCAAATTTTTGCCTCATTATCTTATTAAATTATAAATTATTTATCATTTCATTTGTAATTAAAATATTTTAGTTTTCATCAATGGAAATATAATATTTATCTTACAATGTCAAAATTTTAGAGTAAAACTCATCGAGGATGTTTCTCACCAACTTCTTCATAATTATATAATATTAAAAAATTTATTTATATCTTATAATGCTGTTGAAAATTTCAGTGATTCATGTGAATTAGACATAAAAATATTCATCTTTAATTACTATTATATCCTCAAATCTAGTCCACCAAATTTTCAACTAAACAACCTTGACATTAAATTTCCCTTAAAACTACCTTTAGGTTTTCACCATATTTATTTTATTGATTGTAGTTCTATAACATTTATGTATACATTATATTATAAGGTAATTAGAATCTGATTATTGTTTATTTCATCAGTATATAGATTCTTGTAATCAGAGGATGAAATTTGATCACTTCTATCAATATGTGAATATCCAACTATCACTACATCAATTACTTATAGGAAAATGTATAGGAGGTATGAAAATGTATTATTCTTCTAACCATTGTAGTTTTTACAATAAGAATTTTGAACACCCCTATTATCCACTATGTTAATATTATCTATCTTCATATGTTAAAGGATCAAAATTTGGGAAACTAGATTCTTTGATACCACTTGAGATCCCCATAGATTGGGTGAACAACTAAAAGGTGGTTTAATAAGTGGTGATCGTATTTTATAATTTTTTTACCTGAAATAAACCTTTGTAATTAGTTAGGATTCAATAAAATGAACTTTATATCTTTATATTACTCAAAATTATTCATGAATAAAATGACAATAGAAAAAATAATAATTTTCACAAGGTTCATTCTAATATTGGGAACATAATACTTATTTTATCAAATTCATATCCCTATCTATAAATTCTACAATAATAATATATCACCAATTTCCCGTGTATGGGGTGGTATCATCCTATAGCATGATTTTCCATAGCATTACACTAGTTTTTTATACTAACTCCTATCAGTTACAATGTTAATTAAAATGAATGAAAACTATCACTTGTAAATATATGTTTTTATAGATAATATGGAAGATATTTCTCTGAATAATTCAAAATATTTAATAAAAATATCCTAAAATTTTTATGTTCTTTTAACGAAGATCACACTTTAAAAAAATTATTGCCTAATTTTTTATTCTCATATCAATTTTTTTTGTTTTTATCTACTTCTCAATTTTATTATCATTGAATGATCAATCTCCAATAAGATTATTTTTTATTGTAATCAAAATATATATTTATGATATGAGTTCTCTCAATTTTTCAATATATATAAACACATTATATATCATGAACTATTTCCCTTAAATGAGTTTTTTTTAATATTACATATCTAATTTAATTCTAGAAATTATACTTGACTTATATTATTGAGGAATCCCATGAAAAAAAAATAATCATCCCTCGCCCATAAAATGCTTCACTGTTTAATAGTTAATGTGGGTGTTATCCAATGATAAATGAAGATTCTATTATTCAATTATCCAATATCTCAAGTGAAATTACTCAAATACTCTTATTTTTTTCTCATTTTCAGATTATAAATAAAATTCAATTAATAAAATACTTCAGGTGTCATCCCTATCAAAAAAAATAACTCTAATATAATTACATTTCAGAATTACAAAAATAACAATAGTGATTTTTTTATTATCATTAGATCATATTTGATTATAATCTTATACAACCTTATCACATAAAAAAGAAACTCTTCATGGTGAAATAACACTTGATTAAATTATTTCATATCATTTATCAATCTAGACTTCTAATATTGAATACCAACATTATTTTCATGAGATTAATGAAATACTAAAAAATATATTATCATCATAATTGAATTTTATAAAACTAAAAAGTTATGAAAGCTAATAAATTTTATCAAATAAATGTATTTTAAAAACCTCAAACATTTTCAATAGGGATTTATTATTATTAATTTATCATAATAAAAACTTAATAAAAATTAAATATTATGTTTTAAAAACATAAGAATAAATAAATAATTATATTGTTAATTTTCATTAAATAAATTCATTCATGTATTTCTCATAACATAGTACTTCACAAAAACTAAAAATTTCACCAAGTGTCAGCCACAAGATTACTATTACAATGTATCGGAGACATGCTTTTGATATACTATTGTGCTTCCATGCCTTATCCAAACTTTCACTACCAATTGTATTTAGTAAGAGTAATGTGATCTTTTGATGTTATATAATACTATTTAAAAGTTTGATTAATACTCTTACATTCATCAATTTACACTTTCAAAATTACCAATAACTCTTATGATGTTAGAATATACTTTTAGAAACTTTTCATTTGAAAAATATTCACAAACTAATACCTTTCTAATTTCAAGAGTTTTATTCCGATATATGCATTTACTCTACTAAAGTGAGAGTATACTATTTAAAACATATCTAGTCTCATATAGATGCATACATTGAAGAAAATTTACATATAAACGTTAATTGCAATAAATAATTATAATATCATTATAACTAATTCAATTAAACATAGTAATACAAAAATTAATTCTAAAATCATCTAAAAAACATTCTATATAATGTTAATATCATCTAAAAATTCCCAATGATTATCAAACATGGTGTGAAAAATAAATCACTTTAATAATTCCAAGGGATATACAAATGTATTAAATGGTTGACAATAATGAAACCATATATGAGACCCTGTGTATTTACACAATTTTAAATAAATGAAACTGGATTTTTTTATTCACATAAATAAGAACAAATTCAGAACCAAGATAAAATCAATAAATTCTTGTATAATTGAACTAAATATCTAGTGGAAGTGTTTTAGAGGAATCACATGTCCAAATTCATGGAGTGATATTTAGAAAAAGAGATGAAAGAAAAATATCTACATTATTTTTTAAGTAAATTTACAATTTTGAATGAAAAAAATTCATTAAAGTGTTGTGAATATGTGAACAAACTAAATAAATTTAATTTTATTACATTTAACAAGATGATATTGATTAAACAAATTTTATGATTCATAAAATTTTATTATAGAAAAAAATAAAACAAATAAATCTACATGAAAACAGTAGAAATATTTAATTATCCCATTAAAAAAATGAAAATAAAAGGTAAATATTATAAAAAAATCTTTTAGTAATAGTGAAATGTAAATGTTTATAAATTTTGTAACTACAAAGAAGTTCTCTTCCGACTCTGATATCTTTAGAAAACAATGAACCAAAAATAATCAAGATACAATGAAAAATAATAGAAATCATGAACTAAAAATTATGAAGAATGATAGGAAACTCTAGAATAAGAATTATTTTTAGAATATATAGAATATATAGTAATTTATTTGGGTTATGTGATATTAACATGACCATTAAAATTGAAAAAGATAATCGTTATAATTGTAATATAGTTCTTACAAAGAAAATTAATTACACTATGATAGTTTTATTAAATATATCATTAATAATTTGATTTATTAAATTAATAAGTGAGTATTAATAAAATATAATTCCAATTTGGAAATTTGACGTTTAAATTATGAAATAGATAAATTCAAGTATTTTTTTGTACTATCCAAATTTTAAACTAAATAAAAAAATATGGATTTCATATATTATAATCTGTATTATGATATAAAAAATATTAAATAACTTGGGATTATCTTTTTCATAAGTAAAATGGTGTATTATTGGTTAAAATAGTAATTTAAAAATATTACAACCAACATCAAACCTATTATGTAACATGTAAATAACAAAAAATAATTCATCAATTAAGAAAATATTTAATGATTCCTTTTGAGTTGATAAGATTTATTGTTTCATACTAATAATTTAGTTCATTTTTTTGTGTCCTAAAAGAAAATACATCAGGTTTTATTGAATTTAATACAATCAATAATGATAAAAATCATGGGTAAAAATTAAAGGGTTTATTTTTCGAATGGTTATATTTTATTACAGGATATACTAAAAATTATAAATTTATTCTAGAAATTTCAAGACATATAAATCAATTTCCACTCAATTATCTCCAATCAAAATCTATTAATCATTTATTTACTATATCTCTCTCAATAATGTATCACTTTAAGATGTTCATAAGGATTTAGGGTTTCCTTCACATGTTTTATGAAAGGATATGCATGGAAAGTGTTACCTATCACCCTTACCCTTGTTTTTATTTTCTATTATATAAAAAGATAGTTTGATTTTAATTTTGTTAATTTTTATAAATAAATAATGTAAAAATATATTCCCTTTTTAGATTTCGATTTTGGGGGATTCAATTATCGTTCTTTTAGTAAAAAATTTGTTATTAAAATTGGGATTCATATTGGTAATATAAGAGTTCAAGAACCCAAAGATAGGGTTTTTGGATATTGTTTGAGGCGTGGGTGGTACCCTTAATTATTAGATGAGTCTCCAGATATTTTTCTTTATTTTGGATGTTTTGGAGGACTCTTACCTAGTTGAATAGTTTGATGTGAACGATTTCAGAGAAACCGTGAAATACCTTGATCATGGGGTCATTTTTAGTATAATTTTTCTAGTGTATGATTATCTAGAATATTTACCACATGGTAAAGGGTAAATATTTTGTGTCCTAGATTAATCCTTTTTTTGTAGCTATGAACTTCGTTCTAACACACAATTCATGCATAGTTGAAGAAAAACCATTTTCGATGTTTCATAGGATTACAAAGTTGATTCGCAAGATTTGAACATGTTTTGGTAAACTATGTGTGTAAACCATTTGAGAATGGGTGTTTTAAGATATTGTTATCTGAATGTTTTGGAATTCTATTCCACCTAAACATGTGACACATAAAAATTGGATAATTACACCATTTCCCACATTATTTTATAACCTAAAAACTATATTTTTCACTCTTCATTAAGCCAGTAGAAACCCACACAAATCCCTCTCTCTCTATCTTCTCTTCTCTATGGGGGATATCTCTAATCCCTTGTCTATTTTTTGTTCTATATATGGTGTCAGAGAGTTATAGGTAATGGGATTAATTTTTTACCAACCACACTCTATATCTATAAATTTCAAGGGAGTTGTCTCCATTTGTCTAATATGCCAAATTTTAATGGGTTTTGTTAGCTTCATTTACATTTTCTGATTTATCTTTAACAAAATGATAGAATCAGATAAGTCAACTCCTAAAATACTAAGGTATGTATTCACTATGTTTTTTCTATAATATTTCTTTATTTTTATGTGTATTTATTATATATTGATGATAACTCATGGTTTGTCTAACCCATATTTTAAATTGGATCCTTTAATACCAATTTACCATAATTTTATGACCTCAATTACGATTTTCTGTGGTTTTGTGGAAGGAAATACCAATGAGATTACATTCTTGAGAAAGTTTTCCAATAAATCGATATGCCTAGTATGAAAATAGAATGGTTCATAATAAAGGTGTATTTTGGAAATTAGAAATAGTAATAGTCATTGTGTAATTTGTATTAAATTATATTTTGGTATTGTTGTTGATGAAAAGAATTGAGTTTAATTTGTCTATTTGTTACAAAAAAATTCAATGTAACAAGACTTTATATAAAATTGCCTTATATTCTTTTATAAATGAACCTATATGAAGGGTGATTGTTAGGGGTTCCCCACTTAAAAATAGGACCTTAATCTGTTTAAATTGTTTGGACAACTAAAATGGGCTTTCTTGGAATGAAATATGAGTTATGAATTGATATTAAAATTGTAATTAGTGAACCATTACTAAAAACTATTTTTTAATAGATATCAATAAATGAATTTATGATTTGTGAATTGAAGATAAATTTGTAATACAATTTGGTAAGTGAAAAATTGTGGCATTGGATTAATATTGTAAATAGTAAATTGTTATGAATTGGTAAATGAATATTGAAAGGAAAAAATGGAATGTGTCTTATAAAATTTTATTGATAAATTACATTGAAAATCACTTGAGGTGTTAATAATATTATGTAATTAAAACTCTTAGGGAATAGTCGTGTAAAATACCTAGGTGTTTTCATGATATTATGAAAAAAAACCTCATCGGAAAGTCATTTATATACCCTTAGGGATGTCATAATGTAATTAAATAAAAACATTAATAGTGTGTTAATGTATATGAACATGGAGTATTCATTATAATTATTATGGAAATGCTCATCGAGTTGGCAAGAAAACACTCTTAGAGTGGTATTGATTCAATGAAATGTAAAATTTCATTGACTAGTTGTGTAAACACTATCAGAGTGGTGATGATAAAATGAACCGATATAAACTCCTGATACACTTTTTAGTGGTGTTAAATTTTAAAACCAAAGGCTTCTTCATATATTATTACATGATTTTAAAATTTATGTATCCAATAAATACAACCCAAATATCGTGATGCTATGTTTATTTGGATAACAAGGTACATAAAACATCAAAAAAACAAAAACATAGAATATTTTTTTATTATTATTAGTGAGATTATAAATATATTTCAAATCATAAAATGTCATAAGATAACCTAGGTAAATACATAAAATAAAGGGGTGCTCTAAAATCTTAGTAAGGGAATAAACATGATAATGAAACATAATTTGTTTTTCAATGGTATAACATGATAACCTAAAACTGGGGGATAATAATTAATAAAATGTAATACTAACATAAAGAATATGGTTTCATAACTTCATGGTAACACAGGAAATGTTTTAGAAATCCAAAACATTATATAAACATGATTCAAGGAAAAATTTATAGACAATATCACATTATATAAAATGTCCCATAGTGGATTAGGATTACTCTGTAAGCCCATACAAAATGTCTCATGAGACTAAATATTAACCTATTGCATTAGATATATATATGGGAACACCCATCCTAAAAATTTCATGATTATGTGTGACATAAAATATAAATAAATTCTATTCCATAAACTACATAATTATACTTGGGAAAAAAGTGAGTTGCATATTCTTGTCTCATATGATAATCAATGGAAACTTTATAGTTAACGAATCTGAGAAATGAAAATAAGACATGTATTAACCCATAAAAGTAATGGATAATTATCTAGGTGTATATGTAATAGAAATATATATATATAATTTATAATCAATTAATAAATTAAAGGTTATCATTAATAATGAAAATTCCATCAACAGATCACATGGAATATTTCTTTTAGAAAATACACTTTTCACTTTGAAATCCCATCATTAAAATATAAAAACATATAAAATATTATAGATAACAAATCATTGAAAATAATAATGTAAAATTTTAAGGTAATATTAAAATTATTTATTTTTTTGGAAGATGATAAATTCTATTCATGCAGTGTAAGTTAAAATAATGTTTTCATTTTACACGCCAGAAAAACAATTCAAAAAGTACCACGATCAAAAAATGATAGAAAGATTCGTTTTATTATTAAAAAAATTCTAAAAATGGTAAAAATATATTTAATAAATCATTTTTGGATATTAAAATTATTATTTAAAACATGTTATGGATGATATGAATATGGAATAAAATTCATTTTCAACTAAATATAGAAATAATGTTGGCTTTTCTTAAAACCATTTTCATATTATTTATAAGTATAAAAGAGGAAAAAATTGTACTATTACAAGAAAATATAATTAATAACCATATAATAATAAAATTAAATGGTTTTATTATACATTGAATAAATAATTTTATTCAATTAAAATTATAGCACAACAAATCTTGATTAAAATGACATTGAAGCACAAACCCTTTCCGCTTTGGTAAATTTTGAAACATATCCCCCACAATTGAAATAAATTCAACTGAAATATTTAAAACCAATAATATATTTATTATCATGTCATAACATATCAAATGGTAAGTAGATACACCTCATAAAAAAATAGGATTATAATACGAAATATTTATTAATAGAGTGGAAATTGAGATGAAATCTCTTATCGAGATCATACCACTAACGATGGGATTAATAAATGAATTTACTTTGTATATAATATTTAATTACACATAATAAAGTAGAAATAAAACATTAAAATAATAAAAATTTATTACAAATATAGTTTTATTTTATCAACTATAATTAAAGAGTAATATAAGCCAATAGAACGAAATTGAGTTGTGAAATTTCATACTATTCAGTAAATTTAAATTCAAATCCAATTAGATAAAAGAAGTAAAATTAAAACATAAAATACCATGATTTATTGAGAAATATTTATATTACATGTAAAAGTGTCAGTATATAAATGACATAAAAAAATAAGTGTTTGAATATGGAATGGGTCCCGCAAAAATAAAATTGAGATAAAAATACCTTATATCAAGTCTAGACTTGTTTTGTATGTCTATTATCTCTTTTATAATAAACTTATGTAAATTATTTTATATATTTATAAAATTATATAGTTTTTGTACTTTATTATTTAACCATCTATTTTATTTATTTTAATTACATAACCATTTATGACCATGTCAGGTTTTTTTGAGGATGTTCGGTTCAAAAAAATCAAAATTAAATCAATGTGTTCAACCTAGTTAATGGGGTAATTGTTCCATAATCTACAGAATAATAATAATAATAAATTCAGAAATGTGGTAGCATGAATTGGTCACACAACTCTTGCACCAAATAAATTTATTCAACAAAGAAAAAATTAAAAAGGACTTACACCAACCGAGAGATTAAAGGGATACAAGATAATGTTATCAAGAGAAATAGGACAAAAATTGAGCTTTTTAGTACATGATCTACATCCAAACCATCCAAGTCCAGATGATGAAAAATATCACCTTTGAGATAAGTGCAAGAATGTGCTACCAATAATCCATGAAATGAAAGTGGTATGAATCCAATCTGATGAAGAGACCATCATATGAATATTGGAAGAACAAAATCACCGAGAAACTGGACAACTTTCCATGTCAATCTAAGGATGTGAAGTTAGTGAGTAGTCATCATGAGAGCATTGCAATGAAGAGAAGTGTAATGAAAATCTGGACCAGCCATAATTCAGTGCCAAAACTCAAAATTATCGGAAGAGAAGGACACTTCTACAAAGTTAAATGGCTAAAATTATCCATGGAGGATGTTAATAAAAAAATGAAATGTGTTACAATCATAGAAATTGTAGGACACATTTACTCATTAATAACGTTTCCATTTTTTCAATGATCCTGATATAAAGAAGGTAACTGTTATTTTATCGTCATTGAATTAAAATTAAATCATAAATTTAATAAAATATATTAAAATAACCTTATAAATACTATAAATATTATTTGTTAATTAAAAATGAATCATATAGCTTTGTGGTGGTGGTCATCCACATGTACTCACGAACAACATTATCATTTTTCATTGGATTATAAGGTTAGAAGGTAAATGATATATTAATTATACATAATGATTAATATTTTATTAATATCATATATATAAAAATATATATTAAATATGTCATCATGAAAATCCCTTATAGGAAATAATTACATCGGTTCGTGAGGAGGTAGTTTGTCGTGCACACGAACAATGGTTTCATTTACCATTTGATAAAAAAGAAGAATAAAATAGGATACCAAAATAAAGGAAAAAATATCTTAATACATGCTATATGTATTTTAATATATCATAATTATTGCGTAGTATTTTAAGGATGTGGAAGGATAAATAAGACAACTATTCTCGGTTAAGAATAAAACATCTTCTTCTGACCACCTCTTTAGTTTTATGGATAAAACCTCCTTATATCATCTTTGTGTTCAAAAAACCCATCCAGTATGTTTTGTGGGATTTATGGAAGGTATTTTTCATGTATTTAAATAACCACATGGATTTTCAAGAATGTAATGTAAAAGAGATAAGGTTCCCTTTTAAAAGTAAGGAGGAGTGTCATTTTTCTAAATACGCAAAACTATTCAATAATGAGAAGTCACTCTCATGAAAAGTGCCTCCAAAATTAAAAAATAATGGATTTTATGATTGATATGGTAGATGCATACCTCCAAAAATTAAAAAATAAATATTTATAAACATGTTATTCCATTTACCACTATGGTTACTAACTTTTACCATTTTAGGTTTCCCCATAGTAGCTTGTTTTTTTACACTTTTTACTATTAATTACGCTTCAAAATTAAGTTTAAACTATTAAATAATATTAAATATGATTGTCATAAATATTTAATAAATATTATTAAATCTAAATAATATATGTTGTATAATTTAAATAAAAATTATGCCCCCAAAATGTGTTGATGAATAGTTTTTCTAGAAATGCATTTTCAAGCAATATATGATCTTATATTAACTCAATGACTAGAAATAATCATTATATGAATTTAATTTTATATCAATATATATATATTATAAAAAAATAATTAAATATTTCTTAATTATGGGTTATTTTTTAATTAAAAAACATAATCTTCAATTATTTACAAACATTTTTTTAAAACCACATTTTTAGCATAAACATAATCTTATACCAGAATAATGGGAATTAAGGATTAAAAGTAAATAAATTAATTTATTTTAAATAAAATGGTTCATTTTTTATTTTCATATAAAATTTAAAATATAATGATACTTTTAAATAACATGATTTAATGAAAAGAAATGAAAATATCTAAAAAATGTATAATTCTCACTATTCACTAAAAATCATTCATTTCAAAAAAAAATCTATCAATTTCACTATAATTCAATTTTTTTATTAAGATTTATAAATTTTTGTTAAATTAATAAAATAAAATTTCTAAAAAATCAAGTAATTAACTGTAATATTTTCACTCATAATGAAAATAAAATTATTTTTAACGAAAACTTATTTTTTTTAAGATCAAAATAAATTCATAAAAAATTATGTTCTTATTTCCATAGAATTTATAAACACATTTATATTGGTTAGTTCCATTATATATATTTCAATATATATTTAATTATATTCCTAGCTAAGAATTTAATTTCTAGGTTATAACAGCCAAAAATAATTATGGTTCATTTTGGATCAGTGTTTTTTGTCACGTACTTTATGAAAAATAGTTTTATTTTTAAAAAAATAAAGGTGTTACATTAAATATGGTTATCATGATTCCACTATGTTATTAGAGACATCCAAAACTAGTTGAAGCAGGTACAAATAACTCGGGTTCTACTATGGATCCCAACCATCGACATTGTTTTTTATGTATCGCTTGATTTATTTATGGAATTTCGAGATTGACTTATATTATAGACTATATATTTTGTGATTCATTTGGTTGTGGTGTAATGATTTTTAATCACACCCTGATAAGACCTCTGGTTGTGACTAAAGTATACCTTCATAGTTTTAGGATAGGATAAGGGTAGGAACCTAGGGTTGATGTTTTACTAGGCTTCTAGGATGGAGCACCAGAGTTTTGGACTACTCTAGGAATCAAGTATGTTTTGGAGGAGTTTGAAGTCTTATATTTTTATCCTTTATGATATTATGTATCTGTTATACTAGTTTGTGATTTGCTGAGATTGTACATTATTTTTTTATATCATAGATTGTTGTGGTATTTTATTTGGATCTTTTTGGTGGAATCTATTTACTACATTATATGTATATAGATATTAAATCTCATAGAATTATTATTTCAAGTATTTGTTTACTCTAATGTGAGAGTATAATATCCCCATTATTATCAAAGACCTTAACTATTAGTCAGTATCCTCTGTTATACTGGGAGGTGTGCCTGAGTTGTATTTGTGCCATTGTCCTAGAAACTGACTTGTGGTATTTGGTCCGAAGATGTCACATAGCGGTATTAGATACATTTCTTTTATCTGATTATATGGGAAAGATGGACTGGTGTTTTGGAATTGGTGGAATATTTTTTCAGAACTTATGTGTATGAATGGACAACACCCATATGAGGTAATTCTACATTGTTAGGGGTGGGGTTGATGGTCCTATTATTCATTATTAATGTCGATCTAATTTCATTGTGGGTGATACACACAGATATGAGAATGTTGATTTATATGATTGTAAATCATGGTTAGTATGTAAAGAGAGTTTTTGTTCCTAAATCATAATAGGAATGTATGATTCGCGTGTTATTTTTGTGAATACCAGTGATTATTTTTCTAGACTTTGACATGTATTGGTTCATTAAATTATTAAAAACCATTTAAAAGATGTTTAATATAATCATATATTGTAATTATACTAAACCAATCCCATTAATGGACAAATACATGTTCAGTTATAATTTATCATTGATTGTTATTAAGATTAATCTAAATTAAATTGCAATTACAACTTATTAAATGATTTACTCTATAACTTGTAATTGAAATTTATTTATATTAAATCTTAATTATAAGTTATAGTTAATGTAAATGGTTAGAAAATCTGTTACATGATCAATTTTATTTTTTATTATGTGTTATAAGAAAAATAAAACGAAAATCCAAACATATAAATCATTTTCCTCTATAATGTGTACTCTCCATTTCATTTAATTAACCCCATTTTCATTGGAATTATGGTTATTGATAAAAATAATGAAATCATATTGTTTTGAATCCAAAATATGTGATATGGGATATAGGTTTTTGTGATGTTGACCCATTGTTGGGGCATATGGTTATTTAGAGAGCACCTGAGTTAAGTGTTTGTGTGATATAAGTTATATGGAATAGTAGGGTGTTTCACATAATATCACATTCCTTGACCTGTAATGTTTAAAATTTAAATATAAATGTGATCTTATGAGGTTCTTGATTGTGTATGCCTTAGACCTGAGAATAGATTAATGGGCTTAGTGAGAGAGACCAGGTTACGAGACCCATGTGGTGCATGATGTACGAGATAATGGGATAATATAACAATTGTACCTTTAATTTTGATCTATGAGGTTGATAATGTCATGACCCGACCCTACCTGGGCTCGAGCCGCAACTACCCCAAGCCCACCTCCATAGGCCAGGGGCTAGCGACAAGCGATGAAGGCTAAACAACTCGGGGAGGCCTTTTCCTGAGTACTTGTACACACACATGCAACACACTCAATAGAAAAGTGCAGAGTAAAAGAGAAATTACAAATAAAGTAAAAGGGGAAACTGCTATAGATAAACCACAAAGTGCATCGACCTCTAAAAGTACAAAGCAAGTGTTGAAAGTAAACTGAAAAGAAAAGGGGAAAAACATGCGCCCAACAAGAAAAGTGCCACAACCCGGTAACAGGTGAACAAAAAGTAAATAGCTGGAAGGGTCTCCAACCTGGAACCCGACTCCGACCACTGCACGCGGTCCACTCTCCTGAACTCCTAAGCTCCACTGAAGTCACGACCAACTTGTCTGTCATCTGCAAGGGCACACCAAGTGCGGGTAAAGTCCACGAAGGGGTGAGTATAAAAGTACTCACCAGGATACCCCGAAGGCTCAAGGGAGCAATGAAGGAGGTACCGAAGGGTGAGTAGTAGATCGAACAGGGAATAGTAAAGGAGTACAATAAGGAGTGCAGTAGAGTAACAGTAGAGAGTCTTGCTCAACCCAACAATAGAAAGAAGGTACACTCATCCAGACACAAGGAGCTGGAAATGGTGAGAAGATGAACTTCTCATCGAGTCTTCTCTACTTATAGCAGGAGAGTAGACTCATCCAACCATGAGAAGCTAGACATGGAAACCACATGGAATACCCCGCGCGTCTTTGCCTCTTCTGGAAGGAGAGTAACCAAACCCATGAAGTGGGTTCTGGGACAAGGTATATACATATCCATATGCTCAATCGAGAAGCCCGAACAAGATTGTAAGGGGATCTCTGTCCCATAGCTTAGTCCAAGAAAGTGAGTAGCCAACAGACCCTGAAGTAAAAACACCATCGATGTCCAGAATCACGCACGTCTGCCCTGAACTACAAGTCAACGGGCTTAAACAACCGCACCTCGAAACTATCTGCTTTGGGCGGCACTGACTCGCTCGCACGGTTTTAGGTTGCGTCACAAGGATGCGTCTTAGTGGGGTAAAAGCTCCTCGTACTTGAGAGTTCTGAGGGAACGTCAAACCACATCTCGTCACTGCCCCACAGTCAAGAGGTCCCCTCAAAGTTAACATGTGACCCCCTGCCCAACCCTGCTGAAGGGTCCCTAGAAGTCGACGGGTTCCCACTACAGGGAGACCCGGCAAAAGTCGATGGGTGCCACGCTGCACAGTCCCGTAACAGGGTAATCCACTAGAGGGAGACCCGGCTAAAGTTGTCGACAGGACCGCTGCCCAGCCCAGCTGTAGGTAACCTGGCATCGAGGACCACTGCCCAGCCCATCTGGAGGTAGCCCGACATCGGGGACCACTGCCCAGCCCAATTCTAGGTAAACCCGGCATTGAGGACCACTGAAAAGCCTAGATGGAGGTAAGCCCGGCATCAGGGACCACTGCCCAGCCCTGCTGGAGGTAAACCCGGAACTGCTCTGGCCATCCCTACTGGATGGTACTGCTCGGTGAACCCCGTTGTACTGGCCATCCCTGATGGATGGTACAACTGGTGAGCCCTTCTCGAACAACCTCAGCCCTACTGAAAACAACCTCAACCCTGCTAGAAACAACCTCAGCCCTGCTGGAAACAACCTCAGCCCTACTGGAAACAACTTGAGCCCTGCTGGTCAAACAAACGAGCACAGAACCAGGGGAAAACTCCACCCTACTGGTCAAATAGACGAGCACAGAGCCAGGGAAAAATCCACCCTGCTAGTCAAACAAACGAGCATAGAGGGACCCTCTACGTCGCGAGAGGTCAGAAGTACGTAAAGAAGAACATGCCACACACATGGGTCCCACACGATGTATGACCCCAAGACAACGCCAACTGAATGCACAGACTTTTTCAGGTACATACATCCTCATGTACCTCCAAGCGTTCTCGTATACTCCCAGAGTATACCACGTTCCAGCCCAAAGGCTATCATGCACACGCCACCCAACTTCAATGCGAAGGCGTAACGTAACAACTCTAACTTTCCACCTCAACTACTAAGGAACAGTCAGCCACATCTCTTTAAACACCATCTTCACTCTCCCAGGAGTGCACGTGATCACACGCCAAAGTTCCGCTACAAACACGGTAGAAGAACTACCACTGGGGAACCTTTAATATTTCCACATAAAATAAGATCATGTATGAGGCTTCGCTCACCTGAATAGATTACACCATTGAAAACCTCGCAGAAAAACATGCGAGATAGACTACTTACTCGCCCCAAACGGATATCCGATGGAAAAGTCGCCAGTAAGGCCTTACGCCCTAACAGCGTCCAGTGATTCCGAGCCTCGGCCCCAAAAACAGTCAGCCGCATCGCATCATTGCGATCACCTCGGGAAAACACATAAAAAAGACTGATTACTTGAGCACAATGGATATCCAGAAAAAAAAAGATACATTCTAGCACACCGGACACGAGCGGTGCTTCGTTGGACCCGCACCCCAGTCCCGAAAGACAAAGAACAGATCGCACCATTGTGATCCTCTAAAAACGTACACGAGATGGACTATTCACTTGTCCAAAACGGACACCCAGTGATAAAGCTGGAAATCACCGCCAACTCCCAAAATGGCCCTCACAGGGCCCTCATCATCATGAAGAATTAAAGTGGGCAGACTGTACAAATGCAATGCCCTTAGAAAAACACCCAAAATCGACATCTCTCACACCCCGAATGGACATTTGATGAAAAAGTTATAAAATGATGCACGCAGCTCAAAAGACGGGCCGTGGGGCCCATGCCTCAACTATGGATTCAACGCTCGAAACCACGCTAGGAATCTTTGCCCCGGTGCTAGGGTCCCAACGCCATAGATGGCACCTAATTCAGACATCGGATGTGTCTGCGCCGACCAAAACAAGATCCTTGGAGAAAAAGCACTAACTATTTAATGGGGGGTCGTGCCCCCGAGGCCCCCGTTTCGGGGATTAAAACCCCTTGAAACCATCTCAAAAAAAAATTTCTCAATTTAGGGGACGCGTCGCTGCTGACGGAACATGAGACTGACGCCCGATCTATGATTTATTAATTATAAA
This sequence comes from Viscum album, assembly GCA_963277665.1. Classification (NCBI taxonomy): domain Eukaryota; kingdom Viridiplantae; phylum Streptophyta; class Magnoliopsida; order Santalales; family Viscaceae; genus Viscum; species Viscum album. The sequence goes on from OY728145.1 coordinate 2,002,459,980, forward strand.
TAATTTCCCATAATAATAATAATAATAATAATATTATTATTATTATTATTATTATTTTAAACTTATATTTTATTTTTATTTTCCCTTTTTTCCAAACCTGCGGCCCCTTTTTTTTACATTATTTCTCTTTTTTTCCTTTGTCTCCTACTTTTGAAGGTCGCCCCCGGCAGAGACCCGCTATTGCGGGTCTCTTCTTCTTCACCAGGGTCGCGCGGCCCTGGTGTTCTAGTGACCCCAGTACCGGCTGGCTGCCCAGCCGACCGCTCCCCCGCAGCACGCCCCCCAGACGCCCGCCAGCCACCTAGCTCACCCGCTCGCCACCGCGTGCCTGTCGTCCTCTCACCTTAGCCGGTGCCTCCTACTCGGACTGGCCAACGACCACCCGGTCGGCTGCCCTGCTGAGCTGCTACGCCACCGTCGAAACCCAACCACTGCCGCACGCCAGCTTGCGCCGCTGTGGACCGCCTACCACTGGATCCCTTCCTGGTCAACCTGCATGGACTGGCTCCACCTTCCATTCTCCGTTGTACCATTGATTCAACTCAAAACAAAGAGACAATCACAGATCTATAACCCCTGGGCCCCAATCTACATAGATCCATGCCCTGCTCAAATTTTCGTTGACATTTCAACGCGTCAAAAAAGTAAACAACGAATAATTCCCGACGAAAAGATAAAATGGGAGGAACAAATGGAATCTAGGAATATATCGATGGTTTTGTTAGGTTGGCCATCGATGCAGATGTTCAATACTGAAGCAATTGACAACGAACACAAATTTATAATTCAATAATTTGAAGACGGGGATGCAAAACTCAAAGTAAATGAAATCCTACCTCGATTTGTTCGTCGGTCGATGACGATGAGTCCGCTGCGATCCTGCCTCGATCCTCCAAGGCTTCATTGTTGATCTACCAATAGAGAGAGTAGATTAGAGGAGGATAAGTGGTTGGGGGAGATGTATGGGTTCACTAGGGGAGAAGGAATGGGTAAGGGGGATGGGAGAAGGGAGCCTCAAATAAATTAAAAGGAATTAACCCCTTTAAAAAAACTCAACCCAATTTAAATTTGTGTCTAAAACCCCAAACACACTGAAATTTAGGTCGTGCATAGGGTAAAAACCACCACCTAAGCACAACTGTGGTCTCAAAATTTTAATCCGAGGCTCCGTTCGAAATTTATTAAACTCAACGCCCAAGGCCGCTAAATTATGAAAACACCCTTGGGGCCATTTTTCACAGAGGGCCCTCGCCCACAAAACGTATACCCCTCCTAGGGTAAATTGCATGCTCCAAACTCAACGATGCCCTTGGTTTTCCAATCTGTGCCACTGTTTAAGATATTCTTGAGTAAATCTATTAAACGAATATTTTTAATTATTTAATTTATCCGTTTCACGTTTCGAAAGTGAGGGAGGGGTCCAAACGTCCAATGAAGACATGTTTTATGTCATTACAAGGGTAAAAAACCACATTCTGAACCCATCTGTGCACTCAAATATCTGATCTGATACATCATTTAGGATTTATCCCATTTATTTGGTGTGCCCAGTGTGAACACACTGAAAATTTAATTTCGGCCACTCCGGGGCTCGGAATCGCACGCCGTCTGAAGGCACAGCTCTGGAATAATATCAAGAATATTCCAAATTATTTTACATCCAAAAACTAGGTTATTACATCATTCCCTCCTTCATGATTTTCATCCCCAAAATAAAAAACTAGGGAATAACTCAGGGTACTAAGCCCGCACCTGGCTTTCCCGTACCCAGAAGAACTCTTGCACAGTTCTGCACCACCGCACACAGACCAAAGGATTTGATCTATTCACATGAGGTCTGCCCTCACCGATGTCGTGAATATAAGAATGCACACCTATTCTCAGGTGAGTCACGTGGGAGATGTCATGCACTCAAACCAGCCCTTGGGGTTAGGGAAAGGCGGTTGGGAACCTCGCCATCCCTTCGCACATTCTCAGACGGCCAGAAAGGCCCTTGGGGGTATCTCACCTTCCCATTCGAACCTCTACGTCGCACGCCACGATTGGAATCACCACCCACACCTGGAACAAGGACCGGTGATTCCCTCCTTCAGAATATCCATATGGTCAAACTCCCAAGGATATATGCTCACCCAAGATTTCACAGTCGATGTCTCACAACCAAGACTCTCTTCAATGCTCGGAAAGCGATGGAGTCGACACCATAGACTAAAGAAAAAGGTCTCACACCTTTTATTATACCTACACAAGGATTCACCAACGCCCCGTGCCACCCTGGTAATAACCCAAGCAAGCATATGGGAGAAAATAATTTCACACACAGAGTCAAACAATTCTACTGCAAAATGTAGAAGAGCTGCAGAGCATACCTCTTATCACCCCATGCTCTATAGGATCGTAGACATCCAAAGCTCGCGGTTGTCCGTGGTCCCAACTGTCAGCTCCCAGATCCTGATGTGCACTGCCTAGTGTTGATAAGAAGGCCTTGTAAGGTCTTCCCCCACTACCAGCTCCTCCTGCTCCTCTGCTAGCACCACCTCTCTGGGAACTACTCCGATCATGGCGCTCCCTCCATCGTGGTGGTGCACCTGCTCCCTGCCTAAAGCTCACTGCATGCCTGGTCGGGTAGTCCCGTGCCAGGTGACCTCCCCCATCGAAAGCATAGCACCAAATCTCTTCGGGCCGCACTGGTGCCCTCCGATGCCACTGCAGTGTACGACCACGCCCCTAAGTCTGATTGTCAGAAAGCCACCTGCGTCGAGGTTCTTCTTGACGGCGCCCGCTAGCTACGGCAGACGTCTCGGCTCCAACTTGCCTGTGGCCACCACCAATTCTAGAATGTGACAGGAAGCTCTATGTCACCAGTGCCTAGTCTAGCACCCCGACATATGTGGAAATGCCTAATGGTATTATGACAACACGAATATCCCGGCGGAGACCCTGCTCAAACTTTCGCGCATGGATGTTGTCGTCATGGACCAAGTCCAGGTAAAAGCCGGCACGGTCTACAAAACTAGCCACGTAGTCGGCCACCATCATCCCTCCCTACTGAAACTGCAGGATCTCCTGAATCCGATAGGAGCACAAGCAGGAGGGGCAAAACTCCTCACGGAACAAGAACTGAAAGTTTCCCCATGAAAGAGACTACTCGTCATGAAACTGAGTCACTAGACTCCACCAACACCGAGATGCTTGGAGAAAAAGGATGGCTGCCAAAGCCACTCTTTAATCTGTCGGTGTCTACACAAGCCCTAAAAGGAGAACTATGGCTTCGAGCCAAACCTCTACTGCCTGAGCGTCTGGCTCACCACTAAACCTCAGAGGTCTCTGCTGATGGAACTCACGGAGCACGCTCAACCTGTGCTCAAGCTCAGCCTGTTCTGCTGAAACTCTCAGCTGTTGAATAGGTGGGGGTGCTGCTACCCGCCCACCCGGAGAAAGGGGCTCTCATGATGGGTCCTAGACTGAGGCCTCGTAGCTCATAGGGTCATTGTCACGCACCAAAGATAGTATCCTGGATAGTTGTCTTCGCGAAGGCATCCTGAATATTATCAAGGAGTGTCATAGTCAGATAAGAATTTATGTATATACCAATAACAAAAAAAATGGGTAGATGACTCAATAAGGACAATCAAAGACTCAATACTACATGATGCACAAAATTTTTTTTCCTTTAACAAGTGTCTCAGCATTCCGAGTCGACAAGAGGGTTATCAAGGTCATGGTGAATGGATACGTCGGCCACCGCACCATCACTGGACTCCCTGGCCTGAGATCCACTCTCGAGACACGTTAACACAGTTTCCCTAAATACCAACAAATTCCTCTTTTAGGGATTTCCACACAACTTCCCAAGGAACGGACAACCTCTGATACCACTTTGTCACGACCCGACCCTACCCGGGCTCGAGCCGCAACTACCCCAAACCCGCATCCAAAGGCCAGGGGCTGGCGACAATCGCTAAAGGCTAAACAACATGGGGAGGCCTTTTCCTGAGTACTTGTACAAACACACACGCAACACACTAAATGAAAAAGTGCTGAGTAAAAGAGAAAATACAAGTAAAGTAAAACGGGAAACTACTATAGATAAACCACAAAGTGCATCGACCTCTAAAAGTACAAAGCACGTTCTGAAAGTAAACTGAAAATAAAAGTGGAAAAACACGTGCCCAACCAGAAAAGTGCCACAGCCCGGCAACATGTGAGCAAAAAGTAAATAGCTGGAAGGGTCCCCCACCTGGAACCTCACTCTGACCACCGCACGTAGTCCACGCTCCTAAACTCCCAAGCTCCCCTGAAGTCACAACCAACCTTTCCATCGTTTGCAAGGGCACACCAAGTGTGGGAAAAGCCCAAGAAGGTTTGAGTATAAAAATACTCAGTAGGATACCCCGAAGGCTCCGGGGAGAAACAAAAGAGGTACCGATTGGTGAGTAGTAGATCGAACAGGGAATATTAAAGGAGTGAAACATGGAGTGGAGTAGAGTAACAGTAGAGAGTCTAGCTCAAACCAGCAAGAGAAATTGGGTAGACTCTTCCAAACAGAAGGAGCTGGAAACGGTGAGAAGATGAACTTTACATCGAGTCTTCGTTACCTATAGAAGGACAGTAGACTCATCCAACCACGAGAAGCTAGACACAGAAAGCAAGTGGAATACCCCACGCGTCTTCACCTCTCCTGGACGGAGAGTAACCAAACCCAAGAAGTGAGTACTGGAACAAGGTATATACATATCCATATGCTCAATCAAGAAACCCGAACTTGATCGTAAGGGGATCTCCATCCGGTAGATCAGTCCAAGAAAGTGAGTATCCAACAATCCTTGAAGTAAACACTATCAATGCCCAACATCCCGCATGTCTTCCTCGAACTACAAGTCAAGGGGCGTAAAACCACCGCACCTCGAAACTATCCTCTTTGGGCGGCACTGACTCGCATGCACAGTTTTAGGTTGTGTCACAAGGACGTGTCTCGATGGGGGAAAAGATCCTCATACTTGAGAGTTTTGATGGAACTCCAAACCACAACTCATCATTGCCCCGTAGTCGATAGGTCTCCTCAATGTCGATAGGCGACCCCCTGCCCAACCCCAGTGGTGGGTCCCTGGAAGTCGATGGGTTCCCACTACAGGGAGACCCGGAAAGAGTCGACGGTTGCCACACTGCCCAGTCCCCTAACAAGTAATACACTGGAGGGAGACCCGGCTAAAGTCATCGACGGGACCACTGCCCAGCCCAACTGAAGGTAACCCGACATTGGGGACCACTACCCAGCCCATCTAGAGGTAACCCAACATTGGGGACCACTGCCCAACCCAGCCGGAGGTAAGCCCGACATCGGGGACCACTACCCAGCCCAGCTAGAGGTAAGCCCGGCATCGGGGACCACTGCCCATCCCTGATGGAGGTAAACCCAGAACTTCTCTGGCCATCCCTGTTGGATGGTACTGCTCGGTCAACACCGTTGTATTGGCCATCCATGCTGGATGGTACAACTGGCGAGCCCTGCTCGAACAACCTCATCCCTATTAGAAACTACCTCATCCCTGCTGGAAACAACCTCAGCCCTATTGGTCAATCAAAACTGCATAGAGCCAGGGGAATACTCCACCTGGCTGGTCAAACAAATGACCACAGAGCATGGGGAAAACTCGACCCTACTGGTCAAACAAACGAGCACAAAGGGACCCTCTACGTCGCGAGAGGTCAGAAGTACGTAACGCAGAACACCGCACACACATGGGGACCACATGATGTATGACCCCAAGTCGACCCCAACAAAACTCACAAACGTTCTTAGGTACAAACAACCTCATGTACCTCCAAGTGTTCCCATATACTCCCATAATATACCACGTTCCAGCCCAAAGGCTATCATGCACACGGCACCCAATTTCACCGTGAAGGCGTAACGTAACAACTCCTACTTGCCACCTCAACGGCTGAGGCATAGTCAACCACATCTCTTTAAACACCAACCTCACTATCCCAAAAGTGCACGCGATCACACACCAACGGTCCTCTATAAACATGGTAGAAGAACCGCCACCGGGGCACCTTTCATATTTCCACATTTAATAAGATCGTGTATGAGGCTCCGCTCGCCTGAACATATTACACCGTTCAAAACCTCGTAGAAACAAATGCGAGATAGAATACTTACTTGCCTCAAATAGATACCTGACGGAAAAGCCTCCAACACCACCTTATTCCTGAACGATGTCCCGTGATCCCGAGCCTCGGCCCTGAACATAGTCAGGCACATCGCATCATTGGGATACCCTCAGGAAAACACGTCAAAAAGACTTCTCACTTGAGTGCAATGGATATCTGGAGAAAAAGATACATTACGCTGCACTGCACACGAACGATGCTTCGTGGGACCCACACCCCGATCCCGAAACACAATGAGCAGATCGCACCCTTGAGATCCTCTCGAAAAAGTACACGAGATGGACTATTCATCTGTCCAAAACAGACACCTGGTGATAAAGATGGAAATCACCGTCAACTCCTGAAACAACCCTCGCAGGGCCCACACCATCATGCGGAATTAAAGTGGACAGACTTCGCCAATGCAATTCCCTTATAAAAAAAACACCCAAAATCGACAACTCGCAAGCCCCGAACGGACATCCGATGAAAAAGTTACAAAACGCTGCACACAGCTCAAAAGACAGGTTGTGGGGCCCATGCCTCAACTCTGGCTTCAACGCTCGAAACCACTCTGGGAAGCTTCGCCCCGGCGCCAGGGTCCCAACACCACAGACATAACCAAATTCGGACATTGGATGTGTCTGCACCCTCCAAAATAATATCCTCAGAAAAAAAGCCCTAACTATTTAATGGGGTGTCGCGCCACTAAGGCCCTTGTTTCGGGGATTAAAACCCCCCAAAACCATCTCAAAAAGTTTGTCTCAATTTAAGGGATGTGTCGCCGCTGAAGGCACCTGAGGATGATGCCCGGTCTATGATTTATTATTTATAAATAATTTCCCATAATAAAAATAATAAAAATAATAATATTATTATTATTATTTTAAACTTATATTTTATTTTTAATTTACCTTTTTTTTCAAACCCGCGGCCCCTGTTTTTTACATTATTTCTATTTTTCCTTTGTTTCCTGCTTTTGCAGGTCGCCCCTGGCAGAGACCCGCTAATGCGGGTCTCTCCTTCTTCACCAGGGTCGTGCGACCCTGGTGTTCTGGTGACCCCAGCACCGGCCAGCCACCCAGCCAGCCACTCCTCTGCAGCACGCCCCCCAGACGCCCGCCCGCCGCCTCGCTCGCCCACCCACCACCGAGCACCTGCAGCGCGCTCGCCTCTTCTGGTGCCTCCTACTCGGAAGGGCCGATGACCACCCGGCCGACCGCCCTGTTGAGCTGCCGCGCTGTAGCCGAAACCCCACCACCGCCGCATGCCAGCTTGTGCCGCTGTGGAGCACCCGCCGCTGGATCCCGTCCCGGTCAACCTTCACGGACCAGCTCCACCTTCCGTTCACCGTTGTACCACCAATTCAACTCGAAACTAAGAGACAATCGGAGATATATAACCCTTGGGCCCCAATCTATATAGATCCATTCCCCTCATGAAGATCCGTTGTCATTTCAACACGTCAAAAAAGTAAATGTTGAATAACGGGTGAAGAACAGATAAAATGGGAGAAACAAATGGAATCTAGGAATATATCGATAGTTTTATTAGGTTGGCCATCGACACAGATGTTCAATAATGAATCAATCAACAATGATCAAAAATTTATAATCAAATAATTTGAAGACGGTGATGTGGAAGTCAAAGTAAATGAAATCCTACCTCGATTTGTTCGTCAGTCGATGACGACGCGTCCGCTGCGATCCCGCCTCGATTCTCCGAGGCTTCGTTGTCGATCTGCCAACATAGAGAGTAGAGCAGAGGAGGATAAGAAGTTTGGGGAGAAGGATGGGTTCTCCAGGGGAGAAGGAATTGGTAAGGGGGAAGGGAGAAGGGAGGCATAAATAAATTAAAAGTAATTAACCCCTTAAAAAAACTCAACCCAATTTAAATCTACTTCCGAAACCCCAAACACACTAAAAGTTAGGTCAGGCATAGTGTAAACACCACCTCCTAAGCACAACGGTGGTCTTGAAATTTTAATCTGAAGCTCCATTCGAATGTTATTAAATTCAACGCCCAAGGCTGCTAAATTACGAAAATGCCCCTTGGACCATTTTTAACAGACGGCCTGCGCCAGTGAAATTTATACCCCTCCTAGGGTAAACGACACACTCCGAACTCAACGGTGCCCTCAGTTTTCCAATTCAAGCCACCGTTTAAGATATTCATTAGTTAAGCTGTTAAACGAATAAATTAATTATTTAATTATTCTGTTTCACATTCCGAAAGCGAGCGAGGGGTCCAAACGTCCCGCGCCGACATGTTTTATGTCGTTACTAGGGTAAAAACCCCATTCTGGACCCATCAGTGCACTCAGATATATGATTTGAAACTCTGTTTAGGATTTATCCCATTTATTTGGCGTGCCCAGTGTAAATGCACTGAAAATTTAATTATGGCCACTCTGGGGCTCGGAATCGCACGCCGTCTGAAGGAGCTACTCCGAAATAATATCAAGAATATTCCAAAGTCTTTTAGATCCAAAATTGGGTTATTATAGATAATTCTAATATATCACGACTATCATTTACCATTGTGGGGTTATTCTTAACCTAAGAGTGGGTATAGTATACTATACATGATACTTAATTGATACCCATTGGTTATATGGATTGATTAGAGTGATGAGAATTTTTTTCTAATACTATTGTTCTTATGATGTTTAGGAATTTGATTTAAGTATAACCCTAGATATACTGTGATATTTTTTTGGTCACGAATCGATTTGGATATGTGGCCCGTCATGTTGATGAGTCAAATACAATATTAAACTAGCATTGTTGTCCTACTATTATTAAAAATAGATTTGATATGTGTGGATAACCCTAGAGAGGGGTTTTCCTTGAAATTTTTATTCCTAAATGAAAAAAATCATGACAATTAATTTATTTGGAGGTCAATTCATGGGAGGTTCTAGAAAATGTTGGATAGTTATATATATTCCTTGTGAATTGTGGGTATAGATGCCCTGCCTCGATGTTACGAGTTGTATCTAGTTTTTTATGGGCATGATCAGTTTGATGTTTGGACCTATTTATGAGGTAGTCCATGATTTTGGCATTAAAAATGGTGGATCTTGGGAAAACAATTCTTATTTTTTGGTGATGCCTGAGTTTGCTGGTGACCATGTATTTTCCATGGCATGAGTGTGGGCCCTAGGCTTAATAGAATGGAATCACTGAGTGAGATTCTATAGGATAAATGCGTTTACATGATGTGAGTATTCTTACATGGATTATTAGGTTTTAGATAATATGATAGATTGGTTATGAATCATTCTTTTTAAGTTAGATAGTTAAACAGAGAGACATAGGGATGAAAACTTGTTTATTTATCATGTGTATAAATTGAGTTATTGAGACAATTACTGAATATTGAATGATTAATTTCATTTCCATTAAACAAGAGAGTGTTTTTTATAGCCTAAATTGTTTTTGGGTCTGGTATTACCTATTCTTATCCTTGCGGTGGTAATCTTGATGTTTTAATTGTTATGGTTGGCTTTGAATGGCATGTGTGATATATTGATAGCTGGTTTTTTAGAAATCTCTAGTGCACAAAGTTTGATATGGAATTATGTGACACTTGAGGTGAGGTCACGATAATATATTAAAATTGATAGATCTTTCTTTGGACACTACTGGTGTATAGATGGACAATTTTAGAATTCGTGTGTTTGTTCCTGAGAGATAGTTTTGGCTTGCAATTTATGAGGTGTCATTATTTTTTGGGGGGGATCTAGGACTCCTTATCTATTTCAACTATGTTATATGAGTTCATGGGTTGTTTATTAGTTTATTGGATAACAAATTATGAAGATTTTGTTAAAAGTTATGTGACACATTATTTGACCAAGAGTAAGAATTGGGTTTGGACCCTTGAGGTGGTGGTGTATGCTGGTCAAAACAATATACACACTAGAGTATTACCTGATGTAGATTATCATGGAGAATAGATGAATCTCACTATTAACAATGCGTGAGATGATATATCTATATGTAATTATGAGTTGGTTATGGGATAGGATGAATTTAATGATGTATATACTTTTGAGTCAAATGATGCATGAGTTGTGACCTTTCGTGAAATAAATGAGTGGCGGTTTAATGAACTATTATCTTTGTTGAATTTAGATCCACTTATCATTATAAATTATCAAATCATGTAATGAAGACAAATATCATGGTACTCGAGTTTAAACCATTAGGACTGGGTGTATAGTTTAAATTGCTGATAATTGATGAAATTTTTTTTGGGAACAACGATGGTGAGAAAGTGCTGGTAAGGGATCATGTTGGGGGCCTAATTGGATAACTTGAGTGGGGATTCATAATGTTAATGTTTTTGTAATGGTGGATATTAGGTAATATCATGTGCATAAATTTTTGAGAATAATGTCTTATGGTGGGGAGTGTATAAGATATAGTTTGACCCTATGGAACTACTTTTGAGAATTTTTCCATGAGTATTTGAACAGATATGAAGAAACAAATCCCTAGGTTGGTTATATTTTTGTGTTATAACATTGGTATAAGTGTTTCACAAAAATGGGGAAATGGAATTTAGATGAATATGGGTTTAGGTTTTTTATTTGATGAGTTAACCTGGTTGGGATTATTATTAATATACCCAAGATTATGATGAAGTGGTATGATAAGGTGTGATTTTGGGAAGAATATTGGTAAGGAGACTAGAGAGTGAGATAGTGGGTTTTGGTTAAATGGTTAAGGGTGAAATAAGATATTTTACACCAATGACGTCATCCAATGAGGTGGGATGTTTTTGTTTAATAAATTCATTAATTTCTTGAGTTTTTTGGTATTCGAGTGCGGTTGGTTGAAATAATCAGCACTGTAATGCATGGACCAATCATTTTTTCGGTGGTGGGGATAGTTTGGTATGGTTTACCTTGCCCATAACTAGTAAAATATTGATAATGGAAACTTGGGTTTATTAGAATGATTTTGATCTAGAGGATCAAAAGTTCATTAGAGTATATATCAAGGATGACCTGTTATATGGTGTGGAGGTTATAAAAATTCATAACCTTTTTAGTTGTAAATTTTGTGGTTTTCCAACTTTTTTTAGTTTGGCGGAAGGTCCATATTTCAAACTGGAATCTAGATTGATAATTCTAGAGTTAAACATTCCTAATGTGGGTTTTTACACATGTGTGGAGGCCCAATAGGTTCCTATGGTGGTCCGATGAATATTAGAATCTTGGATATGATTTTTATTTCTCTTATAGGACTCTTTCCTAGGTTCACAATCTCGTGTGCATGGTTTAGGAGAAAATGTGAAACCCCTTGAGTGTGGGGTGTTTTCTATTCAGCTTTTATAGTTCACCGTTCTCCAGCATAGTTAGAAAATAGTAAAGTGGAATTTTGGGGGATCTTAGAGTAAATCATGCATGGTGGCTTGACCTGGGGCATGACTCATAGTTTATGAATGGTTTTAGACAATTCATGTGAGATATTTTAGAGGGTTACCTAGATAATTATTATAATCAGTGAATGGATTGGTAAACCATATAGTCAAATCATATAAAAAGGGGTGTTTTTATAAATTTTTGACTTCATGGTGGGTTCCATGTTTTGAGTGGGAATTACAACTTTTCCCTCTTGATTTTATAACCCCAAAACTCTCTATTTTACCCTCCCATTCACGTAGTAATAGCCTACGCAAGTTCCTCACTCTCTTCTTTTATCCATGGATAATATCCCTCATTAATTAGACATTTCATATTCTATATAAATAATTTTATTCTAGGGATAAGGCTATAACTATGGTACCTTCCCTACTTTCTTAATCTAAATTTCTAGTGAGCTCTCTACATTTATGTCTAATGTGCCTAGAATTTAGGTATTTTATCTACTTCTTTGATCTGTTGTATTTTAACATAAAACTAAGGATAATATTAGATGAGTAAAATCCTAAGAGACTAAGGTATGAATTACTTGCGTATTCCAACAGTCTTTATTACTTTTCAAGACCATGCATTGTGAGGTCACTCTAGCGCCTAGCATGATCAAACTAGATTTAAAATTTTAGATTTTAAAAACAAATTTTTCTGATTTTATGCAATGAATTGTGATATTATTTTCTTATATTGATGGATATCCCAATTGGACTCTATTCAAGAGAAATATATCCTATAAACACCTATGTAAAGTATGAAACTAGAATGATTATTAATAATAGTAAAATGGAAAAAATAAAAATAGTTGAAGAGGTTGTGGGATTAGTATTAAATCATATTGTGGAATGGTAGATGGTGAAATATAAATGAGTTTTATTTTCCTCTTGTAAATTTTTTAATTGATGATATTCCTTAATATAAAAATTTTTTAATTTATTTTGGTATTTCTCCTTTGTAAAGGGTGATTAAATGTGGGTTCCCAAGTTAAAAATGAGACCATAAAGAAGATAAATGGTCTAGTAAAACGAAATAGGCTCTAACAAAATTTAAGTCGATTCACTACAACATAAATAGTCTTTTGTAGAGGTTTTTTAATGGTGGTTTACTAAAATTCTACCATGTTTCTTATAAATGATTTTGTGGTGATTATTAATTAATAGCCACTAAACTATTTTTTTACCCCGACACTCCCCCCTCGACCCCTGCGAGACCCCCTCCCCCATGACACCCGCAAGACCCCCCGTTCCTAGCCGGTGACCCCTGAATCTCTACGCCTCCCCTCAGTGCACCTCTCCGCCTTGCTTCCCCTCAATATGGATCATTTCCCATTGCCACTAACCCCCCAATGCCCTGGCTCACCTCCCTATTGCAGTTCCGGGCCAGTAGCGCCACTCGACGCTTATCGCTGCTCCCTCTGTATCACCTATCTTCTTCTTATTCCATACTATATCCTCTATTTATAACAGTATCACCAAGAGGCCACACTAACACACATTTACATGATATTTTCATCAATTGGAATTATATGATTATAAAACCTCCAAACCATCAAATTGAACTTTGAGAAAATATCTATGCCCTATAGTAGTTCATCCCAAAAATCTAGTTCATTGGATATCATTATTTTAATTATATTCATGAATTATATACTTCAATTTATAATAGTAATTATAAAACATTTTTTGTTAGATAAATTAATAAATAGTTTTTTTAATGAAAATTCTTCTTTTTGAAAAGCCCAACGAATATTATTATTTTCACAACATTGTGATCCAATTTTTCTATATAATTTTTTTAGACTATGGGGAATTTAAAAATATTTTTTTTATACAGTCAATATTTCATTTTAACTTCATGACATTATATTGAACATTCATTATGATAATTCAGCTTTTTTGATTGGGTGTTTTTACTTATCATTTAGGGATTGAATATACTTATTTTTATGATATTTCTATATTAAATTCAGTTTATAAAAACCTTCATCATGTTTTCAATAAGCATATTTTAGATCATTATAGATGAGGTGATTGGATGAAGAATAAGAGTGGGAGGATTAAATATTAGTGAAATATGAATAAGAGTTTGATTTTACGGCATGGCTAACCTCTATTTTTTCATGATATACTAGGAACATTTTTCTATTGATTTCATTTATAGGGGGGTTTCATTTCTCACACACTAAGTTGAAACATTGAAGGTGTCCTTGATTTTTTTTATCCTTACCCATTTTTCTTTTTTTATTCATATAGAATTATGAACTTATGTGTGCATGTTTTCACCGGAATACCATCACTTGTGATTATCTACCATTATCAACCTTATTTTAACAATTTTATGATTTTGTTATTTTGAAGGATATGTTCATATTCTTTGATAGATGAGACATTTCATTATCATTATAGGGTTCATCCTAAATTTCTTTAAAAGAAAACATTATTTTATAATTTGATTATTTTGTTTTTCTATTATCATGTAACTTCCCTGTGATCTCATAGGTCATTATTGATCGATGTAGATCTTAAAATGACATGTTTTATTATTTCATTTTCCACATGGAATATTATATATTTATGTTTCATATTTCTTTTTAATCGAATAAATATTATGATCACTAGATATTCTATATTATGAGTATAATTATGATACATTCAACAATTTCATAGGACAATAAAATATATAAATGTTTAGTTTAAAGGAATTATTAAAAATGTGATTTCAAAGAGGATTAAAGTGACTTAGAGTTTTGATTATTTTAATAAGTCTTATTTGTAAATTTCATAACAAACTACTTATAATGTATCTAATACCCTCAATCATTCATCCTTATCTTTAGATGTGTTTTTATCACATGGATGATATTTTTGATGTTGATTATTGAAAGGGTGTTGGATGTGAGGTTAGATTTATATTATGTTGTCTCATTAATCATGCAACTTGTTGGATTACTTGTCTTATATTTTTTCTATCATTGGTACACAAGGCACTGAGAGAGTGGTCTATATTTAAATTACACTAGATAGTCACGCAATATTGGTGTCCCTTATTTGTGTTGTATACCATGGCTAGTTGGGAGTTCCCCCTATGATTCTAGGTGCAGGATACTTAGGTGACGTGTGTTGTTTGGATGAAAAATATGTTAGTAGTAGGTATCATGTGTTATTAAGGTCTAGGAATGTCTTACATTATGAACTTTTTTGTTTCGCATCATACTATATGGATTATATTTGGTGACTCTCATTACTTGTGTCCCCTAGTTTGATTAATATGGTGGGAACCATGAATTTTTCTTCTGGTTTACTCATATCTCGTTTGTTATGTGGTGATTTGGTGTTTTATTTTAATAGTTTATGAGAAAGGGTTCGTTTCATTAAATTGATTCTGAAGTTTTTTAAAAATGGTGTTTCAAAAGTATTTTTAAAATTGAAATTTTAATGGGTGCTTATAAAGAATGCAAGGGTTATAAATTATTTTTTTTAAAATGATAATTTTCATTTAAAGAAGAATAAAATAGAAGATTAAAAAACTGATGTTAATGTGATATTTGGTTTTTCATGTGATTATAAATAAAAATATATTTTGTAACTACATTCAAAACTATCATGAATGAGATGTATTAGAAAAATACATTCACAAAATCCATTTTGAGATCCAACTGGGATTATTTTTTTCTCACACCCAATATACATCATTCGATATATAAAAATATTATGGTTTACTTTTTTTAGCTTCCCTATCATTTTTACGTTTCCGATAGATGGGGTGTGCTCTCTAGGTGAGGGTGGGGGCTGTCCAGGGGGGGTGTCCAAGTGGTAGGGGCTACAGGGGTGTTGGGGAGGGGTGTAGGCTATCTCGGGAGGTGGTGGGTTATCTAGGGGTTGGGTGAGCTATCCAGGTGGGGGAGGGGTGTGGGATTTCTAGGGGTGGGATGTCCAAGGGGTGGGGGTGGGTGGCCTAGGTGGTGGAGGGGTTTAGGATGTCCATGGAGGGGGGTGTCCAGGTTAGGGTGGGTTGTCTAGGTGTGGTGGGGGGCTCTCCCAGTGGGGGGGATATCTAGGGGTAGGGACTTCAAGGTTGTGTGGAGGTTTGGGATATCCAGAGAGGGTGTTGGGATATCCAGGTGGGGTGGGGGTAGTCTAGGTTGGGGTGGGGGCAGTCGAGGTGGGGTGGTGGTGGTAACTCTAGGTGGGGGTGGGGGATATCAAGGTGGGGGTGTCCTGGTGGGGTGGGGGGTGTCCATGTGGGGGGGGGGGATATCCAAGTGGGGTGGGGGCTGTCCAGGTGGGGGTGGGCTATCCAGGGCGGTTGGGGGCTGCAGGAATGTAGGGGAGGGGTGGGTTGTCCAGGTAGGGGGTGTGTTGTCCAGGGGTGGGTGTGTTGTCCAGGTGGGGAGGGGATGTGGTCTTTCTTGGGGTGGGATGTCCAAGGAGGTGGGGTGAGTTATCCTTGTGGGGGATGGGGTGTGGGATGTCTAGGTTGGAGGGGGTGTCCAGTTGGGGGTGGGGGTGAGCTTTCCAGGTGGGGTGGGGTATCTCCAGGTGGGGGGGGGGGCTGGCCAGCGGGGATGCATGGGGTAGGGGTTGAATGGGTGTAGGCGGAGGGGTATGGGCTATCCAAGGATGGGGTGGGCTATCTTGGTGGGGTGGGGGATGTCCATGTGGTGGTGTGGGGGCTGTCTATGTGGGGGGGCTGTCCAGGGAAGTAGGGGGTTGTAGTGGTGTAGGGGAGGGGTGTGGGATGTCTAGGGAGGGGGTGGGCTCTCCAGGGTATGGGGGTCGGATATCCAGGTGGGGGAGGGGTTTGGGATTTCGTTTTGGTGGGATTTCCAAGGGGGTGTGGGTGTACTGTCCATGTCGGGGAGGGGTGTGGGATGTGTAGGGAGGAGGGTAGACTATCCCGGGGTGGGGGTAGGCTATCTAGGTGGTGTGGGGGATCTCGAGTTGGGGGGATTTCCTAGTGGGGGTGGGGGATGTAGTGGTGTGTGGGGGATATCCAGGGAGGGGGAGGGCTATCAAGGTGGGGTGGGTGTTGTCTAGGTGGGGGTTGTCTAGGTGGGGGTTGTCCAGGTGGGGGGTTTTCCAAGTTGAGTGTGGGTTTTCTAGGGTGGTAGGGGATATAGGGTTGTGGAGAAGGGGGGTGTGGCCTGTTTAGGGAGGGGGTTGGGCTATCAAGGGAGTGGATCTTGGCTATCCAGGTGAGGGAGGGGGTGTGGGCTCTCCAGGGGGACGTCCAAGGGGATGAGGGTAGGCTGTCTAGGTGGGGTTGGGGGTCTGGGATGTATAGGGAGGATGGGGGATATCCAGGTGGGGGTGGGCTTTCTAGGTGGGTGGGGGTCTCACCAGGTGGGGGATGTGGGGCTATCTAGTTTGGATGTGTTGAAGTCATATAGACTTAATCTCAACTGCATGCGAAATCAAAAATATTTACTACTATTGGCCGATCAGTGACAGGGACCTCATATGTTAAACTGACAAAAATGGACTTATTACAGTCACATAAATATGTGCTTCTAAATAGTGAAATTTAATATCAATTTATTAATGATTTTATGATATAGACAAAGAGCTCAATGAAAGGCCAAATACAAAATACGAAAGAAATCACGAAAATTATTAATAAAGAGTTAGTAGAATGGTTTACATGACGTGTATGTTCATAAATATTAAAATAAATATGAATATTAGGTTGACAAATATATTTTGTAATTCTAATAAAGTGTACTTTTTTAGATCATGAATACTGATACATGAGTAGAGTTTTTTGACGATTTGAAGATTCTTGATCATGGTCCTCTAAAACATATTTGAAAGTTCGATGCTTACAATATTAATATATTTATATTTTGTAAAATCAATCGAGTAGAGGGTTTGAAAACAAAGAATATTTATATATTTACATTTTATAAAATTGGATACTATGGAATGCTAACTGATATTATTGAATTAAACTACCACTAGCATTTTTAGGTGTTTTCGAATGCAATTTGGTCGATATTATTAGAGGTGTTAAAAGAGATTCCTTGTAATATAATTATGTGAACTTCTATTTCTTGATGGATGTTGGGGATCATGAATTAATTTATCGATATATTTTATCATCGCAAGAAAAAATGGAATATTAAGTGAATGATGTTGTGGATTAAGGGTGGAGTGTAGTTTCTCATGTAAAACAAAGTGATTTGTATGATATGTGTGATGATGTGAAAGATTTGAGATCTGACCTTACATCTCATCAACAACATGGATTAGAATTATTTGTCCATCATGATATTTAATATATTAGTCTAGAAAGGATGAAAGGAGTAGATGAAGTAATGGAGCTGGAAACTGACATGATTGAAGGAGAAAATTATTGTATGTACAATTATGCATTCATTTAGCAACCACTTATATCATTTGTGAAATCATTTATTATCATTGTTATGTATATTTTGTTTGTTAGTATTGTGCATCTGTTATAATTTTTAATTTTCTTTCTACATAAATTTTTTGAAATATATCTTCTAAACATAATTTAATTTTATTAAATGTAATGAATGACAAAGGGGAAGCAATATACTATTTAATCGACCACTATGACAGATGACGATTCATCTATCTCCCTCCATATGGCATCTGAGCCACCATTCGCTTTCCCCCCTATACTATCTCCCCTGAACCATCTCTCACACCCTCTATGAGTGTCCCTTCAGTAGCTCAGTCGTCGGACCCATCTTCAGGAGCCTAAGTAGTGGGGCAGTGATGCTCCCCTTCTAGTTCTTCACAAGGATACTGGAGGGTGACAATTATAGGTAAAATTTTTTATATGAATAAATTTATTGAAATTTTTTTATAATAATTGTTTGTTCATTAAATATGGAATCAATGAAAGTGTACAGAAAAATATAAAAAGTTTAGATGTATGGAATTTGACTGGTGAAAAGATAGTTTTCCTATTTGATTCATGTGGGGTCCCTACGGATGACCCTATAGTATTACTAGGATAGATTTTAGGCCAGATGGCCATTGAGCCTATTTCTCTTCCTATTTCGCATGATGATTAGAGGAATATGATTTCAAGTTGTAAAAATGTCGTTTTTGATTCCCAAATAAATGAAATGTTAATACATTATGGTGTAGTTGAATGTAATGTTATTAATATTTTCAAAATCAATTTATGTGTACATATGTTTTTTCCATTTTACAGTTGCTGATGTGATAGCACAAAAGGGGAAATTGAAAAATCATGGAAAAAATGAAAATACTTTAAATGGATATTGTGGGGAGATGTCAATGATACTTCATTGACTGCCCAAAAGATGTATGACAAGCTACCTGATGAGGTACCGAAAGAGCAATGGAATGTTTTTGTTGAAAAACATCATGATAAGAAGAAGATGGTATTTAATTATATATTACTATATTAATATCATTTTACATTTATATATGTATATAATGAGGAGATGAAATTGAATACATTTCTAGAAAATGTCATTTTATTTATTTCAGTTTCTTTCAAGAAACAATACATCAATCCGGGATAAATAGGTCATCCCTCACACTACGGGGTCAAAGGGGTTTTTTATAAACCGATCTGCTTTGTTAGTCTTTTCATTAGTTTAAATATTTATAATACAATATTATTTGTTTAATATATTAAATTATTTATTTATGTTGGTTAAATATAGTCACATAGTTTAGGGAAAGAAGCATCCTGAACAGATGTGTGGTTGAATGTTCACAAAACAATTGATAAATGTTTTGTTAATGACCCTTCCAAAGAAGTTGGGGTATTAACTCATATTTCATTATAATAAATTATTACCAGTTATTAATATATATTACTTCTAATATGATTTATATTTGATTTATAGTTAAAATTTAATGAATTGTGGGATTCCAATCCTATGCACTCCTACTCAGTCTCCCAGGATGACCTGGTTGCTGAAATCATTGGGAAGAAGCATCCTGGTAGAGTCTGAAATATGGGTTTGGGACCCGTACTATCTGAGGTCTTTTGCAGGCCAATCGGGATTACAACTACAAATACTCCTAGTTGTAGTGAGTCCATTCCCTGAGATACTCATAGAGATATTATTTCACTATGAATCACAGTTCAAGACCTGGGGTTCATATATTCTATTTGTTGAAAGCGTTGATTGGTTTATATCAGAAGATGAATGGATATGCCCTTGGTAGTATTGTAATCGAGTGGTGGTGAGAAGGTAAATCACAAAAATTCAAAATCATTTAGATTTAAAACATTTACTGGTTTTAAGTTTATATATAAATATACTATAGTACTTAATTTTCAATATAATGTTCTTATAGGTGGTAGCATGAAGTAGAGATGGAGGTAGAGAGGGTGATGAGCTTTGTTCATCATTGGACCGTGATTAGTTGTATTGTGGATTTGTTATACAAATATTATAATAGTTGGTTTGTCTATATATCATGTGTGGCACATCTTTTCCACCATCCATTTTCATGACCTAACATTTTCTTGATTTCTCATGTTTCCTTTTATAAATTTTATTGATTTCTAATGTTTTCTTTTATGACATGATTTCTCGAGTGTAGTGTGCACCATATATGACGTTTATTTATTTTCATGAATAATTCTTTATGATAAATATTTCATAAATTAATTAGTTTTGTTACCTAAGGATGACTGATCAACCTTATTATTGATTTTATTTGGAATATCATGTTTTGTAACTCCCTTTAACTTTTTTTTAGTGAATAACCCTTCTTTATTAAAATAGTATAGAACTCTCTTCTCATGTTTTGTAGTTGGCATTTAATCACTCCAACTTATTCTTTCCTATTATTCAAAATAGTTTTGATAATAATTAACAAATATCTGTTGAATAGTTGAGTGTCTTGATCATGTTAAGGTAGATGGACAGTCCACATCATTGAGAGTATATTTTAAAAATATCTATTGGACACTTCAGTGTCATACACTACCAGAATTTGAATCTCCCTAAAAGATGCATCTGGTGGCTAAAATCTATAATTAAATCATGAAGCATGTATTATATGGTTTGGATCATCCTTCATGATATCTCATAAATCTAAGGATAAAAGGTTGTACATAACTTCAACTATCAACTCATATACTTCTATTCTAATAACCTAAACATTGAGGTAAAACAGGTCAGCCCTGGGTGAACGTCCCACTTCAACAATCGAATATCACACTCGGTGATAATTTTTGGACATGTCAATCAATGGGAAACAAGGCCTTAAATGTCTCTTACTATAGAGGGCCACCAGAACATCCACTTTCCATTATTATAAATCATGGTTCACCTTAGATGAAAATCCAACATTAAAGCATTATAGGATCTAATAAA
Source organism: Viscum album (assembly GCA_963277665.1). NCBI lineage: Eukaryota > Viridiplantae > Streptophyta > Magnoliopsida > Santalales > Viscaceae > Viscum > Viscum album. The sequence goes on from OY728145.1 coordinate 2,002,480,898, forward strand.
CTCATATATCATTGAATATGTTACCATTACCATGCAAAAAACTATAAACACTCCATGTATATAAAAATTCAATCCTGAAATAGTATCACATTCTCCTAACCTATCACACATCATGATACATTCTAGAACAATATTTTAACTTGTCTTTACTTTTTTAACCAGTGAAGACATTATCTCTAAATTTACCCACATTATTTCCCCTAATCCCAGAACTAAACCCTCCAAATAGTTTTACAATGAAGTTAATATCTTCTATTAAACTAATTAAATCTATTCTCTCATCTCTTACATTTTCTATCCCAATGCATTTACCACTACATTTCCATTTATAGTTGAATACTATTTATCGATACCAAAAATATACAAGTACTCTTTGAAATTAATATGATATTGATAATGTCAGTGTAATGAGAAAATATTATATGCAGCCTAGGTGACAAAGTACCCAACAAATATGTCTCCCAAGAGGTTCTTTCATGATCATTTCATTGCATGGACCACAACTACAAACTAGAATACAGTATTAGATTAATTCATCTTGTGGGATAAAAGCTGATGAAACCAAAACTGACTAATTTATCACTCCACATAATAACATATCCTATTCCAGAACCAGATGCGTCACATTTCACTACATGTACAATGTTAGGCTCATGAATTCTTATGATCGGAGCTGACTACAACCACTTCTTCAACACAATGGAAACTTCTTCACACTAGTATGCACAGTCAAACATGAATCAATTCCTGGTAAGTATGTTTTTTAAAATGCTATGTAAGAGATCTCCAAAATGATTCCACATTAATTCCCATAAAATCCAATAAAACATCAACTATCAATTATATTACTCGGTTATGCAAAATACACAAATACATAAACATACTTGAGATCAACTTCTATCCCTAATTGTGAAACCACTATATCCAGAAGTGAAACTTCTTATATTTAGAAGAAATTTTATGTACCCAAATTATACTGAACCTATTATTCAAGTATTTATCATGTGATTAATATGAAAATGTTGGTCTTCTAGTATTATTTTGGATTTAGGATGTATGTGCATGTGAAATTGGAATGGTTTTTTTCTGGGCACTAGTACAGGGGAAATAGAATCAGTTGCTATTTTGTAATACTAGCTTTAGTGGTGGTTTTAACTGCCATGAAATAAATGTATTATATTATGTGGTAGTTTAAAATTCTGCTACTATTTCATCATTTTTCTATATTCATTAGTTAAAACTGCAGCTACGTGTAACAATTCAGTGGAATATTTAACCGCTGCTAAAATTTTTTCATATTCCTTTGTTATTTCTTAGTGGTTATCTTGGTTTTTGGGGTGGCTTTCCCAGCGAAAATCATTTTTTAGCCGAAATTTTAAACTCCGCAAAAAAATTATTTTTGATGAGAAAACCGCCGCTAAAATCATAAAAAGTCACAGCTAAATGCATCTGTTATGACGGTTACTATAAACCACTGCTAAATCGACAAAACCGCAGCGTATTCTATGACGAAAAACAATTTAGATGTGGTTTTTTGAACCCGCTCTAGAAGCATATGGAGGCGGTTTAAACCACTGAAATATCCAAAAAAACCATCGCAAAAGGGTCATTTTCCTGTTGTAATTTATGAATTGATATTTGAATAGTAATTAGTAAACAATGGAAAAATAATTGGTTTATATATGCCTTGATACGAATTTTTATGTGTTTAATTGATGTCAAATTTTAAATGCATGTTTTTATGTGTTAAAGTGTGACACATGATCAATGTTGTAAATCTTAAATGAAATTGAATTGGTAAACAGGAATTGATGGGTTAAATTTTATTAGATCTTTTGAAATTTTATTGGTAAGTAATATGAAAAACAACCAAATTTCATCAGGATATTATGAAGTGAGAATGATTATATAGGGGTATTGTAAACACCATTGCAGTAGTCGTGATAATATGAAATGAAAATGATCATGGGGTAATCAAATAAACAACCATGATAACACATGATATTATTGAATAAAATTAATCCTAGAGTGGCTGTGTAAATTCCCTTGGGAAGGCCTTGATACATTTGAATGAAAATTATTATGTAGCTATAAGAACCCGGCCACAAAACATACATAATCTTGAATTATGTTAATATTTCTCATTGGGGATCTTTTCAGGTTTATAGTTTTAGAGAATTAGGTCATTACATTTACATAACAACATGAATATTACATGTAGACAATTCTACCCAGTATCCATTTTTTCAAAAAATAAAAACTCTTGAAAAAAAGATCCATGTCTAGTTCCTTGTTTAATATAGCATGATTTTTCTTTGATCCCATCCTTGACCCTATTCCACATTATGTTCTGTGAAAAACATTTCAAAAAACATGGGATGAGCATAAAAATCTCAGTAAGGGATACACAAAGAAGGAAAACTGTTAGTTTTTCAAAACAACAAGTAAACCATGAATAATTTAACATAAGTAATACTTTTCACCATTATGAATTAGTAAATACTCTTCACTAAATAAAAGATCACTACTTACCCTTTTCTAACCAAAAGGATACCATAAAACCCATATACAGATCACATAACATATTAAGGTAACTTGAGACATAAACATACTTAAATGGAATAACCATATGACCAACTTCCATACATATCACTAAATGGAATAGCCGTATGTATGACTTCCATACCACTGCATTGGAGGTTATATTGTAACCACCTGTCCTGGTATACACAACACCACTCTTCATTTGGATTATCACGCAACCACTTATCAAATGTCCAAGTACCATTTTAAAATCATAAGACATAAAACCAATATAAAGGTAAGAAAACATTTCCACATTACAATAACAATATATCACTTAAATATATAGACATAACAAATCCATTATCAAACCCATTTTCAATACCAAAATACATAAAAGAGTATGTAGTATTTATTTTCTATTAAAAACATTACGACTTATTGAGGAAGCCAAAGATCAATGAATTCTCGCGGCGGCGAAAAAGGTCTTTGTCACCGATTATGTTAATAAAAAAACATTCATTTTTTCGTTTAGTAAAACGCTTCATAGAATAAAATTCTCTTAGAAAAGTCAAGGGTGTTTATACGGAGTATAAAATAAATTCGTGTATTAAAACAAAATATGCCTCAATGAAAGGATATTGAGACGAAGTCCCTTACCACTTGTCCGACTTGACTCTATTTTTATTTAATCTCCTAAATAATAAACTAAAGATAATTTTTACCTGATTAAGAACATTTTTCAAAGTTTATTATTCCTTTTATATCACTTATTACCATGTTATGAACATTATTTAATCATTTACGTTAATAATGTTCCTTTTGTCGATATTTGGTAATTGAGTCAAAAATGGACTTCATATAATTACATGTTGTTTATGTGGTCAAAGGTTCATTATATCTAGAATGATATTCATGATTTGGATATCATATATATCATATATATCATGAATATACATGTATTTATAATAGTACATAATATTTAGAGGTAAGAAATGAAAGGCACCATTCATGGAGATAGTAAGCCGTACGTACGCATGAACACTACTTCTTTTTCTATTTCATATTTACTAGAATTAAAACATAATGATACATAGTAGTATTATAATTCCTGTATTTTATCATATAAAATATCATTAAATCAATGATTTATACATACTACATATGGTATGAAAGTGTCCTTTAACTTTGAGGGGGCGGTAGTCCGCACTTCCACAAATGAAATTATCGTGTTTACCCATAATGGAAACCATAATGGTATTCTATAAATGGATATTAATGAAACATAAATAAAGAATAAAAATAATATATATCATATATAAATACAGTGCCATCATAATGGCCACCATGAGAGGCGGTTGGATATATTTGAACAATCATCATTTCGTGAGGTGTTAGTTTTCCATCCACAGAAACATTATATTCTTCATCCATTAGATGGAGGTGTGTGTAAGTGTTGTTTGAATCCTTATCATAAAAACATATTATTATATTGAGGATGTTGTTTCTGTTACAAAAGAAAGTTACAAAAAGATTTTATGGGTTGGAGAAGTAAAATAAAAGGAAATAATTTAAGAGAAACTCTTACCTTTAATTTGGGTAATTCCCTTTGGTTTGAACAGGACTTCTTGAAGTGCCTTCTACCTATGGTAAGGCATCTAGGAGGAGGAAAAGGATGTAGGGATCTTAATTGGGTAGAGTTTGGACAAGACAAAAGGCTTGAGAGGTGTGAGTAATTGGTTAGAAGTGGACTCCTTTTATATGGGCAAGGAGGGGCTCTTTAGGAAAGTGTGATAATATTATATTATTATATAATGATATTCAGTTTCTAAAGGTCCAAAAAACATTAATGTCAAAGATAAGATCACAAAAAGTCGAAATAATATCATCCAATGGGAATTGGACAGGTTTTGGATTTTATTTTAATATTTATAATCTTATTTATTTATTTCTTTTATTAATGAGATAAATACTATATCATTATTGTGTCATAAATAATTTAATTTATGTGATGTATAAAAATATAAAAAAATAAAATGATGTAAGAAATCCTTTTATCTTTCTGATTAATATTTATAGTTGAAAATAAAATTTATATAAAACCATATAAAAAATAATGTACTAAAAGATTATTGTTTATGTCATTCTTGCCTTTACATTAAATTAATTAATCTAAAGTGTCATTATCTTTCATATGTGGCTCCATGGGGTCCCAAAATATACCCAATGATGCCCATGGCCGGCCATTACTCATCCAATAAGGTTAGGACAAGTTTTAATGTAAATTTTGAATTATTATAATATTCCTTTAACCTTGAATTACCCTATTTACCTTTAACCACGGTAAATAAAAGGCAAAAGTTACTATTCACCAAAAATTATTTTCATCTTATTGAAACACATTTTACTTCATGATAAAAACCATGTATGTAAGATTTTCTAAATTCAATTCACATAAGTGGAAAATTTTCATTTAAATGAAAAATTCAGTTTTTTAACTACTACTAAGTGGTTTCACTATTCATCAAAAATTGAAGTTTTTCATAAAAATACCAAAAATTCAGTTTATGGTAAATTTGATACTCCGAATCGAAAAATGATTTCCATTTTTCAAAATTCAAAACATAGAAGTGGAATTAATTAATTTAAATTTAATTCACGTTGTTAAAACAAATAGTTTGTTTTTAAGAAACAATAACTATCAAAAGATTGACTCTTATTTATGTCCACTTTCAAAGTGAAATTAATTCTAATGACCAACATTGGATTAAACGGTAAAAATATATTCTAATTACATATTAAAACCAATTAAAAAGGTAATCTATCCATATAAATAAATTATATTAAAAGGCACTTTTGAATTAAAATACTGTATTTTTCATTATTCATATAAATGAACTTTTTCAGAAAAATACCAAAAATTATCCAAAGTAAATTTTGATGTCCCAAATCTGAAGAAGAATATTATTTGGTAAAATAGAACATATAATAAAGACCAAAACTAGATTTAAATAGGGTTCACCCTTAAAAGGCGGTAAATATACCTTTTAATGTAAATAGTGCATAAAATAAGATTTATTCACATTTTTAGCTACTAGATTTTTATTAGAAAAATGTAAATACATTTTACAAACATGTATAATCATATTGTAGGTAGTTTTTTTCATTTCCACCAATACAACGTCTAAGAGTTAACTACCATTTAAAATAATAATATTATATTATTAGTGCGCAACGTAAGATTTCAAAAAAACTGTTATTGTGTATCTAGTACGCTATCGAACATAGCATCCCCTTTAAAGTAAAATTAATATTTAATTCACAAATATTAATAAATATGAAATATTTTTTATTCTTTATTTACCTGGGATGTTACAGCCTTCCCCCCCTTTTGGGAATTGTGTCCTCAGAATTTTACTTATCAAATAAGTGGGGGTATTTATCCCTCATAGAATTTTCAGATTCCAATGTTGCCTCATCAACTATATTGGTTTTACACAAAACCTTTACCTGGTGAATTACATTATTTCGCAACAATTGCTCTCTACGGTCATGAATCTGAACTAGTTGTTCTTCATAAAAGATATTCTTTTCCAACTGAACTACCTCTGGGATCAAAACATTAGATGGATCTGGAATATACTTTCTCAACAGAAAAACATGAAAAACATTATGTACATGGGATAAACTTGGATGTTATGCCACTCTATATGCAACTAATCCACCATTATCCAAAAATTTTATAAGGTCCAATGAAACTCGGACTCAAATTTCCTTTCATACCAAAACGCATCACACATTTCCATGGAGAAACTTTTGGAAAGACATGATTAGCTGCTTCAAAAGAAAGATCATTCCTCTGGTTATCTACATAACTTTTCTGTCTGCTCTGAGCTATTCTCATGTGCTTCTAAATCAAATGAAATTTCTCTGCCGTCTCTTATACCAATTCTGGTCCCATCTATTTCTATTCACCTACTTCATCCCAAAAAGTTTTAGTTCGACAACGCTTCCCATATAATGCCTCAAATGGAGCCATTTGTATACTAGAATGAAAACTGTTATTATATAAAAATTCAACCCAATAAAGATGTTGGTTCCAACTTCCCTAGTAATCTAGTGAACAAGAATGTAGCATATCCCCCACGGTCTGAATTGTTCATTCTAACCTCCCATCTGATTGCGGATGAAAATCTGTACTAAAATTTAATTCAGTAGCCAACAACTTCTGAAGGCCTTTCCAAAAGATATAAGACAACCTAGGATCCTGATCAGGTATAATGGAGAGGTTAAATCCATGAAAGATGACTATCTATTTAAAAAACAACTGAGCAAGTTGATCTAGAGACAAAGTATCTCGAATAGGAAGAAAATTTTCAGATTTAGTAAATCGATCATTAAAAATCCATATTACATTATTACATCGAGATGTATTCGATAATCCCACAAAGAAGCCTATGGATATATTTTCTCATTTCCACTATGGCATCGGTAAATCCTGAAGCATTAATTTGGTAACTGCCACTCTGCATTAACCTATTGACAAGTCAAACACTTCACAGTAAAATCAACAATATCACTTTTCATTCCATCCCACTAATAATACTCCTAAAGATCTCTATACATCTTAGTACTACCAGGATGAACTGAAAACCGAGAACTATGAGCTTCAAATAACAACTCATTCTTCAACTATGAATCACAAGGAACTCATAATCTCTTTCCAAACCTCAAAACACAATCATTATCAATGTTAAATTCAGGAAAATTACCCCTATGAACCATCTCTACCTTTTTCTGTAACTCAATGTCTTCTTTCTGCGCTTGCTTTATTCCATCTGATAGAGATGACCTCACTGACACCTGATACAAAAAAATAATAATTTCTTGCACCAATAACTTTTATGCCAAATTTCATCAAATCAAAAACCAAAGGATCTTGTTCCAAATGTAAAATAGTTAATGAAGCATTACTTTTTCGACTCAAAGCATCAACCACTTTATTTTCCTTTCCCATATGGTAATGGATTGGGCAATCATAATCTATGATTAATTCCAATCATCTACTATGTCTCATGTTCAATTCTATCGGAGTGAATATATATTTCAAACTTTTTGATCAGTATATATTTCACACTTCACTCCATACAAATGATGCCTCAAAATTTTTAAAGCAAAAAACAACAGCAGGTAATTCAAAATCATGTGTAGGGTAATTTAACTCATGGGGTTTCAACTGACATGAAGCATAAGAAATTACCTGATCATTATGCATAAGGAAAAAACAAAGTCCATTCAATGAAGAATCACTGTAGATAATAAACTCACCATTTCTGGATGGCAGTTCCAAAACTGGCGCATTCACTAATCTTCTTTATAATTATTGAAAACAGTAATCACATTCTTTTTTCCAAATAAACTTAACACCTTTTCAAGTTATCTTAGTCATTGGACTGGAAAACCATTCAAAATGTTCAACAACCCTCCAGTAATAACCTACCAAACCAAGAAAACTACGAATCTCAGTTATATTTGTGGTTCTTGGCTTTTCTTCAAAAACTTTTGCTTTAGCAGGATAAACAGTTATGCCATTTTTTTAAATAATGTGACCAAGGAATGAAATTTGTTGTAACCAAAAATCACACTTGATGAATTTCTCATAAAGTTTATTTTCTTTTAAGGTTTTCAAGAAAACCCTTAAATGACATTCATGCTTTTCTTTACCATTAGAATAAAGCAAAATATCATAAATAAACATAACCACCATTTATCACCTGAATCAACATAGCCATCACAGTAGTAAATTGTTCAATTCTGATTTTGACCATCTCAGTATACTGATTTGGAAGGTCATTTAACTCTGTATGCCTTCCCATCATAACTATCTAGTTTCAACTTCAAAAAACCATTCTGAACTCAAGAATATCGTAGGAGGAGAAACATGGTAATATATAAATGCTATATCATTTCAATATTACCCTAAATTAATTTATGGACATTTATTTAACAATACCATAACTCCTAAAGTTGTCTAAACCGAACTATGATACTAACTATCAAAACCCGGCCTTAAAACATACATAATATTGAATTAAGTTAATGTATCGCATTGAGGATATTTTCAGGTTTAGAGTTTTAGAGGATTAGGTCATTACATTTACATAACAACATGAATATAACATGTAGACAATTCTACCTAGTATCCATTTATCCATAAAATAAAAACTCTTGAAAAAAAGAGTCATGTGTAGTTCCATGTTTAAGACAGCATTAATTTTCTTTGATCCCATCCTTGACTCTATTCCACATTATGTCCTATGAAAAAATTTCAAAAAACTTGGGATGAGCTTAAAAAGCTCAGTAAGGGATACACAAATATGGAAAACTATTATTTTTTTAAACAAGAAGTAAACAATGAATACTTTAACATATATAATATTTTTCACCTTTATGAAGTAATAAATACTCTTCACTAAAATAAAATATCACTACTTACCCTTTTGTAACCAAAAGGTTTCCATAAAACCCATATAAAGAACACATAACATATAAATTCAACATGGGACATAAACATACTTAAATAGAATAATCATGTGGTTGACTTTCACACATATCACTAAATGGAATAGCCATAAGGTCAACTTCCATACCCAATACATTGGAGGATTTAACATAACAAACTGTCCTAGTATTTACGGCACCACCTGTCATTTGGTTTATCACGTAACCACTCGTCAAATGTCCAAGTACCATTATAAAATCATAAGACATACCAAAAATATAATGGAACGAAAAAATTTCCATATTTCAATCACAATATTTCACTTAAATATATTAACATAAAAAATCCATTATCAAAACCATTTTCAATACCAAAATATATTAAAGAGTATATGGTATTTATTTTCCTTTAAATACATTACGGCTCATTGAGGAAGCCAAAGATCAAATAATACTCGCGGTGGAAAAAAGGTCGTTGTCACTTCTTATGTTAAAAGAAACATTCCTTTTTTTCGTTTAGTAAAACACTTCGTAGAAAAAGATTCCCTTTGAAAATTCAAGGGTTTTTATACAGAGTAAAAAAGAAAGTTGTGTATTAAAACAAAATATGCCTCAATAAAAATAGATTGAGACGAAGTCCCTTACCTTGGGTCCGACTAGACTCGATTATTTATTAATATTCTGAATAATAAACTAATGTTAATTTATACATGATTAAGAACCTTTTTCAAGTTTATTATTCCTTTTATATCACTTATTTCCATGTTATAAACATTGTGTAATCATTTATGTTAATAATGTTCATTTTGTCAATATTTGGTACTTGAGTCAAAAATGGACTTCTTATAATTACATGCATTTCATGTGGTCAAAGGTTCATTATATCCAGAATTATATTCATGATTTTGATATCATATATATCGTATATATCCAGAATATACATGTATTTATAATAGTACATAACATTTAGAGGTAATAAATGAAATGCACCATTCATGGAGACAGTAAGTCGTACGTGCGCATGAATGCTACATCCATTTCAATTTCATATTTAATGAAATTAAAACATAATGATACATAGTAGTATTATAATTCTTTTATTGTATCATATATAATATCATTAAATATATCCTTTATATGTACCACATAAGGTATGAACGAGTCATATCCCTTTGAGGGGGCGGTAGTCTGCACTTCCACAAATGAAATTATCGCGTTTACCCATAATGGAAACCATAAAGGTATGATATAAATGGAAATTACTGAAGCATAAATAAAAAATAAAAATAAAAAATATCATATATAAATACAGTTCCTTAATAATGGCCACCATGAGAGGCAGTTGGAAATATTTAAACAATCATCATTTCATGAGGCGTTAGTTTTCCATCAACAGAAACATTATGTTCTTCATCCATTAGATGGAGGTGTGTGTATGTGTAGTTTGAATACTTCACATAAGAACATCCTTATATATTTATGATAATGGTGTTGTTACAAAATAATGTAATAAAATGAGTTTAGGGTTTGGAGAAGTAAAATAAAAGGAAACAATTTAAGACAAATTGGTACCTTTAATGTGGGTAACTCCCTTTGGTTTGAACCAAATGACTTCTTAAAGTTCCTTATTCCTAAGGTAAGGATTCTAGAAGGAGGTGAGGTATGTAGGGAGCTTAATTGGGTAGAGTTTGGACGATCCAAAAGGCATGATAGGTGTGAGGAATTGTTTATAATTGGTCTCCTTTTATAAGGGAGAGGAGGGTCTATTTAGGAAATTATTATAATATTATTTTTTTTATATAATTATATTCGGTTTCTAAAGTTCCAAAAATCATTACACTAGAATATAAGATGACTCATAGTCGAAATAATATCATCCAACAGGAATTGGATAGGTTTTGGATGTTATTTTAATTTTTATAATCTTATTTATTTAAATATTTTATTAATGAGGTAAATACTACATCATTATTGTGTCACAAATAATTTCATTTATGTGATGTCTAAAAATTATAAAAAATACAATGACTTCGAAAATAGTTTTAGATTTAAAATTAATATTTATAGTCCAAAATATAATTTAAATAACACTATATTAAAATTAATTTACCAAAAGATTTTGGTTTATGTCATTTTTTCCTTTACATTAAATCAATTTATCTAAAGTGTCATTATCTTTCATAAAGAGCTCCAAGGGGTAAAAAAATAAACCAATAGAATCTCATGGTAGGCCATTACTCATCCAATAATGTTAGGACAAGTGTTAAGATAAAATTTGAATTATTATAATATTCTTTTAACCTTGAATTATCGTATTTAACTTTAAACGCGGTAAATAAAAGTCAAAAGTCACTATTCACCAAAAATTATTTTCATCTTTTTGAACCACATTTTACTTCTTGATAGCAACCATGTATGTTTTATTTTAGAAATTCAATTCATAGAAGTGGTAAAAGTTTCATTTAAATGAAAAATTTAGTTTTTTTAACTACAACTAAGTTGTTTCACTATTCATCAAAAATTGATGTTTTTCAGAAAAATACCAAAAATTAATTCTATGATATATTTGATATTCTGAATCAAAAAATGATTTCCATTTTTATAAATTCAAAACATATAAGTGGCATTAATTAATTTAAAATTAATTCTCGTTGTTAAAACAAATATCTTGTTTTTTAAGAAACAATAACTATCAAAAGTTTGACACTTGTTTATGTCCACATTCATTGTAAAATTAATTCCAATGACCAACATTGGACTAAATGAAAAAAAAATATTCTAATTACACATTAAAATAGAATAAAAATATAATCTAACCATAAAAATAAATTATATTAAAAGGCACTTTTGAATTAAAATACAGTATATTTCACTATTCATAAAAAAATTGATCTTTATTAGAAAAATACCAAAAATTACCCAAAGTAAATTTTTTTGTCCCAAATCTGAAGAAGAATATTATTTGGTCAAATATAACATATAAAAATTACCAAAACTATATTTAATGATGGTTCTCCCTTAAAAAGCGGTAAATCGAACTTTTAATGTAAATTACGCTTAAAATTAGATACATTAACATTTTAAGCCTCTAAATTTCTATTAGATAAATGTAAATACATTTAAAAAACATGTATAATCATATTGTAGGTAGTTTTATTCATTCCCTCCAATACAACAGTTAGGAGTTAACTACCATTTAAAATAATAATATTATATTATTATTGTGCAACGTATGATTTCAAAGAAACTCGTTGTTGCATATCGGGTACGCTATTGAACATAGAAACCCCTTTAAAGAAAAATTAATATTTAATTAAAAATTATTAATAAATATGAAATATTTCTTATTCTGTATTTTCCTGGGATGTTACAGTAGTAGACATGTAAACATACTTAGAGTAGTATCAATATTATGAAATGTAAATGCCCAGGGAGTGGTAGTGTAAATTATGTATGAAAAGTGTTGATATGATCTACTAGTTTATAGTCTTGATATGATTTTATGTGGGGTTACATAAGTTTGGCACTATTCCACTTTGTGTTTAGAGACATTTGACATTGTTTGAAGTGGGTAGATTGACCTGGGTGACATCACCAAGCCCGAGAAATAACCTTGTTATTTACTTCATATCACTTGATTTATTCATATCACATTAAACTGAACTTTTATTTTATAATGGATATTTAGGGAGAACTTTGGTGGTGTCTTATTGAGTTGTATTTACACCCTTCTCAGTCCACTAGTCAGTACCCATGAAAATCATCATGGTTGCATGTCAGGATAAGGAAAAGCACCCAAGGTTGATACTAGATTGGGATTCTATGATTGAGTATGGTATTTTTTGGATAGACTAGGAATTGGGTCTATTTTAGTGTAGTTTCTAGTCTTTTAACTACTTATCCGTTTATATATTGTGTATATGGTATGTTTTGGGGTGCTTTCAGAACTTTTCACATGGTTCATTTTGTTATAGAATGGATTATGCGGTGATTTTATTTATCATATGTCACGGAATTTGTTTACATCATTTTCATTATTGATATGTTATATTTGATATATTTATTTTATACATTTCCATTTTACATTAATACATTGTTATAGTCTTCGCATTATATGATCATAGAGTCGCACTTCGGGTCATAATCCTCTTCCAATCGAGGATGTGCACCATAGGTATAGTGACACCATCAGATGACACATCGATTAATGGCCTCTGATTGGTGGAAATCACCAATATCACTATTAGTATGTAAAGACCCGTAAAATTCAAGGAAAATTTTTTCTTAATTTTCTTTAGAATTTTACAAGAGCGCGGTTTCAGACGGCACCTGATTCCGAGGCCCAGAGTGCCCGGAATTAATTTCCGAAGTTTGGCTCGGGTACGTTCAGTGAACGAACGAGCGGGAATTCCTAACTTTTGATCCGGTGCTCGGAATTGAAATCCGAGGGCACCGATGAACTCGCAACGCCGATATTCGCTTAAAGAGACCTTTTCAGGAGTTGCGTTTTTTGCGTGTTGAAAGTTAATTTTGGGGTTTTTAGTTTGAGTTAAATAAAATTTGTGTAGAACAAATTTTATTATAACTTGATAAAACCTACCAAAGGGGGTTGGGAGTGGGACCCACACCCACTTAACCTCCCTTGGGAGGATTAAGTGTGGTGGGGCCCACACGAACCCCTAATCCTTTCAAATTCTCCCAACTCCCTTAACGCCTCATTTATTGACTTGAGTTACTTATTTAATTATGGGAGTTAATCCTTTTGAATTTCAAACATTTGAAATTCTATTGTGTTATGTAATAATAAAATAAGTTGTTGTCTTATTTTATTTTGGGTTATTTGTTTGTCTTCTTGAGAGGTGGAGAGCTCTTCTTCTTCTTCAACTCTGACGAAGAACTCGAAGAACGTTCATCTTGATGAAGAACGCTCAAGCTCCGACGAAGAACGCCGCACCTCCATTCTTCGTTTACCGTGTCAACGAAGGGGACGCCACTTCTTCCTCGGACAACCTTCGTCGGCGTACAAGTTTCACCAACGACGTGTCTCTTCGAACACATCCCTTCGTCATCGAATTTGACGAACGGCTACCGCGACGCCCGACCTCCGCGACGTCGTCTTCCGCGGAACGTTCACAATCTTCGAACCTTATACCCGAGGTAGGGGTTGTTGTTTTTCTTTTTGGTTTAACTATTTAATTCTTGATCGTGAATTTAGCAAGTCTAACGTGTGGCTTTGAATTATTTAAAGTTGCGTTATTATTTTAACGTGAGGGGGCCGGACCGCACGAACACGACCGAACCCCCTCCATCGTTCTTGTTTATTCTTGCGGGTGGAAGCAAGTGGCGTGGTGCCGTCGCACCACGCGGATGATCGTGCAAATATTTTTACGCGGCGCCGTCGCGCCACTCCGAGGAAGAATCTTCAAGAACGCGACGTCGTCGCGCCGCGTTGAAAGGAATCAAGGCACGGGAAGGGGCGCGGTGCCGTCGCACCGCGCCGGATGACGAACACCGCGGCCGGTTCCGGGCCGCGGCGGAACGAGGAGACCGCGGCCGGTTCCGGGCCGCGGCGGGAAGAGAAGACCGGCGGCCGGGCCGCCGGCGTCGGAAGCCGAAGGGGGGACCGGATTTTCCGGTCCCGTTGGAGAAAACCGGCCGGCCAGCTGGCCGGCCGGAAGGCATTAAACCGGGGGAATTAATCCCCCGTCCAGCATGTAAAACCCCCCTCTTTAAGAGGGGGGCGGTTCCATGAAAGGGGGGCAGCAGCCCCCCGGTTCTCTTCATTAAACTGGCCCCCACGTGGGGGCCGTTTGTTGCAAAGGCGCGGCACAAAGGCCGCGCCGCTTCAATCAGCGGGGGCTTAGCCCCCGCGTGCGGCCCCTCGCGGCGCCAGGCCGCCGCGGCCCGCCGCGCCGCCGCGCCGCCGCGCCGCCGGCCACCGCGCCGCCCCAGGGGGGGGTCGGGCCGGGTCGGCCCGGACCCGAACCCCCCCGTTTCGAACCAGAATCGGTTTTTGGGCCATATCTTGAGCCTCGGACCTCTGAATGACGAACCGTCTGCGGAAACGCGATCCTTGGATCGAGACGGTCGTTTCGGTATATCGCACTCAAGGTTTCGGTTTACTTTGAGTTCGGCTGGGTTGGTTCGTTCACGAAACCAACCGGGCCTTCTGAGCGGAAACGCTCATATCTTGAGCTACGGACGTCCGATTGATGTGCCGTCAGCTGTGTTGTGTCCCTCTTTGTGAGGAGAATCTTTTGGCATACTCCGCCCGAGGTTTGGACGCAGGTGGAGTACGGTCAGGTTGGTTT
Organism: Viscum album; assembly: GCA_963277665.1. NCBI lineage: Eukaryota > Viridiplantae > Streptophyta > Magnoliopsida > Santalales > Viscaceae > Viscum > Viscum album. The sequence goes on from OY728145.1 coordinate 2,002,496,233, forward strand.
TTCCTTAAAAACCAACCGGGCCCCGGAGACCAAAATGCCAATAACTCTCAGACCGGGCGTCCGATCGACGCGCCGTCTGTTGCGTTGAGTTCCTGTTGACGATACGGAACTTTTGGATACATCAACTCTGGTCTTCGTGACAGTTGATGTATCAGCCTCTCGGCTCGTGGAGCGGACCCTCCGAACGAGCTTGCTATGTGCGGGAACCCTAGTGCTGGCTGCGACTGTTCTACTGCTACGACTACTAGTCCTACTGTGACTGCGACGACGACAGTACAGAGATCCTGTGTGGATTCGACGACGACGACTTCAGCACTCAGCGATCCTACGTGGATCAGTGCTACCGATCCTGTGTGGGTCCGATCCTGTGTGGGTCTCTGCGCTCAGCGGTCCTGTGTGAACCAGCGCCTACAGGTCCTGTGTGGGCCCGATCCTGTGTGGGTCTTTGCGGGGGTTAGTTACCTATCGATCCATCGTGGGTCCGACGACTTAGATGGATCAGTGATCATCTTTATCGTCCATGAAGAAGTATACCTGTGTGAGCTAATTCCTATTGCTTTCCTGTGTGGATTGTGTTGTGCAATCCTGTGTGGATTACGTTTTGCTTTCCTTTGTGGAATACGTTTACTTTCCTGTGTGGACTGAGTTGTACTTGGGCTCGGAGGTTAGAGCGTATTTGAATTGATGACTTAGGTATATGTATGGGCATATACCTAAGCAATGTCGGTTAATACTTCGTGATTGTTACTTTTCTTCGTGGTTTATCCTTTGTGGATTTGAGAGACCTTCAGGGGTCTCGGGGTCCCTACTGAGTAGCTTATACTCACCCCTGCATGGGCTCTGCCCGCACTACGTTGTGTTGGTTGCAGACGACGGACAGCGTTGACCTTAGCTGAGGCTTGCAGAGCGGGACGGTACCCGGAGGTGGACCACTGGGCGGGACGTGCACGGAGCGGACGGCGGGACCCGTGGAGCAGAGGAGCTATCTGTACCCACCCTTCAGGTGGGATTTTCAGTGGACAGCTCGGTGTAGCGGCTTTTACTTTTCAGTTGCTGTTTTTCCTTTTGAGTTGTACTTTACTTTCTGTTTGGGTTTGTATTCTGGCCCATTTACCTTTCCGCACTTTCAGTCGTACTCTGCTTTGTTTAGTGTTTACTTTCGGCTTGTTTACTTTGTGGTGTGTGTTTACATTTCAAAGGCAATGCCTTCCCTTTTTACCGGGATTTACGCCTTGGTGCTAGTCGCCAGCCCCTGGCCTATGGAAGGCGGGCTTGGGGTAGTCACGGCACGGACCCCGAGGGCGGGTCGTGACAAATTGGTATCAGAGGAGTTCGGTTCTACCGCGAACTCTGATCTTTTCTATGTGAAGCAATATTGTTTAGCGTATTGAGTGTGGTTATCAGTCCAGGGAGTCCAGTGTTGGTGCGGAGGCCGACGTATCCGTACACCAGGACCCTAACTTCTGATTTCTGACTTAATTCACGAAAACATTGATTGCGTGTGTGTTTCAAATTTTTATTTGTGATTACTTATATCAGCTCACCAGGTATACTGTTCTAACAGTGGCGCACCTGTTTCCTTTTCAGGATGGCCCCACGACGGCAGCCAGCTAGGGTTCCGAGAGTCGAGTGTGACGACAGCCCACCGAGCGACGAGGCCTCGGTGCAGGGCCCTTTTCCAGTAGTGGCACCGGCGGTAGCTTTACCCGCCGATCCCCCGATGCTTCCAGCAGCAGCCGCTGACGATGCACGTCGCCTCAGTGCACTGCATGAGTTTCAGCGCCAGCGACCACCCAGGTTTCGCGGGGATACGGATCCCCAGGCAGCAGAGGACTGGCTGGAGGCAGTGGTTTGAGTGTTTAGGCTAGTGAGGACACTAGTAGACCTCATGGTGATCCTCGCTGCGAGCCTACTACACGCAGCAGCAGGACGATGGTGGAGCTTGATGCTCCATGTGCACGATGAGGCATCTCTACATTGGACGGACTTTGAGAGCCACTTCCGCTCGGAGTTCGTCCCAGCCACCCTTCGTGTGGTGCGTATCCAGGAGCTTCTACAGCTGCGGCAGGGAAGCATGACGGTCGCTCAGTACTCGGCGAGATTTACCGATCTCTCACGCTACTCGACCGACATGGTACGGGACCCATTCTTCCGGGCCCGGACCTTCGAGCAGGGTTTGAGACACGAGATCAGGGCATCGCTGATCTCCCTCAGCATACCGACTCGGACAGGAGTACTGGAGCGGGCCCTTCTGATCGAGAGCTTCCTTGCTGAGTCTACACCAGCACAGCGACCCACCGCAGGGCGGCACGTGGCAGAGTCATCTGCAGCAGGCAGTCGACGGATGACTCAGGGGTCCAGACAGACCATACCTTCGGGCAGACGACCTCAGGATACTGGCTCAGCAGTGCGGGGCAGACAGCGCGGGGCCAGTCTTCCGAGAGGCAGACAGTGCTACTCGTGCGGCGGGCAGGGCCACATGGCTCGTGACTGCCCGACCCACCGTGCCGAGGAGCAGCAGACGGTTGAGGGACCACCGAGGCAGAGGCAGAGGGTCGACCGTGGCGGTCCTCAGGGAGGAGGCGGACGAGGCAGAGGAGCTGGACGAGCAGCTGGTGGTGGCCGACGCTTTGAGGCTCTGCCACCACCACCAACAGGAGGTCCACCCCGACCACAGGGAGCTGGCGGGCAGCGACAGGCACAGCTCCAGGCAGCAGAGGCCTATGACCACGGCGCACCCGAGATGATTCGAGGTACTAACTGTGTCTATTCCACCCTTGCTGCAGTTCTTATAGACACAGGAGAGAGTCATTCTTTCATAGCCGCTGCCCTTGTTCGGAGCTCGGAGATTCTGACAGAGCCGTTGGCTCGATCCTTACGGCTAGAGACTCCTACGGGAGCAGACTCGACGATTACGCACTGGTGCCGGCAGTGTGAGCTCACTCTAGGAGGCGAGAGCTTCGGCTGGGATCTTCTTGTAGCAGCGTCGAGGCCTTACGACGTCATCTTGGGCATGGATTGGCTATCTACGGTCCATGGACAGATTGACTGTTTTAGGTGCAAGGTGCGATGTGTACGCACCGACGGAAGCAGGTTCACCTTCACCGGCGAGAAGGGAGCCTTTGCAGCACAGGATGGACTTCCGCGGAGGAGAGGACAGCCCATCACTCATTAGTTGGCTAACCTCATCCTTGGAGCAGTTGACGTGCGGAGTCCTGGTTTTCCTGCAGTGGTGGATCACTTTGCGGACGTTTTTCCTGACGACGTTCCAAGGCTACCTCCTCGCAGAGAGGTAGACTTTTATATTGACTTGTACCCCGGGACAGCCCCGATATCCACTCCAGCATATCGGATGGCCCCCGCCGAGCATCGAGAGCTACGGGTACAGTTGGAGGACTTGCAGGGCAAGGGATTCATCCGACCCAGTGTTTCACCCTGGGCTTCCCCGATATTGTTCGCCAAGAAGGCGGACGGGAGCTTGCGACATTGTGTTGACTATCGTCGCCTGAACTAGGTGACAGTGAGGAACAAGTATCCGCTACCGAGGATTGATGACCTCTTTGATCAGCTCAAGGGAGCACAGTGGTTCTTGAAGATAGACCTCAGGTCAGGCTATCATCAGCTCAGAGTCAGAGACGAGGATGTGCAGAAGACAGCCTTCAGATGTCGGTATGGCCACTATGAGTTCTTGGTTATGCCTTTCGGTGTAACCAATGCTCCAGCAGTATTCATGGCTCTCATGAACAGGATCTTTCAGCCATACCTCGATCGGTTTTTCGTGGTCTTCATCGACGACATTCTGATTTACTCTACGACAGAGGAGGAGCACGCCTATCACTTGCGAGTTGTTCTTTACTCACTCCGAGAGCACCAGCTTTATGGTAAGCTCTCGAAGTGCCAGTTCTGGATACGTGAGGTCCACTTTTTGGGACACGTTATCTCTGAGGCAGGATTTGCAGTGGATTCCGCGAAGATTGAGGCTGTGTTAGCTTGGGAGCCACCCAGGAGCGTGACTGAGGTTCGGAGTTTCTTGGGACTAGCTGGATACTATCGGAGATTCGTACCAGACTTCTCTAGAGTTGCAGCATCACTCACAGCTTTGACTAAGAAGGGGAAACCCTTCGTGTGGTCAGACAGATGTCAGCAGAGCTTCCAGGAGCTGAGACAGAGATTGACTAGCGCACCTATCTTGAGGTTGCCTGAGGAGGGAGTAGGGTACGTAGTCTACTGCGATGCATCAGGGACCGGACTCTGATGTGTTCTGATGCAGGAGCGGGCCGTGATCGCCTATGGATCACGTCAGTTGAGGCCGCATGAGCAGAACTACGCTACCCATGACCTGGAGTTAGCAGCAGTGGTCTTCGCTCTGAAGACATGGCGACACTATCTGATGGGCGAGCGCTTTACAGTCTTTTCCGATCATCAGAGTCTCAGGTATATCTTCTCGCAGAAGGACCTGAACCTGATACAGCGGTGATGGCTCGAGTTCCTCCAGGACTATGACTTTGAGATAGTCTCTACTCCTGGTAAGGGGAACGTAGTAGCCGATGCCCTCAGCAGGAGGACGGGCATTCAGCTACTTGAGGAGGCGACGGAGCAGCTAGCCTCTTTGCAGATATCCTTCGTGGATAGAGATGGAGCAGCCTTTCTTCAGTCTCTCACAGTCACTCCTCCACTACTGGAGCGGGTCAGAGAGGCACAGCGTGAGGACGCTGACTGTGAGACACGGCGTGCACAGATATCCTCGGGACAGGCACCCGATGGTTTCTCCCTTGGAGTAGAGCACGTCATCCTTTTCATAGGACGTACCATGGTACCAGTCGCTTTGCGAGAGGAAGTGCTGAGGGAGTTTCACACTTCTCCTTTAGCGGTACATCCTGGAGTGGCGAAGATGTACCAGGACCTCAGACGACAGCACTGGTGGCCGGGCATGAAGAAGGCTGTAGCAGAGTTAGTTTCTCGATGCCTCACCTGTCAGTAGGTGAAGGCAGAGCATCAGGTACCAGCAGGCTTGGTACATCCCTTGGAGGTTCCGGAGTGGAAGTGGGACGTCATATCTATGGACTTCGTGACTGGACTTCCACGCACTTACAGAGGTCACGACTCCATCTGGGTGATTGTTGACCGACTCACCAAGTCGGCACACTTCTTACCCATCAGAGAGCAGGGCTTAGTGGAGAGCTTGGGACGTCTCTACGTTCAGGAGATTGTGCGGCTCCACAGCGTGCCATCATCTATCGTTTCCGATCGAGATGCCCACTTTACTTCCCGGCTTTGGAAGGGGTTACAGGAGGCGTTCGGTACGCAGCTACGTCTTAGCACAGCTTTTCACCCTCAGACGGATGGTCAGACGGAGAGGACCATTCAGACTCTCGAGGACATGCTCCGCGCATGTGGCCTCGACTTTGGTCGTAGTTGGGAGGACCACCTACCCTTGGTGGAGTTCGCATACAACAACAGCTACCCCTCCACCATCGGGATGGCACCGTACGAGGCGTTGTACGGCCGACCATGTAGATCTCCTTTGTGCTGGACAGACCCTGGGGAGTCAGCACTGGTGGGACCGGAGATGGTCCAGGCCACGACAGAGAAGGTCCAGGTCATCCAGGAGCGGATGAGGACAGCTCAGAGCCGGCAGAAGTCATACGCTGACAGGAGGCGGAGGCCACTGGAGTTCGAGGATGGCGACCACGTCTTCTTGCGGGTCTCACCTCGACGTGGTATTCAGAGATTTGGCCGAGGCGGCAAGTTATCTACGCGCTTCATCGGACCTTTCCAGATTTTCAGAAGGATTGGTGAGGTGGCTTATCGCCTGGCTCTACCACCTCAGTTGCACCGGGTGCACGACGTCTTCCACGTATCTCAGCTGAGGAGATACGTGCACGACCCGACGCACATCATTGACCATGGGGAGCTTGACGTTGACGATGGGGCGACTTTTACGGAGGTCCCGGTGGAGATAGAGGATCGACAGGAGCGGGTCCTGCGTGGGCGATCGATTCCTATTGTGTGCATCAGATGGCAGCATGGGAATCTCCAGGAGAGCACATGGGAGCGGGAGGCTCAGATGCGTGCTCAGTACCCTCATTTGTTTCCCTAGTTTTTGATGTATCTTTACGGGGATGTAAAGCCCTGAGGTGGGAGTAATGTAAAGACCCGTAAAATTCAAGGAAATTTTTTTCTTAATTTTCTTTAGAATTTTACAAGAGCGTGGTTTCAGACGGCACCTGATTCCGAGGCCCAGAGTGCCCGGAATTAATTTCCGAAGTTTGGCTCGGGTACGTTCAGTGAACGAACGAGCGAGAATTCCTAACTTTTGATCTGGTGCTCGGAATTGAAATCTGAGGGCACCGATGAACTCACAGCGCCGATATTCGCTTAAAGAGACCTTTTCGGGAGTTGCGTTTGTTGCGGGTTGAAAGTTAATTTTGGGGTTTTTAGTTTGAGTTAAATAAAATTTGTGTAGAACAAATTTTATTATAACTTGATAAAACCTACCAAAGGGGGTTGGGAGTGGGACCCACACCCACTTAACCTCCCTTGGGAGGATTAAGTGTGGTGGGGCCCACACGAACCCCTAATCCTTTCAAATTCTCCCAACTACCTTAACGCCTCATTTATTGACTTGAGTTACTTATTTAATTGTGGGAGTTAATCCTTTTGAATTTCAAACTTTTGAAATTCTGTTGTGTTATGTAATAATAAAATAAGTTGTTGTCTTATTTTATTTTGGGTTATTTGTTTGTCTTCTTGAGAGGTGGAGAGCTCTTCTTCTTCTTCAATTCTGACGAAGAACTCGAAGAACGTTCATCTTGACGAAGAACGCTCAAGCTCCGACGAAGAACGCCACACCTCCATTCTTCGTTTACCGTGTCAACGAAGGGGACGCCACTTCTTCCTCGTACAACCTTCATCGGCGTACAAGTTTCGCCAACGACGTGTCTCTTCGAACGCATCCCTTCGTCATCGAATTTGACGAACGGCTACCGCGACGCCCGACCTCCGCGACGTCGTCTTCCGCGGAACGTTCACAATCTTCGAACCTTATACCCGAGGTAGGGGTTGTTGTTTTTCTTTTTGGTTTAACTATTTTATTCTTGATCGTGAATTTAGAAAGTCTAACGTGTGGATTTGAATTATTTAAAGTCGCGTTATTATTTTAACGTGAGGGGGCCGGACCGCACGAACACGACCGAACCCCCTCCATCGTTCTTGTTTATTCTTGCGGGTGGAAGCAAGTGGCGTGGTGCCGTCGCACCACGCGGATGATCGTGAAAATATTTTTACGCGGCGCCGTCGCGCCACACCGAGGAAGAATCTTCAAGAACGCGACGCCGTCGCGCCGCGTTGAAAGGAATCAAGGCACGGGAAGGGGCGCGGTGCCGTCGCACCGCGCCGGATGACGAACACCGCGGCCGGTTCCGGGCCGCGGCGGAACGAGGAGACCGCGGCCGGTTCCGGGCCGCGGCGGGAAGAGAAGACCGGCGCCCGGGCCACCGGCGTCGGAAGCCGAAGGGGGGACCGGAATTTCCGGTCCCGTTGGAGAAAACCGGCCGGCCAGCTGGCCGGCCGAAAGGCATTAAACCGGGGGAATTAATCTCCTGGCCATCATGTAAAACCCCCCTCTTTAAGAGGGGGGCAGTTCCATGAAAGGGGGGCAGCAGCCCCCCGGTTCTCTTCATTAAACCGGCCCCCACGTGGGGGCCGTTTGTTGCAAAGGCGCGGCACAAAGGCCGCGCCGCTTCAATCAGCGTGGGCTTAGACCCCGCGTGCGGCCCCTCGCGGCGCCAGGCCGCCGTGGCCCGCCGCGCTGCCGCGCCGCCCCAGGGGGGGGGGGGGGGGGTCGGGCCGGGTCGGCCCGGACCCGGACCCCCCCGTTTCGAACCAGAATCGGTTTTTGGGCCATATCATGAGCCTCGGACCTCCGAATGACGAACCGTCTACGGCAACGCGATCCTTGGATAGAGACGGTCGTTTCGGTATATCGTACTCAAGGTTTCGGTTTACTTTGAGTTCGGCTGGGTTGGTTCGTTCACGAAACCAACCGGGCCTTCGGAGCGGAAACGCTCATATCTTGAGCTACGGACGTCCGATTGACGTGCCGTCAACTGTGTTGTGTCCCTCTTTGTGAGGAGAATATTTTGGCATACTCCGCCCGAGGTTTGTACGCAGGTGGAGTACGGTCGGGTTGGTTTTGCCTTAAAAACCAACCGGGCCCAGGAGACGAAAATGCCAATAACTCTCAGACCGGGCGTCCGATCGACGCGCCGTCTGTTGCGTTGAGTTCATGTTGACGATACGGAACTTTTGGATACATCAACTCTGGTCTTCGTGACAGTTGATGTATCAGCCTCTCGGCTCGTGGAGCGGACCCTCCGAACGAGCTTGCTATGTGCGGGAACCCGAGTGCTGGCTGCGACTGTTCTACTGCTACGACTACTACTGATACTGTGACTGCGACGACGACAGTACAGAGATCCTGTGTGGATTCGACGACGACGACTTCAGCACTCAGCGATCCTACGTGGATCAGTGCTACCGATCATGTGTGGGTCCGATCCTGTGTGGGTCTCTGCGCTCAGCGATCCTGTGTGAACCAGCGCCTACAGGTCCTGTGTGGGCCCGATCCTGTGTGGGTCTTTGCGGGGGTTAGTTACCTATCGATCCTTCGTGGGTCCGACGACTTAGATGGATCAGTGATCATCTTTATCGTCCTTGAAGAAGTATACCTGTGTGAGCTAAATCCTATTGCTTTCCTGTGTGGATTGTGTTGTGCAATCCTGTGTGGATTACGTTTTGCTTTCCTGTGTGGAATACGTTTACTTTCCTGTGTGGACTGAGTTGTACTTGGGCTCGGAGGTTAGAGCGTATTTGAATTGATGACTTAGGTATATGTATGGGCATATACCTAATCAGTGTCGGTTAATACTTCGTGATTGTTACTTTTCTTCGTGGTTTATCCTTTGTGGATTTGAGAGACCTTCAGGGGTCTCTGGGTCCCTACAGAGTAGCTTATACTCACCCCTGCACGGGCTTTGCCCGCACTACGTTGTGTTGGTTGCAGACGACGGACAGCGTTGACCTTAGCTGAGGCTTGCAGAGCGGGACGGTACCCGGAGGTGGACCACTGGGCGGGACGTGCACGGAGCGGACGGCGGGACCCGTGGAGCAGAGGAGCTATCTGTACCCACCCTTCAGGTGGGATTTTCAGTGGACAGCTCGGTGTAGCGGCTTTTACTTTTCAGTTGCTGTTTTCCCTTTCGAGTTGTACTTTACTTTCAGTTTGGGTTTGTATTCTGGCCCATTTACCTTTCCGCACTTTCAGTCGTACTCTGCTTTGTTTAGTGTTTACTTTCCGCTTGTTTACTCTGTGGTGTGTGTTTACTTTTCAAAGGCAATGCCTTCCCTTTTTACCGGGATTTACGCCTTGGTGCTAGTCGCCAGCCCCTGGCCTATGGAAGGCGGGCTTGGGGTAGTCACGGCACGGACCCCGAGGGCGGGTCGTGACATAGCACTACCTATGTAATGTATAATTGATATGATTTAATCAATAATTTTCTATATAATTATTTTATAATTCTTTTAAACTCAATATTTGTTCTTCTATTATTCTTATTAAAATCTTCTATATAAATACTATGATGTCGTGATTTTTGTGTATTGTTGATATGAGATTTATAATATGGGGAGTATGTCTATTCCAGAATAAGATATATCATGGTAAGTCTTAAATGTGACCTTTATTATAGTAATAATTATATATAAACAACTAAAAATTCAGTATCAATATTTCTATTACTTGGAATTTTATCTTATAAATTTTTTTATCCCCAATATTAAAAAGTTTATATACAGGTTATATACACTAAATTTTAGATGGTATTAATTTATCAGTTAATTTTTATTTTCTTGTTTTAGTCTATTTTAAACTTTTATACAATAATAATGATAAGTTTTCTACCAATACCATTCCTTATGTAACCAATAATATCCATTAATGCCTCATCGAGTTAATATTCTTACCTTTACTAAGAACTATTTAATACGAATAGTCACTTATTAATTTAATAATTTTAACCTATATTTTAACACCATTTTATTGATGAGGCATTAATAATATTTATTCCCATATCATTACACATAGATTAACCATTAATACTAGTATAATATTAGGATTCATTAATGATATTTGATTATGTAAGTATTTCATGTATCATGTTGGGATTATAGAAAAGCAATAGTTGTACCATGAATTATATATCTTCCAAATTCATTGGTAATGATTTATCTCTAGATATGTTATGATGTGAGGTCTTAAAACATATCATTGACTATATGATAAATTAGTGAGTATTTGGGGAATGATTTTTATGATATATTAGTGATTAGCCACAGTAATATGTTAATGATTATTTTGATATGTGCCTTAGTATTATGTTTTTCATGTATAGATTCTTATAATGCTGATTTTATATTTTATTTTTCACATTATGTATTTACATAGGTTCCATTAATATTTCTTATGTTCTTGATTTATCATACCCATATTATTTTGATTATTATATCATTTTTCCTACGTTATATTGATGATTCTTCCTTGATATGATATCATTTTCTTACAAAACCTTTTTTTGGATTTTATTGTTATACCATTTTAATATATTAAATTTATAATAAATAATGAATATTATGAGAATTAGAGGTTAAGGATCATAATAATTTTAGGTATATTTCTATAACAATATTTAAATAAATTTTTTCTTACTTTATTTCTTTTATTATATACCTATTTCCTAAATACACTAAAATATTGAATTTAGGAATTTATTAACTGTGTTATTATTTTAAAAAATATTCTACAATGTATGTAAATATTTAACTAGATCCAGAATTTGGAGTTTGGGGAATTTAATATTTTAGCAGAACATTTAGATTTGTGTATATGTAATAATTCAAATAACATTTATATAGTGCACATAATATTCAATGCCAAATATATATATATATATATATGATTTATATAATAGTATAAAATATCTACATAATCCACATAATATTTATATATTCTACATAACATTCATATATGGTCTATAAAACATACTTATTAAGAACATTTATTATGATAATTTATATATAAATAACATTTTATGTCAAATAAGAACATATTCTAGTTAAAAATACAACTTATATAAAATTATAAATTTTAAAAAGTATAAAATTATAAATATACAAAAAATCTATAAATGAATAAAACTATAAAATATAATTAAATATTCTAAGGATAAGAGAACATAATAAAATATATTTAGGCATATAATGTTACAAACTTATATATGAAAGAAATATATACATAACCTGTTTTATATTGACTACAAATATTTTGAAGGATATAAAACAAAACAAATAATTATCATGATAATAAATAAAATAGAAAAATTTCCCATAGCATATAAAACATCAAATATATAATAAGAAAACAGAAATTAAAAATAAAATAAAATAAATATAGAATACAATTAGATTAAAAAAATATGTGTTTTATTTTTATTCATAATTTGTGTGTTAATGGGTAATATTATATTTGTCATTATATATATATATTAATGTTTTCTGAATTAATTTTTTTATCTTCAGAATTACAGATAGTAATGATTTTTATACATTGATTTTAATTTTATATGACACATATAAATTTATTTGTGAACAAAACCTATTTTTCCAAATAGAACATGTCATGTTTTATTTGTGCTATAATATTAATATATAGAACAAAACCAATTTTTATCACTTTTTATTGGGTTTATATTATTAATATTTTTATTTTCTTATTTATTTATATTTAATGTCTTAAAGTTTTATTCTTTTATAGTGTTAAATATATTTTAAATCCATTATTATCTTTATAATTTGGATATATATAAATTTAACTCTTCTATAAATATGTACATAACATGTTATATTACATTTTTTGTGTTTTAATCAAAATGTTTTGTATATTATATATGTCATTTTACTTGGTGTTGGGGATTGAAATTCTTTTCATTATGTTTATTAATATTATTGTGAAATATATACCAAAACACTAATGAGATGTGAAATTTTTGTTGAAGATGGAATGTGGAATATAATATTGAAAAAATTATGTTGAGTGAAGTTAAATTAATGATGGACTATTATAAAAGTATTATTTCAATAAAAATAAAATATAGTTGAGATATAGGGAGAATAATAGAGTCAAAAGTTCTTATTTCATTGTTATACCATGTTATTAATTGTCTAAAAGTATACATTATCAATAGTGATAATTAATCCCAATTATTTAAGAAATACTTAATGAGTAAGTCATTGAAATAATATTTAGGTTTGGAATTAATGATCATTAGAAATTCCACCCATGTGAATGGAGACAATGTGAATTGCTACCCATATGGAATTATACATTCAAAATTTTCTCATAACACCACCCCTTAAATATAATTAATTTCATTTAATATTATTAATCTTATACATAAAAATTTCATGGGAAAAAAAGTGAAGAAAATATAATTAAATTTCATTCTAATTTTATTTCCAGTATTAAATAACATATATCAAGAAGTCTTAGTGTAAAAATGATAATGAATTTGAAAAGTTTTATAATTTATAACACCATTTAATTAAATCATGAAATATTATATAGTCACACATCCCAATTAAATAAATCGACATCTCAAAATTTCAATTTTTGTTAATCCCTTTCTAAATAAATCTCTATGATTAAAACCTGATCTAAATTTAAGGATATATATCCCACCATTACGTTGAATTACATTGGAAAAAATGAATTTTAATGAGATGTTTTTTTTCCTTTCACATTTGATAAACCCACCATTTAATTATGATGTACAAGGAGAATTATATTTATATAAAGTAGTCATAATATAATTATTCATACTTAATCCATATTTTTTAGATATATTTAACAATTAAACTTAACCAAACACATTATCAAATTGCCTCATGAATTGAAACTAACTCAACATTATTTGAGTAATTTATTAAAATTGTTTATTTTATAGAATTTCATGGTATGGTCATACCACTAAATATGAACAAACATCTTGTCTATGATATAAAACTATATGGATCAGAAAAATATCATACATTTGTATAGTAATCCAATTTTTATTCCATATTTCGTAATAATAAATCATTTATATCCATTGAATTTCAATGAAGAAGTTATGAAAATTACATTAAATCAAATTTAATATAATAATAAATCATAATATTTACATGTTATATATGAAAATGTATTTTTATAACCTTTATGGATAAATAAAAATTGTATTTATAATTAATCCTTTAGGTTACTATTAGTTCTTTATTATACACACTTGTATAAAATATTTCACCCTTGAATTAATCATATTAGAATATATACTATGGGTATTTCTATGAACACATAAAATCTTTCTAACATTTAGGATTTATTTTTTGTGTTATTAATTCAAAAATATAATGACATTCCTTATAATTTTATGATAAAATACTTCACTCAATTTACAAAATCATTTTAATATTTTATGTTATTCAAAACATCTCAATAATATTTGCTTTCCTATGAATGTTTATTGAAATGGACATATCCAATATTCCTTATTTAGTTGAACCCATAAATAGTTTATCTAATTGGGAAAATCATTCATAATTTTAAATATCCATCTTTCATTTTCTACCTTTCAATGATTAATATATAGTTTTCGTAATAAATCATACCATATAGTTGAAAAAATGATAAAAATCAAATGGAAATAATCCAAATTATATACAACAAAATTCATAAGGAATAAAATTTATTATAATGAATAAATTTATATTCAGTTGTCATAAAAAATTTGATAACTATTCAAATGTTTCATAAGATTAAATTAGATCATATTAATTCAATACTTTTTTGATCAATTATAATATTTCCAAAATATTTCAAAATTCCATTGATATGGATGAGGTTGTTATGGTATTCAAAATTTCAAATATATTTTCAATAACATTTAATGATATATCGTAATTTAATTTTTTTTAGTTTCACATGATGGAAAATATTTGAAATTACATATAGTTTTTGATATATTTATATTCCACTTTAGGGTAATAATTTAGATATTAATTTCTACCCTTGTTCAAATTATTTTCTTTAATCGGTTTTACTTCACCTCTAATATATATAAGAAATTTATCAAATTATTGATATTTAACAATTAAAAACTATATTATTATTTTAATTGTTTTGATAAAAATAGATATAATTGTGTTGGAAAAATTAATATACATAATTTTATGCTCAATATTTTTTTTAGCAAACATCAAAAAATTAAATATATATTCCCTAGTAAATAATAATACATTTAACCATTTCAAAAATAAAATATTCATGAAATGTTTATTTTTATAACATGGTAGTTTAATAAACTAGTGGAATTGTTAAATAAGTTGTTTTTATTTTCTACTATCTAGGAATATCAATGAATATTGTTGAGGATTTGTTTCCGATGTGGTTTAATGTTTTTGAGTTGGCCTTCATATATTTGAGAAGGATTGAGGAGGAAAAAACTCGGTTATGGAATATTAGGTATATTGAAAAATGTTTTAATATTGTATTCATATGACATTTAAGTATTTTAATAAGATATGTGAGTTTCGTAAGATACTTTTATTGTTCCATATGATACTTAAGTCCATGAAATATATTTTCTAATAATGTAAGATATTTGGATAATTTTTTAAGATATATCAGTTTCATAAAATAAAGTGGATACCATGTAAGATAAGTTTTTTTTCATAAGATAACATATGCATCACATAATATATCTTAATAAAATAATATATTAGGAATTACAAAAATATATACACTATTCTCATAAAAATATTCTATTAATATAATATACATTATGTAATTTTAGGGACTATGAACTTCTAAATGAATGTTTTTGAATACCTGTTGTGGTGATTTTTTATTGATCCTCAAAAAAACATTGCATCAAATCTTATGGGTTGTGATTATAACTAATATTAATGAAAAATTAAAAGTATTTTATATGAAAATATAAAATGTTTCTCTGCAATAAAAGTTTCCGCACTAGAAAGCTTTGTAACCACTAACATAGATGGTATTCAAAAAAACTAATGGAATTTTTTATTCATTGAACATAAATTAAATATCATGATTTTTTATATTATATGATGATTGGTTTGATAATAATATCATGGGGTGATATTTGTGGGATTTCAAATTCATATATTTGAAATTTAATTATCACGATCAAAACGGAGGCTTTCTCAAAGGCTATTTACCAATTCTAATTATTTTTTGATAATTATAAAATATTTACATATTCAAATATTTGGAAAATAATTCAGTAAATTCATTGTAAATACAAATGTTTTATATTAATAAGAACAAATTCTTTGAGAATAATGAATAAGAGGATCTAATACTTTACGAAATTAAAGGTATTTTGTATCAAAGTAAGTGAAGTTCAATAAGTGTTTCACTCATGTAGATCATCTTTATTGAGGTTAGAAAGGAAATTTATAATCATATGAAGGCTTACCACAAAAGATGAATAAGATCCTCATGTCTGTGCATGAAATCATGCACATGGTGATTTTTTATAAACTAAAGTGTAATAATGTACCACCACTACTGTGTTGATTTTGTTTTTATAGTTTAATATATTTATGTAAAATATAATATCATTTATTCCAAACAATATAGAAAATAACTAAATATTTTATTCAAAACAAAAGTGAAATGATATAATCTTGAAGATAAGTTTTTTCAATATAAACAAAACTATGTTTCTTTTGTGCAATATTTTTGGAAGAAAATAACTTATATATTGTACTACAATAAATTGACCTATATGATTCAAGGAGGAAAACTTACCCTCTCTTGTAATCACAATATTATTATAGTAATAATATCAGTCTCAGATCTCGACACAAAAACTAGGATGGAGTAGGACCTGAAATTATGGAAAATGTTATTAAATTATTCTATTATTTTAGTTTAATTTTTTGATGCATACAGATGAGGAAGAGAAACTAAAGAAGAGTGGGTCCTGACCATAATCTGTTTCATAAGTTTATTTCAAAGAGAAATTATAACAAAATTAATACTGATTCACTCCCTCTCAGTGGTACACCATTGTTGTAGACACTTTTTAGAATCACAGTTAACTCGATTCCTTATGAGAACATTCTCATTTAAATGTGAAGTTAGGAATACTAAAATTATTTGGAAAATAAAAGAGGCCCTATTTTTTATATAAATAACGTTCATTGATGGAAAAAATATATGATTTTGTTTATATTAGAAGGTATATAGGTCACTAATTCTATGATATTGGAATTTTCACCACAAGGGACAGGTTCCCACATAAATAGTGTAGACAAATGAAATTTATAAGTGGATGGGAAATTAAGGAATTAATTTTTTACCTTTTCTGGACAATATAATCTACACTAATGTGATGGGACTCAAAACAATGAAGGATATGTTGAAAAAATATTATAACATGTATGAATGGAATTTATAGATAAATTAATCCAAATTTTAGATTTTGAGGACTCAATTTGGAGTCATAAAAATCATTTAAGATGAGATATTGGATGATTATTTTATTTTGGTTAATGAACTTGTTTTTTATCTATTGGGTTTTCAAGATAATCAAAAATATTCTACTACAATTGTGAAATAAATGTGAAACTTTCAATATATAATATAACAAAATATATCTTCTCTATAAGAAAAGGATGATACAATATTGATTTAGTTTCACAATACTCATCCTAACTATTAGATGAGAAAAGATCTAGTTTTCAAGAAACATTATATAGAGGAAACAAAATCTAGATATATAAAAAAGTTGAATATATAAGAGAATTAATTTGAATTGTCCATTTAGTTTGATGTATATAATTAATTTTATGATAATTCTATGAGGAACCTGGGAAATATCTCTAAAAATATATAGAATACGTAAAGGTAATATGAGGGAAAAACCAGCTTAGGATCT
Source organism: Viscum album (assembly GCA_963277665.1). Lineage (NCBI taxonomy): Eukaryota > Viridiplantae > Streptophyta > Magnoliopsida > Santalales > Viscaceae > Viscum > Viscum album. The sequence continues at coordinate 2,002,513,293 of OY728145.1, forward strand.
TAAAATATGCGGGAATTTGAAACTCTATAGTTTATTTTATAGAAAATAATAATTTTTGGAATAAAGATGAAGAGGATGAAGATAATCCTCAAATAATGTAAAGTGGGAGTGGTTTGAAAGGATATAATAATTCTGGAGAAGATAAAAGAATCATAGATGAAAGAAGATAAGTATGATGAGTAAGGAATAAGATTAATGTTTTTATTAATTTAGTGGTTCTTATGAATCATATTATTTAAATGAAATCAACATCTTAGAATGTGTTTAAATAAAAGAATAAAAAACATTCCATGAGAATGATATTAATAAACTGATACAAAGCTGATGTTAAAAGATTAACATAAAGTCTATCTTGATAGAAATAATAAGTACAATAAAGAGATAGAATCTCTAAATTAAATTTTCATAATGTTTTAGAGATAAAAGAATTATCCTTATAACAAGGAAAATGATTACACTATGGAGTTCAATATTTTTCAAGTGATAATTAATAAGAAGAAAGGATTAAAAAATATTTTCAGAATAAATTTTCTACTAAAGGATAATTACTTAATTTTACTGATAAAAAGTGTCTTCTGGTTGATAAGAAACTAGGTAAATTTATGAACAACATTGATAAGTCTATAGAAGTGATGAATGATCTGTCAAAAAAATCTCATAGCGGTTCTACACAATATTAGATAAAATATACATTATGGTACATGAAAAGGGAAAATATATTTAAAATAAAATTGTATGTTATTAATTCAAATATGAGAAATCCTTGGTTGTAAAGAACATATAAAATAATTAAATGGCATCAAATAAGGATAATGGAATATTGAATAGGAAAACATCATCAAAATCAAAGTACATGGAAGATTAAAATATACCAAGACAACAGGTTTCAAATTCCATATGTACTCAACTATTTAAAGGAAGAATATATTTCAAAGGTTACTATTTATATTTTCAATTAAAAAAAATATTCTTTCTAGTGTAATATATCTCCTCTATATAATCTAAGAATGTAGGAATTATGTTGGAGCTCTCTAGAGAGTATAATTATCTATCTAATGAAGAAGAAGATAGTGAATATAAATTCATCACTGGTTTCATTCAGAAATAGTTTAGATTTACTAGAGGTGATATATGGATTAATTAACCCAAAATATCACTATGCAGAAGATTATATAAATATGGTTATAGTCTAAAAAAATAGGATAACAATGAAAATAATACTCAGATATGAAACAAGGATGAGAATTAATCCATTATTGAATTTTATCTTAAATAAAAAAAGAGAATCAAGACATATATTATTGACAGAGGACTCTCATCATATATGATTTAGGATACAAAGGTCTAGATAAATATTGAATAACATTAGGGTCATGAGGTGACCTTTACTAATTAATGTTTGTTGTAAAATGAGGAAATTGGAATGACTGACACATAAGCTAAAAAAATTGAAGCCAAAAGAAGGATATTATTAAATATAAATTTTTTAGCGTGATTCAAAAATGTGATGATGTAAATAGTGTCATATTTAGAACAAATTACCTCTCATCACTAGAATAAAATATGGAAATTTTTCAATATTGGGGAAATAAATAGTTATAATCTTTTCAAGTTAGAGACTCGAGCAATTTTTCAAACATGAGATTGAATGATGAAACAAAAATATGGAATAAAATATTGGGTCTTATTTGAGTAGTTTGATAAATATTTCAATTTGAGAATCAATGGGATATTTTTTTCATGTATCGAGAGAAATAGAAAAAATTAGTGAAACATTCAAAAAAATGGAAAAGTGCACATGGTGTCTATAACGTGGTGGAAATCAAATCTACCATGCCACTTAAGTTGGTTTATTTAAATAATTTTAGACCCATGAGACCCAATTATAAAAGGGGTGATATTTATTTCATTAAATCATCCAATGATCATCCATTAATGACTAGCGTTATGATCATAAAACAGAAATCATTGGTATTTGAAATACTTAAAATATTTAAAATAATAGTTGAGAAAAAATGGTTATGTGTATCAAGATAATAAGATCTTATAATTAGAAGGATATTACATGATTATAACATTAATCTTATCTATATAATAATGGAATAGTTAATTATATTAATACTCTTTATACAGCCCTAAAAAATTGAGTAGCAGAAAGAAAAAAATCAATGTGAGGTGTAGATGAGGGGGACAATGCTTGTAGAATATAGTATCTTAATGTTATACTAGAGAGTGTTTTTATCCATAATAAAACATATTAAAAATAGTTTCTTTCTAATTACAAACTATAACATGTCCTACTTTGATAAGTAGTATGAAAATAATTACAGTATAGACTAATTTATGCGATTTAATAATCCTTTCCTTATAAATATCAAAAAAAACATCGGTATATTTAATAAGGATGTTAAAGAATTTAAATATATAGGGTATCTATAGAATGGTAATTAATTTAGATTATTTAATAAAAGGATATTTAAATTTTTTGACTGCTAAGAGGTAAATATCAATTAAAAGAAAATCAAAATTTGTGGTTTATATAAAATGTATTTTGAGGTATTTGTTGAATAATGTGAGCCTAATTCTAATGAAATGAGTTAATAAAATATTGATAATGAACCATGTACAATTGATGTTGACATAGATTAAAAAAGTTATGATTTAAAGGCTACATAAAGTGGAAAACAATATTATCAACGGATAAATATAATCTTTAAGTGGAAAATGTTATTGCGTGTCAAAGTTAACCAGTTCAAAAAAGAATGAGGTTGAGGTTTTATAATCATATAGCCCACATCACACAAGTTTAGACACTTTTAATCACTAGTTATTTCAATAATTAAGGGTGGTCTGGTGATATTAATGAGGAAATATACCAAGTAGAAAATAATTACACTTGGGATGTTATCCCTACAACAAATTAAAAAAATGTTATTGGATCCATGTGGGTGTTCGGAATCAAATTGAATGAAAAAGAAGAGGAAACTAGGAACAATTTAAGATATAATTTTAAGGGTTACTCACAAGTTTAATGAGTTTATTTTGAACAGACCATTACTCCTATTGATGTATTAGAAACCATTATGATATTTCATTCAGTTCCATGTCATTAGAAGTATAAATTTATCAAATGAATGTCATATCTTCCTTCTTGACTGGTGAGCTAAAATAAGATTCGGCCAATGAGAAACCTAAATGATTTTTTATTTTAAAATTATAGTTCTAGATTTTGAATTTTAAATATAACTCTAAATATTTAAATAATACACCTACGGATTCGCACAAAATGATGAAAAATATTTTGAAAGAGAAGAAATTCACAAATGTAAAAGTGTTAAGTAATCATTAAATCAAAGAATATAAGGTTGAAAATATATTTATAATTGTTTATATAAATATATTTATCAAATTATATTCTAAGTTTAATAAGATATTTCGTGTAAATATATTCCTAGATAGATGTAGAACCATTTGAAGATACACATATATGAGTAAAATCGGTACTTCTTGGGTTTACAGGTGTTTCATGAAGAAAATTTAATTTTTCTATCCCAAGAGATGTTTTCAATGTATTTTTTTATGAATTTTAGTATGGAAGATGCTGATATAGTATCCCAGACTATACATGATGGAGTGAAACATTCTAAGGATACCAAAAGATAAATTTTAAATCAGATATTTCTCAAAAAACTAATCAACAACCGACTTTATCACATTACATCCAGACATGATATAGTATATGTTGTGAGCCAATGTTTAAGGTACTAAAGTGATCCTAAAGAATAATATCTTATGTATGTAAATAGTTTCCCTAAAAATATTAACGGAATATTGAGTTATGTATTGATTTACATAATAAGAGGACACTTGAATCATTCTTTATATATAAATACTGAATGGGAAAGTGACTATGATAACATGAAGACTAATACAAGAGAATTATTTTTTCCAGGAACATGTAGTTTGAATTGTCTCTATAAAAAACACAGTCATACTATGTACGATAGGGGCTCAATTATTTTCATCTAACCATGATTGTACATAAATAACCTATATAAAGGAGTTACATAAGGATTTGAGGGTGAATATTTAAATACCCTTAAAAATATCATGTGACAATAAAAGTGGTATTGATTTTTCTAAAAATATTTTGTAACAATCAAGATCGAAGAACATTGTTATCTTGTTTTCCTTCATCAATGAAAATGTTTCTAATGGAAATGTAAAGATATAATTAATTCATACCTATGATTATCTGGATAATATATTATCCAAGGTTATGTAAATAGATGGGTTTGACACAATGAGGTTAAATAATTATGTTCAAACCATCCTTCTCTCTTAAGAGGTTTTAAAAATTCCCCAACTATGATTTAGATGGATTATCAATGGGGGAGACTTGGAATAACTATATATTTTTTTATTATATATCTATATTTGGTATGATGTTATAAAGAGAAATAAGAAGATTGATTAGGGCTTGAGTTTAGGGGAAAGCATGTAAATAATTTTTCTAAAATATTATTCTCTCTATGGGATAAAATTATCACAAAAAACACATCATTATAAAAGGGTGTGGTTTTAATAAAATTATCATAATTAAGGATTTTATTTGATGTTTTTTACCTGATTTGAATTGAGTTATTAATGTGGAAAATGAATCTAAATGGGGGTTGTATTAACCTATATAATTGTTAATAAATATTATTTTATTTTAAAAAATTTAATTAATATTAATGATTGATTTTGAGTATTAATTTCTAATGTGTCTTAATTGTTTTTTACATGACCTCAATATGATTGAGTATGATTAAAGAAGGTTGGATCATTATTGTAATATTCCAATTATCTTGAAATCAAATTAAGTCGGGTGTTGATAAATTATTTTTCAATATTTCTACTTTTCTTGAGTTTCATAAGATACTTGGAATTTTTTATAAGATACTTGATTATACATAATAATTTTTCCAAACATATATGACATTTTGTTGATTATTTTAGATCTCAACATCCTAAGATACCCTTTACGGTGAATTAGATACTGAGATTTTCTTAGATATCATGATCATCACACAATATACTGGGTTTTCATGTGATATTGTTTCAATCACATAAGAGATCAAAAAAAATATGATAATGGGAATCTACATAATATATAAATTTTTATAAAAATATAATTTTCAAAACATGATTATCTTCGAGAAAATATAGGGATTTTGAAATTTTAAAGGAATAATTTGTAAGACATATTGGTATAATGTTGTGTTGATACTCATTATGTAAACATCGCAAAAAGCAGTATGGGATTCAATTCAAGATGAAATTGATGAACAAGATAAAGGTTGTTATGATAAATGTTATGGAGTTGTGTTGTAACAGAGTGTGCCACAATGTAAAGATATGTAAAAACCATCATGAATGGAATTAAAAAACAATCATGTATTTCATGAATTTTAGGAACAATAATTAAATATCAAGGTTATTGGGATTATTTTATTGGTGTTTTTATAAGAAGGTTATTGGGTGATATTAGTGGGATTTCAAATTCATATATTTAGTGATAAATTATCATGATCTAGATAAATACTTTCTCTAAGGATGTTAACCAATTCTATTTATTTTATGAGAATTATGAAATATTTTCATATTAAAAATATGGAATCATTATCCATGTAATTATCTTTGAATAATAAAGTGAGACATGAAGAAGAAAAAAAATTGATAATTGAGTAGGAGAGTATATGTTATTATGCTACATTATAGAGCTTCTGTATTGAAGAAATATAAGCTTAATAGGTGTTTTATTCTAAAATTTCCTCTGTGTTGATGCGATAAATTTGATATTTGATAATCTTATAGCTTACTATTATGTACAAGTAAGAGAATCTTGTTAATGCATGATATCATACATTGGGTAATTTCTCTAATAAACTGAGGAAGAAGTCCAACCTACTACTGCTATATTGATTCTATTTATGCTGCAAAGAACATTCACAATAAAATAATATCTTTTTTTTACTAATGCATCTCGAAAATTTTTAAATATATTGTTTAAAAACAAGGGAAGGGAAATAATCTTGAGGGCCAGTTCTTCCAGTATAAAAATGACGCATTGTTTTTTGTTTTTTCAAGAATTAAGGATACAAACTACCCATACATTGTATTATAATAGATAATATTATAAATTTGAAGTAAGAACACTACCCCATCATGAAATCATGTTGAAATTATAGTGAATTTCTAGGTCTAAGAACTCATCCTAAACCTTGCAAGGAGTAGACAGTTACACTAAGTTCGAACCTTGTAAAATTTTTGTGTTCTTTTTATTTACCTATTTGTTGCATATGGTTTAGTGGGAGAAAATAAAGGATAGTGGTTAATTACCTTAATTATTCAAGGAGGTTTACTTAGAATATAAATTATAAAATATATACCTTTGAATTTCCCCCACACAATTATACACCATTGACATGGTCACTTCAATTGGAATGTGCATCCATATATAAATATTATAATAAATACTACATATAAATAATATAAATTTACTTCAAATATATTTTTTGATTATATAAATAAATTACATTAATATTATTTAACACCTGGTAAATCATTATATATGGGGTATTCATAATATCATGAATAAAATGAAAACATATCTTATAAGTTATAATTTTGTAGACTTAAATACACTAAATAAATTAATAATTATCCCTATAATAGATACATACTATTTTATCATTAAACCATTAATCTTAATTAATTTTATCAATATTTTCCATCACAAATAATTTTGGATAACCAAAATTATTATGTCATATCATAAATTTTCTTGGTTCAATAATATTTTCATTTACTATAATTAATTTTATTGTACATATTAAAAACTAATTACCAAAATCTATAAATAAAAATATCATATACCTTTAATGCTTGTAATATGTTGAGGTTTTTGAATTATCCTTCGTGCATGGTACCTATAGAGTATTTATTCACAATAATATTATTAAATATTAATATGTTTCATTAAGACATGCTATAATAAAAATATTTATTAAAAATTATATACCATAATGTAGGACTAATTTTATCTTCTAACTCCTTGAAATAAATTTTCACTCTAAGTTATGCTAATTACATGAGAATGTACTAAATATATAATATATTTTATTAATAATAAACAAATATGAGTTCTTATGAAGCACATAATAAAAATAATACCCATAAAAAAATTTCTTCAAGATATACATATAATATAATTTATATATTCTATTAATCATATTTGAAATATCAATGGTATGCAGTGAAAACCTGAAATACTAAAAAAATCTATATTATTATAATTTTATATTCTGGTGGGTGATCATAAAATAATGAATCCATAATATAATCATAACATGTTTTTCCATCTCCTAGTAGAAATTCTATGCTTTGGAACATCTTGGACAATAGTTTCTAAATGTGTCGACTAGGGAGAGGAGTCCTCATGTACTTTAGGGAATATGTATATGGTTCAATAAGCGATATAGAAAAATCTCCACGATTCATAATAAATTTACCTTCACAAAAATGGGTATAAATAATATTTTTTTTATAATATTATTCACTTCATGGAATAGAATAAAAACTAATTAATCTTCTATATGATTTCCCAAATACCTATGGTCGATAACACAAATTTAAAAAAAATTGAATCATCTCATTAATTCATTTGATTGATATAGATAAATTAAAATTATGATCATATAAAAGAACTATTTAATTTTAGATCATTAAAATTATTCATAAAAATATATAATTTCATTTATCATATTTCATTATTAAAATTTTAACTGAAAATTTATATCAATAAAAACACTACTTCTTCTAAAATAATAAAAATTATACCAATTGAAATTTATAATTTCTTTTATTGGGGATCATCATTAAAAATATATTTATAATTAAAATCATTAAAAATTAATAAAATTAAAATTATAATTAATTAAATTAATTAAAATCATCAAAATCATACTTTTGTTTAGTAGCTTTCTTCATTCTTGGAAATTCATTATCTATAAATAGTATTATCAATTATAAAAACACTTTTATTTATAATTGTTATAATCATTTAACTGCATCTTATATTCAAATCAATAGTATAAAAATATTTGATCATATATATTATATACCCACCTTTATAATTAATATAATATCATTAATTTTTATGGATGGTATCAGTTCAACTATTCTAAATAATCTTGTAAGTGTATAATGATACTATTAATCATAATTTTTTGTTTTTAAATATTTCTATTATAGGAGAAATATTTTCTAAATATATGTATTCTTCATTAGGATGTCAAAAGTCGTTATTTTAGTATTTCCCTTCAAGGAAAAATATTTAATATTCACAGTGAACTATATTTTAAATATATGTTCGTTATCATCAAATAATTAAAGAAATATATTTTAATAAATCTCCAAATTAACTTTAGGGAATTGAAAAAAACTCTTTGATTGGGATATATGGTGTTTTAAGATCATTAAATTGATGATTAAATTAAACATTTTCACAAATGCTTAATAAATTAAAATTGATTATAAATATATTATATATAATAAAATTGTATATAAATAAAAAAATATAATATTTATGGGAAAACTTTTAAAAAACAAATAATTACTTGATAATAATAATTTATACATTATCATTATTCTTAACACCTTCAAGGTTTGAAAATAAATTTATGGTGTTAGAAATCTTTATATAAACATCATATTTAATGGTATTGTTAGAGATGTTTATTTCAAAACATTTATCATTAACTAGAATGTAATAACACAAATCATCGTTTTAGGTATGTTTTCCTTTTCTGATCATTTTCTAGGAAAAGAGGAAAATCTGGAAATGTTCTAAGTACATGTCATGTAATTTGATCCCACATGAGGTAGTGTATTGGCTGTGTCCAGTCCACACACACGGTGTGTAGGGGTGATGTGGAGGCCACTTAATTTGGTGTACAGAAAAGGCGAGTACACACCATGTACTCAAGAAGTACACATTGTGTACTTTTATTTTTATATCATTAAATGGACAGGGGTCATGTCTAATCCCTATTTCCATCTTCTTCTTTTCCTAATTACGTCCAGAGCCTCCAAGGTGGCTGAATCTTCTCCGAGTCGCTGATCCGTCACCAGTTATCCGAATCGAACGTCATCGGTTGCAATATAATCACAGCGGTGAGTTCTTTGTTCTTCCTAGGACACGTTTCCTGATTCTTTCTCTTATGAGATTTATCTATATTTGAACATTTTAGACATTTTTTCCTATTTTCTCCATTCTACGCCGATTCATAGGCTGATGATCATTTATATCGATCTCCTAGGATCGAGGTAGGTGGCATGTTGCCCTACATTGGATGTCTTTGTGTTTTTGTGCGAAAAGTGACGGATTCCCATATATCGGGTATCTCAGGTTAGAGTTTTGAACCTATAATATTACCAGCATTAGATTTCTTGTATGATTGAGGATATTATAAGATTAATGTTTTCTTGTTAGCATGTTTGAGGATCACCCCATGGGTGTTTCCCTTGTTTTGGCTATTTACCGCCATTTGGATTAGGTTGCCTGTGAGGCAAACCTTGTTGCATTGATTGCCTTCCTTGATATAATTGATTTCATGTATTGCCTACTATTTATATTCTTTTAATGAATTATAGCTATTAACCAAGTAGCATTTGAACTTACTTAGGGCTGCTGAAAGTCGATTATGCATGACTAGACTGCTCAGGGCTGTGTGAACCTGGTGTGGTAGACTAAAGAAGAAATTGACAATTAAGGGCTTCCCTAGAGAGTCTGTTATAAATTATTATTGTTCGTAGGACCTATATGAATTGTAAATTGTGCTTCCTGAGAGTGTCCTTCATTACGTATGGAGACAATAGGGGGGATTATACATAAGTGCTTCCTCGAAGAGTCTATACCTATCATTTCAAGACCATAGAGGAATTGACGGTGAGTGCTTCCCATAGTGGCTATACCTTTGTATGATTACATGACTATCGGGGTGTGCCATTATGAGGCACCCAGATAGTCAGTGTGAATATTGTTTGGTTGGTTGTGATGATTCCACCAAGCCAAAGAACAAGCTTGTGTTTTTAATGCTTTTAGTTTAGGTAGTCTGCTGAGTTACCTGTTGTGTTACTCGCTATGCTTTGGGAATATAGATCTGTTTCTAGATTCCTTGGGTGATAATTAAATGACTGAGTTAAATTCCTAAATAAATTTGAGTGGAGATTTTTAGGATTGTTTACTTAGTGTAATCATGTTCCTCGGCTGCATTTATTTCATTTAATTTTTCTACATTGCTCACTGACAGTAGGGCACAGATCGTGTGGTGATTGCCTACTGGGATTAGTATCACACCCTGTTTGGGTCCTACTTTTTGGCCCAAACAAGTTATATGGTTGCATGTGTGGATAGGGATTGTGGCCCTTCTACTTTAGGTACATGATTGCTGGTTGGAGCTGGAGATCATAAGACCGAGCCTACGCTTGCGATGCTTCTGGAGTTTCTATTTACTTTTAGTACTTTATTCTCAGTTGTATCTCCACACATTGTTGTGTTATCTACTTTACTTAGATACTTGTACTTGCTACATCATTTTCATCATTATTATATTATACATTTCTTTTGTTGTTTAGTTTCAGTTATTGTATGTTATTTACTGCTTCCGCTATTGAATGTTATTTCCTTTTCTTTGTATAATTTACCAAATGAGGGAATAGTTTCACTAATGACTCACCAAGGCCCTCGCTGCTAGTCAGTAGCCTCTAGAGTTTGGGGAAACGTGCTTGATTTCATGTGTCTAACCGGGTACGGGCACTAGTTGAGTGGCTCCGGATTCGGGTCCTTATAAAGTAGTATTAAAGGTAGGTTCTTTCCTTTTCTGTTGACTTACTGTTTAGATACATTAGACATGGATATTACATATTAGGTAAATGGTAAATAGTTGTGCCCGGGAGTTCTAGAACCCGTTTACAGGGAAAAAGCCATATTACCTCGAATGTTGCAATTTTTGAGTTTGGAAAATGTTATAGTTTACTTGATTTCACCATTGGGTGGTGCACTTGTTTTGTGCTATTACGGTTTATATGATTGTGGTTATATTTTTTTAAAACCCGATGAGATGAAGATATACCATCTCATGCATCACATAGGCACTTGTTAGAAAATCACAAGTCATCCAATTTTCCGTGCCATCTAGGTTGCATTAGAATTTTCATGCTGTTGTGATAGAATTTCTGATAGATGATGCATATTTTTGTGATAGCTACTATGATAGAATACCTGCCATGTTGATAGGTTATCATTGGATTAGGGATTATTTATCATCGACGCCAAACTTTGGACACAAAGGTGTTATGGGCCCTCGAGGATCAGAATTTGGGGGGTTGTGAGTAGGTTACACTATTTACTTGTTATATGCTTTGTTATGTCTCCAAGATTTGATTTTCAGGGAGTATGGTCCCCCAAGGATCGGAATTTGGAACCTAAACACTTGTTTTCTGTGTTTTATAGGCTCCAGTGCAGTTCTGAGGCTACTGTCCGGAAAAACCTAGAATACACGGTGTGTACATCATGAATACACACCATGTAGTTTTTAGTCGTGTCATTGATTGTGTGGACAGGGACACAGGATTGTGAATGTTCTTGTAGTAACATGCCATGTACTATTTTACACGTCATGTAGTATGACATTGGTATCTTTCCGTGTCACGAAAGACACAGGACGAGTAAGGCATGTCTAGTATACGTCGTGTCTCCTTTAAACACGCCGTGTAGTTTTGTCATAGGGGAGCCGTGTGACCATGCTGTGTAACTGAATACATGGGTTTAGAAAATCCACAGGGAAACACGTCGTGTACCATGTTGACACACTGTGGAGTAGTAGTCTGTGTACCATTCCGTGTGACCAACGACACAGACAGGCGAAAAATCATAAGGGCACGTTGTGTAGTTGACAAACACGCCTTGTAGTTTCCTGTTGGGACAGACCGTGTTCCTAGCCATGTAGGATTGATCGGGCATGGAGAAAAAGGGTTATTAAACTTCGTGTAGTTTGAGAACATGTCGTGTAGCTGGGTGGTTTACACAAACATGTATGGATAAGGTACATGCCCAGGGTAAAATTTCCGGAAAACACACCGTGTAGTGGTACTAACAAGATGTGTAGTCATGTTTTTAAAGAATTTTAACGGTTTTCCCTCCTATTACATTTTTCTCCCTTATGTTTCAACTTTGATCATCGTTAAAGAAGGTTTTCTTTTGACTTTTCAGAGCTATGGCACCAAGACGTCCTCCCTTTGCACGTCAAGAACCAGGCATTGACCGCACGCCTGATACGGCAGACCAGGGAATACTAGTAGTTCCACCTATCATTCCGAACATGGAACCTGCAGTGATTCCAGACACTGGTTATGATACTCAGTTCAGAGAAGGTTTCATGATGTTAATGCAGACCATTCCAGGGAGCTCAACATCCTGCCCCGTCTATGGTAGAGATGACATGAGTTTTTTAGCAGCAGCATCCTCCCACGTTCACAGGGGAGGGAGGATCGCAGGCTGTGGAGTCATGGATAGAATCCATTTTATCTATCTTCGAGAACCTGGAGATGCCTCCAGAGAGGAGAGTGAATCCCATGACTTATATGCTGCAATATTACACCAAGAGAAGGTGGTATGTGGTTTCGAAGGCAGGGCACCAACAGGCTATGGCTTGGGACGAGTTCCAGAGTACGTTTTACGACTACTTCTACCCGACGACGCTGAGGGCTGACAGAGCCAGAGAGTTCATGAACCTGCAGTAGGGTACTCTCACAGTTATGGAGTATTCCTATCGCTTCACATAGTTATGGAATTTCACTACTGTTCTGGGGAATGAAGTGTTATTTTTAGCGAGGAATTTTGAGGAAGGCCTCATACAGGACATCAGATCGCAGGTGAATGTCTTCCAGTTTACTTTTATTACTCTGATAGTAAACCAGGTGCTTATCATGGAGAGAAACCTGAGGGATATTGGAGCTTTGGACTAGGGATTTTTAGCTTCCAGGGCTGAATCTTTTCAGGTAGACGGCAAGAAGCACCACCAAAAGTCTACACGAGGTGACTCATGGAAGCGAGGCATCCCTTCTGGTAGACGAGTTTTTTCTTCTGGAAACCATGTGGTGGGATATCAGTGTGGGAAAAACGGTCATAAGAAGCCTCAGTGCCCGAGAGACCTAGTGGAGTGCCGATCATGCGGCAAGAGGGGTCATCTGCAGCATTTCTGCAAGGTTCTTCTTCCAGTAGCTAGTGAAGGAGGATCAGTTTTGACTCCACGTACAATATCAATGTTACCAGTTCCACAGTAGACTGGGGGATGGAGTTCTTCAGGATGTTCAAGCTAGGGTAGAGGCTGGGGATGCAGTGGTCAGGCTCGGGGAGGGTCAGCTCAGGGATCTTAGGCGGCTACACAGGGCAGCGGTGTAGGCCCGACTTTTACGGTAGAGCAAATTTTTCAAAAGCAGGATCCTGGACCTTCCACAGTTCGAGGTACGATTTTAGAAGCTTCAGTTTTATCCTATGAACTTTTTGATATAGGAGCTTCTCAAAGATTTATTTCTATTCATACTGTGTAAAGCCATATAATTATTGTTTATATCACTAAGTATATGATGCCTAAAGACACTCCCTTGGGTATTAGAAATGCTAGCATGTGTCAGTGATTAGACTGCCCCCTTGAGGCTGGGGGTGTCGTTTTTCATGGTGTCTCTATGTTTTGGAAATGACATGATATGATGTCATTCTCAAGATGGACTGTTTAGTTCCCTTCTAGGCCTTTGTCGATTTCTATCGTCATAGGGTGAGTTTTACATCACCAGAGGGCGGATCATTTCTTCACAAGGGTGAATGGGGTGTCCTGGCGAGCAGAGCGGGGATAGAGCTTCATGGGTTGGGCGGTGTTATGACCCAGATTTCTATCATATATCTGAATGACCATGGGACTTATCCGATATATTTTCCTCCATGTGGTTAATCGCTTTCCAGATGTCTTTCCAAAAGACTTTTTAGGTTTGCCTCTGGAGAGAGATGTATACATTTCTAATGAGCTTGTGCCAGGAGCGACCCCGGTGTCCATTCCTCCTTATATGATGGCTACACCTGAGTTTTAGGAGCTCAATAAGATGTTGGAGGAGTTGCTGGAAAGGCGTTTCATCTGACCCAGTACTTCTCCTTGGGGTTCACCTGTCCTATTTGCGAAGAATGCAGACAGCACCCTTAGGCTTTGTGTGGATTATCGGATGCTGAACCAGTTGACGGTTATGAACCAATATCCATTGCCAGAGATAGATTATCTCTTTGATCAGCTTTGATGAGCCAGTGTGTTCTCAAAGATCAACTTGAGATCCAGCTACCATCAGTTGCGTGTCAGACCATCTGATATATCTCTTACAGCCTTCCGGAGTAGGTATGGTATGAATGAGTATTTGGTTATGTCGTTAGGTCTCAGGAACACGCCAACAGTTTTCATGGTTCATATAAAAAGAGTTTTCCATCCTTACTTGGAATCTTTTATGGTGGTTTTCATTGATGACATCTTGGTGTACTCTCACACTCGACACAACCATTCTACCCATTCTGATATCATTTGGAGTACACTGAGGGATCATCAGTTATATTCTAAGCTCCCAAAGTGCCACTTTTGTATGGACGAGAGTCACTTCCTGGGTCATGTCATCTTAGAGACAGGAGTATCAATAGAACCATAGAAGGTGAGAGTAGTAGTTACCTGGGTGCAGACGACGAATGTCTTCGAGGTACGAAGTTTCTTAGGACTGGTTATTTACTAAAGGCGATTTATACAGGACTTCTCAAGATTAGCAATGCCACTAAAGAGCTTGACTAAGAAGATGGTGAAGTATGATTTGTCAGAAGCCTACGATTCAGCATTTCAGGAATTGAAGGGGACATTGACTTCGTTATCGATTCCAGCTTTGCTGGAGCCGGGCAAGAGTTATACAGTTTTCTTTGATGCATCTGGCATCTGACTTGGAGAAGTGCTTATGCAGGAGGATCATGTGGTTGCATATGGATCTCGGCAGTTGAGGCCACATGAGAAGAACTATCCAACACACGACCTAGAGTTTGCTGTAGTTGTTCATGCTTTGCGTTGTTGGAGACATTATCTTCTAAGATAGAATTTTGTGGTATATACTGACCACAAGAGCCTCAAGTATATCTTCACGCAGTATGAAATGAATCTAAGACCGTGGATATGGGTTGAGTACCTACAGTATTTCGATTTCGAGCTTGCTTATATGCCTGGGAAAGGCAATGCTGTGGCAGACGCACTGAGCAGGAGGACACAAATATTGGTAGTTCAGGAGGCTAGAAACAAGGGGCAGCTTATGGATCTATTCTATGAAATGCATTTGGAGGTGCACGACAGACATGGTCAGACTTTTCATTCTTTTTTAGCTGTTACCTCTACCCTTCTTGACCGAGTTCAAATGAGATATCTATCAGACTCCGAAGGCATAGTCCTACGGGAAAGTGTGTCCGGAGGGGATACTCTTACCATATGGACCATTGGTGAGGATGAGATCTTGCATTTCAAGGGACTCGTATGGGTAAAAGAAGATATACTTGAGGATCTTATGTGAGACATCCATTCCTCGGTTTGGGAAGTTCATCCTGGAGACACCAAGATGTATCATGATCTGCACCGCCAGTATTGGTGGCCAGGTATGAAGAGAGATGTTGCTGGTTTGGTCATGAGATGTTCCACTTGTCAGCAGGTTAAGGAAGAGCACCAGTGACCATCAAGGTTTTTACCACAGCTACCCATTATCGAGTGGAAGTGGAATGATTTTGCGATGGACTTCATGACAGGGTTACCGAGATCTCCTTGAGGGAGTGACGTGGTATGGGTTTTCATTGATAGGCTCATGAAGGTTTCTCACTTCTTGCGGATTAAGGAGACCTTCGGTGTCGATGAGCTTGGATGGTTTTACATCTGTGAGATTTTATGCTTATATGGGGTTCCAAGTACTATCATTTCAGATAGGGATGCCTGCTTTACGTCACATTTCTGGCAAGGGGTACAGAGGGCTTTGGGTACATAGGTACATCTGAGTACAGCTTACCATCCTCAGACAGATGGATAGTCAGAGCGCACGATACAGGTGCTAGAGGACATGCTAGGAACATGTGTCCTTGATTTTGGAGGTTCTTGGGTGAAACATATACCTCTGGTGGATTTTTCTATAATAATAGTTTTCAAGAAACTATTCAGATAGAACCTTACGAGGCTTTGTACAGTAAGTCGTGTTGATCTCCATTGTGTTGGCTGTAGGCAAGAGATGAAGCTATGCTGGGACCTCTTCTTCTTCAAGAGACCGCAGAATAGGTGGTGTTGATTCGAAAAAGGATGGCTACTTCATAGTCTCGGCAGAAATCTTATGCTGATCAGTGGAGATGACCATTGGAGTTTAAGGTTAGAGACCAGGTTTTCCTACATGTTACCCTAAGATAGGGACACAAGAGGATCATGAGGCAGGGTAAGCTTTCACAGAGATATGTCAGGCCGTTTGAGGTTCTGGAGAGAGTCGAGCTAGTTGCTTATAGGTTGAAGTTTCCTCAAAGGTACCAGGCTATGCACGATGTCTTCCATTTTTCTCAGCTTCGGAGTTATTTCGCAGACTCGTCTCATGTCTTTAAACCAGATAAGGTTGAGCTGGAGAAGGATGCATTGTTCTAGGAGCATCCTATCAGTATTTTTGATCGTAGTGAAAAGTTACTTCGTGGATGATTTGTTCTTCCCGTATGGGTGCTATGGCAGCACGGTTATGTGACGGATGAGACTTGGGAGAGGGAGGCCAATATGCGATCACAGTGGCCAGAGTTGTTCGAGGTTTCTTCTTCGCCACCTTGTTAGGGAAATTAGGGGATGAATTTTTTTAAGGGGGATGTTTGTAAGAACTTGGATCTTCGTTTCAGGTATGTTTTTCCTTTTCTGGTCATTTTTTAGAAAGAGAGGAAAATTTTGAAATTTTCTAAGTACACGTCGTGTACTTTATAAGTACATGCCTTGTACTTTGATCCTACACAATGTTGTGTGCTAGCTGTGTCCGGGCCACACACACGATGTGTAGGGGTGATGTGGAGGCCGCTTGATGCGGTGTACGTAAAAGGCGAGTACATGTTGTGTTCTCAAGAAGTACATGATGTGTACTTTTCTTTTTATTTCATTAAACGGACCGAGGTCGCGTATAATCCCTCTTTCCATCATCTTATTTTCCTAATTACGTCCAGAGCATCTGAGGAGGCTGAATATTCTCCGACCCTCTGATCCATCACCAGTTATCTGAATCGAAAACCTTCGGTTGCAATAGAATCACAATGGTGAGTTCTTGGTTCTTCCTTGGCCATGTTTCCTTATACATTCTCTTGTGAGAGTTATATAAGGATGAATGTATTAGAAGTTTTTGCAGAACATCTCTGTTATATGACAATTAATTGGTTGAGTTTTAAGTATATCTATCTCTTAGGATCGAGTTAGGTTGGTTGTTTCCCTACGTTGAATGACTTTTAGTTTTTGTGAAAAAAGTGCCAGATTCCCATGTATCTGGTATCTTGGGTTAGGGTTTTGAACATGTACTATTACCTGCCTTTTATTTCATTTATTATTGAGGTTATTAGATGATTAATGTTTTCTTTTTATCAGGTTTAAGGATCTCCGCATTGGTGTTTCCCTTGTTTTGGATGTTTACCACCATTTGGCTTAGGTTTCATGTGAGGCATACCTTGTTTCATTGATTTCCTGCCTTGATATAATTGATTGCATGTATTTCCTGCTATTTATATGATTTTGATGCATTTTAGATATTAGCCAAGTAGTTTTTGAACTTACTTACGGCTGCTGACAGTCTATTACGCATGACTATACTGCTCAGGGTTGTGTTAACCTGGTGCGGTAGACTAAACAGGGAATTGACGATTAAGGGATTCCCTAGAGAGTCTGTTATAAATTAGTATCGTTTGCAGGACCAAAAGAAATTGTAATTTGGGCTTCCTCAGAGTGTAATTAGTTATGTATCGAGACTATAGGGGGAATTAGACATAAGTGATTCCTCAGAGAGTCTATACCTATCATTGCAAGACCATAGGGGATTTGACAATGAGTGCTTCCCAGAGTGTTTGTGACTTTGTATGATTACTTGACTATCGGGGTCTGCCAGTATGAGCCACCAAGAGAGTCAGTGTGAATATTTTTTGGTTGGTTATGACGAGTCCACCAAGCAAAAGAACATGATTCTATTTTGTACTTCTTGTAGTTTAGGTAGTCTGCTAAGATACCTATTGTGTTATTTGCTTTTCTTTGGGAATATAGAGCTGTTGCTAGATTCCATGGGTGATAATTAGATGAAAGAATTAAATTACTAAATAAATGTGAATGGAGATTTGTAGTATTGTTTTCTTAGTGTACTCATGTTCCTCTGCTGCATTTTTTTCATTTACTTTTTCTGCATTGCTCACTGACATTAGGGCGTTGATCTTGTGGTGATTGCCTACTGGGAATAGTCTCACACCCTGTTTGGGTCCTGGTTTTGGCCCAAACATGTTATATGGTTGCATGTGTGGATAGGGATTGTGGACCTTCTACTTCAGATACATGATTTCTGGTTGGAGCTGGAGAGCATAGGACTGAGCCTAGGCTTGCAATGCAGCTGGAGTTGCTGTTTAATTTTAGTACTTTGTTCTCAGTTGTATTTCAGCACGTTGTTGTGTTTTCGGCTTTCCTTAGATACTTGTACTTGATGCATCATTTCCATAATTATTATATTTTACATTGCTTCCACTTTTTAGTTTCAGTTATTGTATGTTGTTTACTGCTTCCTCTCTTGACTATTATTTCCCTTTCATTGTATACCATTCCAAATGAGGGCATATTTTCCCCAACGACTCACCAAGGCCCTCACTTCTAGTCAGCAGCCTCTGGCATTTGGGAAAACGCGCTTGAGGTCATGTGGTGAACTGGGTACGGGGCACCAGTTGAGTGTTTCCAGATTCGGGTCATTACATATAATTTATCATTGATAAAGATTAATAATGTTTTTCCATGTATGATAGGTATGTTTCCAGTGATTTTTTATGCCACACTAGAAGAATTCACTTTCATCATGGTTTTGTTTCTTCAGGTGTGGGTTTTCATATTTCAACCAATTTTGATTGTTTTATTACCTATTTTACATTCAATGTATGAAAAACATTATCATGATATTTTCATTGATATCATCCCTTTTTTTAATATGATCAAGAGTACAATCACTCTTTTCAATAAAAAGAGTTAATTTATTTGATTGAGTGTTGTGATTATTATTCAGGAGTTAGTGGTGGAGGATTATTTTGATAAATTATATAATGTTAAAAAAAATCAAATGATTTAAAAGGGTGAACATTTTTAGCAATGTTTCCCATGAAAATTATTAACATCCTCATTAAAATAAAATTTTTAGCATGATATAACCAATTCTGATAACATGCTGTGAAAATTTTATACAAACTCCAATTAAAAGTTTGATGTATATTGAAATAATAATTAAAACATAATTTTATATGAAGAGATGTTGAGAAAATTAAAATTAATATTGTATGATTGAAAAACTATAATCATAACACAATGGAAATATAGACAAAATGAGTATAGGATAATATAGTTAAAAAAATTTATTTTGGTATTTTATCAGTATATATATTGGGTACAAGTATATATAATCAATATTGTGAATTAATTTCTATTATCTAATAAAGATACAATGGCTAAAATAAATGTCATTGGATAGTGGTTGACAATTAATGACCATGTGAAATTATATTATGGTAATATAGCCCATGGGATTCGGTGACAATGGTAAATAAACACATCAAATATTAGTGCACAACTGTTAATTATTTTTCATAATTTTTAGTTTTTTAATTTTTTTATAATGTGAATAAATTTTGAATATAGAACATACCATGTTTTATATAAATATAAAAATAAAAATATCAACCGATTTTTAAAATAACTATTAATAATAATTTAAATTTTAGTACATTTTTTATTTATTTTTTACTCATTTTGTTTATGTATTTAAACTGGTTAATTTATTTTAAATTCAATAATTTTTTATTATTGAAATTAAAATATTTATTTTAAAAAAATTTTTATATGTAAAATTTAAATAGGTTTTAATTTTTTATATTTCAATATTTATTTCTACAATTAAATGTTTTTTTAAAGGTGGGTTGAAAAATGAGAACAAATTTAGAAATAATTCATTGAAAAATTAATGCATTTTTTTATTGCATGGATATTATAATCTTTAAATTAATTTTTTTATAGTTATTTATTATCCAATTTTTTTATAAATTAATCGATAGATTTTATAAACAAATTATAATGGGTATACTAATGTAGAGAAAATATTTATCAGATTTTTAGAGTTTAAGGATGATGATACTCAAAAAGGTAAATATATTTCTATTTGATATTTCCTTTATAAAGAAGCACAAATGATTCATCAATTTTATCATCGATAACATTAAAATAAATGATGTATTTTTGTATTATATGTATTATATTTTAATATTAATTATTAATAATTTTAATATTGAATGAAATGTTATTTTCCCTATATATTTCAAAATAATTTTATTGCACCCCTCATATGTTGTTTTTCCCTCCCCCTTTTTCAAGCCCTAAAAATGCATGATTGTCACTAAAAAAATCCCATCCTAGTATTTGCTTTAATTTTATAGGATACAATAGTAAATTTTTATCTTCTAACTATAATTACTCAGAAATACCACAGCGTGAGAGCAAGCATGTAACCATATCTTGGTTGAACCAATTCATAAGATCTGCTAAACCAATTTTTTGCTGGGTTTTTATAGTAGTTTTATTCATGAGAACCCTTTTTGACTTTCATCAATCCATTAAATTTATATATTGATATTCAACCTTATTATCATCCCTAAAATCCTATAACTTCTTTCTTGTTTAGTTTTCAGCACTAAAATTATTTGTTTTAAATGTTTCACAAGTATCTAAATTATGTTTCAGTATGTAAATCCAAACATTGTGAAAAAATTCATTATTAAATCTTAAAATGTAATCACAACCATCATGGGATGTAGATTGAGATGGGTCGTAAAAATCTGAATGCACATATTCAATGACATTTTAACTTTATATTCATACCATATAATGATCACAAGTTTAAATTTCCAATACACATAATATTTATAAAATTGTTGACTATTTTGTGGTTATTTTATTCAATAAAAAAAGTATGTTTGATTCAACTTTGACTTTTGAACTCAAATGCCTCAGCCTTCTGTAATTGAGTGTAGTTTTATTACTCATTCACACAAGTATTGAATTTAGCTACTTTAAATGTGTTCTTACATTTTATATATATGGTACATTAATGTGAATTACAATATTCTCTATCAGAAAACCCATTATGATTTTAATGTTACCAGAGACTGACCAATATGTATAACCATCTTGGTGAAGAACTATGAGGGAAATGTGGTTTCATTTTAACTTAGGGATTCCCCTAACATCACTTATAACCTTCATAGTACCTTCATGAATCTCAAGAGAAGAAAAAAGTAAACTTATAAAATATAATAAAATATTATTATCCAAAAATAGATCACCATATAAACCCATATTCAATTTATTGAAGTATTATATACTCATAAACATATAAAAATTTCCCCCCAAATAAAAGACCCAATATTTAAAAATTTCATGGTCATATATATTAATAACATAAATAGTAAACTATTTTTTTTTAAAACAGTGAATAATTTTTATTACCATATTTAACATAATTTTTCTTTTTATGATAATTTCTATTAATATTCACATATTGTTTACACTAATAAAATTTAATATCTTTCTTCATGGACTTTGACGGATTTATACTAGACGAGATTTTGTCTCTCCATTTTCCCATATATTCAGTTGTACTTGTAATTTCTAATACCTATATCTCTATCTTTACATAGCTAAATTTTCTATTGTTCCTTGGAATATAAGGTAAATTTAACCTCATATATTTTGAGTATATCCTTATTATACGTCATTGACTATTTAATAAAATAATATGAGTCATCCAATGAGGTTTACCGAATTATTTCTTAACTTTTATCATCTATTTTACCATTTATATTTAATAAGTACAAAATTATTTTATTAAAATAATTAATATGTGGCATAAATATATTTCTACAGTGAATTTTAAAATTTTAAGAACCATGCCTTTTTATAAATTCTTCATACCCAAGAAATATTTATATATAATGATTTCAGTTTAACCCATATTTTTATAATGGTAGACTCATTAACAACAACTCAAGTAACCTAATCATCTAATGACAACAACATAAGGCTTTGATCATTAGAAATAAAATTATCAGAGAAGTCTATATAGGAAACCACTATTTATTCACCGAGAGACTCTATGGGGAATTTCAATTTTAAACCACAAATAGAATAAAGAAGATCATTGTGATTAAGAATGTTTTTCATATTAATCCTCTAAAAATGAAAATAATTTTATCTATCAAACATATCAATAACAAATTTATTAATGACCATTGATATATATCAAAGGGCTGTGATAGAATTTTTATCGGAAAATATTTCTCCTCATCTTAATATCTATATAAGAATGGTTAAGGGTTTAATTAATTATAATATTGGTCATTATTTATAAATATAATATTTTTATTATTTATAAAAATATAAAATAAAATTTCATGAATGAGATAAGTATGAGAGATGTTGGAAAAGGTAAATAAGAAAGTAAAGAACACATATTTTTATGTGTTTCATCCCACATTGGAAATACATGGATGACAAGAGAAACACATCTAAGGCCTAATTATTATTCATATCAAAATAATAAAAATACAGAATATATAAAATAATATCAATTAAATGACCACCAGATTTATCAAAGGAAATAACCCTCATTAAACATGGTAATATTGATCAACTCTATTACATAAAGTTATAAATATTGACTATATGATTAAACCAAAACAATGCATGAAAATCATATAAATACATAAGATTACAACAAATAGAAGCATTAACGAAATAATAAATTTCGTACGAATATAGGCCTCAATAAAAAAACCTCGTTTTAATCTTGAAGATGATGAATTTTCTACATTGATCAAGCTTTATGTTATATAAATCGTCTTCCACAAAAAAATCATGTGCATAGTTTATTGATAACATTAATATTATGCTTTATATAATAAGAAGAAATTATTGTGATCAAAAACTATTTAATAATGATATTATTGACTTTGAACAAAAATTATTAACATTATATATCACATATTCTCTCTTGATGGAATTTAAAATCCCATCAAAGTGAATGAATCACCATAGTGTGCCTTGTGGGAGTGCATTATAGTGATTATTGGAAGATGAGGTGACTCATTATCAGATGATGTAAGAGGATTGGGATATGTGGATGGTGTAGATTACATGGACGGTTTGCATATTATATCTATAAAACAAACATATAGACAAGAATCTTCAAGTGCGTGATGTCTCGCATCCTGGTACACCTCCACCATCATAGAGTTGATGGAACTCCGTACCTAAGGCATACCACCATGTATTCTTGTAGATATAAACGAGTTGATAGGTTCTGCATATAGGGTTGGGAGACTATACACTCTTGTATAGATTTCTATAGAACATATTGGAAGTAATATATAATAATGAAATATAATAAAAGAACAATTTGGCATTATGTTTATAGATCAAACATCAGTAAAGAATCCAACCTGTGTTCTAAACGGAGGCATTAAATTGTAATTTTACGAATCTGTATATAACATTATGTCTCTTTTGGGTAGAATATAAAAAAATATCAAGGAAACACTAGATAAAGTATACAACAACAACATAGGGTCATATTAGTTAACCCAAAACTGTCTCCAAACATCATCTTTGATTCTCTAAATCACCCACCATGTGAAGGGTCATTTTCTTTATTCAGAGATGTGACCAAGATATTTACCTAGGTACTAAGGCCCTTGATAAGGTTAAGAGTACAAATCTGTATGCCAAAAATAATTATTTCCTTAACAAATTGAGTATATATATATGTGAATTTACAATATGATATGTTCATAAATAACTATTAGGAAGTGGAAACAATAATAAATAATTAATAACCCCAAGTACAACAAAACAACCATAGTGAAACTATATCATCTTTAGATAATGATAAAAAGTATCAAAACATATCACATTAATACTGACTGGGAATATCATTCCAAGATGTTTGTAGGGAAATAATGTCCTATCTAGTTTAGAAGATAAATCATGGGTAGTGAGTCCTAGTTGTCAAGTCACAATAGTGGGAATCATGTCCAATGAAATTCGAGAAGGTATTAAAAGCAAAGTGTGTCCAATAAACTAGGTCAAAACTATGTTCAATGTATCAGGATATTATTGGTTCATATGTTGTATTGAATCCCTATTGAATTGTATGGTAGTAGGAATCAAGTCGTGACATGTGCATTAAGAGGGGTCATAACAATCCCAATCAATAACATAATAGCAGGCATTCGATGAAAACCTATATCTTTAATGAACTATATATCATGATTTATTACCTATAGATACACTTAGTAAAACCTCAGAAGTTCATTAATCCTAGTTTATTTAGGTAATCAGGTGCATATAATAATAACTTGAGATATAAAAATAATGATAGAAACAAGACCTTAAATTCCATCGATTCTTCTAAAACTACATGGTATAACCAGGGGATTTACATTTGAAGGGGGTGAGCTATAAATCCCAGTAAGGGAATAATAAAATAATATCATGAGGAAATTAATACTTTTAGTTATTTAAAAATATCATGGTATCATTGGAGTGGTAAGAACCCTAAACTTTAACATTGAACCATCATATAAGATAATAACATAAAGGCAATATGGGAATGTGAAAAAAACCTAAAACATGGAATCATAAACATAATTCAAGGATAAATACTAAGACATAATAGTATAATATACTTATAATAACTTCTCATTCAATTTATATTGTATCACATGTAATAAAAACAATACCCAATGCATTGTATGGCTCTATATTTTTTGGACCACCCATCACATTCATATCATGTACATGCATAAGTGTGCCATAATATCATACAACATATAGAAGCCATTCATCAATTTTAGTCCCATTATTAAAGATTTTAGGTTACAAAAACGAAAAAACATAATAAATTAATGATAGTTTATTCTAGGTGAATACACTTCAGTGTAAATAGGAATGTTTATTCATTACACAAATGTTTGGCATGGAAAATTACATGTCGTTATCTGTTGCATAAAGTTTGTAAATAATGATTCATAAAAGTGTTTAATGAGTGTGGAAGATATATATAATAACTTGGAAATAATAATTAGTGTAATAATAATGTGTAAAATCATATTCCAATATGAAAATATAAAAATCAAAAGGCATAATATAAATAATGTGCTTGAATAAAAGGGAGAAGGATAGGATCCCTTACTTTAAGAGGGAACTTCTAAAAACTTGGGGGAGATTATTAAGAGCTTGAAGAATACTAAGGAGAAATATGTAGAACAAAAGGTAGAGAAAATTCATTTTCAATTGTATTTTAGTGAGGAGGAATGAGAGGTTGGGTAGATGTTTATTACAAAAATGAGGGAATTATATAATAATTTCTAAACATAGGTTTTAGACACTATATGATAGATTAATCGAAACCATGCACCACCACATGGTCTTTACCAATAGTTTAATAAATTTTGATTGAATTTAATTAATTTATTAGGTTAGCAGCCTAAATCATTAAAATATTACACTTGGTGATGTGGATGTGAATCATGCTTATAAAGAATCGATCTAAAAACCATACAATTAAATATAGGGTTTGGAGGTTTCATGAAGGGTTTATAATATTAATAAAAACCATAAAAAGAAAATTATTTTATAGGATAATTATAATCTTGTTCATGGAAACATTTTATAGTATTTATTAAATCAATTTTGGTCCTTTATGATGTCACAATACTAACCATTTATTTATACTATATTTAATTTTTACCCCAATATTTGATTGCCTCATAAAATGATGAAAAATTCACCATTGGATAATTTTGATATGATTATTTAAAAACTAATTTTTTTATCAAAATAATTATTTAAATATGAAAATTTAAAATATTAAATAAAAAATCACCATTTATTGAAAAATATGGGATTTTTATGATAATAGTTTTTTACCCTTATAAAAATGTCATTTGACTTCATAAAATTTTTTATAGTTTATATTTAAATATATTTTATTTATAATTAATATTTTATTAGAAAATAATTTATTTTAAGTATTCTTAAATTCATTACAAATAGTTTCCTGATTGAAACTATGTATTTCCCAAAAAATTCAATTTTTGTTTCGTCTTATCAAAATATAATTTTTATCAAACATTTTATTTAACCATTGTAAATTAATAATGAAAAATTAAATATATTAATCGATTCATTAAAGATAATAATATAAAAAATTTTATTGTTAGGTTTTGTATACATAACTCTTTATCGCCCTATTATATGCCATATGTGTAATGTGTGTGATAATTAATCATTATTGTGGTGGTTTGTAGAACATAGGTTGGGATATGGTTTTTATAATAATGAACATATCTCATAAAAAGATTCAATAATTCTTTTGTTTTTGAATCTTAGCTTGGTCTTGGTCAAAGGAAAATCCATGTTTTCCCATCTCCCTCAGAAGCTACGATAAATGGGCTTCATAGGTTAAGATCCTACAAGTCGAGACCGTCGCTTCTTCAATATGTTTAAATCTGACTTTATCACATCCCTTAATATACTAATATTAATGGTTAATATATAGTAGATAAATATTATCAATTCATTTTGTTTTTAATAACCATTTAAATCTAATAGACCATATCTGTTCAAAATTGAGAAATTAGTTAATGTGTTTTCTATAATTACATTATATGATAAGACATTTATTCATTAAAAAAGGTAATTTCATTCAATTAAAAAATGTATGGTAATTAAAATAACCCCTTGTTCATAAATTTCACCCAATTAAGTTTCATTTAAGACAACAAAAAAATGAGGATACTTCTGTTTCTTCACCACTTCCAGTTCCTTATTTCTATCTTAAACTTGTGGTTCTGCCACAAGACTTTGACCAAGTGATTTATCATGTATCACAGAAATTAGTACTTATGATCTAATATATTCACCAGATACTCCCCATATGAATGATAATTGCCCAATGGTAGTTGGACTATGATTTAATGTTTTCCCAAAAATCATGACTTTATTCAATGGTGATATATAAAGGATCACCATATATCCCAACACATACTCCAAGTATCAATGATGACATTCTATACAGATCTTTGGTATGATTTGTAATGATTTTATATTTTTTTGAATGGTGTGAACCATATATATAATTTATCAGATAAGATCAGGTTCCATCAGCTTGTGCTCTCTAACATCATCTTAAAATTTCAAAGTCTGACACTGCTTTCCATTCAGAGCCTCTTAAGGTTCCAATTAAATGATATAATGAAAATTGTTAGTTATATGTGAACTCGACTAGGGTAATGTGTTTATCCCAACATCCTTGAAAATCCATTGTACAAGATATCAACATATCCTATATATTTTTAATGGTTATTTCGGATAGACCATCCATTTGAGGGTGATTAGAAGTACTAAAACTCAACTCTATATCCAATGCTTTCAAAACGATTCTCTAAAACTATGAGGTAAACTTCATATTTTGATTATATAAAATGAAGTGTTTAACTCCATATATTCTTACCAATTCTCTGATATATATCATGGTGAGTTGTTTAAGAGATAAATATTACTTTAATGTAATGAAATTAAATAACTTTGTAAGGAAATCGATCGCCACAGAAATTATGTTATTTCATTTAGGTGTCATGAGGAATCCTACGATAAAATTCATGGTTATTTTTTTCCATCTCTATTCTAGTATAGGAAATGGATTCATCATATCATTAGAATCATATTGTTCATCATTAACTTATTTTCAAATGAATTATCAAGATACAAATTCATCAATCTCTATCTTAAATTTATCCTACCTGATGTTTTTCTTCATATCTCAGTACATCTTAGTGCTTCCAGGATTATTTGGATAGCTGACATATATGAACAACCCAAAATTTCTTTCAATAGTTCTAGTTTTTTAAGGATACATATTTGGTTTCCAAACCTTATAACTCAATATTCAACAATGTTTAATTCCAGAATATTTTCTACCATTTTTTATAGAACCTCATTATATTTATGGTCCTCCATGATTCTATTAAGAATATATGGTTGAAAATTTATTGGGGTAAGGTAATATGAATTTCCTTTTATTATTTAAATTTCCATAATTTTTATTTCCATGAATATTGGATCCTTTTAAATCCTCATTTGGGATATGGTTGTGGGATCCTTTATACCTAGAGTATCATCCACATTGTTTTCACTCTCAAGAATTTTACAGATTGTACAATAATAGTCATTGATTATCTCAAACCACATCTGTTAATACATATTTATATCCTTTTTGGTGAATATATACTTTAGGCTTCTATGATTCATATATATTTCACACTTCATTTAATGGCCCGAGTTTTTGGGGGTCCATTACTTGGTAAAAATCTGATGTTTGAGGTATTCTGGGTGGTCTGGAAGGCTATCCCAGCTTCTTAGTGACTCCTAGCGGTAGCCTTGGCCTACCGATAGCCTCGGCCTACCAGTAGACATAGCCAACCAGTGACCATGGGGTATGGGTAGCTCTCTACTACTGGTAGCTCTCAGATACCGGTAGTTGTCTCCAACCGGTAGCTCTCGGCAACCGGTAGCTCTCGGCTACCAATAGGTGTCTCCAACCAGTAGCTCTCGGCTACCGGTACCTTTCAGCTACCGGTAGCTATCGTCAACTAGTAGCTCTCATCTAGAGATATCTCTCGTCTACTGGTAGCTATCGTCTACCGGTAGCTATCGCCAACCGGTAGCTCTCGGCTACCGGTATCTGTCGCCAACCGGTAGCTCTCGGCTATCGGTAGGTGTTGCCAACCGGTAGAACTCGTCTATTGGTAGCTCTCTCCTACTGGTATCTATCGCCAACTGGTAGCTCTCGCCAACCCTCACGGGTTCTTCAGTAGCACTCCTTTTTGTGCGAATTCGGTTGTAAACCCTATTGTGACCCTTTAAAGACTCTTTTAAAGCCCATTAATTCCCATTAATGTCATTTAATTAATTGATTTGGTGAGGTACCATGGTTTGCGTTGGTTTAAACCGCCCCAAAAGGTGGGGACCCTTTAATGACATTTGGGGTGTCCCAGCCACGTGGTCAACCCACGATCCAGCTCCTTACGTGGAATCGAGTTTTTCTCTTTGTATCTTATCCATCTTGAGCGTGCTATCTCTTAGCCCTACTCATCATTTATAACCTTAATTCTTCTCCCTACATTTCTTTTTCTTGATCACCCTGCGGTCGGAGTACCCTTCCTTTCGGCGAGTTGTAACCCGATGATGTTTTCCTTGATCGTGTTTTGTGGAGCTCCTGCTACTCACACGGGGACATAATGTTGATCCTTGATCATTCAAGTAGGGCTTTCGCCTTCGTCTCTCCTTTCATTGTATCTTTTGGGGTGTGTACACTACTGTTTTTGTAGAAATGGATGAACAAAACTTAATGAAGATAATAAACGGATTCTAAAGAATGAAGGGGAGGGGTGTGATCTATGATACTGCTATGTTTTTCTCCTCTTTCATGATTAATGATTTCTGAATTGTAAAGGCTTATGCCTACTAAAAATCATGGCCATTGGTGGTCCTTCTATGTGCACTATTAAACCCATAACTCTTGTGATGTTTAAATGTCTTGTATTTTGGTTGTGAACCTATTGGTGTGTAAAGGAAATTGGTTAATTACGTATATTTAGCTAAATATATTTGAAGCACTAGGATCAAATCCTTTTCTATGATAACCCCAGTTTAAGCCCAGTGAAATTAAGATCATGGAGTGTGTTAAATCTTTTAAATATGAAAATACCTGTGGAGTCTTCCTTATGTTGGTTGTATCAGTTTGGTTGTTTCCTCCATGGGTCGAGTAAGGGTGACCTCATGGTTTTCTTAGATAGGGGGTTAGATTGCAGGGGTGATGTGGGTGAGGATGGGATCCTCTGTTTGTATCAGAAATTGGGTTGGGATCCTCTTCTATTGTGAAACCTTCTTATTCATAGTTTTGGGTACTTGGGACTGTATCTCACTTTGACCTGATTTGGTTCCAATACTTGGAGGGGTCTCACTTGATGTGTTTTTACAAGAGAACCAGGTGTGGATGATTAAATTTATGTTTGGTGTACTCTTTCCTTGTCTTGTTCTTATGAATTAATAGTAAGGATAGTGTTCTTTAGGTTGGATGAAGAAAAACCTAGATTGGGTGAGTTCTTGTTACCTATACATATACTTGTAGTTTTTTTGTTTCTTATTCATGCCCCACCCAAGTTGAGCACTTAGTGCTGAACACCCCCATTTCATGGGGGATGGTGTTTTTTCCTAACAATATTATGAGTGGCTTGTTATTAGCTCATTTTTTGCTCCCTTTCCCGAATACCCAAGACTCCACGGGCAGGCTGTGATGGCCTGAATTCCATTATTAGATCAAGAATCATCGGGCAGGGTAGTGTGGTAGTTGGCCCTGGTGATTGCGGGAAGGTAGTTTCCCAAGTATATTCGGGATGAGGCCTAGGTGTCTTCGGGCATGAGAGTAGTTCATCTAGCCCAGGTGTCTTCAGGTGTGGCAGTGGTTGTTCTGGACTAGGTGTTTGCAGGCATGGTTACGTGTGACAGTTGTGGCTAAGGTGTTTGTGGGAGGGATGTGTGGTTGTCGCCCAGGTGTGTGTGTGGGTGGGGTATGGCAGTGGGACTGCGATGAGAATGGCGGGATTGGTCCGATGCTTAGGATGTCTTCAATAACCAGTGGGAAAGTGGCGTCGGGTACCCAAAAATCGATGTGATATTACTATACATTATTTGACTTACATTATTTGGGGAGTGTGACTTGGTGAGGCTTGGGTGGTTAGTTTCCTTTCTAGGTGCTTGGTTATCTCTTTTCTCACAGGGCATTAGTATGCCTCCCCACTTGTGCACGAGAGTCTTTGGTTTTTTCCTACTGAGTATGCTTTTATTCTCATCCTACGTACATAAAACTGCTTTCAGGTTTCCAAGAGGAATTCAGGGATTGTGAGGGACCGTACTAGCTTGGACATTTGGGCAGTTGTTGTTGTTGTTTCTCTTTTTCTTGGTATCTTTTTAGCTTTGTAATTTTTGTGACTTGTGTCTTTTACCTTTGAACATGCATAAGGGAATGGTTTATTTTCATCCATATTTGTAATTTCAGTTTTGGTGTCGTGGGATTTACTATCTTATCTCCTGATCCTATTAAAAGAAAATGGGTAATGCATTCCATTTAGTTTGTGATTTTATACCCTTGGTGTTGGTCGCTACTCTGTGTCCAATTAAAGGTGGGTTTCAGGGGTCATTATCCCTCCTTCAACTTAAAGAAGGAAGGGCCTAGCAATCTGCTGACCCTTCCCTCCTTTTGGTGAAGGTGGGTTATGATAGAATGGTATCAAAGTAGGGTTGGTTGAGAGATAAGATGGAATCTTGAGTTAGGAACAGTAAGGATTGCATGGGATGGTAGGGAAACAGTGTTGGGTGACCTTGGTTTGTGAATTAGGCCAGGGAAGACCGGCTAGGACATGGTATTTTAGGTCCCCCCATGGTCCGATGCAAGGACTCTGGACCTACCGAACGACCATGTAAGGCCACGCTGATTGCAAGGTAGAGACCCTAGGAATGGTACATGCTTCATAATGACCTGTGTTCTCATGTTTCATGGGTGTTTTGGGTATTTAAATAAGTAAGAACTTTAAGAAAATTTTAAGAACAATAATCTGCACTACTTGGGCTTAGGAATTCCTTGTTTACCTTGCAGCTATGTCACCTGGGAGGAAACCATGGGCGGTGCGGGAGATCGAGGCCTAGGAGGTTGACTTAGCCGATCGGCAGAGGGATAATTGAGAAGAGGAGGAAGACCAGTGGAAGAAGACACTTTAAGACTTCCTACGATAGACCCTCAAGAAGTATGAGGGAAGCACATCTGACATGAAGATGGAGAACTGGCTAGAGGATCGGGTGATAGCTTTCGGCTTGATTCAGGCTCTGACTGGGTACTGGGTTCCTCTGGCCGTCAGCCAGATGTGGGGAGCAGTGCGTTAGTGGTGGACACTCTACCTAGGGGAGAGGAGAGAGGCTGAGGTGGCATGGGCTGATTTTGAGAAGGAGTTCCAGGCGGAATTCCTCTCTTCTATGATGAAGGTGGAGAAGAGGAAGGAGATACTCTCCCTCCAGCAAGGGAGTATGTCAGTAAGGGAGCTGGGAATCAAGTTCAAGGACCTCCTCCGTTTTCTCCTGTCCTCTTTCCGGATGAGGAGTCTCGGGCGAGATGTTTAGAGGAGGCACTCCGACCCTCCCTCCAATGCGTTGTTACCCCCTTCACGTTGCCGACATACATGGAGGTCTAGAAGAAGGACGAAGTGGTGGAGAAGATGCACACACTAGGAGGTGTGTCACGAGAGGGGATTCAGCAAGGCTCGTAAAAAGGGAAGGCTGTCAGCACCAGACCTCCAGTATCGGGACCCTCTAGGTTCCGACCAGTAGGGAGCAGGCCACAGCAGTTCTAGTTCTGGTCCCCCGGTCATCGCCCTTTTCATTTGGGCCCAGAACTGAGGTGCTTCATCTCTGGGAGCCATGGACATCTCTGGAATCAGTTCCCGGACCGAGTATAGTACGACAATGGTGGAAATGCCTAGAACCAACCCCAGAAGTAGCTTCCAGATAGGCCCTTCCAGTAGTAGCAACAGGGGCAGTGAGCTCCCACTCCTCTGGGGGCAGGAGTTGCAGGGGGAGGCCGACCCCAGGGCGCTCTTCAGGGACCTTGACGAGGGCGTGGTCAGGGAGGCGGCCAATAGCCGAGAGGCAATGAAGCTGGGCGTGGGCGATTGCACGCTGCGGAGGTACTAGTTCCAGCAGGACCATAGGTCGTTCGAGGTATGATCAGTTTGTTTAGCACCCTTTCTTGTGCCTTGTTCGATACCGGAGCTTCGCACTACTTAGTTGCACCTAGTATTGCCTGTTATTTGGGTCTAGATTCTGAGAGATTTCCAGTGCCCCTGGTGCTGAGCACACCAGTCAGAGGTCGGACCGACTTGTTATTTGTTTGTCGAGGATGCAGACTGATGATAGGGCCACATCAGTTAGTCAGGGATCTACTACTATTACATATACAGCCATACGATGTCATCCAAGGCATCAACTGGCTATTCTCTATATCTGTCGTCATCGACTGCTTCCGGGGAAGGGTTCTGTTCTCTGACATGGGTGGTCGTCATGTTACTTTCACAGGTGAGCATAGCGGTCAGAAGGGCAGCAGGCGAGAGGAACCCTTCCTCTCTTTATTAGTCGAGCTCTCAGTAGATTCAGTAGATGCTAAGATGGTGGAGGTACCAGGGATCGTCAGTGAGTTTATAGAAGTCTTTCCTAAGGAGGTAACGACTCAACCCCCTTGACGTGATATCAAGTTTGGGATAGACATGCAGCATGGTGCTCATCCAATTTCGATGGCTCCTTATCGGATGGCACCTTCTGAGCTACGGGAGTTGTGGATTCTGATTGAAGATATGATGAAGAGAGGTTATGTTCGACCAAGTGCATCACCATGGGGTGCTCTAGTATTGTTTTCAAGGAAGGAATATGGTGGTCTCAGGTAGTGCATAGACTACAAGACGCTGAATCAGGTAACGATCAGGAATCGCTACCCTCTTCTGAGGATAGACGATCTTTTCGACCAGTTGAAAGGGGCCGGATGGTTCTCAAAGATCGACTTGCGGTCTGGGTATCACCAGTTGAGGGTGAAGGAGGGTGACATCCCAAAGACACCCTTCAGGCGCAGATATGGGCACGTCGAGTTTATCGTCATGCCTTTTGGTGTAACGAACGCCCCGTCTGTGTTCATGGATCTTATGAACTCCATATTCCGGGAGTACCTGGATCGGTTGTCACGACCCATCCTCGGGGCCCGTGCTGTGACAACCCCAAGCCTGCCTTCCATAGGCCAGGGGCTGGTGGCTAGCACCAAAGGCATAAGTCCCAATAACTGGGAAGGCATTGCCTTTATAAAAGTAACAAAACACCACAGAGTACAAGCGGATGTAAAACACTAAGTACAAAAAAGGAAGTGTTGAAAAGTAAATGGGCCAGAATACAAACCCAATCAAAAATACAGCTACAACTGAAATAAAGTACAACAAAGACAAGCAGCTGGAAGAAGATAGAAGCATCTCCTGGGTCGTCCTCCTCGGATCCTACCTGAAGGGTAGGTACAAATACCACAGCTCCTAGATCATCCACCACAGATCCTACCTGAAGGGTAGTTATAGATAGCCTCCACAACGCTCTCTCCCGTCAACCACCTCTTAGTGTTGGCTCGTCGTGATGTCCACCATCGGATACTGTCTCGTCGTGAGGTCCACCCCCGGGTACCATCCATTCCTCGAACACTTGGCCTCCGTCTGCGATGCCCGTCGTCTGCAACCAACACAACGAGGTGTGGGCATAGCCCATGCAGGGTTGTGTATAACGATACTCAGTAGGGACCCCAAGACCCTCAAGGTCTCACTAAATCCAACAAGGATAGCCACAAATAAGATCTCAACAGCTAACCTCTACTTAGGTATATTCCCATACACATACCCAGGTTATCAAGTAACCCATCTCAATCATGAGGTAACACAATGATTTATGAAATCAATGGATAAACACTACCCAGGTATATGCCCATACATATACCTAAGTTTTCAAGTGACCCATCTCGATCATGAGATAAACAAAAAGGTTATAGACTCAGCTCAACTAGGATTTTATTCATGATGTCAAACCACGGCTGCTGTAGAACTCCTCCTCTGTCAAGTACAGTGGGATTTCCGCTACAACAAAGCGCGCCGAACTCCTCCTCTGTCGAGTATAGTGGTCCTGCTGCTACAACCAAGCGCGCCGAACTCCTCCTCTGTTGAGTACAGTGGGCCTGCTGCTATAACCAAGTGCGCCCCACTAACCTTGGACTACTGTAGTACTCTACCTGTCGAGTACTGTGGGCCTGCTGCTACAACCAAGCGCTTTCCACCATGGGTCTTCCTCTATAACCATGCACTCCCCCTCATAGGCTCCATAGGTACTCCTTCTGTTGAGTACCGTGGGTCTGCCGCTACAACCAAGCGCTTCTCTGCCGTGGGTCTGTCGCTACAACCAAGCGCTCCCCCTCATAGCCTCCAGAGGTACTCCTTATGTTGAGTACCACGGGTTTTCCGCTACTACCAAGAGCTCCTCCGTTATTGGTCTACCGCTACAACCAAACTCTCCCCACTGGGCTATCCGATACACATCGAGTCGATAGATCAGCTGTCGTCAAGTCTGAGCTATCTACTAGGTCTCTGCATTCTGCTAGCTCGTCACTGGGAGGGTCTACTCCACGAGCTACTGGTCGATACTACAAGTATCACAAATATCAATGAAAAAGTATCTCAAGGTAGCGCCTCGTCATAGGGGTCTCAATGCAATAGACGGCGCGTCAGTCGGACGCCCAGTCTGTGAGTTACTACCCATTCCGTCCGAGGGGCCCGGTGGGTTTCGTGTGTGAACCAACCCGGCCGTATCTCGACTGTACCCCAAACTCTCATATGGTATGCTCATAGGGAATGTTTCTCAACATGATCTCCAATACTGCTGACGGTTCTTCAAACGGTCGTCTGGTCTGAAAGTTATCAGCTATTCCGTTCCAGGGGCCCGGTTGGATTTCGGGTACAATCCAACACGACCATTTTCCAACTGCATCCAAAACTCAGTCGAAGCATGCCAAAAGATTCATGTTATCAAGAGGAATCCAACAAAGTCAATGACACGTCAATCAGACGTCTAGAGCTCGAGATATAAGTGTTCCTACTCCGAGGGCCCAGTTTGTTTCGTATCCGAACCAACCCGGCCGTACCAAAATTTCGCCGAAAGCTTGAGTGTCATATACCAAAACGACCATCTAGATCCAAGGATTGAATCGCAGCTAACGGTGCATCGATCGGAGGTCTGCAGCCCATGTTATGGGCAAAAGACCGTGAGAGGTCCGGTATTAGGGGATTCATGCCTGGTCCGACCCGTCCCGGTAACCCCTGGGTCGGCCCGAACCGGGTCGACCCGACCCAGGTCCGGGTCCGGCCCACTTTGGTGCGGCCTGGCCCGGCCCGACGAGGTGGCCCGGCGCGCTGGCACTGACCGGGTGGCTCAGCCATTTTGGCCATGTGGATGAGAATGCGGGGTGGCATGCTGCCCCCACCAGCTTGTAACCGCGGCCCCCATGGGGGGCCGCTCCTTGCCAACGGACACGGCCAAGCGCCGCATCCCACCTTCCTCAGTCCCACGCGGTCGCGGGAGTAGCGGCATGCCGCCACGGCTCAGGCGCGGCGGCCCATCCCAGTGGCGCGCCGGGCTCTGCCGCCTCCTGGGGGCCGGCCGGTGCCGGCAGCCACCTTTGGCCCCCGGTGCCGCCGTGCCGGCGGAGTTTTCCACGGACCACCGGATGAGCTCCGGTGGTCGGTTAAGCCTTCCGTATTCTCCGAAGGCCCTCCCGGGACCGGTTCTTCACTGCGAAGACATCACAACACATGTGTGGCCTGCTTCATCGTCACATGTCATTCCGCAGACCAAGAACGAAGAGAAGGTGGGTTCGGAATTGTTCGTTGGTCCACATCCACCACGTTAGCGGTTTAAAAAGGCTTCCAACAAATTTTAAATACATGCTGAGGGTATAAATCACATATATTTAATTGAACCAAAACTCCTACCTCAAGCATCGTCGAGAGAGGGTTCGTCGCAGAATTACACGTCGTAGAAGAAGGCGTCGCGGAAGGGGTATCGTCGCGTCATGGAGAAAGGATTCATCGGCATCGCGTTATCGAGCTCCGAGGATCCGGCTTTCTTATCGACCTTCGTCAGAGGTCAGCGTTCTTCGCGTTCTTCGCGTTCTTCGATGAGGAGGAAGATCTTCAAGAACCTGAGCGAATTCTACTCAGCCTCTCACAACCCAACAACTTTCATAAAATAAGAGTTGTCTTACTTTAATAACACATAAGACAACGATTAGAAATTTCAAAATAAAGAAACAAACAGTTATTTCAAATAATTGAGGAGTTTTAAACCACCCAATTAATGAGGCATTTAATATCCAAATTAAACGCATGAGTTGACTTCATTAAAAAAAGGGGGGTGCGGGGTGCGTTACTTAATTTAAGGCGGGGGTTGAGAAAATGCAGGGCTCGTGTGGGCACCACCTCACAAATATCCTACCAAGTGGGTAGAATATTGTGGGTCCCACATCATCCACTTAACATAGGTTAAGAAAAATAAAATATAACCCCAAAAATTAAAAAACACATCCGAGCAAACACAACTCCGGAAAACGTGTTTCTCAGAAATTACCAGCATTATGATTCCATCGGTGCCCTCAGAATTCGATTACGAGCACCGGTTCAAATGTTAGAAAAACTCGCTCGTTCATTCACTAAACGTACCCGAGCTAAACATCGGAAAGTGATTCCGGGCACACCAGGCCTCAGAATCAGGTGCCGTCAAAAAATGCGTTCTTGAAACATTCCAAATAAAATTAAGAAAAAAAATTCCTTGAAATTTCTGGGACTTTAAATTACTCCCACCTCAAGGATTTATGTCCCTGTAATGATTTAACACAACCTAGGGATACAAAAGCGGTACTGAGCACGCATCTGAGCCTTCCACTCCCTTGTGCTCACCTGGAGGTTCCCGTACTGCCAGTGAAAGCGCACCCGAGGAATCGACCAGTCCTCATAGGACTTGCTCTTGTCGTTCCTCGATCCCCACTAGAACCTCCGTGAGGGTCACCCCATCTCCCAAGTCCATCTCCTCATGGTTGATGAAAAGCGAAGGGTCGAGCTCGTATCTTCTCAGTTGAGATACATGGAAGTCATTGTGCACCTGGTGCAACTGTGGTGGGTGGGTCAAGCGGTAAACCACCTCCCCTACCCTGTTGAGAACCTAGAAAGGTCCGTTGAATCTTGGAGATAACTTTTCATCTCGGCCACATCTCCGTAACTCACGTCGAGGTGAGACCCGTAGGGAAACATGGTCGCTATCCTCGAACTCTAGTGGTCTCCGCATCCTTTTAGCACAAAACTTTTGCCGGCTTTGAGATGTCCTCATTCTCTATTGGATGACTTGGACTTTTCTGGTCCTACAAGAGCTGCTGAGATTTCTTCTTTGCTGATAATTGAAATCTGGTCTCATCCCCTGGATGAACCATGTCCTTCACCTAATATAGTCAATCCCGACGTGGAAGATACTAATCCACACCAAGGATTACGTCGTAAGGCCTCGACACTACTACCAAGAGATCCAACCGCTACTCTCGCCTCCAAGGGTTGAGTCACACTATCGGAATCAGTGTGTGGTCACTGGGTCTCCTCCAGTAGGTATCACAAAGTGAGGGCCATGTCAACGGTTTTAAAACCGAAACCTCTTAGTAGTAACAAAAATAGATGACATGAAGGTAAACACCACAAGGAAGGTGTCTTTTATTATTTCAGCTCAAAGTAAAAAGACACAAAGCATCTACAAACAAACATCAACAAAGCTAGAAGCAACGTGAACAAAAGTCTCCAGGTCTGGAGCTAGTCCTGCTCCTATACATCTACTCCCAGAGCTCCATGATTGTAGGCCTAAGCTGCCTGAAGCTAAGATCTCCCATGTCCACATGTTCCCTGCGGTCGGGGTGGACCTCCTGGTGGTGGTGGTGGAAACACTTCGCAGCGTCCTCCACCTCTAGCTGCACGGCCATCTCCCCTACCACGGTCTCCTGCTCCATGCAGTCCACCTTGATCGAACCTTTTCCTCTGCCTGGGAGTTCCTTCATTCATCTGCTAGTCATCTGTATAGTAGGTCGGACAGTCACGAGCCATGTGACCAACCCCGCTACAGGAGTAACACTGTCCACTCATGGTAAGTCGTTGTCCACCCCTGGTGCCTCGCACAAACGATCCTGTGTCATGCGGTCGACCACATGTAGGTCTAGTCCTCTTGGACCTCTGCGTCATTTGTCTACTGCCCACTATAGAAGACTCTGTCGCATTCCAAATAGTGGTGGGTCCTGCTGCTGGAGACTGCTCAACAAGGAAACTCTCCACTAAGAGGTCTCGCTCCAACACCACTGTCTGTGTCGGAATGCTATGAGAAACAACTGAAGCTCTGATCTCTCGCCTGAGCCCCTTCTCTAAGGTTTGGGCCCTGAAGAATGGGTCTCGTACCATGTCCGTGGAATAGCGTGAGAGATCGGTAAACATCGCTGCGTACTAGGATACTGTCATGCTGCCCTACCGCAATTGTAGTAGAACCTGGATGCGCACCGCACTGAGGGTGGCTGGGATGAACTCTGAGCGGAAAAGGCTCTCAAAGTCCTTCCAAAGGAGAGATGCCTCGTCATTCACCTAGAGCATCAATCTCCACCATCTTCCTGCCTCCACATGCAAGAGGCTCACTGCAAGGACCACCATAAGGTCAGCTGATGTCCCTACCAAATGGAAAACTCGTACAACACCCTCCACCCAATCCTCGGCTACCTGAGGTTCCATCTCCCCATGGAACGTGGGTGGTCGTTGATGCTGAAACTTGTGTAGTGCACTAAGGCGACGTTCACCATCAGTGGCTGGGGCTGGTAGTATCGGTGGCTTGGCGGTTAGAGGTACCGCCGGTGCCTCTGCTGTCAAAGGGCTCTGTACTGAGGCCTCGTCGCTTGGTGGGCTGTCGTCATGTACAACGCTTGGAACCCTAGCTGGCTGCCATCGTGGGGCCATCCTGAAAAGAAATAGGTGTGCCACGGTCAAACAGTATACCTAGTGAGCTGACACAAAGTATACTTGAAACACACATGAAATCAATGTTTTCGTGCCTTAAGTCAGAAATCAGAAGTCAGGGTCCTGGTGTATGGATACGTCGGCTGCTGCACCAACACTAAACTCCCTGGACTGATAACCACACTCAATACTTTTAACACTATTGCTTCACATAGGAAAATATCAGAGTCCTGAGTTCTGTGGTAGAACCAAACTCCTCTGATACCAATTTTTCACGACCCATCCTCGGGGCCCGTACCGTGACTACCCCAAGCCCGCCTTCTATAGGCCAGGGGCTGGCGACTACCCCCAAAGGCGTAAGTCCCGATAACTGGGAAGGCATTGCCTTTATAAAAGTAACAAAACACCAAAAAGTACAAGAAGAAGTAAAACACTATGTACAAACAAGTAAGTGATGAAAAGTAAATGGGCAAGAATACAAACCCAATCGAAAATACAGCTACAACTGAATGAAAGTAAAACAAAGACATGCAGCTGGAAGAAGATAGAAGCAGCTCATGGGTCGTCATCCTCGGATCCTACCAGAAGGGTAGGTACAGATAGCATAGCTCTTGGATCGTCCACCATAGATCCTACCTGATTGATAGGTATAGATAGCCTCCGCAACGCCCTCTCCCGTCAACCACCTCCGAGTGTCGCCTCGTCGTGAAGTCCACCACAG
Organism: Viscum album; assembly: GCA_963277665.1. Classification (NCBI taxonomy): domain Eukaryota; kingdom Viridiplantae; phylum Streptophyta; class Magnoliopsida; order Santalales; family Viscaceae; genus Viscum; species Viscum album. Next base: position 2,002,554,164 of record OY728145.1, read on the forward strand.
GATATTGTCTCGTCATGAGGTCCACCCCCGGGTACCGTCCTGTCCTCAAACACTCGGCCTCTGTCTGTACTGCTCATCATCTACAACCAACACAATGAGGTGCGAGCATAGCTGGTGCAGGGGTGAGTATAACGATACTCCGTAGGGACCCCGAGACACTCAAGGTCTCACTAAATCCAACAAGTATAACCACAAAGAAGATCTCAAAAGATAACCTATACTTAGGTATTTGCACATATATATAACCAAGTTATCAAGTAACCCATCTCAATCATGAGGTAACACAAAGATTTATGAAATCAATGGATAACCACTACCCAGTTATATGCCCATATATATACCTAAGATATCAAGTGACCCATCTCGATCATGAGGTAAAACCAAAGGTCATAGACTCAGCTCAACCAGGATTTTATTTATGATGTCAAACCATGTCTGCTGGAGAACTCCTCCTATGGCAAGTAAAGTGGTCCTGCCACTACAACGAAGTGCGCTGAACTCCTCCTCTGTCAAGTACAGTGGGTCTGCCGCGACAACCAAGCTCACTGAACTCCCCCTCTATCGAGTACAGTGGGCATACCGCTACAACCAAGCGTGCCCCACTAACCTTGGACTGTTGTAGTACTCTACCTGTCGAGTACAATGGGCCTGCTACTACAACCATGCACTTCCCACCATGGTTCTTCCACTACAACCAAGCGCTCCCCCTCATAGGATCCAGAGGTACTACTTCTGTTGAGTACCGCGGGTCTGCCGCTACAACCAAGGGCTCCTCCACCATGGGTCTGCCGCTACAACCAAGCGTTCCCCCTCATAGCCTCCTGAGGTACTCCTTCTGTTGGGTACTGTGGGTCTGCCTCTACTACCAAGTGCTCCTCCACCATGGGTCTACTGCTATAACCAAGCGCTCCCCACTGGGCGATCCGACACACACCGAGTCGATAGATCTGTAGTCGTCAAGTCTCAGACAGCTACTAGGTCTTTGCATTCTACTAGCTCATCATTAGGAGGGTCCGCTCCACGAGCTACTGGTCGATACTCCAAGTATCACAAAGTTCTACAAAGAATTATCTCAAGGTATTGCCTCATCATAGGGGTCTCAATGCAACAGACGGTGCATCAGTAGCACGCTCGGTCTGTGAGATACTAGTCATTCCGTCCCAAGGGCCCGGTTGGTTTAGTGTGTGAAACAACCCGGCCGTATCTCGACCGTACCCCGAACTCTCATAGGGTAATCTCATAGAGACCATTTTTCAACATGATCACCAACTCCGCTGACGGTTAGTCAAACAGTCGTCTGGTCTGAAAGTTATCAGCTTTTCCGTTCAAGGGGCCCGATTGGATTTCGGGTACAATCAAACCTGGCCATTATCCAATTGAATCAAAAACTCAGGAAAAGCATGCCAACAATTTCTTCTTATCAAGAGGAATCCAACAAAGTCGACGGCACATCAATCGGACGTCCGGAGCTCGAGATATAAGTGTTCCCGCTCCGAGGGCCCGTTTGGTTTCGTATCCGAACCAACCCGGTCATACCCAATGTTCTCCGAAACCTTGAGTGTAATATACCAAAACGACTATCTCGATCCAAGGATCTCATCGCAGCTGATAGTGCGTCGATTGGAGGAATGCAACCCAAGTTATGGGCAAAATATCGTGACAGGTCTGGTAATAGGGGGTTCGGGCCCGGTCCGACCCGGCACAGTACCCCCTGGGTCAGCCTGAACCGGGTCAACCTGTCCCAGGTCCGGGCCCGGCCCGACGCACTGGCGCTGACCGGGTGGCTTGGCCGTTTTGGCCGAGCGGTTGAGGGTGCGGGGTGGCACGCTGCCCCCTGCCAGCTTGTAACCGCGACCCCCATGGGGGGCCGCTTGTTTCCAACGGACGCGGTCGAGCGTCGTGTCCCGCCTTCCTCGGTCCCATGCAGTCGTGGGAGAAGCGGCCCATCCTGGAAGTGCGCCGGGCGTCGCCGCCTCCTGGAGGCCGGCCAGTGTCGGCCGCCCCCTCCAGCCGCTGGCGCCGCCGTGCCGGCGTGGCGTGCCAGGGGAGTGTTCCGCGGACCACCGGACGAGCTCCGGTGGTTGGTTTTTCCAGCCGTCTTCGCCAACGGCCCTCTTGGGACCAGTTCTTCACTCTGGAGACCTCACAACGCCCATGCGGCCTGCTTCATCATCGCCAGTCGGTCCGCACACCAAGAACGAAGAGACGGTGGGTTCGTACTTGTTCGTTGGACCGCACCCACCGGGTTAGAGGTTTGGAAAGGCTTCTGAAAAATTTTAAACACATGCCAAGTGTATAAATCACAAAGATTTAATTGAACCATAACCCCTACCTCAAGCGTCATCGATCGAGGGTTCGTCGGGGACTTACACATCGCGGAAGAAGGCGTCGCGGAAGGGGGGTCGTCGGGTCGCGGAGAAAGGATTCTTCGGCGTCGCTTCGTTGGCGTCGCTTCGTCGATCTTCAAGGATCTGGTGTTCTTGACGACCTTCTTCGGTGGTCAGCATTCTTTATGTTCTACGCGTTCTTCGTCGAGGAGGAAGAACTTGAAGAACCTGAGAGAATTCTCCCCAGCCTCTCACAACCCAACCCCTTTCATAAAATAAGAGTTGTCTTATTTTAATAACACAAAAGCCAATGATTTGAAATTTCAAAATAGAGAAACAAACAATTAATTGAAATAATTGAGAATTTTAAACTGCCCAACTAATGAGGCGTTTAATATCCAGATTAAACGCATGAGTTGACTTCATTAAAAAAAAGGGGGTGCGGGGTGCGTTACATAATTTAAGGAGGGGGGTTGAGAAAATGTGGGGGTAGTGTGGGCCCAACCTCACAAATATCATACCACATGGGTATGATATTGTGGGTCCCACATCATCCACTTAACATAGGATAAGCAAAATAAAATAAAAATCAGTTGCACCACTTTTATTGTATTCCTTAACTTAACCCCAAAAATTAAAAACCACACCCGAGCAAACGCAACTCCAGAAAAGGTGTTTCTAATCAATTACTGGTGCTGTGATTCCATCGGTTTTCTTGGCATTCGATTCCGAGCACCGGTTCAAAAGTTATAAAAACACACTCCTTTGTTCACTGAACGTACCCGAGCTAAACTTCAGAAAATGATTCTGGGCACACCGTGCCTCTGAATCAGGTGCCGTCAGAAACTATGTTCTTGAAAAACTCTAAAGAAAATTATGAAAAGAATTTTCCTTGAAATTTCTGGGTCTTTACATCAATTCGTATTCATGTTCATCGACGACATACTGATCAATTCAATATTAGAGGAGGACCACACGAAGCATCTGAGGATGGTTTTGGTGGTCCTCTGACTTCACCAGCTCTATGGGAAGTTGTCAAAATAAAATTTCTAGATCCGAGAAGTACACTCCTTGGGCATGTAGTTTCCGAGCAGGGGGTAGTGATGGACCCATCAAAGGTTGAGGTGGTTGTTTCTTGGGAACCACCAAAGAATGTGGTAGAGGTTCGCAGTTTCCTCGGGCTGGCAGATACTATCGGAGGTTCGTACCCAAATTCTCCTGAGATGCAGCCCCTTTGACTGGCTTGACCAAGAACGACCAGGTTTTTGTGTGGAGTGAGTAGTGTGAGGCAGCCTTCAACTATCTGAAGGAGAAGTTGGTTAGTGCCCCAGTGCTGTGACTACCCAAAGAAGGGGTGGCATATGAGGTGTTCAGTGATGCTTCAGGGAAAGTCCTCAGATGTGTGTTGATGTAGTGAAAAGGGGTGATCTCTTATGGGTCTAGGAACCTATGCCCTCATGAGTGTAATTATGCCACCCACGATCTAGATCATGCAGGGTTCATTTTCGCACTAAAGTTATGGTGGAATTACCTCATCGAAAAATGCTTTGTATTCTTCATAGATCACACAAGATTTAAGTATGTCTTCTACCATCGGGACCTAAACTTATGGCAGTGAAGTTGGATGGAGTTCCTCTAGGATTATGACATCGATATTTCCTACACCTCGGGAAAAGGGAATGTAGTGGCCGATGCTTTGAGTAGGAGGTCGTAGAAGGATGTAGTGTGAGAGTCGGTAGATGCCTGGAAGGCAATGGAGGAGTTGGATGCCTTGCACCTAGATGCAAGGATGGATAGCGGTGGAGGTTTCCTATATCAGATTCCAGTACAGTCTTCTTTTTTGAGGCAAGTGGAGGAGTCTCAGTGGTGAGACCCAGAGTGCGAAGTGATGCATGACCGAGTTGACCAGGGCAATTCCCCAGAAGGGTGGACGGAGGATGGTTAGAACTAGATGCTTTTCTGCGGAACGTTGTTTGTTCTAGAGGCGATGCGTGGATAGGTTTCTAGTAAGTTCCACAACTCACCCCTAGTAGTGCACCTGGGAGTTTCCAAGATGTACTAGGCTCTGAAGAGATAGTTTTGGTGGCCCAGAGTAAAGTGAGCAGTGGCATAGTTTGTGGCCAAGTGACTAGTGTGTCAGCAGGTGAAGGCTGAGCACCGTGTTCCAGGCGGCCTGCTGTAGTCTCTAGATGTCCCTGAGTGGAAGTGGGATGACATCTCAATGGATTTCGTCATGGGACTTCCCAAGGTGCAAGGGGGATACGACACCATCTGGGTAGTAGTGGATCAGTTGAAGAAATCAGATCGTTTTCTATCTATCAAGGAGTCGGGTACAGTAGACGCTTTAGCACAAAGGTAAATGGATGAGGTGGTGCGGTTCCATGAATTCATGATGTCCATAGTCTCGGATAGGGATGCACGGTTTACCTCATGAGTCTGGAGATGATTGCAGCACACTTTTGGCACCCAAAAATGTATTAACACTGCTTTCCATCCCCAGATAGATGGATAGATAGAGCGCACCATCCAGACCTTAGAGGATATGTTTCGGGCATGTGTTCTGGACTCTGGAGGATCATGGGTGCGACCCTTGCCTCTGATAGAGTTTGCTTACAATAATAGATATCACACTACCATTAGTATGGCTCTGTTTGAAGCCTTGTACGGTAGGCCATGCCGCTCACCCATGTGATAGACCGAAGTCGTAGAGGCAGGAATCTTTGTCCCGGAGGTGGTACAGGTCACGAAAGAAAAGGTTCAGCTTATACGAGAAAGGATGAAGGCGGCCCAAGACTGACAAAAGTCGTATGTCGATAGAAGAATAAGGCCCTTGGAGTTTGAGGTTGGAGACCATGTGTTCTTGAAGGTCTCCCCTCAGCATGGACAATGGAGGTTCGTCAATGGAATTAAGCTTTCCCCCAGGTTAATCGGACCCTTCGAAGTGTTGTGGTGGGTCGGCGAAGTGGCTTATCAGCAAGCGTTACCACTTCCACTAATGAGGATAAATGACGTCTTCCATGGGTCCCAACTCCATCAATATCTGCACAACGAATCACACGTCCTCAGCTGGGGAGAGCTAGACATCGAGGACAACGTTACCTTTGTGGAAATACCAGTGAGGATCAAGGGTTGTGAAGAGAAGGTGCTTCGTGGGAGAACCATTCCCTTGGTTCCTGTGTTATGGTAACATGGTGGGCTTGAGGAGAGTACCTGTGAGAGGGAAGCACAGATGTGTGCCCAATACCCAGAGTTGTTTTGAGTTTTGTTTTGTTATTTTTATAGTAATTTTGATGAAGCATTTTACCTTGTTGGCTATGAAATATGTGGTTTTCATTTTCTCTAAATGTGTGTGAAAATTCCTGGCTATAGGGAGGGGAGGACCCGACCCCTAATCAAGACGCATTAAGGTGGATGCGATTAAACCCGTGCGGGCGATTCAGGGTCACCCAAAGTAGATAATATCTTGACATGGGGGAAGAGACTCCTGAACCCATATGACAATGCAGTTTGACCATGGTATGTTTCTTGGTTCTTGAGAGGGAGGTGTGTTTAGATAATGATGAGGTTCACTCCTGAGAGGTATCTTTCGAGGTGGTTGTTCAGACCCTTTCTTTCCTTCTAGGTTGTTTTTATTCTCGAGGGAAAGAATATTTTGAGAGGTATCTAATGTAATTTCTCCGGTTTTTGGGGGTCCATAACTTGGTAAACATCTGATGTTAGAGGTATTCTGGGTGTTCTGGAAGGCCATCCTAGCTTCTAGGTGATTCCTAGCGGTAGCCTTGGCCTATCAGTAGCCTCAGCCTACTGGTAGGGTTAGCCTACCGGTGACCTTGGAGAACCTGTAGCTCTTGGCTACCGGTATCTCTCAGAAACAGGTAGCTGTCACCAACCGGTAGCTCTCGGCTACCAGAAGCTCTCTGATATCAGAAGATATCGCCAACCGGTAGCTCTCGGCTATCGGTAGCTCTCGGATACCGGTAGCAGTCGTCAACCGGTAGCTCTCGGCTACTGGTAGCTCTCTACTATCGGTAGCTGTCGCCAACTGGTAGCTCTTGGGTACATGTAGCTCTCGGCTACCTTTAGCTCTCGCCAACTGGTAGCTATCAGCTACCGATAGCCGAGAGCTACCAGTAGTTGTCGCCAACTAGTAGATCTTTACTACCGGTAGCTCTCGCCTACCCCCATGGGTTTTTCAGTAGCGCTCGTTTTTGCGCGAATTGGGTTTTAAACCCTGTTTTGTCCCTTTTAAGCCAGTTTGAAGGCCCATTAATGCACATTAATGTCATTTAATTAAATGATTTGGTGAGGTACCATGCTATGCATCCGTTTAAACCGCCCTGAAAGGTGGGGACCCTTTAATGACATGTGGGGTGTCCCAGCCGCGTGGTCAACGCACGATCCCGCTCCTTAAGTGGTTTTAAGGTTTTATCTCTATATATTAACCATCCTGGGCATGCTGTATCTCATACCTAATAAGCCTTTATAAGCTAAAGGATTCTCCCTATGTTTCTTTTTCGTGATCACCCTGCGGTCGGAGTACCCTTCCTCCCGATGAGTCGTAACCCAACAAAGTTTTCCTTGATCTTGTTCCGCGGAGCTCCTGCTACACACGCGGGGACTTAACATCGATCCTTGATCAGTCATGTAGGGGTTTCACCTTCATCTCTCCTTTCTCTGTATCTTACGGGGTGGGTACGCTACTATTTCTGTAGAATTGGATGAACCAAACATTAATGAAGATAATAAATGGATTCTAAAGAATGAAGGGGAGGGGTGTGATAGATGATGTTTCTATGTTTTTATCCTCTTTCATGATTAATTATTTTTGAATTGTGTGAGCTTACGCCTACTCAAAATCATGGTCATTGGTGGTCTTTATCTGTTCAGTAATAAACCCTTACCTCTTGTGATGTTTAAATGGCTTGTATTTAGGTTTTAACCATTATTTGTGTAAAGGAAATTTGTTAATTATGTATAATCATCTAAATAAATTTGAAGAACCAAGATCAACTCCTTTTCTATGATAACCCTGGTTTATGCCCAGTGGAATTAAAATCATGGAGTGTGTTAAATATTTTAAATCTGAAAATACCTGTTGATTCTGTCTTGTGTTGGTAGTATCGGTTTGGTTGTTTCCTCCGCGGGCCGAGTACGGGTGACCTCATGGTTTTCTTGGATAGGGGCTTAGATTGTTGGGGTGATGTGGGTGAGGATGGGATCCTCTGTTTGTATCACGAATTGGGGTGGGATCCTCTTTTTTTGTGAAACCTTCTTAATCATAGTTCTAGGAACTTGGGACTGTATCTCACTTTTACCTGCTTTGGTTCCAATACATGGAGGGGTACCACTTGATGTGTTTTTACAAGAGAACCGAGTGTTAATGTTTAAATTTCTGTTAGTTGTACTCTTTCCTTGGCTTGTGCTTATGCTTACTAGTTGCCCAAGTTGGTGAAGAAACTTATTTAAACATTATTATTGAACATTAAAACAAGGATGGGACATATAGGGATTTGGTTTGGTGTGAGTTGTGACTTAGGCATGAGTGATGTTCTCTTCTCTTATGAATGAATAGTAAGGATAGTGTTCTTTAGGATTGAAGAAGAAAAACCTAGATTGGGTGAGTTCATGTTACCTATAACATATACTTTTTGTTTTTTTGTTTCTTATTCGCACCCCACCCAAGTTGAGCACTTAGTTCCGAACACCCCCATTTCATGAGGGGTGGTGTTTTTTCCAACACTCCTATAAATGGCTGGATATTAGCTCTTTTTCTGCTCCCTTTCCTGAATATCCCATTTCTCTACGGGTAGACTGTGATGGCCTAAAGTCCATTATTATCCCAAGAATCTTCGGGCAGGGTAGTGTGGTGGTTGGTCCAGGTGTGTGTGGGTAGGTGGTTTCCAAAGTATCTTCGGGATGAGGCCCAAGTGTCTTCAGGAGTGGCAGATGTTCTTCTACACTAGGTGTCTTTGGGTGTGGAAGTGTTTGTTAAAGCCTAGGAGTTTGCAGGCGTGGTTACGTGTGACAGTTGTGGCCCAGGTTTTTGCATGCGGGATTTGTAGTTGTGGCCCAGGTGTGTGTGCGGGCGGGGTATGGCAGTGGGATTGCGATGCGAATGGCGGGATTGGTCTGATGCATAGGATGTCTTCAATAACCAGTGGTAAGGTGGGGTGGGGTACCCAAACATCGATGTTCTATTACTATACATTAATGGGTGTGCGTTATTTTTGGAGTGTGCCTTGGTGAGGCTTGGGTGGTTAGTTTCCATGCTAGGTGCTTGGTTATCTCTTTTCTAACAGGGAATTAGAATTCCTCCCCACTTGTGAATGAGAGTCTATGGTTTTTCCCTACTTAGTATACTTGTATGCTCACTATATATACATAAAACTACTTTCAAGATTCTATGAGGACATTAGGGATCATGTGGGACTATACTAGCTTGGACCTTTGGGAAAGTTTCTGTTGTTGTTTCTCTTTTTCTTGGTATCTTTTTACCTTTAGAGTTTTGTGACTTGTATCTTTTACCTTTTAACATGCATATGGGAATGGTTTATTTTCAGCTATATTTTCACTTTCAGTTTTGGTTTTCTGGGATTTACTATCTTATCTCCTGATCCTATTAAAAGAAAAAGGGAAATTCCTTCTATTTAGTGTGTGATTTTATACCCTTGGTGTTGGTCGCCGCTCCGGGACCTATTGAAGGCGGGTTTCGGTGGTGTAGAGACCCGAAGCATGATGTACATGGACATTACATTAATTTTGTGTAATACTTAATACATATAAAAAATATACACACAAGGACCGTAATAGTTTAGTGTCTTTGGAAACTTAGAACGTAATCTTCTAATCGTCGTGAAAGATCTTCAACATTTCCCATAAAGATCTTCCACTTTTTGTTTCCTTACCTAAAACCTTTCTTTTAATCAAGGGGGAAAAACATAAAAGGGTGAGCTCAAATGCTCAGTAAGGTTAAGCATGGATAAAATAAAACATACCATATACATTTGACCTTAAAAACATGAACTTAATGTTTAAACATCAAAATCACGAGCAACGACATAAAAAATGGAAGTACATAAGGCATAGATCATAATGGAACATAAATCATGATAATATAGCATGGGAATAAAACATGTAATTATGGCATCCATTAATCACATGTAATTATTTCCATAGTAGGCTAGTAATTGCTGCCAAGACCATCTTAGTGAACAAAGTCCCTTTCTGAATTGAGTTCACTCCTCATTCCAGTCCTGTAATACTGAACCAGATTAACCTACCATTCTAGCCATGTCCATCTCATGAGATATAAATCATTACCCAATTCATTAGAGGGAGACATAGGTCTCACCCATCTCATAATGAAATCATTTTAACTTGTGCCACAAACTAGACATACATCATTCATAAAAACCCAATAAATAAAATGGGTATCATAAACATCATCCCATCATCACATAATCCATATAAAAGAAATGTATATTGTTTCATAATAAGAAAATTGAAACCATGTAAATCATAGATACATTATACATGAAACATACACATATGAAATAAAGGCATCTTAGATGAAAAATTGTTTTGATAAAACACTTGAAATGAATTCTTGAGGAAAATATCATTTTTTCTTCAAAATAATTTTCTTTTCACAAAATTCCATGCAATTTTAAAAGATACAGATTTTGTTGAAAATAATCATGAAATATTGTAGAGGATTACTCTTGAAAATGAGGCATTATGAAACTGTAAAAATCCGTTCATGTCGTATAAGTTAAAAATAACATTCTCCTCGTACTTTTGTCGGAAAAGTCAAAAACTACCTTATATGGTAACCAGAGGAAAGATTTCATTCAAGCAATGTGATAAAAAGTCAATAAAGGGTAAAAACTACATTAAAAATTCATGGAATAGTGGTAAACATTTTATGAAATCATTTTTAGAAAACATGGTCATGGATGATAAACGTGACCCCAGTAAATACTTACGTATAAGCAATCTCGGATAAAAATGAGACTGAAAATTTATCCCTTACCTTAGGTCTGATATGCTTCATACGTATCTAAACATACTATATAATTATTTAAATAATGTCATTTACTTATTATAGATTCATATTCATTGTTATTATATCATATATTGTTCACTTATGACTTTATATTACCCTTTCTTTTGTAAATTCATGTTAAATTAGCCGTTTGGGTAAAATCATTTGATTTGTCGTTCGTGTTTTAACTTGTAATTATTCATAAGATTACTTAGATCATTATTAATTACATCCATAATTTAAAACATGATTTATATATTAAACATATTCAGAATATACATATATATAATAGATCGATAAATGGAAAGAAGTACACCATTCATGGAGATGGTAGGTCGTACGTACGCATGAACGCTGTTTTCGTTTCCTTATTGAATTGAATGGATTTAAGTAGATGACATAAATATATATATATATACATAAATAAATTAGCATTATTATGTCATATATTTAATTATTACTTATTATATATACTTTATAATCATTCTTGAATAGTTAACAAGGAGAGTGAATCTCATCGCGTCATGGAGACGGTAGTCCGTACGTACGCACGAGCGATGATATCATTCCCCTGATCGTGGAATTATATTAAAGTGTATGGATAATATTACATAATAAATATCACTTTAAAATAATCATATATATATTCATTACTTTCACCATTATACCCATTCAAGTAAGGAGGTGGTGGAAAATAGATTACACCACGGCGTGGAGACGGTATTACGTACGTACGCACGCGCGGTGATTTCATTTTCCGTAGGATGGATAGATGGTTAAATATGGTTGTTTCATATTTATAATAACATATCTGTATATGAGTGATACTGATGTTATTACTTCATAATGAAACAACTATAGAAGAATAAGTGGAAGAAGAAATAAAGTTGAAAGAATCGGTAACGGACATTACCTCTTCTTTGAAGCGCCTCTTTGAGACAACCTCTTAAGGCACTAAAATTTGACTTTGAAGAAGACCATGACCTCTACGTTGTTTCTATGGAAGTGTACAAGAGAATTTGGCAGGGTTTGGCCGAGGATGAAGGCTCAATGTGGTGTGAGGAAGAGAGGGAGGAGGTGCCCTTTTATAAGGGAGGAGAGGGCCACCTTTGGAAAAACTAAATATATTATTTTATTATAAAGTCATATTCGGTTTTTAATATCTCTAAATTGATTTATTTCGAAGCAAATGTGGGGATGGTTCGAAATACTCTCATACAATAGAATTTAGACAAGTTTATGTTTCTATTTTAACCTTATCATTTAGAATTAACCTTAAGTTAAATAATTTTACTTTTACCATGTCTTCTTGTTTTCTTACACTATAAGGTTAATAAACATACTATAAAAAGACAAACAAACCCCAAGTTGTTTATTATTAATATATATTACCGTATATAAGTCATTTGGAAGAATCTTATATTTTTTTGGAATAAAAAAAAATTAATAATATAATTTTTGTTTTAAAAATTATTTTATGTCAATTTTGACACTATTTGGTAATTGATTTTTTTGAAAATAATAACAGAATTATTAGTTCAAAAATAGTTACTTAAATCAATAATAACATGTCATATTAACCTTAAAAATTAGTGTAATTCATAAAAAGCCTCAAATTAAATTTTTTTGGGTATTTATATCATCAATTATGTCCATATTTCATTAATAAGATAATTACTGCATCATATTTGTTTCATAAATAAATTAATTTATTTAATGTATAAAAATTATAAATAAAATACAACTATGTAGGAAATCGTTTTATCTTTTTAATGAATATTTATAGTCGAATTTATCTTATGTATAACCCTATATTAAAAATTGTTTACTTATAAAACATTGATTTTAACTATTTTAACCCTTCTTTAAATAAATTAATAATAAGTGTCATAATCTAATCCAAGTGGACCTAAATGGTCAAATTTTATTCCTAAGTTTGTTTTTGGTCGAATTAAATTTATCTAATAGAATTAGGACATGTGTTATGATAATAATAATATCATCTTTACCATTAATTACCCTATTTACTTTTAACCGTGGTAAAAAAAAGTAAAAAGTTACTATTCACAAAAAATTATTTTCATCACATTGAAACACATTTTAGTCCCTGATATTAAACGTGTCTATCGGATTTTTTAAATTCCACTCACAGAAGCTGTAAAATTAGGTTTTCTGAAAAATTCAGTTTTTTAACTACCACTTCGTGGTTTCATTATTCATCAAAAAATGAAATTTTCTAGAAAAATACCAAAAAATAGGCCTAATATATATTTGATATTATGAATTCACAAATTATGTCTATTTTACCAAATTAAAAACATATCAGTTGCCTTAATTAATTTAAAAATTAATTCCTGTCGTCAAAACAAATCGCGTGTTTTTAAGAAACAATAACTATCAAAAGATTGGTACTTGTTTATATCCAATTTCAAAGTGAAATTAATTCCAATGACCAACATTGGATTAAATGGTAAAAATATATTCTAATTACACTTTAAAACCAATTAAAAATATAATCTATCCATATAAATTATTGCGATGAAAAAAGTTGTTTTTAATTAAAATATAGCGTGTTTTACTATTCATTAAAATATGGAAGTTATCTAGAATAATAGGAAAAATTTATCCAAAGTGAATTTTTATACCTCGATTCCAAAGAAGAATTATATTTTGTCAAATTGAACTTATAGAGATATCAAAAACAAGATTTAAGGTGGGTGCTCCATCAAAAGGTGGAAAAACTACATTTTTTTGAAAAATACTTATTTTACTCGGAAAATTGATTTTGTTCTCATAAAATGTTCTAGAAAATTTGCAAAATGAATAATAAGGTTATAAAATTAAAAATTTAGTTGATACTATTCATAACGGCTAGTTCATTGTAATATTATAACCATATATCGTTGTTTAGTGAAACCTGGTATTGCGTACAACACACGCTATTGAGGAAAGTCGTGATTGCGTGTAATGCAAGCCAAGTTAGGGTTGCGTGTTGTGCAAGACTCCTCCATTGTTTCGTATAAAAGAATCCAACCATATTTCATTTATACATTGAATATATATATATATATATATTTATATATATATACACTCAATGTTTCGTAGAATAACTACAATCAAAATTGTGTGTAACATGATCCAAGAATAGTGTTGTGTATACTGCAAGATCATATGGTGTTGCGTGTATCACAAGGTAATCTAGTTGTAGCATACAACACAAGACATCAATGATGTTAAAATAATATTTTTCATAAAATATCGGGGTGTTACATTCTACCCCCCTTAAAATGAATTTCTTCCTCAAAATTCGTCGGGGTTATAAATGGTTTACTACTCGAAAGTTTGTTTAATAGAAACCCACATCGTAAAAAGGAATACCAAAACTTGGCATTAAAAATTAAAGTATGAAATGTAATGGTTACCCAAATTAACTCATCACTGGGTTTCCACGTAGGAGAACATAGGTGAAAATATGGATATGGAAGAAAAATCTAACCATCATGTTCTGATGGAGAGTGGTAGAGAACATGGCTATGAAAAAGACATCAATCACAAATCCATAGATTTGTGATGATCTGAGGTACCATCTGATTCATCAAATATAAGGGCACTAGGACAACATTTCTGGTTTTCAAGATCATTTCCCTTAAGTTGATGAAATTGGAAATAGAAGAAATACTTTCATGATTTTGGTACAGTCTCACCATTGTTCGTTCTTAGGACAATTTCCAATTCATCTCTTAAAGAAATGAAGTTGAATTTGTCATTCGTGAAGTGTTAGCAGATCATGTGATAGAATGATGGGTCATTCCATCTGTCTCAAACAAAAGGTTATAAAAGTTATCAAAAATACATAAGTCCATCTATAGTAAGATTAATCATATATGGTTCCTAAAATGGACTTATACATCATATATCATACTGTTGAATATAATAAAAATAGTTTATACTAAACAGGGACCTCTTGTAGACCAGTGGTAGGCAATAAAGGCCAGTCACACTTCGGTTGTGGGTTCGATTCCCACAGCCATGTCCGACACGATGGGTTGTCGCTCGTCCTGCAGGTTGTCATTTTTCTAAAACTACATTACTATAACATCCCATCAATAATATCGAAAAAAGTTCTATCCTTAAATAATACTAACTTATGTCCAACACAATCCATTCCAATCTTTAGGCTTATCTAAAATACTTCGGTCCAAGCTCATAGTATAAAGAAAAGGATTACTTAAAATGTCATCAACCAAACATGTGAATACCATCATTTATCCCCCATATATCTTGTTGGTCACATTCCAATCATGTGAATACCTTAATCATGTATTCTCTTGAAAAATGAATACCCATTGAATCTTAGTGAAAACATGAGTGCTGTCAAAAGTTAACTCTTTCCACATACCAAAACCCCAAAATTCATATATACTCAAACCATGATATAACTATTTCCTTGTATCAGTCATGAGCTCATGAATACTGTCAAACATTTCTTTTTCTTCTTATCCCTTCATTATGCGCATGTCATCGTTTTTCCAAAAATATCTCAATCACTTTCCATGGTTACCAGAACCATAAAATTATTGAAAACCACAATAGACCAATACATAAATATTTCAAAATTCCACGATACTATTTACAACATTATTTTGGAATCCCATTACATAAACACTTAATCATTCCACCACATCGTTGTTATATTCAACATCGCCAATAGTGATCGCATGTTACTTCCCTTTGTCCTTTTCCTTAAGTGGTTGCTCATGTCGATCATCACTAACCCTTGGATTACGGCATTTATTAGCATAATTCCCCTATTCCTTGCACTTGAATCATTGATGTTTTGGTTGTGTGTTCTCTGCATTCTTTTCTTTATTCACATCATTAGAAACCCTTTTTTCATTACTTCGACACTCAGCTGCTCGATGACCTTCTTTTCCACACATAAAACATTTTCTAGTCCTTTTAAGACAATCTCCAATATACTTCTTTCCACACATTGAGCATAAGGAAACATTGATCTTCTTTTCACCATTATTCTGAGATTTCTCTTTGAACTCCATCATTCATTTCTTATCAAAACCAAGAGATGGATAAGTAACACCAAATTTTATTTCTAACTTGATAGAACAGCGCACAATTTTATCATAGCTACTGAAGTCTCTTATAGCTAATGCCCTTCAAAGATTTGGTTTTAAGCCACTGAAGAATCGATCAACTTTACTTTCAAGTTGGATGATAAAGCCAGATGCATACCTTGCAAGCCTTGTAAAATTCACTTCGTATACACTAACAGATTCATCATCCTTTTTCTTTAGTTCAAGAAAATCCTTCTCCATCTTTGTTCGAAGAATATGAGGGATTTACTTATTGAAAAATAAGTTCTTGAACTCGTCCCATTCCAAGGACTCAATTTAATCTCTTGGCCTCGTATTCTTGATAAGATTCCACCATTGATCAGCTTCACCTTTAAAAAGATATACTGC
Organism: Viscum album; assembly: GCA_963277665.1. Taxonomy (NCBI): domain Eukaryota; kingdom Viridiplantae; phylum Streptophyta; class Magnoliopsida; order Santalales; family Viscaceae; genus Viscum; species Viscum album. The sequence continues at coordinate 2,002,570,015 of OY728145.1, forward strand.
AAATATGACTTTATCATGTTTAGAACATTGAAGAACTAAAAATATCTTTTCAGTGGTACTGATCCATTGTTCAGCAACAAGTGGATCAGAAGAGCCATTGAAAGAAGGTGGACGTTGCCTCATAAAGGACTCAATAGAATATTGTTCCCTTCTCTGCTCATTTGGAAGTCCAGAATGATTCACAGCTTGTGTAAGTACAGAAATAATATTTTTCACTCCATCTCCCATAACATTTTTTTGTTCAGGAGGAAAATCATTGCATTTTCCATTTCATTGGTCAACACAGATCCTTCGGGTTCCAACCATCGTCTAAAACCCAAAAAGAATAGTGTGAGAGGAAAAAATCATGATAAGAAAAATAACATAATAAAGTTGGATTACCTTCAATATCTAAAATCTTAGGTTTAATTCTAAGATCGTTACCGTAATTCTAGGACTATAACCTATACTTATACTTAACCTTAGGGACATCCCTAGACATATCTTAGAAATATCTCTAGGGAACTCACTAAAGTTCTCGCATCCTAGTTTCCAAAGGTTGACTAAACCTTTCTTCTGATACCAACTGTAACGGACCCAAAGCTTGACGTACATGGAAAATACATTAATTTTGAAAAATAATTAATACATAACAAAAATAGACACACAAGGACAGTAAGAGTTTAGTGTCTTTGGAAACATGGACTGTAATCTTCAAACCGTGGTGAAAGATCTTCAACATCTCCAATAAAGATCTTCCTCTTTTTGTTTTGTTACGTAAAACCTTTCTTTTAATCCTGGGGTAAAACAAAACATAAAAAGGGTGAGCTCAAATGCTCAGTAAGGTTAATCATGGATTAAATAAAACATACCATATACATTTGAACTTAAAAACATGAACTTAATGTATAAACATCAAAATCTTGAGCAATGACATAAAATATGGAAGTACATAAGGCATAGATCATAATAGAACATAAATCATGATAATATAGCATGGGAATAAAACTTGTAATTGTGGCATCCATTAAGCACATGTAATGATTTCCATAGTAGCCAAGGCATTGCTGCCAAGACCATCTTAGTGGACAAAGTCCCTTTCTGGATCGAGATCACTCCTCGTTCAAGTCTTGTAATACTGAACTAGGTTAACTTACCGTTCCATCCTTATCTATCTCATGAGATAAAAATCTTTACCCAATTCATTGGAGGGAGATATATGTCCCACCCATCTCATAACGAAATCATTCTTACTTGTCCCACAAAATAAACAAACATCATTCATAAAAACCCAATAAATAAAATGGGTTTCATAAACATCATACCATCATCACATAATCCATATAAAAGAAATGGATATCGTTTCATTATAAGAAAATTGAAACCATGTAAACCATAGATACATTATACTTGAAATATACACATATGTAATAATGTCATCTTAGATTAAAAATGATTTTGATAAAACACGTGAAATGAATTCATGAGGAAAATATCCTTTTTTCTTCAAAATCATTTTCTTTTCACAAAATTCCATGAAATTTTAAAAGATAAGGGTTTTATTGAAAATAATAATGCAATCCTGTAGAAGAAGATTCTTGAAAATGAGGCTTTATGAAACCGTAAAAATCCATTCACGCAGTATAAGTTACAAATAACATTCTCCTCGTAATTTTGTTTGAAAAGTCAAAAAGTACCTTATATGGTAACCAAAGGAAAGATTACATTCATACAATGTGTTAAAAAGTCAATAAAGGGTAAAATTGACTTTAACCATTCATGGAATAATGGTAAAAAATTTATGAAAACATTTTTAGAAAACATGGTCATGGATGATAAACGTAACCCTAGTAAATACTTACGTATAAGCAATCTCGGATAAAAACGAGATTGAAAATTTATCCCTTACCTTAGGTCTGACATGCTTCGTACGTATCCAAGCCTCCTATATAATGATTTAAATAATGTAATGGACTTATTAACGAATCATATTCATTGTTATTATATCATATATGGTTCACTTATGACTTTATATTACCCGTTCTTTTGTAAATTCATGTTAAAGTAGTGGTTTGGGTAAAACGGTTTCATTTGTCATTCTTGTTTTAACTTGTAATTATTCATATGATTACCTGGATCATGATTACTTACTTCCAGAATATAAAACATGGTCTATGTATAATATATATTCAGAATATACATATATATAATAGATCGATAAATGGAAATAAATACACCGTTCATGGAGACGGTAGGCCGTACGTACGCATGAACGCTGTTTTCGTTTCCTTATTGAATTGAATGGAATTAATTAGATGACATAAATATATATATACATAAATATAGTATCATTATTATGTCATATATTTCATTATTACTTATTATATATATTTTATATTCATTCTTGAATGGTTAACATGGAAAGTGAATCTCCTCGCGTCGTGGAGACGGTAGTCCGTACGTACGCACGAGCGATGATTTCATTCCCATGATCGTGGAATTATATTAAAGAGTATGTATAATATTAAATAATCAATATCACTTTAAAATAATAATATATATTAATTACTTTCACCATTATAGCCATCCAAGTAAGGTGGTGGTGGAAAATAGATTACACCACGACGTGGAGACGATATTCCTTACGTACGCAAGTGCGGTGATTTCGCTTTCCGTAGGATGGATAGATGGTGAAATATGGTTGTTTCATATTTATAATAACATATCCATATATTAGTGATACTGATGTTATTACTTCATAATGAAACAACTATAGAATAATAAGTGGAAGAAGAAATAAAGTTGAAAGAATCGGTAAGGGACATTACCTCTTCTTTGAAGCGCCTCTTTGAGACCTCCTCTTAAGGCACTAAAATTGGACATTAAAGAAAAATAGTACCTCTAGGTTGTTTCTAGGGAAGTGGATAAGATAATTTGGCAGGGTTTGGCCGATCATGAAGGCTCAGAGTGGTGTGAGGAAGATAGGGAGGAGGTGCCCTTTTATAAGGGAGGAGAGGGGCACCTTTGGAAAAACTAAATATATTTTTTTTATTATAGAGTCATATTCGGTTTTTAATAGCTCCAAATTGATTTATTTAGAAGCTAATGTGGGGATGGGTCGAAATAATCTCATCCAATATAATTTAGACAAGTTTAGGTTTCTATTTTAACCATATCATTTAGATTTAACTTTAAGTTAAATAATTTTACTTTTACCGTGTCTTCTTGTTTTCTTACACTATAAGGTTAACAAACATACTATTAAAATACAAATGAACCCCAAGTTGTTTATTATTAATATATATAACCTTATGTAAGTCATTATTCTGAACCTTATATTTTTAGGAATAAAATTACAATTAATAATACAATATTTGTTTTAAAACAATTTTATGTCAATTTTGATAATATTTGGTAATTGATTTTTGTAAAAATAGTAACAGAATTATTAGATCAAAAAAAGTTAATTAAATAAATTCTAACATGTCATATTAACCTATTAAATTAGTGTAATTCATAAATAGCCTCAAATTAAATTTATTTTGGTTTTTATATCATCAATTATATCAATATTTCATTAATAAGATAATTACTGCATCATCTTTGTGTCATCAATAAATTATATTATTTAATGTCTAAAAATTACAAAAACATAACATTATGTAGGAAATAGTTTTATCATTCTAATGAATATTTATAGTCTAATTTATCTTATTTATAACCCAATATTAAAAATGTTTTACTTATAAAACATTGATTTTAACTATTTTAACCCTTCTTTAAATAAATTAATAATAAATGTCCTAATCTAATCCAAGTGGATCTAAATGGTCATATTTTATTCCTAAGGTTGATTGTGGTCTAATTACACTTATCCAATAGAATTATGACATGTGTTAGGGTAATAATAATATCATTTTTATCCTTAATTACCCTATTTACTTTTAACCGTGGAAAAACAAGTAAAAAGTTACTATTCACCAAAAATTATTTTTCCCTCATTGAACCACATTTTAGTCATTGATATTAACCGTGTCTCTTGAATTTTAGAAATTCCACTCACAGAAGCGGTAAAATTAAGTTTTATGAAAAATTCAGTTTTTTAACTACCACTTAGTGGTTTCACTATTCATCAAAAAATGAAAGTTTCCAGAAAAATACCAAAAATTAGACCTAATCTATATTTGATATTATGAATTAAAAAACTATGTCTATTTTACCCAATTCAAAACATATCATTTGCATTAATAAATTTAAAAATTAATTCCCGTCGTCAAAACAAATCTCTTGTTTTTAAGAAATAATAACTATCAAAAGATTGATACTTGTTTATATCCAATTTCAAAGTGAAATTAATTCCAATGACCAACAATGGATTAAATGGTAGAAATATATTCTCATTACACCTTAAAACCAATTAAAAATATAATCTAGCCATATAAATTATTGCGATGAAAAAAGTTGTCTTTAACTAAAATATAGCGTGTTTTTACTAATCATTAAAATATGAAAGTTATCATAATAATATGAAAAAATTATCCAAAGTAAATTTTTATACCCAGATTCCAAAGAAGAATTTTATTATGTCAAATTGAACTTATAGACATATCAAAAACAAGATTTAAGGTGGGTGTGCCATCAAAAGGTGGAAAAACTACATTTTTTTGAAAAATACTTATTTTACTTGAAAAATTGATTTTGTTCTCATACCATGTTCTAGAAAATGTGTAAGATAAATAATAATATTATAAAATACAAAATTTAGTTGATACTATTCATAACAACTAGTTCATAATAATATTATTACCATATATCATTGTTTAGTGAAACCTGGTATTGCGTACAACACACGCTATCGAGGAAAGTCAGCATTACGTGTAATGCAAGCCATGTTACGGTTGCATGTTGTGAAAAACTCCTCTGTTGTTTCGTATAACAGTATCCAACCATATTTCATTCATATATTGAATATATATATTTATATATATACACTCAATGTTTCTTAGAATAAATACTATCAAAATTGTGTGTTACATGATCCAAGAATAGTGTTGTGTATACTGCAAGCTCATACGGTGTTGCGTGTAGCGCAAGGTAATCTTGTTATAGCATACAACACAATACATAAATGATATTAAAATAATATTTTTCATAAAATATCAGGGTGTTACATTCTACCCCCCTTAAAATAAATTTCGCCCTCAAAATTCGTCGGGGTTATAAATGGTTTACTACTCGAAAGTTTGTTTAATAGAAAATCACATCATAAAAAGGAATACCAAAACATGGCTTTAAAAACTAAAGTATGAAATGTAACGTTTACCCAAATTAACTCATCACTGGGTTTCCACGTAAGAGAACATAGGTGAAAATATGGATATGGAAGAAAAATCTAACAATCAAGTTCTGATGGAGAGTGGTTGATAACATGGCTATGAAAAAGCCATCAATCACAAAGCCATAGATTTGTGATAATCTAAGGTACCATCTGATTCATCGAATATAAGGGCACTAGGACAACATTTTTTGGTTTTCAAGATCATTTCCCTAATGTTGATGAAATTTGAAATAGAAGAAATACATTCGTGATTTTGGTACAGTCTCACCGTTGTTTGTTCTTTGGACAATTTCCAGTTAATCTCTTAAAGAAATGAAGTTGAATTTTTCATTCGTGAAGTGTTAGCAGATCATGTGATAGAATGATGGGTCATTCCATCTGTCTCAAACAAAAGGTTATAATAGTTATCAAAAATACATAAGTCTATCTATAGTGAGATTAATCATATATGGTTCCTAAAATGGACTTATACTTCATATATCATACTGCTTAATATAATAAAACTAGTTTCTACTAAATAGGGACTTCTTGTAGGCCAGTGGTAGGCGATAAAGGTCAGTCGCACTTCGGTTGTGGGTTTGATTCACATAGCCTTGTCCGATGCGATGGGCTGTCGCCCGTCCTCCAGGTTGTCCTTTTTCTAAAACTACATTACTATAACATCCCATCAATAATATCGAAAAAAGTTCTATCCTTAAACAATGATAACTTATGTCCCACATAACCCATTCCAATCTTTATGCTTATCTAAAGTACTTCGGTCCAAACTCATAGTATAAAGAAAACGATTACATGAAATGTCATCAACCAAGCATGTGAATACCATAATTATTCCCCAATATATCTTGTCTGTCACATACCAATCATGTGAATACCTTAATCATGTATTCTCTTGAAAAATGAATTCCCATTGAATCTTAGTGAAAAAATGAGTGATGTCAAAAGTTAACTCTTTCCACATACCAAAACCCCAAAATTCTATATACTCAAACAATGATATAACTATTTCCTTATATCAGTCATGAGCTCATGAATATTGTCAAACATTTCTTTTTCTCCTTATCCCTTTATTATGCGCATATCATCTTTTTTCCAAAAAATATCTCAATCACTTTCCATGGTTACCAGTACCATAAAATTATTGAAAACCGCAATAGAACAATACATAAATATTCAAATATTCCACGATACTATATAAAACATTATTTTGGAATCCCATTACATAAACACTTAATCATTCCACCACATCGTTGTCATATTCAACATCGCCAATAGTGATTGCATGTGACTTCCCTTTGTCCATTGCCTTAAGTGGATCCTCATGTCAATAATCACTAACACTTGGATTTGGGCATTTATTAGCATAATGCCCTATTTTCTTGCACTTGAATCATTGAAGTGTTGGTGGTGCGTTCTCTGCGGTCTTTTCTTTATTCACATTATTAACAACCCTTTTTCCATTACTTAGACACTCAGCTGCTCGATGACCTTCTTTTACACACTTAAAACATTTTCTAGTCCCTTTAAGACAGTCTCCACCATGCTTATTTCCACACTTTGAGCATAAGGAAATATTCATCTTCTTTTCACCATTATTCTGAGATTTCTCCTTGAACTCCATCTTTCGTTTCTTGTCTAAACCATGAGATGGATAAATAACACCAACTTCCATTTCTACCTAGATAGTACAGTGCACAATTTTTTCATAGCTACTGAAGTCTCTTTTAGCTAATGCACTTCAATGATTTTGTTTTAAGCCACTGAAGAATCGGTCAACTTTACTTTCAGGATGGATGATAAAGCCAGATGCATACCTTGCATGCCTTGTAAAATTCGCTCCTTATACACCAAAAGATTCATCATCCTTTTTCTTTAGTTCAAGAAACTCCTTCTCCATCTTTGTTTGAAAAATACGAGGGAAGTACTTATTGGAAAATAAGTTCTTGAACTCGTACCATTCCGTGGACTCAATTTCATCTCTTGGACTCATATTCTTGATAAGATTCCACCACTGATCAGCTTCACCTTCCAAACGATATACTGCTAAGGTGACTTTATCATGTTCAGAACATTGAAGAACTGAAAATATCTTTTCAATGGTACTGATCCATTTTTCACCAACAAGTGGATCAAACGACCCACTGAAAGAAGGTGGGCGTTGCCTCATGAAGGACTCAATAGAATATTTTTCCCTTCTCTGCTCATTTGGAAGTCCAGAATGATTCATAGATTGTGTAAGTATAGCAATAAGATTTTTCACTCTATCTCCCATAAAATTTGTTTGTTCAGGAGGACAATCATTTAATTGTCCATTGCATTGGTCAACATGGTTCCTTCGGGTTCCAGCGATCGTCTAAAACCCAAAAAGAATAGTGTCAGAGGCAAAAATCATGCTTGGGAAAACAACATAATAAAGGGGGAGTACCTTCAATATCTAAAATCATAGGTTTAGTTCTATGATAATTAACATAATTCTAGGACTATAACCTATACTTATACTTAACCTTAGGGACATCCCTAGACATACCTTAGAAATATCTCTAGGGATCTCACTAAAGTTATCACATCCTAGTTTCTAAAGGTTGACTAAACCTTTCCTTTGATTCCAACTGTAACAGACCCAAAGCTTGACGTACATGGACATTAAATTAATTTTGCGGAATACTTAATACATAACAAAAACAAACACACAAGGACCGTAATAGTTTAGTGTCTTTGGAAACTTGGAACGTAATATTCTAATCGTGGTGAAAGATCTTCAACATCTCCCATAAAGATCTTCCACTTTTTGTTTCCTTACCTAAAACCTTTCTTTTAATCCTGGGGGAAAACAAAACATAAAAATGGTGAGCTCAAATTCTCAGTAAGGTTAATCATGGATAAAATAAAACATACCATATACATTTGAACTTAAAAACATGAAATTAATGTTTAAACATCAAATTCTTGAGCAACGACATAAAACATGGAAGTACATAAGGCATAGATAATAATGGAACATAAATCATGATAATATAGCATGGGAATAAAACATGTAATTTTGGTATCCATTAATCACATGTAATGATTTCCATAATAGCCAAGGCATTGCTTCCAAGACCATCTTAGTGGACGATGTCCCTTTCTGAATTGAGTTCACTTCTCGTTCCAGTCCTGTAATACTGAACCGGATTAACTTACTGTTCCAGCCATATCTATCTCATGAGATATAAATCTTTACCCAATTCATTGGAGGGAGATATAGGTCCCACCCATCTCATTATGAAATCATTCTTACTTGTGCCACAAAATAATCACACATCATTCATAAAAACACAATAAATAAAATGGGTTTCATAAACATCATCCCATCATCACATAATCCATTTAAAAGAAATGGATATCGTTTCATAATAAGAAATGTAAAACCTTATAAATCATAGAGACATTATACTTGAAACATACACATATGAAATAATGTCATCTTAGATGAAAAATGGTTTTGATAAAACACTTGAAATGAATTCTTGAGGAAAATATCCTTTTTTCTTCAAAATCATTTTCTTTTCACAAAATTCCATGCTATTTTAAAAGATAAGGGTTTTTTTGAAAACAATCATGCAATCTTGAAGAGGAAGCTTCTTGAAAATGAGGCGTTATGAAACCGTAAAAATCTGTTCATGCCATATAAGTTAGAAATAACATTCTCCTCGTACTTTTGTCAGAAAAGTAAAAAAGTACCTTATATGGTAAGTAAAGGAAAGATTACATTCATACAATGTGGTAAAAAGTCAATAAAGGGTAAAAATGACTTTAAACATTAATGGAAGAATGGTAAACATTTTATGAAAACATTTTTAGAAAACATGGTCATGGATGATAAACGTAACCCTAGTAAATACTTACGTATAAGCAATCTCGGATAAAAATGAGATTAAAATTTTATCCCTTACCATAGGTCCTATATGCTTCGTACGTATCAAAACCTCTTGTATAATGATTTAAATAATGTCATTAACTTATTAAAGAATCATATTAATTGTTATTATATCATATATGGTTCACTTATGACTTTATATTACCTGTTCTTTTGTAAATTCATGTAAAGGTAGCGGTTTAGGTAAAATCGTTTCATTTTTCATTCCGGTTTTAACTTGTAATTATTCATATGATTTCTTAGATCATGATTACTTACATACAGAATGTAAAACATGATTTATATATAATATATATTCAGAATATACATATATATATAATAGATCAATAAATGGAAATAAATACACCGTTCATGGAGACTTTAGGCCGTACGTACGCATGAACGACGTTTTCGTTTCCTTATTGAATTGAATGGAATTAAGTAGAAGACATAAATATATATATATATACATAAATATAGTAGCATTATTATGACATATATTTCATGATTACTTATTATATATACTTTATAATCATTCTTGAATTGTTAACATGGAGAGTGAATATCATCGCGTCGTGGAGACGGTAGTCTGTACGTACGCACGAACGATGATATCATTCCCATGATCTTGGAATTATATTAAACTGTATGTATAATATTACAGAATCAATATCACTTTAAAATAATCATATATATTCATTACTTTCACCATTATACCCATCCAAGTAAGGTGGTGGTGGAAAATAGATTACACCACAGCGTGGAGACAGTATTCCGTACGTACGCACGCGCGGTGATTTCATTTTCCATAGGATGGATAGATGATGAAATATGGTTGTTTAATATTTATAATAAAATATCAGTATATGAGTGATACTGATGTTATTACTTCATACAAAACAACTATTGAATAAGAAGTGGAAGAATAAATAAAGTTGAAAGAATCGGTAACGGACATTACCTCGTCTTTGAAGCGCCTCTTTTATACCTCCTCTTAAGGAACAAAAAGTGGTCTTTGAAAAATAATAATACCTCTAGGTTGTTTCTAGGGAAGTGGTGAAGATAATATGGCAGGGTTTGGCCGAGATTGAAGGCTCAATGTGGTGTGAGGAAGAGAGGTAGGAGGTGCCCTTTTATAAGGGAGGAGAGGGGCACCTTTGGAAAAACTAAAAATATTTGTTTATTATAAAGTCATATTCGGTTTCTAATAGCTCCAAATTAATTTATATCTAAGATAATGTGGGAATGGGTCTAAAGACTATCATACAATAGAATTTAGACATGTTTAGGTTTCTATTTTAACCTTATCATTTAGATTTAACCTTATGTTAAATAATTTTACTTTTACCGCGTCTTCTTGTTTTCTAACACTATAAGGTTAATAAACTTACTATAAAAAGCCAAACGAACCCCAAGTTGTTTATTATTAATATATATGACCTTATCTAAGTCATTTGGCCGAACTTTATATTTTTAGGTATAAAATAACAATTAATAATATAATATTTGTTTTAAAAACTATTTTATGTCAATTTTGACACTATTTGGTAATTGATTTTTTTAAAAATAATAACAGAATTATTAGTTCAAAGAAATTTAATTAAATAAATATTAACATGTCATATTAACCTATAAAATTAGTGTAATTCATGAAAAGACTAAAATTAAATTTATTTGGGTATTTATAACATCAATTATGTCAATATTTCATTAATAAGATTATTACAGCATCATCTTTGTGTCATAAATAAATTAAATTATTTAATGTCTAAAATTTATAAATAAAATATCATTATGTAGGAAAGCTATTTATATTTCTAATTAATATTTATAGTAGAATTTATCTTATGTATAACCCTATATTAAAAATCCATTACTTATAAAACATTGATTTTAACTATTTTAACCCTTCTTTAAATAAATTAATAATAAATGCCCTAATCTAATACAAGTGGACCTAAATGGTCATAATTTATTCCTAAGGTTGTTTATGGTAGAATTACACTTATACAATAGAATTAAGACATGTTTTAGGGTAATAATAATATAATTTTTACCCTTAATTACACTATTTACTATTAACCGTGCTAAAAAAAGTTAATGTTACTTTTCACCAAAAATTATTTTCATCTAATTGAACCACATTTTAGTCCTTGATATTAACCATGTCTCTCAGATTTTTTAAATTCCACTCACAGAAGCGGTAAAATTAATTTTTATGAAAAATTCAGTTTTTTAACTACCACTTAGTGGTTTCACTATCCATCAAAAAATGAAAGTTTCCAGAATAATATAAAAAATTAGGCCTAAGCTATATTTGATATTATGAATTCAAAAAAAATTTATATTTCACCCAATTCAAAATATATGAGTTGCATTAATTAATTTAAAAATTAATTCCCATCATCAAAACAAATCGCGTGTTTTTAAGAAACAATAATTATCAAAAGATTGATAATTGTTTATATCCAATTTCAAAGTGAAATTAATTCCAATGACCAACATTGGATTAAATGGTAAAAATATATTCTAATTACACTTTAAAACAAATTAAAAATATAATATAACCATATAAATTATTGTGATGAAAAAAGTTGTTTTTAATTAAAATATAGCGTGTTTTTACTATTCATTAAAATATGAAAGTTATTAGAATAATATGAAAAATTTATCCAAAGTAATTTCTTAAACCCTGATTCCAAAGAAGAATTTTATTATGTCAAATTGAACTTATAGACATGTCAAAACACGATTTATGGGGGGTTCACCATCAAAAGGCGGCAAAACTACATTTTTTTGAAAAATAATTATTTTACTCGAAAATTTGATTTTGTTCTAATACCATGTTCTAGAAAATGTGTAAGATGAATAATAATGTTATAAAATTCAAAATTTAGTTGATAATATTCCTAAAGGCTAGTTCATAATAATATTATAACCATATATCGTTGTTTAGTGAAACCTGATATTGCATACAACACACGCTATCGAGGAAAGTCGTGATTGCGTGTAATGCAAGCCAAGTCAGGGTTGCGTGTTGTGCAAGACTCATCCATTGTTTCGTATAATAGAATCAACCCATATTTCATTTATACATTGAATATATATATATATTTATATATATACACTCAATGTTTCGTAGAATAAATACTGTCAAAATTGTGTTTAGCATGATCCAAGAATAGTGTTGTGTATACTGTAAGCTCATACGGTGTTGCGTGTAGTGCAAGGTAATATTGTTGTATCATACAACACAAGAAATCAATGATATTAAAAGAATATTTTTTATAAAATCTCAGGGTGTTACAGGGGGTCATTACCTCTCCTTCAACATAAAGAAGGAAGGGCTGGGCAATCTGCTGACCCTTCCCTTCTTTTGGTGAAGGCAGGTCATGACACTTCTCCAGGTATATTAATGTCTCCAAATATATAATATGTAGATTACTACATTTAATTATAGATCTTGCATTGGGTAGTTATGCTCATGGATCTTTATTTTTTGGTAGTTATAGTCTATCACTATGTCATTTTGGATATAAAAACAAATATCTTTTTTGATTGATTTTTGTAGATCAAAAATCCTTCCCCACTAGTGGGTAATGTGAGAACAAGTGTAGTGATTGTCCATTTCTTCATGTATTTAAAAATTTTATCCCATTCACCATTCTAGATTAATAATACTCTTTTCCAGTTTATCTTGGATAGGGGGCCTAAAAATCATGATAGTTTTCTCAAAAATTGAATATTAAATCTAGCTAATTCAAGGAAACAACATATATCCATCATATATATAGTTCTATTATATAATTTAATTTCCACTATTATTTAAGAATCCATATATATCCCTTTACTAGTGATAACATGCCCCCGTAATATTAGATTCTACTTAAAAAACTCATAATTATTATACTTTTCATATACCTTTTTTCATATGGTCTTCAGTACAATATTGAAATTATCCACATGTTCCTACATGATTTTAGAGTAGATGATAATATCATCTATAAATACAACTATAATTTTTTCAAGGTAATCCCTAAAGACTCTATTCATTATTTCCATAAATATTTATAGAGCATTAGTGAGTCACAATGGAATCACTATGAACTCCTAGTGTTCATACATTGTACAAAAATCTATCTTGGGGATATTCTCTTTTATTCAAATTAACATTATAATATCCTGACCAAAGTAACACCATAAATAAATATTCGGATCAATATAGTTGATTGAACAAGTCATGATATCATGGAGTAGGATACTTTTTCTTTAACCTGATCTTGTTGATCTCACGATAATCAATAAATACGAACATTGACTTATCATTCTTTATTAATGAAAAGGGTTGGTGCACCCCAGGGTGAAGCGCATTGGAATATAAACTATTTATCAAGATTCACCTATAGTTATTTCTTCATATCTTAATGTTTAACATTGGTTATTTTATATAGAATTTTTTATTTAAGAAAAATATATAGGTATAAGTTTGATTATGAACTCATCCTCAGATCTAAGAGGAAGATTAGAAAATTATCTTTGAAACACATTAGTGAATTACTCTATAATGGTAATTTCATCAAGGATGTTATTTTTCTTAGTCTCAATTATTCTAATTAGATACACCTTCTCACAATGTAATAATATATATGCTTGTGATAATGATACGAAAGGATATTCATGTTCCTTTAACTTGTATTGATGTAGAGAGTGATTTGCAATACATGTAGTGATTTACTTCTCTTTGTAATTTATGTTTTATATATTCATAGAAATATAGTTTATTATTAGAATATAATAAAATTCCACTACAGGTAGAATCACTAGGTTCACTAGAAGGTTTATCCTGAAAATATGGATAAGGGATGATTTATGTTCTTACGATTCAAAAATTTCCCCATTATCCTTTTTATACAATAGATATAACTCCATAATTTTTACTAGTCTATGAATAGTTTTACAATAATGGAGTCATATGTAATAATATGTAGAAATATAATCAAATAGTATGTTCACTATACATGAATGAATACCTAGATTACCTATTTCCATGTCATTTCCCAGGATCCACCTCAGTGGTTGTGATTTCATAAGCTCATACTTTATATCTTTGAATTGAATGTTTTTATGATTAATTGGCATCTACAACCTATGGATTCATTTAGTGGTTCTCATTGTGTCCTTATTACTTTATATTGAATGATTGGATAATTGTATGAGGGTTTAACAGAGCATTCCAATCTTTCATTACAATTATTGGTTTCTCCAAAAGATTTTTTTAGCAAGGTTCCCTTCCTTCCCACACCTAAATCATTTCCTCATCCCCTTCAGAAAATTTCTATGATTCTTCTTCCCACACTTTTTACAAGTGGGATGTTAGAATTTTATAGCCCCATTAGTTTTCTAAATCAAGCCACCCTAATTAAAATAAATTTTCCACTTCATATAATGTGAACTATTTGACCAATGAGATTCACTTATTAGCATTTTGAATTTGGTGGAACATCAGACACTTTCCTCATAGCAGTTAAAGTTTCAATTATTCAAATATTTTCCTAGAATCGGTATTATCCCACCAAATCAGCCATAAAATTTACTTTTTGAGGTAATGAAAAATATAGACATGTATCATGCATGTTTTCTAAAGTTATAAATTTATTCATCAATGGATTCATCACCCTTTTCCTATAGATATGGAAATCCTTCTCTATTTTTAGTCAAACAGTGTGCTAAAAATATTTGTTGAAAAACATTTTATGTGATTCATTCCACTCCATTACATTGATTTCATTATCATGATTTATATTTTATAATAAATACATTATTACTTTGCTTCTCCATCAATAAGATAATCAATTAACACAATATTCTATTTCTCAGAAAATTGAAGAATGGAGAATATCATTTCAATAGAGTTGATCCCTTGTTCCAAAATTGTGGGATCAGATTATCCAAAAAAATCAGAGGCCTTTGTCTCATTAAGATCTACATTTTAACATTTTTGTTCTGAGGGGGACATGAGTTTTCCCCTAATTCACGTTTCTATTCAATACATATGTTATATAATAATTTACTGTAATGAACATCTTGATTCATTGTCCCATTGGATTGGGAATCTCATTTTGGTAGTCATTACATTTTTCATCACATTTTTTATTGACTGAGTTCCAAATATTCCCAGACATTGACTAAAAAAAGGGAAAAATAGGGATACAGATTTTGAAATGACTAAACACAAAAAATAGGAACTATAAAAATTAAAATGATATCTCATATATGATATCTATTCATTATCCTATGAATTTATAGGTTTCAATCTAAGTTATCCAAGATCAATTTCCTAACATAAAATCTCATTTAATTTTTATTCCCTTCATAATGGTTCAGAAAAGGGATTATGAATTTACCAAATAATTTCCCCTCGTAGTATAATATGATGATTAAAACAATACCTCTTTTTTATGCACCAGGTGAGGATTGATAAAATCCAAATAAGCCCTTTTCGTGGTTATTACCCCAAGGTATAATTGTGTCAAATCCATATCTACTTATAGTATCCATAAAGGTATGTATTTTCTTGGAATCCACTTAATCTATACTTTATAAAAATTTAAGTATATTTTCCTATGATTTTTCTTATACCTATTGATTTTACTAGGTTTTTATAATCCTAATCCCCAAAAGTTTTTTGGCAATCCTCTGATACCAACGATGACAACCAAAGTCTTTAATACACTTTATTTCATTCTTCATTGTATAAAGATACAATTAATACTCCCATGGAATATACTGAGTCCTATATTATTTGGGAAATTAGATACATAGTATAACAACATGAAAAAAAATATATTTACATAAACTAAAACTATATAATATTCCCTTAAATTCACTTAATTCTTATAAAACTACAAGGGATAACCTAGGTATCTATATAGGAAAGGGTTGAGATATAAAGACTTGTAAGTGAATAGTCAATGAATAATAGGATGAAAGTAATACATTTGAGTCAGTTGTAATATCAAGTTAACATAACAGGGGTGATAATCATAAACATGAACATTGAAGCGTGATATGAGTTGATAAAATAAATTCAACATCAGAATGTGGAAACATCATAAATCACGACATCATAAAAATAATTATAGGATAACCATCATGACAACATAATATAGTGTTTTTAGAATAACTTTACATGAACCATACATGATATCTAAAGAAATAAATACATTACTCAATTCATTTTAGGGATATATAATTATGGTCCCACCTATCATATTCATATCATGTACATTCATAAATGTTCCACAAAGATCATACGTCATGAGGATGTATTTAATCACTTTTAGTAAAATGATTAAGGAGTATGAGTAATATAAATATAAGTACTATGTCAATTATGTATAAGTAAATCTATGTTAATACACTTGAGTGGAATTGGGGATATGTATTCACTATAAAAATTATTGGCAGGGAAAATAATAGGATAATTTTAGCAGCATAATGAGGGTATATATAGATTCATGAAAAGGTTTAATTAGAGAATAAGGGATATCTCATCACATGTAAATCATAAGTACAATAAGTGGGTTATTTTTTTTAACCTATTGCCATAAAAAAATTGGAAATTATAATCCATAATATAAAAAAGGTGTTTGAATAAAGAAGAGAAAGAGAGTATCCCTTACCTGGATTTGGTGTATCTAAAAGCATGGGAGGAGTTATAGAGTGGTAAATAAAAATAACCATCATGGAAAAATGGTATTGAATGATTTGGAATGGGAGGTTGTTTGGGTTTATATAGAAAAATATGGGGGAATTAATTATCAGTTTCTAAAAATAGGTTTTATACACTATATGATAAATTAATTCAACCCAAAACCCATACCACGGTTTTTTACCATGGGTTATACCAAAGTGGATTGGGTTTCATTAGATTATTAGTTTAGAACCGAAATAATTAAAATAATACCATTTTTGATGTGTAAGTTATTCATGTTTATAATGAAGTGATTTCAAAACCTTAAAATGTAATATAGGTTTTGGGGGATTCATTACGGGTTTATAAAATTAATCAAGTAACTTTAAAAACATTATTTTAAATTTGAAACGTAATTGTGATTTTTTATTGTCTTTATTATATTTATGACATCACTTCTGGGATTTTATGATGTTATAATACACATCATATATATTTTCGATATTTAATTTTTACCCAAAAAATTAGTTGTATCATAAAATCATAAAAAATTAGCTATTGGATAATTTTGAGGTGATAATTTCAAATATAATATTTATTTTATAAAAATAATTCTTTAAATATTTAAATTTAAGATTTCAATTAAAAAATACACATGTACTAAAAAATATGGGTTTAATGACGATGACATTTTCTGAGCCATATATAAATTACATTTGACTTCCTAAAATAACATTATCATTTTAATGTAAATAAATTTTATTTAATAAGAATATTTTTAAAGACATGGATTTTCCATATAATGTTTTTAATTATTTGTAACTATTTCGATGCTGAAAAATATGACGATTATTGATTCTGATTCCTAGTGTTCCATGAACAGAATTTTAAATTTCTTAAGGTCTGTTTATAAATCTTGCGAGGAGGAAATCCTAAATTTTGAACCAGTGCTTAGAATTGAAATTTGAGGGAATTGTTGAACTCGTAGCTCTAGGATTCTCCTAAGTTAGCCTTATCCTTGACCATAGTGGGTTGAGAGAGGAAGTTGGTTTCTACAGTTTTCGTGGAGGATTAATAAAATAAAATAAATTTATTTTAAATATATTCTACCTCTATTTTAGGTTTTGGTGATGGGGACCACAAGGGGAGTTTGGGCACTTAACTCAGAACATTTTTTTTAAAAGGTTTGGGTTAAAGCCTCAATTTATTATTTAAATCAAATACCTCTTTAGGGTGTGTAGTGGGAGACCCATTACATAGCACAAAGGCCCAAGGAAAAGTTTCCTGAATACAATGCTTAAAAGCCCATTTTTTCACAAAGGACCCCTTGGTGAACAGCACTGCTATAGTACCTGCGCTTCAACAGTGACGCAACCGCTATAGTACCTGCTAAATTTCTTCCGCCGCTACAGTGCCACCCTTTCTATTGTTCTGCCGCTGCTATAGTGATACTACAGTACTATTATAGTACCAATAATTTTGTCCCTGCCCAGATTTGATCATAGGTCTTTTGGATGCCAAGAACAATCCTATACCACTTAGGTACATGCTTGTTGGAATTTAATCTAGAACATTAAATTCCTAGTTACACAAAAGTGTGTAACAACCCAACATGAAATTAAGTACGTTCATTAATTTCACCAATTAATAAACATCTTTTAATTATGTGTTGTAAAAATTAACTCCCATCGTCTCTCTTCTCTTTGTAATTTTTTGGAAAAAGGAGTTGAGTTTTTGGGAGATAAGGTTTTTGGAGGATTCTCTTGATAAATAATGGAT
The DNA here is from genome assembly GCA_963277665.1 of Viscum album. Lineage (NCBI taxonomy): Eukaryota > Viridiplantae > Streptophyta > Magnoliopsida > Santalales > Viscaceae > Viscum > Viscum album. The sequence goes on from OY728145.1 coordinate 2,002,588,699, forward strand.
CCATCTAGCTATAACGGAAGATCGTTGTTTGAGTTACATCATTGGAGGCTAGATTTGGGATCAACGAACACTTCCCCATCATCAAATGTTGGATGCTATCCAACAGCTTACAATGTAGGGTTTTGTCATGTTTAAATTTCAAGAGTTATTGAATCATTTATCTTCTCCCTTGTTAAGATTCTAATATAGAGGGTGTAGGGAAAATGAACAAGACCCAGTCCCTCCACCTCTTGTTCAATAATTGGGTTCTCTACGGGTGAATTTTTGGGTTGTACGGAACCTAAATCTGAGTGTCAAGTAGCGAAGGAGACGACCCGGGAAGCCCATAGGTGTGATCGGATGGAAACACATACCACTAAAGGTTACCCGGTGTCCCGTGGAAGTCCACTGGCACGGAACCGGCACGATGGCAATGATGGCCCGTGTCGGTAGTCGATGGAAGCGGCCGACACCAGCCAGCTCCGAAGGAGGCGGCACACCGTCCCATAATACAGGAGGAGGTAGTAGCACTAGGGAGTGCCGGTTAGTAGGTGGTAAGCACCGGTCGGCCAAAGAGGTGGCAGTGTGTCATCTCATGTTACAGAAGGAGTAGGTCGCAGCTTTTCAGGCATGGTGGTTTGGCAGGGTGTCCGTCCACGGAGGTTGTGTGGTACGCCGTCACGCGCTGCTGAAGGGGGTCATGGCACAAAGTTGTGGAGAAAGCATGAACCTCTTTATACGGGTCCTGCAACGACCAGGTGTCGCCACTCTAGATCTGGAATGGCTATGCCGTTCTTGAAAAGGGGGAAGCAGTTTTCCCATGTGCCAGCTAGGGCAGGCCCCACGCCCTCCTGAGGGCTGAGTTGTGCCCCCCTATCGGCTGGGTTGTGCCTCCCTACAAGCCGAGTTTTTCCCCTTTTCATATTGAGCCATGCCCTGCCCCCAACAGGCCAGGTCCAGTCGACCCGAACCGGGTCGGGTCGGGTCGATCTGAACCCATCCAAGGCCAATTTCTCTTAAAATGATATAACATGAAATCCAAACGTATGTTTGACGAACTGTATATAGTGATAGGATCCTTAGAGAGAGATGTTCCATTTGGTATACTCCACTCAAATTATATAAAAATTTGATGTACAGTCAGGTTGGATCGAACTCACATCCAACCAGGCCCTCGATACTAAAACGATTATAACACACAGACTGGGTGTCCAATTGATGCTCCGTCTATTGTGTTGTAACTCTTAAGACATGGTGGTCCACTGGGTTAATCCTTTGTGGAGCTTATTGGTGGTCCAGGTATGACCAAAATCTCATGGTGTGGATTCTACGAAAATCGAGTGCACCAGGTCCAGGAAATCCTTTGGGAGGATACCTTTGAAGTAGTGACCCTATGTGGATCAACATCATAGTGACCCTATGTGTATCATCATCATAGCTACCTTATGAGGACCAGTTTTAGAGTGGCCCATCTAGGATAATCAATCCAGTGACCCTCTGTGGTTCTACATCCAGCGACCCTCTGTGAATCATCATTACAGATACCCTACGTGGATCAACATTCTAGTGACCCTGTGTGGATAAGAATTCTAGCAACCCTGTGTGGATCAACAGTAGCATGACCCGAGGAGGACCAGCCTTACAGTGGGCCATCATGGAATAGAAACTTGCATTCAAGAGTGGATTGATATTAGAAAATATTCATTTTGAATTAGTTGTGGAACTTCTAGATGGAAAAAATGATATAGCTTAAGACTAATCATCTATATTCTGGAACTATGAGTTGTATACCAGGTTTGAGGTAAACATTTCTTTGTGCATTGTGATTCAGGTCATTTTTAGTGTTTTTCCTTTGTGGAACCCTAGGAGACCTTCGGGGGGTCTCGGGGCCCTTAGAGAGTATTTTTATACTCACCCCTTAACGGGCTTTGCCCACACCTTATTGTGTCTTGTGCAGAAGAGAAAGAGGTTTGACTAAGGTTTCGGAGCCAGGATTGGATGGTACTCAGAGGTGGACTATTAGGTGTGACGTTCCGCAGTGATTACTGACTGTGAGCTATACCTACCCTTCAGGTAGGAACCATGGAAGATGATTCTCAGAGATATTTTTTTATAGATGTTGTACTTTTCAGTTGGGCATGAATTTCAGCCCACCTTTACTTATAGTACTCACCCTTTTTTACTTTCATTACAGATCTTTTTACAACTGTGTTTTAATACATGGGTTGTGCTCGTTGTATTCTTGGACTATGTGTTTGCAGTTTTAAAGGCAATGTTTTTTCATTTTTTAGGGATATACCTTTTGGTGCTAGTCGCCAACCCTTGGCCTATGGAAGGTGGGCTTGGGGTAGTCACGACATGGGCCCTGGGGGACGGTTCATGATGATGTGGTATCAGAGGATTCGGTTCTACCTATGAACTAGGACAATGATATTTTCATGGAGAAATAGTGTTAGGTTTTTTGAGTGTGGTTTTCAGTTCTAGGAGTCTAGTTTTGGTGTGGCGGATGATGTATCCATATACCAGGACCCTTAATTGTGATATCCAACTCAGTGCATGGAAATATTGATTGTGTGTATTTTGGAAATGTTTCTTCTTTGATATTTTTTGAGTCATCTCACTATGTATAACTTTTGACTGTAGAACACCTGTATCTTTTTAGGATTCCACTGCATAGACAACCAGCAGGGATTCTCGAGATAGTACACGTTGACAGCCCACTGAGCGATGAGGCTTCGGTGTAGGGCCCTCTTAGGGAGATAGTACCATCGTGTGGTGTAAAGGCATCACCACAAACCATAGGGTAGCCATTGCCACCTGCCCCACTAGTAGATGGTGGATGACGACTGAATGTGTTGCATGATTTTCAGTACTAGTGGCCTATGAGGTTCCGAGGCGTGACAGATCTGCAGGTGGCTGAGGGCTGGCTGGAGGTTGTGGCCAATGTATTTATCCTAGTTGGGACACCAGCCGACTAGATGTAGATCCTTGCTGTGAGTCTTTTCCAGTGAGTAGTAGGGATATGGTGGAGCTTGACGCCTCAGATACATGATGAGGCGACCCTCACCTGGGCAGATTTCAAGGGCCTTTTAGGTCAGAGTTTGTTCTAGAGACTCTACGCTCTGTGCATATAAAGGATTTGCTACACATACAGTAGTGCAGCATAACCATAGCCTAGTATTCAGTGAGGTTCACTGACCTCTCGTGATACATTACTGACATGGTGCGAGACCATTAATTCAGGGATGGAACCATCAAGCATGGACTCCAACAGGGGATCAGATCTTAGATGGTATCTCTCAGCATCATGAAGCATGATGGAGTGCTGGAGAGAGCACTTTTGGTGGAGAGTTTTATTGCAGAGCAGACACTGACAATGAGACCCACCATCGGACGACACATAGCAGAGTCATCTGTGGCTGCTACTAGCCAAATGACACAGAGGTCCAAGTAAACCAGACCTTTTGGTGGATGACCCTGGGATGTAGGGTCAGCTGTGCAAGGATCACAAGGTATAACTAGACATTAGACGAGAAGATTTTGCTTCACGTGTGGCGGGCAAGGCCAGATGGCTCACGACTGCCCGACGATCCACACTGATGACTAGTAGACAGTCGAGAAACCACTGAGGTAGAGGCCGAGATTCGAGCGGGGAGATACAAAAAAAGTATATGTACATGTAAGAGGAGGTGTTCATGTAGTAGACTATGGGTGTGATTCATGGTTCTACGACTACCACCTCCATGTGGTCCACCCCCGACCACAGGGAGCAGGTGGATAGGGACGAGATCCGCTCCAAGCAGCTGAGGCCTATGACCATGGTTCTCTAGAAATTATTTTAGGTACAATATGTGACTACTCCACCATATTTAAAGTACTTATAGACACATGTTTTAGTCACCCCTTCATTTCCACGACCCTCTTTTTGATCTTGGAGCTTTCGGTGGAGTTGTTGGCTCGATCATTGCTGCTTGAGACTCCTACGGGAGGTGATTCGACGATTACACACTATTGCCGGCAGTGTGAGCTTACTCTAGGAGGTGAGAGCTTTGGATAGGATCTTATAATAGTGGATTCAAGGTCTTACAATGTCATCTTTGGTATGGAATTGTTATTCATAGTCCATTCTCATATTGATTGTATTAGGCACAATGTGTGGTGTGTCAACATGGATGGGACTAGGTTTTCCTTCATCAGTGATAAGGGAACCTTTACATCATGGGACGAACTTACCCATAAGAGGGTGAAACCAATCAAACACCATTTGGCTAGACATACCCTTAGGGTAGTTGCTGTTGAGGGTCTGAGCTATCCAATAGTGGTGGAACAGTAAGCGGATGTCTTCCCTGATGATGTTTCGGGACTACCTCCCACCAAATAGATTGACTTCTACATCCACCTGCACCCTGGGATGACATTGATATCTACCCCAACTTATAGGATGGCTCCAATGGAGCTTCATGAGTTACGGGTATAGCTAGAGGACTTGAAGAGGAAGGGATTCATAAAGCCAAGTGTTTCTCCATGGGAAACCCCATTTTTGTCCTCCAAGATGGAAGATGGGAGTTTGAGGCTATATAAAGATTATTAGTGCATGAACTAGGTGACTATAAAGAAAAATTATCCACTTTCAAGGATTTATGATCTTTTCGATCAACTCAAGGTATCTATTTGGTTTTTTAGGACATGCCTCAGATCAGGCTATCCTCAGCTCAGGGTAAGATATGAGTATGTGAAGAAGATGGACTTCGGATGTAGATATGTCCACTATGAGTACTTGGTTATTCCATTTGGTGTGATTAATTCCTTTGTAGTGTTCATTGGGCTCATGAAAAAAATTTATAGCCATACCAGGATCGCTTCATGGTATTCTTCATTGAAGACATCTTGGTGTACTCAGCGACAGAGGAGGAGCATGCCTATCATCGAGAGATATTTTTGGATACCCTCCAAGGGAACTAGATTTATGTTAAGCTCTTGATGTTATAGTTATGTATATGGGTGGTACAACTTCTAAGACATGTTTTCTAGGAGGATGGTGTTTAAATGGATATGGAGAAGATAGCGGTTGTGTTTTCTTGGGATCCTCCCATAAGTGTGACTATGGTGCGGAGTTTCTTGGGGTTGGCTAGGTACTACCAGAGATTTGTATCTGACATTTCTAGAGTTGAGGCACCCTTTTTAGGGTTGAAGAAGAAGGTACATGCCTTCATGTAGATGGATAGATGCCATTAGAGGTTTTAGAAGCTGAGGTAGAGACTGACGAGTGACCCCATATTGAGGAAACTAGAAGAGGGTGTTGGGTATGTATTCTACTGTGAACCAGAAGGGACTAGACATGGATGTGCCTTGATGCAGGAGCGAGTAGTGATATCTTATGGTCCTCGAAAACTAAGGCAACATGAGCAGAACTATGCTACCAATGTCCTAGAGTTAGAATAAATGGTCTTCACCTTGAAGATGTTGATACAATACATAATGGGTGAATGGATTCTTGTTTACTCTGACAAAAAGAGTATAAGGTATATATTCTCACAGAAAGAATTCAACCCGATACAACAATGTTGGTTAGAGTTCCTCTAGGATTATGAATTTGAGATAATCTACACTTTTTTGAAGGGGGACGTGGTTGCAGATGCAATCAACAGGAGGTCTAGTCTACAGTTTCTATTTGATGTGATAGAGTAGCTATCCACGTTGTAGATATATTTTGTGCATAGTGATGGAGTAGCTTACCTCTAGTCTATGACATTCACTCCCCCACTCCATCAGTGATTCAGGGAGGTGTAGCTTGGGGAAATACACTATGAGGCTCAACGTGCACATATATCCTTAGGACAAGCACCTAATGGATTTTCTGAAGTTGGAGGTCATGTCATCCTCTTTCGAGGATGCACGATGGTACAAGTGGTGCTACGGGAGGAGGTTATGAGTTAATTCCATATGTCTCCTCTAGTGGTACATCCTGGTGTGGTGAAGATGTATCGGGGCATCCAGCATCATCACTAGTGGCTAGGAATGAAGAAATTAGTGGTTTATTTGTTTCACTATGCCACACTTGTCAGCAAGTGAAGGCTAAGCATAAAGTTCCAGGAGGCTTTGCGCAGCCACTAGAGGATCCAGAGTGGAAGTAGGATGGAATTTCCATGGATTTCATGATAGTGATACCACATACATCCAGGGACCATGATTCCATCTGGGTGATCATTGATCAACTCACCAAGTCAGACAACTTCCTACCCATCTGAGATCAGGGATACATAGAGGGAATCTGATTACTCTACTTATAGATGATATTTGTAACTACACGGGGTGCCATTGACGATCGTGTCGGATCGCAGTGAAAATTTTACCTCCCACATGTGGACGGTATAATATGAGGTGTTTGGGACATAGCTACATTTGAGGGATGCCTTTAATCCTCAAACGGATGGTCAGATGGAGCGGGCCATACATACACTCAAGGAAATCCATCGTGGTTTCATCCAAGATTTTTTCCACAGTTGGGAGGATTACTTGACCTTGGTGGACTTAGCGTACAACAATATCTATCACTCCACCATCGGTATGGCTCCATTGAGGCCTTGTACAGTCGACCATACCGATGACCTCTATGCTGGACAAACCCAGGGGAGTCAAAACTTATGGGTCTAGAGTTTGTACGGGCTACCACAAAAATGGTTCATATCATCTTGGAGAAAATGAAGACTACACAAAGTAGGCATAAGCATTATGTTGATAGGAGATAGAGACCTTTGGAGTTAGAGGAGGGATAGCATGTCTTCTTACGAGTCACACATCGACGAGGTTTGAAGATATTTGGTCGAGGTGGAAAGCTATCTTTGAGGATCATCAGACCCTTTTTGGTTCTCAGTAGAGTGTGTGAGGTGGCCTATCACCTAGCTCTTCCCCCACAGATGCATTGGGAGCACGATTTTTTCCACGTATCATAGCTGAGAAAGTACATGCATGATCCATCGCACGTTATCGAATGGGGTGAGATGGACATTGCTGATGGGGTGATGTTTACAGTGGTTCTAGTGGAGATTGAGGATCGACATGAGAAGGTCCTTTTTGGCTGATCGATACCTCTGTTGTGCATTCATTTGAATAATGGGAACCTCTAGGAGATTCCATGGGAGATGGAGGCTCAGATTCGTGCTCAATATTCCCACATGTTTCCTTAGTCTATGTTGTGGCTTCCGAGGATGAAAATCCCTAAGGTGGGTAGAATTTAAAGACCTGGATTTTCCATGTAATTTTTTAATTATATGGGAATATTATGAGGTTGTGAAATTTGACTATGTTTGATTCTGATTCCTGGTGTTCATGGAATAGAATTTTAAACATCTTATGATATATTTAGTAATCTTGTGAGCATGAAATCATAAATTTTGAACCGATGCTTGGAATTTAAATCTGAAGGCCCTATTGAACTCGAAGTGTCGGGATTCGCTTAAGGGAGTCTTAACCTCAACCATAGTGGGATGAGAGAATAATTTGGTTTCTACGGTTTCCATGAAGGATTAATAAAATAAAACTAATTTATTTTAAATAACTTCCACCTCTCTTTTAGGTTATTGTGGCGGGGACCACAATGGGTGGTCGGGCACTTGACGCAGGACATTAAATGATCGATTACACAAAAATGTGTAACCACCCTATATACAGTTAAGTGGGTACATTAATTTCACCAATTAATGAACCTATATTAATTATGTGTTTTAAAAATTAACTCTCATCATCTCTCTTTTTCAGAAATTCATTGGAAAAAGGAGAGGTTTTTTTGGGAGGGGAGGATTTTTGAGAAGCCTCTTAATGGGAAACGAATCCCTCAATAAAGAACCAAAGATCGTCATTTGAGTGGAATCATTGGAGGCTTGCTTCAGGATCGATGAACACCAACGCCTCTTCGACATAGAATGCTCTATAAACACTCACAAGGTAGGGTGTTTCCTTGTTTAGATTTCAAGAGTTGTTGAATAATTTACCTTCTCCATTCTTAAGATGATAATGTGGAGGGTGTGGGCCAAATGAACAAACCACGGTCCCTCTACCTCTTGATCAATCATTGTGTTCTATGCAGGTGAATTTTTGTGTTGGACAGAACCCAAATTCGAGTGTCAATTAGCGAAGTAGATGACCCGGGAAGCCCATTGGGGCGATCAGATGAAAAAATGCAGCATTGGAGCTCACACGGTGGCCTGAGGATGTCCGTCGGTGCAGCACCAGTGACTCGCACCGGTAGTCAATGGTGGAGGCCAGCACCGTCTAGCCATGGTGGTGGTGGCGCACTACCGTGCACTGTAGGAGCAGGCCGTGACACTAGGTTGTGGCAGTCAGCAGGCGGCCAGCACCGGTTGGCCATGGAGGGGGTGGCGCGCCATCGCACACCCCAGGAGGAGGAGGTCGTGACTTTTCAGTTGCAGCAGTCGAGCAGGGCTACCGACACCTTCTGAGCGTGGATGTGGTGTGGCGTGCCAACGTGAAGCGCTAAAGGTTTTTGTGACATGAAGCCGTAGTAGAGGCAAGACCCACTCCCTGCAGGTCCTGCTGTGACTAGGTAGTGCCATGAGGTGACACCACTTTGGATCTCGAATGGATTAGCCATTAGGGAAAAGGGGGAGTGTTTTCCGCACGTGTTAACTTGGGTAGGCCTCGTGCCCTCTTTCATACTGAGTCGTGCCCCCTTTGAGGCTGGGCTACACCCTCCTACGAGATGGGTTGTGCCTCTCTGCGGCCAAGCCACACCCCCCTACGGGTTGGGCCGCGCCCCCTGCGCCCCCACCCCACCCCCCCCCCCCCCCACCTCAGCAGGATGGGCCGGACCATGGCCATGCGGACCGAGCCGGGTGAGGCCTAGTCCCACCGAGCCGGGTCGGACCTGGGCCAGGTCGGGTCGGCCCAAACTAGGTCAGACAAGACCCAACCCCATCCTGGCCCAATTTCGCTTAAAATTCCATAACATGAAATGAATACATCCATTTGAAAACTGTCTACAATGCTGGGATCCTTGATGCGAGACAATCCTCTTGGTATACTCCACTGGAATTTTAGAGAATTTTGGAATATGGCCAGGTTAGATCGAACTCAAATTCGACTAGGCCCTCAGTACTAAAACACTTATAACTCACAGACCGGGCATCTAAATGACACCCTGTCTATCGCATTGGAACCGTTATGACATAGAGGTCCTTTGGGAAACTACTTTGTGGATATTAGTGGTGGTCAAGGTATGACCGATATCTCATGGAATGGATTCTATGGAACCTGAGCGTTAATGGTGTGGGAAATCCTATGTCTGGTTGTCTTTGATGTTGCGACCATGTGTGGATCCACACCATAGTAACCCTGTGTGGATCATTATCGTAGCTACCCGACGAGTACTAGTTTTAGAGTAGCCCATCGAGGATCAGAATTCCAGTGACCCTATGTGGATTAGCATCTAGTGACCCTATGTGGATCATCGTGCTAGTGACCTGTGTGGATCACCATTATAGCGACCCTATGTGGATCAGCATTCCAGTGACCCTGTGTGGCTCAATGGTAACATCCCAAAAATTTTACGTTATTAATAAATGGATTATATTTTTAAAATAAAAATGTTTTGAAATATAATCTGATTTTATTTAATCAAAACTGATTTTTTTTGTTTTGAATTATTATTCAATTACATAATTTTTTTAATACACGATTAATAAAGATTAATTTCTCTTATATATATATATATATTTCAAATCTTGTTAAATAAATTATTATATGATTTAAATCTTGATTAATATGTTAAAATTATAATTAATTTTTTTTAATATGTATTATTATTTTTGTTTAATAATAATTTATTATAAAGTATTAATTTGTGTTTTTATAAAAAAAACATATTAATTTTAATAATTTAATAATGTATTTATATTAAAATTAATTTTGGTTAATTTATTTATATGTATGATTCATAAATAAGAATAATAGAAGACATTTTATATTTTTTACTTTTGCGATTTTGAATAATTTATCATTTCTAATTATTAATTTTTTTTATAGGATAATCTTAAAAAACAAAACAGTAATAATAATAATAATAATAAAATGAATTTATAGATTTATATATAAAATTAAAATATTTTGATTGATATTTAATGAATTTATATATATATATATATATACGATACACGTTTCATTAAAAAAAATTGATTTCATTATGTTCAAAAAAATATAATAATAAAAATTGTAATGATTACTTGGAAAAAAATTGTTTTGACGTGAGGTGAGTGAAAAAATAGAAAATTGATATGGTTAAAAAAATGAAAACCTCATCCTATAAAGAATGTGAATTTAATTATTATTTTAAAAAATGAATATATATATATATATATATATATATATAATTTACATGTTTATTTAGTATATATATTTATATTAATCTAAAAAACTAATATATATTTATATTAGATACACAAATTTAAACAGACAATTATTTTAATATGATAATCAAAATTTAATTTAATTATTTATACAAATACTAATTATATTAAATGTTTTCTTGTGAAAAGGTTAAATCAATGATTAAAAAAGTGAAAAGTCAAACCATTGAATGATGATATCATAATATCTAACCATGAATTCCAAGGAGAGATAGAAACATGAGAAGAAATAAAAAAATAAAGCGTGATGATAAATGATGGTACTACAGTGATAAAAAATAAAAAATTATAATATAAAAAAATCATGATAAAACATATAGATAAATAAAAATATATTATAATTAATGGTGGCATGTCAATAAGAAAAGGAGGAATAGACCTATATAATATAATAAGGTGACTTGATAAAATATTATATAATGATAAAGTGGTAATATAAAATAATTACAATGGTAATATAATTGAGGGGAAAATGAGTCATGTTTTTGATTCTATTGAAATAACCCTGCGTATGAACTAAATCAATTAGTTATGATTTCAGCATGCCCAGCAATCCTCTAATTAATATATACGTAAATCTCATTATACATACCCTGTGTAACCTGTTTTGTCATCTCCACCTTTCCTGCATGGATCTTCGTATGTTCGAGCATTGTTAGTCGATCTGCATTTAAGGCAAGGAAATTTGATTTTTTTTATTTTAAAAACATATGTATATATATACAATCTATATTTATATATATATTTGTGTAAACTATATCTTCCTAGTCTGAATTACACATATGATAAGTCATCTTGTTTTAAATAAATTTTCTATAAAAACTTATAGTTGCATGGGTATGTTTTTTATTATCATGCATTGATTTCTAAAAAAAGGAATTCTATGTGTATATATACATACATATATACACATATGTATCTTCCAATATTTTCTGTATTTTATATATAAACATGTCGTGAGTTCTTTTGACTTGAATCATATTTTTAAGAACCTATGTTTATTTGAAATTATCTAGGTTTTCAATGATCGTTATATATATATATATAAGTATATATATATATAGTGGTAGATATATATACATGCATATATGCACATACGTATAAGATACTTAATTTTAGATACCCCTTCTCATTTATTTGAATGAAGTTATCTTTTTAAAATCTTATATACATTTTGATTTCTTAAATTTCATTGGACAAAACATATCATTTATATAGAAATATGGAAGAAGATATCATTTCATATATGTACATGAATCTGCATCACCTACCATGATGTTCATGAATAGGTATGTCCATCACCTAGATCATTTACAATATTATCATCAATATGTGATCATGCATGCATTTAATCCAAATTTCTAGTAAATATGGATCTTGATTAATAAAAGGGTTTTCAATCATGGGATTCTATCAACATGATTTTAGATACTTTTGTGGGTATGTAGATGAAACTCCTTTAATGGAATTAATTATACATAAGTATTTTGAAAATGTTTTGGGACTGAGATGAGAATGACAGGTCTATGAGAAAATGTTTTCTAAAATCTGGCATTAATGATTTATGAGAGGTTACAATGAGTGAACCCATAAGTATAAGAGAGGACCTATGGCCTTATGTTATGGATTTTAGAAATTCACTACCATGTATTGTTAATGTACCCAAGGAAAAATAATATTTTCTAAAGGATAATTCCCAACAGATTTGCATGTATAATTATTTTTCAAAATAATATATATATATATATATATATTCAAGTATTTGTTCAAATATGTTTTTAAGTATTTATATTTATTTCATGGGACTCATTATGAAATTTTTCAGTTTCTTTAAATCCCCTTACTGGGCATTTTATGCTAACCCTAAGAATTATAAACACTTTTCAGTTTTAGCATACTTAATTCATTAAAACTCTATTGTGGAAGCAACATGCTGAAGATTCACTGTTTTCAATTTGTATATTTTTTTGTAATTTAATTTATCTAATTTTCAAGAACCTAGTCTAGAAAAGGTCCTCTGTTGTAATTAATGCTTTGTATTTATTCAAGTTTCTTTTATACAATAAAATGCACAGCATTTGCAAGGGCTGAACATGGGATTCGGGTTTGGGGCCTTATAATTGGTGTTAGAGGAATGGTCTAGACAACTTGGGATATTAGATTTCATCGGTATAGTATATAAGTTTATCAATTTTAGTTTTTCTAATTTTGATGAAAAACAAAGTAGAATTATCTAAAGATTAATGAATGAATTGCGGGGACACAATTATTTTTAAGGTGGAATAATGTAACATCCCTGAAATTTTACAAAATTAATAATGGGATTAATGTTTTTAACTAAAAATGTTTTGAAATATATTGTGATTTTATTTAATCAAAACTAATTTTTTTGTTTTGATTCATTATTCAAAGACATCATTTTTTAATATATGATTAATAAAGATTAATTTCTCTCATATATATATATATATATATATATATATATATATATTTCAAATCTTGTTAAATAAATTATTACTAGGTTTAAATTCTAATTAATATTTTTAAATTATAGTCAATTATTTTTTTAAAATATTTTTTATTATTTTTAATAATACATTATTATAAAGAATTATTTTTTGTTTTTATAAAAAATAATATTAATTTGAATAAATGAATTATGTTTTTTATTAAAATTAATGTCACTTACTTTATTTATTTGGATGATTCATAAATAATAATAATAGAATAAATTTTATATTTGTACTTTTGTGATTTTAAATAATTTATTTTTTGTAATTATTAATTTATTTTAATATGATAATCTTAAAAATACAAAACAGTAAAAATAATAATATTAAATAATAAAATGAATTAATAGATTTATATATAAAATTAAAATGTTTTTATTAATATATAATGACTTTATATATATATATATATATGATACATGATTCATTAAAAAAAGCTGATTTCATTATGTTCAAAAAATATAATTATAAAAATTGTAATGATTACTTAGAAAAAAATTGGTTTGACGTGAGGTGAGTAAAAAATATAGTAAAATGATAAGATGAATAAAATGAAAACTTCAACCTTTAAAGAACGTGAATTTAATTATTATTTGAAAAAATGAATCTATATATACATGTAATTTACATGTTTGTTTAGTATATATATTTATATTAATATAAAAAAGTAATATATATATATATTAGATAAAAAATTTAAAAAACAATTATTTTAATATGATAAAAAATTGAATTTTATTATTTATACAAATACTAATAATATTAAACATTTTCCTAAAAAGGTCAAAGAAAAGTTTACAAAAAGTGAAAAATTTAAACATTGAATGATGATATGATAATATCTAACCATGACATCCAAGAAGATACAGAAACATGATAAGAAATAAAAAAGAAAGCGTGATGAAAAATGATGGTAATATAATGATAAAAATAATAATAAAAAAACAACCATGGTAAAACAAAGAGATAAATGAAAATATATCACAATTAATGGTGGTGTGTCAATAAGAAATGGAGGAATAGACCTATGTAATACAATAAGGTGACTTGATAAAATATTATATAATGATAAAGTGATAATATAAAATAATAACAGAGGTTATATAATTGAGGGAAAAATGAGTCACGTTTTTGACTCTTTTGAAACAACCATGTATATGAACTGAATCAATGAGTTCTGATTTCAGTTTGCTCTGCAAGCCTCTAATTAATTTATATGTAAAACCCATTATATAAACTCTGTGTAAATTTTTTTGTCATATGCACCTTTCCTACTTTGATCTTGGTATGTCTAAGCATTGTTAGTTGATCTGAATTTAAGGTAAGGGAATTTTATTATTTTTGATTGATTTAAAAAAAATATTTATATACAATCTATATATTTGTATATATTTGAGTAAACTATATCTTCGTTGTCCAAATTACACATATGATAAGTCTACTTGTTTTAAATAATTTTTCCCTAGAAACTTATAGTTAATGGGTATGTTTTTGATTATCGTGTATAGATTTCTAAACAAGGAATTATATGTGTATATATACATACATATATACACATATATATCTTTCAATATTTTTAGAATTTTATATATAAACATGTTGTGACTTATTGAGACTTGAATCGTATTTTTAAGAACCTATGTTTATATGAAATTATCATGGTTTTCCATGATCATTATATATATATATATAATTATATATATATAGTGGTAGATATTTATAAATGTATATATTCACTTAAGTATAAAACACTTAATTTTAGATAACCCTTCTCATTTATTTGAAACAAGTTATCATTTTAAAATCTTATAGAAATTTTGATTGTTTAAATTTCATGGGAAAAAACATATCATTTAATATAGAAATATGGAACAACATATCATTTCATATGTGTACATGAACTTTCATCACCTGTCATGATTTTCAGGAATAAGTATGTCATTCACCTAGATCATTCAAAAAATTATCAGCAATATGTAATCTTGCATTCATTTAATACAAGTTTCTAGAAATTATGCATCCTGATTAATAAAAGGTTTTTCAAACATGGGATTCTCTGAACATGATTTTAGATACTTTTCTGAGTATTTATATGTCACTCCTTTGAAGGAATTAATTATACAAAAGTATTTTGAAAATGTTTTGGGACTGAGATGAGAATGAAATGACTATGAGTAAATGTTTTCAAAAATCTGGCATTAGTGAATTATGAGACGTTGCGGGGAGTGATATCGTAAGTCTAAGAGAAGACTTATGGCCTTAGGTAATGGATTTTAGCCATGGACTGCAAAATATTGTTAATGTCCCCAAGTAAAATTTATATTTTCGAAAGGATAATTACAAACGGCTTTGCAAGTATAATTTTTTTGCGAAATAATATTTACATATATATATATTTAAGTATTTGTGAAAATATTTTTTAAATATTTATAATTATTTCATGGGATGCTTTAATAAATTTTTCGGTTGTTTTAACACCCCTTACTGGGAATTTTATGCTCACCCTACAAATTATAAATAGTATTCATGTTTAGTATACTTTTTGTGTTGAAACTCTATTGTGGAAGCAACATGGTGAAGAATCATTATTTTCAATTTGAATATTTTTTTTGTAATGTAATTTATGTATCTAATTTTCAAGAACCTAGATCGGAAATGGTCCTCTATTTTAACTAATTTAGTTTACTTATTCAAGTTTTTTTTATAAAAGAAAATAAACAGCATTTTCAAGGGCTAAACCTGGGATTCTGGTTTGGGACCTTATATCAGCATTCTAGCAACACTGTGTGGATCAATAGTAGCATGACACGACAAGGATCATCTATACTGTGGATCATCGTGGAATAATGACTTATGTCTAATAGTGGATCGATAATAGAATAACATCATTGTGGATCAGTTTTGGAACTTCTAAATGGAATAAGATTATATAGCTTAAGAATAATTATCTATATTCCTGAACTCTGAGTTCTATACCTAGTGTGATCTTACTATTGCTTCTTTATTTGTGGTTAAGGCTTTGCTTTGTGGTTTTTCCTTTTTGGATCTTTGAGAGTCCTTTCGGGGGTCTCGGGGTCCCTTCTAAATATTGTTATACTCACCCCTACACAGCCCTCTCCCATAATTTATTTTGTTTTGTGCAGATGACAGAGAGCTTTGACTATGGTTTGGGATCCAGGACTAGACGGTGCTTGGAGGTGGACCTTTAGACGAGACATGCCGCAGTGATGACCGTCTGTGAGTTATACCTACCCTTCAGGTTGGAACCTTGGTGGATGATTCTGGGAGCTAATTTCTTTTGATGTTGTACTATTCAGTTGGGCTTGTATTATACCCCCTACATATAGTACTAACCCTTTTTACTATCAAAACACATCTTTTTTCTACTGTAGTTTACTACGTGGGTTGTGATCATTTTATTCTTGGACTATGTGTTTGTAGGTTTAAAGGCAATGCTTTCCATTTTTTAGGGATATTCTTTTCGATGCTAGTCACCAACAAATATCGTATGGAGGGCGGGCTTGGGGTAGTCATGTCATGGGCCCCAGGGGATGGATCGTGACAATATTCTTTTAATAAAATATTTATTTCATTAATTTTTTAATTCATTAAAAAGAGTGTTTTGATTGAAACTATATATTTTCCAAAAATAATTTTATGTTTCTTCATATAAAATTATATTTTTTATCAAATATTTTTTTATTAAGTATAAAATAATAATAAAAAGATAATATAATCCAAATTTAAATTAAAAAACAAGATAAAAATTCATAATTTCAATGTCTATATGAATAACCCCTTACTACACCAATTTATTCCCTACGGGTAGGGTGTGTGATGGTGACAAGTTACTAGGGTTGTTAGACAAACATAGTTTGGGCCATGATATCAATAATATTGAACTTATCATGTAAATAGTTTATCTCTTGCTTTAGTTGTTGAATCTGGGCTAGGTATTGATCAAGGAGAAATCTGAGTGTTGTTTTCTCCCTCAGAAGCTCTAATAAATGGGCTTAAGAGGGTACTGACCTACTGGTCGAGGCCATCACTTCTTCCATCTATTTGAAATGGATATTATAATAACCCTAGATATACTAATATTAATTATCAATATAAAAATACTATATTTTCAACAGTTATAATTCTTAATGGTCTTTTAATTATGATAGAGTATAACTATAAAAACTAGCTGAATCAGTGCATGTTTTTTCTATAACTATATCACTTGATAAAAAAGTCAATCATTCATAAGGGGATTTCATTGAAAAAATTTTAGGTTGTTACATTCTTCAACCTTCAGAAATTTCACCCTTCAAATTTTCATTTCATGAATTAGAATAGATGATAAAACATTTTTTTCACTTCTTCTATTTCAAAAGTTACTTCCTCAGACATGTGGTTCTTCCACAACACATTGACCATGCAATTTTGTTTGTTTCATAAAATATTATCTCTGTTATCTATAATCTTCATTGTCTACTACTCATATGAAATATCATTCTCCAATGGTACCACCTCAGGATTAATTATATGTCAGGGTTTCAGTACGTTCTTCCTCAAGAGGGATACATGGAACACATTATGTAATTGAAATAGGTATGGTGGGTGTTCTAGTTAATAGGATATATCTCTAATGTGATAAAGGATATTAAATGGGGTCATGTATATTAGATTAAGCTTTCCCCTTTTAAAAAACCTTATGAATTTATTACTTGGTGATATATGAAGGAACAATTTATCTCTTACATCAAACTGTTGTTCTCATCAATGATTTTATTTATGGCCTTTCTATTGACTTGGTGTGGATATTATATGACACTAAATAGTTTGAACCTTCAATATTGTATTTTAGATTAGAATAAATCTGATCCTATTATTCTCTCCAACATCATCCCAACAGAATAGATCTTGAAACCTCTTCCCATATAAAGGCTCATAATGTTCCATTTGAATGATACAATGATTACTATTTTTAAATGATAACTTTAATAGGGGAAGGTTTTGATCCCAACGTACTAGGAAATCCATCTAAAATGATCTCAATATATCCTCTAAAGTTTGAATGGTTCTTGAAGAATAACCATCCATCTGGGAGTCATAAGTAGTAGTAAAACTCGTCTCTACATCTAACTCTTATTGAAAGAATCTATAGAACATTGAGGTAAACCTCAGATATCGATCTGATATGCTAGAGTGTTTCACTCCATGAAAACTTACCGCATACATTATGTATATCTAGGTGAGTTTTTCAAGATGGAAATCAACCTGAATGAAATTAAATGTGATGAATTTGAATAGTGATCAACTACCATCCATATGGAGTCATTCTCTCTACGGGACACGGGTATTCATATCACAAAAACAATGGTTATGTTTTCCCATTTCCATACTGATCTGAAAAAATAAATCATCATACGATTATACATTAGTCATTCTACCTTGAATTGTGTACATACTGAGCATTAATATATATATTCTTCTATCTATCTCTTCATGTTACCACCCCAAAAATGATTCTTAAAATAACTATTCTTCTTATTGACTTCTGTATGAATAGAGAAGAATGATCTATGAACATCATCTATAATATCCCACTTAAGATCCTGTTTTGATGGGACATATATCGGATTTCTAAACATTATAACTCCATCTTCAGTAAAGTTTAACTCTAAAATCATCCATACCTTTTTTGTAGCACCTCGTCATCTTTCTAGTAATCCTTAACCCTTTATAGAATATTTGTTTGAGTAGTTAATTGATCTAGGTAATATAATGTTCCATTTATTATTCCCATGTACATCATTTTCATGTCAAATAATATTAAAACCTTTGTAATCATCATCATAGATAGGGTTTCATGAGCCTTTCTACTTAGAGAATTTTCCACTTTTTTCCATCCCTAGATAGTAATGGATTGAACAATCATATTACTTGATCATATTTAATGACCTCTATTGGTGTATATTGATCTAATTTTTTGTGATTATATACTTGAGGCTTTTGAGATCCATATATATTTTACACTTCACTATGTTTAGATAATGTCACCAAATCATAAATTGTAAGATCACTGTATCTAATTTTGGATCCCATATTGGGTAGTTCTACTCGTGCATATTTAATTGGTGGGAGGCATATGATATCATTTTTTCATCTTTAGTGAGTGCACAATCCAATCCCTTTTTAGACTGATTAGTGAAGTTCATAGGTACTTCATCACTGGTGGGTAAGGATATTAAAAATTCATTGATTAACCACTTCTTCAACTATTTAAATATATCTTCACATTCATTAGTATACACAAACATGACACAATTCTATTCTGTCTTGTTTATTGGTCTTGAAAATCATGAAATTTTTTCTAACGAATCAACAACAGTACCCATATAATATAAGGAAACTAATGATTTCCATTATAGATGTTGGTCTGGGTCATCCTTCAATTGCCTTTATTTTTTAAGGATCCACAAATATACCTTTTCTTATGATAAAATTCCCCAATAATGTTACATTATACCTCAAATAAATGAATTTAAAATACATTTCATACAAATTTTTCTTTTAATAATGTCTTCAATACAGAATTCAAATGCTCCTCAAGTTCCTATTTACTTTTGGAGTACATGAGAATATCATCTATAAATACTACCACAACATTTTCAATGTAATACCTAAAGACTCTATTCATTAATCCCATGAATATTTTTGGACTATTATTTATAAATAATGGAATAAATATGATCTCATAGTGTCCATTTCTTGTATAAAACTTAGTCTTGGGGATATCCTCCCCCTTCACCTTTACATGATAATTTCACAACCAAAGATCCACCATAGAGAAGTATTGGGCACCAAATATCATATCAAATAAGTCATAAATATATGGTAGATAATAATTGTTCTTTATCAAGTTCTTTTTTATCTCATTATAATCAATTCATTCACACATTGACCCATGATGTTTCTTAATAAAAAGGACTAGTCCACCCCGTGATGAATCACTTGGGTGTATAAACCAATTATCCATATTATCCAATAGTTTCTTTTTAATCTCTTGAAGTTCATTAGTTTCTACTGTATATGGAGTTTTGGATATTGGAAAATCTTCACGAATAATCTTGATTGAGAACTGAACCTCTAAACTATGAGGAAAACTACGCAATTCTTCAGAAAAAAATCAGAGAATTCCCATACAATGAACATGTCATCAAGGATGACATTTTCTATTATATCATTCATTTCATCTAGATATGATTTCTCAAAAGGTAATAATTTATATTCTTGATATTATAATACCAAAGATGAATCATCTTTATCCTTTTACTTGTATAGAAATAGACAGTGACTTGTGATACATAGGGTGATTTCCTTCTCTTGAAACTTTATGTTTTCTCTATAGAAGGAAATCCAATCCATACCAAGAATAGAATTAATTTATTCTAAAGGGAGTGTTACAATGTTTCTTATTATATTTATCTAGAAAATATAGACAAGGGAGAATTTATAATCTTATGATAAGAAAACCTCATCTCCATTTTATCGAATAACTCCACTTGGATTTATTGTGGTGGTTTTGGAATATGTCTACTAAACTTGAATGATTCAAAATAATATGTAGAAGTAGAATCAAAAAGTATATTATGAATACTTAAATAAATAAATAGAATACCTACCACAATATCATTGACAATATCCAATTCATCTATTGTTATTTCATAAGATCACCCTTTCTCTCTAGGCCTTGGTGGTTGTTGTCTTCAGTTTTCATTGACAACCCAGGGCATAGTGAATTGGTTTTCATAAGGTCCATGTTTGTTGAATTTGAAACATTAGAATATAGGATGAGGATTTACATGTGAATTCCATTCTTCTATAAAATTTTTGGGTTTATCTCAACTAAATTTTCTAGCTAGTTTCTCTTCCTACCCACCACTTAAATATTTCCATGTCCACTTCAAGAAATTTTTTGGATTCTTCTTCCCTCACTTTTGACAAGTGTGATGTCGGAAATTCCTACAACCATGATTTCCCTCCATCATATCACTATGATTAAAATAAATTATATTATCCCAATCTATTTACCCAGGAGACCCATGAGATTAATTGATCTATATTTCAACATTAATTGTTTAATGGAAAAATTCCTCATATATTTTAAAACCTAAAATCACCAAAGATTTTCATAGACTTGGATTTATCTGACCAGAGAACCAGTCAATTTTACTTTTAGGGGAAATGAAGAATTTTTGGGCATATCATTCATGTCTTGTGAAGTTCTCCTCATAGGCCCTGGTGAATTTTTATCCTTTTTCATAAGGATCAAAAAATAACTCTCTTTTTCCAATCAGTGGGTGTGAGGAAAATAATTATCAAAAAGACATTTTTTGGAATTCATCCATCTCTATCACATTGACTTCTTCCTCGGTCATTATATTTTTTTATCAATTTTCACTATTGATCAGCTTCTCTGTCCATATAATAAATAGTTATCATGACCTTATCATTATAATAGAATTTAAGTATAAAGAATATGTTTTCAATTTATTTGATCCATTTTCCATGATTAAGAGATCAAAATAGCATCTAAAATTTGGAGGACTTTTTCTCATAAAGGTCTTAATTTCAACATTCATTTTATTGAAGGGATGTTGGTTTCCCCCTGATTTTTTTTTCAAATCATGAGTTATCAGAGAAATTATTTTCAGGAAGCTCCCAATTCCTACTCCCATCATGTGTGTAATCTCATTTGGGAAGTCATTATATTGCTCATCACATTGGTTATTGAGTCAGTTCCTCTTATTCCTAGTAATTGACTAAAATAAAAGGAAAAATAGAGATAAGAATTTTAAAACTACAAAACACATAAAAGTGAAACTATGAAAACTTAAGAGATTACTCATAAATGATATTTATTTCTTAACCTATGAGTTTCTTGGTTTCAATCAATTTTATTAATAAACTATTTTCTAATGTAAACAATTATTTTAATTTTCATTCCCTTCGTATTGTTTCATAATAAAATTATTAATTTACTAAAGAATATCCCCAATGAGTCTCAAACTTGGGGTACAATAATGAATCATGTTCACATGCCATGTATTTATTTATTCAAGAATAATGCACCTGTTTTGAGGTTATTAACCCTATGTATGAAAA
Organism: Viscum album; assembly: GCA_963277665.1. NCBI lineage: Eukaryota > Viridiplantae > Streptophyta > Magnoliopsida > Santalales > Viscaceae > Viscum > Viscum album. The sequence goes on from OY728145.1 coordinate 2,002,610,765, forward strand.
TTATAGATCAAAAACCACTTATAATATCCAAATAGGGAATTATTTTATTATAAACCAAATACTATATACAATAAAAAAATAATGTATGTTTTTCATTATTTAGTATTAACACCAACGCTTTCACTATGGTTTTATATTTCTAATCCCCCTAAATAACTAGACTTCCCTCTAATATTAACAATGAAAACTTACATCATTAATACACTTTATTTCATGATTTATTACACAAATATACACTTAATACAATCCCAGAAGATCATGGGGGATAATATATTTGGTTAGTTGGTTACAAAGCATAAGAACTTGAAAAACAAATACAATTACAAAAACTATAACTGTATGAAATACATATAAATTCAATTTATTCTTCTAAAACTGTACTGGATTACCTTGGTAGGTATATATGAAAAGGGAGAGAGGTAAATCCCATTAAGTGAATAATTAATGAATAGAATGCTAGAATTAATACATGTGATCAAATAGGAATGTCAAGGCAACATAATAGGGGTTAGAATAATAAACAAGAACATCGAAGCATTGAATAAGAGGACAACATAAAATGCAATGTGAGAGTGTAGAAACAATATAAAAAATGAAATCATAAATATACTTCATGGATAACTACAAAGAATTAATAACATAGTCTTCTTATGATAAAATTCCCTGAAATATATATGGTATATCATGAGATAAAAAAATAACCAATTTATTTAAGTTCTATATAATTCTTGGCCCACCCATCACATTTATATAATCTGCATGTATAAGTGTGCCACATTGATCAAATAACACATGAATGTCTTTAATAATAGTAAATCCCAGGATTAAGAAGTATAGTTTTCAAAAATTTAAGTCCCAAATAAATAAATGATTGGAACATCTCGGTAAATACCCTTGAGTGGAAATGCTTATGGTTATTCACAACAAAAATATTTGTCATGGGAAATCATAGTATAATTTTAGTAGCACAACTAGGGTACATAAATAATCATAGAAGGGTTTGATGAGAGTGTAATTTGTATCTAATTACTTGAAAATCCTATGTAAATTAATATGGATGTGTGAAAACATATCCCAACATAAAAAGTTTGATATCAAAATTCATAATATAAAGAAATTAATTGAATTAATAGGATAAGGAACTGATCCCTTACCTTGAGAGAGAACTTCTAAAAGCTAGGGAGGACCTTATAAGATAATGGGGAAACAATGAGAGGGATCTAGAGAGTGAAATGTAGAGTAAATTCCTTCCCAAATGATTCATAATGAAGTTTAATGGGAGGTTTAGTGGGTTTTATATCGAAAGATAGGAGAATTATTTTAAAATTTATAAACATATGTTTTGGACTCAATATGATAAATTAACCAATAAAACAAAATAAACCATGGTTTTTTCCAATTTTTTCTGAATATATGATGTGGGTTTAGTTATTTTATAATTTTTATAACCTAACTCATTAAAATAATATCCTTGGTGATGTGTAAGTGAGTCGTGTTAAAAAAATTATTTAAAACCTTGAAAATATAATATAGTTTTTGGAGGAGTCATAAAGGGTTTATAAAATTAATCACATAACATTAAAAAAAATTATTGTAAAGGTAAAAACATAATTTTGGTTATTTATACTATTTATAGTATTTTTTAAATCACTTTTTGTATTTTATGATGTCATAATAAAAAATGTATATTTATACTGTATTTAATTTTTACCCCAAAATATTGTTGTCTCAATAAATTATGAAAAATTCACCATGGGCTAATTAAAAAATTCTTATTACAAAAATAATATTTATATAATCAAAATAATTATTTAAATATAAAAAATTAATATTTTTTAATAAAAAATCTACATTTACTAGAAAAATATGGGTTTTTACGATGATACTAGTTTCTGGTTTTTATAAGAAATTACATTTAATTTTAAAAAAATTATATTATCATTTATATTTAAATAAAAAATATTTAATAGTAATATTTTAGTAAAATTATTCTTTTTGAAAAAATCTTGATTTCATCAAAAATATTATCTTTATTGAAACTATACATTTCCAAAAAAAATACAAGTTGAGTTTCATCATTTCAAAAACTAAATTTTATCAATCATATTAATCAATGATTATAAAGTAATAATAAGAAGATAAATAAAATCATTATTTTATTAAAAATAAAAATATAAAAATTCATATTTTTTTGTTTTAGATACATAACCCTTTATTATACCAGTGTATTCCCTAAGGGTAATGTTGGTGATGGTTACAATTTCTTATGGTGTTTTAGAGAACATGGTTTGGGATATGATCTTGATAACCTTGAACCTCTCTAGTAAACAGTTTTTATCATGATTTAGTTATAAAATCTCTTCTTGGGATGGGTCAAGGGAAAATCCTTGTGATCCCATATCCCTCAAAAGCTCTAATAAATGGTATTTATAGGGTACAATCCTACTATTTGAGGCTATCTCTTCTTCTATCTATGTCAGTTAGACATTATAATGACCCTTTATATAATAATCATAATGGTTATTGTATAATGGATATATTATCAGTAATTATAATGATGAATGGCATTTTAAATCAAATAATCAATATCTAAAATAAAAAAAAATTCATCTGTTTTCTATATCTACATTACATGATAAAGATTTTATTCATTCTATAGTGGATTTTATTTATAAAATTTCAGGTTGTTACATGTAACAATATGGTTATAATTAATGTATGAAATTATTTTTTGGTTTAAAGCATTATATCATGTGCTTTAATTCATGGGATAATGACACAAGACTCAGGTGGAATCCTCAAGGGTCCAATAAAGAGTATATTACCTTGGAATGATAGTGTTTGAGAGAGTGCTTTCTATTTTATATGATTTTACAAAATACCTCACCTTGATGATCACATTATCCATGTTTCATTACTCTAAGATGTTCTATAATACCATGGAGGGGAGTGTATCCCACTCATGTGATTAGTGATTCAATTGAAACCCATGTATATTATATGGAGGAATGAATCCGATAATTATTCCTTGGTTATTTTCATCAAACATAAAAGATAAAGAGGAATAACATGTATTTATAGTGTAATTTACAAACATTTATGGTTTACATCATTGATTGTTTAAAATAATTAAACTTATTATTTAATTGTGATTTTGGTTTAGGATTTTGAATTTATTATTCAACCTCTAATGATTTCTTAGAACCCTTTGACTCCCAGAAGTTGTATTAAATCTCACCATGAGATTATGTTTGTAAAATCCTTTGGGAAATGTTTATTATTGGTATTTTATTTCATATAATCATACTTGTCCTAAAATACTGTTGGATATTTGTTTTTTGGGTTTTTGTTATGAAATATGATATAGGATATCATATGTCATGACATGGATTAAATCCATAGTTTCACACTAGTTATGAAATATGATATTTTTCTATCCTAAAATAATTTTACCAGATATAGTTTTTCAAAAATAGAGTGTCATATCTCTTATACGATATCTATTCATATAAAAATGATTTGAGATGAATATTATGTTCAAGTTATATTTTATTTAATAATAGTAATATCTATCATAGATTATAAAGGATAAAAAACCTTACATATATATTATATCATATTTAACAGTATAATAATCTATCATAGAGTATGAAATATAGTGTGGATGCCATTTTTTTATACCCTATCAATCATATTTTATGAATCCAACATGATCATAAAATATGAATGATGTAGAAAATTTATTTTCCTTAAAAATTCAATTATGAATATTATTTTTAGAAATCACATATTGTATATAAAACCTCTAGGGGGGAGGTTTGAATAAATGGTACTAGAAATTTAAAAATTATTTCATGGAATAAAAACTTTTTGGATATGTTAATATCCTGATTCAATCTCCTGAGTAACTTACTCACTCATATTCACCATGAATAAATATAACCAGCACACATGAACTGTTTACAGGTCTTGACCTCTATGTGAGTGCATACTACATTCAATGAAAAACTATTAGTGGGATAATAAATTTTATTATCAATATAATTTGAATTGAATAAAAATTCGAACAATCAACTCATGAGTTTTGAGATGTTTTTACCCACATCTCTTCGTGAGAATATATCATCCACTTCCCACTATAATATTCATTTAATTATTTATACTATATCTCCTATTAGATTATAATTAATTATTTTCCCTTTTATTTGAATCATACATTTAGATAATTCCTCAAAGCATTAGTGTCTTAGTATGGACCTTCTTCAAGAAATAAATTTACCACTTAAAGTTAATTGTGTTATAGTAGTATATTGATTTTCCACTAACTTTTATTTAGAATAATCATCTCATGAATGAGAGCATGAGTTCATGAGATATCTATAGTCCATATCACAATCAATAAAACACAAACAAAAACACACAAACCCACACACAAACATATATATTTATATATATCAATAAATAAGGGTTTCCTTTTCCACTTCATGACAAATAATTCAATACTAGCCAATATAAATGAGTCACTTTTTCATTAATACAACTAATATTGTGGAGATATCTAATTAATTATTAAATATTTTTTGTTTCTAATTATCCTAGAATATTTATCTCACATGACACTCCTAGAAAAATGGTCACACAAAATCCATTGTGGTGAGGTAGAGAATTCATTTAATAGTTATATATAGTATAATCTCTATTTCTTAAACATGGTGCATATCAAACAAAATAGCTTCTCTGATCTCAAATATAATAAATTAAATCATGATCCATTGATTGATCATGGTGTTAAAACTATGAAGAAACATATCATTTAATCATATGAATAAATTTATTTAAAATATAATAATTCTTAAAAATATGAATTTAACTTATTATATTCACAAAAAAATAACCTATATTTGTGAATGTTGGGAAAATATCTCTCAAGGTAACACTATAGTATTTTTGTGTTGTTTGTGTTTGATGATAATGCAGGTTTTCATGGTGAATTTTTGAGTTATAGAGATGTTGTAAACAATCCATGTTGAAAAATAACCATGAAAAAGAATGCTCTGTGATTACAAAATGCTCCATGATTTCAAAATTTCCATAAATCGTTGTGATATAGAGATAATTTAAGTAGGAATTTCGGAGCTTTGTGATTTGAGCTGACATGGCATTGAATTTTTGTGTAGGGTTATTGAGTTAGTGAAATCTTTAATAAATAAACCGCAACCCCCTCTAGAGATGTAGAGAGTTCTTCAAGACAAATTTTTTGATCTCAAATTTCAAAGGAGGTTCATAGAGGTAGTGTGATTTCCGAATGGTTAGATATTCATGATAGATAATATAGATCTTCACAAGATGTGTGTTCCATGTTGGCATAATGAGATTCATCAAGGAAGACTCTTTACAATGGCTTGAGCACTATGATAGCCTATGCTCTACGAAGGCTTGAGATCTGTGAAGAAGTGTACTCTGCGAATTAGTATACTCTATGAAGTAGTGTGATCTACGAATAAGTAAGCTCTATGAAGGTGTCTTCTTTGCGAATAAGTAGGTACTTTACAAAGTCTTGTTTGAACTTTGTGAAATTTGGATCCTCTCGAAGTAGGGATATTTACGAAGGTATTCCTAATGGTGGTTTCCTAGTGATTAGTGGAAAAGGGGTATTCATCAGTGGATGAAATTTGTACTACAATCAAGAATCTACATACAGTGATGGATTCGCTCATTAGTGATAATTAAAGGACCTTTATGTCTTTAAACTGTCATTGGATATTCTGAAGTAACAATGAGATCACTTCAATTGAGAGAGTAATGAGTTCTAAAATTGTGATTGGTTGTAAACTAGGAGGGATGGTGAGTCTTCTTAGAACATGTAAACATCTGTGTGCTTTTAGTGGATTTGGTACATCGGCATATCACCAGTGTGGGCTCCTTGGATGTATCCCAGGGAGGGTGAACCAATTAAAATTGTTGTATCTTGTGCAGTCTTTAATATTTTTTCATACTCTGCAATGGTAAGGAGATAGAAGATAGTTTTTTCTAACAATAAAACAAGATCAAAGGGTTAGTTGTTTTAATTTGGGATACCCTGGTTCACCCCCCTAGGGAATATTTCCCAGTTGACTTAACAATTGGTATTAGAGTGAAATGTTGATATCAATGTTTCTTTGTTGATGAAGGTCACCTATCACTATGGAATTATGAACTTCACTGGAAATAATTTTCCCCTATGAGAGAATAAGATGGAACACAACATACGATCTATGAGTATAGATGTGTTTACAGCACCAATTCATGGTATCTCAGCTGACATCAATAGTGGAGCTTTATCAGAAGATGAGAGAAGAGAATTAGATACTGACTGTTGGATAAATAATGCTTTATGGGAGCTCTATCCAATAATATTTATACAAAGGTGATGTCAATAAAAACATTAAATTCTATGTTGGAAAAGTTGTTGAACATATATGAAAGAGATACATAGTTCATAGATCCAATGATGCAATTTTTGTGGAAAATTGTAAAGATCTAAAAATTTACTCGAAGGAGTCTGTTGATGAATTATTTGACAAGTTAAATATTTTTTGTGAAGATATGTGAGGACTTGGAGATGTTATTGAAGACATAAAAATCGTGAAGCACATCCTCAAAAAACATCCACCTAGGTTCAATTTCAATGCTTCAGTATTAAAAGATAAATATCAGAATGAGCTGACATTGGAAAATTTCCACAGTAACATGGTTGAATATGAAATGAGGAACGATGATAATGAGGCTGTGGAAGATAGAAAATTCAAAGAGGTGGTATTCAAGTCCATGGAGAAGCTCACCATTAAATATACTAAAGAATAAGAATATATGGATAAGGTGATTTCAATCCACTATTCAAATATGAAAAGAGGAAAATGAATGTTTAAAGGGAATCTTCCACTAGCAAGCTTTGGAAGTCGTAGGGTTGGCCAACTTGTGGCAAGGTGCCCACCAAAAGTTTCAAGATAATGAAAAGGATGGAGATGAAGTTGAAATACCTAGAAATATGTCTTCAGCCTATGTTAAATGGAAGAAACAGTTCAAGAAAAATTTCTTCAAGATGAAGAATCTTCTTTTACAATAATTTGAAAGTTCATATGTGTCTGAGGTTGAAAAGGTTAATGGGATTGAAAAATACAAAGATAGTGGATAAAACTCTATGGTGGATATTTTCGGTAGTGCTCAAGAAAATTAAGAATATTAAATTGATTAATAAGAAGATGTTGAAGGAATAATTGATATTAAAACTGAGTTAAAAGATTATCTTGAACAGATAGATGTTTAGTGAGCTGAAACAAAGAAAGAAAGAAAAAATGTTTTATGTGATGCCAATATCAACATGAAGCAGCAAGAAAAAAACGTCTGAGCTAATGGATGAAATTGAGAAACATGAGTCATCCTCACCAAAGAAGTCAGAATCGGTATGTGGGTATTAAATCAAGTTTGAACAGCATAAGAGGGAGATTTATGGCTTGAATAACAAAGTTAATGTTCACGCCAAGCATGTCGAACCACCTGAATATGAAGTTGTTGGTATGCAGAAAAAATTTAAGGACCAAGAAAAAATTTATTCCCATAACATTATTGGGAATGTAGATCATTCATAAGACTAAAATGATGATAAGGGGTACTATAATTTCAACAGGAAAGAAGCAGCAATCAAGCTCAAATGTTATGGCTGGTTTGGGGCTCGATCATAAATAGAATGCTATTCGGGTTGATGTCAGACTGCAAGTTCCTATTCTGAGGATGAAAATTGAGGTGGGTACAAATAAAAATCATTAAATTCAAAGAACCCAAGGAGGAACTGACAGTAAAAAAGTTACACATAGGAATTCACCTTTCATTAGGTGTTATTACTGTGGAAATATGGGACACTCGCAGAATGTGTGTTCTATAGCAAGGAGATACCAAAGTATGCAAGAACAGATGTGGAAGCGAAACCAAGAATAGTTCTCTATAACATGTTTTTAAGGAAACTATTTTGGATGTGGAGGATTTGGGAACATGGCTAGATACTCCACATCCACCATACAAAGGGATGCGATAGAGCAGAATCAAAATATTCGCAAGAAGTAGATCAATGAACCAACAGGTGAGTTGAAAATGAAAAATAGATATGCATATTTGCAATATGATGTCGGAACATAATACAATGAGAAAGATCATAAGTCTCAATCTATGTTGAGTGGGAAGACAAAAATATGGACGAAGAAGAATAGAGTAGAGGAGATAGTGGTTGATGAAATTTCCCCCAAAGAATCAGATTGTTCTGGTGTATGGATCCTTGATAGTGGTTTCACGTCTCACATTACATGAATTGAGGATCTTGTTATAGGATTAAAGTATGACTAATAATTAGTTTTCATGTTTGGAAACAATGAAGTCCAGATGATAATTGGATCAGGACAGGACATGAATGGGGGAAAAGAAATAATATGTGTTGATGTCTTGGTTGTAGAAGGTCTCAGTCACAATTCAATGTCAGTCAACTATGTGACTTAGGTCATCCAATATAGTTTACCAAGAAGATGTGGGTCATCAAGGAATGATATGGTATAGTGATCCTATAGGAAAAAATAAAAAAGGGGAATCTCTACCTAGTAAGTGGAGAAGAAGATATATGTTTTTTATCCAAAGAGGAAGAAAACAAGTTGTGTAATAAACCACATTATCATATATTCTATACATACTTGGAAGATTTAATAAAGTGTGATGTAGCTAGGGACCTCCCTAAGATATCACGAGATGGTACTCATACATGTAATGCATGATAAAAAGGGAATCTCATCAAAAACATGTATAAGGAAAAGTAAAAGAAGTCAACATGAGTACTCGAATTGGTGAATGATGATGTTTGTGGGCTTATCACACTGAGTGGAATCAATGGAAAGAGGTTCTGCATTATTTTCATTGATGAAAAAAGGCGAATGGCATGGTTATTTGTTATTTCTCATAAGTTGGATATGTTAATCTGCTTAAAGCAATACCGGAAGGAGTGTGAATGGATGCTTGGACCAAAAATTATAAAGTTTCATATTGATAATGGTATGAAATTTCCAAATATTCAGGTGGAATACTATATTGAGAAACAAAGGATAAGACGTCAAGTTTCCACAGTGAGAACTCCCCAACAAAGTGGAGTGGTTGAAAGGAGAAATCAGATCATCAACAATATCACCTGAACGATGCTTATATAAAAAGACATACAATAGAAGTTCTGGAAGGATCGATTGTTGACATTAGTCTACAATTCTTAGAGAGGTCTATTGTGTATAAAGGAAGGAATGACTCTTCATGAGATGTGTTATGTAAAGAAGCCAATAGTGAAATAATTTTGAATCATAGGAAGTAGGTGATTTATCCTCAACAAGAAGAAACATAGGAAATTTGAGTCACATGGAGATGAGGTAATATTCCTTGGACACTAATGAAAAGGAAAAAAAATACAAATTCTTTAACCAGAAGCTAGGAAAAGTATTTTAGAGACATGATGTAACTATTGTGGAAAATAAAGAGAATACTTAACATCATAATGAATAGTTTTTTTTATGAAATTGATGAAGAGGAAAGTAACATAGGAGAATCAGAAGTGGATGATGTTTATTTAAAAGAATATTGTGATGATGATAATGAGGAAGTAAAATCCATATCTGTACAGAAGCTGAGGAGTCGATCTGAAATTGACATGAAGAATATCATGGGTGATCAGTCAGTTCCCGTTCAGAAAAGAATAATTAAATCACTTCGACATACATCATTCCTATCTCATGTAGATCATAAATTCTATGTTGATGTAGTTGTAGATGAAAAGTGGGTTCATGATATGAATGAAGACCTGTATCAGATTAAGAAGAATCAAACACGGGAGATTGTTTCAAGGATATTATATAAGGATGTCATCTGTACTAAATGGTTCTATTGCAAAAAGATGAATGATGATGACACATTGATTCAGAATAAAACACTATTAGTGTGAAAAATATAATCCCAGATATAGGGAATTTGCACCGGTTGTAAGGATGGAGACAATCAGATTATTCCTAGCCATTATAGTGAAATGGAAAGTGTTTCAGATGGATTTCTAATCTGCATTCATGAATGGTGTTATAGAGGAAGAAGATTATATGGATCAGCAAGAAGGTCTTCTCATTCATGAGAATGATAATGGGGTTTTTTGGATAAAAAGTCATTATATGGGCTAAAAACAAGCACCATGAGAATGGTACTTAATGCTTGATCAGTATTTGAAGAAGCTTGGTTTCCAGTAGGGTGGAGTTTATTAAAATCTCTTTTTCAACAATGACAGTAATCAAAGGATTAAGGTGTTGGTTTATGTTGATGACATAATATTTTGTGGATAATATAAAGCTCAATGCATAATGTTTTTTTAATACATGAAATTTGAATTTGAAATTTCAATGATTTGAGAGCTGACATTTTCCCATGGATTATAGGTGTCACAAATAATGAATGGCACTTTAATTTCTCAATCCAAATATTCCAAGGAGATTATGAGAAGATTTGGAATGGAAAATTCCAAGTATATGATGACTCGGGTTGATATCCTGAGGAAATTATTGAAATACAATGTTGGAAAGGTTGTTAATATCACAGAATATAGGTAGATTATTGGGAGTTTACTACACCTAATAGCGACAATACTTGATATTGTTTTTTTCGCATGCCAAGAAGTGCGATATATATGAAATCCCAAGGAAATCCACATGATTTCAGTAAAAAGGATACTTCGGTATATCAAAGGAATGGTGGATTTTCTTTTGATGTATAATGAAATATCTCAGCTGGAGGAATTGGGATATACAGATGCAAATTGGATCGGTTCAGTGGATGATAGGAAATCAACGTCAGGTGGTGTTTTCTATCATGGTGGATTGTGTATTTATTTGATAATATAGAAGAAATATTTCATTTCTTTGATCACCATAGAGGTTGAGTATATTGTGGCCAATCAATCATGCATATATTTATTGTGGATGAAGCAGCAACAGGACGATATGGGAGATGAAGTGAAGTCTCTGATCAGAATCTATTGTGATAACTCAAGTTCAATAAATCTCAGTAAAACACTCATCCATCATTCCAGGACAAAGAATATTAAGATAAAATATCATTTTATCAAGGATATTTTTGACCAAGGAATCATGATGTTTGAGTATGTTCCTACAGAACTATAGATTATAGACATTCTAAAAAAGGACTCACCCAAGGAATCTTTTGAGAGGCATTGACTGGCTCTGGGAGTTCAGTCGACTTCTCGTACATGAACAAGTGTGGATGTGGGACCCCCCCTCTCCCCGACGTATGGTGTGTTTTCCCTAATGTGACGATCTATGTTCATTACTCTATTTCATGCCACAAAGGAGTGACCTTTGGGTATGTTTATAAAGGGGGTAAATATTGACTCTTAAAGGGGGAGAAGATGTGGCTAAAGAAGGGAGAAAATTTCTTAGTCAAAGAAATGAGGAGAAGCTAACTGGCGGTGTAGTGAGATAGAGGGAGCAATAAGGTAGGGGAGAGTATTAAATTTCACTATACTTGAAGTGATTTATCAATGATTAGATATCATGGTAGCTAATTTCCATGATGAAAGCAGTTTATTGGTACCAGTATGGTGTCAACAATTTCTGTCAAAAATTTAGTGATACATTGATAAACTTTTCCTAGTACTCTTAATTATCACGCTGATCATTGCTCATGTGGGCTTAGATTAGGTAGTGAGTGAATTTTTTGTCACTATTTGAATTGTAAGAGGATAATTATTGTAGATGAAGAAACTAGCATCAGTGAGGTATCAAAGTGCAGAGAATTGTTTTGAGAAGTGTTTTCAACAAACCCAAAGGGGAGATTGTTGGGATAAGTCCCTCAAGGTTAAATTGAATCATTTTTTTTTGTTTTTTTGTTGTCAATATAGGTTTTCATGGTGAATTTTTGAGTTTCATATATGTTGTTGAAAATCTATTTTGAAAAATAACCATGATAATGAAATAGAAGATGTGGAGGTGGTACAAAAGAACAAAATCATGGGGGTGACATTTTCTAGTGTTTTCCAAATTTTTGTGGTTGAAAATTTTGATTTGGAGAGCATCGTGAGAAGCATAGTTTCTTGATGATATCATCAAAATACAGAAAAGGTAGGTGTTTTGGGAATATAGGTTTCATGATCTGGATTTCTTAGATATTGGAATAACTTTGACGGTGTGCACTATGATTACAATGATCATCGGGAAATTTAGAGGGGAAGAGCATTGTAGTTATTTTTTGTGGTCGTAGCGCATTAGAATTTACTAAAATCTCTAGGATTATGATGAGATCTGTGATCTGAAACTTGATGTGGTGATTCATGATATAGAGAAAATTTTGGGAAATAAATCGTAACTTGGAAATTTGAGATGACGTGGAACTGAATTTGAATGGAAGGTTCATGAGTCAGTGGAATCATATAAAAATAGAACTCAACCCCCTAAAGATAAGTATTGTGTTTTTCTAGAAAAATTTGTTGCATTCGAATTGAAAAATAGGTTTGCAAAGGCAGTGTGCTTCACAAAATGTAGGAACTTTGCAGCGGTTTATCTAGCTCTACGAAATAGGTGTATTCTGCGTTGTCTCGGTGAGCATCGCGAATGAAGTCTATTTGTGATTTCTTGAGCACTATGACGGTGTAAGCTCATAGAAGGTTGGAGCTCCACCAAGCAATGTGCTATATGAAGCACTGAGCTCTATGAAGGTGTGTGATTTACAAAGAATCAGGTACTTCGCAATGGCTTTTTTGACCTTTGTGAAATTGGGAGCATCGCGAAGTTGCTAGATTTGTGAAGTTATTTCCAAAGTTGGTTTCCCAGTGATTAGTGGAAAAGGGTTATTCATCAGTGGATGGAATTTGGACTTTAACATAGAATCTACATACAGTGAAGGATGAACTCATTAGAGATAATGAAAGGATATTCAAGTCAATAATCTGTGATAGGATTTTCTAAAGTAGCAGCGAGATCACTTAAGTTGAGAGAGTAGTGAATTATCAAATTTTTATTGGTTGTAAACTAGGAGGTGCAGTGAGTCCACTTTTAACATCTAATGGGTAGTGCTCTTTCAAAGGATTTGGTACATCAGTATATTGTCGTTGTATGCTCCTTGGATGTAACCAAGTGATGGTGAAACAAGTAAAATTGTTGTGTCATTCGCATACTTTAATATTATTTCATACTCTACAACATAAAGGAGAGAGAATAGGGTTTTTTCTAGAAACAAAAACAAGATCAAAGGGGCAGTTGTTTTTATTTATCATACCCTGATTCACCCCCTCCCTATCCTCTCAGGGTGTCTAGCCTAGTGGACCTAAGAATGACTGATCGTTTGGAAGAATACTACCTGTATAAAGTGAATTCATGTATTTTTATTGTAGATTGACTACATGAAGTAGTCTGGATCAATCGTAGTGTAGATTTATTATATGTATAGTTGGATTGACCATGTCAATTGGTCGAATAAGGCACTCTAGATTAACCATGTGAATTTCCATTAGATCAGTATCATGAATAATGAATCAGTCATGCTTAATATACCTTGTGATGAAATATTAAGTTTGACAACTATGTCATTGGATCAACCACATAAAGAGAATCGACCACATGAATAATAAAATCTCAGACTACCTTAATATAATGTCACATTACCTCTATAAAATTCTTTATATTCCTTATTAATTTTATAAAACTTTACAATTATCTTGATTTTCTTTTTGTAGTGCCTGGTTCACCTATATATAGATAGTTCTCTTCATATATTAAATTTATATAGCCTGTGGAAATTTCGGATTACCATTATATAACTCATGAAATGAAAATCCCATGTTTACATAGGAACAAATATTTCTCATTTACCATTAAGAAACTTATTATACTACCATTACATAGGTAGTAGAAATCATGATGTAACCTTAAGAAGCCTATATACATATTATGTTACCTTTATGTTGGTAATTATATTTTCAATTTTTATTTATGAATATAGCAATTCTATTTCAAAAACATCTAGTTCCTTCTAAAAAACCTACCAAATATGGTTGAAAATAACGGAAAAAAAATCAGAAAATAAATGGAACCTAAATCACCCCATTTTAAATTTTTTCAACCCATGAAACTATTTTTCAACACTAATTTTCATTCAAGTGACACCAAATCTTGGATTTTATCGAAATAAAAGCATCCCAATGACACCCCACAAGTTATATTTCTATTTTTGAGATAATTCCATCCCAGGGTGCAGAAATATTTTTGGCCATGTGAAAACATTGTCCCCCTCAATACATGCATATGTACTCTTGAAATAACTCTCCATTTTCATAATAAATAGTACTAATTAATTAGAATAATTAAATAAAGTAATGGTATTCTTCAATAAAAAATTATTTCACCTTCTCTCCCCCTTTAAATATATAATCTCTCTAATTTTTGGCATTCGCCTCATAAATCTTCTTAATTATGTGGGAAGGTATGAACACAAATATTAATCCTAAATAATTCAAATATTTCCTTTGGTATGGTCTTTGTGAATATATCTTCCATCTAGTCATGAGTACGAACTAACTCTAACTTTATGTCTCCACTTATAATGGTCCATATATTTCTAGGGATCCCTTTCTTTTTTCCTAAGGATTGGTGGTATTAAAATGGATTTTTGAGGTGTCACATAGGCTTGTGGATTTCTATTGGCCATTATGGGGGTCATCATGCCCTAATAAAGGGTGTAGTGATGGTCAAGTTGGATCTAAGGGGATGGAAAATAGTATTTGGTCTAGTAATGTGGGTTTTAGTGCACAATGGCCAAGAACATAGCTTTTAAAGCTATTTTAGAGGTAATTTTGGTTGTGGTATCCTCTTGTGTGAAACAACCATGTTTGAAATTCCAAATTAGGCTGTTTTTTTATTCATGCCACTGTGGGATGTCTCGTAAAATAAATTAGAATGGGAAAATGTCTTCTATAGCTGTGTTGGAGGCCATAAATTAGGAAAAATCATGTGAGTGGGAAACATAATAAGGCGGAAGCCATTTTGGGGAGAAACATTGGAGAACACCATGGTCATGGTGGAGGAAACTGTGGAAGTCAATCTTCTTTTTAAATGGATTAAATCAGTATTATTATTTCTATATCTCATCAGTTTCAAAGGAGAAACATGTGAATCTTAAATTAGAGGTACTATTTTTCATTTTAAGTATATTTTTCTCTACATTAACTTAAAAATTGTTCTCTTATTGAATTCTTTTATTTTTTAGATGATCTGATTCGCCTATGGTGTTGTTGAAATATTTTCTCATGTTGGGGTTTTGTTGAGAGATTTTTTCATTAGGTAAGTGTTAGTTCTACCCCCTCGATGCCTTGTAATTGACTACTTTTATATTATAACCCACATATAAAATTTAAAACTCTTATTTTAAGGTAAAACCTTTGATTTTCCTTTTCCATTCATTATTTTTTTTCTTGAGCTATTGTTATAGAAAACCTCTTGGTTTCATGGATGGGTTCTAAGCGTGTTATGTTAGTTACTTGTATATATTAGGTTTCAATTATTCATCCCTTGAATTGGTGGTGTTTATTATAGTGGTGGATGATCCTTGATCTTACATTCTTGTGTGGAGAATTTTTAAATACTAAATAGAGGTAATGGATTCTTTTCTTCTCCTATTTTATGTGAAATTATAAATATTCTATGATTTTTTTATTTGGGTAGTTATAAGAATTAAATTAAGGAAGATAAAACCCTAATAATGAAATTAATATGTTTTTTTATTTAATTGTCATGTGATTATACAATAAAAATAGATTTCTACTTAATTTTCAAGATAGTATTCTGTCTTTTATTATTCTATGATTGAGAATGTTTGTAGCTCTATGAAACTGGATAAATAACATAATGTTAGTAATTCGGGTTTATGAAATAAAAACGGGGCATGTTAATTGATTTTTTAATCCTTATAGTTTGATGGAAAATGTATAAATTCTTGAAATAGTGTTTAATATATTATACATGTTGATATATGACACCATAGGTTGTTTGTGGTTATAACATGTGGTAAAAGAATTGGTTAATTTTAGATGTTAATGATGTTTTTATAAAAACAATTGTGTTGACCTAGAAATTTCATTTTCTTATGAAGGTAGGATGCCTTGTTTTTAGGGCATAGATACCCTTCTAAATATTTTGTTTCCCTGCTAAATTGTGTTTTTTATTAGGATGAAGAGCCATTCTATGTGATGTGATGTGAGACGGAGATAGATGATAGTTTGGTATTTATTAGTGGGAAGGCTCGGGTTTGTGGAATTAGTTAGAGGATGTGATAGTAAGATGCATGTTTATATGCATCGTGATGTCAGGGAGGCACTGAGACTCATGGATTAGGTTGAAGCTGGGCTTGACCATTTTTTTTCCAGAATTATGGGATGATTCTTTCTAAAAAATATATTTTATATGTTCAATGGATGGGTTTTTCATTTTTTTTCTTTCCATTCCCCATTGCACGAAGTAATTGATTGTAATTGGTTTATGTAACTTTTATGGTAGCTTTGGATGATTCCTAGAGTATGTATAATTATGGAATCATAATAAATGTTTTAACCCATGATGTTAGAGGATTTATGGAATGTTTAATGATGATAAATCAGGAATAATTATTTAAGAGATTGGTTTATTCCATGATGTAATGGAAATTGGAAGGAAATTAATGTAATAGGAAATTTTTAATAGAAAGAATGAAATGAACATCAATTTGAAATGTTTGTGTTTTATAGGATATCTATCCCTTAATAATGATTGTTGGTTGTATGCACAATATATTTTTAGTAGAGTTTAAGGACATGATATTTTACATATTATTGTTGTGTGCTTTATATATTCCTATATTATTTAATTTTCATACACTGCCCCACCCATGTCGGTTGGGAGACCTGCACCCAGTGGACTCTAGTAGGAGTTTTCCCCTACATCCAGGATGCAAAGGAATTGATGGATTGTCACGGCCCATCCCCCAATGCCTGTGCCGTGACATACCCCATGCCTGCCTCACGAAGGCTAGGGGTTGATGACCAGCATCGAAGGCATCAACATGCACGTGGGAGGCATTTTCTTGAGTACCAATAGGCATGCACACACTACCACGTCCCAAATCTGTAAAATCAAACAAGAAATCCACTATAAATAACCAATGAGTACAAGTAAAACTAAAAGTCAAATGGGCGACAATAAAAGCCCAAAAAAAGACTGGCTGAAAAAAATAGTACAAAAGGAACTCTAGAAAACCATCTGCAGAAAACTCCACATGATGGGTCAGTATAAATTAGCTACTGGAAGTCATAGAGTTATCTCCCATCATTCCTGTCTCACTGGGCACCATTGGGTCCTAGGCCACCGAGTCCTCCATCAAGGAGGTAGTCATCTGCACCAGACACAACATGTGTGCGCGAATCTCATGTAGTGGTGTGTAACAAAATACTCAATAGGGACCCTAAAAAAATTGAATACCACGAAACATTCCAAATCAAAACACAAATCATGATCACCTAGAATGATCAGAAAGCAAGACATATCACATCAAGAATATTATAGGTTAGGATTGTAGAACCATTAGTCAATCATTGAACACCTCAGTTTATTGAGAAATATTCCTCAATGAGTATAGTGGGTCTATAATGTCACATAGAAGATTATTCCCACTAACCTAAGACCGATGTGGTACACATCCCTGATTAGTACAGTGGGTATCCTGGGTCACACAGAAGCTGCTCCCCACCGTGGGCATGCCGGGTCCCCTAGAAGTCGCTTCCCGCTATGCACCTACTAAGGTACACCTCCTATCAAGTATCATGAGTCTTTAGGGTCCCACAGAAACCATTGTCCAATGTAGTCCTACTGAGTCACACTGAAGCCGCTTCCCACTGGGATATTGTATCCAATCCACATAGGGTCACTCTCTAGCTATCTCCAAGTCTCAGCCAACTATAGGGTTTTTGCATGTAGCACACTTGATCTCAATAAAAACACTCCCCATTCCATTAATTGAATTTAAAATTCCATTAAATCCTATATATTGTTTACCAAAAGATCATCCTAGTAGAGAGGGTTCTATATCCGCTAACTTATTGTGAATCGGATGCCCAGTTATCAAGATATTGATGTTTTTTCAAAAAGGTGTCGGTAGGGTATGGGTCTGGTCCGACCTGAAGCAGGTCTGCCAACCTGAACCAGACCTGACCTAGCCTAGGTATAGTATGTTGGGACATGTGTCGGACCCTTCCCAATGGGGTGGTCGGGCAAGCTGGGTGAGTCTGGCCCGCTGGCCTGCCCGGTCCGCTTGAGGCGACCCGATTCGTCGCCCAGCCGGGATGCGGCTAGAAGCCACGTCCGACTCCCCACATGCCCCACATTCAATGTGGGATTGTTTCCTCTACTGCGGTCAAGAGACCATGACTTGCACTATGCTGCCGACAGTACGCCCGCTCATGGTCTTTGATTGTCTACCTCCGAGGAACACATCCCATTGTTTCATACCACTCAGTCGCATCTTCCTCCACTAGTAATTGACATAGCCACTAGCCTTGTCAACTCATCACTACCCTGGATGACCACGGTGCTCCTCCCAATGTTCCATCATGATTAATTGCTGATAGAGTACTCTTCAGACCCCTGGGTCTGCTCTGTTAGTCCATTATTCATGCCTACTATGCCTACAACCTCCATGGGGTATGTCATTACCTGTGAATGCCTTGAACATACCATACTGTTGTTTTAAAAATTATTCCCCCAAGAATGCACAAGGAGGAGGGGGTTAGGGCCTTGTTCATATCAACCTTCACCCTATATGTTAGAGGTTAATAATTGGGGAGGCCTGGGTAGGATGTTCCAGAAACAAAATGATTCAATCCCAAATAGAAATCCGATAAACATTACCCTACTATAAGAACAAATGATATGTAGATCATTCTATTTGTGGGTTGATTAGCATTCATCATTTAAAATGAAGAATGGGGAAAATAAACAAAAATAAAACCCCTACCTTGATCGATTATGAAGTAGTCTACCCTTACAGGTTTAAGGAGTCGAAGGCGGTCGTTTCTTATCGACTTTATTCATTGAGGTGGATCAATGTTTCTAGAGATCCTACCATTATTTTTTGTTCTTATTTACAGAGTAATTTCATTGTGGGTTTGTCATATGAAATTGAATATTTTAATTCCTAATTCTTCAATGGGTTAGTTTAATAAAATGGAAACACATCACAATGTTTCTGTTATTTTGTGATGTTGCGTTGTTACAATGTTTCATTTATGAAATAGCATTGCGGTTAGGCTTGCACAAACAAGCCATTAATTATACTCCTTTAATTATCCTCATCATCGCCTCATCGCTGTAACACATCACCATCGTCTACTTCTCAATGGTGTGAAATAAAATAAAATAATATTTTCTATGATATTTTTTTATTTTTTGAAAAGTCTTAAAATTAACCTTTTCATTCACCACATTTTGTTCTAAGTTATGTTTTTTGTAGGTGAATCCAAGCATTCCATGCTCAAATGTGCCCTCAAATTATCGATCCGGCCAACATTTCAAAAGTTAGAGAAACCAGCTCACACATTTTCATGAGTGATTATAAAAAAAGGTCAAAACCCCATTCTGTGCTCCCTAGGCCTCAGAATCACGTGTCGTCAAAGTATGTGGTCTCGAAATAATCCCATACAACTAAAAAAACAGAAATTTTGAGACATTACATTATCTTCATCTTAGGGATTTACATCCCCAAAACCCAAAACAAATGTCAAACAAAAAATGGAGGTATAGAACAAAAATCTGAGCATACCTCTTTTTTGTTCTCTCTAGAAGATTCATGTGCTTCAACCAAACGTGCACTAGAGGAATCAACCTTCCACAAAGGACTCACTCCTGTTGATCCGATATCTCCACCAGGAACTCCGAAAACATTACCCCATATTCAATGTCCATCTCTCCCAAGTGGATGACGTGTGATTGATTATACATGTACCTCCTCAACTACGACATAATAAAAACATCACGCACCTGGTGCATCTGTGGGGGAAGAGCTTGGTGGTAAGCTTCCTCGCCAACTCTTATAAGAATCTAGACTGGTCTAATGAACCTCAAAGATAGCTTGTCCCCCCGACCAAATCTCTGTAATCCTCTTTGGGGTGAGACCCAATGAAAACATGGTCCCCCTACTAAAACTCCAAGGGTCTCCATCTCCTATCATCATACAATTTATGCCTACTCTTTATAGTCCTCATCCGATCCTTGATGATATTCATCTTCTCAGTGGTAGCCCGTAACAACTCTAGACCCATGAGTGTTAACTCCCCTAGGTCTGTCCATCACACATTTGATCTATATGGACACTTGTACAAGGTCTCAAACAGTGTCATGCCAATGGTGGAGTGTATGTTTTTATTATATGAAAACTCTACTTGTGGTAGCTTGTCCTCCCAACTGCTACCAAAATGAAGGACACAATCATGAAGCATGTCCTCAATGGTTTTTATGGTCCGCTAAATCTAACCATCCATTTTGGGATGAAAAGATGTTCTCAAGGATAACTAAGTCTTGTTGGCCTCCTGTAATGCCATTCACAAATGGAATGTAAAGAATTAATCATGGTCTATGACGATCATCAAAGTCACCCTGTGAATCCTCATTATCTTCTTGATTTAAAGGCATCCCAATCCCTCTATAGATCCCTGCTTCTGAATAGGCAGGTAGTGAGACGACTTAGTGAGTCAGTCATCAATCACCCAGATAAAATCCTAGCCCCCAAAAGTGCATGGTAACCCCGTCATGAGGTCAATTGAGATACTATCCAATTTCCATTATGGTACCTCTAGTGGTTATTACAAGCCTGTTAGATCCTAATGATCATCTTTCACTTTCTAATAAGTCAGGAATCATGAAATGAACTCTGGTACCACTTTATTCATTCCAGGCCATCAGTACTGATGTTAGTGGTCCTGGTACATCTTCACAACACCAGGATGTATTGCCCAAGGGGATGTATATAACTCCCTTAACACCTTCTCTGGTAAAGTCATTGGTACTACAGTGCGTCCTCTTAAATGGATGATTTTCTCCCTACTTATCGAAAATCCATCAGGAGCCTGTCTTGAGGATAGTTGAGAACCACTACAAGAAAATCGCCATTTAGCAGCAGTTTTTTCACGGCAGTTTTTAAAACCGCCCTGAAAAAACCGCTGCGAAAAAAACAGCCTCGAAAAAACCACCGCGAAAAAACCGACGCGAAAAAACGCCGCGAAAAAACCGTCGCTAAACGGAAAACAAATTATTTATTTTTTATATATATTTTTATATTTTTTTAATTTTATTCAAGGATTAGCGTGGGTTTTTTAAAAAACCACCGCGAAATAGCAGCGGTTTCGGTAAAACCACCGTGAAAGGAAATGAAAAAAATAAAAAAAACACCAGAAACTCTGAAATCACTAAAACGACCTTAACCTTTGCTCCGGGTGTCCGTTGAAGTGCAACGATCAGTCAAATCGAACCTCATGAAGAGATCTAGAGGGACATATAATCAAAACCGTGAGATGGTCTGAGGTGTGGAAGATATTAGATTTATAAGAAAGTTGAAAAAAGTTATCCAACTTCAAACGGCCATAACATTCGCTCCGGGTGTCCGTTTGGGCTCTACCACATATCAAATCGAAGCCAGCGAAGAGAGCTACGCACCAATTCAACACAAGAAATATTCTGTCATGTTTTCCGACAACAAAACCCCTCAGAGGGCCTCCAAAACCCCGTTTCTGTCACCGGTGTCCAGTCGAACTTGTCTTCAAACAGACCTAACTTTCGATCCGCGTGTCAGTTCGGCCTCCTCCACCTGCCAGATCATAGCTCGTTCCATGAGCTTTAGTTTGACTAGTCGCGGTGCCCACATGCACCCCTCGATCATATTTTATGGCCTTTTTAGTGGGTATCAGGTTTGTTATGTTTTTCAATGCCTTCCTTCTAGCACCCGTTCCTTGTCATCTTTTTTTTTGAATGGTCATAACTTCTGATCCGCCTGTCCATTCGGACTCTTTCACCTTTCAGGTCGAAGATCGTTTCAGGATATTTGATTTGACAGGTCGCGGATCTAAAATGGACTCTCGGATCATAAGTTATCTTCGTTAATGTGAGTCCAATGTTTTTGTCTCGTTATGACCGTTTTGACGGGTTTTAACGGTAGCTCCATTTATTACTGTTTATTTGGGATTCCATGACTTGTTATCTTTATCAATGGTTTTTTATGGGTTATTATGATGATTATGTTGAATTATTAAGAAGTTTTCCATAGTTTTCACAAGTTTTCTTGCGTTCTCATTCTTTCTAATGCCTCATTCTTCATATGCTTCTCCATCCTTTTCATGCGTTTTCATGATTTTTCATCCCTTATCACGTCTTATCATGCTTTTTCATGTGTTTCCTTTATTATTTATTATTTATTATTTCTAATATACTTTAATTTATTTATAATCTATTATTTGTAACTGGTTATTTATTATTTATTATTTATTATTTATTATTTATATTTATTAATTATTTATGTTTATTTATTATTTATATTTATATTTATATTTATTTATTAGTTATTATTTATTAGTTATTATTTATTATTTATTATTTATATTTATTTATTATTTATATTTATTTATTATTTATTATTTATTATTTATTATTATTTATTATTTATATTTATATTTATTTATTATTTATTATTTATTATTTATATTTATTTATTATTTATTATTTATATTTATTTTTTATTTTTTATTTTTTATTTATATTCTTTTATTATTTATTATATATTATTATTTATTTTATATTTATTATTTATATTTATTTATTAGTTATTATTTATTAGTTATTATTTATTATTTATTATTTATTATTAATTATAGATTATAGATTATTTATCTTTATTTTTTATTTTTTATTTTTTATTTTTTATTTATTATTTATTGTTTGTCATTTATTATTTATTATTTATATTTATTTATTATTTATATTTATTTATTATTTATTATTTATATTTATTTATTATTTATTTATTATTTTTTATTTATATTTATTTATTTTTTATTTTTTATTTTTTATTATTTATTATTTATTATTTATTTATTATTTATATTTAATTATTATTTGTTATTTATATTTATTTATTATTTATTATTTATTATTTATTATTTATTATTTATTATATATTTTTTATTATTATCGAGTTTATATCTATTATTTATGTATTATTTGTTTTTTCAATTAATATATATAAGTATATTAAATTCTGTTTATTAACCACTTGGCGAGCTTGCTGGAGTGGTAAAGTCTTTGGAAAATATGAAAGAGGTTAGGGGTTCAAATCTCACCAAACGCAGAATTTCTTAATACCAGAAAAGTTTGGGGTCAAGCCCCTTTATTAACGAAAAAGAAAAAAAACAGTAATCCCTTTTGGGTTGGGTAAGGTAAAACCCATTACAAGCTCGTAGGCCTAGAGGGACAAAGCCCATTCAGAGACACACACCCAAAGCATCAGACAACAGACGATCCCAATGGGAAAACCAATAACAAGTGAAAAAAATCACCAAAAAGAAGGAAGCACAACCCGAAGGCCCAACAAACCAGGTCCAAAACCGCAAATCAGAGAGACAACCAAGTCATCGGAACTACCGCGACGCGATCCACCGCCGTCCGATAGTATCATCACCACCGCTAATCCTGACCGGAGGATCCTCAGACATAGTCTGAAGCATCACCACCACCTGAGCGGGAGACCCACCTTCAACGGACCAAACCAATGTCGACCCCGCCGCCACCTTTGACCGACTACCACGACGCGCCTCCGCACCCGCTCGCGCAGTTGAGCCCGCCTCCACCTTCGACCGACCGCTGCGACACACCTCCGCACCCGCTCGATCTGCAACGACTGCCAGAAGATCCCGCTGCTCGCCACAGATTCCGTTGATGACGTGTCCCACAAATCCATCCAGATCTGTAGATCTTGACCAGAACGGAGCCACCGACCGCCGTTGAACTCCATCACGACTCTGACGCCACATCGCCACGAGGATGAAGTCTTCCACCTGAATCGTCGATATCCAACCAGATCTAGTTTGTAACCAGATATGGACCAGATCTGAAAGCGCCACCATCCGACCAACTCCGTCGAAGTGAATCCACGCCATCCGATCGCGAAGCTCTGCCAAAGAGAACCCACTCCTTCCGATGACAAACCCGCGACGCCGAACCAATCCTCTGTAGAACGAACCCTTGACGCTGCAGGAGAGAAGATCGTCGCAGACGGCGGCGATAGGGAAAACCTAGTGCGCAGAGCCCCTTACGGGCACATATGAAGTTCAGAGAATCTCTTTATTTTGCATGGGCATGCATGTGCATGTGCATGTGCATGTGCATGTGCATTTGCATGGGATGTGCATGCATGGATAAATAAAGTAGATAAAATAACACGAAATAAATAAATAAATAAAATAAATACGAAATAAAATAAATAAATAAAATAAATACGAAATAAAATAAATAAATAATAAATATGAAATAAAAAAATAAGTAATTAAATAAGAAATTAAATAAATAAAATAAATAAATAAATAAATAAAATAAATAAAATAAATTCGAAATAAAATAAATACGAAATAAAATAAATATGAAATAAATTAAATACGAAATAAATTAAATTAAATAAATAAATACAAAAAATTAATAAAATAAATAAATAAAAAGAATAAAATAAATAACTAAAATAAATACAATAAATAAATAAAATAAATAAATAAAATAAATAAAGAAAATAAATATATAAAATAAATATATAAAATAAATAGAAAAAATAAATAAATACATAAATACATAAATACATAAATAAATAAATAAATACGAAAAATAAATAAATAAAATAAATATGAAATAAATATATAAACAAATACGAAAAATAAATATATAAATAAATAAATATATAAATATATAAATATATAAATATATATATAAAATTAAAAAAATTAAATATAACAAAAATAACAAAAATAAAAAAAATAAAAAAATAAAAAACACCGCCGCTAAATCATTTAGCGGCGGTTTAAACCACCGCTAAAAAACTACCACGGAACGTTCTGCGACGGTTTCGAAAACCGCAGCTAAATGCTTTTTTTGCTGTAGTGAAAATTGGGCCCTACAGTCATCAACTCCTAGATATGCCTCCATAACTTGTTGAAAGAGTGGAGGAGTAACAGTCATTTGATGGAGGTAATCTACTCCATCATCAACCACAAAGGATATTTGCATCACAGATATCTTCTCTATCACCTCACTCAGCAGTTGTAATCTAGACCTAATATAGAGCACATCATCCACCACATTCCCCTTTTCAATAGTATAGACTATATCAAAGTCATAGTCCTGGAGGAACTCTAGTCATCGCCCTTGTCTCTAGTTTAGGTCCTTCTGTGAGAAGATATACCTAAGACTCTTTTGGTTAGAGTAAACGGTTAACCATTCACCCACCATGTAGTGCCACCACATCTTTGAGGTAAAGACCACTTCTACTAACTCAGGGTCTTATATCATGTAGTTCTTCTCATGCTACCTCAAATGATGTGACACATAGGAAGTCACTAATTGCTCCTCCATCAAGACACAAATCATTCAGGTCCCTGATGCATCGTTGAAGACTATATACCCAACGCTCTCTTCTGGTAGTCTCAATATGTAGGTACTTGTTAGTCTCTACCTCAGCTACTAGAAACTATCTTATCACTTATTCATCCTCAAGAAGGGTTGTATCTTATTTTTCAAAGATGAAAATGGTGATGCTACTCTAGAAAACTCAGGCATGAACCAATGGTAGTATCGATCCAACCCCAAGAAAATATGCACCTCAGTCACGCTTCTAGGTGGCTCCCGGGTAATCATTGCCTTAATATTTACCAGGTCCACTACAACTCCAGCCTTCGAGATGATGTGTCCTAGAAGGTGGACCTCTTGAATCCAAAAATGGATCATTGAGAGCTTACAGTAAAGCTGGTTCTCTTGAAGTGTATCCAGTACTATCCCCAAGTGTGTAGCATGCTCCTCCTCCGACACCGAGTACACCAAGATGCCATCAATGAAGACTACCACGAAATGGTCAAGGTAAGGCTAGGATATCCTATTTATGGGTCCCATGAACACTTATAGGGAATTTGACACACCAAAAGGCATCACAATAAACTCATAGTGGTCATACCGGCATCTGATGAATGTCTTTGGTACGTCTTCATCCCATACCCGAAGCTGATGATAACCTGATCTGAGGTCAATATTCATGAACCACTTCGCTCCCTTTAGCTGATCTAAGAGGTCATAAATCCTAGGAAGTAGATACTTTTTCTTTATGGTCACCAAGTTATGGGGCAAGATGTCCACACTTAGCCTCAATCTCTCATCTACCTTCTTAGAAAACAACACTTGGGCTGCCCATGGTGAAACTTTGGGTTTCACGAAACTCTTCTCCTGTAATTCCACTAGTTGAACCCTCAATTAATTAAGCTCTCAGGGATCCTTCCGATAAGCTAGAGGGGATATTTGGGTCTTCCTTTGGGTACATGTCGATGTAGAAGTATACCTTCCTACAAGGATGTAGTCCTAGAACATTTTTAGGAAAGACATCCTCATAATCGTCAACCACTATAGGAAATCTCAGACTCATCTTGTTCACCACACCAAGGGTGAGACTAGCCAACTAGTAAGTAATCGGCTTCACCCTCCTCCTAGAAATTCTATCATGCTCATCAATTGTTCCCAACTTTCCAGTAAAGGAATATCTGGTCCCACCTTTGCAGATAAACCACACTTTGTGCCTAAAATTTTCTATCTGAGTATAGACTATGGATAAATAGTCCGTAACCAAGATGACGCCATAAGGCCTCAATACTGCTACTAAGAGATCCCAATCGAAGCTCCTGCATCCTATCATAAGCTCACTCTTCCAGTAGTAGTTTTTAATTGTCTAATCCCCTCCCGTAGGCGTCTATAATTGTAAGGATCAAGCCGATGTCTCCACTATAATCTTGGAGCCTCGAACCAGGTTTCTGGCGAGGAAAGTGTGATAGGAACCCATTTCTATAAGAACTACATCTAAGGTGGAGCAGATATAGATTATAATTATAATAATCTATGGAGCCCTATGGCTATAGACCTCCATCACTTGAAGCTGGACTCGCCCCTATCTACCAGGTCCCTAAGCCCGTGGTGGACCACCTGGGGGTGGGGGTGGTAGTTCCTTGAACCAACGTCCACTTCATGCCACTTGGAATTCTCCCCTTCCATTCCGGCCACATTGTGAACCACTTCCTTGTAACTTTATACTCTTCCTTGGTGGTCCTTCAATTATTTTCTGACTGTCTGTGGGGCTGGTTGAGCAGTCACAAGCCATGATTCCCTGCCCGCTGCACGTGAAGTACAACCTGGTTTCCTGCTGACTCCCTCTGCTCTGGGATCCCTGAACTATAAACCCTTAGTCCTGGGGTTGCCCTATAAATTAACTTACACACTTGGTCCTCTTCATATTCTACCTTCTTCTCACCAATGAAGACTCTGTCACCTGATGTCTACTGGTGGCTCCAGTTGTCGTCGCTTGCTCTACTAGTAAGCTCTCCACATTAAGCGCTCACTCCATCACTCCAGCCTGAGTATGGATTTTGAGAGACATCATAGAAGATCTGATATCCTATCTGATACCTGTCTCAAAGGTTTGGGATGTGAAAAAAGGGTCATGTACCATGTCTATGGAGTAGTGATAGAGGTTTGTAACCCTCACACAGTACTCATCCACTAACAGGCTTCCCTACTTCAAGTTATGTATCTCTTGGATGCGCACCGATCTGAAGGTCACGAGGAAAAACTCTTCTTGGAAAATGTGCTCTAATTATAGACAAGAGAGGGTCACCTCATCAAGAGTCTGAATCATCAAAATCAACCATCTCCCTGTCAAACAATAAATAAGGCTCGCAACTAGGATCTCCATCTAGTCATGTGGTTTCGTCACTAAGAGGAAGACCCTAGTCACTGCCTCCATCCAATACTCAGTGACCTGGGGATCATTCTCTCCCATGAACCTAGGAGGTCTTTGTCTCTGGAAGTCATGAAAGTCACTATTATTGAATGCATCATATATAGGTAATTCCAGTAGTTACTTTTTATCAATGGGTGGTGGAAAAACTAGTGCACCACCATGCGAGGCCATCTCTAGGGATTTGTCCCTGAACCGATGCCTCATTTCTAGGTGGAATGTACACATGATCATGTATCCAAATACTAACGGGTTCTCTGGATGGAGGAATCTTGAATTAGATCAACATGTCCCACATTTAAAAGTTTATAATTTGTGAGCTTAATCATATTCAATAAAATCATAAGGGGACACTTATTCAACAATTGTTTTCATGTATAGAGCTAAAAAGATGAATTTAGGGTTTTGATGTATGGATATTTCAGCCACCGCACCAACATTGGACTCCTCGGATATTAATTTTTTACTCAAATCATTTAACATTATTACTTCAAAACAAAACAAAAGACTCTTAGTCTCAAAGGTAGAACTGAACACCTCTTATTCCACTTTATCATGAACCATCTCGTGTGGTTCATGTTATGACATACCCCAAGCCCACCTCCCGAGGTATAGGGGTTGGAAACTAGAACTAAAGGCATAAAACTGTAAGTGGGGGCATTTTCCTGAGTACTTATACGCACACACACACTACCACATCGCAAATCTAGAAAAGTAAACATTCATGCCACTATAAATAAACACTATGTACAAGTACAATTGAAAGTCAAATGGGCCAGAATAAAATCCCAAAAAGAGACTAACTAGAAAACAGAAAAGTGAAAAAAGGAAAACTGGATAGCCATCCACTAAAAACTCACTTGATGGGTCAGTACCGAGTAGCTGCTGGAATCCGCAGAAGTATGTCTCGTCTATTGGTATCACTACGAACCACCAGGTCCTGGGCCACCAAGTCCTCCATCAAGGTAGAAGTTGTCTATGCCATACAAAACATGTGTGAGCGAAGCCCGTGCATGGGTGAATAATAAAATACTCAGTAGGGACCCCCAAACAAAAAAATAAATACCACAAAAAATCAATAATCAAATAACTAATCGTGATCATCTAGAATGATCATGAAGCAATACAACTCACACCAGGTTTATTCTAGGGGAGGATATTAGAACCATTAGTAACATCATCAAACACCTTGGCTTCTAGAGAACTCCTCCTCATTGATTACACTGGGCCTTCTAGGTCATATAGAAGTCACTTCCCGATAACCTATGAGTACTGTGGTACTCATCCCTAATGTTTATCGTGGTTATTATGGGTCAAACAGAAGTTGCTCCTCCCCGTGGGCATGTAGGGTTACACAGAAGACACTTCCCACTATGGCCATTCTGAGGCACTCCTCCTGTCTTGTATCATGGTTCTTTCGGGTAACAGAGAAGATGATATCCACCATAGTCCTTCCAGGTCCCACAAACGCCGCTTCCCCTTGGGCCATAATATATTATCCACAGAGGGTCATTCTCCATCAGTCTCTAGGTCTCAGCTAAACATAAGGTTTCTGAACGTAGCACGCTTCATCTCAGGAGAACCGCTCCCTAATCCATTCATATAATTTTAAATTCAATGAAACATACATAAGGTAGTTCAAAATATCATCCTCATCACGAGGGTTCCAATTCCTCAAACATATCATCAATCATATGCTTGATTTGTAAGATATTGACATTTCTCCAAAAAGGGGAAGGGTGGGTACGGGTCTGATCTGGCCCAATCGAACCAACCCAACCCAAACCTTCCCGAGGTCCACCAAACTGACTAGGGTCCCTCTTGGCCAGATGGTGTGGGTCCCACCTGCTCAGTGGATCCGGTACACCTCTCTCCCCATGGTCTACACAGGGTTTTTTCCTCTGCCATGATCAAGCAATCACTGCTTGAGCTACACGGCTGTCTAGACTCCCACATGTGGTCTTCCACAACGTGCCTCTAATGAAAGTGAGTTGCGGTTGTGGGCCGCTCCTCTAATGTGTCCTCCCTACTACGTCTGACACCACCAGTTTCCTGTATAGCTAGCGGCCTTGTCACCTCACCGTGGCTCGGGCTTGCCGTAGTGCTACCCCCAGTGCACCTTCACGGTGCTCCTCCTGACGCGTCATCATGGTGAGCCAAAAGAATACTCCACAGACCTCCAGGTCTACTCAAGTGGTCCATTCTCCACACCTACTATTCCTATAGCCTCAATGGGGTATTTTGTTCCCTGTAAAGTTCTTGAACTTTCCTTGCTGTTATTTTGAAAATACTACCACCAATAACGGACAAGGTGGAGGGGGTTCAGGCCTTGTTCATGTCGGCCAGTGCCCTCCACATTATATATTAAAAATATGGGAGGCTTTGGTATGGTTTTCCAACAATCAAAAGATTCAATCTTGTATATAAAACCCAAAACCCCACCCTCCCATAACAACATATGATTCATAGATAAACCTATTCATGGGTTGATCAGTGTTCATCATTTAAAATGAGGAATTGTGAAAACATACACCAAACCAAAATTCCTACCATTATCGACATTGAAGCAATCCTCTGATGAAGGTTCAAGGAGTTGAAGGCATTTGTTGATTCCTAGATTTTTTTCAAGGTGTTTCGATGTTGTTAGTGATCCTGTTAGAGTTCTTAATTCTTTGTGGGAGTGGAATTTCATCGTGGGTTCATCGAAGGAAATTCCACGGTTACATTCCCAACTCTCTAATGTGTTAGTTTAATAAAAACAAAACATGTGTCACTTTTTCTATTAATCTATGACATTGTGTCGTTGCGTAGTTTCATTTATGAAACAGAGTAGCAATAATACTTAAACAAACGAGTCATTAGTGATCCTCATTTAATGCACCTCATCATCACCTCATCGCTACATCGTAGCACCACCATCCATTGCTCAATGATGCAAAAGAAAACAAACTAATTTTTATTAAGTTATTTTATAATTTTCTCAAAATTCTGAAAATTAACATGTCTATTCAACCATTTGAAGTCATATTAAAGTCCTTTCTAGGTGAATCTAGACATTCGGAGTTCAATGGTGCCCTAAAATTTTTGATCTTAGCACTGATTCAAAAGATAGGGAAACCTACACGCAAGTTTACATAAGCTAACTTAAAAATTTCAAAATTCCATTTGAGCTCACCAGGCCTCAGAATCACATTTTTTCAAAGAGTGTAGCATCACAATAATTCCATAAAATTTAAAAATTATATAGAAATTCGGGGACATTACATGGATCACTACCCCCTCTTTCCCTAATCTCTTCTTAGGGTAGTATTATGTGTTGGTATTCATGGTGGATACCTTTCCCATATATGTATATCATTTTTTATAGAGGGATGAAATGGATTGTGGCTATTTCACACACATGTATCTCAAAATTTAGTTTCCAGAGGATTATTATTGTTATTTGATGTATGGGTTGTGATGTATGAAAGTATAATACATGAAATGTGATTTGTGGTGGTTCCCATATACTACTCAATTACTATATGGAGATACAGATGTTGATGGTTAGATTGTTTTATACTTAAGGTGTATGATATTTTGATGTTTCCTTGGTGTTTTTGGGATGTTTTATTTATTTGGAGAGAAATGGATCGGGACATGCGATATTGGGGAAGAGAGGAAAACAAGTGGGTTGGTTGTAGAGGGGTAACATATTTTATATTATCATAGATATTATATTATCTCTTATATCTTATACATGTTGTTAGAGGCATAGTGATGGTGGGAGCATAACATAACTGTTTAGGTGACAAGCTAGTTTCACTTGTTTATACGCTCGGATTAAGTACACTTTCTTTATCTTTTGTGGGAAGGATATCGTGAGGATCATATTGAGTATACCTACTATACTAACTCTACATACATATAAAAAAATTGTAATACAATAATATATGGTTTGTGATTGGGCTAGACATTACTAGATTATATAGTTTTTTAGTAGATTTTTGGGATTCAGGGTCACTATCAAGGTGCTTTCCTTTTTTTCATATATTTTCTTTTAGATTTGTTCAGTTGTGGGTCACTACATGCATGTCTTATAATCTTTTAAATTTATCTTTAGAAGTATTTTTATGTGGTTCTATCTTCTCTTGTATTAATCATGTTATTATTAGAGGATATGTCCTCAAATCTTTTTGTATTATATACCCTCAACGTTTTTAACGAACCTATTTTCAAATAGTGGTGGGATTACAGGATCATTATCTCCCTCCTATCATTTGTTGTCCTAGTATTGTTACCTTTTAGTGTATGGGGTCATGAAAGAGCTATATCAGAGGACAAGTTGAGTGATAGGGTGGTGTTTGAATGTTGGTATTAGTGGTCACTTAATGGGTTAGTATGAAAATATTATCATCTAATACTAATAAAAAAGGTAAATAAGTTATACCAACTAGGAAATAAATATTTAAACCCCCTTATGATTTAATGTTATGACCATTATGTTTATTAATCCAACTAAGGTAAGTGATATTTTTTATGGTAGAGAACTTGGGAAGGATCGTGCATCATCCTTGTTTGAATCTTTGTTTTAAATGGATAGACTATGGGATTCAGTTCAACCTTAATTCAGTTATTGTTCTTAAATATATGATATTATATGTTTCAGAGTCCAAAAAGTTTTTATATTTTGCTAGTATGTATTCAGGTTGATTTCCTCATTATATTTTCATGAAATATATTTAGTAGGATGTGCTAAAAATCATCAAAGAGTTGGGGTCAATGATGATGACACGTGGAAGAGGACACATTGAGTGTTTCAACTCCAGACTCTATAGAAGTATGAGGGAACCATTTCACATTATGTGACATAGGACTAGTTTTATAAGGTGAACATATCATTGAGTATGATCTATTTGGAGAAAGAGATCTAGTTTTCATTGGTGATGATAATGCTATGTTGGGAATCTGGGTAGTGGTGATTTTTGTTCCTTAGGGATAGAGAGGTGTCTTTTGACTCATAGGATAAATTCTAAGAAACATTCTGAGCCATGTTTCTCTGTTTGATCATGAAAGAGGATATTCTATAGGATATACTAACCCTTTTATCGGGGAGTTCTGGTGCGTGGAAGTTTGAGACCCATTTTAGGACATTTATCCAATAATATTCAACCCTAATATCAAAAAATGATGCTAGAAATAGGAATTTATAGGTGGACTTATATCTAGAGATCTCATGTGAGGTTACTCCTTTAATAGTTCCAACTTAGCATATGGTCCAATCATAAGCATAGTTATTTGGGAGGATTCTATCGGGGACTAGATCATTATAAGAGGGGAGTTTTTAGAATTCCCCATGTAGCTAAGTTACAGTTTTTGTTTCCCATTTTATCTGAAAGAAGAAATTTTCAACAATAATGGGTAGGTCCCACCCTGATTATCCCATTTACATGAGGGTTATGAGTCTCAGTATGTTGAAATGGGGCCACATATCAAATTTTCATATGGTAGTGGTTGTCCTCAGCAACTAGAGTACTCAACCTTTTTTTAGCATGTAGAGTTTGACATGTTTTCCGCTTCAGGTTTTACCATTATGGAAGTTTTATCAAAGGGAAAAGTAGCAAGGTGATCTAGTTTTTTAATATAAAATGGGATATAGGGAAGGAAGAGGGAAACCCTATGATTTTATCTATCACCAAAGAGTAGAGTGTGTCTATATAGGTGATCATTATATTTGTCAAAGAGGTCATTGAGTAGGTCATGGTCAGTTGTATACTCTAGATTTGAAAGGGTAATGTGATTCATACATCATTCATGGTACACTTTTCTTATTTTATATTTGGGTTCATGATTTTTTTTATTTAAGAACTGTGAACTACTTTATATCACCTACCCTATTCTATTCTTTAGGACTTTAGGTGGAGTGACATCAAGAATCCTTGGTGTTGACTATACCAGATGTAGGTTGAGATTTTTTCCATGAATTATGTAGATATTGTGAGCTATTGATAAGGTAGATAATAAAATTGGGATAATTCATATGCTTTTAGATGTAAACATATGACATTATTTTTGTCATGTACTTGATTAATTTAGTCTTGGATGTAATGGATTTCTTTAGGAGATAGATTGTGTTCCATGATACTGGTAGATATTCTATCATGGTTCTTGGATAGAGAGACCCATGTATGGATTGAATGAATATTCCATCCTTATCTTATATGATGGTTGAGTTGATTGTGTTTTTTTATATGGTTTAACCAATGGTGTTTCATAGTGTTGTTGAAATGTACCGAGATGTCATTCTTTAGGAGGTGGTAGTGTTACCTCCCTCTGCAGGGGATCAGGTTTAAGATAGAAATACAATCAAGTGATTCTTCAATCATGGTGTATTTATATAATATATACCCTTTAAAACTTTTTTATATGAGGTTAATGATTGATGATCTTTTTTAGTAATAATGTTTTTAACCAATTGTGTCACCTTGGGGTGATCCGGCTTTTTTATAAAAAAAGGATGATGGAAGTCTTAGTTTGTGTATCGATTATCACCACATGAATAAGGTGATAGTGAATAATCTATAAATTATTCCATATATTGAGGATTTATTCAATTATCAAAAGGTTTCTAGTAGGTTCTCAAATATTTATCTATGATCGGGATATCATCAAATGTGGGTGAAAGATGAGGATATACTGAAGATAGCATTATGATGTCATTATGGAAAGTATGAGTTCAATATAATATCGTTTAGTGTGATGAATGATCTATCCATGTTTAGGATATTAATTAATTCAGTGTTATAATAGTTTCCAGATTAGTTCAGGGTGGTTTTTGTGCACTAAATTTTTATGTACTTCACATCTGATGAGGAGCACACATTGCATATGCGTCCTATTTTGGTAGTTCTTCTTCACCTAGCATGAGTTAATTTTGAAACAATTATGATGGATAATTTTTTTCCTGATTATGAATTTGAGATTTATAATACTGCGGGAAAAGGGTAATTTTTTGGTCGATGCTATAAGTAGGAAGTCACACAACAATTCTATTTGTGAGTAAGTATATTCATGTAGAGTGATCTCCACATTGCATCGTGATATGGGAGAGGTTGGTGGTAGAGGATTACTTTTCTATATTATGAGGTAACTATGTTGGGTGAATCAAGTGGATTATTCCATGTTGGGTAATTATGAGGCAGATGTTGGGTGAAATCTAGTTTTCTATATTGTTGCCCCTAATTGTGGGTCTACTGATGATCAACATTGGGTGTAGTTTTAGTTGAGAATTTTCATTCATTCAATGATGCATGATGTGTCTCTATGTGTGTTCCACAATCTACCTATGGGGGTATATCCTAGAGATACTAAGATATGTCATGCTTTGAGAGGTCATTTTTTGGAGGCCTAGACTAAATTGTTCAATTCGAGAGTTTGTGTACAGATTATTAATCTTCCTGAATGTGAATGTTGAACACTCTGTTCCTTGTGGTTTTCTAAAACCATTGGACGTTCCTCAGTGGTAGAGATAGTATGTTTCAATTGACCTCATCATTTATTTAACTCAATCTCAGGGAGTCCATGATGTTATATGGGTGATAGTGTACAGTTTGACAAAATCCACTCACTTATTATTGATCAAATAGTCAAGACTAGTTGATATATTCTCTATGAAGTACCTCTAGTTGGTGGTGAGGATACATGGATTCCTATTTATGATCATCTATAATATTGATCCTTGGTTCAAATTCAGGGTTTTGTTACATTTCTAGTATTCTTTGGGCTCTTAGTTATTCCTTAGCATTGCTTTTCATCTATAAATAGATGGAAAAATTTAGTGGACCATACAAAATATTTGAGAAACATAGAATACTTATTTCCATAATTTTAGAGGTTTTTTATGGTGAAATTACCTTTTGGTTTACTATTCTTACAATAATACGTTTTAATCCACCATTGGTATGGAGTTGTTTGAGGATTTTTAGAGCCATCCTTTTCATTATCCATTATGATATAATGGGGTTAGAGAGTCAAACATTCTAAGTCAAAAACTAGTTATGAGCTATAAAGAGATGGTTAAATTGATTCAAAATTGGTTAAAGGTAACATAGGATCATTATAAATCATATGTTGAATATAGTAGTAGACCTATATATTTCAATGTACGAGATCATGTTTTCTTTGCGGTGAATCGTTATCATGTAAAACAAAGGGTTGTTCCTATGACTAAGATTTATCCCCTATTTTTTGGGTAATTCATGGTGTTAGATAATGTTGGATACATTGAATATAAAATATCACTTTCCCCATAGATGATTCATATTCATGATATCTTCCATGTGTCATAGTTTCATTGTTATATTCAAAATGATCCTCAAATCATTGATTGTTGTATGATAGACATTGATGATGATGGGACCCTCTAAGAGTGGGTTGGGGAGATCTAGTACAACCATTATAATGTGTTATATACTCATGTTATTATCTTAGTTCATGTAATGTAGTGACTTGGAGGCATGAAGGAGAGAACCTGAGAACAAGGTCCATATATACATTCTTAGTACCCTGTGTTTTTTTATGATTAGTTATTCTTTTGTAATTATGTTTTTTTGAAGTTTCAATACATCAAACTTATGAGACTATTTTCTATTTTTCAATACCTTTTATATGGACTTTCTCTTATTAGAGAGGTATCTCCCTTAGGATAGTGCTGTGCGGTTTAACACCTTTTTTATCTATGTTAAATTGTTTTCCTCGTTTGATTGATATATTCATGAGAAGTATTTTGTAAGGTGGTTATTTAGCCTACCCCTAATCATTAACTCTCATTTATTGTTTTTAATTATTAAGGATGATAATTTTTTGTGAGGTATCTAATGTAATGGTTTAAACCATACTGATCATTTCGTTGTGTTTTCCTAAGGCTATGCGGTATCGAGTTGATTTTTTGAGGTTTTATGGTGTTAAGGTTGTGGTTGTTTCCACTATATGGATCTTCAAACCTTATTTTTAGGTGTTGTGAAGGGTGAGTTAGAGAGAAGGGAATAAAAAAGATTATTTACTATGATCGTGTCGTACTTGGTGAACCATAATTAGAAACATGGCTTTTCAAGCCGTTTTGGAGTATGTATTGGACATGGTGTCGTTTATTCTAAAACAGACTACTTTGAAACACCTTAGGAGGTTGTGTCTCCTATTATACCACCTTAAGAGATCTAGTGTTCATAAATGGGATGAGGAACTATATTTTCTATCCATGTTAGATGATATAGATAAAAAATATAACCTAGGAGTGGGTAATATTCCTAGGAGGAAGCTCTTTTTTTCTAGTTCACTACAGAAAACTATGGTCATGGTGGAGGTCATGTTGAAACCCAAGGTTTTTGTTGGTATTGTTTCAAAATATCCATAATCATCAATGTTCTATTTGTATATTTAACACTTCAAAGTGAAAATGTGTGAATCATAAATAGATTCCCAAATTAGTTTTTAATTCTAATGTTTCTAGCTATTAACAGATTTGTACTAATCTTCTAGAATTACATTATTTTACTATTTCATCAGTGAACTGAGGGTCTGGATGAGGCATTATCACATGTTTGGGTTCCATTGATGGATTTTGTTAGTAAGTAAGTGTTATTTCTATCCCATTCAATCCCGATGATTGATTCCATGTGGATTATAACCCATATCATGGAGGGGTGAATTCTCTTAGTTCAAGGTATGAACTTCTTCTTTCTTTATCCCTTCGTTATTCTTTTTTCTGGTGTTCATTGTGGAAAACCCCTCAATATATAGGATTTGTTTTAAACATGGGTTGTTAGATACAATTGGATATTATGATTTGACTATTATTCAATTATCTTGGTGGTGTTTTTCTAATGGTGTTTGATCTTTGATCATCGATTCTCTGGTAGAGAATGTTGAACTTATGAATTGAGGAAGGGGGTTCATTTTTCCTCCTAGTTTATGTGAAATCATTAAGTTACTAATATTTACATATTTGTGTAATGGAAGAAATAACCTTAATTAATATTCCACTAGATTAAAAGGAAGAGTTTTTTTTGTTGTAATAGTCACATATAATTATACCATGATAACAATTTGCCTCTTCATTTTCTAGATAGTGAGATATCATTCCTTATACTATGGTTTATCATGTTTTTTATTCATTTATATTAGGTAAGGAACAAAATGTTTTGGAATCTCTATGATTAAATAGTAAATATGTGTTCTAATTTAATTTTTTCCATATAGTTTAATGGAAATGGATGTTTTTACTGAAAACATGTTTTATAACATACATCCATTGATAGATGTTGCCTTAGGCTATATGTGATTATAACCAATTATAAATGAATTAGTTAATTAGAGAAGGAAATGAATTGGTTGTTAAATAAAAATAATTGTTTGGGTTTGAGTGATCTAGCATTATTATGAAAGTTGGATTCATTAGTCTTATGTCCTAGATGTCATGCTGACTTTTTTTTAGTTTCTACCTTTTTCTATTTTCTCTCGATGAGGAGCCAATATATGTACCATGATGTGAGCATGGGATAGATAGTGTTTTCCAATTTATGGGCTGATATTACTAGTTGTTTTGTGTTAATAGAAACATGTGATAGCAGGATGTGTGGTGATATACATGGTGGTGTTTGGGAGGAACTAGGACATGTAGAGTGGGTTGAATATGGTCTTTAAAATAATTATTTTGTTTAGAGTGATGATTATTTATTGTTAATAAATCTATTTAATAAGTTATATGGTTAATTTTATTTTCTTTTGTATTCCTTTCCCCACTACTTGATGCATATGTCCATGTTTAATTTATTCATCTTTTATGGTTGCATAGGATGATTCCTATAGTACCAAAAATTATCTTAAGATAATGAATGTTATAACCCATGGGCTTAGTGGCTTTAAGGAATGCTTAATAATGATGAATCATTAGGAATCTTGGAATATGTTGGTTTATTCCTTAAGGGAATAGAAATTGTATTAAAATTAAGATAACATAAAAAAAATTACTGAAAACCTGAAATGAAAATATCTTTGAAATGTTTAAGTGCTTATAGGATATTTATCCCTTACCAATGGAAGTCGAGTTTTAGAGAGATGGAAGTTGAAGTTGATTATGATGCTAGTTTTTTCTCATAATGTGGTTGTGAGATATATATATATATATATTACATTGTTATGTACTTTTCATATGTTACCCCACTTATGTCGTTAGGGTGACCAACACCCAATGGAATCTAGGGGTTGTTTTCCACAACATATATTTTAACGAGGAAGGGATGGCTGACAACACCCTCTTTCTCCACTATTTTTTTTGGGTGGTATTTTGTTCTGTTCTAAATGGTGGTCACCTTTTCGACACACACACAAAAACCAAAACACACACATATATATGTGTGTGTCTGTGTGTGTGGTGGGATATAATTTCTTGTGGTTATTTCATACACACATATCTCTAAATATAGTGTCATAAAGATTACTATAGTTATTGTTTTGTGGGTTATGATGGATTTTGGTATAATACATGAAATATGGGTTGTGGTGGCTCCCAAAAACTACATAGTTATTATATATAGATATCGATGATGATGATGGGATGATGGGATGCATGAGGTGCATGATATATTTATTTTACCCCTATATTTTAGGGAGAATTTATTTATTTAAAGAGACATGGATCAAGAAATTTCAAGTTGGGGAAACATGAAAACCCAGTAGGGATGTTATAGTGTGGAACATTCTATAATATTATATAGTGTTGGATTCCCAAATGAAAGACAATTTTTCCCTATATGTCATGTTTTATGGCTGCATGGGTGTCATAGTGCGACATATGGGTGTCACAATATGACACATATTTTTCAATCACACATCAGATAATGTAGGGGTGTACTATTGGAAAAAAATCCATCAAGGTGTCATCTCCTTGTTTTTTGAGTGATTGTGTTTGTTGAAGAATCCAGATGAAAGCATTCTAGTATGGTTGGTGTCACCGAAGTAGATGTGTTTATGGTGGTGTAGTTTACAAGTTTTTCCCAATTTTTTTGGCCTCAAAATCTGTATTTGGTTTTATGGAAAATGTTGTTTTTCTACCAAGGTGTTCACATAGCACAGTTTGTGGACTGTAAAGGGTAGAGTTCACGGACTATATAGTAGCACAGTTGTGCTATGCGTACCCTAAAGGAGTTATGCAGAACCGCAATAGAAAAATTGCAAAGTAAGAATTTCCTCCGAGCCATGTTATGCAGACCACATATCATGCTATGAGAACAATGAAGGATCGATGATGTTTTGTTGTTTTAGGCACTGTTATAGGGGAACAATCAACAAATTAAAGTACTATGAGGGCTACATAATATGGTTGTGATGAAGGTTTTACCACAACAGAGTTTTGTGTATTTGTGATTTGAGAGTTTTAAAGGATTTTATTCCTATGTAAAGGATGCTAATCGCATATTTAAATATAGAGAATTTCATTAGGGAATATTATCATTAGAAGAATTTAAGGATGTATAAAGTATTTCACAAGGGGGGATTCTGTGAAGGGGGAAATAGTTCATGGGGGATCAATTCTGTGAAGGTGGAAGTTTGAGAAGATAGTTTATATAAAGGATTTTTGGGGGAACTACAGATCAAAAAAGAAAAATGAGTTCATATAGAATTATCCATCTACGAATAAAAGGATGTACGCAAATTAATCTTAGTTTGTAGTGGTTGTTTTCGAGAAATTATGTGGAGAAAATTTTTATGATGTGAAGGTATTTCGAGAGGCAAAGGTAGTTTGTGAAACAAAGAGATTCCTCAATGAAAATCTTTACCATGAATCAATCGCACTATGTGGTGCACGGTGGTTCACGAAGTAAGTGGTTCGTGAAGTAGATGGTTCACAAATGAGGTTTCTATAATGGGAAATGGTAGTTCATGAAAGGAATATCGATAAACCAATAAGTATACATAGAATTGTATTTCATCTATAAGGAGAAGAATAAGATATAGGATCCGCATCATTGAAAAGTCTTGTAGAAGGATTTTATTTGACCCTACTTCAAAGATAGTGAATAGGAGAAAATTTAATCTATTGGAGATCTCACCAAATCATGATCTTTTAATTGATGTTTCTATAATAAAGAAAAGTATGTTCTAGTTTTTTGGAAAGGGGAAGTGTTATATCTAGGCATTTTCACAGAAATGAAGAAGTTTCCAAGAAATAAGTTCAATTAAGAATCTACATACAATTGATGATGCGTACATTATTAATAATGATGGGACCTACATGTCCATAAAATATGTGTGGATCCTTTCTATAGAAATGAGAAAATGAAGAGGAATATGTTGACTCATTCGAACAGTAGTGATCTATTGAAGAATATATTGGGGGATTAACCCTTGTGATGTAGTGTGTTGTCCATAAAATTTTGAAAGGAAGTGAACTTGGGCATAACAGTGATCTATCCTGAACCATGTATTGTTAGTGATCCTTAGTGGACTTGGTAAATTCAAACTTTCTTAATTGTATAACCCTTGGATGTATCCCAATGAGGGTCAACTAGGTAAAAATATATATGTCCTTGATATTTCTTTCCTTCATTAATTTATATTCTCCATCATTAACAAACTGTAGAAAAGGATAAGATTAACATAAACACTATAGATCAATAAAATTTAACCTTATAATAAAGTGTACAAGATTTAGTGGGGAAAAATAATTTTAGAGGAAATATCCATACCCTGATTCCCCCCCCCCCCCCCTACAGTATCTAGTCCCCTTTTAGACATAATACGTTTGATTTCATATTATCTATTATTTGTGATACATGGTGAGATAGTCATGCTGAGGAAGGGAATTTAGAAAACCTCTTTTTAGAACAAGTAAATTTCAATTCTTTATTCACTAGGATTTAGTTTGATCTATTTCTAATTTGAACAAGAGGCACTTGGTAGGATCCTACTAAGTATAGCTATTATTCCCAACCTACGTATATATAAACTATTTTTCAGGATTTCATGTTCTGGATGGTGATCTGGATGGATATTACTATCTTTTGGAGTTGTTTATGATATATGTATACTTTGAGGTCATTGATAAGGACCTTCCATTTTTTCTTATAGTTTCTTTTATAATTGTTCATTTGTTTGAAATTACATGAATTTATTTTGATCTTTTATATTTATCTTGAGTAGAATATATTTTCTTGTTTTATCTTACCTCACATTCCATAAGTAATTTTTAGAGGGCAATGCCTCACAGTTGTGTGTGATATACCCGAGATGTTTATTTCCAACCCATGGATTATTGGAGGTAGTATTGGGAATCATTATTTCCCTTCTCTCATTACTGACATAGGAGGGGTACATTTTGGGAGAGGAATTCATGAAACTATTTGTCACATTCTCTTTGACGAAGTGAAATTTGATATCAATAGGCTTATACCGTTAATGATACACTTGATTTTTAGATATGTCAATATCACTTTGATTATCACAATTAATTTTGAGTTGTCTCAACTTCCACACTTAACTCATTTAGTTTCTCCATCATCAAAATGATTTGTGTGAAAACACTAGTAGTAACTACATATTTTGTCTGTGTAGTAATTAGTGTGACTGAATTATATTTCTTTTAGTGCCAAATCACATGACTATCTCCCATGAGTAAAATTACACCTTTTGTGGACCTTATATCATAAAATCACATGCTGAATCATTATTTGTAAACCAAAATATATTTAAAATATTTACCTTCTTATAAAGTAGTTTATAACTCATATTACTTTGATATACTTTGGAATATATTTAACTAACATAATATGTGACTCCTTCATTAAACTCAGATATATTTAATAGAGACTCACAGAATAAACAATATCGATTTTAGATATTTTGAGAAAAAGAATTCCCTTAATCAATATTCTAGATTCTATTTGATTAACACTCTCACCATTAGAAAATTTAGTAAAATTGTGTCCTTCTTGATTGAGTGTAGATATTGTCTTCATTTACACTAT
Organism: Viscum album; assembly: GCA_963277665.1. Lineage (NCBI taxonomy): Eukaryota > Viridiplantae > Streptophyta > Magnoliopsida > Santalales > Viscaceae > Viscum > Viscum album. Next base: position 2,002,653,919 of record OY728145.1, read on the forward strand.
TTCAATATTATTCAATAACTCTCTAGAATACTATGATAAAGATAATAAAATGAAATATTCTCTTTTTAGGACTTGTAAACTCATGAAATATCATAGATCACCCAACTTGTACATCTCAAAATATTTTTTTATTTGGTTGGAAAACTCTTCATAGGAATTCTCATAAGCACCTATAAAAATAAATTCATCAACATATATAATAAGAATAATATTTACTATCATCCTTTATTTGATATACAGGTTGATGTCCACTTTACCATTGATGAATTTTAATTCCTTTAAACTGTCATCCAGCCTTTAGTAGTAGGACCATGGGGCTTATTTTAATCCATATAGATCCTCCTTCCATTTTCACTCTCATGTTTAAAATTTATCAAGTATAAAATCATATATATCCTCAATATAAACATCCCCTTCAAGATAACCAATCGAAATGGTATAATTAATATCAATATGAATTATTATATATTTTGTATAAGCTTCCGTGATATGGAGAACCTGATTTCTTTTAATCTATAAATAGGTTAAAAATTATCTTGAATATATATTCGCTACTCTTGGGGATAATCCGTGTAAACAACTCTATCATATCTCCTTATTACATTTCCTTTATCTTGTTTTTGAATAGCCACTTGTTTCCAATGACATTTTTTCTACCAGTCGTGGAACACATCCACAAGTAGAATTCATGTCAATCTGATTCATCACATTATCCAAATATTTAATGTAAAACTTATGATTAAAACTGTCTTACACAAATTTAGATTTAACCTTAGAAATAAGAGAGGTCTAATTCTCAAACTTGAGTCTTCCTCTAGTTGACCCTTTTATAGGATCATCATATCTTATCTATCATTATATCTACATAGGTTCACATTATATTCCAATGATATTATTTTTATTGACATGTTTATTTTTCTTATTAAACTTTTTCATTATTAGAAAAATAATTCACTATTTTGATCTTATTTATTTTATGATACTCTTTATTTTTCCTCAACTAGTTTTTTAGTGTTTTGTCAAGAAATTTGGTCACTGGATCCATTACATTATTCAAAACATGTTTAATCTAGTACTATGTTTTTGGGTTTCTTTTCAATAATCAAAACACAATAATCAATAATCATGTAAATTAACTTATTCTAGAATTTGTAGTGTTTTTTATTATATAGATACACATGAAAGATGCCCTCCTCCTATATATAATTTAATTTTATGAGACTTAAGTCTTTAAATATGATGATAAATAAATTTCAAAATTCACCCAAGTATCTCACTATTGGATTCTTATTATTCCATAGATCCAATAAAGTTTTATTTGTGTTTTAACTAAGAAAAATCTGATTTTCAATTTCATCGCAGTGCACATTACTTCTCTCCAAAAAAAATATAACCTATCAAACTCTAAAAACATAGTTATTCATATGTTCATGATGGTTTTATTTAGTTCTCAGTAAAACCATTCTATTTGGGGTGTGTATGAGGTTTTATTTTGACGTTTAATTCCATATGTACCAAGGTAGGACACAAATAAAAAACAAGTGTAACCCTTCCCATTATCAATTCTCAAGTTCATTATTTAAATTCCAAGTTGTATTTAAAATTACATTCTATAAATCTTGAACATATCCACTTTTTATTACATGAGTTTCATCAATAACATCTTTTTCAGTCCTTTAGATAAATTAATGAATCTGATAAAGTAAAACTCACTTTTTTCGAATTGTGTCTCATGGGTCTGTAAAAATTTGAGTAAACATATTCCAAAGGTCTTGTTGATTGTGTATACAATATTTTATTTATCCCATTAACCATTTTTTCCATTTGGGAAAAAATAAAACCTAATATATATCTCATCTTAAATGTGATAAATCTCTTTCCATGTTTTCTTTAATGATTTTAATCAGATTATTTTTACCAATGTGTCTTAGTCTTCTATAAAAATGATTATTTTATACCCTACAATTGAGATAACAAGAATTAAATGGGATCTCCTACAAAAACCAAATTAACTGTAGTTATTTCTCTCATTTTTTTGATTCTACCATCTTTAACTTTTTTAATGTGATAGGTTTCTTCTGAAATATCGCCTCATTGCCTATATCACATAATTGACTCACACTTAATAAGTTGTGATTGAGCTTATCAATAAATAAAACCAATTGTGAGTCAAGATTTTTAGGATTCATTATAGGTGAATAAAATCCATATATTTTTAAATAAAATTCAAAACACCATTATTTTTTAGAAAAATACTATGCTCAATATCTTGTTTATTATATAACACCAAGATTTAAGTGAATTAGGATATAATATAAAAATATTATTATTTAAATGTGATGGTTATAACATAGAAATAAAATTAGAAAGTGTTAATAAGATTAAATTTATAATGAAATATATATAAATTTTATTATAAATACAAATTTATTCATAATTTCACAGGTAATAAAAACTCAACTTCTAGTAAAGATAATTTATTCTTCAAAAGTACATTTTCATTAAAAATTGAATTTATTACATTTTTTAGAAAATATTATAATATATTTCTATAAATTTAAGATATTTTATTGTATAAAATAGATATCATTTCTTAAATCACCATTTAAAATTTATCTTAAAGTGCATATTTGTGATTTTTTTGAAAATGTTGATTTTTGAGTAAATAGTGAAAAATATTGATTTTTATTGAAAAATTCATTTTTGTTTCCAGAATTCTTGAAAGATAATTTTTTCAATAAAATGGTTTAAAATTAAATTTATTTCATTTATATTAAAACTAATATAAATATGTTTATTGGAATCAATTTTATGGTTTAATTTCGTAAAAAACATGTTTATACCCAAAAGGCATTTTTCTAAAAAATTGTTTTTCATTGTGTTTTGTGTTTTAATATAAAATTAATTTCCTCCACTTATAGAAATTGAATCATCAAATATGGATTCCATATTTGGAATCCATATGTACAAATTTTATAAATTGTACCCTTATATTTTTTATCATTATGAATAGTGATATAGTAAATAATTGTCACCATGGTAAGGGTAAATTGGATAATTGAGGTTACAAATAATGTGATAGAGACTAAAAATTACACTAAAACCATAATTTATACTGTTAGGTGAATTTAGTTCTGAAATATTTATCCATTATTGGCAAATATTGTAACTTGGTTCTATATTTCTTGGATTTTAACCTTCATAATATTTATGTTAAAGATAATGTAAAACCTATCACTTTCTTGCTTTTTATTATCAATAATTTTTTTTAACGGGGATAGAAACAACTTATGTTTAGTTATAATTTTTTTTTAAATATAAATTATTTTATTCAAAATAATATATTTCTAATTTTTATTAATGAAAGAATTACCTTAAATGCTTACACAGGGCTGACAATGTATTTACTCAATTTATAAAAAAGTAAAATAAATGATAATAAAATTTTAGAATTAATATAATTTGAATGATTTTTTCCATTATTTTTTCTTAAAAATATAATTTTTTAATTAGTGTTAAATAATTATATTAAAATTTAATTTCATTCATGTTGTTTTCAAAGTAAAATTAAATGAATCATTTCTAAAATTACATTAATGATATTTTAAAATGAATAATATTTTTTGAAATGATTTAAAGATCATAAAAATACCATATTCATCCAAGTTAATGGTTTATGGTTCAGAATAAAAACCATGGTCTATTTATGGTCAAATTTTCTATTTATAGTATCTTTCTTCGCCCCTAAAGAGTAAAAAAACATTAATATTATGGTAATTGTCAAAAAGGGTTAACATGAGTTAAAACAAAATGATAAGGGTTAAAAATTATCATAAAATTGTCAAAAAAAATTCTATATATTTATTTCAAATATTAATCAAAATTTATTCATATTATATAAATTTTGATCCATTTGAACCTAAGAATTAATATATTTTAATTTAACACTTTATGAAACACAAAGAGTGCCCATCCCATGTCTTATTAAAGGGAACCAAGTCTCCTCTTTTCATCACACTTAAAATTCCTTTTGGTTCAGACAATACCAAGAAAAATTAATTCCATACTCCCCCCCAACCCAAATATCCTATAGGTCTAGGTTTTATAAGAAAACCATCTTAGTATGTATTAGGGTATTATCCTAAAGAGGTTGTCCAAAGAATAGGTATGGTTCTTATATAAGTGCTTTCTTTTTATTTATTCATCTTCCTCCTTAAATTAATCTGTAAACATTCTGAAAAAATAATACCATTATCTCCCATATAGTAATATTATTTTAAGTTAATGTAACAAACTATATCGATCTATTTCCTCTTTAAAACTGGAAATAAAACAATCATTTGTTTATACAGCGGACTGTCGCCTTATGAATCGATGTAATTCCTTTTACATCATGGACCAACACTGTTTTTTATAATGATGGATTCAATTTTTATTTGTTGTATTCATGACATATTTATAATTTTTAAATATATTATATCATCTACTTTCTAACCATTCCATCCATTGAAAAATTGATAACCTTGTTCATGTCTATGTGTGGATTACCACCTCCATAGAGTGATGTGATTCATTCTTCATCACTATGTCACATGGATGTTATATATAAGTTTATTTGAATAAATAATGTGATATCTATAACATTATTTAACATTATTTAAATATAAAATAATACTTATCTTTTTTCCATTATGATTATTAAACAAATGAAAATTTTACTCATGTGTACGTATGACCTACCGTCTCTATGATTATAACATGGTTCATTTTTCATAAACATATTTAATTGTTAATTTTAATATTATAATTCATGAATATAAATGAAATTTGTTTAGTTTTTATTAATATATTTATTATTAAATATTTATCTCTTTCATAAATCTTAACATAACAAAGTGATATTGGATATATGAGTCAGATATCATCAAAACAACAGATATTAAGATAATTGATTAAGAAATTGTATATATCATTGTAATAAGTTAAATAAAAAGAATAATAATCAAAAAAAATTCCTTAAAAATTAAATATTTAACATAATTTTATTATTTATAAATATAAAAAATGCACATGATAATCCAGACTCAATGTAAGGGATACTTTACCTTAAAATACTCATTTTAACTATTTTAAATATTTATTTTAAAATGAATTACATTAAGTATAAAAATTCTTAAAAATAATTTTTATCTATAATATAAAGGAAATTTTATGCCAATTTAATAAAATGGTTTTGAAAATGAATTTTTTTATGGAATTATTTTTTATTTTTTTATAGAAGACAATGGGAATAGTTTATTTTAACATATTCAGAATCAATGTGTTTTTCCCACCACCATATTCATTATTTGATGACTGGATTACTTTAAATAGTCCATGATTTCAAAAAATAAAATCCCTAATTCCATATGTTTTGGATATTTTCAAAAAATAATAGACGGAATATATATTTTGATAAATGTGTATGTTTTTCTTATAGATTCCAAGAATATTTTTAAAATTATTCCATATTTCATGTGTAATGCTTATGTTATGGTTCATGGGAATTTTTTTATAATGATGGGTGGTTTTATATAAACCAAGGATATTTTTTCTATTATATACCAAGAAAGGGTGGTTCCTTCATAAACTAAGGATAGTTGGTTATGTTACAAACCATCGAGAAGGGGTTCTTTTATAAACCTCAAATGCATGAGATAAGGATTATATTATCTAGAGAATTATTAGGAAAATGTTCATCAAAGATACCTACATGATTTATTTATACTTTATATGGTTTTTAATTAAATCGCATGATTTAAAATAGTTTGTAAAAGATATTATGTTTAAATAAAGTTATTTTCTTCTTCTTAGTAGTTAAAAGTATAACTTTGTAAAGACGTTTTCATGAATTTTTCTTTGAAAATAAAACATTGTGAGATTTAATTTCTCCATTATGAATTATTATGTACTATTTTATAGAAAAATTTGGGTAATGAATTTTATTTCTTAGGTATGAAAATGTTTATTTTAAACCGAATTTTTATTTTAAAAAATGAAACTTTTTTGTATGTTTTCATGGAATACCAGTTCTTTCTTTCTTTTATTGTCCCTTTATAAAGTTTATATGCTCATCCCATGTTTTAAAATGTTTTTCGTAGGGTTTTATGGATTATTTTTTATAACAAAGAGGTCAATGTTGAAATTTTGAAGATAAGTCTTATAATAGAAACTTGTTATTTCATAAAAATTTTGTTTTTGTCGGATAAGTCGGTAGTAAATGGAAGTGAACACTTTGTGATTCAATATTTAATTATATAAGGCTTATTTCCTAATACTATAAAAATATATACCATATAGACACTCAAATGTATTAAAATTATTTATTGACTTAAAAATAAAGATTTTATAAACTATATGGTTTTTCCAAGTAAATATCATTTCCCAAAGTCACTAAAACAAAATAATGATATTCAATAAATTTCAAGATATTGGTATCTCCTATAAAGTGTTATAATATACTACATTCAATAATCCAAGGATTTACCCTATTTCTTGATTTTAGAGCTTCCTCAATAGTGTAATATTTTTTTATCTTACATTTTTTAGATTAAAACCTTTTGAAATATGTTTTTTCATTGAAGTATAATATTATACTATTAATAAAGTCCCCAGTTGGTCTCACCTTCCCAAAGTTTCTTCAAGGTACTAAAATTTGTTTTGAGTAGGTTCACCTTATATTCTTCAATATTTTAATTTCATCCAACCAGTGTTGTTTCTCATTTTTTTAGAGTATCTCCACCTAAACTCATTCCCTCTCTGACTCTAATAGAGAGATATATTATACCAAAAAAATATATTATTTATCTCTATAGGATCCAAAAATTCCTACAATAACCCTTGTAGTAAGGTATTTCATAAAACTATTGAGTTGTTCTCTAAAAATATGCATGTTATTTTTATAAAAAATAGCCTTCTTTTGAATATATTTTTATGATTCTTTCTTCTTCTGATCATTATCTTCCACATTAATTATAGTTTATTGCCTATGGGGGTTGTTATCAACCGAGATATATTCAAATATTCATATGGGGATAACATTTCTAGAATAACAAAATTTAAAATTTCTAGTTTTAATATATATATATTTTACCAAAACTGATAAACAAGGAGTATCAGTGTTTTTTGATAACTCATCCCCAACTTTATCAAATTTGTTAAAGTTAGATTTTTTTCACAGGTCTTTTCAACTTTAAGTTGCCTCGATTTTTCTTATCTATGTATTTTTTATGAGCAGCCAGTCTCTTCTCATATACTTTTATAATTATCTCATGCTCACCAACTTTAACTTTGAAAATCTTAACCTCCTCAATTTACTCATTATCCAAACCTTGAAACTCACTTTTAACTGTATTTTTCCTTTTAATTTACATTTTGATTTTTTAACCATCCGTCTTGATTAGAGTATTCCTTTCAAGACGAAATTCAATTTCAATGATCAATGTATAAATCATGTAAGCATTATTTTCTTCATTTTCTCTTCTAATAGAACTATATTATCTACATTCAATATATGCCAAAATGTTATTATATTTTCTATAAAATTCCTCATATGAATCATAACTTAAGGAAGAATTGTATTCTTCCTTGTTACACAAAGAGGTTATTTTTTTCTAAATATTTTATTTTTCTCATTCATTTTATTCCCTATAAATTTTAATAGATTTACCTCTTGGATTTCATAATTTTATTTTTATTCATATATGTTATCTGACACCACATATTTCTTCATCTTACAAAAATCTATAGAAAATATACCAATTCTTTCACATTTAATACATTTAATTATAATATTTCCTCTATATTTAACTTTTTAGTTTTTATTATTTCTAGATATAATAGACAATATTTTTCTTGTGGTTCTCATCAGTCTCATCATCATTATTTAAATCAATTAAGGTTTTAAAAAATTCTTCCAGCTTTGATCTTTATCTTTTTAAAATCATTGAATTCATTTTTTTCTTTTTCCTTTTTTTCAAAATTTTCACCTTTTCATCTCATAATTTAAAAGTTTTTTATATAGATATTCAAGAGAAATTTCATAAATCTATTAAAAATATGTGATATTTGGTTGATATCTATTTGGAAGGTTCCTAATTAAATTTTTTAACATGGTTGAATCATCTATCCTATTTCCAAAGCCTATGATAAAACATACTATCTCATTAACTCTATTGAAATTTTCATAGATATTCTCATATTCAACCATCTTGTTGTCCTGAAACTTTTCACTCTATATTTTCAACATTTATTCTTTTATCATCGTATTTCCCTCATACATGTACAAAATATATTCCCTTATTTCATTAGTTATATGCATCCCCATCACCCCATTTTACACATGGAGAGACAAGGATGATAATATTTCATTTGTTTATTTTCATTTAATATAAATATTCCTATCACCTAGAAATGTCATAGAACTGTCTCTTAAAATCATTGGATAACCCATGGGGAAAACATCACTCAATTCAAGTATATATGATAGTAGATATAGTAGATCTCAATTTAACTACCGAAAAAAATTATTTAATTGAATAATGGACCACCACTATTGTTTAAAAAATTATGATTCTCAATAAAGCTCATTAGATGAGGAGTATAAAACACCCTAATATTCTATGAAATTCTTTTTCAAATAAATTTATTTTTTATAGGTTTTTCTACATGTAAAAGGAAGTTCAGATAAACCATGATAGACTATCAATATATTATTATCAACAAGCTGTTGGATTAGTGGGGTGAATAATTCTATATAAATTATAAAAATTTATATTTCACACATCGATAAAATTAATTCCTTAGTTATCAATTAATTATAAATTAAAATAAAAATCAATTTAAAAGTATTGATATGTTTTTCTTAAAAACAATTTTTTGTGTGCAATGAATATTTATCCTAAAAAATTAAATTGATAATTATTGGTGAATTATTTTTATGAAATGTATATATAATATATTCAATCAAATTGTTTTACAATCATATAATAATTTTTATTATTTATATAATAATAATAAATCCTGTTTTATGCTTAAAATGTATTTTTTGTGAAAAGCATTTTTGATACATTTAGCACACTTACATTAAAATTTATTTCTAAAATTTATAGCTATTGAATAAAAAATATGAAGTAAATATTCTTAATCATAATATTTAAAATTTTAATACATTACCCATTTATTTTTCCTTAATATGAGTTGTAATCGTGGTAAAATTTATCACATCGATTCAGGAAAAATTGGGTTAATATAAGTTAAAACATAGTATTAAGGCCATAGATTTCTTAATAATTCTTATTATATAAATGTATTTATACCCTTATCACTATAGGCTCAAAATGTATTAGTTTAGTTGAAAACATTCCACAAAAATGACCAATATAATATTTAAATCATAGAAACATAAAAAAATTCACAATATTTTTTTAATATATATTTTGTGTCTATATAGTGACAATATAAAGTTATAGAAAAATTTATGTATATATTTTGAGAATAATGAAATTATTTTTCTTATAGTAATTTATTTTTAATTTTTAGTAATTATATAATTACTTTATTTGATTATGCAGCACTAATTCACTCTTTCCCCTTTTAATAAAATAATATAAAATTGATTTTATAAAAATTATAAGTGATATAATTATAATGAAGAAACATGTACAATTTTTTTAGATATATATGATATATTAGAGAGGTTTTAAAAAATATATTTAAATTAACAAATATTATTGATATATTTAATGTTAAATTAAATGATTACTGTTAAAAATGTTATTAATAATATTTTATAATAAAATAAATTATATTAAATAATATAAAAATAATTAAAATTTTAAATTTATTCATGTGAATGGGATATGGTTTTACAAAACTACCATGATCCATTTATACATCATCTTTAGTTATATAGTAACATCAATAACCCTTAATTGGTAAAAAACTTTAATGTTATTGTATTTATCAAAAGGGTTAATGGGAGATAAAAAATAAAAAATAATGGTAAAATTTGATCAAAATATGTCAAAATTTTATTATATGAGAAGAGTTAAACAAAACCACTTTTCATATATGAATATTATCAATTTGGATCCATTTAAACCAAAAAAATAATTTATATTAATTTAAAGTTTTATGAAATTCCAATTGTGTCCCTCTCCTCAATTATAAAAGGAAACCCATCATTCTCTTCTTCACACCACATTGAGCCTTTGAGATATAAAAAATACTACCAATTTCTCTTTTAATTATCCCAATAAACATCTTAGAGATTTTTTTCTTTCGACAAGACCATCCCTAGAACCCTTTAGACGAGATCTAAATGAGTCATTTAAAAGAAGAGGTAATCACCATAACTGGTCAATTTCTTTTTTATTTTTTTAAATAATATAAATATATTATATTAATCATAAAATAATAAATTCATTATACTAAATAGAAAAAAATTCTACTATTCTTATTAAATCACTATTATAAACCCACTTTCCCATCAAATGATAAGTGAAAGCATCGCTTATGCGTAAGTACGACTTATCATATCTACGTAGTTATAAAATTAAATTTACATCACAATATATTATGGATGGGTATTGTATTGGGATTAATATTTAAAAATTATATTTCTTTATTGATAATATAATGTATATCTTCTTTCCACCTAATCCTTTGGGAAATGATGACGTCGCTTGTGCGTACACGTGAACTATCGCCACTATAAGGTGATGCGATTCATTTTTCATTTATATTATAAATTTATGATTATGAGGATTAATTTTATTAATATATATATATGGTATATTAATATATTTTCATGTTGAATTAATTATTACCTTTCTATCATTCCATTTGTGGAAAAATGAAAATTGTGTTTATGCATATTGATGACTTACCATCCCCATGAATGGTGTAATTCAATTTTCACTCAAAATATTTTATGAATGACTAAAAATATATTTATTATTATTATATATGATATTTATTTCATGATTAAAATTCAATATATTATAGAACTATTATCATTTTTCTTGGATTAAAACTACAAAACCAAAACTTACATGAAAAATGAAGTAATTATAACCTAGAATAGTGATTTTAAATAATAATTATTAATAAATGGGGGATAAAATGTTAAAAGTAAATAATATATCGTTTGATATATATAATTATGTGTATATAATAATATTCATAATAAACCTATATTTATTATAAAATAGTTTTCAAAACATATGATGGAAGTCAGACCTAAGGTAAGGGGTATTATGTTACAATCTAATTGTTTATCAAAATTGTTTATGATTAAGTTTTGATGATGAAACATTACGATAAATCTATAAACATACTCATTAATTTTTTTAATATATTTATTTATTTTAAATACATGTTTTCCTTTCATTTTCATCATCTTATTTAATCATGATCAAGAAAATATGTTTTCAAGAAAAATAATTTTTATTTATCTCTTCGGTAAAAATCCTTTTTTTCATATAATTTTTTTATAAAAAAAATAATTATTTTTTTTACTATTTTATATTACATTTTAAGGTATTTTATACTGATTTTTTAATTTTTCCAAAAAAAAATTGATAGTAATCTTCTTTTCATTTTCAAAACAAGGTACTTTGTGACTTTTCCAACAAAAGTATTGACGAAGTGTTTCCTTTACAAATTATACAATATGAAAAAAAATCCACGAACATGGCCACTCAATTTTTTAATTATTAATTTACAAGTTATATTTTTTAATTTCAATGAGTATTTTTTCCATAATATTTTGTAAATTTTTAGATTTTGAGATGTTATTTCGAAATGGAAAGGTTATTTTCCACATGAATGTTTTAATGGTTTTTTGTTTTATTAACGACAAAAAATCATCATTGAATATTATGATCTAATGGGAAAATGATCCAAAAACAAAATTCTTATTATTTCTCTATATGGTTTATGATTACGATGGCATGATATTTACGAAACTCTTTCATTTTACATGGGTTATGCTATAACACCCAACCCCAGTTCCGAGAGACGGTGCCTTATATTAATACATTGTGTTGTTTAAAAGGACATATAATCCAGAAGTATATACTTTATTTTTATTTTTTGAAAACTAGACTCATAAAAATATTTAAATTACAACTTTAAAGAAAAAACCACTCCCTTGAAACTCTATTAGAAACACTCATAAACACATATATTGTTCCTACAAGTTATTCATAATAATATTCATCATCAGGTACTCGGGAAAAATAATACACCAGAAATGGGTGATAATGGATTCTCAATAAGGGTAAGTAGAATAGAATAATCATAAATAATAAGTCATGATGAATAACTAAATAACATGTTCCATTAAAACAAAATATTGGGCATAGTATGGAAGGAATAAAAGATGAATAAATAATTCCATAATAAAACATAATAATGGATATTAAACTAGTCTATTAATCACATGGACTATAAATTGATAATTTCATAAAGTGGGAATCCATAATTTTTAACATCATAATCATACCGTCAATTCCCTAGCCAAGACACTATATATAATAGTGAAAAACCTTGTCTAGTCTGTCTCTGGAGACATACTGATTCATCGAGGGGATAGAGTAGGCCCCACACTTCACTTACTATGTCCAATTAATTACCTATATGAATGGGGATAAATATAAACAGTATATAAAAATTAAATGTAAGTAACTTTCCCCAATCTATATATATAATCACTAACCATTCAGAGCAGTATGGTGAATGTTTTCCAGATAGCACATCTATAGTCAAAATTTGCATAAAACATTTAATAAAATATTGTGGATGATAAACATAAGAGATAAAACTCTATAAATCATAAAATTAAATAAGATTTTTTGAAATATATGATAATAATATAATAAATCATCAAGAAATTCTTGAGAGAAATACCCTTTTTGCATTGCAAAGAAGTGTTGTTTATTAAAATTTATTTTTTATTTGTCATGATTGTTTTTATAAAACCAGAAATGTATAAACACAGTTTTTCAGGAAAATTTTCTTTATTTTATAAAAATAATTTTGTCTTAAAAGTGATTATGGATTTTACAGGAATATGGGTAATCAATTGAGATGTTCCCTTTGACTAAACTTGTGTATGAGAAAAAATTAAGAAGGGAACCTTGTAAAATATGTAATTCCCACAAAAAAAAGATTAAATGATTTGAAAATATGATTTTATAACATATTAACAGAATATATAATATGTGTATATAAATAAATAATCATTTAATTTGGGTAAAGAGAGTGAAATAATAACTTGCAGTAAAAAATGATGGTTCGGGTTGAATCACATACCTTATGTCTGAATGTGTTCTTTACATGACATTAACATCCTGTATGATAAAATTAAATACACTAATTAATTAATGAAGAACTTTATCTCCATTTATTTATTTTATTATAATTTTTTTTATATTTATTCATGGCCTTTTTGATGAGTTATAAATTCAATTTTATTTCTCGAGAGCATTTGTTTCCTTGGTTTTCATGATTGTTATACTTGAATATGAGTAATGAAGTTTGTGTAAAATGGATATAATTATTAAAAAATAGAATTAAAAGATATTAATGAATAAATAGTAGTTTAATTTTTAATATTTATAATTTTTTACATATATGAGGATGAATCATTAGGTAACATGTTAATTTTAATTATTTAGATTATATTTAGTGGGTTTTCAATCACAATAAACTAGTTTTGTTCTATTATTTAGTATTATGTATATAAAATGGTTCCAAAATAGTAAATAATATATAATACATATTTTTTAATCTGGTAAAACCCTAAAAAAAATTCATGTCCAGCCGTGAAGGATAAATTAAATAACGAAAGTTCATCATCCATGAAGGTTGTAAATCTACCCCTATCAAACGATGATTTCGTTTTTAAAATAAAAAGAGTGATAGTAAAGAGATTGATAATGGATATTACATTAAAATGATATTGATCTAGTATATAGATGATACTAGAGTTATTATGATCATTTGGATAGAGGATGTGAGGATATGATAAGAAAATAAAATAAATTGAAATGAAATTAAAAGAAAATGGAAGATGTGTTTACCTCTTGAATTTTCCTCCTTTAGAACCTCCTTGGGGAAAAGTTTTTAGGTATTTTGAAAATAATAAGGGCACATAGAAGTGTCTAAGAGACTAGGGAAGATGATTTTGGTATAATTTAGGTATGCTTCATTGCTTAGAGGTGAGAGGAGAACAGTGGGTGGTTTTATAGTAGAGAAGAGGGGTGATTTACTATTATTTTATTCATTATTTAATTATTATTCTCAAAATAATAAATAGTGTTTATTATTATGACTAAATATAGTAATATGTGCATGTGAGTTCGAAAAAAGGTTTCTAATAACATCCTTGACTCAATTAACAATGTATTAAGCTTATAATGTATTTATTCTGTAATTTAACGTATTTTACTGTTCACTAAAAATTCAAGTATTTTAGAAAAATCTCAAAAACAATCCTTACTATTTTTTGATGTGTATAATTAATAAATGAACTCCATTTTATGAATATAATATTATAAATATGATAAATTAAATTTTTAATTGAAATCATTATTAACTTAAGAAAATATAAATTAACATTTATAACTAATTTTATAACACTTTCAAAAATTAACTAATGTCTCATAAAATTATACTAATATCACAAGACATAAAAAAGTTAATTTATGAGTGAATTTATGGAAATAAATTTTCTTTTAAATAATTTTATTCATTATAAAAATATTATTAGATATTTATGGCTTACCAAAATACAAACACTTAATTATTAAATTTTAAAATATTTAATTACTTATACTATGATATAATTATATCATAAATTAATTTATATGATGCATTAATTTTATTTATACAATCATTGGTGAGGTTAATATTCATTCGGATGATTTACTATTCATTAGATTTATATTATTATTCCTAAGGTAATGTTTATATTTCATAGTTATAGGTTCTTTAACTTCTAGAAATACCTATTATTTCATTCATTCTTAATTCATAATGTTTGTACTATGTTTTATATATGATATATACTATATGGAATAAACATAGGAAGTGAATACTCATTGATATAATTTTGGTTCATTACATTCTCCCCTCTTATAAAAAAATCATCCCCAAAATATCTATAAGATCACCTCATAAAAAAACATGGGTAGTTATTCAATATAAGATCCTCAGGTTCCCACACTGTTGCATCAATTTTACGATTTCTTTGAATTAACTTTACCATTTGAGTCATTTTATTCATCAACACATACTATTTTGTGTCTAGAACATGGATAGGAACTTACTAGTAAGATAAATCATGTTCTAATTCTAATTATTTATAAGTGAGGACATGTGTTGGTTCTGTCATATACTACTTTGACAAAGAAATATGGAAGACATTGTGAACTTTGAAAAGGCTAGGCATATTTCCAAATGATAAGCCCCATCTCCAATAATTTCAAGAATTTCAAAAGCACTAATGTACCTGGGGCTCAGTTTCTATTTTTGACAAAATATTATAACACTCTTTCGTGGAGATACTTTCTAGAAAATGTGATTTCCCAAGTTGGGCCTACAGGCTTCCTTTCCCTATCTTCCTTCCAACAAGTTGTTGTAAGAAATCACATTCTATAAAATGCTTCTTATGGTTCCATTTGAATACATTAATCTAAAATATTATTATAGGAAAACACTTCTAAAGAAAAATAATGATCCCACATTCATGTTATCATGATCTCAATAAGTCTTATAAAGTTTGTATATCCTTTATGATTTATCGTTAGTTAAAGGGTGATAAGAAGTACTCAAATGAAGGTCGTTATCCAATGATTTTTGAATACATTACCATAATTTTGACGGAACTTGTGGATCATTATCATACAAAATGTAGAGAGGTTATCTATGAAGTCTTATATCTTTATTAACATAGAGTCATGTAAAGAGATCCAGTGGAAAATACTACCTTATAGGGAGGAAATGTGAATATTTGGAAAGTTGATAAAACATTACCCATATTGATTCATAATTTCTTGATGTTTTGGGAAATATAGTGGAAAAATCTTCTGTGATGTCATCTCAATTCCTTGTGGGATTAGTAAGTGGTTTCAAGACTCTCCTAGGATACTGTCTTCCAACCTTCACATATTTTTATAATAAACATCTTGTTACATAATCACCAATTTCCCACTACATATTATCCCACTAGAAATGTTTCTTCAGATCTATATATATCTTAGTGATACCATGGTGTATTAAGAAATTTGAGCTATGGGAATCATATAATAACACCCTTTTAGATCAGGGATAAAGGGAACATAAAGCCTCCTCCAAAATTTCATAATTCTATCTTAATAAATAAAGTCTTCCAACTTCCCATCATTTATAGATTCCATTTTATTTTGAATATTCTCTGCATTAAGCTAAGAATTTTAATCCTTTCTAATAAATATGGTTGGGCAACAAATTTAAGAAGTAATTATGTTCCCCATTTTTTAATAATTCTCATTCCCATATTTTCTAGATGCATTTACACGTGAACTTTTTCAATCCTCATTTTGTTCATAACTCCTAGATCAATCATACTTAAATCATATTCTACCTTATTTTCCTTCCATGGGTGGTAGTGTGTGGAATAATAATAATCCTTGAGAAACTCAATCCAAAAAATTTGCCTCATGTTGAGATCATTCTATGAGATGATATATTTTAGGATAATGTGATCTGTATATATCTTATATCTTTAACCATACAGATATTGTCTCCATATATTCAAGGAAACTATTATAGCTGATAACTCAAGATCTTGAGTTGGACAGTTCTATTCACAACATTCTAACTACCTTGATTCATTGTAAATAACTCTATCATTATTCATAATGACACAACCAATTACTTTATTTGATTCATCACTATAAATCACTAATCAACCATTTTTATATGGTACATTAAATATTAGATATTTCACAAATCTATGATTTTATTATTCAAAACACTCTTCACATTCGTTTTTCTATGTGAACATAAAACCCTTTATGAGTAATATTACTTAATGAGTTTTCTAATCAGGTGATATTCTAAATAAAATACTAATAAAAAATTGATAAACCAATAAAACTTTGTACCTCAGTTATGTTTATTGGTATATGTCATTTCTTAATATCCATTTTCTTCACATGATCAACTAATAGTCAATCCTTAGAGACAATATGTACAAGAAAAGATAAATTTTAATGCCCGAATTCACACTTGCTAAACATTCCATATAAATCTTTTCTTATAAGATTCTTCAAAACAATGCACAAGTGTTTCTCATGATCTTTTTACCTTTTGGAGTATACCAAGATATCATAAAAAATACCATAATAAATTCATCAAGATATTTCTTAAAAACTCTATTCATTATATCCCTAAAAATAGAGGGTGTATTAGTCAGTCCAAAAGTCATTACTGTAAACAAGTAATGCCCATACATGGTTCAAAATGATTTCTGTGGAATATATTCCTTCCTCACATCAAACATATGATATCAATATCAAAGGTAAATTATAAAAAAGTATTTATCTCCATGAATTTAACCAAATAAATCATCTATATGAGTCAAGGGATACTTTTTCATTGTTATAATGGAATTGATTCATATATAATCAATGTATATCCTCATGGATTCATCATCCTTATTGATAAAGAGAACATGGGATACCCATAGATAAAAACAAGGTTAGTTAAATCCTTTATCACTCAATTCCACTATTTTTTTCTTTAACTCTACTAATTCCATTGTGTCAATTCTATAAGGAGTATTTGATATAAGACTTGTACAAAGAATTAAATCAATTGAAAGTTCAATTTCCTAATCTAATGGATGTCCAGGTAAATCCTCTAGAAAAACATAAATGTATTCTTGCATAATAGTTATATCCTTGATTTGAAAATTTCTTTCCTCGCCCGAATATATTATATTCTCTTCCTCCCCATGAATTGAATTAGGTAGAGATAAAGGTGGTGGATCTCGATAATAATCAAATGTAAATGTTTCTAATCTAAAAATAATGGAGTCTACATCATTCTAAAAATTGTAACTTTCTTATTATTACAATATATCTTCACTTCATAATTTAAAACCCAATCTATAACATTTATTATATCAAAATCAATCACGGTTATGATGATAAGGTCAGCAACTAAATCACATTTATGTATCATAAATGAGATTGATCGACACATTATTATTGTAATGATACTTCCCTTAAGAGTTTTGACTAAAAAATAATTTATTAAATGAAAAGGTAGATGAATAATATTATTGGATAACTAGGGAGATATAAAATAATGTGATGATCTAGAATCAAATAAATCATTTGGTAAGTTTGATTAAATGATTTTTTTACATTCCATCACAACATTAGAAACTTAATCCCCAGTAGTTGTGACCACAAAAGCTTGGAATTTTCCCTTTTCCTTCTTTGGGGAAATTTTCCTTGACACATAGGACAATATTTTTCATAATACCCCATATATTTTCAATTATATCATTGAAAATTGTTAGCTTCTTTATTTGACTTACAATTATGGGCTTAGTGGAATTTTCCACCATACTTGTAACAAACACCAATACCCTTAAGGTATGTATTGGGGTGTTTTTCCAAAAATTATCATAGGATAGATAGTAAATTATTCTATTCTTCCCCTTTTCCTTATTTTCTTTTCTAGAGAGTTCAACACCCCTCTTACTGTATTTCACTCTTTTAAATTCAAACGAGTTAGATAATTTTTTTCCCTGATAGAATGTAAGACTATATCATTATATGATAACAAAATTAGAGGCTAATTCCCTTTAGAGGAATGGTTTTAAAGAATTAAATATTTGATTAACCATGCTCCTTGTATTACATATTTAGTATGAAGAAAACACTTATAATCTCTTAAAGTTGGATTCATATGTGGAAACATTCCCAACCACTTTCTATCTTAGACTCAAGAATTACCTCCCCATATCTTCAATCTTTTGGCTAGGAAAATGTTCTTCTAGGAAAATTTTATTGAAATAATTCCACTCCATATTTGATTTTTCATCCTCCTCGTTTTTGTTTGAATTAACGACCATCGCTGATCTGCATCTCCTGAGAGAATATAAATTTCCATAATAAACTTCTCTCTTTAATTACTTTCCAAAGTGACAAATATATTCTCTAAATAACTTATCCATTGCACTACTATAAATGAGTTTGTTGTCCCATTAAATAATAGAGGTTGTTTTCGCATAAATGATCTAACATTTTTCCTCCATATTATGGATCAAGATTCTTCATATGGGTGGGGTTATTGTTTATAACCTAATTTAATTATCCTATTATAAATATAACATTATCATCACCAGTTTCAGCTCCAAAACCGACATCATTATCTATTACAAGAAGAAAATACCAACATGGGATATGTGAACTGATATGGTTTCCTTTCCTACCACTATGAGCTACTTCTAAATAATATAATACTATAAAATATTTTACGTATTATATTGTATAATATTGAACTAGTGAAATGCTTCACATAAATTGAAATTTTATGGATGACTAATCTCACAATCATAAGAATGGATTCATTGGGGAAAAATTTACTTCTAAATCATTCATAATGGTTTCTAAGGAAAATGTGAATTATCCTAATCATATCCCATAATATTGTTAAACCATGTGAGCAAGAAGGTCTATTTTCATGTACTAGGTTACCCCAAGTTAGGCCTAGGACACATTGTTGGAGTTGTTACCCCTAGTTACATATATGACAAAACCACATCCACTTATAGTATCTAGATAAGGATGTATTTATGGAAGTTCCAAATAATATCTTATTTACAAAAATTCAATAATGTTCTTGTATTCTTATACACAAAGTCTATATTTGGGATACATTTCCTAACACATGTTTTCTAAATATAGTTTCTAGTTTTTCTACTAAACCTCCTGTAATACTAATTGTAACACCCCTAACCCAGTTGACTAGATTTTGTTCCTTATACTAAAAAATTTGTATGTTTAAAAGGACATTTCATCCCCACGGACCAAATAGTTTAGTATTTTTTTTAAACCAAATAAAAACATAAGATTTATATTAAAACAAGAATGAAAAAACAATATTGCAACTTCATTAGAAACCCACATAAACTCATATTTTATTATTGCATATTATTCATAATAATAATCATCTTAGAATTTGGGAGAAAAATGAAACATAATAAAGGTATGAGATCATATGATCATTAAGGGTATGTAATAAAATGGATGCATAAATAATAACTCTTGATGAATAAGTAAAGAACATGTTCCATTAAAACAAATTCTTGAGCATAATATGGCAGGAATAAAAGCAGAATAAATAATTTTATAATAAAACATAACCATAGAAATTATACTAGTCAAATAATCACATCGACTAGCACTAGTTTTATAATGAAGAAATTCATACTGTCGGAGATCATAATTTTATCTTCATGGCCTCAACCAAGACACCATACAAAAAGGGTAAAAAAATAGCATAGATTGTCTCATGAGACCTACCGATGCATCGAGAGGATATAGTGGTCCCCACTCATCACATACTAATCCCAATTAATTCCTCTTATAAATTTGGATAAACATAAACAACTTACACATATGAAATTTATGAAAATTTTCCCAATCTATACACATAACCACAAACCATTCAGAGTATTATGGGGAATGTTATCAAGATAGAACATCCATAGTCATACTGATCATAAACCATTAATAAAATACGGTGGATGATTAAAATAAGATATAAAATTAAAGAAAACATTAAATGAAACATAGGTGTGGAAATAGATGAAAATAATATAATATAATCATCAAGTAATTATTAAGATAAATACCCATTTTTAATTTGTAAAGAATAGTTATTTTGGAAAATTCTTTTTTATTTGTCACGATTGTTTTTATAAAACCAAAAAAATTAAAAAAACATGTTTTTTATAACAAAAGTTTTGATTTTTTTAAAAATAATTGTGTCTTAAGACATATTATGTACTGTATTCCTAGATGATTAAGAAATTGAGATGTTACCTTTAATTATGCTTGGGTATCAGGAAAAATTAAGAAGGGAACCCTGTAATGCATGTAATTCTCATAAAAATATTAAATGATATAGATAAATGAGTTTGGGAGATATAAATAGAATATATAATATGTATACACTAATTAAGAATCGTTACTTTTTAGTAAAAAAAATTTAATGAACAACCCGATGGAAAGAAAATGAAGGATCAGGTAGAATCCCTTCTCTTATTTATGAATGTGTTCTTCACTTGACCTCAACATCCTAGATAATAAAATTAAGTACATTAATTAATTTATTTACAACCTAATAAACTTGTATTTTATTTATTATAATTTTATTAAGTTCATCTATGGACTTTTTTATGATTAATAAGAAACTTTTTTTTGCTCGGGAGCGTTCATTTCCATGGTGTTCATGATTGGTATACCCGTATATAAGTAATGAAGTTCTTGTAAAATGGGTATAAATCTCTATAATTTGAATTAAATTTTATTAATGAACAAACCATAAGTTTAATTGTAATTATTTATTATTTTTTCCATATATGAGGATGAATCATTAGATTACATGTTAACGATAATTGTTTAGCATAAATTCTGTGGTTTTTCGATCACAATGAACTAGTTTTGTACTATTATTTAATATTATGTATACAAAATGGTTATAGAATATTAAATAAGATATAATTTATATTTCATAATCTATTTCAACCATAAATATTATTTCATGGATAACCTTGAAGGATAAATTAATGAATGGAAGTTCTTCGTCCACAAAAGTTGTAAATTGGCACCACCTGAACGATGATTTCGTTTTCAAAATAGAGAGAGAGAGAGAGAGAGAGAGAGAGAGAGAGAGAATTTATAATGGATATTACATTAAAAGGATATTTTTCCATTATATAGATGACATTGGGGTTATAATGATCATTTTGACAGAGGAGGTGAGGAGAGGATAAAGAAATAAAATAAATTGAAATTAAATTAAAAGAAAAAGGAAGAGGGTTTACCTCTTGAATTATCCTCCTTGAGAACCTCCATAGGGAAAGGGGTTTTGGACTTTTAGGAAGAACAAGAGCTCCAATATGTGTTTGAGAGACTAGTTAAAGGGGATTTCGCTAGAATTTATACAAGCTTAATGTCTTAAAGGTATGAGGGGAAGAGGGGGTGAGGGGTTGTTTTTATAGTGGTGGAAAGGGGTGATTTCTCATTATTTTATTAATTATTTTATTATTTTTTTCAGGACAATAAATAGTGTTTATTATTGTGATGAAATATATTAATAATTTCATATTAATTTTAACCATGGTTTCCTACAACATTCATGACTCAAGTTATAGGGAATTTAGCTTATCATATATTTATTCTGTAAATTGCCATATTTAACTATTCATTAATGATACTAGTATTTCAGAAAAATCCCAAAAATTAAACCTATAAATTTTATGATGTGTAGAATTAAAAAAGGAACTACATTTTATGAAAATAATTTTTCAAATATGAGAAATTTATTTTTTTAATTAAAATCCTTATTTATATGAAAAACATTGTATTAATTGTATAACAGATTTTATAACACTATAATAAATTAAATAATGTATCATAAAATTATCCTAAAATAATAATACATAAAAATAATAATTTATGAATACATTTTATATAAATAATTTTTCTTTTAAATCATTTTTTAATTATAATATAATAATTAGATATTTATGACTTATAAAAATACGAACACATAATTATTAAATACTAAAATATTCACTAACATATACTATGATATAATTATATCATAATTTAATTTATATGTTATCTATATTTAATTTATAAAAATATTGGTTAAGTTACTATTCCTCCATCTAGTCTACTCTTTATAAGGGTTTTATTGTTATTCATAAAGACAAGTTTCTGTTTCATGGGTATGGGTTCCTTAACTTCTAGAAATACCAATTTTCAATTAATTATTTATTTTTAATGATTTTATTATGT
Organism: Viscum album; assembly: GCA_963277665.1. Classification (NCBI taxonomy): domain Eukaryota; kingdom Viridiplantae; phylum Streptophyta; class Magnoliopsida; order Santalales; family Viscaceae; genus Viscum; species Viscum album. The sequence goes on from OY728145.1 coordinate 2,002,677,051, forward strand.
TTTAGATGTTATCAATTCTATATGAAATAATCATAAGAAGTGAAATCCCATTGATATAATTTTAGGTCATTACATGTTCAATGATGAAATGTTTATGAAACCTATTTATTTTCATGGATTTTGTATGATGAATTATTTCTGTTTTTATGACACAAATATGTATTATTTTCATTATGTGATTTTTAGAACCTATATATTCTTCCAATTAATTAGGTAAATGTTTATATCTCATGAGATAAATAAGACTGGAATGGGGAGTGAAACCCATTCAGTAAGGGGATTTGTCTACTATGATATTTTTGGGAGTGAACCTTGACTACTATGATGGTTTGGGGGTAAACCAATTCCACTATGATATTCTTGAAAAAGATAATTGAATACTGAGGAAAAGATTTTATAAACATGTCTGTATGCTATATTTCCATGTTTCATGCCTATATTATGACCTCATGGATCATTTTATTTGATAACATTATGATTCATGTCTTATAAAATGCCAATATTTATTTCATGACTCAAGATTATAATCAATGATATTCAGGGTATATTTTTCAAATGTCAACATCATGTTTTCATCCATGTTTTCTCATGATATGATTATTTGATCATTGATGTCTCCCTTTTTTTCCCTTAATGAATATCAGAGCGCACAATTTCTTATGTTTCCTCTCTGAAGTTTTGAAGAGTTTTTTTATATAATATATTTATATGAAGGGTGGTAGTTATGAATATATTATTGGGAGAACATGTATAACTATTATAAATTAGTTTTATATGTTTATATGTTTCCAAAGATACTAGACCTATAACATTGTGGAGTGGAACATTAGGTTATTTAAATAATATTCATCTATTTAGATGTAATATCTATTCATGAAAAGTATGAGTCTCTATAGTTGGTATCATACTAATGTTTAGTTATATTTTTGAAACTATAATGAGAAAACATTTATAAGAACCCTACGGATAAGTCTATGTATAAGAAAATATCATAAATTTTTTATCATTAATGAATTAGTTTAAACCTAAATTTTTATAAAAGAAAGTTTTATTATTGAGACATCCAATAAATTATTTTCAATGATTATGTGGTTTCCACCATGATTATTATTTCTCACGTAATACTTTTTTTTAGTTGATGGATTTAATTGGAAGGAAACATGTTAATACTGAATTCAATGGAAAATACAATCATCATCCTCTTGAGAGAATTATTGTTATGAGATTTGAAAACAAAAATTTTATTATTTTCCTCAAAAAAATTCTCAATCAATGAATCATACTAATATTCTAAATGAGAAAATGAGGTGACAACATTTTGTTGAGTCCTCCATGGGGTAAGAGACACTTTATATTAGTAGGCCCACAGATAAGTACCATTTCTAATATATTATCTATTCTTAAGAGTAAAACAAGGGAAGGTTATTATGGATGTTTATCATTTGTAATGCAAAGAAGATCAGTGTTAGACTCTTATAAAGAATGTAAGAGAACAATAATAAATTGAATCTAAGGATTGGGATGATTTTAAAAGATTTTTTTTTCAACAAGTACTTTAATTGTATTCTTTTTATGAAGATGGATAAATAATTCCTTCAGTTAATCTATAAGTATAATAAATCTATCAGTACTTATGAGTTAATATTCTTAAGACATATAATATATGAATCTCATTTTATCATCCAATATGAAAGATAGTTGATCGATTCTTCAAGGGATTAAAACCATGTCTCTAAAGGTCATTATCCATAAGAAAATTCAATATATGTGAAGAAATTATTTTATGTGATACCAAGGTGGAGATGGAGATTTCAGTTACCCATCAATATCATGGTTTTCATAATAACAGAAAAATAAAATTCAAATGAAATTATAAAAAAACAAGAGAGAGGAATATGAGCCTTCCTTTATTAATGATATGTGGAAGGAAAAATTTGGGAAAAAATCTTAATGGAACTAGTAAGTGTATCATTTTTATAAAGAAAGGTCATTTTGAAATCGAATTTTAATGTGATGGAAATAAGTTAGGTAATGATTTGAATTAATAGAAATCTCCATAAAATGTACCACCAACACTCTTTTTTTAAACTCAAGGATTTTGTGAATTCTACATTCTAGATCACAAATAGGAAAGTAATTTTTAAGATCTTGGTCCTTATTTTCAGGTATGTGTTTCATTTTTCTGGAGTTTTTAAGAAAATTGGTGTTTCTGGAAATTTTTGAAGTACATGCCTTGTACTCCCTTTCCGCATGAGACTATGTGATGGCCATGTCCAGGCCACACACACAACTGTGTAGGGGTGATCTGGAGGCCGCTTAATGTGGTGACCGAAAAAGCCTATTACACGCCATGTACTCTAAATGTACACTCCGTGTACTTTTTTTTTCCTTAAACGGACTGGGTCACGTCTAATCACTAGATCACACTTCTTCTCTAGCTTCTTCAATCGAGAGCATCCCATACGGCCGCAAAACACATTCGAGCCCCTGATCCTCCATCCGTTCTCTGAATCGACCATCGTCGATTGTGTTGGAACCGAAGTGGTAAGCTCTTTCTTCTTCTAGAGTATCGTTTTCCAATTCCTCCTCTTTTTCAAGTTATCGTGGGATGAATGTTTTTTTCATTTTCATAGATCTACAACGTTCTAATGATATTCAAGCCTCTTGGTTCAAGTATAATGATCTCCTAGCTTCATGGTAGGTGGTTTGTTCCATTCTGTTCAAAGTCTTTGAGTTTTATGTGCAATTACCACCAATACCCTTGAACGAGATATTGTGTGTTTATTGTTTTACCCCAGTTGTTTTCCTGCCATTCTTGTGTGATTGTGTAGAGGTAATTTGGTTACGTATGAGGATAATTTCTATACATTGATGTTTTCCCATGCCTTGTTCTATTTATGACCTTTTGGTCTTGTTCATCCTTCGGTCGTTATACCTATTTTCCATGCCATGTGACCGTTGGATAGAGTGATGTCCCTAAAATTCTTGTTATGCTGTAGACTGGTTAGCCTCATAGCTCTGTAGGTTTACATTGTCCATATATCATTATTATCCACTTACTAGCACGGGGCCGTGAGAAACTAGTTCAATAGACTATAAGAGCATAGACCGAGTGAGCTTCCTCAGAGATTCTTTGACATTATATACTATAGGGGATAGACTGAGTGAGATTCCCAAAGTTTCTTGGATATTATCGACTACAGTAGGATAGACTGAGTGAGCTTCCTCAGAGAGTCTTGATCTTTATAGACTGTACGGGGGTGGACTGAGTGAGCTTCCTCGAAGAGTCATTATAGTTTGAATTCCTTAAAACATTCCAGGCTATAGGAGGAATTGGCCGAGTGAGCTTCCTTAGAGAGTCTATGATCGACATGAGGCTATAAGAGGAATTGACCGAATGAGCTTCCACAGAGAGTCTCTATACATTGGGGATATATGGGGAATTGAATGTGTGATCTTCCACAGAGAGTCCGTGACTAACTTAGACTATAAGGGTAATTGAATAAGCGTTCTTCCTTAGAGAGTCTTATAATTTTATATGACCAAAACAGAGGGGTTAGGCTGAGTGTACTGCCTAGAGGGTTTGTTGGTACTTCTTGGATATGACTAGAGGGTATGGTTGTGAGTACTTCTCAGAGGGATTCATGTTTATGGTTATTTGTTTACTTCACTACTTCTTGTTGATCTGGGGATTGTTTACTATTGTGTATCATCCTATTTACTGCTTACTGTTTACTGCTTACTATATTGTTACCTGCCATATGCTCACTGACTGTTAGGCATAGATCTTCGGGTGGTTACCTATTGGGATTTAGTCTCACACCCTGTATGGGTCATTCTTTTGTGCCCAAACAGATTATATTGTTGCAGGTATTGAAAAGGGGAAGCGCCCTTCGACTTCAGGTACTTGACTTACATTTGAGCATGAGATCATGGGACCAAGCTGAGGCTTGCGATGTTGAGGAGTCGCTTATTTTTTTTCTTTTGTACTTTTTCTTAGTATTGTATTCAGCATTATGAATTTTTTGACTGATTTCCTAAACATATGTCTCATGCATCATTTCTTATATATGTGTGTCCTCCAGTTGATTGTTGTTTAGTTTTCTATTGTTTACTATTGTTGGATGTTACGACTACCGCTATTGTATGTGTTGTTTACATCAGTTGTGTACTCTTCCAATGAGGGAATAGTTTCCCCACTAACACACCCAAGGCCCTCGCTACTAGTCTGCAGCATGTGGCATTCGAGGAAATTTTCTTGAGGCCATGTGACCAACTGGGTACGGGTCACCTCTTGGTGTCTTCTAGAACCAGGATGTTACAAAGTGGTATCATAGGAATTCATTTCTCTTGACTAACTGTTTGATGCCTATAGCCAGAGATAGGACAGAATAGGTACATGGTAATAAGCTAGTCCTGGGAGTAGCTAACCCATGTACAGGGAAAAGACAATCTACCTAGTTTATTGAAATTTCTTTAGGTTTTTCAATTTTTATAGTTGATATGATTTCACTATTGGGTGATTCACATGCTTCATATTGTTACCGTTGTTTTTATTGTGGTTCTATTTCTGTCTCAACTCGATGAGATGAGGGTATTCCAACTCCAGCATCATATAGGTAGTTGTTAGAAATCATATGCTAGGCATTCTTGCCAAGACATCTATGATGATTTAGTGCTTGCATGTTGTTGTGATATACATTGTGCAGATTATGCATTTTGTTGTGATAGATTCTTTGATAGAATCGATGCTGTTTGATAAAGAATCTATTTATATAGTAATTTACTTAAATGGACGCCAAACTTTGGTTCTTGAGGTGTTGTGGGCCCTCATGGAGCAGAATTTGGTGGATCATTGCCTGGTTGCCTTGTTATAACTTCTATAAGATTCCAAGATTCGATTTGCGGGGAGTATGGGCCCTCACGGATCGGAATTTGGCACCTTAACTCCTGTTTTCTGTGTTTTCTGGGCTTCAGAACAGTTTCTGAGCTACTTCCTGGAAAAACCCAGAATACAAGGTGTGTACTTTATTTATACAAGCCGTGTAGTTTTTAAACCGGGTCACTGACTATGTGGGAAGAAACACGGGGTTGTGAAAAAATCTTCAGGAACACGCCGTGTACAGTAAGTACACACCTTATTTTAGTGACCGTGTCTCTACCCATGTGACTCACAACACGAATGGATGAAACATTGACTATACACATTGTGTCCTTTTATCACACGTCGTTCCATGTAACCTAAGTACCTAGCCTTTTCCGGAACAACACGGGTCAGCGAAAACCTTCAAGTACACGCTGTGTTCTCATGGAGCAAGCCGGGTAGATTGAACCATGTATCTGGCCATGTTACTAATATCACAGGTAATTTAAACCTTGTCTAGTACACGTGGTATCCTTCATGAACACGCTGTGTAGTCTAGGATTAAGTGGACCATGTGGGTTAGCTGTGTAAGGAGACACGAGCAGGGTAATAGAGTTCAAGTAGACGTCATGTGTGGGGAAAACATGTCGTGTGGTTGGGGTGATACATGAAAAATTGTGTAAGAAGTACATTCCCATGTGAATGGCTTAAAAGAACATGACATGTAGTTTTTATACATGCAATGTAGTCGTGTTTTGTAAAACATGGATGTTTCTTTCTCTTGTTCCCCTCTTGTACTCTGGTGTTCTCAATCTTTGATAATCCCGATCTAAGGTGTGATTTTGGCCTTTCAGAGCTTTGCCATCGAGACCCCTCTGGTTGTACGTCAGCAGCCAGATGGTGATCAGACACTGGATATGGCTGACCAGGGACCTCCTGTAGATCCTCCTACTATTCTAGCCTTGTCACCAACAGTTATACCAGTTTCAGGCGCTGATGTGCAGTTTAGGGAAGATTTTCTGAGGATGATGTGAACCTTCCAGGGAGCGTTGCCCCCTGCCCCGTCGACGACAGAGTTGACTTGGGTCTTCCAGCAGCAGCATCCTCTTACATTATCAAGGGATGGAGGACCTCAGGCTGTAGAGTCATGGCTAGAGTCTATGCTGAGAATTTTCGAGCATCTGGAGATACCTCTAAGGAAGAGGGTGAATCTCTCTACCTGTATGCTCCCAAACTCTTCCAAGAGGTGGTGGGAGGTTACCTCACAGCCATGGTGATAGCAAAGTATGACTTGCGATAAGTTTCGGTGCATCTTCTATGATTAATATTACCCAGATACATTTAGGGCTGATCGAGCCCTATAGTGTATGAGTCTGAAGCAGGGTACTCTTTATGTTATGGATTACTCATCTCGCTTTACTAAGCTGCAGCATTTCATGCCCACTGTAGAAGGCGATGGGTTTTTCCTTGCACAAATGTTCGAGGATGTTCTGAGGCACAAAATCCCCACACTGGTGAACATTTTCCGGTTGACTTCGATATCATCTATAGTCAACCAGGCGCTGATCACTGAGCGTAATCTGAGGGATTCTGGAGTAGTGATCCTGGGAGAATCGACAACCAGAGTCAGTTTTCCTCGTCTTGATAGTAGGAATCACCATAGGGAGTCTTCTCGAGGAGATCAGAGTAGGAGGAATTTATCTTCGGGTAGCCAGGTAGTATGCTACCATTGCGGGAGGAGTGGGCATACTAGGCCTCGGTGCCCGGGAGACACGTTGGAGAGCCGATATTTTGGAAACATGGGCCATCTTCAACGTTTCTATCAGATCTTCTCACCTACAGCTGGTGGTAGGGGTTCTTCTATGAACCCGCATATAGGAGATGCATTTCCAGTTTTTCAACAGTTTGGGAAATAGAGTTCTTCCGTCCGTTCGGGCCGAGGTGGAGGTCACGACCGTGGTGTTCACTCACCAGGCTACCAGCGACAGCAGAGTGGTCAGGCAGGGTAACATGGTTGTGGTACATTCTAGACTTTTGCAGTGGTGCATACCCATCAAAAGAAGGATCTTGACCCTTGTATAGTTCGAGGTACGATATTAGTAGCCTCATAATTATCTACATCTCTTTTCAGTACTGGTGCTATGCATAGCTTTATCTCTGTTGTTGTTGTGGAGAGCCTAGGGCTCTATATCTTTTCATGTTTCAATACATTGACACTAGACACACCGTTGGGGACAAGAGTGGTTAGCGTACGTTAGTGCAGAGAGTGTCGTCTTTAGGTTGCAAGGTGTCACTTCTTATGGGACCTCTATATCATTGAGATGATAAGCTATGATGTCATTCTCGGAATGGACTGGTTAGTCCCCTTCTACATAGTCATCGATTGCTATCGTCACAGGGTGAGTTTCGTATCACCATAGGGTGAATACTTTCTTCATATAGGTGATTTGGATGTCTAGGCGAGTCGAGAAGGACCCAAGCATCATGGGCTAGGAGGAGTTATAGCCCAAATCATTAGTCTTTATCTGGATGACCAGGTAACATCACATTTATACTTTTCTCCAGTGGTAGATTGTTTCAGGGACATATTTCAAGATGACTTTTCAGGTCTGCCTCCAGAGAATGAGGTATTCTTTTCTATTGAGCTCGTTCTAGGAGTGGCACCAGTGTCTATTCCTTCTTATAGGATGACCAAACCTATGTTACATGAGCTCAAGAAGTAGTTGGAGGATTTTCAATAAAAGGGTTTCATCCGACCTAGTACTTCTTCTTGGGGTTTTCCTATCCTGTTTTCAAAGAAGCCAGATGGGACCCTTAGGCTTTGGGTGGATTATCGGAAGCTAAACCAGTTAACGGTCAAGAACTGAAATACCTTGTCGAGTATCAATGATCTCTTTGATCGGATTCGAGGAGCCTGAGTGTTCTCAAAGATTGACTTAAGATCCGGTTATCATTAGTTGGACGTTAGACCATTTGATATACCTCTTACGTCTTTCCGGAGTAGGTATGGTCTATATGAGTATATGGTTTTTCCGTTTGTCCTCACGAACGTGCCTGCAGTTTTCATGGCATTGATGAACTGAGTGTTCCATCCATACTTGTATTCCATCGTGGTGGTTTTCGTGGACGACATTTTGGTGTACTCTCACACTCGACATGACCATTTTACCCATCTTGATATCACTTTCAGTACACTGATAGAGCATCAATTATATGCTATGCTCTCAAAATGACACTTTTGGATGTACCAGATTCACTTCTTGGGTCATGTTATCTCAGAGGATGGAGTATCAGTAGACCCAGAGAAAGTGAGGGTAGTAGTTTCTTGGGAGCAGCCAAAGAACGTCTTTGAGGTACGAAGTTTCATATGGATGGATGGATACTAAAGACACTTCATACAAGCCTTTTCACTCCTAGCAGCACCACTGATAGGTCTGACCAAGAAAGGGACAATAATCTTATGGTCAGATTCTTGTGAGTCAGCCTTTCAAGAGTTGAAAGAGAGGTTGACTTCAGCACTGATACTAGTCTTTCCACAGCTTGGAAGGATCTATACCGTGTGTTGTGATGCTTCAGGTATCGGGATGGGAGCTTTTCTTATGTAGGGAGATGGATTCGTTGCTTACGGGTCTTTGCAATTAAGGACACATGAGAGGAATTACCTGACGCATGATCTGGAGTTGGAAACTGCTGTTCATGCCCTAATCTGTTGGGTACATTATCTTTAGGGTGATCATTTTGTGGTTTTAACATACCAAAAATGTCTTAAGTTCATCTTCACTCAGCGTAATCTGAATTTGAGACAGCATAGGTGGGTTGTGTATCTTCAGTCTTTTGTCTTTGATCATGCCTTTACACCAGGGAAAGGCAACGTAGTGGCTGATGTGTTGATTAGGAGGACTCAGATACAAGCAGTTCAGGAGGCCAGTAGTGAGTGGTAGCTTATGGCTCTGTTCTCTGAGATGCATATGGAGTTTCACGAGAGACATGGGAAGACTTTTCGTTTTTCTGAAACTGTTACCTCTACTCTTCTAGATCGGGTACAGATGAGACAGCTATCAGACTCATAAGGGCTAGTCCTATGGGAGAGTGTGTCAGGAGAGGACCCTCTTCCTGGATGGAGAGTAGGCGTGGACGAGATCTTGCGTTTTCCGGGATGCGTATAGTTTCCAGCAGACATATATGAGGAGCTGATGTAGGATTTTCATCCCTCAGTTTTTTCAGTTCATCCTGGTGTCACTAAGATGTATTGTGATCCACACCGTCAGTATTGGTGGCAAGGTAGGAAGAGAGATGTTTCTGGTTTTTTATGAGGTTTTCCACTTGTCAGCAGGTGAAAGTGGAGCATCAGCGACCAGCAGGTCTTTTTAAGTATTTAACCATTCTAAAGTGGAAGTGTAATGATGTCATGATGGAATTCGTGACTGGTTTTCCAGGGTCACCTCAAAGGAATGATAATGTTTTGGTTGTCATCGATAGGCTTATGAAGGTTTCTCACTTATTTCCAATCAAGGAGATCTTCAGTGTTGATGAGATAGGACTGTTGTACATCCGAGTGATTTTATGTCCACATGGAGTACCACAATCTATTATTTCCAAAAGGTATGCACATTTTACTTCTCGATTCTGGCAGGGGCTTCAGAAGGCTTTGGGTACACAGATACTTTTACTTACATTATATCATTACCAAACAGATGGCAGTTTGAGCATACCATTCAGGTGCTTGAGGATATGCTCTGAGCTTTCATTCTGGACTTTGGAGGTTTTTGGAATAGCATTTACCTCTTGTGGAGTTTGCCTACTACAATAGTTTTCAGGAGACTATTCAGATGGAACCATACAAGTAATTGTATGGTAGGTCATGCCGATCACCATTATGTTGGATGGAGGTAGGAGAGTCAGCTTTGCTAGGACCTCATCTTGTTCAGGAGACCTCAGAGAAGATATAGTTGATTCAGAAGAGGATGGATACAACAAAGTCTCGACAGAAGTCTTATGCTGATCAGCGGAGAAGTCCTTGGGGGTTCAAGGTCAGTGATCAGGTTTTCTTACTTATCGCACCGAGGATGGGACACAAGAGGATTAAGAGACAGGGTAAGATTTCACCATGGTTCGTCGGGTCGTTTTAGGTGTTGGAGAGAGTTGGTCAAGTTTCCTATCGGTTGGAGTTACCTCAGAGGTACCGGGTTTTGCACGACGTCTTCCACGTTTCTCAGCTCTGACGTTACATTCCACACCCATCTCATGTCTTTCAACCTGAGGAGGTTGATCTCAATGTGGATGAATTTTTTGAGGAGCATCCTATCCAGATTGTCGATCGCAGTACGAAGGTTTTCTATGGTCAGTCTGTTCCTCTGGTATGGGTGTCAGGGCTGCACGAGCGAGTACAGGACGAGACTTAGAAGATGGAGGGTGATGTACTATCATTGTGGCCGAAGTTTCTCGGGGTTTCTTCTTCTACACCTCACTGGGGAAATTTGGGGATGCATTTCTTTAAGAGGGGAAGTTTTGTATGAACCTGGGCCTTCTTTTCAGGTATGTTTTTCCCTTTTCTCGAGTTTTTGAGAAAATAGGAGTTTCTGGAAATTTTTGATGTACACGTCGTGTACATGATAAGTACACACCGTGTACTCCCTTATCATGTGAGGTCGTGTGTTGGCCGTGTCCGGGACACACACACAACCATTCAGGGGTGATGTTGAGGCCACATAAAGCAGAGTATGGAAAATCCTAGTACACGTTGTGTACTCCAAAAGTACACATCATGTACTTACTTTTTTTCCCTTAAATGGACCAGGGTTGAGTCTAATTTCCAGATAACACTTCTTCTCCAGCTTCTTCGACCAAGAGCATCATGTATGTCCATGAACCTCCTACGAGCCCCAGATCCTCCGCCTATTATCCGAATTGATCACCGTCAATTGTGTTGGAACTGCAGCGGTAAGCTCTTCCTTCTTCTAGAGCATCGTTTTCCAATTACTCCTCTTTTTCAAGTTATCGTGGGTTGAAAGTTCTGTTCGTTTTTCTAGATCTACAATGTTCTAAGGAGATTAAATCCTTTTAGTTCAAGTATATCAATATCTTAGCATCATGGTAGGTTTTTTGTGCCTTTCTGTTCAATGTCTTTGAGTTTTATGTGCAATTTCCACCAATACCCTTGAACGAGGTATGGTGTGTTTACTGTTTTACCCCTGTTGTTTTCCTACCATGATTTTATGCTTGTGTAGATGTAATTTGGTTATGTATGAGGAAAATTTCTATGCTTGGATGTTTTTCCCATGCCTTGTTTTGTTTATGACCATTTGTTCTTGTTCAACCTTCAGCCATTATACATGTTTTTAAATGCATCGTGACCGTTGAATGGAGTGTTGTCCCTGACATGCTTGTTATGTGGTAGACTGGTTAGCTAAATAGATTTGTAGGTTTACTTTGTCCATATAGAATTATTATGCACTGACTGGCATGTGGTCGTGATAACCAGGTGCTATAAACTATAAGGGGATATACTGAGTGAGCTTCCTCAGAGAGACTTGGACATTATAGACTATAGGGGATAGACAGAGTGAGCTTACCAGAGTGTCTTGGATATTAAAGACTACATGAGGATAGACCGAGTGAGTATTCTCAGAGAGTCTTGATCTTTATAGAATGTATGAGGGTAGACCGAGTGATCTTCCTCAGAGAGTCTCTTGTTGTTTGAATCCCTTAAACATGTCCAGGCTATATGTGGAATTGACCGAGTGAGCTTACTCAGAGAGTCTGTGATCGACCTGAGGCTATAAGAGAATTGACCGAGTGAGATTCCTCAGAGAGTCTCTAGACTTTGGGTATATAAGGGGAATTGACCACGTGATCTTCCTCAGAGAGTCCCTAACTACTTTAGACTATAAGGGTAATTGACTGAGCGTGCTTTCTCAGAGAGTATTATAATTTCGTATGACCAAACCAGAGGGGTTAGGCTGAGTGTACTGCACAGAGGGTTGTTGGTACTTCATGGATAGGACCAAAAAGGATGGATGTGATTAATTCCCATAGGGATTCCTATTTTTGGTTAGCTGTTTGATTCATTTCTTCTTATTTATCTATGGATTGTTTACTATTGTGTATCATCATGTTTACTACTTACTATTTACTTCTTACTGTACTATTACCTTCCATATTCTCACTGACTGTTAGGAACAGATCTTTGGGTGGTTTCCTTCTAATATATAGTCCCACACCTTGTTTGGGTCATGCTTTTGGGCCCAAATAGATTATATTGTTACAGGTACAGACAATGGAAAGCACCCTTCGACTTCAGGTACTTGACTTGCATTGGAGTATGAGAGTATGGAACCAGGCCGAGGCTTGTGATGCTGAGGAGTTACTTATCTGTTTTTCTTTTGTACATTGGATTAGTATTTCATTCAGAATTGTGACTTGTTTGTAATATTTCCTATACATATGTATCATGCGTCATTTCTTATATATGTGTGTGCTCCAATTGTTTATTGTTTTGTTTTCCACTGTTTACTGTTGTTGGATATTACTGCTTTCGCTATTGTATGTATTGTTTACTTCCGTTGTGTACTCTACCAATGAGGGTATTGTTTCCCCACTAACACACCCAAGGACCTCGCTGCTAATCGGCAGCCTCTGGCATTCGGGGAAATGCGCTTGAGGCCATGTGACCAACTGGGTACGGGGCACATCTAGGTGGCTTCTGGAACTGGGATGTTACATTATTGATGTCGATTCACTTCAATACCTGTTTATCCTAGATATAAATGGAAATATCATGGGATCACTATTTATAATTAGATGCATGATAAAAACATTGTGAAAGCTATACTTACCATCAACTATAGAACAACTAATGACTTATTTTATTCTAGATCTATCCACTCTTTTATATCTATGGAATTTTATAAGGGTATCACAATACCAAATCAAAAGATAGATGTTGAGTTTGTAATAAAAACCCTTAATGATATGATGATGACATCCCAAATATATGATTCATCTGGTTGATGTTTTTGGGAATGTATTTCCTATAAATCTTATCATTCATCTTCTGTTGAATTCATTATTATTTTGGTCATGGTTTGAATTTTTTTACCGAAATATCACATCAATATTTCAATTAGGGATGTTATATTTGATATTACAAATCAACTAATGATTTTTTATAAGTGTGATGAAGAAAATGGACATCCAATGAATATGACATCAATCATGGGGGTCATGATTTCTATTTTAAAGAGGAATTTATCTCAAATGTTGGGGGTGAAAATCAATATGGAAGATATTCCAGTTATGATGGATTTTATTGATGTCTTTCTTTAATAGTTACATATTCCTCATCCAAATTGTAATGATAAGTTTCAATAGACTCCATACATGGTGTTACACAAATTTTTATTAATCCATATAGAATGGCCTTGATTGAGTTACAAGAATTGAAGAAGAAACTCTAGGGGAACCATGAAAATGGATTCATATTTCCAAGTGTGTCATCGTAGGGTGAACCTTTTTTTGTTAAGAAGAAATATGGATCACTAAAACTTTATATTTTTTATCAAAACATTACAATATCAATATCAAGAAAAAGTATCCTCTAAACCATATTAATAACTTGTTTGATCAACTTAATGGATCTCAATTCTTTTCCAATATTGATATTCAATTTTAATATCACAAATTAATGGAAGAGAAGGAGGATATACACAATACATCATTCTGTTCAAGGTGTAGACACTATGAATTTTTAGTGATTCCATTTTTCCTAAATAATACCACAAATATATTCATAGATTTAATGAATACAGTATTTAGAAAATATATTGATCAATTTGTGGTCGCATTTATATATTACATTCATATACTTTAAATGATCAAGGAAGTGCATGAATGTTATTTAAGGATTATTCTAAATACCCTAAGGAAGATGAATATTTATAAGGAAATTACAAATTGTGAATTTTGACTATATAAAGTTACATTCTTGGGTCTCATAATCTCACGTCAGGGAATATTAGTAGAACAATTAAATATATAAATCATGAAGCATTGTTCCTGACCAACTGCTCTGATAGAGATATTTATTTTTTAAGGTTTTTATAGATATTATTAGTACTTTGTGAAGAATCTGTAATATATATAAAACCCACTCAACATGTATACTAGGAATGGAGACACTTTTGTACAGATGAATGTGATGAATGTTTCAAGGAAATAAAGAGATGTTTATCCAGTTCACCTTTTCTTATAGTACGTTGTTGTGGATAAGGGTTTGTAATATATGGTTATGCATCAAATAAAGGACTAGGATGCATCATATGAATAATTATATGGTTATAAATTATGCCTCATGAAAATTTGAAGTTCATGATAAAATTTACCCAAATCATGATTTGGATTTAGCTATGGTAAATTTTTCATTAAAGATATGGAGGCATTATCTATTTGAATAAATATGTGACCATATACTCATAAAAATTTCTAAATTAAAATTTAACTCAAAATGAGTTGAACATGCACCAGATATTATGGTTAGATAAGATTATCTATTATCACTACTTAATACATTACTATACTAGTATAGTAATGTATTAAGTAGTGATAATAGATAATCTTATCAAACCATAATATCTTGTGCATGTTCAACTCATTTTGAGTTAAATTTCAATTTAGAAATTTTTATGAGTATATCGTCACATATTTATTCAAATAGATAATGCCTCCATATCTTTAATGAAAAATTTACCATAGCTAAATCCAAATCATGATTTGGGTAAATTTTATCATGAACTTTAAATTTTCATGAGGCATAATTTATAACCATATAATTATTCATATGATGCATCCTAGTCCTTTATTTGATGCATAACCATATATTACAAACCCTTATCCACAACAACGTACTATAAGAAAAGGTGAACTGGATATACATCTCTTTATTTCCTTGAAACATTCATCACATTCATCTGTACAAAAGTGTCTCCATTCCTAGTATACATGTTGAGTGGGTTTTATATATATTACAGATTCTTCACAAAGTACTAATAATATCTATAAAAACCTTAAAAAATAAATATCTCTATCAGAGCAGTTGGTCAGGAACAATGCTTCATGATTTATATATTTAATTGTTCTACTAATATTCCCTGACGTGAGATTATGAGACCCAAGAATGTAACTTTATATAGTCAAAATTCACAATTTGTAATTTCCTTATAAATATTCATCTTCCTTAGGGTATTTAGAATAATCCTTAAATAACATTCATGCACTTCCTTGATCATTTAAAGTATATGAATGTAATATATAAATGCGACCACAAATTGATCAATATATTTTCTAAATACTCTATTCATTAAATCTATGAATATATTTGTGGTATTATTTAGGAAAAATGGAATCACTAAAAATTCATAGTGTCTACACCTTGAACAGAATGATGTATTGTGTATATCCTCCTTCTCTTCCATTGATTTGTGATATTAAAATTGAATATCAATATTGGAAAAGAATTGAGATCCATTAAGTTGATCAAACAAGTTATTAATATGGTTTAGAGGATACTTTTTCTTGATATTGATATTGTAATGTTTTGATAAAAAATATAAAGTTTTAGTGATCCATATTTCTTCTTAACAAAAAAAGGTTCACCCTACGATGACACACTTGGAAATATGAATCCATTTTCATGGTTCCCCTAGAGTTTCTTCTTCAATTCTTGTAACTCAATCAAGGCCATTCTATATGGATTAATAAAAATTTGTGTAACACCATGTATGGAGTCTATTGAAACTTATCATTACAATTTGGATGAGGAATATGTAACTATTAAAGAAAGACATCAATAAAATCCATCATAACTGGAATATCTTCCATATTGATTTTCACCCCCAACATTTGAGATAAATTCCTCTTTAAAATAGAAATCATGACCCCCATGATTGATGTCATATTCATTGGATGTGCATTTTCTTCATCACACTTATAAAAAATCATTAGTTGATTTGTAATATCAAATATAACATCCCTAATTGAAATATTGATGTGATATTTCGGTAAAAAAATTCAAACCATGACCAAAATAATAATGAATTCAACAGAAGATGAATGATAAGATTTATAGGAAATACATTCCCAAAAACATCAACCAGATGAATCATATATTTGGGATGTCATCATCATATCATTAAGGGTTTTTATTACAAACTCAACATCTTATCTAACCATAATATCAAATGATTTTTTAACCATCTATCCATGTGAGGATTAAATATGTATTGGAGGAACATATAAAAGTAAAAAAAGAAATGATCTCTAATTAAACATTGATTATGATAAAATAATAAGGGTTAGGTACTATGTATGTTTCCCTTCACTACCATATTTGAAGAAGGAGTCGATTGATGACTCTCAAAATTATTCATTCTATATATTTTTTATAAGTATGGGGATGTATAGATAATAAAAAGATTATTTCTAGTGGTATGGCATGAAGACAGATATTGCAGAGTATATTTAGAGTTGATTTGTTTGTTAGAAAGTTAGGTATAAGAGACATAAGTTTAAGATAATGATACAACCATTACCCAAACCAGAATATAGATAAGAAAACATCACCATGGATTTTTTTTCAGACTCCCGAAAACATATAAAGGGTATAATTTTTTTTACTAGATCTCTTTATGAATCAATCACACTTTATTTACATTAGAGAATATTTATCACTTAATATACTTACTCGGTTTTTCATTAAATGATAAGATTTTATGGTGTGCCACAATCAATTATATCTAAGTGGTATTTGAGGTTTGCATTGATTTTTTGGGGAAGTATTCAATAGGATCTGGATATTGGGTTGTGGTTAAGAACTACATATCATCATCAGAAATATGCTTAGTCTGATAACACCCTTCAAAATCTAGAAGATATTTTGAGATATTTTTCTATGGATTTCAATGGTGGTTGGGATCAACACCTTAATATGGTGGAATTTTCTTACAATAATATCTTTCAATCTAGCATACATATGGATCCTTATGAACCTCTCAATTGTATAAATTTTATAAATACAACTTTATGGAATATATTTAGATACAGGTACCAGATCTAGTGGCGGTAATGGTAGAGAAAGTTAAATACAATCAACAACACATAATGGTAGCTCAGATTCGATAAAGAAGTTATGCTGATAATCATTAGAAATTCTTGTAGTTTAACGTTTGGGATAAATTATTCCTATACATATCTCCCTAGAAGAAGGTGATGATTTTTATAAAGAAGGGAAATATAAACCCTAGGAATATTTTTCCTTTTTAAATTATTGATTGTATCATGATGGTATCTTATAGATTGGTGCTTCCACTGAATCTCTCTCAAGTTTATGATGTGTTTAATGTATCTCTGTGAGGAAGTACATATCTGATCATTCACGTGTACTAATCCCAGAGGTCATACCATATGTAAAATATATTTATTATGATGAAAGAACTTTAGAGATTCTAGATCATAGAGATAATGTTATGTGACATAAGACAACTCACCTGGTCAATGTGTTGTAGAGAAACCATCAATTTGAGGAAGCTTTGTGGGAACCTGAGGATGTGAAGAGGTAGAAGTATCCCTATTTTTTAATAGCATAGTAATAGAAATTTGAGGGTGAAATTCATTTAAGGGTGTATATTCAACACCATGAGATTTTCGGAAATATATTTTTTAAAATTAAATTTATTTTCATTGATAGCTTGTGTTACATGTAATAGTATGTTCACACAAGCTGTGATATATTATTAAAATATTATTATCCCTTAGCTGGTGGATTGTCTCTTAAGAAGAAGGACTAACTAAATTATGGACATTTATATTTTACACATTTTTAAAATGAACTCATTATTTATCAATTAATTAAAATGAAAAATAAAAATCATTTGAAAATAAAGGAGATGTTTTTATGGAAAACTTTTTTATATTTGAAATGTATTATTATCATGTTAAATTAATTTGATAACTGTTAGTGAATTATTTTAATTAAATTTACATATTATATATTCAACCATGTTTTCTAACATTCATCTGATATTTTTATAATTATGCATAAGATAATAATAATCCCTGTTTTCTGTATAAAAATGCATTTTTTCTAAAAAATATTTTTTCACATTTTTCACTCTTACATTAAAATTAATTTTTAACATTTATAGTTATTGAATTATAAAAAGGAATTACAGATTTATAATCTTTAGTTTATAATTTTTTTAATATGCCCCTTGTATTATTCGTCAATATGATTTGTGACCATGGTAAAATTTACCACATCAGTAAAGGGTATATTGGGTTAATCTAGGTTAAAATATAGTGATAAATATATACTTTTTCATTCTAATTCATATTTTATGAAGTTAATTTCATCATCATAAAATTTGACTCAAAATTAATTTTCATACTGGATATTTTTCCATGAAAATGACATATATAATATTTAAATCATAGAATGTAAAAAAAATATCACTCTCTTTTTTTTAATATATCTTATGTGTCCTTAAACAGAAAAAAAGTAATTTACGAATGAATAAAACTATCTATTATGAGCTTAATAAATAATTTTCCACACATTTTTTTATTTTATAATTATATAATGAATTTATTTTCTTATGAAACACTAATAAAGTAATTCTCCATTTAATAAAAAAATATAAGAAATGATATTAAAATTATTAAAAGTGATATAATTTAAATGAGTTAATAGGACCCATTAATTTTATATATCTATGTGAAATATTAGGGATGTTTTAAAGAATTATATTTTAATTCCCCTTTATTCATGGTGTATTTAAAGATAAAATAATGAATATTTAAAATAAAATAATTAATATTTTATAATAAATATTATTTTATTAAATGATATAGAATTCATTAAAACCATAGGTTTCGATAAATTAATGTAATATAGTTTTAAATATTATCCATGGTCCATTTATTTGTCATTTTTCATTTTACAGTAAAATTATTAACCCGTAAAGGGTTGAAACATTATTATTATGATATTTTTTGAAAGGTTTAATAATGGGTTAATACTAAAATATAATGGTAAAATGTGATCCAAACATTTCCAAAAATAATTTTAGCATATTATTTTGAATCATAATCATCTTATATTATAATTTTATTAATTTTGTTCCATTTAGATCTCAAAATAAATTTTATTTTATTTAATATTTTAAGAAATTTCAAGAGTTCCCCTCCCCTCAATTATTAAATGGAATTCTCTTTTCTCTTCTTCACATAAAATTGAGTAATCTAGATAGAAAAAAATCTTCCAATTTCTATTATAAAATTTCTTAAAAGAATCCTAAAATTATTTTTCTTCCCAATATACCAATCCTAGTGCCCTTTATATGATCTATAAAGGAGTGATTCCAAAGTAGTGTTAATCACCTTAACTGATCACTTTCATTTAGATTTTTATTTTACCAAGTATAAATATATTATATTCCTTATAAAATAACAAATTTAGTTTCATAAATTGAATTAAATGTTGTTATTATTATGAAAACACTATTATACACCATCTTTCCTATCAAATTTGAAGTGAAGGTATTGTTCATGCGTAGGTAAGGATTTTCGTCTCCACAGAGTGATACAATTCATTTTCCATATCGACATTTCATTGATGGGTATTATGATAGGTTAAATAATTATATAGGATATTTATGACACAAAAATACTTTTTTATTGATAATATAATGACTGTCGTCTTACCAACCAATCCATTATGAAATGATATTGTCTCTCGTGTGTGGGTGTTGACTACCACCTCCATGAAGTGATGTTATTTATTTTAAATTTATATTTTTCTAGGATGGTAATGATGATGAATTTTATGAATATATAAAACATATATGATATAATAATAATCATTTCAAGGTGAATTAATATTTTACTTTTTTTATTTCATCCTTTGAAAAATGAATACAATGTTTATGCATACGTACAGATTACTCTCTCCATGAATGGTGTAATAAAGTTTTTGTTAACAAATTTTTTGGATGACTATAAATTTATTTATATATATAACTAATATATGTGATATTTATACCATTATTAAAATAATATAGATGAAGGAACTATTATCGAATTATGAGGATCAAAACAACAAACCAAAACATACATGAAAACGAAGTAATTATATCCAAGAATAGTGATTTTCATAAAGAATTGTTAATAAAAGTGAGATAAGAGGTTAAAATTAAATACTATATGGTTTTATGTATATGATTATGGCCTTTTAATAGTATGTATAATAAACCTATAATTATTATATAGGAGTTTCGAAAAATTATGAAGGAATTTGGATATGAGGTAAGGTGTTTAACGTTACAATTTCATTATTTATCAGGATTGTTTTGATTAAGTTTTGATGATCAAATAATATCATCAAATTCAAAAGATACTCATGAATTTTATTATCCTATTTTCATTTCCATCTCCTAATGTACTCAAGAGTCAAAAAAATATTTTTAATAAAAATCATCATTATTGGTCTCTTTGGATGAATAACTATTTTCTTCCATATATATATATTTTATAAATATGTTTTAAAAAGGTTTTTAATATTCTTAAATTATTTTTTAAAGACATTTTTCCCTTGTTTTACATTTCAGGATTTTTTTTGAAAGGAATCATGCAATTCCTTTTCCAAAAAATGTAGTTTTTATATTTCTAATGAAAATATAGAAGGAATGTTTTCATAACTTATACAAAATAAACACAATTTATTTCCATCATTGACACTCAATGTTTTGAATATTACTTCAAAATTTACCATTTTTATTTTCAATTATAAAATTTTCCATAAAATTTTGGAGATTTTATATTTTTGAAGAAGTGATTTTATAATTAGATAGTTATTTTCATCAGGAATGTTATAATGATATTTTGATTCATGAATGAAAAAAACATCCATGTTTGTTATGATTTACTAGGAATATGATACCAGGATACCATCCTTATTATTTTTTTGGATGGTTTATATTTTTGATTTCATGAGGATTGTGAAACTCAATCCTTTTACATGGGTTATTCTATGATGAAATGTTCTAGAAACCCATTTCTTTTCATGGGTTATGATAGGATGATTGTTTTACGATATTGTGGAACACATGTATATGATTTTAATTATGTGATGGGTGGGATATATATCACCCTCCAATGAATTGGATAAATAATGATACCACCTATGATAAATAAGATAGGAAAGGGGATTGAACCTTGTTCAGTAAGGGACTTTATCCACTATGATAGTATTGGGAGTAAACCTTGATACTATGATGGTTTGGGGAGTGAACCCATTTCACTATGAATGACATAGTAAAGAGACTTGAATACTAAGAAATTTTTTTTATATACTTATTTTTATTCCCCAATTCTATATGTTATTCTTTTCTTATATCATAATAGAGTATGATCATTGATTCCTTTATGATTCATCCCTTATGAACTACAAAACATTATTCCATGACTCAAGATTGTGAGCTATGATATAAAAGGCATGGTTTTAAAATGTCAATCTCATATTCTTTAACCCTTATTCACATGTTATACTTATATGATCCCTTATATCTCCCTTATTTACCCCCACTGAGTATCAATTCTCACCCTTTCTATTAATTCATTTCCCAAGTAACGAAGAAAGGTTTTATGTACAGTATGTCTAAGATGGGTGATAGTTGATAATATATATGTGGGAGGTCATGTGGATATATTAAGAACTAGTTTTTTATGTTACCATGTTTCCGAATATACTATACCTATAAGATTATGGAATTTATCATTGTGTTATGTAAATAATATTCATATATTTAGATGTAATAAATATATATTAAAAGTTTGGGTTTATATATTAAATCTAAGGGGAACATAGTTTTCTTTTATACCACTTATAGAACCCATCTCTAGTCGAAAACCATAGAGAGTGAGGTGAGTCAATGGTTCTAGTATTTTGAAAATTATTTTACAGAATTAAACACTTTTGGCAAGATAATTTTTTGATTCACTCTCTTGAGTCACTTCCTCACTTGTTTTCACAAATAATAAATAGAATCATCACATAGAAACATTATACAAGGTTCATTGTTAATGTGAGAGAATACTCTTTACTGTGAAAAACATTTGGTTTTGTTATGTAATTTATTATCACTATAATTTATATTGATTGATAATTCCTCCAATAAGCACATGAGGTTCAAGAAGGTTTTATCCACTTCTATATGTTGTAGGTATCATTCACTTCCCATTATAATCATTATGGTTTTATTTAGACCAAAATCAGTAGTATATATAAATTTCTTCTTTTCTATTGTGTGTGAATAAAATCATTAGATCATGAAAAGATAAATCAACATTATAGTACTGATCTTCATTAGGGAATACGTCGATAAACATAAGATATTGGTTCATTGGAAGAAAATATATCTTCCAATAACATTACTTCATAATAGTCTTCTCATGCGTGAGATTATGAATACATGAGATGACCTTATCCCTTCCCACAAGAAAGAACACAAATATTTAAAAAAAATTGAGCCTTGAATAAACCTATTCAAGAACAATAATTCCCCACTAGACAATATTATTTAGAATCTCTATCTTTAATCCTATAGAGTATCAGTATCTCTCTGAACAATTCTCAAAAAAGTAGTTTCTAATTCTCTTGGAATAAAAATCAATAAATAATGTGAGTAATATTATTTCATTTCTCACAATAGTAAAAATCCATATGTAATTTCCTTGGGAAGATAAATTCTCTTAAGTCTTTGGTCTTTAAATTCATTTAGAAATGAGATAATTATCTCCATTTAAAACTCATAAAGATTATTATTTATTTTCTCCTCGGGTATTTGAATTCCTATGGACTCAGACTCTCTATAGATCCCATATGTTTTATTTATTTTGAATATATACATGTGTTCATGAGATTTATACATATATTCCATGATCTCATCCTACCTTCATCATGGAAATCCCCATTTACCAGGGCCTAATTATATCTTACAAAACTGATAGGAAAAACCACAAAAGATCTAATATTATGTGGTTGAAACTTCACTTAACTTCTACGTATAGTGTAGTCTTCATTACGTCGATGTAGAGAATATCCAAAAAAACCAACTTATCTCCTAGTTTGTTCTCATATATTGTGGATTAAATAACTATCCCTTGATTGATCATGATTTTAAAATTATGAAAAATAATGCATCGTTCCATTTGAATAAATTTATTTAGAATATAATAATTCTAGAAAATATGAATTTTACAAATAAGATTCACCCATAAGTTAGATAAGTACATGAATGGTTGTGATGTATAATATTGACCATATTAAGTAACTATTTGGATTTTACTTGTAGATCAACCCCACAAAGTATTCTATATCGACCTTAGTGTAGATCGATAGTATGTATGGAAATATCTTTAAAAAATAAATATTATTTTTTCATTATACTAGATTCGATTTTCTTAAATTCCCAAATATATTTTTGGTTTAGTGTTATATATATTTAGGTCATATAAATTATATAATAATCCAATATATTACAAAGAGGGACTTATACCCTAAATCTATTTTTTTACAATATAAAATTTTTAAAGTAAAGAATAATTTATTTTTATGAATAATCATCATGAAATTCCAATTAAATTATACCTTTCCTTTACCATCCTTAATTATTATCAAAAACATTCTAAAACGTGGTAATATTCACAAAAATATTTGGAATGTAAATAAAAATAATGAAACAAATCATTACATTATGAATACATATAAATAAATTTCCTTTTTCAAAATAAAATTTGGTCTCTAAATAAACATATTCTTACCCAATAAATCACCTTCTTTTCCCAAATATTGTCCTAAAATATTTTATACGAAATATTAAATGAAAATTAAAAATCATAATGATTACTTTAAATCATTAAAAAAATGAAAATTTATCTGTTCAAAAAATTATACTTTTCACCTTAAGAAGTGGAATATACATTCCTTTATCTTGTGAAATCATAATATTTCCATAAAACCCAATAGAAAGAATAGATAAATCATGTAGCTTACATGAGGAATAATTTTCATATTATTCTTAACTACACATAGAATAACCATCACAACTTTACCTGAAGTAACCATCATAGTTACACTATAAATTACCATCTTGGTTATGAAAGGAATAACTAACAAAGTATGTTACCCTAATCACTTAAGATAAATCTAACTGGTTAACTCCATCCCTTTACCCAATTAATTATAAAGATATAATGGGCTCACCCATCCTTGTTTTATCACATAACCACCAATTTCAATAAACAATTCCTAATAACCATACCCTAATCATAATACATAAAATCATAGATCACAAAAACATTCTTTGAACTCATAATATTGCATTTTCAAATATTGATATATCCATTTTCATTAATACTAATTTTTCAAAAAAAATATTACAAGAATAAATGAAAGTAGGGTTTTTTATTTTATAAAACATGAAATATGGTTAAGAAATCTAAGAATACAATAATGGTTATGGTGGAGGGAAAATCATTATTTACATATCTGTTAAAATAGGACATTCAATTTTTCTTTTTACAAAGAACATCAAAATGATCCATAAAAAGATTCCTTTTGAAAAAAATTGAAATAAATTCAAAAGAAATATAAAATTTCCTTCATAATTATTTAATTTCCATATAAATACATCCATAAAATAATCTTAAAAATATGGACATCGAAGTAATATAGAATATTAAGGGAAACTTTAAACAAGAATTTTTATTACAAAGTCCCTTACATTGAATCTGAATCATCATGTATGTTATATATCCGTAGTAATAGTAAATTGTAGTTAATTAATAAATTAATTAAGAACATGTTTCAAATTTATTATTATTTTTATGTTATCACTTACCATGATATATTAAATTTTTTAATTAATTAAATTTATTTCAAATGTTTTGATGATATGTGTTTTTAAGACCAAAATGTAATTGGTAAGTTGAATATGGTTAAAGATTTTATTATTAAATCATATCTATAATAATAATAATGAAATAATTATCATTTTTTAAATAAATTATATTTTGAAAACCAATCATGAAATATGGTTAAAAAATGAACCACATTACAATCATATAAATGTCTTTTCGTACATAGGCAAGACTAACATTTCCGTTTTCCAAAGATAATTATTAAAAGAAGGTAAGAATCATATTATCATTCTAGAATAATAATTATATAATTAATAGAATATTATTTCTATAAATATAATTATATATATATATCATCCATGTTGTGTGGTGATGAAAAATGAATCACATCACTTCATGGAGGTGATAGTCTATACATACACACAAACAACATTATCATTTTTCAATTGATTGAATGGTAAGAAAGTAAATGTTTTTTTAAGAATGATAAATATTTAATTAATTTAATATATATATATACTTTAATTAAATCATTATAATAATTATTTATTGATGATGATGGAAAACGAATTCCATCGTTTCGGGAGGTGGTAATCTTTCGTACACACGAACAATGGTTTCATTTCCCAATTGATGGAAGTGGAGAAAGAAATATGTTATTCTATTAAAATAAAAAAGAATAATAATATATAATATACTATGTTTATTATATAATCATTACTAAGTAATATTTTAATGATTTTTAATAGTAAATAAAAAAACATGTGGTTAAAAACTATACATCTTCTTCAAAAAATCTCCTTTGATTAACACTTTAAACCATCTCTGGTTGGTATTATGCCTAAAAAAAACCTATTGATTGAGGGTAATGATTTGAGGAATTTATTTGGGTATATCTTGGCCAAACCAAATGGGCTTTTGAATTTGAATTAAATACAATAATAGACACCCTTTTTTTAGAGGGGAGAGTCATTCTTAGAATTTCTCAAAATATTAAATTAATCTAAATTAATTTCAAATTATGAATGGATATAAACTGTTTTATTAAAAATATATAATTATTATAAATATAAATAATTTCATAAAATAAAAAATATACATGTTTTTATCATATTTTTACCCTTATAAATTTTTTTTACCCCAAGGATAACCACTTTCACACTTACCGTGATAATAATAATTTTTACTATTTAAGGGACAATAAAGTTAATATAAATGAAAAGATGCCAATAAATAAACTATGGTTGATATTTTAAACCATACAATAATCACTTGGATGAATATAATATTTTTACAAAATTTATATCATTTAATAAAATATAATTTATTATACTATATCATAAATGTCAATTTTTAGAACTATCCATTGCATTGATTTTAAACAAACCACAGTAAAAAATCAATTTTGATCAATATATTTTAATATAAAATTTAATTTTAATACATAAATTTATGTTATAAAATTAATTATCTCAAATTATATTACTTTTAATATTTTTAATATCAATTATCTGATTTTTCCATTAATTGAATAATTACTATGTTAGTGTTATTTAAATATTTAATTTGATTAATTATATATCAAAAATTAAAAATTAATTACCATGATGAATATACATAATTTATATTTAAAAAATATATAACTGAACATATCCCCTTGTTAAACCTATTTTAAAAATATTATAGCTATTAAAACAATAGTGTGACATTTTTCACTTTTATTTAAATAAAATATTATGAAGGTTATAATCATATTTAAATGTAAAAAAGTCTATATAGCCAAATATTGTATGATTATGTATGAAACAGAATCATTATGGTCATTTTATAATCCTTATACTATGATTTTTAATCCTTATTTTTCTATTTTACCCTTTACTTGGTAACTAAAATAACGATGGTCATTATTCATAATGAATAAAAATAAAAGGAAATTATTTAACAAATTCTGAAATCATATTTAGAAATATTAAATATGTTTTTCAAGATTCAAAATTTATAAGTTATAGAGTTTAAACTAAAATTAATCTGTAAAACATGACAAAAACATGTTCTTTAGTGAAAAATAATCTTTTTAAAATGTAAATTTTATATACTAAATTAAAGTATAAAATTAATTTAAAATATTTATTATTTTTTTTAAAAACAATTTAAATTTTATAACAAATAAAAAATATAATTCTAATTTTTGAATACCTTAAAAGAAAAAAAAATATATCAGTAAAAATCAGTATTTTCACTATTAAGGGAAAAATCCAACATTTCTGAAAAATTTCAAATTTTCAACATAATATAATTTTGATGTGTAGATTTTTAAAATGATATTTATTTTATCAAATATTATTTCTAAAATTTCCTAAAACTAAATATATCATTTTCAAAAATAAAACCCCATTTTTAATGAAAACATATCATTGAAGAATAAAATGTCTTTTCAAAAAATTTCATTTCTTTTCTTTATGAATTAATAAATAAATTTTATATGATTATAAAATTTATATGTATATATTTATAATAGTTTTTAATCCGATTATTACCCACCAAATTAACATCTTGGTAATAATGTTCACATTTAAATTATTATATTTAACATTTTTTAGGCTTTGTGTTGTGTACTTTTTACACTATCGAACATAGTCTTATTTAAAAAAATTTGAAGGTATTACATCCTTTAAGAAATTTTAACCTCAAAATTTTAACTCATGATAAGAAAAACTAGGGTTTCAACTTTCAATATACCATCGTTGAAATCCCAAAACACATAAAGACATAATAAAACTTATACATGATAAGGGGGAAATAGAAATACAAAGGTCATATGAAATTACTTATAATATGGTTTCTAGGTCGGATAAAATTAGTGTGAAGTGAAATCAAGGGCATAAAATAGAAAAATAAAACCCAATTAATGATAGAGAGTAATAGATAACATGTTCATGAGAAATTTAAACATCATAAAACTTCAGATATATGATAGTTTAAAATTCCATTGATTTCTATATTGAAAAAGTAATGGATAATGTTTTCAATTTAATATAATTTTCCCAAATTTTATGAATTTATTTATTATTTATAATAAAATCATCAAAAAATACACTTAATTAACAAGTTGAATTTCATCATTTTCTCAATTTATATGATGATAACATATCCTTCTCTAAAGGGTTAGTATTAAGAATGAGTTTTTTATTTATACATCACTAAAATAGACTTCTAATAGATCACATCATTCCATAAAATGATAACAAGTTATTCCAAATGTCATTGGTCATTAACCGAATCCATTATTTTTTAGAAGAAGGTAAGTAAATCACAATTTAAAAAAACATGAATATGAATAAATACATAATAAATCCAAAAAAAATAAAAAACAATTATTAACTTAGATCATTTGGTAAACAACTAACCTTAAACATCATCGAATTATTTAAGAATTAGATTGATACCCAAATATTAGAAGGATTTTGTCACATATTATTTCAATATAAATTTAACATTTATATAAAAATAATCTCAATCACTCTTATTGTCTCATGCCAAATATGTATAAACCATAATCTTATAATCACCATGATATGATGATATTTTCCATAAAAACTAGAATCATTATAATGACACAATAAAATCATATATTCTTCCAAATGATAACACAATATTTAACCCTCAAATAAAATCTCATTATATTCTATTTAACATGATGGTATAGGGATCCAAAATATTTAGTGGTTTTCTTTGGAAATAATATTAATCACTCTTGAGTCAACAAGGTTTCCTTATGAATTTTCTATTTCCCTATGTTTTGAAAATCACAAACACATTTTATTAAAGATAATTTTTTTCTCTAAGAATTATTTTTCTAAGGAAAGTTTTCTATCTCTAAGAAAATTTTTATCCTTACCTTTGTTTAAATTTTATTTTCAATGACTTCTTAAAACTGTGTCTAATAATTTTATGAAGTCTAAAATTTGGATCCTTGTCAAAAAAACTCAGACTATTAAAGTTACTTAGATATATAATTCTATTAAATTGATACTCTAAATTCAATGAAATTCAAACTCATAATTCTGTAAAATTCAGACTCCAAATTCTATAAAATATGGACTCTTAATTCTTTAAGATTTAGACTCCGAATTCTCTAAACTTCAGACTCAAAATTATCTAAAATTAATACTTTGAATTCTCTGAAATATATACTACTAATTATCTAAAATTTAGGATCAAAATTATTTGAAATTCATATTCTGAATTATCTGAAATTCAAACTCTGAATTCTATGAAATTCAAACACTGAATTCCTCAGAATTTGGACTCCTAATTCTTCAAAATTCAGACTTTGAATTTCTAAATACTCAGAATCTTAATTCCTACAAATTTAGACTCAGAATTTCTCATAATTTAAACTCAGAATTATATATAATCCATACTTCAAATTCGTTGAAAAATAGAATCCAAATATCAATTTTTTTCTAAAATGTTTTTTCACATCCTTAAGAATTCGATAAAAAGTTTTCCTTATAGTTATTTAATTTCCTTAATGTTAGGACCAACATTTTCAGATCTCATTTTACTTAAACCTAATAAAGTTTTATTACATGATACAACTTTTTTATACAAGTTTTTTCTACATAAAACAATGTCATACAATGTTTTTCTAACTAACCATCGATTAAGTGACACAGGTAGAGGTACCTCTGAGATTTGAGTAAAAATATGACTATTGGAGGAGGGAGACGACTTTTGAAGTTTTTCTGATAAATAAGAGCTAATTTGAATGATCTCATTACACATTGATCGATTGTTCTATGATCATAAAGATTACAGCCATTGATGTGATTTCTATAGAGAGATGGACTCTCGTGACTTGTGTGATTTATGAACATCTTGTTCATCTTTCTTAGTGTGATTCTGATTATTGATGAATATAATTGAGGGCTTCTAGGGATAAGATGAATGAGGTTTTAACTACCTTAATGTTCTAGGACTTATGGGGATAGGAAGAAAGAGGTGTCGACTACCTTGACATTCGAGGACTTGTGGGGATATCAAGACAGACTGATATTCTTATTGAGGGTGTCCCCTGGTGTGGGTAAGACCTACTTTCTTGAAATTATATTTCAAGAGTCCTTTATCCAAGGTTTTTGGATACACTTCTCTTTGGGATAAAAAATTTTCTACTTATTTACTTGATTGTTGTTTCAAGTTTTATTTCTGTTGTATTTTGTTAATGAAAGAATGTATAACTTTCTTATACTTTCATATACTAAAAATTACTTTGATAAATAAGATTCTATATGATTTAATTATAATCTTACCCTATGGTAATCCTGGTTATGTTTCCTTAGGTTTTACTTGAATAAGTTTATATTTCATATAATTAGACCTGGGTCCTTCCAATTATCACTTTAGGTAAGAACAAAAGATAACTTGTGAATTTACCTTGTTTAAATTTGTTAAACATTGGTTTCATTGAGGTTAAAATTGAATTTTTATAAACATAAAGTTCACCCCCACCTCTTTTAATTGAGAATCTAGATATTCTATTTTGACCCTACAATCACTAAATCAATTTCCAATCCCATGGTTTTATATATAATAAAACATATGTTCTTGGATTGTAATAACTAATAATTAGCTAAAAATAATTGAACATATAAACCCTAAAGGCTACCAATACCTTTCAACTTATTTCCTCCAAAATATAAGGAATTCTTCCTCCAATATCCATTTTCATATTATAAACATAAAGGGTACATATACCACAAAAATTTATCAAAACTAAATAATTGACAGCAAATGATTATCACCTATTCACTCTACCACATTTATATGGTATTGACTTTATTTAACATATGTTTCAAAATTTTGAAAACAAACCCTAATACATAATAATCATTAGGTGCTTCATGATTCTCATAATATTGATAAAATACAAATATAACATAATTTTTAACACTATATATATAAACACATACATTAACCATTAACCATGTTTATTTGTCTTATTACTTAATAATTTATTTCTATAAAATGAATATATAAAACATGTACTTATGATTTTTAAATATAAAATCGATCACATTTCATACTTATAATATAAGAATATAATTCATTCATTAAATCCAAAAATTGGGGACTTATTTTATGTCATTGATAACTCCTTTCTCTTCAACCATGAAGTCCATATCTCCCAAAAAAAATATTTAAGGGATCGATGGAATTTCCCTTTCTAAATGTGATGTATAGATTTATATTTTTAAATAATATAAAAGAGACAGCATGATCCATAAAATATTTTTATAAATAAAAATCTATTTGATAGATCAAATAGTTTCTTTTAGGTGATTTGAATTCTCAAGAAGCTGAAAAATCATTTAAATTGGGCTTTGTAGTAATAGTGATAATAAAATCATCTAGAGGGGATAATAAGGTTTTTGAAACTAACTTTCATTCCATCTCGATAAATTTTGCTTCATTTTTATAAGGGAATTCCATTAAAACTGAAGTGAATTATTAAATGTTAATTTGAAAATTTTCCTTGTAATTAAATTATAAATTCCATAATAAATTTACCTTCAAACCCTTTATACATAAGCTGATTAAAATTATAATTATAATCTCAGAAATATTGTGAATAACCTCAAAATCCATCACATGAAACCGTAAAAATTTGTTTCTAATACATTGAACATATAATCTACCTTAAACATGTAATCATGTGATAGTATTCGTAACTCTTAATAAAACGTCACATGAAAATATATAATCTCAGAAGTTTTCTAAACCCTGATCTGATGCCCAGTATATAGAAATGTATTCAAACATTACATGTTCCATTGTACTTAGACTAGATTTAATTTTTTTATTCCCAAATATCATTTAGGTTTAATGTTTTAGATAGTTAGGTCATAAATCGTACATAATAATCCCATTTATTACAAAGTGGAAACTACAACATAGTATCCATTTTTTCACAATATGAAACTTTTAATGCAAAACATGATTTCCTTTCAAGAAAATATTAATGAATTTAAAAATGACTTATTCCTTTCCCCTTACCAAACTTACGCACTCTAAAAAATTAAAACAACGTATTAGCATAGAAATAAAATAAAGGCATAAAAAAGAAAGAAGGGAATTATTACTTCATGAGTACTTATATAAATTCTCATTTTCAAAATAATCATTAGGATATAAATAAAATTTCTTACCCATGAAATCACCTTCAAGTCCAAAATATTTTTATAAAACATTTCATAATAAATTATAAAGTAAAAATAAAACCCATAAGGATTTTTTGAAATCATGAAAAATCATAATAATATTTTTTATGAAAGTTGTAATTTTTAAATGTATGAACTATCATATACTTTCATTTACCTTATAAAATCTTAATATTTTTTTAAAAAATCATATAATTCTAAGATAAATCATGTAGGTAACATTATGAATCATTTTCATATCTTTATTAGTTACACATGGAATAACATTAGGGTTACAATTGGAGTAATCAGTGTATCTACACTTTAAATAACCATGGCACAGTTATACTATGAATAACAATAATGGTATATTACCATAATATCTTATGAAAAACCTAATTGGTAAACTATATCCCTTTAAACAAACCTTTTTAAATCTATAATAGGCTAACAAATCCTTTATTTTTCATGGAACCACCATTCACCATAAGAAAATAATAGAATCCATAATATTATCATAACACATGAAATCATACATCATAAACAAATTCTTTTCACCCGGAAGAATAAATTTTTGGATATTGTAATATTCCTTTTAATTAAACCCATATTTGCAATGATAAAATTATAAGAATAAAGGTAATGATTAATTTTCTTTCAAATACATTAAAAAATTTAAAGATAAAAAAAAATAACATATATGAAGGTGGGAAATATCTCGATCACCATATTTTTTAAAATAGAATACTCCTTATGTCATTCTATAAAGAAGATCAAAACATTTTTTTAAGATATTAAATTTGAAAACCTATGGAATAAAGTAAAAAAAGAAACATAAAAATTAATTTATAATTATTTTATTCCCATATATATACATCAATAAAATTATTTTAAAAATATGGACATGGAAGAAAAACAGAGTTTTATGGGAAATTTTAAATGAGGATTTTTTAAAAGTCACATACCTTGAATCCGACTGATTACATACATTCTATATCATCATGAAAACTAAACATAGGGTAAATATTTACTCCCTTAATAACCTTGTTCAATGTTATTATTCTACTTATTTCATCTCTTACGATGCTATGATTAATTATTTAATTAATTAAATTCATGTAATATTTTTTGACGATATTCATTTCATAAGAAAAAATGGATTCATAAGTTAACTATGGTAATATTGGTAATTCGTACACCATATAAAAAATAAAAAAATTTCATAATTATCATTTTTATACATCATTTTTACTTTTAAAATTAATAATGAATTATGGTTACGAAAAATGAACTATGTTACTATCATTGAGATGGTAGATCGTACGTACGCATGGTTAATGTTTCCATTTTTGAATAATCATTGTGGAAAATTGTAAGTGTAATCCTATATTTAAATAATGATAATCATATTATAAATACCATATTATTTATTTAAACAAACATATGTATATCATCCATGTGATGTGGTTATGGAAAAAAAATATCATCGCTACATAGAGGTTGTTGTACACATGTACACATGAATGATGTTATCATTTTTCCATGAATGGAATGGTAAAAATATATATGATATTTTATTTAAATTATTAAATTTTATGGAGTATAATATTTATTTATATATATATATATACATTAAATCCATCCTTATAACCAGTATTGAGTGACAGTGATAGAAAATGGATTACATTGGTTCGCAAGGCGGTAATCCACCGTAAACAAGAATGATGGATTCACATCCCATTTTATAGAAGTGAATAAGGATATATGTTGGAAATTAACATAAAAAATAACGTTATGTGGGAGATATTGTTGTTATTATATAGTAATATGTAGTGATCTGACCCATATGGGGCATCAGGCTGACGAAAAATATGGTCGCCACAACCCCAAGCCTACCTCCATAGGTCGGGGGATGGTGATAAGCACCAAGAAGGAATAAATAAATGGATTAACTTTTCCTAATGTACCCACATGCAGACACCACACTGTCTCTATGAATATGTTTTTTTGAATAATTATAAAATAAATTTACACCTAGGGTAAAACCCATGGATGCAATAACCACTAGGGAATAAAAAAGAGTGTGATGGTCAAATAAGAAAATTAAAGGGAAAAAATACACACCCAACCAAAAATAATGTTCCAAAATGACAATAACTAGAAGGAAGAAAATATAAGGGTGACTGGATCCTAATATCTAAGCCATGACCACCATATGCAGTCAAATCCACACATGTGTCACTAAGCTCCACCCAATCCATTATTTACCTATCCATCGTCTGTATAAGAAATGAATTATGTTAGAAAATCCAATATATGGTTGAGTATATACATACTGAGTATGATGTTCTGAAAACTAAAGGGGGATAAATAGAGTACATGATAAAGTACTCATCTCAACCCAAAGTCAGACGGAAACATAATCAAATAACATAGATATATTCTTATATAAGAATCCAAAATGATAGATAAAGGGGATCTCTATCTCCCAAACCACATAAGAATAATGAGTCTTCCAACAACTTCAAAGGTCCATCTATGATTCCCAGCAACTTGCAAAACTATAAAAGGATCCCATGTGGTGGGGCTCTCGCCTCTCCACTATGCATACCACAACTGGGAGAGCTATAACTCCAAACAATGTATCCTACCTAAACTCATTAGAAAAGAGTGGATGGGACCACACCCCACAACTTCCCACTAAGGCTTACAAAGACACAACTCCCATGGAGGACCCATATACTTCTAGAGCACAAAGATGGGGGAGTTCCACTCTAGTAAATGGAGGACTCATACACACTATAGTATGGGGTAAACTGTTTCTATCTATATAATGAGTATGTGGGACCCATGCCCTGGTGCAATAGGGGAGTACCATTTCCCTATATATATGACCCAATCCCTAGTGAAATAATGGATTATTGTCTATATAAGTAAAAGAGTTTGGTGGACCAGTACCCTGGGGTGATAGGTGAGTACCATACCAATTAATAGACGAATCGTTCCTTATTGTGAATGGGGAGGCCACCTCTACCTATAGAATGAGTATGTTCAACTCGAGCTATAATGTGACAAGGTATTTCCATCCACAATAACACTTGGATGATCACACATGATAGATAAAATTTATTTTAAATTGTTTGATGATGTTTCATGCCCAGAAAACCTTACATCCTACCATAAAATCCACTATGAATGTTACATAAAATTATGTATGGTAAAACACATAGGATAATCTAATCACAGGCCAACATCCAATTCAAAATTAAGGATATATGAGAGGGTTAAGTTTCCCATATAGGAAGTGCATGGTGTGTATGGGGTCTTCACGACAAGTGGTCTTTCTCTTCTTCCTAGATGTGTTCTCCTATGGACACGGATTGGAATTCACGTCACACTACATGGTGAGTAAAAATCATACAAGACATGTCTCATTTACATAAAACCTTCTTGTGTTCTTCTTTTTATTCTCGTGTACATCAATATGTACCCATGTACTAGGTCACATAACTGTCCAAGTCCGGGTACCTGACAATGCATGTGTACTCCTTGAGAAAACGGTATGTATGAACATAAGTTTCATGGGTATGTGCTAGTTATAACATGTCCTAGCACCCTGGGTAAGGTCTGAAGGAATGTTTATCCCACTACATGGCATGGGATCCGTAACTCAGCTAAAAACTCTAGTCATCGTGGAATCTGAAGAACACGCCTTTTGTTTCTACGTTCTACATGGAATTTAGTCATGATTTCCACAAAAATCCCATATATTCACATGGTTATATATATATACCTTTTCCAAATATAATATATCCACTAAATAACCTGAAATCGATGGGGGATGCCTCCGGTTGTCAATTCCCAACCTTCGGTGGTCAGAAATTGGGTTCTGTTGAACCAGTCGAAGGTTGAATGCCACCTAGCATGCCTCTCAACCCCTGTCATTCGATCTTGTATATTCACTAGATCATGAATCCAAGAAGGAACACCTAAAACCCATTATACATTCTGATCGACCTTAAAAATTCCAATCTGTTCATCACACATGTATAAACCATGAATTCGAGTGTTTGATCATGCTCAAACCTTCCCCCACAATATCAAACCTCAACCCCATATGCCAGCGGTGAAGAACGTGAAGCAAACAGGTGGATAAAGAAAATGAAAAATGGGAAAAAAGTATTATAAAATTGTTCGTTTCAAAATTTCATTAATAAAAAATTAACAAGGGTGATATCATGTGAAATAGGAAATATTTATTGAATATACAAAATAATTGGAAACATAGCTTATGTGAGGGATCAATTTATCGAAGATCAATTAATAGCATTTAAGAACATGTTTAATATTTTTTCAAGGTTGGAAACTAAAAATGATAAGTCCTACCTTGATTATGGATCAATCATTGGTGAATAACATGATTTCATGTGATGGATAAAACTTACTACATTCACTCCCTCTCAATATACTATTATTTAAACATTGTTCATCATTCGTTGTTAATCTATCAATGAAGAACTCTATCCTCCTCTTATCAGATCTATCGAGGGTTTTGTGGATAACCCTGAGAAAATATTTAGGAGATCTTATTTATAGAGTAATTTAATTATTTAATTTAGTAAAAAAATAAATAATTTCATTCATTATTTTAATTAAACATACTCACCCACAGTTTCCTTAATCAGACGACAGGTGCCGAAGAACCTTAGGACTCGACTAGTGTAGAACCAATGATTCAGAATAAAATTTGGTATTAGGTTTCCAATTCAATATTTCACTAAAGATATATTTATTTTTTCTGGAAAACTATGTGTACCTGATATAAATATTTTTAATATTTTTATAATAGTTTATTCCAGGCTCATCGGGCCTCATATTCTTACACTGTCTCAGTTCCTAGATCTGAAAATACTCGTTAATATATTTCAAATTATTATATGGAAAAAAAATCTCTATATGATTCGCTCCATTAAGGATCTTCATCCCCCAAAATCACAATCTATACAAAGGGATGTGGATACTGAGATCACATCTGACTCTTCTAATCGCAAGAGTTATCCAGCATGCTCATATGTTTCCACAACACATGAACTAAAGGAATGATTCATTCATGCATGATACTCTAATGTCCATCCTTGATCTCCATTGGGTACTCCATTAAGGTGGCTCCATTCCCAATTTCCATCATTCCCTATTCAAAAAATTGTGTAGGATCGTGCACTTATCTCCTCAGCTGTGACACATGGAAGATTTTATAAATCTAGTTGAACTACAGAGGTAGGGTTAAGTGGTAAGCATCCTCACCAACCCTCTACAAGATCCCAAATGGCATGATAAACCATAGGGATATCTTACATACCTATTTGTATCTATGTAATTCTAATCACTAGTATACTCTTAAGAAAACATGTTCTACATGCTCAAACTTTGAATGCATAAAAAATTCATCAACATCATATTTCTTCCAGTTGTAAGCTATCATGATTCACTTATATAACACCTAGACCTTCTCCATCAACTCCCAAACCATCTTTATCCTAATATGATATATCTAACTGATCAAATCCCAACATAAGGGGGACCTACAGAGTATACCATATAGGGACTAGAAAGTTTCACTGTCAATAATAGAGTGATAAATATGATTATAAGAAAAAACTACCAATGGTAAGTGACCCTAAAAACTATGGATGGACTTTAACATGAAATCCCTCAACATAAATACATAGAGAGGGAACATATTATTCCTAACCATTTGTGTGTGAGAAGCAATACCCAACCTCAACTAGGTCATAAATGAATCCTATTGGACTGTCCACAATCATGATGTGAATTGTACATCAAGATTTGATAAAATCATTGAGGTAACCCCATAAAGGTGGAAGATCTCCCACACTTAAAACTACCCCACATTCTCTACTAAACATTATTTCATGGTAATAAAGAAGTTCACCAACTTGGTATGTCATTTAAATATTAGCATGATGGTTTCATTCCTCTCTCTTCACATAGAAGACCTATCACCAATTCCAAGGATACTCTATCCCATTTCTACTATGAGATCTCAAGAGGCTTTAAAAACATACCAGAACCTAGTGATCAGCCTTCAACAACTAACATGTGATACACTGAGAGATAAAATCAACCATGATTTGCCTTATTCCAGACCACCAAAACTACTGCGTAAGTTTTCTGTATATCTTCCCTACATTAGGATGTAAAACCAATAGAGAAGTGTAAAAATACCTCATAAACTCCCTTAAAAACATGACTGAAACCACCTTTAATACCTTAAAAAGGTAGACATGATTTCCTCCTTCATATAATCCTTTGGGTGACTCTCCTCATGATATTTTTTCATATAGGACCTCACAGTTGATGTCTTCTAACTAATCCTCCCTGAAACTCCAGAGAAGTGAAGGATTCAACACCATCTACTGAAAAAAATACCCTATCCTATACTATGGTCAATTGTAATTAATATAACTTCTCTGTCACCCTTCACAATAATAGTGGACTAAAAATTTTATTGTGAGCACCTGGTACCATGAACAGACCTTTGGAAGATTCCCAAGCTAGCATTACCTCAACCATTGATGGGTCCACTATAACTATCATGCATGAGAAAACATATTACAAGTAAAAGACATATAGAATGTAGGATTGAATCATAATGATATCTCCCTAGATATAGTATTCTTGGAGAAATTCCTAAACCATATACATGTTTAAAGAGTGTTCCTCCTATAATGCTAAATACACAAGAATGCTAGTGTAGAAGATCATAATGAATCAGATCCAAGAAGGCTTGGCTATCTGGCTCATAAGTCTCCCGAATTTTGTTGGGAACGTAAACAATAAAAATGGTATCAACAAAAATGTAAGGTATATTTAGAGGATTTATATTGTTACCTCTAGTATATCCCACTCTCAAACCTAGTGCTATTGATAACCTGCCCTATGGTAAAATTCCAAGGACCACTTCTCCCTAAGCCACTAGTTGAAGAAGTCATCTATTCCAGGGGAGGATACTTCCTCTACACAGTCACTTCATTCAGGTGATACCAATACACACCTATCCTTATGTACTCATATTTCTCTTAATAGTAAAATAATGGGTGTCCATAGTGGGTTCACTGGGTTAATCAGACACTTTCCCTACAAATCCTATTATTAAACATTTAACTCTTGCATATACCTGGAGACATTCAATACACTAGCACAAATATATGGATATCCCTAGTTCAAGTCCATGTAGAAACCAAAATCTCAATGGGAGGTCAAATAAAAACATCCTCAATAAGGACATCTATTTACTCCTCCGCCATCACAGGAACAGAAATATCATATATTCCACTACGCCAAAGGTCATGCATGCTAATTAATAGAATCAGTTGTATCCTCTTATACATGATCTTAATCTATTCTGTCTAATATAAATCCTCACTAAATAAGGGAAAAAAGGTACCACCACATCAGGTACACTTTAACCCTCACTTGTGATAGTCTTCAAGGAATGAACAGTATGCAATTAGTCCATACCAAGGAAAAACATTGTAGGGCCCCACTTCCAACTATATAATGATTACACATGAGGATCTCTCTCATCCAATAGTCAGTTCACACTCTCAAAAGTGTTTTATCACTTATCCTATCTATGAGAGACTTTGAACATGATGAGTTATAAGAATGTTTGTACTGGAATAACTAGGTCTCAAAACAAAGTTATGTTCATGGGAAGTTGTCTTGAGACAACATAACAAATCTATAACTATAGTATAGAAGAATCTAGTCATACCTCAAACACACCCAAATATTCAGGGTCATAAGAATCCTCTACTTGAAACTATCTTTCCCTTTTCCAACCAAGCCTCCTCACCCAGGGCCTTCTATAACACCGAGCACAATAAAATGGACTCAAACACACAAATCAAATAAACTCGTATTCCACACCTCGAAAGTATATGATTTGGGAATCAATATCTCACCTTTATGGTTTTCTATTCTGTCATGGGAACTTATCTCGGTGGGAAAATGTCTCTCTCCCTTGAATTCCCAAATAAATATCCCATGATTGTTATACATGGATAAAAAATACAAGTATGTGGTTTTGATGGAAAATTATGGATATATAAATATACAAATAACATATATAGTACCTCATACAAGGTCTGAAGTCCCTGGATCAAAATCCCCCTTTTTCTACCCTCTATCCAAAGAATTATGGGATAGAAAATACTATGCCCAAATACCTTTCCTTATAAATGAAAATTGTGGTCCAAGATTTGGCTTCCTAGCGAATAAATACAAAGCTGACGAGGTACACTACACTTTCACTACATTATAGACCTATGTTTTTAATCCCTTGTGTGAGGAGGTCTCCTACACCGAGTACCCATCAATTGTTTCCTTCTTATTGATGCAAAATTCATATCTCCATGATGACCACTACCAACTCCTATATACAAATAATTCCTTCCTAGGTATCTCTCTATAACCTGAGATTGATCATGAAGCCCTTGTGCCTATATTGGGGGTCTGGTAGAGTGATAAAACATGTTTGGAAACCGTTTCTCAAAATCTTCCCATGATAGTTTCTCTAAATCATACTCTTGGGTAATCGAACCCCTACCAATCCTTTCTAGACTATAGAAAAGGATTATCACAAAATTGATCATCAACACTGGTGGTACTCGTATAAAATAGAAAATTTGAACTACTTAATCCAACGAAGACTCTTCCACCTGAGCTACTGTCTCACCCTAGAATATGTGTGGTACATTATCCTAAAACTCATACAGAAATCTCAGTCTATTCACATAGTCTTCTATTTTATCTAATATGCATGGTTTCTACATCTAGAGTGGAAGATTAAGTTGACCACCAGAATTGTGTCGCCTTGTGGATCGATGGGTGGAAGAACCGATCAACACCTGCCTAGTGTAACAACACTGAGAACATGATCTTAACTTAAGCCTCGATATTTTACTAGATGTCATGGTGACCATGAAATAGTGATTATTCACTCAACTAGTCAACTTCATGACCCTATATTTGTATCAAAGGTGGATCCCATTATGGAGACATCTTGAATGTTCACTAGACATAATACAATTTTATGAGAGTATATATATTGTGATTTGACTTAATAAGGATAATAAAAAGACCTACTCCTATATAATTCAGGTACCAAATTCCATGTAATTGAAGTCTTGTTTTGTAGAGTCGACATGTATGTAGTGAGATTCTTAATGTATGGATACATCAGCTTCCACACCAACATTTGGTTCCCTATCCTAAAAACCTCACTCAAGACACTTTGACACAATTTACCTAAATTACCAACCAAAACTCATAATGGGAAAAATCATTAAACACCATTAAGAGGTAGAACCACATCAAATACCACTCTGTAGTGACTCGACCCATCAGTTCATCCTGGAAGATAGAATAATGGCCCACCACAACTCTATGTGTACCTCTATAGGCCAAGGGATATATACAAGTTCTAATAATGAATAAGTAAAATTGGATGAATTTTAATAATGTACATGTACACATATTCCCATCCATCTCCAAGTAGATATGTAGAGGAATAATAATAAAATATATTAGAAACTAGAGTAAACAATATACAGGAAATAACTTCTAGGGAATACAAAAGAGTATGACAGCACAATATGAAATGTAAATCATAAAAATACACTCCCAATTAGAAATGATGTTGTTACCAAAAAAACAACTATAAAAAAGAGAGATGATAGATCTTGACTCCATATCTCTATGCCCTAACCACCGTGCAAGGTCAAATGTACCCAAGTATCCCTATGATCAACTAAATACACCACTAAATTGTTCTTCATCTAAATAAGACACAACACATGTGGGGAAATCCCATGTAGGGTAGATTATATACACTGGGGAGGGGGAAATAAAATACACAATAGAAGTAATCAGCTCCCCCAAAATTAAATGATAAACAAAACCAAAAAATATAGATATATGATCATATATGAAACATATATGTAAGAGTAATGAGATCTCCATATCATATCCCAACTAAGACTAATCATTATACTAGTAGCTCTAAAGGTCCATCCCAGATTCCCATAACCATGCAAGACCAAAAAAATGATCTCATGTGGAAGGGATTGCACATTGACACTGTGTGCACAAATCCGAGGGACCCACATCTCTAAGCCATGTATCAAATGTAACCTAAATGGAAAATAGAAATGGGGAATGAACCTTGAAACTATTATTCAAAACCAAGGGAGAAAAAACACCCAAAGAAGACCCACAGACTTCCATATCTTGAAGACTGGGGAGTTTCACTCCGTTAGATGGAGGACCCGCACACATAGTAGTATGGGGAGTATATTCTTCATATGTATAAAGAGTATGGGGACCCTCACCCAATTGATATAGGGGAGTACCATACCCAAGGATAGAGGACCCACAATCTAGTGAGACTGGGGCTTATTGTCACTATAAGTAAAAGAGTATGTGGGACTCGTTCCTTTGTGTGATGGGGGAGTACTATCCTAATGAATATAGGATGTGTTCCCTAGTGTGATAGGGTTGTTTCAACTCTACCAATAACAATAGTATGGGGGACCCATTCCCTAATGTAACATGGTATTGCTTCCCCCCAATAACACTATTATGATCACAACTGATTGGTAAAATCGATTCAATATCACCTAAAAAAGACTCATGCTTGGAAAACCACTCATCATTCCTCAAAATCCACTACAAAGTATACCATCACATTTTCTAATAAAAAAAATTATGGATAGGGTAATCAATACCAAAATCTAAGTCAAAAATAAAGATATTTGAAAGGTATAACTATCTTAGAAAGGGGGTACATGATGTGTATGGAGTATACCTCGCATGTGCTCTGGCTCCAC
Source organism: Viscum album (assembly GCA_963277665.1). NCBI lineage: Eukaryota > Viridiplantae > Streptophyta > Magnoliopsida > Santalales > Viscaceae > Viscum > Viscum album. The sequence goes on from OY728145.1 coordinate 2,002,719,995, forward strand.
TATCTATTCATGTTCTCTTCTAGACACGGCTTGGAATTTATGTCTCACTAAATGGAATTTATAGGTCATATATGTTGTGTATCAGCCACTCACTACCTTCCTATGTCCTTATAAACATGCATGTGTATATCGGCATGTGCCCGTGCACATGCCCATGTACCATACTATGCAAGGGTACCTGGCACTTCCTCTGTACTCCCATAGTACATGGTGGGTAAAAACACATAGGATATTGGGTGTTTTATAGTTAGCACATGACCCGACACCCTAGGTATGGTCTAATGCATGTGGGTCCTGCTACAGGTCATGTGATATTTTACTTGGCTAAAACCCCAGCATCTATGTAATCTGATGAATACTTTGTGTGTTATTTCGTACTACACGACATGTAGTTACGATTTCCATAGAATGTCTATACATTCATATGGATTTCTAAGTACAACTTTAATGAATAAAATTTAGCCACTAGATATCTCAAAATTGGCAGGGGTCACATCTAACCATCGGTTCATTGCTTTTGGTATCAGAAAATATTGTGTTGTTGTACAGCTCGAATCCTACACACCACCCAATGCACCTCTCATCACCTACTGTTTGATCACATTTCCACCCTGGATTTTGGATATATGATTCCAAACCCAAAACCCATAATCCATCCGTATCCACTCCTAAAAATCTAATACATTTATCACACACTAATCTTCCATGAATACACGGGTTCGATTGTGCTCGAACCTACCAAAAAACGTCAAATAACGACCCCATAGAACAATAGTGAAGAACATGAAGAACGGAGGGGGATGAAGCACATGAAAAAATTGAATCAATCATTGGACTATATTTCTTGTTCAAGGATCAAAAAAAGGGATTAATAGGGGTGATAGCTTCTAAAACATGTTAGATTTATTGAATTAACAAAATAATTGGAAATATGGCTCAGAAAAAGGGTCAATTAATATTTGATCAAAGAATATAAAATAATAAGAAAAAAAATATTTTAACAAAGGGTTTAAACATTGATTATGGATTTATTTTTGGTGAAGAATGTTTTATCTAATGATGGAGATGACCTACTGTGTTTGCTTCCTCTCAATCAACTTTTATTTGGTTATCCTTTATTGTTCGATATCAATCTGCCAATGAACCATTATCTCCTCTTAATCTCAAATCTATTAAGTGTTATATGAATAAAACTTGTAAATTAATTTTATGTGTATTTAGATTATAATTTAATTAGTTAATTTAAAAAATAAAATAATTTATTTATTTATTTTAATTAAATGCATCCACCAATGACTGCCTTAATCAGACGTTTGACGCTAACCATCCTTAGGTCATGACTAGGGTAAACCCCATGACCATATTTCATCCATGGTATTAGATTTATTATTATAGTTTTAATTCATGTGATATTTTATTTTTTATAATTAAACTTGAGTGTGTGATATAAATGTATTAAATTTTCATAAATAAAAATCATTTCCAGGCTCATCGAGCCTCAGAATCTTGCTTTGTCATAATTCCTAGCTCTGAAAATATTTCTTAATATATTTCAAATTATTATAATGAAGAAATAGAGTTTAAACATAATGATTATGGAATATTTTATGTTTTTTGAATTATAAATAATAGTAAAATGTATGGATGAAAACTATACCACTTCTTGTGAAAGTATCCTTTGATTAATACATCAAATGCTCTAGGGTTTGTATTATTCCTAAAAATGACCTCTATAATGAGGAGAGGGATTATATAAATTTATAATGGGATATATTGGAAAAAATGATTTTTTTTTAGTGTGAAGTAAAGGGAATAATTGACTCCCTTTAATAAGAGTGGGGTGGGGGAATTCATGGAATTTCTCAAAATATTAAATTAATATAAATTTATTTTCAATTAAAAATGGTTCCATCAGATTATTTTAGATTATGATATAAGGATGGATCTAAATTCTCTCATATAATAATAATTAGCCCTGTCTCTTCACATTTTCTAACTTATCTTTTTGTTTAAACCCCTAGTTACCCCCTTTCACACTTGACATGACAACAAGGATTTTTAATTTTTGTGGGTCCATGTAGGTACTATAAATAGAATAAAATGACCATAAATGGACCATGATTGATATTATAAAATATATAACAATGAGTTGGAAAAATATAAGTTTTTTAGTAATTTCATATCATTTGATAAAATATAATTTCTTATAATATATTATAAATTTCAATTTTTAGAACTATTTATTTCCATGACTTTAATAACATTAGGAAAAAAATAAAATTCAAAACAAATATTTTTATCCATTCCTGAAATATAATTTTAATCTAAAAAATTTGTATCACAATAATTAGTTCAAATTATATTACTTTTAATTTTTTGTTAAAATCATTTATTTTATTTTCCATTAGATGAATAATTATCGTGTCAGTGTTGTGAAATTATTTAGGGAAATTATTTATTTGAAAAAACAATTTACCTTAATGAAGATAAATAATTTATGTTTTAAAAAAATATTTATATCCAAAAATAAAATTTAATTAACCATATGATTAAAATATTATAGTTATGAAAACAAGAGTCTGACATTTTTTACTTCTCATTAAATAAAATATCATAAATGTTATAATCACATCCAAATGAAAAGATGCCATAATAAATGAATCTGATAGGAATATAGATTGTATAGAATCATAAAATAAAATTAATTCAAATTTTAGAGACATCTTATAATCCTTATCATATTATTTTTAACACTTAATTACTGGATTTACAATTGTTTTTAGTAACAAAATTTAATATAGTTATTATTCATAATGTCTAAAAGCCAAAAGATCCTATTTAGAAAAATTTTACATCCTGATTAAAAATTTGGAATCCATTTTTTGATATTATAAATAAAAAATTATCAGAATTTAATTTTAAATTAATCTTGAAAAATATGATGAAATACAATTTTTTATCAAATTTAAAATATTCTTTTCAAATATAAATTTCTTTTATTTTAAATTCAAGTGTAAAATTTATTTCAAAACCCTAAATTTGATAATTTTAAATCTAAATAGACTAATTAAATTATAAAATTAATCCAAAATATAGTTTTACTTTATAAATAGTTTAAACTAAAATTATTTTTCAATAAAAATCAGTATTTTTCACTATTCTGTGAAAAAGTCAAACTTTTAAAGAAAATTTCAAATTTTCACCATAAGATAATTTTTATATACTAACATAAGAAATAATTATTATTTTATCAAATATGATTTCTAAAATTTATCATAATCAATTATATCATTTTGACATAAAAATTAATAAAAAACTATTTTTGAAGAAAATATATATTTGAAGAAAACATGGATTTACTAAAAATTTAATGGTAATTTTCTAAACATTAATAAATAAATATTTATTGATTATAAACATTAGATATTTATATATATCATAAATTAGTTAATCTAATTTATATGACCAATATAATGGATCGGTTATGATAGTCGCATTTTAAAAATAGTATTTCACGGTTTGTTTATGCAAAATGTTGCCTATTGTGTATGATGTCAAATATATAGTTATTTTAGAAAAATATCAGGATATTGCAAAAAAAATGGATAATACAATGTTATAAATTTACTACATGAAGAATTTGATATCATCCAAATGAACTACCTTTTTATCAACTACATAAAAAACTAATCGAACATGATTCATTGTCTATATGAAGAAATAGTTAGTGGATCAACCATGTCAACAAATCAACTACATGAAGTGAATAAACTACATAAAAATCAAGTATCACACTACCTTGAAGTAGTCCCTCTTTAACATTACATAATTTTTTATATTTCTCATTACCATTACAATGCTTGAAAATTTTTCACAATATCTTTCTAGAGAACCTAGTTCACTTTACATAGGTAGTCATATTCACATATTACCTATAACCACCCATACATTTCATACATAGATATTATATCTAAAGAGAATAATATTCAAAATATTACATAAAAACCCACACCAGAACCATATAGGTTTAATATCTTTGGTAACTGGGAAACATAAACAACTAACTCATAAAACATCTTCATCATCTCTGGTTTATTCCATCATAACTAGAACCTTTTTGTATAGATCATACTTAATACCAATATTCATATACTAGGGGAAAGAAACATATGAAAAGCTGAGCTCAAATTATCATTATGGGTAAACAATGGATATTTCAATCATAATATAAACAAAATTCAAAAGAACATAAACAAAAAATTTGTAAATTATATCATGCATATCGAATATCATAATATTATGTCATGGGATAAATCATAGAAATTTATTAAGAATAAAATAACATATTCTATGATAGCATAACATAATACATAGACTTGTGTAATACAAATAATCATAGAAAATCATTTTCATATTATTAAACGATCATTTCCAAGACCATCATAGTGGAAAAATTCATTTATTGAATGGGGTTCACTCCCCATTCAATCCTTGTATTTAGGAACTAGTTTTACTCCTATTCTAGTCCCGTATCACGGAACTGAGTTCACTTCCCATTATAGTTGTGTATATATCATGAGATATAAATCTTTACCTAATGAATTATAGGGATATTTAGGTCCCACCCATCACATAATTAAAATCCTACATATGTTTTCCAAAATAACATAAATCATTCATCATATTAAACCCCAAAAAAATAAATGGGTTTCATTAACATTTAAACCTAATATAACTCATGAAAAAGAAACTTAATTCATAAACATATTTTAATCATAAAAATAAAAAATTTATATAAATAAAAATGATGATTTCATTGGATCATATCCCTAGTAAAATATAAGTAAAATCAAATAACACTATCTTAGATAGAAATTAATTTTGAGAGATCACTTAAAATAATTCTTTAGGAAAATATCATTTTTGTTCTGAAAATATTTATTTTCTTAAAGTGAAACAATATTTTATAATAAAAAATTTTTCTGAAAATAACCTTGTAACATTTTAAGGTTTTCATCAAGGAATTAAATTTTATTGAATACATAAAAATAAATTCATTCCATATAAGTTAATAACATTCAACTTGTACTTTTTCTGAAAAAGTAACAATGTAATTTATTAGGAAAATAAAAAAAGATTCCATTAAAACTATTAAGTAAAAATTAACATATGGGAAAAAATAATTTAAAAATATTAGAAAAATAATAAAAATATTGGGGAAAACATTTCTATGAAATATGGACATGGAATATAAACATTCCCCATTAAATACTTACATATAAAAAATCATGGCTAATAATGAGACTCTAAAATTAACCCTACATTATGTATGATTTCTGTCACACATATTAGAAACTCCTCTATAATATATTATATAATATTATTAAAATATTCTAGAACCATATTCATATTTTTTATATATGATCATATTATCACCTTTTTTTATAATATTTCATTATTACTCTTATTTAGTTTGTTAACTGCTTCATTTTCTTATGCATGTTTTGTCATAAAAGCCCCAATTCTTGGGAATAGGATATAGTAAAAGAATTTTTAGAATGATATTAAGGTAATATATATCATATTATTTCATTATATACATTTATATAATCATTCTTGAATGGTGAATATGGAAAATTAATCACATCGCATCGTGCAGATGATTGACCGTACGTACACATGAACGATGGTATCATTCACTTAATAGTAAAAGGGTAAGGTAGTGAATGGTATATATATTATTCCAGAAAACATATAATTTTATAATATATATATATATATTATTTCCACCATTATATCCAAATAATGTGGTGATTAAAAATAGATTATGCCACAGTGTGGAGACAATAAGTCGTACGTACGCACGTGCGATGCATTTTTTTCATAGGATAGATAAAATGTGGAATATGGAAGTTAAATAATAATAATAACATCTCAAAATATATTTGATACTTATTTATTAATTTATAATTTAATAAAAACATGATTATTATGTAAAATAAGATATAATCTTTGAGGATTTGGTTAATAGGACTACATCTTCTTTAGAGAACTTCACTTAGATATCCATTTAGGGTCACTAGGGTTGGACTTTTGAGAACACTAGAACCTCTACAATTTTTATAGTGAAGTTTATATGATAATTTATATGTGTATGGGAGATAATTAAGGCTCAATGTTATGTTAATCAATGAAGAAGGAGGTGCACTTTTATAATTTGGTTGATGGGAACTTTTCAAATTCTCTAAGAATATTAATTTATAAAAAATTAAATATCAATCCAAATACCTCCAAAACACCATGTATTAGAATAAAATATAATATAATATTTTAATATAATAATACAATAGATTTTAGGCAATTTACTGTATTATTTTAAACGTTATCATTTTGATTAATCCTTATTTAACCTGTATCTTTTTTAATTAAGGTAACAAATTTTCATTATTAAAAGGTTGTGAATTTTATTTATCTGATGTAAATTAAAATATAAAAGTAAAATTTATCAAATTTTAGAGTATATTATAGTTTTTTGGTATTTTAAAATATATTTTATGATTTTTAAATAATAAAAGAAATTATTATTATGATAAAACGTCATTAGTGTCCATTTTGACACTATTCATTACTCGGACTTTTAAATTTATCAAGATAATAAGTTTGCTTCAAAAAAAATATTTTATTATATCTATAATTTTTCATGTTCAACTATACTATTTTTTTATCACATTAATTATATCAAATTATATTTATTTTAATAATTTTAGTAACACTTATTTTATATTTCCATTAATAAAGTAATAACTTCATAGGTGTTGTGTAATTATTTAATATACACAATTTTTCACTAAAAAATAAAAATAAAATACTATAAAAGACATAAAAATTAATGATTTAATAATAATATTTATATAAAAATAAATTTATTTCCTTACCCATTATAAAAAATAATATATTATTTAAAACATGAAGGTGACATCTTTAAATTTTTCACAAATAAAACATTATAAATACAATAATTTTATAAAAGATACTTAAAATATAACAACAAAATTTATATAATGAAAATATTTTTATTAAGTTACAAAATTAATGTCATATTCATTCATATAATAAATTTTTACCCATGTGGACTCATAAGGGTTATTAAAGAAAAATAAAGTGACATTTTGTGACTTATTTATTTTAATATTATATAAGTCATTTTTTAGGACAAGGGTTCATTAAACAACTTAAGTTTTATTATTATATTCTAAGGGTATATTATTATTCCTGATATATTTTATTTTTATGTGTTAGAGTCATTTTATAATCTATATAATTTTCTTTCTAACCTAAATTACTCAATTTACCATTTACTGGGATAGAAAAATTTACCAACGTTGCAATTCATATTAGCCAAAAAAATGAATGTGAAGTATTTAATAATTTTGAACCTTATGAATCTAAATTTGGAATCCATTTTCAAAAATAAAATACCCAAAATTTTCAGAATTTAATTTAATATAAAATCAAGAAAATTCCATTACAAAATATTTTTTCAGAAAAAATGCCTTTAAAAAAATAAATTTTTTTACAGTAAACTCGTTTATAAAATCCTATAAAAATCATAATTGGGTTATTTTAAATCAAAATTAACTAATTAAAATTTATAAATAATTTAAAAAATAATTTTAAATTGTAAAATATTTAAAAGTAAATAGAGTTTTCAATTAGTATTTTCACTATTCATTAAAAAATAAATATTTTCAGAAAGAAAAATTAAGTTGATTTTTACATGCTGAATTGAAAATATTAAATTCATTTTTTCAAATACATTTTCTATAATTTCTAAAAATTTATTAATAAATACTATAAATATTTATTTTTTTAAGAAAACTTATTTTATTTAGAATAAAATGATTTTACTAAATATTATGTGACCATTTTCAATGAATTTACCAATACATTCATATTGAGTTGGACCATTATTTTTATTTCATAAATTTATTATTCAAATTTATTCCTTCCATTTAACAGTTAGGTTATAATAGTTATATTATACTAACAATGTCTTTTGGTTCTTTTAAACACATTATTGCATACAATCCAAGCTATTAAAGAATTAAAATATTTTAAATAGAAATATTTTTTAAAATATTTGGGTGTTACATTATACACCCCTTAAAATGAATTTTTACTCAAAATTTGTCACTTAGATATAATCTAATTTGGATACCTCTACATCATCACATTCTTAGGTTCCCACATACCTCCCTCAAATTGGTGGTTCCTCCATAAAACTTTTACCAAGGGAGTGGACTTGTTTCATAGAACTTTCTCCCTAAAATCCATAATATCTATCATTTACTCTTCATAAAAAAGATCATGCTCTAGTTTTTGGACTTCTAAGTTTAGTATATGTGATGAATTATATATGTACTTTCTCATTAGTGATACATGGAACACATCATTAACATGAGATAGATTCAATGGAAGAACCAATCGATAAGTTACCTTCCCAAAATGATCCAAATTTTTAGAAGGACCGATATACCTGGGGATTAGCTTTCCCTTATTTCAAAATCTCATCACTCTCTTCCATGGAGATATTTGTAGAAATACCTTGTCATGCACTTTAAAATATTTGTCTTTTTTTTATTACCAATATAATGTTATTGTATACTATGAGCTTCTCTTATGTGTTGTTCAATAAATCTAACCCTATCTATCATCTCCTCAACATTATCATGTGGAAATAGATTTCTTTCCCCAACTACATTACATCATGTTGGAGTTATGCACTTCTTACGATCAAGGGATTTATAAGGAGCCATCAGAATGTTGGAGTAAAATATATTATTGTACGAAAATTATACCGAAGGGACAAGTTAATCCCAACCACCTTTAAAATAGATATATAAATCTCTCAACATATCTTATAGATCTTGAATTTTCCTCTCAGACTAACCATCTTTCTAAGTGTGATAAGAAGTACTCAAACTTAACTCTATATCCAGATCCCATTATAGTCTTCTCTAGAACTTTGAGGTAATCCTTAGATTGTAACACCCGAGACTTTTATGTTATATAAATCATCAAAGGAATCTTTTTCTACACAACACTTGCTTGGCTTGCTTGACACGCAATCGCGACCTTCCTCGATAGCTTGCGTCGTACGCAATACCTAGTTTCACTAAACAACAATATGCTATTAAAACTAGCCGTTATGAATAGTAATAACCACTTTTTGGAATTTTATAAATTTTATTTTTCAAAATGGACTTCATTTTTGGACTCAGAATATCGAAATTAGCCTAGGGTGAAATTTTGGTATTTTTCTGAAAACTTTCAATTTTTGATGAATAGTGAAACCACTAAGTGGTAGGTTAAAAACTGAATTTTGCATAAAACTTAATTTTACCGCTTCTGTGAATGGAATTTCAAAAATCCGAGAGACACGGTTAATATCAAGGACTAAAATGTGGTTCAATGAGATGAAAATAATTTTTTGGGAATAGTAACTTTTTACTCTTTTTTACCGCGGTTAATAGTAAATAGGGTAACTAAGGGTAAATATGATATTAATATTACCCTAACACATGTCCTAATTCTATTGGACAAGTGTAATTCGACCAAAAACAAACTTAGGAATAAAATATGACCATTTAGGACCACTTGGATTAGATTAGGACATTTATTATTAATTTATTTAAAGAAGGGTTAAAATAGTTAAAATCAAAGTTTAATAAGTAAATCATTTTTAATATAGGGTTATATATAAGATAAATTCGATTGTAAATATTCATTAGAAAGCTCAAAAGATTTCCTACATGATGGTATTTTATTTGTAATTTTTAGACATCAAATAATTTAATTTATTTATGACACAAAGATGATGCAGTAATTATCTTATTAATGAAATATTGACAAAATTGATAATATAAATACCAAAATAAATGTACTTTGAGACTTTTTATGAATTCCACTAATTTTCTAGGTTACTATGATATATTAGTATTGATTTAATCAACTTGGTTCGAACATATAATTCTGTTATGACTTTCACAAAAATCATATATCAAATAGTGTCAAAATTGACACAAAATAGTTTTTAAATCAAATATTATATTATTAATTGTTATTTTATTCCTAAAAATCTAAGGTTCGGCTAAATGACTTAGATAAGGATATATATATTAATAATAAACAATTTGGGGTTCGTTTGGCATGTTATAGTAAGTGTATTAACCATATAGTGAAAGAAAACAAAAAGACACGGTAAAAGTTAAATTAATTAACTTAGAGTTAAATCTAATTGATAAGGTTAAAATAATACCCTAAACTTGTCTAAATCCTATTGGTTGATAGGATTTCGACCCATACCCACTTTAGCTTCGAAATAAGACCCTTTGGAACCATTATAAACAGATTTTGACTTTAATATAAAATAATATTTTGAGATATTCCTAAGGTGCCCCTCTCCTCCCTTATAAAAGGGCACCTCCTCCCCCTCCTCCTCACACCAATTTGAGCACTCAAGCTCGGCCAACCCCTGCCATTTTCCCTTCTCCACTTCCCTAGAATAATCCTAGAGGTCCTGGTCTTCTCCAAAGACCAATCTTAGTTCCTTAAGTGGAGGATTCAAAAAGGTGTTCCAAAGAAGAGGTAATATCCATTACCGATCTTTTCAATTTCTTTCTTCTTCAACTTCTTCTTCTTTAGTTGTTTCATGATAAAGTAATAACATCAGTATTACTTACATACTGATATGTTATTATAAATATGAAACAACCCTAATTCACCTTCTATCCATCCTACGGAAAAATGAAATCACCGCGCGTGCGTACGTACGGAATACCGTCTCCACGCCGTGGTGTAATCTATTTTCCACCATCACCTTACAAGGATGGGTATAATGGTGTAATGAGTAACTATATATGATTATTATGAAGTAATATTGATACTGAAATAATATATATATACTCCAATACAATTCCACGATCATAGGAACGATATCATCACTCGTGCGTACGTACGGAATACCGTCTCCACGATGTGATGCGACTCGTTCTACATGATCTTCATTTCATAATGATTATATAAATGAATTGAATGAATGAATATGGTATATAATACACTAATACCATTCTGGAAATGAATTATCTATAACCTAAAGATAAGAATAAGAATTTATTCGACAAAACACGCATAAGAACAAAAAGTTATAAAGACCCGAGTAACAAGTAACAATGAAATATTACTAACAAGAAGCTAATAATATGACCATATATGATCTCATATCAATATGTATGATTCTGGAATAAGTCAATAACATTATTTAAACCATTATACAGGAGCTTCGGACACGTACAAAGCTAATCGGACCTAAGGTAAGGGAAATATCACAATCTCATTTTTATCCGAGATTGTTTATTCGTAAGTATTTACTGGGGTGTATTTTATCATCCACATCCATGTTCCCTCAATATGTAATATTGTTTCCATCCACTTGAAATAGTTTAAATCCAATTTTACCCTTAGGTGAGTTTTTAGTAAAGAATATGAAAGGAATCTTTTGTCGTTTTTTCCGTACGAGGTACTTTTTGACTTTTCCGACAAAAGTACGAAGAATGTTTTTTTAACTTATACGGCATGAATAGATTTTTAAAACATTACTTCAAAGAAGCTTCCTTTACAAGTTTTCAAGTTTATTTTTAATCAACTTCTTTTATTTTAAAGTTGTATGACATGTTATGAAAGGAAAAATGTTTTTGAAGAAGAAAGGATATTTTCCTCAAGAATTCAATTCAAGTGTTTTATCAAAATTATTTTCCATCTAAGATAATAAAGGGTTCTGTTTCTATCCATATTTTTACATTGATTTGACTATGTTGTGATGGAATTATGTTTATGAATTCCTTTATCTTATATGAATGGTTTTATGATGTCATGTTGTTTAAGAATACCATTTTTATTACATGGGTTATGCGATGATGTATGATTTATGATTATGTGGCACACATAAGAAATGATTCATTATAAGATGGGTGGGACCTATATCTCCCTCCAATGCATTGGGTAATGATTTTATATCTCATGAGATAGACATGGCTGGAACGGAAGGTTATTTCGGTTCAGTGATACAGGACTGAAACGAGGAGTGAACTCGGTTCAGAAAGGGACTTTGTCCACTAAGATAGTCTTGGCAATGAGTCATGACTAACAAGAAATGATTTTCCATGATTATGTGTGCATGCCACAAAGTTTCAAGTTTTATGTTATGATTATGGGGATCTCATTTTCACTCCTATGATTTGTTCCATGTTAAGATATTATGATCTCTTTTGCAGGTTTTGATTTTCAAAAAGATATGATATGATTTTTATCTCCTTTATTTGCCCTTATTGAGCATTTGAGCTCACCCTTTTATGTTTTCTTTTCCCCAGGTCAGGAAGATGGATATTAAGTAGAATATGCTAAAAGGGACCCTAGATATGATGAAATAAATGGGAGACACTGTAGAAGATTTATGAACCAGTTGTTTATGTTTCCCAGTTTCTAAAGACACTATACCTATACGGTCCTTTGTAGTTTTATCATATGTTGTAATAAGTGTGCTTCAATTTTTGAAGTATTAAAAATGTATGTAAAGTATGGGTCGTTATAGTTGGTATCAGAGGAAAGGTATAGTCAACCTTTGGAAACTAGGATGTGAAAGCCTTAGTAAGAACCCTAAGGATAAGTCTAAGCATAGAACACAATCTTAGAAATGGCCATGAATAACCTAGGATAAGACCATAAGCATGAAAATTTTATTCTTGAATTATGTGGTTTCCTATTATAATTAGTGTTGCTCACACTATTCTTCTTGGTTTTAGTCAATGGATGGAACCCGAAGGAACCGTGTTAATGCGGAATGCGATGGGAAATTCAATGATTGTCCCCCTGAGCAACCAAACGATATGGGAGCTGGAATGCAAAATCTTGTAGCCATGCTCACACAACTTTCTCAAGCTATGAATCATGCAGGATTTCCAAACGAGCAAAGGAGGGAGCAACATTCTGTTGAATCCTTCATGAGGCAGCGTCCACCTTCTTTCAGCGGGTCTACTGATCCATTAGTTGCTGAACAATGGATTAGTACTACTGAAAAGATATTTTCAGTTCTTCAATGTTCTGAGCATGATAAAGTCATCCTAGCAGTGTATCGTTTGGAAGGGGATGCGGATCAATGGTGGAATCTTGTTAAGAATACGAGGCAAAGGGATGAAATTGAGTCTATGGAATGGGATGAGTTCAAGAACTTATTTTTCAATAAGTACTTCCCTCGTATTCTCCGAACAAAGATGGAGAAAGAGTTCCTTGAACTGAAGCAAAGGGATGATGAATCTGTTGGTACCTATGAAGAAAATTTTACAAGACTTGCAAGGTACGCTTCTGGTATTATTATCCAACCTGAGAGTAAGATCGATCGATTCTTTAGTGGCTTAAAACCAAGTCTTCGAAGGGCGTTAGCCATAAGGGACTTCAATAGCTACGAGGAAATCGTTCGATGTGCTCTCAAAGTCGAGATGGAGATTGGAGTAACCCATCAGTCACATGGGTTTGATAAGAAGAGGAAGATGGAATTCATAGAAAAATCTAAAGAGCACACGGAAAAGAAGATGAACTTTCCATTATGCTCAAAGTGTGGAAAGAAACATGGAGGGAGTTGTCTTAAAGGGACAAGTAAATGTTTTAAATGTGGAAAGGAAGGTCATCGGGCATTTGAATGCCGTGATAATGGGAAGAAGATGTCTAATGATGCAAACAAAGGAAGGGATACACAGAATGAACCTGCTACACTTCAATGTTTCAAGTGCAAGGAGATGGGGCATTATGCCAATCAATGCCCAAATCCAAGGGTTGATGATGATGGTCGACCTCAACAAACTCTTAAGGCTAAAGAAAAAGGAAAGTCACATGCAATTTCTATCAGCGATGTGGAGTACGATAATGATGTGGTGAAAGGTACACTTACCATCTACTCTAAAGTAGCAAATGTTTTATTTGATTCTGGATCCACCCACTCTTTTATTTCTGAAAAATTTTCTAAGGGTATCACCGTATTACCTCAACAATTAGATGTTGAGTTAGCTGTGACAACACCTAATGGCACATCAATCGCATCAAAAGTTTATAATTCTTCTCCGATCGAAGTTTGTGGGAAAGTGCTTCCTGCAAATCTTGTGATCCTTCCTTTAGTGGAATTTGATGTGATTCTTGGCATGGATTGGCTTTCTCTACATGGAGCTCATATCAATTGCCAAAGAAGGGAAGTCACATTTCATACTCCAGATCAATCTACGATCGTATACCAATGCAAGGATGAACATAACCTTCCAGTGGAAATTTCTTCCATCTTATGGGTATTGATCCCACTAAATGAAGGTTATTTATCTCAAATGGTTGGTGAGAAACTCACGATTAAGAATATGCCCATTGTAAGGGAGTTTGATGATGTCTTTCCGGAGGAATTACCAGGTCTTCCACCAAATCGTGAAGTTGAGTTTTCAATAGAACTCGTACTGGGTGCTTTGCCTATTTCAAAGACACCTTATAGAATGGCCCCAATTGAGTTGCAGGAATTGAAGAAGCAACTCCAAGAGAATCTTGATAAGGGATTCATACGCCCTAGTGAGTCACCTTGGGGAGCACCTGTTCTATTTGTTAAGAAGAAAGATGGATCAATGAGACTCTGCATTGATTATCGAGAACTTAACAAGATCACTATCAAGAACAAATATCCTCTCCCACGCATTGATGACTTATTTGACCAACTACGCGGAGCTCAATACTTTTCCAAGATTGATCTTCGTTCAGGGTATCATCAATTAAGGGTCAAAAGGGAGGATATACCAAAGACGGCTTTCCGTACAAGGTATGGACACTATGAATTTATAGTGATTCCATTTGGTCTTACTAATGCCCCTGCTATCTTCATGGATCTAATGAATAGAGTCTTTAGAGACTATCTTGATCAATTTGTGGTAGTCTTTATAGACGATATTCTTGTCTACTCAAAGAGCAAGGAAGAACATGAAGATCACTTGAGAATTATATTGAAGACCCTGAGAAAGGAGAAGCTTTATGCCAAATTTACCAAGTGTGAATTTTGGCTTCAAAAAGTTGCATTTTTGGGTCACATAATCTCAAAAGAGGGGATATCTGTGGATCCAGCAAAAACAGAGGTTATCGAAAGATGGTCAAGACCAACAACAGTAACTGAGATCCGAAGTTTTCTTGGTTTGGCTGGATATTATGGACGTTTTGTAAAAGATTTTTCACGATTATCTAATCCAATCACCAAGTTGACTCGGAAAGGAGTTAAGTTTGTCTGGACAGAGGAATGTGAAGAGAATTTCAAGGAGTTGAAAAGAAGTTTATCCAGTGCACCTGTGCTCACACTGCCTTGTAGTGGAGAAAGGTTTGTGATCTACAGTGATGCATCCAAGAAGGGATTGGGGTGTGTTCTTATGCAAAATGATATGGTGATAGCTTATGCCTCACGACAGTTGAAAATCCATGAACAAAATTACCCAACACATGATTTGGAGTTGGCTGCGGTAATCGTTGCATTAAAGATTTGGAGGCATTACCTTTATGGTGAAAGGTGTGATATTTATACTGATCATAAAAGTTTAAAGTATATTTTCACACAAAAGGAGCTGAATATGCGCCAAAGAAGATGGTTGGAGCTGATTAAGGATTATGACTGCTGAATCCATTACCACCCTGGGAAAGCAAACAAGGTGGCAGATGCATTAAGTCGACAAGACCATGCTAGTTTATCCATGATGAGGATCACAAAAGATCCAATATTTATGGATTTACAAAGGATAGATCTTGGAATTATAATGGAAGGGGAAAAATCTTATCTTTCTCAAATGAATGTTCAACCATCTATACATGTGAAGATTAAAGAGGCACAGAAAGAAGATGTCGAGTTACAAAAGAAGGTGAGAAATGTTCCTGAATTCAACCTTGATTGTGATGGGATAATAAAGTTCAGGAATCGGGTTTGCGTTCCTCCCATCCCCGAATTAAAGAATGAGCTGCTGGATGAGGCTCATAGTTCGTCATTCTCTATTCATCCTGGAAGCACGAAGATGTATAGGGACCTGAAAGAGTACTTCTGGTGGGATGGCATGAAAAGAGATGTTGCTGAATATGTCTCTCGATGCTTGGTTTGTCAACAAGTTAAAGATGAGAGACATAAGTCTAAGGGGATGTTACAACCATTACCCATACCCAAATGGAAATGGGAAAACATCACTATGGACTTTGTCACAGGACTTCCTAAAACATCCAAAGGCAATAATGCTATCTGGGTCATAGTTGATCGTCTTACAAAGTCTGCACACTTCATTGCTATTAGAGAGGATTTCTCTCTAGATCAGCTTTCCAGGATATATGTAAAGGAAGTGGTAAGATTGCATGGAGTACCACTTTCTATTATATCTGATCGAGATCCGAGATTTACCTCGAAGTTCTGGCGAAGTCTTCAGCATACTCTGGATACAGAGTTGAGTTTCAGCACTGCTTATCATCCCCAGACAGACGGTCAGTCTGAGAGAACAATTCAAACCCTAGAAGATATGTTGAGAGCTTGCTCTATGGATTTCAAAGGAGGTTGGGATCAACACCTACCTTTGGTGGAATTTTCTTATAATAATAGCTTTCACTCCAGTATTCAGATGGCTCCTTATGAAGCTCTCTATGGAAAGAAATGCAGGACTCCAACTTGCTGGGATGAAGTTGGGGAAAGAAAGCTATTAGGACCTGATCTCGTTGATGAAATGGCAGAAAAGGTCAGATCTATTCAACAACACATAAGAGCAGCTCAGAGTCGACAGAAAAGTTATGCCGACAACCGAAGAAAAGACCTAGAGTTTGAAGTGGGTGAAAAAGTGTTCTTACGAATATCTCCCTGGAAGAGGGTTATGAGATTTGGAAAGAAGGGGAAGTTGAGCCCTAGATATATCGGTCCTTTTGAAATACTGGATCGTGTTGGGAAGGTAGCTTACCGATTGGCGCTTCCACCGAATCTCTCTCAAGTTCACGATGTGTTCCACGTATCTCTCCTGAGAAAGTACATACCAGATCCTTCACATGTACTCAGCTCAGAAGTTGTACCGCTGGAGCAAGATCTTTCTTATGAAGAACAGCCGATAGAGATTATGGATCGTAGCGAAAAAGTCCTACGAAACAAGACCACTCGCTTGGTGAAAGTTTTATGGAGGAACCACCAACTTGAAGAAGCTACATGGGAGCTTGAGGATATGATGAGGGAGAAGTATCCTCATTTGTTTGTTGCAAAGTGACGAATTTCGAGGGCGAAGTTCTTTTTTTAAGGGGGGTAGAATGTAACACCCGAGACTTTTATGTTATATAAATCATCAAAGGAATCTTTTTCTACACAACACTTGCTTGTCCTTCTTGACACGCAATCGCGACCTTCCTCGATAGCTTGCGTCGTACGCAATACCGAGTTTCACTAAACAACAATATGCTATTAAAACTAGCCGTTATGAATAGTAATAACCACTTTTTGGAATTTTATAAATTTTATTTTTCAAAATGGACTTCATTTTTGGACTCAGAATATCGAAATTAGCCTAGGGTGAAATTTTGGTATTTTTCTGAAAACTTTCAATTTTTGATGAATAGTGAAACCACTAAGTGGTAGGTTAAAAACTGAATTTTGCATAAAACTTAATTTTACCGCTTCTGTGAATGGAATTTCAAAAATCCGAGAGACACGGTTAATATCAAGGACTAAAATGTGGTTCAATGAGATGAAACTAATTTTTTGGTGAATAGTAACTTTTTACTTTTTTTACCGCGGTTAATAGTAAATAGGGTAACTAAGGGTAAATATGATATTAATATTACCCTAACACATGTCCTAATTCTATTGGACAAGTGTAATTCGACCAAAAACAAACTTAGGAATAAAATATGACCATTTAGGCCCACTTGGATTAGATTAGGACATTTATTATTAATTTATTTAAAGAAGGGTTAAAATAGTTAAAATCAAAGTTTAATAAGTAAATCATTTTTAATATAGGGTTATACATAAGATAAATTCGATTGTAAATATTCATTAGAAATCTAAAATTATTTCCTACATGATGGTATTTTATTTGTAATTTTTAGACATCAAATAATTTAATTTATTTATGACACAAAGATGATGCAGTAATTATCTTATTAATGAAATATTGACAAAATTGATAATATAAATACCAAAATAAATGTACTTTTAGACTTTTTATGAATTCCACTAATTTTCTAGGTTACTATGATATATTAGTATTGATTTAATCAACTTGGTTCGAACATATAATTCTGTTATGACTTTCACAAAAATCAAATATCAAATAGTGTAAAAATTGACACAAAATAGTTTTTAAATCAAATATTATATTATTAATTGTTATTTTATTCCTAAAAATCTAAGGTTCGGCCAAATGACTTAGATAAGGATATATATATTAATAATAAACAATTTGGGGTTCGTTTGGCATGTTATAGTAAGTGTATTAACCATATAGTGAAAGAAAACAAAAAGACACGGTAAAAGTTAAATTAATTAACTTAGAGTTAAATCTAATTGATAAGGTTAAAATAATACCCTAAACTTGTCTAAATCCTATTGGTTGATAGGATTTCGACCCATCCCCACTTTAGCTTCGAAATAAGACCCTTTGGAACCATTATAAACCGATTTTGACTTTAATATAAAATAATATTTTGAGATATTCCTAAGGTTCCCCTCTCCTCCCTTATAAAAGGGCACCTCCTCCCCCTCCTCCTCACACCAATTTGAGCACTCAAGCTCGGCCAACCCCTGCCATTTTCCCTTCTCCACTTCCCTAGAATAATCCTAGAGGTCCTGGTCTTCTCCAAAGACCAATCTTAGTTCCTTAAGTGGAGGATTCAAAAAGGCGTTCCAAAGAAGAGGTAATATCCATTACCGATCTTTTCAATTTCTTTCTTCTTCAACTTCTTCTTCTTTAGTTGTTTCATGATAAAGTAATAACATCAGTATTACTTACATACTGATATGTTATTATAAATATGAAACAACCCTAATTCACCTTCTATCCATCCTACGGAAAAATGAAATCACCGTGCGTGCGTACGTACGGAATACCGTCTCCACGCCGTGGTGTAATCTATTTTCCACCATCACCTTACAAGGATGGGTATAATGGTGTAATGAGTAACTATATATGATTATTATGAAGTAATATTGATACTGAAATAATATATATATACTCCAATACAATTCCACGATCATAGGAACGATATCATCACTCGTGCGTACGTACGGAATACCGTCTCCACGATGTGATGCGACTCGTTCTACATGATCTTCATTTCATAATGATTATATAAATGAATTGAATGAATGAATATGGTATATAATACACTAATACCATTCTGGAAATGAATTATCTATAACCTAAAGATAAGAATAAGAATTTATTCGACAAAACACACATAAGAACAAAAAGTTATAAAGACCCGAGTAACAAGTAACAATGAAATATTACTAACAAGAAGCTAATAATATGACCATATATGATCTCATATCAATATGTATGATTCTGGAATAAGTCAATAACATTATTTAAACCATTATAAAGGAGCTTCGGACACGTACAAAGCTAATCAGACCTAAGGTAAGGGAAATATCACAATCTCATTTTTATCCGAGATTGTTTATTCGTAAGTATTTACTGGGGTGTATTTTATCATCCACATCCATGTTCCCTCAATATGTAATATTGTTTCCATCCACTTGAAATAGTTTAAATCCAATTTTTCCCTTAGGTGAGTTTTTAGTAAAGAATATGAAAGGAATCTTTTGTCGTTTTTTTCCGTACGAGGTACTTTTTGACTTTTCCGAAAAAAGTACGAAGAATGTTTTTTTAACTTATACGGCATGAATGGATTTTTAAAACATTACTTCAAAGAAGCTTCCTTTACAAGTTTTCAAGTTTATTTTTAATCAACTTCTTTTATTTTAAAGTTGTATGACATGTTATGAAAGGAAAAATGTTTTTGAAGAAGAAAGGATATTTTCCTCAAGAATTCAATTCAAGTGTTTTATCAAAATTATTTTCCATCTAAGATAATAAAGGGTTCTGTTTCTATACATATTTTTACATTGATTTGACTATGTTGTGATGGAATTATGTTTATGAATTCCTTTATCTTATATGAATGGTTTTATGATGTCATGTTGTTTAAGAATACCATTTTTATTACATGGGTTATGCGATGATGTATGATTTATGATTATGTGGCACACATAAGAAAGGATTCATTATAAGATGGGTGGGACCTATATCTCCCTCCAATGCATTGGGTAATGATTTTATATCTCATGAGATAGACATGGCTGGAACGGAAGGTTATTTCGGTTCAGTGATACAGGACTGAAACGAGGAGTGAACTCGGTTCAGAAAGGGACTTTGTCCACTAAGATAGTCTTGGAAATGAGTCATGACTAACAAGAAATGATTTTCCATGATTATGTGTGCATGCCACAAAGTTTCAAGTTTTATGTTATGATTATGGGGATCTCATTTTCACTCCTATGATTTGTTCCATGTTAAGATATTATGATCTCTTTTGCAGGTTTTGATTTTCAAAAAGATATGATATGATTTTTATCTCCTTTATTTGCCCTTACTGAGCATTTGAGCTCACCCTTTTATGTTTTCTTTTCCCCAGGTCAGGAAGATGGATATTAAGTAGAATATTCTAAAAGGGACCCTAGATATGATGAAATAAATGGGAGACACTGTAGAAGATTTATGAACCAGTTGTTTATGTTTCCCAGTTTCTAAAGACACTATACCTATACGGTCCTTTGTAGTTTTATCATATGTTGTAATAAGTGTGCTTCAATTTTTTAAGTATTAAAAATGTATGTAAAGTATGGGTCATTATATAGATCCCAATTAGATATAATTAAAATTTATACTCCATGAAATATTACCAATGCATTAACATATTTTCTATAAATATGATCAAGTTATAATTATTCTCTGATAGAAATGAAGTGTGCAGGCTTCGTAAGGTAGTCAATTATAACCCATATTGTATTATGGCCTTCATATGTTTTTTGGAATTCTAATATCAAATTATATGGTGATGTTTCCCCATTTCTATTATGGTATAGGTAATGATTTTAACATCCCCTTATAATTTTTCCACTCATCATTAACATTTTAACCAACCAAGAACTAAGAAACATTCTCTTCCATATCTTTCTTCATTCCATCCCACCAAAAATAATCTTTCAAGTCCCTATACATCTTTCTGCTTCCAAGATGAATAGATAATGATGAAATAAAATCCTCATACAACAAATCCTTCCTTAATTCTGGTATGTGGGGGAAAACTCGGTTTATAAAACTTATTATTCCATCACTATAATGGTTGAACTCAGGAACATTTATCACCTTGTTTTTATGTTATACATCTTCCTTCTACACCTCCTTACTCTTCACATGTATAGATGAGTGAACAATAATCTTAGAAATATAATATTTCTACCCATATATTTTGATTTCCAAATTCAACCATTGAAAATATATAAATTTTTAGATCATTGGTGATCCTCATATTAGATAGTCTAGTATGGTCCTTTGGAATCAAAGAATCTTCCACCTTGTATTCTTTCCTAGGGTGATATTTTATTGACAATTTCTAATCATTAATCAACTATAACCATCATATTTGGATCATATTCAGCTTCTGTTGAGTGAAAAATATACTTTAAATATTTATGATCAGTATATATGTAACATCGTTTTCAAAAAATATAATTCCTTCATATCTTTAATGAAAACAAATTCCAAATATAACTAGAAATCATGAGTAGGGTAATTTTTCTTATGGATTTTCAATTTTCATGAGTCATAAGATATCACCATATCATTTCGTATGAGAACACATATCAGGTTCTTCTTGGATGAATCACATTAGATCACAAACCGTTCTCTACTACAGGGTTGTGTGAGCACAAGTGCACTAACTAAACTTCTTTTTAGTTCCTTTAAATTCTCTTTACATTCCTCTATATATATGATCTTCACTCATTTCTGAGTCAAATTGGGGAGTGGATTAGATAATCCCAAGAAATATTTCATAAAATGTCGATAATATCTAGGCAAACCAAGAAAACAGAGGATCTTAGTTACCATTGTCGGTCTAGTCCAATGTTCAATAACTTTCATCTTTATGGTTCTATAGATATCTGCTCTCTTGAGATTATGTGACCCAAAAATTAAAAATTCTGAAGCCAAAATTTACAATTGATAAATTTTAATTAAATATTATCTTTTCTATGGGACTTTAATTCAATCCTTAAGTGATCTTTATGTTCTTCCTTGTGCTTCGAGTATACAATAATATCATCTATAAATACTACCAAAAACTGATCAAGATAATCTCTAAAGACTATATTCATTAATCTAGGAATATAGTTGGGGAATTAGTAAGACAATAATGCATCATTATAAATTCATAGTGTTTATACCTTGTACAAAATACACTGTTAGATATATCCTCTTTCTTGATCCTTAATTTATAATATCTAGAATGAATATCCATCGTGGAAAAGTATTGATCACTATGTACTTTGTTCAATAAGTCATCAATATAGGGGGAAGGATAATTGTTCATGATAGTGATCTTTTTGAGTTCCCAATAATCAATTTAGAGTCTCATTGATCTATCTTTCTTATTAACATATAGAGATGGTACACCCCAAGGTGGCTCACTGGGGCATATGAATCTCATTTCAAGATTTCCTTAGAGATTCTTCTTCAATTACTATAACTTAAGTGGAGACATTCTATAATGAGTCATTGAAATAGGCATAGCACATAGTATGATTTATATTGGAAACTCAACTTTACAATTCATTGGAATACCTAGAAATTATTCCATAAAGACATCAACAAACTCCCATACAATAGGTGTATCTTTAATGGTGAGTTTCACCTCAACCATATGAAATATATAGGCTTTCTTTATAGGAAATTAAGATCACAAAATGAAATTAAATTAATGTGGAATTTCATTTTCATACTTACATTGGTAGATTCTCATAGATCCATTCAGAATATGAAATGTGACTAACCTTGATTGACAATTGATATGATCTCTATAAAGATAAAGAAAATTCATGCTAAGAAGAAGTTCAAATTAAACTAATGGAAGGATCATAAGATTTACATGAAGAACATTCCCAAAAAATTAAACTAGTGAAATGTTATAAACATGTGATGAGACCACTGTTCCATTAATAGTTTCCATATATAACTCAACATCTAATTATAGAGGAAATACAGTGATTCCTTTATAAAAATATTTTAAAATAAAATAGTTAGTGGATACTAAATCAAATAAAAAATTATCTATTTTAGTGTTGATGGTAAGTGTACCGTTCACCACTTGATTTTCATACCCCATGTCAACAAAAGTGATCACATGTTATTTTCCTTTTTCTTTGGGCATAAGAGTTTGATTACATCATTCATCATTGATAACATTTAGATTAGGGAATTGGTTAGCATAATTCTCATTTTCCTTGAACTTGTAACATTGGAGTGTGGTAGGGTTAATCTGTGTATCCTTTTATCTATTTGCATCATTATGTATTGTTTCCCTATAACTTTGGTAGTCAATTTCACAATGAACCTTTTTTCCATGCATAAAACATTTAATTTTCCCCTTATGTTAGTTTCCTCTATGTTTCATTCCACACTTTGAGAATAAATGAAATCACATCTTTTATTCATAATGTATTTTAGGTGTTCCCTTAGTTTCCATTTTTATCTTATTATAAAAATCGAAAAATTGGTGGTAAACTCCAATGTCCATCTCAACCATTAGATCACATCAAATGATTTCATCATATATACTGAAGTACTTTTTGGAAAATTCCCTTTTAAGACTTGGTTTTAATCTACTGAATAATCAATCAATCGTACTATTTGGTTGAATGATAATTCTAGAATCATTTCTTTCAAGTCCTGTAAAATTTTCTTTGTAAATAATAACATTTTCATCATACTTTTTCTTTATCTCAAGTAATTCCTTATCCATATTCATTAAAATAATATTTAGTAGGTATTAATTGAAAAATAAGTTCTTGATCTTGTCCCATTCCATAAAGTATATTTCATCTCATTTCTTTGTATTCATGATAAGATTCCACAATTGATCCGCTTGACCTTCCAAATGATAAACTTCCTAAATGAATTTCTCATGTTTTGAAAATAGGATAACTAAAAATATATTTTTCATGGTACTGATCCATTTTTCAGCCTCTAATAGATCAAAAGTCCCATTGAATAAAGTTGGAAACTAACTCTTGAAGGACTCAATAAAAAGTTGTTCCATCCGTTTCTCTTTTGAATGTCCTCTCTGATTCATAGATTAAGAAATATGTGTGAGAGTAGAAAAAAAATATTATGCATTCTAACTCTCATAACATTTTGTTTCTCAAGAGGAAAATCATTTCTTTTCCAGTCACATTTAGTATTAATGTGGTTCATTGGGTTCCATCCATTGACTAAAACTAAAAAACATTGTTTGAGAAACACTAATACTAATGGGAAAATCACTTAATCAAGGTAATTTACTTATGCAATTTTAATTTATGACACCTTATGTTTAATTCCTAATTTATTAATGATCGTTACCAAACACTAGGATTATATCATAGACTTATAATTATACTTAGGGTTCTTACTAAGGTTTTCTCATCCTAATTTCCAAAGGTTAACTAAATATTTCCCTGATACCAAATATAATGGATTATACCTTTCATATATAGTTATTACATATAAATATAAGAATATCAATTACAAAACATAAAAAATCATGTTATAATTGTATAGGTTTAGTTACATTAGATACCAGGAAACATAATCAACTGATTCATAAATCATCCATATCATCTCTTACTTATTCATTCATAACTATAACTATTTTTATGCATCTTAGTTAATACCTTTATTCATATCCTATGGAGAATAAAAATAATAAAGGGTCATATCAGATGCTCAGTAATGGTGAAAATGAAATATTTCAATCATATTATAATCATAATATATAAGAAAGTAAAAAAACAATTTAAAATTATATATTGTATATCAAAGATTATAATATCATGTCATTGGATAAATCATATAAGTTTATACAGAATAATAAAACATATTATATGAGAGAATAACATAAGACATGGAATTATATCATACACATAAGTATAGAAAATAATTTATATATTTGTTAAGTCTTGTTTTTAAGACCATCATAGTGAAAAATGCCCCTTATCGAACCGGGGTCACCTCCCATTCCATCCATGTATTACTGAACCGAGTTTATTCATGTTCCATTCTTGTATTACTAAAGCGATCTCACTTCATGTTCTAGTCCTATCAATATCAGGACATATAAATATTAATGCAATTAATTAGAGGGAGATATACTTCTAACCCATAACATAATGAAAACCATACATATTTTTTCTATAAGAACACAAATCATTCATAATATAAAAACCACTAATACGAAATGGTTTTCATTAACATTTCATCAAAACATAAATCATGGAAAATAAACAGAATGCATAAAAAAAGTTCTTCATAAAAATAAAAAAATTGGGGAATGAAAAAGAATGGTGAAGTTTGATCATATCCCTAGTAAAACAAAAGTAACATCAAATAACATTATATTATATAGAAAATAATTTTTATAGATCACATGATACAATTCTTGAGTCAAATATCCGTTATGTTTTGAAAACTTTTTTTCATAAAATTCTCTGAAATTTTGAAAGAAAAAAATTTCTTTGATAATAAACATGTAATATTATAGGTAATATTCAATGAATTAAGAAATTATGAATTCATAAAAATCCATTCATGCCATTGAATTTAAAAAACAATATTCTCATAATTTTCCCAATAAAGTTACAAAGTACCTCATTAGGAAATGACAAAAATCTTTCTTTCAAAGAAATTAGTAAAAAATCATATATCGATAAAATGACATTATAATTTTTTATTAGAATATTAAAAAATTAACTTTTTTCAAAGAAATACGTACATTAAAGATAAACATTCCCTAGTAAATACTTTCATATAATCAATCTTGGATAACAATGAGATTTTGAAATTAACCCTTAGCTTAGGTCTGATTTCCTACAAACTTATCAGAAACATTTATATAATGGATTATAGAATTTTATTAACTTATTTAATAAACATATTCATATTTATCATATATGATCATATTATCACTCATTTGTAAATAATATTTCATTATTACTCCTCTTTTGGGTGTTAACTACTTCATTTTCATATGCATATTTTGTCTTATAAGTCCCAATTCTTGTGAATAAGATATAGTTACATCATTTATAAAATGATATTAAGGTAATAAATATCATATTTATTTATTACATACTTTTATATAATCATTCTTGAATTGTTAATGTGGAAAATTAATCGCATCACATCCAGAAGATGGTAGGTTGTATGTACGGACGAGCTATTGTATCATTCCAAGAATAGTAAAAGTGTAAGGAATTAGATGGTATATATTTTTTTCCCATAATGAATATAAAGTTATAAATATTATATATATCTATTAATTCCATCATTTTACCCATCCTAATAAAGAGGTTATGAAAAATAGATTACACCACAACATAGAGATGGTAAGTTGTACATATGCACGTGCGGTGCTATGGGTTTTAAAAAGTTGGATAAAAGGTGGAATATGGTTATTCCATTATCATAATAAAATCCCATAATATATTTGATACTAGATTAATAAATTTATAAAGTAAAAAACACATTAATATTAATTGCATTAAAATATACTCTTAGAGGATTCGGTAAATACGATTACCTCTTCCATAGAGAACTTCCCTTAGATCTCCTCTTAGGGACTGTAGGGTTGGTATTTTGAGAAGACCAAAACCTCTAGAATATGGATAGGTATGTTTAGAAGAGAAAATGGAAGTTAATGGTTGATATTTAACATTTAATGAAACATTAAGAAGTGAGAGAGGAGGTTCCCTTTGATAATTGATGTGAGAGGCCCTTTAGGAATTCTTTTCAAAATATTAATTTATAACAAATTAAATGTCAATAAACATACCTCCAAAAGTCCATTTATTAGAATATATGATGATATAAGGTTGTAATATCATAAACCAATATATTTTATATAATTTTTGATATTATTTAAAATCTTATCATTTTGATTGACCCATAGTTATCCTATTCTAGTTTTAACTATGGTAACGTCTTTTTCAATATTAAAAGGTAATACATTTTACATATGTGATGAAAATTAAAACATAAATGAAAAATTTATAAAATTTTAGACTATATAATAATTTTTTAATACTTTTGAATATGTTTTATGATTTTTAAATATTTTAATAAAATAGTATTTTGATAAAATATCATTTGTGTCAATTTTGACACTATTTTTTACTAAGCCTTTGAAAAAATATCAAGATAACAATTTAACTTTAGAACAATATTTTATTATATCACTAAGAGGTAAATTTCAGATATAAAATTCATTTTTTAGATTAATTATCCAAAATTATACTTATTTTAATGTATTTTGATTGATATTTCCATTAATAAAATGATTAATACATCAATGTTGTGTAATTATTTAATATACTTATTTTTTCACTAAAAACAAAAAATAAAAAATCGTGAAAAATATAAATCATAAATATTTAAGAATAATATTTATATTTTAATATATATTTTTTGTAACCCAATATATAAAATTAGCTATTTTTTAAAACATGAATGTGGCATCAATATTTATTATTCAATAAAATATTATAAATTCATTAATTTCATCTTAGTGACCCAGAAATTTAAAAATAAATATATATAATGAAATTATTTTTATTAAGTTACAATTTTTATATTTATATTCATTCATAACAGAACTTCATTCCCATGTGGGCACATAAGAGATGTTAAATAAATGGAAGGTGAAATTTTGTGACTTTCTTTAATTTTAATATTATATGTGTCATTTTCATGGAAAAGTGTCAATTAAACAATTTGATTTAAATCCTTATGTGTTAAAGGTAGATTTTGATTCATCCAAAAAACATTTTTGAACTTTTTAGAATCATTTTATAGGATTTATAATTTTACACATAACATAAATCACTCAATTAACCTTTTACCATGGTTACAAAATTTACCATGGTTACTATTCATATTGGAAAAAAATAGAAGGGACATATTTAATACCTTTGAACTTTATGAATCCAAATTTTGAATAATTGTTTCAAAATTCAGAAGAAACAAATATTTTTCATAATTTAATTTAATATATTATAAAATGCCATTAAAATGTTTTTTCGAGAAAATTCCCTTTTAAAACATAAATTTTTTTATAATAAATTCATGTATAATATAATTTTAAAAAACTATAATTGTATTATTTTTATTGAAAATGAACTAATTCAAATTTAAAACCAATTCCATATATAAATTGACCTTGTAAAGACATTAAAAAATATTGATTTCAATTATTATTTTCCCTATTCTTTAGAAAATAAATGTTTTCGTGAAAAAAAATTAAGATAATTTTTACATGATGAATTTATAAAATTAAATTCATTTTTTCAAATAAATTTTCTAGAAATTAAATAAAATAATTAATAAAAATAGGAAAATCTCATTTTTGATGAAATATTATTTTTTGGAGAATAAAGTGACCTTACTAAAAATTGTGTGATGATTTTATAAAAAATTATCAATACATTCATATTGATTGGGACTTTTATATTTATTTCATAAATTATTTATTCATATTTATTCCAATAAATTTAATGTCTAGGTTATATTATTCATTTTATACTAACAGTGTCTCACATATCATTTAAACTCATGGTTACGTGCAACGTAAGCTATTGAATGAAAATACTACATTTACATAGCTAGTATAATTACTTCTTCACCTTTACATAGTGTACTAAACTATAATTACCTAGGTACTAAAAATATTAATACACCATTAGTATCCTATATTCATATCAAGTTACCTTTATTTACGCATTCAAATTATAAATTTCTATTTACACAAGTAACAATTCCAGCTCAAAAACATCCAGATCCTTCTAAAAGACTTCTCAAATATGATTTAAAACAAAGACAAATTCTTCAACACAACAAAGTGAACTTCAATTATATTATTTATAAATTATTTATAAATAATGAAAAATAGTTATATTTTTTAATTTATAATGTTTTCATAAAATAATTATTTATAAATATTTACTATTAATTAATTCATTTTTATAAAAAAATTATTACTAACTATTACTTAATATAAAATGTTAGAATTAAAAATAATTTCTAAAAAATTATAAATTATTTTTATGAATTAGATAAATGGTTAATTTAGAAATTATAATCAAATTTTATAAATTGTTTATAAATTAAAAAAATAAGGA
Source organism: Viscum album (assembly GCA_963277665.1). Lineage (NCBI taxonomy): Eukaryota > Viridiplantae > Streptophyta > Magnoliopsida > Santalales > Viscaceae > Viscum > Viscum album. Next base: position 2,002,749,561 of record OY728145.1, read on the forward strand.
AAATATAATGCATTTTTGTTAAAATATTAATTGTTTATTATTGATTAATTTCAATTGATCAAAAAAAATCCTAATTTTTGGAAATTATTTAAACCTCATCAAAATAGTTTTGATTTGATCAAGGTTTAAATAATGATAAAAATGTGATATTTATAATATGTATATAAAAACCCAAATTTCATTACATGTCTAATTACATGATAATTCAAAAAACAACCCATAAATCTATAAATTGAGTGTTATTAAAATATTAGATACATAAACTAATATAATAAAAATGAAAACATTATTTTAAATCTCTATAATATTCTGCAAATTTTTATTGAACTCTTAATACTGCATATGATAACCTGTGGACATACTTAAGAATATGGGAGAGTTATAATGCCTAGTAAGTTAATAATCAAGTATAACATGGTGAACCTTGATACATGTGAGTCTATAAGAATAACATGACTATATAAAAATTCAATAATAATATACATAAATGTTGAATCACGACATGAGAGGGTGATATCATAAGATTAAGGAACATAAGATTATTGAAGGAACATAAGTGGGACATCAAAAGCATAATTCAAGGATAACCATGATTACATCCTAACATAGTGTTATTAGGATAACCACTTGTGTTCCATACATAGTATCTTATGAGATAAAAACATTACATAATGCATTTGAACTCTATCGGGGTGCACCATTCATATGTCTAACTTTAAATGTGCAACAATGATCATATAACATAAGAATGTATTTCATCAATTAAATCATGTGATTAAGGAATATTGGTTTCATAAAATTTAAGTCCCCAATCAATGAGTGATAGTTATATCTTAGTGAATAATTATAAATGAAAATAGGTTTGGTTATTAACAACACAAAATTTATAGCATGGAAAATCAAGAGACAATTTTGGAAACATAATATGTATATATAAAGGTTTATGGAAGGGATTAATGAGTGAATTAGGTAGTTTTTTATTATTTAGGAACAATTTAGGTAGTGATGTCATATTCATAAACAAAAGAAAACAAAATCAATTTAGAATAAAATGGAATATTATAAAGGATGTTCGTGAAAGAAAAAGAGGAGGGAGAAAATCCCTTACTTATCTTGAGCATCATAGCTTAGATCCAACCCTTCAAACAAAAAACATCATGATTTAAGAAAGGATATTGTAAGAGAATCATTTCTAGTTCTATGATGAGATAAATTTAAATATTATTTTTGTATAATGAGAATATGGTTGGGTATTTATACTTGAGAAAGTGGTATTTAAGGGTTAAAAAAATTATTAATTTGTTATTCAGGTTTTCTAATTTTGGGTAGAATTAATTTCAATGAATTTAGTTTATAGTTAATGAATAAAAGGTAAATTAAGCTCGTGAAAACCTTAAAAAAAATTTAATAGTGTTTTTTTATTTTATTGCTTTCAATTTTAATTTGATCTTTTTTTCTTATTTTACCTTTACTGTGGTAAATCAATTTTTTACCACAATAACTTATTTTTATGCCAAGAAATGAAATTAATCTTTTAAAATATTTTAAATTTATAATTATAAATATGAAATATATTTTACTTTATTCAATTTTAAAATTAAAAAAAACATATTTCAAAAATAATTAATCTATAATTCATAAAAACTAGATTTCAAAAAACATATAAATTAGGATAAAAACTATCAAATATACCTTTTTATATATAATGTAATATTTATAAGTAAATTATATTAATATATAAATATTTTTTTAATATATATGATACATAAACTTTTAGGTTGTGATCATATAATTATTAGGTCATAAATGTTTTGTTAGTTTTTCAAAAAAACTATTTTTCAATAGTCACCCAAAAATAAAATTCTTAAAAAAATATTAAAAATTCACCATATGAAAATATTGATTCATTTATTCCAAAAATGAATTGATTTTTTTTATCAAATTCAATTTCTAAAATTCATAAATTTAATTTCTTAAATTAAATCATATAACATGTTCAAAAATAGTTCATTTAAAATAAATATTATGTGTTTTCTCCAAGTGGTTAAATTTATCATTTTTATAATCAATCAATAATTATATGATTGATAATTAATTACTTACACATGTAATATATTTATATTTTTTGAAATTGTTATTCTAATTAAGTTTAATATAGATTTTTAATATGTAATCAAAAAGATGGGTTTAGTGAAATAACACTTATGTGTCATTGTTATTAGTATATTCCCATGACAGTTTTAATTTTATAAAAACTATATTATCAAAAATATATAACCCTTTTGTGATGATAATAAAATATTTTTTACATTTTTGAAATAAAAAAAATATTTCACAATTTCATTTTATTATGAAACATGTTACTTATAATTTTTTAACAAATTTAATTAACATTTTATAGAAAACCATACATTAAAATATGAATATAAATTTTTATTTTATGATATAAAATTAATCTAAATAATTTAATAATAAAATTCCTAAAATAAAGGCTCATTATAAATCTAGGACATTATATTCAACCCCCTTAAGAAATTTCCCTCTCAAAATTTCATTCCATATGCTTTGGTGAGAAAATAGAGGGTACTACATATTCATTACCTCTTCTAGTTCCTAGGTTTCTTCCTCATACTTATACATCCACCAAGGAACAATAACTAGGTCGACTGTCTTTTTTTTAGAACTTATTCACTACGTTTTAATATATTCATTTGCCACTTGTTGTATGAATAATCATTCTCCAACTATACCTCCTCTTGATTAAATACATGTGAGGGATCTATTATGTATTTTCATAAGAGGGATGTGTGGAACACATCATGTACTTGAGCCAATTTTGGTGAGAGAACTAATATATAATCCATATATCCTATGCGATTAGGAATCTCTAAAATGAAAATATACCTAATACTTATGTTTCCCTTCTTCCTAAACCTCATTACTCTATTCCAGGGAGATATTTGAAGAACAACTTCTTTATAACCTTTTACACTAGGTATCATTGATTGTTATCAATATAACTCTTATACAAACTTTATTTTTACAATGATCTAATTTGAAAAGGGCTTGACATTTTCATTTATTTATTCCTCTAGTTTGAGTCTTGATAACTTCCATTCTCCGACATAATCTTAATATATTTGAGTTCAACATATCATTTTGTAGTTGGATTTATATGGATCTATATAAATGTTTAAGTGAATGATATTTTCTTTTTAGAACTCATGAAAATGAATATATTGATCCCAACCTCCTATAAAGTACATTTATAAATATTTCAATATATCCTTAACTTTCTTAATTTTCCACTCATATTGTACAAAAGTATAATTGAAACAAACCATACAGATATTTGACTATGTTTTCAAAGTGTGTTTACTTATCTGGAATTTTGATGTGAATCTAGGATCACAATTAGATATAATCAATATTTGTGTTCCATATGGTCTATCCATTTCTATAATGTATTTTATTAAAAATTTATTGTGTAATAATTCCTCTTTAGTTGAAAAAAATTAGTAGTATTTGAAATTTGATATACCATAACTCAAATGGAATTATTACCTTTGGCTATCTTTATAAGACTTGTTAAAAAATCAATGGTGATTTTTTCTCACTTCCATGAAGTTATGGGTAATAGTTTCATCATTCCCTTTGTATTTTTCTGTTCAATCTTCAATTGATTTCATACTTGGAAATTTGATGTATATTCTAAAATCTTATACTTCATAGTATCCCATTAATAGTTCCCTCAAAGATATATATACAAAATTGGGATCCCAAAGTGGGATAGATAATGTTAATCTATGATTATTAGTTAGTAACTCCTTCCTTATCTCAAGGTCTAATGGTACACATAGTCATGAACCAAATCATACAATTATTTTTCATCAATGTAGAATTTTTTGAATATATAATTCATTATATCATCCACCTTATTTTATATCTCTTCATCATCCCTTTGAGTTACATTAATCTTTCCTAGAATGGATGTTTGAGAAATTATTTTAGAAAGGTATTATATGGTTCCTTCATTTTAGATTATCATTTAATTTCATTTCATTTCTAATAAGAGTGGATCCTCTTCAATCTATATCATGGATAATGTTACAGGATCATTTTTATTTACAGCATCTACCACATTATTTTCCTTAATGGGTTATTAGTGGATTCATAATTTAAAATCATTGGTCAACTGTAATGATCCTCATTGGTGCATATTTAGATCATTATATGTTAATCTATACTTCATGATCTTATTTTATATATATATATATATATATCACACTTCTCCCCATAGTGATAATGCCTCTAGATCCCCAATTTTAATACCACTATAGCCAAATCCAAATCTTGTCTTTGATAAATATTCTCAAGTATATTAAAACTTAGTAGGCTATCCTGATATCTGTTTTCAATGCACTACCTTTTAAAGAAACAACATTTAAAGTTTGAAATACAATTTTTATAACAAAATCATTATAAATATTTTACTTAAAATCAAAGTACAAAACATTTCCCTTAAACATTTTCAAATCTATAGTAATTTCATTAGTGTTAATGGAATTTCAGAAAGGTAAAGTGATGTTAATATTTTTAGATTTTTAAATAGAGAATTAGACACTTTATTTTATTAAACAGGCCCTGAACCATATCTGTGCATTAGCGTGAGAGGTCGGTGAACCTCGATGAGTACTGTGCCACCATCATGCTGCCCTTCTGCAAGTGGAGGAGCTCTAGAATACACAATGTGCGGAGAGTTGCTGGAACAAACTCTGCCTGAAACAGGCTCTTGAAGTCTGCCCAGAGAAGCATCATATCTTTATGCACCTGGAGTATCAGGCTCCACCATCTTCCTGATGTTTCCTATAGAAGGATGGCATCAAGAATCACCATGAAGTCGGCTGGTGTCCCTACTAGTTGGAAAACTCTCACCACAGCCTCCAGCCAATCCTCAGCTGCTTGTGGGTCTGTCTCTCGCCTGAACCTGGGTGGCCTATGGAACTGGAACTCTTACAATGTGCTCAAGTGGCATGCATCGTCTTCTGTTGGGGCTAGTGGCATCGGTGGCCCAACAGGGTGTGGAACCGCTAGTGCCTCTGCTGGAAAAGGGCCATGCACTGAGGCCTCGTCGCTCATTGGGCTATCCGCACGTACAACTCTTGGGGCTCTATCTGGTCATCCACAGGGAGGAATCCTGAAAGAAACAGATGTGACATGGTCAAAATATTTTACCTGGTGAGCTGACATGTTTGAGGTGACTTAAAGAAAACTTTTGAAAACACACATGAAATTAGTATTTTCGTGCACTGAGTTGAAAATCAGAATTCAGGGTCCTAGTGTATAGATACATCAGTCATCGCACCAACACTAGACTCCATGAACTGAAAACCACACTCAGTTCCCTTAACAATATTTCTTCATAGAAAATATCAGATTCCTAACTTCTGCGGTAGAACCGACTCACCTCTGATACCAATATTTCACGACCCATCCCCCAGGACCCGTGTCATGATATACCCAAGCCTGCCTTCCATAGGCCAGGGGCTGGCGACTTGCACCAAAGGTGAAAATACAAAAAATAAGGAAGTCATTGCCTTTATAAAGTGTAAACACACACAATAGAGCACACAGATGGATAAGAAACACTAAGAAAACTGTATAACCAAAAGATAGTGATGAAAGTTAAGGTCCAGAATACAATCACAATATTAAAGTACAAGTACAACTTAAAAACTAGTACAACAGAAGAAAGGTAAAATAGCTGCTGTATTTTCATCTAGAAATACTACCTGAAGGGTAGGAACAGATAGCCTCCTCAGTATTCCACGTCTGTCGATCTACACTGTATACCGACTCGCCTTAAGGTATACCTCCGAGTACCATCTAGCCCTTCTACTCTAAACCTCATTCAATGATGTCTGTCATCTAAAACCAACACAATGAGGTGCAGGCATAGCCCATGCATGGGTGAGTATTACCATACTCAGTAGGGACCCAGAGACCCTTAAGCTCTCTCAAAATCCAACAAAGATAAACCACAAAGCATGAATTCAACAGATAACCCCACTTAGGTATATGCCCATACATATACCTAAGTTATCAAAAATCCCATCTCAATCATGAGGTAAACACAAAAGTTACCGACTCCGCTCAACCAGGATATTATTCTAGGGATAGTATCAAGTAAAATTTGCAAGCCCAACATCGAACACCTCGGCTGCCGGAGAACTCCTCCTCTATCGAGTACAGTGGGCCAACCGCGTCACACAGAGGCGCTTCCCACTAACCTTGGACTGCTGAGGTACTCCTCCCGTCGAGTACCATGGGTCTGACATGCTTAAACAGAGGTGCTCCCCACCGTGGGTCTGTTGGGTCACACAGAGGTTCTCCCCCTCATAGCTTGCTAAGGTGCTCCTCCTGTCGTGTATCGTGGGTCTGCCATGCTAACACACAGGTTCCCACCACCTTGGGTTTTCCGCGACTCCAAGGCACTCCCCATGAGGCTAGTTGAATCACTCTGAGTCGAATCGATCAGTAGTCTTCAGGTCTCAGCTAGCTACTAGGTCTCTACATAATGCTTTCTCGTCTCTAGGAGGATCCACTACATGATAATCAGGTCAATACATAATTTCACAAAGTATTACGTAAAATTTCCTCAAAGGTATGCCTCGTTATAGGGGTGTCAATGCAACAGATGATGGGTCAAATGGATGCCCAGTCTGTGAGTTATTATCCATTTAGTCCTAGGGGCCCGGTTGGAATCGTGCATGATCCAACCTGACCATATCTCAACATTACTCCGACCTCCATTGGGTATACTCAAAGGGACTTTTGTGTTCATAGAATACTAGTGTCACTGACGGTTCATCAAACGGTCGTCTGGTGCCAAAGATATGGCCAAAAGAAAGTAAAGGGTCGGTAGTGGGCCCGGATCCGGTCCGACCCAGTCTGGATCGACCCGGTCAGACCTGTTGTGTCTAGCCCGGCCAATTGGGCGGGCTAACTTGTTAGGTTTGGCCCGGACCACTGGGCCCATCCCAGCGGGCCGTGAGGACGGTTCGGCCTGAGATCGGGGTCGGTTTGGCCCAGAGGGTCGCGAGGGCGCGGCCCGGCTCGGCTCGGCCTAGAGGGCGTGGTCGGTCCGTTTCAGGTAGGGCACCATGAGGGGTGGTAACGGGCCGGTTCGGGAGGTCGTCCAGCCAGGAGGTAGCCGGGAAGGGAGTGCCCAGGCAGGCACACGGCTGGGCAGGGCGCCAGGCGGGCCGGTGGGTGGCCTGGCAAGGCGCGGCCGGGCCGGGAGGCGGCTGGGCAGGGCGCCAGGCGGGCTGGTGGGCGGCCGGGCAAAGTGTCATGTAACACCCTGAGATTTTATGAGAATTTTTTTTAATGTCTTATGTTATACGCAACAGCAAAGGAATCATTCACTACACACAACACTGGCTTGGCTTGCGTTACACGGAAGAGCAACCTTCCTCGATAGCTTCCGTTCTACGCTATACTGAGTTTCATTAAACAATGATATATTATTATAATACGATGAACTAGCCGTTATTAATAGTATTAACTGAATTCTGAATTTTATAACATTATAATTCATCGTAAAAATTTTCTAGAATTAGATATGAAAACAAATTCAATTTTTCGGATACAAGTAGTATATTTCAAAAAATGTAGTTTTACCGCCTTTTGATGGCGCATCTATTTTACATATAAATTTTGATGATTTTATAAGTTCAATTTTACAAAATAAACTTTTTCTTTTGAATCAGGATATTAAAATTTACATTTGATAATCTTTTGATACTTTTCTGAATACTTTCATATATTGATGAATAGTAAAAATACGCTAAATTTTTCTTAAAATTAACTTTTTTCATCAAGATAATTTATATGGTCAAATGGCAAAATTTAATGGTTTTAAAGTATAAATAGAATATATTTTTATCATTTAATATAATGTATGTCATTTCCATTTATTTTACATTAAATTCATATGTTAAAACATTTCAATCTTTGGAAATGTTTTAACTTTAAAAACCCATTTTCTTAACAATGTGATTAATTTTAAATTAATTACTGCAACTTCTGTGTTTTTAATTTTGAAAAATGGATTCCATTTTTGGATTCAGTGGGTCCAAATTATTTTAATTTTTTACTTTTTTTTATTTTTTTTATATTATGAACAGTAACTACAGTAATTTTTATTTACTACAGTTTAAGGTAAATCGGGTAATTAAGGGTAAAAATAAGATAATATAATTACCCTAACACCTCCCAATATTCTATTGTATGAATAAAAGTCAACCCATATCACCTATGGGTCGAAATAGATTCATTTCTTGTACTTATGACCATGAAAATTATATAATTATTATTAAAACCAAAGAATGTCACAACATGTCACTCTCTTATATCTTATAAGTGTAATAATTTTAATTTTGTGATAAACATTATAAAACATCAAACATGAATAGTCTCTAGAAATATAATATAATTATATACGTCATGTTAATTTGTTTATAATTTTTAGGGATAAAATAATGATCATTAATGATGACACAATAGTGATGTTTAAATTATTTTATTGATTGAAATATCAAATAAATGGGTTTAAAAATATTAACATAAATATTATATGAACTATTTAATGTGATCCATGAATTTTATAGATTAATATGACATTTTGGGAATATATTTAATTTTTTGGTTAGAATATTTTCTCTGTGTGGATTTTATTTAAATTCAAATAAATAAATAGTGTCAAAATTGACACTATTGTTATTCTATAAAAATAACATATTATAAAATTGTTTAAAATCAAAAAAAAAAATTAAAAAATTATAAATTGAAATTTATATGGTAAAAAATTTCATAAATTATCCAATTATGGACAAATAAAAACACATAAGTAATTATTTATAACAATTTAAAATTTATAATATTATTACAACAAATAAAATTAAATATATTAAATAAGGATAAATCATTTTGATAAGGTTTAAAATAAATACCCAACATGTCTAAATTTTATTGGTTGATGAGATTACAACCATATATCATATCATATTCTAATTGAGTCATTATTTGAGGTTTTTATGTGGGTTTGGAATTTATTATAAATTAATATTTCTTATTTTTCCAAAGGTCACCCTCTCCTCTTTTATAAAAGGGAACCTCCTCCCTCTCCTCCTCACAACATTTTGAGCCTTCAAGCTCGGCCAACCCCTGAAAATTTCTCTTATCCACTTCCCTAGAAACATACTATAGGTATTTTTATTCTTCAATGACCAAATTTAGGGCCCTAAGAGGTGGTTTAGAGGAGGCGTGTCGAAGAAGAGGTAATATCCTTTACAGATCCTTTCAAATTTATTTCTTCTTCTACTTCTTCTTATTTATTTGTTTCATCATAAATTAATAAAATCATTATCACTCATATACTGATAAGTTATTATAAATATTAAACAACCCTATTTCACCTTTTATTATCCTACAGAAAACGCAATCACCGCGCTTACGTACTTACTGAATTTCGTCTCGACGTCGTGGTGTAATCTGTTTTCCACCACCACTATACTTGGATGGGTATAATGGTGTAAATAATAAATATATATGATTATTATAACATGATACTAATTTTGAGATATTCTATCATCCACTCCAACACCATTCAATAATTATGCGAATGATATCGTCGCTCGTGCGTACATACAACTTACCGTCTCCATGGTGTGATGTGATTCGTTCTACATGATCTTCATTAAACAATGATTATATAAACGAATTGAATGAATAAATCTGATATAAATTATACTAATACCATTAAATAAATTAAATATCTATAATATAAAAAGGGTAATAAGAATGTATTCGACAAAACACGCCTAAGAACATAAAGCAATGAACACCCTAATAACAAGTAGCAATGAAATATTACTAATAAGAAGATAAGAATATGACCATATATGATATCATAACAATGAATATGATTTGGGAATAAGTTATTAACATTATTTAAATCATTATATAGGAGGTTCATAAACGTACAGAGCATATCGGACCTAAGGTAAGGGAAAATCATGCAATATCATTTTTATCTGAGATTATTTATACTTCAGAATTTACTGGGGAATATTTATCATCTGCATCCCTATTTACTCAATATGTAATATTATATCTATCCTCATATAATTTATTAAATCCTATTTTACCAATTGGTTAATTTTTTAGTAAATGATGTGAAAGGAATCTTTTGTCATTTTCAGTACGAGATACTTTTTGACTTTTTGGACCAAAGTATGAGAAGAATGTTTTTTATCTTATACGTCATGAATGGATTGTTATGACTTCAGAGAAAATTATTTCCATCAATCTTCATTTACATGAATTCATTATTATTTTCAATTAACATCTTTTAGTTTAAAATTGTATGCCATGTTGAGAAAGGAAAAAGGTTTTTGACGTAAAAAAGGATATTTTCCTTAAGGATGGAGTTCAAGTGTTTTATCAAAATTATAGTCCATCTAAGAAAATATAGGCTATTATTTCTATATCTATTATTACATTGACTTGAGTATTTTATGATGGAACTATTTTTATGTAGTCCTTTATCGTATATGGATTATGTTAAGATGGCATGATGTTTAAGAATCCCATTTTTATTACATGGGTTATGATATGATGTATGATATATGATTTTTTGTCTCATATAAGAATGGATTCATTATGAGATGGGTGGGACCTATATCTCCCTCCAATGCATTGGGTAAATATTTATATCTCCTGAGATATACATGGATGTAACGACAAGTTAATCCAGTTAAGTGATACAGGATAGGAATGAGGAGTGAACTCGGTTTAGTAATGGACTTTGTCCGCTATGATGGTCTTATTAATGAGTCTTGACTAATATGAAATGATTTTATATGATTATGTGTATATTAAAAAAAGTTCAATGTTTTATGTTATGATTATTGGGATTACATTTCACTACTATGATTTATCCCCTGTCATGATATTGTGATCTCTTTTGCAGGTTAAGATTTTCAAAATTTTATGTTCTTATGAATATGATATTATTTATATTTCTTTTTTTACCATTACTGAGCATTTGAGCTCCCCTTATGTATGTTTTCTTTTCCCCATGTCAGGAAGAATGGTATTAAGTAGGATATGTCAAAAGGGACTCTAGATGTGATGAAATAAGTGGGAGAAAATGTAGATGATTTATGAACCAGTTGATTATGTTTCCTTGTTTCTAAAGACACTATACCTATACGGTCCTATCATGGTTTTGTTATATGTTGTAATAATTATGCTTCAATTTGGATGTAATAACAATGTATGTTACGTATGGGTATTTATAGTTGGTATCAGAGGAAAGGTATAGTCGGCCTTTGGAAACTAGGATGTGAAAGCCTAAGTAAGAACCCTAAGGATATGTCTAAGCATAGAACACAAAATTAGTGTTTCAGAAATGTCCATGAATAACCATTTATAATACCTAAATTGTGAAAATTTATTCTTGATTATGTGGTTTTCTTGTTATGATTAGTGTTTCTCACACAATGCTTCTTGGTTTTAGTCAATGGCTGGAACCCGAAGGAACTGTGTTAATACTGAATGTGACGAGAAATGAAATGATTGTCCCCCTGAGAAACCATAATTTATGGGAGTTGGAATGAAAAATCTTGTATCCATGCTCACACAACATTCTCAAGCTATGAATCATGCAGGAATTCCAAACGAGAAAAGGAGGGAGCAACATTCTGTTGAATCCTTCATGAGGCAGCGTCCAACTTCATTTAGTGGTTCTTCTGATCCATTAGTGGATAAACAATGGATCAGTACCACTGAAAAGATATTTTTTGTTCTACAATGTTCTGAACATGATAAATTCATCTTTGCAGTATATCGTTTGGAAGGTGAAGTTGATAAATTGTGGAATCATTTCAAGAATACAAGGCAAATGGATGAAATTGAGTCCATGGAATGGGACGAGTTCAAGAAATTATTTTTCAATAAATACTTCCATTGTATTCTTTGAGAAAACATAGAGAAGGAGTTTCTTGAACTAAAGTAAAAGGATGATGAATCTGTTGGTACCTACAAAGAAAATTTTACAAGACATGCAATCTACGCTTTAGGGATTATTATCCAACTGGAGGTTAAGATCAATCGATTATTTAGTGGATTAAAACCAAGTCTCCAAAGGGCATTAGTTATAAGGGACTTCAATAGCTATGAGGAAATTGTTCAATGTGGTCTCAAGGATGAGATTGAGATTGTAGTAACCCATCAGTCATATGGGTTTGATAAGAAGAGGAAAATGGAATTCAAAGGATAATCTAAGTACCACACTGAAAAGAAGATGATTTTTCCCTTATGCTCAAAGTGTGTAGAGAAACATTGAGGGAATTGTCCTAAAGGGACAAGTAAATGTTTTATGTGTGGAAAATAAGGTCATTGGGCAATTGAATGCCGCAGTGATGGGAAAAATATGTCTAGTGATGCGAACAAAGAAAATACTACACAGAATGCACCTCCTACACTTCAATGTTATAGGTGTAAGTAAATGGATAATTATGTCAATCAATGCCCTAATCCAAACTTTTTTGATGATGATCAATGTCAACAATCTCTTAAGGCCAAAGACAAAGGAAAGTCACATGAAATCTCTATCGGTGATGTGAAGTATGATAACGAAGTGGTGAAAGGTACACTTACCATCAACTCTAAAGTAGAAAATGTTTTATTTGATTATAGAACCACCAACTCTTTTATTTTTGAAGAATTTTCTAATTGTATCTTCATACTACCCCAATGATTAGCTTTTCAGTTAGTTGTGACAACTCTTAATGTCACAACAGCCGCATCAAAAGTTTACAATTCTTCTCCGATTGAGGTTTGTGGGAATGTGCTTCATGAAAATCTTGTGATCCTTCCTACAGTGGTATTTGATGTGATTCTTAGCATGGATTGGATTTCTATATATGGAGCTCATATCAATTACCAAAGAAGGGAATTAACATTTCATATTCTTGTTCAATATATGATCATCTATCGATGCAATGATAAATATAACCTTCTAGTGGAAATTTCTTCCATCTTATGGGTCTTGATTCCAATAAATTAATGTTATTTATCTCAAATGGTTGGAGAGAAACTCACTATTAATAATATACTCATTTTATGGGAGTTTAATGATGTATTTCTAGAGTAATTTCCATGTCTTCCCCCAAATTGTGATGTTGTGTTTTCAATAGAACTCATACCGAGTGCTATTCCCATTTCAAAGACACCTTATAGAATGGCCCAAATTGAGTTGTAGGAATTGAAGAAGAAACTCCAAGAAAATCTTGATAATGGATTCATACGCTCTAGTGCATCACCTTGGGGAGCACCTATTCAGTTTGTTATGAAGAAATATGGATCAATGAGACTCTGCATTGATTATCGAGAACATAACAAGATCACTATCAAGAACAAATATCCTCTTCCATGCATTAATGACTTATTTTAGAAACTACGCGGAGCAAAAAACTTTTCCAAAATTGATCTTCCTTCAGGTTATCATCAATTAAGGGTCAAAAGGTAGGATATACCAAAGACGGATTTCTGTACAAGGTATGGACGCTATAAATTTATAGTGATGTCATTTGGTCTTACTAATGCCCCTGGTATCTTCATGGATCTAATGAATAGAGTCTTTAGAGACTATCTTGATCAGTTTGTGGTAGTCTTTATAGATGATATTCTTGTCTATTCAAAGAGATAGTAAGAACATGAAGATCACTTAAAAATCATATTGAAGACCCTGAGGAAGGAGAAGCTTTATTCCAAATTTACCAAGTGTGAATTTTGCCTACAAAAAGTTTCATTTTTTGGGTCACATAATCTCAAAAGAGGGGATATCTATTGGTCCAGCAAAAAAAGGTTATCGAAAGATGGTTGAGACCAACAACAGTAACTGAGATCCAAAGTTCTCTTGGTTTGGCTAGAAATTATCGACGTTTTGTGAATTATTTTTCACGATTATATAATATAATCACCGGGTTGACTCGAAAAGGAGTTAAGTTCGTTTAGACGAAGTAGTGTGAAGAGAATTTCATGGAGTTAAAAGGACGTTCATCCAGTGCACCTGTGCTCACACTGCCTTGTAGTAGAGAAAGTATTGTGATCTACAGTGATGTATCCAAGAAGGTATTGGGGTGTGTTCTCATGCAAAATGATATGGTGATATCTTATGCCTCACGACAGTTGAAAATCCATTAGAAAAATTACCCAACTCATGATTTGGAGTTATCTTTGGTAATGTTTGCATTAATGATTTGGATGAATTATCTTCATGGTGAAAGGTGTGATATTTATACTGACTGTAAAATATTAAAGTATATTTTCACAAAAAAGAGATGAATATGTGCCACAGAAGATGGTTGGAGCTGATTAAGGATTACGACTGCTCAATTCATTATCACCTTGGGAAAGCAAACAAGGTGGCAGGTGCATTAAGTTGACCAGACCATTCTAGCTTATCCATGATGAGGATCACAAAAGATCCAATATTTATGGAGTTATAAAGGTTGGATATTTGAATTATAATGGAAGGGGGAAATATTATCTTTCTCAAATGAGTGTTCAACCATCTATACATGTGAAAATTAAAGAGGAACAGAAAGAAGATGTAGAGTTAAAAAAGAAGGTGAGAAATGATCATGAATTCACCATTGATTGTAATGAAATAATAAGTCGGGTTTGTGTTCGTCCCATTCTAAAATTAAAGAAGGAAATATTGTATGAGTATCATAGTTCTTAATTCTCTATTCACCCTAGAAGCATGAAGATGTACAGGGACCTGAAAGAGTACTTCTGGTGGGATGGCATGAAAAGAGATGTTGTTGAATATGTATCTCGATGATTGGTTTGTCAACAAGTTAAAGATGTGATACAGAAGTCTAAGAGGATGTTACAACCATTACCCATACTAGAATGGAAATGGGAAAACATCACTATGGAATTTGTCACTAGACATCCTAAAACATCCAAAGGAAATAATGTTATTTGGGATATAGTTGATCATCTTACGAAGTCAGCACA
The DNA here is from genome assembly GCA_963277665.1 of Viscum album. Classification (NCBI taxonomy): domain Eukaryota; kingdom Viridiplantae; phylum Streptophyta; class Magnoliopsida; order Santalales; family Viscaceae; genus Viscum; species Viscum album. The sequence continues at coordinate 2,002,764,657 of OY728145.1, forward strand.
CTTAATTGCTACTATAGAGTATTTCTCTCTCGATGATATTTCCAGGATATATGTAATGGAATTGGTAAGATTGCATGTAGTACCACTCTCCATTATATCTGATCGGGATCTGAGGTTTACCTCAAAGTTTTGGTGAAGACTTCAGCATACTATAGATACAGGGTTGACTTTATGCATTGATTATCATCCTCAGACAGACTGTCAGTCTGAGAGGACAATTCAAACTCTAGAAGACATTATGAGAGCTTGATCTATGGATTTAAATAGTGGTTGAGATCAACACCTACCTTTGGTGGAATTTTCTTATAATAATATCTTCCACTCCAGTATTCAGATAGATCCTTGTGAATCTCTCTTTGAAAAGAAATTCATAACTCCAACTTGCTGGGATTAATTTGGGGAATGAAAGCTATTAGGACCTGATCTTGTTGATGAGATGGAAATAAAGGTCAGATCTATTCAACAACAAATAAGAGCAGCTCAGAGTTGACAAAAAAATTATGCCGACAACCGAAGAAAAGACCTAGAGTTTGAAGTGGGTGATAAAGTGTTCTTACGAATATCTCATTGTAATAGAGTAATGATATTTGTAAATAAGGGCAAGTTTAGCCCTAGGTATATTGTTCCTTTCAAAATACTAGATTGTGTTGGGAAGGTAGCTAACCGATTGGCACTTCCACCGATTCTCTCTCAATTTCATGATGTGTTCAATGTTTCTCTCCTGAGAAAGTACATAATTGATCCTTCATATTTACTAAGCTCAGAAGTTGTACTGCAGGAGAAAGATATTTCCTATGAAGAACAGTCGAAAGAGATTCTAGATCATAGAGAAACAGTTCTACGAAACAAGACCACTCGCTTGGTTAAAATTTTTTGGAGGAACCACCAATTAGAAGAATCTACATGGGAACTTTAGGATATGATCAGGGAGAGGTATCCTCATCTGTTTGTAACGAAGTGATGAATTTCTAGGGACAAAATCAATTTAAGGGGGGTAGAATGTAACAACCTAAGATTTTAAGTGAATTTTTTAATATCTTATTTTATATTCAACACCAAAGGAATCTTTCACTACACACAACACTGGTTGGGCTTGTGTTACACGCAAGAGAAACCTTCCTCGATAGATTGTGTTGTACGCAATTCCGAGTTTTACTAAACAATGATATATTATTAAAATATTATGAAATATCCAATATGAAGAGTATTAGCTGAAGTTCTAATTTTATAACATTATAATTCATCTTACAAATTTTCTAGAATGAGATATGAAAACCAAATCAATTTTTCATATAAAAGAAGTATTTTTCAAAAAATTCAACTTTATCATCTTTTGATGGTGTACCCATTTTAAATATAAATTTTGACAAGTTTATAAGTTCAGTTTTACAAAATAAACTTCTTATTTTGAATCAGGATATAAAACTTTACATTGGATAAATTTTTGATACTTTTCTGATAACTTTCACATTTTGATGAATAGTAATAATATGCTAAATTTTTCCTAAAAACAACGTTTTCCATCAAGATAATTTTTATGATTAACTGATAAAAATTAATTGTTTTAAAGTATAAATATAATATATTTTTACCATTTAATATAATTTGTGTCATTTCCATTAAATTTACATTGAAATCATAGGTAAAACATTTCAATCTTTGAAAATGTTTTAACTTTTAAAACTCGTTTTCGTAACAACAGGATTAATTTTAAATTAATTACTGAAACTTATGTTTTTTGAATTTTGACAAATGGATTCCATATTTGAATTCAGTTGGTCCAAATTATTTAAATAGGTTACTTTTATTTTTTTTGATGTTATGAATATTAAATACGGTAATTTTTATTTACTACAATTAAAGGTAAATCAGGTAATTAAGGGTAAAAATAAGATTACCAAATTACCCTAACACCTAGATGAATTATATTAGATGAATAAATGTCAACTAATATCACCTAAGAGTTGGAATAAATTCATTTCCTGGACTTTTGACCATGAAAATTATATAATTATTATTAAAACCAAAGAAAGTGACAACATGTCACTCTCTTATATCTTATAAGTGTAATAATTTTAATTTAGTGATAAACTTTATAAAACTTATAATATTAATAGTCTCCAGAAAAATAATAAAATTATCTACATTATAAGAATTTATTTAGAATTTTTGGGGATTAAATAATTATCATTAATGATGACAGAATAGTTATTTTAAATTAATTTATAGATGGAAATATCAACTAAATGGTTTTAAAAATATTAAAATAAATATTATATGAACTATTTAATGTGATCCAAGAATTTTATAGATGAATATGACATTTTAGTAATCTATTAAATATTTTTGTTCAAATATTTTCTCTGTTTTGAATTTATTTAAATGAAAATAAATGATTGGTGCAAAATTGACACTATTGTAATTTTATAAAAATAGCATATCATAAAACTGTTTAAAAACCACAAAAAATATTTAAAAATTATAAATTGAAATTTATATGGTCTAAAATGTCATAAAACATCCAATTATGGACAAATAAAAACACAGAAGTAATTATTTATAACAATTTAAAATTTAGATTATTATTACCACAAATAAAATTAAATAGATTAAATAAGGATAAATCAATTTGATAAGGTTTAAAATAAATTCCCAACATGTCTAAATTTTTTTATAATTATATTACAACCATATCTCATCTCATATTTTAATTCAGTCATTTTGGAGGTTTTTACGTCGGGTTTGACTTTATTATAAATTAATATTTCTTATGTTTCTAAAGGTGCCTCTCTCCTCCCTTATAAAAGGGCACGTCCTCCCTCTCCTCCTCACAACATTTTGAGCCTTAAAGCTCGGAAAAACCCTCCCAATTTTTCTTCTCCACTTCCCTATAAACATACTATAGGTTGTGGTCTTCTTCAAATACTAACTTTATTGCCCTAAGAGGAGGTTTAGAAGAGGCGCGTCAAAGAAGAGGTAATATCCTTTACCGATCCTTTCAAATTTATTTCTTCTTCTACTTCTTATTCATTATTTTTTTCATCATAAATTAATAACATAAGTATCAATAATATACTAATATTTTATTATAAATATTAAACAACCCTATTTCATCTTCTATCCATCCTATGGAAAATGAAATCATCGCGCGTGCGTACGTACGGAATACCGTCTCCACGCCATGGTGTAATCTATTTTCTACCACCACCTTACTAAGATGGGTATAATGGTGTAAATAATAACTATATATGATTATTATAACATGATACTAATTCCTAGATATTCTTTCATCCACTCCAATTCCATTCAATAATTATGGGAACGATATCGTCGCTCGTGAGTACGTACGGCTTACCATCTCAACGGTGCGATGTGATTCGTTCTACCTGATCTTCATTAAACCATTATTATATAAACGAATTGAATGAATAAATCTTATATATATTATATTAATACCATTCTGTAAATTATTTAGCTGTAACCTAAAAAAGGGGAATAATAATTTATTCGACAAAACACGCATAAGAACATAAAGCAATGAATAAATGAATAATAAGTAGAAATGAAAAATTACTAATAAGAAGATAAGAATGTGACCATATGTGATATCATAACAAAGAATATTATTTTTGAATAAGTCTATAAAATTATTTAAATCATTATACAGGAGGTCCGGATACGTACAGAGCATATCGAACCTAAGGTAAGGGAAAATCTCACAATCTCATTTTTATCCGAGATTGTTTATAATTGAGAATTTAATGGGGAATATTTATCATCCAAATCCATGTTTCCTCAATATTTAATACTATTTCTATCCTCATAAAATTTTTTAAATCCAATCTTACCAATTGGTGATTTTTTAGTAAAATATATGAAAGGAATATTTTTTTGTTATCAGTACGAGGTACTTTTTGACTTTTCTGACCAAAGTATGAGAAGAATGTTTTTTTAACTTAAACAGCATTAATGGATTGTTATGATTTCATAGAACATTATTTCCATGAAGCTTCCATTACAAGTTTTCAAATTTATTTTCAATTAACTTCTTTTAGTTTAAAATTGTATGACATATTGAGAAAGGAAAACTTTTTTTGAAGTAAAAAAGAATATTTCCCTCAAGAATGGAGTTCAAGTGTTTTATCAAAATTATTTTCCATATAAGATAAAATAGTGTTCTGTTTCGATACCTATTATTAAATTGATTTGATTATGTTATGATGGAATTATTTTTATGAATTCCTTTATCGTGTATGGATTATGTTATGATGGCATGATGTTTAAGAATCCCATTTTTATTACATGGGTTATGCTATGATGTATGATTTATGATTTTGTGGCACACATAAAAAGGATTTCATTATGAGATGGTTGGGACCTATATCTCCCTCTAATGAATTGGGTAAAGATTTATATCTCATGAGATAGACATGGTTGGAACGGAATGTTAATCTGGTTCAGTGATACAGGACTGGAACGAGGAGTGAACTCAGTTCAGTAATGAACTTTGTCCACTATGATGGTCTTGGCAAAGAATCTTGACTAATATGAAATGATTTTCTATGATTATGTGTGTATGCCACAAAGTTTCATGGTTTTTTTATATGTTGTAATAAGTTTTCTTCAATTCTAAATTAATAACAATGTATGTAAACTATGGGTCGTTATATGCCAGGTGGGCCAGCGGGCGGCCTGGAGACCGGTGTGTCTCAGGATGGCGGTTGCCTCTGCTGATGGGCGACGTGACTGGTGCGGCTCAGGAGATGGTGGGCAGCGCGCTTTGGCCCGAGGTGGTGGAGCCGATTCAGTCAGAGTGTCATAGGGGCGGCGCGGTTCGCGGATTCTGCATGTATCACGGCCTTTCTCGTCGTCGCCTTCATTGTTCAGTCGCCTCATCACCTTGTCAAAGTTCATCACAATCCAGAACGACGGAGGGGTCGGGCCATGTTTGTTTGGCCCACACCCTCTGCATTTAGGTTGGTATCAATTAGCTCATCAAGAAGTAAGAGGATAAACAACAATTCACCCAACAAAATTCATTTCCAACCATTGAATAAGATTCAAGGAAAGCATCAACATGTAAAAAAACCCTACCTTTGTTCGTCGTTCGTTATTTGTTGATAGAGTTGCAGAAAGTAGATGAAGAAGGTTTTCGTTCGTCGCGTCGGTTTCACGCTTCCAATCCCATGCTACGTCGGCTCGTTGACGATGATGCAGAGGGTAGGTCGGTTGAAGACGTCCTATGTCGGTAGAAGCTCCGAGGAAGAATTCGAATAAGGTCGGCGTTCATCATTTTTCGTTGGGAGAGTCCTTCCCTCCATTATGGTGTCACCTTCCTATTAATTAAATTTTTACAACTCCACTAATTAACTTGCGTCGATCCTTCACATTAATTTGGTGGAGCCAATTAATTTATTTCACCATTTTTAATTTAGTGCCAATGAATGTTTTTTAAACTAATCAAATCCAGTTTTTCACTTTACATGCAAAACAATACCCAAAAATGAACAAGAGTAAGAACACAACAAGGGAAATGTAAATATGCATACCAGTACTATATTTATGACTGCTAGTAACTAAAATTTAATTCTCATGGGTGAACCTAAAATATCAAGAATAATCTATAAGACACCAATACATGAGACCTCATCCACAATGACATGTCACACATGATGAAATAAAAACACTCCAAATGCGCGGCCATCCTTTCTCAAGAAGGCCAAGGGAAAATCCTATAGAAATGAACCCAAACATATCTTCCTACTATGGGCCATTGGTCTGTACCATAACCTACCAGTGTGATTATCATTCATGGAATATTCTCTCGATATTCCAGGTTTCCATGTCTTAATTATTTAAAAAGCGGGTGAGCTAACTGATGTCAGCCGAGCATCCATTCATTAATATATATATATAATAAACAATAACAAGCCTCACCATGATCCACACTGCTGAAAAACCTCTTGAATTTGAACCATTTGATTACCCATGAGCCTCTAATCTTGGGCCTTCGAAACAAATAATCGCAATTAAGGCAAGAGAGTTATCCTAGGAGAGTATTCCAAACAACAATTGTCACCAATTTCATAAAGGTTCCAAACGGGCCTCAAACACACTTCACAAAACAACATTATAAGAAAGACCAAGTTTACTTCCCCAGAAAGTAAAAAACATCACTTGATATTCTATATACTTTTATAAAATTTTATTTGGCATTCACACTACATTTTCAAACTAATACCACTTTTATTAAAATACCAGACAGGAAACATGTTTCAACCTATTTCAAACCATTTTCAAAAGAGAAATGCACTATTCTCTCCACTTTAAACCACTTGGAAAACTTATTCAAGATCTAAAACCTTCAATTCATGTCATTACCCATTTATCCAACAAAACTACTTTTTATAAGATGCCAAATTCCTTTGGAAACTGAAACTTACTTCTTTATAAAAAATGACCCAACACACTTGAGAATCCAAATAATGATCTCAAAACATTTTTACCACACATCCATTACATTTATACATTCAAAAAAATTATTTTATGCCACATTTAACCTACAAAATCCAACTGGGAAACTAACCACCCATAAGAAATGCATCATCTAATAAAACAATTTCAATTTGTCACTCAACTGGGTATAAACACCAGTCTGAATGCCATAAGTTTATTTAAATTAATTAACCATGTTTTAAATGTCATAACCCACATAAAAAAACTATTAGGACATATTTACAAACACACGGTATGTATACTTTTAAGAAATCCATTCTATTTATCTCATGGAAGGGCTTAAAACGTCATTTTCACACCAAATAAAAATATTTGGGAAATCAAATACCACTAATTATTTTGGTGAGAAATGCATGAAATTAATGGTTCTTAAATTAAAAAAGAGTGTGCATGGGATTACCTACCTCGACATCATAGTGTGATGACAATGAAACTTTGGAAAAAAGGCGCGATGACGACACTCACTCAGAAACGCCCCATACGGGTCCTAAACTGCTAGATCTACCAAAAACAACCATTATTCGATAAAACCCTATAATAAAACAAATATAAAATTATGAATAAAACTATTAATAAAGGTAATTTATACTAAAGGGGCAACAACCAGAGGAGGATAATGCATGGGATGGGCTGGAAATTATGTACTGATAAGGGTAGTTTCCATAAAATGCAGCAAGGAGGTTTCACTGGAAAAAAAGGTGTGCCAGTAGGGTGTTTCCTAGAAAACTCATTGAATAAGAGGGGGTTTCATGCTGGGGTTTTTCACACTGGAGGAAGGCAGGCTAGATGTGGCTCGCCAGTGTTGTGTGCACCAGTCGGAGGAGGTATGTGTGGCTGGAAGCAGGTCGATTGGGGTTGTGTCTACCTAGGAGAGGGAGGAGGTGTTGTTATGCACCCAGAAGAGGGGATTAGTGTCAGTTGGGAAGAGGAAGTGCAGGAGGACGAGGAGGTCAGGTTTTTGGGTGTGTCGAGAAAGAGAGGGAGGGTCACCCTACTAGAGAAGTAGGGTCGCTGGTGGTGTTTCCCGGCTAAGAGAGGAGGTGCGCAGGAGGATGAGATCGCATCTGGGGGTGGCACCACTAGAATAGGGGAGACGCACTAGAGGTTGGTGAAAGTGGGAAAGGACCCAGATGGGGAGGTGCACCGAAGGGGAAAGGTGAGGGCTAGGTCCATCACACACAGAAAAGAAAATGGGAGCTCAAATTAGAGCATAAAAGTGAAAGGAACCCTAAAAATAAAAGAAAATAATGATAATAATAATACTAATGCCATCCAAAAAAACGGACAATTAAAATTGTACCAAACTAATAATAATAATAATAATAATAGTAATAATACCAATAATAATTAAAATTATAAAATCATGATGATAAAAATAAAAATAACAAAAGTATTTCTTTCATTTTAATTATAATAAAATTAAAAATTTTAGTTTTCATCTAAAATAAAAATAGAAAAATTATTAACAACCATAAAAATTTTAAACGAAATAATAAATTAACATTTATTTATTAATTTTAATTCTTCAAAGATGAAAAGGCCATGAGTTTCCTAGTAAAAGCCATGTGACATCACACTCCACCCGTGCGTACAACGACATTGAACCCAAATGCGCACTTTTTATCAATACTCAAAATTTTTTTCTGGGACTCACCCTGGACCCCACCAAAAATATTTAAAGGCCAAAAAATAATTAAAATAAATTATTCTCATAGTTTGGGCTGTGACACTGGGAATGTGCATCATAAAGGGATGAGATATAAATCCCGATAAGGGAATAATAAAAAACAAGACAAAAGTAATAAATGTGAGTCAATAGGTATATCAATGTAATATAAGAGGGGTGAGAATTATAAAAATGAACATCTTAGAATGATATAAGATGACTACATAAAGGAAAAATGGGAATTTGGAACAAAAAAACATGTTATCAAAAACATAATTCAAGGATATCCACTGAGATATCATAACATAGTGTGATTAGGATAACCAATCATACACCATAAAAGTTATATCACGAGATAAAAACATTACCCAATTCATTGGAGGGCTATATAACTTTAGGCCCACCTAACACATTCATATTATGTACATGAAAAATTCTACCATGTATATTATATATCATAATGATTTATTTCATCACTTATAATCCCATTATTAATGAGTTTCAGTTAAATTCATGGAATTGAAAAATAAATAAGGATAGGTGTATCTAGTTGAATATCCTTGAGTAGAAATGGGGATGGGTTTTCACTACACAAATGTTTGGAATGCATAATTGAATGATATTTTCAACAGCATAATGGGAATACATTGAGATTCATGGAAGGGTTCAATAAGAATGAAAGAGGTCTCTCATCACATGGGAATAAAAAATATAGTAAATGAGATGTGTAAAAATGTATAACAATATCAATAATTGAAAATAAAAAAGGCATAATATTAAGAAGGTTCTTAGGATAAGATCCATTACCTTGAGAGGATGCTTCTAAAATATTGGGAGGATATTATTAAGAGCTTTGGAACACCGAGGGAGGGATATAGAGAAGGAAGAGAAAATTTATTATAAAGGGATTTTAGTGAAGATTAATGGGATTTTGGGAAGGTATTTTATAGAAAAAGAGAGGGGAATTATTTATTAATTTCTAAATATAGGTTTTGGACACTATATGATAAATTAATTCAAACCAAAAACCATCCCATGGTTATTCCCAATGGATTTTTCCAAGGTTTAGTGGGATTCATTAATTTATAAGTCTAATAATATAAATCATTAAATTAGTACCCTTGTTGATGTGGAATTGAGTCATTCGTATATATATTTCCTTTTTTTACCTTAAAATATAATATAGGATTTTGAGGACTCTTTAAGGGTTTATAAAATTAATAAAATAATTTCAAAAAATAATTATTTTAAAGGGGAAACATAATCTTGTTTGTGGATACTCTTTATTGAATTTATTATAACACTTTTTGAATTTTTTGTTGTCATAATACATATCATATATTTATACCATATTTTATTTTTACAAAAAAATATGATTGTATTAGAAATTTATAGAAAATTCATTCATGGATAATTTCAGTATATTGATTTTAAAAAATTATTTATTTTAACAAAATATTTCTTTTAATATTAAAATTTTTACTTTTAAATCAAAAATTATAAATTAATAGAAAATATATTTTTTTATAATGATAATACTTTCTTAACCTTATAAAAATTACATTTGACTTCATAAATTTAAAATCTAGTTTATATTTTAATAAGTACCTTTTAATAAAAATATTTTATTAACATAAAATTTATTACCAAAATTATTTAATTCATCAAAAAAATATCTTCAATGAAACTATATATTTCAAAAAAATACAATTTCTGTTTTATCATATCAAAATATAATTTTTATTAAACATATTATTTAATTTTTATAATGTAATAATAAAATTAAAAATAATATTTATTTTATTAAAAATAAAAAGATAGAAAAACATATGTTAGGGTCTAGAATCATAACTCTATATTACAACAGTATATACCCTAAGGGTAAGGTTTGCGATGGTGACACTTTCTTATGGTGGTTCTGTGAATTTGGTTTGGGCCATTATCTCAATAAGCTATAAATTATCCAATAAATAGTTTCACTCAGGATTGAGTTATTGAATATCTTCTTGGGATTATTCAAAAAAATACTAGTGATTACATCTCCCTCAGAAGCTCTGATAAATAGTATTTGTAGGGAATGATCCTTCTGGTCGAGTCCATCACTTCTTCCATCTCTGTTAATTGAACATTATCGTAACCATTAATATACTAATATTAATTGTAACAGTATAACTTATATATTATCAATGGTTATGATGACTAATTATCTTTTAAATATGATATGATATAACTATCCAAAATATCCAACGCAGTGCAAGTGTTTTCTATAACTACATTATATGATTATGAATTTATTCATTCAAAAGGGAATTTCATATCTTTAAGTTTGATTTTTTACATTTTTATCCCCTACATAAATTTCACCCTCAAAATATTAATTTCATTTATTAAAACTAATAAGGGTTCTACTTTAATCACCTCTTATAGTTCCCAAGCTTCTTCCTAAAACTTGTGGTTCCACCATAGCACTTTCACCAGGTGAGTTATAATGTATCTTAGTACATTGTCTCAACGATCTAAGATCTTATATGAATGATAATTCACTAATTGTGTTTCTATTAGATTCCGTACATGTGAGTTTTTTGGTATATACTTTAATAATAGGGATACAAAGAACATGTCATGTACTTGTTATTATTTTGATAGGAGTGTCAGTCGATAGGCTATAACTATGATGTGATAATGGATCTCAAAGGGGTCGGTGTATCTTTGACTAAGATTTAATTTATTACCAAACCTCAATACATTATTCCATGGAGATATTTTACAATACTAGAATCCTTACCTACTTCTATACTTCAAAACCATGGGTATAGCTACTAAACCATGTATATAGGCTATACCCATATTTCTATGAACTGTGGATTCTTAATCTATCAGGATATGCCTATACCCATTATTTTAACAAACCTTAGGTATAAGAAACCAATTTCCATGGTTCTTAAACAATTTTTGTCAGAAATTTCAATGGAATACGTATACCCACAGTTTGGTAAAACCATGGGTATAGGACTTCATTAAAAAAACATCCACAGTGATTTGATCCATACACCTTTTGTCTGTACTCCAATGCCTTTAACACTAACCTATAACACATTTTTTATTCTTATATTCAAATATATATATATATATATATTAATTTATATTAAATTATTCTATATTATTTTTATTATTATACAAAAATAATAGGCCAACCAATATCGAATGTTTGGTCGAACTATGGGTATAAGTCCTTTATTTAAAAAAACCATCCCTGGGAAATTGATCTCAGCACCTTCCTCCTATACTCCAACAACTTTAATACTATCCTATAACATATTTTTTGATATTATATTCAATTATATATATATATATATATATATTAATTTTTATAAATTATTTTTTAGTTTTTTTTATTATGGAAAAAAATAATCTAACCTATACCAGTGGTTTACCCAAACCATTGGTATAGTTTCCCATAAAAATTTCCAATACCCATTGTTTGGTCAAACCATGGGTATATGTCCTTCCTATAAATTTAATCCCACACAAAACATATTTTCATGGTGTAAAAATCATAGTTATAAGGGTGACCAATACACATGGTTTTTAGAGAACTGTGGGTATAGGTCCTTACAATTAATTTATTTTCCCGGTGAAACCTTTACCCATGGTTCTCCAAAAACCATGTGTATAGGGGTGACCTACACCCACGGTTTTTATAGAACTATGGGTGTAGGTCCTTCATGGGAATTGTTTTTCCTACGGCTATAGGGGTGACCTATATCCATGGTTTTCTCCAAAACTGTGGATATAGCCTTGTTTTAAAATAATCTAAATGAACACCTTATCTACAACCTCAAACTCTAGGTATCATCAATGATTTTATATATATTTTTTCAAATAAATTTTTTTGGATTTCATATAACATGGTATGGTTTGAACAATCTGTGTGATATATTGGATAAGATATGGTCCCATCAACATCCTCTCTCCAACTTTATCCCAGCATGTTGGAGTCTAAAATTTTGTCCCACATAGATCCTCATAAGGTTCCATTTGAATGCTTGAATGGGAATTTTCATTATATGATAACTCCACTAGGGGAAGGTGTTTCTTCCAATATCCTTGGAAATACATTGAACATGATCTCAATATATACTCCAGAGTTTGAACGGTTCTTTCAGATTGGCCATCTGTCTGAGGTTGATAAGCAGCCAAAAATCTCAGATTTGTATCTAATTCTTGTTGAAGGATTATCTAGAACCTTAGGAAAGCCTCATATATTGTCCATATATAATGGAGAGTGGTAATCCATCTAGTATGAAAAATTACTTAATGTTTATCTTAGTAATTTGGTCAAGAGATAAATAATCCCTGATAATAATGAAATGTCCTAAATTTATGAAGAGATTAACTACCATCCAGATGGAGTTAATTTCCTTAGGTTTCCTAAGGATTCCTATGAAACTATCCATGGTTAGGTTTCCCAATTTCCATACTGGTATGGAAAATGGTTTCATCATAACATTATAATTCTTGGGTTAAGCCTTTCTTTATTGGCATTCCAAGAATCAAGAAACAAATTTTGCAATATCCATCTTCATGTTATCCCACAATATGTATTTCTTCACACATCTAGACATCATATTTTTTCTTAAATGAATAGAGAAGGATGAGATATGAACATCCTCAAAAAAATTCCACTTTAGTTATCATTTTTATGGGACAGATATCCTTGTTAAAAATATTTTAACTCCATCTATAGTAAAATTGAACTCCAAAATAAACAGTTTCTTTGTCAATAGAACCTCATCATATTTTTTGGACTCCTTGATCCTATCAAAAATATATTATTAATTAGGAATTTTATAATATTTTTGTAATATTATTTAGTCCAAATGGAATCAATATGAACTCATAGTGCCAGTACCTTGTATGAAAAAATCTTGGGGACATCTTCCTTCTTCGCCTTTACTTGATAATATCCTAACTGAAGATCCGCCTTAAGAAAGTACTAGTATCCATGTATCTGAACAAAAAAGTCATCAATATATGTAAGAAGATACTTTTTCTTTTTTATAATCATTTTTAACTCATGATAATCAATTTAGAGGTGAATTGACCCCTCATTCTTCTTAATAAAAAGGATTAGTGTACCTCGCAGTGAAGCACTTGAGCATATAAACCCTTTATCCAAATTCTCATGCCTGTAGCACCCCAAGATTTTATGAAATATATTCTTTTTAATATTATTGATGTCTTGTGTTGCACGCATCCCTATCATGGCTTTCTTTACACGCAACCACGGCCTTCCTCGATAGCTTGCGTCATACTCAATACCGAGTTTCACTAAACAACGATATGCTATTAAACTATTATTAAAACTAGCCGTTATGAATAGTAATAACCACCTTTTGAAATTTTGTAAATTTTATTTTTCAAAATGGACTTCATTTTTGGATTTGGAATATGGAAATTAGCCTAGGGTGGAATTTTGGTATTTTTCTGAAAACTTTCAATTTTTGATGAATAGTGAAACCACAAAGTGATAGTTAAAAAAAACTGAATTTTTCATAAAACATAATTTTACAGCTTCTGTGAGTGGAATTTCGAAAATCCAAGAGACCCAGTTGATGTCAGTAAGTAAAATTTGGTTCAATGAGATGAAAATAATTTTTTTGGTGAATAGTAACTTTTTACTTTTATTTACCACGGTTAAAAGTAAATAGGGTAATTAAGGGAAAAAATGATATTCTTATTACCATAAAACATGTCCTAATTCAATTGGATAAGTGTAATTCGACCAAAAACAACCTTAGGAATAAAATATGACCATTTAGGCCAACTTGGATTAGATTAGGACATTTATTATCAATTTACTTAAAGAAGGGTTAAAATAGTTAAAATCAAAGTCTAATAAGTAAATCATTTTTAATATGGGGTTATAAATAAGATAAATTCAACTATAAATATTAATTAGAAAGATAACAATATTTCCAACATAATTGTATTTTATTTATAATTTTTAGAAATTATATACTTTAATTTATTTATGACACAACGATGATGCAGTAATTATCCTATTAATGAAATATTGACATAATTCATGTTATAAAAACCCAAATAAATGTAATTTGAGACTTTTTATGAATTCCACTAATTTTCTACGTTAATATGACATGTTATTATTGATTTAATTAACTTTTTTCGAACTAATCATTCTATTATAATTTTCACAAAAATCAATTACTAAATACTGTCAAAATTGACATAAAATAGTTTTTAAAACAAATATTATATTATTAATTGTTATTTTATTACTAAAAATCTAAGGTTCAGAAAAATGACTTAGATAAGGTTATATATATTAATAATAAACAACTTGGGGTTCTTTTGTCTTGTTATAGTAAGTTTATTAACCTTATAGTGCAAGAACACAAGAAGACATGGTAAAAGTAAAATTATTTAACTTAATGTTAAATCTAAATTATAAGGATAAAATAGGAACATAAACTTGTCTAAAAGCGATTGGATGAGATTATTTCGACCCATCCCTACCATAGATTCGAAATAAATCAATTTGGACCTATTTAAAACTGAATTTGGCTTTATAATTAAATAATATTTTTAGTTATTCCAAAAGTGCCTCTCTCCTCCCTTATAAAAGGGAACCTCCTCCCTCTCCTCCTCACACCACTTTGAGCCTTCAAGCTCGGCCAACCCCTGACAATTTCTTCTATCCACTTCCCTAAAGACATCCTAGAGGTCCTGGTCATCTTCAAAGAACAATTTTAGTACCCTAAAAGGAGGTCTCAAAGAAACGCTTCAAAGAAGAGGTAATGTCCATTTCCGATTCGTTCATCTTTATTTCTTCTTCCACTTCTTACTCTTTAGTTCAATCATTATGAAGTAATAACATCAGTATCACTCATATACTGATATGTTATTATAAGTATGAAACAACCCTATTTCACCATCTATCCATCCTATGGAAAATAAAATCACCACGCGTGCGTACGTACGAAATACTGTCTCCACGCCGTGGTGTAATCTATTTTCCACCAACACCTTACATGGATTGGTATAATGGTGTAAAGAATGAATATATATGATTATTGTAAATTGATATTGATTCTGAAATAGTATACATACACTCTAATAAAATTCCACAATCATGGGAACGATATCATCGCTCGTGCATACATACGGAATACCGTCTCCACGATGTGATGCGACTCGTTCTACATGATCTTCATTGCATAATGATTATATAAATGAATTGAATGAATGAATATGATATATATTACACTAATACCATTCTAAAAATGAGGTATCTAAAACCTAAAAAGAAGAATAAGAATTTATTCGACAAAACACACATAAGAATAAAAAGTAATAAACACCAGAATAACAAGTAGCAATGAAATATTACTAACAATAAGCTATGAATATGACCATATATGATATCATAACAATGATTATGATTCTGGAATAAGTCAATAGCATTATTTAAATAATTATACAAGAGGTTTGGACACTTACGAAGAAAATCAGACCTAAGGTAAGGGAAAATATCACAATCTCATTTTATCCGACATTGTTTATACTTTGGTATTTACTGGGGTGTATTTTATCATCCAAATCAATGCTTCCTCGATATGTAATATTGTTTTTATCCATCTACAATTGTTTAAATCCAATTTTACCCATCAGTGAGTTTTTAGTAGAAGATATGAAAGGAATCTTTTGTCATTTTTTGTACGAGGTACTTTTTGACTTTTCCAACAAAAGTATGAGAAGAATGTTTTTTTAACTTATACGGCATGAATGGATTTTTAAAAAATTATTTCCAAGAATCTTCCTTTACAAGTTTTCATGTTTATATTTAATAAAATTCTATTAGTTGAGAATTTTCTGACATGTTAAGAAAGGAAAATTGTTTTTGAAGTAGAAAGGATATTTTCCTCAAGAATAGAGTTCAAGTGTTTTATCGAAATTATTTTCCATATAAGATAATAAAGGGTTCTATTTCTATACCTATTATTATATTGATTTGATTATGTTGTGATGGAATTATTTTTATTAATTCATTTATCTTATATGAATTATTTTATGATTTCATGATGTTTAAGAATCCCATTTTTATTACATGGGTTATGTTATGATGTATGGTTTATGATTTTGTGGCACACATAAGAATGGTATCATTATGAGATGGGTGAGACATATATCTCCCTCCAATTCATTGGGTAAAGATTTTATATCTCATGAGATATACATGGATGGAATGGCGGGTTAAACCGGTTCAATGAAACAGGACTGAAATGAGGAGTGAACTCGGTTCAGAAATGGACTTTGTCTGCTAAGATAGTCTTGGCAATGAGTCTTGACTTCTAAGAAATGATTCTCTATGGTTATGTGTTTATGCCACACAGTTTCATGTTTTAAGTTATGATTATTGAGATAACATTTCACTACTATTATTTACCCCATGTTATGAATTTATGATCTCTTTTGCAGGTAAAGATTTCCATAAGTTATGTTCTTATGAAAATGATGTAATTGAGATTTCTTTTGTTTACCCTTACTGAGCATTTGAGCTCACAATTTTTATATTTTATTTTCCCCCAGGATTAAAAGAAAGTTTTTAGGTAAGGAAGCAAAAAGTGGAAGATCTTTATGGGAGATGTTGAAGATCCTTCACCACGATTAGAAGATTATATTCCGAGTTTCCAAAGACACTAAACTATTACAGTCCTTCTGTGTCTGTTTTTGTTATGTATTATGTATACCGAAAAAGTAATGTAATATCTATGTATGTCAAGCTTCAGGTCTCTACAGTTGGTATCAGAGGCAAAGGAGGTAGGAATGTATCTGATCCTTGGGAACTCTCACATGTGAGCGTTGGACGAAGCATGGCTCTCCGTCTAAGGGATTCATGAGGAAATGGCTGCCACTGGGGATGGTGGTGTTTCCCGCCCAGGGGGTGTAGCCGCCCATGGAGTTACCTGATAGGTATCAACTATAGTCCACTGGAAGTAATTCCAGACCGTTACACTTGGTATCAGAGGAAAGGTTTAGTCAGCCTTTGGAAACTAGAGTGCGAAAACATTAGTGAAATCCCTAGAGATATTTCTAAGGTATGTCTAGGGATGTCCCTAAGTATTAGTATACGTATAGGTTATAGTCCTAGAATTATGGTAATGATCTTAGAATTAAACCTAAGATGTTAGATATTGAAGGTACTCCCCCTTTATTATGTTTTTTTCCCTAGCATGATTTTTTCCTTTTACACTATTATTTTTGGGATTTAGACGATGGCTAGAACCAGAAGGTATCGTGTTGATCAATGAAATGGACAATGAAATGATTGTTCTCCTGAACAAACAAATTTTATGGGAAATGGAGTTCAAAATCGTATTTCTATAATTACACAAGCTATGAATCATTCTGGACTTCCAAATGAGCAGAGAAGGGAACAATATTCTATTGAGTCTTTCATGAGGCAACGTCCACCTTATTTCAGTGGGTCTTCTGATCCACTTGTTGCTGAACAATGGATCAGTACCACTGAAAAGATATTTTCTGTTCTTTAATGTTCTGAACATGATAAAGTCATCTTAGAAGTATATCATTTGGAAGGTGAAGTTGATCAATGCTGGAATCTTATCAAGAATACAAGGCCAAGAGATGAAATTGAGTCCATGGAATGGGATGAGTTCAAGAACTTATTTTTCAATATGTACTTCCCTCGTATTCTTCGAACAAAGATGGAGAAGGAGTTTCTTGAACTAAAGCAAAAGGATGATGAATCTATTGGTATATACGAAGTGAATTTTACAAGGGTTGTAAGGTATGCCTCTGGCTTTATCATCCAACCTGAAAGTAAAATTGATCGATTCTTCAGTGGCTTAAAACCAAATATTCGAAGGGCATTAGCTATAAGAGACTTCAGTAGCTATGAAGAAATTGTGCGTTGTGCTATCAAGGTAGAAATGGAAGTTGGTGTTACTTATCCATCTCAATGTTTTGACAAGAAACGAAAGATGGAGTTCAAGGAGAAATCTCAGAATAATGATGAAAAGAAGATGAATGTTTCCTTATGCTCAAAGTGTGGAAATAAGCATGGTGGAGTTTGTCTTAAAGGGACTATAAAATGTTTTAAGTGTGGAAAAGAAGTTCATCGAGAAGATGAGTGTCAAAGTAATGGAAAAAGGGTTTTTAATGATGTGAATAAACATAATAATGTAGAGAATGCACCACCAACACTTCAATGCTTCAAGTGCAAGGCAATGAGTCATTATGCTAATAAATTCCCTAATCAAAGGGTTAGTGATGATCGACATGAGAAACCACTTAAGGCAAAGGACAAAGGGAAGTCACATGCGATCACTATTAGAGATGTTGAATATGAAAACGATGTGGTGGAATGATTAAGTGTTTATGTAATGGGATTCCAAAATATTGTGGTATATAGTATCGTGTAATATAAGAATATTTATGTATTGTTCTAGTGTGGTTTTCAATAATTTTATGGTACCGGTAACCATGGAAAGTGATTGAGATATTTTTGGAAAACAGATGATATGCGCATAATGAAGGGATGGGGAGAAAATGAAATGTTTGACAGTATTCATGAGCTCATGATTGATATAAGGAAATAGTTATATCATGGTTTAAGGTTTTGGTATGTGAAAAAAGTTAGCTTTTGATAGAACTCTTGTTTTCACTAAGGTTCAATGGGTATTCATTCTTTAAGAGAATACATGATTAAGGTATTCACATTTTTGTAATTTGACCAACAAGATATATCTTATGATATATGGGGGATAAATGATGGCATTCACGTGAATGTTATATGAAATTTCAAGTAATCATTTTCTTTATAGTATGATCTTGGACCGAAGTATTTTAGATAATCCTAAAGATTGGAATAGATTATGTTGGACATAATTTAGTATTGTTTATGGATATAAATTTTTCGATATTATTGATTGGGTGTTATAGTAATGTAGTTTTAGAAAAAGGACAACCTGCAGGATGAGCGACAGCCCATCGCGTCAGACAAGGCTGTGGGAATCGAACCCATAATTGAAGTGCGACTGGCCTTTATCACCTACCACTGGCCTACAGGAAGTCCCTGTTTAGTTGGAACTAGTTTTATTATATTAATCAGTATGATATATGATGTTTAAGTCCATTTTTGGAACCATATATGATTAATCTAACCATAGATGGACTTATGTATATTTGATAACTTTTGCTAACCTTTTGTTTGAAACAGATGGAATGACCCTTCATTCTATCACATGATATGTCAACACTTCACGAATAAAAAATTCAACTTCATTTCATTAAGAGATGAAGTGGAAAGTGTTCAAAGCACGAACAACAGTGAGATTATACCAAAATAAAGCATGTATTTCTTCTAATTCAAAATTTTCAACTTTAGGGAAATGATATTGAAAACCAAAAATGTTGTCCCAGTGCACTTATATCCGATGAATCAAATGGTACCTTAGATCATCACAAATTTATGGCTTTCTGATTGATGGATTTTTCAAATCCATGTTCTCTACCACTCTCCATCAAAACATGATGGTTAGATTTTTCTTCCATATCCATATTTTCACCTATGTTCTCCTACGTGGAAACCCAGTGATGAGTTAATTTGGGTAACCGTTACATTTCATACTTTAGTTTTTAATGCCATGTTTTGGTATTCCTTTTTACGATGTGGGTTTCTATTAAAGAAACTTTCGAGTAGTAAACCATTTATAACCCCGACGAATTTCGAGGGCGAAATTCATTTTAAGGGGGGTAGAATGTAAAACCCCGAGATTTTATGAAAAATAATCTTTTTAATTTTATTGATGTCTTGTGTAACACGCATACCTAACTTGGCTTGCTTTACACGCAACCACGTCCTTCCTCAATAGCTTGCGTCATACGCAATACCGAGTTTCACTAAACAACGATCTTCTATTAAAATATTATTAAAACTAGCCATTATGAATCGTAATAACAACTTTTTGAAATTTTGTAAATTTTATTTTTCAAAATGGACTTCACTTTTGGATTTGGAATATCGAAATTAGCCTAGGGTAAAATTTTGATATTTTTCTGAAAACATTCAATTTTTGATGAATTGTGAAACCACTAAGTAGTAGTTAAAAAAAACTGAATTTTTCATAAAACATAATTTTACCGCTTCTGTGAGTGGAATTTCAAAAATCCAAGAGACACGGTTGATGTAAGTATGTAAAATGTTGTTCAATGAGATGAAAATAATTTTTTTGGTGAATAGTAACTTTTTACTTTTATTTACCACGGTTAAAAGTAAATAGGGTAATTAAGGGTAAAAATGATATTATTATTACCCTAACACATGTCCTAATTCTATTGGATAAGTTTTAATTCGACCGAAAACAACCTTAGGAATAAAATATGACCATTTAGGCCCACATGGATTAGATTAGGACATTTATTATCAATTTACTTAAAGAAGGGTTAAAATAGTTAAAATCAATGTTTAATAAGTAAATCATTTTTAATATGGGGTTATAAATAAGATAAATTCGACTATAAATGTTCATTAGAAATCTAAAAATATTTCCAACATAATGGTATTTTATTTATAATTTTTAGACATTAAATGATTTATTTTATTTATGACACAACGATGATGCAGTAATTATCTTATTGATGAAATATTGACATAATTGATGTTATAAATACCCAAATAAATGTAATTTGAGAATTTTTATGAATACCACTAATTTTATAGGTTAATATGACATGTTAGTATTGATTTAAGTAACTTTTTTGAAACTAATCATTCTGTTATGATTTTCAAAAAAATCAATTACTAAATAGTGTCAAAATTGACATAAAATAGTTTTTAAAACAAATATTATATTATTAATTGTTAGTTTATTCCTAAAATTTTAAGGATCGGCCAAATGGCTTAGATAAGGTTATATATATTAATAATAAACAACTAGGGGTTCGTTTGGCTTGTTATAGTATGTTTATTAACCTTATAGTGTAAGAACACAAGAAGACACGGTAAAAGTAAAATTATTTAACTTAATGTTAAATCTAAATGATAAGGTTAAAATAGGAACATAAACTTGTATAAAGTCTATTGGATGAGAGGATTTCGACCCATCCCCACCTTATCTTCGAAATAAATCAATTTTGAGATATTTAAAACCGAATTTGGCTTTATAATAAAATAATATTTTTTGTTATTCTAAAGGTGCCCCTCTCCTCCCTTATAAAAGGGCACCTCCTCCCTCTCTTCCTCACACCACATTGAGCCTTCAAGCTCGGCCAACCCCTACCAGTTTCTTCACTCCACTTCCCTAGAGACATCCTAGAGGTCCTGATCTTCTTCAAAGACCTATTTAAGTGCCCTAAAAGGAGGTCTCAAAGAAACGCTTCAAAGAAGAGGTAATGTCCATTACCTATTCTTTCATCATTATTTCTTCTTCCACTTCTTATTCTTTGTTTCATTCATTATAAAGTAATAAAATAAGTATCACTAATAAATTTATATGTTATTATAAGTATTAAACAACCATATTTCACCATCTATCCATCCTACGGAAAATGAAATCATCGCGCGTGCGTACGTACGGAATACCGTCTCCACGCCGTGGTGTAATCTATTTTCCACCACCACCTTACTTGGATGGGTATAATGGTGAAAAGAATGAATATATATGATTATTGTAAATTGATATTGATTCTGAAATAGTATACATATACTCCAATACAATTCCACGATCATGGGAATGATATCATCGCTCGTGCGTACGTACGGAATACCGTCTCCACGATGTGATGTGACTCATTCTACATGATCTTCATTTCATAATGATTATATAAATGAATTTCATGAATTAATATGATATATATTACACTAATACCATTCTGGAAATGAGGTATCTATAACCTAAAAATAAGAATAAGAATTTATTCGACAAAACTCGCATCAGAACAAAAAGTAATAAACACCCGAATAACAAGCAACAATGAAATATTACTAATAATAAGCTAAGAATATAACCATATATGATATCATAACAATGATTATGATTCTTTAATAAGTAAATAACATTATTTAAATAATTATATAGGAGGTTCGGACACTTATGAAGAAAATCGGACCAAAGGTAAGGGAAAATATCACAATCTCATTTTATCCGAGATTGTTTATACTTTGGTATTTACTGGGGTGTATTTTATCATCCACATCGATGCTTCCTAGATATGTAATATTGTTTCCATCCACCTAAAATTTTTTAAATCCTATTTTACCCATCCGTAAGTTTTTAGTAAATTATATGAAAGAAATCATTTGTCGTTTTTCGTACGAGGTACATTTGACTTTTCCGACAAAAGTACTAGAAGAATGTTTTTTTAACTTATATGGAATGAATGGATTTTTAAAACATTATTTCCAAGAAGCTTCCTTTACAATTTTTTAAGTTTATTTTTAATCAACTTCTTTTAGTTTATAATTGTATGACATGTTAAGAAAGGAAAAGTTTTTTTGAAGTAGAATGGATATTTTCCTCTAGAATGGAGTTCAAGGGTTTTATCATAATTATTTTCCATCTAAGATAATAAAGGGTTATATTTATATCCCTATTATTACATTGATTTTATTATGTTGTGATGGAATTATTTTTCTGAATTCCTTTATCTTATATGAATTATTTTATGATTTCATGATGTTTTAGAATCCCATTTTTATTACATGGGTTATGCTATGATGTATGGTTTATGAATTTGTGGAACACATAAGAATGGTATAATTATGAGATGGGTGGGACATATATCTCCCTCTAATTCATTGGGTAAAGATTTTATATCTCATGAGATAGACATGGTTGGAACGGCGGGTTAAACCGGTTCAGTGAAACAGGACTGAAACGAGGAGTGAACTCGGTTCAGAAATGGACTTTGTCCGCTAAGATAGTCTTGGCAATGAGTCTTGACTACTATGAAATGATTCTATATGATTATGTGTGTATGACACAATGATTCATGTTTTATGTTATGATTATTGGGATTACATTTCACTAGTATGATTTACCCCATGTTATGAATTTATGATCTCTTTTGTAGGTTAAGATATCCAAAAGTTATGTTCTTATGAAAATGATGTAATTGAGATTTATTTTGTTTACCCTTACTGAGCATTTGAGCTCACCCTTTTTATGTTTTATTTTTCCCCAGGATTCAAAGAATGTTTTTAGGTAAGGAAACAAAAAGTAGAAGATCTTTATAGGAGATGTTGAAGATCTTTCACCACGATTAGAAGATTATATTCCCAGTTTCCAAAGACAATAAACTATTACATTCCTTCTATGACTGTTTTTGTTATATATTATGTATTCCGAAAAAGTAATGTAATATCTATGTACGTCAAGCTTCGGGTCTCTACAATTGGTATCAGAGGAAACGGAGGTAGGAATATATCTGATCCTTGGGAACTCTCACATGTGAGTGTTGTACGAAGCATGTCCATCCGCCCAAGGGCTTCATGAGGAAATGGATGCCACTGGGGATGGTGGTGTGTCCCGCCAGTGGGTGTAGCCGCCCATGGAGTGCCCTGATAGGTATCAACTATAGTCCACTAGAAGTAATTCCAGACCGTTACAATACCATTTCTTCTTAAACTCTTGAATATAATTAGTGTCTATTATAGATATATTATTTGATACTAGAAAATGTCTAAGAATAAGTTTTATTGAGAACTCCAACTATCAGCTTGGAGGAAGACTAGACAATTCTTTGGGAAACACATTAGTGAATTCCCTTAAAATGGTCAGGTCATCAAAGAATATCTTATTTTAGTCTCTATAATTTTATCTAGATACCAATTCTAACAAGTAAATAATATCTATTATTTATATGATGATATAAGAGGAGATTAATCCTCCTCCTTCAAATTTTATAGAATTGAGGATGATTTTTGATACAGAGACTGATTTCCCTCTCTCAACAATTTATGTTTTCTCTATAAAATTAAATCTAGTCTATACCAAGAATAACATAAAATTCAACCGAAGAGAGTATCACAAGGTTCATTGGGAATTTATTCCCAAAAATATGGATAAATTAATAGATATATTCCTAGGATAAATTAATTTCTCCATTTTTCATTTTCACTGAGAACTCCTCTATGATGTTTTTATGGTTTTTGAATAGTTATACTAAAAATGCATGCCATGAAAGAATGAATGGAACCATAATCAAATTTTACATTCATTGTACATGGTTGAATAATTAGTGTACCCAGTACCACATTATTTTTAGTATCTACATCAGTTATTTTTATTTCATAATATATCCAATTCTCTCTTTTCCTTTGGGGTTGTTTTCATCAGTTTTCATCGAAAACCCTGGGCTTAGTGAATTGGCTCTCATAGTGTCCTTTTTCATACAATTTAAACATTGGAAAACATGATGAGGATTGATAGGAGAATTATTTTCATCCATCACATTGGTGGGTTTCTCCAAACAATATTCTTTATCTAGGTTCCCTTTCTTCCCAAACCTAAACCATTTCCTTGTCCCCTTGAGGTAAAATTTGGGATTCTTTTTCCCATACTATTGGAATAAAAGATATTAGAATTTCATTCCACCATTATTTTTCATCATCAGACTATCGAGATTAAAATACAGTCTCTGCATCCTACCTCTAGGATCATGTGACCCATGAGATTCACCAACTCCATTTTGACTTTGAGGGAACATCATATAATTTCGTTATAGTTTCCAAAGTCTCAAATTTCCAAATCATTTTGTTGGCTCAATTTTATCCCACAAAAGAAATAGTCAACATTATATTCATGGGTAATAAAAAAATATAGAGGTTTATCAGGCATGTTATGTGAAGTATTCCTCATATGTCCTGATGGATTATTCATCCTTATTATTAAGGATATGTAAATATCTCTCCTTTTTTAGTCAGAGAGTGTGAGGAAAATATTTATCAAAATACATTTTTCAAAATTCATTCTACTCCATCGCTTTTATTTTTTCCCTAAGATTCATATTTTTTATCAACTTACATAATTGATCAATTTCTTCCTCTACACAATAAACAACCAACGTGAACTTCACTTACTCAGAGATTCAAAGGATGGATAAGATATTTTCCTTGTAGAGGATCCATTTTTATATGATTAAAGTATTACAAGATCCATTGAATGTTAGAGGCCTTTTTCAGATAAAGGTATCAATTGTAACTCTCTCTTTGATAGGGGGCATGGGTTTTCCAATTAATAAATGTTTTTTTTTCAAAACTTGTGTTAAATAAGAAATTATTGTCTGGATGTTCTCAATTATTTATCCCATTAGGTTGGGTATCACATTTGGAAAGTAATTTAATTTCTCATCACATTGGTTTTTGACTCGGTTCCTCCTATTCCAAACTATTGACTAAAATAAAGGGAAAAATAGGGTGGAAATTTTAAAACTACTAAACACATAAATGAAAAACTATAATTATTAAAGTTATAAGTCATAAGTAACATATATTCCTTAACCAATGAATTTATAGGTTTGAATCTAAGTTATCCACGATCTATTTCCCAATATAAAATCGTATTGAATTTTTTCCCTTTATAATGGTTCATAAAGATCTTATGAATATACCAAATAATATCCCCCAAATTTTTCAAAATAAGTTTCAATTAAGGTCTTTTATAGTCCACTAGGTAAATATTAATTCAAACCAACACACCCTTTTTGGGGGTTATTACCCCTATATAAAATTATTTCAGAGAAACATCCACTTGCAAAATCTAGAAAGGGGTGTATTATATTGTAAACAACTCACTATAGACTTTAAAAAAATAGGTACTTTTCTTATGATTAGTCTTATCCCTAAGTATTTCACTATTTTTTTAATCCTAATTCATAAAATTACTTAACTTACCTCTAATAACAACTATGAAATCCCATATATTTAATACACTTTATTTAATGATTTATTACATAAAGATATAATAAATAAAACCCTAAAATATCTTGAGGTATAGATTCTTGGGTTAATTAGGTATGTATCATAATCCCTTTTAATAGAAACACAATGAGATAAACTAAAACTCTATATCATGCCCTTCAATTCCGTAGATTCTTTTGAAACTGGTCTAGATAACTTAGAGACATACAAAAGAAAGGGGTGAGATATAAATCCTAATAAGGTAATAATCAGATCATAACATGATAAAAATAATACATGTGAGTCAATAGTCATATAAAGGTAATATAATAAGGGTGATAATCATAAACATGACCATTTAATCATGATATAAGGTGATAACGTAAAGGAAACATTGGAATGTTGAAGTAATATAAAACCTAACATTATAAACATAAATCATGGATAACCAGTGAGATATCATAACATTTAGTTCTTTGAATAACCTCCCATGAACCATAAATGGTATCCCATGAGATAAAAAATACCTATTTTATTGGAGGGCCATGTAATTCTGGGCCCACCCATCATATTTATGTCATGTAAATTTATAAGTGTGACACATATATCATCCAACATAAGGATGTGTTTCATGAATTTTAATCCCATGATTAAAGATTTTGGATTACATAAATGGATTTTAATAATCAATGGAGTATAGTAACTTCTTTTTGAATACCCATTAATGGAAATGGTTATGGGTATTCACTACACAAATGTTTGGAATGAATAATCATGTAATAATTTCGGTAGCATTACAAGGGTAGATAAAAAATCATTGGTGGGTTTAATGAGAGTGGTATGGGTCTTTCACAACTTATAAATAATAATTATAGGTATATTTATGTGTGAAAACATATCCTAACTCATAAAATTGGAAATTAAAAGGAATAATAAAAATAATGTTCTTGAATAAAGGAGAGAATGATAGGATCCCTTATCTTGAGGGGGATCTTCAGAAAGCCTGGGTAGAGCTTCATAAATTCATAGGAAAACCATTTTAGAAATATATAGACGTAATGAAAGATTAAATTCAGGATGAAATGGTTTTGATTAATGATTAATGAGAGGTTAGCTGGATTTTGATAGCAAAAGGGAGGGGAATTGTTGATTAATTTCTTAAATTATAGTTTGGACTCTATATGATAAATTAATCAAAAACACAAACCATAAAATGGTTTTTACCAATTGTTTCAACCAAAGTAGAGTGGGTTTAATTAATTTATATTGTTAAGAACCAAACACATTAAAATAACTCCCTTGGTGATGTGGAAGTGAGTCATGTTTATAAAAAGTTGATTTTAAAACCATAAAGTATAATATAGGTTTTAAATTATTCAATAAGGGTTTATAAAATTAATCAAATAACTTCAAAAACATATTATTTTAAATGGGAAACATAATTTTGTTCATGGATACTCTTTATAGTATTTATTAAATTGATTTTGGGCTTTTATGATATCATAAAACATAATGTATATTTATAGAGTATTTAATTTTTACTCAAAATTTGAACCACTCATAAAATTATGAAAAATACACTGTTGGATAAATTCAACATGTTGATATCAAAAAATATATTTATTTTATCAAAAAATAATTCATTAAATATGGAAATTTACACTATTAAATCAAAAATACCCTTTTACTGAATAATATGGGTTTTTATAACGATGACAGTTTCTAACACTTCAAATAATCACATTTAACTTCATAAAATTATGTAATCATTTATATTTAAATCATTATTTTTTAATAATAATATTTCATTACAGTAAATTTTATTTTAAAAATTATTAAATTCTTCTAAAATAGTGACTTCATTGAAACTATATACATTTCAAAAATACAATTTGTGTTTCATCATATCAAAATCTAATATTTATAAAACTAATTATTTTTTCATTATAAATTAATAAAAAAGATAAATATAAAAATTATTTTATTAAAAATAAAAATATACAAATTCATACTATTAGGGCCTATATACATAACCCCTTATTATACCAATATATTCCCTAAGGGTAAGGTCTGTGATGGTGACACTTTCTTGGGGTGGTTCGATAAACATGGTTTGGTTCGTGATCTCGATAATATTTAACTTCTCCCATAAATAGTTTCTCTGATCATTTAGTTATTGAATATAATCTTGGAGTTGGTCATTGGAAAAATCCCATGATGATATCTCCCTAAAAAACTTTGATAAATGAGCTTCATATGGTATGATCCTACTAGTTGAGTCCATCACTTCTTTTATCCATTTCAATTAGAATTTATCATAACCCTTAATATACTAATATTAATGGTAAATGTAAAAACAAAAAATAATCAATGTTGATAATTCTTCATGATAATTTGAATCTATTATACTTTTACATTCCAAAATATTGAAAGTATTCATGTTCTTTGTATAACAACATTATTTGATATGGAATTTATTCAAAAAAAGATTTCATTTATAAAAGTTTAGATCATTATTGGTTCATTGATATAGGCCACTCATTTATTATATTTATGGATAGATATATTTTTATTTTTTATCATTACTAAAAATACCCATGCGGTAAAAAAATTTGGTTAAATGAATGAGGATTGAGTTTGACTCAAATTGCATATCTAAAATACATTTACTATTATTAAAAAAAATAGATCTATATTAATATGTTATTACTTATGATGTGATCCATGGTGAAGTTAATTATATATTTCAAAAAGTATATTAGGTCATATCCAAAATATTTGTTGATATAGTTTCAATATTTATTATATTGGATACAACATACGGGGAAATGGTAGAATGTCTATTAGGATTTCATTAAAGAGGTATATTGAATGAGATAGTCCCTAATGACCTTTTCAAGTGATGAATTTAGTATAAATTCATATTTAACAATTAAGTAACATTATAAAAGAATGAAATGTGATTTAATGTTATTGAGTAGTAAAATAATATTATATTATTGATGTTACATCATAAGGCACAACCTTGAAAATCATAGAGTATGATCTTTCATATTGTTTAACATTTTCATGGTGTTGCCTTCGATTGTATAGGTGAATGAATATTAATAATTAATGTGAATGTGATCTTCTCACTATGGATATCATTTAAAGGATCATTATGTAAGTTATAACATAAGGGAGATTAATTAAAATATATAATACTTATGTTGGAAAAGGAATTAACTCATGTTTTATGATGTATGAGCAAATTAATGAACACTCAAGGATTATCCACAAGGGCCCTATAAAGAGGCCACTGTTATTTTATGGTGGTGTGTGAGATATTTCTTTCTTGTTTTATTCATGATTGAATATCTCTTACCTTGATGATCACTTTCTCCTATGTCATTTATTCCCTAAGGTACTAGCATGTCATGAATGATGGATAATCCCACTCATATAATTAGTGATGTAGGTACAATGGAATAATCTTGTGATTTTTACTTTTTGATCATCATTAAGAAAAGAATAGGTAGAGAAGGTAGCTATGTTTTAGGTATGTATGTTTAGGGTTTTATTTATTTCTATTTTCACATGATTTCACTTATTCTTGTATGGAGATCTTGGTTTGGGATACTTATTTTTTTATAATTCTAATAATAAGGGTTATTAAATACTCAGTAATCCTAGAACATTATATATAAGTTAATAAGGTATATCAATCTGGAATGTACAAGACCCCAAATTCAAATCTCTCCCACAAAGTAAACCATAATATAAATGAAAAATATTTCAAAGAATATATCACATTCTCATAAAAGTGATAAAAAATTATTTCTACATTGTTGAAAAAATAATGAGATTAATGAATTTTCTAGAAAAATATTTTAAAAATAAATAGTGTGTAGTAATTATGTGTTGATTATTTTTTAGAAATATGAATTATATTTCCATAGGAACAAAACCATGAATTAAAACATAAAAAAATATAATTATAAAACAATTAATTTTGGGTAATTAATTGATATAATTTTCATGATATTTGATTAATATCCATCTTGGAATATTAAATCCTTTAAAATGTAACAAAAATTAAATGCCCCTTTCAAAGAAGGAGTGTGAATTTTTTAAGGAATAAAATTTAACCTCCCCAATTCACTGGCATAAAATCATCCCTGATCCTCTGACAATATTGTATAACCTTTCCTTAATTATATATTTGTTCTTCCCATGTTTATTTAGTAACATGTCAATTAAACTATCACATAACTTTTTATTGATATATATGAAATAAAAAAATTGATATACATAAAAAATATTCCTATATGTAAATTCATGTAAAATTGATCTATTATTTCAAAACAACTATCATAATTTTCTTAAGAAATGTATTACTAAAAACATTGAGAAAAATGTTTTCCTTATCTTGTAATTATTTTCCTATTAATGGGGAAGTTGAAAAATATTCTTCTAAGATCCCCATAAATGTTTTTATACGTGATCAGTGTCAATTTAGTTTAGGTAAAAACCTATAATATCTAAAGAAAATATTATTCAAATAATATTTTACACTTACTAATTGTATTACTTATTCAAAAAGTAGAAACCATATCCATATTTGTTTATTTTACCTGAATAAATTATCATAAATATAAGTGATGTTTCATATAAATTAACATGGATCCCAATAATAATAATTATTTTTTATTTGAATCACACACTATAAAAACGATTTACCCCAAAAATTTAAAATTCGTATTAGGTGGAGCTAAAAAAATCAATATCATTACCATGTTTTTTATCCTAGAAATAATCAATGAAAACAAAATATACTTGTTCATTAGACATAATTACTATGGTAAATTATAATTTCTCAATATAACCATCCAATTGATATAATAGATACTATGTATATCATAAATATTAGTGGAATCTGTAAATAAAAAAATATCAATGATTTATGAATAATTATTGAATTCAGGATACTCATTGTAAATGTTCTTCTATCAAGGATAATCTGATGGGTATTGAAGTTTACTCTCATGAATTATTATTTATATGTTTTTTTCAAATGAATTTTGGTCTCTAAAAATCCATAAAATAATTAAAATATATAAAGCATTAAAAAGTAACATACAACACATTAAAGGATTGATTTATTTCTCTTTTATAAAAATGTATCATACTTGTTGAATTTATATAATGATTTGTACTCATTTTGAAATAACAAGAAATTTTTTGGAGAAGATTTATTTTTTGTAGAAAATACACATGGGGTAAAACATTTTTTTAATTATATGTTTGATAAATAAGATCATTATTATTTGGAATCATATTTTTTAATATATAAAAATAAACAATAAAACTAGAATTACTTTATCCATTATCTAATTTTATGCTATTATGTTTTAATACTGCTGATAGTGTTGTATATTTCATACAACCATCATAAGAGGACACCACTATACATTTCTTCAATATATTAAAAAATTTGCAAAATTTTCTT
The DNA here is from genome assembly GCA_963277665.1 of Viscum album. Lineage (NCBI taxonomy): Eukaryota > Viridiplantae > Streptophyta > Magnoliopsida > Santalales > Viscaceae > Viscum > Viscum album. The sequence goes on from OY728145.1 coordinate 2,002,796,274, forward strand.
AGTTTATATTCATCCACATTTTTCATTTCCTTAAAACGATCTATATAACCATATGCACTTTTACTGGGTTTTTGATGACCTGTAAAACATATTTTCATTCCACTCACAATATACCTTTACTTCTTCTCTGTGTTTTCGGAAACAAGTATAATGCTAGTCAATTATTCAATATATCAATTGTTAATCCAATTTATTTATGTAGCATCATGATATTTTAGAATGTATATTCCTTTAAATTAATATTATGTTTAATAGTTTGTACCACAGAAAACATTGAGCTTAAATAAGCCACAATATTATGATTTAAATATCCCCATTATAACTATTTCACTTGATTGGATGGTATGAATATGATTAAAAAAATTATAAAATATATGTAAAAAATTTAGTAAAACTAATTTATTAATTAATCACTAAAAAGTAAGTACACAAATCTTAATAATAAGAATTAAATCATAAAATATTCAGAATATTTAAATGTAAAATGTAATTTTTCAATAAAAGTTAGATTATTTATATATTATATTTTTCATTTAAATAATAAATTTACCTTTTTAGAGTATTAAATTTATTTAAAAAGTAATTTTAATGAATTTAAACTAATAGATAATTATTCATACATTTATTATCAATTTTTTAGAAATGATGATGAAATAATTTGGTGGTAAAAATAGATATTTGTTTAGTAGATTATTTTTAAGTGCACATTGAATTTCAATTTTAATAAACTAAATTAATGAATAATGATAATTTATTTCCATTAAAATAATTAATAATATAATAAATTCAATATAAGAAAAATTATATAACTATTTCTATTGGGAATGAAATGTGAATAATATAATTTTATGCTTTGAAAATACATTTGTTACAAAAATGGTTTTTTACACATTTTATGCACAAAAATTAGAATTAATTTCTTTTATTTATATGTGTGTAATAATATAAAATGGATTTCATATTTTTAACCGTGAGGATAAAATTTATTAATGAGTTGAATTTCATTTTTTCATAATGATTTGTAAAAATGTCAAATTGTTATTGCCTCGGTAAAGGGTAAAATGAGTTAATTAGGGTTAAAATTTGTGATATGGTCACAAAATTTAATCTTAATTCTTAGTGTATGAGATTTATTCAAAAACTATCACCTTATATCTTAAATAGTAAATATTTATTACCACTTTACCTTGAAAAAAATCAATTATAATATTTTAATTTTAATAATAAGTCAAGTGTTTCAATAACCTCACTTATAAAAGGAACCACCACTTCTAAATTTTTCACATACATTTAGGAATATATATCAAACAAATCCCTTAAAAACCCATTCCCAACTATCATCCCCATTTCATAAATCCTATGGTCTCACCAAAATACCAACCGAGTTGGATTAAGGTGTAAGCCAAATGAGGATTTCCAATAAAGAGGTGTAACTCTAAAAAGAGTTATTTCAGGTTTATTTCTTATTATACCGCTTTTAAAACTACCATAACCATTAAGATATAATAATATAATTATCAAAAGAATAATTAAAAATTATTATGTTTATGATTCATACCTTTTTCATCTCCTTTTCTACACTATGGAAAAGAAAACATCGCTCGTGCATATGTGTGGACTACAACCTCCATGAAGCATTGTGTTTCCTTTTTCATCATAGTCTCATATGGTTCATTAAAATGATGGATCAGATGGATATATAAAGTATTAATGGAATTATAAATATTATTTAAATATTTTATATTACATAACATATAACCCTTCCATATATTATAAAATGATAATGTCGCTCATGCATGTGTGTTGACTACCACCTACACGAAGCAATGTAATTAATTTTTCATTATCGTCTACCATGGTAGGTAATAAGGATGGAATTAATTAATTTATATTTAAATTATAATATAAATATTTTTATTTAAAGGTAATACCTTATCAATTTTATTTCTATTCCTGCTTTTAGAAAAATGATCACATCACTCATTTCAATCTGAAGGCTACAACCTATATAAAACAATTTTTTCCATTTTTCATGACCACATTAATGGATGGTTATATAATATTATTAAATGGATACGACTTATAATTATTTAATTACTAATATTATTTAAATTATATAATAATGAACTCTTTGACCATGGTCAACTTACCAATTTTATTTTGGGATTATGAATTGAACATCCTTAAAATTCACCAATATAAACTTAACTGAATTACTGACTATATATTACATGGTAATAAATAAGATAAAAGTGATAATAATTTTTTAAGAAACCTAAAAAAATTTATAAATAAATTATATAATTAATATAATTTTATTATATTGGAGATAAATATCATATATGTTGATTCATTCTCAACGTAAGGGCTATCTCATATCAATTTTATTTATTTGATACTTATGACACACTTACCACATGCCTTATTTTATATTGTTTATAAACTATCATATATATTTATATTAAAAATTTCATATTATTAAATTGGTTTAAAAATACATTTTAATTTTTCTTCTTCAATTTACTTTTCATTCAAAACTCACAAAATATTTAAGTGGTTTTTCTTTAAAATGTAATTTTAAATTTTTTTAATAATGTTTTAACAATGTCCATGTTCATTTAAATATTTCAAGAATTTCATTATTTATACATAAATTATTGTTAATTTTTTTTAAAATTGTTTATAATTTATTTAAAAATTACTAATAAGTAATTTTTCATTATTTTCTCTAACGGATATTTTTTACATTATTTAATAAAGTATAAAAACAACTTTTTTAATCATATGATGCATAAACAGAATTTTAATCCATCACAAAAATTATTAATTAATAATTTTATGCAATAAATTTTAATTATTTCTCAAATAAAATCATGTTTCTCAATCTTCAATTAATTTTTTCATTTTATGAGTTTTCAAAGGAAAATGGATTTTTATCCTTATTTTTACATTAAGTACAAAAGTGTTTTTGCATTTGTATAAAATATAATGCTTTATGATATTTTATGATGGAAACTAAATCTTATATGTGTTTCATGTATGTTATGTTCCTTCGAAATTTTTTATGATGATGGGTATGCCTGATATAGCCCTCTAATGTATTGGGTAATGATTTTGTTCTACATTGAATATATATTGGAATTAACCAACAAGATTATTCCATTTACAAGAGTGCATGTAACAGTGATTGTAAGAGTGTTATGAATATTATTTACCATGGTACCTACATGAATTTCATATTGTTTTAAGTGATAATTCATGGAAGTATTTTTATTTCATAAGTTAATCTATTGATATTGTGTTTAAAGGAATGTTTATAACCATTTTAAAGGTAGAAAATATGTTTTTCATGAAAACGTCTTCATGAGTAATCATATCTTAAAATAAACCATAATGATTGAGATTTTGATCTTAAAATTTTGTTATGATATTTTTTATGAAATTATTTTAAATTGAAGTTGATTTCTTAAGTAAGTAAATAAATATTTTTGACTCAAGGTTAATTATATCAAATGAAAATTTTCAATGGGATTTTATGATTTTCAAAATGGACTATTGTATTTATTTATTTTCATGTCCCTTATTGATATTAATTCAATCATACCCCATTTTAAAATTCTTCTCACCAGGATTAAGGAAGAGTAGGATCTTTATCAAGTTTTATAATTTCACTATGATAATTCATCTTTTATAATGTGAATGTGTTTTGAATGAAACAATAGTTAAAATTTAGGAATCCTATTTTTTGGTAAAAATATATATTTATTGGATTTTTACACTTTATATGATAAGGGATTGAGATATAAGAATTTTTTTTGTTCTCTAAAACTCTAAACCTAAAAGATACTACGAATGTAAGAAAATTCAGTCGTTGATGTTAAACTCATTAGTATGGTTTGATTAAGGTATAGATTTTTATAGTTGTTATTAAAGTAAGGGTTTTGATAACTTTAAAGGTTTTCAAGTTACCAAATGATGATAATTTAGGAATTCTTGTTAATTTCAGGGGTTAATATTTCTATGGTTCAATATAAGTTAGATTTCTTCTAGTTCTATAAAAATTAGTATGTTATGTAGAATTATGGTTATTTTTGGTTGAATTATAATATTTGAATAAAATATGACATGGTTAATGATATAAAAGTTTTTATCCTCCTCGTAATGTGGTTCTTTATGATTTTTTTAATATAACCACACTGCCTTTTGGGTTTATGTAAATAGATGGTACGAGGAGGAACCAAGTTAGTAATGGATATGAAGGATACTATGGTGGTTGTTCGAGTGGGAAACCAAATATTATATGATTTGGACTAGAAAATAGTATGCTTATAGATAAAAAGATATCTATATTTATGATTAAAAACCTAAACCTATGTGAGTTTCCTAATGCACTAAATTGGGGGAAATGTAGTTTCATGGGAGTTTCAGTAATAAAGACCATAGAGGAAATAATGTTCAACTTATTATATGTCAATAATGTCAGAAGAAACACCCTTGGTAATTTCTCAAATAAATATGAAATTATTTCAAATTCGTAAAGGAAAGGGAATATAGAAATTAAATTTGGATTAAAATGAAGCATTGTTCAGAAACAATAGAGGTTAATAATGTTCTTCATAAGATATCAATTGAATGTTTTAAATTTGGAGAGCATGGGCATTGTGAAAATTGGTGCACATGGTGGAAGGCTCTAGAATGGGATCAACTAGTTTATACAAATAAATATTTTACAACTAAAGATGAATAAACTATGAATAATGTATAAAAGGTATAATTTATTTTAATAGTTTTCTATATGTTTAAAGTATGAAACATGATTATATTGATATTGAAAAAATATTCAGACTTGATTTTTTTTAATTTAGGAAGGAAATATTATAAAATAATATGGAAAATAATAGTTATATTTTTATTAAGTAAGTAGAATAATATAAGTGTTTATATAAATGGTTTTATGATTTATGATTTAATGGTATTTAATTTATGGATTGTTCAACTTTCAATGTGATCAAGAGTTCCAAAGCATTTATACCCTTTTGAGGTTATATGTGATTTTATTCAAAGATAACTAATGAAATTTTGGGATATTTTTATTAAATATTAGTAAAAAAAAATTTGAATTGTAGATAAACATTTAGATTAATATGATTTTAAATGTTCAGCTAATTATGGTTAAATGGGAAAATGAGTTAATTTTTTTTAGAACATATGGTTTGTTATATAGATAATTGTAGGAATGAAAAGATATTTGGTGATTAAATGATTATAATTATTTTTTTATATTTTCACTCTATTTCGAAATTATATGATTATGGTAAAAAGAACATGTTTAGGTCAAATTGGTTGATATTAATTGAGTAATAAAGACTGATTTAAATTTTATAAACATTTATAATTTGGTCATGTGTTTATGGTAATTCATGTTATTTATGGAAAATATTAGTATATTTTGGAGAATATATATTTAATTGATATACATATTTTGTATGTGAATTTATAAGTAATTTATTGTTTAGAGATAAATTCTTTTGGAAGAATTGACTATCAAATATTTTTAATCTTTGGGTTTCAAATTTTGGTCAAAAATATTTTGAAGAGATTTAAGGTTAGTTATTTATGGAATGATTTGTATTAAACATTGGGTGTTATTATTAAGGATTTATATATTGATGTATTATTTCATTATATGAATTACTATTCATATAAACTTTTGTTGACCATTTTAGTTTTTGTGAGTATATAGAGATGGGGAGAATATTTTTTTCATCTTATTTTAAATCTTATGATCAATTCAAATTTAATTCCAGTTTTTTTGGCCTGAGAAATTCATCATGGTTGTTTATCATTTATAATATGAGATGAATCAAATAAAGAAAACTACTAAAAACACAACCAAATGAATAAATCCTGGAAATAAATCAAGTAAATATACATTATAATATTTTCTATCACAATGATAAAATAAATCATCATCTCAAGTAAGTGGAAACACTCCTTGGAATTGATTCTGAAAATGTTATAATAGTTTTTATCAGACAATATATAAAATTGTATGGATGTAATTTTTAACAGCATATAATATAACACCCAATGATTTTGTAGTTAATATTATTATAAATTAATAAAATGTTCGATAGTGTGAACCATAAATAACACTATCCTTAAATGAACCAAAAAAATTATTATTTAAATATTATTATTATAACCTAGCTATTGGATGGGAGGGTATGAATAAGAGTAATTGAATTAATATATATATATATATATATATATATATATAATTTCATATAAATATTTTTTGATTAATTCATAGTAAATAAGTACCAAATTATAAATTATACAAATTAAATCATATTAAGAGCAAAATAGTAAAAGTTAAAACGGTTATTTTTTAATAAAATATGGGTTTGTTTATATTTAAATTTTTCACTAAAAAGATAATTTTTACTATTAAATTTATTAAAAATTTATTTTTCAAAACATTTAAACTAAATAATACTCATTTAAAAATTTATTATCAATTTTTTATAAATGAAGAAAAATAATTTGATGGTAAACAGATATGTTTTTCAGAAAACTATTTTTATATTCACAATGTATTTTTATATTAATAAATCAAATTAATCACTATTGATACAATATTTTTATTTAATCTATTTATAATATATTAAATCCAATATACTATCAATAATATAATGGTTGTTACTAGGAAATTAAGGTAAGGAAAATCATTTTAGTATTTTAAAATACATTTGTTTTAAAAATAGTTTTTTTTCTCATTTTGTGTGTGGATGTTATAATTAATTTATATTTATTATATAAATTGAATATTGTAAAATGGATTTAATATATGGAATTAATATTTTTTTAATTTAATAATGAGATCAAATTTATTTTTTTTATAATGAATAGTAACCGTGGTAAATTATTTTCACTATAGTAAAGGGTAAACCGGTTAATTAATATTAAAGCTTTGTGATAAGGTCACAAAATAATATATTATTTCTTATTGAGTAATATTATTTCAAACATTATCATCATATATTTTAAATTTTATATATTTATTTCCAATTGACCATGTTTAATATGTTTATAATATTTAAAAAAATGAATAATTACAAGAGTGTCACTCCCCTCACATATAAAAGGGAACCCCCTATTATCTCTTATTCAAGAAGCTTTGAGCACTCTCTCTACACTAATAATAACAAAACTACATTCCCAAATCTCATCCCTATGTTCTATATGTTCATGTATCCCCAAAAATACTAACCTATATGGATTAATGTGTAAGCCAAATGAGGTTTTCCAAATAAGTGGTAAAACTTTTAACCGAGTTATTTCATGGATATTTCTGCTTATACCTCCTCATAACATATAAAAAACATGAAAATATAATAACAAAATTATCCAAAATATAATTAAATTTTATTATATTTATGATAAAACACTTTTTAATTTCCTTTTACACCCTATGGGAAATGAAAATATTGCTCGTTTGTTCATGTCGACTACAACCTCCACAAAAATATGTGTGTTATTTTTCATCATCACATCATATAGATGGTTAAAATTACGGATAAAATGAATATATAGGATAATTATGATTTTATTATGAATCATAAAATATAATAAATTACTTATCTTTGAATTCTTCCATTTAAAATTGTTAGCATCGTGCATGCGTATATGTGGACTACCACCTCCATAAAGCGATGTGGTTCATTTTTCAATTCCATATCTCATAAATGTTAATAAGGATGGAATTAATGAAATAATGTGATAATTATAATACAAATACAATTATATAATTTTAATCAATTTTATTTTTATTTTATTTCTATCTTTTATATAAATGAATACATCGCCCATTGTACGTGTGGACTACTTCCTCCTTGAAATAATATTTTTTATTTTTTATGAAACAATTAATGAATGTTATTTAAATTTTATTTATTGTATAAAAATTATATTTATTTCAAGATTAATATTCTTTAGATAATTTAAAAATAAACCCTTTGACCATTGTCAACCTATAAAAGTTGTTTTGGGATTACTAACTGAACGCCCTCAAAACATCTAACAAAAACATATCTAATTTCATAAATATATAAAAAAGATAATAAATAAAAGAAAAGGGATAAAAATAAGATAATAAACCTTAAAAAAAATTATAAAAATTAAATAGTTAATATAATTTTATTAAACATGAGTTATAAAATATATGTCATCATTTTGACTCAAGGTAGGGGATTCCTCATCTCAATTTCCTTTATTTTAAACTTATTACATTATCCCAATATGTATTAATTTGTGTGTTATATAAATTCCAATATGGATTTATTTTAAAAAATTTGATGAAATTAAATTATTTTAAACATATATTTCAATTTCTCTTATTCAATTTCATTTTGATTCCAATTTTATCAATGTAATAATGTGTTTTTCTTTCAAATGATGATTTAAATGATTTTAAATGGTTTTCCTTTGTGTATAAATAATTTTAAATTTTTCAAGAATTTTCTTATTTATTCTTAAAATATTTATAAATTTATTTTTCAAATACATTTTTTCTTCCTTTATAAATTTTTAAAAAATAATATTTCTATCATTTTTGTTAAAGGATATTTTTTACTTTCTTTTAAAAAGTGTAAACAAAGGTTATTTTCTAACATATGGGAAAGAATGGAATTTTACATCATTATAAATATTATTATTTAATAATATTCATGTACAAGTTTTTGTGGTTTTTCAAAAAATATCTTATTTCCCATTCTTGTGGAGATATTTTTATTTTAATATTTTTAAAATGAAAAAAAGTATTTTTACCCTTATTTTTACACAAATTCCAAAAGTGATTTTACATATGTGTTAAACATAATTTTTATGAGATTTTATTACTAAAATACAAGATTCTATGTGTTTTATGTATTTTATGGTCCTTATAATTTGTTCATAGTGATGGTTGATACCAATATAGCTCTCCAATTCATTAGGTAATAATTGTTTTCTCTGAGGAATATATGATGGAATTAATCAAGTAGGTTATTTAATTAGAATGATTTCATGTAAGAGTGATGTAATAGTGATGTGAAGATGATTTTCAAAGGTACCTATGCGAATTTTCAATTCCTACAAATTAGTTTTATAGAATTATTTTTATTTCAAAAAGTAATCTAATGAGATTATTTTTATGGAAATTTTATCCCATTTTAAGTGTGAAAAGTTTGTTTTTTAAGAAAATATTTCCATGAGTAACCATATTTTAAAAGAAGTAATCATGATTATGAATTTTCCTTTAATATTTTTTATGAGATATTTTATGAAAATATAAGGAAGTGAAGTTGATTTATTTAGTAAGTAAAGAATTATTTTGACCTCAAGAATAATTATATAAAAATAAATTTTTTGAATCGGTTTCATGATTTTCAAAGTGGACTAATGGGTTTCATTATTCATATATACCTTAATAAGATTTTTCATTTTCATCCCTCATTTTCAAATGTTTTTTACAGGGCTTTAGGCTGAGTAAAAACTATTGTAAGGTATATATTTCCAATATGAAGATTCATCTTAATAGAAGTGAATGTGTATTAAATGAAACAAGAGTTTAAATTTAAAAATAGTGTTTTATTTGAAAATGAAAACTGAGTGGAAGTTTCGACTTTTTATCGTATGGGTTTGAGATATAATAGTTTTTTCTAATTCTCTAAAATTCTATACCTAATAGTTCATGGGAATTTAGGAAAATTGTATCATTGTTAATAAACTCATAATTATGGGTTCATAAATTTATAAGATGTTATAAGTGAAAAAAATTATTCAAATAACAACAATGTAGAAATATACATATAATTTGAGAAGGTTTTTTTGTATTTTTTATTAAATATTTGATGAACTATAAGAACAATTTTCATAATATTTCATCAAATTATTAGAAACCATCCATTTTAAATTCATATTTATTCAATTTCATTCAAAAAAATTTGTATATATAGATATATATACACATATACATATTTATATATATATAACATGAATTTATTTAGATAATTATACATATTACATATATATGTATTCATGTATATAAAATAAAACATTTTTATATAGATGTATATGTAAATATATATACACACACGCGCGCAATATTTAAAAATGATATATTGATAATATATATACGTAAACATTGTGAACATATATATATGTGTGTGTGTTTATAATGTATATATGTATATATTATCATTATAATATATTATATATGTTATATATATTTATTTATTTTGTGTTTTTATTATATACACACGCACACACGCATTCTATATGTATGATTATATAGGTGTGTGTTATGTATATATATATATATATTGTGTGTGTGTATTTTAAAAATGATATATATATATATTTATAAACTATAAAAATATTCAGCAAACATGAAAAATAGTAAATACATTACACACTCACTATACAAACAAAACATATGTGTGTGTGTGTGCATGTGTGTGTGTGTGTGTGTCTATATGTATATATGTATTTATGTGTGTATGGATGTATGTATGTATGTATGTAAGTATGTATGTATGTATGTATGAATTTATGTATATATGTATTTATGTATATATTTATGTAGTTATATAATATATAAATGAGATCAAATATATTCCCATACTTTAAAACCCATATTTTAAATTGTCTCTTTATCAATGCTTTTAAAAATCATTAATAAATGTGTGCTTTTATCATATCTTTTAAAAAAATGTTGATAAAGGTGTGTATTTATCAATGATTTTTAAAAATATTTTGTAAAGTCCTTGTAGAATACCTTCTTTTTTAGTTATTCTTAAGAATATAAATTAACGTAAAAACATTTATCAGTGCTAAAAAAAGTGATGGTAAAAGGTACCATTTATCAGTTCTTTTTTAGCATTAGTAAATGGTGCTACATCGTACCCCATTTATTAACACTAAAAACATTTATTCTTAAAGTTAACCTATATTATAATTTGTTTAACACTAATAAAGTGTACCCTTTATAAAAAATAATATAAATTATTAAATTTGATATTTTAATATTTTTTTATATTTATATTTATAGAATTTTAAAATATTTACTTAAATATTATTTATATAATACTAAATATGTATTTACAATTATTACACAATAGTTGTACCTAAATATGATTTATAAAATTATTAATTGTTATTATTAAATAAAAAATTATAATTTTTATTGAGTAATACATATTTATTAAAAAAATTAAAAGAAAAAATGATTAATAAATTAATAAACAATGAGAAGTTAAAAATGGGAATTGAAATTACAAAAACCTAAATTTTTTGTATGGATGTTAATTTGGGGTCCATGAGTTGTTGAATAGAAGATTAAGAAGAGATTTATTACATTTGAAATTATTTGGAACGTCGTTCATCGTTTTTTATTTGTTAAAAGAGTCCCAAAGTCCTCTAAAACTAAGTTTCAAGTTAATGTGCCCTAATTTTTTTAACCTTTGATAGATTTTTTGTTTCATTTATATAGTCCTTATTATCCCTTTTTAAGTTAATTTTTAATGCATTCCCAATGATTTCATTAATATTGATATGATGATGTTGAAATTTTATGGTTATTCAAATAATTTTTATATATATATATATTCATATATTTAAATATAAAAATTAATTATATATATGTATATATTTATGTTTTTATATGTTAAAATTAAATATATAAATATATATATTTAAATATATAATTATAAACATATATTTACATATAAAATGTTTATTCAAATATATAAATCATATTTTATTTATAATTTTTATATATATATGTAAATATATATATACCCATATAAATAAATTAATAAAAATATATGTATTTAAGTATATTTATTCTAATATATGTAAATACATATTAGTGTATATATATATATATATTGACATGCGATGAGAAGATGGTGGTCATCAATAAAAGGCCTATAACCTCAAGTGACTGGTGTTGAGGTTGGTAAATATGAACAGGTATAGAAGATGTTCGCTCCTAATGTGACGTTGTAGGTGGTGGGCACGATGAGCATGGTGTAGCAGTTAGAAGAACAAGGGAAGATCACTCCAGGAAGAACAAACAGAGATGAAAAAAAGAAGAATATTATATCATTAATTCCATGGGTGCTCTGGGCCAATGAAATATAGGATCTATAGTCTATAAAAATCAAGGGTCTTCAAGGAATAAAATTTACAATAAAATAAGTCTAGTGGGTGCCTATCAATCCTTGTGGAGAGGGATATGGTTGGATCCACTAGAGTCTCTTGGTGTGTGTCTGTGTGTGTTTATGGTTTTTTATATCCTCTACCTTATATATATATATATATATGTATGTATGTACGTATGTATGTATGTATGTATGTATGTATGTATGTATGAATTTATGAATGTATATATATATATATAACATACATAAAAATACTAAATACAATACACACTCACTACAAACAATATATATATATATATATATAAACAATATATGAGACCAGATATATACAACTAATATTAAAAAGGATTATAAATCATCCCTTTATCAATTTATTTTAAAAAGTGTCTATAAAGGTTTATTTTTTTAAATGCTTTTAAAAACCCACTAATGATGGTGTATCTTTGTCAACGCATTTTTAAAAGCACCAAAAAAGGCCCCACATCATACCATCTTTATTAATGATTCTAAAGAAGCTTGTATAAAGGGGGAACCCTTTATTTGCGCTAAAAAATGGATAAAGGTCCAACATTTATCAATTCTAAACACTAACCAATTAAAGGGTATTATTAATTAAATAATCAAAGATATTATTATATATAATATTTTAATGTATGCGTATATTTATATTGTTATTAATGTAATATATTTACTTAAATATAATTTATTTAATACTAAATATGTATTTATATTAAATATATAATGTATTTACCTAAATATGATTTATAAATTAATTTTTTAATATATTAATTAAAATTTTAATAATTTTTTTGAGTAATAGATAATTAATTACTATTTGGTAATATAAAAAATTAATTAATTAATTAATTAATATCCAAAACAAGGTTGAAAATAGTATTTTCAATTAAAGTATCCATACCTTTGGATTTAGGTGTCTGTTTGCACTCTATGATGTGTCAAATAAAATATTGAAAAGTGATCTACGATATTTGATACTATATATTTTCCTGAAATATTTTTTTCTAGGTAAAAAAATTGCCTAAAATACCTAAAAAATATTTTTTTTACAGTTGACTAATTTTTTTAACTTTTAATGGAATTTTTGTTTCATATAAGAGGTCATTATCATCCTTTTTGGTTGGAGCCTTGTTTTAGTTCATGTTTCAACATTCATATTGATATGATAATGTTAAAATTTTATCGATTTTCATATAGGAGTTGTATTTATGAATATATATATCTATATTCATATATTTACATATAAAAAATCAATTATATAAACAAATATTTAAACATATAAATATATAAACATATTTATATAATAAATATCTATTTAAATATTTAAATATTATTGTATATATATACACACACACACACACACACTATTACATACTATAATTTTATCACAGCTGAAATTTCTATTAATAACCCTAAAAAAGATAACGTTTTAAGTTCCCTTGAAATCCAAGTGCTTTTATTATCTATAAAAAACACTGATATAATTTATATTCATCAACAATAGAAAAAGGGATGAAAAGTTGGAAATTCTCCAATACTTCCTATAACATTGATAAAAGCTACCAGTTTTAGTGGTGTGCTGCTAAATTTATAAGACACTATAGAAATCATATTATTTATTAAATTAAAACATAATTAAAAATTGGTATACATTAAAATAAACTAAAAATAAATATAAATATAAATTTCAATACATTAAATTTTCATTGATATGTATAATTTATTACCAACATTACTTTTTCCTATAAATTCATAATCACATTAATATTTAGAAAACTGGTTGGCCATGTATCCCAATTTCCTTAAGATACCCTTCCAATATAGCCTAATCACACTACCAGTTTCAGAACACTCTACCCCATTTGAAACAAATAAAAGTGTGTCTTTAACAAAAAAATGTTTATTTTAGAAATACTCTAAAGGAATAAATTAATCATTGATACAAAACATTAATACATTAATAAAAACTAAATAAATAATGAGAACATGAATGTTAAATGATAATAAAAAAATAAAAAAAATAAAAAAATACATAATTATATCATATTGGAATGTAATACAACACTTTCAGTATATTTCTACTATTTTGAGATTCTTGTGAACTTTTAGTTATATCAGTAACACCATGTGTCATATTAAAATTCAGTAGATTCAAACATATAGAAAATGAATTATCTATATGTTTTATAAAATATCAAGATGATCTAAAAGTGTTTTTTATTTTTTGAGTCTGTGATAAAGATTTTGAACTAAAATTTCATTTTTAAATGAAAACATGCACTTTTAATCAAGCATACCACACCATATTTCTACTTGTAATGTTGTTCTTTCATACATGTCATAAATGAATTATGGATTTTTGTATTAATTTTTTTTGAATATCAGAGTGTGATTTCTAAGTTTTGACTATGTGATGCATGTTTTGAACTAAAATGAAACTTTTAATTAAAAACACGCACCTTTAGTCCTATCAACCACACTATTTGTCAAATTTACATAAGGTAGATTCCTATAGGTAAATAATGAATTATATGTATTTTTCCTAATAATATCATGGAAATACTAGTTTTTTTCATTTTTCTAAGCGTAAAATACACATTTTAAAATAAAACTTCATTTTTACATAAATATATGCACTTTAAATTATATCGGCCACACCATGTTTCAGGTTTAAATACAATTATTTAATACATGAAAAAAATAATTATCAATATTTTTCTTAAAATATCAAGAAAATAAAAGTGAGTTTTCTTGGTTTTGAGTGTATGGTGCATTTTTTAACTAAAATGTCATTTTCAAATGACAAATCACAATTTGGATCATATCGACCACAATGTGGGTCTAATTGATGAGTGGTTGATTCATACATGACAAAAAAGAATTATGGATTTTTTTTCTAAAGTATAAATAAATTTGGAGTTTGTTTCCTTAGTTTTCAGTTTTTGACCTACGTTTTGTACTAAAATGTCACTTTCAAATTAATACATACATGTTTAATCATACCAGACACATCAGGTGTTTGGCTAATGTGTAGTTTATTCTTACACATCACAAATGGATTGTGTACTTTTTTACTAATGTATCAAGAATATTTGAGCATTTTTACAAGGCTTTTGACTCTACACCATGTGTTTTAGTAATTAATCAGCCCAAGATGTCATTCTAACCCGTACCCAATCTGATCCATTACAAGGCCCAAAGTGTGTTCTCAATCCAAAATGGGTTGGCGTCAATCACCTAGGCATCACATGAACTCATTTGGGAACAATTTCATCCAAATTAGAGATAAAATAGTGGAATATAATAATATATAAGGGAAAATAAATAAACAACATGTCAAATAGGTCAAAACTTACTAACATGATCTAACACATTTTCATATACAAGATTTACTTCCTCAAACAAAGTGATATATCCAATAATAATAGAAGAAAACTATCCATAAAAAAATTGACAAAAAAAATAACTCGATTTGATCCTGAACCATCTCCATGAAACCTTTGGTTGATGTGAACCACCCAACATGCCCCTTGTTGGCCACAATGAACAAAAATGATCTAATTGAGAACCTGGAACTTAAATTTATTTTATGAGTGATATATAATTCCCAATAGTTCAAAAAAATCCTATGAAACTATGCAATTCATTTCATAAGAAAATTCATTAATGATAGTTTGAAAATAAATATATAATGTAATATTTATACATATTCAATTCATGGAAATCAAAAAAATTCCATAATCCACATTCAAAACATTTTCCTTTGCATTCCAACACTGAACCCCTATATTTTTTAAAACAAATCCATCCACCCAAGATTTTTCAAAACTGCACACATGATTATAATTTATCAAAAACAAATCACACTTGTTTTAACAAAATTAAAATTGATAACTAAAAAAATTTCACCAAATGAATCCATATATAAACCCCAAACCCATTTCAAAATTCTCCTTATGGTGCACATACAAGATCCTTTATATATTCAAAATAATTTTTCAAAAACATCATATAAAACATGTTTTCAAAGAAAATAACCCAACTTATATAGGATAATAACAAAAAGTATCGACCCTATATATATATATATATGTATATATCACAATGCATATAAAAATGAAACATAAACAAGGAAGGTCTCATATCAATGAAAGGAGGTGAAATGATATAATCATGAACTAGACAAAACTCCCATTAATCAATAACTAATTAATAAAATGAATGTGGTCCTACCCAATGTCACTAACATGAAAATAATGTTACCAAATATAGGTATAACCATCCAAACTAGCTATTTGAATATGCTAAGACCATAACCATCATCCTGATAACACACATAGGCATCTCAATGATGAAAACCCCCCATCTAGGCCTTGTTTTTGGGATTACTAGTGGGAACCTATCAGTACATGAACCAACAAGAGGAACAAGCTAAATCTCCCACTTAGTACCTAACATCCAATAACCAACAAAGGAAGTGAGGTGTAGATAGAAAATACAGGTATATTCACCAGTAATAACCATAAATACCCTCACCCCTAATACCCAATGATGAAAAACCACAACACATAGCATGCACAAAAGTCAAAATAGTAACAATCCCACACAAGGGAAGAAATAAAATCTCGTAGTGAATAAAAACCCACAAAAGGGGTACATAAGAAACGGGGAAATCAAGTGGAGTCTTTCACAAACTCTATTTAAAAAAAATGGTCAGAACATGCCTTTAACATCAAAACATAACTCAGGATACCAAGCCACTTTAGATTTCACAAATTTCCTTTCCAACACTATTTGAAAAATGTTTGAAAACACATAATATATAAAAACATTTCATAACAACCATTATACAAGGGCTATATTCATTTAAAATCTAAAAATACCAAAATCCTTCATTTACACCACACTTTCCACAAAACACCACATAAAAGATTTTAATAGGTCCAAATAAACCACCAGTTTCATTTAGAAACGTTTCAAAGAAAACCTTAAAAAATGGTAGTTCTCTTTGAAAAAAAACAACACCAAAGGGCAGTCTATTTTCCATTAAACCATATAAAACAATATACCATAGTATTAAAAATATGGGTAAACCACATGCACATTTCAAATCACCTTTTTCAATACATTAATACACCCCTTAAGAAATCATTTTGAGGTCCACACCTAAATTCAAAACCAAATTCCCATTAAAAACTTTTCATTCACTCACTGAAAACCAAATTAAGGTTAAAACCCCTTTCCCCTAATGAAAATAATTTCAAAAATACATAAGTCATTTCATAACAATCTTATCTCATTAAAACACTCTATTTTAAATAATAAAACATGGAAGTCACATGTAAAACCAATTATACAAAGCATGAAACTCAAAAAAAATTGTTAAAACCACCATTAGGCTATAACATATAATAATTTCATAAAATGATAATATATAAAGTGAAGTAATTCTTAGGATACCATGATGAAACAATTTCATAGTAACACTTACCTCAATGAAATAGGAACAATGTCAAAAAATCCGTAAACATGTTGACACTAATGGAAATCATTCCCAAAGGGTTAAAAATGGTGTATACAACCCCTTGAGAACCAAATATACATAAATAGATCCACTTGGAACTATAGAATAGAGCCACATGATAAAAAATGTTTCATGGAAGAATCCAAATCCATGAGAGAAGGGTGGTAGAAGGGACAAGGAGGGAAATAGAGGATAAACTCTACTCAAACCTCTTGGAAAAATTATTTGAAGGGAAAGAATCAATGGGGAGTTGTAACACCTCCAAGGGATCACAAGGGTTTTTTGACTTTCATGGAGGAATATGGGTGAAATGCCTATTAAATATAGAGGAAAATTTGGGAATTTCTAAAAAATTAAACACTAAGAAAAATCACACAGTTTGGAAACACAGTTAGGAAAACCATGCACTAACTATGTGGGTTCCACTACCTCCTAAAATTATCAAGCTACACTATTACTCTTTAGAGGACTCATGGTTAAAAAACCATGTACCTAACTCCATAACCACCTAAAGTCTCACAAGACTTCATTGGTTGACTCCCAATATTTGAAAAAAAAAATTGAATGTCATGGAAATGGAAGTATCAAAAACTATAGATCCAACTGAATGATTACCACATGGTTTATCCAACTATGTGAAAATAATGTGCCACACCTCCATCACACCAAGTACCCTAAATGAAATCTCCTTAGGGCTTCACAATTTGGACTTAACCATGAAAAACCTATATTGATAAACCATGCATGGTTCAAAATAAACTAAAAATTATCCTTAGAAAGGGAGGCCACATTGTTTCCTGTTAATTATGAACCTTACCCATTCAAAGTAGGAATACATAAAAAAATATTCAAGTTACAAGTTGTAACTAAATGGAAACACAACATGGACCTCCATTTCTAAAAAGATAATGAAAATAACAATACAGTGACATGGTGGTGTCAAAAACACTCCAACATGCCACTTTCTACATCCAGAAAGTCCTAGTGGAAATGAAAGGAAAAAAATAAAACATATTGTCCAAAGAAAACCTAAATTATGGACAAATAATCATGACCCTACCTCGAGGATAGAAACCAATATCCGCAAAGTGATAAAACTGATAAACTATAAAACACCAGATTCTTCAAATAATAATAGAATTAAAAACTCTAACAAGAATCCCAATGAATCACATGAGACCTAACATGGTCTCCCTGTCATTTATATTTCCACTAAAATGTTCTCCCCATCATTTAGAGTTCATATAACATTATGGGAAAAAAAGAACCACTACTACTAATTCATCCTCAAATAACAAATAATTTCGAAACCATGAGAGGAACACACTCTCGGTCACAAGTGCTTCCAAACATAGTGAAAGGAGGAATAACTAGGAATATGATTACAAATGAAAATTCACTCACCTTGGATGATGACACACGTGGATAACCTAGGGTAAAACACTAGATACCCTCACAAGGTGCATCCAAAAAAGTCCCAGAAAAAAACCCATTTGTATACCACACTCAACAAGTGTTTCATATACCTTAGTTATTCAATCATGAACCCAAAGGACTATATCAATTATAAATAATGATCATCACAATGATTGATCTAGATAATGGGCACAACACCTCTCACCATGAGTGGTTTTCCCAAAAAATGAGGCTTGACAGGATGACACTCACAGTCCTGCCACAAAATACCCAAGAGGGGAGGAGAGGGTGGTACATTCCTTAACAAAACAAAAAATTCCATAAAATAACATTCAAACCATCCATAAAAACATACCAAAATGGGGAAATATCCAAAAAAACTGACCACAACTACTGATGATCACAAAAACAATGTCACAACCATGAAAGGAAAAGTCCCCAAACAACCAACTCATCCTCAAAAGAATCAATACCAATACCTATTCACAAAAATCAAACATACAAAACATCCCTCACTCAACATAGGAGGAATTAAAAAATCCATCTATCACAACAAAAACCAACTAAGGATCCCTCAATAGCTTTGACCCTTGAATATTAATGCGTCCTTATATAATTTATGTCCACCTTGATCTCCTACAACCACCTATTTACTTTCTAAATCTAAGGAAGTTCCACATCCCCCACTCCACTTGGAGTCTATGTAGGAACTATAACTACAAAAACAATTTCATTCATTCTAGGGGACATAACAAAAGCGACAAAATCCACATCAAGTCATGTATCAAAAGATAAACCAAGTGATTACTTCACAATAATGTAATCACATCTACTATAGAAACCCTCAAATGAGACACACCATAAACACCTCAAAATAAACATTAATTTTTAAATAAAATATTTAACCAAGGAATTTTAAAACCACCTTCCATAAAGGGGGTAATTATAAATCCCATTCAATGCAAGATTTAAAATAAAACCGCCTCAATAGAGCCCACACATTTTCCCAAACAAAGAAAATCACAAGATTATTTCAAAATACCTTTCATCTTTGAAATCCAAGAATCCAAAAATGTTACTCAAAAATAAATTCCATTTTCAAAAACACTTACCAAAATTTTTCAAAAAACAATCTTTTGAAACATTTTAAATACCATAAGGCGAAAGAACCACATTATAAAGCACCCCAAAAACCATGGTAATTCACTATTCCCATTCATAAAAAAAACAAAGTTTAAAAACAAAATTTTTCACAAAATACTTTTATTTTTCTAAAACAAAGTTTGAAAAACAAAGTGAACAAAATTCCCACACTTGAAACAAGAAATTATCCCAAGAAATACTTCTCATAAATGGTAACAAAAGACTCAAAATTCCACATCCAATAAGTTAATAATACTTTTGGAGAAATCCCAAATCAAGTGTAGTCCAAATAGTCTAACTGAGAGGAAAATATGGTTATATATACTTTGGACACATCATTCATAAAACCATGTTCCAATCATACCAAAAACACTATAAAAGAAGTATGCTTAACTGCATGGGTACTGTACGGTTTCCTAGGCCATGTGAGCTAGACACACAGATCAAGTTCCCTTCCACCCTAAAGAAAAACAGTGGTCCCAAATATGAATCAATAGTAAAAAGGGAACCAATAACATTAATCCCATAAAATACAAAAAGAAATAGCTCGAAGGAAAATTGAGTTCACAATCCAAGACCCAACATCCAATGACATCTTGCGGTTCATGATAAGCATGAGCTATCTAGACTCTCCACACCCTTACTCTCAAACTCTGATATCATTAATATCCTTTATTTTGGAAAGTCCCCAAATAAAAAGATCTGCAATAGAGGATTAGGTTTTAAATAAATGGAAAATCAACATCCTATGATACAATGTTTCAATGAATTGGTCTAGGTTTCCTTTCAACCAGTCCCATAATAATTCCTAAATGGAATTCACAATTCCAACGAGCTAGTAACAAGTGCATGTGAATCACAAGGACTCATTTGGGAATGGTTTCACCCAAATCAGATATAAAAAATGTAATAAAAAAATATGTAAGATAAAAAAATAAATATAAATCCAAAAAGGTCATAACCCCCTACCATGATCCAACTCATTTTATTATACAAGATCAACATCCACAAAAAAAGAGATATAGGCTGGCAGAACAGAAAAAACTAGACAAATAAAAAAGGAAAAAAAACCAAAAAGTTCTAAGACTAAACATTCTCCATGAATCCTCTAGTTTCTCACTATCAAACAACCCATCCAATGTTGTCCACAACGATCAATAAAGTTCCAATAGATAACCTGAAACTTGATGTTTTTTAGGCATGATCTAAAAATCCCAGTGGGTCACTGCAACCAACAAAAACTATGCAATTTGTTTCATAAGGAAATTCATTAATAGAAACTTTAAAATAAAGCATGAAAGTATGCTTTACATATATGAAATACATGGAATTAAAAAATCATAATCAACTTTAAAAACATTTTCCCTTTTCTTTCCAAAATAGAATACTCGTATTTGGAAAAAAAATACATCAGTCGTAGTTCTTTCAAAACCACAAACAACATTAACATTTCTCAAAGGCAACTCAAACTTGTTTTATCTAAATGAAAAGGGTTACTTTAAAACATTTCACCAATCCAATCCATCTTGAAACCCCAAATCCATTTCACATAAGAGCCTTTAGATATTCAAAATAGGTTCTCATATACTTTTTTGAAAACACATTTTCAAATAAACTAATGCAACTCAAATAGGTAAATTACAACAAGTAGGAACCAAATACACACACACACACAAAAAGATACACACACACATACATATAAATCATAGGGTATATAAAACATATACACAATCATGTAAGGTTCTATATAAATTAAGGAATGGGAAATGATATAATCAAGAACTAGGTCAAACTCTCCTCAATTAATAACTCAATGAGATAACGAATGTGTCATGGTCCTACCCAAAGTCACTAATTCTCCAAACATCTAACTATTTATGGGTATAAAAATATAAACTAGCAACCAAAATATTTTAAGTCCATAATCAACATCCAAGTATCCCACAAAAGAATCATGGTGATGAAAACCCCCACCTATCCATTATGCCAAGTTAGACTATTGGAAAAATAGAGGAATTTGAACCAACTATATAAACAAACATGATCTCCCACTTAGTACATGGAATCCCATGATCAATAAAGAGATTGAGGCATATTAAAAACAAGTTAATTATACCCAAAATGAATTACCTTAACCACCTTCACCCCTAACACCAAATTATGAAAACCACATACACCTAGCTTGCACATAAGGAATAAAAAGAACATTATAATACAAGGGAACCAACAAAATAACTTAGTGGTCACAAACCCAAACAAGGGCTATGAAATAATAGGGGAAATTAAGGGGTTTATTTCAAAAATTCCATTAAAAACCAAAGTTCTAAATGGTTCTTCAATATAAAAACACATCTCGAGTTACCAAGACCTTTTATATTTCATAAAATAATTTCGAAACACTATTTGGAAAAGGATGGAAAACACCAGAAAATTTAAAATATTTAAAAAAACGGTCCAATTATATCATTTCCATCACATTTTCTACAAAACACCACTTCAAACATTTTAATAAGACTAAATAAATCCCCCATTTATTTTAAAAATGATTCAAATGTACCCTTTAATAACAGTATTTCAATTTGAAAACAAAAATATGGGAATAGGGAAAACCATTTTCCATTGAACTATTAAAAATATCCACAATGGAATTTTAAAAAGGGTTAAACTATACACATATTTCAAATCATTATTTTAAATAAATTAAAACACCACTTCAAAAATCACTTTGATGTCCACACCTCAATTCAAAACAAAATTCTCTTTAAAACACTTTTTTCACTCATTGAAAACAAAATATAGATTAAAACCCATTTCACCTCGTGAAAACTATTTCAAAAAACTATAATGAATGTTAGAAGAATATTATCATAATAGAACATGGAATTCACATGTAAAACCAATTATTCCAAAAATAAAACTCAATGGAATGGTTTTAAAACACTATAAGTCTATCATATATCATTCATTCATTAATATAGAATTTATAATGTGAAATAATTATTTGAATTAAAAAATGATAAAATTGAATAATAAAACCTACCTCAAAGAAGAAGAAACCAAGTCAAAATGTCTTGAAACATGTCTTCTTCAACTTAAACCAAAACCAATGGGGTTACAAATGATGTCTACTACCCCTAGACACCAAAATCCCCATCAATAGATCCACCAAGAACACTAAAATTGATCCATGAGATAAATAGGGATCACGGGGGAGGAAAATCTAGGAAAGAAGACAAGAATAATGAAGGAGTGAAATATAGGATAAACTCTCCTCAACCCTCTTGGAAAACACCATTGGAAGGGAAAGAATCATTGAGGTTAGGAGGAACACCTCTAAGGGATCCCAAGGGTTGGTCGAACTATGTGGGAGAGAAGAGGGGTGAAATCCCTCTTAATTGGGTAGGTAAATTTTGGAATTACATAAAAATTTAAACAAATTGGCAACTAACAATGTTTTGTTGCATGGTTGGAAAAACAATGTATTAGTCGTGCGGTTACTCCTGAGAGTTCGTATGGATAAAAACCCTCAACCCCACTCTATAACCAACCCAAGCCTCACACAACCTCTTAGGGTGTCCCCATACTATTTTAAAACCCATGTGGAAGCTGTGAAAATAGTTATATCAAAAAATACATATCAAACTAGAAGTTTTCAATAAAATTTATCAAATCGTGAACAAGTCATGCACCACACCTCAAACACACTAAGGAACCTACACAGATTCTACTAGTGGTATCATGGTTTGGGAATAACTATGCATAGACTATGTTGAAAACTATTTTTAGTTGAAAATGAATTGAAAATGATCCTTATAAAGGGGGGTCTCGTGGTTTTTGTCTAATCGTTCACCTTAACCGCACCCAATAGGAAAACCTTAATAATTTAAATGTTTTGAGCCATAACACTATGTAAACACAACCTAGAACTCCATTTCTCAAAAAAAACATGAAAATAAAAACATAGTGACATGGGGGTTCCATAGTTTTGAATTAAAATGTCACATTTAAATAAATAATGCACTTCCAGTCATACCAATCACACCATGTGTCGAATTAATGTGCAGTTGATTCTAAAAAGAAAAAAAATAAATAAAATATATTTTTACTAAAATACAAACATAATGTGATTTTTTTTCATTTTTTATTTCAAGACAAAAAATTTAACTAATTATTTTTTTTAAAAATAAAAAACATAAACTTTAGATCATACCAGTCACATAATGCATCAGATCAACATTTTGTTAACTCTTACATGTCAAAAATGAATTATAGATATTTCTCTTAAAATATAAATGCAATATGAGTTATTTTTCTTAGTTTTGAGTTTTTGATACACATTTCGAATTAAATATCATTTTAAATGAAAACAAAGACTTTTTGTCATACCGAACACATTGTGTGTCTGATTGATGTGTAGTTGGTTCATACATGTCAAAAATAAAGTGTGGAATGTTTTTGTAAAGTATAAATATAATCAAGGAAATTATTACAGGTTTTGACTATGTGACATGGGTTTGGAACTACAATATCAATTTTAAATGAGAATATACACTTTCAGTCATACCAAACACACCATATGTCATATTGATGGTTGGTTGATTCATACACAAAAAAATAAATTATATATCATTGTACTAAAAATTAATGAAACTATTATTGTGGATGATTTTTGTTGAGTGTGTGACATGTGTTTTAAGAAAATGTTATTTTTAAAATAAAACACACACTTTCAAACATTACAGCCACACTGTGTGTTTTATTGATATATTTTTGAATCTTACATATCATAAATTAATTATATATATTTATCATAAAATATTTATATAACTTATGTTTGATTACTTTTTTTGAGTGTTTGATTCATGTATTTAACAAAAATGTCAGTTTTAAAAAAACAGACACTATTAGTCCAATCGGTCACACCATGTATCATATTGACATGTGGAAGATTCATAGAAATAAAAAATAAAAAATAAACTATTTTCCATAAATTATCAAGACAATCATAGATTTTTTTAATATTTTTTAGTGTTTTCCACTTATTTTGAACTAAAATATCACTTTTAAACGACAAGATGTGTTTTTTATCATACCACCTACACCATACGTCAAATGGACATGTGATTGATTTATACATGTCATAAATGAATTTTGGATTTCCTTCCAAAATTATCAAAATAATATGTGAATGTATTCTTCGTTTTGACTGTGTGATGTTCGTTATGAATCAAAATGTCACTTTTAAATAAAAAAATGAATTTTCAATCATACCACCCATAGAATGTGTTATATTAGTGTATGGTTGGTTATTAAACATCATTTTCCCTTTAGTAACTCAATTTATGTAAACTAATCATTTCTCCTTCATAATTATGGGTTATTATCCATGGAAATGATTTTATCTTTCAAGAAAGACCATGAAATCTAGGTGGGGGACTCTTTTTCTCTTCATAAGTGCAAAATTCATGGAGCACAATTATTATAAAATCACATATTCATGCTCTATATTAAAATTAAATAAATAAGTAGTAAATAAATTTTATTATAAAATTAACTTAATAAAAATTAGATAAAATGATAGGAAGAATAAAAAATAAGCAATATTAAATCACCTCTAAATGATGTCTGTAAATATTATAACACTATGTAATCCTCCCACTCATTTAAAAAAATATATAATTCCTCATTTTAATACATGGACTTTCAACCATCGTGGAAATACTAAATAAATATAAATAACGAAATATTTAGTAAATATTTTCAATGAAATGGTATTTACTATTGGAATTACCTTTTTAAGGATGCTTGTTTATCGACAAAATATGATATCTTGTATAACTTTTCAAACATAATATCCACAATCATTGTCGTTACATTATTTCATAAACAATAAAAACATAATGAAAAACTAGTAATTTGTTTTGATAAATTTTTTTGGAGTAAAATATTATAATGTATCCTCTAATACATAACCATTTATATAAATCCATATGCTTCTTAGGCACATAGTTTTTCCTCATACCATGATTATTAAAATATTTAACCATCGCTCTATCATAAAAAATATTCTTAAAACATAGTACAAAGCATATAATTTTATGTTTATTAATAAATTATTGAATGTAGTGTATTATAGATTACTGAATGACATCATGTGTGGTTGATTCAAGGGATATCCATGATTTGGATCCAAAAAATAAATAAATCATCAGATGATCAAAATTGATTTCAATGAGCATTTGATTCTTCTAAAAACAAAAAGGAAGAAATAATGAAATAAATGAAAAGATATTCTATATGACTAAGATTTAGAGTTTTACCCCTCCATTGTAGGCTCTAATAATATTCTATAATATTTTAGTTTCCTTTCAAACAATTCATCAATTTTTTCTACTTGTATTGAAATTTTAGGATCTCCCATTGAAATTTATTTTATATAAGTGATATGAGGAATAATGAGTCAAAAATATTCATAGAGAATTTCCTTCATATATTAGTGATATATTTTCCATCAAAAAAAGAATAGTATTCAACTATAATAAAAATAGTATATTAACAATTGTAAAAACATATTATGAAAATAAACCTCATGTATACATTAATAACTTAGGCACCCAGCCATTGATTCTTGAGACTTTCATCTAAATTTCCAAGAATAATCATACATGAAATCGAATCTATTTTCATATGTTCTTAAAATTTAATATAGGTCATATGATTATCTTTGAGAGTTTTATCTCTATGAACTTGTTATATTAGTAAACGTTGAAGTTGAATTGTTATGGAAAATGTACTATTGAAATTTCCTTCCAATGTATTGGTTGATCCTAATTATTGTTTTTAATAAACCTTATGTTTCCCATTATATTTCTCCATCTATAATAAAATATCATAATATATAAATTTTATCATTAATTATTAAGGGATTTACATTTAAAATTAATTGGAAATGACATTAATAATTATCATCATGTCTCATTATAATATTATATTCCCATGCTATGAACGATATAATGGCAAGTTTGACCTTATGAACCCCCAAATCATCATGGGTAATATATATCTTGGTTCTTAGCTCTTCAAATAATTAAATACATACTCTAACATAATATTTTGGAAATTTATTTTTATTTAAAATATAACCTAGTATATTGTGCACTATTACCCTAACAAAAAGGTGATGGGTGGGTTCTGATGGATATAAATCCCATTCAATTTCACCATGAAGTATTTAACTATAGGAAATGTATCAATATTTGTCTTAATTACGCATCAATTACACTAAAAGAGTAACGTCACTAATTTTTATCATAGTGTATTTATCATATTCCATTATATAGAATGCCTAACCATTATAAGATAATATATTTCATTTGGTCCTATGGCTAGCTATAAAATTCGTTCAGAAATTGAATTCATATTTATAAATTACTCCATGATAATATACTATCAAAATCATCCTATAAAATTTTTATTATATGTATTTTATATTCAACTTTCATTCCTTGATGGATTCAAATGACTAAGAATTAATTTGTGGTTTTAAATATGTGCTGCAACCTTTATACTTCTATGTAAAACCTAAAGTTGAGTCTGCTCATATTCTATAATAGTAATTGTGGAAAAACCACTTCTAGAAATTCCTTCTTCCACAAGGAACCCACTATGATGTGATTTTGGAACACAAATAATATCTACATCATATAATTATTCTGTATTAAATTTAATAGAATCCTAAAAATTATATCACTCTACAATTCAACCTTCTAGTAAACTTCAAATTTTTATATGCCATTTAGAAATCCTAATATACCCTTCAATAGGGAATATCCATATGTAATGTAGAAGACTAAATAGTTAAATATCTCAAACCAAGTGAGCCGTAAAGTGATCCATTAAATAAAATAATATTGTTGGGAATAACATAACCAATCCACTTAATTTGATTTAAATTTCCTTTTCTATAGTTGGAAACTTGTTTGTGTCTATAACTTTAATACATATTACAATGAAATAAAATTGGTTACTATGTGTCATAAATGTTTAAGAAAAATTAAATTTGGGGCCACAAGCATTAAATATTGTATAAAAACATGAAAATAATGTGATTTTAGTCCCTTTAACATTAAATTAGTCAATTATGTGACATTATTGATACTTGATAAATACCCCCTAAAACCTTTACATCATTCTGAAATTTTCCAAATTTAAATCTCCCGTTCCAGGAACGAGTGTAAGCTACCAGAGGAAGAAAAGTAATCCATTCCCCCTTCATTGACACCAAATCTTCTCTTATCCTCATTTCAATCGTGTACAACCTAGCATTAATTAAATACATATTTTGGGGAATTTAACAATGTTTAATTAAAATTATCCCATTAAATTTTTATAAATTCATGATATCAAGAAAATTTCTGATGTATAATCAATTTTAGTTTGTAATTCATGAATTTTTTACCACTTTTTTATCATATTTTCATAATGTTTTTTTAAATGGTTTATAAAAAATGGTGATAATATACTTTAAATTATCTAAATTTTTCTCTAGGATTATTATTTATGTTATAAATTAAATAAATTTTGATTTCCTAGAAACATAGTCTTCAAGGAATGTTTTATCCTAACCAGGTATGTACCTTCTTTACAAATGGGGGACCCTATCATTCCATTAATTACATCCCTATAAAATTGTAATTAGGAGAGTAATTTATCATCCAATATAACATGGATCTCAAAATTAAATATTTATTTCTATAAGTATACTATAATTCCAAACTTGAACCCCACATTAATTTTAGATCTTTGATCCAGGGAGTCAAATAACCATCCATATAATTACCATATTTTTTTGTCCCAATATATGGACAAAAAACATAATTTATTTTTTCTTCATGCATAACTAGGGTAAAAAGTTATAATTTACCAACATAATAGTTCATGTACTACTAGTGATACTTTTTACACTAAAAGGATTCATTTCTTATATTGATAGTGCAATATGAAGGTTTCTCGGATTGTTTCCAAATTCAGAATACTCATGAACAATTTTTTCCACTGGGGGAGTCTATTGGGTGAGGAAGTTCTCTATCTTGAATTTTTGTATCTGTGTACTACACCATCTACCATACAGTCTCCTCACGTATATATAGTTATATAAACATTGGAATGATTGGAATTTACAATAAAAATTTTAAAGGAATTAATTCATTGTTATTATATCAAACTGCAACACACATAGAGAATTTTAATTTGATTCATGGTAATTTTGAAACACTATACATTCATTTGGATAGTAATGTATTATTTTAGATGTCATACACAATGACCATGACACTTTTTTAGTCTCATATGTTGGAAAATGAAGCTCATTATCTTCTGGTTTCATATCATTCAAGAGAGAAAGTATGTATATAATATTGGTTTTTCTCCATCCATTTATAGATTTCAAATTTTCTAGCTTCAGCATGGATGAAAATTGTGAATATTTAGTACAGCCAACATACAATGGCATCTTTTCAGAACTATTTTAATTCTCAAGATGCTTTGGAAAATCATAAATTTCAACTTAAACTATCATTATAATTTAATCAACATGATCTCCATCATATTTTAAACTTGAAATAATATCAAATGATCCATAAACCACAATGTTATCTTTATCACCCTTAACATTTATTATCATATCAGATAATCCAAAAAACTACATTGTTATACTACTCTCTTGAAAAACTGGATAAACTAATTTAAACCCATCCTCATACTCTTATGTCATTTGATTGGAATCCATCTGTATTTTATTCATATCCATCCTATTTGATTAATCAATATTCATATTTTCCTAAAAATAAATATATAAATACACATAAGGTATGATCTTAGAATCCTAACAAGATATTTTGTACACACACACAAATAAGCATCATATTTAATATAAATTGTTATTGTATCTATAACTTGTTATAATATATGAATATGAAGAATTATAGGAATATAAATTATAATAAAACTTATTTTTTATTCCAGGAATACATGTATAATAATTAATTCTATTATTGTAATAGATTTATAAAGGAAGATAATTCACTCCATTTCATAATCAATGTGCACAATAAAACATGGTATTTTTAAAAATAGATAATTATTAGGGTATATGATATAATATTTCACTATAAAAACATATATCAAAGAAAATTACATATTTTTACCATTTTTATATAGTGTTCATGAAATGTCCCATGTCTTCTTGACCAGTTACATTTCAAGTTTGGGGTTTGTAAATTTCTTATAATAGGTGCAAAAGGCTTAAATGGAGGTTTCAATTTTAGTAAAACAACAAAATAATTTTTTTGTCATAAAATAAGGGTTTATGGCATACGTTGGTGGTTTAAACCTTGTGTGGACATCCATTTAAATCTTATGCATGTCGAGGGGATAAGATTGAAAAGGGTCTATGTTTTAAGAAGTGAAATTATATATTAAGTTAATTATATCTTGAGTATCCATTATTTTCAGTGGAAAAGGGGTTTATGGCCTAAAGGTTGGTTTTATAGTGTATGTTTTGTGGGACCATGGAATTTATAGGATAAACCTATAATTTTGAAATAAATTGGTTGAGTTATAAGTTTTTTATAATTATTGTTTGGTTGATTATATTCTCATTCATCCACTCATCTATCCCTCTTTGTGGATGAACCCTAGAAGATCTTTGGAGTCTTTATAGCTCCTCTTCCATTTCATTGATCATTGGGTTTGGGTGGTTGCTCATTGGAGGTCAGTAATGAGTTCCTTCATCTTTATACTCACATTTATTTCTATTCTTCTTTTGGGGATCTATTATATAGGTGATATTTATTTTAAGGTGTGTTTTGGGAGATATTTTTAACAACCTTTGAGGTCATGTTGGTTGATCCATGAGTTCCTTGTATGGTTGTGTGTTTATAGTTGTTTTTTATTGTCCATATGGTGTGTAGTGAGAAAGAAAATCTTTCTTTGAGGTAGGGGGTCCTTTTTCTATTCTTTTATATGTGTTATGTCTAGTGATTTCATGTATTTTATTTCCATTTGGTGGATGTAAA
Source organism: Viscum album (assembly GCA_963277665.1). Lineage (NCBI taxonomy): Eukaryota > Viridiplantae > Streptophyta > Magnoliopsida > Santalales > Viscaceae > Viscum > Viscum album. Next base: position 2,002,827,656 of record OY728145.1, read on the forward strand.
TGGATTTCATAATTAATATAATTAATTGGTAAAACTAATATTGATGGGGATAGAGATTAATGACATGTTTTGATGCTTTGTTATATAATGAAACTATGTTTATTCCATGTTATTTCATTTATAAAAATAATGGATTTTGGGAGCCTTATATTCCCTGTATATGATATTATTTGATGTACCTTATTACGTTGTTGTGTAATCGCACCCTGAATAAAAGTTTAATGAATATACACATGGATAATAAAATAGTTTCCCAGGGAATCAGGTATTTTTGATAATACTCATTCTAAATAAATAATTAATGAGATGAAATCTCTTGAAGAAATTGTGGAATCTTGAATGTGTTGTTGTTGTGGGTGGTTTTGTTTTTGTGTTTATTTGTGTGTTTTGGACCATTTTTAGGTTTTTATGACAACCATTTGAGATTTTTATTATGTAGGGCTATGATAATATGTTTTTTTGGCATGAAATTGATTTGGGAATTTTATTGTATGGTTTACAGTGGTTGTGGTGTGTAGTGGTCATGTTGTCTAATAATGATGTTTATTTGTTGTGTGTGGAATATTTTTGTGATATGTGGTTGAGTTGTGTGATGTTGGGTGGTTGTGGGGAGATAGATTGGCTAATGTGGTGTGGTAATGAAGTTGGGTACATGGTTTTGTGGTGATGGTTTTATGAGTTGGGCCAGTTATGGTGAGATGTGATTATATTGTTCTCCTGATTAACAATTGAATATATAATGATACTGAATGAAATGAATAAATTAATGGGTTGGTAATTAATTATAATGGGATGAAAATTTAAATTTTCTTGTTGAATAAATTAAAGGTTGTGTAAACATAAAATGTGATGGTCAAAAAAATTAAAGATAGTGGAACTTGTTTTATATAGAAAGAGGTGAAACCAATAATTGAATATGAGAATTTTTGATGTTCTATGTGGTGGTCATGTGGTGTGTTGCATATAGTATTGGCAGTGGTTGTCATGGTTGTTGTGTGGTATGGTGGTGGTGATGTAGTGTGTGATTATGTAGTTATTCTGAACCTATAGGTTGTGTATTGTGATATATATATATATATATCATGTCGTTTGTGTTATTTCAATAATCACCCCACCTATGTTATAACCTTACCAATGCTCATAGGTTATGGGTTTCAGGTGTTTTTCTCAACATATAGGTTGGTGGTAATATGGATGGCCGAATACACCCTCTTCCACACACTTCCATCAGTAGTGATGGCACGGGTTTCTTCGGTCATGATGTAAGGTGATGACATAGGTATTTTGGGTGATATGTGGTGTGATAAGGTGGATATGAAATGTATCAGAGGTGTCTTGGGTGGTAAGATGAGGGGATGAGGTTAATATCTTTCGTGTTCATGATACCCTACTACCTTGGTTATGTGATCACATGTGATGTGATTTACCAAGTTTCTTTGGATATTATGTAATGTGATGGTTATTATGTGTTTAATCTTGATGTTAGCACTATATGATAGACATTACGATGGTGGGGCAGGTAGGGATGCATCCTAACACACATCAAAGATGGACCACGTGTCATTAAGCCTGATATATGGTGATTTGATGTGTATTCAAGGGATGGGAGCATAGGATATTCGACATTGGGGTGTGATATTGAAAAAATATGTGGAATTAGAAGTGGGACACCATAATTTGTTATGATCTTGATTATATATTACTATATTGGATGCTTGATTTGGTGAGAGAGGCATGGTGAGGCTTGGATTTCTTAGTTGGCATGTTTAGGTTCTTGTTGGTTCTGCTATTTGTTCACTAGTTCATTATCATGGTCTTTTCACATGTTCACTTGATACCTTTGGCATGATACTAATAAGTATACTTATATGTCCACCCTACATATATAATTTTTTTTTGTTCCTTGGTTGATTTTTGGGAATGAACTATACATTTCAAGCTTGGGTTTTCATCCAGTTTCACTATTGTAGGACTTATCTTTTGGTATATATATTAGATACTTTTATTTATGTTGGTTTATCATTTTTCATTCATTGTGGGATAGTTTTGGGTTTACTTTTATATTCTCTATTGTAGTTTTTGGTGGTTTTTTATCATATCTATTAATCATGTTTTAATTTTAGAGGGTAATTCCTTCCATATATGAGATTATTATACCTTTGATGCTGGCCTCTATCCCAGGGCCTACTGTAGGAGGGATTTGGTGGTTATTATCTCTCTTCCATTATTATGGTATCTTTGGAGGGATGAAGTTGTGATGGAGTTGTATTAGAGGTTTTGGTTGAGAGATAGGTTTAACTTTGGAGTCAGGCACTATAAGGGTTACAATTGTGGTTAGGGAATTGGAACCAATTCATATTATCATGTCATATAGGTCGAGGGTAATGTTTAGGACATGGATTTTAGCCCCCCCCCCCCCCCCACAGAATGATCTATTCCATGGAATCTGATCTTATTAAATAACCATGGGAGGTGGGACTTTTTGAAGGATAAATACCTAGGATAGGTACATGCATCATGACTGATTATGTTCATGTTTTAATTTGGTTTTTGTGAGGAAAATAAAATGAAACAATTTAATAAGTTTTTGTAAATACCTTGTTATTAGGATTAGAGTGTATGACTTTATTTTTATGAATAGATCTTGGTCTTTATCCATGATTATCTTAGATATTTTAGGTTCAACATGATGATTCATTCAATCATTAATTGCTCTAATAGGAGAGGATGAGGCCTGGAAGAAGCATTTGTGTTTATTTTAGTGGAATATGTTGGGAAAGTATAAAGGGAGTGTCTCATACCTAGATATTGAGTGCTGGTTAGAGGATATCAATATCACTTTCTATCTAATTCCTGCACAACATGAGTTTTTCATGTTGTTGGAAATTAGTCAGTTTGGGGTAGATGCACATTACTGGTGGGTGATATTTCATTATAACCATAAAGTGGTAGGTTTTTTATGTCATATCATTTAGAATGAGTTACAAGAGTAGTTCATATCGTCAATGGTGAGGGAAGAAACGTGTCAAGAGTTTCTCTCCCATCAATAAAGGATCTTGAGCATGTGAGAGATGGGGATTAGGCTCAATGACCTTAAGAACTTTTCTTTAGATGTTATTCTAGATTAAAAGTAAAAATCATCGTTTCTGGAGGATTCTTCGAACCCGAGATCAGTTTTTCAATCACTCTGTTTACAAATCATATGTATCTGGAGGTGTAGAAATAAGTAGAGTTTATTGAGAGGATTATTTCCTTGGGAGTTTATCCTCAATATAGTGTCTAGTAGGGAATCTCAAGGAGTAGAATTTTAGGCAGTGGGGTACAAGTGTTCTGGATGTCATGGTTCTGTTTGGTGGGAAATTGACTAAAGATGACCTCTTTATATCCTTATAGGAAGGGGGTTTTGGAGCACCTTCTAGAGGCCTTCTGTTTTCATACTATGTTAGTATAAGAAATGAACACTGTTATCACTAGTTTTTTTTCACTTAGGGATGATAGTTTTAGGTAGGTGTTCATCCCCCTTTTCGATAGAAATGGGTGCCTCTATGTTAGTTTTAGTGTTCAAAACCATCATTACTTGTTCATCATATAAGAGAAGGTAGGTATGGTATAGGGTATCCTCATGATGATGCCCATTCATAGGTAACTAGTATAGAGAGTGGTCTTGGAGGTTGGTAGTAGAGTGGTAGAGGATCTAGGCATCATCAGATGCATGTATTTAAGGTGGAAATACTAGTAGGACTAGGGGTTGTTAAGGTAAGATTAGTTTTTTATATACTCTTCTATGTGATTTATTTGATTCAGTATCACTTCCCTCCTTTATTTCTCATAGTTCATTTTGTGCCTTGTTACTATATGTAGATAGGCTAACATTTCCCATGGTCTAATCTATGATGGTTTTAGGTTAGGATGATTTTTTTTATGTTTGTAGAAGATGTAAGATGGTGATAGGGTCATACCAGTAAGTAGGGGGTGTTTTGTTATAAATAAAACCCTGTACTATAATCCTTGGAATAGATCAGCTATAATCATTAAATGAATTAATAAACTATCTTTGGAGGAGTGTTTTTTCGATATGGAGGTCCAGTGAATGGTGTTCTCCAGTGAATGAGGTTATCAGATTGGGGAAGGAATGTGGAGACACTTTTGTCTCAGTTTGTAGAGATGCCAATGGAATATTGGGTAAGGGACATTTATAAATTTAGGAAGTATTAACTAGATTTTTTACCAGAGGATGTTATGAACCTAACCCCTAAATGTGATGTTGAGTTTGGGATAGTGTAATTTTTAGGTGTGACTCTTATTTCAATGGATCCCGATCGAATTGTGCCTATAGATTTTCATGAGTAGAGGTTTTAGGTGGATGATTTGACTCATAGGGGTTTCACCTAGACTAGTGTGTCATTGTGGGGTGATCTAGTACTCTTATCCAAGAAAATGGGTGGAAGTATTTGATTTTGAATAGACAACCAGAGGTTGAATCAGGTAATGATGAAGAACCATTACCCTCATCCAATAATAGATGGTCTCTTCATCTAGCTAATAGGATCTAGTTGGTTTTAAGAAATCAATCTATCTTCTGGATATCACTTGTTGATGGTAAAGGATGAGAATATTCTAAATACTTCTTCCATATGTTGGTATAGGAACTTTGATTTCATGTTCATACCCTTTTTTTACGAACACACCAGTTGTGTTCATGGGGCTCATGAACTCCTTGTTCTGTGAATTCCAAAACTGGTTAATCATCATATTCCTTAATGATATCATGATATACTTGAAGTCATATAAGGAGAATGTGGAGTACCTTATTATAAGGACTCAACCTTAAAACATTACATAATATTGAATTAAATGAATAATTCACATTGAGGATATTTACAGGTTTAGAGTTTTAGAGAATTAGGACATAACTATTACATCTCAAAGATTACAAGGTAGAAACATCTACTTAGTCTCCATTTTTTCACGAAATATAAACTCTTGAACAAAAGAGTCATGTATAGTTCCATGTTTTATACATAATGACATTTCCTTGATCCCATCCTTGACCATATTCCTCTTTATGTCATGTGGAGAAACATTTCAAAAATTTGGGATGAGCACAAAAAGATCAGTAAGGGATATAAATATACGGGAAGGAAACATTAGTCCACGTATACATAAGAATCAATGAAAACACGCTTTAATCAAAAAACATAAGAAATTTAACATACCTCATGAAATCATAGTATTTATGAATAACTCATAGAAATCATAAGTCATAAAGGTAACTTGAGGCATACATAACATACATACATTGTAGCTATCATAGCTACATAGGGAGTCACATTTGGATTACCCATCACAGTATATTCCCTAAATATCTTAGGAGAAAGATTAACATTTACCTCCGTCACATTAACCAATGCATTGGAGAGCTATCTTGGGCTCACCCACCCTTAGTCTATCACGGAACCACCCGATTTCAAAAACATTGCCCAAGAACCATAACATAATCGTATCTCATAAAACATGCTTAAAGGAAACATAACATTTCCACATTTCAATAACAAGATATCAATACAACACATTGATATAATATGAACATTATCAAAATCCATTTTCAATACCAAAATACATAAAAGAGAATATGGTATTTATTTATCATTTAAAAAATTATGGCTTATAGATGAAGCCGAAACTCAAATAATGGTCACGGCGGCGGAGAAGTCGTTGTTGCCGCATACGTAAGATAAAAACATTTTCTTTTTTGTTTAGTAAAACGCTTCATATAAAAGGATTCCTTTTGAATAAAAGTAAAATTCAAAGAGGATTATACACCATATAAAAGAAATTTGTGTATAAAACAAAATATGTCTCAATGAAAGGAGATTGAGACGATGTTCCGTGCAAAGATGGTATCCTTATATTAAGGATAAATCAATTACATAATTATGTGTGACAAATATAAAAACACCCAATATAAGTGGATATAAAGAGTAAAACAATCATATTCATTCTCAAATATTCATATAATGACATATTAAATAACTAGAAGTTGAACCCAAAGAAATCTAAATTGGGTTAAAAGTTTCCTTGACAGCCTAACGACGTCACTTTAAAATTCAAAGAAAACGCGTTGATGAGACAAAAAGAGTATATCATCACTTGGAAATAAATTTTACATAAAAAAGGATATATAATAACATATCCCAACATAATAATATGTAAATTAAAATATCTAACAAAATAAGTCTTTTAAAAAGACGAGGGTGAAAGGTCCCCTTACCGACTTGGGTAACTTTTGAAACATACACCCCATGAAAGAAGGATTGTAAAACATTGATATAAATACTCATAAACGAAATTATATTACAAAAAGTGTAGAATAATGGTAATTACATACACCACTCAAAATAAATAGTTGCAAATGTATCATAAATCTCACTAGAATAAAAGTGAGATGAATAATCCCTTACGAAAACTCGGTAGGCTAACGACGCCACATAAAACTTCCAAAAATGGATTGGCGAGATCAAATAGGGTCTCTCATCATATGAACATAAAATTTATAGTAATATTAATATAAAATAACATCCCCTAACATAATAAAGTTGATCTTAAAAGAAATGATATAAAAGAGAGTTCTTAAAAAGAAAGAGAGAGGTAGGATCCCTTACCTCGTGTCTGACTTGACTCGATCATTCTTTAATCTCATGAATAATAAACATGAGTATATTTATACTTGATTAAAAACCTTTTTAATGTTTATTATTCCTTTTATATCAATTATTACCATTTTATTAACACTTTGTAATTATTTAAGTTAATAATGGTCATTTTGTCGATCATTGGTACTTGAGTCAGAAACAAACTCCTTATAATTACAAGTTGTTCATTTGGTAAAATATCCATTATATCCAGAATTATATTCATGATGTAGATATCATATATATTATATATATCCATTATATACATGAATTTATAATATTACATAACATTTAGAGGAATGAAATGAAATGCACCGTTCGTGGAGACAGTAAGTCGTACGTACGCATGAATGCTACTTTCATTTATATTTTGTATTTAATAGATTTAAATCATAATGATATAAAGGTATATTATAATCCCTGTATAATATCATATTTAATATTATTAACTCCATCCTTTACACGTCCCACATATGGAATTAACAAATAAAATCACTTTGAGGGGCGGTAGTCCGCACTTCCTAAAATGAAGATATCGTGTTTACCCATAATGGAAACCATAAAGTGATATCATAAATAAAAAATAAATAATCTTAAGGAAAACATAAACATATTATATATCATATATAAATATAGTGAAATCTTAATTCTCACCATTGAAGGTGTTAAAAGAATATTGAACAATCATCGTTTCGTGAGGCAGAAATTTTCCAACCGCGGAAACAGTATGTTCTTTAACCATTAGATGTAGGTGTTTGTAAGTGTAGCTCGAATAATTCGTATAAAAACATACTACTATATTGAAGATACTTTTTTAGTTACAAAATAAATGAATAAAAATAGTTTAGGGGTTGGAGAAGCAAAATAAAACAAAAGAACATAAGGGAGGACATTACCTTTAAATCGGGTAACTCTTTTTGATTTGAGCCCAAAGGCTTCCTTGGAAAGGATTCTGCCCAAAGTGAAGCTTCTAGTATGAATATAGGGATATTGGGAGATTATTTGAGTAGATTTTGGACTAGCCAAAGGGCTTGAGAAGTGTGAGATATGGGTAGGAAGTGGGGTCTTTTTAAAAGGGAGTGGAGGGGCTCTTTTGGAAATCGTGAAATTATTATTTTATTATAAAATGAAATTCGGTTTATAAAGATCCAAAATCCATTAAAGTCGAATATAAGGTGGTCCATGTTATAAATAAAATAATCCAATAAGATTTGGAGAACTGTGGGTTATTATTTTAAACATTATCTTCTTATTTATTTAAATCATTCATTAATGACGTAAACACTAAATCATCACTGTGTCATAAATAATTTTATTATTTCGATGTCTAAAAAATATAAAAAAATTTCCATGTTGTAGGAAATATTTTTAGATTTCTATTGAGTATTTATAGTCAAAAATAGAACATATATAACCCCATGTTAAAAAATTCTTATTAAAACAATACATCATTGTGATATTTTTATTTTTACTTTAAATAAATGTTATTTATGTCATTATCACCAAAAGTGGCTCCATGGGGTCCCAAAATTGGCCCATGGTTTGTATTGGTAGTACATGACTCAACCAATAAGGTTAGGAAATGTGTCAATATATTTTTATATTTTTATAATATCATTTTTATCTTAAATTACAATAATTATCTCTAATCGTGGTTAACAAAACTCAAAAGTTACTATTCACCAAAAAAATATTTTAATCATATTAAACCACATTTTACATCCTAATGACAACCATCTATGTCGGATTTTTGAAATTTAAATCGCATAACTGGTAAATTATTGCGACCTTGCCTTTTCTTAAATTACTATTACATCATTTAAAAGATAAACAATATAATAGTATTACACATAGAGGATCCAAAGGTTTAGTGTCTTGGAAAAACTAGGACCACACATAACAAATACAACATCAACCATAAACATTTATTTAATTTCTTCTTCACTAGCCTCTTAGTGGTACTGGTCCTCTCCTTAGTACACGTAGCCACCTGAGGATATACATCAAAAAGGGGTGAGCTAGAATCCCAGTAAGAGGATAGATAAGAACAATATAGCCTGGGGTGAGCATAATCATAACATAGTCAAAAGATCATGAACATGAGAGGAGCATAAATAAAATACATCAAATGTGGAAATGCATAAAAATGATACATCATGTCTTAGTGGTTAACTGCCACACATATTTGTGAACCAATCTACCATCTTGTTCACACATCATTTCACATTTACTCATGAGATTCATCACTTTACCCCATGCATTGGAGTGCTGTATAATTATGGGTGCACCTGTCACATTTAAACATTCATATTGTGCTATATAATTCAGGGCGCACCCGTCACATCATAACATTATCATTATCATGCTTGCCACAAAGAACACATATCAAACTGGTACATAAACAACCCATGGAAAGTAATGGGTTTCATCTCATATTAACACATTCATAAGATTTGGGTTCCCAAAAGAAAGAGGGAACAATATACTTGATACAAGAACCATCAACCTTGAATTAGAGGTAAAAGGTGCACTACTGGAATGTGGGTTTTTCCCCACACTTCCATACCAGCGGTTTCACGAAACCATTGGTAAAGGATGGTTTAGGGATGATTTTACCAACGGTTCCCTAGAACCGTTGGTATAGATGAGTTTGTGGTAGTTTTTACCAACGGTGTTATTAAACTATTGGTATAGATGTAGTTTACGGGAGTATTACCAACGGTTCTCATTGAACCGTTGGTATTGGTGTGGTTGGGGGAAGTTTTTTCCAACTGTTCTAAAGAACCATTGGTATATTTTTGTCCTGAAGGTATATACCAATGGTTTTTAAAAACCATTGTCACAACTTTCCCCCAAATTACCATTGGCCCGCCCTCTCCCCCATTCGTGATAAAGAACCCTAAACGGGAGTAGGCGATCTTGGAGCTCCTTCGGCCGAAGCAGTTTGGTGATCTTAGAGCTCCTTCAACTTCCTCTTCCTACATCCCATCCAAGGTGTTGAATCTACTTCATAATCTTATAAGACCCTTCCTAAATTAGGTATTTTATTAACTGGTACCTTATTTTTATTGAAATTTATCTAATATTTCTGTTTTTAGATTTGATTTTGATGTGTTTATGTTTTTGTTTCTGTTTTGATTTTACCTATATGTTTCAGATTTAGACCCATCCTATATGTTTTTGTTTCTGTGTTTTTGATTTTGATGTGTTTATGTTTTTGTTTCTGTTTTGATGTGTTTAAGGTACCTTATTTACAAGTACCTTATTTTTTATTGAAATTTATCTAATTATGTTTTTGATTTAGACCCATCATATTTGTTTTTGTTTCTGTTTTGATGTGTTTATGTGATGAGCTTGTATCGTCATTAAGATGTGTCCAATGGTTCTTTGATCATTGTTTTGTGGATAATGAATGGTTTAGGACCAGCATTATATGTAGCTTCCAGTGATACCATTTTAGTATAAGGGGAAAAAAGATTATGATCTACAAGGGGGTGATTGAGTTGGTAGAGACCAAGCATAGTTTGTTCCTTGTGTTCAAGAACCATAAATAGAGTGTTCCAATTAGTTGGCCATCATTAAAGACGTAGGTAAGATTTCCAGGTCTTGTTTCATGAAGTTAAATATGTGGCGCTATAGTGGTTTTGTATTTTTTGAGTCACTCTTAGTGTATTGTAAACCCTCATTTGTTCCATATTCATTTAAATTGATTTAATATCATTTTTTCATACACACCATTATATACTCTCAAACTATATTTAGAGTGTATTTTTATTCTTATGGTGTTAAATATTTTCGTAAATGCCCATACTAGATTCTTTTATGTTTTCTATAGGTTTAGACTGATGACAGGGCTGCATGATTATTGTGGGGGTATTCTTTTCATATAAATATACCTATACTATGTCATCGAATGAATCTACTGTGGACAGCCCGACCACCCCCTGTGGACAGCCCCCCCCCCCCCCCCCCCCCACCCCATGGAAAGCCCCCCACACCCTTGACACCCTAGACCACACTGGACAGCGCCACCACCCTGTGGACAGCCCAACCACCCCCGTAGACAGCCCTCCCACCACCCTGGACAGCTCGCCCACCCCCTGGATAGCCCCACCACCCCCATGGGTTGCCCACCCACCCCATGGACACCTCGTACCCCCCATGGGAAGCCCGCCCACCCCCTAGACACCTCGTACCCCCCAGACAGCCCCACCCACCCCCTGGACACCCCGCTCACCTCCTTGGACAGCCCGCCCACCCCCCTTGACTCCCCCTACCCCATTGGATAGCCTGACCACCCCCGCAGACAGCCCGTCCACCTGGACACCCCGACCCCCTAGACACCCCTCGACCCCCTGGACACCTCCGACCCCCCGAACGGCCCCACCACCCCCTAGACACCCCACACCCCCTGGACACCTCGCACCCCCCTTGGATAGTCCCGCCACTCCCCTGATCCTTATCATACTCCTCATCCTGATCTCCCTGAGGAAGTTAAAGTATAAAACTCATGTACTCCGAACAAGATCCTTAAGGATTATGTATTCCTTGATCCACTTCCAATATCTTACTGGGAAATCCTTGAATATAGGCATTAGAAATTCTGTATCTTATTTTCTTCTATAAACTGTATTTTTATGTATTTCTTAATATGATTTTCATATAGAGTAATGTGTCAGTTATGCTTTTATATAAAGTAAAAAAATTTCATTTACCTAAATATTTTTTTGATTAGATTTCAATATTATCGAATTTCTTTGAAATGAATTATTTCAATTTTTTTACAGAATGGACAGAAGTTGGATGTACGAAACTTATCAATTTTCAATCAATTTTCAAAATAATTTGAACAGCTTTCTAGATTTTTCATTTGACAAGGCTTCAGATAGTGGTCGCATACACTGCCCATGTTTTAATTTTGTTGGAAGACCTTGTTTGAGTCGTGACTCAGTTATCTATCATATAACCAAATATGGTTTCTAAACCAACTATTATGTGTGGTATCATAATGGAGAGAAATTTGAATCTCAAAATGTTGATAATCCAAATGATAGGACTGAATTTGAGAGTTTGATATATGATCAGTTTACATTTATTTGGTATCATGAGAAGGAAAGGATGTCCATCCAACAAGACTTCGATACATGCACACATGATGAGTCCAATGAAAATGATGATGTTGATAGGGTGAAAAAATGGAATGATGATACGACGACTCCAGTATATCGGCAATGTGGTGAAATGAAAAAGTTGGAATTTTTAATCCGATTGTTTCATGGGAAAACTATGTATGGGATTTCAAATACTGTAATTGATTACATTTTTACCTTCTTTAAGGAATTACTTTCAGATGATGCAGATATCCCCTCAAACCACTATATATAGCATGGATGTTGGTTGATGAACTTGGATTCTCAAAAAAAATACATGCTTGCTCGAATGATTGTAGCTTATTTTGGGAGGAAGCTGCTAAAAGAAATGATTGTATCAAATGTGGAACCTCCCGATGGAATCTAAAAGATGATGGACCACCATCCCGTGTGCCACAAAAAGTAATGTGGCACTTTCCATTGATACCCAGATTACAGAACCTTTTCATGTCTGATGAAATATCCGTAAACATGATATGGAATGACACCAAGAGAAAAAAGAATAATGAAGAGTTGGTTCACCCTGCAGATGGATTTTCATGGAAGAGATTTGATGCTCGATATCCTGAATTTGCAGTCGACGCGCGTAATGTGAGACTGGGTATTTCATGTGACAGTTTAAATCCATTTGGCCAGATGCTTACTTCGCAAAACACATGGCCGGTTTTCAAACACATTTATAACCTTCCCCCTTGGATATGTATGAAAAATCCTTACACTTTCTTGAGTATACTGATATCTGGCCCTTCTGATCTCGGTAATGATATAGATGTATACATGGAACCTTTAATAAAAGAGTTGAAACTTCTTTGGGATGTGGGTGTGACCACATATGATGCATGTTCGAAAGACATATTTTAGAAGCGTGTTGCGCTTATGTGGATGATCAATGATTTTCCTACTTATGAAATGATGTCAGGATGGAGGACTAATGGAAAATTTTCATGTCCTAGTTGTATGAAGAATACTCGATCAGAAAGACTGAAATATTGTCATAGTTTTAGTTTTATGGGACATCGACAATTCTTGCTAATGAACCATCCAAATAGAAACAATCGTCAAATATTTGACAATACCATGGAGAATGATGATCCACATCAGTGTATGTCTAGATCTGATGTGCTTAATGAATTGAAAGATTTCAGTTATTTATTTGGGAAGGGTGTAATGAATTCTTGAAAGAGGAAAAATGTTTCCAATGATACCTGTTACAATTGGAAGAAGAAGAGTATATTCTTTGAGTTGCCGTATTGGTCAACCAACATGTTACGTCATTTCTTAGACGTAATGCACATGGAAAAGAATATATGTGAAATGTTTCTTTCGATTCTTCTAAATGTCAAGGGGAAGACAAAAGATGATTTATGATCTTGGAGTGACTTGGTAGATTGGGGGATCAGACCAGAATTGCATCCTTTCTGTATCAGTGAAAATAAATGGCAAGTTCCATGTGCTTCTTATGTGATGACACCTGCTGAAAAAAAAAAAATCTGGAAGTGCTAGAGACTATTAAAGTTCATGATGGATATTCAAGCAAAATATCAAAACGGGTCAACAGAAAAGAGATGAAGCTGAAATCTTTAAAGACTCGTGATTATCACGTCCTTTTGCATGAGTTGATTCCAATAGCAATCTGTCATCTTTTGCCCAATAATGATAGAGTCTCGGTTATTCATTTGTGTTATTTGTTTAGAGATCTTTGTGCTAAGAGGATATCCAAATCTTTCTTGCAAAAACTGTTGGCAGAGACACCATTAATTTTTTGCGAGTTAGAGAAAATATTCCCTCCATCATTTTTTACATGCATGTTGCATCTGACTGTCCATCTTCCAACCGAAATACTTCATGGAGGACCCGTTGCATTCCGTTGGATGTATCCAACTGAAATAAACATGTTCACATTAAAATCATATGTTCGGAAGAGGAATTATCTCGAAGGTTCTGTTGTGAAGGGTTACTTGGCTAAAGAATGTATGGATTTCTGCGCAATGTATTTGTCTGATCATACTACGAGAATATACAGACTAATGAGAAATGAAGAAGAACAGTATGGGAAAATTTAACCCAGTTTTCCATCACTTCCTCAGATAGGAGGAATTCCGGGATCATATACATTGACGACATTAATCCTTGAAGAGTGAGAGATGGCACATCGCACAGTGTTGTTCAATTGTGATTTGTTCGATGAGTATATGAAGTAAGTAAATTGTACATGTATCTCTTATCTTATCTCTTTTAATTTTAAATATTATTTAAACTATTATTATTTTTATCTACAGGGAACATAAATAATTGATATATAGAAAGAATCGTTCTTTATCTTTGAGAAGGAAAGAGACTTTGCATAGAAAAGGGTTTTCTTCTTGGTTGAAATTGAAGGTAAAAATATTTCTGTAATAACTAAATAAAAATATTATTTAATTAATTTTACTATTTGTTTATATTTCAGGTATTGAGTTTGCCTGCAGACTCTGTTTCTGAGGAAACAAGAGCTTTGGATTTTGGTCCTAATACCATGGTTCGTGCATGTAAATCACTTGTGATCAATGGATGCAAATTTATTATGACTGAACGAGCAAGAAACATGAGAACACAGCATAATGGTGTTACGATAACTGCCACAACAGACTGTTATGCTAGTTCATTGGATACTAGACCTCATTCTGAAAATGTTTCTTATTATGGAGTCATGGAGAAAATAATAATTTGGGATTATTACTCACATGGTCGAGTCACGATGATGAAATGCCAATGGTTTGATTCAATGACGAGGCAAGGAACCTTTATTCATGATTGTGGATTTCGAGTTATTGACATGACTCGCACTCTTGCCACTGTTGAACCATATGTATGGTCATCAATGGTGAAACAAGTTTTTTATGTCAAAGATCATCGTCATTCTAAATTTGGTGTAATTATTGAAGTAAATCCCTGACATGTTTTTGATGGTGGTGATGATGAAGTTGACACTATCCCTACTACAATTGGAAGAAATTCGTTTATTACTTATCATGACGCCAATAGCTCAATTTTCAGAGTTGATTGTGAACTAGAAGTTGTGGTGGGAAATATATAGAATCATACAGTCATGTTCTCACCTAAATATTTCACGTACATCATTCAGAGTGTGTATCCTAGTACTTACCTTCAAACCACAATAAAACTTCTTTTACTTTATGTTTATTTATCAAGATGGTTTTTTTATATTTTTTGGGTTACAAATTAGTTATCTATTTTTAATTAATTTCATATTGGTTTTCATTGCAGGAAATGACACCCATTGAAGAGAGCCAACGGAAAAAGATGACAGATAATAATCGTCGCATGATACAGATGGGTGTTCCTCCACTCATCCCTATTGTGAGTGTTTTATTTAAAATATTAATATTTCAATAAATTATAATATCATGTGTTTACTTATGTGTTAAACTTTTTTTCAGGATCGACCCCTATACGGGAGATATCTGACGAGGAGCCTGATATTGCTCCTAGTAGAGAGGATGGTGGTAGGAGGGGGTGGTGTCAGAGATGGATGATCATCTAGTGGGCCCGGTGCTAAGGCCGGTGGTATGAGGGCTCGTGGGGAAAGAGTTAGATAATCCATCGCCACAGACATATCTTATTCACCCCATTTTGATCTTGGTGTGTCTCCAGGGACACACAGGATATTTAGACCTCTGATGTTTACACTACCAGTTGGCCAGACGTCTATGCCATCATCTTTTGCTTCTGCTTCAATATCTCCAAGCTATTATATTCCACCTTCTTCGACTCCTGATGCGACACAGTATGCGGCTGAGGAGTGTACACTGAGGGAAACTGCACCTATACAAGATATTCCTTTAGCTTCTGCACATCCAGTGACTCCCATTGATCCAACTACCACAGGTATATTTATCTGACTCTATCAAATTTTCATAAAAAAAATTATTTTATTATAACTTGTACTGATATTATTTTTCTATAATAACATATTCATCTACAGATAAGAGGCGGGGGAGGGGGCGTACTCACTTGAGTGCAATATGGAACCACCAGACACAGTTCATGGGTGAATATAATGTCAATGGATAAATGATTGAGAAATCTGGGCCGGAAGGTCGGGGTTTTTTGGCGACGCTATCCAAATACTCCGATATCATTCCGGTCAGCCCTCTCTCTTGGAGACAACTGCCACACGAAGTCGAAGATAATGCGTGGGCACAAATATGGGTAAAAAATCTATTGGATTTAATTTAGTATTTTTTTGTATTTATATGAACTAATCTATTGGGTTTCAGCTTCAGTTTAACTTCCCTGATGGAGAAGGTGCACGACCAGTGCATTTAAAAGAGTTGGGAGAGCTTTGGAGAGCATATAACCATGACCTGTATGTTGGCTGGTGTGATCGAGTGGACGCGGATTTAGAGACATTACCTATCATGGATGACTTCCCGATAGAGAAATATCGCCAAATGATTACCAATTGGGTAACTGCCAAATTTAAGGTATTAATATCATTTGAAGTATTTAAATCAGAGTTTTCATATTTTGCATTAATATAATATTATTTATTATTAAACATTATTTAGGAATCTTTTGAAAAAAACAAAAAAAACATTGATTCAAAGCAATGCCTCCACACTTTGGGGCGCACAACTATGTCAAATCATGAGCGGTAGCTGGTACGATATAGTTGTTTATAATTTTTCTTCAGGCTTTCCCTTTTTATTATTTCCTACATAAATTATGTGATTTATTGAATATTGAATATATGATTATACTTGCAATTTATATTGTTTAAATGTCATTACAGAAGCACAAATTGAATATTGAAGGGTGTATCCCTCGAGAAAAATTGTTTTGCTCGAGTAGAAGAAAAAAAGATGGAACTGCGGTAAATGAATCAACCCTAGAAAAGATTGTAAGTTTTAATTTGTTTATTTCAAAGTTTAATATCTATTTTGAAATTTATTAATCTATTAATATTTTTAACAGGTTGCTTTAGAGGCTCTTGATGCCCAGGAGCCTGACAATTTTGGGTCACACGGTCATTTATATCAGGTTTTGGGAGAGGAGCACTCTGGTCGAGTACGTTGCCGACCTGGTAAGAATATAGTCCAAATGAGGTATTGGTCCTCTCCAGGTATCCATTATAGTACCACCGAGTTGGAACAGGTCAAGGAGCATGAAAGACAGTCTGATAAAAGGGTTAGAGACTTGGAAGTACAATTTCAAATGAGGGATAAAGAATTTATGAAACTAATGAAAGCATTATCTTCATCACTTCCACTAGAGGCTAGTAGGCTTGTCAGACATTTATATCATCGATGGGTTCATTATCCAATGCACAAGGCGACATCTCTAGTGGAGATCGATATCATGATGTTCCTAGTGATGACGAGGATGCTGAAGGGGACAAGGGTGAGGATGAGGATGAGGACGAGGGCGAGGAAGGGGCTGAGGGCGAGGATGGGCCGAGGGTGAGGATGGGGCCGAGGACGAGGATGAGGACGATGATGAGCATGGGGACGATGATGAGGACGACGATGAGGACATAGATAGAGGAGAGGATGAGGCTGACAATGATAGTTGTGATGGTGATGGTGATCAATGAAAGATTGATCCATTTCATTTTTGAATTCTGTATAACTCTTTATTTTTTAACCTGGTTTTCCACTCTGGGGTTTTCCTCTGCTTCATAGGGATGTTGTTATCAAATCTCTTTTTTGCACTTGATTCTTATTGTATGATTAGTCTAATTCCTAGAACTTTAGTATTACATAGTACTGTGATTCCCAATATGATATCTGGTTTGATAATTTAATATGGTCATCATAATATTCAAAAACAATCACTCGAAATTAGGGGTGTCCATGGGTCGGGTCGGGTCGGGTCGGGTATCATACTTCGCGGGTAGGTGACCCGAACTGACCCAAACCACTGGGGGTCGGGTTACTCGACTCATGGTCGAACGACCCGACCCAACCCAACCCTCTACGGGTCGGGTCAGTTTGGGTTGGGTTACTTGGGTGAACCCGACCCAACTCGACACAACCCGAGCCAGCCCGAGCCAGCCCCCCAGACCCAGCCCCTCCCTCCCCCATACCCGACCCCTACACTACCCAGACTCGACCCCTCCTTCCCCCCTGTGTGCAGCTAGACCCCCCCCCCCCCCCCCCCGTGCAGCCAGCCCCCCAGACCCACCCCCCTACACCCATCCCCCCAGACCTAGCCCCTCCCCCCCCCACAGACCCCTGTCCAGCCCCCCAAACCCATCCCCCCCAGTCCCTGGTCCAGCCCCCAGCCCCCCCCCCCCCCCTGTGCAGCCAGCCCCCCAGACCCAGTCCCCCCCCTGTGCGGCTATCCCCCCAGACCCAGCCCCCCAGCCCCCACCCCTTGTACACCCAGCCCCCAAGCCCCCACCCCCTGTGCACCCATCCCCCCCAACCCCCCAACCCATGTGCACCCAGCCCCCAACCCAGCCCATGTGCACCCAACCCGCCAAACCCAGCCCCTATGCACCTAGCCCCCCAGACCCAGACAGCCCACCCCCCAGACCCGTGGTCTAGCCCCCAGCACCCCTTATGCATCTAGCCCCCCAGACCCATCCCCCTCCCCCCTGTTCGGGTTACCCCCCAGTCCCAGCACCCCAGCCCCCACCCCCTATACACCCAGCCCCCAGCCCCTGTGCACCCAGCCCCCCAACCGTACCCCTGTGCACCCAACCCCCCAGACCCAGCCCCTGTGTACCCAGCCCCCCAGACCCAAACACCAACCCCCCCCCCCCCCCATACCCCTTGTCCAGCCCCCCGAGACCCAACCCATCCCCTGTCCTCCATACCCTCCCATGTCCAGTGTCCAGCCCCACCATACCCATCCCCTCCCCCCCATACCCCTGCCCAGCCCCTCCCCTTTCCAGCACCCCAGACCCAGCCCCTCCCTCCCCCAGACCCAGCCCCTCCCCCAGACCCAGCCCCTCCCTTGTCCAGTGTCTAGCCCCACCAGACCTAGCAGCCCCTCCCCCCAGACCCATGTCCATCCCCTCCCATGTCCAGCCCCTCCCCTGTCCGGCCCTCGAGACCCAGCCCCTCCCTCCCCCAGACCCAGCCCCTCCCTTGTCCATCCCCTCCCCTTTCCCCTGTCCAGCCCCTCCCCAGTCCAGCACTCCAGACCCTGTAAAAATCTATGAATCTACAAAATGATTATTTTGAAAATATTATTTAGATTTATTCTACATTAGAGGAATAATAAAGTATGAAAATAGATTTAGAGAAAAAATGTATCTTAGTCTAACTATTTAAGTATAATGCATCCATAAGTAAGATTTAGGGCCTAAGGACATGACATGAAAAATTATGTGTTTTGGATCCATGTGTAATATTGGGGGTTCATTTTAAAAATAATAAAATGAGGGTTTTTGAGGTGGAAAATGATTTATTAGGTGATGAATTACCTTGGTTAAAAAATATAAATAAGTGTGTGTCTTTTTGATTTTGATAAATGGATTTTAATGATAATGAAATATTGGTTAATTTATTTGGATAAAAAATTAATTTATAACACTATTATTCTCTATTTTATATATTTTCATTGATTGGGAATATAATTTACAAACAAAAAATATCCAATTAGTTATAATATTTATATGTATTAAATTGAGTAATTTTGAGAAATTTTTATATTGTATTATGTGAAAAATTTTCATATATAATATGAAAAATATGAAGGGTTTATATTTCACCATTAATGCCAATTATTGAAAGCACTTTTAGTTTATGGTTGGTGGCTTAGAGTGCACTAAAAATGGATTATGAAGGAGAAGGTAGGTCAAGGACATCTATTTAATCTTTTTGGTTATATTTAATTTTCAGTTAGTATTGTACTTGAGTTGTATTAGTTATATTTAATTTATTTTGAATGACTCGCTAATATGGTTGATTTATTTATTTTTAACAGGTGATGTGTGCATTCATTCATGGTGGTCTATAGTGTAAATCTGGTTCTGTTTCATGATTTTATATATGGTGGAATGTAAAATATATGGACAACTACCGGCATACGGAAAACCAACCAAAGGAATTCAGATTCTGTTGAAACTTTAGGAAAATGATCCATGGGTCATTTTTGTTGTGTATGAGTCAACCCCGCCTCAATCCGAGGGCCGGTGTGGCCGGTACCACTAAAAGTGTATTTCTTTTGTTTAAAATGGATGCACTTTTAATTAAAATAAACGGCATACGGAAAACTGACCAAATGCATTAGGATTGTGTTGATAATTTAGGAAAACGATCCATGGGTCATTTTTGATGTGTACGAGTCAACCTTGCCTCAATCTGGGGCGTGGTGTGGCCAGTACAACTCAAAGTGTCTCACTTTTCATTGAAATAGACAACTGTTTAAGTAAAAACAACAACTAACAAACAGAAAATAAACCTAATGAATTTGGATTTGGTTGATACTTTATTAAAAGTATACATGGGTCATTTTTGTCATGTACAAGTCAACCCCACCTCAATCTGAGGCACAGTGTGTCCGGTACCACTAAAACTGTCGCACTTTTATTTGAAATGGACATGATTTTAAGTGAAAACAACTACCGACATACGGAAAACTGACCAAATGCATTCTTATTCAGTTTAAACTTTATTAAAATGATCCATGGGTCATTTTTGATGTGTATGAGTCAACCCCACCTCAATCCTAGGGTCGGTGCGGCCGGTACTACTAAAAGTGTCTTTCTTTTGTTTAAAATGGATGCGCTTTTAATTAAAATTAACGACATACGAAAAAGAGAGAAAACACATTCATATTGTGTTGATACTTTAGGAAAAAGATCCATGGGTAATTTGTGACATGTACGAGTCAACCTCGCCTCAATCTGAGGTGCGGTGTGGCCGACACCACTCAAAGTGTCTCACTTTTCTTTGAAATCGACAACAGTTTAAGTAAAAACAACAACTGACATATGGAAAATGGACCAAACACATTCAGATACTGTTTTCGCTTTAGGAAAAGTATCCATGGGTCATTTTTGTTGTGTACGAGTCAACCCCACCTGAATCTAAGGCACGGTGTGGCCGGTACCACTCAAATTGTCTCACTTTTATTTGAAATTGACAGGATTTTAAGTGAAAACAACTACCGACATAAGGAAAACTGACCAAACGCATTCGGATTCTTTTTAAACATCAGGAAAAAGATCCATAGGTCATTTTTGATGTGTACGAGTCAACCCCACCTCTATCCAAGGGCCGGTGTGGCTGGTACCACAAAAAGTGTCTTTCATTTGTTTAAAATGGATGCGCTTTTAATTAAAATAAACGACATACAGAAACCCAACCAAAGGGATTTGTATTATGATGATAATTTTGGAAAAAGATCCATGGGTCATTTTTGACGTGTATGAGTCAACCCTGCCTCAATCCGAGGCGCAGTGTGGTCGGAACCACTCAAAGTGTCTCACTTTTCTTTGAAATGGACAATAGTTTAAGTAAAAACAACAACTAACATACGGAAAATGGACCAAACGCATTCAGATTCAGTTGATACGTTAGGAAAAGTATCCATGGGTCATTTTTGATGTGTACTAGTCAACCCTGCCTCAATTTGAGGCACGGTGTGGCCGGTAACACTCAAAATGTCTCACTTTTATTTGAAATGGACATGATTTTAAGTGAAAACAACAACCGACATACTGAAAACCGACCAAACTCATTCGGATTCTGTTGATAATTTAGGACAAGTTTCCTTGGGTCATTTGTGACGTGTACGAGTCAACCCCACCTCAATCCGAGCCGCGATGTGGATAGCACCACTAAAAGTGTCTTTCTTTTGATTAAAATGGATGCCCTTTTAATTAAAATAAATGACATACGGAAAACCACCCAAACGCATTCGGATTATGTTGATAATTTAGGAAAACGATCCATGGGTCATTTTTGACATGTACAAGTCAACCACGCCTCAATCTGAGGCATGGTGTGGCCGGCACCACTCAAAGTGTCTCACTTTTCTTTGAAATGGACAACAGTTTAAGTAAAAACAACAACTAACATACTGAAAACGGACCAAACGCATTCAGATTCTGTTGATACTTTAGTACAAGTATCCATGGGTCATTTGTAATGTGTACGAGTCAACCCCGCCTCAATCTGAGGCACGGTGTGGATGGTACCACTCAAACTGTCTCACTTTTATTTGAAATGGACAGGATTTTAAGTGAAAACAACAACCGGCATACGGAAAACCGACCAAAATCATTCGGATTCTACTGATACTTTAGTAGAAGTTTCCATGGGTCATTTGTGACGTATACGAGTCAACCCCGCCTCAATCCGAGGCGCGGTGTGGATGGCACTACTCAAATTCTATGTTCTTTTTGAAAAAGAACATCATTTTAAGTGAATACAACTGAGATTTACACTTATCAACGATAGTCACAAACTCTTTTTCATGAGTTGGGTAGTTTCACTCATGGGTTCATAAGTTTTGAGACTCCTAAGAAAATACCTTCTCACCATATATTATTAAGAATACAAGTTCAATGAAAAATTCATCACAAATCATTACTTACCCAAATCTAGGATCAGAAAAAAAAAGAATTGGGATATGATCCAATTTCAAACTCTTATTCAACACTAATAGGTATTTATCATACTATTCTGTCTATTAGAATTTGATGGGAAGGTGGGGGCTATGCTGGTTGGGGGGTTGTGCAGGGGTGAGGTGAATTACTACTAGATGATTTTTATCTTATGAAGATTGAAATAGGGAATTGTAGTACATGACATGGTTGGAATAGTTTGATGATTTTATGTGTTTTTTATGTCCTATTTTAGGTGTTTTTTATACTGTTTTAAGTCTGTATGTGGTTTTTGTGATATTTTTTATGCAGGTGTATAATGAAGGGGCTACTGGAGGGAGGGGGGCTGTTGGGCTGCAGTTCTGGAAAAACTCAATACCAACGGTTTAGAACTGTTTGTATAAGGGTGCTGGAATTTTGGAAAAACACTATACCAACAGTTCTAAACCGTTGGTATAGGTGTTCTGGATTTCTGGGAAAAATAATAGCAACGGTTAATGAACAGTTGGTATAGGTGGTCTGGATTTCTGGAAAAAACAATACAAATGGTTTATAACTGTTGGTATAGGTGTTGCTTAAAAACACAATACCAATGGTTCTAAACCGTTGGTATAGGTTTTCTGGAAAACCACATTAACAACGGTTTAAAACCGTTGGTATAATAGTTCCAAAAATGCAGTACCAACGGTTTAAAAACGTCGGTATTCATTGGAAGAAATTTATAAAACCAATATACCAACAATTTAGATCAACCCGTTGGTATAAGGCTTTCCTTACGGCTTACTAGCCAACGGTTTGGATTACCCTTGGTATAGCCTATACCAATGGTTTTCCAGCCTATACCAACGATTTATTACCGTCGGTGTAACCTTCTTTTCTAGTAGTGGTGAGTTCTTGAAAGAAGGGTTCTTTTTGAAAAAAAATTGATGGACATAAAAACCTGTGAAAAACATTTATATCCCATAAAATTAAAGGCAATGGTGAACAAATGATCTTTGAGGAGAAACCATATCAAAAATGGAGTGAAAGAGGGAGAACCCGAAGGAAGAAAATTGGGTTCAAGATTTCCCATTACCTTGTACTCGAAGGCCTCCTTCTCTTTAATGTCCTGTATAATGACAATTTATTCATTAATTAGGAATACATAACCATTTTTGCATTAATAGGGTTCATTCTGGTTTCATTATGTCATATTATGTTCCTTTGGAAGACTAATAGAGTTTAAAAACATTGTTCAGGGATGTTCGTTTTTTATGGTTTTCTTGAGTTGTCCACTTGTGTTCAAAAATAGAAGTTCGGGTACATCATGGGTAAACATCCAGAAATGATATTACAGGTTATTAGTGATATTACAGGAGTTTAAATTATTTTATAATGAATTATATTAGATACATGTGGGTGAATCATTAGATAAGAATAAAATGATGATTATTTGGGTTAATTTGAGCGGTTTTTGGATCACAATGAACTTGTTTTAACTTTTCACATAGTAATATGGACATAGGATATTTCAAGAACTTCAAATATAACATAATACATATAAAATATTCTGGTCAAACCATAAAAATGGTTTCATGACCAGATCTGAAGGTAGAAATGGAATAAGAGAGCATGTCGTTTTTGAAGGTGATAAATTAACACCTCATGAACAGCGTTCTCTTTAATGAAATAAAAGGAAGAGGGAAAGGGTGTGGGGTGATATAATATCCCATTAGAATCATAAAATTACATTATATGTATAATACTGGAGTTAAAAAAAACAATTTGGATGAATATAGGTGTGGAGAGATCAAGAAAGGAACTTGAACTTGATATGAAATTAAATGAGAAGAGGGAGAGAAATTACCTCTCAAATCTTCCTCTTGAGATCCTCCTTAAGGAAGCTAGTCTTGGTCTTTTGATGAGACCAGAAGCTTTTGGATGTCGGGGGAGGATCTAGGGAAGATTTTTGGGCAATATTTAGAGATGGATTGGAGCTTTAGAGTTGTGAGGAAAAGAGGGAGTTAAGGGTGGCTTTTATAGTGGAGGGGAGAGGGGTTTCGTTAATATAAAATTGATTAGTTTATTAATTTCACCTAAGACAAGGAATAGTGAGTCTTGAAATACAAAGAATAGTAATTTTATAATGTAATCCCAAAAGAAATTGGATTACATCAGCAAGACCTCACACATGACCCAATAATTACCTTATTTATCTTATTTTGTAAATTACAGTATTTCACTATTCATCAAAAATTCCAGTATCTCAGAAAAATCCCAAAACATTACCCCAACAATTTTTCGACCTGTAGAATTCAAAAAAGAAGTCCATTTTTCAAAAATAGTTTTCTAAATATTATTACTTTAATATTTAATTAAAATCATAATTTACTTTAAAAACAATTTTTAAGATTAAAACTGATTTTATAGTTCTTTCAAAAATTACATAGGGTCTTATAAAATTATCTAAAAACCATTAAAAATTGATTCAATAATTTATGAATAAATTTCAGGGAACTAATTAATTAATTATAATTAATTATTTATGACTTATAAAATACCAAAAACGTTTACTAAGGTCAAATTGTCACTTTCTAAGACGTCTAAATTTTATTTTATTATTCATAGATAATGTAACTCTTATTTACTATTCATAAGGGTCATACTACTATTCATAAGGGTAGGTTACTATTCACCAAAAATTATTTTTGTTTCATTAGACTCCAAAAACCATCTTGAACACAACTGTGTGTGTCGGATTTTCAAAATTCCAAACATAGGGGTGATAAAATTATGTTTAAAGGTCACTTATCACATAGTTGTTCGTTATTTTGTGTTTTTATGACATAAATATAAGAAGGGAATTTCCATTGAAAAACAAAGGGTCGTTACATTCTTCCCACCTTAAGAAATTTCATCCCCGAAATTTCACTTTACACAAACAGGTGAGGGTACTTCTCCTTCATTGCCTCTTATGGTTCCCAAGTTTCTTCCTCAAACTTATGGTTCCTCCACAACACTTTGAAAAGGTGGGATGTCTTGTTGCGTAGAACCATATCACTTCGGTCCAGACTTTTTTCCGGCTGCTCCTCATAAGAGAGATCATCTTCCAGCTAAACCACCTCTGAGTTTATTACATGTGAGGGGTCTGGTATGTACATCCTCAGTAGTGATACATGAAACACATCATGAACATGAGCCATATTCAGTGGAAGTGCCAGACGATAGGCCACAACTCCTATACGGTCAAGGGTCTCAAAGGGGCCAATGTACCTTTGGCTTAGCATCCCTTTCTTCCCGAATCGTATGACTCTTTTCTATGGAGATATTCAAAGGAAGACTTTATCTCCAACGTCGAACTCTAAGTCCCTTCGACGGTTGTCAGCATAGCTCTTTTTCCAACTTTGAGAACATTTGATGTGTTTCTGGATGACTTGAACCTTCTCTATCATCTCTTGAACAAGATCGGGCCCAAGCGGCATTCTTTCTCCAACTTCATCCTAACAGGTTGGAGTTTTACATCACTTCCCATAAAGAGATTCATACAGAGCCATCTGAATAATCAAGTGGAAGCTATTATTGTATGAGAACTCAACCAATGGGAGATATTGATCCCATTCGCCTTTGAATTCTACAGAGCAGGATCTTAGAATAACTTCAAGAGTGTGAATAGTCCTTTCAGATTGGCCATCAGTTTGGGGGTGATAGGCCATGCTGCAATTTAATTCAGTACTCAAAGCATGTTGAAGGCTACTCCAGAATTTATATTTGAACCTTGGATCATAGTCAGAGACAATTGAGAGTGGAACACCATTCAGTCTCACCACTTCCGTAACATATATCTTTGCAAGTTGTTCAAGAGATAGGTCTTCCCGAATAGCGATAAAATGGGAAGTCTGGGTGAGTCAGTCAACCACAACCCATATCGCATTATTCCCATTTGACATCTTCGGGAGACCCGTGACAAAGTCCATAGTAAAATTTTCCCATTTCCACATGGGTATAGGCAATGGCTGCATCATACCTTTGGACTTTTGTCGCTCAGCATTAACTCGCTGACATACCAAGCACCTTGATATATATTCTGCAATCTCCTACTTCATGTTATCCCACCAGAAGTGTTCTCATAGATCACAGTACATCTTGTTACTCCCAGGATTGATAGAGAAAGATGAGCTATGTGCATTATCCATTAGCTCCTTCTTTATCCCGGGTGATGAAGGCACACAATGTCACATTCCAAAATTAATCACACCATCATCATCGATATGGAACTCTTGCATATTCCCTTCCTTTACTACATTCACCCTCTTTTGTATCTCCACATCATCCCTTTGTGCTTCCTTGATCTTCTCTTGGATGGATGGTTGCACAATCATTTGGGCATGGTAGGATGTATCCCTTGCACTTATGATTTCCAAATCCATACTTTGCATATCTAAGAAGATATGGTCTTTCTCAATCTGCAACATGGATAGAGTAACAGGTTCATTTCTTCTTAGAGCATCATCTACCTTGTTTGCCTTTCCAGGATGATAGTGAATAGAGCAATCGTAATCCTTGATTATCTCTAACCATCACCTTTGACGCATGTTGAGCTCCTTTTGTGTGAATAAAAACTTTAGACTCTTGTGCTCGGTGTATATGTCACACTTCTCACCATAAAGGTAGTGCCACCAGATTTTCAAGGCAAAAATCACGGCTGCCAGCTCTAGATCATGTGTCGGGTAGTTCTGCTCATGGATCTTCAACTGTCGTGAGGTGTAGGATATCACATTATCATTTTTAATGAGTACACAACTCAAGCCTTTCTTTGAAGGATCACTGTATATCACAAAACTTTCTCCACTTTTCGGTACTGTGAGTACAGGTGCAGTGATCAGCCTTCTCTTTAGCTCCTTGAAACATCCCCACATTCTTCCGTCCATACATACTTTACCCCTTTCCTTGTTAACTAAGTTAGCGGGCTTGACAATCGTGAGAAGTTTCTCACAAAACGTCGGTAGTACCTAGCTAATCCAAGAAAACTACAGATTTCTGGGACACTGGAGGGTCTGGGCCTTTCCTCAATCGCCTTTCTCTTTGAAGGATCCACAGAAATTCCCTCACTTGTGATCAAATTTCCCAAGAACGTGACTTGATTCATCCAAAAGTCACACTTGCGGAACTTGGCGTACAACTTCTCCTTTCTCAATGTCGCCAACACAAGTCATAGATGTTCTTCATGTTCCTCCTTGATCTTGGAGTAGATGAGAATATCATCGATAAACACTACCACAAATTTGTCAAGGTAATGTCTAAAGACTCTATTCATCAAATCCATGAAGATTTCAGGGGCATTAGAAAGTCTGAAGGGCATCACCAAAAACTCATAATGACCATACCTTGTACGAAAGGCAGTCTTTTGAATATCTTCCTTCTTCACCTTTACCTGATAATATCCATAATGAAGATCCACCTTTGAGAAGTATTGAGCTCCTCTTAACTGATTGAACAAGTCATCAATCCTTGGGAGAGGATACTTGTTCTTTATGGTGATCTTGTTGAGTTCCCGATAATTGATACACAGCCGCATTGTTCAATCCTTATTCTTCACAAAGAGCATTGGCGTACCCCAAGGCGATGCACTAGGGCGTATGAACCCTTTATCTAGATGCTCTTGCAACTGCTTCTTTAACTCCTCCAGTTCGATAGGAGCCATCCTATAGGGGCACTTCGAGATAGGAGTAGCTCTGAGTATGAGTTCACTTGAGAACTCTACCTCACAATCCGGGCGAATTCCGGGTAACTCTTCGAGAAATACATCACAGTATTCCCTCATGATGGTCATTTCCTCAAGGTTGTAACTTTCCTTCAACTCAACCATTTGGGAGAGGTATGCTTCTTCATAGGGAATCAACACCCAAACCATTGAATGATTTTTCAAAGGGGATTCATGATCTTCCTTGCATTTGTAGAGGAGCATGGGATGGTTTGGAAGATGAAAAGATATTTCTTTTTCCTGACAGTTGATATGCGCTCTATATAATGAGAGCCAATCCATTCCCATTATAGCGTCGAATTCCACCAAGGGAAGTATTACAAGATTTTCCGGAAGAATCTTCCCACATACGTCAACATGAGAAGATTAAAACACTTGGGTTGAAATGATTGCAACAATTGGTGTTTTTACTGATATCTATACTTAAAGGTTTCAGGGCGTCGATTCTATAGTTCTAGCAAACTTGCAAGATATAAAGGAATGTTTAGAACCAGAATCAAATAATACATTTTCCATTCTTGAGTGAATAGGAAGTGTACCTTGTACGACTTCATTATTATGCTCCACCTCCGCAGTAGTGATGGCATAACCCTTCCCATGTTCCTTTGGCTTTGGTGGCTACTAACGCTAATTACCCTCGAGAGCTCGAGGTTTAGTGCAGTGGTTTGCAAAGTGCCCTAGCTCCCTACAGTTATAGAATTGAACCATGGGTGGTTATCTCCTTTCATCGGCTACATTCTCCTTCCATTTCATGTATTTTTTACACTCTTTAGCATGGTGTCCTTCTTTCCCACACTTGAAGCATTTCCCCGTGCCTCTGTGGCAGTTCCCATTATGAAACATCCCACATTTTTGGCATGTGGGTCGTTGATTTTTCTTCCCACCTTTGTCATGAGATCCACTATCTTGAAAATCCATCTTTCTTTTCTTATCTCCATAGCCATGGGACCATTATCCAAACTCCATCTTCACTTTGAGAGCACACCGAACAACTGCTTCATAACTCCCAATGTCTCGAATTGCAAGAGCCTTTCAAAGGTGTGGTTTTAATCCACTAAAGAATCTATCAATTTTGCTATCATTGTTAATAACAAAACTCAAAGCGTACCTTGCAAGCCTTACGAAATCCGCTTCATAGTTTGTGACAGATTATCCTTCTTTTTGCTTGAGCTCTATGAATTCTCTCTCCATCTTTGTGCAAAGAGTTATTGGGAAATACTTGTTAAGAAACATTATCTTAAAGTCTCCCCATTCCATCTCTTCAATTTCCTCCCTTGGCTTGGTGTTCTTAATCAAATCCCACCATTGATCAGCTTCTCCATCTAGACGATAGACACCTAGAGTCACCTTCTCTGTCTCATAATAGTGAAGCACATAAAAGATCTTCTCCATGGAGTTGACCCATTTTTCCGCAACTAGTGGATCGGAAGATCCATAAAAAGTCAGTGGTCGTTGCCGCATAAAACATTCAATAGCTAGTTTCTCCCTCTTCGATGAAGGAGGACACTCCCCATTATTATGGTTATTATTCATAACTTGAGATAATTGGGTAATCATCGCCATGATGTTTTGAACTCCACCTCCCAAATCATTAGGGATGTCGTTCGGGCAATCGTTGCATTGTCCATCGCATGAGTTGTTGGCCTGATTTCTCCTAGTTCCCACCATTTTCTAAAATAGAAAAGGTTAGAACAAAACATAAGTAAACAAGTCAAGAATAACTTTCCCATTTAGAAAATTATACCAAAAACATAACATATTGGATCCCTAGGTAAATATCCTTGCGTGTATATTTTCACTTAGTCTAATGTTGTAGGTTTTCTCTAGGGTTAACTAATCCTAATCCCCAAGTTTACTAAACCTTTCCTCTGATACCAACTGTAGAGACCCCACATGTTCTTACATTAATATTACATCATTTAAAATATAAACAACATAATATTATTACACATAGAGGATCAAAAGGTTTAGTTTCCTGGGAAAACTCGGACCACACATAACAAATACAACATCAACCATAAACATTTATTTAATTTCTTCTTCACTAGATTCTTAGTGGCACTTGTCCTATCCTTAGTACATGTAGCCACCTGAGGATATAGATCAAAAATGGGTGAGCTAGAAGCCCAGTAAGAAGATTGATAAGAACAATATATCATGGGGTGAGCATAATCATAACATAGGAAAAAGATCATGAACATGAGAGGAGCATAAATAAAAGACTTGAAATGTGGAAATGCATAAAAATGAAACATCATGTCTTAGTGGTTAACTAGCACAGATATTTGTGAACCAAGCTAGCATCTTGTTCACATATCATTTCACATTTACTCATGAGATTCATCCCTTTACCCAATGCATTGGAGCACCGTATAATTCCGGGCGCACCCGTCAAATTTAAACATTCATATTGCGCTATATAATTTCGGGCGCACCCGTCACATCATAACATTATCATTATCATGCTTGACACATAGAACACATATCAAACATGTACATAAAAACCCCATGGAAATTAATGGGTTTCATCTCATAATAACACATTCATAAGCGTTGGGTTTCCAAAAGAAAGAGGGAACAACATACTTGATACAACAACCATCATCCTTGAATGAGAGGTAAAAGGTGAGTTCTTGAAAGAAGTGTTCTTTTGGAAAACATTTTTATGGAAATAAAAACCAGTTAAAAATATGTATATCCTAAAAAATAAAAGGAAATTATGAAAAAATGATATTTGGGGAGAAACCATATCAAAAATGGAGTGAAAGATGGAGAACCCGAAGGAAGAAAATTGGGTTTGAGATTTCCCCTTACCCTGTACCTGAATGCCTCCTTCTCTTTAATGTCCTGTATAATGAAATTATATTCATTAATTAGAAATAAAGAACCATATTTGCATTAATAGGGTTCATTCTGGTTTCATTATGTCATATTATGTTCCTTAGGATGACTTATAGATTTTAAAATCATTGTTCGGGGATGTTTGTTTTTATGGTTTTCTTGAGTGGTCCACTTGTATTCTTAAATTGATGTTTGGGTAGATCATGGGTAAACATCCAGATATTATATTACATGTTATTAATGATATTACACGAGCATGAATGATTCTATAATGAATTATATTAGATCACATGGGTGAATCATTAGATAAGAATTAAATGATGATTATTTGGGTTAATTTGAGTGGTTTTTGGATCACAACGAACTTGTTTTTACTTTTCACACAGTAATATGGCCATAGGATATTTCCAGAACATAAAATAGAACATAATACATATAACATATTATTTTTCGACCATAAAAATGGTTTCATGACCAGATCTGAAGGTAGAAATGTATGAAGAGATCATGTCGTTTTTGAAGGTGATAAATTAACACATCATGAACAACGTTCTCTTTAATGAAATAAAAGGAAGAGGGAAAGGGTGTGGGGTGATATAATATCCCATTAGAATCATAAAATTACATTTTATGTATAATACAGTAGTTACAAAACAATTTGGATGAATATAGGTGGGGAGAGATCAGGAAAGGAACTTGAACTTGAAAGGAAATTAAAGGAGAAGAGGGAGAGAAATTACCTCTTAAATCATCCTCTAGAGATCCTCCTTAAAGAAGCTAGTCTTGGTATTTTGATGAGACCAGAAGCTTATGGACGTGGGAGAGGTGATATGGAAGATTTTTGGGCAGAGTTTAGAGAATTCTTGGATCTTGAGAGGTGTGAGGGAAAGAGGGAGTGAATGGAGGCTTTTATAGTGGAGGGGAGAGGGGTTTCCTTAAAATAAAATTGATTAGTTTTTTAATTTCACCTAAGACAAGAAATAGTCAGTATTGAACGACCAAGAATAGTAATTTTATAATTTAATCCAGAACCATGTGGTCTTACATCATCATTACATCAGACATGACCCAATAATTACCTTATTTAGCTTATTTTGTAAATTACAGTATTTCACTATTCATCAAAAATTCAAGTATCTCAGAAAAATACCAAAACATTACCCCAACCATTTTTCGACGAGTAGAATCCAAAAATGAAGTCCATTTTTCAAAAATAATTTTCTAAATATTATTAATTTAATATTTAATTAATATCATAATTTACTTAAAAAACAGTTTTTAAGATTAAAACTGATTTTATAGTTCTTTCAAATATTACGTAGGGTCATATAAAATTATTTAAAAACCATTAAAAATTGAATAAATAATTTATGAATACATTTTAGGTAATTAATTAATTAATTATAATTTATTATTTATGACTTATAAAATACCAAAAACGTTTACTAAGGTCAAATTGTCACTTTATAAGATGTCAAAATTTTATTTTATTATTCATAGGTAATGTTACTCTTACTTACTATTCATAAGGGTCATATTAATATTTATAAGGGTAAGTTACTATTCACCAAAAATTATTTTTGTTTCATTAGACTCCAAAAACCATCTTGAACACAACCGTGTTTGTCGGATTTTCAAAATTCCAAATATAGGGGTGACAAAATTATGTTTAAAGGTTACTTATCACTTCGTAGTTCATTATTTTGTGTTTTAATGACATAAATATAAGAAGGGAATTTTCATTGGAAAACTTTGGGTCATTACATAGAGTTTTGTTTAAAAGAAAATCGGTTTTTTAACTACTACTTAGTGGTTTCACTATTCATCAAAAATTGAAGTTTTTCAAAAAAATACCAAAAATTCACCCTAAGATATATTTGATATTCCGAATTCAAAAATGATGTCTATTTTTTAAAATTCAACATATATAAGTTTCATTAATTAATTTAATAATTAATTCCCACTATCAAAACAAATAGAGTGTTTTTTAGAAATAATATCTATTAAAATATTGACACTAGTTTATGTCCAATTTCAAAGTAAAACTTAATTCCAATGAACACCATTGGATTAAATGGTAGAAATATATTATAATTTCACTTTAAAACCAATTCTAAAGATGATATAATCATATAAGTAAATTATATTAAAAAGAGGTTTTGAATTAAAATACAACATTTTTCACTTATTCATTAAAAATGAACTTTATCGAAAAAAATAACAAAAACATACAAAAATTAAATTTTAATGTCCCGATTCTAAATAAAGATTTTATTTGGTCCAAGATAATGTATTATAGTCACCAAAACTATTTTTAATGAGTGTTCACCATCAAAAGGTGATAAATTGACCTTTTAGTGAATATT
Organism: Viscum album; assembly: GCA_963277665.1. NCBI lineage: Eukaryota > Viridiplantae > Streptophyta > Magnoliopsida > Santalales > Viscaceae > Viscum > Viscum album. The sequence goes on from OY728145.1 coordinate 2,002,861,009, forward strand.
AGAGTATTTATGCTTAAAATTGAATTCGTTTCTTAAAATGTAAAAACATTTAACAAACGTATATAATAATATTATAGTTATTTCTATTCATTACCACCAATAAAACGGCAACATGTTAACTTCCATTTGAAATAATATTAATATATTATTAGATTGCAACGTAGGATTTCCAAGAAACTCGTTGTTGCGTATTGGGTACGCCATCGAGCATAGCGTTCCCTTTAAATTAATATTAACATTTTATTCACAAATATGAATCAATATAAAAATTTCATATTCTTTATTTACCTGGGGTGCTACATCCTTCCCCCTTTTGGGAATTGCGTCCTTGCAATTTTAAAATTGGGCTCGGAAGCTTCATTGGAAGTCTCACATCGGAACAAGAGTCGGTAAAACTATCACTTTAAAATATAGAGATAGAAGTACAATGGTCACTGGAGTTAACCCATACTAGGATTACATGAAAACATGGATATGGAGGAGAAATAAAACATCATGTTCTGATGGAGAGTGATATAAAACATGTCTAGGAGAAAGTTAACCAGCAGAAAATCACAAACTTGTGATGGGTTAAACGGTATTTGATTCCCTAGTAGGAAACGTTAACAGACAAAGTTTTTGTTTAAAGTTACTTTTCATTGAGGAATTTATTTATGGGATTAACTAAAACAAGATAAAACATACTTACTTGTCATGTTGACTTTCAACTTTTGCTATATTTTTTACAAAAACTCATATTTTCTCCAAAAGACGAGTATTTAGGAAGGCTTGTTCACATTGAGAGTATTATAATCAACTTCTTGAGAATCACCTAATCCACAAAATAGAACTATATATTTCCCATGTATTTAGACCTTAACCAAAACGAAAACCAAAAAGGTTAGTACAAGATTATATAATCCACAAAACAGATAATTTTTTTACAAAAAGAAAGACTACTCCTAATCTCCAAAATTTGTCAAATAGTACCCAAAGTTTAATAATGTCCATTAAATAAACATATATCCATAAAATTATTCAAATTAAACAAAACTAAGATTGAAACCCAAATATCTAAAGGATTTAATCACATAGTATTCTGAGGTAAATATTAACATTTATCTCTAAATAACATCAGCTTCTCTGAAAGTCTCATATTGAAAATAAATTAACCTAATCATATATCCTTCATGATAGTTCAATAATTTCCCTAGATAACCCAAAATAAACTTACTCATGATTCATAAAATCACATAACTAAAAATAATTAGTCAAACAAACTAGGGACTTCACGTAGTCCAGTGGTAGGCAATAAAGACCAGTCACACTTTGGTTGTGGCTTCGATTCCCGCAGCTTTTTCCAACACGACGGGTTGTCACACGGTCTGTGTGTTGTACTTTTTCAAAAACTACATAACTCTTAAAACATTCCCCAAAAAGCGATAAAATCTTAAAAAATAACCATAACATAATTTAAACTCATTTGTATCTCATGTCGTTCATATTCCATCATAACATATAGTAACCCATTATTACCTCAAAAGTAAGGATCATATTAACCCTAATGGTTACCTTTATAATTATTTCCTGAACTTCCACATCGAGTTGGTTCTCTCGTAGATGATGCATTAGAGAAATCACCATGGTTCAAGTGGTAAATCATGACTACTGATCATTTTTTAGAATAACCATGAGATTTCTCATTGAATCCCACATTTCATACAGTCTCTTAATCAGAGAACCACCATAGTTTCCTTCAAACCCAATGTCACATTAGTTCCTACTAGATCCATCCATTTACTAAAACCAAAAAGGTCGGTGTGAGTATATAAAAAAAATCATCATGTACTAAAGAGGAAGATAAACACTAAGATATAATTATCCAAGTTATCTCAAACTCATTCCAGCTTTCATAAATAACAATGACTCTATCTAATATAATAACCATTGTGGTAATACACAACTTGTCACTTATGCTTAAACAACACTCTAACCTCTAATGATATCTAAACCGACCTTTGATACCAAATATAAGGACCCAACCTTAAAACATTACATATTATTGAACTAAATGAATAATTCACATTGAGGATCTTTTTAGGTTTAGAATTTTAGAGAATTAGGACATAACTATTACATCTCATAGATTACAAGGTAGACACATCTACTCAGTCTCCAATTTTTTCACAAAATACAAACTCTTGAAAAAAAGGGTCATGTCTAGTTCCATGTTTTAGACATAATGAAATTTCTTTGTGCCCATCCTTGACCATATTCCACTTTAAGTCCTGTGGAGAAACATTTGAAAAACATGGGATGAGCACAAAAAGCTCAGTAAGGGATATAAAAATACAAGAAGGAAACATTAGTCCACGTATATATAAGAATCAATGAAAACACACTTTACTCATAAAACATAATAAATTTAACATAAGTCATGAAATCATAAGATTTAGGAATAACTCATAGAAATCATAATACATGAAGGTAACTTGTGGAATACATAACATACATACATTGTAGCTATCACAGCTATATAGGGAGTCATATTTGGAATACCCATCACAGTATATTCCCTTAAATCTCATTGGAGAAACATTAAAGTTTACCTCCTTCACGTTACCCAATGAAATGGAGATCTATCTTGGGCTCACCCTCCCTTAGTCTATCACGGAACCACCCGATTTCATAAACAATGCCGAAGAACCATAACATAATCGTATCTCATAAAACATGCTTAAAGGAAACATAACATTTCCACATTTCAGTAACAAGATATCAATAAAACACATTGATATAATCCCAACATTATCAAAATCCATTTTCAATACCAAAATACATAAAAGAGTATATGGTATTTATTTTTCAATTTAAATTTTTGGCTTGTAGAGGAAGTCAAAACTCAAATAATGGTCACGGCGGCGGAGAAGTCATTGTCGCCGCATTCGTAAGATAAAAACATTCCCTTAGTAATTTAGTAAAACGCTTGGTATAAAAAGATTACTTTCGAATAAAAGTAAAATTCAAAGGGGTTTATACACCATATAAAATAAAGTTGTGTATAAAACAAAATCTGCCTCAATGAAAGGATATTGAGAAGAAGTTCCGTACAAAGATGGTATCCTTAGATTAAGGATAAATCAATTAAATAATTATGTGTGACAAATATAAATACACTCAATATAAGTGGATATTAAGTGTAAAACAACCAGTTTCATTCACACATATTCATAGAATGACATATTCAATAACTACAAGTTGAACCTAAAGAAATCGAAATTGGGTTACGAAGTTCCCTTGACAGCCTAACGGCATCACTTTAAAATTCAAAGAAAACGAGTTGATGAGACAAAAAGGCTATATCATAACTTGGAAATAAATTTTACATCAATGAGGATATATAATAACATATCCCAAAATAATAAGATGTAAATTAAAAGACCTAACAAAATATGTCTTTTAAAAAGAGGAGGGTGAATGGTTCCCTTACCGACATGGGTAACTTTCGAAACGTACACCCCATGAAAGAAGGATTGTACAACATTAATGTAAATAATCATAAACAAAATAATATTACACAAATAGTAGAATAATGGGAAGTACATACACCACCCAAAATAAATAGTGGAAAATGTAGCATAAATCTCACTAGAATAAAAGTGAGACGAATAATCCCTTACGAAAACTCGGCAGCCTAACGGCGCCACATAAAAATCCAAAAATGGATTGACTAGATAAAATAGGGTCTCTCATTATATGAATATAAAATTTACAGTAATAGTAATATAAAATAATAACCCTGAACATAATAAATAAGATCTTAAAAGAAATGACATAAAAGAGAGTTCTTAAAAAGAAATAGAGAGGTAGGATCCCTCACCTCATGTCCGACTTGACTCGATCTATCTTTAATATCCTGAATAATAAACATGAATTAATTTATAATTGCTTAATAACCTTTTTCAAGTAAATTATTTCTTTTATATCACTTATTATTATGTTATGAACACTTTTTAATTATTTAAGTTAATAACGGTCGTTTTTTCGATCATTGGTACTTGAGTCAAAAATAAACTCCTTATAATTACAAGTTGTTCATGTGGTAAAATATCCTTTATATACAGAATTATATTAATGATGTAGATATAATATATATTATATATATCCATCATATACATGAATTTATAATATTACATAACATTTAGATGTAAGAAATGAAATGCACCGTTCATGGAGACGGTACGCCGTACGTACGCAAGAATGATACTTTCATTTCTATTTTTTATTTAATTGAATTAAATCATAATGATATAAATGTATATTTTAATTCTAGTATAATATCATATATAATATTATTAACTCCATCCTTTACACGTCCCACATATGGCATTAACGAATCAAATCACTTTGAGGGGGAGGTAGTCCGCACTTCCTAAAATGAAGATATCGCGTTTACCCATAATGGAAACAATAAAGGTATTTCATAAATGACAAATACAGAAGCATAAGGAAAACATAAAGTTATTTTATATCATATATAAATATATTGACATATTAATGGCCACCTTTGAAGGTGTTAAAAGAATATTGAACAATCGTCGTTTCATGAGACAGAAATTCGACATCCATGGAAACAGTATGTTCTTTAACCATTAGATGTAGGTGTGTGTAAGTTTAGCTCGAATCCTTCTTATAAAAAAATCCTAGTATATTTAAGATACTGTTTTTGTTACAAAATGAGTAATAAAAAGAGTTTAGGGGTTGGAGATGCAAAATAAAACAAAATAACATAAGAGAGGAGATTACCTTTAAATCGGGTAACTCTTTTTGATTTGAGCCCAGAGGCTTACTTGGAAATGATTCTGCCCAAAGTGAGGCTTCTAGGATGATGAGAGGGATGTTTGGAGCTTATTTGAGTAGTTTTTGGACGAGACAAAGGGCTTTAGATGTGTGAGAGATGGGTAGGAAGTAGGGTCTTTTTATAAGGGAGAGGAGGGGCTCTTTTGGAAATCTTGAAATTATTATTTTATTATAAAATGAAATTTGGTTGCTAAAGCTCAAAAAATCATTAAAGTCAAAGATAAGGTGGTACAGTTTAAAATTAAAATAATCCAATAATAATTGGACAAATTTCGGATATTATTTTAAACATTATCTTCTTATTTATTTAAATCATTTATTAATGATGTAAACATTGCATCATCATTTTGTCATAAATAATTTTATATTTTTGATGTCTAAAAAATATAAAACAATTACCATGTTATAGGAAATATTTTTAGATTTCTAATGAGTATTTATAGTCAAAAATATAACATATATAACCCCATGTAAATTTTTTTTTAGTAAAACAATACATGTTTGTGATATTTTTATTTTTACTTTAAATAAAAGGTATTAATGTCATTATCAACCCAAGTGGCACCATGGGGTCCCAGAAATTGACCCATGGTTTTTATTGGTCATCCATGACTCAACGGATAAGGTTAGGACATGTGTCAAGATATTTTTATATTTTTATAATATCATTTTTATCTTAAATTACGCTAATTACCTCTAATCGCGGATAACAAAACTCAGAAGTTACTATTCACAAAAAAAATATTTTCATCCCATTGAACTACATTTTACGTCCTAATGACAACCATGTATGTCGGATTTTTGAAATTCAAATCACATAACTGTTAATGTTTCGTTTAAATGAAAAATCAGTTTTTTAACTACCACTTTGTGGTTTCACTATTCATCAAAAATTGAAGTTTTTCAGAAAAATACGAAAAATTCACCCTAAGATATATTTGATATTCCAAATTCAAAAATGATGTCTATTTTTCAAAATTAAAAATATATAAGTTGCATTAATTTATTTAATAATTAATTCCCGCGGTCAAAATAAATAGCGTGTTTTTAAGAAACAATATCTATTAAAAGATTGACACTAGTTTAAGTCTAATTTCAAAGTGAAATTAATTCCAATGACCACCATTGGATTAAATGGTAGAAATATATTCTAATTTCACTTTAAAATAAATTCAAAAGATGATCTAATCAAATAAATAAATTAGATTAAAAAGTGGGTTTGAATTAAAATACAACATTTTTCACTTATTCATTAAAAATGAACTTTATCGAAAAAATAACAAAAACATACACAAAGTAAATTTTGATGTCCCGATTCTAAAGAAAGATTTTATTTGGTCCAATATAATGTATAATAGTGACCAAAACTATTTTTAACGAGGTTTCGCCATCAAAAGGCGATAAATCAACCTTTTAGGGAATATTAGAGTATTTATGCTTAAAATTGAATTCTTTTCTTAAAATGTAAAAAAATTTAACATACCTATATAATCATATTATAGTTATTTCTATTCATTCAGACCAATTCAATGGCTACGTGTTAACTACCATTTGAACTAATATTAATATATTATTAGATTGCAACAAAAGATTTCCAAGAAACTCGTTGTTGTGTATTGGGTACACCATCGAGCATAGCGTTACCTTTAAATTAATATTAACATTTTATTCAAAAATATGGATAAATATTAAAATTTCATATTCTTTATTTACTTGGGGTGTTACACTTAGAGCTGTTTTACAGGTATTTTACACCATAATCTTTATGGTAAGTTGTCCAAGTGTAGGTTCTGGATTTGAGAGGTCTGTTTTCTTTGATATGTGGTGTATCGATAGGGTTTAGTGTTGGGATTTTTGAATATCTATGTAATTTATTATTGGGAATCGCCCAATAACATGGTCGAGTTTTGTTATTTCCTTGGTATCATGGTATATTATCTGAGTTTTGTGCCCAATTTATCTTGAGTTTCAACCTTAATATCAATTTTTACGAACAAGGGATATGATTTTTTGAAGACTGGTCAGTTCCAGGTAGTGTTTGGTTACCTGAAATACAAGCTGGTTAGTGATACAATGCTTCAGTTTCTGGAGGAGGGTGTGTTTTTAAGGTTTTCTTTGATTCTTCATGTATGGTATTTGGATGCATTTTCTTATAGTAGAGATCGGTTATCTCTTATTGTTCTATGAATTTACATATCCATGAGCATAATTAATCCACCCATGATCTATAGTTAGTGGAAGTTGTGTTTATTCTAAATTTTTGGTGGTATTACTTCATTGATGAGTTATTTATGGTTTTAATAGACCATAAGAGCTATAAATATGTTTTATATTAGTGGTATTTGAATATATTATTGCATAATTATACGTATTTTATCAATTATTATGGTTTTTATATCTATTAAACTTTGGAAAGTAGAATTTTGTTGTCAAAGCACTAACTTGGAAATCCTGAGGGGATGTGGTTTGGGAATCTGTGTATTTTTTGGAAAGGGATGGAAGAGATCGTAGTAATGATTATTGACATTAAAGAGATTAGTGGTCAATTTTTTATTTATCTGTTTATCATGTAGTAATACTTGAAGTTGTGGGTGTAGGAGTTTTATAGGGGAACTCAATGGTAGTGTTGATTCAGGATCAATTTATCCATGGTGGTGCTCCTGTGGGATAGTGGGAGGAAATTCACAATAGAATGTTGTTCTAGGGGAGTTTGTTTATTAAATCGGTAATGCAATATGGATTTATCTATAAGTTTCACTTCACACTTTATCCATGGAATCCTATTGTGAATAATATGAATAATGGCTTGAGGAGGCATATTTGGTGGTTAGGTGTTGAAAAGGTGAGCGGTAGAGTTTTTGGTGAGGTGTCTGGTTTTTCAATAGGAGAAATCAGAGCAACATGTTTCTAGAGGTTTTTTTATTCCTTGGATGTTATAAAGTGGAAATGGTAATAAATATATAAGGATATAATCATTGGGTTACCCCAGGCTCAGGGAGGTTGTGATACAGTTTGGGAGATAATGGAACGACTGGAAATGTTTGATCATTTTCTAGAAATCCTTGAGTCGAGTGCCATGATTGTTTTAGAAAAGTGGTATATAGATGATGTTTTTAGAATTCATAGGTTATCAAGTACCATGGTCGTTGATCTGGACCTTTATTTTACCTCACTATTCTAGAAGGGATTACACATGCTTCTAGATCAAAATTTCACCTTAACACTATATTCCAAATACATACAGAAGGACAGACGAAGTGAACCATCCATACATTGGATGATATGTTGAAATATTTCATCTTGGACTTTTTTGGATCATGGTTATGAAACTTTAATATGGATGAGTTTTCATAAAATAACAGATATCACTCATCTAATGGAATGGATCTATTTGATGTATTGTATGGGTCATTATGTAAATCCTCATTGTGTTGGATATAGGTTGGGGAAGAAACATTTTTTTATACTGAGGTGGTGTATTAAATGAAAAATATTATCCAATTGGTTCATTATAGTATAAGGGTGATACAAGACCATTAGAAGGACTATGTTGATTATAGGTTGAGGCCCTTGGAGTTTGAGGTTAGAGACTATGTGTTCTTGAGAGTATCCACCCTCCATGGGTAGTAGAGGTTTAGTAGTAGGATTAAGCTTGATCACTAGTTTTTAGGCCCTTTGAGGTGTTGGGATGTTTTGTTGAGGTGGTGTATTGGGTTTCCTTTCTAACTTGACTATAGAGGACCCACAACATCTTCCCCATGTCACAGGTTCGTCAAAATATTCATAATGACTCTCACATTATTGACTAGGAGGAGTTAGATATCGAGGATGTTGTGATGTTCATAGAGAAACTAATAGATATACATGGTCATCAAGAGAAGGTATTTCATCAGAAAACCATCTCTTTTTTCATGTTTTGGGTAGGCATAGTATCCATGACGATAGTAATTGGGAGAGATATATATAGATTCACCCCTAGTACTCAGAGTTGTTTTGAGTGTTGTTTTTCTCAGTTTTTATTTGTTGTTATGGTTTTGGGATACTATATTTAATAAGATGTGTTATTCCATTAATGTTATGTGTGAGGTATGATGTGTGAAAAATATTACAATAAATGAAAAGGGGCGTACATGATTCCAAATCAAGATGCATTATACATTAACATGATTTGAACTTCATAGGTAAGTCAGTTCCATCCAAATCGGGTAAAATCTTCACATGGAAGATGAAATTACTTGATTTTTAATCTTGGGGGAGTAATTTGGGTTGGTTGTAGTGGTTTTATGTTGGTTTATTTAGAGGATGAGATGGTTTTGTAGGTGGTTGTTTGGAATGTAGTGGCTTTTGACTAGTTCTAGATGTGTTTTTTTGTACCCAGTGAGGGGTGGTGATGTGGTTGTTTTGTGAAGTGGTTGTGAGATATTTTTTAGGGGTATTTCATTTAGAGAGTTTATTTGGTGGAATTTGGGGTGCAATGAGAACCTTGAGGTTTATCTCAGAAGGTGGTTTTTTAGACACCTTTCTTGTCTTCTAAGTTTTTATTTGATTCTCAAGGGTGAGAATCATTTGGGAGGTGTCTAATGTAATAGATCATTCCTTACTATATTGTTACTTTTTCAGTTTCATGGTTATTAATTACTTAAAGGATGTCTTATAGGGTTTTAGGTAGTAAAAAGCTACAACTAGCATTTTATGCCCAAAAATAGGTCTTTAATGTGTAAGTTGGTTGTTTATATCTTGTTTGGCCAACTATTTATAGATTGAGTGTAGTTATTGGATGACTATGAAATTGGTTTAGGCCATAAGAAAGAAAATTATGGCGTAAGTTAATTCCAACTTGAGGCACCATTTTTTTTAGAAAAGGGTTTTTTTACCTAACGGTTTGTTGTATATTTTATTTTTTGTGGGCCTCTAGAATTTACGACATAAACTTGTAATTTTCATCATAAATTGTGAGAGTTGCAGATTGTTTATAAACCTATTTTGACTAATCCTCCTCTCATTTTTTCACTCATCTCTCCCACATGATGGATGAACCCAAGGTAATCTTTTAAGTATTTACATCACTTAATCCCTCACCACGAAGCTTGGGTTTTGGTAGTTTCTCTTTATTAATTGGTGGTGAGTTCCATCCTATTTATAATTGATTTTCCTTCTATTCTTCTTCCAAGGATAGACTATGGTGATTTTGTTTTGTTTGTGGTTTCTTTTGGGTGATGTTTTTGACAACCCTTGATATAGTGTATGTTTATCTATGAGATCCTTGTGTAGTTGTTGGTGGCGATTTGTTTCTTCTCTACCACCTGGTGTGTGGTGAGACCATAAACATTTATTTAAGGTACGGGATCATATTTCACATCATTTATACATTCTATGTGCAGGGATTTCCTGATTTTGTTTTCTATTGTGTGGATAACAAGGGTCGATATGATAAAGATAATTAATTGGAAAAGTTAAAATTGATGGGGATGGTGATTAATCACATGTTCATATACTTTGTAATATATTGTTGATGAGTTTATGCCAGGTTATTGCCTCACTAAAAATAATTACTATTGGGAGCCTTTTTTGTGTTATGTATGATATTATGTGATGACCCTTGTTGTGTTGTTGTGTGATTTAACAATAAATAAAAGGTTAATGAATATACATATGGCTAATAAAATGTGTACCCATAGACTCTTTTTTTTTGATAATACCCATATAAATTAAATAAGTAATGTGATGGAAAATAAAGTGTAAAAGTATGAATGTATTATTGTTATTGGTGTTTAATTTGTTGTGTTTCCTTGTGTTATATGGGCCGTTGTGAGGTGGTGGTGGTGATAGAATAGTCTTTGTAGTGAATAGGGATCTGATGATATGTGTTTGGTTTGCATGGATGCAACAAGGGAAATTTTTTATGTGGTGCACAATGGTTGTGCTACACAGTGGAGATGTTATGTCATGGTGATGTTTTGATGTTGTTTGTGGAATTTTTTTGTGAGATGTTGTTGGGCTGTGTGATGTGTGGTTTTCTTGGTGATATTTCTTGGCCGTTGTGGCATGGAAATTGTAACAACCCATGTTTTGGGTATCTTATAATAATGACACTATGCTTTCACATTTGTTGAAATACTTTTTTAAAGGACAAACATAATGCCCTTTACTAAATTTAGAACACCATAGTGTTTACATTACACTGAAAAAAAAAGAGTAAACCCTAACCAAAAATACCTATTAAAAATCCTATTAGAGCTACTAGAATACCCCCAATCACCACAACAAGGCCCAGTAAGTAAAGGAGATCCTTCGACTCAACTAAAGAAAAACAAATCACCCATGTAATCATGAATACCATGCTGACCATAAGTGGGATTGGGAGCACCATCTTCTTTAGTTACCTTGAGTTTGAAACACCCTACCCCGCTGTTTTTATAGGGGTCCTTTAGAAATTATGACTAATATATATATATATATATATATATGACTGTTGGGTTTTTAAAGTTTATCTTTTTATGAAAACATGGTTTTTATAACTATATGGTATTTCAAGTATGCTAAAATGTTCAAATTATTTGAATTATATTTTCAAATATCATAATTTTAAAATAAAAGATTACTCTTATAAAGGAACCTAATTGATTTTAAAAAATCCAAATGGTTGAAAACCTAGTATTTTAACACCTTGTAAATGTTTTAAAATTCATGTTTAAATAGTATCTTATAATCATATACCTTTAAATAATTATTGAAAAATATATTTTTTTATATATTTAAAACTATGTATTTTGAATTAAGAAAAAATATTTAAATCAAATGGTAGAGTATGTTATAAATTGGATTTTATATTTTAAAAGTTATAAGTTATTAAAAAATATAAAATTTTATACAAACTGAATTTTTTTAAAATGAAACCTTTCAGTGCTGCGAAATCTCGGTTGTAGTTTCTTTTAAAAACCTGCGTCTCTCCGAGACCATCCGATATATTCAAGATCAAATCTCGGCCATCGTTTCATTTAATCCCGCGTCTCTCTATGACCATATGATCATTCTAGGATTGAATCTCAGCCTTTGATTTCTTTAAACCCACTCAACTAATCTCTCGCTCTCGCTCTAGCCATTCGTTCTCACCTAGATCTAATCTGGGCCATCTGTTTCATCTCCACGTCATCATCTCCCCGTCATCTTCCCCGTCGAGATTTTCTCCAGCACACTAGTTCACCAGAGGACACCAAGATCACCTCCTTTTGCACTACTCCCCTTAACTCTCACACACCCCACCTCCTAGGGTATTGTATCTTCGGCATCTTTACATCGGCCTACCTCTTGGGTCGAGTCTCTTAGTTGCACTGAAGCCTCTACATAAACCCCCCCTTCCACATGAAACCTCATGGGTTTCTTCTCCTCCTTCTCTCCCTCGAACTCCTAGCAAATCCATCAAGCTTACCCCTGGTCTAAGCTTCCTCCTCAAGCTAGGTAAGGTTTCTTTCATGATTTGTATTTGTTTAGAGAAACCTATACTATTATACACTCGGTATATTCGGTTTATAAATGTATATTCCTAACACGAACCCTTCGGTCTATAATGTTTTCAAATGTGTTTTTCATCGTTTTATGATAAGGGTTATATATGTAATAATCCTTTTTAATGTTTTTTTAAACGATTCATTTTTAGAAAAACTAAAACTTATATTTATGTATATTATGTATATACAGTTGTGTATATATATATATATATATTTATAACTAAAACCCAATCTGTTTTTAGGGTATCCAAGATTATTCAGTATGTTATACTAGGTAAAATATGTTTATAAAGGTTTCTTTTGAACCTACTCTTAACATATATATTATTTATGTAATCCTTGTATATATAACTATATATTTATATATGATTGTGTATTTCAAAACAAAACAGTTATGTTTTTAGGGGATGAATACCTATCTTTGAATGATATTTTAGATGCAAACTAGGCCTTCAGTTTAGGTAAAATTATGTTATAGTTTAAAACCAAAGTTGTTATATATTGATGTATTTATAGTTTCATGAACATTAAACCCCCATAAGGTTTTGATTATCAACTAAATAATTTATAAGTAATTAGAGGTTTTCAGAACTCAAGAAGTTTTAATGGCCCTGTTTTTTTGTGTAAAAACCCATATATATTCTAGGTGTATATATGGTTATGTAAATATATTTTAATGAGAATATTTTCTAAAACCCTAATTTCAATTAATGGTAGTTAATGTTTTAAAACTCGTGAGATTTTAGGGATTGCCTATGATATTTTTTATTTTCATGTACACTAATGAGCTTGCTTAATTTTAATATTATTAACCTCGTTGAAAGTCAAAGGGATATACTCTTACTTAACCCAAATGTATTAGAAAATAAATGGATTTGTAAATCATGTTATGCTCACCTAGAATTTTAACACCTAATGTATTTTCTACAATGTATACTGTAGCTTAATAAAGTTTATGATTTAGCATGTTTACATGTTCAGTGCTATGTTTATCAACATATTTAATGACAAGTATATATGCATTTCATTTCCATGAAGCAATAATTTTAAATAGTATCACTTTATCATTTCATGTAACAACCCCTTTTCAAATACCATTTGATGTGGTTTAGAAATTGTTTTTTGTACATCGATTGTTTGCTAAACCATGTCTTCTTTTGATTAATTCTTCCATGTTTGTAATTTTCTCTGTCATGTCGTGTGTTTGTAGACCAATTGTATAATGGTTTTTTTCATGTCCATATCATTGATCATCCTACATGCATATGACACATCGTAATAATGAACCAAGAATCAAGTTACCCAAAGTGGTATGGGACACCTTGGGTAATATAAAAATGAATTATTCAAGGTGGTATGGGACATATTGAATATACAACCATGTTGAAGTAAAGTATGATCTATGTGGCTTACATGATAATAAAGACAAATTAAGGGTCTGCCCTGATAGCACTCTAATGCATTGGGTAAATACTTAATCTCTAGAGATGGCCTTTTTAAGGATACCTTGGTAAATAACCTTGGTAATTTTTTTAATGACACCTTGGGGATGGACCTTGGTGATTCGGAAATGATTGTCTAAGTCAAATGTTGATTCCACATATTCATGTTATGTTACAAGTTCTTTTAAAAATGATATGCCTCTTCTTTCAATACTCATGTCCTTATGTTTTTATCAAATTCATATTGATGTCATAAGTAAAGATTTAGGGCATGATTTTTGTTTATCACTCAGTAAGTTAGTAACCAACTTATGAAATGAAAGTCGTTTCCTTCACACACAACTCTGATTATGTATTAATCTTAACTATTTAGTTTCTGCTTAAATAATCATATGTCATACTTCTTTATGATGACCTTTATTACTCGTTTGAAAAAATTTCATAATTGATTCATGTATTCCTTGGAAATCCTGATTGAGAACTTTTATGTTATGTTACATGTGTTACAGTTTTCCTTAAGAGAATGTTCTATGGATAGTTTTAAATAATTCTTTCAAAAGATACATTGTTTTATTCTTTTTAAAACCCCTTACTAGGAATTCTTATGCTCATCCAACATTTTTATTTAAAATTTTCAGGTAACAGCTTTTATCAGATAAAACATCATTGAAGTTGTCGGTTTCCTAGAGCCCGAACTGAACTCGATTCTTTATATGGGACATGAAGTGTGTTTATCAGTGCATGTTTTTATTTCAAAACACACATCATGTTAAGAAGGCACTGGCTCCAGTTTTTTTGGAGTCGGGTCCTCACAGAAATAATAGTGGATTCATAGTGTTGTAGAAATAGTTGTATGAGTTTAGCTAGTTGTGGTGAGTGATAGTTCTTTTAGTTTCTAAGTTAGCAATGGAATAAATGATGATGCTTAATGAAATAGAAAAATTAATGGGTTGTTAATTGAGTATAGTGGGTTGTAAATTGAAATGTGATATGTGAACAAATTAAAGGTTGTGAAAAAATGAAATGTGATGGTTAATATATGAAAAATAATGGAACTTATTATATATGGAAAGAATTGAAACATTTATTTTATTGTGAGAATGTGTTAAACTATGTGTGGTGGTGATTGTTTGTGTTTTATATAGTCAAAGAAGTTGATGTGGTGGTGGTTTTGTGGTACTATGGTGGTGATGTAGTGTGAAATAATGAAGTTGTTGTGAACCAAAAGGGTATTATGTGCTATCTATATATCATGTATTTTATGTTATTTCTATATATTCCCCAATCATGTAGGATAACCTTACCAATTCTCAGAGGTTATAGGTTTTAGTTGTTTCTCCAAACATCTAGTTTGGTGGTGATATAAATGGATGGTGAACTAGGTGTTTTCAGGTGAGATGTGATGTGATGAGGCTGCTATGATATTTCATATGTGTTGGGGGTTATATGTAGTAGAAGGATGGAATGAGGTTGATGTCCTTCATGTTCTCTATACCCTATTGTTTTGGTTTAATGATGATATGTCATGTGATATCCTAGGTGTCTTTAGGTGAGATGTGATGTGATGATTGTGAGGTGGTGATTCCTGATGCTAGTACTGGAATCTAGACCTTGTGAGGTTGTGGTACGAAGGGATACACCCTGGACTACATCAGATATGGACCAGGTTTCTTCAGGTGAGACATGTGGTGATATGGCATGTATATAAGGGATTACAGCCCATGATTTTCAATGTTGGGGCGTAAGAGTGGAAAATCAGTGGGGAAAGAAAATAAGAGCATATTAGTTAATTATGATCTCAATGTAATATTAATATTTTGAAGGTGTGGTTTGGTAAGTGAGCCATGATGAGGTTATGATTCGTTAGTTGACCTATTTAGGGGCGTGTTTATTCTGTTGTTTGTTCACTGATGCATTAGCATTCTTTTTTCACATGTGAACATGAGACATTAGGTATGATCCTATTGAGTATACTTGTATGGTCACCATATATATGCAAAATATTTTTCATGTTTGGAGGAGGACATTGGGGACCAAGCTAGACATTTCTTGCTTGGGTTTGGAGTTGTTGTTGATTAATTGCTATATGACATGTCTTTTGGTATACATATTAGAGACACTTATTTTTATTAGTTTATCATTATTCATGAATTGTGGGACGGTTTTGAGTCTACCTTTATATTATATGATGGAGTTGTTTGGTGGTTGTTTATCCTATCTCCTAATACTATTTTATTTATAGAGGGTAATGAATCCCATGTGTGAGATTCTTACACTCTCGATGCTTGACACCAACCTAGGGCCCACTTGAGGTGAGACTCAGGGGGTCGTTATCTCACTTCCTTCATTACTGTATCTTTAGAGGGAGGGCATTGTGACAATTCAAAATAAGGAAATCGCATATATTGGGTTAATTTCATTTGTAAATTTCTGAAAGATACCATATTCCATCCACAAACTAGCATCCTTAAAGAGATATCTCCAAAATTCATTTTTCTAACCCATCCTCGAGATGTGTGAACCATTGTTTCTTCTATTTTTTTGAGTATTATTTAATTAATTATTTTTTATATGATTACATACTTTCAAATTTAAAAAAAACACATTTCAAAGATGGTATAAGGTGTGAAAAAACATTTTAATTTCATTAAATAATTATTTTCCAACCATTTCAAAATAGATTAAAAAACTTAATGGCCCTGAAATACTCTTAGAAGTAAGAAAATTAGTGGATGAATACTTAAAGATGTTTAAAATAAAAATTTATTATGATTTCATGAAAACGAAACACTCATGCATTCATTATAAATAATACTTTCATGGGAATTATTTCTAAAAAACTACTTTTCCACATTTAACATGTACATAAAAGAAGTTTATACATAGAAAAATTTGGTTTTAAGGAAAACATGAAAAAAAATATAGTTTGATTTTATTATAGTGTATCATGGTTTGTATGTTTGTCAACCACTTATTAGTTTCTTATATATCACTTCAAATACATCATGTCATTGTATATATTTTCATGGAAGGTAAATTTTAACCATCTCTAAACAAATGGAGATTCAAAAAACGATATTATATAATAAATGTTCACAAAACAATATTTTTAAGTAATAAAAACCTAATGATTCAAAAAAACATATCTAAAACAATTTAATATAAAAAATATATTTTTTAAAGGCATAGAATTTAAACACACACATGAAATAAATTAAAGTTATAATATTGATGTGAACTAGGAAACAATGCTTGTTATAAGTATAGAATGAGAGAGAGGGGGTGATGTTCAGTTTTGGTTGATGGTGTAGATAGACCAAAATAACTGAAACTAGGTCTCTTCCTTTCATGTGATGTGGTTATTTTTCATGGAAACAAGGGAATACAACATGTGGTCTTCCAAAAGACAAAAATAAAAACCAAAAATGAGAAAAACTATGTGAGATGAATTAAAAATAAGTAACAAGTATCAGACCTTTGGTCAAGGGTTGATTCATCTAACAAATTCAATGGTGGAGGCATCAATGTTTAGCTTCTGTGATAAATTGAATGGAATGAGGTGCAATAATCTCTTTAAGGATTATTTTAAAATAACAAAAATGGTTTTATTTGTGCTACTAAAAAAATGCTGATAAAAAATACATTTATATATGTTAAAATGAAAATCTCTTATTATCACTACTAATTTATATCATTATCTGCACTAAATTTAGTGTTGTTAAACCCAACACTTTATCAACGCTAAATTTAGCAATGATAGTGTATGAATTTATCAGTGCTAAATTTAGTGGTGATAATTGTTAGTTTATAAAAATTTAAATTTAAATTAAAAATTATAAAATTTTAATAGTTTTATAAACATGAATAATAAAAATTACAAGTTACTTTTAAAAAAATAAATTAATTAATAATAAATTAAAAAATACTTAAAATCAGTATTCAATATTAAATTAACAAATAAAATTAACGATCAGAATTAAAAAAATAATTAAAAATAAATAAATAATATTAATTATTTAAATTAAAAAATATATTAAAAATGAATAAAATTATAAATTATATATATTGAAAAAATATTATAAATAAATAAATATTAAAATTAAAATGAAAAAAATTTAACTATGTATATTAAAAACATATTAAAAATATTAAATATTTATTTATAAAAATTTACAAATAATTATTAAAAATGAATAAATTAAAAAACTATTAGAAAACTAAACATTAAAAAATAATAAATTACAAAAAAATGAATAAGTATTAAAAATGAATAAAAATAAAAAAAATGAATTAAAAATTAAGAATGAATAAAATTTAATAATTAAAAATGAATAAATTTAAGAAAAATTAAAACAATTTCATTAATGTTTATAATTATATAAATTAATTTTATTTTAAAAATTAATAATTACTAAATTAAAAAATACTAAAAATTATATTTAAAAACAAAATATTTCTAATAAAATACTAATTAATAATGAATCTATAATAATTTTGTAAATATTTAAGTACATATATAATTAAATGAAAATGAATAAATGTTAAGTATATAAATTACATAAATAACAAAATTATTTAATATTAACATTTTAAAATGGATAAAGAACTATAGAGAAAACAATATGTTACAAAAATATTAAAAATAAATAAATATTAAAATTGAATAAATATTATTAAATAAATAAATTTGAAAAATGGAAAATATTTAATAATATAAATTGAATAAATGGAAAAAATATATTAAAAATGAAGGAATAAAATTACTTATAACAGTAAAAAATACTAAAAATATAAAAATATAAAAAAATTACATTTAAATACAAACTATTTATAATAAATAACTAATTAAAAATGTATAAATAATAATTAATACACTAGATACATACATATACACATAAATCCATGCACGTAAAAGCGCATACATGCGCGCTCACACACACACACATACACATACACATACACAACACATACATCCAAGAACATGCACATACACATACATAATTTATGCATACACATACATACAAATATATGTGTTTATTTTAAATTAATTAATATGAATATAAATATATAAATTCAAATATGAAATTTATTTTATGTATTTATATATTTATATATTTATTTACATAGTTCATATCACTATGTTTTAATATATATGCACACACATATACATGTGTGTAATTATAATTATATATATATTTATCAATAATTATAAAAGAATAAACAATATTATATATATATTATATAAATCAAATTTAAGAATATATTATTTTGTAGATATAAATTATATTTAAATATATACATATATTAAAAATAAAACTTCATAAATATATATTCATTTATATATTTATATAGTTTTTTATATAAAATTTTGAAATATTATATTTAGATATGTCATGATCAATTTCCTCTATCCCTAGGTCTTTCAAACCCAAAATATAAGCCCTTCTAGGGTTCTATCCAAAACACATGGGCGATATGAGTAATTTATCATCCAAGCTTATATGTGGGACACTATCCTTTGATACAATTTATGTGGGACTTGGGTTTGCACCCAACAATCCCCCCCCCCCTCAAACCAAAAGTCACACAATTGGGCCTATGCTTCAATGATAATTCACCATATCCAACCATTTTGCACCATTATTTTCTCATCATCGAGACTTGCTGCCTGACTAATTCTATATGTATGACTTTCAACACAAGGAACAGTGGATCCACATGCTTAAAATGAAGTATTGTTATCATTGTAAAACTAGTTTGTGGAATACTCCACCCTATATCATACTTGGATTGCACCATGAATCTGATACAGTTTATTAGGATAGAAATTAATTTCCACTTCAGCATAAATATAATTGCGAGATAAAAATAAATTGAAAATTAAGAAATAATATTAAACAAAATATGTAATGTGGAAAACTATAAATGAAAGGGTTAAAAGACACAGACAGGAAACCAGAAATTGCCGCATCTAGCTTGTTGAAACCAACCCCCCGCTACCGATGAATTACATGTCGCCGATTAGGACCCACCTACTACCGATGAGGGACACAACCACAATGCAGCAGCGTTACACCAATTGTAGTCCTCATCTCCAGTCACAATTCCGCACATTAGTCATTCGTCGTCCGCAGCACACCGTTTCCACTGTCGATCAACGCACCCCCACACAAGAAGATCTGAACCAGATCTGGTTTTTGGTGCGCCCAACTCTGCCTGAGTCCATCAGATCAGTCGAAGCCGACCACCCACAACGAGGTAGCCGTCGTCGAACCATGAACCAGATCGGAGAGTCTCCTCCTAATATAGTGAATATATTAATATTTAATAATAATAAAATTATTTTTTATAAATATTTATTCATTTTTAATATGTTTCTAATTCATGAAATTAATGTTAGGAATTAATTTTTTCCTTAAATTTATATTTTTTAATTTATAATTGTATTTTATTTCATTTTTTTTATTTTATATATATATTAATTTTTAATTTATTTGGAATTTATTCATTTTTTGAAATCAATAAATATTTTTTAAAAAAGTTTTAATATTTTCCATATTTTTTGAATTTAAATGATTAATATTTATTAATTTTTATTTATTAATTTTAATATTTTTAATATTTAGGAAAATTATATAATTCATTACTATAAGATCATCTCCAACACGCACCATTTTAGTGTGAAAACACCATTTTGGTATGAAATTGAACTCTAACGTACACAATCTCAAACATCATTTTGATGTTTATGCAACTCATTATGTTATTATATTAAATTCATTTTTTAATATACCAAAAGTTCTTATTATTTTACTAATTTTTCACATTTTCTACATAATTAATCTAATCGTGTAACCATATTTATTTTAATCTATCGTTTTTAATATATGATTGTATTTAATTTAATTTAATTTCCTTTAATTTTATTATTAGAATTTTTTTATATTCAATATAACTCATTTTTAATAATGTTGTTTTTTATTTAAAAAATAATACTTATTTGTCTTTTTTATTCATTTTTTTGTATATGTAATTCACATAATTAATGTTACAAATTCACATTTTTAAGTATTTTTATAACAATTTCTATTTTATTTATTCACTTTCAATATTATTTTAATTAATATTATTTATTGATTTTTAATATTTATTAATTTTAATATTTCTAAAATTTATTCATTTTTTAACATTTATTTATACATTATTATTTACTGAGTTTTAATATTCCTAATATCTTTAGAATTTATGTGATTAATATTTTTTCAATTTCATCTATTAAGATGTAATATTTTTAAAATGTTTGAAATTTATATAATTAATTTATTTAAATACATTTTTGTAATATTTTCTTCATTTTTGTATGTGTTTACAATTCATGTAATTTATATTACAAATTATAAATAATTATTTACAGAGTTTTAATATTGTTAATTTGTTTCTAATTTATATGATTAATATTTCTTTACATTTATTTAATAAATTGTAATAATTTTTTAATGTTTGAAATCTATATAAATAATTTATTTAAATTAATTTTTATTACTATATTACTTTTTTATGTGTTTACAATTCAAGTAATTAATATTATGAAACCATTTTTTAATCATTTTGGTTTTCAGTTAAATTTTATTTATTCGTTTTTAATATTCTTTCACTTAATATTGTTTATTCATTTTTATTATTTATTAATTTTTAAATTTTTTTGAATTTATTCATTTTCTAAAACTTATTTATACATATTTATTTACTTTGTTTTAATATTATAAATATTTATTCATCTTCATTTTAAAATAATTTTTTTTTTATTTTTTTAATAATTTATCTAATTAATAAAACTTATCCATTTTATTGTTATTTTTGACATCTATTCATTTTTAATTACTCCATTTCACTCAATTTTAACATTAATACATTTAAGATTGTATATTCGTTAATAATGTTAATTATTTTTTTAATTTTTTTATAATTAATTACTTTTTAATATATAATAATTTCATATTTTTATATATATTTTAAACAGATTTTATCGGTACTTTAAAAAGTGATGATAAATATAGGTTTTTTTAGTGCTACAATAATAACCACTGATAAAATATATCTTTAACATGACTAAAATTATTGTTTTTATAAAGAATGGTTCTAATCGGGATTATTATTTTAGTGCTGATAAAACTCATCTTTATCGGTGTTTTTTTGGAAAGCGCTGATAGAACCTTTCCTGGTCTAAAAATTGAGCACTAAGGGAACTCACTTCTTCACATCATTCATGCTCTCACAGAATTCAGCCTCTACCTCTTATCCCCCTCAAGTATCTTGAATAAATCAACCCTCTGAAAAACCACAGTATGTGATTATTTCAACTCCCCTTTAGTTGATCTTACATCACTGGTTTAGCATAAAAAATTATGTCATGTTCCTCTAAAATGAATGTGTTTGAATGTTGTTGAGTTGCATTAAGCATTCCAAATATAAAATTATCATCTCCAAAATTCCTTGCCCTCATAGGACGGGTCTTGTTTTACAAGTCTCTAGAGTTAGATGAAGCACCCCAACCACATGAATCATTTGTATGCCCCTTCCTATAATGTAATCATGTATGGTGTCCCTTGTAAGATGTATGTTGACTTCGATTTCTACCATTATCATATAGAGAACTCATAGCATGCATAATTTCAAGTGGACTTAATTAACCAACTTTTTTTATTTGAAGTGCCCATATTCTATAAATTTGTATTCGTATTAATTTCTACCCCTACTGACCCCATTCAGGATACCTTCCTCTTTCATTCCAACCACACTTCTTATAAGTAAGTGGGTCTTTCTTTTCAATGAATTATTAATCTTGTCCCAAATCTCATTCATTCTTACCACCAATTGTACTTCTTTAAGTCACCATTTTGATCTTTTTATCCACCTGAATTTATTGGTTAATCTCAATGAGGCAGACCAAAACATTTATTTAATATTTTTTCCAGGTTACAAGGACACCCAGAACTCTACTAAAATATCCACTCAGACTATCTTTTAATCCTTAAATTATTATCCTGACCAGTATTCAAAACATCCATATCTACTTCCATCTTTTTTAAACATCCCTCCTAGTTTTCACTCTAACATTTTTTTAGAATTGATTCTCTATTTTTGTTCCAATATGGATGAGTTTTTTTTTATGATCT
Source organism: Viscum album (assembly GCA_963277665.1). Taxonomy (NCBI): domain Eukaryota; kingdom Viridiplantae; phylum Streptophyta; class Magnoliopsida; order Santalales; family Viscaceae; genus Viscum; species Viscum album. Next base: position 2,002,883,974 of record OY728145.1, read on the forward strand.
TAGGTTGTTGAGATTATACTCTGATCATTAGTTTGAGATTTGGATTTCTTCTTATCCAATTGGGAAACTACTTCGACTTGTGTAAAAGTTTATTTTTCCTTCTGACCCCAATAATAATTTTCATCGATGTTATTTGAGAATTCATCTCATTCATGTTAATTATTTAAATTTGAATCATTCATCAAACCCCAAATAGATTTTTATTTTATTTTTTCTAGTAGCTTTAGAACCCCAACCAGATACTTATGGTTAATTGTGTTTAAATTCAAAAGATTATTCAAATTTTGGGTTCTCAAGACTAGGTTATCGTGCCCTATAAATGTTTTCATCATTATATAAAAGATCATAAACTTCATCGTTTAATCATCCTATGAATTAAATTCCACCTTTCCCACCACATACCAAGTGAAGAAAAGGATAAAAATCAACTCCTCCCTATTATTTTAGTCTCTACTAGAAAAATTAATAAAACAATCCTTTATCTTTTTCTTTTCAATAGATTTAAATTTAATTATATTCTTAGTAACTTTATTGATATCACACATTTGATTCCTTAAAAAATTTCCACTACTAAAAAAAATCTCAATAAGCATCATTAAAATTGTATTATTTTACAAAATTGGATTCATGTAGCTTAAATGTTTATCTAATAATGGACTTTTACGGTTCTACAATAATAATTTCATTGTATTTATTTTAATTTCTTCAATATTAATATTATTTAATCAAATAGGATGTATATGAATTGAAATGGATGGATTGGAATCATATGAAAAAATTATGGGGTAAAAGAGTTCATCATGTTTTAAAATTTTCATGCATAATACCCCTCTCAAATCATATGTATATGTCTATTCTATTTTTATTCAAGACTAATTAGTTTAGAGGAGTTGGAAGAAAACTTGATTTTTCATAAAACAGATCAATGTTGTAAATGTTTGACTAAACACAAGGAAAAAATTAATGTGGCTAGTTACTGGGATATCACTACATTTTTTGGATCATTAGATGTGATTACAATAGTGAATAATGATGAAGACCTTATCGAGGATATGTTTAATGTCCCTAACTGGGTTCCACTGAAATCGGTGCCCTGATTCAGTTCACCATATGCCAAGAAACATGCCTCCTCGTAAGCCAGAGGCTACCGACTAGTAGTGGAGGTCTAAGGTTGAACTGTGAGGAGACATTACTCCCATATTAGAGTGCACAACTAGAAGTGAATTAAAAAAACATACACATTATAGAATGTGGAATAATAAATAAACTGAAACTGAAACTTGCGCTAATAAAATGAAATACAATAATGGACCGAACATCCATTCTATACATACAACATCGATCATCCACTAGTCTGATCACATATACAAAATAAAAAATAGAAAAATAAATACATTAGAGCCTACTACCAACTCTGATCCATGTACATACCTAGTATCTAGTACCCCATTGAGTATCTCTAGCTTAATCATCAGACTCCACACGACTATCCCTCTATACCAAACAATCCTAGGCCGCATCCCTCTCCATCACATATTTCTGCTCAACCTAAAATCATATGCTAGTTTTTCATTCACACTGATGTAAATGTAATGGGGATGAGAAATGAATCATAGTAGGCCACCCCTAATGGTGAATATATTATCTGCTTCCATAAGTGCATGCTCATGTAATATGATCAACCTAACCGAAACATAAATGAAATAAATACAATAATAAACCACTTTCAATCCTTCATTACTTGAATTCTATAAACCATACCTTCTTCGACCAATTTTATTCATCTGAAAAATATACCATAGGGGCCATATATCAACATATAAGTAGCATCAATCCATGTTTACAACCTAGATTCAGAACACTTTGTTCAAACATACCAACCATAATTCACAGAGGTCATAGGTCAACATACAAGTAGAATCCATCCAATTATCCAATTAGGATTTATAACATCATGCCTGACTATCCCAACCATGATATGGAATGCCATGTCCATACCCTTAGAGTCAAGAGCATCAGTTGATCCTCTAAAAAATATGGTGCACTGGGGTGCATGTAACATCAATTTGGCCCACCCAAAACTTGGGAGAGGAGCATCAATCCAACATCTCAACCAGCCATACATAATATCAGTTGTTCCTAGATCATCATTCTAGATCATATACTGTATATAAAATTTGGTACCGAGAGAATCAGTTTTCCACCAACCCATGTAGATTATTACACATGCATGGATCCTCAGTTTGGCATATCATACAAGTGTGTGGAATGTCAAGTCCCCCATACTCAAAAATATCAAACAATGTTCCTGGAACATCAATCTAGCACTCAGACCATAAAAAAACTATTGTTACTGATATGAAACATCTCATCCAACCAAATATCATAGGGGCATGGAGTGTGATGACCAACCTACCAGTCCTCAGATGTGGATCATCATGTCAAAAATATATAACCATATCTATGGGACCTCATTTACACACTCTCAGTCCAAATATCCCATTTTTGTAACCCATTCCCCAACCAAGGAAACTCATCCATATCACAGTATCCCTTCGGCATAAATTAAGACTCAACCTCAACCAATATATAAAAATATTAAAGTTTTACAGAACACCAATACCCAACATCAATATCTCAACCTCATCGGCTTGTACATCAGTTCAAGACCCAAGGAAACACCCACAACCATCATTATCCAAACACCATTACCCTCTAAGGGTCTCCCTAATTATCGAGAACTCTCCTAGATCTCTAAATCTATATGTAAATAAAGTCATGCCCTTATGGGACCTTGGAAATAACACTGAAGTTTAGGTATTACTATTAGAATTCACTATGTCAGAACAAAAGGGGAGACATCTATCTCCTGATCTATGGTCACAACCAAACTCTTTGTAGAACACTCATCACTCGGGGGGTCACACATCTCAAAACCTATTCTCTAAAAACTCATGGCCTCACAGGACTCAATTAACGTAAAATTTATGAGATAAATATCCCCAATCTCACCCCATTTCTGAGTAACCCTATTATGGTTCGAGCACCCAACCAATCCATGACCTCATATCATAACTCATTCCCACTAAAAAAGGAAAATATCAAAAAGTGAGGTCTCCAACGAACTCATAATACACCCTTCAATCATTCTCCTAATCAACTATTATGACTCATCCCATGTCTCACTCCTAAATGACAGCTAAACTCATTTTGTTGGAGGAAAACAACTATGTCACAAATTACTCATCTTGAACTACCACTTAGAAGTCCTCAAATTTCCATAAGGGTTTCACCATCATTTTATACATGAAAAAACACTCAAAATGGACCATCTTGTGTCAAAATTCAACTCTAGGTCACCAAAACATATAAAACCCACCAAAGGATAACAAATGAGGTAGTACACTACATGTATTCTTGAGTACACAACATGTACTCCTATAGCCCCACATGGGAATGTACTACCACTGGACTTGGAATGTAAAATCTAAGTACACTGTTTTTAAAACTTGTAAATGGTGTGTAACCTAAATGGGGTGCCTACCGATGTACCTCACATAGCTTGGAAATGTGTATCTATTTCTTTGGGTACTCCTGCAACATGTATAACCCACACGGGGTCTGGTTTGGTAACCTACACGGCCATGTCCCCCCTATACGGGTCCTCTGTCAATGTACTCAGCCACACACTAAGAGACACTAGACATTGTGTCCTCTAGAAAAAATTATGTTTATTCATATTCTTCTCTTCTTCCCCAAATAGAAAGATCACATTGCATGTGTTCTTAGAACCACACATCATTTTGTCTCGTTTTCCAAACCAAAAACCCCTCTGAACCACCCAAAACCCTCGTTTTTTTTTGTTTAGGTATAGATAGACTCCCATGGTATATATTGTAGTCAATACAGGGCTCTAAAACATAAAAAAACAAAACTATAGGGATTGGGGAATAAAACTAAAAAACAGCCCAACCTCAGGGCATAAGAACCGAAGCTTTAGGTCCCAATACACTGTAAGAAGTCATTGTACCTTGATCCAGTCTTGATCTCCACCATAGATGAAATCTTGAGGCATCTACTCCACCTTTTCCTCTTATTATAGACATTACATGAGAGATATACCTCTCTAACTTCTCTGATCATGTAAAGGAATCCCTAGATAGGGGGTTGTTTTAACCCAATTTATTTAATTAATGTATTTATTTATTACATTCTCATTTAACATTCATACTAAATCCTGAAACCCATAGTGAGTTTATACCTTTCCTTGGAAAACCCCATATTCCAAAATTCACTACGGTGGTGGAATCTCAATCCCATACTCTATTCAAAATATATTTCACCCAAACACACATGAATAATTTAATATTTATGTAATTAAATATTTAAATATTCCACAAAAAAATCAAATGTCTCAAAATTCCACCAAACTCATATCCTAGGGTAAAAACCCTAATTTGGAACCAACTGAGTGGTCATAAATTTTATTTGAGATCATATCATAGTGTAGAATGCCCATATAACCCCTCATGAGCCTTTGATACAAAAAAATCAATTTTTTTATCAAATTTCAAAATCCTAAAAAACTATGGTCTCTACAATGTCCCTATTATAATCCTTATCACCCCCAAGAAGCCCCAATGGTATTTTAACCACACATCCCGACCCACCTTGGTATTTAACTCAAGATTAACTCATTACATTCTACTTGGAGACACTAATATAGTTTCTGTACATAACTCCTAAGATAAGGTGTGCAAGCCATCAAAGGAGAAACCATCACTTTCCACCATAAACTATCCACTATAATATTGCCTACCCACACTTGGTCATCCTAATATGTCGCATCATCATTTAAAACTCATCATCATGATCATGGTTCTCCCTACCATATAAATCAACCCGTAATGGCGAATTCTAATACCCAACGCTTCCCACCATCAATGTCACCTATCAAAACACATCTATATCATTCTATCAACTTGATCAATGTGGTTATCACTGTATTATCAAACCTACTCTAACAAGGTTTGTATCCCCCGGAATAATAAAATTCTCTCCACTTTAAGAGTATTCTTATTTTCACCTCACAATTAAACACTATTTCAATGACCTGTGACTTAGTCACCACCAAAACATAGAACTGACCATGGTCGTCTCTCTCCCTCTAGAGAGAAAAAATGAAACATCAACTATCACCCATTCAAAACATCTAAGAATATCACCCACGGTATTATCCATGTTCTAATCCATAAAATGGACCTCACTCATAGATTGTTGATGGTTCACTCTCCCACCATACAGCTTCACATATACTGCTCTATTATAATAACCTCATAAGGGGTCCTTATAAACCCAATGAAACATATATATATATAGCAGAAAATATAGATGATAATCACTCAGTGTACTCAAGATGATGTTAAGATATTTGGAATCATCATATCTAGACCGAGAGTACAATAATATGTCATCAATGATTACCACCACTGCTCACCCACCCTTTGAACATCACGGTTTTATATTGAGTGCATCGGGTCATACTACCCCAAATAATCTCTTCACAACCACAATGGGTCTTATCCCACTCATGGATAGATATCCTACTGAAGTATCATGGGCATACGATCCTATAGGATCTGATCCAAAATTCAAATGGCATGGTACATCACTATCACTTGTGTCTCCAAGATTCCATTAATACTTAAACATTACACGCACTTATGTAACCCAACCACATAATCAAATTCTGACTCCAAAAATTCTCATCTTATGATTGTGTAAATCACAAGACACGTCCAGATAACCTTGACCACGTTTTTTGATCATGATCCAACTCAAAACCACCATTAATAACCAATCTTTGAAACCATTACCTAGTCTATAACCCTGAATAAACCTAACCTTCTTGAATCCAACCACAATCTTAGAGCATAATCCTATAGGTTCTCCTTCTAAAAAAATAACTCCAACATGACTAATCCTCATACTAAGATGCACCCTTCCTGTATTTTTGTCAAGATTTCAAAGCATCCATATGTGACTCATGCACCTGAAAGTACTCATAACTTGGTTGACCCCTTTCATGGGTCAACATAAAAAGCTAAATGACACTAACTCTCTAATCTATATTCACATAAAAAGGCCACTTGTCTCTCCCACCTAGCCCTACCGATCAAGTAACATTTCTAGTTACTAGGTATAGCCATCGCATTCTATGGAAACTCATAGAAGGACACAACTCACAAGATGAAAAACATGATCATGTCCCATATTTCACAACATCATCATGCCAAAACACACATCTCCATCATATCATATCCAAAAGATGTCACATGTCAAACCAAATGCACACAACTAGAGAACCATACCTCTTTAGGAATTTTTACATAAAACCACTCCATGGAGGACCTGGCCACACAACCAACCCTGAACAAAAACCACCCTCAAGGGGTCTATCAGTCAAGAACCCATAAAATGATGAACCACTCTGGTCACTATACATTCTGTGAAAAAGTATTATACCAATGTCCTTATCATTGATAATCTCACCATATATCCATGGAACTATCCATCAAAATGAAACTTATAAAATCACACACTAGTTTCCCAATAACAAGTGGATACCACATGCCTTTCATGATGCATGAGACACCTCTTAACTCTATACCACAAGAGTCAAATTCATATCACAAGACTCTTTCTATCAGGCAAAGAGCAATAAATTCAATATAAATCATCAAATCCACAACACAGGTGCATCTTTAAAATAATAAATCAAATAAAATTATAACATCGAATACCAAGAGCCTCTATCCAATGCCATGGTAACCTACATTTCCAACAGGAAAAGGTGTTTCAGATGAAAAGGCTAATATCCATCACAGGATATTAAACATTCCAGTATTTCCAGTCTAACAAACCATAAATAGTGAAAAAATAGGAAGGTGACTCTTATGATACCACTTTGTAATTTCATTCCCTGGGTGCCACTAAAACTAGTGTCCCGAGCCAATTTGCCACAAGACGTCTAGTGTGCATCCTCATACTTCAGAGGATTCATTCTAGAAGTGAGTGTATAAGGTGGAACTATGAGGATATTATACCCCAGTATTAGAGTGCATGATAAGAATTAAATAACCAATCATCATATGCATCATAGAATGTGGAAGAATAAATAAACAGAACATGTTGTGATAAAATTAAATATAGTAAAGGCCTGAATAATCATGCCATACAACAACAGAAATCATCTAATAGGCCAATGACATATAAAAAATAAAAATAAATAAAAAATAAATACATCAGGCCCTACAACCAACTCTAATCCATGTTAAATACCTAGTATCCAATACCTCGTCGAGCTGATCTAGCCCAATCATCAGACTCAAAATGAGTATCCCTCTCAACTATGTAATCCTGGGACTTGGCCTTATCCATCATGCATTCATTCTCAACGTGAAATTATACATAGGGTCTTAATTAACATCAAGGCTTGTGTATAGGGGGTGAGAAACAAATCTTATTAGGCATCCCCCAATGGTGAACCAATAACCGGCTTCCATAAGTGCATGTTCATATAATATGTTGCGCCTAGCTGAACCATAACAAAAATAAATACACAAATAAACCCACTATAGATCCTTGGGTCTATGACATTGATCAACAATACCTACTTTACTCCATGTTGGTAATCTGAATAACATACCATAGGGGTCGCAAGTTGGCGTACAAGAAGCATCAATCCACGTTTCCAGCATGCACTTGTGGCAGAAGCCTTAGTCCAGCATCTAAAACAAGTATATGGAACGTCAAGTCCACCATAATCAACAATATCAAACAACATGATCAAAACCTCAATCTAGTACTCAAGCCATAAAAACTACCAGTATCAATACAAAATATCTCATCCAACTAAATATCATAAGGGCATGGAGTACCATGTCCAACCTATCCCTCCTCAGATGTGGAGCATCATGTTAGACATCCATAACCATATATGTGGGACCTTATATCCACACTCTCAGCCTAAACATCTCATCTTAGTAACAAAGAACCCAATTAAGAAAACATAAACATATCACAAAATTCCTTCAGCATAAACCAAGACTCAACCTAAACCAGTTTAGAAACATATTAAGGGTTGGATGAACACCCATTTCCATCGACAACATCTCATCCCCATCAGCTCCCACATCACATTGTCTCCAAAGGTAACACTCACAACCATATCTAGCCAAACACTAACACCTACTCAGGTCCACTATAACAATCGATCAATCACCTAGATCCCTAAATCAATATGTAAATATTGGAATCCATCTATAGATCCTCAGAACTAGCACTAAATTAGAGGCATTCCTCTTAGAATCCTATGGGTTAGAACATATGAGGAGATATCCATATCTTGATCGGTAGTCACAAACAAACTCTCGGGCCAAATCCTGTCACACAGGGTTCACACTCCCCAAAACCTAGTATCTAGAAAATCACAGCTTCATTAGCCTCAACATACGTAAGCCTCAAGAGTGAAATTTTCCTCATACCCACCCCCTTTCCAAGAAACCCTAATTTGGTTCGAACACCCAACCAGTCAATCAACTCATGTCACAACTCAATCTAGCTAACCAAGAAAAACCACATAACAAAAAATGAAATCTCTAACAAACTCATACTACGCCTTCTGATCATTATCATAACCCTCACCTGAGTCTCATCCCATGTATCACTCTTAGGAGAAATATGAAATCACTTTATTAGTGGAAAACAACTCTTTCAAAAATTAATCACCCAAACCACCTCATATAAGTCCTCAAAGTACCCTAAGGGTTTCACCATAATGTTCTGTGAAAAAAATAAAAATGGACTCCTCATTTAAGAAAATTATGACTTTGGGGCCCCAAAACATCCAACACCATCAAAAGGGTAATAAAAGGGGGTTGTACACAGTGTTTATTCCCATGTTCACGGCTTGTACTCCCATATACTCACATGGGTGTGTATTAAATCCAAAATTTGCATGTAAAATACAAGTACACAATGTGTACCCTATGTAGGGAACCTTCTCGTATACCTCACATGTCTTGGCCATGTGTCTCTATGTGGATGTGTAATCTTACACAGCGTATTGGCCACATGAGGTTTGGTCATGTACCCAAGATGGCCATGCCCCCCCCCCCACAGGTCATCTGTCCATGTAATCAGCCACACGCTAAGTGAAAATATATGAACTGTCCTCCGGACTACACACTATGTAGTCATATTCTTCTCTTATTCACCAAAAAGGAAGAATACACAGAGTGTGTTCTTAAAATCACAAAACGTGTGTTCTTAAAATCACACATCATGTAGTTCGGTTTTCAGAATTAAAAACCCCTATAAACCTCCCAAAACCACCATTTTCCTTGATTAGGTGTGACACCCCGAACTTAATTTCTATAGTAATAATAGTTTTAATTATTACACTCGGTTTAATTTCCCTTCTTATATAAGTAATGCCTATAAAATAAACACAAGACATGTTATTCATTCAAAACACTGGAAATGGATACATGGAAACAAGGAATAAAGACCATAACTAACCAAAAATTCTTACAAGTAGGCTAATCATGATCACCGGTAGACCCCACATCACTACAAACAAGCCAAGAAAGTAGTGGATTTCCTTTGGATCTTCCATGACTAAGAACATTATAACCAGAACTGCAACTATCATACTAAGCATTAGAGGTATGAAGAGCACCATCTTCTATGTCTTGGTTTTTTAAGTTAGAATACCCTAATTGCGTTTTTATAAGACCTAAAATTTTACCATTTCCAATTAGGTAACCGTTGAGTTTACAACGGCTATAGTTATAGTCATTGGATATTGTAGTTTAATTGACTATGAATATTGAAAATTTTGAATTATTTTAAATATATGTTATTGTAATTAACTATTATCTATATTTTATGATTTAAAAACATATTACAAGAACTTTCCTTTAATGTTCAAATATTTAAGACAATTCTGGTTTTATAAATTGATATCCTTTAAGAAAATTATAAATAATACTTTTTTAGAACTTAATATGTAATTATTTTATTAGTTATAAAATCACCTTGAAATTGTTTAAGTGATTGAGTGCTTTAGAGTCCTATTATTGGACACATTTAATTGAGATTATCTTTCGAAACATGACATTTGAAACCGAATTGTTTTGGTACATAATTCCAGTATAATTCAAAGAAAAATATGCATTTTATTTTTGAATTTGAGAACATTTTTCTCATGAATAATTTTATTAATAAAAAAGTTATATAGTTTTATTTTCATATTTTAAACATCCAATGTTATGAATAAATCAAATTTATGAAAGTAATGATATTTTGTTTTTTTCATATGGTTATTTTGAAAATTGGGTTAATAAAAAATATTAACCCAATTGGCCATCCCTTTATAGCTGAGCCGAGGGAGGTGGCTCACACTAGGAAGCTAGGCCTAGCCCTGAGCCTAAGCCAAGGCCGGCCGAGCATGGGAATGGGTACCCCGAAGGGCGCACAGGAGAGCAGGAGTGCTTGATCACGCCACAACGGGTGTGAGGCCGCGGCGGAGCATAGGTAGGATGAATCCTATGGGGGGAGCGGGAGACCGTGTGTAAGGATCCCATCTATGTGTGCTGTGATTTCTAAAGTGAGTATCGGAGCCTCGGGCTTATAAGGATGTTGCGTGCGTCTCACCAATTCGATGTGGGAAGTGGTTTGTTGGGTGAAACGTGATCTGGGCCATTGGATCTCATCGTGCGCGATTAGGGCCATACATCTTGGTCCGGACCTCGACTCCCAGCATCTGCGGTAAAACCTCTGTGTTTTTATGCACCGTAGGAGATAGAGAGATCTAATCATAGCCATTCACTCAGTTTTAAACCCCATAACTTTCCTCATCCATCAGATCTTATTCTTGATCTAATCTAAACAGTTCTTTGTATTTATTAAAACCCATGTCCTCATCCTGACCATCCAAACAAATTTTTCCTAATCCAAACCATCCATTTCTTCCCTAGTTTTCCCTTCCGCTTCGTCTTCCCCATCGCACTCAAAACAGTGCCACCCACTCAGTATTCCTCCTTCTTTTTCATTATTTTCTTCTTCCTCGTGTAGTCCCTACTATTTTATGATCTCTTGACCTTGAATTCTACCCACAAGATCCTCCCTAATCCCCTTTATTTCTATTTTATTTTATTTCAGTTTACTTTCATTTTTTTCAGTTTTTGTTTTCCACAAGATTTATATATGTGAATGTATTATAATCACCGTCTGCTTTTGAGATCTCTCTTTAAGAAACATGTTGGTTTGTTTTATCTTGGACATGTTTTAAGTCGTTGTTTACATTTTATTTATGATACTTTATATAGATGAAATATATGTACACCGCCTATATAATCCATGTATTGTTTCACCCAAAATTACTGGTTTTCTTCCTCTCAACATGAATAGATTTCCCGCCCATCCTTCTGGCACACCCAAAGTCAGGTAAGGGATCAACTTGTTATGTTTTCTTTTTTGTAAAACTCCTTTATCTTTATGTATATACTGGTACATATGTATATATATATATATACCATTTCATATCACTTCTAAATCATAACTCACATTGGATTTTCTAAATGTGTTTGGAGTACACAACACATGAAATAGGTTTCATGCTTCAATTTTTATATGAGAACCCTTCTTATCTAATTTATTTTCCTCACGGATATATGTATATGTATATAATTTCATCTTAACCTATTTTTATAATTTCAAGACAAACATTATGTATATTCATATATATATATATATATACAACAAAAAATTTCGGGTTTATGATCTTGAAGGCTGATCTTTTGTTTTTAAGTGTTGTTTTCAAAACATAAAACACATGCAAGGGGTCTAGTTCCTCATGTTTTCTTTTAAGTATACCTTTATATACGATTCATGTATTTATGGTTAAATTAAAACTAAGATTTCACAAAACCTATCCTTATTGAATTAAATCATGGTTATGAAGAACGCAACTGTTGCAAGAATTTCTTAAATCTTGTTTTGGGTTATGCAGATCCAAAATACACACTTTATGTATATATAAGCATTTTCCCATAATTATCAAATCCACATGAATACATATATGTATTTTGAACATGATTTCTCAAGTAAATGGTATGATGGTTTTCATGTTAAATCATAAATATACATTCATACATGATCTCACAAGTTTAGATATTTATTTTATGCATGAACACTTCACAAACAATAATCCATACTTTTTATTCCAATTGTTTCACAAGAAATGCCTTTGGTCCTTTAAGTTTATGTTTTAATATTTTATATAAAAATTAACATTTCATGGATTTAATGAGTATCTCAAAGCCAAAACATATCAACATGGTTTAGAAAAGGCCACATTCTTTAGGGTTTAAATTCTAGAGTTGTTATTTCTTGTGACAACCCATTATTTTATGTGTACCAGTTCTTATTACTTATGAAAGAGTATTTTTTTAGTTCACGTTAATCACTATTTAATATAAAGACAAAAAGTCTAGTTCTTTTTACATGATCCATTCCAGCTATGAACTTGTATGAAAAAAGGGGATTATGGACTAAGAATTTATGTTTTCTATATAACATGAACACTATGAAGATGAGACCACGCTAAGACATATTAGGAATGTATTTGACATAAAATGATGTGATGGGTGCGCTCAGAATTTTACAGCGCTCCAATGCATTGGGTAAAGTGATGAAGTCTCATGAGTTAATTGAAATGATGTGTGAACATGATGCTATATTTTTTTACAACTATATGTGGTATTTATCCACAATTATGTTGGGTTTTTCCCATACAGTCTTGGCGCAAGGCCTTGACGAGGTCCAGAATTATACATTTCCTCATTATGGAATAGTAAATGATCAACCAAGGGATTGTGAATCCTTATCTAGGAATCATTTATGATAATCGAAGTGAAATTATAAGGCATAACCAAGTATACAAAATGGAATGTTATACAATGGAAAGATATCTAATGTTAAAGTCATATGAATCTCTTTTTATGCTCTAATGAATCATGATATGAATTCTTATATTCATTTGGAGTTGTCTTCACTAAGATATGAATTATACACACCTCATTTCTTACATACACATGTGCAGTCTGATTCATGTTTTTTGAAGAAAGAACAGTTATCTTCTATGAAAATGATCTTTTGAAAAAAAATGTCTGCAAGTAACCTCCGAAAATATAGATGGTGTGCCTTGAAATGCAATATATTCCTCTTAAGAAAATTTTTTATATTTATTTTCAAGGTGGTTGTTTTTTTAAATAAATAATTTCCTTCAAATGTTTTAAATTCCCTTACTAGGAATTTTTATGCTGACCCTACGTTTCAATTAATGTTTTACAGGTTTTTAATAGTTTTTCTCAAGCCTTAAGTGCTATTTTGGATGACATAAATTTGAATCTTACTCCTATTATGTTTTTAGTAGAAGTGCTTCAGCAGTATCTGATATTCCATGAACCTAAACCAAGATGATTCTCTATATTGGTACAAGATGTGCAATTTCTTTGTAAGCCTGTTTTTATAAAGAAAATTGCACACCATGTTTCCGGCATTGATTTCATACTTCTGGGGTCGGGTTCATGACATTAGGTATAGATCAACACCCATTGAGGTACTTAGGAGTCAATATAGTTCTCTAAATATGAATACAAATAAAATATAGGGACCAGGTAATTAAACTCAAACATTGGCTTACCATGTGCTTTAAACATTGAATATTCGGGTCGGAATCCTCTACTGGAATCCACTGTACCTTGATCCAGTAGTAATCACTTCCATGAACGAAGTTCTATGGAATATCCTACACCTTATCCTTCTGGTTTGACCATATCATGAGGGAGAACCCCCTCCCCCTTCTCCTTCTATACGTAGGAATCCTTAAATGCTAAGGTGAACTTTTTACATATTTTAATTAATTAAATTCTCATTTAACAGCAGTACCAAATCCCAAAACCCAAATCTTATTTAAACCTTACCTTGGAAAACACCTCATATTCCAGACTCCAGTGCAGTGGAGGAATCTTTATCTGATGGTCCATTTAAATTATATCAACACCCAAACCCACATGAATAATTTAATATTTATTTAATTAAATATTAAATATTCCACCCAAACTCAAAAAACTAATAATTCCACCAAAATCTAGTCCTTGGGTAATTCCCTATACCAGTACTAAAGGAGTGGTCAAAAAAATTATATGAGATCATGTGATAGGGTAAAATGGAAATTCTACAACTCATGAGCTTCTTATACTAAAAAAGTAATCTCTTCACAAATTTCAAAATCACAAAAAAAAATTAAGTTCTCAACAATATGATTATATTTGTGAACAATGATGACGATTATATTGAAGAAATATAAATAAAGGTTTAAGATAAACATCATGATTGTACAAAACTGTTTCAGATGTTAAAAAGTTGTGCAAAGACACTTTTTTATACTAGTTGTACTAGATATAAAACATTCTCAGTCATACTAAGATTATATAATGTAAGAGATGGAAAGGAATATAGTGACACAAGCTAAACTAAACTAATTTATTTCTTGAATTATATGCTTCCAGAAGATAATGATATTCCTTACTGAACATATGTCACATAACAGTTTTTATGTTCAATGGGTTTGATCTATGAAAGAATGCATGCTTGTCCAAATTATTGTATACTATTTATCATGGACCATGTATCACTTGAAAATTCCCAACGTATGGTGTGTCTTAAAACAAGAAATATGAATTAAGTATGTCAAAAATATCATGTCACTTTCATTTAATTCTATGTTTTAGAATCCTATATGAAAGTGAGGATACTAGAAGAAGATTCAAATGGAATGAAGATATAAAAAATCAATATGGGAAACTTCATTGCCCTTTAGACTCTCTTTAGTGAAATAAAACTGATCACAATTATCCTAAATTTAAAAAAAATTATAAGAAACATTCATATTGAGCTATCTACATATAGATTGAATCCTTTTGGTTTACAATGTAATAACCATAGTACATGACTAGTTATGTTGGAAAATTATAACTTTCCACCATGCTTATATGGAAAGCAAAAAAAATTATATTGTATATACTTGTATCAAGACCAAAACAATTAGGTAATTATTTTGATGTTTATTTTGATCCATTGATTAATTATTTTAGATTAAAATGGGATTAAAGTGTTGCGTTGTAGGATTATTATCAAAATAAGGATTTCATACTAAGATCTATGTTTTACGGGATGATAAATAGATTTCCATATTATGGTAATTTTTCATGATATATAATTAATGGAACTCAAGGGTGTCCCATTTTTGAACAAGGTACACACTCAGTTAGGTTGAAATATTCATCTAAGATTGTTTTTATAGGTCATTATGGATTTTTACCTCGATAAGATAATTAATAATCTTAGACAACACCATTTGAAGGGAATTTAGAAGAATTTACAACACCATCTCTAAAAACTAGTGATCAACTATTTGAGAAAGTAAAATATATGGACACCTCTTCTGGTAATCCTTCTTTGAAAAATCGTATGAAAAAAAGTTGGAAAAGGAGAGTAGTTTTTTAATTACCATACTGTAATTGTTTTTACATCATACATTTAATTGATGTCAAACATGTGGAAGAAAGTGTATGTGATAGTGTCATTATCACATTACGAAATATTCTCAGAAAAAAAGAATGGAATTAAGGCTAGGTTGGACATGATTGGCATGGTGAAATAGGTGTTGGTACTAGTAAAGGGTGAAAGATGGACTTTTCTTCTTCTAGCTACTTATACTCTTTCTAGGAAAGAGTGATATCATTTTTGGAACTTCTGGAATGATGTTAAGATTCCATAGGGGTATTCATCAAATATCAAGAATATCATTTCAATGATCGATTTAAAGTTTAAAGGCTTGAAATCACATAACTGTCATTTTTTATACAAGATATAATGCATGTAGCCTTATGTCGCATTTTTCTTAAGAATGTATGTCATAAATCTATCATGTATATGCATTAGGAGAGATTCCAACCTCTTGACTCTTGGTTATTCGGCAAATACTTTACCACTCTTGCATGTTCTTTATATGGGGAGTAAAAAATATTTAATATACTTTCATATATACAGATAAAAAACAAATAACAAAACTATAGAATAATAAATAATTAATATTAAATAAATAAGTATTAAATAAATAATAATTTAACAAATAATAAAAAATAAAAAATAAAAAATAAATATTAAATAAATAATATATAAGTAAATAATAAAAAATAATAAAGAATAAAGAATAAATAAATCGTAAATAAATAAATAAATAAATAATAAATGTTAAATAAATAAATGATAAACAAATAATTAATAGTAAATTGTAAATTTTAAGTAATAGTAAATTCTAGATAAATAATAAATAATAAATAAATGATAAATAAATCACAAATTAATAAATAATAAAAAATAATGAATATATAATAAATGAGAAATCAATAATTAATAGAGAATACGTAAATAATAAATTAAAAATAAATTTATAAAAAAATAACAAAAAATAAATAAAAAACGTAAATTAAATAATTATAAAATAAATATCTAGAAAATAAATAATAAATCAATATATAATAAATAATAAATAATTATCAAATAAATAGTATATAAAATAATAACAATAAATAATCATATATCATAAATCATACATTACTAAAAAATTAATAAGTATGTAATAAAAAATAATAAATACTATGCAATAATATATAATAAATTGTAAATAAGTATTATATTATAATTTAACAATAAATTAATAATAAATATATAATAAATATATAATAAATAAGTAATAAATGAATGAATTATAAATAAATAAATAATAAATATTAAAATAATAAATAATAAATAATAAATGGAAAAAATATTTATAAATAAATATGTATATTAAAAAATTCATATAAATATATATAAAAATGCATTTCTGTTATATAAATATATATAAACACAAACACATAGAGACACAAACACATAGAGACACAAACACACACATATAAATATATAATAATATTAATATATATTAGCATAAGTAAATATAAATATATATATATAGTTATATAATATATAAATACATATATACATAAATAAGAATAAATATTTGCAAATGTATATTAATATAGAAAAATATTCATAAATACATATAAATATTCATGCATAGATACAATTATATAAATTTTTTAAAAAATATTGATAAATATATATAAATTATAAATAAATGTACAGAAATATATACAAATATATATATATATATATATATTATAGATAATAAATTACTAAAATAGAGAAAACTAAAATAATTGAAACACCATCAAATCAATAATAATGTAAATAAATGGAATAAAATTAAATATGACCTAAAAATCCTATGAAGACACTATTAAATGAAGAATAAATATCATTGAAT
Organism: Viscum album; assembly: GCA_963277665.1. NCBI lineage: Eukaryota > Viridiplantae > Streptophyta > Magnoliopsida > Santalales > Viscaceae > Viscum > Viscum album. Next base: position 2,002,901,474 of record OY728145.1, read on the forward strand.
GTTCAAAAATCGTGATATCTGAATAAAAAACAGTTTTAGAGGCTTTATGAGACTCCTTTGAACTCAAAAAATAGATTCTTATGTCCCTCGGATCAAAACGACATAGATCTCATCATAGACTTCAACTTGATATGTGGTAGAGCTCAAACAGACATTCAGATCAAAAGTTATGGTCGTTTGAAATTGATATTTTATTTTCAACATTTCTTAAAACAATAATAAATTATATTATAATAATTCTAACAAAAGTTTTATCTAATTTGGTTGTATATTAATTCTTAATATTTTATTTTACTGGTTTTTGAGGTAAAATTAACATTTGGATCAAAATTTACAGTCATTTAATTCTAAAGTCTTCTTTCAACATATACAATAATTAATTTAAGTTACAGATAACTATTGACTAAAAATAATTTATAATTAAAAATTTACACATTATAATTAATTAAAATTTGAAATAATAAAAACTAAATGGATATAAATAATAAATAGTAACTATTAATAATAAATCATAATTTAATATTTAATATTTAATATTTTTCTAATTAATTTAGCAATAGATTTTAAAAATCATCCCTAAAAAATTATAAAATATATAAAAAAAATAAAAAAATCTAAATGAGTGGGGGTTTTCCAAAACCGGATGTAAAAACCACCACAGAAAATAAAATAAAAAACATTTTAAAAAATAAAAACACATTTAGTAGTGGTTTTAAGAAAAAAAACTTAAGAAAATATTTCCCCCCTCAAATATTTAGCATGGGTTTTGAAAGCTGCCGCTAAAAAAAATCTTCAAAGATACTTTTTTTAGTATCATAGGATTAACACAAGATCAACTCATATAGACTAGAACAAAATAAATATACAAGGTCATAATTTTTATTTTAGTTATTGACTTGAAAAGTAAATTAATCAAATTTTAACTGATAATTTTTTTTCCTTTTATCATGAATGTCATACAATTCCATGTCCAATAAATGAACCCCCAACATGAACAATGCATCATAACATAATTTCCTACACACCTATAATTCATGCATGTACAACTCATTTCATTCCTTTCTATGAGTAAAATATCCTAAAATAGTTGCAGCACACAACGTGTTCATTAATCAAGGTGAAATAACATTATAATTGTAACAAGAGAATCTCAAGAACAACATTTCCAACCCTAGTAACTTAGGTTTTCCCCCACACTTGGGTTAGCTACTCCCATGAACGAGCTCATTTCCAATATCTAACACATCATGTTGTCTTATCTACCTTTCCCAAAGATTAATGAAAATAAGATGCCTACTTTGATACCACTTATTAACATCTCTGACCTATTTCTCCCTCATGTGTCTGGGATGGGACACCACCTGACCTCAAGAATGCCTCATTATATGCAAGAGGCTATTGATTAGTTAAAAGGGTCAAATGTGTAAAGTGCGGAGACTATAACAAGTTTTACCAAATAAAAATATCAGTTAAAACATGATAAAAAATTCAACGTAAAAAAATCCAATAGAGAAACATGTATTTACAAGTCAATCAAAACATAATAAACCATGTCATGCAATACTATATGAAAATCTAAATGTCATATTAAAATTAATATATAAAATAAAATAACCAAAAGACAAACACAAAATAAAGACTCACAGCACCGGTCCCAAACCCCATTCTTGGTTCTATCTCTATGATACAGTCCTAGTTAGAAAGCATCCAATCAAGTAAAGGGGCCCTTTACCTTGTCTGGACTTGCATCCATGATGTCTTCCAGGGTACCAAATGGCATCCCAAAAAGGGTCTGAGTAAAACATAGTAGGTTGTGATCAACGGTGTATGAAAAATTTCAGTCTAAAATAATAGTTCATGAAATAGTATGATATACGTAATTCAATATAGAACATCTAAATAATATCATTGACTATCGAGAACCAAGTTGACACATGGGGTCAGCCAAACTTTCTTCGACATGGTGTTATATGTCTCTATTCATACTCATCATTGGGTTCAAGTGAATACCCATGCTAAGGACTAATCACACATTCATAGCCAAACCATGGAAGATTATCTGGATATGGGTGAATCTCATATTCCAATGTTAATGGACTTTATGAGAATTCTTATGTTGGAGCCACTTAAATTTTCCATTAGCACATTATCCATGCTAATAAAAAATTATATATCAATGGAACCAGTGAGAATTCTCATGATATGTCCACTTACATACTCAGAGGATATCAAAAACAACGTGAATTCTCATTCAAGGGAGAATATAACAATTCATATATCACAAGAAAGAAATAGAAAATACATACCCAAAAAAAATATTCCAAACACACCAATATATTCCAAATAAATTAATTCATGCCAATTAACACTAATATAGAACTATCCTATAGCAACTATAGAAATAGAATTTTTCAATGCGAAAAGAACAAAAAATTAGAATATCCATAAAACTACTCATCCATTATATGTGCTAAAAAAGTACTTATAAAGACGACCTTTATCTGCACTAAAAAAAGTGTTGATATAGACCCACTTTATCAATGCTTTGGTTTTAAGGATGATAATGGTCCCCTTTATCAGTGGTTTGATAAAGGGGGGCATTATTAGTTCTAAAGGAATGTGTGGATAAATGTATCATTTTCCAGTGAATTATTTTAGCATTGTTAAAGGCCATGCTGCTATTGCAAAACTAAAATCCCTACAACAACCCAGTAACTGAACCAGATTAGAAAGATATAATAATAATGTAATGCTAATATTACAAAAAACTCGATTGAAATACAAATATGAAATTGTACTATCATTTCAATTAAAAATTTATACATAATACATTTACACTAATGTGATATTTAAAATTAATAAACAAAATTTGCAACAAATATAAAAAATCAAAACTCTTATACCATATTTTATCAAATGATCGACCTATATACAAAAGCTTGTCCCAGTAATAAAACCATCATTTATTCTAGTAACAATACATAAAAAATAATCAAATTATAATTTTAAAGTTATATAATCCACATATGATAAATAATATTATTAATTTCTAAAAATATTAATAATGTTATCATTTATATGGTTAATTATATTACTAATGATTGTATTGCTAATTATATTATTATTTACTAATTATAAAATTAATTAATAATTTATTATGAATTATTAATTAAAATATGAATTAATAATATATATAAATTATATTTTTATTTACTGAATATATTAATGTTATTATAAGTTATTAATAATATTAAATACTTAAATAACTGTAAATAATTATATTATTAAACTAAAATGACATTTTTTATTGAAAACATGCACTTTGAGTCATACATTCCACATCGTGTGTCGGATTGATTTTTGATCGATTCCTACATGCCACAAATGAATTATTGAACACTGTATTAATTTATTAATGAAATCCATTCTCATTTACTTGGATTTGGCTATGTGACATTCATTTTAAACTAAAATGACACTTTTATATTGTAAAAAAACACATTCAGTCTTACCGGCCACATCATGTGTTGGATTGATGTGAGGTCAATTCCTCCACTCTATAGAGGAATCATAGATCATTTTCTTAAAATTTCATGTTAGCATGACCTCCTTTACCGTGTTCTCGCTATGTGACATGTGTTTTAAACCAAAATGACAATTCTATATTCAGCAAACCATTTTTTTCCATTTTCAAAAAATCCAGTTTATGGGTATCTGGTACCCATAGCTTGCAACCACCAAAGCAAAATGAAATTTCAAAATTCAAATTTCCAAGATTAATGACCAAACCACGGTCCATGTGCCACACCACACGTCAACCTCGAGCCGTGAGCACATCATCAAGCATCAATATTCCTTGCAGGTCATCGATGAGACCATCGGTCCATTGTCGTTGGACCATCCTCATCAGGTCGAACCACCTCCTTCATCACATCCCATCGGAGATACAAAACCGTGATCATTGGCACACTGATCTGCCTCCCACCTTCTACATCCAAACTCAACATCATCGCATTCACTAGAATCCCTCACTATTGGCACACTGGAGAAATTTGTCCACAGCCTTGTCACCTCCTCCTCAAAGTCGGGGAACACGCTACGCAGATCTAAAATAAACAAGACAACAGTGACACCAAGCATTCACAGACCAAAATCAAGATCGGAAGATTTCGAAATCACCTCCTCAAACCAAGAGATGATAGAATTAAATGACACCAGATCCAGACCAACAACGATCAGATCCAAGAAAACAAGCAAGATTCCACCATAAACGAAGTCATACCGCATGAGGTTTGTGCAACCTCTGAAGCGGATCTTGAAATCAGGGTTAAAGCGGATGAGGTCCACCATCTTTCTTCTCCACCTAAAACCATCATTCATATGAGGGACCCAAAGCTTCTTGGAAACCATGATGAAGAAGTAGAAAACAAAAGATAACCCAAGATGTAGGAGGGATTTATCGCCGCGGAGGAGCCGGTGGAAACCCTTGATAGGGTAGAGCGACGGGAAAGATGGGAGACGCCCTTTATGGGCCATCAACACGTGTATATTCAAAACATGCACTTTGAATCATATTATCTACATTGTGTGTTGGATTGACGTTTGGTAAATTCCTAAAAACCATTAAGGATTTATGGATCATTCTCCTAAATTTTTCAAACAATATGATCCTGTTTTTTATGTTTAGACTATGTGGTGTGTGTTTTACACTAAAATGAAACTTTTATATTGAAAACACCCACTTGGATTCATACCATCAAAATCATTTTTTATATCGATATTCAGTCTATTCCTATATGTCTCAAGTGAATTGTATATCATTTTCCAAAATATTGATAAAAATATAATCTCATTTTCTCAGTTTTGGGATATATGACACACGTTTTAAACTAAAATGAAACTAATATTAAAAAACACTTTGATTTATACCAGACACATCATGTGTTAGATTCACATGTGGTCAATTATTACACATAAAAAATGGATTATGGATCATTTTATAAATGTTTCAAGATAATTTGTGCTTATTTTCTTAGTTTTGGATATTTGACACGTATTTTAAACTAAAATGACACTTTTGTATTGAAAACACATACTTTAAGTAATACCAGCCACATCATGTGTTTTATTGACTTGAGGTAGATTACTACAAAAAAAATATGAATTATAAATCTTATTCCTAATGTTTCAAGGGAATCTGATATTTTTTACTTAGTTTTGGCTATGTGACATGAGTTTTACACTAAAATTCCACTTTTATATTGAAAGCATGCACTTAGAGTCATACCTTCCACTTCATGTTTTGGATTTATATGTTGTTAATTTCAATACATATCAAATGATTTATGTATTGTTTTACTATATTTTCAAGACAATTTGATCTCATTTTCTTTTTTTGGCTTTGTGATGCATTGTTTACACCAACATGACACTTTTATATTGAAAACATGCACTTAGAGTCATACTAGCTACATCGTGTGTCAGATTATTGTGTGGTTTATTCCTACACATTTCAAATGAATTATAGATCATTTATCTATAGTTTTAAAACAATCCATTCTTTTTTTGGCTACATGATGAACGTTTTAAACTAAAATGACCCTAATATTGAAAACATACATTTTGAGCCATACCGGCCACATCGTGTGTTGGATTGATCCATGGTTGATTCTTACACATAAAAAAGGTATTAATTATCATTTTATTAAATTTTAAAAACAATATGAGCTCATTTTATATGATTTGATCATGTGACTCATGTTTTTATCTAAAATTATATTTTCATATTGGAAACATGCACTTTAAGTCATAGCAATCAGTCTTTTTGTTAGATTAATGTTTATTCTATTAATTCATGATAAAAATTAGTTATAGATCATTTTCCTAATTATTTAAGATAATCCAAGCTATTTTACTCAATTTTGTCTATCTGACCTACGGTTTAAAATAAAATGAAACTTTTATATTGAAAACACACAATTTGATTCATACTAGAGATATCACATGTTAGATTGATGTGTGGTCAATTCCTACATGTAAATAATGAATTATGAATCATTTTTATAATTTTTCAAGAAAATATGATAATTGTTTCTCAGTTTTGGATATGTGATGTATGTTTTACACTAAAATGACATGTTTATATTGAAAACATAAACTATGAGTGATACTATCCACATATTGTATTGGATTAATGTGGGGTTGATTTCTACATGTGAAAAATAGATTATGGATTTCTTTTCATAAAGATTAAAAACAATACAAGCTTATTTCTCGCTTTTAGCTATATAATGATAGTTTTACACTAAAATGAATCTTTTCTGTAGAAAACACACACTTGGAGTCATATCCTCCATGTTGTGTCTTATATGGAAGCACAATCAATTCATACACACCAAAAATGATTTATGAATCATTTCAATAATATTTCAAGACATTACAAGCTCATTTATTCAATTTCGGAAATGTGAGATGTGTTTTAAACTAAAATGAATCTTTTATAATGAAAAAACCACTTGGAGTAATACCGGCCAAATCACGTGTCATATTAATTTTTGGTTGATTCTAACACACGTTAGATAAATTATGGATCATTTTCGGAAAAGTTTTAAAACAACTTAATCATTTTTTTCATCTATGTCAATATGATGCATGTTTAAAACAAAAATTAATCTTATATTAAAAACACACACATTGAATCACACTGGCCACATCACATATTATAATGATGTGTGGTTCATTCTTAGACATCAAAAATTTATTATGTATCATTGTCCTAATTTTTAAAAACAATATGAGCTCAATTTCTCAGTTTTAACAACATAATATATGTTTTAAAATAAAATAATAGTTACATTGAAAAAACGAACATTGATTAATACCAACCACATCGCATGTTTTATTGATGTGTGGTAAATCTCTACCCAAAAAAATGTATTATGGATTTTTTTTTATAATTTTTCAAGGAAATACACGATTTTTTACTTGATTTTGATGTGTGAAATGGGTTTTACAGTAAAATTGTACTTTTATATTGAAAACCCGCACTTGGAGTCATATCGATCATATCATTAATCATATTGATATTTGAACAATTCCTAGACATAACAAATGAATTATGGATCATTTTAGTAAATTTTGAAAAAAAATGATATCATTTACTCAGTTTTGGCTATGTGATGTCTATTTTAAATTAAAATTACTCTTTTATATTGAAAGCACACACTTTGGGTCATACTGACCACATCGTGTGTCAGATAGATTTGTGGTCAATTATTACACATAAAAAATAAATTGTGGATCATTTTACTAATGTTTGAAAACAATACTACCTTATTTTCGTTGTTTTATCTATGTGAAATATGTTTTGAATGGAAATGAAACTTTTATATTAAAAACACACATTTTGAGTCATATCAGCCACATCATGTGTCATATTTATGTGCATTAAATTCCTATACATCACAAATAGTTTATGGATCATTTTAATTCTGTTTTAAAACAATCCAATGTTTTTTTCTATTTTTTTCTATGTGAAACATGTTTTAAACTAAAATTAAACTTTTACATTGAAAACATGCACTTTGAGTCATACAAACCACATCATATTTCATATTGTTTTATGGTCGGTTCATAAATGTCAGTAATGAATTATGGATTAATTTCCTAATTTATGAAAAAAATTGAGATAATTTGCTAAATTTTGGCAATGTGACACATTTTTAACTAAAATGACACTTTTATGTTAAAAACATGCACTTGGATTCATACCAGATACATTGTGTTTCAGATTGACATGCAGTCGATTCCTAAACATAAAACATTAATTATAGATCACTATCCTAAATTTTTAATATAATCCGAGATCATTTGTTCTGTTTTGAAATTGGGAAACATGTTTTAAACTAAAATGACACTTTTAATGTGAAAACATGCACTTTACAGAATATAAGACACATCATATATTAGATTGATGTGTGGCCGATTTCTACACACACAAAATAAATTATAGAACAGTTTCCTAAATTATCAAGATAATACTAGCTTTTTTCAATTTGGACTATGTAATGCGTGTTTAAAATTATAATGACACTTTTATATATAAAACACACACTTATAGTCATACTATACACATCATATATTGGATTTATGTGTGTTAATTACTATATATAAAATGGATTATGGATCATTTCACTACATTTTGTAAACAATTTGAGATTGTTTTCTCAATTTTGAAAATATGGAATGTGTTTTAAACTAAATTGACTTGTAAAGATCAACCAGTGTCTCAACATTTTCAACTTCGAACCTTGGTTCAACTTTATTCACAGTTAATTCCAAATTTCTATATATTACTTGATTAGGATTCAAAAGATGAATCTATATTATTATTTAAAGTATCTTTAATTATCATATCTTTGGATGAATCAAACGTTAATGTAATGGAATTCATCTTGAATTTTCATTGTGGAGGCAGAAGTGATTGTAATAGGGCCCAGATTATTTTTAAAGACTCATAAAAAGAAAAAAAATAAAAAAAATGAAAATTATGAGGATAGGAAAATAGAATTACCTTCCCCACTAGTTGAAAATATTTCTTTAGGTTTGTGGGTAGAAGGATCCTTTCCTCAGTTCCCTCTCATCATTATATCAGATCTTTCCTTGAATTCTAATGTCTCACTAGAATGAGTAGCTTCAAACATGTTAATAGCTATAACAGAATCTATAGTGTGTAACACTCTATGATATTTATCTTGAGAAATATCTGATATATTTCTTGATATGGAGGTTAATCACCAATTTTTTTGGACTTTTTATTAACTCATCCTAACCCCTAAAGAAACGAAATTAGTGAACAGTTGAATTTTATTTTAGGAAAAATATTTTCTAAATCAAAATTTTAAAAATTATTTACACCACAAATGTTTCTTTAAGGTCATATTCATTACTATATCATAGAAATAATAGGTAATCACCTCAACTTGATGTTGGAAAACATTTTAACTCCAAGTACACTTCCCACTCATACATAAACATATTTTATTCTTTTTGTAGTATTTATACTATTGGAAGTCCTGGTAGTATTGAGAAATTATAAAAAAAATGACTAATATAAATTGTAAATGAAATTTTAATTTCCTTTAGAAATTACATATATAGGGAGCTAGATTGTTGATGGTATATAATATCCTTCATAAATTTTCAAACATAATATCCACAATTTATGTCGTTATTTAGTTTTAGACACTATAGAAACATTGACCAAAATAATTAAATTATTTTGAAATATTTTTTGATAGTTAAATATTACTATATATATCTTAATATATTTTAATTTAAAGAAATACATAGCCTTTTTTTAATCCACTAACCTTATACCATGATTTAGCTGATATTAATTGATCGCTATATCATAAAAAATTCTTGTTTTAACAAAAAATAAATCATATAATTTTATTTTTATCAATAAAATATGGATTGGAGTGTATTACAAATTCAAAATGGATATCATGTTTATCTAATTGTTGGAAATCCATGCTTTCGAACCAAAAGAAAAATATTTGGGGTATCTAAATTGGTTCTGATTATCATCTAATGCTTCTTAAAAAATAAATAAAAATAATTTAGGAAGAAAAGAAAAATATATTTAGTATGATTAGATTGTATATTTTTACCCCTACATTGTAGGTATCAAGAGGATAATGTATCATGTTATTTTATTTCCAAATGTCATATATAAGTTATCTTTTTCTTTTTAATTTTATCTAATTCTAAATAAACTTTTTCTATAGAAATGATAGAGGGATTAATGAGTACAAATCTTAATTTGTAGGGTTTTCCCTTTATATAGTATTAATATATATTCCTGTATAAAATATGAATATTTATTAATGATAATGAACATAATAGATAAAAAATTATAAAAAAAATTTATGAAGACGTACTTCATATATGTATTCACATCTAAGACTCTTATCTATTCCAACTTTATAACATCATTTTGCTCTTTATATTAACCATGTTTGTAAGGGAATCTCCAAATATTTCTTCTTCATATTCAATGTACGACATATTTTCATATTTTAATGTTCTATCCATATGAATTTGTAATGTTAATATATGAGGAAGTGGAACTGGTTGGTTGAAGTACTCATATAATTTTCTTTTTCGATTTCTTCATTGATCCACTGGATTATCTTGATTTGACCTTCCATTTCCCCTTTGTTTTTTCTGTCAATAATGTCATACCTAATTTCAAACATTTTATAATTAACTTTTAAATTTTTTCATTTGAAAAAAAATTATTAAAGACATACCTCATATGTTTTTATAAGATTAAATAACCATTCTATAAAATTTCTAACAGAATTATCAACCATGGTAATATCTAGATCATTAAGAGGAACATGGAAATCAGTTCTTGGATTGAAAGATTATTAAATAAACAATCTCAAATGATATTTTGGTATTTCTTTATTGTGTATCATGTCTCTTAGGATATTTTACACCATACCCCTCACAAAAAGGTGATTCATGGGTGTTGATAGATATAAACCACATATAATTTCACCATTTAAAATTTTAGTAAGATAAAGTCATAAAAATTGATTTGAATCAAATTTAGTAGAATGATTCATGAAAAAATTTATTACCTCAGATAAGGAATGATGTTGAGCGAAATAACTAGCCTCAAATCTTGTGGGGTCATATAGTTCTTCATTTACTAATTATTGTTCCACTACTGGTTCACTTTGATCCTTTCGTGTATATTGGTCTCCCAAAACAGACTAGAAAATAATATCTTTTAAATAATATATTTGTTCTAGTGATCCTTTCATATTATCATATCTATCTCCTTGTGTTGTTTTCTTCTTGAAATATGTCTTATGTGACACTTCAAAACCTACACCTCTAATGCGACCATATTATTATGTCTACTTTAAATCTACTAAAAGTAGTTGTTATTTAGTTAAATTTTAAATTGTTTTATGTTTCTAAACCTGATAAAAAACAAATTAACATAAATAGATATTTTTATATAATAAAATTATAAATAATAACAAATTACTATTATGTCATACTTACACATGATTCTTATACTGCTTTTGTATTTTTATCTACTAGTGTCCCCTCATTATTTATATGGGCCTCCTTATATAGTGCATGACATGGGATAGAAGTGTATTTGGATTTTAATTAATCAATATATATATATATAAATGGAGCATATTTTGTTTTAATTAAAATAAAAATTTTGCATTAGGTTTAAAATAAATACCATTTTCTTTTCATATAAGGAATACCCTATACATATTTTATGGTATAATTATATTGGTTTAGATTCATGTTTCTTATTTTCTGCACTCCACTTCTATTTCATAATCTATATTTTTTTAATTAAAGTGGATAAAACAAATATTGTTAAATAAAATATTATCAACTAAAATGAACCGAAAATGATTCCTCTTCATGAAGACTGATGAAATATTTCAATGTTTCCTAGCATATAATTTGTGTATACATAACTGGGGATTGGGGTTTTATTTTCCCAAGAACATCCCTGAGATATTTCATTATAAGAAGTGTCTAAAATCCCCTATGATATTTTATAGTGACTATTAAGAAAAATTTATTTTGTAAATCATCTAAAATACATGATCTCTATAAGGTATAATGAAAATTAAATTAATGTTTCCTTAATAATTTTTCTATAAATTAGAGACATTATATCATAACATTACCCTAATATCATCTCAAATGGTTGTTATCAATGCTGGAACAACATTTTGTCATGTATATGTATCAATTGGTACATGAATTATCAATGTGACCATAATATAACTAATGAACATTTACTTTTTGGGGTTAACATTTTGGTTGTGTTGATTCTAGATAAACTCAAATACCGTACCTTTGGTTTTTTCCTTGATAATTTTTTTTAACATGATGATTCAACTTCATTATAGTTTTTTCATCAACATGTTTTTGATCCCCTAATAATTCCATAGTTTCAACAACAATATTTTTTTCTTCATTGAGATTGTTAAAATTATCATGTGGATAAGTAATTATATGCATGAGTAGTCAAAATTTTGATTTAGATTATATAAATGTGGCATAAATCATATAATATTATGAGGAAAATAATAGTTTATTAATTACACTTTAACATACTCATTGAGTTCTCTTTTATTTATTTAAATGTTGAAGTGATTTGTATCATCTATAGAGTATCTGAATCTCCTTCATATGGTCCCCTATAATGCATAAGACATTGTATACATTGGTACTGCTGTGAAATGATTACAATATCCCAATGAAAGTGCCATCCTGAATTGAATTCTCGCCTAAACCTGTAGTTTTCTTAGTAAACAATAAAACAATTGAACAATTCTCTATGGTTGGATCTAATATGTAAAATACTTACACTAATTTTCTTTATGAATAGTTTTACCTTATACCCTTCCACACATAAATTCACCTTCATAAATCCTGATTAATCAACTTTCAATGAACTCATGCTTTCAAACCAATTGAAATGGAAAATTAGAAATTCAAATATTTTATAATCCAACTCGTATATCTATTTGATAACGCTAAAATATGAAATATTCATATAAATTGAATTTGTATCCATGTCACTAGATACATGAATCACTTCCACTATAAGCATAACTCAATTTTTTTATCATACTGCATTCATATTATTTCTTTACATAGAACGTATAACCTTTAATTAGATAATAGTTTACGATATAACGTTTAAATTTATTCCTTTGTATAGCCATCAAATTAATTCCGAAATTCAATTCATATTTATAGATAACTCCTTATAAATATGATCCCAAAACCATCCTATAAACTATTCATTATTGGTATTTGATATCCATCAATCAACCCTTAATATATTTAAATGTTTAAGAAGTACTTTTGGGTTCAACATATAGAGAAACCTCTTCAATCTTTTGTAAAATATAAAAGTGAACTTTCTACCTCTATGTAATTTTAATTTTAACAACATATATTCCAGAAATTCATTCACCCAAAAGGCATCCACTATGACATGATATTTGGAGAACAATGCTACCAATATCTGATAGGAAATCAATCTAGAATTGAATAGTTTCTGCAATAATATATCACTTTTCAATACTGCTTCTGTGCTAACATTGATTCTTGATGCAACCTTTTAAAATTTTCATATACCATTCAATGGGGGTGCATCCATATATAATATACAAAACCACATAGTTGAATATCTCTAAACAATTGAACCCCTAGGTGGATAGTTATATCAAATAATGATGGTTAGAAGAATATATCCAATTCATATAATGTGATTTTGATTTCCATATTCATGATTAGAAACTTCATTGGGTCAATAAATAGACTAAATATGGCATTGAAAAAAAAAGAAATTTCTATTTAATATATGTCATTCATTTTTAGAAATAATGCAATGTAAAGATATAGACATTAAATATTAGATCAAAAAATGAAAATTATGTGATCATAGACCCTATAAATTCAAATTAATCATAGAAATGAAATTCATGATATTTTATGATATACCTTTGGAACATTGACACCATTAATGAAGTTGAAAATTTTATATTTTTCTTATCTCGGTAGAGTGTAAGCTATCATAGGAGGAAAAGTTCATCTTTCACAATTTATCAATTCCAAATATTCCCTTATATCTATGCCAATCATGTCCAGCCTAGCCTTAATTCCAATTTTTTTCTCTATTACATTTAATAACATATTAATAACTCCATCACATACATTTTTTATACATGAATGACCTCAAAAAAAGTCTAACGTACAAACAAAATCCAGTATGACAATTCAAATAAAACTTATCTTTTTTTACAACATGATTTTATAAGGTTTTTTGAAAAAGGATTACCAAATTCAATTTCAATATATTTTACTTTATTGAATAGTTGGACACCCATTAGTGGAGATGGTGATGTACCTTATTATGTATTTACATCAAATGATGTCATCTAGGATCATTATTTTTGTGTTGAGGGTAAAACTTTTTGATATTCTAAAAACATAGTATTAGATAAATGTTTCAACCAAACAATGTGTGTACCTTCTTCAAAAATGGGACACCCCAATATTCATTTAATTTTATAGCCTGAAAATTTTTCATAAGTATGAAATTCATTTATCATACCATAAAATATGTCTCTAAATGAAAATTATTTACTTCTATGAGAATCATAAAATGAAACATCTTTATCCCATGTCAATTTCAAATCTTCAGTCAATGGAGCCAGATAGACAATAATATCATTACTAGGTTGTTATGGTCAAGTGATAAGAATATACAACATAATTTACTTCAACTTCATGAATTAACAAGATGGAAAGTTATAATTTATCAACATAATTGGCCGTGTACCATGAGTACTAGTTTGTACAAAAAAAGATTTATTCCATCTATAGAAAATGAAATACAGAGGTTTTTCAACTCATTTACAAATTCATGATACTGATAATCAATTTTATTCCACTAAGTAGATTCTTATAGGAGATGTATTTTCTCATATTCAATTATTGTATCTTTATGACATTTTAGTTTTATAGTAGTTACCTTACATCCATATAGTCGTCTCAATCTTATAATGATAAGAATGTACCGAAGAAATTTTGAACGACTTGACTTTTCTTTCTTATATCGACCCCCAACACACTTATGAAAATGTTTTTGTGATTCATGGCTCTTTAAAAACAATATAGAATCATTTTAACATGCATATATTGCTTCAAATATTATACCCATTGAAAAAAAAATCTCTTAGCATCATATGTTTGATAATAAAGCTCATTTACTTCTAGTATCATATCATTCAGGAGACCAAGTTGTTCTATAAAATTGATGTCGGTCCATCCCCTAATATCATTCAAATTATATAACTTCAACACAGGTAAAAATGTTGTATATTTAGTAAAATCAATACACAATAGTCTATTTTAATACTTATTTGACTTCTCAAACAACTTTGGACAATTCTGAATGTCATATTAAATTTTCATTTTCATTTATTCTATGCGGTCTCCATTTTTATTTACAGTGGTATTTATATCAAATGATCCATACATGGAAATATCATCCCATTCACTATGCACATTTTGTTTTCCCAATGTTTAGTCCAACATTTATAGATTTGATATATTCTATGAAAAATAAAATGTTCTTCCAACTCTTTTTGGTAGATTCATCATTAATAAAACAATGTAAACATAGACAAAGGATTTGAGAAGCGTCATATGTATGCTCTATTGTAAACTTAGTGAACACTTTAACTCCATCCTCATACTCCTTTGTTATATTATTAGTATCCATCCATTTTTCTCAAACTCAACCGATAAGGTTCAATCATATTCAATTTTTTCAAAAATTAAATAAATACACATATGGTATTCATATAATGTATTGATACATTGATATATAAACAAAGTATCAGAATATAAGTGTATACATGATTTACTTTGAGAATGTTTACATAACTTCAACATGTTTAAGGTCACTACTAGGAATCATGTTCTTAATTTCCAAAAAATATAAATTCTTCCCTTTTCAACCCTTTCACACTCTTTTATTTTTTTTCATTTTTCAAAACCCATTCTTTCTACACACTTTTTCCAATAAAAACACAATTTTTAACTTCATCATAAATCTATTTTCAATAAATTTAATTCTATTCATTTTGAATCATTCAATATTTTATGTGTAAGATAACTCAATTTGAAACCTCTTTGTGAGGAAACAAAAAAAAAATATTTTAATCTTAAGTAAAAATTATTTTGAGTATCAAAACCCTTTGGAAATCATATTAATAATATAAAGAAATCATGTGAAGAAATAACATGTTAACAATATTTATATAGCTATATGTGTCTGTCTCCAATAGGTAAAATTTTAATATTATAGTTTTTTCACACTCTAATACCATGTGAATAAATTGGAATTAATATAATATGTAATAAAAATGTGAAAAAAATCATTTAGAGATCTGGATTATTAATTTTCATGCACAATTAGTTATTAGAAAATGGTTTACCTATATTGATCCTAATGGAATCTATATAAACCCCCAATTAGAAAAAACTAGCCCAAGACCAAAAAAAACAACAGTCCTAGATCTTCAGCCACAACCGTTTCAATTTACATGAAATTATAAAAAAATATAATAATAAAATAATAACAAATTAAATTCCCATAAATTAGTAAAAATATGATCTCAAAACATTTTTTAGGCATGGGGTATTCTTAAAACAATATTTAAATTATAAAATAATACAATATACGCTTGTTATAAAACTAATCAATATGATTTTAAAAAAAATATCTATCCTATTTAATTGTTCATTGTATATAAATTCGAAAAATTCCAATTTAAAATTATTTTTTATAATGTTTGATGGGGTAATAAATAAATATTTTAACTAGTATAAATTAAATTAATATGATAAATTATATGGTTAGAAATATTTAAAAACAATATTAATATTATATATATTCTTATAAGATTTTGTAAAACTTTTTCCTATATATATAAATATTTAAAGTACATAATAACATATAAAGAAACTAAAATGAATAAACTCTTTAGTGTAATCTCCATTAATCATTTTTTTGATTTTGAAATAAGTGTCGGTTCTATGAGTTTATTAGAAACATATTCTTTTTTAGGATGTCCAAACCCAAAAAATGGGCTTCATTAGAAGGCTCTATAGAGATACAAAAACCAAAACAAAAAAACAAGGATGAACTAGATTCAATGAAATTAGGCAGGATGTTGGGAAGCATGAGGTGTTGTAGATTAATGTGTCTCAAGCCTCTTCAATTTTCATGGAACAGAAGACACACCCTGTTGCTTTAGAGAAATTTAAAACAGATAAACATTGCTAAAAATGGTGATACAATGCAACATCAACTTAGTAGGAGTAGAAATAATCACATAGATTTAGTTATGAAAGTGTCAGTTCATCTAAGAAGATCGAGGGGTTTCAGTGATGAATATTTAGTTTTGTGAGAGAGTGAATGATGAGTGTGATGAGGTTCTTTATTAGGGTTCTATTTAAAATAATGGAAGGGTTTTATCAGTGATTTTCAAAAACTGATGATAAATATATGTTATATTAGTGATAAAATAGAAATCACTGATAAAACCTATTTTTATCAACACTTCCTCTTAGCATTGATAAAATTGAATTGACATTAAAAATATTAAAAAATGAATAAGTTTTATTACTTATATAAACTATGAAAAAATTATATATATATATATATATATATTAAAATAAAGACGAATTCTTATTAAATATGTACAGGAAAACCATATTAAAAATATTAAATGTTAATAGGAATAGAACCTGGGTATAGGTTGGAAAGATAATCCATACCCACAAATTTATTTAAAAATGTATAGTTTAGAAAATAAGTAAGGGAAACGGGGTGGACATGGTCAAACAAGGAAAATCCCACATCTATGAAAATCTACAAATCATGAAAATCAATATCATTAATGTAATCGTTATTATATCAATCATTATCCTCAACAGTATCCCACTCTAAGTTAGAGTTTATCTAATTTAATATCATAGTGTACCTTTCCATGTTCTTTAACTACTCCCAAGTGAGTTGTGCCTTTCTATTAGACAATGTTCAACCACATCCTACTACTTCTTGTCTAGTCCCTCATCCAAGAACTTTTAGAATACAACCACATCTCCAAAATTTAGGTTGTCTCTAGGTCCCTTCTAGTTCTATGAAAATAGCATCCACTTATAGTGGAACAAATTTCTTATTCTTTTAGTCTTCTAATTTCATTATCATATTTAGATAATCAAAAACTTAAAATGTATTTTAAGTGGTAACCTTTATTGGATGATTAGTCCTATGTTCTGTAGGATGAGAACCATTATTCCTTTTTATCATCTAAAACCCTTCATTGTCCATAGAGGAAATGTATTTCTTTTTTTTTTCTTCTCTTAAAAAAACAGGGGAATTGAAATTTATGTTCTTCTTACCTTTATTTCTTAAATCTAATTGTTTAGTAATGACAAGGTCATCTGTCAAGGCTTGCGAATCGATTTCCCTGATATCTTGATCCTCAAGGAGATCCATTCTATCTACCAAATCATCTTTCCAATTATATTCCAAAGTGTGAATATCACTTTCCCCCTTTATATTCTAGTCATCTTCAACAAAAATAGTTGACCAGAGTTTCTTCTTGTTAGAGAACTGATCCTCCACCTCCACATGCATTGCACAAGTAGGTTGTCCACTATGATGGGAATGTATTGCATTATCAACTAATGGAGAAAGTTATCCACTAATAATCCCGACATTTTCATCTGATGGAGTAGTCTCCCTCTATCTAGAGCTGCACCCTTTATCAACCATAAGTAGGTTTGCCACTTTCTTACCAATAGTATTCTATCCATTGGGCTCATCATTCCATATAATAGAATCGACCAAAACATTCCCCATCTTCCTAGAAGTGAAACCTGTAACATTTTAAATTGACTTATTACTTTCCATGAAACATGATTTCATATCTAAGTCGTGAGTAGAATAGAGATTTCAAACTAACAGCCACCTACAGCTAGCTCGATAATGACATTAATAATGTTACTGAATAAATATTTATAAAAAATATAAATAATGAATAAAGTATAAAAAAATAAATGAATAAATATTAAAAATGAATAAATTAAAAATAAAAATAAAAATAAAAAATAATTAACATTGTTGGTGAATAAATACTACAAAATACTATTAAATTAATAAATGTTAAAAAAAGTGAAATTTAATAATTAAAAATTTCTTACATTCAAACATAATAAATGAATAAGTGTTATCTATTATATTGAATATTTAAAAAATTAAAAATGAATATATGATAAAATAAAAAATGAATAAATATTAATTATATAAATTGCATCCATATTAATAACATTAAATGTAAATAAATAAACATAAATAAATAAATATTAAACATGGATTAAATTTAAAAAAATATTAAAAATTGAAAAATTGAAACCGAATAAATTAAAAAAATAATAAAAAATAATATGGATTATTAATGAATAAATAATATTAAAAATGAATAAATATTACAAAATATTACAAAACTAAATAGTATATATTGAATAAAAATACAAAAAATAAATAAAATTTACTGATTAAAAACATTATATATGTGTAATATATTATTTTAATAAATAAAATACTAAAATAGAAATTAAAAATTGAATAAATTACTGAAATACTATGTGTGTGTATGAGAGTTTCTATATAAATTACATTAATTAAATATTTGTGTGTGTGAAATTAATGTAACACAGTTTTGAAATATGTTAAATTGGAAAAAGAGTGACATTTAATTAAAAATCCATTACATAATACTAATTAATCAATATTTATAATTGGTATTAATTTTGAATTATAAACTGTTTTTCACTATATATATGACTTATTTAATGTAAATAAATATTTTTAATTATATAAATCATATTTAAAAGAAATATTATATATATATGAATATATTTATACATTAAAAAATATTAATTATATTATTGAATAATTATGTATTAAAATACTTTAAAAATAAACAAATTACAAATATATTAAATGAATAAATATTAAAAATAAATAGATAATTGAAAAAGTAAAAAAACACTTAGCATTATTAATCAATAAATAACATTAAAAGAATGAATGTTAAAAATGAGTGATATTTAATTAGAAGATGAATAGATTGAAAAAAAATGTTATAAAAATGAATTAGAGTTATTTTATAAGAAGTTAGGAATAACCCTTTTATTAATAAGGAAAAAATAATGTAAAAGAAAGAAAACGGGGACAAGGAGGAAAAAAAATGCCCAAAACAAAGAGAAAATCAACATGGGATCAATAATGATTCACTTTATATCCCATGTTCCTAGGGTATCTACCACTTCCTTTTGGATAATAACCTCCTATTCATGTTTTGGGATTCTAATGAAGCTCATGATCGTCATCTAAAGATGATTCAGAAGTGTCATCCATAATGGAGCAGATCTTCAATTTCCATGGGAGATCACAAAAAATCAACTTTGGATTACCTTAGAGACTTTCCTCAAGGTTTATGGATAACAATTTCATGAATGTGATATATCCCTTCAAACCAAAATATTTTGGTTCCATTTTAGTAAAGATATGATCCATCTATGAGTCAAATGAATCATCAACATCTTCCCAAAGATCTATATATAGTATTTAAGATTCTATGTCCTCCAATAGAATAATTACTTTTTCATTGCAAACTCTTGATTCATCACATTCCTGATTAGAAGCTTTACCAAAGGTGTCATAATCATTTTTCATGAGTTTAGAAAATAGAGGAGGATAAGATTATCCCTCAATTTCAGCTTCATTATCCATTAATTTGTATGGAATTTATATTTATGTATATTGTAAAAGTGTTGTATTAATAATCTAGTCGTTAAAAAGAGTTACAACTTATACATGGGGATGATTCTGATCCATTGTTTTTTAGACTTATATAAAGGGCCAAGAGGGGTGAATTTTCTACTACTAACATGACAAAAAAATTTATCATATATGAAAATATTTTTTCTCTTAGTTTTTTTCAATTGAGTGATTTCCTGATTTAGATCACTTCTCATTTCCATATACTGATCCAGAAAAGGAACAATCACCATGAATTTGTTAGATAAATCCACCACTATCTTATTTTTTTCCTTTTCTTTTGGTTGTGGGTAAAGAGAATGTCGTCCATAATTATTTATCCACTAATTCCTTCACATTAGACTCAAATTCGTATTGATCATTATAAGAGTCAAAGTTTTGAAGCACTAAATCATTATTACATCAGATAACTTCACTAGGAGATTTATAAATAATTGTTAGTAGCTCCACAGTTTCCACTTCAACTGTTATATCCACTCATGATTTCTTTTTGCAAGAGGACTGTTTCTCAACATCTAAACTTGAAGGCTGGATTACATGGTGGTATTCTTCCCTCATCTTTCAAACCAAATTTTTGGCCTCTTAAAGCTTATGAATAGACAATTCAATGTAGTGGATTTCCACAGGGCCTATAGAGTCCCAAAATACTAAAAAATCTAGAGAGGATCAAATAGAGGGATCCATCAGTTCATAGTTATAATCATCAAAGAACATCTTCGGTTGAGTAAATCCATCCTAATTAAATGAATCATCAGATGTAGGACCTTATTGGCACACCCCACCCCTTCTAGGTCTTGTCCTATAAAGAACATTGAGAATTGGAACGAATGAGTTTCAAATTTTTGGATTTCTTAAAACACAAGCTCTCATCATTCCCTTTAGAAAAATAAAAGGAAAAAATCACAAACCTTTTCTTAATTCAAATTATCATGTCCAATGATTTTGAAATCTGAACAATACCGATGGATATTCTCATAATCTATACTTAGATCAAATTTTTCATCAATAATTGAAAGGATCACTTTATCATAAATAATTTAACTCAAGTCTACTTCATCTAAAAAATAAGAGTAATACCCAAACCTTTCCAACTCAATTTCTCTATCACTTTTTTTAAGAATTCCAATGGCCAATGCAATATCATAAAAAAAATTGTGTATAAAAGTATCTAGTTTAATCCATGAACCTTGAACCAAACATGAATATAGGAGTTAAATACCTCCAATGGATAGAAGTTATTATACCACTCTTGGATGTGAAGAATACCCGGCTTTAAGGACACCAATCCAAAACCCCAAAATTTAAACTTTAATCCCACATAGGGTAATAAAATGTGAAAGAGACTGTGACCTAAATAGATTTTTTTCTAGATTGAAAAACCTAAAATTTATGAGAGGTGTTATTCAAGGACATAAACTCTCCATGGTTTTTAACCCCTAAGTAAGATAAGTTGAGTGACAAGAGAGTACTTAACATTATATAGTCATTCCAAGATCATATCTGGGACAGATAACACATGAGAACCATTAAATCTATAATATAGTCATTCATAGATGGTATCCTTAATGTGATAAAAACAGCTAGATCCATTCTCAGGGCATGATTCTTCCATAGATATCCCACCACGGATGAGATTCTTACCCCCGTTACTAGTGAAAATAGCTTTATGACAATCAGAACACCCATGGAAAAGAAAATATTCAGCCAAAGGAGGAGAAAATGAGGAGGTCATCGTATTGAAGACCTAATCACCAATAAATCTTTGAGATAGAGACTTTCTTCACAAACCCATCTCCAAATTAGAGTTATTAATTATGTAAATTTTTTAAAAATTAAAATGAATATATGTTTAAATGAAAATGAATACAAATATTAATTATATAAATTAAAACTATATAAATACTTATTAAGTGTTAATAAATAAATATAAATAAATATTAAACATGAATATATTCCAAAAAATATTAAACAAATAAAATTTAAAGTTAATATATTTAATATATTTAATATATATATATATATATTAATTAAAAAGTTATAAATTCTATATATGAATATAAATATAAAAAATTAATAACATTTAATAATAGAAAACATAATATATTAAATATTAAATAGTAATAAATAAAATTCTAAATTGATAATATTATCAATTTATTATTTGTGAATGTTAGCCTCTATAAAATTAAATTAATTTTATATATGCACGTGTAAAAATATTGTATAACATATTATGTGTAACATATTTAGTAAATTTTTTTAATTAATAATTAAATATTTAATATTTTAAATAAAATTAAAATTGAAAAAAATGACATTAATAAAACAAAATGATATTAAATGTTATTAAATGTCTATTAATATTAATTTGTCAATATTTTCAATTAATATTAATGGTCAATTAAATTATAAACAATTTTCCACTTAATATATGAAATATAAATATGATCTAGAATACATTATTATTATTTAAATAATATTTAAGAAATATATATATATATATATGAATATTTATTTCTATATGAAATATGATTTTTAAAAATATATAATTTTTATATGTCTTTGTTAACTGAATATATTACATATAAAGTTTAAATGAATATTTTGTCATATATAACTCATATTTCCAATATTCCTAATATTGGTTTAATGAAAATATGCCAATCCACATATCAATTCTGACAATTTTGATTCACTTAGCATATAATCTGAATTACCCTTCCAAATATCATTATATCATTTTTCCATAAAACCATTATGAAATATTCCAAACCCACACCAATTATCCATGAAGAATCTATGTGAACCAAGTAAATTAAAAATGTATGAGTTATGGAATTCCATTAACTAATGTCAAAATTTAGTTATAGGATTCCAAGTTCATAAATTCCATATTCCAATACAAGGTAAAGAGCGATACACCTCTCGTATGGATGAAAGTTCAGGTCTCATTCAATGATGGACCTAGTGGAATTTGTTCATTGTATAGGCGAGTTGATTTAGGCAATTCCATTTTTGGGAGGTTGCACACACATCATAATAGCATGATCGTAAATTTTTCATACACTAGATAACAAAAATAGATCTTGGGGAGATGTTTTAGACCACCTACCTCAAGACAATAAATAATGATCCAAAGATCAAGAACTAGATCAATGTGATACTCCATAATCCTCTATGAATAATGATGGATCCACCACATCAAGGTTAAAATAACAATATCTAAGATAAAACCAAATGAATTCACTAATTTCAAGAAAAACTCCTCAAATATAGATGTTCTGATTAAGGAAATGATCAACAGATCTATAATTGACGTTAAATAAGTTAAGGAATCCTTAGAGAACACTTATAGATAAAAAATAATGAGTTAGGATTGAATTAGGTGTGATTTGGACTTAAATATTCATTTTAAGGGGAAGAAATATGATTCTTCTCTCATTATCCCAGCCCATCAGGAAACATCCAACTAGACAATGGTCCTTGAAAGAGATTTTTCACCATTCATAACCCCACCGTCTAGCTAGTGGTTACCACCGCCTGGCCAATGGGTATCACTATATGGCTAGTGGGATTCCTATAGAATCGCAAGGCTATTACCCAATCCATCGTCTAGCCAGTGGTAATAAAATATCTCCATTTTTTCATGACACTGGTATCCTTTATTAGTATGTGTCATATGATCCCCTAAGAACCTCTGTAAAACAAATTTATCTAGGTATAAGGGATCATTTAGAGAATTTGAATTGACTCCAAAAAAATACGGAGAGAATGTACCTGGGTTAAATTTGGGGTCATATAACATGTACAACATGATTGAATCTAGTATCAATCCCATCGAAATTGCAGGAACATAAGGTTAGACACTCTTCGACTATGTAACCTTCACCAATAGATCCATATAGTTGAGATTTATTACTTATGTATTATTTATAGTGACCTAACTACCTGATAAAAAAACATATAAAAAGTTTTTACAAAATAATTTTAAAAATAAAATTCATCAGTGAAAATTAAATAATATTAGCAGACCTATCAAATGGATACATCCATAGATAATGTATCATAACAATAATTTTATCTTCCTCAATATAATTAAATTTTCAAAAAAATCATGACAATGAATAATAAAGGGGAAAATAAAATGTATAAATTAAAAAGAATCAAAATAATTTTTTATCGAATTTTTTCAATCTCAGTATGATTTTGAGTTTTTCATATAAATAACTCTAAATAAGGTTCACAAATAAATTAGAAGTGAAGTTAATTTTTAGCTAACATATTAAGAAATTGTCAAGGGTATAAACTACTCCATTATAATATGTGAGTCATGATTTTTCAATCCATATAATTTTTTTATGTTTTATGTTAATTAACATTGAAATGTTACTTGAATATCTATCTAGAAATTTATAATTCTTTAATTTTTGAAGGAATATGCATTTTTCTTGATTTTGAATTATAAAAATATATGAATTACACTTTCTATTCTCATTTTCCCATAAACCACTCTTTATATTCATTACTTCAAAATCTTTATGAGCATTAAGACAATCAGTCAATTTACCCTACTCATTAATCAATGTAAAAATTGAATTTTCACAATCATTATTCTTGATATGAATTATATCAAGATTATGACATAGAAAATTAAACTACCAATAAGGAATCTAGAAAAATAAAATCATTTTATTCCACTATTTTATTCCATCTTCTTCACATATTGTACCTCATACCCCTTCCCCCCTTCTTTCAACTGATTTCATTTTCTAAATTCTATAGTGACATTAATTAATTATCCCATGATTTATAAACCAGATAACAATTTTGGTAAAATTTTCAATTAAATATCTCTATTTAATTTTGTCTTGTTAAACATGAATTTATGATATGCATTAATAAATCGGAAATGAAACATAAAACAAAATTTTCTTCTATAAGGATATTATTGAGGTTGAAAATCAAAATTACAAATTGGACAAGAAAAACTAGTATGAGTATTCCAACTGGATACGTTTCCTAGTCTAGAAAATTCACTAATTATCCATATTAAAGAATCATTCATTTTGAATAGTTTTCTCATTGATATATCAAATTTTTCCCTACCATCATCCTATAATTATCACATTTCATTGATTAGGGGTTAAAGGTATACATCCATGAAATTTTAAGGAATTTTATTCCTATTAATAATAATGTAAATAATGATAGAAGTTTTCTTCATACACATCCATATAGGTGCATTATAGGGGATCAAAAAAATTATCCATATGCTATAATTAATAATTAGAGTACCAAAAATGATTAAAACCATCATAAATTAATCCCAAACATACATTCCTAGGATCCAAATAGAAATATGGATATAATGAATCAAATACCTTCCCAGAAAATAAATCTTTTGGATATTACATCGACACATCATTTTTACTTTCTGTAGCATTCTACTTCATGTCGTATGAAATCTAAGAGGATGTTAATAATCATTCTAACCATGGTTTTAATGGAAATAAACACAATACCTTTATTGGATTTTTCTTCTTTTAGTGTTTCTAGGTGTTGTTTTTAGGTTTACTCCCACTGTTGTTCATTGATTTCCAATAAATTGTATGAAATATTATTCATTATTATTTATCATACTCTTCTTCCCAATGAAAAATTAAATAATTAAGGAATATATGTATGATTTTATAATCCTGAACAAGTTCATTCATGATTTTTTGTATCTCATTTAATGATTAATGGATCATAGATTCATCAAATATATCGTGAAGCAACTACAAAGTCATGGAAATTTCTTTTTTAGTAATTTCACTAAGGCACTTGATATGATATAACTTTAGTATAAAGAAAACATTGAATACTTTTCACACCCTTGGTACAATTCTTGTTTTCCATCTTGAACTAATTCATAAACTCATTTTTCTATCACTAATGTTATGAGAAATATTAACCTACTAAATATCAAATGAAAATTATTTTCATCTATTAAGAACATGTTTATTGTGTCCTATAAATCCAAATAATTCATTTATAAATTTTTTAATTGAATTATCCTATGGTGGGTCACTTTATGTTTCGTTGATATGATATTCATTTATTTTAATTCCCATTTCATTTATTTACCATGACCAATCAAACATACATATTGAGTAGGAAACTATTTTAATACTATGTTCTCATATTCTTCAATTAGATTCAATCATTTCATGAATTTATAATCAGGACTCATAGATTTTATTGTAGCATCCACTAATCAATTTTCAATTGCATAGTCTTAAAATTATTCTAAACCCTTAGAATTCTGATGTTTGTTTTTCGGTAAATTAATCCAGCTTTTATCCATATGTATTTTCTAACCACTCTTATTCCAATACATTAACAAAGAAATAAATTCTTAATCAAACAATCATAATCAATTCTTAACATCACTATGTTAAAAAAACATTTCTTCAACAAAACTATTCTGATAAGAAAACAGAGTTTAAAATAAATGATTAAAAATAAATTAAAAGTTCTGTTAGATACTATAAATGAATTTAATATTGATAACTATTTAAATTAATTTAATGTAATAATATTAAATATTAAATATTCATGAATATTTAAGAAATATTGTATATGTTTTAAAGATAATGTAAATCTCAATCATCACATAATTAATAATAAATAATGAATATGAATACATAAAAGTGTAAATATAATTTAAATAAATGTAAAACATAATTAAATAAAAAAGGTATAAAAATATTAAAAAATTAATAGTAGTTAATATTGGTAATAAATATTTATTAAATATTTAATGACATTGTAATGTGTGATTAAAAATTTATATTAATTTCCAATACAGTTTCATCTTTTTTTAACACTTATTAGGGTCGGGCACACCCAACTTCATCATTAACTATGGGTAGGACCTTGATTCAAAAAACACATATCCAAAAGGAAAAATATTGATCCAATCCAAAATTAAACATAAAATATGAAAAACATAAACAATACAAATGAAAAAATATTACCACTCAATCAAGGGGGCTAGATGTCATGGAATAAGTCTAGTGAGGTGATCATGATAAGGAGAGGGCAATGAATGGAGTGGAGGTCGGGGATGTGAGGCTTGAAACAT
The DNA here is from genome assembly GCA_963277665.1 of Viscum album. Lineage (NCBI taxonomy): Eukaryota > Viridiplantae > Streptophyta > Magnoliopsida > Santalales > Viscaceae > Viscum > Viscum album. The sequence continues at coordinate 2,002,929,094 of OY728145.1, forward strand.
CTAACTCATATAAGGATTTGGGATTAATAGATTTGGGTTAATGTAGAGGGGAAAGGAGGACAGGGGATCTAGGTCATGGTAAAAGGGGGTCAGGGCGGTGTCGGTGTATGCATTCATGGTTGCAAGAGACAAGGTTCACTGGGATAAGGGGAACATGAAGATGACATTGGGGGTCATGATTGTGGGGAGAAGGGTCGTCATCAGGGTCACCATTTTTGGGGTCAAGATGGGGGGTTGATGTTGAGGGGAGGGGCGCATGTGGGTTGGGAAGGGTCTCTAGGGGTGAGGATGGGGTGATAAAATGTTTTTTAAAAGATTTAGTTATGGTATTAATTAAAACACTACTAAATCAAATTATGTTTCTTATTATTTAAAAAATTGTGATTATATAAAACTACCACTATATCTGTATATGTTTGGAGTTAGTAGACACTAAAACAGATCATGTGATATTTTTCACTCACCTTTGTCAGTGCTTAATATAAAGTCTTGATAAAGGGGGGATATTTATTAGTGCCAACAAAAAGTGATGATAAAGGTTACTTTTATCAATACTAAAAAAAAGTGATAATAAAATGTTATGCTTTGACATCCTTTATTATAGCGCATATAAAATTCCTCCCATTAGCATTTCTTTTTATTTAGCACTGATAAAGATCATAGTGAATAATTTAATTTATACACATATTTATATATTTTTAGATAATATTTATTTTACAATAAGTATATATATGTAAATATAATGTATAAATATGATTCATATAACTTTTAATAATAAATTAATCTTATTATTCATAATTATATATATATAAATTTATCAAATTAATATTACTCAATAAAAATGTTTGATAATATTTTTATATTTATTGATTACAAAATGTTTATATATTTAATATAAATATGATATTTTGATATTTTGTTTAAATAGATATATAATATTTTAATGATTAGATTTATTTAAATAAGTGATTCAAATTTTAATGTATATATTTATATTCATCTTAATATTCATTCATTTTAAATATATATTAAGTTAATATTTTTTTAATATATAAAATTTTGATATTTATTTATATGTTTTAAAATATTTATAAATTTAATTAAATAAAAACAAAATTAAATAATCATTAAATATTTACTAGGTTAATAATTAATTATATATTCTATATACAATTAATACAGTGCATACATAAGAAATTAGAAATAATATTATTATTTAAGTATACATTTTTATTCATTTTTATGTATTTTCAATTCTTGTAAATAATGTTATGAATTAATTTTTTAAACATATTTTGGTAATTTATTTAACATTTTTTATTTATTTTTAAAATTATTTCATTATGTTTTTTTCATTTTTGATATTTATTAATTTTTAATAGTTTTGGAATTTATTCATTTTTTAAAAAATTTATACAAAATTCTTTAAAAAAATTCTTTATTTTCAATATGTTTGTAATTTATATGATTAATAATTATTTATTTTTATTTATTATGTTTTAATATTTTAAATATGTTTGAAATTTAAATATTGATTCCTATAATACCATCTCCATCTCAGGCCATTTTGGTGAGAAATTGAACCCCAACATATGCCATCCCCAACACCATTTTTGTGTTTATTTAGTTAATTATATTAGATCCATTTTTTAATATACTAAAAGTAAGTATTATTTTACAAATTTTTCACATTTTTTTCGTAATTAATAAAATCATGTAATCATATTTATTTTAATTTATTTTAATTTATTCATTCTAAATATATATGTGTATTTAATTTAATTTTATTTAATTTCATTAATAATATTTTTTTATAGTCAATATAATTCATGATTAATAATTTTTTTATTTATATAATTTATATTATCTATTTATTCTTTTTTATTCATTTTTTATGTGTTTATAATTCAAGTGATTAATGTTATAAATTCATATTTTCTAATATTTGTTAAATTTATTCAATTTTATTTAATCATTTTTTATTATTTCATTTAATATTATTTATTCATTTGTAATATTTATTAATTTTTAATATTTTTTGGAATTTATTCATTTTTTAGTATTAATTTATACAGAATTATTTACAATATTTTAATATTCCTAATATGTTTTTAATTTCTATGATTAATATTTATTCAATTTCATTTATTAAACTATAAAATTTTTAAAATTTTTGAAATGTATATAATTAGTTTATTTAAATGTGATTTTTAACATTCTCTTGTATGTGTTTACAATTAATATAATTAAATTTATTAATTATACCTAATTGTTTAATATGTTTTGATATTCATAATATGTTTCTAATTTATATGATTAATATTCATTCAATTTTATTAGTTAAGTTGTCATATTTTTAAAATGTTTGAAATCGATATAATTAATTTATTTAAATGCATTTTTTATATTTTTTTTATTTTGTGTACATGTTTACAATTCATGTAAATAATCTTACAAATTATTTTTTTTTTACTATCATTTAGAATTTTCAATATGTATCCATCTTCATTTTAATATATATTCATTTTTAATTTATATTAATAATTTATGTAATTAATAAAACTTATCCATTTTTTAATATTTTCGAAGTCTATTCCTTTTTAATTATTAAATTTTACCCACTCATAACATTATTGTATTTAAGATTTTAAATTCATTAATAATTAAAACTAATTTTTAAATTTCTTAAATTTGATTAATTTTTAAAATATACTCATTTAATATTTTTGTATTTTATTTTAAACAGTTTTTTTCAATTCTTCTCAAAAAACACTAATAAAAATAGATTTTATTTCATGGCCCCCTACCACCCAAGATGTTTTAGTGAAGGGAGAGAGATAATGACCCCTGAGTCCCCCCTCTAATAGGCCTCTTGTTAGAGATTAGCACCGATAGTAGAAAAATTTCAAAATGGGAGGCATTGCCCCCAATAATATATAATACGATTTGGAGACAAGATAAATGTAACATATTGGACCAACTAACCTCTAAACTAGTAGCTATACCAATCACCACATAACCTCAAGCATATTTCCCTGAACACCAGAGGTTGGCGATTAGCAGTAAGGGCCTAGGGTGTGTCGGTGGGGAGACAATTCCCTCGTAGATCAGAGTATGCACAACAGTAAATTAGATAATAAAAAAATAGATAGTAGCAGAAGAATAAGTAATAAATGATAAATAGTGGAAACATGGATGAAATAAATAGCATTTGAAACAAGGATGAAAGAAAATAGTATTAGAAAATAAATATAATAATTGAATTAAGGTGTCCAACCACAGTTTATACAAAGCATGCATGCATATCCAAATGATTATAAATAATCTAAAAAAATACATACAACAAGAATCAATACAGTATAGTACATGATTAGATAAAATAAACAAAAAAAATATCTAAGTTGAACTCCATAAGTATCCTAGCACCAGCTCAGTCCTTTTCTCCTTACTCCCAGGTACAACGCAGAACAGCATAAGAAGGAATCCATGGTCCTACAAACAAGAAATTCTACTCGGGTACCCCAATGCAATGGTAGCCCGAGTAGGGTGCGAGATAAAAATTTCAGTATGCTGACACCCATAGTCTCTTTCCCAATACATTTTTTGTATTATAAATTAGGGGTGTTCCATATAGAATAAATGTTGATCAATAAAAAAATTAAATAATAAAAACTTAGTCTGGGTTCCCAAATGGACAACTGTCCCATATCACTTGCTTCGACCTAAGCCAAAAGTCTGAATAAACAACTTTTATAGGGAATAATATGTATACAAGGACAATATTTATGAACTATGGCATGCCACCCTTTTATTACATAACTTTTCATTTCATTTTACAAACAAGGGATCTTTAAATTCTAGTGTCTTAGAAAAAATGTACATAATACATGAAAACACATACCGTTATTTTAATACCATTGAAAGGATTCTTGAAATATTTACCCTATGCATATTTACTACATCTCATAACCTGATAACATACATCAAATGAATGGGAGATCATAGGGCCCAGTAAGGGAAAACAAGGAAAATAGTTTAAATGTGAACTTGAGAGAATACAATAAGAACATGAGGAAATATCATTAAGGAACGAGAAGATACATATCATGATCATAATAACATGAATCATATCTTGAACATGTGGCTACAACATTTAATTTATACATTCTTAATCATATCACCAAGGTCCATCCCCAAAGTGTCCTAAAAATTACCAAGGTTATTCACCAATGTGTCATAAAACTTGTCATCTCTAGAGATTAATTTTTCACCTTATGCATTGATGCGCTATCAAGGTGCACCCTTAATATTAATTTATTTTCATGTGAGACACATAGATCATAATAAAACAATTCATAAATAACCTAAAGAGAACAAAAAAATGGGTTTAATATCGAAATCGTGACATTTTAAAAAGTTCTTAAAAACATGATCATTATGTCATTTATAAACTATGAAAAGAGAATAAGGATTTTATATATGTCAATTACAGAATAAAATATATCATTTTTGATATTTATTAATACCCTTAAAATGAAATAGGTTTTGGTATTCACATAAATGAAATAATATTATTATTTAAAAAAGAGAGAGATTTAGATATGAGAATTTTGCAGTATAATGGCTATGCAACATGGTTTTAGAAAACATTAAAAAGAGATGAGACATGGGTAAACCATTCATAAAATACTAATAATATAGTATAGGGATATATAAAATGAAAATCAGAACATGTTATGGAAACTCTAAAGACATACCACATTCAATTGAACTTGAATGGAAAAGGGAAGTTTGATAATTCCATTAAGAAAATTCAGCAGTCTAACGACGTTGCATAAAAATTCAGAAAATCAGTTGATGAGAGTGAAAAAGGGAATATCGTCATTTTAACATAAAATTTATTGAAATAAAAATACATAATAACATACCCTAACATAATAAAATGGAAATTAGATGACATAACATAGAAGAAGTCTTGACTAAAAGAGGAGGGTGAAAAGTTCCATTACATTGAATATTAACCTCTAAAACACGATGATTGAGAACATGGGAGCTTGATGGAACCTAGGGAGGACTCTTTGGTAGTAAAAAAAACAAGAGCTTCATTGAGGGGGAATTTGTAATGAAATTAAAGAAGTAAAGGGTTGGTATTTATAGAAAAAGTGAGGGAATATTTTATTAATTTCCAAGGGATTCCAAATTAGTTGTTTTTTAAAAACCATGGGCTTCCCATGGTATTTTCCCATGGTTTTGGCCACATATGAAACCTCATATAAAATTTTAATCCAAATTAGTCGACCAGAATTATAAATTTCAGAATACATCATTATGATGTCATAAATCACACTGAAAACTCAAAAACTATATTTTTTACTATTCACCGAAAAACAAAACATTTTATAAAAATATCATAAATTCACCCTAACATAATATCTGTGTTCTAAATTTAAAAATTAACTCTATAAAATGAAAATATTTTTCTGAATTTGAGGTATTGAAATTTTTATTAAATTCACTATTTACCCAAAAAAATACTAATACTTGATTAATAATTTCTAAAACAATTATTTGCATATGCTATTATATCATATTACCATTTTAGATTCCCAAATTATAGTTATACTTAATTAGTGAGGTCACCATTCCATTGGTCATATTACTATTCATAATTTACTATTCACTAAAAAATAATTTGATCTTATCTGACTCTAAATTTTTAACTAATCACAACCATATATATTTTTTTTTTGAAAATAATTTCACATTATTATTTATTTAAAGTATAAAAATATTTTAAAATACTATTTTTTTCAATATTACCCAATAATATGAAACTTCTAAAAATTCATCCTATATTTATTTTGACATTTTAAATTCAAAAAAATATCATAATAAGAAATAACATTTTTATTTATAGAAAAGGATTACACAAAGTAACTAAGGCCTTATTAAATATCCTCTTAGAACACCTACATTGTACCTAAGTGTAAGGTGTGCAATGGTGATAGAATCTTGGGGTGGCTAAGACAACATTTCCTAAGTCTTGATTTCTATCAGCTTGAAATTTTCCCAAAGGTGTTTACATCCAAGCTTAACATGTTGAAGCTCAGCTTGAGCTTAGTGCAGATCAAAGATTAGTGATGCTACCTCTTTTCAAAGATCTGGCAGATGGGATTCATATGGCCCGAGTCTACTAGATGAGGCCATTGACTTTTTCTTCTGTATTAATTATCCATTATTATTTATATTTTAAACAATAATTATAATGTCAAAAATTATTATTGTTTCAAACAGTCATATTAACCAATGGTCATATAACAGTCAAAACCCAAGGGTAACATATCATTTATACTTATATTTTATTTTATTATGTCATATTAATACATACATTTTCAAGAAACAAAATATTATTCAAAAGTTCGGGTCATTACATTCTTCCCTATTAAGAAATTTTGTCCCTGAAATTTCGTCTCTTTCCCTCAGAAGAGAAAATTTTTTGGGTACTTCTGCCTCATAGACTCCTCTAGTTCCCATATGGCCTCATCATATTTTTGGTTCCTCCACAACACTTTAACATGGTGGGTAGTCTTGTTTCATAGAACCTTGTCTATATGATCCAAGATCTCCACCAGATGCTCCTCATAAGGGAGGTCATATTCTAGTTGTACCACCTCTTGATTTAGTACATGTGAAGGGACCAGTATGTAATTCTTAAAGAGGGATACATGGAATATATCATGAACTTGTGCTAAATTTAGAGGAAGTGCAAGCCAATAGGATACTGATCCTATGAAATCATGGATTTCATAGGGGCCAATGTACCTAGGTCTAAGCTTCCATTCCTTCCAAAACCTCATGACTCTCTTCGAAGGTGAAATTAGAATAAAGAATTTGTCACCAACATTAAACTACAAGTCCCTTCGACTTTTTTCGGCATAGCTTTTTTGTTGACTCTGAGTAGCCTTAATGTGTTTCTGGATAGAATGAACCTTTTTTATCATCTCTTACACAAGACCAGGTCCAATAAGATTTATCTCACTAGATTTATCCCAAAAATTATTATTTCTACATGACTTCCCATATAGAGCTTCAAAGGGTTCCATTTCAATGGCTGAGTGGAAACTATTGTTTTAAGAGAACTCACTAATGGGAGATTTTGATCTCATCCACATTTAAATTACATTGAACATGTTATCATCATGTCCTATAGTATTTGAATAGTCCTTTTATACTAGATATTAGTTTGGGGGTGATAGGCCATATTGAAATTCAATTCGGTTCTCAATGAATGTTGAAGACTTCTCCAGAATTTTGATATGAACCATGGATCATGATCAAATATGATAGAAATTCTAACTCCACGCAGCCTTACCACTTCCTTCACGTAAATCTTGGCAAGTTAATCAAGATATAAATCTTCCTAAATAGTGATAAAATGTGCAGTCTTGGTGAGATGGTCCACTATAACTCATATCGCATTATTTACTTTGGAAGTTCTCAGGAGACCAGTGACAAAGTCCATAGTGACATTGTCCTGCTTCAATGCTGTTATAGGTAGTGGTTGTAATACCCCTTTAGGAATATTTCACCCTACCTTCACTTTATAACATACTAGGAACCTTTTAGTGTATTCAACAATATCAATTTTCATATTATCCCATCAAAAATAATCACAAAGGTCCCTATACATTTTCATGCTTCCGGGATGTATAGAGAAAGTAAAGATATTAGCTTCATCCATCAACTCCTTCATTATTTCTAGAACATAAAGAACACACTATTTTTTATGAAATTTCATTACACCTTCTTGATCAATATTGCACTCATGAAACATACCATCCTTCACAACCTCAAACTTCTTCAGTAACAAAGGATCTTCTTTCTGAGATTTCATGATCTTCTCTAGTAATTATGGTTGAGAAATAATTTGGGTTAAGGTTGATGATGTCTCTTACCTTAAAATTCCCATGTTCGTGTTTACTAGGTTACTGATCAAATGATCTCCTTAAATCCAAATCATGGACATAACAACTAGTTATTTCCTACTTAATGCATTAGTGACTTTGTTTGATCTTCCAGGATGATAATGAATTGAACAATCATGGTCTTTAAGAAGATCCATCCATCTCCTATATATCATGTTCAATTACTTTTTTGTGAAAATATAATTCAAACTTTTATGGTCTGTGTAAATATTACACTTCTATCCATAAAGATTGTGTGTCCATGACTTCAGAGCAAAAACAACTGTAGTCAGCTCCAGATCATGCATAGGATAGTTCTCCTCATGATTTTTCCACTGTCAAGATGAATAAAAAATCACCTTGTCATATTTCATGAGGATTCACCCAATCCCTTTCAGAGATAAATTTCTAAAAATAACGAATCCTTCTCTACTAGAGGGAAGAGTTAACATGGGTGCATTAACCAATCACATCTTCAGCCCTTGGAAAATTTTCTCACACTCCTTTGTCCAGATGAACTTAACCCCTTTTCGAGTTAACTTGGTTAATGGATTAGAAAGTCATGAATTTTTTTTCACAAACCTTTTATAATATCCCACTAATCCAAGAAAAATTTGAATCTCCGTTATTTTTATAGGTTGTGTCCACTCCTCTAAAACCATTGTCTTTTTAGGGTCAATTGTGATTCCTTCATTGGTTACAATGTTCCCCATGAAAGAAACTTGTTGTAACCAAAATTTACATTTTCTGAACTTTCAAAAAATCCTCTCCTTCTGTATAGTTTGAGAAATAACTCTTATATGATCCTCATATTCCTCACAAATTTTGGAATATATCAAAATGCCATCAATAAAAACTAACACAAAGTTATCAAGGTAGTCCTTAATGACTCTATTAATAAAATCCATAAACAATAGCTGGAGTATTAGTCAATCCAAAGGGCATAACAATATAATCATTATGCCCATATCTTGATTAGAAGGATGTTTTTGCAATATCTTCTTTCTTCTCCCTCAATTGATGATAATCAGATCGAATATCAATCTTAGATAATAATTGATCCCCACGAAGTTGGTCAAATAAGTCATCAATTCTTGGAAGAGGGTATTTTTTCTTCCTTTTGATCTCGTTCAGTTCTCTATAATCATTTAATAGCCACATTGATTCATCATTGTTCTTCAAAAATAGAATAGGTGATCCCCAAGGAGGCACACTCAGTCGGATAAACCCCTTCTCCAAAATATCTTAGAGTTGTTTCTTAAATTACTCCATCTACACACTTTCCATATTATACGGGGTCATTGATATCAGATGATATCCAGGTATGACTTCAATGGATAACTCTACCTCTCTTTCTGGGGGAGGTATGGGTAACTCCTTAAGAAATATGTTAATGTATTCCTAGATAATGGGGAAATTTTCTATCATTATACCCTTGTTTTCTTCTTCTTCTTCACAGATAATCTCCATAAAAAGGATATTGGAGGTGCTTATAGAAAAATACCCAGTCAAGGAATCTCTCCATGAAAGATAACTGTAGGTTTCCCGTTCGAGACTACTGGGATTTCCTTGCCTCTTCATTTAATCTTAGAATTATACTTTGAGAGTCAGTACACCCCTCGCATAATGTTGAATTCCAAAATGGGAATGACTACTAGAATTGCGATAATATTTTGATCACTAAAGTAAATAGAATAGTTTCTAAACACTACTGATACTTAGATAATCCCACTAATAGTCTTGACTGATAACTCAACTTTCAGAAATACAGGGGTTGATTCTAAATTCTTTTCAAACAAGGAGGTAATAAAGGAATGTGTAGAACCGTAATCAAACAAAGTACTAGCTATCTTTGATAGAATACCCATAGTACCTACTACCACATAATTTAGAGCTTCAACATCAGCTGCCATGGTAGAAAAAGAATGATCTTACTCCCTTTTCATTTTCAGATGATGATGGTGATTTTCCTCCAATACCCTCAAATATGGATAGTGTTTGGAAAAGTGCCCAAGATTTCCACACATAAATCATTGGACTCCATAAAGGGATTGCACCATCTTCCCTTTGTCGTTAGTGTTGGGAAGTTGAGGATTTACCTCACTACGAAAATTCTGTATGATATTGACATCTCTTCTACACTTTTATCACTTCCCACTCCTAAGAAGGTAGTTCCTCGAATGCTTATTCCCACAGTTATTACATGTGGGACATTTCACTTGCTTGAATCCTCTTCCTTAATCAAAGATCATCACTAATCTTGGCTCCATTTATATCTTCAGGTCATTGGATTTATGATACAACTGAATCTCACCAAACTCTAGTTCTAATTTCATAGCACTCAGCAGGATCTCCTCATAGCTATCATATTCTCGGTTGGTTTGATTCTTCCACATATGAGGTCTATGTCTACCAAAGAATCTATCAACCATCCCATTATAATCTATGAAAAAAATTGATGTGTAATAGGAATGACTTGTGAAGTTCATATCGTAGCTTATAGTAGATTCATTCTCCTTCTACATCAGCTCAAGAAACTCCTTCTCTATTTTTATTCTCATCGAAAGAGGGAAATATTTATTAAAGAATATCCCTTTGAACTCTTCCCACTCCATATCTTAAACCTCCACTATTGGAATCATGTTATTAATTAGTTCCCACCAATGATCATCTTCTCTGTATAATTGTTAAATATTCAGGGTGACCTTCTCTTATTCTCAGTAGTAGAGCACAAATAAGATCTTTTAAATAGAGCTGATCCGCTATTCAATAATCAATGGGTTGGTAGATCCATTGAAAATTGGTGGTTTTTTATGCCTAAAGGTCTCATTAGAATTTTTTTTCCTTCATGGTGATATTCATATCTCACCTTGTTTTAAGATATTTCTCATAACTTGAGTCAGTTGGTTCATCATTCTCATTATGTTTTCCATTTCGGATTCCATCGGAGGGTCGTTAGTGCATGGTCAATTACGGTCACCATTTGTACGATTCCTCTTATTTACTTACATTTTATAAAAGAATAAAACCTTAGTGAGAATCTTATTTCATTTACGAATCTTCTCACTATAAATGATTTTTATGTTTTAAAACTTCATGCTTAAACATATTATTCTTTAACAAAAATTACATTTTTCTAAAAATCCTTTATAATGATTCATAAGAAGCTTGTGATTAACCAAACATATCCACTAGTAGGGTCAAAACAGGAGTGCAGAAAGTCCCACTATCGTGTACTAGTTCCTGTTCGAGTCTAGAAAAAAAGTGGTGTTTTTGGATTTTAACCCTAGATACATCTGTTCCAAAGATGCATCCATTTGTTCATATCTAGATATGTATTTATTTGTTCGGAAACCACTTACATAATATTTCACCAAAATACCAGGAATTTTTATTGTATTAAAACTTTTATATAGGTATATTCCTGATGTTTTCATAGTTTAATTTCCACAAATAACTAACTTATCCTTCGATACCTACTATGGAATCATTTCCTTTAATTACATAACTTTTCATTTCATTTTACATACAAAGGATATTTAAAGTCCATTGTCTTAGAAAAAAGGTACAGAGTACATGAAAAAATATAAAATTATTTTAATCAAATTTAATGTCTTATTTCAATTTTAATAATATTTATAATTACTATGTTTCATAACATGGTAACATACATCAAAGGAAATGGTGAGCATAAGTCCCTATAAGAGAAAATGGGGAAAACAATTTACATGTGAACTTGATAAAATACAATAAGATCTTGATGAAATATCATAAAGGCATGAGAAGAGACATATCATGATAATAATAACTTTAATAATATCATGAACATGTTTCTACATCATTTAATTTATACATTATTAAGAATATCACTAAGTTCCATCCCCAAGGTTCCAAAAAACATTACCAAGGTTATTCATCATGGTATCATAAAACTTGTCATCTTTAGAGATTAATTCCTTTACCCAATGAATTGGAGAGATATCTGGGAACACAATTAATATGTCATTATTTTCATGTTATCCAAATATAACATAATCAAATATTTAATAAATTACCCAAATAGAATAAAATTAATGGTTTTAATATCAAAATCGTGACGTTTTAAAAAGTTCTTAAAAACCTGATAATTATGTCATTTATAACCCATGAAAAGGAAATGAGTGTTTTATGTATGTAAATTCTAGAATAAAAGATATAATTTTTATTTATTTATGAATACCCCTAGAAAATAAATAAGTTTTGGGTATTCACATAAATAAAATAAGAGAATTTCTTGAAAAAAATAGAGTGATTTTGAGAGGAAAATTCTACAGCGTAACGACTATGCGACATGGTTTTAGAAAACATTAAAAAGAGTGGGGAAATGGGTCAATAATTCATAAATGTCTCATAATATAGTATAGGTATAGAATAAAATTAAAATAAAAACATTTTACAGAAAATTTAAATACATACCACATAGAATAGAACTCGAATGGAAAAGAGAAGTTTGAGAATTCCCTTACGAAAATTCAGTAGCCTAATGGTGTCGCTTAAAAATTCAGAAAATTAACTTATGAGAGTGAAAAAAGTTCTCTAATAATTTTTAAATAAAATTTACAGAAATAATGATTTATAATAACATACCCTAACATAAGAAAATTGGTATTAAAAGACATAACATAAAAGAAGTCTTGACTAAAAGAGGAGGGTGAACGGTTCCTTTACCTTGAAGAGTAACTTCTAAAACGTGATGATTAGGAACATGGGGGATGAAGGGAACCTTTTAACGATTATTTGGGAGTTAAAAAACAAAATATTCGTCTAGGGGGAATTTGGAATGAAAGTAATGATGGAAAGGGTTGGAATTTATAGCAAAAGTGAGGAAATATTTTATTAATTTCCAAGGGACACCTCATTAGTGGTTTTTGAAAAACTATAGGCTTTCCCATGATATTTTCCCATGGTTTTGGCCACTTGGGACACCTAATATAATATTTTAATCCAAATGAGTCCACAATCATTTTAAATTAAATAATACATCATTATGATTTCATAAAACACGCCGAAACTCCAACAACTGTATTTTTACTATTCACCAAAAAACAAAACATTTTATAAAAATATCATAAATTCACCTTAACCTAATATCAATATTCTCAATTAAAAAATGAACTCTATTTTATGAAAATAATTTTCTAAATATGAGATATTTAATTTTTAAATAAAATAACTATTTACCCAAAAAAATACTATTACTTAACTAATAATTTCTAAAACTGTTATTTACATATGATATTATATCATATTACCATTACATATGCGTAAATTATATTTATACTTACTTAAGTTATGTTACTATTCCATTTTTCATATTACTATTCATAATGGTAATACTACTATTCATAATTTACTATTTATCAAAAATTATGTTGACCTTATCAGACTCTAAATTTCTTGCTAATCACAACCATATAAGTCTATTTATTGAAAATAATTTCTCTTTAATATTTATTTAAAGTATAGAAAATATTTTAAAATACTCTTCTTTTCAATATTCATCAATAATATTAAACTTATAAGAATTCATCCTATATTTATTTTTACATTTGTAATTAAAAAATGTTTCCACAACAAGAAATGAAAATTTTATTTATATAAAAGGATTACAAAAAGAAACTAAGGCCTCATTACATATCCCCTTATAACACCTGCATATGACCTAAGAGTAAGGTGTGAAATGGTGATAGAATCTAGGGATGGCTCAGACAAAATTTCCAAAGTGGTGATTTCTATCATCATGAACTTCTTTTGAAGGCGATTACATTCAAGATTAACATGTTGACGCTCGGCTTAGGCTTGGTCCATAACAAAGTCCAATAATGATACCTCCTTCCCAAGCTCTGATAGATGGAATTTTTACAACCCGAGTCTACTAGATTAGGTCATCGACTCTTCTTTCTACATTAATTACATATTATTATTTATATTTTAAAAAACAATTATAACATTAAAAATTATTATTTTTCTAATGGTCATGTTAACTATTGGTTATATAATGGTCAAAAACCAAATGTCACATATCATTTATACATTTTATTATTATTACATAGTAAGACATACATTTTTAGGGAAAAAATATTATTCAAAAGTTCGGGTCTTTACATGAACCATCCAAGGTAGAAAAAGAAGAAGACCCCATGCATGTTCTTTATCTTGGAGATCACATTTCCAAGTCATTACACAAGTACACAAAAGAAGCAAAGAGGAATGTCTCATGTAAATAAATTGTTCAATGTAATAGTTAAGGATGAATCTCATATATAAACAATCAATCAATCAAACCATTAAATCCAAAGGTGGAGTCTGAGCCTATTCCTAGAGATCTAAGAATAATCCTAAGTATCACTACAGTATATCCTAAATAACCCAATACAACTGAGTCCATCCAAAATTATCCTTTCAAAATCCCAAGTATCACCTTCTTACTAATGGGTCCCTCCACGATTTCTCCTCTAGGAAATAGGTATCACTCAGGAGTAAAATAAACTTACCAGGAAGACCTCTCTGAGAATGAAAAAGCATCTCCCCTTGCGCGTCGTGGTATAACTACCCAAGCACGGGAGTCCATCCATGATTCATTAATATAAAACCCATGTTCTCACCTAGCCCGCATCAAGTGAACCAAGTGGAAAAGAACATCACAAAAATGGAATATGTCCAAAAGAAAATGCATCTATATATATATAATACCATGCCATTTAGTAATCATCTAATGCCAAAAGCTAACAATCTATTCATAACAACAAGGGTAACAATGGGTCCCTCCACGATTTCTCCTCAAGGGAACCAGTATCACTCAGTAGTACAATAAACTACTAGGGAATCCCTCACCTAGAAAGAAAAGAATCTCCCTTGATGCGTTGTGGTATAACCACCTAAGCATGAGAGTTCATCCATGAGTCCTTAATATAGAACCCATGTTCTCACCTGGCCTGCATAAAGTTAACCAAGTGGACAATCACATCACAAACATGGCATATATTAGAAGTAAATGAATATATATATATATAGAAGCGTGGAATTAATTAAACATCTCATGAAAAAATCTCTAAATCTATTTATAACAATAAGGGTAATGATAATGAACCACAGGTGAAACCAAACAAAGTGTCTATAAAATCTTATGGTGGAGTCTGAGCCCATTTCTGATGATCTAAAAAAGAATCCTATGTATCTCTACGGTACATTCTATATAATACAATACCACTGATTCCATCCCAGGTTACCCATAAGGAGTCCTTGGTATCACTTGAGGCGTGGTGACTCTGAGTCCGTACCAGTTATCTCACTAGAGGACTAAGTATCACCTGAGGAATGGCATAGACATCTTTCAAATGGGTCCATCCACGATTTCTCCCCTAGGGAAACTATATCACTCAGGAGTATAATAACCTCCTAGGAATCCCTCATCTTGTAATCTAAAGTAGCGCCCCTAGTGCATTGTGGTATAACCACATGAGCATGGGAGTCCATCCATGAGTCCTTAATACAGAACCCATGTTCTCTCCCGACCCATGTTAAGTGAACCATATCAAGAAAGGAACATAAAAACTGGGATTAACATTTATATAGATATATAATCACATTCCATCAATGAAATTTAAATAAAAAAACATATAAAGAATAATTATTTAATGAGCACATGAAAAATGTATCGGCTTACCACCCTTATAACAATTAAAAACTAACGGGTAATGATTATAAAATTAATCATATGTTTGGTCAAACCTTCATATTTTGTTCCACTTTAAGATAATAATGACATTCATGCCCTTACATTTACTAAATTATGAAAAACCATTTTAATAAACTTATTGAACACTTATGATGTGTCATTAGAAAGGGTAAATCACCCACATGTTAAAATCCAATTAAACATTGGGCCATGCATATAAATGTTTTCTTGATTTATTTAACATTTAGTGAAGGAGGAAACTCCATTTATAGTCGTCAAAAAGGGACATATCCTAACATGACCTATATTAAACATATCCTTACAGAATAAAGAAGCACCAACTTAATAAGTCAAGAATGATAGAATTCATAAATCATCATTGGGTGTTTTCGAAGATAGCGCACATCAGTTAGTGGGGTTTTATTATAAAACCGGGACTTTACTTATCAAACAATCCATTTATCATATTTAAACATTTGTTCTGAAAATAAAATAGCATTAATTAATATCCAAAGTGTTGAAATCAGGTAGTCAAAGCGTACTTAAATTTTAAGGTGGGGAAAGGAATGGAGCCCTGCCTCAAGTAGATGACCAAACAGAACATATTTGCACTATACGCTTTGAGTGGTGACCACTCAAAGCTTCTCCACACTTGAACCCACAAACATTCCCAAAAATATATATACCTCTTAATCAAATGTATATATTTCCCTCTCCATGAGGGAATATGTACAATGAATATATATATATATACATATATATATACATACACAAAAATACCTTCGTATGTCAGTGAATGCCCTCAAAGATGATCAAAACCCACTGCATCAAAGAATAAGAACTCAAAACATGGTGGAACGGTCTAACACACTATAAAAAAATTAAGAGGGGATCAAAAACACTTAAAGACCCTAAATTAATAGTTTTTAAACAATAAAATGGATGTAAAACCATACCTTGGACAAAGGTGACAACCAAAAATAATTGTAGCTAGGTCCACACACTTAAAAAAATACCATTAACCTCGTAATTATAAAAAACCCACAAATAGAATTGAGAAAAAAATGAAGAATGGAGAAAAACATACCTAAAAATGATGATGGAGGTCCGAGATGATCCTAACCACTTCACCTTCAGTAGTAGTTTCGAGAACTCACACCTAGGGCTCTGAGTATTGGAATTGAAAGCCCTAAGAATAGAAGAAAACCAAAAACTGGGTTAACCTATACCCTAGGGTATTGGCCGAACTTTACCGGGTGACAGAGAGGTAAAAAATTAGACCAAAAGAATTAGGAGAACGAAGATAATATCATACCTGGATTAATTGAGAAGAAAATATGGATAAACTAGGTGAAACTGGTATGAAATGAGGAGGCCACATGGGGTACGTTGCACTCATCCTGAAGAAGATGGGGAGGGTCTCATCATGTGGGTCACTAGGGGGGAGAAGGAAAGAAGGTGAAACCCCTTATGGGTTTCCTAAAAACCTAAAAAAAATAATTATAATAATAATACTATTATTATTATTATTAAACATCACTTTTATTTTCAATTTTCATTTTAATCTCATTACATTTAATTTTATTTTAACTTTAAATTAATTCAATTAAATTTATAAATGGAAAAACATCACACAGTTTTGGGTAGACTGTGCACAGCCTATGCATACGACCTCTGCCCACCTGCAGAAGGCCGCATGGTTTGATGCTGAGGGTTTTACAGTTTCATAAGAACCATGCACCCTATACAGACCACCCAAACATGGGTTTTTTAGGGTCCAACACTTTCAAATCTCTGTTTCAAGAACAACCAATCCAATAACCAAAAAAATTCAAATTCCCTTATAATTTTTTCCGGTTAAAAACATGGGTCATTACAATAAAAAACACTAAGTAACTCCAATAGATAAATAAAGGTAAACTAAAAACCATACAACAATTCATGAATAAAGTAAAATAGATAAATATTAACGTTTTCAAATACACTAAAAGAGAAGTCTACAGTAGAGACACAATAGCAGCTCTAAACCCAAGCTAGCATTTTCCATCTTAGTCCCCAAATTCTTCCAAGAAACCAAAAAATAAATATATGTAGTGTGAAAATAACAGGTATTCTTAGTAGGGACATAACCAAGGTCTCAAGTAAACATGTGAAAATAGCATATTAATCCGTCAGTGAACAAATAGAAGAACCTACAAGTACCAATACATGTCAAGTAACTAGTTTCCAACATCACCATGGATTTCTCACCATATCACTCATCCAATATAATAATGTATCATTGATATAATAATAATTAAAGGTTCCTCACTACCACTTCCATAATTATTTTCCACTCTCATGCCCCACTTTCTAAACTCTTATGCTCCCATCCATTCCATACATATCACATCACAACCTCATCACATCATATCTCCTGTAAAGACACTTATTCAATATTTGATATGGGTTGGGTTGCATCCCTACCAACCCTTCCCTCACAAGGTCTAGCATCTAGTGCTAGAATTAGGTACCATAACATCACATATCACATATAGACACCCGGTCCATGCATCACATCTCATAATATCCATAGCAACAACATCTCACCCAAAGACGCCTAGACAATCTCTCCACATCTCACCCATAGACACCTAAGCCATCATTATTAAAGGAAGAGGGGGAAGAGGGGGTAGCGAGCCATCTATATCAACACCATCCTGGATGTTGGGGAAAATAACCAAAACCCATAACCTCTGAGCATTAGTAATGTTATCCAAATTAGGTTCTATGTGTATAAAAATAACATAAATATACATGATATATAGATATCATGCCATATGCAACCTTCGGGATCACAACAACTGCATTAGTGCACACCACGTAACCACTATCGTACCACATATCAACCATCACAACCACTTCCACCACTATATGCATCACATCACACAACCACTACATAATCCATACAACATTTCCCACATTCAATTATAGGTTCCATCACTTCTATTAATTTATCCATTTTATTTCCCATTACATAACCCATTCTTTTATTCAACTCATTTAATCCATTTACCACTCATCTACATCAATTTCATCTTGTTTATTAACCATCCCATTGTTTTCTTTCTGTCATCACAAATTATTCCACAGATAATTAGGATATTATTTCCACCATGCCATAAAAAACTGGCCCAACTCACACATCACCACACATCCACCATCATGACCATGCAATTACAATCAAACCAACTCACGACATCAACCACACATTGTACATCCCAACCACCTCCCACAATGCCACCACCACACACAACAACCACGCATCACCACCACACATCATCACCATTGTACACTACATCCTCTCTATACCACAACCACTACACACCGCAAATCATGACCACCATTCATAAAAATTCATCACCATTGTGCACCACATTGCACAACTACCCATATCACATCCATGTCAACCAATCACTACTTTTCGACCCCACACATCACACAACCGAGCTGGTCACCTCCATTACTATAGAACTGCTCAATCCACATAGGGAAACACAACAAGAACAATCACACACAACAACACACATCCCATATTCCACATATTAGTCAAGGGATTTTATCACATTACTTCCTTACTTTAGCATGGGTATTATCACATAAACCAATTTTCATGGGAAACTAGTTATTTATCCCTATATACATTATTTATCCTTTTATTTAGGGTATGATCACAAAATAACACAAGGGTCTCAATATATCATCTACAACACAAAAAATGGATTCTAACAACCCCTTTTTAGTATTGTAAACAAGCATGCGCAATATCAAAAACAACATATATGAAAGTAGTAAAAAATTTGATAACTCCCCAAACCCGTCAATTTCAATTATGAAATTTTTTTATCTAATTATGAAAACTCTTTATATCCAACCAAAGAAAATAAAAACCATGTAAATATCAAACATAGTATGTAATAAGGTGTTAAAGAAGATCACCTAACTCAAGGAAATATTTCTGATCTCACTATGCACTATAGAGAGAAGAATAAATAGCCTCGAAAACAAAACCACACATAAAAACCCTAGATCAACCTACAATGAATCGAGGGATCAAAAAAACGCATCCCAAACCACACACATGGATCAAAACCAAAATCATCTCAATGAAACCCTAGAGAAAAATGAAATAAAAATGAGAATAATGGAGAAGAACCCACCATTAATCCCTAAAACACCACCACCGAAACCCATGGATGAAGGCAAATAAAGATGGATGGGAAAGTCTCCCAAAATATCCTAGGGTTCATAATGAATGAAAGGAAGAGGTGAAGGTCAAATTGATAGGGAATTATCTAATCAAACCCTATTTACAACCTGGATCCCATAACTTTATTTTCATAAATTATATATTTACATCATGAATTCCATGGGGGCCATGGATTACATATTGTACATCTAGTATATGGAGTGAAACCTCTATATCTTTGGTTTCTATTGGAAATTAGGTCACCCTAGCCTAAATTAAATACATCATGTGAATTAAACTTTCATGATGTGAATCTATCTGATTGACTTCATCTTATCCTACACACAATATTTGAATCCACTGACCTCAAATTCTATCAAAAACCAACTCAGGACCTGATCTATGTTCACATCATGATTCACCTACTACAATACTCATATAGCTCCAATATTCACAGAACCTCCTCAGTCCTCCTTCAGACACCTCTGACTACCCAAACATTAAATGTAATGGGTTGGGAAGGCAAGAAAAGTTAAATTAGATACTTAAGAAATGATTCTCACCCCCAAGAATAAAAAAAATGGAAGACAAGAAAGGTTTTGAAACAACCACCCCTTAAGATACCTCTAAAGGATCTTGTTAAAAACAAAAATTGGCGCCAACCAAACAAGACAAACCAAAACACCCACAAAATAACCCAAGAAACCAAATAACCACAAAACCATATCATAACCTCCCACTATGAACAACACCAACCATCATTTACCAACCACAAGCCACTACTTCACAAAAAATCATCCACATCAACATCTCTAACTCTGAAGATCATAAACCAAACATTATCAAAATTGATAGACTACCCCAAACACACAAATTAGGGAATCCCATATTTGTTGTAAATAATTATCCAATTTGGGGGGTACTAAATTACTCACATGGGTTTAATAACATCAATGTATAACATGTCCTAATTAAGATTTAGTTTCTCCCATTTTCACGTTTCAGAAACTTTATCACACATCACACATCAAGAAAAAAACACATCACATAAAACAAAAAGATCCATCATCGCATCATCAAAATAAAAAAGGATAAAGAAAATATCAAAACAACTACAGGTACTAGGAACACGTATTCATGTATCACTCCCAAGTAATATTATTTAGGCCACCATGCCTCCACAATATAATAAGTAAAGGAATGGTTCATACTCAAAACACATTCTCTTGATGGTCTTGGATCTCTAATGGTCACTCCTTGAATGTCATGTCATCCTAAATATCCAAGACTCCCCAATTAATGATTTAGGAGTTATCATGAAGATATAAATGAAACTAAGGAATGTTGAAGATGTCATGGATACTCTCTAGTTGGGATGGAAACACCAACCCATACACCACCTTTTCAACATTCCCCGATGCCTAAAAGGTCCAAATGTACCAGGGAGAAAGATTACTAAATAATCCAAACCTCCATTGAAATTGATTCAAATCTGGCTGAGGTAACACCTATTTAAATATTTTGTGGTTTGATAAAACCAAAAAATGATTTCTAATGAATTAATTCCTCCAAAACATCAGTAAAAACACAATCACAACCAACTTCGAATCATGGGTGGAATAGTTATGCTCATGGAGATTTAACTTTATGGTCCCATAAGAGATATTTTCCCTCTACTACATAAACAGACATCCCAATATCATATGATACATGTCACACAAAACCTCAAACAACACACCCTCTTCAAGAAAATAAGGGACTATATCAATGAAAATAATTCTCCTTTAGGTAATAAAATTATTCCTAGCACTGATCACTCCACACAAAAACATGGTAAATCCAATTAGTGGGGTAAAAAATTGAGATAAATCGGGTAAAACCGTCCGATAATAGAGTATGATACCATGGAAACTTCAAACCTATAGCATGTTCATGTGTAATTATCAAGAAATAACGATCTCAATCTTTGAAGGGTTCACTTTCACAGCCAACTGGGACACCACGTGTCTAACAAAACACTACTCTAACATCCAGAACATACACTTGGACAACTCTCCCTAGAGATGGTGGTCTTAAAGGACCTTAAAAATATCTTAAAATTATTATTATTCTCCTCCTATGACCTTGATTAGATCAAGATATCATTGATGAATACAATGATAGACTGGTCCAATAACTCATGTAACATGGAATTCATGATCCCCATGAACACAACTGGTGCATTCATAACACTGAATGACAAGACTATAAACTCGAAGTGCACATACCTGCACTTGAAGTCATTCTTAGAAGTATCCTCATACTTCCCCCTCAACTGATGACATCTAGAAGACATATCGATCCTCCAAAACCATCTTTCTCCTCTATATTGATCAAGAATATCATATAACCTTGGGACACAGTAATAGTTATTGACCATCACTATATTCAACCTTAGGTAGTCTATAAATGACCTCATACTACCATTCATATTCTTGAAAAGCAACATTGCATCACCCCATGGTTACACACTATGTCATATAAAACCCTTCCACATCATATCATCATCTTATGATCTCAACTCGCATAAATTTTTAGGTGCCATCGGATAGGGAGAAATCAAAATCAAATATTCTCTCATCTTCAACTTTTTCCCAAAATCAACATCAAATTGAGGGGGAAGAGTCATAAATTCATCAAGAAAAATGTTTATGAACCTCTCTATAACCCAAGGAATATCCCCAACCTAAGATTCATTCGATATATTTACCAATTACGACAAACAAGGCTCCACTTTCATAACACACATTTGATAACCTTTCCTACCAATGAACTCCACTCAATGGAAATCCACCTCAGATAACAAAACTATCATCTGGAAATTGTTGATGGTTACCCACTTGGAATACAAAAAATCCATTCCAAGGATAACATCATATGGATATATCTTTAACAATATGAAATCTCTCACTGACTGGTGCTTCCCCATCACCAGTCTACATCCCCTGCCCACATCAAACAAAATAGTCTGATCTCCAACTAGTATAGATAACACCAGGTCCACTATAAGCATCTCAAAATCCATTCCCAAATTATAAACCAAAGTGAGAGAAACAAAGGAGTGTGAGGATCACGAATCAAACAAATCACACAAAAGGGTGGATGATATGCTAATCGTACAGCTAACAATTCCTAGCTCTACCAGAAATGCTGTCTCTAATGTGAACATCTGACTGCACCCATATCCTCTACCTCGATTATACTGACATATATGACCATGATATGCCTTAGTTCCCCATATTATATGACCATCCTGAGTATTACCTCTACCAACTCCTCCTTCTCTCAGTTTTGGAACAAGCACAAGGGTCCTTGATGCGGAAACTACCTCATAGGTAACTACTACTTCTACCAAAAAGGGGCTTGAAAAACCACATGATACTGACACTCCTGAATGTTCAAGAATTAAACCTATAAGTTCTCATTTCCTCTATAGACATATAATTAAAACATGAAGCCTCTGGAAATTTATTAGGATCCATATTCCCTAGAAGAATGAAACGAGATCTATTATGGTCGGCTCCCCACTTTCTAGAACCCTAACTCCCTAAACACTCAGAGACCATTACTAAAACCCTACTCATCAAGATTCCCTAAATTCCACTCTCTAAAGGATCAAACCTCAATGAAATTATCCAATTTATAGGCTCATCCGTTTTTGCACAGGAGAGAAAATGGTGTGACTATATACCTGATCATTGGGTGCAAGGCTCCCCTAGATGTCACACTCTAGACTCCTCATTTGGAAAGAAATATAGATAAAAGTGAAGGCGGTCCTTGAACCTGATCCCTATCCCTTGTATGCTCAGGATCCCTTACTTAAGGTAGATAGGATCCTACCTATTTCCATACCTCATCATTGATTATAGGAACACTGCCCAGATCTCCCAATGAAAGTCCGGACACAATAAATCTACCACCTTACAGTCACCAAGAAACAACATCTACCACTAACACACAATTCCCAACATCTAAATCACTACCTAGGGATCCTAGAACTTAGTTTTCACTTAGATCAAATAGAAAGAAATATCAAGATCTTACAGCTAGTATTTTTCAACCAGATCTAAGTCATTCCTGTCATACTTCCCCAAACTCTTCCACTAGAAGTTAATTATGTATCTCTGCCAAACCTCATCCACCTATACCCTATCAATCATTTGATGATCAATTGGATCATTCCTCTGAACCAAAACTGCCTATTCCACTCATAGACAATGAATATGATCCACAGATGATGAATAGTATCCTTTATGAAAATAATGATAACATCTTATGCCCGATGACAAGGAATTTTATCACAAGTTTATTTATTTAATTCATTTTATTTCCTCAAAACAACCCAATTCAAATAAAAAGATATTAAATCATGATATATTTAACTCTACTGGGAATCTTCCCTACAAAGTGTTCCACCTAACTTGGATATTAAATAATCTCAGAGTATGACCCTCACATCATGGGGGGCCTAAAATACCTTTTTTTTAGTTGGTCTCTCGGGCCTATGTCACACACCAAGATCAACTATGTCCTTATCTTACCAACCCATGTAATCATAACTGTGCCTAACTCCAAACTCCATCTTATCTCTCAATCATCATCCTTTGATACCACTCCTTCATGAACCTATCCCGCCAAAGATGCATCAATAAAAGGAGAGACACATTGACCAATGATTCGTGCCTCCAATAGGCCTTGGGTTGGAGACTAGCATTGAGGGTATAAAAATATCATAAATTGGATGAATTACCCTATATAATATAAAATAATATTGAGATATAGGATAAAAAACACCATGAGACTCCAACAGATAAATAAAGGTAAACCAAAACTGTCCCACAATGCATGAATAAAGTAAAATTGATACATATAAATGTATAAAAATATACCAAAAGGAAAGATTATGACTCTGACACAAATGCATCTCCAAACCCAAGTTATAAATTTCCAGCTCGGTCCTGAAATTCCCCATGGAAACCTAAAAATAGTTTATATATATAAGGTGATTATAACAGGTGTACTAATTATGAACATAACCAAGGCATCAAGTGCACATGTGAAAACAACATCCTAATGCACCAGTGAATAAAAATAATAACCAACAAGAACCTATATAAATCAAATAACCAAAACCCAGACACACCATGTATTTCTCACCAAATAATGAATCCAATATAATAATTTATCATCAAGATCATACAAAATTAAGGAACACCACTACCATTTCCCACCTTATTTTCCACTCTCAAGCCCCAATGTCGAATGGCCTATGCACCAATCCCTTCTATACATATCACACACTACTAGAAAATAGCTTTTTAGTGGTTGTTTTTTTGCGACAGTTTTCAAATCTACCGCTAAATATTTTGCAACCAAGAATTTATCCGTGTTTTTTAATAGTGTTTTTTTAAAAAAATTAACTAAATGATTTTAAGATTTATTTTAAATTTTTAAGAAAATTTCAAAAAAAAATTGATAGTTATTTTTAGCGACATTTTTTCGTAACCGCCCCAAAATTGAAGGAAAATAATAAAAAAAAGTTTAGTTGTTAATTATTAATTATTATTTTTTTGAAAATCCTATATATTTTATTATTTATAATTTTAATTATTTATAATGTTTCAATTAATAAATTTTATAAATATTAGTTAATAATACTTAAGTGAAAAACAATCTTCAATAACTTGAAAATCATACTTCAGCATCAAATGAAAAATAATTTTGATCTCAGAGTCAGTTTTGGCTCTACAATCATTGAAATCAAAGCTTATCAAATTATCTAAAACAAATTTAAATTTAAATTTAATAATAATTAAAAGAATAAAATTTAGTATACTTTTAATAAAAGTCATAAATCGAATTCAGACTTCAAACGACCATAACTTTTGATCTGGGTGTTCGTTTGGGATTTACCACATATCGAATCGAAGATTGCGATAAGCTCTATGTTGTGTAGGTCTGGGCCTAGCTCTTTGAGAATTGTGTCCCTTTTTTCCAGAAACACCCAGAAGGCCTCTAAAACAGGGTTTTTAGTCGCAGACCCCGATTTCTTAAAATTCAAACGGTTATAACTTTCAATCCAATAGTTCATTCAGTCTGTACCATATGTCATATCGATGCTCGTTTCATGATCTTCGATTTTACTAGTTGTAGAGATCAAAAAGGACTCTCAAATCAGATTTTAGGCTCATTTTATTTTTTTCGGATTTTTCGAGTTTCTTTACGTTTTAGAGTTTATTAATTAATTTATTATTTATTTATAATAAATTTATTCATTATTTACTAATTATTTATTAATTATTGATTATTAATTATTAACTAATTAATTAATTTATATTTATTTTTCTATTATTTATTATTTATTATTTATTATTTATTTATTAAATGACTATTATTTTTTTATTTTTTTTATTTCATATTTAGTTATTATGTACACATTAATTTTTAATTTATTTTGAATTGAATTATTATTTACTTGTTATTTATTTCTTATTTATTTAATATCTATTTATTATTAGTTTATTATTCATTTATTATTTATTTATTTCTTCATTATATATTTATTCATTATTCATTATTTCTTAATTATTTCTTAATTATTTATTAAGAATTTAAGAATTATTAATTAATAATTATTAATTACCAATTTCCAATTATCAATTATCAATTATTACTTTTTATTAATTATTAATTTTTTATTTTTTATTTTTTATTTTTATTCATTATTATTTAGTCTTTATTATTTATTTTTTATTTTTTATTTTTTATTCTTTATTCTTTATTATTTATTATGTATTCTTTATTCTTTATTATTTATTCTTTATTTTATTTTTTTTATTAAATTTTTTTTTAAATTATTAATTATTTATTGATTATTAGTTTACTAATAATTTCTTATTTATTTATGTATTTATTATTTATTTATTCATTATTAATTCTTTATTAATTAATTAATATTTATTTATTATATATTAATTTTTAAATATTAATTATAAATTATTATTTATTAATTCAAAATTATAAATATTTAATTATTATTTATTATTCATTATTTATTATTTACTACTTACAATTTATTATTTATTATTTATTATTTATTATTTATTTATTTGTTTATTTTTTCTTTATTTATTATTTATTATTTATTCTTATTAATTTATTAATTAATTAATTATTTTTAGTTTATTATTCATTATTTATTTATTTATATATTTTTCATTATTCATTATTCATTAACTATTTATTAATTAATTATTATTTATTTATTTATTATTATTAATTATTAATTATTTGTTATTTATAATTTACTTTTTACTATTTACTATTTACTATTTTTTTATTTACTATTTATTATTTACTATTTATTATTTATCTATTTATTTATTTATTTATTCATTCATTCATTCATTTATTCATCTATTTAATTATTTATTTATTTATTATTTATTATTTATTATTTATTATTTACTACTAATCTATTAATTATTTATTTTTCATTATTATTTTAATTTTTATTTCTTATTTATTTGTTTATTATTAATTTATTATTTACTTATTTAATTATTCTTTCTTTATTCTTTATACTTCAATATTATTTAATTATTTTATTATTGAAATATTAGTTATTTTTTATAATTCATTTATTCATTATTTATTATTTATTATTTATTATTTATTATTAAGTAATTATTTCTAATTTTTCTATAATTTATTTTTTTATTATATATTTATTCATTATTTTTTTATTTTTTATAAATTAAATTTTAAATATTAATTATTAACTATTATTTTATTATTTTATTTTATTTTATTTTATTTTTATATTATTAATTTATAATTAATGAATTAATAGTTTATGTATTATTTGTTTTTCCAATTAATATATATATATATATATTAAATTATATTTATTCATCACATTAAGAGCATGCTGGAGTGGTAAAGTATTTGGGGAATAAGAAAGAGGTAAGGGGTTCAAATCTCAACCAACATAGAATTTCTATATATGGCATGGACATGTGCATGGATATGGGCAAGTGCATGGGCTTGGGCTTGAGCATGGTAATAATAAATAATAAATAATAAATAATAAATAATAAACTATAAATAAAAAGTAAATAAATTATGAAAATAAAAGTAATTAATTAATTAATTAAGAAAATAAATTAAAGAAATAAAATTAAAATTAAAAAATGATTTAGTGACGGTTTAAACTGCCACTAAATCATTCTGTGAAGGCTTTGAAAAGCCTCCGTTAATTTATTGTCGACACATGATTTAGCAATGGTTTCCCAAAATTGTTGCAGAATGATTTTTTGGTTGTTTAAACTGCCGCTAAAGGCAATTTTTTGCATAGTGACATCACAACCACATCACCTAACATCTCACCCAAAGTTAGTGGGCCATATATGATGTTGGTTGGGATGTATCCCTACCTACCCCACCCTCACAAGTTCTAGAATATGGTTCCAACATTAGGTATCATCACATCACATCTCACCCGCAGACATCTGGTCCACACATCATGTCTCATCATAGTCATAATAACCTCATCTCACTCAAAGACACTTGGGATATCACTACACATCTCACATGTAGAAATCATGGCCATCAATACTGAAGGTGGTGTGGGTAATAGGGGCTAGATAGCCATCTGTATCACCACCATCCTTGATTTTGGGGGAAACACCTGGAATCCAAAACCTCTGATCATTGGTAAGGTTATCCAACTCGGGGGAGGTGTGTATAAAAATAGCATAAACAAGCACGATGTATAGATAGAACATCATACCCAACCTATGGGTTCACAACAACATCACTAGGGAACACCACATCACCACCACCATACCACACATCAACCATCACAACCACTGCCACCACTATATGAAACAAATCACACAACCACCACACAATCCATAAAACATTTAATTATAGTTTCCACCACTTCTATTAATTTGTCCATTCCATTTCACATTACACAACCAATTATTTTATTCAACTCATTTAAATTATTTACCACACGTCTACATCAAGTTCCTTTCATTTATTTACAAGCCTATTTTTTCATTTTATTATCACAAAATATTCCATGGATAACCAAAAAACAATCACAACCACACCACACAAAAAATTGGCCTAACTCACACAAACACCACCATAGTACCACACTTCCACAATCGCCATCATGCCACACCAGTCAAATCAACTCACCGTTGCAACCACATATCGTACATCCCAACCACCTCTCACTACAGATCATCCACACATAGCAACCACACATCACAACCTCATGTCATCGCCACACATAATCTCTACTACATACTACATCCTATGCGCACCATACCCACTACACACCACACATAATTGCTACTGCACATCCCAACACATCATCACCACTACTTACCACATACACTATTCACCACATCACACAACTTCCCATGTCACGTCCACGCTGACCAACCACCACATCATAGCCTCGCACGTCAAAAAAACCCAGTTAGTCGACTCCATAACCACACAATATCCCAAAACACATAAGGCAACACCACAATAATAATCACACAAAAAAACACACATCCCATCTTCCACATATTATTCAATAGATTTCATAAAATTTGTTCTTTAATTTAGTATTGCTATTATGACACAAAACATGCTCCCTATGAAACCAATTATTTAGACATATATACGTTATTTATCCTTTTATTTAGGTTTTTATGAAACAACAACATAAAAAGGGTCTCAACATATCATCTATAGTGAAAATAAGGCTTCCAATAGTCATTATTTTCATTATTGGTGATAAGCATGCACAATATCAACAATAACATATATCAAAGTAGTAAAGCATGCGATAAATCCCCATACCCATCAATTTAAATTATGAAAATTTATTATCTCATTATTTCGACCACTAATATCCACCCAAAATAAATAAACACAATGAAGATCTCACTCATAGCACATAAAAAGGTGAGAACTAGAATCCCTTACCCCAGGGAAAGCTTTCTGATCTCATTGTGCACTACAAGGTCAAGACGAAATAGATCAAAAACCATAACCTCAAACAAAAACACTATATAGGCCTACACTACATCAAGGTAACATCAAAATACACCCAAAAACTCACAAATAGATCAAAATAAACATCACCACAATAGAACCCAAAAAATAATAAAAGAAAAAATGGGAATTAAGGAGAAAAACTCACCATTGGTCATCGAAACAGAACCACTGAATCCCAAGGTTTTATGTAAGGGAATACGGGATGGATATTATACAAAAATTTCATAGGTTTAATCCCAAAATGGGAGGAAAAGGAAATTTATGAATGGTTGGAGAATCAATCGAACAAAAAATATTTACCACATGGAACCCTCTTTATTCACGTCATGAATTACAAATTCATGTCGTCAATTACACGGGTTATGTGGATTACAAGATGTGAATCTGGTAAAAGGCATGGAACCACTATATCTTCATTTTCCACTGAAAATTAAGTCACCTCAGCCAAAATTTAATACATAAAATGAATTACCCTTCTACGATGTGAAACCATTTCACGAACTCCCCCTTAGATTGCATACAATCCTTGAATATTTCAACCTAACAACCCGATAAACACCAACCCATGATGTGAACTTGTTTCACATTTTGAACCACCTACTGTAGTACTATTAGAACTCCAACCTCCACATAAACATTTTAGTCATACTTTATACACCTCTGACTGCCCAAACTGGAAATATAATGGGTTGAGAAGGCACATACCAATACATTTTATATGTGCTAAAATATAATGTGTTAATAAAACCTATATTTATTTGTGAAAAAATTATAGCACTAATAAAGATAGTTTTTATATGTGCTTATTAATATAGCAATAAAAAATCATATACTTTGTTGGACTCACCTATTTTGATAATCCCAAATCATGTTTCATTTATATGATAATAATTTTTTCATTCTATGTTAATCATGTTTCATTAATGTTCCTTGTTTATTTAAAGTAATATTCATATACTTTTAATCTCACTGCTTGTTGTTTTAAGATTACAAGGAAGAATTTATCTAAGTGCATGGTTAATGAGGCAAAGGTCACCGATCTAAGTTCACCGATGCAAAGTTCACTGATGCAAAGTTCACCGATGCAAAGGTCACCGATGAAAACCTACTATTGAAGGTTACCACTGAAGGTTACCGGTGCAAAGGTTACCGATGAAAAGGTCACCAATTTAAAGGTCACTAATACAAAGGTCCCTGATGTAAGGTCATCGATGCAAGACTACTGTTGAAGGCTACCTCTGAAGGTTACTGATGCAAAGGTTACTGATGCAATGTTCACTGATGCAAAGGTCACCGATGAAAGGTCATCGATGCAAGCCTACTGTTGAAGGTTATAGTTGAAGGTTACTGATGTAAAGTTATTGATGGAAGGTTACAGTTGTAGGTTGACGATGTGTACTTGCTGTTGAAGCCTACTGATGTGAAGGCTACCTTTACCAGTCTACCGATTCTTCCATACTTTTTCAAAATTCTTAATAATATTTTAACTATCATATTTGATAAATTAAATGCTTATGACATTAATAAATGTTGATTGTAGATGTTTTATGATAAAGTATCTGGGGAAAATATGAGGTACGAGAAAGACCGCATGTGATATACTCATTCTTATTGTCGGGCCTCATGTATAATAGGGAAGAGAAAGGTAGATAAACATAGGTGTGAAATGAGTAGAGGTTAAAAGATTTTGTACATGAAAAGAGATTACATGCTACATCAAAGAAGAACCATTCGACGCATACACTAAGAATCCAAGAAGCTTAAGAAGATCATGTTTTAGAATAATTTCATAGATTCCTTCTGTGCTTCATTAACTCTTGATCAACACCAAATGCAGAACACTCGAAGCTAGAAACTGGAGTTACGAAACTCAGTTTTGGAGATAACTTCTAGATAAATACTCAAACATCAAATTCTTCACTCCAGGGAGTCAAGAGATGAACTCCAAACACATATATATTTCTAAATGCAAGCTTATGATCTTAGCTCAAATGTGTTTCTTCATTTTTGAGAAGTGTGTGTGTCTGTCTATTACACACACTGTCCCATGTGCTTGAACTGGAGGATACTGAATATCTTCACATAAAACATCAACTTTTTCCCCACGTATAATTGTGGAAGAGACCGAGTGTGGTTTGTACTGTTGTTTTTTCCCACGAAGAACTGTGGAAGAGGGTGTGAACCCTGGAAAGTTTGTGAAAACTGTTGTAAATCCCGATACAGGTTGTGTATCAAGTTTATTATTAATATAAACGAATTAGTGGTAAGTGATCACCAAGTGGAGAGGATTAAATCTCAGATTGAGACCTAACCTCTTGTTTTTACATTACTGTGCACTATATTTTGTTATACTCTGTTTTATCTATTTTCTACTACCTATATTTTCTAAAACATAAAACTATTTTTCATTCACTTTGATAGTTAGTTTTTGTCAGTGTGTGTATGGTTTTAATTTAGTAAACATGTTTGGAAAGTAGAAGGAGTGTTTTACACTAGTTTAACAGAGAACTAATCACCCTTTGAGAAACCTATTGACCAAATATACATTTACATATCTACTGCCTTAATAAACTAAGCCGTTTTAAAATTGGGTCATCTTTATAAAACAAGTTTAAACAGAAATTTTAAGCAGGAACTCAATTAACCCCCCCCCCCATCTTGAGATTCCACTTCAACCAACATTTGGTATCAGAGGTTAAATTATTTTCATGTTTTCAATTTCTTTTCAACTATGATTTTTAGTTGTATCCTAAACAACTTAAAATTTCTGTGATATTTAAATTTTCAGTTCATTACATTATAATTAACTATGGATACCAGATTTGAGGGTACTGCTAATAATAGACCACTTTTATTTAATGGTAATAACTATTATCAATGGAAATTATATATGAAAATGTATCTAGAGAGAATGAGACCTGAAATCTGTGACACAATTGAATAATAACATGTATTACCTGCTACTAATAGAGACACATGGTCTCAGTTGAATAAATCTACATATAATAATAACTATAAAGCAAAGAATGCTTTGTAATATTTTCTAGGTGATGAAAAATTCAATAGAATATCTGCTTGTAAAACTGCATATGAAATTTGGGATACTTTAGTCGTTTCTCATGAGGAAACAACTAATGTTAAAGAAATGAGATTAAAAATATATACTATTAAATGTGATAATTTTAAAATGAATAATGATGAACTTATTTCTAAAATGTATCTCAGGTTCATTGAAATAGTAAATAACATAAGTCTACTTGGGAAACCAATGGACAACAAGGACCATATTATGATATTTCTTCGATGCCTACCTCACAGATGGAGAGGAAATTCTGTTTCTATCCAAGAATCTTGGGACATAGGTAAACTACCAGTGAAGGAAATAATTGGAAATCATATGATGTATGAATAATAACATGCGTTAAATCAAGAAGTAGATAAAGAACCAAGGAATAAATCTATAGCATTCACGAAATCTACCTCAAAGAATAGAGAAAAAGAAAAATTTTAAGCTCTTATAGACACTTCCACAAGTGAAGACTCAGACTCTGATAGTGATGATTAGACGGCTCATATTGCAAGGAGATTCAAGAAGTTCTACCAAAAAAAATTTATTTATAAAATCAAACTACAAAGGAATGTATGATAATAATAGAAAGTGGAAAAAGTATAGAAAATTTAATTATAACACAATTGATATAGTCTGTTATGAGTGTAAACAAAAGGCCATGTGAAGGCTGATTTCCCCAAACTTAAATTTAAGAAGAAGTATGAATACAAGGGAAAGGGTGATAAAAAGGCTATGAAAGCCACCTGAAGTACCTCAGAGGATAGCTCAAGTGGATCTGACAATTCTGATGCTCATATGAACAAATATGAAAATATGTTTATCATAACAGAAACATCCCAGGTAACACTCAATTTTCTTATACCCAATGCTTATTATTCTAGAAATGAAAGTGAATCCAACAATGATGAAAATATGATTAAATATGAACTATTTTAATACTGTGGAATGATTGAGGATACCTTTAACGAACTCAAGGATAAACATAAACTATTGAAAATACAACATGCTTTAAATGTTAATTAATAATCTGATCTGGATATCGAGAAAGAAAAATTTTCTCAACTATTAAATGAAAATAACGAACTCAAATTATCAAATGATTAATTAAAAAGAGTATAGGAAAAGTTTACTACTAGTAGAGATACCTTGACTCAGTTTCTAGGGAAACAAATTTCTCCAAAATACACAAATGGTATAGGATATCAACTAGGATAGAGAAGGATTTCTAAATCTAAATTTGTTCCAAAATCTGGACAGTTCACAGCTAGTTCAATCTCTGGACCATATTTTGAAAAACAATTCTCTAAAGTACCAAAAAAAAGTATTCATGTCTCAAAACATATCTTCTAATTATAGAAAACATATAATACAAGTATAGGTTCCCAAAGTATTACTTGTTAACCTCTCTAGACCCAAGAAAATTTGGGTACCAAAGTTACCCTACACTTAATCTGTTTTGCAGGAAAATTGTCTGAAGAGATCCTATAAAACACTATGCTACTTGGATAGTGAATTTTCAAGACACATGACAAGAGACTATTCATGTTTCAAGAGCCTAATTAAAGTTGACGGTGGACATTTCATATTCGGTGATAGTGGAAAAGGGAAGATCTTCGTCTTAGGCCAAATTAGTAACCCTAATGTTGTATTAATTTCAAAATTACTTTTTGTTGATGGGTTAAAATACAATCTTCTATGTATTTATCAGTTGTGTGATGATGGATTCAATGTTAAATTTTAAAATTATGCATGAAATGATTTTAATTATAAAAAATATTTAATATTTATTACTCTTATAAATGAGAATGTATATGTTGTTGATTTATATTCTTTAGCTAAGAAAAATGTTACTTGTTTTAATGTGTTTCATAAGAAATCCTGGTTGTGGCATCGAAGATTAAGACACTGCAATGTGAAATCACATAGAAAACTGACTAGGAAAGGTTTGGTTAGAGACTTACATAATTTGTAATTACCTCTTAACAAAGTGTGTAATTTTTGTCAAAAGTGAAAACAACAAAAAGTTTCTTTCAAACCAAATAAATAATTTTATACTTCTCAACTGCTTGAGTTGGTTCACATGGACTTGTTTGGACCATCTAGAGTTTCATGTTTAATGGGAATTACTTTGTTTATGTTCTTATAGATGATTTTTCTACATATATTTTTTGTATATTTTCTTACTTAAAAAGGGAAGCGTGATCTTATTTCATTAAATATTCCAAGTCTTTAGAAAATCTTAGTGGACATTGAATTAAGCCATTGATAAGTGATCATGGCTGTGAGTTTAAAAATCTGGACTTTGAATAATTTTTCTCACAAAATGGTTACACTAACAATTTATCTGCTCCTAGAACACCTCAAAAAATTGAGTTGTAGAAATAATAAATAGGACACTTCAATAGATTGTCCGGACTATGCTCAATGATTATAATCTACCTATCTATTTTTGGGTTGAAGTTGTTAACACATCTTGTTACATTATCAACAGAGTCTTAATTAGAATTGTTCTTAAGAAATTCCCTTATGATCTTTGGAATAATGGGAATCCTAAGGTTAATTAATTTAGAGTTTTTGGTTGCAAATTCTTTATCTTTAACAATAAAGATAATCTTGACAAATTTACATCAAAAAGTGATTAATTAATTTTACTAGGTTACTCAATCTCCAGTAAAGCCTATAGAGTATTTAATAAGATAAAAAAATGTGTGGAGGAATCATTTAATGTTAAATTTTATGAGACTGATCCATAGAAACCAAAAACGGCTCTTGAACATCTTGAGGAAGATATGTCAATTCTGGATCATAATGATAAAGATAGTAATATCCTTGTGAAAACAACTAGTTATGGAAATTTTCCAGAATCTGAGCCTAGTGAATCTGAACCTATTGAAAACCATGAGGAGTCCAGTTCAACTCTTTCTATAGGTATAAGAACTCTCAAAAGAAATTCTTTAGATAATGTAGTAGGTTATCTAAATAGAGGGATACAAACTAGATCTTCTTTGAGAAACTAGGTTGAACATCAAGCTTTACATTCACATCCTTAACCCAATAATATTAATGATGAAATCAATGAAGAATTTTGGGTGATAGATATGCATGAAGAATTGAATCAGTTTGAATGAAACAAAGTTTGGAAATTAATAGACATGCCTACAGACACTTTGACCATAGACACTAAATGAGTGTTTAGAAATAATTTTGATAAATCTGGAAACATAGTTAGAAACAATACTAGACTACTAGCACACGAATATATTCAAGAATAAGTAATAGACTATAAATAATCCTTTGCTCCTGTAGCTAGACTAGAATCCATTAGGGTACTTCTTGCTTATGTAGCTCTTCTGAATTTCAAACTTTATCAAATGGATGTCAAAAGTGCATTTCTAAATGGGTATATAGTTGATGATGTATTTTTTGAACAACCTCCTGGATTTATAACTCCCCATTTTCCAAATCATGTTTTTAAACTATCTAAAGCCTTATATGGTCTAAAATAATCTCCAAGATCTTGGTATAATAGACTAAGTTATTTTCTTATCTCCAAAGGTTTTACTAAAGGGATAACAGATCCTAATTTTTTTATTAAAAGTATTTCCAAAGATGTTTTAATAGTACAAATTTATGTAGATGATATAATTTTTGGATCCTCTAAAAAAATATTTATGTACGGATTTTTCAAAAATGATGCAAGATGAATTTGAAATGAGTTTAATGTGGGAACTAAAAAAATTTCTTGGATTTCAAATTTTTCAAAATTAAAATGGTATTATTTTAAATCAAAGTAAATATACTAAGTATATTTTGAAATGGTTTGATTTGGATAGTAATAAATGTAGTGATACACCTATGAGTACCACTTGTAAGTCAGATGCTGATGAAACTAGTAAATCAGTGGATCAAACCAATTATCGAGGTATGAATGGGAGTCTGCAATACCTTACTTCTAGCAGACCTGACATTTTGTTCAGTGTATGCATGTGTTCTTGTTTTCAAGACAATCCCAAAGAGTCTCATTTAAATGTTGTTAAAAGGATTTTTAAATATCAAAACTATAATTTAAATTTAGGATTATTTTATCCAAGAGGAAATCCATTTTATTTAATAAGTTATTCAGATTCTGACTTTGATGGTTACAAGTTAGATAGAAAAATCACCTTTGGAACATGTCACATTTTAGGCAAGTCACTAGAATCATGGTGTAGTAAGAAATAGAATTTTGTTTAATTATCTACTACAGAAGCTGAATATATAGTTGTTGGTAGTTATTGTGCTCAAATTCTATGGATGAAAAACACTTTACTAGACTATGGATATCAATTCAAACATGTCTTTATAAACTATGACAACAAAAGTGCAATTAACATCTCAAAAAATTCAGTATCTCATGCTAGGAAAAAGCATATTGATGTGATATATCACTTCTTGGGAGATTATTATCAAAGAGGTGATATCACTCTTGAATTCATCGACACTAAACACCAACTGGCTGATATATTCACAAACCATTTTAATTCTGAGAGGTTAAATTAAATCAAACATGAGTTAGGTATGATAAACTGTTGAGTTAAGGACCTCACCGTTGAACTTCACTATTGTACCTCACCATTGAACCTCGCCGTTGGACCTCACCATTGGACCTCACTCTTGGACCTCACCATTGGACCTCACCATTGGACATCACCCTTAGACCTCACCATTGGACCTCACCATTGGACCTCACCATTGGACCTCACCATTGGACCTCACCGTTGGACCTCACCATTGGACCTCACCGTTGGACCTCACTGTTGGACCTCACCATTGGACGTCACCATTGGACCTCACCGTTGAACCTCACCGATGGACCTTACTAATAGGAACTTACTGATAGGACCTCACTATTACGAACATACTTATATGACTTTACCGATGGTGCCTTACCGATAGTTGACTTGAGTCTAGGACTTTTTTTTGTGTTTTCTACTGAAATCTAAAACTTTTTTTGTTTTATTCATTTTTTTCTCTTTTCTTTTCTCTCTCAGTTTTTTCATGATCCCTAAAAGATAAAAATAAAACACAAACCACATTTCTATCCACATCAAACCCTCTCCCAAAACTTTTGCTCCCTAATCCTAAACCTAAACCTCTACTGAAACCTCGAACCACTCCAAATCGATGGGAAGAGTGAAAAGGTCGTTGGTTTCTAATGAAGCAGACACACTAGATCCTAAGATACCTAAATATGATCCTATTGGTGGAATTATAATTGTAGAAAAGGTTCTTAACATAGATTTATCGAAGAGGTAAATAGTGATTGAGAAGGAGCTCAGCTCGGAATCGCTGTTGACGAGCCGGTCTTTAGTGTTGATGGCACTTAAAGATGAAGTTTGGGTCGAGTTCTTTGCAAAAAATAATGGACCTTATTATCCAATTCTTGTGATGGAGTTTTATGAATATCTAAGATTTCACCAGTCTGAGAATGAGAACCAGATGACTTCCAGAGTAAATGGAGTAAGTGTGAGTTTCTTTTATGCTAAGTGGGCTGACTGCTTGAGGGTTCCACATGAAGGGATTTGTGATTACTACTCAGGAGTGGTGTCTCCATCTATTGTTTATTTTTCTTATGAAGAATCCTTAGCTGAACTGACGGGGATTGGGATTCCTAGGAAAGTAATTGCTGATGAAATGGTAATAGAAGATAAGTTTCTCTTCAAGTTTATCCATCATTTTTTATGTCCCAGAAGAGGGGACTTTGCAACTTTAAAGTTTCCCGATGTTTTTCTATTATATATGTTAAAGAATGAACAAAATATCAACTTATGTAGGTTTTTGATGATTAAAATAGAATATATGATCAATCCTAGTTCCAAATTCAATGCCCTATTTCATGCTATATTGATATCCATTATGTTGAAAGTGAAAGCAGTTGCAGGATCTAAGGAGGAAACTATTATTGTGAGGGATAACAATTGCATCATCAAATTGATTTGCAAGATGATAAAGATAAACTGGAATCCATGGATAAGGATATGGTTGAATGATGAAGCTAAGTTATATGAAGATTTTTACCCTGTTGCTCATCCTACTAGGCCTAAAAATAAGAGAGACCCTAATCTCAAGCCTTATGAAGAAGAGCCTGCATATTTTGATGAAGAAGAAGCTATTGTTGTGCAAGAAAGAGAGGATTCTCTTATAGATGGCCGGAATGATCCTGACCTTCCCTCAAATCCTCGTGCTAGTAATGTATCCTTTGGTGTGCACAGTCCCACAAAGAGGTTGCCTAGAAGGGAGACTGTTCTAAGGGACAATGATGATGAGGGGACATGTGAAGAATAAGGGGCAGACCAAGGCTTAAGAGACATTAGAGAAACCTTGGATGAGGATGAGGACACGGTTTCAAGTCATGATGAATTTGAGACAGCTTCTATTGAAAGTGAAGAGGAATGTCTAAGTCTCAGTCCTCTAATAGTACATACAGAAAGGGTAGAATGTGTAGATGAAGAAGTTTCTGTTTCGGTTGAAGCTGGATTTGACATGGAAGTAGTTGATGATTCAGTAGAATAAGAGGTAGTGGGCTCTCCTGTTGATGTTGTTGATCAAGGAGGTAAGGAAGAGATAAATGTGGTTGATCAGGATATTGCTCCACCTGAGGGGGAGGAACCTGTTGGTACAGGATCAGTTGTTGTTGCTCATGGAATAGAGGACTGGATAGATGCTCATGGATTTGTGGTCTTAGTCTTAGAATATGAAGATTCTGAAGATGACCAGTCTATCATAAGTCCTCCAATTCCTACAGTTTCTTAAACTACCATTGTGTAGTCAGTGGTTCTTTTACCTCAAGACTATGTGAAGAAGGATGATTTGAAATCATTTATGTTAGATTGGAAGAGAAACATTGATGATAGATAAATTAACAAAGGGAGATCTATGGATCTAAATCAGGAGGTTGTAGTATCTACCTTAGAAAGGGAGATCGCCACCTTTCACTCCAGTTTGTTTCATGATGTAAAGGAATACCAAAGTCAAGTGAAAACCTTAGCAGAGTTTGTGGAATGTTTGAAATAGTCAATTGCAAGCTTGGACTCCTCTAGGGATTCAATTTTTCAAGTGGATAGGGATCTCAGATATATCAAGAGTGTGGTTCAACAGTCGGTAACTGAGTTTGAAGACTTTAGGAAGTCCATGGAAACACATGTAAAAGGCCAAGATGATGTTGTGACAAGGCTAATCAGTGGCCTGACTAAATCCTTTAAGGAGATTTTGGATTTCTCTCTGGCACCTATAGGTGAATATTATTCCACTTCAACCTCTCCTCTAGTTGATATATAGGCTTTCAAAACTTTTGTTAGATAATAAGTAGAAATATTCTCTAGTGCCAATACCTCGGACCCTCAATCTATGACTCAAGTCATTTCCATTACCAGGGAAATTCATAGGCTTATGGGATATTATTTAAGGGAATCTATTCAAGATCAGAACGCCATCAAGGATCAGGTTGACTTCTATTACAAATGGGTCTACACAAAGCATCATATGGATGGTCACTTTAAACTGCTTTTGAAAAATTTTAGAATCCCTCTTATCACTCAGGAATTTAAGGATCAAGTGAGAAATCCTAGAGAGATGAATCATGCCTTGATGATATTCATAGAAAACAAAGATGATTTTATATCAACTATGTAAAGATGGGGAAACATCATTATAGACTTCATGAATCTTATGTTACCCTTCCTCCATGTGGACTTCACACCCATCATTGTTCCTCCTTCTTTGCTTGCTTCCTCCGTTGTTTCAGGTTCCACCACAACAGCTCCATTGATGACTCCTGCACAGGCCATCAGAAGATTGAACCCAATGATTCCTCAGAGTTCTACTCACTATAGGACTACTGATGCCTCAGTGGATGCTCCTCCAACACTTCTAACTGTCATCCCTTGTCCTATCCCTCCACCTTCAGAACCTGCATCCTCAGCTTCCAAAGACAAAGCTCCAATGTACATATCTGATGTGGATTGAGTGTGGACTGTCTTAGCTGATAGAGATCGTTGTATTCATTTTTTTATATTGTACTACTATTTTATTATTAAAAACACTCTATTTTATATCTTTTTGTTATGTATGCTTTTTTGAATCACAAAGGGCGATAAGTTTTTAATGTTTCAGCAGTGTATCATAAATTTATATATGTTCTAGCTTCAATTTAGTTTTAATGAAATTATAGTATCTGTATGCTAACATCACTGATGAAATTAGTAGACGTGTTTAACCTTGATTCAATACTACTTAAACCTAATAATTCAATGACATAATTGGTGATTATAAAAAGGGGGAGACTATTAGACTCACCTGTTTTGATAATCCCAAATCATGTTTCATTTATGTGATAATCATGTTTTCATTCTATTCTAATAATGTTTCATTAATGTTCCTTGTTTCTATCATGTAATATTCATATACTTTTAATCTCATTGCTTGTTGGTTTAAGCTTACAGTGCAGAATTTATATAAGTGCATGGTTACCGATGTAAAGGTCACTGATGCGAGGTCACTGATGCAAAGGTCATTGATACAAAGGTCACTGATGCAAGGTCACCGATGCAAGCCTAATGTTCAATGTTACCACTGAAGGTTACCGATGAAAAGGTTACCAATGTAAAGGTAACTGATGCAAAGGTCACTGATTAAAGGTCACTAATGCAAGCCTACTGTTGAAGGTTACCACAGAAGGTTATTGATGCAAAGGTTACCAATGCAAAGGTCACTAATGCAAAGTTCTTCGATGCAAGGTCATCGATACAAGCCTATTGTTGAAGGTTACCGCTGAAGTTTACCGATGGAAAGTTACCGATGGAAATTTATAATTGGAGGCTGTCGATGTGCACCTGTTGTTGAAGCCTACCGATGTGAAGGCTACCTTTACCAGTCTACTGTGTCTTCCATACTTTTTCAAAATTCTTAATAATATTCTAAAGGTCATATTTGATAAATTAAATGCTTCTGAAATTAATAAATTCTGATTGTATAAGTTTCAAGAGATCATA
Organism: Viscum album; assembly: GCA_963277665.1. NCBI lineage: Eukaryota > Viridiplantae > Streptophyta > Magnoliopsida > Santalales > Viscaceae > Viscum > Viscum album. The sequence continues at coordinate 2,002,971,206 of OY728145.1, forward strand.
TTTGGGGGCAGTGTGAGGTATGAGAAAGACCATAGGTGATCTACTAATTCCTATTGTCGGACCACATGTATTAAATAGAAGACCAAGGAAGATAAAAATAGGTGTGTGATGAGTAGAGGTTGATCATGTCTATAAATGAAAAGAGATTACTTGCTACATCAAATAAGAACCATTCGACGCATACACTATGAATCCAAGACGCTTAAGAAGATCATTTCTGGAGAATAATTTCAAATCTGTCTTCTATGATTCATCAACTCTTGATCAACACCAGATGTAGAACACTCAAAGCTAGATCTTGGAGTTGCGACACTCTATTTTAGAGACAACATCCAGATAAATACTCAAACATAATATTCTTCACTCCAAGGAGTCAAGAGCTGAACTACAAACACATAGAGATTTCTAAACTCAAGATTTTGATCTTATCTCTATTATGTTCCTTAAGTTTAGAGAAGTGTGGGTATCTATCTATTACACACACTGTCACTAGTGCTTGAAATGGTGGATACTGAATATCCACACATCAAACTTCACCTACATTTTTTTCCACGTATAATTATGGAAGAGACTGAGTGTGGTCTGTACTATTTTTTTTCACAAAGAACTGTGGAAGAGGGTGTGAACCCTGGAAAGTTTTTGAAAACAACTGTAAAGCCTGATACAGGATATGTATCAAGTTTATTATTAATATAAACTTCTTGGAGGTAGGTGATCACCAAGTGGAGAGGATTATGTCTCGTCTTGAGACTGAATCTCTTGTTTTACGTTACAGTGCAATATATTTTGTTATACTATGTTTTATCTATTATTCATTGCCTATATTTTCTTAAACATAAAACTATTTTGCATTCACTTTGATAGTTAGTTTTTGTTAGTGTGTGTATATATTTAATTCAGTAAACTTATTTCAAAAGTTGAAGGAGTGTTTTACACCAGTTAAATTGAGGACTAATCACCCTCTGAGAAACATGTTTACCAACTAGACATTTACATCTCTACTACCTTAATTAATAGGTCCATTTTAAAATTTGGGGATCTTTATAAAACAATTTTTAAATAGAAAGTTTAAGAAGTAACTTAATTCACCCCCTCTGGATATTCCACTCCGACCAACATACTTATTAGTTCTTTTTTTGAATGTTCTAGTAAAATACCTCCTGATCTTATAAATCCAACCTTAAGAGAATTCGCTTCTTCATTCCCTTCAAAATATCTCATGTAATTCAACATGTACCTATGCTCCTCTCAAACATCTCAAATTAATCAACCCTCTAAAAACCAAAGGCACATTAGTTATTCTCATAAAAATTCTTATACTTATTTTGTATTACACCTTGTGATCAAAATTATTCTTATGCAAGTAGACTTCATGTCCGGTCACCCTCTTCCAAATTGGATTCCCTAGAAACTCTCTCTTATTTATAGGGAAATTTATATCTCAAAGGGTTAATATATCTTACAAATATCTAATTTATCTTCTCTTTTTCTCTAAAAATTTTAAACTGAACATACATATTTTAATTGGACCGCATCTTCTCATAGACATCCTATAAATTTATTATATATATTACATGTATCTCCCCTAAAAATAAATCCCAAAAATTATTTCAAGGATAAAGATACTAAAATTGAAAAATTTCTAAAAATATACCTTTAACACTGTATAGAACTAGTAATTTTCTTGGGTGTTTTATCCTCACTCTCACTTTTCACCACTACACAATACTAAAAATATTCATCTTCACAATATAATAATTGTTATTCCATGTGATACCTCCTCAAAATTCCATGCACATGCGATTACAGTCATAGTCATAACAGTTTCATATAGGTTTCAACCTCCTAGAACACATCTTTATCATGATCATATCCATTCTAAAAACCTAGGTGTTGTTGTGATTAATAAATTCATTACTCTGTGATTCATACATGGTTTATGAGGGTAATTTATTATGAAATCATTTTTTAAAATGATTTACTCTTCCATGATTTTTGCTAAATGTTCTCATATGTGAGCCTTGAAGTGGATAAACATCAACTACTCTGTCTTATTGTAATCCACCCTAGAAAATCTACATAACCCTTTCTTGATCTTTGTGTTCTGATATCGATGAAAATTTAATTATATTCTTTGTAACTTTATAGATATCACACATTCACTTCCTTAAATTATTTCCACCACGACCAAAAGATATCAATACACATAATTCAACTCTTATTATCTTAGAATAATGGTTTCAAATAACTTAATTGATTCTTTAATAATGACCTTTTTATAAATCCATGTTCATACTTAATCTATATTCATTTATTTTATTAATTATTAATATTTTCAAGGTAAATAAGATGAATATAAATTGAGAATAGATTAATTACAATTTTATGAAAAAAGAGTATGATAATGGGGTAAAAGAGATAATCAAATTTTCAAAATATCATTCATATGGCCCTTCTAAATTCCTTTTTGTAGGTTTACACTATATTTATTCAAGAAAAATTAGTCCAAAGGAGTTGTAAAAACACTTGATCAATCAGGAAATATATCAAAGATATAAATTTCAGACTAAACATGGAGAAAAAATAAATGCCGCTAGTAAATAGGATAACACTGCATTTTATGGATCATCTGATATGATTACAAGAGTGAAAATTGATGAAGACCGTATCAAGGATACGATTACATGCACGAATGATGATAATGATCATATTGAAGAAATGAAAATTGTATTTAAATACGAACTTTATGATTGTCTAAAACTATATTAGAAGTAAAAGAGTTGTGAAATGATTCCATTGTATACTAGTATTACTAAATATATAGAATTATCATCAATAATGAATCTATATAGTGTAAAAGATAGAAACATGTGGAGTGAAACCATCTTTACTAAACTTCTAGAACTCATGAATGATATGCTCCCTAAAGATAATGAGATTCCATTCCAAACATATGATGCGAAATGAATTATACCTTCAATGGGTATGATTTCTAAAAAAATACATACCTCTAAAAATGAGTGTACACTATTTCCAAGAACCGTGAATCACTTAAAAAATTCCAAGGTGTCGTCTATATCAATTCAATAATGATGAATCTATTCCTTCAATTTTTTATATTAATTGCCAATCATTACTAGGTTTATGCTCCTATATAGAAGGGAGGATATTATAAAAAAAATTATTTGGCATGAAGATACAAGAAATAATGATGGAAAACTTTTTCACCCAGAAGATTATCCCACGTAGAAGAAAATAGATAACGATTATGTGGAATTTCAAAACAACCCAATAAGCCTTTATATTTATCTATCCATATATGAAGTGAATCCTTTTGGTTTTCAAAGAAGAAATTATTGTATATGGTTGCGTATATTGGTAAATTATAACTTCCTACTATGGTTATTCATGAAGTGAAAATACATTACATTGTCTCTGCTTATATCATGACCAAGATAACTTGGTAATGATATTGATTTTCATTTGGATCCATTGATTAAATATTTGAACTTAATATGAGATTCAGGTGTTATGTTGTATGATGCTTATAGAAAATGAGATTTTAGGTTGAGATCCATGTTTTATGAGTCAATAAATAATTATCCAAATTATGAAAATTTGTTGGGATATATAATTAAAGGAACTCAAGGGTGCCCCATTTGAAAATTAGGTATATGATCTGTTAGGTTGAAATATTAATTAGAGACTATGTTTATAGAACATTGTAGATTTCCAAACCGAAAGCATAAATACCGATCGTGGATGACACCAATCGATGGGACTTATGGGTGAAAAATTGTTTGAGAAATTAAAGGATATTGAAACCACTTTTAGTAAACCTTATTTGAAAAAGATTATGAAAACTAGTTGAAAAAATAAGAATTTTTTTATTTATCATACTGTAATTGTTTGTATGTCAGTAATGTTCTTGACGTTATAAATGTGGAAAAAATGTATGTGACAATGTCATTGTAACATTACATAATGTACCTAGAAAAATAAAGTTTTTCATTACAGAAAGGTTAAACATGATTGACATGATGATATGGGAAGAGTTGGTGCTAGTGAAGGATGAAATATAGACTTTTCTTCCTTCAGTTTCTTACACTCTTTCTAAGTAATAGAGATATCATTTTTTCAACTTCCATAATGATATAAATTTTCCATAGGGGTATTCATAAAATATCAAGAATGATATGTTAATGACTTATTTAATGTTAAAGGGCCTAAAATCACATGTATGGAATGTGTAAATATAACGTAATTAAAAATATCTACTTTTTATCAGTATTACATAACAATGATTACTTATTTTACTATATTTTTTATCTGGTATAAACATAGGAATAACCATCAGTTGTACCTGATGAATGACTACTATCATTTCCATTTAAGTGGATATAAAAATATGTCAATATCATATGTTCAAGTTTTAGGGTGTCAGCCTGAACATATTTTCTGAGAAAAAGGTACACATAGATAAAGATAAGAAAATGGATGAGATATAGACACCAATAACTACTCTATAAGAAAAATATAATTGGAAGTATTATTTATTATAGAATTGTATGGTAAGACATGAAAGAGAAGAAACAACATAACAAAAACCACTACATGAATATCCCCCCACCCCACTTGCTTTGAGGCAAGCCATTACCCTCGAAGGTCTTCCTTTCCAAAGGCAATCAATTTTTTCATCAACTTTTATATAAAATGTGAGGATATTCTATAATCTAAAAAATATTGTTATTTATATCTATCAGCACCCACTGATATATTATTGTGAGGGGTCGATGTACAATATCCATGACATATTATACACAACAAAAAACTTCCAAAAGATCATGTTAGAGTGGGTATTCATGTATTTAACAATCTAAGAACAAATATATAGGTTCCCCTTGATGATCTGTATGTTCATATGTTTGACCGTGTTATTGGAACTTTCTTAGAATGACCACTAAATCTTGTAAAAATACATTTCAACAAGGACGTATTCCATTCCAAATTTTTTTATGCACAACCTTTAAAAATTAATGAAAAAAAACCTAAAATAATGAATGTTATTATAGAAAGATAAATTGAATGGGGTGAAATAAAATCTTGAATAAAAAAATATAAAAGATCAACCAATCAATTGAAAAAACCTTTATAAAGTAACTTTACCCCATAATTCAACTTTTTCATTTTCTAATATTACAATTTCATGTGGATACAATGTTAAAAAATGGTGATATGAACATCATCGGTTTTGATTAAAAAATATACAGAGTCTATTACTGAAATAACTTTTCTTGAGAATGTATATGAAATACTCATGCATAAATGTCTAGGAGTCTCAGTTGTAAATTTATCCATGATGTTTGTTATCACAATTTTTTTATCTAATTGATAATCTACTATGTTAATTATAGTTAAATAATATACATATTTTTAGGCATATATATCAATACTATTTGAAGGTAAATCCTTGTGAACCACAAATTGGACTCATTAGACCTCCATTACTTCTACACACAAAAATATCATTGAAAGAAGAGGAATATTCAGTTACAGTGGAAAAACTAACCATAATGTTAAAAAAAAACTAACAGACGATAGACACTTCTAAATACCCATGATGTAGGGGTAAAACTATACAATTTAATCATACCAAATATATTAAAATTCCTTTCATTAATTATTCTTTTTTTTAGGAATCATTGGTTTCTCATTGCAATAAACATGGGTGCTAAAAAGATTTATTTTCTAGATTCAATGCATGGATACTCATAAAATAAAACACACATGATGATATTTATAAATTTATAATACAATACATGAAACATTTTAAAAATAAACTTCAAGATATAAATTTAATATTATATTTTAATGGAAATGTTTGTATGATAGTGTGGTGTTAAAATATTGTCAAAATCATAGAATAGGGATAGTCCATGAGCATAAAAAGCCTTTATAATTATACAATTGGATAAGTATTAGGGAATATATAATAAAATTTCACTATAAAAACAAATATAAAAACAAATTACATTTTTTTAACATTTTTATGTAGTCTCCAAAACAAGATAATTACAAAGAGTATGGTTATTACATTTGAAATTTTATAAAATATATTTTATTCTGTCTAAAAAGTATCATCCCTAAAGTGGTATTTATGATGTTAATTACAATTTCATTTCAAATATTAATTAATATTTTAGTTATATTTTTACAGTACTACCAAGACTATCAATAGTCCTCATATTAAAAAAAAAGAGGAAATATATTTGTATATTAATGAATGGATAAAATTCACAATGTTGTAATGTATGTTGACCTCATGAAAATGATATTTACAACTACTTATTTAGTTAATTTTCTCATCATTTTATCTTATAATATTGAGTTAATTTCATTATTATATTTATATAATACAAATTTATTTAATTTTCATAGAGATTATTCTTAAAGATGAATAAGAAATTGTGTGAATATTGGAGGCTTTTTGTTCTAAAAATAGGTTCTCTTTAATTGTCTCACATATGTGTTGAGAGTTTCTTATCACCCAATATGTGATCCAATTCAATATAACCAACATTTTAGAGCAAAAAGAAATGGTGTGACATGTAAGAATCAACCGTGCCTCAATCCAATTCATGGTGTGATTGGTGTGACTCTAAGTATATGTTTATTGTTTAAAATTGAAATTTTAGTTCAAAATAAACATCATATACTCAATACCAATAAAAAAAATTCAGATTGTTTTGATGCTATAGTAAAACCACACATAAGTCAATTATGACATATAGTAATCATCTCCACCTCAATCTGATACACGGTTTTCACAATATGAATAAAAGTGTATGTTTTTATTTTAAAAGTGAAACTATAGTTCTAAACACATGTTCCATAGTCAAAACTAATCAAACATATTCATATTTTTTTACTTTAATAAAATAATCTATAATTCATTTGTGACATGTAGGAATCAGCCACACCACATTCTGATTCATGGTGTTCTTGGTATGACTAAAAGTGTGTTTTTTCAGTTTGAAATTTAAATTTTAGTTCAAAACACATGCCACATAATCAAAACCAAGAAACATATTCGTATTTTTTGATACTTTAATGCACAAAATCATAAAAAAAATTACATTTAAGAATTATTTTCACCTCAATATGATATTTGGTGTTATTATTATGACCCAAATTGTATGATTTTAGTTTAAAATTGACATTTTAGTTCAAAACACGCATGATTGACTCAAAAAATATAAAAAAATAAAAATATTTAATAATTTTGGACAAAAATTCAAAAATTGTTTATAATGTGTTGTAATCATCCATTCCTTAATTCGATACAGGGTGTGATCGGTCTGACGTAAAATGTGTGTTATCTATAAAAAATAGACATTTTAGTACAAAAAAACATGGCATACTCATAACCAAGAAAACACATTTAAATTTTTTGCTACTTTTAAACAATAATCTATAAGTAATTTGTGATATGTAGGAATAATTTTCATCTCATCTCAATATAAGGCGTGATCGATATGACATGAAATGTGTGTTTTCATTTTAAAATTGACATTTTAGTTCAAAAAACACATCATACATCCAAAAAAATAAAAAAAAAATTAGATTCTATTGATACTTTAAGAAGATAATAAATAAGTCATTCTTGATGTATAGGAATCAACTACACCACAATTTGTTACACAGTGCACCTAGTATATCTCAAAGTGTATGTTTTTATTTTAAATTTTAAATTTTAGTTAAAAATAAACATGAAATACTCAAAACTAAAGAAACACGTTTATGTTGTTTTGATGCTTTAGGAAAAATATTATAAGTCATTTGTGACATGTAGGAATCAACCATACCTCAATCTAATACATGGTGCAACTTATATGACATGAAATGTATGTTTTCAGTTTAAAATTAATGTTTTAGTTCAAAACAAATATCACATACTCAAAACCAATAAAACACATTTATATAGTTTTGATAATTTTGAAAAATGATCCATAGGTCTTTTGTGAATGTGTATGAATCATCCACACCTCAATCTAATGCACGGTTTGACTGGTATGACTCAAACTATGTTTTTTCAGTTTAAAAATGAAATTTTACTTAAAAACATGTGGCACTTTCTAAACACATAGAAATCATTCTTAAATTATCTTGATACATTAGGAAAATTATCCACATGTCATTTTTTCCATGTAACAACCCCCTTCACATAAATCTAACACATGGTGTGACTGGTATGAAATAAAGTTTGTGTTTTTATTTAAAATTGGATGTTTAGTTCAAAACACACACCACATACTAAAAAATAATCATACACATTCAGATTTTTAAATTATTTAGAAAAATAATACATAATCCATTTGTGGGGTATAGGAATCAACTACACCTCAAATTGATATATGGTGTGCCTGGTATGAATCAATGTTTATGTTTTTAGTTTAAAATTTACATTTTATTTCTAAACACACAAGAAATACTCAAAAATTAGTAAACACATTCATATTATTTTTTTTTACTTTAGTAAAATTAACTATAAGTCATTTTTTATGTGTATAAATTAGTCTCACATAAATATGATACATGGTGTGACTAGTATGACTCAAAATGTGTAGTTTTGGTTTAAATATGATATTAATTAATCTATAATTTCATATTTATGTTTCGTTATTTTTTTAAAGTATTTCTAACATAATGATTTTTTTCTTATATAGGAGAATTCTTTTGCTTGAGTAGGGGTGGTTTTTTCGACAACTGATATCATGATCGCACTCTTTTGAGAGGGGGTTGGGGGACTATAATGGGATATTGATGTTTTTGAATGTTTTTGATAAATTTTACTTACTAATGTAACTGCATAAACCAATGTTTGAAATTTCTATAATATAGTGTGTGTTTTTATGGTATTTGTGATGTAAATTTAATCTCAATGAAATTATTTATTCAGTGATCCCTGCATTTTCTACTATAGTGTGGTGTAATATTAGAAGAACTTTAGCAGTATGACTTTTATCAGCGCTATTTATAGAGCTCATAAAATGACCCTTTATCGATATTAATTAAGTGATGATAAAGGGTCCCTTTATCAACGCTGCACTAGTGCTGATAAAAGACCCCATTATCAATGATTGTTTAAGCGATGATTGAGGATCAAATTATAATCTGTATCTTTAGTATTTATAAAATGGAACCCCTTTTATCGGTTTTTATAACATCATTTTTATTCTAGCATTGATAAAGGGTTTTTCTAGCATTTATAAAAATAGGATTTGTAGTAGTGAGCGGCTACAACAACCACTGCTAATACCTATATTTCTTTGGTATGAACCAGACCCTAGGGTTAGAGAGAACCTAGGTCGGATTCTTTTAATATTAATTTTTTAAGAATTTATATATACATATATATATATATTTATTTATTTATTTAAGTAATCCTAAGTTAAAAATATTTTTAAAACTAATACAAAAAGGCGTAAAGCCTTTATAGCCTTTCGCGTTTTTTGGGGGAGTCGAAATGTGCTAAGGGACTTAACACCTTTCTACTAGGCTACAAGAGAATGGTGTTCAAGTCTTTGCCGCCTATGTTTCTTTATTAGTTTACTTTTTTTCTTCCATTTTTTATTTGTAATTTATTTAATATTTATTTTAAAATTATATTGTTAAATACTTTAATAGTTATGTTATTAATTATATTATTTATATCATTATTTATATTTTTTATTTTAATTATTTTAATTTTTTAATAATATAATTAATATTTATTGATAATTTAATTACTAACATTTAATTATAATAACATAATTAAAAATAATCCATATTAATGTAATTAATAATATATTACTTAATAAATATTATGTCCATTAATATTTTAAAGTGGAAATGTTATGTTTTAGAGAAATAAAGTTTGTGACTGTTAAATTAGATTTTTTTTATTGTATTTATGAATTTTTTATTCTGAATTATGTTTTATATGTTGATTTAGTTTATCAAATTTCATTTAGAATGTATTTCAACATTATAATTTATACAATTTCAATGTTACTTATATGAAACATAATAATATTTCAAGTAGGTGAATTTGAATGTCTATAAATAATAAAGTAGAAATAAAATATAAATTAAATTTTACACACTGACTCAACATATAAAATATAATTTAAAAAAACATTCATTTCATAAAAAAATTAATGAAAAGTATTTTCAGAGGAATAATATATTATTGTTTTAAAAAATTACATTTCCATTTAATAATTTTTTTAACATTCCTTTTATTTTCAATTATTTTTTATATGTTTACCCAATGATGTAAATTTATTTTGATTTTAGTTATACTATAATTTATGTTTATATATTTTTTAATGTGTAAATATTACTTTTTTATCAATAATTTTTGTTTCATGTAAATTAATTTTGATTTATTATATTAATGAAATTATTTTTATTTTTAAATTTTTGTAGATGTTTAGGACATGTTTAATGTTTTAATTAGACTATTTTTATAGTATATACTTTAAAATATTTTAATTCTACCTACTTCAAATTTTATAAGTTTTATAATGTTTCAAGAATTCAACTTTAAAATCTTATAAAATTTAAATTGTAGGTAAAATACAAATGAAAATTAAAACACAAGTTATACATGTAAAAAATGTTTGATAGTAAAAATAATTTCATCAATTTCATAGAGAGACAATAATATAGAGGATTGAATACATTGTTCTATTAAATCCTTTATGTTAATTTAAGTCATATAAATGAATGAGTATAGTCATTTTATATCAAGTGTCCCCATTCCACAATATATCATTTCAATGGGATGCCTGTATCGAGATCACTGACCTTTGTGTTGGAGTGGAGTCTAATGTGATGGGGAGGGATCTTCCTCAGGTGCTGAAACATTGAATGTTTGATGCTCTACCTATGACTCGTTGGAAGGTGGTGGAATCTAGATGTTGTCATATGCAACTTATCCTTCTCAAACTGCATACCATCATCTTGTGGGGGAACCAAAAGATCTATGGGGGCTTGATCATGAAAGGTGGAGGCATGGGAAATAACCCCTGATACGAGCTCAGATCAGATATGCCCAATAAAAACTATGGATATCCTAAAAATATAATTCGATCTCATTCTTCCTGGTGCACACCTCTAATCGGATGAGGCGGAAGTTCTAGATGTGAGTCCTCTATCTGTGGAATAATTGAGGGCTCAAACATTTCACGGTGTGGTCTATGTAGTCACCTTCGTGGATCCTCAACATCAGTTGCTTTTGGAGGAGGTTCTTGAGTAGGAACTTCCTCTCCCTGCTTAAGAGCATCATATCCCTTAGGTGCACGATCAAAGATTCTATAATGTAGAACATGATATTCTATCATCTTCTCATCCACTGTAGCATCGTATGCTACCTAGATTAAAACCTCACCCTCCTCCAGATCAGACATGTGGATAATATTCTTTGGTATATTATGCTATAAATAAATTCCAAATGAATTAAAAAAACAAAAAAAAACTAATGTAAAGTTATTGAATTACTAGATAATAAATGCCTTTATTGTGTGAAGTAAGATACAGTATAGACTTCGGTCTATAACATATTGCATACTCAACCTACTATGATAGATGGAATCACATAGTACACATTCCCTCGATATAAAACAAAGCACACCTATCACGGAGGTCGAGATACTCAGTATCTAATTTGTTTCAGTTGACATCCTACCTACCGATTAGCTTTACGGAAACAAGTGCAACTAAATGTCTAGGTGGAACTGGAATACTATAGAAACATCCAAACTATCACGTGACTCTACCTAGCTAGTTCCACTTTATAATATGAAAGTGAATGAGAGGCAGTAAAGTTTCGGTGTTATGAAGCCCACCAGTGCAGTATGTGAGAATATGGTCTAATATAGCCCAGTATGAAATCCATGATATCTAAAATGACATGTGATATTTTTTAAAATATAATGTTACTAATTTCAAAAAATTATAATATTTTGAAACTAATTATTAGCAAAAGAATTTATATACTTACATAAGTGGATAATAGACTATCCAACATAAAATGGTACACACCCAAATTGTGTATCGGTGTCTTGATAAAGTGATGTTCCTGAATCCACCTAAAATGTATTATATTGGAAGTGATAAATAGTTATAAATAGATTATAATAACTCAAATTATCATAAAAACAATAAAGATAAGTGATCATAATAATTTCAACATAGAGCATCACAAACCACATCTATATGAATCATTAGACTAGAAACAATAGGTGTGAGGGGAGTGATGCACTCCCATTCCAACTTCTAAATAAGGATAAAACATCCCCTAAGAACAATATGATCATATTGACATGTCATGCATAATTATATGTATGTGTATGTCAAGCATGCAGATCCCCATCAATATCTCCCAGCCTATTAAAATTCATCCAATAGGCTTAGATACATCATGTGGAAATGAATAACCAAATTATCAGCATATATTTTCCCTCCAATGAGTTATAATATATATGCATGGGTGTGATGCATAATACTCTCCTTATCAATGTTAGTAGGTAATTGTGTGAAGTGAGTGTCCTATTATCTCATAGATATCAACCAACCATATGTAGCATCATCATCCCCCATAATTTTGTGGCATAAAAATCACTATACAAGCTAAGTATAGTCTTCATGGGTGGGTAAAATAACTTTATCACCCTGGATAGGAAGACCAATAAAAAATATCACTTCCTCAAGGGTGATGGACATCTCTCCCTCCGGAAAGTGGAATGTGTGAGTCTCAAGTCTCTATATCCCAGTGAGGTCAGTAAGGAGATGATTATCTATGAATTCATAATCAGATACAACAAATCCATATAAGTTATCACATTATGGGTATGGTATAATGTCCGCTATGGGAAAATTTGATGATAATGGTGGGGTCTATGCACCCTACTTTGTCAAACCTCACTACCTACCAGCATGTCACATAAAACACCCCTATACTACTCAATTAGTAGATTAGTATCCTCCATATCTATGTAAAAAAATTAAATAAATATTAATTAAGTGTAAAATATAAATATAAAGATTTGTTTTGCATAATTTTATGATTGATATAATTTAAGATAAAACTACATATTCCCATTTTTTGTGAAATTTTTCTTACCAAAATAACTGGTCAAGTATTCATGTTTCTAAAATATTATTTCTAATTATTCTATAAAATTATTTTTCTTATATGCTAACATTATTTGATTATTTTCATCTTCCCAATCTCATTTTTTAAAGGAAGATGGTTTTTTATCCATTCATGTTATAATAGATTCATTTTAAGGGGTTTTTACTTTAAAAACAAATTTCTGAACACATGGGTTATATTCATTGCATCCACCTTCTGTTTTGAATATTTCATTAATTTATATCATTTATACCAATAGGTTATATCCAAAATGTTGTGGTTTTTTATTTATGTATTATTTATCACCTGATGGTATATTTTATAGTTATTTTCTCACATGATTTCTTTATGGTGTATCCATGGATAGTTTGATTGTGCTTTCAATTCATCTGACATATTTTTTTTGTATTCCATGTAATGTGAATATGAAAGTATTGTTATGAAAAACAAATTATGATTGAAAAATGATTTTATCTTGTGAAAATTATTTGTAAATGGAAGGGAATTATGTAGAATAAATTTTTATTTATTTAAATGTTGTAACATTTAAGAATGTTTACCTAGTGTGTGATTCATATAAATGGTTGTATAATTTATCAAATATTAATTATTTTATAATAAAAGTATTTTGAAATGTCACAGACTTATAAAAATAAAGGATTATACACTAACACCATGTAATTCATAATATGAAAAGTTCACATTGGAGGAAATACATCATTATAGATGAGAGTATGAACTCAATCCAGTAATGTTAGAGAATAGCTTCCTATTATGACCTTCTTGATGACATCTGTTTTATCTCAAATGTTTCCCTTGTTATTGAGTCTAGACTATATCATTCCACATCATGATTTACTTTAGTCTCCCTCACTTTCACAACCTATTGATGTCAGGTATAAATATTGTTTGGTGTTCAGAAATTAGGAAATATAAAAACTCCCCAATAGAAATCCATGGTTTAACATAGTATTTAGAGATGGTGACCAATTAGTACACTGAATCAACATATGCTACTCATGATATGTTTAGAGTGGTACATTCTATAATGGTTTGCGTGAATAGAAACCAAAATTATTATAAGTTTCCATATTTAAAATTTCTTTCATCTAGTAATACCACTAAGACTCGACCACTAATTCCTGCAATGGGGTCCATAGACTCTTATAAATCAAATCTATAGTTTTATTGGTTTAAAAGATGCACTTGATAAGAATAATCTTCCACAATGTTCTTTTCAATCTCTTATTGAAAGTATTGTTCATACCTTAGCCCCTACTGAATACCATCCATAGTTGGTTTTATCTTTCAAAAAAGTAATTGACATAATGACTAAATGTGTCCGGAAATATTCAATTTATAGTTAATTTTTTAATACCCTAGAATATGCCATTGATGCACTCCAAAATGTTTGTGGTCATGTGTACATACCTCTTCCCCCACCGTATACCAATGTCTATTTTTCTTTTGTAATCAGCATCATATAATCATACAATCCTTGATTAGCCATGCGGAAAACTTCTAATAGTAGTTCAAATATTCTTTTACATTTCTCATATGAATGAAAATTGATCATTTATCACATATATTAATTTTATCATTATATTTAAATAGTAAAAAAATAAGAAAGAGTTTGTATACCAAACCTCGTGGTTTCGTTCTTCATAAGTTTATCATGGAATGATTTTTGCACGTTGCAAGAAATGTTTCTAATGCAGTACTGATGATGTTCAGTTTTTGGTAACCATGTAATAGGATCTACATTTTTTCCTCTTTTATTTCCCTATGATGATCAAATATCAAACAAACACCCCGAATGCAAGTGAAATGGTTGTTTATGTATGCTAAAAACTAACTCTAATATTCATAATTTTCCTTATCCACACTGGAAAATACAAGAGGTATAGGTGAATGGTTTCCAACTTTGTTTTTTGAAATAAACAATACACTCAAGTATTTTATATATAGAAATGTCTCGTCAATTCATATAAAATTTATTCTGAAATGAAATATTGAAATACATGGAAGTAATGCCCAGAACAACCAATGAAATTTGACATGAGATAGATCAAGTTAGTTATTTTGAGACACATCTTTGTTATTATTGATATGGAAGAAAACATGGTCATTATGTCTCGTTGTGGATTTAAATTGAGGAAACACCCAGTTTGAGTCATCGCAATCACTGTAGACCTTGACAATTGCCTTTTGTTTCTCCATTCATGCCTTTGTATAGGAAATATTATAACCTAAATTTTGTTGTATTCTCTACTTAATAAGGGTTACAGGTATATCATGGTTGGTCCTGATTATCTCAATGTTAATAGATGATACAAATTTTTCATTCAAAGATTTATGATCCTATGTCAGGTTTGGATGAACACAAGTATGATCCGCCTCAATCTAATAAATTCTCCAACCTAAAAATAAAATGTCAAGAATCACCCTCTAGAAGAATAAGAAATAATCCTCATATTTACCAAACTATATGATGTATTTTTTATATCTTGATTCTTGAAATAAATATCTAGTGTCACTCGATATGAAATCTTTTTAGTATGTTTTTCATTTCATTTTACATGGAAAATATATTCCAATGTGTAAATTTTTGTCCAGATCACTTCACTTATCCTCTAAAACTCCATAAAACTCGGTATTATGTTTGACAATATTCCATTAAAATTCAATAAAACATTTCGTTTCTTCCAGAAAATATGCGAATAGTGGTGTTTGATTTATTTTGGGTTGAGGATGTTGTATAACTATCTCATTTATAGAAACTTCTTCCCCAACTTCTACATATTCCCCCTCGTCGGTACTTTTGTCTCCGTCTATTCCATCATTAAAAACTTCCTCATCATCCTAATGATTTTTATTTATATTTGGGAGATAAATTAGATTGTATTATTCCATATAATAGTAAATAGCCTCATTTTTTTTGGTATAGACCTTGTTCAACCACTCTTTTATATCTATATCTTTATAAAATTGGACGTTGTTGTTGTACACTAGAATCCTCAGCATATACCTACATCATGTAACCACATTGCCATTGGGAAAATGAATATTTTTCTTGGACCCAGTCCTCATCATCATCTAATGGAAAATCTTGATGTTATAGCATATCTAGGAATTGATAGTGTATATAGAAAATATATTAGATATCTTAAAGAGGTCCCATATTTAAATGACTGTGAATTCTTTCCTAAAGTTCTATTAGGGTTACAAAAACATATTTGATAACCAATATTATAGGTTGTGTACTATAAGAATATATTTTATTAGTTTGAATAACCACCTCATAAAAGTAGACACTGGAAAACATGGTTCTCTATGTGAAAAATGTTTGTTGATCAAGATTATGATAGTATATATAATATTGGAAATGAGGAATGATCATGTAGTGTTGACCACAGAATCATTACCCTACCAATATTTTATAATGTATTCTTATATCCTAAAAGATGACACTTATATTTCATAGTACAATTTTTAATCTTCTTAATGGCATGTTCTATGGTTTATGAAGAGAATATAAATCCTGTAAATCATATCCTCCAGGTGTGTCAAACCAAGAGTGTAGAAATTCCCATTGGTGTACATCAGGTGGTGATTGAGTCAAGATCAATCACCCTTTTTGGGTTTTTACCAAATCGGTACCATTGTTTTAGAGTCACATCCTCCATTATTATCTATACATGGATTTCATTACTTAGATAACCACACAATATATACTTTACTGAAATTTTATAATTTTTTATTATATCCTGAATGATGACACCAATGTTTTGTTGTAAAAATTTTGAACTTATTAAAGTTATGTTTATTATTTCATAAATATAATTTGAATCATATAAATAATATACCTTGAGAGTGTTCAACCAGGTTTGCAACAATTCTTGTTGTCGTGCACTAGGTGATAATCGAGTCCAGCTTCATCGCCCTTTTTATGGTTGTTTGTAACACCTGAGTTTTTATGAATTATTATTATACTTGAATAAATTAAATTTCTTTTATATCTTTCATTACATGAAACATAGATTTAATCTTGTTCTATACACAATACTAGATTATCTTTTGAAATATATAACACTAAGTTCTAACAAAACAACGATATATTATTAATATAGTCATTAAAATGTGAATGGTATAACCTAGCCATTACACATAGTGATATGAATAGTAAATAATAATTTTAGAATATTATTTATAATTCATCAATATAAATAAAATATATCGAGAAAATTTACTTAATTTTTCAATAAATTCTTTATATTTATCAAAATATTTTTTCTAAAAAAAGGTTTTTATTTTTTTTGAACAATAATAAAATTGGTTTTTTACACATTTAGAAAATTAAATTGATAAAATAAATTATATTTCTTAAATAATAATATCAAAATTATCTAAGGGTGAATTTTTGGGATTTTTCTGAAAAGTTTCATTTTTTGATGAACAGTGAAAAACACAGAATTTTAATTATAAACGTACATTTCATTTATTTTAATTATAATATTAAATTATATGTTAGAATTTTTTTTAATGTAAAATTATATCAATTTTATATCCATCAATCCAATATTTTTCATTTGAATAAACTTAATATTGAATTTTTATATAAAAACATTGTAACTTTTTAACATTTTCTATTTAAAAACATGGTTTCTCATCGCGTCTGCATGATGAATTTTATATTAACATTTTCCAATTATATGAATGGAATTTGAATAAAGTAATTCAATATTTTGAATCATAATAATTTATATTATCTAATAATTTAAACCATATTTTTTACCAAAATTAATAGTTAAAACAGTAAAAATTAATTACCATGTTTAAGGTAAAATGGGTTTAATGGGGGTTAAACTATATAGATAATGGTTAAAATGACCTATAAAATTTTATAAAAACTATATTCTGGTTATATTTATATATTATAACTTAAATTATTTATATTTTTTTTATGGAATACGTTTTACATGAAAAAAACATGGGTGGAATTCTTTCTTTCAAAAAATGACAAGTGTGCCACTCATCTCACTTATAAAATGTCACCACTTCTCCTATCATATTCACACATTTAAAAAAATATTCTTCTAATAACTATCAAAATAAATTCCCAAATTCTATTATATCATCATATAAGCCTTATTTTTTATATAAATCCAACCTATAAAGGCTTTTGGTGCAAACTTATGGAGGATACCCAAAGAAGAGGTAATGTTCAAAATGGGTGTTTTTATTTTATTTCTTACTCCACATAATTATATTATTATTATACCATTATGATATAATAACATTAGTATATTCCTTATAATTATATATTTTATGTTAATTTCATGACCTATATTCATCCCCACTTCCATCAAAGGGGTTATGAAATCATCATTTGTGTGTTAGGAGAACTACCCCCTCATGAAATGATGTCATTTATTTTTCCATTACCACCTATCAAGGAAGGTAATAATGATTTATTAAATGTTTATATATTATATATTTTATATTATTATACTTATTTAATTATTATACCACATATTATTTAATACTTTCGATTTTCTATGAATATGATAATGACACTCGTGTGTACGGTGGACTACGACCACGTGAAGTGATGTGATTCGTTCACGATTTTCATGGAATGTATTAAGGTTTGGTTTTATAAAAATATGTTATATATATTACATAAAAATAATTATATAATTATAATATATATCATTTAAATTTCTTTCTTTCAATCTGATAAGAAAATATAAACAACGTTATGCGTACGCATGACTTACTGTCTCCAAGAATGTATTATTTAATTTTTTATCACTAAATTGTATGAATTACTATAAATACATTTGAATTTAATATATATGATATTTATATAATGGTTAAAATTATATATAGTATGAAACCATGATCTAATTAATAATACCAAAAATAAAAAGTCAAAACATACATGAGAAACAAACCAGTTATTACCCAAAATGCGACTTTAACATGGAATTGTTAATAAAAGTGTAATAAAATTTCATAATAAAACCAAAATGATATTATATGTATGAATAAGGTTATTTAATATTTTTATAATAAAATTATATTTATTATATAAGAGTTTGAACAATTACAATGGAATTCAACATTTAAGGTAATAGAATTTTTTTCCCCGATTTACATTCGTTGGGACATAAGTTATGTTATGAATCTATATTCATTAATGATGTGCATATACATACCATATAACCTTTATTTTCTTGAATTTATTTTTCATTATGATATTTTACTTTTCATTTTATGTTATCCCTTTATGGGGATTATGATTCAATGTTACCAAAGTGGTAATGATTTTTTGTTACAATCTCATCGTTTATCGTGATTGTTTATGATTATGTTTTTAATGATAAAATATTATGATCCTTATCTCAATAAACTCTTGTATTTTATTCTCTTATATTTATTCACTATATTTCCAAGTAATATTACTAGTTTCCCACTATTTTTTACTTAAAATAATTGATAATATTTTTTAACAAAATCTGAATTTTTTTCTCTTCAGTCAAAAATCCTTTTTATTCCAAAACCATGTTTTTAAAAAATATTTTTAAGAATATTTTATTATTATAACATAATTTTTAAAAGTTAATTTTACTCATGTTTTACTTTTTTTACTAATATTTTTGAAAATAATATTCATGTCGTTTTCCAATTAAATCCTGATTATCTTTTACTAAAAATATGAAAAGAATATTTATTTTAATGTGTACAGAATGAATTAAACTCCCCTTCATCACGACCATTACGTTATTTTAAGATTAATTTATAATTTTTCAATATAGTTTTTAGAGAAAAATATTTTCAATATTTTTTATGTTTTAAAAACTGTTTTGCAAAGAAAAAAGGATATTTTCCTGAAGAAATGTTTTTAATGATTGATCAAAATATTTATCTGTCTAAGATGAAATATATTAATTTTACGTATGATTTACATGGGATCTGATCCAAAGATAACATTATTATTCACTCTTTTAATGGTTTTTATTTTATTATGGAATGATATTTATAAAACCCAATTATCTTCCATGAGTTATACCAGGATAAAATTATTTTCAAAACTGCTTCTTTTTTTACACAGGTTATGCTATGATGAAATGATTATGAAACTTATCTCTTCTCTACAGGTTATGATATGAAAAAATTTATGTGAAAACTATATCATTTCATGGGTTTTAATATGATGATTATTTTATGATATTTTGGCACACATAAATAAAAATCTAATTATGAGATGGGTGGGATCTATATCCCCCTCAAATGCATTGGGTAAAGATTTATATCTCATGTGATAGACATGATGAGAATGAGGATTGAACCTGGCTCAGTAAGAGAATTTTTCCTCTATTATGGTCTTGGGAGTGAACCTTGACTACTATTATGGATTAGGGGGTGAACTCATTCTATTATGATAACCTTGTCACCAATCCATTGCTACTATTGAAAAGATTTTCTATGATTTTGTGTTTTCCATAAATCTATGTCATATTCAACTATTAGGCTCTCATTGATCATGTTATTTGATTCCCTTATGATTCAGGTCTTATGAACTACTTATCTTTATTCCATGAGTCATGATTATTATCATTGATATGTATGGTATGGTTTTAAAATGTTATGATCATGTTCTCAAACCCTTTTGTTCATGTTATGCTTACGTATCTCCCTTTTTACCCTTACTGAGCATTTGAGATCCACCTTTCTTATGTTTCCTTTCCCTACATTATGAATAAATGTATTATGTATGATATTTATAATATGGTTGATATTTATGATGATCATAGGGGTAAATGATGTAGTTTTCCTCTGGACTAGTTGTTTGTGTTTCCATGTTTCCAAAGACACCAAGTTATTACTGTCTTTGGGCATGTTTTTGTGTAATGTAGTGAATATTCATATAAAATGATATAATATCTATTTATGATAATCTATGTTATATATAGTTGGTAACAAAGTATTTGATTAATTAAACTTTGGAAAATAGAACATTAGTGAGTCCCTAAGGACATGACTATGGATAAATCTAAGGATAAGTCAAATTATAAAAAAAATGTCATTAAATTTTGGTTAATAATAGAGTGAGTGGTTTCCAAGGAATTAAGTCTATGTCCAGATACTAAAATTGGATGTGTCTATGGCATAGAGGTTCATGGGGGTAATAACTGAAAAATGGGTACATTAATATAGACTCGTTTGTCACATGATGGATGAAAAAGGGCCTTATTGCACACCTAGTTTGGCACTCCCATGGGATACGCTTTGGAAATTCACAAACTTGTTATAAATCATTATGGATTATTAAAATAAATGATGTCTTTGAATTATATAGGATAAACCCAAGGTTCATTATATTAAAGAATTTCCCATGATTTAGATAACCTATATGTGATTTTTCATGTCTATGTGGTTCCCTAATATGATTTATTTTCTTATTCTATGATTTTTGGTTCTATTAAATTGATAAAAACCAAAAGAATCATGTTAATGATGAGAGAAATGGAAAATGAAATGATTTTCCTCATAAGAATCCAGACATTATGGGATATGGAATAGAAAATATTTTCTCTATACTCACAAACATTTCTCAAGATAAGAATAATGTTGGACTTCCATATGAACAAAGGACTGAACAACATTCTATTGATTCTGTCATGAGAAATTTTTCACCTTCTCTTAGTGGGTCTTCTAATACATTGGTTTATAAAAAATGGATCAGCATCACTAAAAATAAAATGTACATTCTCCAGTGTTCGGAACATGAAAAATTCATTTTTTTTGTCTACCTTTTGGAAGGATAAGTTAATCAATAGTGGGATATTATCAATAATGTGATGAAATATGATGAAATTTACTTCATGGAAATTGATGAGTTACAGAAATTATTTTTCAATAAGTAATTTTCTCTTATTCTTTGTATGAATATGGAGAATTAGTTCCTTAAGATTAAGTAAAAGGATGATAAATATGTTGGTACCTATGAGGAAAATATTACAATACTTTTGAGTTATTATTTTGGTATCATCATCTAACCTAAAAGTAATGTTGATTGATTCTTCAGTGGCTTAACACCAAGTATATAAGAGGTGTTATCAATAAGAGACTTAATTATCTATGAAGAGATTATTTGATTTTTTATCAAGGTGGAAATAGATGTTGGAGTTACATATCAACATAAATGTTTTTATAAGAAGATAAAAACGAAAATCAATGGAAAATCTAAGAACCATAGAGATAAGAATATGAGATTTCATTTTTGATCAAAGTGTTGGAAGAAATATGAAGGAAATTTTCTAATAGGAACTAGTAGATGTTTTACGTGTTCAAGGGAATTTCATGGAGCATTTGATTTCTAAAGTGATGGGAATAAATCAGATAATGATGAAAACAAAGATAAATATACAAAAAATTCATGAATCACAATCCAGTGTTTCAAATGAAAGGATTATGGTAATTATGCTAACTAATTCCTAAATCCTAATTTTAATTATGATGATCAATGTTAGAAACCTATTAATCTAGAAGATAAAGGGAAATCTCATGTGACCACTATTTCTGAGGAGGGGTGTGATGACTACATGGATAAAGGTGCACTTTCTATTCACTCTAGAACTGATAATTTCTTATTTGACTCTAAATTTATGCATTATTTCATATCTAAAGAAAATTTTAAGGGTTTCAAGATTCCACCTAAATGATTAGATATAGAATTAGTAGTGAAACCCCTTAATGGTATGATGACTTAATCTTATTTATACGATTACTCTATGGTTGTAGTTAGTGGGAAAGTTATTCCTACACATCTTTTCATTCTTCATTTGGTATAATTTGATATTATCTTGAAAATTGAGTAAATTTATCTACATAAATCCAACATTAATTTTTTTGGAAGGTAATTCATGTTTGATATTCCAAACCAACCTATGACCATGTATCAATGTGATGATAAGTAGAAACTTCTGATGCAGATCACATCCATTATGTGGGTGTTAATTTCAATTTAGAAGTGATTTTTGTATTAGATGGTTTGGGAGAAACTTGAAACCGATTGTATTCCTATTGTGTGGGAATTTGTTGATGAATTTCTAGAAGAGTTTCCTAGTCTTCCACTGAATTGTGAAATTTATTTTGCAATAAAACTCATACCTAGTTCCATACCAATTTCAAAAACTCCATAGTAATGGCCCTAATTGAGTTTCAAGAATTAAAGTAGAAACTGTAGGAAAATCTTGACAAGGGATTCATTCATCCAAGTGTGCCACATTGAAGTGTACCTATTTTGTTATAAAAATAAATCTGAATTAATGAATCTTTAAATTGATTATCGGTATCTAAACAAGAACATAATTAAAAACAATTATCATCTTCTATATATTGATGAATTATTTGATTAACTGCATGGAGATCAATTCTTTTCTAAGATTGACCTTCATTCTAGATACTATTATTTGAGGGTCAAAAAGGAGGATATAACCAAGCCATCATTCCATACAAGGTATGAACACTATGACTCTATAGTGATTCAATTTGGTCTTGATAGTGTCCCCTCTATCTTAATGGATTTAATGAAAGGATTATTTAGATATTACCTTGATCAGTTTGTTTTAGTCTTTATAGATGACAGTCTTATCTACTCAAAGATAAAGGAAGATCATGAATATCACTTGAGAATTATACTAAAGATCCTAAGGAAGGATTAACTAAATGAAAAATTTAAAAGTGTGAATTTTCGATGAAAATGGTTTCATTTTGGGTCATATAATCTCAAGATATGGTATATCAGTAGATCTATAAAATTTAGAGGATATTTAATTTTGGCACAAACCAACCATGGTGATTGAGATCAACAGTTCTGGTTTAGCTGGTTATTATCAATAATTTGTGGATAATTTATCATGGATATCTAATCCTCTAACCACATTAACTTATAAGGGATCCAAGTTCTTTTGGACATATTAATATGAGGAAACATTCTAGGAACTAAATATAATATTAGTCACTGCATTTGTTCTTACATTACGCTATATTAGAGAAGGGTGTTTAATCTATAGTGATGAATCCATGAAGTGAATAGGATGTGTACATATGTAGAAGGAATGGTTATATAATATTCCCCATGAAAATTTAATATTCAGGAGGAAAATCACACCAACCAATGATTTAGAGTTAGATGTGGTGATTTTTTCATTAAATATATAAATTTATTATATTTATGGAGAAAAGTTTGATATATATACTGATCATAAAAGTTTAAAGTATATATTCACACATAAGGAGTTGAATATGTGCCAAATAATACGGTTATAGTAGATAAAATATTATGACTACTCAATACATTACCACCCTGGGAATGTGAACAATGTGGCTGATTCTTTGAGTCAAAATGATCATGCTAGCTTATTTATGATGAGGATTACAAAAGATCCAATATTTTCGTATTTTCAAAGGATGGATCTAGAAATAAAAAATGATGGAAGAGAATATAATCTTTTTCAATTGAATGTTCAACCATATATCCAAGTGAATATTAAATAAGTTCATAAGGAAGATGTAGAGATGAAAAAGAAGTTTAAAAATGTTCATGTGTTTAACCTTGATCGTGATGGAATGATAAGCTTTAGGAATAGTTTTTTGTGTCCCATACACACTAGATTTGAAGGAGTTATTAGAGGAATATCATAGTTTTTCCTTATTTTTTCATATTAGATGTGTGAATATGTATAGATATTTGAAAGTGTTTTTTTGGTGGGTAGACATGAAGAAATATATCACATAGTTTGTATCTCAGTACTTGATATGTCATCAAGTTAAGGCTGAAAGGAAAAATTATAAGGAGATGTTACATCCCTTACACATACCAGAATTGAAATAGGAAAACATCACCATGGATTTTGTCATTGGAATCCCCAAAATGTCTAAAGGTCATAAGGTTATATGGGTTATAGTTGATCACTTTACAAAGACATCACATTACATCATTGTTAGAAAATAATTCTCTCTAGATCATCAGGATAGGATATAAATTAAGTAATTGATAAGGTTTCATGTATTACCACATTCAATTTTGTCTGATTGGGATATGAGGTTTACCTCAAAGTGATGGTGAAGTCTTCAGTAAAATATTGATACGGTGTCAAGTTTTAGCACTACATATCATCTTAGATAGATGTTAAATATAATAGAATAACTCAAAACCCTAGAAGATATATTGAGACCATATTAATTGGATATAAAATGGATTCCATATTTTGAATCAGTTTAATTTATATTATTTAATTATTTCAACATAATTTTGGTCCAAAATGAATAGTGATAATAGAAAAAATTATTTATCATGGTTAAGGCAAAAATGGGATTATTGGGGGGGTAAACTAAAAATATATGGTTTAAAATGAAATATAAATTTATATAAAAAATTTACTAGACATATTTACACATTATCCATTATATTCTAAATAATGGTATATTATAGGATCCATTTGAAATTAAAAAAATGTTTTTTAAATCCATTCTTTTAAAAAAATTATAAGTGTGTCACTCTCCTCACTTATAAAATCCCCCACCCCCCCCCCCCCAAATACTCTCCTCCTTACACCTTCAAACCATTTTTATTTAGAAAATATATACCAAAATCGATTTCCAAATTCCCTCTGGCCACCTTATAATACTTAGTTTGGACAAAAATTCAAAATATAACAGATTTTGGTGCAAACCTAAGGAGGATACCCAAAGAAGAGGTAACGTCCATCAACGAACATTTTTGTTTTATTTATTCCGTTACATCCTTAAATTATTATTATATAATAATTATATAATAATTAAATTATATTATATATATTTATATTTTTTATGTTAAGTTCATGACCTACAACCATCTCTACTTCCATCAAATGGGTTATGAAATCATCATTCGTGTGTACGGCGGACTACTGCCTCGCGAACCGATGTCATTCATTTTTCTATTACCACATATCAAGAATGGTTATAGTGATGGATTAAATGTTAATTATATAATTGTTTTGATATTATTATACTTATGGAATTATTATATCACACATAACTTCATACTTTCTATTTCTTGGGAATACGATAACGTCGCTAGTGTGTATTGTGGACTACCACCTCGTGAGGTGATATGATTCACTCACGCTTTTCATGGGATGTGTTAATAATGGGTTTAATAAAAATATATGATATATATGAAATAAAAATGATTTTATAAAAATAATATATCTCATTTTCTTTTCTTTCCTTCAATATGATAAGAAAATGGAAATAGTTTTCATGCGAACATACGATATACCATCCCCATGAACAGTTTATTTCATTTTTTATCACTTGATTTTATGAATTAATATAAATATATATATATTGAATACATATGATATTTATATCATTTTTTAAATTTTTTATATTATTAAACCATGAAAAAATTAATAAGACCAAATATAACAGGTTAAAACATACATGAAAAATAGTGCAGTTATTTCTTGAAACATGACTTTAACATGTGATTGTTAATAAATGGGTAATAAAAGGTCATAATAAAATAATATGTGTTATGATATATATAAAAATTTTCTGTAATATATGTATAATGAACTTATATTTATTTATACAGGAGTTTTTAATGAGTACGATTGAAGTCAAGACTTAAGGTAAGGGATTTTTTTTCTCAATTTTCCTTCTTTAAGACATATGTTATATTATGCACCAATATTATTTAAAAATGTGTATATGAATACCATATAACATGTAATATCATGAATTTATTTATCTTCGTGTTATTTTATGTTTCATTTTATGGTATCCCTTCATGGGGCTTTTGATTTAAAATTACCAAAGTGGTAAAGATATTATGTTACAATATCATTATTTATTAGGATTGTTTATGAATATGTTTCCAATGATAAAATATTTTGATTCATCTCACAATAGGCTTTTATTTTTTATTATCCTATGGTTATTCATTATATTTTCATGTAATAATACAATTTACCCACTCTTTGGTACTTAAAATATTTGAGAAAATTTATTTAATAAAATTTGAATTTATTTGTCTATTCAGTTAGAAATCCATTTTCTTTTGAAAAATCATTTTCTAAAAAAAAATTCAATTTTTTTTATTATTCTCCTATGATTTATAGAAGACATTTCTACTCATGTTTGACTTTTTTATAAAAAAATTATTGGAATATTTATGTTTCTTTCCAAATAATGTGAATTTGGATTTTACCAAAAATGTGAAAGATATATTTGTTTTAACATGAGATGTATGAAAAAAACTTCACATATTCATGAACATTATTTTATTTGAATATTCATTTATAAATTTTCAAGTTTATTTTCTAAGAAAATATTTTAAAAAAATTTATTTTTTAAAAATGTTTTGCAAAGAAGAAAGGATAATTTCATAAAGAAATAATTTAAATGATCAATCAAAATATTTTTCCATCTAAGCTGACATCAATTGATGTTACTTATGACATACTGGGGATATAATCCAAGGATAAAATTATAATAATTTCTCTAAACGGTTTATGTTTATGATGGAATGGTGTTTATGAAACTCGTTTCTTTCCCATGGGTTATATCATAATAAAATTCTTATGAAACCTTCTACTTTTTTTCAGGGGTTTTGCAATGATTAAATGATGAAATGATCATGAAACATATCTCTTATCAACATGTTATGATGTGATGAAATGTTTATGAAACCCATTTTATTTAATGTGTTATGATATGATGAATGTTTTATGATCTTGTAGAATACATAAATATGTTTTTCATTATGAGATGGGTGGGACCTATATCTCACTCCAATGAATTGGTAAATATTTATATCTCATGAGATATATATGACTAGAATGAGGATTAAACCCAGTTCAGTATGGGACTTTGTCTGCTATGATGGTCTTGGGATTGAACCTTGACAAATATGATGGTTTGTTGAGTAAACCCATTCTACTATTATATCCATGACAGTGATCCTTGATTAATATGGAAATTATTTTCTATATATTCTTATGTGTATACCACAAATACATATCTTATGCAAATGGTATGCTCTCATGGATCATGTTTTTTGATTCCCTTATGATTCATGTATTATGAATTCATAATCAGTATTCCATCACTTGAGATTTTGATCTTTGATATGTAGGGTATGGTTTTAAAATGTTACTCTCATGTTCTCATACCATTATATTCATGAAATGCTTACATATCTATCTTATTTACCATTATTAAGAATTTTATCTCTCTCTTTCTTATGTTTTTATCTCCTAGGTTATGAATAAATGTATTTTGTATGATATGTCTAAGAATATTTCTAGTTATGAAGATCATAGTGGGGGATGATGTAGTTTACCTATGGACCTATTGTTTGTGTTTACAATTTTCCCAGGAAACTAAACTATTACGGTCCTCATATATTTGTTTATATAATGTAATGAATATTCATAAAAAATGATGTGATATATATGTATGATAGGTCTGGTTCACTATATTGTTACCCCTGGGTAGCTTTTTTCTAGAGCAACATCCACTTATATTTTCCAGACAGGGATATCATTGCATAGATAACCACATAATCATTACTTTACTAAAATTTTAGAACGTCTTATTATATCCTAAAAGATGAAACTATAATTTCACTGTAAAATTTTCACTCTTCATAAAGGTAAGTTCAGTGGTTTATAAATAGAATGTGAATCATCTGAAACTTATCCGTTGAGAGTATCAAACTAGGTGAGCAGCAAGGTATGAATCATTTAAATCATAGGGGTTAACAAATCAGGTGTTTAGTTAAGCCTCTTTGTTGTGCAGTTAGTCATCTTTGATCATATGTTCGTTCTATATTAATCTGAAGATAATCAGTAGTTAATCATTATTTAATAATAAGGAAATCATTACTAATTCAGTAGTTAAGCATTCAATAATTAATAGTTCTCAAGTAGTTAGATTGTTGTTAAATAATAATTAGTCATTAATTAATATTATATTAAGTATTACATAATCTTAAGATAGTCATTACTTATTCCTAAGTTAATCATTCTTTAATCATTCATTGATTAATCATTAATCACTAGTTAATAATGCATTGAGAATTCATTAATTAATAGTTATTAATTAGTTAGTTTAAATTTAATTAATGGTTACTCATCAATTAATTATTTCATATTGATTACTTCATCATTAATTAATCCTATGTTAAATATCCTGTTAATAATTACTTAATTAATAGATATTAAGTTCTTAATTTATAGTTAGTTATGGTTTAATTAATATTTCACCATTATTTAATCATTATTTAATCTTTCTTTAATTGTTGGTTAATCATTAGTTAATCATTACATAATCATTCGCGAATCACTCGTTAATTATTACTTAAATAATAGTTATTAAGTAGTTACATTAAATCTAATTATTAGTTTATTATTATTTAATCCTTAATTAAGTAATTAATTTATAATTAATTAACAATTAATAATTAATTAATAATTGTTTATTCATTAATTCATCAATAATTAATCATATGTTAATTATTCCTAAACCATTTATTTATCATTCATTAATCACTTGTTAATCGTAATTTTAACATTCATTAATCATCCACTAATTATTAGTTAATCATTATGTAATCTTTCATTAAACATTAGTTAATCATAAATTAAGAACACATTAATCATTCATTAATCACTAGTTAATCATTACTTAATTAATAATTATTAAGTACATACTTTATAGTTGGTTATTTGTTAATTAGTAGTTTATCGTTATTTTGTTATTAGTAAATAATTAGTTAATACTTAATTAAAAATTATTTGTTTCTAAGTTAGTCCTAAGTTAATCCTAGGTTATTCAATTTCTAATCGTTCATTAATCCTATGTTATTATTTTCTATTCATTTGTTAATCAATACTTGATCATTATTTTAACATTAGTTAGTCATTAGTTATTTAATATTTAATTACAATCAAATCATTATTTCACTAATTTTTATTCATAATTTTGTTAATATTAGTTCTTAATTATGTCATTAATATTTAAAACTACAAAGATATACTAAATAATAATCTTCTGATAAAAATAAATCTATTACAAAGAATAATTATATAAATTATTTACTCAAGATTCATTATTTAATTATAATAATTTATTTACTAATATTAAATATTATTTATAAATTATCTATAACTAACTAAACAATGAATTAAATAACACTTTCAAAACTAACTGTAAACTAAACTAAAAAATATTTAAGTTTATAATAAATAATAAAAAATACCTATATACGTTTCTTTTTAAATTCCACACTTCGCAAATTTGGATTTCCTTTTAAAACAATAAAAATACCACACATAAGGGAAAAAACACCAGGGAAATTTTATAGTGATGGAGATTATAACTAGAGAGGGGTTATTGATTTGAGTGAAGGGAGGGGGCGGGCGACTATATATAAGGAGATGGGGAAAATGTGTTAAGGAACAAAATTTCTTTCACATTAATTTAGGAGAAGGACTTTAATGCACAAAACGTATTTCACTAAAATTAAGGTAAAATTTATTTTTCACCTCAACACCTTTATCATGTCATCAATATGAGTTGATAAAATATAAATTCAGCATCAGCCTCAATTCCTTTCGACTTATACCAAAAGGAAGAAAGGCGGATTCTGCCTTTTCGTAATACTTTTAAAAATATTATTAAATTTGTTTTACATTAGTAAAAAAAATTTAAAAAAATGTTGAAAATAAAAACAAAAACCCATTCACCAAGAAGTCCATTTTTATTTTCCCCATGTTTTTTCCATGCGGCATGTATTAACTACACGTGCCCCCCCCCCTGCATTTTTCCTCCCCAAGTGTCCGTTTAATGTGGCTATTTTATTTCCTTAATGTGTCCCTTTAATTTTATTGTTTCATTCCTTTGTAAATTCCTATAAATTGTTGGGAATTGTATCCTGAAAAATAGGTGAACTAAAAATATTGAAATATCCATTGTGTTGTGTGCCAATTTTATTCCTCTCAATTTCTTGGCTTGTATATCCAACAAACTGGTATCAGAGCCGGTTACCAAGATCCTCCAATTTATTATGATGGCTGCAATCTATCCCCCATTTTCTGAAGTTGTCTAAGGACAACAAAGAAAGGTGGTGAATCCAAATGAAGGAATTATTCGGGTCACAAGAATTATGGGAGATTGTCACTGATGGGTATATTTCACCATCTTTAAAGGAAGAATCTACCTTCACAAATGATGAAAAGATGGGCCTCCAAAATCAAAGAAAGAAATACAACAAGGCATTATTCCTAATATATCAAGGGTTGGATAAATCATTGTTTGAAAATATTGTCGAAGAAACATCAAGTAAGAAATCTTGGGATACCCTTGTCACCATCTTCAAAGGTGTTGATCGATTGAAGTGGGTATGTCTTCAAACATTAAGAGTGGAGTTTGAAGTGTAAGACATGAAAGTAGGTGAGATTATCTCTGATTATTTCTCAAGATTAATTGTTATTGTTAACAATTTGAAAAGGAATGGTGAAAACAAAAAGGACGTTCAAGTTATTGAAAAATCACTTCGATCTCTCACAACCATGTTTTAGCATGTAGTTCTGAAAATCAAAGAATAAAAGGATTTGGATAAACTATTCATTGAAGAACTGATGAGGTCATTGCAAGTGAATAAACAATGGATGAAAAAGAATGTTGGTTCAATAATAGATCATGACTTAGAGTCGAAGTTGACTCTATAAGAACAAAATAATGGACACATGCAACGAGGTGGTCATCGTGCAAGAGGAAGAGGGTGTTGATATTATCCAATCCATCATCAAAAGAAAAAAAAATCCTATTAGATTTCTTGGAAGAGAGAATGGTGGAGGTCGATTCATGCATGGTCGTGGAAATACAAAGAACATTCAATGATAAAACTGTAATAAATTTTTCCATTATGCCTCTAATTGTTGTATAAATGTGGATCATGTTGAATGATCCAACTATGCTGAAACATCTCATCATGAAGAAGAAGGTACCATACTCCTCCTCACACAAGAAAAAACATGTAAATTCCCCAATGTGTGGTATCTTGACACGGATTTAAGCAACCACATGAGTGGTAACAATTAATTGTTTGAGGAACTCACAGAAGAAGTTCATGGTGACATGAGATTTGGTGACTCATAAAAGGCACCCATTATTGGAAAAGGTAAAATCAAAATCTATCTGAAGATTGGTGATCCAAATTACATCTCTAATGAGTATTATATACCAAATATGAAAAACAATTATAATGACCCATACTTTACATACATTGTTAATACTTCAAAATTTAAGCACACTTATTACAACATATGACAAAACCACAAAGGACCGTATAGGTATAGTGTCTTTAGAAACTGGGAAACATAAACAACTGGTTCATAAATCTTCTACAGTGTCTCCCATTTATTTCATCATATCTAGGGTCCCTTTTAGAATATTCTACTTAATATCCATCTTCCTGGCCTGGGGAAAAGAAAACATACAAAAAAGGGTGAGCTCAAATGCTCAGCAAGGGCTAATAAAGGAAATAAAAATCATATCATATCTTTTTGAAAATCATAACCTGCAAAAGAGATCATAATATCTTAACATGGAATAAATCGTAGAAGTGAAAATGATATCCCCATAACCATAACATAAAACATGAAACTTTGTGACATGCACACATAATCATGGAAAATCATTTCTTGTTAGTCATGACTCATTGCCAAGACTATCTTAGCGGACAAAGTCCATTTCTGAACCGAGTTCACTCCTCGTTTCAGTCCTGTATCACTGAACCGAAATAACCTTCCATTCCAGCCATTTCTATATCATGAGATATAAATATTTACCCAATGCATTGGAGGGAGATATAGGTCCCACCCATCTTATAATGAATCCTTTCTTATGTGTGCCACATAATCATAAATCATACATCATCGCATAACACATGTAACCAAAATGGGATTCTTGAAACATCATGACATCATAAAACAAATCATATAAGGTAAATGACTTCATAAAAATAATTCCCTCACAACATAATCAAATCAATGTAATAATAGGGATAAAAACAGAACCCTTTATTATCTTATATGGAAAATAATTTTGATAAAACACTTGAACTCCATTCTTGAGGAAAATATCCTTTCTTTTTCAAAAACACTTTTCTTTTCTTAACATGTTATACAATTATAAACTAAAATAAGTTGATTAAAAATAAACTTGAAAA
Source organism: Viscum album (assembly GCA_963277665.1). NCBI lineage: Eukaryota > Viridiplantae > Streptophyta > Magnoliopsida > Santalales > Viscaceae > Viscum > Viscum album. Next base: position 2,003,004,682 of record OY728145.1, read on the forward strand.
CATTTAAAAGAAGCTTCTTGGAAATAATGTTTTAAAAATCCATTCATGATGTATAAGTTAAAAAAACATTTTTCGTACTTTTGTCGGAAAAGTCAAAAAGTACCTCGTACGAAAAATGACAAAAGATTCCCTTCATATTCTTTACTAAAAACTCACCGAAGGGTAAAATTGGATTAAAATATTGTAAGTGGGTGGAAACAATATTACATATTGATGAAACATGGATGTGGATGATAAAATACACCCCAGTAAATAATTACGAATAAACAATCTCGGATAAAAATGAGATTGTGGTATTTTCCCTTACCTTAGGTCCGATTTGCTTTGTACGTGTCCGAAGATCCTGTATAATGGTTTAAATAATGTTATTGACTTGTTCCAGAATCATACATATTTATATGATATCATATATGGTCATATTCTTAGCTTCTTGTTAGTAATATTTCATTGTTACTTGTTACTCGGGTCTTTATTGCCTTTTGTTCTTATACGTGTTTTGCCGAATACATTCTTATTCTTCTTTTAAGGTTATAGATACCTTATATCCAGAATGGTATTAGTGTAACATATATCATATTTATTCATTCAATTCATTTATATAATTACTATGTAATGATGATCATGTAGAATGAGTCGCATCACATCGTGGAGACGGTATTCCGTACGTACGCACGAGTGATGATATCGTTCCTATGATCGTGGAATTGTATTGGAGTGTATGTATACTATTTAAGAATCAATATCACTTTTTAATAGTCATATATAGTCTTTATTTACACCATTATACCCATCCAAGTAAGGTGGTGGTGGAAAATAGATTACACCACGGCGTTGAGACGGTATTCCGTACGTACGCACGCGCGGTGATTTCATTTTTCCATAGGATGGATAGAAGGTGAATTAGGGTTGTTTCATATTTATAATAACATATCAGTATGTAATTAATACTGATGTTATTACTTTATCATGAAACAACTAAAGAAGAAGAAGTTGAAGAAGAACGAAATTGAAAAGATCGGTAATGGATATTACCTCTTCTTTTAAACGCCTCTTTGAATCCTCCACATAGGGAGCTAAGATTGGTCTTTGAAGAAGACCAAGACCTCTAGGATTATTCTAGGGAAGTGTAGAAGGGATTTTGGTAGGGGTTTTCCGAGCTTGGGTGCTCAAATTGGTGTGAGGAGGAGGGGGAGGAGGTGCCCTTTTATAAGGGAGGAGAGGGGCACCTTAGGAATATCTCAAAATATTATTTTATATTAAAGTCAAAATCGGTTTATAATGGTTCCAAAGGGTCTTATTTCAAAGGTAAAGTGGGGATGGGTCGCAATCCTATCAACCAATAGGATTTAGACAAGTTTAGGTTATTATTTCAACCTTATCAATTAGATTTAACTCTAAGTTAAATAATTTAACTTTTACCATAACTTTTTGTTTTCTTACACTATATGGTTAATATACTTACTATAACATGCCAAACGAACCCCAAGTTGTTTATTATTAATATATATATCCTTATCTAAGTCATTTGGCCGAACCTTATATTTTTAGGAATAAAATAACAATTAATAATATAATATTTGATTTAAAAACTATTTTGTGTCAATTTTGACACTATTTGATATATGATTTTTGTGAAAGTCATAACAGAATTATATGTTCTAAACAAGTTGATTAAATCAACACTAATATATCATAGTAACCTATAAAATTAGTGGAATTCATAAAAAGTCTCAAATTACATTTAATTGGGCATTTATAACATCAATTATGTTAACATTTCCTTAAAAGGGTAATTACTGCATCATCGTTGTGTCATAAATAAATTAATTTATTTAAAGTGTAAAAATTATAAATAAAACATCATTATGTAGGAAATCGTTTTATATTTCTAATGAATATTTATAATCGAATTTATCTTTTGTATAAACCCATATTAAAAATGTTTTAGTTATTAAACTTTGATTTTAACTATTTTAACTATTCATTAAATAAAATAATATTAAATGTCATAATCTAATCCAAGTGGACCTAAATGGTCATATTATATTCATAAGGTTGTTTTTGGTCGAATTAAACTTATCCAATAGAATTAGGACATGTGTTAGGGTAATAGTAATATCATATTTACCCTTAGTTACCCTATTTACAATTAACCGCGGTAAAAAAAGTAAAAAGTGACTATTCACCAAAAAAATTATTTTTATCTAATTGAACCACATTTTACTTACTGATATCAATCGTGTCTGTCAGATTTTCGATATTCCATTCAAAGAAGCGGTAAAATTATGTTTTATGCAAAATTCAGTTTTTAACCTACCACTTAGTGGTTTCACTATTCATCAAAAATTGAAAGTTTTCAGAAAAATACCAAAATTTCACCCTAGGCTAATTTCGGTATTCCGAATCCAAAAATGAAGTCCATTTTGAAAGATAAAATTTCCAAAAGTGGTTATTACTATTCATAACGGTTATTTTTAATAATATTTTAATAGCATATCGTCGTTTAGTGAAACTTGGTATTGCGTACAACGCAAGCTATCGAGGAAGGTCGTGATTGCGTGTAAAGTAATCCAATCTAGTATGTAGTGAAAGATTCCTTTGATGATATATAAAAACAAAATATGACTCATAAAAATCTCGGGTGTTACATTCTACCCCCCTTAAAAAGAATTTCGCCCTCGAAATTCGTCACTTTGTAACAAACAGATGAGGATACTTCTCCCTCATCATATCCTCAAGCTCCCATGTAGCTTCTTCAAGTGGGTGGTTCCTCCATAAAACTTTCACCAATTGAGTGGTCTTGTTTCGTAGGACTTTTTTACTACAATCCAGAATCTCTATCTTTTGTTCTTCATAAGAAAGATCTTTGCTCCAGTGGTACAACTTCTGAGATGAGTACATGTGAAGGATCAGGTATGTACTTTCTCTGGAGAGATACATGGAACACATCGTGAACTTGAGAGAGATTCGGTGGAAGCGCCAATTGGTAATCTACCTTTCCAACACGATCCATTATTTCGAAAGGACCGATATATCTAGGGCTCAACTTCCCCTTCTTTTCAAATCTCATAACCCTCTTCCAGGGAGATATTCGTAAGAACACTTTATCACCCACTTCAAACTCTAGGTATTTTCTTCAGTTGTCGGCATAACTTTTCTGTCGACTCTGAGCTTCTCTTATGTGTTGTTGAATAGATCTGACCTTTTCTGCCATTTTATCAATGAGATCAGGTCCCAATAGCTTTCTTTCCCCAACTTCATTCCAGCAAGTTGGAGTCCTGCATTTCTTTCCATAGAGAGCTTCATAAGGAGCCATCTGAATACTGGAGTGAAAGCTATTATTATAAGAAAATTCCACAAAAGGTAGGTGTTGATCCCAACCTCCTTTGAAATCCATAGAGCAAGCTCTCAACATATCTTCTAGGGTTTGAATTGTTCTCTCAGACTGACCGTCTGTCTGAGGATGATAAGCAGTGCTGAAACTCAACCCTGTATCCAGAGTATGCTGAAGACTTCGCCAGAACTTCGAGGTAAATCTCGGATCCCGATCAGATATAATAGAAAGTGGTACCCCATGCAATCTTACCACTTTCTTTACATATATCCTGGAAAGCTGATCTAGAGAGAAATCCTCTCTAATAGCAATGAAGTGTGCAGACTTTGTAAGACGATCAACTATGACCCAGATAGCATTATTGCCTTTGGATGTTTTAGGAAGTCCTGTGACAAAGTCCATAGTGATGTTTCCCCATTTCCATTCGGGTATGGGTAATGGTTGTAACATACCCTTATACTTCTATCTCTCAGCATTAACTTGTTGACAAACCAAGCATCGAGAGACATATTCAGCAACATCTCTTTTCATGCCATCCCACCAGAAGTACTCTTTCAGGTCCATATACATCTTTGTGCTTCCAGGATGAATAGAGAATGAAGAACTATGAGCCTCATCCAGCAGCTCCTTCTTTAATTTGGGGATGGGAGGAACACAAACCCGATTCCTAAACTTTATTATCCCATCACAATCAAGGTTGAATTTAGGAACATTTCTCACCTTCTTTTGTAACTCGACATCTTCTTTCTGTGCCTCTTTAATCTTCACATGTATAGATGGTTGAACATTCATTTGAGAAAGATACGATTTTTCCCCTTACATTATAATTCCAAGATCCATCCTTTGTAAATCCATAAATATTGGATCTTTTGTGATCCTCGTCGTGGATAAACTAGCATGGTCTTGTCGACTTAATGCATCTGCCACCTTGTTTGCTTTCCCAGGGTGGTAATGGATTGAGCAGTCATAATCCTTAATCAACTCCAGCCATCTTCTTTGACGCATATTCAGCTCCTTTTGTGTGAAAATATACTTTAAACATTTATGATCAGTATAAATATCACACCTTTCACCATAAAGGTAATGCCTCCAAATCTTTAATGCAAAGATTGCCGCAGCTAACTCCAAATCATGTGTTGGGTAATTTTGATAATGGATTTTCAACTGTTGTGAGGCATAATCTATCACCATATCATTTTTCATAAGAACACACCCCAATCCCTTCTTGGATGCATCACTGTAGATCACAAACCTTTCTCCATTACAAGGCAGTGTGATCACAGGTGCACTGGATAACCTTCTTTTCAACTCCTTGAAATTCTCTTCACATTCCTCTGTCCAAACAAACTTAACTCCTTTCCGAGTCAACTTGGTGAGTGGATTAGATAATCGTGAAAAATCTTTTACAAAACGTCGATAATATCCAGCCAAACCAAGAAAACTTCGGATCTCAGTTACTGTTGTTGGTCTCGACCATCTTTCGATAACCTCTATTTTTGCTGGATCCACAAATATCCCCTCTTTTGAGATTATGTGACCCAAAAATGAAACTTTTTGAATCCAAAATTCACACTTGGTAAATTTGGCATAAAGCTTCTCCTTTCTTAGGGTATTCAATATAATTCTCAAGTGATCTTCATGCTCTTCCTTGCTCTTTGAATAGACAAGAATATCATCTATAAAGACTACCACAAATTGATAAAGATAGTCTCTAAAGACTCTATTCATTAGATCCATGAAGATAGCAGGGGAATTAGTAAGACCAAATGGCATCACTATAAATTTATAGTGTCCATACCTTGTACGGAAAGCCGTCTTTGGTATATCCTCCCTTTTGACCCTTAATTGGTGATACCCTGAACGAAGATCAATCTTGGAAAAGTATTGAGCTCCTCGTAGTTGGTCAAATAAGTCATCAATGCGTGGGAGTGGATATTTGTTCTTGATAGTGATCTTGTTAAGTTCTCGATAATCAATGCAGAGTCTCATTGATCCATCTTTCTTCTTAACAAATAGAACAGGTGCTCCCCAAGGTGATGCACTAGGGCGTATGAATCCCTTATCAAGATTCTCTTGGAGTTTCTTCTTCAATTCCTGCAACTCAATTGGGGCCATTCTATAAGGTGTCTTCGAAATAGGCAAAGCACCCGGTACGAGTTCTATTGAAAACTCAACTTCACGATTTGGTGGAAGGCCTGGTAATTCCTCCGGAAAGACATCATCAAACTCCCATACGATGGGCATATTCTTAATCGTGAGTTTCTCACCAACCATTTGAGATAAATAACCTTCATTTAGTGGAATCAATACCCATAAAATGGAAGAAATTTCCACTGGAAGGTTATGTTCATCCTTGCATTGATAGACGATCATAGATTGATCTGGAATATGAAATGTGACTTCCCTTCTTTGGAAATTTATATGAGCTTCGTATAAAGAAAGCCAATCCATGCCAAGAATCACATCGAATTCCACTAAAGGAAGGATCACAAGATTTGCAGGAAGCACTTTCCCACAAACATCAATTGGAGAAGAATTATAAACATTTGATGCGATTGATGTGCCATTAGGTGTTGTCACAGCTAACTCAACATCTAATTGTTGAGGTAATACGGTGATACCCTTAGAAAATTCTTCAGAAATAAAAGAGTGGGTGGATCCAGAATCAAATAAAACATTTGCTACTTTAGAGTGGATGGTAAGTGTACCTTTCACCACTTCGTTATCGTACTCCACATCGCTGATAGAAATTACATGTGACTTTCCTTTGTCATTAGCCTTAAGAGTTTGTTGACGTCAACCATCATCATCAACCCTTGGATTTGGACATTGATTGGCATAATGCCCCATCTCCTTGCACTTGAAACATTGAAGTGTAGTAGGTTCATTCTGTGTATCCCTTCCTTTGTTTTCATCATTAGACATCTTCTTCCCATCATCGCGGCATTCAAATGCCCGATGACCTTTCTTTCCACATTTGAAACATTTACTTGTCCCTTTAAGACAACTCCCTCCATGTTTCTTTCCACACTTTGAGCATAAGGGAAAGCTCATCTTCTTTTCAGTGTGATCTTTAGATTTTCCTTTGAATTCCATTTTCCTCTTCTTATCAAACCCATATAACTGATGGGTTACTCCAATCTCCATCTCGACTTTGAGAGCACATCGAACGATTTCCTCGTAGCTATTGAAGTCCCTTATGGCTAACGCCCTTCAAAGACTTGGTTTTAAGCCACTAAAGAATCGATCGATCTTACTCTTAGGTTGGATAACAATACCAGAAGCGTACCTTGCAAGTCTTGTAAAATTTGCTTCATAGGTACCAACAGATTCATCATCCCTTTGCTTCAGTTCAAGAAACTCTTTCTCCATCTATGTTCAGAGAATACGAGGGAAGTACTTATTGAAAAATAAGTTCTTGAACTTGTCCCATTCCATGGACTCAATTTCATCCCTTTGCCTCGTATTCTTAATAAGATTCCACCATTGATCAGCATCTCCTTCCAAACGATACACTGCTAGGATTACTTTATCATGTTCAGAACATTGAAGAACTGAAAATATATTTTCAGTAGTACTAATCCATTGTTCAGCAACTAATGGATCAGTAGACCCGCTGAAAGAAGGTGGACGCTGCCTCATGAAGGATTCAACAGAATGTTGCTCCTTCCTTTGCTCGTTTGGAAGTCCTGCATGATTCATAGCTTGAGAAAGTTGTGTGAGCATGGCTACAAGATTTTGCATTCCAGCTCCCATATCGTTTGGTTGCTCAGGGGGACAATCATTGCATTGCCCATCGCATTCCGCATTAACGCGGTTCCTTCGGGTTCCAGCCATTGACTAAAACCAAGAAGAATAGTGTGAGCAACACTAATTATAATAGGAAAACCACATAATTCAAGAATAAAATTTTCACGCTTAAGGTCTTATCCTAGGTTATTCATGGCCATTTCTAAAACACTAAGATTGTGTTCTATTCTTAGACTTATCCTTAGGGTTCTTACTAAGACTTTCACATCCTAGTTTCCAAAGGTTGACTATACCTTTCCTCTGATACCAACTATAACGACCCATACTTTACATACATTGTTAATACTTCAAAATTGAAGCACACTTATTACAACATATGACAAAACCACAAAGGACCGTATAGGTATAGTGTCTTTAGAAACTGGGAAACATAAACAACTGGTTCATAAATCTTCTACAGTGTCTCCCATTTATTTCATCATATCTAGGGTCCCTTTTAGCATATTCTACTTAATATCCATCTTCCTGACCTGGGGAAAAGAAAACATACAAAAAAGGGTGAGCTCAAATGCTCACCAAGGGCTAATAAAGGAAATAAAATCATATCATATCTTTTTGAAAATCATAACCTGCAAAAGAGTTCATAATATCTTAACATGGAATAAATCATAGAAGTGAAAATGAGATCCCCATAATCATAACATAAAACTTGAAAATTTGTGGCATGCACACATAATCATGGAAAATCATTTCTTGTTAGTCATGACTCATTTCCAAGACTATCGTAGCGGACAAAGTCCATTTCTGAACCGAGTTCACTCCTCATTTCAGTCCTGTATCACTGAACCGAAATAACCTTCTGTTCCAGCCATGTCTATCTCATGAGATATAAATCTTTACCCAATGAATTGGATGGAGATATAGGTCCCACCCATCTTATAATGAATCCTTTCTTATGTGTTCCACATAATCATAAATCATACATCATCGCATAACACATGTAACAAAAATGGGATTCTTGAAACATCATGACATCATAAAACAAATCATATAAGGTAAATGACTTCATAAAAATAATTCCCTCACAACATAATCAAATCAATGTAATAATAGGGATAAAAACAGAACCCTTTATTATATTAGATGGAAAATAATTTTGATAAAACACTTGAACTCCATTCTTGAGGAAAATATCCTTTCTTCTTCAAAAACACTTTTCTTTTCTTAACATTTTATACAATTATAAACTAAAAGAAGTTGATTAAAAATAAACTTGAAAACATTTAAAGGAAGATTCTTGGAAATAATGTTTCAAAAATCCATTCATGCTGTATAAGTTAAAAAAACATTCTTCATACTTTTTTCGGAAAAGTAAAAAAGTACCTCGTACGAAAAAATGACAAAAGATTCCCTTCATATTCTTTACTAAAAACTCACCGAAGGGTAAAATTGGATTTAAACTATTGTAAGTGGATGGAAATAATATTACATATTGAGGGAACATGGATGTGGATGATAAAATACACCCCAATAAATACCAAAGTATAAACAATCTCGGATAAAAATGAGATTGTGATATTTCCCGTTACCTTAGGTCCGATTTTCTTTGTACGTGTCTGAAGCTCCTGTATAATGGTTTAAGTAATGTTATTGACTTATTACAGAATCATAAATATTTATATGATATCATATATAGTCATATTCTTAGCTTCTTATTAGTAATATTTCATTGTTACTTGTTACTCGGGTCTTTATTGCCTTTTGTTCTTATGCATGTTTTGCCGAATAAATTCTTATTCTTATTTTAAGGTTATAGATACCATATATCCAGAATGGTATTAGTGTAACATATATCATATTTATTCATTCAATTCATTTATATAATTACTATGTAATGATGATCATGTAGAACGAGTCGCATCACATCGTGGAGACGGTATTCCGTGCGTACGCACGAGTGATGATATCGTTCCTATGATCATGGAATTGTATTGGAGTGTATGTATACTATTTCAGAATCAATATAACTTTTTAATAGTCATATATAGTCATTATTTACACCATTATATCCATCCAAGTAAGGTGGTGGTGGAAAATAGATTACACCACGGCGTGGAGACGGTATTCCGTACGTACGCACGCGCGGTGATTTCATTTTTCCGTAGGATGGATAGAAGGTGAATTAGGTTTGTTTCATATTTTTAATAACATATAAGTATGTAAGTAATACTAATGTTATTACTTTATCATGAAACAACTAAAGAAGAAGAAGTTGAAGAAGAAATAAATTGAAAAGATCGGAAATGGATATTACTTCTTCTTTTAAACGCCTCTTTGAATCCTCCACTTAGGGAACTAAGATTGGTCTTTGAAGAAGACCAGGACCTCTAGGATTATTCTAGGTAAGTGGAGAAGGAATTTTGGCAGGGGTTTTCCGAGCTTGGGAGCTCAAATTGGTTTGAGGAGGAGGGGGAGGAGGTGCCCTTTTATAAGGGAGGAGAGGGGCACCTTAGGAATATCTCAAAATATTATTTTATATTAAAGTAAAAATCGGTTAATAATGGTTCCAAAGGGTCTTATTTAGAAGGTAAAGTGGGTATGGGTCGAAATCCTATCAACCAATAGGATTTAGACAAGTTTAGGTTATTATTTTAACCTTATCAATTAGATTTAACTCTAAGTTAAATAATTTAACTTTTACCATGACTTTTTGTTTTCTTACACTATACGGTTAATACATTTACTATAACATGCCAAACGAACCCCAAGTTGTTTATTATTAATATATATATCCTTATCTATGTCATTTGGCCGAACCTTAGATTTTTAGGAATAAAATAACAATTAATAATATAATATTTGATTTAAAAACTATTTTGTGTCAATTTTGACACTATTTGATATATGATTTTTGTGAAAGTCATAACAGAATTATATGTTCTAAACAAGTTGATTAAATCAACACTAATATATCATAGTAACCTATAAAATTAGTGGAATTCATAAAAAGTCTCAAATTACATTTATTTGGGCATTTATAACATCAATTATGTTAACATTTCCTTAAAAGGGTAATTACTGCATCATCGTTGTGTCATAAATAAATTAATTTATTTAAAGTGTAAAAATTATAAATAAAACATCATTATGTAGGAAATCGTTTTATATTTCTAATGAATATTTATAATCGAATTTATCTTATGTATAAACCCATATTAAAAATGTTTTAGTTATTAAACTTTGATTTTAACTATTTTAACTATTCATTAAATAAAATAATATTAAATGTCATAATCTAATCCAAGTGGACCTAAATAGTCATATTATATTCATAAGGTTGTTTTTGGTCGAATTAAACTTATCCAATAGAATTAGGACATGTGTTAGGGTATTAGTAATATCATATTTACCCTTAGTTACCCTATTTACTATTAACCGCGGTAAAAAAAGTAAAAAGTTACTATTCACCAAAAAAATTATTTTTATCTCATTGAACCACATTTTACTTACTGATATCAACCGTGTCTGTCGGATTTTCAAAATTTCATTCACAGAAGTGGTAAAATTAAGTTTTATGCAAAATTCGGTTTTTAACCTACCACTTAGTGGTTTCACTATTCATCAAAAATTGAAAGTTTTCAGAAAAATACCAAAATTTCACCCTAGGCTAATTTCGGTATTCCGAATCCAAAAATTAAGTCCATTTTGAAAGATAAAATTTCAAAAAGTGGTTATTACTATTCATAACGGCTATTTTTAATAATATTTTAATAGCATATCGTCGTTTAGTGAAACTCGGTATTGCGTACAACGCAAGCTATCGAGAAAGGTCGCGATTGCGTGTAAAGTAAGCCAAGCTAGTATGTAGTGAAAGATTCCTTTGATGATATATAAAAACAAAATATGACTCATAAAAATCTCGGGTGTTACAACAATACCATTAGTATCGGTCAAATCCTTGAAAAGGGGTATGTTATACACATGGAGATTTCTTTTTTTTCTATAAGGGATGCTCACAGGAGACTTTTTCCTCAAGTCCAAATGGTGAAGAATCGCATGTTTACACTGCGTATCAACACAAAGGACAAGGATTGTATCTTGGTACTCATGAAGAATGAATCATGGATATGGCATCTTCACTTTGGACATCTGCATTTTAGTGGGCTTAAACTTTTATCCTCATTAATCATGGTGCATGTATTTCCAAGGATTGAAGTTTCAAATAATGTGTGTGAGTCATGTACACTCGGCAACCAACAAGGGAACTCCTTCCCAAGTGGAGTGTCCAGAAGAGCAAATGTGCCACCTCAGTTGGTTCACATTGATATCTGTGGACCACTTGAAACACCCACACTCTGAGGTAATAGGTATTTTATTACCCTCATTTTTTATTTTAGTAGGAAACTCTGGGTGTATTGCATCAAAGAAAAATATTCTTCATTTGCGATCTTTAAGATGTTCAAATCTCATGTTGAAGCTGAAAGTGGTTATAGAATCAAAGTTATCATATCTAAAAGAGGTGGAGAATACACTTCAAATGAATTTCCAGATTTTTGCTGGAAACGATGCATCAAACAACAATATACTATTCAATACAGGCCACAAAAGAATGGAATTGGAGAAAGTAAGAACTACACCATACTCAACATGACGAGGACCATACTGAAGGAGAGAGGCCTTACAAAGAACTTTGGAGAAGAAGCAGTGGCATGTACTACCTATCTACTCAATCGTTGTCCAACCAAGAGTTTTAGAAACCTGAAACCACAAGAGTCATGGATTGGCTACAAAATGAGCGTAGAGAACCTAAGAATATCCGGGTGTGTTGCCTACGCTCATGTTCCAAAAGTGAGAAGAAGGATGCATGATGATTGTCGTGAAAAGTGCATCTTCATTGACTACAGTGAAGATTATAAATTCTATAAGCTCTAAAATACACTAACTAATAAATTAGTGGTGAGTATAGATGTGGTCTTTAGTAAGGAAGAAGCTTGGAAATGTAATGATCAAGAATCAAACTAAGAGATTCCAGTTGAAACAGAAGATCCTGAAGAAAGGGGGACATTCCATCACTCCTGAATGGACTCCATCAAGCCAAAATTTTGCGAGCTCATCCTCACCCATGTCTCCCATAAAAATTAAAATCTTAAGTGACATTTATGAGCAAACCTAATAGTTAAATATTTTTTACCTATATGTAGATCATAAGCCTCTGACATTTTAAGAAGCCATGAGGAAAGAATGTTGGGGAAAGGCTATGGAAGAAGAAATTTGTTCCATAGAGAAAAATAACACATGGGGGTTTACCAAACATCCTAATAGCCAGTAAACCATTAGTGTCAAATGGGTGTACAAGATAAAGCGAAATTTTGATGGTGAAATCAATCGCTACAAGGAATGGCTTGTAGAAAAGGGGTACAAATAGAAGTATGGGGTGGACTATAAAGAATTATCTTCTACTATTGCTCACATTGACACTATGAGGATGATTACCTCCCTTGATTTTCATCCCAGTTGGATGATCTACCAACTGGATGTGATTTCTGCATTCTTGAATGGAATTCTAGAGGAAGAGGTCTACATTGACCATCCTAAAGGCTTTGCTATGAAAGGGGATGAAGAAATAGTGTATCGACTGAATAAAGCTCTATATGGGTTGAAGCAGTCTCCTCATGCATGGAATGCATACATTGACCGCTATCTTCAAAAGAACATCTTCAACCAATGTCCATATGAGCATGAATTTTACATCATGAATAATGGTTGTGGTGACATACTTATTCCATGCTTGTATGTTGATGATTTTTTGTTTACAGGGAACAACTAATCGATGTTATATTAATTTAAGGAGGCCATGTTCAAGGAGTTAGATATGACCTATGGAGGTCTCATTTCCTTCTTTCTGAGCATAGAGGTAAAGTAACAACATGGAAGAATCTATATATCTCAGTAGAGGTATGCCAGGAAGTTGCTTGAAAAATTCAAGATGACCAATTGCAATATTGTAAACACACATGTTGCAACAAGATTAAAACTGAAAAAAGATTAATAAGGAAGAAACATTGACTCAACTTTGATCAAGAGTCTGATTAAAAGCATGAGGTATCTCACAATCACAAGTCCTGATATTGTCTACAGTGTTGGGCTTCTAAGCAGGAACATAGAAGCACCAAAAGAGTCACATTGGCTAGAAGCAAAACGTATGCTTGGGTACATTAAAGGAACGATGGATTTTGGTCTTTTTTTTATCCGTAAAATGAAGAAAAAAATCTGCATGGATACTTAGACAGTGACTGGGGAGGTGACCAAGGTGAAAGGAAAAGCACCATTGGGTATGTATTTTATCTTGGATCGACTACTTTCACATGGAATTCAAGGAAGAAATGTTTGGGTGCCTTGTCCACATGTAAAGTAGAGTATGTGGAAGCATCATCCATTTTTTCTGAAGGAATATGGTTGAGAAACCTACTGAAGGAGATGAATCGACCACTGGATGGATCCACAATGATATATGTGGATAACAAGTCAGCATTTGAACATGCCAAAAATCTGGTGCAGCATGGAAGAATAAAATGTATTGATACCTGATTCCATATTCTGAGAGATAATCGGAAGTAGAAAATAATAAAATTGGAATATTGTCATACTAGGGAACATGTGTTGGATATTTTCACAAATTAATTACCGATGGATGAATTCAAAAACACTCATAATGATTCTCGGAATGAATCCAGCTTTTGTTTGAAGGGGAGTGTTGGAAATGCAAACAAAAACCCTCATGTCTAGAAGACTGTGTTTATTTTCTGCACATTTTTTTCATGCAGTGTGTATTAACTACACACGGTTCCCCCACATTTTTCTTCCATGCATGTCCATTTAATGTGTAAATTTTATTTCATTAATGTTTCTGATTAATGTGGTTGTTTTATTTCATTAATGTGTCCATTTAATTTGGATGTCTCATTCCTTTATAAATGCCTATAAATTGTTGTCAATTGTAGTCTGAAAAATATCTGAAACGAAAATATGGAAATCTCCTCTGTGTTGTGTGCCAATTTTATTCCTATCAATTTCTTGGCTTGTATAGTCTACAAAAAATGTATAAAAAAACTCATTTCGGTCCTATTTATGAATGTGCGGGACATGAACGCCGTTGTCCATGAAACGGACCATGAAATTTCCAATCAGCAATCCAAATACAACTTTTCAAAAAAAATTACTTACTACTTTTCCAACCAACATATATATGTATAATGGGTCTCTATAGCTATGAAAAACAACCACTTGGCTGAGAGAGAGAGAGTGAGTGAGATGAGAGAAAAATTGAGTTTACTTCCATTTCTAGTACTCGTCATTATCGTTTCAATGGAAGGTGAGGATGTGGTTGAGGATTAGATGTATGGACTAGTGGAATTTTCACTGAAAATATACCTACTTTGGTGTATGGAAACATAAAGAACGACTCCGGGTGCTGCTTACATGGCAAGGCCTACGCCACCTACCATTACTCTTCACCAGTCTCCGCCACAACCCAGGCGGTTCTTGTCCTCAACAGCTTCCAAAGGGGTGGGGATACTGGCGTGTGTGGTCCACTCACATTTGGGGAAGACTTTAGTGAAAGGAAACACAAGGAGTTTTCGGAAAAATCTCTATGACTTCTTACTTTGGTGGGCAGCCGATGGGATTGGCATGCAGCCTTTGTTGAAGCAGCCGACGGTGGGAGAAACTTCAAGGGTTGATGAACAAACCCCAACCAACCCTTGACAGACTTGATTTTCTTCATATTTAAATTGGGATTAAGATCTCATGATATTTGTAATTTGGATGTGTGTATCCTACAACGTTCAACTGGATATAGTAATATAAACCAGGCCCCCATTCTTCTGTGGACATAGGCAACCTTGTTAAACCACATAAATTCTTGCATTGATCTGTTTTTCTTCTTCAGTTTGTTTGTTTTATCTCACCATGAACCTCTATTTCCCAAACAAAGTGGTATCAGAGGGGTCAGGAGTGAAACTACAATATGGCAGCGAAATTTTCTAGAAATCATAAAATCTAAGTTGCTTGTAAAAAAATTTCAAGCCTAGATATGTGAAGAGAACGATGATGTGATTCGAATGGTGCAAGCGGTGTCAAAAATAGAGCTAAAATGAAGGAGATAAGGTCGTTACAAGTTTGGTAAAACAATGGTAGCTACATTACCCCATGCCAAAGAAGACGACACTGTTCACTCTGCCATCTACTTTTCCAGCCACTATTTTGGAGAGCCACATCAATGCCATGTTAGTGGTCAATCCAGACCGTTGAAACTATTTTGGCTATAACTCGGCCAATCGGAGCCCGTTTTCAACAATATTGGAGTCGATTCCATGTATTTCGACCATTCTGGACACATACGTACAATTATATTTTCAAAATTAGAACTCCAGAAATGTAAGAGAATACAAATAATATGATTAAACTCACTGCGTTTAATTATTCCATCTAGAAACCAAAAATAGGGGACCTTTTGTATATTAAAGATTTATGGAAGTCTATAGTGGAAACCACTAATCCTGTTGCAGTGTAAGCAGAGAAACAATAACAAGAACTAAACTTGATGTGAATATGTTAGCTAGTACCCCTCCAGTGGATACAGAGTGGGTCGTACTCTACAGGATGTGCACTACCCAAATCAGACAGTGGATCGTCAAGAGAATCATCAAAATTCTGCCAATGAATATGACGCCTCTGTTCTTTGAAGAAAATTGGAAAATATGTATGTGAGGAAAACTTCTAAAAATAAAGAAAATATGATACATTATCTTGTAAACTTGAAATAAAAATATGTGGCCAATGTATCAGAGCACATGAGCGAGTTCCAAGGTATTGTTGATCAACTGAATTCTATGAAAACGGTGATTGATTATGAGTTGTAGGAACTATTGATGTTGAGTTCTTTACCAAAGATGTGGGACACATTATTTGTGTCCTTCAGTAATTATACTCTAGATGGAACTCTCACTATGGATATGGTGAATGACAGAATGCTAAATGAAGATTCAAGAAGAAAAGATGAGAGACACACACCTGAATCAGAGGCTCGTGTCACGGAAATACAACGGAATCATAAATGGCAAGGAAGAAGGAGAGAAAGAGAACCACGTTACCAAAGTATTCTAAGGATTAAGTGATAAAAATCTCGATAAAGATATGGCATGAAGTTCCACCACTATGGAAATCCCGAACACTTCATCTGGGAGTATAGAAGGATGAAGTTAGAGCAGAGTAATTAGGAAGGTAATACCCAATATAACGATGTTGTAGTTATTAATGACGAAATAATTATTGTTCAAGAATTCATTCAGGTTAGCCTTGCAATCCAAGACTCTACATGTTTGATCGATTCTGGTGCCTCTTACCATGTCACCTTTAGAAGATATTTCCTCTCATCTTACCATTCAGGGAGATTCAGACATGTGAAGATTAGAAATGATGGCACATCCTAAATAATAGGTGTTGGTAATATTTTTCTAGAAAATAATGTTGGATATAGGTTATTGTTGATGTATGTGAGGCATGTTCCAGATATTTGCCTCAATCTAATATCCATTAGAACGCTTGATGATGAGGGATATGTCAATTCCTTCCATGATGGGAAATTGAAGCTTACCAAAGGTAACTTGGTAATTGGAAAAGGAAAGAAATATACCTCTCTTTATCTCACAGATACAAGACCACATGGAGGAGAAGTAAATGTAGCCAGAAAAGATGTTCATGCATAAGTTTGGCATAGGTTGATGGGTCACATAAGAGAGAGAGGAATCCGAATTCTCTCCAAGAAAGAACTCTCTACAGAAATAAAAGGTTCACATCTGGATACTTATATTGATTTCATCATGGAAAAACAACACAGAGTATCATTTTGTGGTTATATACCATCCATAAAAGAAAATGTTATAAATTTAACTCACACTGATGTCTTCATGATGAGAACCAAAATGATGGGAGGTGCTATTTATTTTGTTACCTTCATAGATGATAATTCTAGAAAATTCTGGACCTTTTCTTTGAAAACTAAAGATGAAGTGAAGGATTTTTTCAAGCAGTTTCATTTGAATGTGGAAAGAGAAACAGGCAATCGGTTGTGTGTGTGAGAAGAAAATGGAGGAGAGTACCGCGATACATTTGAGGAGTACTACATGAGTTTTAGCATCAGGAAAGAAAAATCATTATCGAAGATTCCCTAACATAATGGTCTTACTGATAGGATGAACAAAACAATTTGTGAGAGAGTAAGATGTATGCTCTAAAATTAAATGTTTCCAAACACATTTTGGGGGAGGAAATGATGAACGCAGTTGATCTTATCAACCTTTCTCCATCAGTTCTATTGAACTATGATGTTCAAGAATGTGTTTGGATAGGTAAAGATGTTTTATACAAACACTTTAGAGTATTTGTTTATAGGGAATTTGTTCACATCCAGAATGATGAGCGGGAAAAGATAAATAGAAAAGGAAAAAAATGTATCTTTTTGGGATACAGTCATGAAGAGTTTGGATACAAAATTTGGGATCCAATTATCAAGAGGATCATTAGATGCAGAGATGTGAGGTTTCTTAAGGATCTGACGATTGAAGATTCTGAGAAGCCAAAAAGTGCAGAGAAGTCATAGCCTGAATAAATTCTAGTAATTCTAGATCCAGGTTCACCACCATCAGTACCAGATAGCATGAGATAGATACATGACACTGATGATACATAAATATCAGGTAATATGTCTCCATATACTAATATGTCTTCATCATATGATATTCCAAAATAGATTCCCCTTAAAGCATAGTCGAGGAGATCCACCAGAGAATGAAAAATGAGTCGTATATACTCAGCAAATGAGAATGTGATGATCACTGATAAGGGAGAGCTAGATAGTTATGATGATGTAATCAGGAGTCAGCAAAAGATGTAAAGGAATAAGGCCATTCAAGAGGATATGAGATCCTTTCACAAGAACTGTAAATTTGATTTGGTAGAATTACCATACGGAAATAATGAAATCAAGAACAAGTGGGTGTTCAGAATTAAAGATAAGATGGCTGATCACAACCACACTATAGATCAAGAATGGTTGTGAATGGATTCGGCCAAAATATAGGTATTGAATTCAATGAAATTTTTTCTCCTGTGGTTAAAATGTTTTCTATCAGAGTTTTTCTTGGATTAGAGGCTAGTTCGAACTTGGAGGTTCAAAAATTAGATGTAAAGATAGAGTTCTTACATGGTGATATTGAGGAGGAGATATACATGGATCATATAGAGTTATTTCAGATGAAAGGGAAATAAAACCTGGTATGCAATATTAAGAAAAGTTTATATGGTATGAAACAGGAACTGAGCCAGTATTACAGGAAATTTGACTCATTCATGGAGAAAATCAAGTACAGGAGGATGACCACTGATCATTGTGTTTTTATCAAATAGTTTTTGAGGGTGATTTCATTATCTGGTTTATTTATGTTGATGATATGATGATTAAAGAGAGATATATCGCCAAGATTGATAGGTTGAAGAAGGATTTGAACAAGCCTTTTGAAATGAAGGACTTGGGATACACTACTAAGATTCTTGGTATGACGATTACTCCTGGCAGATGGAATCACAAGATTTGGATATCTTAGGAGTGGTACATTGAGAAGGTTTTTGAAAGATTCAACATGGTAAAGGTGAAACCAGTTAGAACTCCACTTACAAGTCATTTTAGGCTCAGGACAAGTCATCGTCCATCAACTAAAGAAGATAAAGCAGATATGGAAAAGGTTCTTTATCAGTCAGTAGTTGGCAGTCTTATGTATACCATGGTGTGAACCAGACTCGATATTTCTCACATTGTTGGCATTGTGAGTGGGTTCTTATCAAATCTAGGAAATGAGCATTGGATAGCAGTCAAATGAATATTGAGATATCTTAGAGGTATATCTAATCATTGTTTATGTTTTGGAAGTGATAAACCAATTTTGGAAGGATACACATATGTTGATATGGTTGGAGATGTAGACACAAGGAAATACATACATGGATAACTGATATCATTTGCAAGGGGACCATTCTCATGGGAATCATGACTTTAGAAGCGTGCTTCCTTTTCTACCACAGAAGCAGTGTATATCGCGGTCACTAAGGGATGTAAGGAGATGTTGTGGATGATGAAGTTTTTATAGGAGTTGGGATAGAATCAATAGAATTATATTATCTATTGTCATTTTTAGAGTTCTATTCATCTCAGAAAGAACGCGACATTTCATTCCACGTCCAAACACATCGATGTGAGATATCATTGGATCTGAAATGTGTTGGAAGAAAGATTGTGGAAAGTTGAAAAACTTCACACTGATGATAATGGGGTAGACATAATGACGAAAGTTATACCAAAAGAGAAGTTTTACACTTATAAGGAGACTATGGGTCTATATTCTACCCTAAATTGGTCATGAGGGGGAGATTTTTGGGGCCCAATCCTATTTGTGGGAGAATTCAACAGAAGGAAACATAAGGAGTTGTTGGAAATAACTCCACAGCTTCTTCCTTTGGTGGGAAACCGACAGGATTGGCATGCGGCCTTTGGTGAAGCAGCCGATGGTGGGAGAAACTTCAAGGGTTGATGAACCAACCCCAACCAACCCTTGACAGACTTCATTTCCCTCATCTTTAAAATGGGATTAAGATCCATTGATATTTTTAATCCTATTGTGTGTATCATCTAACATTCATCTAGAGAGAGTTATATAAACCAGACCCCCATTCTCCTGTGAATGTAGGCAACATTGTCGAACCACGTAAATTCTTGCGTTGATATATTTTTCTTATTTTGTTTGTTTGTTTTATCTCACAACAAACATCTCCTACAACAACATTGTGGTCCCCCTGAATGCGACAGGGAGCACCACTCAGAAGAAAATTTGGTAGTTAATTTCACTGTCCAGCAACTGGTACAATGGAGAGAGTTGGTGCCATTGGGAGATCTTGATATGGGCAGGCGGGGGAGTAGCATGAGGGAGAGTACAGTGGACGAGTGCGACTAAATGGTGGGGTGTGATGTGGATCACATGTACTAGCATCCATGTCCAAACAATGTCAGGGATGTGTTGGTTATGGTGTAGAGCACACTAGGAATCCCCCACAATGTTAGGGTGAACTTCAGATTACATGGGATAATGCATAGTTCTGATTTCTTTTTACAATGATTAATATACATATGTAAATTTGAATGAAAATGGCATTTTTTTACCAATATTGCCATAATGGACTGCTATTTTATTTTATTTTTATCTATTTCTTGTTTTTGGACCTTTTTATTGAGGTTGGAGTTGAGTTTCCAATGATAATTTTTGATTTTTGGAGGTTCCATGTGGTTTTTGGCCCTGTGCATGGTTAGTGTGCACGATTTAGGGAGAAATTGTGAAGTTAGTTAAGACAGGTGGCATTTTTAGTTAAATTTCTTCTTGCACTGACTATCTAGCATGGCCTAGAGATGGTTTGGCCCAAATCGTGTGAGGAAAAGGAGTAATCATGTGGCATGTAGGTCTGTTTGAGGTAAGATACACAACTTGCATACGGTTATGAGAAATAATGCGGCAAACGTGCGAGGAGGTTTTGTCATTTTCACTGAACAATACCACAAATGAAGGTAAGGGAAGCACTTAGGTTTTATCATCACTATCAAAAATCACTGATAAAATGGGGAAGTTTATCAGTGCTAGAAAAATGTGCAGATAAATCTTCCCTTTACCAGTGCTAATATTAGCGCTGATAAATTCCCCCTTTATCAGCGCTAACAAAAATCGCTAATAAAAAAGGCGAATTTATTAGTGCTAATAATAGCACTGATAAAAGTTTTTAACAGAAAATATTATTAATTTATATAAATTTATTTTAATTATATCCAAAAATAATTTTTATATGTATACATTAAATAAAACATGCATGTTTATTATGTTTATTTTGTTTATGTTTTATTTATGATTATTATGTTTATTAGTTTTTATTTATATCTTTATTATATATTTATAATAATATATGTTTATAATATGATATATAAATACTTTGTAATATATATATATATACTTATTATATATATATATATGTTTCCAAATGAATGTGTCAATTGATGCGTACTTTCTTCTCATGAATATATGTTCATTGTTTACCCTAATGTTGGCTGTATATACTGTAGTATTATATATACTTGGTTTATTCATCCATTTCGTTTATATATGAAGCTTTACCTTCTCATAAATACATAAAATCACGATAAATATATCTAAATAAACAATAAATGTATTTATTAAATTAAAAAATATAAATTTTTCGTTATATATAATTATTTAATTTTTCAATATATTATATATAATTATAATTATATATAACTAATTAAATATAAATATGTTTAAATAGTTGTAAAATTAAATATATATATATATATATATATATATATTTATGAATACCTTTTGAATATATATTTATAAATATTTGTCTTTAATGAATATATACACAGACACAGACATATATTTATATATAAATACTTATGAAATTAAAATTAAAAAAATATCAATTTATATTTTGTATATTTAATTATAATTTAAATTATAAAATTATATATATATATATTATTATAAATTATACACAAACACCATATATATATTTATATATTTATATATTTAATTATAATTAAAATTATTAAATTATAATAAATATATTGATTATATATATTTATAAAATTATAAATGTAAAAAATATATTGGCTATAATATTATAATTATGAATAAATTGTATATTTTATCAGTGCCAATTAAAAATCGCTGATAAAGTCATGTTTTATCACCACTTTCAATTATAACGCTAATAAAACATACGTTTAACAACGTTTTTCAAGCGCTGATAAAGATGGGCCTTTATCAGCTATTTCAATTTTAGCGCTATTAAAACATACATTTTTTAGCACTTTTTATCTGGAGTTGATAAAAGTGTCGTCAGGTTTTATAAATTAACCTTAACTTGCTACTCCTTCCTCACACCCTCAAACTCTCACAAAAGTCAATCCCTTCCGCCGCCATTGTCTGCGCTGCCGCCATCACCGCCCCCGCTCCTCCCTCCTCACCTCCCTCCTCTTCTGCCTCCTCCTCCTCCTTGGCCGCCAACTCCTCCACCGTTGTGAACTGAGATTTTCTGCGTGGCTCTCCTCTACCGTGAACCGAGCTTAACCTTTGACTCCTCCACTCATGGCTCTCCTTCATCACACTTCTCAATTAGGACGTACATTATTCTTACGTTCCCTATACTAGTTGTGATCTTTTTACTATTTGGTATTTCAGTTTTTATGGGATGGATAGTAAGGGATGTGATGATTGGTTGTGGATCATGGGGAGACTATTAGTAGTTTATAGGTTTTGGATTTTATTTTGGGATTCTATGTATTAGTCTTGTCAACCAAGATTTCTCTTTTAATTCTTATTTTATATGTGGTATTGGTTATTGATTTATATTCAAATGGTATGTTGATATTATTTTTGAGTTAGTTTTTTATCCTTGATGTGTTACCTGTGGTTGGATGTTTCTTTTTATTTGAACTATTTTCTTATGTTCATGCACATTCGATATATGGATCGGTCATGCCTGAATTTTAGGTGGAATCCTTGTTGTAGTTATTTAGATTATGAGTGTGAAATAATTCCAAATTGTTATGTTTTTATACCCTAGAACTAGTTTCCAGTTGTGTGATCAGGAATGAACCTTGGGTTTTTCCATGGACCAAATCAGGTTCTCATTTTAGGGGTTGCATGGGTTGGTTCATGATAAAATTGTATTAGAGAACCCTCTTACTATCTAGGGTGTTTTATATTAGAAAGGAGGAATAGGGAATTCAAAACTCACAAGGTAAAAATCATTAGTAGGTTCTTAATCACCCATTTTGTGAGAAAACTTGATTTTACATGGGAATTTGGGACTTGAATCTTGATTTTGAATTCCTTTTATGATTATTTTTTATGGATTTTTATTTGAGATGATGATGCTTTGACCCCCAACGACTATATAAATGATTTTAGGGGTCTCAAAGATATTGGGGATGGAATTGGAGAAAGGACCAGATCTATATGGTTAGATCTAAAGATTTAGAAAACAACATGGGGCTCAAACTATTGGATCTATAAACCATCTCATATGACAATGCACAACTGGAACATAGTTTTCCATCTTAGGAATTTAAACTGTTCCCAAATCTATTCTTTACCCATCATGGTTAATTTTCCTCCCTTGCTTTCCAAATTGATCCCCATGGTATTTTTCATTGGTATGGGGTTAATGAAGGATTTTTTATGAATTGGTGCTTTTGGGTGTGATTTTTATTGATGTTATTGTTTTATTGTTCAAACTCAGGTTTTAAAGGTAAACATATTTTTTATAAAATTGTTTTTGTGTTATAAAGAAAGAATTTTAAAAAAATTTAAATTACAAACCATGTCGTCTACCCATGCATATTACCCTTTTATTAATTAGGTTTAACATTGATGGCACATTGTTTAAAAAACTATGAGTCCAAACCATGTGACTTACCCAAATTTTTAAAAAGTTAAAATTCGAACTTTTCTCTTCTTTAGTTTTAGCCCTATTTGAGGTTTCTCCCCTCTTTCTCAACCTAAGCGCATCATGGAGGCTCTCAAATCCATCCTCCGATGATATCCTTCCTCTATTAAAGATTATTAAATGTTCTCAGTAAGTTTCCTTCCGTTTTTGGTCAATTTTATCCTCTTCTTTTATTTCCCTACTGGTTTCGTGGTTCCTCTTAGGTGGGTTTTTTCTTGTGAAACCCTAGGGTGAGGGTTGGCTAAAACTGGTTGATATATTTGATTTTAGGATGTGTGGTTTATCACTCAGGCTTGGTTCTTCATTAACCTGGAGTTTTTTTGTATTCACAGTTCATTGAGGTAAGTGTTTCTATCCATTTCCTTCACAGAACAATCCATTTGATGATTGAGTGTTTCGAATTAATCTTAAAATATTTTATTCCCGGTTTTGATTTGTTTTTTTTAATTTTAGTGGTTTTTTAATGTTGGAAATTTGATTAAAATTGGGTTTTAAAGGATTTATCTGATTATGCCTATATATATGCATGTAAGGTGATTTATGAAGTTCCCATTGGCCTTCTAAAATTAAATTGGGTGTTTCCATATTATGTTTTTCCTTGGTTGGATCTTGGTGGTTTGGTTTATATTGGAATAGGTCTTATGAGTATATTTTGGTGTATTTTTATGGTGTGATGTTTATGTATGGATCCTTGTGATAGGTTTCTGTGCTACTTGTGTTTATTTAATTAAATGTTTTAGTACTTTTATAGATTTCAAAAAGTGTGTCATTAAATATGGTCATATACATATGTGCATTGGATGAACTGATGGATAGGGGCACAAATTATTATGTCTTTCCATAACAATTTTCATCTTAAACCCTAATTTCATGATATGTCCCCTCAGGCCCGTGTCGTGACATACCCCAAGCCTGTCGTCCGAAGGTCATGGGTCGGAGACTATCACTAAAGTAATCAACCTACAAGTGGGAGGAATTTTAATGAGTACCTATACAAATGCACACACAACCACTTTCTAAAGCTGGGAAAAGTTTACATGCCTGTCACTAAAAAAACACTAAGGAAATGTACGAACTCTAGGTCAAATGGGCCAGAATACAAACCCAACAAAAGATAAACTGAAAACAGGTGAGTACAAGGAAAATTTTTGAATTTCGTCCACTAGAAACCCCACCTAATGGGTAAGTGAAGAGTTTCTGGTGGAAGCTCTATAAGTATTCCCTGCCTTCCAGGTCTCACTAGGTACCACCAGGTCCTGGTCCACCAAGCCTTCTGTCTAGGAGGCAGTCATCTGCTCCAATCACAATATGTGTGGGTGAAGCCTGTACAGGGGTGAGTAACAAAATACTCAGTAGGTACCCCAAAAAAATTATGACAAATAAATCCACAAAAAAACCACAAATCGTGATCACCAAGCCTGATCATGAAGCAAGATAGCTCAAACCATGTATGTTCTAGAGTAGGATAGTAAGACCATCAGTCATAACATCGAACACCATGTGTTACTGGAGAACTCCTCCTTAATGAGTAATGTGGGCATTCCAGGTCACACAGAATCTGATTCCCACAATCTTTGGACTCCTATGGTCCTCATCCCCGATGAGTACTGTGGGTATGTTGGCTAACACAAAAGTCGCTCCCCACCGTGGGCATGTCGGGTTACATAAAAGCTACTTTCCACCTTGTCCCTATTGAGGTGGTCCTCCTATCGAGGATCGTGGGTCTGCCATGTCACATAAAGATGCTCCTCACCATGGTTCTACAAGGTCACATATATGTCACTTCCCCCTGGGCCATAGTATTTGATCCACACAGAGTCTCTTGTCAGCCGTCTTTAGGACTCATCCAACCGCAGGGTTTCTATACATAGTGCACTTGATTTTGGGAGAACCAATCCTCAAGCCATTTTCGAATTTAAACATCAATGAATATTTCCATAGAGTATTACAAAAGATAAACCTTTTCAGTATGGTTCAAATGCCACAAATAAATTGTCAATTAGATGCCTGGTTTGAAAGATATTAACATTTTTTCAAAAGGGGCAGGTTAGGTTTAGGTCTGGTCCGACCCGGTCGGACTGACCCTACCCAGACCGGGGTCCCCCGACCAAACCTGGGACCACCAACCCAACCCAATTCCGCCAACCCGATCCGTCGGGGTGGCCCTCACCCTGTCTGACCTACTGGGGCAACCCACACCCTACCCGGACACGCGGTGCGTCAGTTATGGGCCGCTCCACCGATGCTTCCACCTCTGCCAGCTGCTATCACGGTCATCAGCTCATGTTACTTCAGCGTGGACCGAGCCGGCCATAAGCCACCTCTCGGCATGCTGAGGTCTCCTTCTACAGACCACTGGGTCTGCTATGGTGGTCCGTTCTTCCCACTACTTGCACCTACGCCCTCTGGGGGATGTCATTTCCCTGTGATGGCTTCAGATCCTCCTTGCCACCATTTTGAAGATACGACCACAAAGAACACACAAAAAGCACAAGGCAGAGGGGATCAGGCCTTGTTCATGTCAGACTTCTCCCTCTGCATTAGAGTTTTAGAAATATGGGATAATGATTTGATGTTCTATTATAAAATAAATAAACATGGTATAAAAAACCAAGAAAAACACCATCCCACAAGAACGAGCGATCCACGGATCAACCTGTTCAAGGGTTTATTTGTGTTCTTCATTTATAATAAATATTTGGGAAACATAAAACAAATATAACCCCTACCTCAAAGTTGATCATCGCCGAAGCGATCCGCCCATGAGGATTCAAGATACATTCAAAGTCATAGGCATTCATCACCCTCAGGTCGCATTCTTCAAGGTGTGTTGACGTTTCTAGTGATTAGTCATCATTAATCATTCATTTTAGAAGAATATTTTCTCCATAGTTTCATCAAAGTTAAACCTACATTTGATTCCCCAATGTGTTATCTCATTAATAGAGAAAATAGTCCTAGAATTTCTATTATGTTGTGCCACCACTTCATAATGTTGTTTCATTAATGAAACGGTGTATCTGTTTCACTTTTGTTAAGGAGTATCACTAAAGGGTCTTATCGCCACCTCATCCCCACACTATAGTGCTAGAATTCCACCACTCAATGGTGAGAATAGAAAATAAAATAAGTTTTTCAGTTATATTATTATTTTCTGAAAACTCCAAAAACTATCTTTTCTGGTCGACCCTTACTGGTCGAAGTTAAGTTCTTTCTAGGAGAATCCCATCATTCTGGGTTCAATGGTGCCTTCAGATTTTTTATCTAAGAACTGGTTTAAAAGTTAGGAAAACCCTCCCGAACATTTACTTAACTAAACTTAAAAAACATCAAAATTTTATTCCAAGCTCATCGGGACTCAGAATCAAGTGATGTGAAAGTGTATGGTATCTAAATAATTCCATATTATTTTAAAAAAATAAATATAATTTCAAGTACATTAAATTTCTACCCCCTTTTATAGCTTCACGTCCTCGTAAGCCAAAACAAGTCTAAATGAACAAATGGGGGTAATGAGCACAAATCTAAGCCTCTCACTCCCATGTTCTCTCCTATAGATTCATGTGTTTCCACCAAATTCACACCAAAGGAATTGAAAATCCATTAAGGAACCTCTCCTATCAATCCTCTATCTCCACTGGAAACTCTGCAATGGCCTTCCCATCATAAATGTCCAGCTCACCCCAGTTGATGAAGTGTGATGGATCATGCACGTACCTCCTCAGCTGCGACACATGAAAAACATCATGTACTCAATGCATCTCTAGGGGAAGATCTAGGTGGTACAAAACCTCTCTAACTCTGGTAAAAATCTAGAAAGTTCCAATGAACCTTAGAGATAACTCGTTTCCCGACCAAATCTCTGCAATTTCGTTGGGGTGAGACCCAAAGGAAAACATGGCCTCCCGCCACGAACTCCAAGGGTCTCTATCTCTTATCAGCATATGATTTTTTCCTACTCTGTATAGTCCTCATCCACTCCTAGATGATCTGCACCTTCTCTGTGGTAGCCCATACCAACTCCAGACCCATTAGTGTTGACTCCCCTAGGTCTGTCCAGGATAGAGGTGATCTTTATGGTCGCCCGTACAATGCCTGAAATGGTGTAATTCCAATGGTGGAGTAATAGTAGTTATTATATTTAAACTCCACCAGTGGTAGGTGTTCATCCCAAATATAACCAAAATTAAGGATGCAAGCACGAAGCATATCCTCTAGGGTATGTATGATTTGCTCTATCTGACCATCTGTCAAAGGGTGAAAGGATGTGCTCAAGCACAAATGAGTCCCTAATAACTTATAATCCCTTCCACAACCAGGATTTTAAGCATGCATCATGGTATAATACGATCATCAAAGGAACCTCATGAATCTTTGTTATCCCCTAGATGTAGAGGTGTCCCACACCCTCCATTGATCACTATTCCCAGATGGGTAGGAAGTGAGCTGACTTGGTGAGTCGGTCAATCATCACCCAGATTGAATTGTGGCCCCTGGACGTGCGTGGTATCCCTATCATAAAGTCCATCGAGATACCATCCCACTTCCACTTTGGAACCTCAAGTGGTTGTGCTAAGACTGTTGGAACCTTATGTTATGCCTTCACTTTCTGACAAGTGAGGCATCATGAAATGAAATCTACCATCGATTTCTTCATCCTTGGACACTAGTACTAATGTCAGAGGTCATGGTACATCTTCACCACACCAGAATTTAATGCCAAAGGGGATGTAAGAATCTCCCTCAACAACTCCTCCCGCAACATCACTGGTACTACAGTGCATCTTATGAAAAGGATGAAGTTCTTCCCTTCTATCAAAAATCCATCAAGAGCATGTACTGAGGATAACTAAGCATGTCGGGACTCATAGCCAACATCCACAAGTTGTGCCTCCTAGACTCGCTATAAGAGTATGGGAGTGACAGTCATTGACTAATGGTAAGATGCTCCATCATCATCCACGAAGGATATCTGCATCACGGATAACTTCTTCGTTGCCTCACTCAGCAGATGTAGACCAAAACTCTTACTGAACGCATCTGCCACCATGTTCCTTTTCCTAGGAGTATATAGTATCTCAATGTAACGGTCCTAGAGGAACTCCATTCATCACCACTATCTTAGGTTCATGTACTTCTGGGAGAAGATATACATGAGACTCTTGTGGTCATTGTAGACATTAAACAGCTCACCCATGAAGTAGTACTGCCACATCTTCAAGGACAGGACCACGGCTGCTAGCTCCAGGTCATGGATCACGTAGTTCTGCTCATTATTCCCCAACTTATATGAGTCATAGGAAATAATTTGTTTCTCTTTCATCATGAGAAAACCCATTCTTATCATTGATTCATCATATAAGACTACATACTAAATTCCCTCTTCTATTAGTCTCAAGATGGGGGAACTCGTCAGTCTCCGCCTCAGCTCAGGAAAACTCTACTGGCACTTCCTCATCCACATAAAGGGTTATCCATTATTTTTCAAAGACGATAAGGTTTCTTATACCCTGGAAAAGACATGAATGAACCTCCAGTAATATCCAGTCAACCCCAAAAAATTCATCACCTCAATCATTATTCTCGGTGGATCCCAAGAAAGAATTGCCTCTATCTTTTCTGAGTCCACTGCAACTCCAGACTTCGAGATGATGTGTCCCAAAAAGTGGACCTATCAAATCCAAAACTGGCACTTTGGGAGATTACAATAAATTTGGTTCTCTAGGAATGCATCCAGGACTATCTACAGGACTGTAGCATGCTCCTCCTCTAAGACCGAGTACACCAAGATGTCATCAATGAATAACACTGCAAAACGATTGAGGTTAGGATAGAAGATCTTCTTTATGAGTCCCATGAACATTTTTTGGGCATTGGTCATGCCTAAGGTCATCACCAAGATCTCTTAGTGGTCATAACGGCATCTGAAGGTTGTTTTCAGTACGTCCTCATCACATACCTAAAGCTAATGATTGTTTGATCTGAGCTCTATCTTCAAGAACCACCTCGCTCCCTTCAACTGATTGAAGAGGTCATCAATACTCGAAAATTGATACTTGTTCTTAATGGACACCTAGTTCAGGCATTGGATGTCCACACATATCATCAATCTCATTCCTACCTTCTCGGTAAACAACACTGGGGCTACCCATGGAGAAATGTTGGGCCTCACAAATCCCTTCTTCTGTAATTCCTCTAGCTGTAACCTCAATTCATGAAGCTCCATGGGATCCAACCAATATGATGATGTGGATATCAGTGTCGTCCCTAACTACATATCGATGAATAAGTCTGCCTCCTTTTGAGAATATAGTCCTAGAAAATCCCTAAGAAAGACATCCTTATACTCATCCACCACTATAGGAATGCTCGAAATCCTCTCGTCCACCGCACCGAGAGTGAGTCTAGACAACTGGTGAGTGAACGGTTGCACCCTCCTCTAAGAAAGTTTATCTTGTGCTGAAAAAGTTCCCTTATCACCAATGAAGGAAAACCTGGTCCCATCATCACGTACACACCACACTTTACTCCTAAAACAGTCGATCTGATCATGGATTGTGGATAACCAGTCTATTTCCATGATGACGTCATAAGGACTCGATGATGCTACTAGGATATCCCATCTGAAGATATCACCATCTAGAATAAGCTCACACTTCTGGAACCAATGTGTAATCATCTAATCCTATCATGTTGGAGTCTCTAATTGTAAGGATCAAGCCAGTGGCTCCATCAGAATCTCCTAGCCCAGAACAAGTTCTATGGCAAGGAAAGAGTGACTGGAACCTATGTCTATAAGAACTATAGATAAGGAGAAGAAGGCACTGATATACCTCTAATAATCTCTAGAGTGTCATGGTGATAGGCCTCCATCACCTGAAGTTGGCCTCACTCTTGTCCACCAGCTCCTTAAGCCCATGGTGGACCACATGTGGGTGGTGATGGTAGCACCTCAAACCATTTTCCACTGCCAGTTGCTCGACTAGATCCCCTTACACATTTGACACCATGCGAACCACCTCACTCAAACCTCTACCTCTGACTTGGCGGTCCCTCGACCATCTGCATATTATCTGTGTGGAAGGTCGGGCAGTCACAAGCCATGTGTCCATGCTCACCGCACATAAAGAACAATTTGGTTCTCTATCGACTCCCTCTACTCTGGGAGTCCCACACTACCGACCCCATGTCTTGAGGTCTTCCCCTAGAATATCTAACCCACTTTGGGCCCCTCGTCAGCTGCCTGGTGCTCACCACTGAAGACTCTGTCATTTCTTGTCTGTTAGTGGCTCCAGATGTCGGTGTCTGCTCTACTATGAATCTCTCCACAAGAAAGGCTCACTCCAGTACTCCATCCTTAGTGGGGATGCTGACAGACACCATGGATGACCTGATCTCTCATATGAGTCCCTAATCAAAGGTCCAGGACCTGAAAAAATGGTTTCACACCATGTTTGTGGAGTAGTGGGAGAGGTCTGTAAACCACACAGAGTACTCAGCCACTAACATTCTTCCCTTCTCTAGGTGAAGTTGCTTCTGTATGTGCACTGAGCGCAAGGTTGTGGGGAAGAAGTCCTCCCAAAAAATAAGCTCGAATTCATCCCAATAGAGGGTAACCTCATCAAGAGTTTGAATCTTCAGACTCCACCATCTACCACTTGATCCCTACAGAAGGCTTGTGTCCAAGATTGCTATTTGGTCAAGAAGTGTCTTCAATAAGTGGAATAATCGCTTCACTACCTCCATCCTGTCCTCAGAAACCTAAGGATCTATCTTTCCGCTAAACCTGGGAGGTCCATATCTTTGAGACTCATGCAAGGAACTGAGTCTACATAAGTCCTCTACCAGTAACACCGTAAGTAAATTTTGATGGACGGGTGGTGGGAAAACTAGTGCACCACCAGACGGGGCCATCTTTAGCACTATTCCATGAACTGACGGCTCATCGCTAGGTGGGTTGTCTTCAAAGTCACGCATCGGAATGTGATCTTCTGTCTATGTGGAGGTATCCTGATATTGATCAAGATGTACCACTATTAATAGATTATACCTGGCGAGAAAACTCTTATTCATGAAGGGAATAAGGAAACACTCAATTGTTATATGATGAAAGCAACTAGTTTTTTTATGTATAGAGTTGAAAATATGAATTCAAGGTCTTGGTGTATGGATATGTCATCCACTTCACCAACACTGGACTCTATGAATCTAAAAGTAAAACTCGAAACATTTAACATTATATCCCAAACACAAAACAATAGACTCTCAGTCTTTTTGGTAGAACTGAGTCATATGATACAACTTTTTCATGACCCGCCCCCTAGGGTCTGTGTCGTGACATACCCCAAGCCTGCATTCTAAATGTTAGGGGTTGTCGACTAGTGCTTATGTCATCAACCTTCAAATGGGAGGAATTTTCCTGAGTACTTGTACACACACACACACATAACCACATCCCAAATATAGGAAAAGTAAATAGGCATGCCACTAAACAACTACTAAGTAAAAGTACAAACTGTAGGTCAAATGGGCCAGAATACAAACCCAAAAAAAAGATAATCTAAAAATAGGGAAGTACATGGAAAACTCTGAAATTCATCCACTGGAAACCCCACCTAATGGGTAAGTAAATAGTAGATGCTAGAAGCTGTAGAAGTATGCCCCACCTTCCTAGTCTCACTGGTCACCACTTGGTCCGATGCCACCAAGTCCTCTGTCATGGCGGCGGTCGTCTGCACCAGACACAACACGTGCGGGTGAAGCCCATGCAGGGGTGAGTAACAAAATACTTAGTTGGGTTCCCAAAAAAACAAGGAAACACTAAAAAGAAATCCATAAACAAACCACAAAGCATGACCACCAAGCATGATCATGAATAATGACATCTCACAATAGGTATGTTCAATAGTAGTATACTAAGACCATCATTCATAACGTAAAACACCATGGGATGCTGGAGAACTCCTCTTAAGTGAGTATAGTGGGCCTACCGGGTCACACAGAAGTTGTATCCCACTAACCTTGGACTACTGTGGTGCTCATCCTTGATGAGTACGATGGGTATATTGGGTCACCTAGAATCTTCTCCTTATGGTGATCATGTTGGGTCACACATAAGATACTTCCCACCTTGGACGTATTAAGGTACTCCTCCCATTGAGTACCGTGGGTCTTTCAGGCCACACAAATCCACTCCCCACAATGGTTTTTCCTGGTCACATAGAAGCCCCTTCCCATAGGGCCATAGTATCTGATCCACACGGGGTTGTTTTTTAGTAGTCTTTAAGTCTCAGTCAACCATAGGGTTTCAGCATATAAGGTGCTCGATTCCAGGAGAACCACTCCTCAAGAAATTAATTGAATATCAACTTCTATGAAATTATCCATAGAGTATGCCAAAGGATCTATCTTGTCTTGATGGTTCCAACTCCATAAACAGCTCATCGATCAAATGTACAATTTTAAAGATATTGACATTTCTCCAAAAAAGGATCTTGTTGGGTTTGGGTCTGGTCCCACCCGACTCGGCCCAGGGTCCACCAACCTGACCCAGGACCACTGACTAGACACAAGTCCTCCGACCCAACCCAGACCTGGCCCGAACTAGGTATGGCCCACTGGAGCGGACCGCACTCTGCTTGGAAGCACGTTGCGTCTGAGTTTCTCACCTCACTGCCAACAAATCTGGCCACCCATTTCTCCTCACATGTGGTCAGAGACCACCTACCACCTAGATCTGTGGCCCATTGTTTCAGGCCACTCCAATGATGCAGTCATCTGACCATGTCTACCTCTAGAAGAATCAGGCAAGGCTGGTGGCTCCTGCTTCTTCTTCATGGCCTGAGCCTGCTGCAGCCCACCACTTGGCATGCTGGCAGCTCCTTCGACGGACCACCAGGTCCTCTCCGATTGTCCTTTCATTTCACCGCCTAGGCCTACGGATTTCGGGGGATTAAATATTCCCTATAACGGCTTCAGATCCTCCTTTTCTCCATTTTCAAGATGAAGCCATGAATAACTCACAGAATGAATGAGGCGAAGGGGCTCGTGCCTTGTTTGTGTCGGACCGCACCCTCCGCATTGATGTTCTATCACAAAATAAATAATCCAGGTATACAAAACCCAAGAAAAACACCCTCCCACAAGAATGATCAATCCAAGGATCAACCTGTTCGTGGGTTGATCTGCATTCTTCATTTTGAATAAATAATGGGGAAACATAAAACAAATACAACCCCTACCTCAAAGGTGATCGTCACAAAAGTGATCCACCCATGAGGATTCAAGCTCTATTTGAAGCCATCAACATTCAACACCATTTGGTCCCATTCATTTCGGTGTGTTGACATCATTAGTGATTCTTTGGTGTTCATCATTTGTCATATGAGAGTATTTTTTCCATAGGTTAGTCAGAAGAAAATCCACATTTGATTCCCCAACATGTTATCTCATTAATAGTGAAACGCAACACAACATTTCTTTTACGCTATGTCGCCACATCATTATGATGTTTCATTAATAAAACACCATATCTATTTATCTTTCATTAAGGTGTATCATTAAAGGGGCCCATCGCCGCTTCGTTGACACATCGTATTGCTGGAATACCACCTCTCAACAGTGTGAAAATAAAATAAAATAACTTTTTAAGCTATTTTATTATATTCTGAAAAGTTTGAATACTTTCTTTTATGATTGACCCTTGCTGGTCGAAGTGAAGTCCATTATAGGTGAATGCCTCCATTCTAGATTAAATAGTTCCCTCAGATATTTTATTTGAGAATCATTTTAAAAGTTAGAAAAAAAATTATTCGGGCACTTTTACTAAACTAAACTTAAAAAAAGTTCAAATTTCTATTAATATCTCTTTGGGATTTAGAACTAAGTGTCGTCAAATAATTTCATCACAAAATAATTCCATATAGTATAAAAAATACACATAATTTCCAAGACATTACACCTGAATTTAAAAACATATTTCTTCCACTCCTTATCTCTTCCACACTTTCCCCCTTCCACCCTAACTCTCAAATGGTTCTTCTAAAAACCTCCCATGTTCTCTAAATGGTTTTTTGGTATCTTGGGGAATTTAAATTTTTTTTTAAAATGAGTTTTACAGGTTATGGAATGTTCGGAACCATGGGATGTAATTTGGTAAAAAATGGCATGAAATTCCAATTAGCAACTACCAATCATTAATGGTGTTTTGTCTTAGTTTTGGAAATGGTTTTATAATTGAAAATGAAAAGGCTTGGTTGGTACTTGGGGATGTTTATGAAAATTGGTTTTAAATTTATATGATGTGTAGACTCGATTGGAACTTTTTATGGTATAATGTGTGATAGGAATCCATGTGGTCATCCTTACGATGGGAGGGCCTTCACATAGATGGTGTTGGGGGTTGGGAAAGGCATGAACGGTGGCATTTGTTAGTTGAGTTTAATTCCAAGAATGTGATGAACTCCTCATACTCCTTATACAATTATTATGGTATTTCTAGATGTAATATATAGGGTCTAGTGACAGTTAATTTGTAGTCCAAATTTGATGGATTGGAAACCCCTATATAAATGATAGTCTAGGTGGGATTTTCCACTAGTGAGTCTAGTTTTGATCAGCCAGGTTGGTTATTGACTATGTAGTTTCACCATACACTAGTAGGTGGGTTCAAAATAAGTATGTTCAGTTATATCATCTAGGGATTTTTGGAAAATGATAATGATTACATATTTGTATTCTATATTTCTATTTTATATCACTTTTGTTTCATATTTTTATTAGTATTCTCCTGTTCATACATGTAAGGTTCCCTTTATATATAGCTTTACTAGTTATTCCCTACTACTGGTTCTTAGTTTGGGTTTTCTTACCTTTATTCATTATGTGGTTTTTCTACCTTGATTGTATTTTGATTTCAAACTAGGTTTAATATTAGATTTTTTATAAATTTAAAACCATGTTTTGTTTTCAAAGTGGGATTTCTAGAAATCGGTATTGATTTTTTAAAACGTAGAAAATCTTATTTTATTAAATTTATTTCGAACTAGTGTTTATAGACTATTTTGGGGAAAGGGTATGTTTGTATTTTATGGTTATTTCCTATAGACATGTTTTAATCTCACACCCTATTTGTGACACTTAGCATTGATAGACTCGAGTTGTTTTGCAAGTTCAGTTATATTCCGGTTTTCCTATAGAGTGGGGTTGTATTGTGGATGGTGGTGACCAAGGGGTCAGATAAAGATCATGTTGGTTAAATTCTGGTTTTAGTTTTGGTTTTCTTAGTTTTGAATTGTGGTTCCATTGTAGTTGTACTTGAATATGGTTGTATTTATTATTGTTTAGTTATTATTGTATTATATTGCGTACTATATCTTTCTTCTTTTATATCAGTTTTTATTGGGCTAAATTGTTCTTATTGTATGATCTTTGATTCCCTGCATGATTTGTCATCACAGGAGAATCGAGAACGCCTCTCAGTCCTAGTTGTAGGCTAGATTGAGCGACTGTTTCATGTTTGTCCTGATTTGGTTCATGAAAATATTATATTAAAGTAACCCTTTGTTATTTTTAGGCATTAGAATGTTTAGAGATAGGACTTTCAGGACTCGAGAGGTAGGAACGAGAAGATAATAATGAAATATTTCTCATTATGATCCTCAAGTTATGAGGGGTAGTTTAGGATTTAAGTCTTTTTTTTGGGTTTATAGGTTTATGTAGTTGGGATTTGTTTGGTTTTTGGGGTTTGGGGAATTAAAATAGAAGTGAACTAGTGTTACACGGTGCGCTTTCATAGAGCATAAACCCATGTGGTGACCAATTTCATGGTTTAAGATACTTCTTGTGGTTGGTTCTTTCTCAGGGAATGGTCTGTTAAACCATGTGGTTGGGTTATACAGGGACACTAGTTCCCTATTTTCAGAAGTTTCGTTGTGAATTGTGTTTTGGTGTGGTTTTGGTTGGTATGGATAGATTTTTAAATGATAATTGGATTTGGGAAAAACTGGTTTCAAAAGGAAAATGATATCGGGGAATGTTTTTATTTAAAAAGTGGAATGGGATGTTTAAATTGTATTTGAAAATGGGTTTACATGTTTGGAAAGTGACCCTATAATGAGGTTGTTTTGGAATTTGGAATGGGAATGGTGATTTGGAAAGAGAAATTGTGTAACGTCCCGAACCTGGGTGCCACGCAATGGGTGCCCCAAGCCCGGTTCACCACGTGACCTCAAGCGCATTTCCCCAAATGCCAGAGGCTGCCGACTAGCAGCGAGGGCCCAGGTCTGATAGTGGGGAAACTATGCCCTCATTTGTCAAAGTGTAGTGTAGTGGAATACCAAAATAAACATACATGATAGCGGAAGCAGTAACATACACAACTGAATAACTACATCAGTGGATATAACCAACAGTATATAAGTGATGATGCTACATGTTTCAAGTTCTAAGAAAAAATCCAGAACATGTTATACGTCAATAATGTACAACAAATTATAGAGTACATCAAAACAATCAAAACAGCTGGCAGCGGCATCACGAGCCTAGGCTCGGTCCCATGCCCTCCTACTCCTCAGCAACAGTCAAGTGCCTGCATAGGGACTCTTTCCCTTATCTACACCTATAGCAACGTAATCTGTTTGGGCTGAAAAGCGTGACCCAAACAGGGTGTGAGAAATATATCTTAGTAGGCACACACCAAAGGATCGTGACCAACTGCGTGTAATCATGCAACAACAGTGTTCAATAGTAAAATGCAATAAAGTAAGCAGTACTGAGAAGTACCTAACTTAACAATTAAGTTTCCCTTTTATTATTCATTGAATCTATTAAATTTAGTATCGTTATGTGCTCAACAGCACCAAGCCCTCAGGCCAACCAGTATCTTGCCCTCAGGATAATATAGTGAACCATTCCCTCAGGCTATACAGAATCCAACCCACAGGTATTTCCCCCAGGCGTAACATAAATTTAACTCAAGCGTAGTAAGTGTCACCCTCAAGCACATAAATCAATCCCTCAGGCATGAAAGGTTGCCCTCAGGAAGAATAACGACATCCCTCGGGCTAAAACAGTCACGCCCTCAGGCTAATACAGTACAGTGCCCACAGGCTAATCACAACAACTCCCTCAGGCTAAACAGGTAATCGGGCCATGCCCAATAGGTAAACAAGCAGTAACAAGCAATTACTCTCAAGGAAATTCTACAATTACTACTTTAAAGGCCTACCGTCGGGTATCCTAGCCAAACGGTAAACATTGAAACACACCCCGGTGGTGGTTCCAGATCCAAGAAACGATCCCAACCAGCATTTTAATATCATAATTAAATCACCTATGCAATTCTAGGCATTATATATAGCAACAGCCTCAGCCACACGACACCCCATCATGGGTTTGTGGCACAAAAAACGCACAAAAAACGCACGATAGTTGGAAATTTACACCAAGCCACCTACCTTATACGTCAATGAGCGTTATACACGAATGCCGACTCCAGAAACACCCAAGAATGGCATAGATATTATGAAGAACAAAAACCATTCAAATTTAAATAACATACGTTAGGAGAAGAATTGGTAAGAACGGTAGCAGGAGAAGAGAGGGCTTACCCGTGCGGTTCCAACGAAATCGTCCGAAGTTGAAACGGATTCCAGACGAAATCCCAGTGGATCATAAAAGATCTGGCCTCCTCCTTTGGCTCCAAAATGGTTCAAGAGTCTCCTCTGCCAAATGAGGAGGCTACTGCCTATTTTAAGCCTAATAAACAAAGTACACGGAGTGTACTTCTGAGTACATGGCGTGTACTTCTTTCATTTAACTGTTCATTTGGAGGCACCGCCACACTATTCAACCATCGACATGAGTACACGACATGTACTCTAAATTAAATGGCGTGTACTATCACCCAGCTGGCGGCGACTCCACCGCCTTACTATTTAATCCTGTCGACTGACTACATGGCATTTAAGTACCATTACACGGCGTGTAGTCGGTTCCTACACCCCTCGTCGCTGGCATGGCTACACGCCCCTTGTACTCATCCCAACACAGCCAAAAGTACATGGCGTGTGGATAAGTAGATGGCATGTAGTTCCAAAATTTAGGATTATTCCCCATTTTCCATATTTGCTCAAAAACACTTAAGTAAAAGGAAAAGAAGAAGACCGTACCTCTAAAATAAGAACGGGGTTCTTACAAACTTCCCCCTTATAGCAATTCGTCCCCGAATTTCCCTTCCAAGGGTGGCGAAGATAAAGCTTAGAACAGCTCTGGCCACTAAGCATGTACGTCGGCCTCCCGCTCCCAGGTCTCGTCCAGCCTTTGGCCATGCTGCCATAGCATCCGCATGAGAGGAACTAACTAGCCTCGGAGAACCTCCGTGCTCTTGTCAACGATACGGATCGGATGCTCCTCAAAGGATGCATCATACTGAAACTCAACCTCCTCTAGTTGAAAGGTGTGAGACGGGTTTGAATGGTAGTGATACAACTAAGACACGTGGAAGATGTCATGCATGGCTCGGTACCGTTACGGTAACTGCAACCGATAGGCAACCAGCCCGACTCTCTCCAAAATCTCGAATGGCCCCACATACCTCGGTGAAAGCTTACCCTGTCTACTGATCCGCTTGGGTCCCAACCTTGGAGAAACATGTAAGAAAACCTGATCCCCGACCATGAACTCCAAAGCTCATCTGTGGCGATCATTATAAGACTTCTGACGAGACTGTGCAGTAGCCATCCGCTTCCGAATCAACTGGACCAGCTCAGATGTCTCCTGCATGAGTTGTGGCCCCAGTAAAGCTTCCTCACCTGCCTCTAACCAGCACAAAGTTGATCGGCATGGCCTAACAAATAAATCCTCATATGGTTCCATCTCAATAGTCTCCTGAAAACTATTGTTATAGGCAAACTCGACTAAGGGTATATGCTTCTCCCAAGATCCCACAGAGTCTTGGACGCATGCGTGCAGCATGTCCTCTAGCACCTATATCGTCTGTTATGACTGGTCATCTGTCTGAGGGTGGTATGATGTGCTTAGAAGCACCTGTGTTCCCAACGCCCTCTGAAAACTCTTCCAGAAACGAGATGTAAAGTGGGCGTACCTATCTGAAATGATAGAACAAGGAACCCCATGAAGACATACGATCTCTCAGATATACAGTCTTCCAAGCTTGTCCACACTGAAGGTCTCCTTGATCGGCAAGAAGTGAGCTACCTACGTGAGTCTGTCCATAACAACCCACACGGTGTCATTACCTCGAGGTGACCTCGGTAATCCCGTCACGAAATCCATCGCGAAATCATCTCATTTCCACTTTGGAATGGGAAACTGCTGTAACAGCCCAACTGGCCTCTGGTGCTCCACCTTCACCTGCTGATAGGTGGAACACCTCATAACAAAACCAGTTATCTCTCTCTTCATACCTGGCCACCAGTACTAGATGAGGCCATCGAATTTTTCTTCTGTTTTAATTATCCATTATTATTTATATTTTGAACAATAATTATAATGTTAAAAATTATTATTATTTCAAACAGTCATATTAACCAATGGTCATATAATAGTCAAAACCCAATGGTAACATATCATTTATACTTATATGTTATTTTATTAGGTCGTAGTAATACATACATTTTCAAGAAACAAAATATTATTAAAAAGTTCAGGTCATTACATTCTTCCCTATTAAGAAATTGTATCCCTGAAATTTCATCTCTTTCCCTCAGAAGAGAAAGTTTTTGGGTACTTCTGCCTCATAGACTCCTCTAGTTCCCATATGGCTTCATCATATTTTTGGTTCCTCCACAACACTTTAACATGGTGGGTAGTCTTGTTTCGTAGAACCTTGTCTATATGATCCAAGATCTCCACCAGATGCTCCTCATAAGGGAGGTCATATTCTAGTTGTACCACCTCTTGATTTAGTACATGTGAAGGGACCAGTATGTACTTCTTAAAGAGGGATACATAAAAGATATCATGAACTTGTGCTAGATTTAGAGGAAGTTCAAGCCAATAGGCTACTGATCCTATGAAATCATGGATTTCATAGGGGCCAATGTACCTAGTTCTAAGCTTCCATTCCTTCCAAAACCTCATGACTCTCTTCGAAGGTGAAATTAGAATAAAGAATTTTTCACCAACATTAAACTCCAAGTCCCTTAGACTTTTTTTAGCATAGCTTTTTTGTTGACTCTGAGTAGCCTTAATGTGTTTCGGGATAGCATGAACCTTTTCTATCATCTCTTACACAAGACCAGGTCCAATAAGATTTATCTCACTAGATTTATCCCAAAAATTATGATTTCTACCTGACTTCCCATATAGAGCTTCAAAGGGTTCCATTACAATGGCTGATTAGAAACTATTGTTTTAAGAGAACTCAACTAATAAGAGATTTTGATCTCATCCACCTTTAAATTACATTGAACATGTTATCATCATGTCCTATAGTATTTGAATAGTCCTTTCATATTGGATATTATTTTGGGGGTGATAGGCCATATTGAAATTCAATTCGGTACTCAATGAATGTTGAAGACAACTCCATAATTTTGATATGAACCATGGATCATGATCAAATATGATAGAAAGTGGAACTCCACGCAGCCTTACCAATTCCTTCACGTAAATCCTGGCAAGTTGATCAAGATATAAATCTTCCTAAATAGTGATAAAATATGCAGTCTTGGTGAGATGGTCCACTATAAACCATATCTCATTATTTCCTTTGGAAGTTCTCAGGAGACCAGTGACAAAGTCCATAGTGATATTGTCCTGCTTCAATGCTGTTATAGGTAGTGGTTGTAATACCCCTTTAAAAAGTTGTCACACTACCTTCACTTTATAACATACTAGGAACCTTTTAGTGTATTCAGCAATATCAATTTTCATATTATCCCATCAAAAATAATCACAAAGGTCCCTATACATTTTCGTGCTTCCAGGATGTATAGAGAAAGTAAAGATATTAGCTTCATCCATCAGCTCCTTCATTATTTCTAGAACATAAATAACATGCTGTTTTGTATGAAATTTCATTACACCTTCTTGATCAATATTTCACACATGAAACATACCATCCTTCATAGCCTCAAACTTCTTCTGTAACAAAGGATCTTCTTTCTGAGATTTCATGATCTTCTCTAGTAATTGTGGTTGAGAAATCATTTGGGTTCAGGTTGATGATGTCCCTTACCTTAAAATTCCCATGTCCATCTTTACTAGGTTACTGATCAAATGATCTCCTTAAATCCAAATCATGGACATAGCAACTAGGTATTTCCTACATAATGCATTAGTGACTTTGTTTGATCTTCTGGGGTGATAATGAATTGAACAATCATGGTCTTTAAGAAGATCCATCCATCTCCTATATATCATGTTCAATTACTTTTTTGTGAAAATATAATTCAAAATTTTATGGTCTGTGTAAATATTACACTTCTCTCCATAAAGATTGTGTGTCCATGTCTTCAGAGCAAAAACAACTGTAGTCAGCTCCAGATCATGCGTAGGATAGTTCTGCTCATGATTTTTCAACTGTCAAGATGAATAAGAAATCACCTTGTCATATTTCATGAGTATTCACCCAATCCCTTTCATAGATACATTTCTAAAAATAATGAATCCTTCTCTGCTAGAGGGAAGAGTTAACATGGGTGCATTAACTAATCACATCTTCATCCCTTGGAAAATTTTCTCACACTCCTTTGTCCAGATGAACTTAACCCCTTTTCGAGTTAACATGGTTAATGGATTATAAAGTCATGAAATGTTTTTCAAAAACCTTTTATAATATCCCACTAATCCAAGAAAAATTTGAATCTCAGTTATTATTATAGTTTGAGGCCACTCCTCTACAACCTTTGTCTTTTTAGGGTCAATTGTGATTCCTTCATTGGTTACAATGTTCCCCATGAAAGAAACTTGTTGTAACCAAAATTAACATTTTCTGAACTTTCCAAAAATCCTCTCCTTCTGTATAGTTTGAAAAATAACTCCTATATGATCCTCATAATCCTCACAAATTTTGGAATATATCAAAATACCATCAATAAAAACTAACACAAAGTTATCAAGGTAGTCCTTAAAGACTCTATTAATAAAATCCATAAACAATAGCTGGAGTATTAGTCAATCCAAAGGGCATAACAATATAATCATTATTCCCATATCTTGATTAGAATGATGTTTTTGCAATATCTTCTTTCTTCTCCCTCAATTGATGATAATTAGATCGAATATCAATCTTAGAGAATAATTGAGCCCCACGAATTTGGTCAAATAAGTCATCAATTCTTGCAAGAGGGATTTTTTCTTCATTTTGATCTCGTTCAGTTCTCTATAATCATTTCATAGCCAGATTGATTCATCATTCTTCTTCAAAAAGAGAACAGGTGATCCCCAAGGAGGCACACTTGGTCGGATAAACCCCTTCTCCAAAATATCTTAGAGTTGTTTCTTTAATTACTCCATCTACAAACTTTCCATCTTATACGGGGTCATTGATATCAGATGATATCCAGGTATGAATTCAATGGATAACTCTACATCTCTTTCTGGGGGAGGTATGGGTAACTCCTTAAGAAATATGTTAATGTATTCTTGGATAATGGAGAAATTTTCTATCATTATACCCTTGTTTTCATCATCTTCTTCACAAATAAACTCCATAAAAAGGATATTGGAGGTGATTATAGAAAAATATCTAGTCAAGGAATCTCTCCATGAAAGATAACTATAGGTTTCCCATTCGATACTACTGGGATTTCCTTGCCTCTTCATTTGATCTTAGAATTATACTTTGAGAGTCAGTCCACCCCTCGCATAATTTTGAATTCCAACATGGGAATGACTACTAGAATTGCGATAATATTTTGATCACTAAAGTAAATAGAATAGATTCTAAACACTACTGATGCTTGTATAATCCCACTAGTAGTCTTGACTGATAACTCAACTTTTAGAAATACAGGGGTTGATTCTAAATTCTTTTCAAACTAGGAGGAAATAAAGGAATGTGTAGAACCGTAATCAAACAAAGTACTAGCTATCTTTGAGAGAATACCAAGAGTACCTACCACCACATAATTTAGAGCTTCAACATTAGCTTCCATGGTAGAAAAAGAATGATCTTACTCCCTTTTCATTTTCTGATGATGATGGTGATTTTCCTCCACTAACCTCAAATATGGATAGTGTTTGGAAAAGTGCCCAAGATTTCCACACATAAATCATTGGACTTCAGAAATGGGTTTCACCATCTTCCCTTTGTCCTTAGTGTTGGGAAGTTGAGGCTTTACCTCACTACGACAATTCTGTATGATATTGGCATCTCTTCTACACTTGTATGACTTCCCACTCCTAAGAAGGTAGTTCCTCGAATGCTTATTCCCACAGTTATTACATGTGGGACATTGCACTTGATTGCATCCTCTTCCTTAATCAAAGATCATCACTAATCTTGGATCCATTTATATCTTCTGGTCATTGGATTTATGATACAACTGCATCTCACCAAACTCTAGTTTGAATTTTATAGCACTCTGCAGGATCTCCTCATAGCTATCATATTCTCTGTTGGTTTGATTCTTCCACAGATGAGGTTTATGTCTACCAAAGAATCTATCAACCATCCCATTACAATCTATGAAAAAAATTGATGTGTAATAGGAATGACTTGTGAAGTTCATATCGTAGCTTATAGTAGATTCATTCTCCTT
The DNA here is from genome assembly GCA_963277665.1 of Viscum album. Taxonomy (NCBI): domain Eukaryota; kingdom Viridiplantae; phylum Streptophyta; class Magnoliopsida; order Santalales; family Viscaceae; genus Viscum; species Viscum album. The sequence continues at coordinate 2,003,049,118 of OY728145.1, forward strand.
CTACATCAGCTAAAGAAACTCCTTCTCTATTTTTATTCTCATCGAAAGAGGGAAATATTTATTAAATAATATCCCTTTGAACTCTTCCCACTCCATATCTTCAACCTCCACTATTGGAATCATGTTATTAATTAGTTCCCACCAATGATCATCTTCTCTGTATAATTGTTAAATATCCAGGGTGACCTTCTCTTGTTCTGAGCAGTAGAGCACAAATAAGATCTTTTAAATAGAGCTAATCCACTATTCAATAATCAATGGGTTGGTAGATCCATTGAATGTTGGTGGTTTTTTATGCCTAAAGGTCTCATTAGAAATTTTTTCCTTCATGGTGATATTCATATCTCACCTTGTTTTAAGATATTTCTCATAACTTGAGTCAGTTGGTTCATCATTCTCATTATGTTTTCCATTTCGGATTCCATCATAGGGTCATTAGTGCATGGTCAATTACGGTCACCATTTGTACGATTCCTCTTATTTCCTTACATTTTCTAAAAGAATAAAACCTTAGTGAGAATCTTATTTCATTTACGAATCTTCTAACTATAAATGATTCTTATGTTTTAAAACTTCATGCTTAAACATATTATTCTTTAAAAACAATTAAATTTTTCTATAAATCCTTTATAATGATTCATAAGAAGCTTGTGATTAACCAAACATATCCCCTAGTAGGGTCAAAACATGAGTTCAGAAAGTCCCACTATCATGTACTAGTTCATATTCAAGTCTAGATCAAAGTGGTTTTTTTGGATTTTAACCCTAGATACATCTATTCCAAAGACGCATCCATTTTTTCATATCTAGATATGTATTTATTTGTTCGGAAACCACTTAGGTAATATTTCACCAAAATACCAGGAATTTTTATTGTATTAAAAGTTTTATATAGGTATATTCATGATGTTTTCATAGTTTAATTTTCACAAATAACTAACTTATCCTTTGATACCTACTATGGAATCATTTCCTTTAATTACATAACTTTTCATTTCATTTTACATACAAAGGATATTTAAAGTCCATTGTCTTAGAAAAAAGGTACAGAGTACATGAAAACATATAAAATTATTTTAATCAAATTTAATGTCTTATTTAAATTTTAATAATATTTATAATTACTATGTTTCATAACATGGTAACAGACATCAAAGGAAATGGTGATCATAAGTCCCTATAAGAGAAAATGGGGAAAACAATTTACATGTGAACTTGATAAAATACAATAAGAGCTTGATGAAATATCATAAAGGCATGAGAAGAGAGATATCATGATAATAATAACTTTAATAATATCATGAACATGTTTCTACAACATTTAATTTATACATTATTAAGAATATCACTAAGTTCCATCCACAAGGTTCCAAAAAACATTACCAAGGTTATTCACCATGGTATCATAAAACTTGTCATCTTTAGAGATTAATTCCTTTACCCAATGAATTGTAGAGATATCTGGGTACACAATTAATATGTCATTATTTTCCTTTTATCCAAATATACCATAATCAAACATTTAATAAATAACCCAAATAGAATAAAATTAATGGTTTTAATATCAAAATCGTGACGTTTTAAAAAGTTCTTAAAAACATGATAATTATGTCATTTATAACCCATGAAAAGGGAATGAGGGTTTTATGTATGTAAATTCTAGAATAAAAGATATAATTTTTATTTATTTATGAATATCCCTAGAAAATAAATATGTTTTGGGTATTCACATAAATAAAATAAGATAATTTCTTGAAAAAAATAGAGTGAATTTGAGATGAAAATTCTACAGCGTAACGACTATGCGACATGGTTTTAGAAAACATTAAAAATAGTGGGGAAATGGGTCAATAATTCATAAATGTATCATAATATAGTATAGGTATAAAATAAATTAATATAAAAACATTTTACAGAAAATTTAAATACATACCACATAGAATAGAACTCGAATGGAAAAGAGAAGTTTGAGAATTCCCTTACGAAAATTCAGCAGCCTAACGGTGTCGCTTAAAAATTCAGAAAATTAATTTATGAGAGTGAAAAAAGTTCTCTAATAATATTTAAATAAAATTTACAGAAATAATGATATATAATAACATACCCTAACATAAGAAAATTGATATTAAAATACATAACATAAAAGAAGTCTTGACTAAAAGAGGAGGGTGAAAGGTTCCTTTACCTTGAAGAGTAACTTATAAAACTTGATGATTAGGACCATGGGGGATTGAGGGAACCTTTTAAGGATTATTTTGGAGTTAAAAAACAAAATATTCGTTGAGGGGGAATTTTTAATGAAAGGAATGATGGAAAGGGTTGGAATTTAAAGCAAAAGTGAGGAAATATTTTATTAATTTCCAAGGGACACCTCATTAGTGGTTTTTGAAAAACTATGGGCTTTTCCATGATATTTTCCCATGGTTTTGGCCACTTGGGACACCTAATATAATATTTTAATCCAAATGAGTCCAAAATCATTTTAAATTAAATAATACATCATTATGATTTCATAAAACACGCCGAAACTCCAACAACTGTATTTTTACTATTCACCAAAAAACAAAACATTTTATAAAAATATCATAAATTTACCCTAACCTAATATCAATATTCTGAATTCAAAAATGAACTCTATTTTATGAAAATAATTTTCTAAATATGAGATATTTAATTTTTAAATAAAATAACTATTTACCCAAAAAAATACTAATACTTAACTAATAATTTCTAAAACTGTTATTTACGTATGCTATTATATCATATTACCATTACATAAGCGTAAATTATATTTATACTTACTTATGTGATGTTAATATTCCATTTTTCATATTACTATTCATAATGGTAATACTACTATTCATAATTTACTATTTATCAAAAATTATGTTGACCTTATCAGAATCTAAATTTCTTGTTAATCACAACCGTATAAGTCTATTTTTTGAAAATAATTTCTCGTTAATATTTATTTAAAGTATAGAAAATATTTTAAAATACTCTTCTTTTAAATATTCATCAATAATATTAAACTTCTAAGAATTAATCCTATATTTATTTTTACATTTGAAATTAAAAAATGTTTCCATAACAAGAAATGAAAATTTTATTTATATAAAAGGATTACAAAAAGTAACTAAGGCCTCATTACATATCCCCTTATAACACCTGCATATGACCTAAGAGTAAGGTGTGAAATGGTGATAGAATCTAGGGATGGCTCAGACAAAATTTCCTAAGTGGTGATTTCTATCATCATGAACTTATTTTGAAGGTGATTACATTCAAGATTAACATGTTGACGCTCGGCTTAGGCTTGGTCCAGATCAATGTCCAATAATGATACCTCCTTCCCAAGCTCTGATAGATGGAATTTTTACAACCCGAGTCTACTGGATTAGGTCATCGACTCTTCTTTCTACATTAATTACATATTATTATTTATATTTTAAACAACAATTATAACATTAAAAATTATTATTTTTCTAATGGTCATGTAAACTAATGGTTATATAATGGTCAAAAACCAAATGTCACATATCATTTATACATTTTATTATTATTACAAAGTAAGACATTCATTTTTAGGGAAGAAATATTATTCAAAAGTTCGGGTCTTTACATGAACCATCCAAGGTAGAAAAAGAAGAAGACCCCATGCATGTTCTTTATCTTGGAGATCACATTTCCAAGTCATTACACAAGTACACAAAAGAAGCAAAGAGGAATGTCTCATGTAAATAAGTTGTTCAATGTAATAGTTAAGGATGCATCTCATATATAAACAATCAATCAATCAAACCATTAAATCCAAAGGTGGAGTCTGAGCCTGTTCCTAGAGATCTAAGAAGAATCCTAAGTATCACTACAGTATATACTAAATAACCCAATACAACTGAGTCAATCCAAAATTATCCTTTCAAAATCCCAAGTATCACCTTCTTACTAATGGGTCCCTCCATGATTTCTCCTCTAGGAAATAGGTATCACTCAGGAGTAAAATAAAATACTCAGGAATCCCTCTCTGAGAATGCCAAAGCATCTCCCCTTGCGCGTCGTGGTATAACTACCCAAGCACGAGAGTCCATCCATGATTCATTAATATAGAACCCACGTTCTCACCTGGCCCACATCAAGTGAACCAAGTGGACAAGAACATCACAAAAATGGAATATGTCCAAAAGAAAATTCATCTATATATATAATAGCATGCCATTTATTAAACATCTAATGCCAAAAGCTAACAAGCTATTCATAACAACAAGGGTAATAATGGGTCCCTCCACGATTGCTCCTCTAGGGAACCAGTATCACTCAGTAGTACAATAAACTACTCGAGAATCCCTCACCTAGAAAGAAAAGCATCTCCCTCGATGCATTGTGGTATAACCACCTAAGCATGAGAATTCATCCTTGAGTCCTTAATATAGAACCCATGTTCTCACCTGGCCTGCATAAAGTTAACCAAGTGGACAATCACATCACAAACATGGAATATATCAGAAGGCAATGAATATAGATATATATATTGTAGCATGGAATTAATTAAACATCTCATGAAAAAATCTATAAATCTATTTATAACAATAAGGGTAATAATAATGAACCACATGTGAAACCAAACAATGTGTCTATAAAATCTTATGGTGGAGTTTGAGCCCATTTCTGATGATCTAAAAAAGAATCCTAGGTATCTCTACGGTACATTCTATATAATATAATACCACTTATTCCATCCCAGGTTACCCATAAGGAGTCCTTGGTATCACTTGAGGCATGGTGACTCTGAGTCTGTACCAGTTATTTCACTAGAGGACTAAGTATAACCTGAGGAATGGCATAGAAATCTTTCAAATGGGTCCATCCACGATTTCTCCCCTAGGGAAACTATATCACTCAGGAGTATAATAACCTCCTAGGAATCCCTCATCTTGTAATATAAAGTAGCTCCCCTAGTGCATTGTGGTATAACCACCTGAGCATGGGAGTCCATCCATGAGTCCTTAATATGGAACCCATGTTCTCTCCCGGCCCATGTTAAGTGAACCATATCAAGAAAAGAACATAAAAACAATGCTTAACATTTATATAGATATATAATCACATTACATCAAGGAAATTTAAATAAAAAAACATATCAAGAATAATTATTTAATGATATCATGAAAAAGGTATGGGCTTACCACTCTTATAACAATTAAAAACTAATGGGTCATGATTATAAAATCAATCAGATGTTTGGCCACACCTTCATATTTTGTTCCACTTCAAGATAATAATGACATTCATGACCTTACATTTACTAAATTATGAAAATCCATTTTAATAAACTTATTGAACACTTAGGATGTGTCATTATAAAGGGTAAATCACCCACATGTTTAAATCCAATTAAAAATTGGGCCAAGCATATAAAAGTTTTCTTGATTCATTTAACATTTAGTGAAGGAGGAAACTCCATTTATAGTCTTCATAAAGGGACATATCCTAACATGACCTATATCAAACATATCCTCACAGCATAAAGAAGAACCAACTTAATAAGTCAAGAATGATAGAAATCATAAATCATCATTGGGTGTTTTCGAAGATAGCGCACCTCAGTTAGTGGGGTTTTATTGTAAAACCGGGACTTTACATATCAAACAATCCATTTATCATATTTAAACATTTGTTCTGAAAATAAACTAGCATTAATTAATATCCAAAGTGTAGAAATCAGGTAGTCAAAGCATACTTAAATTTTAAGGTGGGGAAAGGAATGGAGCCCTGCCTCAAGTAGATGACCAAACAGAACATATTGGCACTATACGCTTTGAGTGGTGACCACTCAAAGCTTCTCCACACTTGAACCCACAAACATTCCAAAATATATATATAACTCTTAATCAAATGTATATATTTCCCTCTCCATGAGGGAATATGTACAAAGAATATATATATATATATACATATATATATATACACACACACAAAAATACCTTCGTATGTCAGTGAATGACCTCAAAGATGATCAAAACCCACTGCATCAAAGAATAAGAACTCAAAACATTGTGGAAAGGTCTAACGCACTATAGAAAAATTAAGAGGGTATAAAAAACACTTAAAGACCCTAAATTAATAGTTTTGAAACAATAAAATGGATGTAAAACCATACCTTGGAAAAAGGTGAAAACCTAAAATAATTGTAGCTAGGTCCACACACTTAAAGAAAAATACCATTAACCTCGTAATTATAAAAAACCCACAAATAGAATTGAGAAAAAAAGGAAGAATGGAGAAAAACTTACCTAAAAATGATGATGGAGGTCCGAGATGATCTTAACCACTTCACCTTCAGTAGTAGTTTCAAGAACTCACACCTAGGGCTCCGAGTATAGGAATTGAAAGCCCTAAGAATAGAAGAAAACCAAAAACTGGGTTAACCTATACCCTAGGGTTTTGGCCGAACTTTACCGGGTGACAGAGAGGTAAAAAATTAGACCGAAAGAATTAGTAGAAGGGAGATAATATCATACCTTTATTAATTGAGTAGAAAATATGGATAAACTAAATGGAACTGGTATGAAATGAGGAGTCCACATGGGGTACATTGCACTCATCCTGAAGAAGACGGGGAGGGTCTCATCATGTGGGTCACTAGGGGGGAGAAGGAAAGAAGGTGAAACCCCATATGGGTTTCCTAAAAACCTAAAACAAATAATAATTATAATAATAATACTATTATTATTATTATTAAACATCACTTTTATTTTCACTTTCCATTTTAATCTCATTACATTTAATTTTATTTTAATTTTAAATTAATTCAATTTAATTTATAAATGGAAAAACATCACACAGTTTTGGGTAGACTGTGCACAGCCTATGCATATGACCTCTGCCCACCTGCAGAAGGCCGCATGGTTTGATGCTGAGGGTTTTACAGTTTCAGAAAAACCATGCACCCTATACAGACCACCCAAACATGGGTTTTTTAGGGTCCAACACTTTGAAAGCTCAGTTTCAAGAACAACATGTCCAATAACCACAAAAATTTAAATTCCCTCAGAATTTTTTCCAGTTCAAAACATGGGTCATTACAATAAAAACCACTAAGCAACTCCAATAGATAAATAAAGGTAAACTAAAAACCATACAACAATACATGAATAAATTAAAATAGATAAATATTAACGTTTTCAAATACACTAAAAGAGAAGTCTACAGTAGAGACACAATAGCAGCTCTAAACCCAAGCTAGCATTGTCCTTCTTAGTCCCCAAATTCTTCCAAGAAACCAAAAAATAAATATATGTAGTGTGAAAATAACAGGTATTCTTAGTAGGGACATAACCAAGGTCTCAAGTAAACATGTGAAAATAGCATATTAATCCATCAGTGAACAAATAGAAGAACCTACAAGTACCAATACATGTCAAGTAACTAATTTCCAACATCACCATGGATTTCTCACCATATCACTCATCCAATATAATAATGTATCATCGATATCATAATAAATAAAGGTTCCTCACTACCACTTCCCTAATTATTTTCCACTCTCATGCCCCACTTTCTAATCTCTTATGCTCCCATACCTTCCATACATATCACATCACAACCTCATCACATCATATCCCCCGCAAAGACACTTATTCAATATTTGATATGGGTCAGGATGCATCCCTACCAACCCTTCCCTCACAAGGTCTAGCATCTAGTGCTAGAATTAGGTACCATAACATCACATATCACATAAAGACACTCGGTCCATGAATCACATCTCATCATATCCACAGCAACAACATCTCACCCAAAGACGCCTAGAAAATCTCTCCACATCTCACCCATAGACACCTAAGTCATCATTATTAAAGGAAGAGGGGGAAGAGGGGGTAGCGGTCCATCTATATCAACACCATCCTGGATGTTGGGGAAAATAACCAAAACCCATAACCTCTGAGCATTAGTAATGTTATCCAAATTAGGTTCTATGTGTATAAAAATAACATAAATATACATGATATATAGATATCATGCCATACGCAACCTTTGGGATCACAACAACTGCACTAGTGCACACCACATAACCACCATCGTACCACATATCAACCATCACAACCACTTCCACCACTATATGCATCACATCACACAACCACTACATAATCCATACAACATTTCCCACATTCAATTATAGGTTCCATCACTTCTATTAATTTATCCATTTTATTTCTCATTACACAACCCATTCTTTTATTCAACTCATTTAATCCATTTACCACTCATCTACATCAATTTCATCTTGTTTATTTACCATCCCATTGTTTCCTTTCTGTCATCACAAATTATTCCATAGATAATCAGGATATTATTTCCACCATGCCATAAAAAACTGGCCCAACTCACACATCACCACACATCCACCATCATGACCATGTAATTACAATCAAACCAACTCACGACATCAACCACACACTGTACATCCTAACCACCTCCCACAATGCTACCACCACACACAACGACCATGCATCACCACGACACATCATCACTATTGTACACTACATTTTCTCTATACCACAACCACTACACACCACAAATCATCACCACCATGAATAAAAAATCATAACCATTGTGCACCACATTACACAACTACCCATATCACATCCATGTCAACCAATCACTACTTTTCGACCCCACACATCACACAGTCAAGCTGGTCACCTCCATTACTATAGAACTGCTCAATCCAAATAGGGAAACACAACAAGAACAATCACACACAACAACACACATCCAATATTCCACATATTAGTCAAGGTATTTTATCACATTACTTCCTTACTTTAGCATGGGTATTATCACATAAACCAATTTTCATGGGAAACTAGTTATTTATCCCTATATACATTATTTATCCTTTTATTTAGGGTATGATCACAAAATAACACAAGGGTATCAATATATAATCTACAACACAATAAAGGGATTCTAACAACCCCTTTTTAGTATTGTAAACAAGCATGCACATTATCAAAAACAACATATATCAAAGTAGTAAAGAATTTGATAACTCCCCAAACCCGTCAATTTCAATTATGAAAATTTATTATCTAATTATGAAAACTCTTTCTATCCAACCAAAGAAAATAAAAACCATGTAGATATCAAACATTGCATGTAATAAGGTGTTAAATAAGATCACCTAACTCAAGGAAATATTTTTGATCTCACTATGCACTGTAGAGAGAATAATAAATAGCCTTGAAAACAAAACCACACATGAAAACCCTAGATCAACCTACAATGCATCGAGGGATCAAAAAAACGCATCCCAAACCACACACATGGATCAAAACCAAAGTCATCGCAATGAAACCCTAGAGAAGAATTAAAGAAAAATGAGAATAATAGGGAAGAACCCACCATTAATCCCTAAAACACCACCACCAAAACCCATGGATGAAGGCAAAGGAAGATGGATGGGAAAGTCTCCCAAAATAGCCTAGGGTTCATAATGAATGAAAGGAAGAGGTGAAGGTAAAATTGATAGGGAATTATCTAATCAAAACCTATTTACAACCTGGATCCCATAACTTTATTGTCATAAATTATATATTTACATCATGAATTCCATAGGGGCCATGGATTACATATTGTACATCTATTATATGGAGTTAAACCTCTATATCTTTGGTTTCTATTTGAAATTAGGTCACCCTAGCCTAAATTAAATACATCATGTGAATTATTAAACTTTCATGATTTGAATCTATCTGATTGACTTCATCTTATCCTACACACAATATTTGAATCCACTGACCTCAAATTCTATCAAAAACCAACTCAGGACCTGATCTATGTTCACATCATGATTCACCTACTACAATACTCTTATAGCCCCAATATTCATAGAACCTCCTCAGTCCTCCTTCAGACACCTCTGACTACACAAACATGAAATGTAATGGGTTGGGAAGGCAAAAAAAGTTAAATTAGATACTTATGAAATGATTCTCACCCCCAAGAATCAAAACAAAAAATGGAAGACAATAATGGTTTTGAAACAACCACCCCTTAAGATACATCTAAAGGATCTTGTTAAAAACAAAAATTGGCACCAACCAAACAAGACAAACCAAAACACCCACAAAATAACCCAAGAAACCAAATAACCACAAAACCATATCATAACCTCCCACAAGGAACAACACCAACCATCATGTACTAACCACAATCCACTACTTCCCAAAAAACCATCCACATCAACATCTGTAACTCTGAAGATCTTAAACCAACCATTATCAAAATTGATAGACTACCCCAAACACACAAATTAGGGAATCCCATATTCGTTGTAAATAATTATCCAATTTGGGGGGAACTAAATTGATCACATGGTTTTAATAACATCAATGTATAACATGTCCTAATTAAGATTTATGTTCTCCCATTTTCACATGTCAGAAACTTTATCACACATCACACATCAAGAAAAAAACAAATCACATAAAACAAAAAGATTCATCATCGCATCATAAAAATAAAAAAGGATAAAGAAAATATCAAAAAAACTCCAGGTACTAGGAACACGTATTCATGTATCACTCCCAAGTAATATTCTTTAGGCCACCATGCCTCCACAATATAATGAGTAAAGGAATGGTTCATACTCAAAACACATTCTCTTGATGGTCTTGGATCTCTAATGGTAACTCCTTGAATGTCGTGTCATCCTAAATATCCAACTTTCCCCAATTAATGATTTAGGATTTATCATGAAGATATCAATGAAACTAAAGAATGTTGAAGATGTCATGGATACTCTCTAGTTGGGATGGAAACACCAACCCATACACCACCTTTTCAACATTCCACGATGCCTAAAAGGTCCAAATGTACCAGGGAGAAATCTTACTAAATAATCCAAACCTCCATTGAAATTGATTCAAATATGAATGAGGTAACACCTATTTAAATATTTTGTGGTTTGATAAAACCAAAAAATGATTTCCAATGAAGTAATTCCTCCAAAGCATCAGTCAAAACACAATCACTACCAACTTTAAATCATGGGTGGAATAGTTATTCTCATAGAGATGTAACTTTATGGTCCCATAAGAGATATTTTCCCTCTACTACGTAAACACACATCTCAATCTCAGATGATACATGTCACACAAAACCTCAAACAGCACACCCTCTTCAAGAAAATAAGGGACTATATCAATGAAAACAATTCTCCTTTGGGTAATAAAATTATTCCTAGCACTGATCACTCCACACAAAAACTTGGTCAATCCAATTAGTGGGGTAAAAAATTGAGATAAATCGGGTAAAAACCTCCGATAATAGAGTATGATACCATGGAAACTTCAAACCTATAGCATGTTCATGTGTAATTCTCAAGAAATAATGATCTCAATCATTGAAGGGTTCACTTTCACATCCAACTGGGACACCACATGTCTAACAAAACACAACTCTAACATCCAGAACATACACTTGGACAACTCTCCATAGAGATGGTGGTCTTAAAGGACCTTAAAAATATCCTAAAATTATTATTATTCTCCTCTTATGACCTTGATTAGATCAAGATATCATTGATGAATACGATGATAGACTGGTCCAATAACTCATGTAACATGAAATTCATGATCCCCATGAACACAACTGGTGCATTCATAACACTGAATGAGAAGACTATAAACTCGAAGTGCACATACCTGCACTTGAAGTCATTCTTAGAAGTATCCTCATACTTCCCCCTCAACTGATGACATCTATAAGACATATCGATCTTCCAAAACCATCTTTCTCCTCTACATTGGTCAAGAATATCATATAACCTTGGGACACAGTAATAGTTATTGACCATCACTATATTAAACCTTAGGTAGTCTATAAATTACCTCATACTACCATCCATATTCTTGAAAAGAAACATTGGAGCGCCCCACGGTTACACACTATGTCATATAAAACCCTTCCACATCATATCATCATCTTATGACCTCAACTCGCATAAATTTTTTGGTGCCATTGGATAGGGAGAAATCAAAATCAAAGATTCTCTCATCTTCAACGTTTTCCAAAAATCAACATCAAATTGAGGGGGAAGAGTCATAAATTCATCAATAAAAATGTTTTTGAACCTCTCTATAACCCAAGGAATATCCCCAACCTAAGATTCATTCGATATATTTACCAACTAAGACAAAAAAGGCTCCACTTTCATAACACACATTTGATAACCTTTCTTACCAATGAACTCCACTCATTGGAAATCCACCTCAGATAACAAAACTATCATCTGGAAATAGTTGATGGTTACCAACTTGGAATACAGAAAATACATTCCAAGGATAACATCATATGGCTATATCTTTAACAATATGAAATCTCTCACTAACTAGTGCTTCACCATCACCAGTCTACATCCCCTGCCCACATCAAACAAAATAGTCTGATCTCCAACTAGTATAGATAACACCAGGTCCACTATAAGCCTCTCAAAATCCATTCCCAAATTATAAACCAAAGTGAGAGAAACAAAAGAGTGTGAGGCTAACGAATCAAACAAATCACACAAAAGGGTGGATGATATGCTAATCGTACCGTTAACAATTCCTAGCTCTACCAGAAATGTTGTCTCTAATGTGAACATCTGACTGCACCCATATCCTCTACCTTGATTATACTGACATATATGACCATGATATGCCCTACTTCCCCATATTATATGACCATCCTGAGTATTACCTCTACCAAATCCTCCTTCTCTCAGTTTTGGAACAAGCATAAGGGTCCTTGCTGCTGAAACTACCTCATAGGTAACTACTACTTCTACCAAAAAGGGGCTTGAAAAACCACCTGATACTGACACTCCTGAATGGTTAAGCATTAAACCTATAAGTTCTCATTTCCTCTATAGACATATAATTAAAACATGAAGCCTCTGGAAATTTATTAGGATCCATATTCCCTATAAGAATGAAACGAGATCTGTTATGGTCGGCTCCCCACTTGCCAGAACCCTAACTCCCTAAACACTTAGAGACCATTACTAAAACCCTACTCATCAAGATTCCCTACATTCCACTCTCTCAAGGATCAAACCTCAATCAAATTATCCAATTTATAGGCTCATCCTTTTTTGCACAGGAGAGAAAATGGTGTGACTATATACCTGATCATTGGGTGCAAGGCTCCTCTAGATGTCACACTCTAGACTCCTCATCTGGAAAGAAATATGGATAAAAGTGAAGGCAGTCCTTGAACCTGATCCCTATCTCTTTTATGCTCAGGATCCCCTACTTAAGGTAGAGAGGATCCTACCTATTTCCTTACCTCATCGTCGATTATAGGAACACCGCCCAGAACTCCCAATGAAAGTTCGAACACAACAAATCTACCACCTTACAGTCACCAAGAAACTACATCTACCACTAACACACAATTCCCCACATCTAAATCACTACCTATGGATCCTAGAACTTAGTTTTCACTTAGATCAAATAGAAAGAAATATCAAGATCTTCCAGCTAGTATTTTTCAACCAGATCAAAGTCATTCCTGTCATACATCCCCAAACTCTTCCACTAGAAGTTAATTATGTATCTCTGCCAAACCTCATCCACCTATACCGTATCAATCATTTGATGATCAATTGGATCATTCATCTGAACCAAAACTACCTATTCCACTCATAGAAAATGAATAGAATCCACAGATGATGAATAGTATCCATTATGAAAATAATGAGAACATCTTATGCCCGATGACAAGGAATTTTATCACAATTTTATTTATTTAATTCATTTTATTTCCTCAAAACAACCCAATTAAAATAAAAAGATATTAAATCATTATATATTTAACTCTACTGGGTATCTTCCCTACAAAGTGTTCCACCTCACTTGGATATTAAATAATCTCAGAGTATGACCCTCACATCATGGGGGGCCTAAAATCCCATTTTTTTAGTTGGTCTCTCGAGCCTATGTCACACACCAAGATCAACTGTGTCATTATCTTACCAACCCATTAAATCCTAACTGTGCCTAACTCCAAACTCCATCTTATCTCTCAATCATCATCCTTTGATACCACTCCTTCATGAGCCTATCCCTCCAAAGATGAATCAATAAAAGGAGCGATACATTGACCAATGATTTGTGCCTCCAATAGGCCTTAGGTTGGAGACTAGCATTGAGGGTATAAAAATATCATAAATTGGATGCATTACCCTATATAATATAAAATAAGATTGAGATATAGGATAAAAAACACCATGAGACTCCAACAAATAAAAAAAGGTAAACCAAAACCATCCCACAATGCATTAATAAAGTAAAACTGATACATATAAATGTATAAAAATATACCAAAAGGAAATTTTATGACTCTGACACAAATGCATCTCCAAACCCAAGATATAAATTTCCAGGTCGGTCCTGAAATTCTCCATGGAAACCTAAAAATAGTTTATATATATAAGGTGATCATAATAGGTGTACTCATTATGAACATAACCAAGGCATCAAGTGCACATGTGAAAACAACATGCTAATGCACCAATGAATAAAAATAATAACCAACAAGAACCTATATAAATCAAATAACCAAAACCCAGACACACCATGTATTTCTCACCAAATAATGAATCCAATATAATAATATATCATCAAGATCATACAAAATTAAGGAACACCACTACCATTTCCCACCTGATTTTCCACTCTCAAGCCCCAATGTCGAATGACCTATGCACCAATCCCTTCCATACATATCACACACTACTAGAAAATAGCGTTTTAGTGGTGGTTTTTTTTGCGACAGTTTTCAAAACTACCGCTAAATATTTTTCAACCAAGAATTTATCAGTGTTTTTTAATAGTGTTTTTTTAAAAAAATTAACTAAATGATTTTAAAATTTATTTTAAATTTTTAAGAAAATTTCAAAAAAAATTGATAGTTATTTTTTGCGACATTTTTTTCATAACCGCCCCAAAATTGAAGGAAAATAATAAAAAAAAGTTTAGTTGTTAATTATTATTTATTATTTATTTTTTAAAATCCTATATAGTTTATTATTTATAATTTTAATTATTTATAATGTTTTAATTAATAAATTTTATAAATATTAGTTAATAATACTTAAGTGAAAAAACAATCTTCAATAAGTTGAAAATCATACTTCAGCATCAAATGACAAATAATTTTGATCTCAGAGTCAGTTTTGGCTCTACAATAAGTGAAATCAAAGCTTATCAAATTATCTAAAACAAATTTATATTTAAATTTAATAATAATTAAAAGAATAAAATTTAGTATACTTTTAATAAAAGTCATAAATCGAATTCAGACTTCAAACGACCATAACTTTTGATCTGGGTGTTCGTTTGGGATTTACCACATATCGAATCGAAGCTTGCGATGAGCTCTATGTTGTGTAGGTCTAGGCCTAGCTCTTTGAGAATTGTGTCCCTTTTTTCCAGAAACACCCCAAAGGCCTCTGAAACAGGGTTTTTAGTCGCTGACCCCGATTTCTTAAAATTCAAACGGTTATAACTTTCAATACAAGAGTTTGTTCAGTCTGTGCCATATGTCAAATCAATGCTCATCTCATGATCTTCGATTTGACTAGTTGTAGAGATAAAAAAGGACTCTCAAATAAGATTTTAGGGTCATTTTAGTTTTATTAGGATTTTCGAGTTTCTTTACGTTTTAGAGTTTATTAATTAATTTATTATTTATTTATAATAAATTTATCCATTATTTACTAATTATTTATTAATTATTGATTATTAATTATAAACTAATTAATTAATTTTTATTTATTTTTCTATTATTTATTATTTATTTATTAAATAACTTTTATTTTTTTATTTTTTTTATTTCATATTTAGTTATTATGTACACATTAATTATTAATTTATTTTGAATTGAATTATTATTTACTTGTTATTTATTTATTATTTATTTATTACTTATTTATTATTAGTTTATTATTCATTTATTATTTATTTATTTCTTCATTATATATTTATTCATTAGTCATTATTTCTTAATTATTTATTAATTATTTATTAAGAATTTAATAATTATTAATTAATAATTATTAATTACCAATTACCAGTTATCAATTATCAATTATTACTTTTTATTAATTATTAATTTTTTATTTTTATTTTTTATATTTATTCATTATTATTTAGTCTTTATTATTTATTCTTTATTTTTTATTCTTTATTCTTTATTCTTTATTCTTTATTATTTATTATGTATTCTTTATTCTTTATTATTTATTCTTTATTTTTTTATTTTTTTATATATTAATTTATTTTTAATTTATTAATTATTTATTGATTATTGGTTTACTAATAATTTCTTATTTATTTATGTATTTATTATTTATTTATTCATTATTAATTCTTTATTAATTAATTAATATTTATTTATTATATATTAATTTTTAAATATTAATTATAAATTATTATTTATTAATTCAAAATTATAAATATTTAATTATTATTTATTATTCATTATTTATTATTTACTAATTACAATTTATTATTTATTATTTATTATTTATTATTTATTTATTTGTTTATTTATTCTTTATTTATTATTTATTATATATTCTTATTAATTTATTAATTAATTAATTAATTTTAGTTTATTATTCATTATTTATTTATTTATTTATTTTTTCATTATTCATTATTCATTAATTATTTATTAATTAATTATTATTTATTTATTTATTATTATTAATTATTAATTATTTTTTATTTATAATTTACTTTTTACTATTTACTATTTACTATTTTTTATTTATTTCTTATTTATTATTTAATATTTGTTATTTATCTATTTATTTATTTATTTATTCATTCATTCATTCATTTATTCATCTATTTATTTATTTATTTATTTATTATTTATTATTTATTATTTATTATTTATTATTTATTATTTATTATTTACTACTAATCTATTAGTTATTTATTTTTCATTATTATTTTATTTTTTATTTCTTATTTATTTGTTTATTATTTTTTTTATTTACTTATTTAATTATTCTTTCTTTATTCTTTATACTTTAATATTATTTTATTATTTTATTATTGAAATATTAGTTATTTTTTATAATTCATTTATTCATTATTTATTATTTATTATTTATTATTTATTATTTATTATTAAGTAATTATTTCTAATTTTCTATAATTTATTTTTTTATTATATATTTATTCATTATTTTTTTATTTTTTATAAATTAAATATTAATTATTAATTATTAACTATTATTTTATTATTTTATTTTATTTTATTTTATTTTTATATTATTAATTTATAATTAATGAATTAATTGTTTATGTATTATTTGTTTTTCCAATTAATATATACATATATATATATTAAATTATATTTATTCATCACATTAACAGCATGCTGGAGTGGTAAAGTCTTTGGGGAATAAGAAAGAGGTAAGGGGTTCACATCTCAACCAACATAGAATTTCTATATATGGCATGGGCATGTGCATGGATATGGGCAAGTGCATGGGCTTGGGATTGAGCATGGTAATAATAAATAATAAATAATAAATAATAAATAATAAAAAGTAAATAAATTATGAAAATAAAATTAATTAATTAATTAATTAAGAAAATAAATTAAATAAATAAAATTAAAATTAAAAAATGATTTAGTGACGGTTTAAACTACCACTAAATCATTCTGTGAAGGCTTTGAAAAACCTCCATTAATTTATTGTCGACACATGATTTAGCGATGGTTTCCCAAAACTATTGCAGAATGATTTTGTGGCTGTTTAAACCACCGCTAAAGGCTATTTTTTGCATAGTGACATCACAACCACATCACCTAACATCTCACTCAATGTTAGTGGGCCATATATGATGTTGGTTGGGATGTATCCCTACCTACCCCACCCTCACAAGTTCTAGAATATGGTTCCAGCCTTAGGTATCATCACCTCACATCTCACCCGCAAACATCTGGTCCACACATCATGTCTCATCATAGTCATAATAACCAAATCTCACTCAAAGACACTTGGGCTATCACTACACATATCACATATAGAAATCATGGCCATCAATACTGAAGGTGGTGTGGGTAATAGGGGCTAGATAGCCATCTGTATCACCACCATCCTTGATTTTGGGGGAAACACCTGGAATCCAAAACCTCTGATCATTGGTAAGGTTATCCAACTCAGGGGAATTGTGTATAAAAATAGCATAAACAAGCACGATGTATAGATAGAACATCATACACAACCTATGGGTTCACAACAACATCACTAGGGAACACCATATCACCACCACCATACCACAAATCAACCATCACAACCACTGCCACCACTATATGAAACAAATCACACAACCACCACACAATCAATACAACATTCAATTATAGTTTCCACCACTTCTATTAATTTGTCCATTCCATTTCACATTACACAACCAATTATTTTATTCAACTCATTTAAATTATTTACCACACGTCTACATCAAGTTCCTTTCATTAATTTACAAGCCTATTTTTTCATTTTATTATCACAAATTATTCCATGGATAACCAAAAAACAATCACAACCACACCACACAAAAAATTGGCCGAACTCACACAAACACCATCATAGTACCACACTTCCACAATCACCATCATGCCACACCAGTCAAATCAACTCACCGTTGCAACCACATATCGTACATACCAACCACCTCTCACTACAGATCATCCACACATAGCAACCACACATCACAACCTCATGTCATTGCCACACATAATCTCTATACATACTACATCCTATGTGCACCATAACCACTACACACCACACATCATTGTTACCGCACATCCCAACACATCATCACCACTACTTACCACATACACTATTCACCACATCACACAACTTCCCATGTCACATCCACGCTGACCAACCACCACATCATAGCCTCACACGTAAAAAAAAACCCAGTTATTCGACTCCATAACCACACAATATCCCAAACCACATAAGGCAACACCACAATAACAATCACACAAAAAAACACACATCCCATCTTCCACATATTATTCAATAGATTTCATAAAATTTGTTCTTTAATTTAGTATTGGTATTATGACACAAAACATCCTCCCTAGGAAACCAATTATTTAGCCATATATATGTTATTTATCCTTTTATTTAGGGTTTTATGAAACAAAAACATAAAAAGGGTCTCAACATATCATCTATAGTGAAAATAAGGCTTCCAACAGTCATTATTTTCATTATTGGTGATAAGCATGCACAATATCAATAATAACATATATCAAAGTAGTAAATCATGCGATAAATCCCCATACCCATCAATTTCAATTATGAAAATTTATCATCTCATTATTTTGACCACTAATATCCACCCAAAATAAATAAACACAATGAAGATCTCACTCATAGCACATAAAAAGATGAGAACTAGAATCCCTTACCCCAGGGAAAGCTTTCTGATCTCATTATGCACTACAAAGTGAAGACGAAATAGATCAAAAACCATAACCTCAAACAAAAACACTAGATAGGCCTACACTACATCAAGGTAACATCAAAATACACCCAAAAACTCAAAAATAGATCAAAATAAACATCACCACAATAGAACCCAAAAAATAATAAAAGAAAAAATGGGAATTAAGGAGAAAAACTCACCATTGGTCATCGAAACAGAACCACTGAATCCCAAGGTTTTATGTGAGGGAATACGGGATAGATATTATAAAAAAATTTCGTAGGGTTAATCCTAAAATGGGAGGAATATGAAATTTCTGAATGGTTGGAAAATCAATCGAACAAAAAATATTTACCACATGGAACCCTCTTTATTCACGTCATGAATTAAAAATTCATGTCGTCAATTACACGGGTGATGTGGATTACAAGATGTGAATCTGGTACAAGGCATGAAACCTCTATATCTTCATTTTCCACTGAAAATTAAGTCACCTCAGCCTAAATTTAATACATAAAATTAATTACCCTTCTACGATGTGAAACCATTTCATGAACTCCCCCTTAGATTTCATACAATCCTTGAATCTTTCAACCTAACAACCCGATAAACACCAACCCATGATGTGAGCTTGTTTCACATTATGAACCACCTACTGTAGTACTCTTATAACTCCAACCTCCACATAAACATTTTAGTCATCCTTTATACACCTCCGACTGCCCAAACTGGAAATGTAATGGGTCGAGAAGGCACATACCAATACATTTTATATGTGCTAAAATATAATGTGTTAATAAAACCTATATTTATTTGTGCAAAAATTATAGCACAGATAATGATAGTTTTTATCTGTGCTTATTAATATAGCAATAAAAAGCATATTCTTTGTTGGACTCACCTGTTTTGATAATCCCAAATCATGTGTCATTTATGTGATAATAATTTTTTCATTCTATGTTAATCATCATCATCATCATTAAATTTATTTCGGGTTCAAAGTTCAAATAAAGGGATAAGAAAAAGGAAGGGGGGAGAGAAGAAGGATAGGAGGTGAAGCCCCCTCCCTAAGGGGGCCTAAAATAGTGAAGGCCTAGGGCGTCACTGTGGATCAAGTTGACCCCTTCTGGATTTAGGGCGCTGCTATTAGGTAAACATCTGATACTAGATCCCTGCTCTGCCATTGATGCCAAGTAGTTTGCGGCCATGTTACCCTCCCGCCAAGTATGCGACACCCGAATATTATGGTTGAGGAAAACTTTGCATCTCCTCACGGTGTATTCAATCATCCATGGGGTGGGTCATGTGCCAATCAAAGAGTCATGAAGTAATATTCATATACTTTTAATCTCACTGCTTGTTGGTTTAATATTACAATGTAGAATTTATCTAAGTGCATGGTTACCGAGGTAAAGGTCACCGATCCAAGTTCATAGATGCAAAGTTCACTGATGCAAAGTTCACCGATGCAATGGTCACCGATGCAAAACAACTATTGAAGGTTACCACTGAAGTTTACCGGTGAAAAGGTTACCGATGAAAAGGTCACCAATTTAAAGGTCACTAATACAAAGGTCACTGATGTAAGGTCATCGATGCAAGCCTACTGTTGAAGGCTACCTCTGAAGGTTACCGATGCAAAGGTTACTGATGCAATGTTCACTGATGCAGAGGTCACCGATGAAAGGTCATCGATGTAATCCTACTGTTGAAGGTTATAGTTGAAGGTTACTGATGGAAAGTTATTGATGGAAGGTTACAGTTGGAGGTTGACGATGTGTACTTACTGTTGAATCCTACTGATGTGAAGGCTACCATTACCAGTCTACTGATTCTTCCATACTTTTTCAAAATTCTTAATAATATTCTAACTGTCATATTTGATAAATTAAATGCTTATGACATTAATAAATGTTGATTGTAGATGTTTTAGGATAACATATCTGGGGACAATACGAGGTACGAGAAAGACCGCATGTGATCTACTCATTCTTATTGTCGGACCTCATGTATAATAGGGAAGAGAAATGTAGATAAACGTAGGTGTGAAATGAGTAGAGGTTAAAAGATTTTGTACATGAAAAGAGATTACATGCTACATCAAAGAAGAACCATTCGACGCATACACTAAGAATCCAAGAAGCTTAAGAAGATCATTTTTGGAGAATAATTTCAAAGATGCCTTCTGTGCTTCATCAACTCTTGATCAACACCAAATGCAGAACACTCGAAGCTAGAACCTGGAGTTACGACACTCAGTTTTGGAGATAACTTCTAGATAAATACTCAAACATCAAATTCTTCACTCCAGGGAGTCAAGAGATGAACTCCAAACACATATATTTTCTAAACGCAAGCTTATGATCTTAGCTCAATCGTGTTTCTTCATTTTTGAGAAGTGTGTGTGTTTGTCTGTTACACACACTGTCCCATGTGTTTGAACTGGAGGATACTGAATATCCTCACATAAAACATCAACTTTTTCCCACGTATAATTGTGGAAGAGACCGAGTGTGGTCTGTACTATTGGTTTTTCCCACGAAGAACTGTGGAAGAGGGTGTGAACCCTAGAAAGTTTGTGAAAACTGTTGTAAATCCTGATACAGGCTGTGTATCAAGTTTATTGTTAATATAAATGAATTGGTGGTAAGTGATCACAAACTGGAGAGGATTAAATCTCGGATTGAGGCCGAACCTCTTGTTTTACATTACTGTACACTATATTTTTTTATACTCTGTTTTATCTATTTTCTACTACCTATATTTTCTAAAACATAAAACTATTTTTCGTTCACTTTGATAGTTAGTTTTTGTTAGTGTGTGTATGGTTTTAATTTAGTAAACTTGTTTGGAAAGTAGAAGAAGTGTTTTACACCATTTTAATAGAGAACTAATCACCCTTTGAGAAACCTATTGACCAAATAGACATTTACATCTCTACTGCCTTAATAAACTAAGCCGTTTTAAAATTTGGGGATCTTTATAAAACAAGTTTAAACAGAAATTTTAAGTAGGAACTCAATTAACCCCCCCCCCCCCTCTTGAGATTCCACTTAAACCAACATTTGGTATCAGAGGTTAAATTATTTTCATGTTTTCAATTTCTTTTCAACTATGATTTTTAGTTGTATCTTAAACAACTTAAAAGTTCTGTGATATTTAAATTTTCAGTTCATTACATTATAATTAACTATGGATAACAGATTTGAGGGTACTGCTAATAACAGACCACTTTTATTTAATGGTAATAACTATTATCAATGGAAATTATAAATGAAAATGTATCTAGAGAGCATGAGACCTGAAATCTGGGACACAATTGAATAATAACATGTATTACCTGCTACTACTAGAGACACATGGTCTCAGTTGAATAAATCTACATATAATAATAACTGTAAAGCAAACAATGCTTTGTACTATTTTCTAGGTGATGAAGAATTCAATAGAATATCTGCTTGTAAAACTGCATATGAAATTTGGGATACTTTAGTCGTTTATCATGAGGGAACAACTAATGTTAAAGAAATGAGTATAAAAATATATACTATTAAATGTGATAATTTTAAAATGAATAATGATGAACTTATTTCTAAAATGTATCTCAGGTTCATTGAAATAGTAAATACCATAAGTCTTCTTGGGAAACTAGTGGACAACAAGGACCATATTATGAGATTGCTTCGATGCCTACCTCACAGATGGAGAGGAAATTTTGTTTCTATCCAATAATCTTGTGACATGGGCAAACTACCAGTGAAGGAACTAATTGGAAATCATATGATGTATGAAGAAGAACATACGGTGACTCAAGAAGTAGATAAAGAACCAAGGAATAAATCTATAGCATTCAAGAAATCTACCTCAAAGAATAGAGAAAAAGAAAAAGTTTAAGCTCCTATAGACACTTCCACAAGTGAAGACTCAGACTCTGATAGTGATGATTAGAAGGCTCATATTGAAAAGAGATTTAAGAAGTTATACCAAAAGAAAAAATTCTTTATAAAATCAAACTACAAAGGAAGGTATGATAATAATGGAAAGTGGAAAAAGGATAGAAAATGTAATTATAAGACAACTGATATAGTCTGTTATGAGTGTAAATGAAAGGCCATGTGAAGGCTGATTTCCCCAAACTTAAATTTAAGAAGAAGTATGAATACAAGGGAAAGGGTGATAAAAAGGCTATGAAATCCACCTGAAGTACCTCAGAGGATAGCTTAAGTGGATCTGAAAATTCTGATGCTCATATGAACAAATATGAAAATATGTTTTTCATCACAGAAACATCCCAGGTAATACTCAATTTTCCTATACCTAATGCTTATTATTCTAGAAATGAAAGTGAATCCAATAATGATGAAAATATGACTAAAGATGATCTATTTTAATACTGTGGAATGATTGAGGATACCTTTAACGAACTCAAGGATAAATATAAACTATTTAAAATACAACTTGCTATAAATGTTGATTAATAATCTGATCTGGATATCGAGAAAGAAAAATGTTCTCAACTATTAAATGAAAATAATGAACTCAAATTATCAAATGATTAATTAAAAAGGGTTTTGGAAAAGTTTACTACTAGTAGAGATACCTTGACTCAGTTTCTAGGGAAACAAATTTCTCCAAAATACAAAAATGGTATAGGATATCAACTAGGATAGAGAAGGATTTTTAAAACTAAATTTGTTCCAAAATCTGGATAGTTCACAGTTAGTTCAATCTCTGGACCATATTTTGAAAAAAAATTCTCTAAAGTACCAAACAAAGTATTCATGTCTCAAAACATATCTTTTAATTATAGAATACCTATAATACAAGTATATATAGGTTCCCAAAGTATTACTTGTTAACCTCTCTAGACCCAAGAAAATTTGGGTACCAAAGTTACCATAAACTTAATCTGTTTTGCAGGAAAATTGTCTGAAGAGATCCTATAAAACACTATG
Source organism: Viscum album (assembly GCA_963277665.1). Lineage (NCBI taxonomy): Eukaryota > Viridiplantae > Streptophyta > Magnoliopsida > Santalales > Viscaceae > Viscum > Viscum album. The sequence goes on from OY728145.1 coordinate 2,003,073,584, forward strand.
GTACTTGGATAGTGAATTTTCAAGACACATGACAAGAGACTAGTCATGTTTCAAGAGCCTAATTAAAGTTGATGGTGGACATGTAATATTTGGTGATAATGCAAAAGGGAATATCTTCGGATTAGGCCAAATTAATAACCCTAATGCTGTATTAATTTCAAAATTACTTTTTGTTGATGGGTTAAAATACAATCTGCTAAGTATTTATCAGTTGTGTGATGATGGATTCAATGTTAAATTTTAAAATTATGCATGAAATGATTTTAATTATAAAAATGATTTAATATTTATTACTCTTATAAATGAGAATGTATATGCTGTTGATTTAGATTCTTTAGCTAAGAAAAATGTTACTTGTTTAAATGTGTTTCATAATAAATCCTGGTTGTGGCATCGAAGATTAAGACACTGCAATGTGAACTCACATAGAAAACTGAATAGGAAAGGTTTGGTTAGAGACTTACATAATTTGTAATTACCTCTTAACAAAGTGTGTAATTTTTGTCAAAAGTGAAAACAACAAAAAGTTTCTTTCAAACCAAATAAAGAAGTTTATACTTCTCAACTACTTGAGTTGGTTCACATGAAATTGTTTGGACCATCTAGAGTTTCATGTTTAATGGGAATTACTTTGTTTATGTTCTTATAGATGATTTTTCTACATATATTTTTTATATATTTTCTTACTCAAAAATGGGAAGCGTGCTCTTATTTCATTAAATATTCCAAGTCTTTAGAAAATCATAGTGGACTTTGAATTAAGCCATTGAGAAGTGATCATGGCTGTGAGTTTGAAAATCTGGACTTTGAATATTTTTTCTCACAAAATGGTTATACTAACAATTTCTCTGCTCCTAGAACACCTCAAAAAAATTTAGTTGTAGAAAGAATAAATAGGACACTTCAAGAGATTGTCCGTACTATGCTCAATTATTATAATCTACCTATCTATTTTTGGGTTGAAGCTGTTAACACAGCTTGTTACATTATCAACAGAGTCTTAATTAGAATTGTTCTTAAGAAATCCCCTTATGATATTTGGAATAATGGGAATCCTAAGGTTAATTAATTTAGAGTTTTTGGTTGCAAATTCTTTATCTTTAACACTAAAGATAATCTTGACAAATTTACATCAAAAAGTGATTAATTAATTTTCCTAGGTTACTCAATCACCAGTAAAACCTATAGAGTATTTAATAAGAGAACCAAATGTGTAGAGGAATCATTTCATGTTAAATTTTATGAGACTGATCCATAGGAACCCAAAACGACTCTTGAACATCTTGAGGAAGATATGTCAATTCTGGATCATAATGATAAAGATAGTAATATCCCTGTGAAAACAACTAGTTATGGAAATTTTCCAGAATCTGAGCCTAGTGAATCTGAACCTATAGAAAACCATGAGAAGTCTAGTTCAACTCTTTCTAGAGGTATAATAACTCTCAAAAATCATTCTTTAGATGCTGTAGTAGGTTATCTAAATAGAGGGACACAAACTAGAGCTTCTCTGAGAAACTAGGGTGAACATCAAGCTTTACATTCACATCCTTAACCCAATAATATTAATGATGAAATCAATGAAGAATTTTGGGTGATAGATATGCAAGAAGAATTGAATCAGTTTGAAAGAAACAAAGTTTGGGAATTAATAGACAGACCTACAGACACTTTGACCATAGGCACTAAATGAGTGTTTAGAAATAATGTTGATAAATCTGGAAACATAGTTAGAAACAATACTAGACTATTAACACAATAATATATTCAAGAATAAGTAATAGACTATAAATAAACCATTTCTTTGGTAGCTAGACTAGAATCCATTAGGGTACTTCTTGCTTATGAAGCTCTTCTAAATTTCAAACTTTATCAAATGGATGTCCAAAGTGCATTTATAAATGGGTATATAGTTGACGATGCATTTTTTGAACAACCTCCTGGATTTATAACTCCCCATTTTCCAAATCATGTTTTTAAACTATCTAAAGCCTTATATGGTCTAAAACAATCTCCAAGAGCTTGGTATAATAGACGAAGTTATTTTCTTATCTCCAAATTTTTTACTAAAGGGATAACAGATCCTAATTTGTTTATTAAAAGGATTTCTAGAGATATTTTAATAGTACAAATTTATGTAGATGATATAATTTTTGGATCCTCTAAAAAAATCTTTATTTACTGATTTTTCAAAAATTCTACAAGATGAATTTGAAATGAGTTTAATGGGGGAACTAAAAAAATTTCTTGGATTTCAAATTTTTCAAAATTAAAATGGTATTATTTTAAATCAAAGTAAATATACTAAGTATATTTTGAAACGGTTTGATTTGGATAGTAATAAAGGTAGTGATACACCTATGAGTACCACTTGTAAGTTAGATGCTGATGAAACTAGTAAATCAGTGGATCAAACCAATTATTGAGGTATGAATGGGAGTCTACTATACCTTACTGCTAGCAGACCTGACATTTTGTTCAGTGTATGCATGTGTTCTTGTTTTCAAGACAATCCCAAAGATTCTCATTTAAATGTTGTTAGAAGGATTTTTAAATATCTAAACTATACTATAAATTTAGGATTATTTTATCCAAGAGGAAAGACATTTTATTTAATAAGTTATTCAGATTCTGACTTTGATGGTTACAAGTTAGATAGAAAAATCACCTTTGGAACATGTCACATTTTAGGCAAGTCACTAGAATCATGGTGTAGTAAGAAATAGAATTTTGTTTAATTATCTACTATAGAAGCTGAATATATAGTTGTTGGTAGTTATTGTGCTCAAATTTTATGGATGAAATACACTTTACTAGACTATGGATATCAATTCAAACATGTCTTTATAATCTATGACAAAAAAGTGCTATTAACATCTCAAAAACATTAGTATCTCATGCTAGGACAAAGCATATTGATGTGATATATCACTTAATGGGAGATTATTATCAAAGAGGTGATATCACTCTTGAATTCATCAGCACTGAACACCAACTGGCAGATATATTCACAAAGAATTTTAATTCTGAGAGGTTAAATTAAATAAAACATGAGTTAGGTATGATAAACTGTTGAGTTAAGGACCTCACCGTTGAACTTCACTGTTGGACCTCACCGTTGAACCTCACCGTTGGACCTCACTCTTGGACCTCACCATTGGACCTCACCATTGGACCTCACCCTTATACCTCACCATTGGACCTCACCATTGGACCTCACCATTGGACCTCACCATTGCACCTCACCGTTGGACCTCACCATTGGACCTCACCGTTGGACCTCACTGTTGGACCTCACCATTGGACGTCACCATTGGACCTCACTGTTGGACCTCACCGATGGACCTTACTAATAGGAACTTACTGATAGGACCTCACTATTAGGAACATACTTATATGACCTTACCAATGATGCCTTACCGATAGTTGACTTGAGTCTAGGACTTTGTGTTTTTTATGTGTTTTCTACTGGAATCTAAAACTTTTTTTGTTTTATTCATTTTTTTCTCTTTTCTTTTCTCTCTTAGTTTTTTGCTGGTCCTTAAATGATAAAAATAAAACACAAACCACATTTCTATCCACATCAAACCCTCTCCCAAACCTTTTTCTCCCTAATCCTAAACCTAAACCTCTACTGAAACCTCGAACCACTCCAAATCGATGGGAAGAGTGAAAAGGTCGTTGGTTGCTGATGAAGCAGACACACCAGATCATAAGATACCTAAATATGATCTTATTGGTGGAATCAGAATTGTAGAAAAGGTGCTTAACCTAGATTTATCGAAGAGTTAAATAGTGATTGAGAAAGATCTTAGCTCGGAATGGCTGCTGACGAGCCGGTCTTTAGTGTTGATGGAACATAATGATGAAGTTTGGGTCGAGTGCTTTGAAAACAATAATGGACCTTATTATCCAATTATTGTGATGGATTTTTATGAATATCTAAGATTTGACCAGTCTGAGAATGAGAACTAGATGACTTCCAGAGTAAATAGAGTAAGTGTGAGTTTCTCCTATGCTAAGTGGGCTGACTGCTTGAGGGTTCCACATGAAGGGATTTGTGATTACTACTCAAGAGTGGTGTCTCCATCTATTGAGTATTTTTCTTATGAATAAGCCTTAGCTGAACTGATAGTGATTGGGATTCCTAGGAAAGTAATTACTGATGAAATGGTAATAGAAGATAAGTTTCTCTTCAAGTTTATCCATCGTTTTTTTTGTCCCAGAAGAGGGGACTTTTCATCTTTAAAGTTTCCCGATGTTTTTATATTATATATGTTAAATAATGAACAAAATATCAACTTATGTAGGTTGTTGACGATTAAACTAGAATATATGATTAATCCTAGTTCCAAATTCAATGCCCTATTTCATGCTATCTTGATATCCATTATGTTGAAAGATAAAGCAGTTGTAGGATCTAAGGAGGAAACTATTATTGTGAGGGATAAAAATTGCATCACCAAATTGATTTGCAAGATGATAAAGATAAACTGGAATCCATGGATAAGGATATGGTTGAATGATGAAGCTAAGTTATATGAAGAGTTTTATCCTTTTGTTCATCCTACTAGGCCTAAAAATAAGAGAGACCCTAATCTCAAGCCTTATGAAGAAGAGCCTTCATATTTTGATGAAGAAGAAGCTATTGTGGTGCAAGAAAGAGAGGATTCTCTTATAGATGACAGGAATGATCCTGACCTTCTCTCAAATCCTCGTGCTAGTAATGTATCCTTTGGTATGCCCAGTCCCACAAATAGGTTGCCTAGAAGGGAGACTATCCTAAGGGACAATGATGATGAGGAGACATCTGAAGAATAAGGGGAAGACCATGGCTTAAGAGACATTAGAGAAACCTTGGATGAGGATGAGGACACGGTTTCAAGTCATGATGAATTTGAGACAGCTTCTGTTGAAAGTGAAGAGGAATGTCTAAGTCTCAGTCCTCTAATAGTACATACAGAAAGGGTAGAAAGTGTAGATGAAGAAGTTTCTATTTTGGTTGAAGCTAGATTTGAAATGGAAGTAGTTGAGGATTCAGTAGAATAAGAGGTAGTGGGCTCTCCTATTGATGTTGTTGATCAAGGAGGTAAGGAAGAGATAAATGTGGTTGATCAGGATATTTCTCAACCTGAGGGGGAGGAACCTGTTGGTACAAGATCAGTTGTTGTTGCTCATGGAATAGAGGACTGGACATATGCTCCTGTATTTGTGGTCTTAGTCTTAGATTATAAAGATTCTAAAGATGACTAGTCTATCCGAAGTCCTTCAATTCCTACAGTTTCTTAAACTACCATTGTGTAGTCAGTGGTTCTTTTACCTCAGGACTATGTAAAGAAGGATGATTTGAAATCATTTATGTTAGATTGGAAGAGACACATTGATGATAGATCAATTAACAAAGGGAGATCTATGGCTCTAAATCAGGAGGTTGTAGTATCTACCTTAGAAAGGGAGATCTCCACCTTTCACTCCAGTTTGTTTCATGATGTGAAGGAATACCAAAGTCAAGTGAAAACCTTGGAAGAGTATGTGGAAAGTTTGAAATAGCCAATTTAAAGCTTGGAATCCTCTAGGGATTCAATTTTTCAAGTGGATAGAGATCTCATATATATCAAGAGTGTGGTTCAGCAGTCGGTAACTGAGTTTGAAGACTTTAAGAAGTCCATTGAAACACATGTAAAAGGCCAAGATGATGTTGTGACAAGGCTGATCAGTGGCCTGACTAAATCCTTTAAGGAGATTGTGGATTTCTCTCTGGCACCTATAGGTGAATATTATTCCACTTCAGCCTCTCCTCCAGTTTATATATAGGCTTTCAAAACATTTGTTAGATAATAAGTAGAAATATTCTCTAGTGCCAATACCCAGGACCCTCAATCTATGACTCAAGTCATTTCCATTACCAGGGAAATTCATAGGCTTATGGGATATTATTTAAGGGAATCTGTTCAAGATCAGAATGCCATCAATGATCAGGTTGACTTCCATTACAAATGGGTCTACACAAAGCATCATATATATGGTCACTTTAAACTGCTTTTGAAAAATTTGAGAATCCCTCCTATCACTCAGGAATTTAAGGATCAAGTGAGAAAGCATAGAGAGATGAATCATGCCTTGATGATATTCATGAAAAAAAAAGATGATTTTATATCAACTATGTAAAGATGGGAAATCATCATTATAGACTTCATGAATCTTCTATTACCCTTCCTCCATGTGGACTTCACACCCATAATTGTTCCTCCTTCTATGCCTGCTTCCTCCATTGTTTCGGGTTCCACCACAACAGCTCCATTGATGACTCCTGCATAGGCCATCAGAAGTTTGACCCCAATGATTCCTCAGAGTTATACTCACTATAGGTCTACTGATGCCTCAGTGGCTGCTCCTCCAACACTTCTAACTGTCATCCCTCGTCCTATCCCACCACCTTCAGAACCTGCATCCTCAGCTTCCAAAGACAAAGCTCCAATGGACATATTTGATGTGGATTGAGTGTGAACTGTCTTAGCTGATAGAGATCATTGTATTCATTTTTTTATATTGTACTACTATTTTATTATTAAAAACACTCTCTTTTATATCTTTTTGTTATGTATGATTTTTTTAATCACAAAGGGCGATGAGTGTTTAATGTTTCAGTTGTGTATCATTAATTTATATATGTACTATCATCAATTTATTTTTAATGATATTATAGTATGTGTATGCTAACATCACTGATGAAATTAGTAGATGTGTTTAACCTTGATTCAATACTACTTAAACCTAATAATTCAATGACATAATTGGTGATTATAAAAAGGGGGGAGATTTTTGGACTCACCTGTTTTGATAATCCCAAATCATGTTTCATTTATGTGATAATCATGTTTTCATTCTATGTTAATCATGTTTCATTAATTTTCCTTGTTTCTATCATGTAATATTCATATACTTTTAATCTCACTGCTTGTTGGTTTAAGATTACAGTGCAGAATTTATCTAAGTGCATGGTTACCGAGGAAAAGGTCACTGATTCGAGGTCACTGATGAAAAGGTCATTGATACAAAGGTCGCTGATTCAAGGTCATCGATGCAAGCCTAATGTTCAAGATTACCACTGAAGGTTATCGATGAAAAGTTTACTGATGCAAAGGTAACTAATGCGAAGGTCACTGATTAAAGGTCACTAATGCAAGCCTACTGTTGAAGGTTATCGCAGAAGGTTATTGATGCAATGGTTACCAATGCAAAGGTCACTAATGCAAAGTTCTTTGATGCAAGGTCATCGATGCAAGCCTACTGTTGAAGGTTACCACTGAAGTTTACCGATGGAAAGTTACCGATGGAAATTTATAGTTGGAGGCTGTCGATGTGCACCTACTGTTGAAGCCTTCCGATGTGAAGGCTACCTTTACCAGTCTACCGTGTCTTCCATACATTTTCAAAATTCTTAATAATATTATAACGGTCATATTTGATAAATTAAATGCTTCTGAAATTAATAAATTCTGATTGTATAAGATTCAAGAGATCATATCTGGGGACAGTATGAGGTATGAGAAAGACCACAGGTGATCTACTAATTCCTATTGTCGGACCACATGTATTAAATAGAATACCAAGGAAGATAAAAATAGGTGTGTGATGAGTAGAGTTTGATCATGTCTATAAATGAAAAGAGATTACTTGCTACATCAAATAAGAACCATTCAACGCATACACTATGAATCCAAGATGCTTAAGAAGATCATTTCTGGAGAATAATTTCAAATCTGTCTTCTATGATTCATCAACTCTTGATCAACACCAGATGTAGAACACTCGAAGCTAGATCTTGGAGTTGTGACACTCTATTTTAGAGACAACATCTAGATAAATACTCAAACATAATATTCTTCACTCCAAGGAGTCAAGTTCTGAACTACAAACACATAGATATTTCTAAACTCAAGATTTTGATCTTATCTCTATTATGTTCCTTAATTTTAGAGAAGTGTGTGTATATACCTATTACACACAATTTCACTAGTGCTTGAAATGGTGGATACTGAATATCCACACATCAAACTTCACCTACATTTTTTCCACGTATAATTATGGAAGAGACTGAGTGTGGTCTGTACTGTTTTTTTTTTCACGAATAACTGTGGAAGAGGGTGTGAACCCTAGAAAGTTTGTGAAAACAACTGTAAAGCCTGATATAGGCTATGTATCAAGTTTATTATTAATATAAACTTCTTGGTGGTAGGTGATCACCAAGTGGAGAGGATTATGTCTCGGCTTGAGACTGAATCTCTTGTTTTAATTTATTGTGCAATATATTTTGTTATACTATGTTTTATATATTATTCAATGCCGATATTTTCTTAAACATAAAACTATTTTGCATTCACTTTGATAGTTTGTTTTTTTTTAGTGTGTGTATATATTTAATTCAGTAAACTTATTTCAAAAGTTGAAGGAGTGTTTTACACCAGTTAAACTGAGGACTAATCACCCTCTGAGAAACATGTTTACCAACTAGACATTTACATCTCTACTACCTTAATTAATAGGTCCATTTTAAAATTTGGGGATCTTTATAAAACAAGTTTTAAATAGAAATTCTAAGAAGTAACTCAATTCACCCCCTCTGGATATTCCACTCTGACTGTCATACTTATTAGTTATTTTTTTGAATGTTCTAGTAAAATACCTCCTGATCTTATAAATCCAACCTTAAGAGAATTTGATTCTTCATTCCCTTCAAAATATCTCATGTAATTCAACTTCTACCTATTCTCCCCTCAAACTTCTCAAATTAATCAACCCTCTAATAACCAAAGGTACATTAGTTATTCTCATAAAAATTCTTATACTTATTTTTTATTACACCTTGTGATCAAAATTATTCTTACGCAAGTAGACTTCATGTCCGGTCACCCTCTTACAAATTGGATTTCCTAGAAACTCTCTATTATTTATAGGGAAATTTATATCTCAAAGGGTTAATATATCTTACAAATATCTAATTTATATTCCCTTTTTCTCTAAAAATTTTAAACTGAACATCCATATTTTAATTGGACCGCATATTCTCATAGACATCCTATAAATTTCTTATGTATATTACATGTATCTCCCCTAAAAATAGATCCCAAAAATTATTTCAAGGATAAAGACTCTAAAATTGAAAAAGTTCTAAAAATATACCTTTAACACTGTATAGAACTAGTAATTATCTTGGGTGTTTTATCCTCACTCTCACTTTTCACCACTACACAATACTACAAATATTCATCTTCACAATATACTAATTGTTAGTCCGTGTGATACCTCCTCAAAATTCCAGGCACATGCAATTACAGTCATAGTCATAATAGTTTCATATAGTTTTGAACCTCCTAGAACACATCTTTATCATGATCATAACCATTCTAAAAACATAGGTGTTGTTGTGCTTAATAAATTCATTACTCTGTGATTCATACATGGTTTATGAAGGTAATTTATTATGAAACCATTTTTTAAAATGATTTACTCTTCCATGATTATTGCTAAATGTTCTCATATGTGAGCCTTGAAGTTGATAAAAATCAACTACTCTGTCTTATTGTAATCCACCCTTGAAAATATACATAACCCTTTCTTGATCTTTGTGTTTTGATATCGATGAAAATTTAATTATATTCTTTGTAACTTTATAGATATCACACATTCACTTCCTTCAATTATTTCCACCATGACCAAAAGATATCAATACACATAATTCAACTCTTATTATCATAGAATAATGGTTTTAAATAGCTTAATTGATTCTTTAATAATGACCTTTTTATAAATCCATGTTCATACTTAATCTATATTCATTTATTTTATTAAGTATTAATATTTTCAAGGTAAATAAGATGAATACAAATTGAGAATAGATTAATGCCAATTTTATGAAAAAAGAGTATGATAATGGGGTAAAAGAGATAATCAAATTTTCAAAATATCATTCATATGGCCCTTCTAAATTCCTTTTTGTAGGTTTACACTATATTTATTCAAGAAAAAATAGTCCAAAGGAGTTATAAAAACACTTGATCAATCAGGAAATATATCAAAGATATAAATTTCAGACTAAACATGGAGAAAAAATAAATGTCGCTAGTAAATAGGATAACACTGCATTTTATGGATCATCTGATATGATTACAAGAGTGAACAGTGATGAAGACCGTATCAAGGATATGATTACATGCACGAATGATGATAATGATCATATTGAAGAAATGAAAATTGTACTCAAATACGAACTTTATGATTGTCCAAAACTATTTTAGAAGTAAAAGAGTTGTGAAATGATTCCATTGTATACTAGTATTACTAAATATATAGAATTATCATCAATAATGAATCTATATAGTGTAAAAGATAGAAACATGTGGAGTGAAACCATCTTTACTAAACTTCTAGAACTCATGAATGATCTTCTCCCTAAAGATAATGAGATTCCTCTCCAAACATATGATTCTAAATGAATTATACCTTCAATGGGTATGATTTCTAAAAAAATGCATACCTTTAAAAATGAGTGTACACTATTTCCAAGAACCGTGAATCACTTAAAAAATTACAAGGTGTCGTCTATATCAATACAATAATGATGAATCTATTACTTCAATTTTTTATAGTAATTTCCAATCATTCCTAGGTTTATGATCCTATATAGAAGTGAGGATATTATAAAAAAAATTATTTGGCATGAAGATACAAGAAATAATGATGGAAAACTTTTTCACACAGAAGATTATCCCACGTAGAAGAAAATAGATAATGATTATGTGGAATTTGAAAACAACCCAAGAAACCTTTATATTTATCTATCCATATATGAAGTGAATCCTTTTGGTTTTCAAAGAAGAAATCATCATATATGGTTGCGTATATTGGTAAATTATAACTTCCTACTATGGTTATTCATGAAGTGAAAATACATTACATTGTCTCTGCTTATATCATGACCAAGATAACTAGGTAATGATATTGATTTTCATTTGGATCCATTGATTAAATATTTGAACTTAATATGAGATTCAGGTGTTATGTTGTATGATGCTTATAGAAAATGAGATTTTAGGTTGAGATCCATGTTTTATGAGTCAATAAATAATTATCTGAATTATGAGAAATTTTCGTGATATATAATTAAAGGAACTCAAGGGTGCCCCATTTGAAAATTAGGTATATGATCTGTTAGGTTGAAATATTAATTAGAGACTATGTTTATAGAACATTGTAGATTTCCAAACCAAAATCATAAATACCGATCGTGGATGACACCAATCGATGGGACTAATGGGTGAAAATTTGTTTGAGAAATTAAAGGATATTGAAACCACTTTTAGTAAACCTTATTTGAAAAAGATTATGAAAACTAGTTAAAAAAGAAGACTCTTATTATTTACCATACTGTAATTGTTTGTATGTCAGGAATGTTCTTGACGTTATAAATGTGGAAAAAATTTATGTGACAATGTCATTGAAACATTCCATAATGCACCTAGAAAAATAAAGTTTTTCATTACAGAAAGGATAAACATGATTGACATGAGGATATGGGAAGAGTTGGTGCTAGTGAAGGATGAAATATAGACTTGTCTTCCTTCAGTTTCTTACACTCTTTCTAAGTAATAGAGATATCATTTTTTCAACTTCCATAATGATATAAATTTTTCATAGGGGTATTCATAAAATATCAAGAATGATATGTTAATGACTTATTTAATGTTAAAGGGCCTAAAATCACATGTATGGAATGTGTAAATATGACGTAATAAAAAATATATACTTTTTATTAGTATTACATAACAATGATTACTTATTTTACTATATTTTTTATCTGGTATAAACATAGGAATAATCATCAGTTTTACCTGATGAATGGCTACTATAATTTCCATTTAAGTGGATATAAAAATATGTCTATATCAGATGTTTAGGTTTTGGGGTGTCAGCCTGAACATATTTTCTAAGAAAAAGGTACACTTAGATAAAGATAAGCAAATGGATGAGATATAGACACCAATAACTACTCTATAAGAAAAATATAATTGGAAGTATTATTTATTAGATAATTGTATGGTAAGACATGAAAGAGAAGAAACAACATAACAAAAACCACTACATGAAGATCCCCCCACCCCGCTTTCTTTGAGGCAAGCCATTACCCTCCAAGGTCTTCCGTTCCAAAGGAAATCAATTTTTTCATCAACTTTTATATAAAATGTGAGGATATTCTATAATCTAAAAAATATTGTTATTTATATCTATCAGCACCCACTGATATCTTATTGTGAGGGGTCGATGTACAATATCCATGAAATATTATACACAACAAAAAACTTCCAAAAGATCATGTGAGAGTGGGTATTCATGTAGTTAACAATCTAAGAACAAATATATATGTTCCCCTTGATGATCTGTATGTTCATATGGTTGACCATGTTATTGAAACTTTCCTAGAATGACCACTAAATCTTGTAAAAATACATTTCAACAATGACGTATTCCATTCCAAATTTTTTTATGCACAACCTTTATAAATTAATGAAAAAAAACCTAAAATAATGAATGTTATTATAGAAAGATAAATTGAATGGGGTGAAATAAAATCTTGAATAAAAAAATATAAAAGATCAACCAATCAATTGAAAAAACTTTTATAAAGTAACTTTACCCCATAATTCAACTTTTTCATTTTCTAATATTACAATTTCATGTGGATACAATGTTAAAAAATGGTGATATGAACATCATCAGTTTTGATTATAAAATATATAGAGTCTATTACTGAAATAACTTTTCTTGAGAATGTATATGAAATACTCATGCATAAATGTCTAGGAGTCTCAGTTGTAAATTTATCCACGATGTTTGTCATCACAATTTTTTTATCTAATTGATAATCTACTATGTTAATTATAGTTAAATAATATACAGATTTTTTAGGTATATATATCAATACTATTTGAAGGTAAATCCTTGTGAACCAAAAATCGGACTCATTAGACCTCCATTACTTCTACACACAAAAATATCATTGAAAGAATAGGAATATTCAGTTACAGTGCAAAAACTAACCATAATGTTTGAAAAAAAACTAACTGACGATAGACACTTATAAATACCCATGATGTAGCGGTAAAACTATAAAATTTAATCATACCAAATATATTTTCATTCCTTTCATTAATTATTCTTTTTTGTTTTTTAGGAATCATTGGTTTCTCATTACAATAAACTTGGATGCTAAAAATATTTATTTTCTAGATTCAATGCATGGATACCCATAAAATAAAACACACATGATGATATTTATAAATTTATAATACAATACATGAAACATTTTAAAAATAAACTTCAAGATATAAATTTAATATTATGCTTTAATGGAAATTTTTTATGATAGTGTGGTGTTAAAATATTGTCAAAATCATAGAATATGGATAGTCCATGAGCATAAAAAGCCTTTATAATTATACAATTGGATAAGTATTAGGGTATATATAATAAAATTTCACTATAAAAACAAATATAAAAACAAATTACATTTTTTTAACATTTTTATGTAGTCTCCAAAACAAGATAATTACAAAGAGTATGGTTATTACATTTGAAATTTTATAAAATATATTTTATTCTGTCTAAAAAGTATCATCCCTAAAGTGGTATTTATGATGTTAATTACAATTTCATTTAAAATATTAATTAATATTTTAGTTATATTTTTACAGTACTACCAAGACTATCAATAGTCCTCATATTAAAAAAAGAGGAAATATATTTGTATATTAATGAATGGATAAAATTCACAATGTTGTAATGTATGTTGACCTCATGAAAAGGATATTTACAACTACTTATTTAGTTAATTTTCTCATCATTTTATCTACTAATATTGAGTTAATTTCATTATTATATTTATATAATACAAATTTATTTAATTTTCATAGAGATTATTCTTAAAGATGAATAAGAAATTGTGTGAATGTTGGAGGCTTTTTGTTCTAAAAATAGGTTCTCTTTAATTGTCTCACATATGTGTTGAGAGTTTCTTATCAGCCAATATGTGAGCCAATTCAATATAACCAACTTTTTAGAGAAAAAAGAAATGGTGTGACATGTAAGAATCAACCGTGCCTCAATCCAATTCATGGTGTGATTGGTGTGACTCTAATTATATGTTTATTGTTTAAAATTGAAATTTTAGTTCAAAATAAACATCATATACTCAATACCAAGAAAAAAATTCAGCTTTTTTTGATGCTATAGTAAAACCATGCATAAGTATATTATGACATATAGTAATCATCTCCACCTCAATTTGATACACGGTGTTCCCAATATGAATCAAAGTGTATGTTTTTATTTTAAAAGTGAAACAATAGTTCTAAACACATGTTGCATAGTCAAAACTAATCAAACATATTCATATTTTTTTAATTTAATAAAATAATCTATAATTCATTTGTGACATGTTGGAATCAGCCACACCTCATTCTGATTCATGGTGTTCCTGGTAGGACTAAAAGTGTGTGTTTTCAGTTTGAAATTTAAATTTTAGTTCAAAACACATGCCACATAATCAAAACCAAGAAACATATTCGTATTTTTTGATACTTTAATGCAAACAATCATAAAAAATTTTTTACATTTAAGAATTATTTTCACCTAAATATGATATTTGGTGTTCTTATTATGACCCAAATTGTATGATTTTAGTTTAAAATTGACATTTTAGTTCAAAACACACATGATTGACTCAAAAAATATTATAAAAATAAAATTATTTAATAATTGTGGTCAAAAATTCAAAAATCGTTTATAATGTGTTGGAATCAGCCATTCCTTAATTCGATACATGGTGTGATCGATCTGACATAAAATGTGTGTTATCTATTAAAAATTGACATTTTAGTACAAAAAACATGGAATACTCATAACCAAGCAAACACATTTAGATTTTTTTGCTACTTTTAAACAATAATCTATAAGTAATTTGTGATATGTAGGAATAATTTTTATCTCATCTCAATATAAGGTGTGATCGATATGATATGAAATGTATGTTTTCATTTTAAAATTGACATTTTAGTTCAAAAAACACATCATACATCCAAAACAATGAAAAAAAATTAGATTCTATTATTACATTAAGAAGATAATAAATAAGTCATTTTTGATGTATAGGAATCAACCACACCACAATTTGTTACACAATGCACCTAGTATATCTCAAAGTGTATGTTATTATTTTAAAATTTAAATTTTAGTTCAAAATAAACATGAAATACTCAAAACTAAAGAAACACGTTTATGTTGTTTTGATTCCTTAGGAAAAATATTATAAGTCATTTGTGACATGTAGGAATCAACCATACCACAATCTGATACATGGTGCAACTTATATGACTTGAAATGTATGTTTTCAGTTTAAAATTAATGTTTTAGTTCAAAAAAAATATCACATACTCAAAACAAATAAAACACATTTATATAGTTTTGATACTTTTGAAAAATGATCCATAGGTCTTTCGTGAATTTGTATGAATCATCCACACCTCAATCTAATGCACGGTGTGACTGGTATGACTCAAACTATGTGTTTTCGGTTTATAAATGAAATTTTACTTAAAAACATGTTTCACTTTATAAAAACATAGAAATCAATCTTAAATTATCTTGATACATTAGGAAAATGATCCACATGTCATTTTTTCCATGTAACAACCCCCTTCACATAAATCTAACACATGGTGTGACTGGTATGACAGAAAGTTTGTGTTTTTATTTAAAATTGGATGTTTAGTTCAAAACACACACCACATACTCAAAAATAATCATACACATTCAGATTTTTAAATTCTTTAGAATAATAATACATAATCCATCTATGGTGTATAGGAATCAACTACACCTCAAATTGATATATGGTGTGCCTGGTATGAATCAATGTTTATGTTTTTAGTTTAAAATTTACATTTTATTTCAAAACACACAAGAAATACTCAAAAATTAGTAAACACATTCATATTATTTTTATACTTTAGTAAAATTAACTATAAGTCATTTTTTATATGTATAAATTAGTCTCACCTAAATATGATACATGGTGTGACTAGTATGACTCAAAATGTGTAGTTTCAGTTTAAATATGACATTTATTAATCTATAATTTCATATTTATGTTTAACTATTTTTTTAAAGTATTTCTAACATAATGATTTTTTTTCTTATATAGGAGAATTCTATTGCTTGAGTAGGGGCGGTTTTTTCAACGACTAATTTCATGATCGCACACTTTTGAGAGGGGGTTTGGGGACTATAATGGGATATTGATGTTTTTGAATGTTTTTCATAAATTTTACTTACTAATGTAACTTCATAAACCAATGTTTGAAATTTCTATAATATAGTGTGTGTTTTTATGGTATTTTTGATCTAAATTTAATCTCAATGAAATTATTTATTCAATGATCCCTGCATTTTCTACTATAGTGTGGTGTAATATTAGAAGAACTTTAGTAGTATGACTTTTATCAGCGCTATTTATAGATCTCATAAAATGACCCTTTATCGATATTAATTAAGTGATGATAAAGGGTCCCTTTATCAACGCTGCACTAGTGCTGATAAATAACCCCATTATCAATGATTTTTTAAGCGATGATTGAGGATCAAATTATCATCTATATCTTTAGTATTTAAAAAATTGAACCCCTTTTATCGGTTGTTATAACATCATTGTTATTCTAGCATTGATAAAGGTTTTTTCTTGCATTTATAAAAATAGGATTTGTAGTAGTGATCGGCTACAACAACCACTGCTAATACCTATATTTCTTTGGTATGAACCAGACCCTAGGGTTAGAGAGACCCTAGGTCATATTTTTTTAATATTAATTTTTTAAGAATATATATATATATATATATTTATTTATTTATTTATTTATTTATTTAAGTAATCCTAAGTTAAAAATATTTTTAAAACTAATACAAAAAGGCGTAAAGCCTTTATAGCCTTTCGCGTTTTTTGGGGGAGTCGAAATGTGCTAAGGGCCTTAACACCTTTCTACTAGGCTACAAGAGAATGGTGTTCAAGTCTTTGCCTCCTATGTTTTTTAGTTAACTTTTTTTCTTCCATTTTTTATTAGTAATTTATTTAATATTTATTTTAAAATTATATTGTTAAATAATTTAATAGTTATGTTATTAATTATATTATTTATATCATTATTTATATATTTTATTTTAATTATTTTAGTTTTTTAATAATATAATTAATATTTATTGATAATTTAATTGCTAACATTTAATTATAATAACATAATTAAAAATACTCCATATTAATGTAATTAATAATATATTAATTAATAAAAATTATGTCCATTAATATTTTAAAGTGGAAATGTTATGTTTTAGAGAAATAAAGTTTGTGACAGTTAAATTATATTTTGTTTATTGTATTTATGAATTTGTTATTCTGAATTATGTTTTATATGGTGATTTAGTTTATCAAATTTCATTTAGAATGTATTTCAACATTATAATTTATACGATTTCAAAGTTACCTATATGAAACATAATAATATTTCAAGTAGGTGAATTTGAATGTATATAAATAATAAAGTAGAAATAAAATATAAATTAAATTTGACACACTGACTCAACATATAAAACATAATTGAAAAAACATTCATTTCATAAAAAAATTAATGAAAAGTATTTTCAAAGGCACAATATTTTATTGTTTTAAAAAATTACATTTCCATTTAATAATTTTTTTAACATTCCTTTTATTTTCAATTATTTTTTATATGTTTACCCAATGATCTAAATTTATTTTGATTTTAGTTATACTATAATTTATGTTTATATATTTTTTAATGTGTAAATATTACTTTTTTATAAATTATTTTTGTTTCATGTAAATTAATTTTGATTTATTATATTAATGAAATTATTTTTATTTTTAAATTTTTGTAGATGTTTATGACATGTTTAATGTTTTAATTAGACTATTTTTATAGTGTATACTTTAAAATATTTTAAGGCTACTTAATTGAAATTTTATAATTTTTATAATGTTTCAAGAATTCAACTTTAAAAGCTTATAAAATTTAAATTGTAGGTAAAATACAAATGAAAATTAAAACACAAGTTATAAATGTAAAAAATGGTTGATAGTAAAAATAATTTCATCAATTTCATAGAGAGACAATAATATAGAGGATTGAATACATTGTTCTATTAAATACTTTAAGTTAATTTATGTCATATAAATGAATGAGTATAGTCATTGTATATCAAGTGTCCCCATTCCACAATATATCATTTCAATGGGATGCCTGTATCGAGATCACTGACCTTTGTGTTGGGGTGGAGTCTAATGTGATGGGGAGGGATCTTCCTCGGGTGCTGAAACATTGAATGTTTGATGCTCTACCAATGACTCGTTGGTAGGTGGTGGAATCTAGATGTTGTCATATGCAACTTATTCTTCTCAAACTGCATACCATCATCTTGTGGGGGAACCAAAAGATCTGTGGGGGCTTGATCATGAAAGGTGGACGCATGGGAAATAACCCCTGATACGAGCTCTGATCAGATATGCCCAAGAAAAACTATGGATATCCTAAAAATATAATTGGATCTCAATCTTCCTGGTGCACACCCGTAATCGGATGAGGCGGGAGTGCTAGATGTGAGTCCTCTATCTGTGGAATAATTGAGGGCTCACATGTTTCACGGTGTGGTCTATGTAGTCACCTTCGTGGCTCCTCAACATCAGTTGCTTTTGGAGTAGGTTCTTGAGTAGGAACTTCCTCTCCCTACTTAAGAGCATCATATCCCTTAGGTGCACGATCAAAGATTCTATAATGTAGAACATGATATTCTATCATCTTCTCATCCACTGCAGCATCGTATGCTACCTAGATTAAAACCTCACCCTCCTCCAGATCAGACATGTGGATAATATTCTATGGTAGAGTATGCTATAAATAAATTCAAAATGAATTAGAAAAACAAAAAAAACTAATGTAAAGTTATTGAATTACTAGATCATAAATGCCTTTGTTGTGTGAAGTAAGATACAGTATATACTTTGGTCTATTACATGGTGCATACTCAACCTAATATGATAGATGGAATCACATAGTACACATTCCCTCAATTTAAAACAAAGCACACCTATCACGGAGGTCGAGATACTCAGTATGTAATTTGTTTCAGTTGACATCCTACCTACCTATTAGCTTTACGGAAAAAAGTGCAACTAAATGTCTAGGTGGAACTGGAATACTATAGAAAAATCCAAACTATCATGTGACTCTACCTAGCTAGTTCCACTTTATAATATGAAAGTGAATGAGAGGCATTAAAGTTTTGGTGTTATGAAGCCCACCAGTGCAGTATGTGAGAATATGGTCTAATATAGCCCAGTATGAAATCCATGATATCTAAAATGACATGTGATATTTGTTAAAATATAATGTTACTAATTTCCAAAAATTATAATATTTTTAAATTAATTATTTAACAAAAGAATTTATATACTTACATAAGTGGATAATAGACTATCCAACATAAAATGGTACACACCCAAATTGTGTCTCGGTGTCTTGATAAAGTGATGTGCCTGAATCCACCTAAAATGTATTATATTGGAAGTGATAAATAAATATAAATAGATTATAATAACTCAAATTATCATAAAAACAATAAAGATAAGTGATCATAATAATGTCAACATAGAGCATCACGCATCACATCTATATGAAGCTCTAGACTAGAAACAATAGGGATGAGGGGAGTGATGCACTCCCATTCCCACTTCTAAATAAGGATAAAACATCCCCTAAGAACAATATGATCATATTGACATGTCATGAATAATTCTATATATGTGTATGTCAAGCATGCAGATCACCATCAATATCTCCCAGCCTATTAAAATTCATCCAATAGGCTTAGATACATCATGTGGAAATGAATAACCAATTATCAGCATATATTTTCCCTCCAATGAGTTATAATATATATGCATGGGTGTGATGCATAATAGTATCCTTGTCAATTTTAGTAGGTAATTGTGTGAAGTGAATGTCCTATTATCTCATAGATATCAACCAACCATATGTAGCATCATCATCCCCCATAATTTTGTGGCATAAAAATCACTATACAAGCTAAGTATAGTCTTCATGGGTGGTTAAAATAACTGTATCACCCTGGACAGGAAGACCAATAAAAAATATCACTTCCTCAAGGGTGATGGACATCTCTCCCTCCGGAAAGTGGAATGTGTGAGTCTCAAGTCTCCATATCCCAGTGAGGTCAGTAAGGAGATGATGATCTATGAATGCATAATCAGATACAACAAATCCATATAAGTTATCACATTATGGGTATGGTATAATGTCCACTATGGGAAAATTTGATGATAATGGTGGGGTCTATGTACCCTACTTTGTCAAACCTCACTACCTACCAGTATGTCACATAAAACACCCCTATACTACTCAATTAGTAGATTAGTATCCTCCATATCTATGTAAAAAAATTAAATAAATCTTAATTAAGTGTAAAATATAAATATAATGATTTGTTTTGCATAATTTTATGATTGATATAATATAAGATAAAACTACATATTCCCATTTTTTGTGAAACTTTTCTTACCAAAATAACTAGTCAAGTATTCATGTTTCTAAAATATTATTTCTAATTCTTCTATAAAATTATTTTTCTTATATGCTAACATTATTTGATTATTTTCATCTTCCCAATCTCATTTTTTGAAGGAAGATGGTTTTTCTCCATTCATGTTGGAATAGATTCATTTTAAGGGGGTTTTACTTTAAAAAAAAATTCTGAACACATGGGTTATATTCATTGCATCCACCTTCTGTTTTGAGTATTTCATTAATTTATATCATTTATACCAATAGGTTATATCCAAAATGTTGTGGTTTTTTATTTATGTATTATTTCTCACCTGATGGTATATTTTATAGTTATTTTCTCACATGATTTCTTTATGGTGTATCCATGGATAGTTTGATTGTGCTTTCAAGTCATCTGACATATATTTTTTGTATTCCATATAATGTGAATATGAAAGTATTATTATGAAAAACAAAGTATGATTTAAAAATGCTTTTATCTTGTGAAAATTATTTGTAAATGGAAGGGAATTATACATAACAAATTTTTATTTATTTAAATTTTGTAACATTTAAGAATGTTTACCTAGTGTGTGATTCATATAAATGGTTGTATAATTTATCAAATATTAATTATTTGATAATAAAAGTATTTTGAAATGTCACAGACTTATAAAAATAAAGGATTATATACTAACACCATGTAATTCATAATATGAAAAGTTTACATTGGAGGAAATACATCATTATGGATGAGAGTATGAACTCAATCCAATAATGTTAGAGAATAGCTTCCTATTATGACCATCTTGATGACATCTGTTTTATCGGAAATGTTTCCCTTGTTATTGAGTCTAGACTATATCATTCCAATTCATGATTTACTTTAGTCTCCCTCACTTTCACAACTTGTTGATGTCAGGTATAAATATTGTTTAGTGTTCAGAAATTAGGAAATATAAAAACTCCCCAATAGAAATCCATGGTTCAACATAGTATTTAGAGATGGTTTCCAATTAGTACACTGAATCAACATATGCTACCCATGATATGTTTAGAGTGGTACATTCTATAATGGTTTGCGTGAATAGAATCCAAAATTCTTATAAGTTTCCATATTTAAAATTTCTTTCTTCTAGTAATACCAATAAGACTCGACCACTAATACCTGCGATGGGGTCCATAGACTCTTATACATCAAATATATAGTTTTATTGGTTTAAAATGTGCACTTGATAAGAATAATATTCTACAATGTTCTTTTAAATATCTTTTTGAAAGTATTGTTCATGCCTTAGCCCCTACTGAATACCATCCATAGTCGGTTATATCTTTCAACAAAGTAATTGATATAATGACTAAATGTGTCCAGAACTATTCAAGTTATAGTTAACTTTTTAATACCCTAGAACATTCCATTGATGCACTCCAAAATGTTTGTGGTCATGTGTATATACCTCTTCCCCCACTGTATACCAATGTCTATTTTTCTTTTGTAATCAGCATCATATAATCATACAATCCTTGATTAGCCATGTGGAAAACTTCTAATAGTAGTTCAAATATTCTTTTACATTTCTCATATGAATGAAAATTGATCATTTATCACATATAATAATTTTATCATTATATTTAAATAGTAAAAAATAAGAAAGAGTTTGTATACAAAACCTCGTGGTTTCCTTCTTCATAAGTTTATCATGGAATGATTTTTGCACATTGCAAGAAATGTTCCTAATGCAGTACCGATGATGTTCATTTTTTGGTATCCATGTAATAGGATCTACATTTTTCCTCTTTTATTTCCCTATGATGATCAAATATCAAACAGACACCCCGAATGCAAGTGAAATGGTTGTTTATGTATGCTAAAAACTAACTCTAATATTCATAATTTTCCTTATCCACAGTGGAAAATACAAGAGGTATAGGTGAATGGTTTCCAACATTGTTTTTTGAAATCAACAATACACTCAAGTATTTTATATATAGAAATGTCTCATCAATTAATATAAATTTTTTTCTGAAATGAAATATTGAAATACATGGAAGTAATGCCCAGAACAACCAATGAAATTTGACATGAGATATATCAAGTTAGTTATCTTGAGACACATTTTTGTTCTTATTGATATGGAAGAAAACATGGTCATTATGTCTCGTTGTGGATTTAAATTGAGGAAAAACCCAGTTTGAGTCATCGCAATCACTATAGACCTTGACAATTGCCTTTTGTTTCTCCATTCATTCCTTTTTATAGGAAATATTATAACCTAAATTTTGTTGTATTCTCTACTTAATAAGGGTTACAGGAATATCATGGTTGATCCTGATTATCTCAATGTTAATAGATGATACAAATTTTTCATTCAAAGATTTATGATCCTATGTCAGGTTTGGATGAACACAAGTATGATCCGCCTCAATCTTATAAATTCTCCAACCTAAAAATAAAATGTCATGAACCACCCTCTAGAAGAATAAGAAATAATCCTCATATTTACCAAACTATGTGATGTATTTTTTATATCTTGGTTCTTGAAATAAATATCTATAGTGTCACTCGATATGAAATCTTTTTAGTATGTTTTTCATTTCATTATACATGGAAAATCTATTCTAATGTGTAAATTTTTGTCCAGATCACTTAACTTATCCTCTAAAACTCTATAAAACTCGGTATTATGTTTGAAAATATTCCATTAAAAATCAATAAAACATTTCGTTTCTTCCAGAAAAGATGTGAATAGTGGTGTGTGATTTATTTTGGGTTTAGGATGTTGTATAACTATCTCGTTTATAGAAACTTCTTCCCCAACATCTGCATATTCCTCCTCGTCGGTACTTTTGTCTCCGTATATTCCATCATTAAAAACTTCCTCATTATCCTAATGATTTTTATTTATATTTGGGAGATAAATTAGATTGTATTATTACGTATCATAGTAAATAGCTTCATTTTTTTGGTATAGACCTTGTTCAACCACTCTTTTATATCTATATCTTCATAAAATTGGACGTTGTTGTTGTACACTAGAATCCTCAGCATATACCTCCATCATGTAACCACATTTCCATTGGGAAATTAAATATTTTTCTTGGACTCAGTCCTCATCATCATCTAATGGAAAATCTTGATGTTATAGAATATCTAGGAATTGATAATGTATATAGAAAATATATTAGATATCTTAAAGAGGTCCCATATTTAAATGACTATGAATTCTTTCCTAATGTTCTATTAGGGTTAAAAAATCATATTTGATAACAAATATTATAGGTTGTGTACTATAAGAATATATTTTATTAGTTTGAATAACCTCCTCATAAAATTAGACACTGGAAAACATGGTTCTCTATGTGAAAAATGTTTGTTGATCAAGATTATGATAGTATATATAATATTGGAAATGAGGAAGGATCATGCAGTGTTGACCACAGAATCATTACCCTACCAATATTTTATAATGTATTCTTATATCCAAAAAGATGACACTTATATTTCATAGTACAATTTTTAATCTTCTTAATGGCATGTTCTATGGTTTATAAAGAGAATATAAATCTTGTAAATCATATCCTCCAGGTGTGTCTAACCAAGAGTGTAGAAATTCCCATTGGTGTACATCAGGTGATGATCGAGTCAAGATCAATCACCCTTTTTGGGTTTTTACCAAATCGGTACCATGGTTTTAGAGTCACATCCTCCATTATTATCTATACATGGATTTCATTACTTAGATAACCACACAATATTTACTTTACTGAAATTTTAGAATTTTTTCTTATATCCTGAATGATGACACCAATGTTTTGTTGTAAAAATTTTAAAATTATTAAATTTATCTTTATTATTTTATAAATATAATTTGATTCATATAAATAATATCCCTTGAGAGTGTTAAACCAGGTTTTCAATAATTCTTGTTGTCGTGCACTAGGTGATGATCGAGTCCAGCTTCATCACCCTTTTTATGGTTGTTTGTAACACTTGAGTTTTTATGAATTATTATTATACTTGAATAAATATAATTTATTTTATATCTTTCATTACATGAAACACAAATTTAATCTTGTTCTATACACAATACTAGATTATCTTTTGATATATATAACACTGAGTTCTAACAAAACAACGATATATTATTAATATAGTTATTAAAATGTGAATGGTATAACCTAGCCATTACACTTAGTGAGATGAATAGTAAATATTAATTTTAGAATATTATTTATAATTCATCCATATAAATAAAATATATCGAGAAAATTTACTTAATTTTTCAATAAATTCTTTATATTTTTCAAAATACTCTTTCTAAAAAACGGTTTTCATTTTTTTTTTGAACAATAATAAAATTGGTTTTCTACACATTTAGAAAATTAAATTGATAAAATAAATTATATTTCTT
Organism: Viscum album; assembly: GCA_963277665.1. Lineage (NCBI taxonomy): Eukaryota > Viridiplantae > Streptophyta > Magnoliopsida > Santalales > Viscaceae > Viscum > Viscum album. Next base: position 2,003,098,680 of record OY728145.1, read on the forward strand.
AAATAATAATATCAAAATTATCTAAGGGTGAATTTTTGGGATTTTTCTGAAAAGTTTTATTTTTTGATGAACGGTGAAAAATACAGAATTTTAATTATAAACTTACATTTCATTTAATTCAATTATAATATTAAATTATATGTTAGAATTATTTTTAATGTAAAATTATATCAATTATATATCCATTAATCCAATATTTTTCATTTTAATAAACTTAATATTGAATTTTTATATAAAAACTTTTTAACTTTTTAACATTTTCTATTTAAAAACATGATTTCTCATCACGTCTGCATGATGAATTTTAAATTAACATTTTCCACTTATATGAATGGAATTTGAAAAAAGTAATTCAATATTTTGAATCATAATAATTTATATTATCTAATAATTTAAACCATATTTTTTACCAAAATTAATAGTTAAAATAGTAAAAATTAATTACAGTGTTTATGGTAAAATGGGTTTAATGGGGGTTAAACTATATAGATAAAGGTTAAAATGACCTATAAAATTTTATAAAAAATATTTTGTGGTTATATTTAGATATTATAACTTAAATTATTTATATTTTTTTGTTATGGAATACGTTTTACATGAAAAAAACATGGGTGGAATTCTTTCTTTCAAAAAATGACAAGTGTGCCACTCATCTCACTTATAAAATGTCACCAGTTCTCCTATCATATTCACACATTTAAAAAAAATTATTCTTATAATAACTATCTAAATAAATTCCCAAATTCTATTATATCATCATATAAGCCTTATTTTTTATATAAATCCAACCTATAAAGGCTTTTGGTGCAAACTTATGGAGGATACCCAAAGAAGAGGTAATGTTCAAAAATGAGTGTTTTAATTTTATTTCTTACTCCACATAATTATATTATTATTATACCATTATTATATAATAACAATAGTATATTCCTTATAATGATATATTTTATGTTAATATCATGACCTACATTCATCCCCACTTCCATCAAAGGGGTTATGAAATCATTATTTGTGTGTTAGGAGAACTATCGCCTCATGAAATGATGTCATTTATTTTTCCATTACAACCTATCAAGGAAGGTAATAATGATTTATTAAATGTTTATATATTATATATATGATATTATTATAATTATTTAATTATTATACCACATATTATTTCATACTTTTGATTTTCTATGAATATGATAATGACACTCGTGTGTACGGTGGACTACGACCACGTGAAGTGATGTGATTCGTTCACGATTTTCATGGAATGTATTAAGGTTAGGTTTTATAAAAATATGTTATATATATTACATAAAAATAATTATATAATTATAATATATATCATTTAATTTTCTTTCTTTCAATCTGATAAGAAAATATAAACAACGTTTATGCGTACGCACGACTTACTGTCTCCAAGAATGTTCTATTTAATTTTTTATCACTAAATTGTATGAATTACTATAAATACATTTGAATTTAATATATATGATCTTTATATAATGGTTAAAATTATATATAGTATGAAATCATGATCTAATTAATAATACCAAAAATAAAAAGTCAAAACATACATGAGAAACAAACCAGTTATTACCCAAAATGTGACTTTAACATGGAATTGTTAGTAAAAGTGTAATAAAATTTCATAATAAAACCAAATATGATATTATATGTATGATTAAGGTTCTTTAATATTTTTATAATAAAATTATATTTATTATATAAGATTTTGAACAATTACAATGGAAGTCAACATTTAAGGTAATAGAATTTTTTTATCCCGATTTACATTCGTTGGGACATAAGTTATGTTATGAATCTATATTCATTCATGATGTGCATATACATACCATATAACATTTATTTTCTTGAATTTTATTTTCATTATGATATTTTACTTTTCATTTTATGTTATCCCTTCATGGCGATTATGATTCAATGTTACCAAAGTGGTAATGATTTTTTGTTATAATCTCATCGTTTATCGTGATTGTTTATGATTATGTTTTTAATGATAAAATATTATGATCCTTATCTCAATAAAATCTTGTATTTTATTCTCTTATATTTATTCACTATATTTCCAAGTAATATTACCAGTTTCCCACTCTTTTTTACTTTAAATAATTGAGAATATTTTTTAACAAAATCTGAATTTTTTTTCTCTTCAGTTAAAAATCCTTTTTATTCCAAAACCATGTTTTTAAAAAATATTTTTACGAATCTTTTATTATTATACCATAATTTGTAAAAGTTAATTTTACTCATGTTTTACTTTTTTTACTAATATATTTGAAAATAATCTTCATGTCATTTTCCAAACAAAGCCTGATTAGCTTATAATAAAAATATGAAAAAATATTTACTTTAATGTGTATAGAATGAATTAGACTCCCCTTCATCATTACCATTATGTTATTTTAAGATTAATTTATAATTCTTCAATATAGTTTTTAGAGAAAAATATTTTCAATATTTTTTATGTTTTAAAAAGTGTTTTGCAAAGAAAAAAGGATATTTTCCTAAAGAAATGTTTTCAATGATTGATCAAAATATTTATCTATCTAAGATGAAATATATTTATTTTACGTATGATTTACATGGGATATGATCCAAAGATGACATTATTATTCACTCTATTAATGGTTTGTATTTTATTATGCAATGATATTTATAAAACCCAATTATCTTCCATGAGTTATACCAGGATAAAATTATTTTCAAAACTGCTTCTTTTTTTACACAGGTTATGCTATGATGAAATGATTATGAAACTTATCTATTCTCTACAGGTTATGATATGAAAACATTTATGTGAAAACTATATCATTTCATGGGTTTTTATATGATGATTATTTTATAATATTTTGGCACACATAAATAAAAATCTAATTATGAGATGGGTGGGATCTATATCCCCCTCAAATGCATTGGGTAAAGATTTATATCTCTTGTGATTGACATGATGAGAATAAGGATTGAACCTAGCTCAGTAAGAGATTTTTTCCTCTATTAAGGTCTTGGGAGTGAAACTTGACTACTATGATGGATTAGGGGGTGAACTCATTATATTATGACAACCTTGTCACTAATCCTTTGCTACTATTGAAATGAATTTCTATGATTTTGTGTTTTCCATAAATCTATGTCATATACGACTATTAGGCTATCATTAATCATGTTCTTTGATTCCCTTATGATTCTGGTCTTATGAACTACTTATATTTATTCCATGAGTCATGATTATTATCATTGATATGTAGGGTATGGTTTTAAAATGTTATGCTCATGTTCTCAAACCCTTTTGTTCATGTTATGCTTACGTATATCCCTTTTTACCCTTACTGAGAATGTGAGATCCACATTTCTTATATTTCCTTTCCCTACATTATGAATAAATGTATTATGTATGATATTTATAATATTGTTGAAATTTATGATGATCATAGGGGTAAATTATGTAGTTTTCCTATGGACTAGTTGTTTGTGTTTCCATGTTTCCAAAGACACCAAGTTATTACTGTCTTTGGGAATGTTTTTGTGTAATGTAGTGAATATTCATATAAAATGATATAATATCTATTTATGATAATCTAGGTTATATATAGTTGGTAACAAAGTATTTGATTAATTAAACTTTGGAAACTAGAACATTAGTGAGATCCCTAAGGACATGACTATGGATAAATCTAAGGATAATTCAAATTATAAAAAAAGGTCATTAAATTTTGGTAAATAATAGATTCAGTGGTTTCCAAGGAATTAAGTCTATGTCCAGATACTAAAAGTGGATGTGTCTATGTAATAGAGGTTCATGGGGGTAATAACTGAAAAAGGGGTACATTAATATAGACTCGTTTGTCACATGATGGATGAAAAAGGGCCTTATTGCACACCTAGTTTGGCACTCCCATGGGATACGCTTTGGAAATTCACAAACTTGTTATAAATCATTATGGATTATTAAAATAAATGATGTATGTGAATTATATAGGATAAACCCAAGTTTCATTATATTAAATAATTTCCCATGATTTAGATAACCTATATGTGATTTTTCATGACTATGTGGTTCCCTAATATGATTTCTTTTCTTATTCTATGATTTTTGGTTCTAGTAAATTGATAAAAACCAAAAGAATCATTTTAATGATGAGAGAAATGGAAAATGAAATGATTTTCCTCATAGGAATCCAGAAATTATGGGATATGGAATAGAAAATATTTTCTCTATACTCACAAACATTTCTCAAGATAAGAATAATGTTGGACTTCCAAATGAACAAAGGACTGAACAACATTATATTGATTCCTTTATGAGAAAATTTCCACCTTCTCTTAGTGGGTCTTATGATACATTGGTTTATAAAAAATGGATCAACATCACTAAAAATAAAATTTACATTCTCCAGTGTTCGGAACATGAAAAATTCATTTTGGTTGTCTACATTTTGGAAGGAGAAGTTAATCAATAGTGGGATATTATCAATAATGTGATGAAATATGATGAAATTCACTTCATGGAAAGTGATGAGTTACAGAAATTATTTTTCAATAAGTAATTTTCTCTTATTCTTTGTATGAATATGGAGAATTAGTTCCTTAAGATTAAGTAAAAGGATGATAAATATGTTGGTACCTATGAGGAAAATTTTACAATACTTTTGAGTTATTATTTTGGTATCATCATCTAACCTAAAAGTAATGTTGATTGATTCTTCAGTGGCTTAACACCAAGTATATAAGAGGTGTTATCAATAAGAGACTTAATTATCTATGAAGAGATTATTTGATTTTATATGAAGGTGTAAATAGATGTTGGAGTTACATATCAATCTAAATTTTTTTTATAATAAGATAAAAACGAAAATCAATGGAAAATCTAAGAACCATAGAGATAAGAATATGAGATTTCATTTTTGATCAAAGTGTGGGAAGAAATATGAAGGAAATTTTCTAATGGGAACTAGTAGATGTTTTATGTGTTCAAGGGAATTTCATGGAGCATTTGATTTATAAAGTGATGGGAATAAATTAGATAATGATGAAAAAAAAGATAAATATGCACAAAATGCATGAATCACAATCCAGTGTTTCAAATGAAAGGATTATGGGAATTATGCTAACTAATTCCTAAATCCTATGTTTAATTATGATGATCAAATTTAGAAACCTATTAATCTGGAAGATAAAGGGAAATCTCATGTGACCACTGTTTTTGTGGAGGGGTGTGATGACTACATGGATAAAGGTGCACTTTCTATTCACTCTAGAACTGATAATTTATTATTTGACTCTAAATCTATGCATTATTTCATATCTAAAGAAAATTTTAAGGGTTTCAAGATTCCACCTAAATGATTAGATATATAATTAGTAGTGAAACCCCCTAATGTTATGATGACTTAATCTCATTTATATGATTACTCTATGGTTGTAGTTAGTGGGAAAGTTATTCCTACACATCTTTTCATTCTTCATTTGGTAGAATTTGATATTATCTTAAAAATTGAGTAAATTTATCTACATAAATCCAACATTAATTTTTCTGGAAGGGAATTCATGTTTGATATTCCAAACCAACCTATGACCATGTATCAATGGGATGATAATTAGAAACTTTCTATGGAGATCACATCCATTATGTGGGTGTTAATTCCAATTTAGAAGTGATGTTTGTATTAGATGGTTTGGGAGAAACTCGAAACCGATTGTATTCCTATTGTGTGGGAATTTGTTGATGAATTTCTAGAAGAGTTTCCTAGTCTTCCACTGAATTGTGAAATTTATTATGCAATAAAACTCATACCTAGTTCCACACCAATTTCAAAAACTCCATAGTAATGGCCCTAATTGAGTTTCAAGAATTAAAGTAGAAACTGTAGGAAAATCTTGACAAGGGATTCATTCATCCAAGTGTGCCACATTGAAGTGTACCTATTTTTTTATAAAAATAAATATGAATCAATGAATCTTTAAATTGATTATCGGTATCTAAACAAGAACATAATTAAAAACAATTATCATCTTCTATATATTGATGACTTATTTGATTAACTGCATGGAGCTCAATTCTTTTCTAAGATTGACCTTCATTCTAGATATCATTATTTGAGGATCAAAAAGGGGGATATAACCAAGCCATCATTCCATACAAGGTATGAACACTATGATTCTATAGTGATTCAATTTGGTCTTGATAGTGTCCCCTCTATCTTAATGGATTTAATGAAAGGATTATTTAGATATTACCTTGATCAGTTTGTTTTAGTCTTTATAGATGACATTCTTATCTACTCGAAGATAAAGGAAGATCATGAATATCACTTGAGAATTATACTAAAGATCCTAAGGAAGGATTAACTAAATGAAAAGTTTATAAAGTGTGAATTTTTTATGAAAATGGTTTCATTTTGGGTCATATAATCTCAAGATAGGGTATATCAGTAGATCTATAAAAGTTATAGGATATTTAATTTTGGCACAAACCAACCATGGTGATTGAGATCAACAGTTCTGGTTTAGCTGGTTATTATCAACAATTTGTGGATAATTTCTCATGGATATCTAATCCTCTAACCACATTAACTTATAAGGTATCCAAGTTCTTTTGGACATATGAATATGAGGAAACATTCTAGGAACTAAATATAATATTAGTCACTGTATTTGTTCTTACATTACGCTATATTAGAGAAGGGTGTTTAATCTATAGTGATGCATCCATGAAGTGAATAGGATTTTTCGTATATAGAAGGAATGGTTATATAATATTCCCCATGAAAATTTAATATTCATGAGGAAAATCACACCAACCCATGATTTGGAGTAAGATGTGGTGATTTTTTCATTAAATATATAAATTTATTATATTTATGGAGAAAAGTTTGATTTATATACTGATCATAAAAGTTTAAAGTATATATTCACACATAAGGAGTTGAATATGTGCCAAATAATATGGTTATAGTAGATAAAATATTATGACTACTCAATACATTACCACCCTGGGAATGTGAACAATGTGGCTGATTATTTAAGTCAAAATGATCATGCTAGCTTATCTATGATGAGGATTACAAAAGATCCAATATTTTTGTATTTTCAAATGATGGATCTAGAAATAAAAAAGGATGGAGGAGAATATAATCTTTTTCAATTGAACGTTCATCCATATATCCAAGTGAATATTAAATAATTTCATAAGGAAGATGTAGAGATGAAAAAGAAGTTTAAAAATGTTCATGTGTTTAACCTTGATCGTGATGGAATGATAAGCTTTAGGAATAGTTTTTTGTGTCCCATACACACTAGATTTGAAGGATTTATTAGAGGAATATCATAGTTTTTCCTTATTTTTTCATATTAGATGTATGAAGATGTATAGATATATGGAAGTGTTTTTTGGGTGGGTAGACATGAAGAAATATATCACATAGTTTGTATCTCAGTACTTGATATGTCATCAAGTTAAGGCTGAAAGGAAAAATTATAAGGAGATGTTACATCCCTTACACATACCCGAATGGAAATAGGAAAACCTCACCATGGATTTTGTCATTGGAATCCCCAAAATTTCTAAAGGTCATAAGGTTATATGGGTTATAGTTGATCACTTTACAAAGACATCACATTACATCATTGTTAGAAAATAATTCTCTCTAGATCATCATGATAGGATATAAATTAAGTAATTGATAAGGTTTCATGTATTACCACATTCAATTATGTCTGATTGGGATATGAGGTTTACCTCAAAGTGATGGTGAAGTCTCCAGTAAAATATTGATATGGTGTCGAGTTTTAGCACTACATATCATCTTAGATAGATGGTAAATATAATAAAATAACTCAAAACCCTAGAAGATATGTTGAGGCCATATTAATTGGATATAAAAGGTGTTTGTGATTAACACATTCTTCTAGTTGATATTTATTACAACAATATATTTCACTCAAGCATTCAGTTTTTTTTTGAAAAGTTTCGTTTTTTTATAAATAGTGAAAAATACTGAATTTTAATTAAAAATTGAATTTTTTGTTTAAGTTATTTATAAAGTTAAATTATATTTTTAACTAGTTTTAAAGTAAAAATTTTTCAATTATACATAAATTAATAAAATTTATTTCATTTTAATCAATTCATATTTATTTTTTATATAAAAACTTTGTAAACATTTGAACATTTTCTCTTTAAACATCTATCTTCCCATCACACTTGTATAATTAATTTTAAATTAAAATTTTCCACTTCTGTAAATGGGAATTAGAAAAATGGATTCCATATTTTGAATCAGTTTAATTTATATTATCTAATTATTTCAAAATAAGTTTTGACCAAAATGAATAGTGATAATAGTAAAAATTAATTATCATGGTTAAGGCAAAAATGGAATTATTGGGGGGTAAACTAAAAATATAAGGTTTTAAATGAAATATAAATTTATATAAAAAAATTCTAGACATATTTACACATTATCCCTTATATTCTCAATAATGGTATATTATTGGATCCATTTGAAATTAAAAAAATGTTTTTTGAATCCATTCTTTCAAAAAAAATACAAGTGTCTCACTCTCCTCACTTATAAAATCCCCCCCCCCAAATACTCTCCTCTTTACACCTTCAACCCATTTTTATTTAGAAAATATATACCAAAATCGATTTCCAAATTCCCTCTGACCACCTTATAAGACTTAGTTTGGACAAAAATTCTAAATATAACAGATTTTGGTGCAAACCTAAGGAGGATACCCAAAGAAGAGGTAACCACCATCGACGAACATTTTTGTTTTATTTATTCCTTTACATCCTTAAATTATTATTATATAATAATTATATAATAATTAAATTATATTCTATATATTTATATTTTTTATGTTATGTTCATGACCTACAACCATCTCTACTTCCATCAAATGGGTTATGAAATCATCATTCGTCTGTACGGAGGACTACTGCCTCGCGAACCGATGTCATTCATTTTTCTATTACCACCTATCAAGAATGGTTATAGTGATGGATTAAATGTTAATTATATAATTTTTTTGATATTATTATACTTATGGAATTATTATATCACACATAACTTCATACTTTCCATTTCTTGGGAATACGATAACGTCGCTAGTGTGTATGTTGGACTACCGCCTCGTGAGGTGATGTGATTCACTCACGCTTTTCATGGGATGTTTTAATAATGGGTTTAATAAACATATATGATATATATGAAATAAAATTGATTTTATAAAAATAATATATATCATTTTCTTTTCTTTCCTTCAATATGATAAGAAAATGGAAATAGTTTTCATGTGAATATACGATATACCGTAGCCATGAACAGTTTTTTTCATTTTTTATCACTTGATTTTATGAATTAATATAAATATATATATATTGAATACATATGATATTTATATCATGTTTTAAATTTTTTATATTATTAAACCATGAAAAAATTAATAAGACCAAATATAACAGGTTAAAACATACATGAAAAACAATGCAGTTATTTCTTGAAATGTGACTTTAACATGTGATTGTTAATAAATGGGTAATAAAAGGTCATAATAAAATAATATGTGTTATGATATATATAAAATTTTTTCTGTAATATATGTATAATAAACTTATATTTATTTATATAGGAGTTTTTAATGAGTACGATTGAAGTCAAGACTTAAGGTAAGGGATTTTTTTTCTCAATTTTCCTTCTTTGAGACATATGTTATGTTATGCACCAATATTATTTAAAAATGTGTATATGAATACCATATAACATGTAATATCATGAATTTATTTATCATCATGTTATTTTATGTTTCATTTTATGTTATCCCTTCATGGGTCTTTTGATTCAAAATTACCAAAGTGGTAAAGATATTATGTTACAATATCATTATTTATCAGGATTGTTTATGAATATGTTTCCAATGATAAAATATTTTGATTCATCTCTCAATAGGCTTTTATTTTTTATTATCCTATGGTTATTCATTATATTTTCAAGTAATAATACAATTTCCCTACTCTTTGGTACTTAAAATATTTGAGAAAATGTATTTAATAAAATTTGAATTTATTTGTCTATTCAGTTACAAATACAATTTCTTTTGAAAAAACATTTTCTAAAAATGTTTTCAAATTTTTTATTATTCTCCTATGATTTATAGAAGACAGTTTTACTCATGTTTGACTTTTTTATAAAAAAAATTATTGGAATATTTATGTTTCTTTCCAAATAATGTGAATTTGGATTTTACCAAAAATGTGAAAGATATATTTGTTTTAACATGAGCTGCATTAAAAAACTTCACATATTCATGAACATTATTTTATTTTAATATTCATTTATAAATTTTCAAGTTTATTTTCTAAGAAAATATTTTAAAAAAAATTATTTTTTAAAAGTTTTTTGCAAAGCAGAAAGGATATTTTCAAAAAGAAATACTTTAAATGATCAATAAAAATATTTTTCCATCTAAGATGACATCAATTGATGTTACTTATGACTTACTGGGGATATAATCCAAGGATACCATTATAATTATTTCTCTAAACGTTTTATGTTTATGATGGAATGGTGTTTATGAAACTTGTTTCTTTCCCATGGGTTATATCATAATAAAATTCTTATGAAACCTTCTCCTTTTTTCCAGGGGTTATGAAATTATTAAATGATGAAATTATCATGAAACATATCTCTTATCAACATGTTATGATGTGATGAAATTTTTATGAAACCCATTTCATTTAATGGGTTATGATATGATGAATGTTTTATGATCTTGTGGAATACATAAATATTGTTTTCATTATGAGATGGGTGGGACCTATATCTCACTCCAATTCATTGGTAAATATTTATATCTCATGAGATATATATGACTAGAATAAGGATTAAACCCAGTTCAGTATGGGACTTTGTCTGCTATGATGGTCTTGGGATTGAACCTTGACTACTATGATGGTTTGTTGAGTAAACCCATTCCACTATTATATCCATGACAGTGATCCTTGATTAATATGGAAATGTTTTTCTATATGTTCTTATGTGTATACCACAAATATATCTCTTATGAAAATGGTATGCTCTCATGGATCATGTTTTTTGATTCCATTATGATTCATGTATTATGAATTCATAATCAGTATTCCATGACTTGAGATTTTCATCTTTGATATGTAGGGTATGGTTTTAAAATGTTACTCTCATGTTCTCATACCATTATATTCATGTAATGCTTACATATCTCCCTTATTTACCATTATTAAGAATTTGATCTCTCTCTTTCTTATGTTTTTATCTCCCAGGTTATGAATAAATTTATTATGTATGATATGTCTAAGAATATTTCTAGTTATGAAGATCATAGTGGGGGATGATGTAGTTTACCTATGGACCTGTTGTTTGTGTTTACAATTTTCCCAGGAAACTAAACTATTACGGTCCTCATATATGTGTTTGTGTAATGTAATGAATATTCATAAAAAATGATGTGGTATATATGTATGATAGGTCTGGGTTGCTATATTATTACCCCTGGGTAGCTTTTTTCTAAAGCAACATCCACTTATATTTTCCAGACAGGGATATCATTTCATAGATAACCACATAATCATTACTTTACTAAAATTTTAAAACGTCTTATTATATCCTAAAAGATGAAACTATAATTTCACTGTAAAATTTTCACTCTTCATAAAGGTATGTTCAGTGGTTTATAAATAGAATGTGAATCATCTGAAACTTATCCATTGAGAGTATCAAACTAGGTGAGCAGCAAGGTATGAATCATTTAAATCATAGGGGTTAACAAATCAGGTGTTTAGTTAAGCCTCTTTGTTATGCAGTTAGTCATCTTTGATCATATGTTCATTATATATTAATCTGAAGTTAATCAGTAGTTAATCATTATTTAATAATAAATAAATCATCACTAATTCAGTAGTTAAGCATTCAATAATTAATAGTTCTCAGGTAGTTAGATTAATGTTAAATAATAATTAATCATTAATTAATATTATATTAAGTATTACATAATCTTAAGTTAGTCATTACTTATTCCTAAGTTAATCATTCTTTAATCATTCATTGATTAATCATTAATCACTAGTTAATAATGCATTAAGAATTCATTAATTAATAGTTATTAATTAGTTATTTTAAATTTAATTAATGGTTACTCATTAATTAATTATTTCTTATTCATTACTTCATCATTAATTAATCCTGTGTTAAATCGCCTATTAATAATTACTTAATTAGTATATATTATGTTCTTAATTTATAGTTAGTTATGGTTTAATTAATATTTCACCATTATTTAATCATTATTTAATCTTTCTTTAATTGTTGGTTAATCATTAGTTAATCATTACATAATCATTCGCGAATCACTTGTTAATTATTACTTAAATAATAGTTATTAAGTAGTTACTTTAAATCTAATTATTAGTTTATTATTATTTAATCATTAATGAAGTAATTAATTTATAATTAATTAACAATTAATAAGTAATTAATAATTGTTTATTCATTAATTCATCAATAATTAATCATATGTTAATTATTCCGAAACCATTTATTAATCATTCATTAATCACCCGTTAATCATAATTTTAACATTCGTTAATCATCCACTAATTATTAGTTAATCATTATGTAATCTTCCATTAAACATTAGTTAATCATAAATTAAGAACACATTAATCATTCATTAATCACTCGTTAATCATTACTTAATTAATAGTTATTAAGTACATACTTTATAGTTAGTTATTTTTTAATTAATAGTTTATCGTTATTTAGTTATTAGTAAATAATTAGTTAATACTTAATTAAAAATTATTTGTTTCTAAGTTACTAATAAGTTAATCCTAGGTTATTCAATTTCTAATCATTCATTAATCCTATGTTATTATGTTCTATTCATTAGTTAATCAATAATTGATCATTATTTTAACATTAGTTAGTCATTAGTTATTTAATATTTAATTACAATCAAATCATTATTTCACTGATTTTTATTCATACGTTTGTTAATATTAGTTCTTAATTATGTAATTAATATTTAAAACTACAAAGATATACTAAATAATAATCTTCTGATAAAAATAAATCTATTACAAAGAATAATTATATAAATTATTTACTCAAGATTCATTATTTAATTATAATAATTTATTTACTAATATTAAATATTATTTATAAATTATGTATAACTAACAAAATAAAAAATTAAATAACAGATTCAAAACTAACTATAAACTAAACTAAAAAATATTTAATTTTATAATAAATAATAAAAAATACCTATATATGTTTCTTTTTAAATTCCACACTTCGCAAATTTGGATCTCCTTTTAAAATAATAAAAATACCACGCATAAGGGAAAAACTCCAGGGAAATTTTATAGTGATGGAGAGTATAACTAGAGAGGGGTTATTGATTTGAGTGAAGGGAGGGGGCGGGCGACTATATATAAGAAGATGGGGAAAAGGTGTTGAGGAACAAAATTTCTTTCACATTAATTTAGGAGAAGGACTTTAATGCACAAAACGTATTTCACTAAAATTAAGGTAAAATTTATTTTGCGCCTCAACACCTTTATCATGTCATCAATATGAGTTGATAAAATATAAATTCAGCATCGGTCTCAATTCCTTTCGACTTATACCAAAAGGAAGAAAGGCGGATTCTGCCTTTTCGTAATACTTTTAAAAATATTATTAAATTTTTTTTACATTAATAAATATTTTTAAAAAAATGTTGGAAATGAAAATAAAAACCCATGCATCAAGCAGTCCGTGTTTATTTTCCCCATGTTTTTTTCATACAGCATGTATTAACTACACCTGCCCCCCCCCCCCCCGCATTTTTCCTCCCCAATTTTCCGTTTAATGTGGATATTTTATTTCATTAACGTGTTTGTTTAATGTGGCTCTTTTATTTCCTCAATGTGTCCCTTTAATTTTATTGTTTCAATCCTTTGTAAATTCCTATAAATTGTTGGGAATTATATCCTGAAAAATATGTGAAATAAAAATATTGAAATATCCATTGTGTTGTGTGCCAATTTTATTCCTCTCAATTTCTTGGCTTGTATATCCAACAAACTGGTATCAGAGCCAGTTACCAAGATCCTCCAATTTTTTAAGATGGATGCAATCTATCCCCCATGTTCTGAAGTTGTCTAAGGACAAAAAGAAAGGTGGTGCATCCAAATGAAGGCATTATTCGGGTCACAAGAATTATGGGAGATTGTCACTGATGGGTATATTTCACCATCTTTAAAGGAAGAATCTACCTTCACAAATGATGAAAATATGGGCCTCAAAAATCAAAGAAAGAAATACAACAAGGCATTATTCCTAATCTATCAAGGGTTGGATAAATCATTGTTTGAAAATATTGTCGAAGAAACATCAAGCAAGAAATCTTGGGATACCCTTGTCACCATATTCAAAGGTGTTGATCGAGTGAAGTGGGTATGTCTTCAAACATTAAGAGTGGAGTTTGAAGTGGAAGACATGAAAGTAGGTGAGATTATCTCTGATTATTTCTCAAGATTAATTGTTATTGTTAACAATTTGAAAAGGAATGGTGAAAACAAAAAGGACGTTCGAGTTATTGAAAAATCACTTCGATCTCTCACAACCAAGTTTTAGCATGTAGTTGTGAAAATCAAAAAATAAAAGGATTTGGAGAAACTATTCATTGAAGAACTGATGAGGTCATTGCAAGTGAATAAAAAATGGATGAAAAAGAATGTTGGTTCAATAATAGATAATGACTTAGAGTCTAAGTTGACTTTACAAGAACAAAATAATGGACACATGTAACGAGGTGGTCATCGTGCAAGAGGAAGAGGGTGTTGATATTATCCAATCCATCAGCAAAAGAAAAAAAATCCTATTACATTTCTTGGAAGAGAGAATGGTGTAGGTCGATTCATGCATGGTCGTGGAAATATAAAGAACATTCAATGATAAAACTGTAATAAATTTTTCCATTATGCCTCTGATTATTGTAGAAATGTGGATCATGTTGAATGATCCAACTATGCTGAATCATCTCATCATGAAGAAGAAGGTACCATACTCCTCCTCACACAAGAAAAAGCATGTAAATTCCCCAATGTGTGGTATCTTCACACGGATTTAAGCAACCACATGAGTGGTAACAATTTATTGTTTGAGGAACTCACAGAAGAAGTTCGTGGTGACATGAGATTTGGTGACTCATAAAAGGTACCCATTATTGGAAAAGGTAAAATCAAAATCTATCTGAAGATTGGTGAGCCAAATTACATCTCTAATGAGTATTATATACCGAATATGAAAAACAATATCATTAGTCTTGGTCAAATCCTTGAAAAGGGGTATGTTATACACATGGAGAATTCTTTTTTTTCTATAAGGGACGCTCACAGGAAACTTTTTCCTCAAGTCCAAATGGTGAAGAATCGCATGTCTACACTACGTATCAACACAAAGGAAAAGGATTGTATCTTGGTAATCATGAAGAATGAATCATGGATATGGCATATTCACTTTGGACATCTGCATTTTAGTGGGATTAAACTTTTATCCTCATTAATCATGGTGCATGGATTTCCAGGGATTGAAGTTTCAAATCATATGTGTGAGTCATGTACACTTGGCAACCAGCAAAGGAACTCCTTCCCAAGTGGAGTGTCCAGAAGAGAAAATGTGCCACCTCAGTTGGTTCACACTGATATCTGTGGACCACTTGAAACACCCACACTATGAGGTAATAGGTATTTTATTACCCTCATTTATGATTTTAGTAGGAAAATTTGGGTGTATTGCATCAACGAAAAATATTCTTCATTTGCGATCTTTAAGATGTTCAAATCTCGTGTTGAAGCTGAAAGTGGTTATAGAATCAAAGTTATCATATCTAAAAGAGGTGGAGAATACAATTCAAATGAATTTCCAGATTTTTGATGGAAACGATGCATCAAACAATAATATACTACTGAATACATGCCACAACAGAACGGAATTGCAGAAAGGAAGAACTACACCATCCTCAACATGACGAGGACCATACTGAAGGAGAGAGGCCTTACAAAGAACTTTGGGGAAGAAGCAGTGGCATGTACTACCTATCTACTCAATCGTTGTCCAACCAAGAGTGTTAGAAACCTGAAACCACAATAGTCATGGATTGGCTACAAACCGAGTGTAGAGCACCTAAGAATATCCGGGTTTGTTGCCTACGCTCATGTTTCAAATGTGAGAAGAAGGAAGCATGATGATTGTGGTGAAAAGTGCATCTTCATTGACTACAGTGAAGATTATAAATTCTATACGATCTAAAATCCACTAACTAATTAATTAGTGGTGAGTATAGATGTGGTCTTTAGTAAGGAAGAAGCTTGGAAATGTAATGATGAAGAATCAAACTAAGAGATTCCAGTCGAAACAGAAGATCCTGAAGAAAGGGGGACATTCCATCACTCCTGAATGGACTCCATCAAGCCAAAATTTGGTGAGCTCATCCTCACCCATTTTTCCCATAAAAATTAAAAGCTTATGTGTCATTTATGAGCAAGACTAATAGTTAAATATTTTTTACCTATATGTAGATCATAAGCCTCTGACATTTTAAGAATCCACGAGGAAAGAATGTTGGGGAAAGGCTATGGAAGAAGAAATTTGTTCCATAGAGAAAAATGACACATGGGGGTTTAACAAACTTCTTAATAGCCAGTAAACCATTAGTGTCAAATGGGTGTACAAGATAAAGCAAAATTTTGATGGTGAAATCAATCACTACAAGGAATGGCTTATAGAAAAGGGGTACAAATAGAAGTATGGGGTGGACTACAAAGAATTATCTTCTACTGTTGCTCACATTGACACTATGAGGATGATTACCTCCCTTGATTTTCATCATAGTTGGATTATCTACCAAATGGATGTGATTTCTGCATTCTTGAATGGAATTCTAGAGGAAGAGGTCTACATTGACCATCCTAAAGGCTTTGCTATGGAAGGGGATGAAGAAAAAGTGTATCGACTGAATAAAGCTCTATATGGGTTGAGGCAGTCTCCTCATGTATGGAATGCATACATTAACAGCTATCTTCAAAAGAACAGCTTCAACCAATGTCCATATGAGAATGAATTTTACATCAAGAATAATGGTTGTGGTGACATACTTATTCCATGCTTGTATGTTGATGATTTTTTGTTTACAGGGAACAACTAATTGATGTTATATTAATTTAAGGAGGCCATGTTCAAGGAGTTAGATATGACCTATGGAGGTCTCATGTCCTTCTTTCTGAGCATAGAGGTAAAGTAACCACATGGAAGAATCTATATATCTCAGTAGAGGTATGCCAGGAAGTTGCTTGAAAAATTCAAGATGACCAATTGCAATATTGTAAACACACCTGTTACAACAAGCTTAAAACTAAAAAAAGATTAATAAGGAAGAAACATTGACTCAACTTTGATCAAGAGTCTAATTAAAAGCATGAGGTATCTCACAATCACAAGTCCTGATATTTTCTACAGTGTTGGGCTTCTAAATAGGAACATAGAAGCACCAAAAGAATCACATTGGCTAGCAGCAAAACGTATCCTTGGGTACATTAAAGGAACGATGGATTTTGGTCTTTTTTTATCCGTAAAATGAAGAAGAAAATCTGCATGGATACTTAGACAGTGACTGGGGAGGTGACCAAGGTGAAAGAAAAAGCACCATTGGGTATGTATTTTATCTTGGATAGACTACTTTCACATGGAATTCAAGGAAGAAATGTTTGGGTGCCTTGTCCACATGTAAAGTAGAGTATGTGGCGGCATCGTCCATTTTTTGTGAAGGAATAAGGTTGAGAAACCTACTGAAGGAGATGAATCGACCACTGGGTGGATCCACAATGATATATGTGGATAACAAGTCAGTATTTGAACATGCCAAAAATCTGGTGCAGCATGGAAGAATAAAATGTATTGATACCTGATTCCATATTCTGAGAGATAATGGGAAGTAGAAAATAATAAAATTGGAATATTGTCATACTAGGGAATAGGTGTTGGATATTTTCACAAATTAATTACCAATGGATGCATTCAAAACACTCATAATGATTCTCGGAATGAATCTGGTTTTTGTTTGAAGGGGAGTGTTGGAAATGAAAACAAAAACCCTCACGTCTAGAAGAATGTGTTTATTATCTGCACATTTTTTTCATGCAGTGTGTATTAACTACACACGGTTCCCCCACATTTTTCTTCCATGCATTTCAATTTAATGTGGAAATTTTAATTCATTAATGTTTCTGATTAATGTGGTTGTTTTATTTCATTAATGTGTCCATTTAATTTGGATGGCTCATTCCTTTATAAATGCCTATAAATTGTTGTCAATTGTAGTCTGTAAAATATCTGAAATAAAAATATGGAAATCTCCTCTATGTTGTGTTCCAATTTTATTCCTATAAATTTCTTGGCTTGAATAGTCTACAAGAAATGTATAAAAAAACTCCTTTGGGTCCTATTTATGAATGTGCGGGACATGAACATCATTGTCTATGAAACGGACCATGAAATTTTCAATCTGCAATCCAAGTACAACTTTTCAAAAAAAATTACTTACTACTTTTCCAACCAACATATATATGTATAATGGGTCTCCATAGCTATGAAAAACAACCACTTGGCTGATAGAGAGAGAGTGAGATGAGAGAAAAATTGAGTTTACTTCCATTTCTAGTACTCGTCATTGTCGTTTCAATGGAAGGTGAGGATGTGGTTGAGGATTAGATGTATGGCCTAGTGGAATTTTCACTGGAAATATACCTCCTTTGGTGTATGGAAACATAAAGAATGACTCCGGGTGCTGCTTACATGGCAAGGCCTACGCCACCTACCATTGCTCTTCACCAGTCTCCGCCACAACCCAGGCGGTTCTTGTCCTCAACAGCTTCCAAAGGGGTGGGGATACTGGCGTGTGTGGTCCACTCACATTTTTGGGAGACATTAGCGAAAGGAAACACAAGGAGTTTTCGGAAACATCTCTATGACTTCTTACTTTTGTGGGCAGCCGATGGGATTGGCATGTAGCCTTTGTTGAAGCAGCCGACGGTGGGAGAAACTTCAAGGGTTGATGAACAAACCCCAACCAACCATTGACAGACTTGATTTTCTTCATATTTAAATTGGGATTAAGATCTCATGATATTTTTAATTTGGATGTGTGTATCTTACAACGTTCAACTGGATAGAGTAATGTAAACCAGGCCCCCATTCTCCTGTGGACATAAGAAACCTTGTTAATCCACATAAATTCTTACATTGATCTGTTTTTCTTCTTCAGTTTGTTTGTTTTAGCTCACCATGAACCTCCGTTTCCCAAACTAAGTGGTATCAGAGGGGTCAGGAGTGAAACTAAAATATGGCAGCGAAATTTTCTAGAAATCATAAAATTGAAGTTTCTCGTAAAAAAAATTTCAAGCCTAGATATGTGAAGAGAACGGTGATGCGATTCGAATGGTGCAAGCGGTGTCAAAAATAGAGCTGAAATGAAGGAGATATGGTCGTTACATGTTTGGTAAAACAATGGTATCTACATTACCCCATGCCAAAGAAGATGACACTGTTCACTCTGCCATCTACTTTTCCAGCCACTATTTTGGCGAGCCACATCAATGCCATGTCAGTGGCCAATCCAGACCGTTGAAACTGTTTTGGCTATAACTCGGCCAATCGGAGCCCGTTTTCAGCAATCTTGGAGTCGATTCCATGTATTTCGACCATTCTGGACACATACGTACAATTAGATTTTCAAAATTAGAACTCCAGAAATGTAAGAGAATACCAATAATATGATTAAACTCACTGCGTTTAATTATTCCATCTAGAAACCAAAAATAGGGGACCTTTTGTATATTAAAGATTTATGGATGTCTATAGTGGAAACCACTAATCCTGTTGCAGTGTAAGAGGAGAAACAATAACAAGAAGGAAACCTGATGAGAATATGTTATCTAGTACCCCTCCAGTGGATACAAAGTGGGTCATACTCTACAAGAAGTGCACTACCCAAATCAGACAGTGGATCCTCAAGAGAATCATCCAAATTATGCCAATGAATATGACGCCTCTGTTCTTTGAAGAAAATTGGAAAATATGTATGTGAGGACAACTTCTCAAAATAAAGAAAACCTGATACATTATCTTTTCAACTTGAAATAAAAATATGTGACCAATGTATTAGAGCACATGAGCGATTTCCAAGGTACTGTTGATCAACTGAATTCTATGAAAATGGTGATTGATTATGAGTTGTAGGAACTATTGATGTTGAGTTCTTTACCAAAGATGTGGGACACATTAGTTGTGTCCTTCAGTAATTCTACTCTAGATGGAACTCTCACTGTGTAGATGGTGAATGACAGAATGCTAAATGAGGATTCAAGAAGAAAAGATGAGAGACATACACCTGAATCAGAGGCTCTTGTCACGGAAATACAACGGAATCATAAATGGAAAGGAAGAAGCAGAGAAAGAGAACCCCGTGACCAAAGTATTCAAAGGATTAAGTGATAAAAATCTCGATAAAGATATGGCATGAAGTGCCACCACTATAGAAATCCCGAACACTTCATCTGGGAGTATAGAAGGCTGAAGTTAGAGCAGAGTAATTAGGAAGGTAAGACCCAATATAACGATGTTGTAGTTGTTAATGACAAAATAATTATTGTTCAAGAATACATTCAGGTTAGCCTTGCAATCCAAGACTCTACATGTGTGATCGATTCTGGTGCCTCTTACCATGTCACCTTTAGAAGATATTTCTCCTCATCTTACCATTCAGGGAGTTTCAGACATGTGAAGATGAGAAATGATGGCACATCCTAAATAATAGGTGTTGGTGATATTTTTCTAGAAAATAATGTTGGATACAGGTTATTTTTGAAGTATGTGAGGCATGTTCCAGATATTTTCCTCAATATGATATCCATTAGAACGCTTGATGATGAGGGATATGTCAATTCCTTCCATGATGGGAAATTGAAGCTTACCAAAGGTAACTTGGTAATTGGAAAAGGAATGAAATATACCTCTCTTTATCTCACAGATACAAGACCACGTGGAGGAGAAGTAAATGTATCCAGAAAAGATGTTCTTGCATAAGTTTGGCACAGGTGGATGGGTCACATAAGAGAGAGAGGAATCCGAATTCTCTCCAAGAAAGAACTCTTTCCAGAAATAAAAGGTACACATCTGGATACTTATATTGATTTCATCATGGAAAAACAACACAGAGTATCATTTGGTGGTTATATACCATCCATAAAAGAAAATTTTCAAAATTTAACTCACACTGATGTCTTCATGATGAGAACCAAAATGATGGGAGGTGCTATTTATTTTGTTACCTTCATATATGATAATTATAGAAAATTATGGACCTTTTCTTTGAAAACTAAAGATGAAGTGAAGGATTTTTTCGAGCAGTTTCATTTGAATGTGGAAAGAGAAACAGGAAAGCAGTTGTGTGTGCGAGAAGAAAATGGAGGAGAGTATTGCGGTACATTTGAGGAGTACTACATGAGTTTCAGCATCAGGCAAGAAAACTCATTATCGAATATTCCCTAACATAATGGTCTTACTGAGAGGATGAACAAAACAATTTGTGAGAGAGTAAGATGTATGCTCTAAAATTAAATGTTTCCAAACACATTTTGGGGGAGGAAATGATGAATGCAGTTGATCTTATCAACCTTTCTCCATCAGTTCTGCAGAACTATGAAGTTCTAGAATGTGTTTGTAAAGGTAAAGATGTTTTATACAAACACTTGAGAGTATTTGATTTTAGGGAATTTGTTCACATCCAGAAAGATGATCCGGAAAAGATAAATAGAAAAGGAAAACAATGTATCTTTTTGGGATACGGTCATGAAGAGTTTGGATACCAAATTTGGGATCCAATTATCAAGAGGATCATTAGATGCAGAGATGTGGGGTTTCTTGAGGATCTGACGATTGAAGATTCTGAGAAGCCAAAAAGTGCAGAGAAGTCACAGCCTGAATAAATTCCAATAATTCTTGATCCAGGTTCACCACCATCAGTACCAGCTAGCGTGAGATAGATACATGACACTGATGATACATCAATATCAGGTAATATGTCTCCATATACTAACATGTCTTCATCATATGATATTCCAAAATATATTCCCCCTAAAGCATAGTTGAGGAGATCCACCAGAGAATGAAAAATGAGTCGTATATACTCACCAAATGAGAATGTGATGATCACTGATAGGGGACAGCTAGATAGTTATGATGATGTAATCAGGAGTCAGGAAAATATGGAAAGGAAGAAGGCCATTCAAGAGGATATGAGATCTTTTCACAAGAACCATACATTTGATTTGGTAGAATTACCATATGGAAATAATGAAATCAAGAACAAGTGGGTGTTCAGAATTAAAGAGAATATGGATGCTCACAACCACACTATAGATCTAGAATGGTTGTGAATGGATTCGGTCAAAAGATAGGTATTGACTTCGATGAAATTTTTTCTCCTGTGGTTAAAATGTTTTCTATCAGAGTTTTTCTTGGATTAGAGGCTAGTTCGAACTTGGAAGTTCAAAAATTAGATGTAAAGATAGAGTTATTACATGGTGATATTGAGGAGGAGATATACATGGATCATATAGAGGCATTTTAGGTGAAAGGGAAATAAAACCTCGTATGCAATATTAATAAAAGTTTATATGGTCTGAAACATGCACTGATCCAGTATTACAGGAAATTTGACTCATTCATGGAGAAAAACAAGTACAGGAGGATGACCACTGATCATTGTGTTTTTATCAAATAGTTTATTGAGGGTGATTTCATTATCTGGTTTATTTATGTTGATGATATGATGATTATTGAGAGAGATATCGCCAAGATTGATAGGTTGAAGAAGGATTCGAACTAGCCTTTTGAAATTAAGGACTTGGGATACACTACTAAGATTCTTGGTATGACGATTACTCCTAGAAGATGGAATCACAAGATTTGGATATCTTAGGAGTGGTACATTGAGAAGGTTCTTGAAAGATTCAACATGGTAAAGGTGAAACTAGTTAGCACTCCACTTACAAGTCATTTTAGGCCCACGACAAGTCAGCGTCCATCAACTAAAGAAGATAAAGCAGATATAGAAAATGTTCTTTATCAGTCAGTAGTTGGCAGTCTTATGTATTCCATGGTGTTCACCAGACTCGATATTTCTCATATTGTTGTCATTGTGAGTGGGTTCTTATCAAATCTAGGAAATGAGCATTGGATAGCAGTCAAATGAATATTGAGACATCCTAGAGGTATATCTAATCATTTTTTATGTTTTGGAAGTGATAAACCAATTTTGGAAGGATACACATATGTTGATATGGTTGGATATGTAGACACAAGGAAATCCATATATGGATAACTGATATCATTTGCAGGGGGACCAGTCTCATGGGAATCATGACTTTAGAAGTGTGCTGCCTTATCCACCACAGAAGCAGTGTATATCGCGGTTACTAAGGGATGTAAGTAGATGTTGTGGATGAAGAAGTTTTTATAAGAGTTGGGATAGAATCAATAGAATTATATTATCTATTGCCATTTTTAGAGTTCTATTCATCTCAGAAAGAATGCGACATTTCATTCCAGGTCCAAACACATCGATGTGAGATATCATTGGATCTGAAATGTGTTGGAAGAAAGATTCTGGAAAGTTGAAAAACGTCACACTGATGATAATGGGGAAGACATAATGATGAAAGTTATACCAAATGAGAAGTTTTACACTTGTAAGGAGACTATGGGTATATATTCTACCCTAAATTGGTCATGAGGGGGAGATTTTTGGGGCCCAATCCTATTTGTGGGAGAATTCAACTGAAGGAAACATAAGGAGTTGTCGGAAA
Organism: Viscum album; assembly: GCA_963277665.1. Lineage (NCBI taxonomy): Eukaryota > Viridiplantae > Streptophyta > Magnoliopsida > Santalales > Viscaceae > Viscum > Viscum album. Next base: position 2,003,122,639 of record OY728145.1, read on the forward strand.
TAACTCCACAGCTTCTTCCTTTGGTGGGAAACCGACAGGATTGGCATGCGGCCTTTGGTGAAGCAGCCAATGGTGGGAGAAACTTCAAGGGTTGATGAACCAACCCCAACCAACCCTTGACAGACATCATTTCCCTCATATTTAAAATGGGATTAAGATCCATTGATATTTTTAATCCTATTATGTGTATCCTCTAACATTCATCTAGAGAGAGTAATATAAACCAGGCCCCCATTCTCCTGTGAATGTAGTGAACCTTGTCGAACCACGTAAATTCTTGCGTTGATCTGTTTTTCTTATTTTTTTTGTTTGTTTTATCTCACAACAAACATCTGCTACCCCAACATTGTGGTCCCCCTGAATGCGACAGGGCGAACCACTCAGAAGAAAATTTGGTAGTTAATTTCACTGTCCACCAACTGGTACAATGGAGAGAGTTGGTGTCATTGGGAGATCTTGATATGGACAGGCGGGGGGAGTAGCATGAGGGAGAGTACAGTGGACGAGTCCGACTAAATGGTGGGGTGTGATGTGGATCACATGTACTAGCATCCATGTCCAAACAATGTCAGGGATGTGTTGGTTGTTGTATAAAGCACAATAGTAATCCCCCACAATGTTAGGGTGAACTTCAGATTACATGGGATAATGCATAGTTCTGATTTCTTTTTACAATGTTTAATATACATATGTAAATTTGAATGAAAATGGAATTTTTTTACCAATATTGCCATAATGGACTTCTATTTTATTTTTTTTATCTATTTCTTGTTTTTGGACCTTTTGATTGAGGTTGGAGTTGATTTTCCAATGATAATTTTTGAGTTTTGGAGGTTCCATGTGGTTTTTGGCCCTGTGCAAGGTTAGTGTGCACAATTTAGGGAGAAATTGTGAAGTTAGTTAAGACAGGGGCATTTTTAGTTCAATTTCTTCTTGCACGGACTATCTAGCAGGGCCTAGAGATGGTTTGGCCCAAACCGTGTGAGGAAAAGGAGTAATCATGTGGCATGTAGGTCTGTTTGAGGTAAGATACAAAACTTGCATACGGTTAGGAGAAATCATGCGGCAAACGTGCGAGGAGGTTTTGTCATTTTCACTGAACAATACCACAAATGAAGGTAAGGGAAGCACTTAGGTTTTATCATCACTATCAAAAATCACTGATAAAAGGGGGAAGTTTATCAGTGCTAGAAAAATGTGAAGATAAATCTTCCCTTTACCAGCGCTAATATTAGCGCTGATAAATTCCCCCTTTATCAGCGCTAACAAAAATCGCTAATAAAAAAGGCGACTTTATTAGTTCTAATAATAGCACTGATAAAAGTTTTTTACAGAAAATATTATTAATTTATATAAATTTATTTTAATTATATTCAAAAATAATTTTTATATGTATACATTAAATAAAACATGCATGTTTATTATGTTTATTTTGTTTATGTTTTATTTATGATTATTATGTTCATTAGTTTTTATTTATATCTTTATTATATATTTATTATAATATATGTTTATAATATTATATATAAATACATTGTAATATATATATATACTTATTATATATATATATATATATGTTTCCAAATGAATGTGTCAATTGATGCGTACTTTCTTCTCATGAATATATGTTCATTGTTTACCCTAATGTTGGCTGTATATACTGTAGTATTATATATGCTTGGTGTATTCATCCATTTCATTTGTATATGAAGCTTTACCTTCTCATAAATACATAAAATCACGATAAATATATCTGAATAAACAATAAATTTATTTATTAAATTAAAAAATATAAATATTTAGTTATATATAATTATTTAATTATTCAATATATTATATATAATTATAATTATATATAACTAATTAAATATAAATATGTTTAAATAGTTGTAAAATTAAAAATATATATATATATATATATATTTATGAATATATTTTGAATATATATATTTATAAATATATGTCTTTAATGAATATATACACAGAAACAAAAATATATTTATATATAAATACTTATGAAATTAAAATTAAAGAAATATCAATTTATATTTTGTATATTTAATTATAATTTAAATTATAAAATTATATATATATATATATATATATTATAAATTATATACAAACACCATATATATATATTTATATATTTATATATTTAATTATAATTAAAATTATTAAATTATAATAAATATATTGATTATATATATTTATAAAATTATAAATGTAAAAAATATATTGGCTATAATATTATAATTATGAATAAATTGTATGTTTTATCAGTGCTAATTAAAAATCGCTGATAAAGTCATGTTTTATCACCACTTTCAATTGTAGCGCTAATAAAACATACGTTTAACAACGTTTTTCAAGCACTGATAAAGATGGACCTTTATCAGCCATTTCAATTTTAGCGCTGTTAAAACATACATTTTTCAGCACTTTTTATCTGGAGCTGATAATAGTGTTGTCAGGTTTTATAAATTAACCTTAACTTGCTACTCCTTCCTCACATCCTCAAACTCTCACAAAAGTCAATCCCTTCCGCCGCCATTGTCTGCGCTGCCGCCATCACCGCCCCTGCTCCTCCCTCCTCACCTCCCTCCTCTTATGCCTCCTCCTCCTCCTTAGCCACCAACTCCTCCACCGATGTGAACTGAGATTTTCTGCATGGCTCTCATCTACCGCGAACCAAGCTTCACCTTCGACTCCTCCACTCATGGCTCTCCTTCGTCTCACTTTTCCTATAGGAGGTACATTATTCTTACGTTCCCTATACTAGTTGTGATCTTTTTACTATTTGGTATTTTAGTTTTTATGGGATGGATAGTAAGGGATGTGATGATTGGTTGTGGATCATGGGGAGACTATTGGTAGTTTATTGGTTTTGGATTTTATTTTGGGATGCTATGTATTAGTCTTGTGAACCAAGATTTCTCTTTTAATTCTTATTTTATATGTGGTATTGGTTATTGATTTATATTCAAATGGTATGTTGATATTATTTTTGAGTTAGTTTTTTATCCTTGATGTGTTACCTGTGGTTGGATGTTTCTTTTTTATTTAAAATATTTTCTTATGTTCTTGCACATTCGATATATGGATCGGTCATGCCTGAATTTTAGGTGGAATCCTTGTTGTAGTTATTTTGATTATGAGGGTGAAATAATTCCAAATTGTGATATTTTTATACCCTAGAACTAGTTTCCAGTTGTGTGATCAGGAATGAACCTTGGGTTTTTCCATGGACCAAATCAGGTTCTCATTTTAGGGGTTGCATGGGTTAGTTCATGATAAAATGGTATTAGAGAACCCTCTTACTATCTAGGGTGTTTCATATTAGAATGGAGGAATAGGGAATTCAAAACTCACGAGGTAAAAATCATTAGTAGGTTCTTAATCACTCATTGCGTGAGAAAACTTGATTTTCCATGGGAATTTGGGACTTGAATCTTGATTTTGAATTCCTTTTATGATTATTTTTTATGGATTTTTATTTGAGATGATGATGCTTTGACCCCCAACAACTATATAAATGATTTTAGGGGTCTCAAAGATATTTGGGATGGAATTGGAGAAAGGACCAGATCTATATGGTTAGCTCTACAGATTTAGAAAACAACATGGGGCTCAAACTATTGGATCTATAAACCATCTCAGATGACAATGCACAATTGGAACATAGTTTTCCATCTTAGGCATTTAAACTGATCCCAACTCTATTCTTTACCCATCATGGTTAATTTACCTCCCTTGCTTTCCAAATTGATCCCCATGGTATTTTTCATTGGTATAGGGTTAATGAAGGATTTTTTATGAATTGGTGCTTTTGGGTGTGATTTTTATTGATGTTATTGTTTTATTGTTCGAACTCAGGTTTTAAAGGTAAACATATTTTTTATAAAATTGTTTTTGTGTTATAAAGAAAGAATTTTTAAAAATTTTAAATTACAAACCATGTCATCTTCCTATGCATATTACCCTTTTCTCTATTAGGGTGAACATTGATGGCACATTGTTTAAAAAACTGTGAGGCCAAACCATGTGACTTACCCAAATTTTTAAAAAGTTAAAATTCGAACTTTTCTCTTCTTTAGTTTTAGCCTTATTTGAGGCTTCTCCCCTCTTTCTCAACCTAAGCGCATCATGGAGGCTCCCAAATCCATCCTCTCATGATCTCCTTCCTCTATTAAAGATTATTAAAGGTTCTCAGTAAGTTTCCTTCGGTTTTTGGTCAATTTTATCCTCTTCTTTTATTTCCCTACTGGTTTCTTGGTTCCTCTTAGTTGGGTTTCTTCTTGTAAAAACCCTAGGGTGAGGGTTGGCTAAAATTGGTTGATTTATTTGATTTTAGGATGTGTGGTTTATCACTCAGGCTTGGTTCTTCATTCACCTGTAGTTTTGTTATATTCACAGTTCATTGAGGTAAGTGTTTCTGTCCATTTCCTTCACAGAACATTCCTTTTGATGATTGAGTGTTTCGAATTAATATTAAAATATGTTATTCATGATTTTGATTTTTTTTTTTGAATTTTAGTGGTTTTTTAATGTTGGAAATTTGATTAAAATGGGTTTTAAAAGGATTTCTCTGATTATGCCTATATATATGCATGTAAAGTGATTTATGAAGTTCCCATTGGCCTTCTAAAATTAAATTGGGTGTTCCCAGATTATGTTTTTCCTTGGTTGGATCATGGTGGTTTGGTTTATATTGGAATAGGTCTTATGAGTATATTTTGGTGAATTTTTATGGTGTGATGTTTATGTATGGATCCTTGTGATAGGTTTTTGTGCTACTTGTGTTTATTTAATTAAATATTTTGGTAATTTTATAGATTTCAATAAGTGTGTCATTAGATGTGGTTATATCCATATGTGCATTGGATGAACTGATGGATAGGGACACAAATGATTATGTCTTTCCATAACAATTTTCATCTTAAACCCTAATTTCATGACACGTCCCCTCAGGCCCGTGTCGTGACATACCCCAAGCCTGCCGTCCGAATGTCATGGATCGGAGACTATCACTAAAGGAATCAACCTACAAGTGGGAGGAATTTTAATGAGTACCTATACAAATGCACACACAACCACTTTCTAAAGCTGGGAAAAGTTGACATGCCTGTCACTAAACAACCACTAAGGAAATGTATGAACGCTAGGTCAAATGGGCCAGAATACAAACCCAACAAAAGATAAACGGAAAACAGGTGAGTACAAGGAAATTTTTTGAAATTCGTCCACTAGAAACCCCACCTGATGGGTAAGTGAAGAGTTGCTGGTGGAATCTCTATAAGTATTCCCTACCTTCCAGGTCTCACTAGGTACCACCAGGTCCTGGTCCACCAAGTCTTCCGTCAAGGCGGCAGTCATCTTCACCAATCATAATATGTGTGGGTGAAGCCTGTATAGGGGTGAGTAACAAAATACTCAGTAGGTACCCCAAAAAAATATGACAAATAAATCCACAAAAAAACCACAAATCATGATCACCAAGCCTGATCATGAATAAAGATAGCTCAAACCATGTATTTTCTAGAGTAGGATAGTAAGACCATCAGTCATAACATCGAACACCATGTGTTACTGGAGAACTCCTCCTCAATGAGTAAAGTGGGCATTCCAGGTCACACAGAATCTGATTCCCACTATCTTTGGACTCTTATGGTCCTCATCCCCGATGAGTACTGTGGGTATGTTGGATAACACAAAAGTCTCTCCCCACCGTGGGCATGCCAGGTTACATAAAAGCTACTTTCCACCTTGTCCCTAATGAGGTAGTCCTCCTATCGAGGATCGCGGGTCTGCCATGTCACATAGAGATGCTCCTCACCATGGTTCTACTAGGTCACATATATGTCACTTCCCACTAGGCCATAGTAGTTGATCCACACAGAGTCTCTTGTCATCTGTCTTTAGGACTCATCCAACCACAGGGTTTCTATACATAGTGCACTTGATTTTGGGAGAACCAATCCTCAAGCCATTTTTCGAATTTAAACATCAATGAATGTTTCCATAGAGTATTACAAAACATACACCTTTTCAGTATGGTTCAAATTCTGCAAATAGATTGTCAATTAGACTCCTGGTTTGAAAGATATTAACGTTTTTCCAAAAGGGGCAGGTTAGGTTTAAGTCTTTTCCGACCCGGTCGGACCGACCCTGCCCAGACCAGGGTCCCCCGACCCGACTTGGGTCCACCGACCCAACCCAATTCCGCCAACCCGATCTGTCGGGGTGGTCCTCACCCTGTCTGACCCACTGGGGCAACCCACACCCTACTCGGACACGCGGTGCGTCAGTTATGGGCCGCTCCACCAACGCTTCCACCTCTTCCAGCTGCTAGCACGGTCATCAGCTCATGCTACTTCAGTGTGGACCGAGCCGGCCGTAAGCCACCTCTCGGCATGCTGAGGCCTCCTTCTACAGACCACTGGGTCTGTTCTGGTGGTCCGTTCTTTTCACTACTTGCACCTACGCCCTCTGGGGGATGTCATCTTTCTTGTGATGGATTCAGATCCTCCTTTCCACCATTTTGAAGATACGACCACAAAGAACACACAAAAAGCACAAGGCAGAGGGGATAAGGCCTTGTTCATGTCAGCCTTCTCCCTCTGCATTAGAGTTTTAGAAACATGGGATAATGATTTGATGTTCTATTATAAAATAAATAAACATGGTATAAAAAAACCAAGAAAAACACCATCCCACAAGAATGAGTGATCCACAGATCAACCTGTTCAAGGGTTTATTTGTGTTCTTCATTTAGAATAAATATTTGGGAAACATAAAACAAATATAACCCCTACCTCAAAGGTGATCATCGCTGAAGAGATCCACCCATGAGGATTCAAGATACATTCAAATTCGTCGGCATTCATCACCCTCAGGTCGCATTCTTCAAGGTGTGTTGACGTTTCTAGTGATTATTCATCATTAATCATTCATTTTAGAAGAATATTTTCTCCATAGTTTCATCAAAGGGATACCTACATTTTATTCCCCAATGTGTTATCTCATTAATAGAGAAAACAGTCATAGAATTTCTGTTATGTTGTGCCACCACATCATAATGTTGTTTCATTAATGAAACAGTGTATCTGTTTCACTTTTGTTAAGGAGTATCACTAAAGGGTCTCATCGCCACCTCATCCCCACACTACAGTGCTAGAATTCCACCACTCAATGGTGAGAATAGAAAATAAAATAAGTTTTTCAGTTATATTATTATTTTCTGAAAACTTTGAAACCTATCTTTTCCGGTCGACCCTTACTGGTCGAAGTTAAGTTCTTTCTAGGAGAATCCCATCATTCTAGGTTCAATGGTGCCCTCAAATTTTTTATCTAAGAACTGGTTTAAAAGTTAGGAAAACCCTCCCAAACATTTACTTAACTGAACTTAAAAAACATCAAAATTTTATTCCAAGCTCATCGGGACTCAGAATCAAGTGATGTGATAGTGTATGGTCTCTAAATAATTCCATATAATTTAAAAAAAATAAATATAATTTCAAGTACATTAAATTTCTGCCCTTTTTTATATCTTCACGTCCTCGTAAGCCAAAACAAGTCTAAATGAACAAATGGGGGTAATGAGGACAAATCTAAGCCTCTCACTCCCATGTGCTCTCTTATAGATTCATGTGTTTCCACCAAATTCACACCAAAGGAATTGAAAATCCATTAATGAACCTCTACTATCAATCCTCTTTCTCCACTGGAAACTCTGCAATGGCCTCTCCATCATAAATGGCCAGCTCGCCCCAGTTGATGACGTGTGATGGATCATGCACGTACCTCCTCAGCTGCGACACATAAAAAACGGCACGTACTCAATGCATCTCTAGGTGAAGATCTAGGTGGTACACCACCTCTCTAACTCTGGTAAAAATCTATAAAGTTCCAATGAACCTTAGAGATAACTTGTTTCCCGACCAAATCTCTACAATTTCATTGGGGTGAGACCCAAAGGAAAACATGGCCTCCCACCATGAACTCCAAGGGTCTCTATCTCCTATCAGCATATGATTTTTTCCTACTCTGTATAGTCCTCATCCACTCCTGGATGATCTGCACCTTCTCTGTGGTAGCCCATACCAACTCTGGACCCATTAGTGTTGACTCCCCTAGGTCTTTCCAGGATAGAGGTGATCTGTATGGTCACCCGTACAATGCCTGAAATGGTGTAATTCCAATGGTGGAGTAATAGTAGTTATTATATTTAAACTCCACCAGTGGTAGGTGGTCCTCCCAAATACAACCAAAATTAAGGATGCAAGCACGAAGCATATCCTCTAGGGTATGTATGATTTCCTCTATCTGACCATCTGTCAAAGGGTGAAAGGATGTTCTCAAGCACAGGTGAGTCCCTAATAACTTATAATCCCTTCCACAACCAGGATTTTAAGCATGCATCATGGTATAATAAGATCATCAAAGGAACCTCATGAATATTTGTTATCCCCTAGATGTAGAGGTGTCCCACACCCTCCATTGATCACTATTCCCAGATGGGTAGGAAGTGAGCTGACTTAGTGAGTCGGTCAATCATCACCCAGATTGAATTGTGGCCCCTGGACGTGTGTGGTATCCCTATCATAAAGTCCATCGAGATACCATCCCACTTCCACTTTGGAACCTCAAGTGGTTGTGCTAAGACTGTTGGAACCTTATGTTATGCCTTCACTTTCTGACAAGTGAGGCATCATGAAATGAACTCTACCATCTATTTCTTCATCCTTGGACACTAGTACTGATTTCAGAGGTCATGGTACATCTTCACCACACCAGAATGTAATTCCAAAGGGGATGTACGAATCTCCCTCAACAACTCCTCCCGCAACATCACTGGTACTACAGTGCATCCTATGAAAAGTATGAAGTTCTTCCCTTCTATCAAAAATCCATCAAGAGCATGTACTGAGGATAACTAAGCACGTCGGGCCTCATAGCCAACACCCACAAGTTGTGCCTCCTGGACTCGCTATAAGAGTATGGGAGTGACAATCATTGACTAATGGTAAGATGCTCCATCATCATCCACAAAGGATATCTGTATCACGGATAACTGCTTTGTCACCTCACTCAGCAGATGTAGGCCAAAACTCCTACTGAACGCATTTGCCACCATGTTCCTTTTCCTAGGAGTATAAAGTATCTCAATGTAATGGTCCTAGAGGAACTCCATTCATCACCACTATCTTAGGTTTGGGTACTTCCGGGAGAATATATACATGAGACTCTTGTGGTCATTGTAGACATTAAACAGCTCACCCATGAAGTAGTACTGCCACATCTTCAAGGACAGGACCACTGCTGCTAGCTCCAGGTCATGGATCACGTAGTTCTGCTCATTATGCCTCAACTTATATGAGTCATAGGCAATAATTTTTTTCTCTTTCATCATGAGAAAACCCATTCTGATCACTGATTCATCATATAAGACTACATACTAAATTCCCTCTTCTAGTAGTCTCAAGATGGGGGCAATCATCAGTCTCCGCCTCAGCTCATGGAAACTCTACTGGCACTTCTTCATCCACATAAAGGGTTATCCATTCTTTTTCAAAGACGATAAGGTTTATTATACCCCAGAAAATTCATCAATGAACCTCCAGTAATATCCAGTAAACCCCAAAAAATTCAGCAGCTCAATCATTATTCTCGGTGGATCCCAAGAAAGCATTGCCTCTATCTTTTCTGAATCCACTGCAACTCCAGACTTCGAGATGATGTGTCCCAAAAATTGTATCTATCAAATCCAAAACTGGCACTTTGGGAGATTACAATAAATTTGGATCTCTAGAAATGCATCCAGGACTATCTACAGGACTGTAGCATGCTCCTCCTCTAAGACTGTGTACACCAAGATGTCATCAATGAAGAACACCGCGAAACGATCGAGGTAAGGATAAAAGATCTTATTTATGAGTCCCATGAACATTGTTTGGGCATTGGTCATGCCTAAGGTCATCACCAATAACTCTTAGTGGTCATAATGGCATCTGAAGGTTGTTTTCAGTACATCCTCATCACATACCTAAAGCTAATGATAGCTCGATCTGAGCTGTATCTTCGAGAACCACCTCGCTCCCTTCAACTGATTAAAGAGGTCATAAATACTTGAAAATTGATACTTATTTTTAATGTTTACCTGTTTCAGGCATAGGATGTCCACACATATCATCAAGCTCATTCCGAACTTCTTGGTAAACAAAACTGGGGATACCCATGGAGAAATGTTGGGCCTCACGAAGCCCTTATTCTGTAATTCTTCTAGCTGTAACCTCAATTAATGAAGCTCCATGGGAGCAAACCAATATGCTGATGTGGATATCAGTGTCGTCCCTAACTAAATATCGATGAATATGTCTGCCTCCTTTTGATAATATAGTCCTAGAAAATCCCTAAGAAAGACATCCTTATACTCATCCACCACTATAGGAATGCTCGAAATCCTCTCGTCCACCGCACCGAGAGTGAGGCTAGCCAACTGGTGAGTGAACGGCTGCACCCTCCACTAAAAAAGTTTATCTTGTGCTGAAAAAGTTCCATTATCACCAATGAAGGAAAACTTGGTCCCATCATCACGTACACACCACACATTACTCCTAAAACAGTCGATCTGATCATGGATTGTGGATAACCAGTCTATATCCAAGATGACGTCATAAGGACCCGATGATGCTACTAGGATATCCCATCTAAAGATATCACCATCTGGAATAAGCTCAGACTTCTGGCACCAGTGTGTAATCATCTAATCCTATCCTGTTGGAGTCTCTAATTGTAAGGATCAAGCCAGTGGCTCCATCAGAATCTCCTAGCCCAGAACAAGTTCTATGGCAAGGAAAGAGTGACTGGAACCTATGTTTATAAGAACTATAGATAAGGGGGAGAAGGCATTGATAGTACCTCTAATAATCTCTAGAGTGTAATGTTGATAGGCCTCCATCACCTGAAGTTGGCCTCGCTCTTGTCCACCAGCTCCTTAAGCCCATGGTGGACCACATGTGGGTGGTGATGGTAGCACCTCAAACTGTTGTCCGCTGCCAGCTGCTCGACTAGATCCCCTTCCACATTTGACACCATGCGAACCACCTCACTCAAACGTCTACCTCTGACTTGGTAGTCCCTCAACCATCTGCATATTATATGTGTGGCAGGTCGGGCAGTCACGATCCATGTGTCCATGCTCACCGCACATGAAGAACAACCTGGTTCTCTATCGACTCCCTCTACTCTGGGAGTCCCACACTACCAACCCCATGTCTTGAGGACTTCCCCTAGAAGATCTAACCCACTTTGGGCCCCTCGTCAATTGCCTGGTGGTCACCACTGAAGACTCTGTCATTTTTTGTCTGTTGGTGGCTCTAGATGTCGGTGCCTACTCTACTATGAAGCTCTCCACAAGAAAGGCTCACTCTAGTACTCCATCCTTAGCGGAGAAGCTGAGAGACACCATGGATGACCTCATCTCTCATATGAGTCCCTAATCAAAGGTCTGGGACCAGAAAAAATGGTTTCACACCAAGTTTGTGGAGTAGTGGGAGAGGTCTGTAAACCGCACAGAGTACTCATCCACTAACATTCCTCCCTGCTCTAGGTGAAGTAGATTTTGTATGTGCACTGAGCGCAAGGTTGTGGGGAAGAAGTCCTCCCAAAAAATAAGCTCTAATTCATCCCAATAGAGGGTAACCTCATCAAGAGTTTGAATCTTCATACTCCATCATCTACCACCTGATCCCTACAGAAGGCTTGTGTCCAAGATTGCTATTTGGTCAAGCAGTGTCCTCAATAAGTGGAAGAATCACTTCACTACCTCCATCCAGTCCTCAGAAACCTAAGGATCTGTCTTTCCCATGAACCTGGGAGTTCCCTATCTCTGAGACTCATGCAAGGAACTGAGTCTACATAAGTCCTCTACCGGTAACACCGTAAGTAAATGTTGATGAACGGGTGGTGGGAAAACTAGTGCACCACCAGACGGGGCCATCTCTAGCACTGTTCCATGAACTGACGGCTCATCGCTAGGTGGGTTGTCTTCAAAGTCACGCATCGGAATCTGATCTTCTGTCTATGTGGAGGTATCCTGTTATCGATCAAGATGTACCACTGTTAATAGATTATACCTGGTGAGAAAACTCTTATTCATGAAGGGAATATGGAAACACTCAATTGTTATATGATGAAAGCAACTAGTTTTTTTATGTATAGAGTCAAAAATAGGAATTCAAGGTCTTGGTGTATGGATACGTCATCCACTTCACCAACACTGGACTCTCTGAATCTAAAAGTAAAACTCGAAACATTTAACATTATTTCCCAAACACAAAACAATAGACTCTCAATCTTTTTGGTAGAACCGAGTCATATGATACAATTTTTTCATGACCCGCCCCCCAGGGTCTGTTTCATGACATACCCCAAGCCTATATTCTAAATGCTAGGGGTTGTCGACTAGCGCTTATTTCATCAACCTGAAAATGGGAGGAATTTTCCTGAGTACTTGTACACACACACACACATAACCACATCCCAAATATAGGAAAAGTAAATAGGCATTCCACTAAACAACTACTAAGTAAAAGTAAAAACTGTAGGTCAAATGGGCCAGAATACAAACCCAAAGAAAGATAATCTAAAAATAGGGAAGTACACAGAAAACTCTGAAATTCATCCACTGGAAACCCCACCTAATGGGTAAGTAAATAGTAGATTCTAGAAGCTGTAGAAGTATTCCCCACCTTCCTAGTCTCATTGGGAACCACTCGGTCCGATGCCACCAAGTCCTCTGTCATGGCGGTGGTCGTCTGCACCAGACACAACACGTGTGGGTGAATCCCATGCAGGGGTGAGTAACAAAATACTTAGTTGGGTTCCCAAAAAAACAAGGAAAAACTAAAAAGAAATCCATAAACAAACCACAAAGCATGATCATGAATAATGACATCTCACAATAGGTATGTTCAATAATAGTATACTAAGACCATCATTCATAATGTAAAACACCATGGGATGATGGGGAACTCCTCTTAAGTGAGTATAGTGGGCCTACCGGGTCACTCAGAAGTTTTATCCCACTAACCTTGGACTACTGTGGTGCTCATCCTTGATGAGTACGATGGGTATACTGGGTCACCTAGAATCTGCTCCCTATGGTGATCATGTTGGGTCACACATAAGATACTTCCCACCTTGGACGTATTAAGGTACTCCTCCCATTGAGTACCGTGGGTCTTTCAGGCCACACAAATCCACTCCCCACAGTGGTTTTTCCTCGTCACATAGAAGCCCCTTCCCATAGGGTCGTAGTATCTGATCCACACGGGGTTGTTTTTCAGTAGTCTTTAAGTCTCAGTCAACCATAGGGTTTCAGCATGTATGGTTCTCGATTCCGGGAGAACCACTCCTCAAGAAATTCATTGAATATAAACTTCTATGAAAGTATCCATAGATTATTCCAAAAGATCTATCTTGTCGTGATGGTTCCAACTCCATAAACAGCTCATCGATCAAATGCACAATTTTAAAGATATTGACATTTCTCCAAAAAAGGGTCTTGTTGGGTTTGGGTCTGGTCCCACCCGACTCGGACCAGGGTCCACCAACCTGACCCAGGTCCACTGACTAGACCCAGGACCTCCGACCCAACCCAGACCTAGCCCGAACTAGGTCTGGCCCACTGGAGCGGACCGCACTCTGCCTGGAAGCACGTTGCGTCTGAGTTTGTCACCTCACAGCCAACAAATCCGGCCATCCATTTCTCCTCACATGTGGTCAGAGACCACCTACCACCTAGATCTGTGGCCCATAGTTTCAGTCCACTCCAATGATGCAGTCATCTGACCGTGTCTACCTATAGCAGCATCAGGCATGGCTGGTGGCTCCTGCTTCTTCTTCATGGCCTGAGCCTGCTGCAGCCCCCCACTTGGCATGCTGGCAGCTCCTTCCACAGACTACCAGGTCCGCTCCGATTGTCCTTTCTTTTCACCGCCTAGGCCTATGGATTTCGGGGGATTCAATATTCCCTGTAATGGATTCAGATCCTCCTTTTCGCCATTTTCAAGATGAATCCATGAATAACTCACAGAATGAATGAGGCGAAGGGGCTCGTGCCTTGTTTGTGTCGGACCGCACCCTCCGCATTGATGTTCTATCACAAAATAAATAATCCAGGTATATAAAACCCAAGAAAAACACCCTCCCACAAGAATAATCAGTCCAAGGATCAACCTGTTCATGGGTTGATCTGCGTTCTTCATTTTGAATAAATAATGGGGAAACATAAAACAAAGACAACCCCTACCTCAAAGGTGATCATCACAAAAGCGATCCACCCATGAGGATTCAAGTTCCATTTGAATCCATCAACATTCAACACCATTTGGTCCCATTAATTTAGGTGTGTTGACATCATTAGTGATTCTTTGGTGTTCATCATTTGTCATATGAGAGTATTTTTTCCATAGGTTACTCAGAAGAAAATCCATGTTTGATTCCCCAACATGTTATCTCATTAATAGTGAAATGCAACACAACATTTCTTTTATGCTATGTTGCCACGTCGTTATGATGTTTCATTAATAAAACACCATATCTATTTATCTTTCATTAAGGTGTATCATTAAAGGGGCCCATCACCGCTTCGTTGACACATCGTAGTGCTGGAATACGACCTCTCAACAGTGTGAAAATAAAATAAAATAACTTTTTAAGTTATTTTATTATATTCTGAAAAGTTTGAATACTTTATTTTATGATTGACCCTTGCTGGTCGAAGTGAAGTCCATTATAGGTTAATTCCCCCATTCTAGGTTAAATTGTTCCCTCAGATATTTTATTTGAGAATCATTTTAAAAGTTAGAAAAAAAATATTCTTGCACTTTTACTAAACTAAACATAAAAAAAGTTCAAATTTCTGTTAATATCTCTTTGGGCTTTAGAACTAAGTGCCGTCAAAGAATTTCATCTCAAAATAATTCCATATAGTATAACAAATACACATAATTTCCAAGACATTACACCTGAATTTAAAAACATATTTCTTCCACTCCTTATCTCTTACACACTTTCCCCCTTCCACCCTAACTCTCAAATGGTTCTTCTAAAAACCTCCCATGTTCTCTAAATGGTTTTTTGGTTTCTTAGGGAATTTAAATTTGGTTTTAAAATGAGTTTTACATGTTATGGAATGTTCGGAACCTTGAGATGTAATTTGGTAAAAAATGGCATGAAAGTCCAATTAGCAACTACCAATCATTAATGGTGTTTTGTCTTAGTTTTAGAAATGGTTTCATAATTGAAAATGAAAAGGATTGGTTGGTACTTGGGGATGTTTATGGAAATTGGTTTTAAATTTATATGATGTGTAGACTCGATTGGAAATTTTTATGGTATAATGTGTGATGGTAATCCCTGTGATCATCCTTACGATGGGAGGGCCTTCACATAGATGGTATTGGGGGTTGGGAAAGGCATGAATGGTAGCATCTGTTAGTTGAGTTTAATTCCAATAATGTGATGACCTCCTCATACTCCTTATACAATTATTATGGTATTACTAGATGTAATATATAGGGTCTAGTGACAGTTAATTTGTAGTCCAAATTTGATGGATTGGAAACCCATGGATAAAGGATAGTCTAGGTGGGATTTTCCACTAGTGAGTCTAGTTTTGATCATCCAGGTTGGTTATTGACTATGGAGTTTCACCATACACCGGTAGGTGGGTTCAAACTAAGTATGTTCAGTTATTTCATCTAGGGATTTTTAGAAAATGATAATGATTACATATTTGTATTCTATATTTCTATTTTATAGCACTTTTGTTTCATATTTTTATTAGTATTCTCCTGTTCATACATGTAATGTTCCCTTTATATATAGATTTACTAGTTATTCCATACTACTTGTTCTTAGTTTAGGTTTTCTTACCTTTATTCATTATGTGGTTTGTCTACCTTGATTGTATTTTGATTTCAAACTAGGTTTAATATTAGATTTTTTATAAATGTAAAACCATGTTTTGTATTCAAAGTGGGATTTCTAGAAAGCGGTATTGATTTTTTAAAACATAGAAAATCTTATTTTATTAAATTTATTTCTAACTAGTGTTTATAGACTATTTTGGGGAAAGGGTATGTTTGTATTTTATGGTTATTTCCTATAGACATGTTTTAATCTCACACCCTATTTGTGACACTCAGCATTGATAGACTCGAGTTGTTTTGCAAGTTCGGTTATATTTCGGTTTTCCTATAGAGTGGGGTTGTATTGTGGATGGTGGTGACCAAGGGGTCAGATGAAGATCATGTTGGTTAAATTCTGGTTTTAGTTTTGGTTTTCTTAGTTTTAAATTGTGGTTCCATTGTAGTTGTACTTGAATAT
This sequence comes from Viscum album, assembly GCA_963277665.1. NCBI lineage: Eukaryota > Viridiplantae > Streptophyta > Magnoliopsida > Santalales > Viscaceae > Viscum > Viscum album. The sequence goes on from OY728145.1 coordinate 2,003,139,031, forward strand.
GGTTGTATTTATTATTGTTCAGTTATTATTGTATTATATTTCGTACTATATATTTCTTCTTTTATATCAGTTTTTATTGGGATAAATTGTTCTTATTGTATGATCTTTGATTCCCTGCATGATTTGTCATCACAGGAGGATCGAGAATGCCTCTCAGTCCTTGTTGTAGGCTAGATTGAGTGACTGTTTCATGTTTGGCCTGATTTGGTTCATGAAAATATTATATTAAAGTAACCCTTTGTTATTTTTAGGCATTACAATGTTTAGAGATAGGAATTTCAGGACTCGGGAGGTAGGAACGAGAAGATAATAATGAAATATTTCTCATTCTGATCCTCAAGTTATGAGGGGGTAGTTCAGGATTTAAGTCTTTTGTTTTGGGTTTACAGGTTTATGCAGTTGGGTTTTGTTTGGTTTTTGTGGTTTGGGGAATTAAAATAGAAGTGAACCAGTGTTACACGGTGCGCTTTCATAGAGCAAAAACCCATGTGGTGACCAATTTCATGGTTTAAGATACTTCTTGTGGTTGGTTCTTTCTTAGGGAATGGTCTGTTAAACCATGTGGTTGGGTTATACAAGGACACTAGTTCCCTATTTTCGGAAGTTTCATTGTGAATTGTGTTTTGGTGTGGTTTTGGTTGGTATGGATAGATTTTTAAATGATAATTGGATTTTGGAAAATTTGGTTTCAAAAGGAAAATGATATCGGGGCATGTTTTTATTTAAAAAGTGGAATGGGATGTTTAAATTGTATTTGAAAATGGGTTTACATGTTTGGAAAGTGACCCTATAATGAGGTTGTTTTGGAATTTGGAATGGGAATGGTGATTTTGAAAGAGAAATTGTGTAACGTCCTGGACCTGGGTGCCACGCAACGGGTTCCCCGAGCCCGGTTCACCACGTGACCTCAAGCGCATTTCCCCAAATGCCAGAGGCTGCCAACTAGCAGCGAGGGCCCAGGTCTGATAGTGGGGAAATTATGCCCTCATTTGTCAAAGTGTACTGCAGTGGAATACCAAAATAAACATACATGACAGTGGAAGCAGTAACATACACAACTGAATAACTACAGCAGTGGATATAACCAACAGTATATAAGTGATGATGCTACATGTTTCAAGTTCTAAGAAAACATCCAAAACATGTCATACATCAATACAATACAAAAAATTATAGAGTACATCAAAACAATCAAAACAGCTGGTAGAGGCATCGCGAGCCTAGGCTCGGTCCCATGCCCTCCTACTCCTCAGCAACAGTCAAGTACCTGTATAGGGACTCTTTCCCTTATCTACACCTATAGCAACGTAATCTGTTTGGGCTGAAAAGCATGACCCAAACAGGGTGTGAGAAATATATCTTAGTAGGCACCCACCAAAGGCTCATGCCCAACTGCGTGTAATCATGCAACAACAGTGTGAAATAGTAAAATGCAATAAAGTAAGCAGTACTGAGAAGTACCTAACTTAACAATTAAGTTGCCCTTTTATTATTCATTGAATCTATTAAATTTAGTATCGTTATGTGCTCAACAGCACCAAGCCCTCAGGCCAACCAGTATCTTTCCCTCAGGATAATATAGTGAACCATGCCCTCAGGCTATACAGAATCCAACCCACAGGTATTTCCCTTAGGCGTAATAGAAATTTACCTCAGGCGTAGAAAGTGTCACCCTCAGGCACAGAAATCAATCCCTCAGGCACGAAATGTTGACCTCAGGCAGAATAACGACATCCCTCGGGCTAAAACAGTCACGCCCTTAGGCTAATACAGTACAGTGCCCATAGGCTAATCAAAATAACTACCTCAGGCTAAACAGTTAACCGGTCCATGCCCAACAGGTAAACAAGCAGTAACAAGAAATTACTCTCAAGGAAATTCTACAATTACTACTTTAAAGGCATACCCTCAGGTATCCTAGCCAAATAGCTAAACAGTGAAACACACCCCGGTGGTGGTTCCAGATCCAAGAAACGATCCCAAACAGCATTTTAATATCATAATTAAATCACCTATGCAATTCTAGGCATTATATATAGCAATAGCCTCAGCCACACGACACCCCATCATGGGTTCGTGGCACAAAAACGCACAAAAAATGCACGACAGTTGGAAATTTACACCAAGCCACCTACCTTATACATCAACGAGCGTTATACACAAATGCCGAATCTAGAAACTCCCATGAATGGCATAGATCTTACGAGGAACAAAAACCATTCAAAGATAAATAACATACGTTAGGAGAAGAATTGGTAATAACGGTAGAAGGAGAGGAGAGGGCTTACCCGTGCGGTTCCAACAAAATCGTCCGAAGCTGAAACAGATTCCAGACGAAATCCCAGTGGATCATCAAAGATCTGGCCTCCTCCTTTGGCTCCAAAACGGTTCAAGAGTCTCCTCTGCCAAATGAGGAGGCTACTGCCTGTTTTAAGCTGAAAAAAATAAAGTACACGGCGTGTACTTCTGAGTAAACGGAATGTACTTCTTTCATTTAACTGTTCATTTGGTGGCACCGCCACACTATTCAACCATCGACATGAGTACACGGCATGTACTCTAAATTACATGGCGTGTACTATTGCCCAGCTGGCGGCGACTCCACCGCCTTACTATTTAATCCTGTCGACAGACTACATGGCGTTTAAGTACCACTACACGGCGTGTAGTCGGTTCCTACACCCCTCGTCGCCGGCATGGCTACACGCCCCGTGTACTCATCCCAACAAAGCCAAAAGTACATGGCGTGTGGATAAGTACATGGCATGTAGTTCCAAAATTTAGGATTATTCCTCGTTTTCCATATTTGCTCAAAAACACTTAAGGAAAAGGAAATGAAGAAGCACGTACCTCTAAAATAAGAACCGGGTTCTTACAAACTTCCCCCCTTATAGCAATTCGTCCCCGAATTGCCCTTCCAAGGGTGGCGAAGATAAAGCTCAGAACAGCTCTGGCCACTGAGCATGTACGTTGGCCTCCCGCTCCCAGGTCTCGTCCTGCCCTTGGCCATGCTTTCATAGCACCCATACGAGAGGAACTAACTGGCCTCGGAGAACCTTCGTGCTCTTGTCAATGATACGGATCAGATGCTCCTTAAAGGATGCATCATACAGAAGCTCAACCTCCTCTAGTTGAAAGGTGTGAGACGGGTCCGAATGGTAGTGATGCAACTAAGACACGTGGAAGACATCATGCATGGCTTGGTACCGTTACGGTAACTGCAACCGATAGGCAACCCAGCCGACTCTCTCCAGAATATCGAATGGCCCCACATACCTCGGTTAAAGCTTACCCTGTCTAATGATCCTCTTGGGTCCCAGCCTTGGAGAAACATGTAATAAATCCTAATCCCCAACCATGAACTCCAAAGGTCATCTGTGGCGATCAGCATAAGACTTCTGATGAGACTGTGCAGTAGCCATCCGCTTCCGAATCAACTGGACCTACTCAGATGTCTCCTGCATGAGTTGTGGCCCCAGTAAAGCTGCCTCACCTGCCTCTAACCAGCACAAAGGTGATCGGCATGGCCTAACATATAAATCCTCGTATGGTGTCATCTCAATAGTCTCCTGAAAACTATTGTTATAGGCAAACTCGACTAAGGGTATATGCTTCTCCCAAGATCCCACAAAGTCTAAGACGCATGCGTGCAGCATGTCCTCTAGCACCTATATAGTCCGTTATGACAGGTCATCTGTCTGAGGGTGGTATGATGTGCTCAGAAGCACCTGTGTTCCCAGTGCCCTCTGAAAACTCTACCAGAAACGAGACATAAAGCGGGTGTCCCTATCTGAAATGATAGAATGAGGAACCCCATGAAGACGTACGATCTCTCAGATATACAGTCTTCTAAGCTCGTCCACACCGAAGGTCTCCTTGATCGGCAAGAAGTGAGCTACCTATGTGAGTCTGACCACAACAACCCACACAGCGTCATTACCTCGAGGTGACCTCAGTAATCCCATCACGAAATCCATTGGGACATCATCCCATTTCCACTTTGGAATGGGAAACTGCTGTAACAGCCCAACTGGCCTCTGGTGCTCCACCTTCACCTACTGACAGGTGGAACACCTCATAACAAAACCATCTATCTCTCTCTTCATACCTGGCCACCAGTACTGATGTCTCAAGTCTCGGTACATATTGGTAACCCCGGGATGAACTGCCCAAGCTGAAGCATGAAACTCTCGCATCAGCTCCTCGCGTATATCCCCTGGAACCCATACACGTCCATTGAAATGCAAGACCTCATCATCGCCTATTTTCCAACAGGGAGGAGGGTCCTCACTTGCCACCAACTCCCGTAGAACTAGGCCTTCTGAAACCGATAGTTTCCTCATCATCACTCTGTCCAAGAGGGTAGAAGTCACAGCTAAAGAAGAAAGATAAGCCTTCTCCTGACTGTCATGCACCTCCAGATGCATCTCAGAGAACAAATCCATAAGCTTCCACTCACCACTGGCCTCCTGAACTGCCTGTATCTGATTCTTTTTGCTCAGTGCATCAGCTACTGCATTACCTTTTCTAGGTGTACAAGGAAGCTCAAAATCGAAGGACTATAGGTACTCGACCCACCTTCTCTGCCTCAGATTCAGGTCACGTTGAGTAAAGATATACTTGAGGCTTTTCTGGTTGGTGAAAACCACAAAATTCTCTCCCAACAGATAGTGTCTCCAACAGCGCAACGCATGAACAACTACAGCCAACTCGAGATCATGAGTTGGTTAATTCCTCTCATGTGGCCTCAACTACCAAGACCCGTACGCAACAACTCGGTTTCCCTGCATCAAAACGGCTCCCAGTCCAATCCCTGATGCATCACAGTAAACTTTATAGCTCTTCCCCTGCTCTGGGAGTATCAAGATCGGTGCTGATGTCAACCTTCCCTTTAGGTCCTGAAAATCTGTCTCGCAAGTTTCTGATCAAACAAACTTCACACCCTTCTTAGTCAGGCCCGTCAACTGTGCTGCTAAGCGGGAGAAGTCCTGTATGAAGTGTCTGTAGTAACCATCCAGCCCTAAGAAACTCTGTATCTCAAACACGTTCTTAGGCTGCTCCCAGGAAAATACTTCTCTCACCTTCTCTGGGTCTACTACAACTCCTGCCTCTGAGATAATATGACCCAGGAAGTGAATATGGTCCTTCAAAAGTGGCACTTCGAGAGCTTAGAATATAGTCGATGCTCTCTCAGTGTACTCAATACGATCTCAAGATGGGTGGCATGGTCGTGTCGAGTGTGATAGTAAAGCAAGATATCATCCAAAAATACTACCCAAAAGGAATCAAGATACTGATGGAACACAGGATTCATCAGAGCCATGAAAACTTCTGGAACGTTCGTGATTCCGAAAGGCATAACCAAGTACTTGTACATACCATATCTGCTCCGAAAAGATGTAAGCGGTATATCTGATGGTCTCACACACAGTTGATGATATCTGGATCTCATGTCAATCTTTGAGAACACTCATGCTCCACGAATCTGATCAAACAGATCATCTATACTCGGAAAGGGATATCGGTTCTTAACTGTTAACTAGTTCGGATTCCGATAATCCACGCAAAGTATGAGGGTACCATCCACCTTTTTCGCAAAAGGACCGGAGAAACCCAAGGAGAAGTACTGGGTTGTATAAAACCCTTCGGCTGTAGATCCTCTAACTGCCTCTTGAGCTCCTGCAACTCAGGCGTGACCATCCTATAAAAAGGAATGGACACTGGTGCTGCTCCTGGCACTAGCTTGATAGAGAAATCCACCTCATGCACCGGAGGTAGACCTGAAAAGTCGTCCAAGAAGACATCCCTGAAATGATCAACAACTGGGGGAAATCTGTTTGACAAGTCCCCTGATCATCCAGATATAAGTTTCAATCTGTGTTGTGACTCAACCTCGCCCATGATGCTCTGGTCCAGCTCGACTCTCCTGAACATCCCATTCTCCCTTGTATAGAAACTCTCTTCCCTCTGGTGATGTGAAACGCACCCTGCGATGATAGCATTCCACAAAAGCTCGAAAAGGAACCAACCAGTCCATCCTAAGAATGACGTCATAGCTCATCATCTCCAAGACATAGAGGTCCCAAAGGAAGTGACGCCCTCCATCCTCAAGGGGAACTCCTTACACTGACGCACACCAGTCGTCCTAGTCCCCAACGGAGTGTCTAGCGTCATGATATTAGAAGAAGTAGAAACATTGAGCCCAAGGCTCTCCACAATGGGTATAGATATGAAACTATGTGTAGCAACCGTATCAAAAAGTACTGAAGATAAAACAGAAGTTACTAGAATAGTACCTCTGACTGTAGAAGGTCCGGGATCCTGCTCTTTCTGGGTCTGTCGCACTGCATATGTCTGCCCAGTGTCGCGGCCCTGCGACACAGCCTGGGTACCCTGAGCTGTCCCGCCCTTCTGCCTCTACGATCCTTGTGTCTGGCTACCATGGCCACGACCACCATCTCTGCCCGAACGCTATGATGTATTCCAGTTCCTTGACTGGTAAGAAGCCACTGGTCCTGCTCCCGCATGTGGAGTCTACACAGAACCCCTCTCACTAGCCACTGGTAGAAATGCCCTGCAAAAGCACTTAAGATGACCCATATTGCTGCAATCTCGGCACTCAAATAGGTCTTGTTGACACTATGGTCTCTTGTGCCCCTCTCTGCCACACTGGTAGCACCTGATCGGGCCACCTGAAGACACTGCCTAGCTGGTACTACCACCCTGAAAGAAGTCAATCTGTCTCTTCCTCTTGCCAGCAGAAATAATACCAGTAACTGGTGCTGAACCGCACTAGCCCAAACCACTTGATTCCCGCAGGTTCCTCTCTGTAATCAACACCTGGTTCACAATCGTGTGTATAGTAGGAAACCTGAAAACATTCACCATCACTCGGATGTCATACCAAAGACCATCCTCAAAACGCCTGGCTCTCAACGTCTCATCACCCACCAGCATAGGTGAAAAACGTTGAAGCTCCGTAAAACGAGCAGAATAGTCCATCACCGACATAGCGCCCTGCTGCAGATTCATGAACTCTCGAGCTCTATCTGCCCTCAGCATCTCGGGAAAGAAGAAGTCATAGAAGACTGTCTGAAAATCTTCCCACTCCATGTCCCTGTGATGCTCTGCATGGGTGGTAAAATCCCACCACCTCTTGGCGGAATCACGCATCATGTAAGTCGTGAGCTTGACCCTCCACCTTGGAGGTGTCTCCAAGTGCTCGGCAATAGTCTGCATCGATCCTAGCCAAGACTCCGCAACCTGTGGTCCGACATCCCCTAAAAACGTAGGAGGCTGCTGCTGCTGAATGATACGCATCAGCTCGGCCATAGATGTGGCAGCCTGCGGTGCTCCTTGAAAGGTATGCATGAACCACCATAAGCCTTCACGGAACTGCGCCTCCGCGCCTGTGTCTGGTATAGCATCTAACGCCGCATCTGTCTCTACTGGTGGATCAACTGGTAGCCCATGGCCCACTATCTCTGAAGTATAGTCGTCGCCACCCTCCTGGAGAACAACTCATGGTCGTCTAGGCGGTATGACACTGCAGGGTTAAAAGCATGCCTCAGATTTAAGATTATTGTGCCCGAAAGGTGAAGGAACCACAAAGTAACCAAGAGGAAGAAGGCATTCCAAAATTTGCAAGACAAGACTACAAAGAGTGTATAATGACTACACAGCATGTACTTGACTTCCCTACCCTTTCCTGGGTCCTTCTACACGGCTAAGCCACATGGATTCCATTCAACAAAACTACACGGTGTCTATAATATCTACACGGAGTGTACGGTGTTATTTTACAACTTCCCGTGTCATCTGTGGCACGGCCGACTACTCGGCTTTACTCCACACGGTGTGTTACACCCACACACGGCGTGTACACCATCCCGTTTCCCAGCCACATGGCTAACTCCACACGGTCTGTCCTCAGACAAGACTACACGGCATGTCCCACAGGTACACAGCATGTTCAGGGAGAGGTGACATTGGCCCGTGTTGTTAGTTACATGGCCGAGTCCCCATGTCACACTACACGGCGTGTTCATCATTGATATGGCGTGCTCTACAGGATTTCACCGACCCGTGTTGTTAGTTACACGACCGGACTCCGGGTCACACTCCACAGTGTGTACATAAACTACACGACATGTTTTAACCAAGTCTTTCCCTACCCCGTGTCGCCGCCCACACGGTTTGTGACACGGGAAGAGACTACATGGCGTTTACTTAGGGTACACGGCGTGTACTCAAAAAGTTCATTTTTCTTCCCAAATAGAAGAACACACACGGCGTGTATGAGGTCCTACACGGTGTGTATTCTAGGATTTCTAGACAGTATGACTCAGAAACTTCCCCAGAACCCATAAAATACTAAAAACCAACACCTAAGTGTCAAATTCCGATCCGTGAGGGACCATACTCCCCACGAATCAATGTTTGACATCTTATCTATGTTATAACCAATAAACAGTCAATGATCCACCAAATTCTAGTCAATGGGGGCCCATACTCCCCAAAAACCAAAGCTTGGCATCCATTCTATAAACAAGCTCAAACAAACATACCATATCACAAGGTAGGTATTTATCAACCAGCTATCACAACATCATGCTTTATTAGCACAACAACTATCACAACAACATGCGAATTTCCAATGCACCTACATGGCATGGAAACTATGCATGGCATGTGATATCTAGCATGTGCCTATATGATGCATTAGATGGAATACCCTCATCTCATCAGGTTGCAACTAAATAGAACCCACAAATAAAATATAAACTGCACAATCTCAAAGTGTGTCACCCAACGGTGAAAACATATCAACCGTAAAATTGCAAAATCAAAATAATGCAAAATATGAGGTCGACTGGCTTTTCCCTGTACACAGGTTAGCTACGCCTGGCCACAGCTTATTACCAACTATCGTTCCATCCTATCCCTAACTATGGCTCCAAATAGTAATTCAAAGAAAATAAACACCTCTGATACACTTTGTAACGTCCCGGACCCGGGTGCCACGCAACGGGTGCCCCGAGCCCGATTCTCCATGTGACCTCAAGTGCATTTCCCCAAACGCCAGAGGCTGCCGACTAGCAGCGAGGGCCCAGGTCTGATAGTGGGGAAACTATGCCCTCATTTTTCAAAGTGTAGCGCAGTGGAATACCAAACTAAACATACACAATAGCGGAAGTAGTAACATACACAACTGAATAACTACATCAGTGGACATAACCAACAGTATATAATTGATTATTCTACATGTTTCAGGTTCTACGAAAACAGCCAGAACATGTTATACATCAATACAGTAAAAAAAATACAGAGTACAGAAAAACAAGAAAAACAGGTGGCAGCGGCATCACGAGCCTAGGCTCGGTCCCATGCCCTCCTACTCCTCAGCAACAATCAAGTACCTGTATAGGGACTCTTTCCCCTATCTACACTTGTAGAAATGTAATCTGTTTGAGCCGAAAATCGTGACCCAAACAGGTTGTGAGAAATATATCTCAGTAGGCACCCACCAAAGGCCCATGTCCAACTGCGTGTAAGCATGAAACAACATTGTGCAATAGTAAAATGCAATAAAGTAAGTAGTACTGAAAAGTAACTAACTTAATGATTAAGTTTCCCTTTTATTATTCATTGAATCCATTAAATTTAGTATCGTTTTGTGATCAACAGCACCAAGCCCTCAGGCCAACCAGTATCTTGCCCTCATGCTAATATAGTGAACCATGACCTCAGGCTATACAGAATCAAACCCGCAGGTATTGCCCTCAGGCGTAACAGAAATTTCCCTCAGGCGTAGGAAGTGTCTCCCTCAAGCATAGAAGTCAAGCCCTTAGGCACGAAAAGTTATCCTCAGGCAGAATAACGATAGCCCTCAGGCTAAAACAGTCACGCTCTCAGGCTAATACATTACAGTGCCCACAGGCTAATCACAACAACACCCTCAGGCTAAACAGGTAACCCAGCCATGACCAACAGGTAAACAAGCAGTAACAAGAAATTCCTCTCAAGGAAATTCTACAATTACTACTTTAAAGGCATACCCTCGGGTATCCTAGCAAAACGGCTAAACAGTGAAACACACCCTGGGGGTGCTTCCAGATCCAACCAATGATCCCAACCAGCATTTTAATATCATAATTAAATTACCTATGCAATTCTAGGAATTAAATATAGAAACATCCTCAGCCACACAACACCCCATCATGGGTTTGTGGCACAAAAACGCACAAAACAATGCACGACAGTTGGAAATTTACACCAAGCCACCTACATTATACATCAACGAGCATTATACACTAACTCCGAATCCAGAAACGCCCAAGAATGGAGTATATCTGACGAAGAACAAAAATCATTCAAACATAAATAACTTACGTTAGGAGACGAATTGGTAAGAATGGTACCTAGAGAGGAGAGGTCTTACCCGTGCACTTCCAACAAAATCATCCGAAGCTGAAATGGATTCCATACGAATGCCCGGCGGATCTTCAAAGATCTGGACACCTCATTTGGCTCCAAAACGATTCAAGAGTCTCCTCTACCAAATGAGGAGGCTACTTCCTGTTTTAAGCCAAAAAAAACAAAGTACACAGCATGTACTTCTGAGTACACGGCGTGTACTTATTTTATTTAACTTTTCATTTGGCGGCACCGCCACATTGTTCAACCGTCCACATGAGTACACAGCATGTACTCTAAAGTACATGGCACGTACTATCTCCCAGCTGGGGGCGACTCCACCACCTTTCTATTTAAGCCCGTCGACTGACTACATGGCGTGTAAGTACCACTACACGGTGTGTAGTTGGTTCCTACACCCCTCGTCGCCGGCATGGCTACACACCCCGTGTACTCATCCCAACATGGCCAAAAGTACACGGCGTGTGGATAAGTACACGGTGTGTATTTCCAAAATTTAGGATTTTTCCCCATTTTCCATATTTTCTCAAAAACACTTAAGGAAAAGGGAAAGAAGAAGCATGTACCTCTAAAATAAGAATCGGGTTCTAACAAATTGGGTTTTAATTTGTGATTTCATGATCAATGTTCTTGGTATTTCAGTTTTGGATGTACATTATGGTTGAATTTTTTGTTGATGTTGATTCAGTTTTGTTTCTTTGTGTTATATATAATATGTTGTCTAAAAATATCCCAATGGTTTACAATGATTATCTTCTAGTCGTTGGACCTACCCAAACTCTTAGTGGGGTAACATAGTCTATTTTATCTCAGCTGCTACCGATTTTCCATGGTGATGGATGTTCATTAGAGGTTGTGTAATGGCTTAAGGAAGTCAAAGTTGTTTTTAGGTATTTGGGAACTCTTAATGTCGTGATGGTGTGATCTGTTCTAGGTTTGTTTGAGGGTCTAAATCAGGATAAGTGGAGGTTAACTATTCTTGTAACACCCCAATATTTTGTGAAATATTTGTTTTTCTGAATTAATTTATTCTGTAGATATTTTTCATTCCACACAACACTAAAAAAATTATATTAAATTAATAACTCAGACATTATTTTCACATTTCACTAACTCAACATATGGAACATATATTTTATGCATGGTACACAGAACATTGACTTGTCATATATTACACTCAAAACTGATTTGGCGTATACTACATGCGATACTGACTTGGAGTACGTTACACGCAACAACGATGTTTCTATGAAACATAATTTTATTGATATAATTATTTAAACGATATAATTATAACCTAGCTGTTAAACTTTGTTATATGAATAGTAATAAAGAATTTTCAAATATTTTTTATAATGGTTTCATACAAATAAAACATATTTATAATGAAATTTATAGTTTTTGGTAAACTCCTTATATGTTTAAAAATAATAATTTCTCAAATAAACTTCTTTTTATATCCTTATGTAAAAAATAATATAATTACTTATAGACACACTTTTCAATTTAATTTGATAAAATAAACTTAATTTTTTAATTTAGAATTTCAAAATTATTTAGGGTGGTTTTTTGGGATCTTTCTGAGAAACACCATTTTTGGATGAATAGTGTAAAATACCATATTTTAATTCAAAACTATTTTTTACATATAATCTATTTATAAGATTGAATTATACTTTAAATTTTTTTAAAAGTTTAATTAGATAATATTTTTATTAATTTATATAATTTAGTTCAATGAGATTAATTTATCTTTAAACTTGGGTATAAAAACTTAATAACTTTTGAATGTTTTTACTTTAAAAAACTGCAATGTCAACCCAACTGTGGGATTAACTTTAAATTAAATTATTCCACTTATGTGATTATAATTTAGAAAAATTAGAATAATTTATAATTTATAATATGGTCAAATTAGTGTTTTACCAAAAATATTAGTGAAAGTAATTAAAATTAATTACATCGATTAAGGTAAAATTAAGCTTAACTAAGGACTAAACTTTAAATTTAAGACATAAAATGAATTAGAAACTTTTACAACACCAATTTTATAGCCATTAATCAGACCTAAACCTTCCATTATTGAGTTTTTTTTTATGACTTTTGTTACGTAAAAACGTGGGTAAACCTAACTTGTTTTCAAAAATGTCAAGTGTGTCCTTTCCCTTCCCTCTAAAAGTCTACCACCTATACCTCATCTTCACACCTATAAAAACACTTAGGTTTGACCAATCTATGAAAAATACACTTCCCAAAATCTCTAATTTCCTTATTGAAGTCTCCATTTGGGCATAAGGTCTTCCATGGAATTATTTTGACACAAACCAAATGGAGTTACCTTATTAAGAGGCAATGTTATCCCTCAAGCCCCTTTCTTTTATTTTCATTATACACCCCCTATATTCTTCATATTAAATGATTTAATAATAAAAAAAGTATCTATAAAATACTATGATGTTTTTATTCTATGTTTTATACCTACACTTACACACACCTCCATTTAATGGGTAACGAATGTATTGTTTACGTGTACGGAAAACTTCCGCCTCACTAAATGATGGATGTTCATTTTTCCTTTACTGCCTATCATGGTATAAAATATGATAAAAAACCTATTTATATATTTAATATATGATATTTATTATGTATTTAAACTTCTTTATTCATTTTACAACACATATCTATTTTATTTTCCATTTGGTGTAAATATGATAATTTCGTTTGAGGAAGTGTGGACTACCGCCCCCTCCAAATGATGTGATTCATTAACATACTACATGGAATGTATTAACGATGGGTTTAGTAATATTATAAGATATATATGATATAATAATTATTTTGGAATAATTATATATATACATATATATATGTGTGTATTTTAATTTTTTTCCTTCAATACGAAAATTAAACGGAAACAGCGTTCATGTATACATACGACTTAACGTCTCCATTAATGGTGTATTCCATTTAGTACTTCTATATTATATATATTATTATAATACAAATATAATTAATATAAATTATATTTATATCATGGTTTAAATTCTGGAAATCATGATATAAGTATAAGGACCAATGATATAACAAATTAAAACGCATGCGAAGAACAAAATGAATATTACCCAAAGTGAAACCTTAACATAGGATTGTTAAAAAAAGAGTAATATAAGGTACTAATAAAACAATATATGGTATTATATATATGAATATGGTTTTATAAAATTTTTATAATAAATTTTTATTTATTTTATATGTGATTTGAATGAGTACAATGAGATTCAAGATACAAGGTAAGGGGATTTCATCTCACTTTTTATTTTCGGGAGATACATGCCTTAATCATCGCTCACTTATTTATTGTGGTGTATGTAATACCCATGAATGTATTATTTTTCTTTTATACTTAAATTTATTGTTATTTAAATATCCATTTTATGATCTTTCTTTCATGGGATTTATGTTTCAAAAGTTACCAAATCGGTAAAATATTTTTTTCTCAATTTTCCATCTTTGGGACTCATGTTTTGTTATAATCTTAAATTATTTTTGAGGTGTATATACATAAATTTTATATGTTATATCATGAATATATTTATTTTAATGATATTTTAAGATTCATTTAATTTCATTTTCTTACATGTAGAGTATTATACCAAGTAACCAAGTCGTAGGAGTTTATTTAAACAATCACATCATTTTTAGTGATTGTTAATTATTATGCTTCCATGATGAAATATTATAATACATATCTAAATAAAAATCATTAATTTTCTTCTCCAATGGTTATTAATGATATCCTAATCTATTATCACCATTTTCCCACTCTTTGGTATTTAAGATAATGTTTTTAAGTAAAATATGATTGTCTCTCTCTTTGGTCAGAAATCTATTGTATTCAAAAACTATTTTTCCAAAATGTTTTAGAAAGGTATCTAAATACCATTTTAAAGGAAAATTATTTTAAATATTTTATGGTTTTTAATTATTCCTTTATAAGTTTTTAAATCTTTTTTAAACATTCTTTTTCAAAAGGTTTTATGTTTTAAAAAGTGTTTTTCAATATAGAAAGGTTATTTTCCCCAAGAAATGTTTTTAAAAGATATTTCAAAATTATTTAGCATCTAAGATAACAATATTTGGTGTTACTAATTCCTCTATAGGGAAATTATTCAATGTTTTTATTGATATTGTTTCTTTTAATGTATTATGTTTTGATGGAATGATGTTTATGACACCCATTTCTCTTTCACGGGTAATATGATTTTGAAACCTGCTTCTTTTCATGGATTATTATTTTTATGAAATGATTATGAAACCTATATCTTTTTCCACATGTTATGATGTGATTACATGTTTATGATACCCATTTCATTTCATGGGTTATGAAATTATTATTTATGATCTTGTTGAATATGTATGTATGATTTCACTATGATATGGGTGGGACCTATATCTCCCCCAAATGTAATGGGTAAAGATTTATATCTCATGAGATAGAGTAAGATGGCATTGTAAATGAACCTTGACTACTAAGATGGCCATGGGAGTGAACCATGACTACCAAGATGGTATGAGGAGCGAACTCATACTATTAAGATGGCCATTTGAGTGAACTATTACTATCGAGATGGTATGGGAAGTGAACCCGTACTACCAAGATGGTCTTGGAAGTGATTCCTTGACTACCATGGAAATAATATTATATAATAATGTCTTTTCCAAAATTCCATGTGTTATTCCTATGTAATTGTTTCATGCATTATGTCCATTATTTCCTTATGATTCACGTCTTATGAAATGTTATGATTTATTCCATGTTTCATGTATATGTTATTTGATATGCTAGGTGTGATCTTATATTTTCATAATCATGTAATAAATACCATTATGCTCATGATTATACTTATATATATCCCTTGTTTACCCTTACTGAGCATCTAATCTTGCCCCTTTTTATGTTTCCTTCCTTAAGTTATGAAGATATGTATTACTTTAGATGCTTCTAAGAAGGTTTCTAGTTAAAATGAACCTAGTGGGATATAATTTAGCTCATTTATATAGCATTTTTTATGATTTCATGTTTCAAAATGTTCTAGACTAATGCAGTCTTTGAAAATATATTCGTATAATGTTTTAATTATACCGCAAGAGTTATGTAATGTTAATGTATGAAAACTGAGGGTCTCTATAATTTGTATCGGAAAAATTTTTAGTTGACCTTTGGAATCTAGGATGATAAAACCATAGCGATAACCCTAAGGAAATGTATAGGTATAAGTCTAAGGATAAGAAAAAGTATAGGAAAATGTCTTAGAATTTCGGTTAATGATAGTGTGAGTGGTTTACTATAAATACATCTCTGTATGGATACTAAAAGTGGATGTGGCTCACACACAGATGTACCTAGGGGTAATAACTATAACAAGATGGTCTAGGCCTGACTCGAAGTAATCTGGTACACAACAATGGGCCTTTATAAACACCCGGTTTGATACTCCTATGGGATATTCTTTGGGAATTCACAACCTCTTCACAAATCATCATGAAGGATTTAAATATAAGTTGGCTATGAATAACCTAGTATGAACCTAGGGTGTCATATATTAATGAAGGTGTCATGATTGAGATATCTTATAAATAATTATTTTCATGACTATTTAGTTTTCGGATATGATAAGTAATGCTCGTATTATGCTTTTGGTTTTAGTAAATAGCAGGAAGCAGAAGGAACTAGATTAACATTGAATGTGATGTATGGTTTTCTGATGAGAATACAAGTGGGATGATCACAAGAGTGAAAGTTATTGTGATCATACCTAATTTGTTTTCATGGATCGTGATTAACAACATGTTCCTTGTAGAGACTCGAAGCTTGACGTACATTGACATTACATTACATTTGCGGAATACTTAGTACATAACAAAAACACACACACAAGGATCGTAATAGTTTAGTGTCTTTGGAAACTCGGAATATAATCTTTTAATCCTGGTGAATGATCTTCAACATCTCCCATAAAGATCTTCTTTTTTTCCTAAAACCTTACTTTATATCCTGGGGAAAGGAAAACATAAAAGGGTGAGCTCAAATGCTCAGTAAGGGTAAACAAAAGAAATATCAACCACATCATATACATAAGCACATAACTTTTGGAAATCTTAACCTGCAAAAGAGATCATAATTTCATAACATGGGGTAAATCATGGTAGTGAAATGTAATCAAAATAATCATAACATAAAACATGAAACTTTGTGGCATTCACACATAATCATAGAGAATCATTTCTTGTTAGTCAAGATTCATTTCCAAGACTATCTTAGTGGACAAAGTCCCTTTCTGAACCGAGTCACCCTCGTTTCAGTCCTGTTTCACTGAACCGGTATTACCTACCATTACAGCCATGTATATCTCATGAGATATAAAATCTTTACCCAATGCATTGGAGGGAGATATAGGTCCCACCCATCTCATAATGATACCATTCTTATGTGTGCCACAAAATCATAAATCATACATCATTGCATAACCCATGTAATAAAATGGGATTCTTAAACATCATGCCATCATAATCCATAAACAATTGATATCATTTCATCATAAGAAAATTGAAACCATTTAAATCATAGAGAAATTTTACTTGAAACATACATATCAAATAACGTCATCTTAGATGGAAAATAGTTTTGAAAAAACACTTGAAATGAATTCTTGAGGAAAATATCCTTTCTTCTTTAAAAACATTTTTCCATTCTTAACATGTCATAAAACTTTAAACTAAAAGAATTTGATTAAAAATAAACTTGAAAACTTGTCAAGGAAGCTTCTTGGAAATAATGTTTTAAAAATCCATTCATGCCGTATAAGTTAAAAAAACATTCTTCTCGTACTTTTGTCGGAAAAGTCAAAAAAGTACCTCATACGGAAAACGACAAAAGATTCCGTTCATATCTTTTACTAAAAACACACCGAATGGTAAAATTGGATTTAAACCATTGTAGGTGGATGTAAATAATATTTCATATCGAGGAAACATGAATGTGGATGATAAAATGCACCCTAGTAAATGCCAATGTATAAACAATCTCGGATAAAAATGAGATTGTGATATTTCCCTTACCTTAGGTCCGACTTGCTTTGTAAGTATCCAAACCTCCTGTATAATGATTTAAATAATTTTATTGACTTATTCCAGAATCATAATTATTTTTATGATATCATATATGGTCATATTCTTAGCTTCTGAGTAGTAATATTTCATTGATACTTGTTATTCGGGTGTTTATAACTTTTTGTTCTTATGCGTGTTTTGTCGAATAAATTTTTATTCTTTTCTTTAGGTTATATATAACTCATTTACATAATGGTATTAGTGTAAAATATATCATATTCATTAAATTCAATTCATTTATATAATCATTATGAAATGAAGATCATGTAGAACGAGTCGCATCACATCGTGGAGACGGTATTCCGTACATACTCACGAGTGATGATATCGTTCCTATGATCATGGAATTGTATTGGAGTATATGTATACTATTTCATAATCAATATAACTTTAAAATAGTCATATATAGTCATTATTTACACCATTATACCCATCCAGGTAAGGTGGTGGTGGAAAACAGATTACACCACGGCGTGGAGACGGTATTCCGTACGTACGCACGCGCGGTGATTTCTTTTTCCGTAGGATGGATAGATGGTGAAATAGGGTTGTTTCATACTTATAATAACATATCAGTATATGAGTGATACTGATGTTATTACTTCATAATGAAACAACTAAAGAAGAAGAAGTGGAAGAAGAAATAAAGATGAAAGAATCGGTAACGGACATTACCTCTTCTTTGAAGTGCTTCTTTGAGACCTTCTTTTAGGGCACTAAAATTGGTCTTTGAGGAAGAAAAGAACCTCTAGAATGTTGCTAGGGAAGTGGAGAGGAGAATTGGGCAGGGTTTGGCCGAGCTTGAAGGCTCAAAGTTGTCTGAGGAAGAGAGGGGGGAGGTGCCCTTTTATAAGGGAGGAGAGGGGCACCTTTGGAATAACAAAACATATTATTTTATTATAAAGTCAAGTTCGGTTTTAAATAGCTACAAATTGATTTATTTCGATGATAAGGTGGGGATGGGTCTAAATCCTCTCATAAAATAGAATTTAGACAAGTTTAGGTTCCTGTTTTAACCTTATCATTTAGATTTATCATTAAGTTAAATAATTTTACTTTTACCGTGTCTTCTTGTGTTCTTACACTATAAGGTTAATAAACTTACTATAAGAAGCCAAACGAACCCAAAATTGTTTATTATTAATATATAAAACCTTATATAAGTCATTTGGCCGAACCTTATATTTTTAGGAATAAAATAACAATTAATAATATAATATTTGTTTTAAAAACTATTTCATGTCAATTTTGACACTATTTTGTAATTGATTTTTGTGAAAATCATAACAGAATGATAAGTTCTAAAACAGTTAATTAAATCAATAATAACATGTCATATTAACCTAGAAAATTAGTTTAATTCATAAAAAGTCTCAAATTATATTTATTTGGGTATTTATAACATCAATTATGTCAATATTTCATTAATAAGATAATTACTGCATCATCGTTGTTTCATAAATAAATTAAATTATGTAATGTCTAAAAATTACAAATAAAATATCATTATGTAGGAAATATTTTTAGCTTTATAATTGATATTTATAGTCGAATTTATCTTATGTATAACCCTATATTAAATATGTTTTAGTAAATACACTTTGATTTTAACTCTTTTAACCCTTCTTTAAATAAATTAATAATAAATGTCCTAATCTAATCCAAGTAGGCCTAAATGGTCATATTGTATTCCTAAGTTTGTTTTTGGTCGAATTACACTTGTCCAATAGAATTAGGATATGTGTTAGGGTAATAATAATATCATTTCTACCCATAATTACCCTATTTACTTTTAACCGTGGTAAAAAAAGTAAAAAGTTACTATTCACCAAAAAATTATTTTCATCTCATTGAACCACATTTTACTTACTGACATCAACCGTGTCTCTCGGATTTTTGAAATTCCACTCACAGAAGCGGTAAAATTAAGTTTTATGAACAATTCAGTTTTTTTTAACTACCACTTAGTGGTTTCACTATTCATCAAAAATTGAAAGTTTTCAGAAAAATACCAAAAATTAGGCCTAAGCTATATTTGATATTATGAACTCAAAAATGATTTCTATTTTACCAAATTCAAAACATATCAGTTTCATTAATTAATTTAAAAATTAATTCCCTTCGTCAAAACAAATAGCGTGTTCTTAAGAGATAATAACTATCAAAAGATTGACACTTGTTTATGTCTGGTTTAAATGTGAAATTACATCCAATGACCATCATTGTATTAAATTGTAAAAATATATTATAAATATAATTTAAAACCAATCAAATTAATAATTTATCACTATTAATTATATTTATTGAAAAATTTGTTTTTAATTAATATTTTGTAATTTTCACTATTCATCAAAATATGAAAGTTATCTGAAAATCACCAAAATTTTACCCTAAGCTAATTTCGATATTACTAATCCAAAAATGAATTCCATTTTGAAAAATAAAATTACCAAATTTCAAAAAGTGGTTATTACTATTCATAACGGCTAGTTTTAATAATATTTTAATAGCATATTGTTGTTTAGTGAAACTCGTTATTGCGTACTACACACGCTATCGAGGAAGGTCGCTATTGCGTGTAATGCAAGGAAAATCAAGGATGTGTGTTGTGCAAGCTCTTTTTGGTGTAGCGTACAACACAAGGCATTAGTGAAATTAAAAAGAATATTTTTCATAAAATCTCGGGGTGTTACATTCTACCCCCCTTAAAATGAATTTCTCCCTCGAAATTCGTCGGGGTTATAAATGGTTTACTATTCGAAAGTTTCTTTAATAGAAACCCACATCGTAAAAAGGAATACCAAAACCAATCTTTAAAAACGAAATTATGAAACGTAACGGTTACCCAAATAAACTAATCACTGGGTTTCCACATAGGTGAAAATATGGATATGGAAGAAAAATCTAACCATCATGTTCTGATGGAGAGTGGTAGAGAACATGGCTATGGAAAAGCCAACAATCACAAATCCATAAATTTGTGATGATCTAAGGTACCATCTGATTAATCAGATATAAGAGCACTAGGACAACATTTTTGGTTTTCAAGATCGTTTCCCTAAAGTTGAAGAATTTGAATTAGAATAAATACTTACTTTATTTTTGTACAATATCACTGTTGTTCGTGCCTTGAACAATTTCCACTTCATCTCTTAAATAAATGAAGTTGAATTTGTTATTCGTGAAGTGTTAGTAGATCATGTGATAGAATGACGGGTCATTCCATCTGTCTCATAAAAATGGTTAGCAAAAGTTATAAGTCCATCTTATGGTTAATCGTATATGGTTCCAAAAATGAACTTATACTTCATATATCATACCGCTTAATAAAATAAAACTAGTTTCTACTAACCAGGGACTTCCTGTAGGCCCGTGGTAGGCGATAAAGGCCAGTCGCACTTCGGTTGTTGGTTCGATTCCCACATCCTTGTCCGACGCGATGGGTTGTCGCCCGTCCTGCAGGTTGTCCTTTTTCTAAAGCTATATTACTATAACATCCCATCAATAATATCGAAAAACTTTGTATCCTAAATTATGTCCAACATAATCCATTCTAATCATTAGGCTTATCTAAAATACTTCGGTCCAAGCTCATAGTATAAAGAAAATGATTACTTGAAATGTCACAGAACAATCACGTGAATGCCATCATTTATCCCTCATATATCATAAGATATATCTTGTTGTTCAAATTACAAACATGTGAATACCTTAATCATGTATTCTCTTGAAGAATGAATACCCATTGAACCTTAGTGAAAACATGAATGCAGTTAAAATTTAACACTTTCCACATACCAAAATCCTCAAAATTCTATATACTCAAACCATGATATCACTTAGTCCTTATATCAATCATGAGCTCATGAATACTGTTAAATATCTCAATCACTTTTAATACCACATTAGACCAACACATAAATATTCCAATACTTTATGATACAACATTATTTTGGAATCCCATTACATAAACACTTAATAATTCCACCACATCGTTGTCATATTCAACATCACCAATAGTGATCGCATGTGACTTCCCTTTTTCCTTTGCCTTAAGTGGTTGCTCATGTTGATCATCATTAACCCTTGGATTAGGGCATTTATTAGCATAATTCCCCATTTCCTTGCACTTGAAGCACTGAAGTGTTGGTGGTGCGTTCTCTGTAGTGTTTGATTTATTCACATCATTAGAAACCCTTTTTCCATTACTTCGACACTCAGCTGCTCGATGACCTTCTTTTCCACAATTAAAACATTTTCTAGTCCCTTTAAGACAATCTCCAACATGCTTCTTTCCACACTTTGAGCATAAGGAAACATTCATTTTCTTTTCACCATTATTCTGATATTTCTCCTTGAACTCCATCTGTCGTTTCTTTTCAAAACCATGAGATGGATATGTAACACCAACTTCCATTTCTACCTTCATAGAACAATGCACAATTTCTTCACAGCTACTGAAGTCTCTTATAGCTAATTCCCTTCGAAGACTTGGTTTTAAGCCACTGAAAAATCGATCAACTTTACTTTCAGGTTGGATGATAATTCCAGATGCATACCTTGCAAGTCTTGTAAAATTTGCTTCGTATATACCAACAGATTCATCATCCTTCTGCTTCAGCTCAAGAAACTCGTTTTCCATCTTTGTTCGAAGAATACGAGGGAAGTACTTACTGAAAAACAAGTTCTTGAACTCGTCCCATTCCATGGACTCAATTTCATCTCTTGGCCTCGTATTCTTGATAAGATTCCACCATTGATCAGCATCACCTTCCAAACAATACACTGCTAAGATGACTTTATCATGTTCAGAACATTGAAGAACTGAAAATATCTTTTCAGTGGTACTGATCCATTGTTCAGCAACAAGTGGATCGGAAGTCCCACTGAAAGAAGGTGGACGTTGCCTCATGAAGGACTCAAAAGAATATTGTTCCCTTCTCTGCTCATTTGGAAGTCCAGAATGATTCATAGCCTGTGTAAGTATAGCAATAATATTTTTCACTCCATCTCCTATAACATTTGTTTGTTCAGGAGGACAATCATTGCATTTTCCATTGCATTGATCAACACGGTTCCTTCGGGTTCCAGCCATCTTCTAAAACCCAAAAAGAATAGTGTGAGAGGAAAAAATCATGCTAGGGAAAACAACATTATAAAGGGGGAGTATCCTCAATATCTAACTTCTTAGGTTAAATTCTATGATCGTTACCGTAGTTCTAGGACTGTATCTTATACGTATACTTATCCTTAGGGACATCCCTAGACATACCTTAGAAATATATCTAGGGATCTTATTAAGGCTTTCGCATCCTAGTTTCCAAAGGTTGACTAAACATTTCCTCTGATACCAACTGTAGAGACCCGAAGCTTGACGTACATTGACATTACATTACATTTGCGGAATACTTAGTACATAACAAAAACACACACACAAGGATCGTAATAGTTTAGTGTCTTTGTAAACTCAGAATATAATATTATAATCCTGGTGAAAGATCTTCAACATCTCCCATAAAGATCTTCTTTTTTTTCCTAAAACCTTTATTTATATCCTGGGGAAAGGAAAACATAAAAGGGTGAGCTCAAATGCTCAGTAAGGGTAAACAAAAGAAATATGAATCACATCATATACATAAGCACATAACTTTTGGAAATCTTAACCTGCAAAAGAGATCATAATTTCATAACATGGGGTAAATCATGGCAGTGAAATGTAATCACAATAATCATAACATAAAACATGAAACTTTGTGGTATTCACACATAATCATAGAGAATCATTTCTTGTTAGTCAATACTCATTTCCAAGACTATCTTAGTGGAAAAAGTCCCTTTCTGAACCGAGTCACCCTCGTTTCAGTCCTGTTTCACTGAACCGGTATTACCTACCGTTCCAGCCATGTATATCTCATGAGATATAAAATCTTTACCCAATGCATTGGAGGGAGATATAGGTCCCACCCATATCATAATGATACCATTCTTATGTGTGCCACAAAATAATAAATCATACATCATTGCATAACCCATGTAATAAAATGGGATTCTTAAACATCATTCCATCATAATCCATAAACAATTGATATCATTTCATCATAAGAAAATTGAAACCATTTAAATCATAGAGACATTTTACTTGAAACATACATATCAAATAACTTCATCTTAGATGGAAAATAGTTTTAAAAAAACACTTGAAATGAATTCTTGAGGAAAATATCATTTCTTCTTTAAAAACATTTTTCCATTCTTAACATGTCATAAAACATTAAACTAAAAGAAGTTTATTAAAAATAAACTTGAAAACTTGTAAAGGAAGTTTCTTGGAAATAATGTTTTAAAAATCCATTCGTGCCGTATAAGTTAAAAAAATATTCTTATCGTACTTTTTTCAGAAAAGTCAAAAAAGTACCTCGTAAGAAAAACGACAAAAGATTCCTTTCATATCTTTTACTAAAAACACACCGAAGGGTTATATTGGATTTAAACCACTGTAGGTGGATGTAAATAATATTTCATATCGAGGAAACATGAATGTGGATGATAAAATGCACCCCAGTAAATGCCAATGTATAAACAATCTCGGATAAAAATGAGACTGTGATATTTCCCTTACCTTAGGTCAGAATTGCTTTGTAAGTGTCTGAACCTCCTTTATAATGATTTAAATAATGTTATTGACTTATTCCAGAATCATACTTATTTTTATGATATCATATATGGTCATATTCTTAGCTTCTTAGTAGTAATATTTCATTGCGACTTGTTATTCGGGTGTTTATAACTTTTTGTTCTTATGCGTGTTTTGTCGAATAAATTTTTATTATTTTCTTTAGGTTATATATACCTCATTTACAGAATGGTATTAGTGTAATATATATCATATTCATTCAATTAAATTCATTTATATAATCATTATGAAATGAAGATCATGTAGAACGAGTCGCATCACATCGTGGAGACGGTATTCCGTACGTACTCACGAGTGATGATATCGTTCCTATGATCATGGAATTGTATTTGAGTATATGTATACTATTTCAGAATCAATATCACTTTATAATAGTCATATATAGTCTTTATTTACACCATTATACCCATCCAGGTAAGGTGGTGGTGGAAAACAGATTACACCACGGCGTGGAGACGGTATTCCGTACGTACGCACGTGCGGTGATTTCTTTTTCCGTAGGATGGATAGATGGTGAAATAGGGTTGTTTCATACTTATAATAACATATCCATATATGAGTGATATTGATGTTATTACTTCATAATGAAACAACTAAAGAAGAAGAAGTGGAAGAAGAAATAAAGATGAATGAATCGGTAACGGACATTAGCTCTTCTTTGAAGTGCTTCTTTGAGACCTTCTTTTAGGGAACTAAAATTGGTCTTTGAGGAAGAAAAGAACCTCTAGGATGTTTCTAGGGAAGTGTAGAGGAGAATTGGGCAGGGGTTGGCCGAGCTTTAAGGCTCAATGTTGTGTGAGGAAGAGAGGGAGGAGGTGCCCTTTTATAAGGGAGGAGAGGGGCACCTTTGGAATAACTAAAAATATTATTTTATTATAAAGTCAAGTTCGGTTTTAAATAGCTCCAAATTTATTTATTTCAAGGATAAGGTGGTAATGGGTCGAAATCCTCTCATAAAATATAATTTAGACAAGTTTAGGTTCCTATTTTAACCTTATCATTTAGATTTATCATTAAGTTAAATAATTTTACTTTTACCGTGTCTTCTTGTGTTCTTACACTATAAGGTTCATAAACATACTATAAGAAGCCAAAAGAACCCCAAATTGATTATTATTAATATAAATAACCCTATCTAAGTCATTTGTCTGAACCTTAGATTTTTAGGAATAAAATAACAATTAATAATATAATATTTGTTTTAAAAACTATTTCATGTCAATTTTGACACTATTTTGTAATTGATTTTTGTAAAAATCATAACAGAATGATAAGTTAGAAAAAAGTTAATTAAATCAATAATAACATGTCATATTAACCTATAAAATTATTGGAATTTATAAAAAGTCTCAAATTATATTTATTTGGGTATTTATAACATCAATTATGTCAATATTTCATTAATAAGATAATTACTTCATCATTGTTGTGTCATAAATAAATTAAATTATGTAATGTCTAAAAATTACAAATAAAATACCATTATGTAGGAAATCGTGTTATCTTTCTAATGAATATTTATAGTCGAATTTATCTTATGTATAACCCCATATTAAAAATGTTTTAGTAAATACACATTGATTTTAACTCTTTTAACCATTCTTTAAATAAATTAATAATAAATGTCCTAATCTAATCCAAGTGGGCCTAAATGGCCATATGTTATTCCTAAGTTTGTTTTTGGTCGAATTACACTTGTCCAATAGAATTAGGACATGTGTTAGGGTAATAATAATATCATTTCTACCCATAATTACCCTATTTACTTTTAACCGTGGTAAAAAAAGTAAAAAGTTACTATTCACCAAAAAATTATTTTCATCTCATTGAACCACATTTTACTTACTGACATCAATCGTGTCTCTCAGATTTTTGAAATTCCACTCACAGAAGCGGTAAAATTAAGTCTTATGAACAATTGAGTTTTTTTAAACTACCACTTAGTGGTTTCACTATTCATCAAAAATTGAAAGTTTTCAGAAAATTACCAAAAATTAGGCCTAAGCTATATTTGATATTATGAACTCAAAAATGATTTCTATTTTACCAAATTCAAAACATATCAGTTGCATTAATTAATTTAAAAATTAATTCCCGTCGTCAAAACAAATAACGTGTTCTTAAGAGATAATAACTATCAAAAGATTGACACTTGTTTATGTCTGGTTTAAATGTGAAATTACATCCAATGACCATCATTGTATTAAATTGTAAAAATATATTCTAAATATACTTTAAAACCACTCAAATTAATAATTTATCACTATTAATTATTTCGATTGAAAAAGTTGTTTTTAATTAATATTTAGTAATTTTCACTATTCATCAAAATATGAAAGTTATCCGGAAATCACCAAAATTTCACCCTAAGCTAATTTCGATATTATGAATCCAAAAATGAATTCCATTTTGAAAAACAAAATTACAAAATTTCAAAAAGTGGTTATTACTATTCATAACAGCTAGTTTTAATAATATTTTAATAGCATATTGGTGTTTAGTGAAACTCGTTATTGCGTACTACACACACTATCGTGGAAGGTTGTGATTGTGTGTAATGCAAGGAAAATCAAGGATGTGTGTTGTGAAATCTCCTTTTGGTGTAGCGTACAACACAAGACATTAGTGAAATTAAAAAGAATATTTTTCATAAAATCTCGGGGTGTTACATACCTTAACCAACTCTCGGACTCACCAAGGAAGAGAAAGAAGGATTTTGCTGAGAGTTCAGGTAATGGAGACCATGGAGGAAAGAATATTCAATTTCCTTTGTGTCAAGAATGTGTACTGAATCACCTAAGTGAATGTCTTAAAATAACAAGAAGATATTTTGACTGTGAAAAATAAGGACACAAGGCAAGTGAATACAAGGTAAAATGATGAGTTCGGTTAATGAAATGGATGAGAATATTGGCCTACCTAATATATCATCAAAGGCTAAGTGTTTTAAGTGTGGAATAAATTGTCATTATGTTACTCAATGACCCAAGAGGAAAGATACTAAAGAGGATCATCAAGGGGTTATGAGTAATGTTTTCATTGATGATGATGAAGAGACTAGAGATGAAATGTGAAAGGAAAGAGGTATAATGAAATAAGATGAGGTAGCCTTGTCAATTTATTAAGGATGAAGTAATTGAAGTTTTTATGTATTTGTATTCAAGAATTATAAAAGGTGAAATATATATAAGTGTTTTACATTTTATGTTTTTTCAATAGTAATTTACAAGAATATGTTGAATATATCTGATTGAATAGAAAAGTGATTTAATATAGAGATTATTTCCATTTAAAACACATGATTAAAGAAAATATAACCCTTACTATGTTCCTTATGTTAAGATATTGTTGTTTGGATAATGATATGTGGGATATGAATAATTAAATTGGATAGTACTCATTACCTTGGAACTAATTAAGAAATTATTGAAAAGTAGCTTATGATATCATGGATGAAGTTTAAAACTTCTAGGATTTATCTTGTAATATGTGCAATAAAGAAGAGTGAATGTCTTCCATAAGTATTTATGGTAATTCAAGTTTTTTTCAAGTTTCAATGGAATTTATGATGTGGGTATTCACATGTGTGGAATGTGAAAACCAAGAGAAAATTTGTGATATATGGTGGATTGATGTTAAAATGATTTCATGTCATTATTTATAAATCTTTTCATTTTCATATTTTATAAGGGTTAAAAGGTTAAACATTTTGGAAAAGTTTAACTTAAACTTTAGAGGAAGTATTTATGTAATGTGATTATAGTGAAAACCTTAGTTAAAAGGCTATTTAGTGACTAACATTATTCTAAGGGTGTCTATCATATTTTAGAAGTTATATTAGTGTGGTTTTATAAAATTACCCCATGCATGTCATGTAAAAACCAATCAAGTCAAGAAAGGTCGTGGGTCTTGAAACCATGACTGAAGGATGATGAGTGTTTCACACCCACTAGTAGCCTATGCGATGTCTGGTTAATGTATAATTATTTTTGTTGAATAATTATTTATAATAAAACATTAGTGTCATTTTATGTTTAGATATTAATGTATTAACCATATTTATTTTTAAGAATAGTGAAAGATAAATAGTTATACTTTCTATTCTTTCATGGTCCTTAATGTCTGCTAAAACTATATTTTATGCTTTGGGAATCAAAGTCAATTTATAGACATCCATTTCATGAAGTAATGGACGAATTAAAAATAGTTAAAATCACAAATAATTAATGATATTTTTTTTATATTCTTGGTCAATAAAATAATTTCTTAATCATAGGATAATGATAAACAAAAATTTTGTCCTAATACCATAATTTTTATTAAACTTATGGCCTTATAAATCATCACATATCTATGATTTTAAGGCCCTCAACTTTTCTTTGATCATTCTCTTTTTTTATTGATGAACTCAACCACTCTATATAAATATTTATATTTTTCCTCAATGTACAATATTCACTCCAAAATTGTGTTCTCCTATATGTAAACCTAGTTATAAGTTACTCTAAGTAATCTTTATGGTTCCAACATTCCCTTTTTAAGGGAAGTTTTAGTATTCATTCTTATGATGTGGGTTTATATTAATGAAACTTTAAAATATTAAATCTTTGATAACCAAGAATAATTACAAGGGATAGATTAATTATAAGGTGGGTATAATGTAACACCCAAATATTGGGAAAAATATTTTTTTTCTAATTAATTTAATCTGTAGATATTATTCATTTCACGCAACACTGAAAATGGTTTTTTATATTAAATCACTATGTCAAACATTCCATTTACACATCACCAACCCGATGTATAGAACATAAACATAGCACATGATACAAAAAATATCAACTTGGTGTGTGTTACATGAAACACCGATTTGGTGTATATTACATGCGATGTTGACTAAGCATATATTACACGCAATACTGATGATCTACGAAACATAGTTTTATTGTTATAATTATTTAAAAGAGATAATTATAACCTAGACATTAATCATATTAATTAATATTTTTCAAATATTTTATATAATGGTTTTATATAAATAAAAATATTGATAACAAAAGATATATTTTTTGGTAAAGTTCTTATATGTTTAAAAAGACTAATTTCTCAAATAAACTTCTTTTTAGGTCCTTTTGTGAAAAAATATAAAATTAATTTTATACATGTTTATAAATTTAATTTTATAAAATAAACTTCATTTTTATTTTTTAAATTTCAGATTTATCTTATGGTGAATTTTATGGATTTTTCTAAGAAACTTCATTTTTTGATGAATAGTGAAAAATGATGGATTTTAATTCAAAACTTCTTTTTTAGAAAATTTATTTATAGGGTTAAATTATATTTTAAATTGGTTTAAAAGTTTAATTATATAATATTTTTATCAATTAATACAATTTAGATCATTAAGATTAATTTCCCTTTAAACTTGGGTAAAAAAACATAGCAAACTTTTGAGTGTTTTTACTTTAAAAACCTATATTGTCGACCCAACTGTGGGATTAATTTTAAATTAACTTCAACAACTTATTTGATTATAATTTTGAAAAATGGATTAAATATTTTTAATTATCATAATTTATAATTTTTAATAAGGTCAAATTAGTTTTTGACCAAAAATATTAGTGAAATTATTTAAAATTAATTACATCGATTTAGGTAAAATTAAGCTTAACTAAGGACTAAACATTAAATTTAAGACCCATGAAAACATATAAACATTTATAAAACCAATTTTATATCCATTAATCAGACATAAAACTTTCATTATTGATTTTTTTATGACTTTTTTTAAGTAAAAAACTTGGATACACCTAACTTGTTTTAAAAAATGTCAAGTGTGTCTTTTCCCTTACCTATAAAAGTCCACCACCTCTTCCTATTACCCACACCTCTAAAACCACTTATTTTTTGCCTATATCTGCCTAATAAACTTTCCAAAATTGGTCCCTTACTCCTTGAATCCTTCCTTTGGTCATAATGTCTTCCAAGGAAGCCTTTTGGCACAAACCAAAAGGAGTTACCCGATTAAAAG
Source organism: Viscum album (assembly GCA_963277665.1). Classification (NCBI taxonomy): domain Eukaryota; kingdom Viridiplantae; phylum Streptophyta; class Magnoliopsida; order Santalales; family Viscaceae; genus Viscum; species Viscum album. The sequence goes on from OY728145.1 coordinate 2,003,169,366, forward strand.
GCAATGTCTTCTCTCAAGCCCGTTTTATTTTATTTATCCACCCTATACACTCTATTTATTCCATGATTTTATAACAAAAATATATATTAAATATACTTGGTTGTTTTTATTCTATGTTTTTGACCTACACTTACACACTCCTCCATATAATGGATAACGAATATATTGTTTATGTGTACAATGAACTACCACATCACTAAACGATGATCATTAATGTTTACTTTGCCGCCTCTCATGGTGGATATTATGATGGTAAATATATATATATGTCATATATTATATTTATTATGTATTTAATCTTATTTATTCCTTTTTCAACACATATATATTTATTTTCCATTTGTTGTAAATATGATAATTTCATTTGAGGAAGTGTAGACTATCGACCCCTCAAAGCGATGTGATTCATTTACACACTACATGGAATGTATTAACTATGGTTCTATTAAAATTATATGATATATATGATATAATAATTCTACTGGAATAAATATATATATACATAAATTTCCTTTACTTTTTTTCATTCAATGCAAAAATTAAACTAAAATAGTGTTCATGCGTATGCAAGGCTAACCATCTCCATGAACGGTGTATTCCATCTTATACTTTTATATTATTTAGATTATTATAACACAAATATAATGAATATAAATGCTATTTATATCATTATTTACATTCTTTAAATCAATATATAAGTATAAGGACCAAAGATATAAGAAATTAAGACACATACGAAGAACAAAGAGGATATTACCCGAAGTGAAACCTTAACATAGGATTGTTAAAAAAAGGGTAATATAAGGTCATAATAAAACCATATATGGTATTAGATATTATGATATAGTTCATTAAAATATTTACAATAAATTTATATTTATTATACAATTGATTTTAATGAGTATGACGAGAGTCAAGACATAAGGTAAAGGAATTTTATCACACTTTTTATTTCTATGAGATACAAGCATTAATAATCACTCCCTTAATTTTTGTGGTGTATGTACTGACCATTAATGTATTATATTTCTATTATAAATAAATTTATGGGTATTATCATATCAGTTTTATGACCTTTTTTCATGGGTTTTAATTTTCAATAGTTACTAAATTGGTAAAATAGTTTTGCCTTAATTTGCCTTCTTTTAGACTCATGTTTTGTTATACACCTAAATTCTTTTAGAGGTGTATATACATTCATTTTACAAGTTATATAACTAATATAATTCTTTTCAAGATATTTTAAGCTTCCACTAATTTCCTTTTTTATATGTAAAGTATGATCCTAAGTAACCAATTGGTAAGAGTTTATTTAAATAATATCATTTTTTCTAGGTTATTAATGATTATACTTACTTGATGAAATTTTATGATCCATATCTCAAGAACACTCATAAATTTTATTCTTTTATGTTTATTAAATATATACTTATGTATTAGTACCATTTTTCTACTCTTTGGTACTTAAGATAATGTTTATAAGTAAAATATTATTGTCTCTCTCTTCATTCAGAAATATATTATATTCAAAAACCATGTTTTCAGAAATGTTTTCAAAAGATATTTGAAGCCCATTTTAAAGGAAAATGGATTTTGAAAATTTTTATGGTTTTCAATGCTTCCTTTATAAGTTTTCAAATATATTTTCAAAGAAAAATGTTTTAAAAATGTTTTATGTTTTAAAAATAATTTTTTAATGAATAAAGGATATTTTTTTCATGAAATGTTTTTAAAAGATATTTAAAAATTATTCCCCATATAAAATAACATTTTTTGGTGTAACTAATGACTTTATGGGGAAATTATTCAATGTTTCTATTCATATTATTTCATTGAATGGATTATGTTTTTATGGAATGATGTTTATGAAATTCATTTCTCTTTCACAGGTCATATGCTTTTGAAACTTGCTTCTTTTTACAAGTTATTCTTTTGATGAAATTATTATGAAACCTTTATCTTTTTCCATTGGTTATATTTTGATTAAATATCTATGATACCAATTTCATTTCATGGTTTATGATATGATTATTTATGATATTTTGGCACATTTATGTATGATTTCACTATGAGATGGGTGGTATCTATATCTCCCTCCAATGCATTGGGTAAATATTTATATCACATGAGATAGACTAAATTGGTCTTCGAAATGAACCTTGACTACTAAGATGGAATGGGAGTGAACCATGAAAACAAAGATGGTATGAGGAGTGAGCTCATTCTACTAATATGGTATTGGGAATAAACCTTGACTACCAAGATGGTATGGGGAGTGAACCCATACTACCAAGATTGTCTAGGAAGTGATACCTTGTCTAATATATAAATAATATTATATGCTTGTGTGTTTTCCAAAATTCCATGTTTTATTCCCATGTTATGATGTCATGACTTATGTTCATTATTACTTTATAATTCATGTCTTACAAACTTCCAAGATTTATTATATGTTTCATGTATATTATCTTTTATATTTAGGATGTGATATTCTATTTTCATGATCATATAATCATACCCTTATTCTCTTGATTATGATTACATATATCCCATGTTTACCCTTACTAAGAATCATAAATCATCCCTTTCTATGTTTCCTTCCCGAGGTTATGAAGATATTTATTATGTTTTATGTGTATAAGAAGGGTTCTAGTCAAGAAGAACCTAGTGGGAGATAATTTATCCCACTTATGTACTAGTGCTTATGTTTCCATGTTTCCAAAGTCACTAGACAAATATGGTCTTTGGGCATATATTTTTATATTTTTTTAAGTATTCCGCAAAAGTTATATAATGTTAATGTATAAAAAGTGAGGGTCACTATAATTCCACCATATTTTTAATATAGTATGTCTTTTGAAGTGTTTAAGGCCACTTTTATCTAATGGTTTATACCTAAAGAGGTGAATATAAAGAAGGTGTAAAATATCTTGGATGCACAACTAGGTCAATATATGGTGAAGGCTTATGTTGACTAATTTAAGGAGATGGTTTCATTTTATCCAAAGATAGAAATAATGTATCATCTAAAAGGTCCTATCATTTTCTGGAGTTTTAATTGATAAAACAAGGGTCATGTTCCTTCATTTAGGGATGTTATGTTTGAGAATATGGTGGATGAGTCGATTCTAGCTGAGTTGGTTCTCGAAGCACAGTCTGTAGAGGTTGGATTTTAGATTTCTATTGGTGCTCATGAAGGTTCCCTATCTAGTGAGAATTGTGTTCTAGAGGAACCAATTTATGAAAAATATCCTTTTCGGTTCTTACTCCTTGTTCATTATATTGTTCGCTAGTGTGCGTCTAGTGTGGTCAGTTGGGGAATTTGAAGTCGTAGTGTTGTAATTCTCTAATGGTTTGTCAATGATATGGTTGTGTAGTCATCTGGATAAGTTCTGTAAGAATCATTACTAAGAGAGTATGTCTTAGTTATAGTATGTCATCTCATGAATGTGGGGTAGTAGATGCTTAAAGGCATCAGGGCTTTATCAGTAATCCCCAGAGTGATTCTCTTCACATAGCTAGTATTTTATTAGTGTAGGGGGGTTCTGACCCACTTTTTATCTCCAATGTTGGAGTGGGGTCAGTTTAGATTTCCCTATTTCAGTTTTCCTTATTTTTGAAAATCCTTTTAGTTTTAAAGATTTTGAAATCTTTTTTTATTAGATATTATATAGTAGTTCTTTATGAATGTGAACCATTAAATGGTTATTCCTTGTGGATTAATTTTATTTCGGGGTTGTGCTTTCTTTGGAGATTCTCATGTCTTGTGGGAATGATAAATAGTGTTTTGTTCATTGTTTGGAATAATTTTAATTGTGTTGTAGGTTCCTATGTTGGTGTAATCATTCTAGTTCATTTTTAAATTGTGAGGAGACCCACCATGGATATGGTTTTCTCCAGTGATGTTTGGGAATGACTTGTTGAGTTGAAAGGTCACATTGAGGGTGGTGGTTTCATTTTTCCTCATTAATTTTTCATCTATATATTTGATATTTGATTGGATTAGTGACTTTATTGGGGAATAAAAAAAATTTGTGGGGAGAATTATCACACACCAACCCTAGTTTTATTTATTTTTTATTTAATAATGTTTGATCTTTTGGTGGAGAATTTGGTTGAGTTTTTGGATAGAATTTTTTTAGTTTTGGATGTTCCTGGTAGTTTTTGGCTCTGTGCACAATTAGTGTGCATGGTTTCTAGATAAATCATGTATTTGGTTAAGGAAGAGTGAATTTTTAGTTCAATTTATTCTTGTATGGTTTTTAAGAAAGGACTCCACATGGTTTGGACCAAACCATGTGAGGAAAATTAGTATCTATGCGACCTATAGATTTGTGTGAGGTAAGGAACACAACTTGAAAATGGTTAGGAGAAACTCATAGAAAGAATGTGAGTAGGCTCTTTCATTTCGACAAAACCTTTTTACATTGTTGGTACATAGTTTACCAATCATGTGGCAAGACCACGTATGTTCCCCTTCTCTCTAGTAAGGTTAACATGGCTTTAAAAATCATGCTTACAAACTGTGTGACTCACCAAGATTCTTAAAAAATTGATATTCTAACTTTTCCCCTATTTAGTTTTAACAATATTTAGGGTTTATCTTCCATTTCTTGACATGAACACACCACAGGTTCTCCCAAATCCCTCCTCCCATTCTCCCATTTCTCCATTGATTCTTCCTCAAACTTCATAGGTATGTTTACTATTGTTTTTTGGTCAATTTACTCCTCCTATTCTCTTGTTATCTTGGTTTTTTGGTTCCTCTTGACTTGGTTCCCTCTTGGTTGAACCCTAGTGTGAGTTTTGGATAATGTTTGTTGCTTTCTTTGATGTTATGGTGTGCGGTTTTTTCCTTGGTCTAGGTTATTCCTTCTCCCAGAGTTTCGTTGCATTCACACATAGTTGAGGTAACTATTTCCATCCATTTCCTTTCTAAAACATTCCATTTTATGCTTGAGTATTTCTAATTAATCTTAAATTATGTTATTCATAATTTTGAAGTGTTTTTGTGAATTTTTGTGGTATTTTTATTTTTTAAGTTTGATGAATTTGTTTTAAAGGATTTATCTGATTATGCCAATATATATGCATTTGAGGTGTTTGATGATATTACAATTGGCATACTAAGATGAATTTGGCTTTTTTTGGGTGGTGTTTGGCCTTGGTTGGATCTTGGTAGTTTTTTTAATTTTTGAATTGGGCTTCTGAATAGATTTTGGATCATTTTTATGGTGTGATGTTTAAGTATGGATCTTTATGATAGGTATTTATGTTATTTTTTTTCTTTAATTAAAACCTTTGGTACTTTTGGTATTTCAATAAGTGTTCCATTGGATGTGGGTATATCTATATATGCCCAGGTTTTACCTATGGATAGGAACACATATGATGAAGGCTTTCTATAATAATGTTTGTCTTAAACATCAAATTCATAAACAACTTTTCTTCCACTCTTTCTCTCTTCAACTCTTTCCCCCTTCTACTCAAACTCTCAAATGATTCTTATAAAAACCACACATGTTCTCTAAATGGTTTATTAGTTTCTATGTAACTTTAAATGTGGTTTCAAAATGATTTTTCCAAGTTATGGATTATTTGGAAACATGAGATGTAATTTAGTAACAAAATAGTATGAAAGGCCCATTTGGCATATTCTATGTATTAATGGTGTTTTATCTTACTTTTTTTAATTGTTTTATAATTAGAAATTTAATGTTTCAATTGGTACTTGGTGATGTTTTGGGAAATTGGTTTTAAGTTTGTATGATTTGTAGGCCTGATTGGAAATTATTATAGTCTAATGTTTGATGCGAACCCCTATGGGTTTCTTTATAATGAGAGTTCCTTTTTATAGATGATTTTATGGATTGGGAAAGGCATGCATTGTTGAATCTATGAGTTGTGTTTTATTACAATCATGTGATGAACTTATTATTTTTATACTATTATCATGGGATTACTAGATGACATCTAAAGGGTCAAGTGATGGTTACTTTATAGTCCTGATTAGACATATTGGCACCCCTTGGATAGAGGATAGGCTAGGTGGTATTTTCCATTAATGATGTTATTTTAGAGTATCATGATGGGTTATTGACTATGGATTTTCACCATACACAGGTAGGTGGTCCTAAAATGAATACATCCAGAGATTTATTCTACAGATGTTTAATATGTTACCATGATTATATATCTGTATGCTCTTGTTCTATTTTACAACAATTTGGTTCCTTATTTTTACTATTACTCAACTACTTATACGTGTAATGTTCCCTTTATCTTTTTATTTACTATTTATTACCTACTTTTCATTCTTAATTCAAGATTTATTGAATTTATAAATAATTTGGGTTATGATCCTTACTTGTCTTTGGATTTAAAATTGGGTTTAAAATGATAATTTGTTTAAAAATGGAAAATTGTGTTTTTTTCTGTGTGGGATTTTTGGATAGCGGTATTTATTGTTTTAAAGATAAAAAATCCTAATTTATTAAATGTATTTAAAAATATAGTATATGGACTATTTTAGGTAAAGGATATGAATATATTATATGGTGCTTACCTAATGAGTTGTTTTATGCTCACACCCAAGTTTTATAACTCGATGTTGGTAGACCCGAGATATTTTTACAATTCATTTATGTTCAAGTTTTCCTATAGAGCTGGTAGGTTATGTAGATAGTGGTGGCCAAGAGGTCTCATGGAGGTCATGTTAGTTCTAGTATGGTTTCATTTTTTTGTAGTTTTCGATTTTTTTAACATTGTATTTATACTCAGATCTGGTTGTGTTTATTGATGTACCGTTATTATTGGATTTTGATGTATCCTCTATATTGTTTTTTTATATAAGTTTTTATTTGGAAAAATCATTACCATTGTATGTTCTTTTTTGCCCAACATTATTTTCCTACCTAGGAGGACTGTGAATGCCTATATATCTATAACGTGGGCTGATTCAGGTGACCAGTTCAGTGTCAACTCTGATTGGTTCACGAAAAATATTGTAATTGTAAGGATCTCCCCTATTGAATCCTTTTCATTAACTATAAAGCTTATATTAGATATGCACTAATATATGTATATATATATATATATATGATAATATATATATAATGTATATTTAATTATATGTATTTGATGCATGTATTATAATGCATGTCTTAAATACATGAAATAATAAATATATATTTTATATATTAATTTATTAATTTTTCTCAAATGGTTTTATTATTAGTTATAAGTATTTATTAATGGATTAATTAGCTTGACCACTCATTGAATATGATTCAATGAATTATGGGAATAAATGTATATGGATACATTAACATTGTTGAATCCTTTTCATTTAATGAAGTGCATCATGGATGGCTATATAAAGGGATGTGATCCCATATGTTGTTAAAAAGAAATTGTGAGAAAGCCTCTCATTTCACTATTCCTCACACATGTTCATCATTTGAGATGAAGGTTCTAAAACCCCTTCATCATCTAGGTATCATCGCGATATGATCTCAAAGACATTGGTCAGTGTCCCCCTCAGAGGAAGAGTACTTTTTTCACTACTTCATGATCATAATAAAAAATTCTCCTTCACCAAGGAGGATGAAGAATACTATTTTCATTGGTGATATCCAGGTACATTGTTTATATAGTTTATTTACACGTTGACTCTCGAAGATAGATCTTTCTGTTTTTGGGTCGTCCTCCAATGCATATGATCATACGATGATCATATGAAACCCATTAGTGGAATTAGAGGGTCTGATTCTTTGATGAATCAACATGTTTATTAATTAACAAAAAAATAATTTTAATAGTAAAACAGGATTTTTCATGCCTGGAAATAAATATGAAATGTTCATATATAGTACTATTGTGTGTGAAAATAAATAAAGTATTTATTTTAATCAAGGGGATTAAATTTTAAATTGAATTATATTATTTATAAATTGGTTATAAATAATGGAAAGATATTTTGAAATATTTAGATAAATTTATAAAATTGTTTTATGAATTAATTAACTATATAATGTTTATAGTTATTTGATAAAAAAATTAAATATTTTTTAAAAAAATAAATGGCATGATAAATGACATATAAATAATTGGGTTATTTAGAAATCATAAAAGGTGATTTATAAAGAGTTTATAAATTCCAACATATATGATATTTATATTATATAAAAAAATTTATATAATTTATATTGAATTAGAAAAATGTTTATAATTCATGAAATATAAAACAAATTCCATTTAATAAAAAAATTTAAAGGGTTTATATTGATAAGAATATAAATTTTTTATGTAGTTTCTAATTTATAAAATGTTTATAATTGGTATTTATTTATGAATAATTCATAATATCTCATATTTTGGAGAATAAATAAAGTGTTTATTTATTAAATTTCATTAATATTATTTTTAGTGCATAATTAATTAATTTGAAATTGTTCAAATTAAAGGGAATTTATTTGGATGTTATTTAAGTCACATCAATAGTTATTTTGATAATTGATATGATAAAGGTGTAAATAATAATTAAGTATATGTTATTTAGATTATGTTAAAGTTTTACATAATATAAATTGAATTTGGAATATTTTATAATTCATATAATATCATATATTTAAAAGAAAATTCTATATTATGACAAATATAAAATTGTTCATATTGGAAATAATATAGAGTTTATATTCAAAATGTATGCAATGTCCATAATTTTAAAGCTGAAATTTCAAAAGGGTTTATAATTAGATTGTATTTGTGAAATTGTTCATAAATTTTTATATTTTGTTTATGTATTTTTATTTTTCATTTATTTAAGTTTATTTTCAGTTATATTTATAGTAATAAATAGTTTATATAATGAGTAACTCTATGAAAATATTTATATGAATAATGTATTCTAGGATAGACCATTTCATATCATTCTAGGTTTGATATCATAAAATTCAATTTTCATCTACATTGACCATAGTTTGTAATTTTAGTTATGAGCTTGGGAGTATTTTTTGGGAATAATTTGTGTATATTTGGTATTAGTATTTTCTTGAATTGAATTCTCTCTTGAGTAAAGTCTTCCCAGATAGAGGGAATTGGGGTTGAACCACCTACTTTACTTGAGGTTTTCCTTAACTAAGAAATAGAATGAGGTTGGCTATATATCACTCCAGCCTTACTCATGTGGATTTTTTCAATCTCATAAAACTTTATTCCTTTACATGAAGTGTTTATGTAGCTTATTCATATGATTCATTTGGATATGTATGAATATACTTAACTTCTATTTTTTTGTGACTAACTTAGCCTTGTGGGTTTTGTAAAGGGTTTCACATTAATGTGGTGTGAACACCTTAATTTGGTTGTTGGAATAAGGATTCCAAAACTAAATCATTAGAAGAATGCATACACAAAAAGAGAATGAAACATAAGAATTTAAATATTATATTGGATGTAAAAGTTATGAATTCAATATGAATTTTATGTATATTAAATTGGTGGGACCTTAAATGTAAATACAAATAAGTACTAAGTGTGAGATTCTTTCTAATGATACACATGTCAAGACCTCAATAATTCAATTGGTTATTTTTAATCTTAGCATGAGTACCCATGGATTATCTTTTGTAAGGAAATAAATCCATGAATAACGTAGGATTTTAATGTTGGGTATTGATGATATAATAGTGTGTATCTCTTGACTTTCCTTATTTGGATCATTCTTGGTGTTTTCTTTGGGTTACATTAACTGGGAATCCCTAATGATTATGATACCATAAGAATATAGTTGAGTGAATCATTTTAATGGATTTAGATAACGTGTTATTACCTAAAATATCGAAGAATAATAATGATAAAACACAATTTTATTGAATATTTTAATGATAATAAATGATATAATTTCCTCACATTATGCTAAATACGATCAATTATGAAATATTTGGGATTAGATCATTCATTTGCAAATTTGATGAAAAATCCATTTTTACCCTTTTAAAATTCATTGTAGTATTTCGGGCATAAATATTGTAATGTAAAATATTTTGACCTAAAATTTCAAAACTGTCTTCCTGACTTAATGGGATACAAATTCTATTTAGTACATGGGAGCTGGATTGTGCATTTGAGTGGATTAAATTGGCCAGGAAGACAAAGTTGGACAGAACCATCCAGATTGGCCACCACTTCACTATTTAGGCCGTATATTTTTTATCCGGGCTTGGATTGAGCCCCAATTTAGAGGGAAGCTCACAAACATAATTATAAACAAATCAAACTCCTAAAAGTCTGGAAAATTCATGCGTTTTGGATTTCAACTATTCGTTTCAACTTAAAATAAAATATTTGGATGAGTTTTCATTTCACGCTTAAAAAGGTTATGTAACCCTAGCCCTCACAAACTATATTTAAAGGGATATTTAACTCTTTGGGAGGGATTTTGGAGGCTTTGGGAAGGTGTTTCAGAAAGGGTGTCTCTTGGGGGCCCCTAACAACTCTTGTAATAAGTAAGGCTTTGTGAAATCATCTCTTCAAAAAGGCTCTCCTCTCCCACCTCCTCTTTGTATTTCTTTTCTTTCATGTTTGTATCCTGAATTTTTATTCAATTAATCTTCTATTTTCTTACATTTTATTATTCTATTAATATTAATAATTTTATTGGAATCAATAGTGGAGACGATATTGGGTTCTACCCTTTCAATCCTTGCTAATGTAAAACGTCTCCACGATGACCACACCGCCCATGGAAGAGTAGTTTTCTTAGTGACCGGTCTATCTTCTACCCTATTCATTTAATTTTTTTTAATATTTGATATACTTTAATTCACTAAATATGATCCATGAATTTTGTTTTTAAATTATAAGAAACTATTCAAGCAATTGAACAATTAACACCAAAACACATCAGGTCAAGATTTTGTGTAAATTGTGAGAGCGTGATCTTAATCCGTAATACAAGACCACACGGGATAAATTTGTAGAGTTAAAATATGATACATAAAAAAAATTAATCCTCATTTCCATAATTTATATGTTCTCTAAATATCCATTGACCATAATCTATCCTTATAACAACAATCAAAGTAGGGTGTTGTGATTGCGTGTTTCGAAGCTAGCATAGGGTTTAAGTAATTTCATCATTGTGGTTAAGTTAACTCTTGTAGGGTTTGAGGGTTAACAAATTAAGGGATCATAATTAAGTGGATATTTATTTAAATTATAATTATTAATAAGTAAATTAATAGGTATAGTTATATCGATTATGCCTTTTAAAATATTTTCTAAAAACATCTTCTTATTGTGTCTTTTTAATCAAACTTCATTTCAAAATTAAAAACAAAAAAATGAAATTTTCTTCCAGCAAACTTCTTCAAGTTTTATAAACGATAAACAAACCCCCAATACCTTCAAGTAGTGTTTTAATTCTATTCTATTTTATTTTATAGTACCTTTAAAAAATTGTTTTAATTTACTTCCTCCTTTGAGAGACAACCTTGGTCAGCCACTCAACTGCACCTAAGTACCCAAAAAACCACTAATAATTTGAGGGTTCCCACGAAGCTCCCTTAAAATTGGTGTCGTTTTGGGGGAGTCAAGTAATTTATACAACCAATTAGTGGTATTTATTTTATTTTTCATTTTCTTCTTTTCTTATCCTCTTTATTTATTCTTTCCCCTTTCTCAAGTTTTTTTATCTTACTCTCCTCTTTTATTTTTATCGGACCAACTCAAACTTCTTTTCTTTTTATTATGGTCCACTTTTCTTCATTTCCTTTTTACCTTTCATTTATTTATGACACGAACTAATCTCGAAGATCTCTTATATAATGACCATGATATTGAATGTAACCTTAGGGATCGAATCAGACATTCTCATTCTATGGGAAGTTTCAATATTCAAATAGTTGGAGAATTTCTCCACTCCAAGAACATTGAAATTGGAAAAAACTATAATTCCAACCTAAAACAAGAAACAATGATTGAAAATAATGGAAATGAACTTAATATAACTATTCTAGAATTGGTTTCATCGGATATTAACTATCAACCAAATTTTATTGCATACCCGAATCTCAAATGGGACTTTGAACTGAAATTGGGATTAATTCTCCTTATTCCAAAATTTCATGGCCTCTCTAGTGAGGATCCCATCAAACAACTTAAATAATTTAATGTGGTTTTCCCAACCCTTAAACCCAAAAATGTTTTGGAAGATCAAATCATACTAAGAGCATTCTCATTCTCACTTAATGGGGTTGTGAAAGACTAAATGTATTATTTACAACTTGAAGATGTAACCTGTTGGAACGATTTGAAACTTATTTTATTGTAGAGATTTTTTCCAGCATCAAGGAAAAATTCCATTCATAAGAAGATATCAAGGATTATGAAAGCCCAAGGGGAGCCATGTATGAGTACTGGGAGCGATTCAATAAGTTGTGTGCAAGCTGCCCACATAACTAAATTATTGGGAAACTCCTCATCCAATACTTCTATGAAGGACTCACACCTGTGGAGAGAAGCATGGGGGATGAATTGGTTGGAGGATCATTGGTGGAAAAGACACCAGTAGTTGCACATGATTTGATCGACAAGATGGACCAAACTATCAACAATTTGGTGATCGAGGTACAACGCATTTCAGGGGAGTACATCAGGTAAATCCTTCTTCTCTTGAGAGTCATTTGATTGATACCAAGTTAGAATAATTGAAAACTATGGTGAGGAAGATTTTTTTGGAATAAAAGACATCACAAACCCCTCCTTCATGTCCTTATGGCATGTTCTCTGAGACAAGACACCCAACTAACTTTTTCCCACAACTACAAGAGACGGAGGATTCCACAATAGTATTCCTAGTGAGACCATATCAGCTGTAAAAACAGACATACCCCTAAAAGAAGTTTGATTCATTTTCTCCATCATCCATACAATGGTGGAAGGATCAATCATACATTGGGTATGGCTCTGGACAACAATAAAGTCCCCCTTTTCAACAAAACTTCCATCTGCCTCTGCCTTACCAGTAGGGTTTCCAACAACCCCAAAGAAGATTTGAAGCCTAAGCATCAACAAGCCAGCAATAAGGGAATCCCCCACCCAAGGTAGATTCTAACACTGATGAAATTTTGAATAAAATTGTTTTTAATCAATAAAATGATCTGAAGATTCAAGGTTCGGAGGTGATGGAGTTGAAGACTCAAATGATCTAAATTGGCACTGCCCTCTATGAACTGGTAATTAAGAATTCAGGAAATCTACCATCCCAACCTACTCCAAATCCCAAGGGGAATGTCAGTTCCATCACATTGAGAAGTGGAAAGAAAACAACTGATACATATGCACCTATTGTTCCACCTGGATTCACCTCAAATATGGAGAAGCCACATTCCATACCAACAGATGACAAATCCAAGGATAAAGATAAAGTTAATAAAAAGATTGATTATGTTATTCCTAAACCCCTTAAATTTCCAAATATAGTTCTACCAAGAAAGAAGATGGATGAAGTGGCGATGCAAAAAAGAAGTTTTGGATACATTCAAGCATGTGGAGATCAACACCCCTTTACATAAATCGTTCAAGAAAATCCCAAGGTATGAAAAATTCTTAAAAGAACATTGTACCAATCGAAGAGGTCTCAATAGAAATGAGAGGATCAATCTTGGAAGGAGTGTGGCATCACTCATTACACCAAATCTAGTAATGCCGACAAAGTGCAAGGATCCAGGGACATTCACCATCCCATGAACCATAAGGGAGTTGCACTTTTTGATTTGGGATCTTTTATAAATGTGATTCCTCGCACTTTATTCTCTTCTTTACAGGTTGTTGAGCTGAAACTGACAAGAGTAGTAGTGAAGTTTTCAAATAGAGCTACAAAAATATCCAATGGGAGTCTTTGAGGATGTACATGTCTAGGTTAGAGACATGATCTTTCCAGTATATTTCTATGTTCTTAACATTAAGGATGATCAGTTAAGTTCTCATTCTCCCATTATCTTAGGTATATCCTTCCTCAAAACTTCAAAAACTATCATAAATGTCAATGAGGGCACACATTCCATGGAATTTGGGGATAAAGTTGTGATATTTAATGTTTTGGATTCCATAAAGTACCCAGAAGATGATCATTCGGCATTTTTTATCTCCCATTTTGAACCACTAAATAAAAACCCAATGTAATTTGATTGTTCTATTCTTAGAGAGATTATGAGTATTGGTAATAGTTTGATGTCTAAGAGTAATTACACACCTATTTATAATGCACAAGAATCTCTTAAATTTGATTTGGAAATGGAATCATATTCTGATTTTGATCATGTGGACTCTAATTATGACATGGTTGTTGATTATGTTGATGGATTTGATGATTTATTCTCTGATTTTGATGATGTATATTCAGATACTATGGCACTTTGTGCACATATTTCAATTCCTTCTATATATCCATCTATACACCACCCCCTACACTAGAACTCAAGCCATTGCCACAAAATCTAAAATACCCATACTTGTTAAGTGGTGGGAAATTACCTATTATCATTGCTAACAATATCCCTTTTGAACATGAAGAAAAACTTTTGAATCTTTTGAGGGAAAACATCAGGGTAATTGGGTGGACCTTAACTAACATATCAGGTATTTTTCCCTCTATTTGAATGCATAGGATTCTTTTGGAGGATGGGGATAAACTTTTAAGGCAGACACAAAGGAGACTCAATCCAACACTTTTGGAGGTTGTTAAAAAAGAGGTTGAAAATTGCTCGAGTGTAACGCCCCGAGCCCAGCTACCCAGAGTCGGTGCATTACTTCGTAACATTGGCATGATCACAAAAGATCAAGTCTCGAAAGGCCGATTTGTTTAGGAGCCTTGGAAACACTAGATACATTAATAAGTCTTACATTACATCATAAAGTGAAAAACTAATAACAAACTCTTCGTAGTCCACACTCATATCCTCTTCTGACTATCCCTGCAGGTCATTCATAAAATACTTCTTCACATCCTGGAAAATATTAAAACATTGAAAGGGGTGAGCTCAAATGCTCAGTAAGGATAACAATATTGCAGAAGCTTTCATAAATAAAATAAACATTTAAGGCAATTTATGACTAAAACAAAAGCCTTTTAAACTTGAACATCAACATAATAAGGCAAAAGTAAAATGAGATAATTCCATTTACTTCTTCACATGGATATTCTACTGGTCGAATAATCACATGAAATATCAATAACCACTTTCATAATAATGGAATGCATAATTCCAGACTATCATAACCACGTAGTCAAGGCCTCGTGCCAAGACCACAAATAAGATTTTGTCAAGGCCTCGTGCCAAGACACTAGTTTGTCTCATGAGACCTGCCGATGCAATTTTTTTAGAAGATACATACGTTTAAAATTGCTCAAATATACTCCAGTGTTTTTCTGAAATCATTATGCAAGCTCCTATAAACAAAATAACTAATTCTGAGACTACTTGACTAATTACAGGCCATGATGGGTCCACTCCCAATCCCTTCTTGTCTACCACACTAAAGAGTCGAGTTTTCTGAAAACATTTTTAAGATTGCGTTAAATACATATACATTTGCACTAAATTTTCATATATTAGAGAAAAATATCATTTTTTTGAATCCATTTAAAAGTCACATAATTATAAAATAAAACCTTTTTAATAAACATAAAAGTCAAAGGGGTTTATACACCGTATAAAGGAAAGTAGCGTATAAAACAAAATATGCCTCAATGAAAGGGGATTGAGATGAAGACCCTTACAAAGATCATTTTTTTGAATAAAATAGATATATTATGTGTATTCACTATAAGTACACATAAATAAAGTACAAATACAAGATTGGATATAATAATATCATGACATAATTTGAAAGTAGGAGATTAACCCAAAGAATAGAAATTGGGTAAAGAAGTTCCCTTACCTTGCGTCCTGTCCTTACTCGACCGTTCTTTAACCTCCTGAATAATAAACTAGAGTTAATTTCTATTTTCTTAAGAACATTTTTCATGTTAATTATTCCTTTTATATCCCTTATTACCAAGTTATGAACATTATGTAATTATTTAAGTTTATAACCGTCATTTTGTCGATCTTAGGTACTTGAGTCAAAAATAAAATTCTTATAATTACATGTTGTTCATGTGGTGATATATCCATTATATCCAGAATTATATTCATGATATAGATATCATATATCTCATATATATCCATTATATACATGCATTTATAATATTCCATAATGTTTAGAGGTAAGAAATGAAATGCACCGTTCATGGAGACGGTAAGCCGTACGTACGCATGAACGCTACATTCATTTATATTTCATATTTAATGGAATGAAATCATAATGATATAAATGTATAATATAATTCCATTATAATATCATATATAATATCATTTACTCCCTCCTTTATACATCCCACATATGGCATTAACGATTCACATCACTTTGATGGGGCGGTAGTCCGCACTTCGTAAAATGAAATTATCGCGTTTACCCATAATGGAAATCATAAGGTATGCCATAAATGAGAAATACAGAAGCATAAGTAAAACATAAAAATATTATATATCCTATATAAATATAGTGACATCTTAATGGCCACCTTTGATGGTGATATATGAGTGTTGAACAATCATCGTTTCGTGAGGCAGAAATTCACCATCCACAGATACCGTATGTTCTTTAACCATTAGATGTAGGTGTGTGTAAGTGTATCTCGAATACTTATTATAACAACATCCTAGTATATTGAGGATACTGGTTTTGTTACAAAAGAAATTAATAAAAATAGTTTAGGGGGTTGGAGAAGAAAAATAAAACAAAACAACATTAGAGAAGACATTACCTCAGAATCGGGTAACTCTTTTTGATTTGAGCCAAAGGCTTCCTTGGGAAGCGTTATGCCCAAAGTGAGGCTTCTAGAAGTAATAGGGGGAAGTTGGGAGAGTATTTGGGCAGAGGTTGGCCGAGACAAATGGTTTGAAAGTGAGAATGAGGTGGTAGAGGTGGGGGCCTTTTATAAGTGGAGAGGAGGGGCACTCTTGGAAAGTAAGGAAATTGTACATTATTATACAATGATTTTAGGATTATAAAGGTCCCACACTTATATAAGTCGTGTCTAAGGTGATAAGGGTTCGAAATCTACCCATCCAATAGTCTTTGGACAAGTTTAAGCCTTGGATTGTACATTATCTTTTCATTTTATTAAAATCGTTAAATAATGAGGTCATTGCTGCATCATAATGATGTCATAAATAATTTAATTTATTTAATGTATAAAAATTATAAAAAAACTACTATTATGTAGGAAACCTTTTTAGATTTCCAATGACTATTTATAGTCAAAAATATTACTTGTATAACCTCATGTAAAAATTGTTTTAGTAAAACATTTCATGTTTGTGTCATTTTTTACTTTAACATTAAATAAAAGGTATTTATGTCATTTTCTAACTAAAGTGGCTCCATGGGGTCCCCAAGTTGACCCATGGATTTTCTTGGTCGGCCATGGCACATCCAATGAGGGTAGGACATGTTTCAAGCTCATCTCATATTATTAAAACATTATTATTACCTTAAACTACACTAATTACCTCTAATCGCGATTAAGAAATTAAAAGTTACTATTCACCAAAAATTATTTTAATCTCATTGAACCACATTTTACTTCTTAATGAAAATCATGTATGTAGGATTTTTGAAAATCAAAACATAGAAGTGGTAATATTTCATTTAAACGAAAAATCAGTTATTTAACTACCACTTAGTGGTTTCACTATTCATCAAAAATTGAAGTTTTTCAGAACAATGCCAAAATTTCACCCTAAGCTATGATTGATATTACGAATTCAAAAATGATGTCTATTTTACAAAATTCCAAACATATAAGTTGCATTAATTAATTTTATAATTAATTCCCGCTATCACAACAAATAGCGTGTTTTTAAGAAATAATTTATATCAAAAGATTGGCAATTTTTTATATCCAATTTCAATGTTAAATTAATTATAATGACCACCATTGGATAAAATGGTAAAAATATATTATAATTATACTTTAAAACCACTAAATAGTATAATTTATCACTATAAATTATTTTGATTAAAAAAGTTGTTTTTAAGTATTTTTCACTATTCATAAAAAAATTAGAAGTTCTCAGAAAAATACCAAAAATTCAACATAGGCTAATTTCAATATTCCAAATCCAAAAATGAAGTCCATTTTGAAATATAAAATTTCTATAATTTCAAAAGGTGGTTATTACTATTCATAACAGCTACTTTGATTAGTCGCGGTGTTTTAGAACTCGAAGTTGCGTACAATGCAAGCTATTGCATTATTGAATGAGAAACGTATTGTGGAAGCTCGGGGTGTTATATTCTCCCATCCTTCAATAAATTGCGTCCTCACAATTTGAAATTTTTCTTGGAAAATAAAAGGTTGAAAATAGAAAATACCTTTGTAGAAAACCCACATCGGAAATAAGTTTAATAAAATTTAGCCTTAATAAGAGGGAAAGGGAAATGAAAAAGTCACCACCCAATTATGATCTAGATTAGGAGAACATTGGTGGCAATTAGAGACATATAATTTGAGGAAAAACGTAAATATTTGTAGGGAGTGATTGAGGTCATCAATCACAATCAACTGTCAAATTGAGGGCCTCAAAGCCTTCAATTTATGTTGATTTAAAATATCATCAGTTCAACAAGACATAAGGTATTAGGATAACACATTTTTTTTAATATCCCTTTACTAAAGTTTAATAATTAATTTATTCATTGAATAAGAGATAGTTATATATATATTTATGCTTGACAATTAGAGTTTCAACCTTCAACTCATCTTTCACTCAAAAAGATAATAGAACTCAAAAATATTATACTTATCCTAATTGTATAAGGTTCCAAATATTAACACATACCATTTAGATTAGTAAAATTATTTTGTAATAACCAGGGACTTCCTGTAGGCTAGTGGTAGGAAATAAAGTCCTATCGCACTATGGTTGTGGGTTCGATTCCTGCAGCTTTGTCCGATGCGACGGGTTATGCCCCACCCTGCAGGTTGCCCTTTTCCTAAAACTATAGTATTATAATATTCCAAAAATAATCTTCATAAATTTTTTTAACCTTAAACAATACTATCCAAAGATCAACTTAATCCACTCCAACCTTTATAGTTATCCAAAATACCTCTGTCCAGACTTTCTCTAAAAGGTCTCTTAATTCCAAAATCAATTGTAACATCAGATTCCCCAAACAATGTAAAGTTTCTCTTATTGTCACATACTAAAAATATGATTACCTTCATCATATTAAAACCTTAATGAAAAAAAACAAGTACTGCAGTAAAATCCTTATATATACCACATTATTCTAATAACCAGAATATAATCCATGAGTCCAAAAGCACCAATACATTAATTATTCCACTTCAACTGTAGTAACAACATAAGATTGTCCTTGATCCCTTGGCCTTTTCTGAGGTAAGTTTCCCTGACGCTTAGGACATTCATTTGCATAATGACCCATTTCCCTACAATTGTAGCATTCAACATTGATAGCCTCTTTCTTTCCCTTGCAATCACGCGCCTGGTGACCTTTTTCTCCACATTTATAACAAACTCTCATTCCTTTTAGGCAAGTACCAGGGTGATTCTTCCCACAATTATCACATAATGGAAAATCCTTCTTTCCCTTTTTCCCTTTATCTGTCTCTTGTTCCACCGTTCTCTTCTTCTCTTTCTTTACTTTGTTGTCATAAGACTTAGAGAATTCCTTTTCTGTCTTGATAGCACATGAGACAATATCTTCGTATGTTGAGAAAGATTGTGATACTAAAGCTCTACGGAGAAATGGTTTTAACCCATCAAAGAAACGATCAATCTTACCTCTTGGGTTACGTATATAATCTGCAGCATACCTCGCCAACCTTGTAAATTTGGCCTCATACTTTGCGACATTCTCATCCTCCTTTTGTCTCAGACTCAGAAATTGCCTTTCCATATCTGCTCGATGGTCATGAGAAAAGTATTTTTCTAAGAAAAGATCTTTGAACTCCCTCCATTCCATATTCGATACGTCATCATCATCATTTGTATTTTGAATCAATGACCACCATTGATCGGCATCTCCAGTGAGGCGGTAAACTGCTATGATAACCTTCTCCCTTTCGCTACTCCCCAAGCCGTGGAATATTTTCTCTAAGGAGTTTATCCATTGCTCAGCTACTAACGGATTTGTACCCCCATTAAATGTTGGTGGTTGTTGACTCATGAAGTGGTCTAACATTGATCCTCCACGTTGCGGATCAGGGTGCTCTATACGAGTAAGGTTATTATTCATAACCTGAGTGAGTTGTCCCCGTATGGTAATAAGTTGATCAGCACCAGTTGTATCTCCAGAACCACAATAATTATCTTGAGCAGGAGGGAAATCCCTACATGGAGTGCGTGCATTGATACGGTTTCCATTCCTTCCACTAGGCGCCATTTCTAAACAATGGCATAAACTATATTAGTTTGTGAATCAAAATACATAATTCCATACTTGTAAGATACTTAACATAAATTGAACTATTTATGGATATAATCCATAAAAATGTTTTCTTTGAGGAAGTATATACTCATAACCCTTCATAGTGGTTTATAAAGAAAATGAGAATTATCCAAAGAATATCCCCCGGGAGTGTCGTAACCAAGAGTGCAGCAAGGCCCGTTGTCGTGCACCAGTTCCCGTTCGAGTCTAGCTCAAAGCGGTGTTTTCGGGTTTTACCCCTAGGTACATCTGTGCCAGAGCCGCCTCTACCTGCTCGTATCCAGATAGGGATGTATTGCTCGGAAAACTCACAAAATCTCTACAATAACAAAATTCTAGGAAGTTTTTCTATACTAATCCTCAAAGTCTATCTTTGGGCTATGAGCTCTAATCAGAGTTTATCTAAATCTAGCTTCCAAGGTTAGTACTAAACTGCCTCTGATACCAACTGTAACTCCCTGAGCCCAGCTACCCAGAGTCGGTGCATTACTTCGTAACATTGGCATGATCACAAAAGACCAAGTCTCGAAAGACCGATTATTTTAGTAGCCTTGGAAACACTAGATACATTCATAAGTCTTACATTACATCATAAAGTGAAAAACTAATAACAAAGTCTTCATAGTCCACACTCATATCCTCTTCTGACTATCCCTGCAGGTCATTCATAAAATACTTCTTCACATCCTGGAAAATATTAAAACATTGAAAGGGGTGAGCTCAGATGCTCAGTAAGGATAACAATATTGTGGAAGCTTTCATAAATAACATAAAACATTTAAGGCAATGTATGACTAAAACAAAAGCCTTTTAAACTTGAACATAAACATAATAAGGCAAAAGTAAAATGAGATAATTCCATTTACTTCTTCACATGGATATTCTACTGGTCGAATAATCACATGAAATATCAATAACCTCTTTCATAATGATGGAATGCATAATGCCAGAATATCATAACCACGTAGTCAAGGCCTCGTTCCAAGACCACAAATAAGATTTTGTCAAGGCCTCATGCCAAGACACTAGTTTGTCTCATGAGACCTGCCGATGCAATTTTTTTAGAAGATACTTACGTTTAAAATTGCTCAAATATACTCCAGTGTTTTTTTGAAATCATTATGCAAGATCCTGAAATCAAAATAACTAATTCTGAGACTGCTTGACTAATTACAAGCCATGATGGGTCCACTCCCAATCCCTTCCTATCTACCACACTCAAGAGTCGAGTTTTCTGAAAACATTTTTAAGCTTGCGTTAAATACATATACATTTGCACTGGATTTTCATATATTCGAGAGAAATATCATTTTTTTGAATCCATTTAAAAGTAACATAATTATAAAATAAAACCTTTTGAATAAATGTAAAAGTCAAAGGGGTTTATACACCGTATAAAGGAAAGTAGCGTATAAAACAAAATATTCCTCAATGAAAGGGGATTGAGACGAAGACACTTACAAAGATCATTTTTTTGAATAAAATAGATCTATTATGTGTATTCACTATAAGTACACATAAATAAAGTACAAATACAAGATTGGATATAATAATATCATGACATAATTTGAAAGTAGGAGATTAACCCAAAGAATAGGAATTGGGTAAAGAAGTTCCCTTACCTTGCGTCCTGTCCTGACTTGACCATTCTTTAACCTCCTGAATAATAAACTAGAGTTAATTTCAATTTACTTAAGAACCTTTTTCAGGTTCATTATTCCTTTTATATCCCTTATTACCATGTTATGAACATTATGTAATTATTTAAGTTTATAACGGTCATTTTGTCGATCTTAGGTACTTGAGTCAAAAATAAAATTCTTATAATTACATGTTGTTCATATGGTGATATATCCATTATATCCAGAATTATATTCATGATATAGATATAATATATCTCATATATATCCATTATATACATGCATTTATAATATTCCATAACGTTTAGAGGTAAGAAATGAAATGCACCGTTCATGGAGACGGTAAGCCGTACGTACGCATGAACGCTACTTTCATTTATATTTCTTATTTAATGGAATGAAATAATAATGATATAAATGTATAATATAATCCAGTATAATATCATATATAATATCATTTAATCCATCCTTTATACATCCCACATATGGCATTAACGATTCACATCACTTTGAGGGGGTGGTAGTCCACACTTCCTAAAATGAAATTATCGCTTTTACCCATAATGGAAATCATAAGGTATGACATAAATGAGAAATAAATAATCATAAGTAAAACATAAACATATTATATATCCTATATAAATATATTGACATCTTAATGGCCACCTTTTAAGGTGTTATATGAGTGTTGAACAATCATCGTTTCGTGAGCCAGAAATTTGCCATCCACAGAAACCGTATGTTATTTAACCATTAGATGTAGGTGTGTGTAAGTGTAGCTCGAATCATTATTATAACAACATCCTAGTATATTGAGGATACTGGTATTGTTACAAAAGAAATGAATAAAAAGAGTTTAGGGGGTTGGGGAAGAAAAATAAAACAAAACAACATTAGAGAAGACATTACCTCAAAATCGGGTAACTCTTTTTGATTTGAGACAAAGGCTTCCTTGGGAAGAGTTCTATCCAAAGTTAGGCTTCTAGGAGTAAGAGGGGGAAGTTGGGAGAGTATTTTGGCAGAGTTTGGCCGAGCCAAATGGTTTGAAAGTGTGAATGAGGTGGTAGAGGTGGGGGCCTTTTATAAGTGGAGAGGAGGGGCACTCTTGGAAAGTAAGGAAATTGTACATTATTATACAATGCTTTTCGTATTCTAAAGGTCCCACACTTATATAATTCATGTATAAGGTGATAAGGGTTCTAAATATACCCATCCAATAGTTTTTGGACAAGTGTAAGCCTTGGATTGTACATTGTCTTTTCATTTTATTAAAATCATTAAATAATGAGGTCATCGCTGCATCATAATGATGTCATAAATAATTTAATTTATGTAAGGTATAAAAATTATAAAAAAATACTATGATGTAGGAAATCTTTTTATCTTTCCAATGACTATTTATAGTCAAAAATATTACTTGTATAACCCCATGTAAAAATTATTTTAGTAAAACAATTTCATGTTTGTGTCATTTTTTACTTTAACATTAAATAAAAGGTATTTATGCCATTTTCTAACTAAAGTGGCTCCATGGGGTCCCCAAGTTGACCCATGGATTGTCTTGGTCGGAAATGGCACATCCAATGAGGGTAGGACATGTTTCAAACTCATCTCATATTATTAAAACATTATTTTTACCTTAAACTACACTAATTACCTCTAATCGCGATTAAGTACTTAAAAGTTACTATTCACCAAAAATTATTTTAATCTCATTGAACCACATTTTACTTCTTAATGACAATCATGTATGTTGGATTTTTGAAAATAAAAACACAGAAGTGGTAATATTTCATTTAAACGAAAAATCAGTTATTTAACTACCACTTAGTGGTTTCACTATTCATCAAAAATTGAAGTTTTTCAGAACAATGCCAAAATTTCACCCTAAGCTATAATTGATATTCGAATTTCAAAAATGATGTCTATTTTACAAAATTCCAAACATATAAGTTGCATTAATGAATTTTATAATTAATTCCCACTGTCACAACAAATAACATGTTTTTAAGAAACAATTTATATCAAAAGATTAGCAATTGTTTATGTCCAATTTCAATGTTAAATTAATTCTAATGACCACCGTTGGATAAAATGGTAAAAATATATTCTAATTATACTTTAAAGCCACTAAATAGTATAATTTATCACTATAAATTATTTTGATTAAAAAAGTTGTTTTTAAGTATTTTTCACTATTCATAAAAAAATTAGAAGTTCTCAGAAAAATACCAAAAATTCAACATAGGCTAATTTCGATATTCCGAATCCAAAAATGAAGTCCATTTTGAAATAGAAAATTTCTATAATTTCAAAAAGTGGTTATTACTATTCATAACGGCTAATTTTATTAGTCACGGTGTTTTAGAACTCGAAGTTGCGTACAATGCAAGCTATTGCATTATTGAATGAGAAGCGTATTGTGGAAGATCGGGGTGTTACATTGAGGTAGGTATAATCTATCCCATTTCATATTCAAAGTGCGTGAGTCCTATTTAGGTTGTGCCTAAGAAAAGTGGTGTTACAGTTGTAAAAAATGATAAAGAGGAGTTAGTTTTAATTAGGGTACAAAATAGTTGGTGTGTGTGTGTTGATTATAGGAAACTAAACCAGTCCACTCACAGAGACCATTTCCCCCCTCCCATTTATTGATTAGATGCTTGAGAGACTAGCTAGGAAGACACACTATTGTTTCTTGGTTGGATTTTATGGATATTTTCAGGTTCCTATAGCTCCATAGGATTAGGAAAAGACTGCATTCACCTGTCCCTTTGGCACGTTTGCCTACCGAAGGATGCCATTTGGACTTTGCAACACCCCATGTACCTTCCCGAGATGCATGGTGAGTATTTTTTCTGATTTTATTGATACCTGTAAGGAGGTATTCATGGATGATTTTACAGTACATGGGTATTCATTTGATGAATGTCTAAGTAGTTTGTGAAAGGTGTTGAATCGTTGTATTGAGAATAATCTGGTCTTGAACTTTGAAAAGTGTCACTTCATGGTAGAGCATGGAATTGTTTTAGGGAATGTAGTTTCAAAACATGGGATTGAGGTTGATATATCTAAGGTAGATATTATGTCATCCTTACCATATAATTCATGTGTGCATGATTTTAGATATTTTCAAGGCCATGTATGATTTTATTGGTGATTCATCAAATATTTTAGTAAGATTGATCTTCCTATGTCATGATCACTTCAAAAGGAGTCTGATTTTGCCTTTAATGATTCTTGCAGTACTTCCTTTGATGAGCTAAAGAAGTTTCTAAACACTCCACCGATCATACAGCCCCCACAGTGAAAGATTCCTTTTGAGCTTATGTGTGACGCCTCCAACTTTGTGGTTGGAGCTGTCTTATCTCAGACGGTGGAGGGACGTTCAGATGTGATTTCCTATGCATCTAGGACACTGGATTCATCCCAATAAAACTACACAACCCTGGAAAATTAGTTTCTTGTAGTTATATTCAATTTAGATAAATTATGTTTATATTTATTGCGCTCAAAAGTAGTTGTTTCTTTTGACCATGCAGCTTTGAGGAACCTCTTAAAGAAGTCAGATGTAGAGCGCAGGCTAATCTAATGGTTGCTTCTTCTTCAGGAATTTTAAATTGAGATAAGGAATAGAAAGTGGTCAGAAAACATGGGGGAGGACCACATGATTAGTCTTACTCACACACTAAAGGATGACACCTTGTACTAGGTACCACTTCGAGACACTTTCCCCGATGAGAATCTTTATTCCATCTCAGGTACGCATCCTTGGTATACAGATTTAGTTAACTACCTTTTTTCCTCTAAAATCTCTGAAAATTTAAAGAATCATCAAGTTCAAAAATTAAAGAGTGAGTCAAGATTTTATGTTTGGGATGATCCATACTTATGGCACATGTGTAGTGACCATGTTATTAGAGGTGTGTTCCTGATCATGAGTTTGAGTCTGTTCTACAATTCTGTAATAAACTTGCATGTGGTGTACACATTGGACCTTAATGGACAGATAAGAAAGTTTTAGACTCTATATTATATTGTCCTAGCTTATTCCATGATGCTCATGTGTATTTTAAGTTGTGCTCACATTGCTAACATATGGGAAACATTTCTAGGAGACATGAGATTCTCCAAAAACCCATACTATTCTGTGAAATGTTTGATATATGGGGCATCAATTTTATGGGTCCTTTTCCTAGATCATTTGGTTTCCAATATATTTTGGTTTTTATTGATTATTTGAGTAAATGGGTGGAGGTTAAGGCCATAAGGACTGATGATTCTCATGTTGTTGTGGACATTGTCAAAGAACAGTTTTTTGTAGTTTTGGAGTACTGAAGGCCATCACCAGTGACCAAGGAACACACTTCTACAATTAGAATTTTGTTTCCCTACTTCTAAAGTATGGGGTGACACAAAAAACATCAACACCATACCACCCCCAAACAAATGTTCTGGTTGAGGTTTCAAATCATGAGTTGAAACAGATTTTGGAGAAAACCGTGCAGCCAAATAGAAAGGATTGGAGAAAGTGCTTGGATGATGCGCTATGGGAATATAGGACAACATACAAAACTCCCATCAGAATATCCCCATTTTAGATTGTTTTTGTAAAATCATTCCATCTCCCTGTGGAAGTTGAGAATCAGGCTTATTGGGCTATAAAGAAATGCAACATAGATTTGGCCCAAGCTAGAATGCAATGGAAGTTGCAAATTCAAGAGAATGGGTAGATTTGATTGTCTTCATATGAGAACTCAAGGCTTTATAAGGAAATATCCAAAGCATCTCACGAAAAAATGATCCAACAATGGCAGTTTCATGTTGGAGATAAAGTCCTTCTCTACAGTTCACGACTGAAGTAGATGCCTGGTAAGTTGCTTTTCAGGTGGTTAGGTCGTTATGTTGTAACTAATTCTTTTATTTATGGTGTAGTGGATATCACACGAGAGGACATAGGAAGGAGATTCACAGTCAATGGGAAACATTTGAAGAGAAAAGTTGAGGGACTTTCTACTGATTCAATGGATTTTGTCACACTACATGACCCCATCATCACTTGAGCATATCAGGATGTTCCTAACTCTTTAACTTTTTTATTCTTTTTACTATTTAGAATTATATATTTCATGTGCATATATCCTCTCATGGGTTCACATTGAGGAAAATGCAATATTTTAAGTGTGGTGGTGGGATATTTTTAGTATAGTAATTTCAATTGTTTTCCTATTAAAAAAACAAAAAAAATATTGTGTGTTTTTCACATTTTTTGTGTTTATTTTTCAATTTTTTGTGTGTTTTTGAAACTTTTGAGCTACAATGATTCTCATCACCATTTTTTAAATCCATATCAATAAGTGAAAAAAATTTATCCCTTGAAACTAAGATTTAATGATTGCTAAAAATGACTTTGTTTCAAGTTAAAATATTAAGTAATTTCATGAAAAGTACACTGAATTTTGAATCTCGCGACACATCTCAATGTCTTTATAATTAAAATCCATTTCCTATGAAGATTATGAACCATTAATTTCATATTCTTTACATTTATATCACTTCTTGAGAGAACCAAACCATGCTTGATTTAACCAGATTTTGATTTATTCCTGTCAAAACTTGAGGGTTTGAGGTACTTATGTTTAAATTATTGAGGCATTTATTTAGTACTAAAGCCCCTATTTCAAAGAATATTTTTTTATAATGGCCTATGTTGGACATTTAATCCGTTTAGCCCTAAGAATACATGGACATCCTATTATTTTATCCACATTACAAGCCAATTTTCCCTATCCAACCAACTCTTGAAGTGAAATTGCATAATCTAGTTGAACTTAAGTGTGGGAGAAGTTATCTTGTGTTGTGTTGCCACATTCTGTGACAATTTGGGTGAAAAATTAAATTCTGAAGATATGTGTTTTCTACTGAAGGAAATAATCGTATTGAGATTTTTTCCTTTTCTGGAGCTTTCATGATAAGTGAAGTTATTCCTTTCTGGAGCTTCTAATAGACATAGAAAGTTGTTCCTATCTGGAGCGTTCATGAAAATCATGTTTGAGAACATTGACATTTTTACAACTGAAATGTTGAATAGTGTGCACATCCCTTTATATTTCATGAGGGTAAATACGAATCGATGTTTTGGGGATTAAGGAGGATACCATACTAAAGTGAAAAATAGATAATGAAATTTTTCTTCCAAAAGAGTCAAGACCTCCTCATTCAGCCTCAGAATTTTTCACATCTTAATCCTACCAACCAAAAGCCACAGAAAAACCCTGAAAAGTCCTCCTGATAAAAATATGTCCTTGAATCACATCGGGTGGAAATGTATGAATTTATCAAGCCTATGATGACCCTTGCATGAGTTTGGATGAGAAAGACATTGCTAAAAATTGGCATTTGTGTGATAAAAGAAAATTTAATTGAGGTAAGTGTTTTATGACTGGGAGGATAAATAAAGTGGAAATATATTGAATTATATAAATGGAGAACATGAAATAATGTTTTTTATGAGGCATGATATATTTTGTTTCTTGGTATAGAATTGTTGGATATCAAAGATATGTGTTTTAAAATATGTTTTGATTTGATATTGATGTTTACTTGATATGAGGTTTTTCCAAGGAGTGAAAAAGCGTAAGTGTGGGGGAGTTGATAAAAACTAATTATATTGAATATTTTACTGATTATAAATGAATCAATTTCCTCATATTATACTAAATATTATCAATTATGAAATATTTGGGATTAGATCATTCATTTGCAAATTTGATGAAAAATCCAGTTTTAATCTTTTAAAATTCACTATAGTATTTTGGGAATAAATATTGTTATGTAAAATATTTTGACATAAAATTTTTTAACTATGTTCCAAACATAATTTTCTAAAAATTATATTTAGGGCATGGGAGTTGTATCATGGATTTGAGTGGAGTAAATGGGCCATAAAGACAAAGTTAAACAGAACCATCCAGATTGGACACCACTTCACTATTTGGTTTTTATCTTCTTCATACTGACTTGGATTGAGCCCAACATTGAAGGGAAGCACTGGGACATAATTAGGAACAAATAATACAACTATAAGTCCGGATAATTCATTCGTTTTAAAGGTCAACTATACGATGATACTTGGAATAAAATATTTGGTCATGTTTTCATTTCAAACTTAAAAAAGTAATGTAACCCTAGACCTCACAAGCTCTATTTAAAAGAAGTTTTAAACCTTTGTGAGGGATGGTAGAGGATTTGGGAAGGTTTTTCAGAAAGGTTTTCTCTTGGGATCCCCTTACAACTCTTGGAAGAAGTGAGGATTTGTGATAACATCTCTTCCAAAAAGGTTCTCCTCTCCCACCTCTTCATTGTATTTATTTTCCATCATGTTTGTATCCTGAATTTTTCTTCAATTATTCGTATGTGTTCTTACCTTTTATTCTTCTATTAATAATCCTAATTGGGTTGGAATCAAAAATGGAGATGAGATTGGGTTCTACCCTTTCAATCCTTGCTCTTGCAAAACGTCTCCATGATGACCACACCGCCCATAGAAGAGTAGTTTTCTTAGTGATCGATCTATATTCTACCCTATTTATTTAATTATTTTGAATCATTGAGATAATGTAATTAAATTAATAAGATTCATGAATTGTTTTTTTAATTATAATAAATTAACAAATCAATTTAACAATTAACATAAAAACACGTGGGGTTGAGATTTTGTGTAAATTGTGAGAGCACGATCTTAATCGGTAACACAAGACCACACAGGATAAATTTGTAGAGTTCAAATATAATCCATAAAAACAATTCATCCTCATTTCCAGAATGGATATGTTATCTAATTAATCACTAACCATATGCTAACCTTATAACAACAATCAAAGAAGGGTGTTGCGATCGCGTGTTCTGATGTAGCCTAGGGTTTAAGTAATTTCATTTTAGTGGTTAAGTTAATTCTCGTAGGGTTCGAGGGTTAAAAAATTAGGGGATCATAAGTAAGTGGATATTAATTTAAATGATAATTATTAATAATTAAATGAATAGGTAGAGTTATATCAATTACTCCTTTTAAAATATTTTCTAAAAAACATCTTCTTGTTGCGTCTTTTTAATCAAACTTCATTTCAAAATTAAAAACAAAAAAAATGCAATCTTCTTCTAGAAAAATTCTTCAAGTTTTATAAATGATAAAAAACCCCAAACCCCATCATTTCAAGTAGTTTTTTAATTATTTTAAAATTTATTTTTAGAATACCTTTAAGAATTTGTTTTAATTTACTTCCTCCTTTGAGAGACGTCCTTGGTCAGCCACTCTGCTGCACCTAAGTACCCAAAAAACCACTATTTATTTGAGGACACCCACAACAACATTTTTAAAATAACTATTATGATTAAGATAATTCCTTAACTAAATAATCATAAATTTATTACAAGATAATTGGTGAAATATATGGTGAAGTATGGATCTAGGATCACTAAATGGATATGATTTATGGAGTCATCAATTTTAGTGGGAGAAATTTCATTAAAAGTTCTTAATGAAGAGATATAAAACATAAAGTTAATATTATTAAAAGTTCCATTGTAGTTAAATTCATTATCATCATCAAAGTAAACATTATATTAATCCTTTAAATAAGGATCTTAAAGTAAGAAACTCCTAAGACTGGTAGCTTATGAAAATTTCTTGAGCAAGGGAGATATTCTATGTGTTATAATAGTTTTATCCTGAGTAACCAAGTGCTGAAGTTGTTCAATACTAAAATAAATACACTTATGGAAGCATGGAATGATTTGTTTAGGTTATAGTGGAATTAAATTCCAAATGACTAAATTAATATTAGTCTATACTCATGTACTCCAAATGATTGGTTACATTAAGGATTTTAGACTCATACTCAATATGATTGGGTATGTCAAATTATATTCAATATTATTAAATATATTAATGACTTTTTAGGACTATAGGGTTTACATAATGATTTATTGGATATATAAATTGATTATATTGTTATGAAAGATATATTATATTAAATGTATATTTTACAAAGTGTTGTAAATATATAGAAGGTTAGAAATATGAAAAGAATTGAGGTTTGAATTTTTTAAAAGTAATGGAGAAAAGAAGTTGGTACATTGATAACGTGGATGCTTCAAGCTTGGAAAACTCATTATAAGATGTGTACAATATATCATTTAGTTCTTTAGAAGTGATTGTAACTATATATAAATGAAATGAGATGGGTGTTTTTACACATGGTTAACGATTAGTTTACCTCCATAACATGATTTAAATAGGAGACTAAAATGTATTTTTAGGGTTAGAAAATTTATCTGATTATCATTATGTAAATTTTCCAACAATATGATTGAATTCAATGAAAATGGTTTGTATGATGTTCTCAAAGTGTTGAGAATGGATGAACTAGAAAAATTATTTCTAGATTATGATACTAGAGAGATAGTACAGGTTGGTAGAATATTTAAAACAAAAGAATAAAAATTGGATGAAAAGTTCAAAAATATTTATTCACGAAGCATATCAAGGTCATTGAAACCTCGTGATTTCAGGAAAGTATTGGTAATAATTAAATATGATTGGATTATCAATGATATACCTAATGGAGTTTTCAAAACTCCATGGAATGACCATATAAGGTAAGGATGTTACATAAATTAATTCTTTGATTTTTAAATGGTATGTGATACCGAATTCATATTTTACAATTTTTTATAAATATACATCTGTTCAAAATAAAATGAAGAATTGATCAAGCATGTATTTTATATTCCTGAGATAAAATAAATAGTTATTTTATTGGGAATTTGAATGTAAAGGAATATTTTAAGCATGGATGAATCTAAGTAAAATATGTGTATCTTCATCTCACTTATCTTACATGATAAGATAGGATGTTTGATAAAAAAGGGTTGTTATGAGATTATTAAATGTATACACATGGCTTATGATACATTGGATTTCTATAACATGTTTTGAGAAGAATATTTTGATAAAAGTGTTTATCTGGATATTTCTTAAAATATAAGGTAATATTCTCCCACCATCCATTTATGAAATATTTTAATAAAATATTCTTTAAAAATTAAAGGTTTAAAAAACATAGAATACCATATATGATATGGAAACAATTGTTTATTTGTTAAATATTAATACTAAAATGAAATAAATGCTATTTCTTAAAACAAAAAGTTGTTTTTGTTGAGTCTTAGAAAGATATTCTAAAGTGCATATAATATGTATGAGACTAGTGGGAGTATGTTTGGATGTAGATAAGTTCAAAGTTAACAAATAAAATATTGTTTTAATATTTTTTGAGTGATTTTTCACTTTATATCCTAAAGTGTTAGGATATGATACAATAAATAAAAATGTAAATAATTGCATTTAGTTAATGTGATAAATTTAATATCAAAATTATACTCGATTAGTTACAATGTCAAATTAAATTGATTTTATAAAAGGTTTTGGAAATATTGGTAAAAATAAATGTAAATGGTTAGATATGTTTACCACAATGAAGTTATTATTACTTTATCCTAAAAGTGTTTACGGTATGATGATAAATATAAATGTAAAGAGTTATATTAGTTACTGTAAAAAAATGAATATCACTTTATCCTAAAAGTGTTAATGATGTGTCGGTAAAGTGATAATGTAAATAGTTACATTATTTAAAAATGATTTTAAGGAAAAATATTAATGGAAAATGTTCCAAAGATGATAATGATATACTTAGAAAGAGTTCTAAGTAGACAATAGAATATAAAATTATAACATTTGATGTTATGAAGTTAAGGAGTTTTAATATAAGTGCAATGATTTAAACTAAAGGAATATGATTCCTATGTCTCGCTATTATTCAAACTAGATTTGTTCATGAATTTCACTCACTAAGTGGTTTTTGGGAGTATTTTATCAGATAGTCACATAGGGATGTGATGGAAATTACATATGGATATAATGTGTGGAAAAATGAATCCATTAATACAGAAATCGTATGAGATACATGTTATATCTCAATAATATATTGGTTGTAATTATTTTAAATGTTTCATGTTATTATAATAAAGGCAAAACCATTTATCATTCATTCATGTGTGCTGTAATTTATTTTACATGAACAGTCGAATGATACATATCCCCTCAATGTAAAAACATTGAGTTGACCCTAACCGATGATCATCATAGATTATAATGAGTTGTGATGGTACGTAAAGTTTAGCTTGAATAGATTCTTATATCCATTGAAAAGGGTTTTATATTATATATTGAAGAATAAATTCTTGAGGTAATAAATGGAGACTTATTACTTAGATAGATCCGCTAAACTACATCTCGTGTAATTTCATACGATCATAGATATAAATAAGGGTGTGTTCTTATTATAAATCCTTATTACCTAGGGTTGGAGAGATACCTAGAATGAGAACCTCCATACATTGATACCCTACTTATGCAAGTAAATATATGAACTTAGCTAATATGTGGGTGGTTGGGTATGTTGTTGATCATGTCGTTGCTTGGAGTGAAACCAATATGATATCTATCCACTTGTATGATGATAAAAGAAATATATCACTTGACTGAATTAGACTAAGTAAATTCTTGTCCTTGATTAGTTGTTTCATATTTGATGTGTTAAACTGCTTGGATAAGTGAGATGTAATTTGTTTATCATATAGATGAATGACATGTGATGTATTCATCCACTTGGTCAGTCCTTTTCATATAATCATGAAAATGGTGAGAAATATATACTAGATTAACATGTTCCATGTATATTAGTTCCTTGATATCATGGACAGAGTGATTATATAAGATATATATAGTGTATATGATACATCTTATGGTGGAAATATTCATATAGATATATGAGTATGATTAATGGAAATCACAAAATCTCCCTTAGTAGCTTTAGTATCACTAATGCTTTGCTAGAGGACACTCTTTGATTACATCTATAAATATAGATTTCAAAGTTGTTTTTAAAGCTACTAAGGCTCATAGGATCACAAAATTTGACCCATGAATAAGGATTAAATTTTGGACAAAGTCTTTGTTCAAAATGAATATATTTTTATAAAAAACCATATCCAAAAGAGTTTGAATGGATCACAAAGAGGTGTGAGGTTATGCATAATGTCCTTCTGGGATTTTTGTGTAAGTGATAAATTACCTTTAACTCTCATTGAATAGGATTCAACGAATTATGGGAAGAAATGTATATAGATACGTTAATATGGATGACACGTTTTCATTTAATGAAATGTGTCCTGGATAGCTATATAAAGGGATGTGATCCCACCTATTGTTAACAGTAAATTCTTATAATCTCTCATTTCTATATTCCTCTTTCATTGTTGTTCGTCATCTGAGATGAAGGTGCTTGAACCCCTTCAGCATTCATGTATCCTCATGAAACGATCATAGATCCATTGGTCGATATACCCACCCCCCATAGAGGTATATTTCTTTTGTTGATTACTTCATGATATTCATCAAGAATTATCCTTTACTGAGGATGAAGAAGACTACTTCCATTGGCAATTTTAAGCTACACTATTTATATAGTTTATTTACACATTGATTCTTAAAGATAGATCTACTTGTGTTTTGGTTGTCTTCTACTGCATAAGCTCATATGATGGTTATACGAAACCAATAAGCTTAACACTTTTATATCATATGTTTTTTTGAAGGTAAAAGAGAATAATATATTAATAATCAATTAAAATTGAATTAAAAATCTAATCAGGAAAATGGTATTCCCAAACGTGGTCACCTGAATCATTCCCAAATCATCAAAAACAATGGGTTACTTGATTTCCTCCTCACTTAATTAAATAAAAACTCCAAGAGGATAAATCACCCAATAATGACTATATATTTCTAAGAATAATCCCATAAGGATTTAATTCATCTTTATGTTTATAAATATCATTAAGCATACAAAGGGACTTAGATTTCACTATCACTTTGCCCCACCTTTTGGAACGATCAAGGAGAAGACCATGAAGAATAGCATAATCTTATTCCATAGAGGGATCCCAAAAATCCCAAATATTAAACCATTGATCTGCCAAAATATGCCTATTATTTTGGTGATCAATGATCCCAATACACACCCTAGATCCTAGAGTGACAACAACATCATTTTTATCCTTGATAAAAACTTCTAGGGAAAGAGACCAAATAAATAATTTATCCTTGATATACTCATTAGATGAAGAAAAAACATATTAATTTCAATGAATCATCCACTCCAAGTCCCTTTCATACAAAATGTGATCTCAGGTAGACTTCACTTGGAAACCCCATTCATTCTATCTTGTCCATGTAATGGCCTAATGTCAATTAGTAAAAAAAAATCCTAAATAAATTTTTGTTGCATTATATTTTATAATATTATACACATAAAAAATATAGATAAACAAAAAAATAATTTGTTTCCTTAAAAAATACTATTACATTAATCTGTAATAAAATCAATTAAAATTCCAAACATTACAACTAGACAAAAAATATAAAAGAAAAAAGAAAAAATTAGAAATTATGGATTTCCCTAATCTACTAGAATCATCACCCCTAATGAAAATACTATAGAGAAGAATCAAAATATTATTAAACCAAAAAACATTATGTAAATATAAAACCTTGATTGTAATTGATTTATATAATGAATAAATGTATATATAAGTATAAATAAAAGGTAATGTGACTGTTGCGAATAGTAACGAGACCGATGGAATAGTAATTTCACCTCAAAATAATAAATTATTATATAAATATAATCTATCATCATTAATTTAAATATATTTTTAATAATTCAAAAAAATAAATAAAATGATTAAGAAATCAAATAAAATATAAATATATTTTTAATAAACTTTATTTTAAATTATTTAGTAAAAAAATCATTATTTTTATATTAAGAATTAAAATTTACTATTTTATAAAATTATTTTTACAAAATTAATATCATTTTTGAAATAATCACATCAAAATTTACAAGCATTATTTTTTGGAAATTTTCTGAAATACTTCAATTTCCATATGAATAGTAAAAATACAATTTTTCCACATAACTAGTGTATCTTAAATTACATCATTCATGATATAATGGTTAAATGATACTTTATATATAATTATTTTTTTATATAGTATATTTAATTTCATAAATGTTTCATTAAAATACAATAAACTCAATTTCCAAATCTAAAATGAACATTCCAAACCCTAAAGTCAAAAGTGATTCTTTAAAATAACAATTTTTATTTTTTACCACTTTCCATTTTAATAAACTAATGAATTTGAATATTAAACGTGATTTTAAGTCTTAACATAATTATATAATATTAATATATGATTTATAATGCCAATATTTCACTATTATAAGTTTTACCTTTCATATAATATTTTATTCTAAAAATACCCCTCTCCCTAAGTACAAATAACCACTCTCCCTTCCCTTGGAAAACCACTCCCCCACCCATTAAAAATCCCAATATCATCCCAAAATACTCCCTATAAATCCCCTTATAATAATTAGGGATATTATGTAGTAATAAAACATTAATCAAAAAGGAGTTATAATGTATTACAAGGGAATCTATGCTAAGGATTAAGTAAGTTCTCATCCACTTCTCTCTTTTTATTTCTTCTTCCTATTATCATTCCTTTTACACAAACACTTTAATAAAAAACCTTAAAATAATTATTTAGTAATTAATTTAAAATTAAATTAATTATTTTAACCTACTATTAGTATCATTCTACTATATATATAAATATTAAACTTCTCCTTCTCGCTCTCCCGACAATGTCCCGTTAAAGGTCAGTTAACCACCTACAGAGACATTTACATGTAAAAAAATATAACCACAATCAAGGATGGATATTATAGAATATATATAATAAATAAAAATATAATTATATTTATTATATTATTATGGATTTTATTACTCTAATGTATAAATTATATATAATAAAATAGAGAAATTGTTGCAAAATGGGGCATTTTTATGTAAATAATGATATCAAAACACCATAATTTCATTAAAAAAATATAATAAAATGATTATAATTGATAAATGTATCTATAAATTAATATAATTAACTTAATTTTCAATGTTTTAATAAATATAATTTTATTATTTCATGATTATGATTGTTATATGTTCTATGTGGCATGGATGATTATGTAAATGTTATGATGTGAAGGGTGGGATTAGGATTATATATACCTCCATTCTATTGGGTAATGTGATGTATCTAATGATATAATGTGAAATATTAATGAACATGATTCTATATTTTTTCACAATAATGATGTTATGATTATTCACATATATTATGTGTGAAGTGATATTAGCTTTATTCACAACTATGTGTAGAATTTGAACACTATGACATGGTGATTCATTTTTATGAATTGATAAACTCATGACTTGTCACATGTTTCCATCATGATATTCATGATGATACGATTTTTATGTTATGATGATTATTCTCACCCATGCTATATTGATTCATGTTTCGTATCCATCCTCTTACTAAGATTTTAGCTTATCCATTTCATTAATGTATATCCTCGGGTGATTACTTGTAATAAAGAGAACGTGAAAGCCAATAAGAAGATATCGAAGAATTAATTAAATAATTTTAAAGTTTAATGATGTAAAATTTATATATGAGCCTAATTTTTCCAAGACACTATACCGTTTGATCGTGGATTTGTAACACTACTGTGTTGTTTATCATAAAAATAATGTAATAGTCATGTAAAAAAATTAGGGTCACTATATTTGGTATCCTATAAAGGTTTAGTAAATTTGGGAATTAGTATTATATAACAATAGTGAAAACCCTTAGGATAAGACTAAGTATATGTAATAATCTAAGAAACCTTGTTTTAGAAAAAGTCTAAACATATGGATCCAATAAGATATTCTTTTAGAGTTAATTGCACAAAATAATTAATTTATTATTTATGAATTGTTGACTTATGTTTTGTTAAACCATTTTATATTTTTGAATGTGGTGGGAACCAGAGGAAACAATGAAATAGAATTACCCTAACCTATAATAAACTGATAATATGAGTTGAAATTTCATGGATGAAACTTTAAAAGGGGGGAAGGATGTAATGGCCAAATGTTTATTAGTAAAAACCAATTCCCGAATAAATTTTTGTTGTATTATATTAAATAATATTATAAACATAAAAACTTTAGAGAAACCAAAAAAGAATTTGTTTTATTACTAAATACTATAACATTAATCTAAAATGAAACCAATTAAAATTCCAAACATTACTACTAAATAAAAAAATAAAATAGAAGAGTTAAAATAGGAAAATATAGATCGGCCCAATCTACTAGAATCATCTCACCCAATATAAAAACTATATATACGAATAAAAATATTTATAAACCAAGAAAAATTATGAAAATATAGAACCTTTATGGAAATTGAGTTGAATAATGGATGAAGGAATATAGAAGTATAAATAGTAGGTAATGTGGTTGTTGGAAATAGTAACCTAACTGCTGGAATAGTAACTTCACCTAAAAATAATAAATAATTATATAAATAATATTTATCAGGATTAATTTAATTAAATATAAATTTATAATCCCAAAAAATAAATATCATTATTAAAAACTCAAATAAAATATAAACACATTTTTAATAAATTATATTTTATAAAATTTTGTAAAAATCATTATTGTTATATTAAAAATTCAAATTAACTATTTTATAAATTTATTTCGATAAAATGAAATTAATTTTTTAAATAATCACATAAAAATTGTACAAGGATTATTTTTTGGTAATTTTCTAAATTGCATCAATTATCGGGTGAATAGTAAAAATAAATTTTTTAACATAACTAGTTTATATTAAATTACATCATTCATGATTTAATGGTGAAATAATACTTTAAATACCTTTAGGTTCAGACATGATATATTTAATTTCCTAAATGGTTCATTAAAATACAATAAACTAAATTTCCAAACCCAAAAAAGAACTTTCCTAAACCTAAAGTCAAAAGTGATTCCTTAAAATAATAATTTTTCCTTCTTTCCAATTTCCTTTTTATTAAACAAATGATTTAGAATTATCATTTGGATTTAAAGTCTTAAATTCATTTTATTATATTAATATATGATTTATAATGTCAATATTTTACTATTACAAATTTTACCTTTGATATAATATTTTATTCTAAAAATACGCCTCTCCTCAAGTACAAATAACCCTTATCCATTCCCTTGGAAAACAACTCACCCTCCCATTCCAAATTCCAATATCTTAAAAATCCTCCATATAAATCCCATTAGAATAATTACAGACGTTATGGATCATTCCAACTCTAATCACCAAGCAGTTATAGTTTTTTACAAGAGAAACTACTTTGAGGATTATGTAAGTTATGATCCACTTCTCTCTTTTTATTTCATCTTCCTCTTATCTTTATTTTTCCACCAACCCTTTCAAAAAAACCTTAAAATAATTATTTAGGTAGTAATTTAACATTATATTAATGATTTTAACCTACTATAAGTATCATACTACTATATATATAAATTTTAAACTTCTCATTCCCACTCTCTAGATAATGTCTCATAAAAGGTCATTTAACCATCTATGGAGACATTTTCAGGTCAAAACATATCACCAAAATCAAGGATGGATATTATAAACTATATATAATATATAAAGATGTAATTATATTAATTATATTATTATGTAATTAATTATACTAATGTATAAATTACATTTAATAAAATAGAAAAAACATTACGAAACATGCAATTTTAAGTAAAACATTATATCAAAACGGTTAAAATTCATCAACTGAAATTAAGAAATATAATCCAATGATTAAAATTGATAAATGTATTTATAAATTACTATAATTAAATTTTGGATAAATTTGTTAATGAATATATGTTTATTATTCAGGATATACAAAAGAGACAAAATTAAGCTAGAATTAAGGTTAGGGGTCTCTAGAACCCCATTCCTTTCTTCTATGGTATTACTGATTTTATTATATTATTTAAATTTACTTTCCATTTTACTTTGGGTATATATATGTTTCTACCATGTCAAAATGTTTTCTAAGAATAATCTCTTTTTTCAAAGTAACTTCAATTTCTAAAACATCATATCTTACTTCTCTTAAAATACTTCTTGTCTACTCAAGAATAAGGATGTATTATGTTTAGGTATGATTTCCCTTATTAATTTAGGAACCAAAACGTTTATTCATTAATTTATTATTTATGAAATCCTTATAAAACCCATTCTCTTCCTTGGGTTTATTTCACGACCATTATTATTATATGTTCTATGTAGAATGAATTATTATGTAAATGTTATGATGTGAAGGGTGGTCCTATAATTATATATCCCTCCAATGAATTGAGAAATTTGATTTATCTCATGAGATAATGTACAATATGTTTGAACATGAAGCTATCTTTGTTCACAATGATGATGTTATGATTATGAACATATGTTATGTGTGAACATGATGCTAGTATTATTCACAACTATATGTGGTATTTTACCACAATGACATGATGTTTCATTTTTATGAATTTCCACATTACATACCTAATCACATGTTTCCATCATGATATTCATAATGATATTATGGTTATGATATAATGATTATTCTCACCCATGTTATTTTGATTCATATTCCTTATTCATCCGCTTAATGGGATTTTAGCTCACTCATTTTTTTGATGTATATCCTCAGGTGATTACTTATACTAATGATAATGTGAAGGACACTAAGAAGATATAGAATAAGTAATTAAATAATGTTTTTGTTTTACTTTGTTAAAGTTATGTGTGAGCATAATTTTCCAAAGACAGTAAACCATTTTATCCAAGATTTATAACACTACTATGTTGTTTATCTTTAATATCTTGTAATAGTAATGTAAGAAAATTAGGGTCTATATAATCCAAACCAACCATTCGATGGTAAAAAAATTTACCAAAACTTGTAGTTCAAAGGAATAAATCAATTAATGAAAATTATTAGCTAAATCAAGAAAATAATCAAAGAATCCATGGAAAAGTTTCCTCCACGCCATGAAACCCACATTCTTTATTTAGAAAATAATAATAGAAATAAATAGTGATTCCATATCACAAATAAATATTGGAGAAGTATCATACATAGAGAGGTGATGAGAAGTAATAAACCCTCATGTTATAAGAATACTATAATTGGCCTACCATAAAAAAATCTCAATTTGGGTGGTGCCTTGAAAAACCAAATATCATTCCAGAAACTAGTAGGTGTAACTTGGGTGATTTCTCCACCAAAATCTTATATCCATAATGGACATAATAAATTCCTAACATTTCCCACTTCTTTCACTATTTATCCCTACCTGTATTTAGAGTAAGAGGAATACCAAGAACGATGTGATGGTCTCTTACATTAAACCAATTGAAAAATATTATCCCAATGAAAATCAACTAAATAATCATCAAATAAATCTCACACTCAATCATTCTATGACCTAGTGACAACATGAGATGAAACTCTAAAACCAGGTCAATCTTCCAACCGTGTATCCCTCTAAAAAAACAACATTTCCCTCTGAAACCCTCTAATAAATACCTTTCTCAAATAGGGAATTAGCTCCCAAAATACTCCTCCACAAATAGATTGTCCTATAACCCAAGAAATCATAAGGAAAATTTGTGGAAGTTAAATATTTATCTTGAAAAAAACCTTGAAAATATGGTTTCCATATTGGAAAAGAAAAACTGGCCATGCTTAGCCAAAAGTTTTACATTAAATATCTTCAAATTCTTGAAAGAAATACCACCATAAAAATTTGAGAAACTGATATTATATATGACACCTAATGAATATTGTGATTACCATTATGTGACTCCCACTAGAAATTACCCAATCAAGAATGAAACTATTAAATTAGGATTTCCGACAATATGAACAAATACACCGCATATTAATGAATAGTTTGAGAATCCATGTTAATAAGAATCTCCTTCCCTACCTTTTAAACCTTTATATTTGGCCATAAGAATATATTTTTATCCACTCAATCAACAATAAAAGATAAGACTTGTTTCTTAATTATTACAATAATAGTTGGTAGTCCAAAATATTTATGGTGTTTCTTAGCCAGTGGAAATCCACATAACCGCTTTAAATCCTCATTCTTTGATAGTGAAGCTCCATTACTAAAATATATTTTTGACTTCTCAGGATTAACTGCTGAAAATTATTTTTTATTTAGATAAAACCCCTTTTAAGGGAGAAGGGGGAAACAGACATGACATCAAAGACATAAACAAGACAAAAAACTCTAAAGATCCCAAATTACAAGACCAAAAAATCCACACTACATGAGAAAAGGCCCTCCCAACATCAAAATACATAAAATACAGCTTCCACCTTCCATCGCTGATTAGCAAGCTTTCCCGTGCAAAAATGCACGGGCCTGGTACCAATGGCCGGAGCCATACCCTCTCATACCCTCTCAGGATTAACTCATTGACCAAAATTCATTTTATACATATGGATAATATTTATAACTAAGAAACAATATGGATGTGTGGGGCACACAAAGATGAGTCAATCATCTGCAAAGAAGAGATGGGAAATGGGGTGATGGGGTTCATCCCGTATTGTGGGGATCTTCTCATATTTATTGATATTGTTTTTTAAGATATATTTTTATATCTCTCTGAATGATGTGATATCTTTTTAAAAGGAAGAATAAATGGGGAGAGAAATATTTTTATATATCTATTTGAAAGAGATATGTGGCTTATGTAGGACTATTAAATGGGAAATAAGCATCAATTTTCAAGTGCAATAGATATGTGGGTGATGGTTTTTGGGCATGGTCAGCAAAGAGAAATGAAAAATCAGGTAGTGAACAAGGTTATGAAATGATGTCATGTGTTTGGTTTTTATCTTCAAAGGGAGAAATCTTATCACATATGATTATCAAGGAGAGTAAGGAGGTGTTTGAGGGTGTGTATTTTCAAAAAAGTTTTCTACACTATATTTTTAAAT
Source organism: Viscum album (assembly GCA_963277665.1). Lineage (NCBI taxonomy): Eukaryota > Viridiplantae > Streptophyta > Magnoliopsida > Santalales > Viscaceae > Viscum > Viscum album. Next base: position 2,003,212,678 of record OY728145.1, read on the forward strand.
TCAATTTTTAGGTTTTACTTCAACTTTGTACTCTCTCATTCATAGTGAAAATTTTAGAGTTACCCTATGGTTATTTAATCCTCTACATTAGAGGGTTTTCCACATTCAATTTATGTGTCCTAATATATTTTCCTGATATTATTTTTATGCTACATTTACATTGATGATTCTAACAATATTTTTTTTCAAAAATGAGTTTTTATCCTGGGATCGACCTTCTTCCTCCCTAAAAAATGGTATAAAAGGAGGTTATCCATGATTCTTACTAATTGGATATGAGTGATTCATGCCATGATTTTTGTAACCTCTCAATAATGTTAAAATATTTAATAATTGTTTTATAAATTAAATAAACTAAGTTTTTATAAAATTTGATTATGATTAATAATAATACTTTGAAATTTATATACATATATAATTATTTTGTTTTTATAAATTTTCATTTTTGAAAACATGATATGTGTGTGAGTGTTTATTGAATTATAATTATTAGTCTTGAAACTATAAATTATGATTAGAAAACAATTACTATTATATATTTTATTAATATATGAAAATAATTTATGTTTTTATTTTATAAAGATTTTGAATTATAAATATAAATAATTATTTTATTAAAAAAGTGAAAAATATATATGTGTGTTTTAAAAAAATTATGATTTGAATTATTTATAAAAATGAATTATATATATATATATTAAAAAAATACTAAAATGGTTTTAAAAAAATATGTTATGTTGTTTAAAAAAATGTTAAGTCTTGATAAAAAAAAGATAAGTAAGATAAAAAAGTATAATATAATAATATATTATTTTAATTATTATATAATATATTATTAATGTTTTTACTTGAAAAAACCAAAATGAAGGAGATAGAATTGAGAGTTATAAAAATATGAAATGTGTGGATAGAAAGGAAAACCCAAATGACATGATAAAAATACACAAGTGAAATCATGAAAAAAACTCAAATATAATATGAGATTTTGACTTCAAAGATAGTAATTTAAAAAATAAAGGTAACCAGAACTCAAATTTTGGTATAAATTTAAAACAATTAAATGGTTGCATTTCATGGAATATTTGTATGTCTAAAATTGTTCTTTTTAAAAAAACAAGCTTCCAAAGGAAGATTTAAAACAAGTTATTTATTTCACACCCAAGAATACCTAACCCTCATATTTCCAAACTCTTCTCTACTTCTTTCTAGAAAATCCAGCAGCTGATAGTCCCTCATTGATCCAAACCAAGGTAAGGGATAAAATTACTTTCAATTTATAAGTATTTATGTAAGGGTTTTTTTTATTATATCAAATTATTTTTGTTTTAAAAATATTTACAAATATATGTATATATATTACATATATATATGTATATTTATGTGTGTGTATATATATATATGATTATCTATATTTAGAAAATATAAGTTGAGGGTATTGATTTAAATGTTTATTTGTAAAACCTATGGTTTGTAAGGGATAATTTTATATCATCAAATTATTTTTGTTTTACAAAGGGTTACATATATATATGTGTATATATATGCATATATACACATATATAACTATCTATTTTCAGTATATATGAAAAGGGTTTTTGTTTTAAAAATTTATTTATAAAACCTAAGGTTTATAAGGGTTTAGTTTATTTTAAACAAATTATTTTTTATAATGATTTATATATATGTGTGTATATATATGTGTGTGTTTGTGTATACATATATGATTATCTAATATCCAAATATTTAATAAAAGGATTTTCGTTTTAAATTTTATTACTAAGACTATTTTTGTAAGGTTTTAATTTTATTATTGATCAAAGTAAGATGTTTAAAATGTTATACATAAAAATACATATATAGGTATATATATATATACCAATCTATAAAACTTTCTATTTTTTAGAATTTATAAGACATGGGTTTTTGTTTTAAAGTCTATGTTTTGAAAGGGGGCCATTTATTTTTATCAAAGGATTTTATTATAATTTCATTCTATGTATAATGATTTATATATATGTATGTATATATATATGTGTATATTAATTTATTTTAAGAAATAAAAGGGATTAGATATTCATTTTCCATTCTATATACAAAGGTTTGAAATTGCAATTAGTATAACATTTTATGGGTTATATTTTATGTGTAACGTTTTTTTATAAATGATATTTATTATCATTTTATGTTTCAATCCAAAACAAGTTATTTTTTCTTTTGAAAAAGTGTATCTTCACCGCTTGGTATGCCTTGTATAATTTGGTATTTCCATCATCTAAATTATAAATGAAAACCCATGCATTTTTAGATAAAGTGTAAATTTAATTCTTTATCTATTTTTTTCATGATTTATATATGATGATAGTTATTTCAAGCATGGTAATTCTCCTAAAAATATTTTTAGAAACTCTCAAGAAAATTTAGGTGACATGTGATAAGAAAAAAAATCTTTTAAAGAAAATAACAATATGTATGTATTTGTGTTGAAATTTTTTAGGTTAGGAATAAGAAAGACAGGTCCATTGAAAGTGTTTCCAAAAATTGGAACTAGTATGTTATGTGATGTTATACAGAGTGAACACATAAGTCTTAAGGGAACATTGTTCCATATGTGTTATGACTAGTGGACTTGTGGTTTTTATTTTAGTCTTCCAAGTATCATAAATAAGCCACCAGAAATTATTATTTTTAATGGATAAATCCATATGATCTTTTCTATAATAATTATTTTGAGAAATTAATCATTTTATAACTTTATTTATTACTATTTTCAAATTTAATGAATGTATAATTTTATGTAAGTATGTTTATTTTTTAATAGAATTAATAATTTTCTTAAAACCGCTTACTGGTCATTTTAAATGCTCACCCTGCATTTTAAGTTCTTTTATTATAGGTTTAGTAGATTTATCAGTGAAGTATTTTTTCTATGTGGAGGCAGCGCAATGAAGATTATTTTGTTTAATTAATTTTATTTTTGTAAAATTTGATGAAATATAATAGTTGTATCTATTTCTATAAAACTTATTTTAGAAAGGTTCCTAGAAATTTAAATGTTATGTGTATTTTTATTTATCTTTTATTAAACAAATATATACAACATTTTAAGCACTGAGTCCCGAAGCACGGGATCAAGCCGTTATAGTTAGTATCAGAGTAACGGTCTAGAAAACTTTATAGATTAGATATTGTTGTCTAAGTAAGAGGGTATAAAATTCCTTTTTTTAAAAATATGACGACATAAATTCAGAATTCTTTTTAGTCCAATGAATGAATTGTGAGGAAAACATTATTTTTAAGGGGGGGAGAGTGTACTACCCTCAAAATATTAAAATGTTAAATAATTATTTTATAAATTAAATAAATAGGGTGTTTATAAAATTTGATTAAGATTAATAATAATACTTTCAAATTTATATATAAATATAATTATTTTTTTATAAATTTTTATTTTTGAAAACATTATATATATATATATATATTGAATTATAATTATTAGTTTTTGAATTATAAATTATGATTAGAAAATTATTACTATTATAAATTTTATAAATATATGAAAATAATTTATGTTTTTATTTTATAAAATTTATGAATTATACATATATATAATTATTTTATTATAAAAAAATGCACAATATATATATTTGTTTGAAAAAAATGCGATTTTAATTTTTTTTAAATGATATATATATGTGTGTGTGTGTGTGTGTGAAACTCTAAAATGGTTTATGGAAATTTTTTATGTTGTTTAAAAAATGATAAGTCTTGATAAAAAATTAAATAAGATAAAAAATGATAATATAATAACATACTATTGTAAGGATTATATAATAAAATAATAATATATTATTAATATATTGACTTGGAAAAACCAAAAAGAAGGAGAGAGAATCGAGAGTTACAAAAAAATGAAACATGTGAATATAATGGCAAAAACCAAATTACATGACAAGAAAATGCAAGTGGATTCATGAATAAAAAACTCAAATATAATATGAGATGGTGATTGAAATGATTAAAATTTTAATAATAATGGTAAACTAAACTCAAATTTTTTGTTTTATTGGAAACCATCAAAAGTCACATTTCATGGACGATTTAAATATCTAAAAAATTATTCTTTTAAAAAATACAACTTTTAAAAGAAGATTTAAAACAAATTTTTATTTATTACAAACCCAAAAATACCTGACCCTCATCTTCCAAAACTCTCATCTTCTTTATTCTCAAAAATTCAATAGCTCATAGTCCCTCTTTTATCCAAACCAAGGTAAGGTATAAAATTATTTTCAATTTATAAGGATTTATGTAAGGGTTTATTTTATTATATCAAAATGTTTTTATTTTATAAATATTTATATATATGTGTGTGTATATATATTACATATATTTGTTTATATATGTGTATATATGTGTGTGTGTGAGTGTGTGTGTGTTTATGTACATATGTGATTATTTATATTCAGAAAATATAAGTTAAGAATTTTGATTTAAATGTTTATTTCTAAAACGTATTGTTTGTAAAGGTTCATTTTATTTCATCAAATTATTTTCATTTTATAAAGGGTTACATATATAGGTGTATATATGTGCATATATACACATATATAACTGTATATTTTCAGTAAATATGAAAAGGGTTTTTTTAAAAAAAATTATTTCAAAAGCCTAAGGTTTATAAGGGTTTAATTTATTTTTAACAAACAAAATTATAATTATTTAAATATATATGTGTATATATATATGTGTATATATATATATATACATATATGATTATCTAATTTCAAAATATATAAGAAAAGGATTTTCATTTTAAATTTTATTACTACGCCAATTTTTGTTATGTTTTAATTTTATTATCGATCAACGTATTTTATTAACAACATTATACATACATATATATAAGTATGTTTATATATATATATATGTATGTATTTATGTATGTATTGAAACCTATCTATAAAAAATTTTGTTTTTCAGAAGTTATAATACATGGGTTTTTATTTTAAGGTCTATGTTTTGAAAGGGGGTCATTTATTTTTATCAAAGGGTTTTATTATATTTTTATTTTATATATAATGATTTATATATATATATATATCAATTTATTTTAATAAATAAAAGGTATTAGATATTCATTTTCAATTCAATATGCAAATGTTTGAAATTTATCTCAGACTATCATTTTAAGGGTTATATTTTATGTGTAACTTTTTTTATAAATGATATTTTTTTTCATTTTATTTGATAATCCAAAACAAGCGATTATTTCATGTGTGAAATTGTATCTACACCCCTTGGTATGTCATGCATAATTAGGTATGGCCACCATCTAAATATTAAATGAAATCCCATATATTTTTAGATCAAGTGTGCATTTAATTCATTATCCATTTTATTTATCATTTATATATAATGAAAAAAAATTCAAGCATGGGAATGCTCCTAAAATTATTTTTAGAAACTCTCAAGAAAATATTGGTGACATGTGATAAGAAAAATTATTTTATTTTAAAAAACTAATATTATGAATGCATTTTTTTGGAATATATAGGGTTACAAATGAGAAAGGTAGGTCCATTGAAAGTGTTTTCAAAAATTAGAACTAGTTTGTTATGTGATGTTATGGGTAGTGAGCCCATAATTCTTAAGGTAACTTTTTTCCATATGTGTTATGACTATTAGTCTTATGGTTTTTATTTTTTTCTAACAAGTATTATAAAAGACCTACAATAAATTATTATTTTAAATATATAAATACCAAATATCATTTCAATTATAATTATTGTGAGAAATTAATGGTTTTCTAAATTTATTTATTTTGATTTTTAAATGTAATGAATATATACTTTTAAGTAAGTATGTTTTCGTTTTAAAATAATTTATTAATTATTTTAAAACCCCTTACTAGGTATTTTAAATGATCACCCTACATTTTAAATACTTTTTTTACAAGTTTAGTATATTTATCGGTGATTTGTTTTTATAAAGGTAGAGCACTAAAGATTATTTTGTTTAATTAATTTTATTTTTGAAAAGTTTTAATGAAATGTAATAGTTTTATCTATTTATCCAGATCCTAGACTAGGAAAGTTCCTAGAAATGTAAATTATATGTGTATTTTTATCTATCTTTTATTAAAAAAAATATACACAACATTTTACGAACTGAGTCCAAAAGTGAGGGCTCAGATATTTATAATATTTTTTCCCACATTGAACTGTTCAATGAGAAGAATTATTTTATTATATGACAGTAATGAGTTAACAATATTTTGGTCCATGAGAAGATATTGAATGTGTTAAAGAAAAAATTAGATAATCTAGAGATGAAGGGTGATGGTGATTGTTAGGATTTGAGAGAGTTAGTGACAATCCTGATTTAGATGTGTTTGACTGAAAATAATTTGTGAGAAGTGATAAATATGATAGATTTGGAGGGGATCTTGTTGATGAATGATATTAGGTATAAACTGAAATCTATCACAAAACATTTATATCTAAAAAATATATTTTATCATTGGTAAATTCCATATAATGGAGATTTTGGTAACCATTTGGAAGAGTTCAACAAATTTCTTATGGATTTGACTTTGGTAGTAGTAAAGATTGATGAAAAAGGTAATGTGGTGCCTATTGAAATAGAAGAATAAGAAAATGACTTTTTCTCTTGGGTTAATTACCTGATTTGTATGATAATATCATCAACAAATTGTTATTTGGGAAAGACACTCTAATGTTGAATGATATGATTTCATCATTGTTGATGAAAAACACTCAGTGAAATAAAAATGATGGTAATTCATTATGTAATGGATGGATGTAGTAATCAGAGAGGTCGGTTGAAGACAAGAAGAAAGGTATAGTGCTTATTTCTTGATAAGGAAGGTAATTTGAAGAGAAAATTATATACATTGAAAAATATCAAGGAATAAAAGAAAGCGTGTGTGAAGAATAAAGGTCTAGTGCTTAAGTCTTATACATGTTTAGGGTGATTTACTTTCAGATGGAATTAATTTTTGTAACGACCCTTCTTTTTATTACACAATTAAACATGATTTATTACATTAAATTGCACTTAAGAAAACTCTATGAATCTATAGGTATACTGTAATGGGAAATTAGGGAAATTACATGACAACTTTTGACATAAAAATAAAAAATATTAATTGAAAACTTCCCTTACATGACCACAACATTCCCTCATACCTAGCATTGCATGGGATAACCTGAGGAGATACATGTGAAAATGGAGAGCTATAAATCCCAGTAATGGAGTAAACAAGTAATAACATAAAGAATACAATACATCTTAGGCAATAGGTATATCAATGGAGCATAATAGAAACATGAACAGAAAGGAATGGTATAACATGATTATCATAACATGGAAATGTGGAAACAACGTTGAACATGATATTAGTATGATCTAAGGACCATTGCACATTGATCATGAGTAAAACCTTGTTTCACTTGAATTATCATGAGTAAACCCTCTTTTCACTTCGTGTATAATGATACTATTCTTTCCCCAATGCATTGGAGCACAATCATGGTGCACCCTTCTCAATCATTCCATTTCATGCATAAGTGTGCCACATGAATCATATAACATTGAATCATTCAACACCATAATTTATTACATGATAAATGAATGTGTAATACATACATTAAACTCTATAATAAATAATTAAATGTTCATAAAGATGAATACCCTTGATAGATAAATGGGCATGGTATTCATTATACAATGACATTGGCTTGGAAAATTGCGGTGTAATTTCGGCAGCATAGCAGCGTGACATAAGAATACATTAAAATGGTTGATGAGAGATAAAGGGGAGTATCATCATATTTACATGAAATATAATGTAATAGGGTCATATAGACACATTTACCAACATATTTAATTGAATTTATATTCATAATAAAAAATAATTTCTTGAATGTAAATGAGAAGAGAGAAATTCCTTACGGAATTTCAGCATAGTAATAGGTGTACTTGGGTGGAAATAATGAGAGAGAAATGGGTTTACCATCATTCAAACATAAGGAGGGAAATATGTGGTAGATTCAAAATCATACCCTGATATTTTTAATTGAAAAAAATGATATAAAAATATTAATAAATTTGGACAAAAATGAGAATGGAAGAAATCCCTTACATGGAAGTGTGATCCTAAAGGCTTGGGAGGGGCTTGAGAGAGGTTTTTTAAGAGCTCGGGTGACTTAGGAGGATTATATATTGGGGAGGGTAAAGGTTGGTATATCTCCAAAGGTGTTTAGTGAAGAGGAAGTGGGATCTTGGGTGGGTTTATATAGAAAAAGTGATGGAATTCTTTATTATTTAGGTTTTGGACACTACACATTAAACTAATCAAAACCACAAACCAACCCATGGTTTCTAGCCATGGTTTTTTACAAAGGGTATTGTAAAACATTATTTTATAAGTAAAATAGATTAATTATTAAAATCTTAGGCCTGATTATGTGGAGGTGAGTCACACTCTCAAGGAAATCATTGTAAAAAGTCAAAATGGTTTATAAGTCTTGGAGGGTCCACTGAAGCTTTGTAAAATAAATAAAATAAACCTAAAATCACATTATTTTAATTTTAAAATATATATTGTCCTCAAATGAAATTTATATTATTTTATTACATCACTATTGGGTCATTATGATATCATAAAATACAATATTTAATTAAACAATATTTAATTTTTATCCAAAAATTCGAATGTCTCAGAAAATTATGAAAACTTCACTATTGGATAATTTTGATGTCCTGATTCTAAAAAAAATCATTTTATCTAAATAATTTTCTAAATATTTGAATTTTTACATTTAAAATAAAAACTGACATTTATTTAAAATTAATGGGTTTTGACAAAAACAGCTTTCAAACCTTAATAAAAATTACAATTGTATTCATAAAAATTATAAAATTATTTATATTTAATAAAAAGTACTTTAGTAATAATATTTTATTAAAATATTATTTAAATCAAAAATTCATTAATTCGTCAAAATAGATTTCTTAATTAAATATTAACTAAAAAATACTATTTGTGTTTTAAAAACTATTTACAAAGTAACAATAATAAAGAGAATGTATATTATTTATTATATACAAAAATAATGCCCAAACTAATAGTGCTAGGTTATTGTTACATAACCCCTTATAACACTAGCATAAGACCAAATGGTAAGGTGTGTGATGGTGATAGACTCTTGGGGAGGCTCAGATAACATCACTTAGGTGGTAATCTCTATTAACTTCTAATTCTCCTATAGTTGGTTTTTCTCAAGATTAACTTGTTGAAGTTCGGCTTGGGCTTGGTCAAGAGAGAAGCCCAGTGATTCTACCTCATTTCCGAGCTTCGAAAAATGGGCTTTATATGGAGAAATTCTACTGGATGAAGTCATCTCTTCCTTTTTCTGAGTAAATTGGATTTTTTAAAGACGTATATTTATACTAATCAAGTGATCACTATTCAACGACTATATTAGAAATGGTAAAAATTATTAATGGTATTTTCAAATCCAAAAACATAAAACCAAATAAGCTCATATGTTTTATATAACCATTTTATATAATAATACATTTTATCAGATCAAGAGGAACATTCATGAGTAAAAGTTTGGGTTGTTACAATCATCCCCCCTTAAGAAATTTCACTCTCTAAATTTACTTTTCCCACACTAAAACATATGAGGGTAACTCTACTTCATCCCATCCTATGATTCCCACGTCTATTATTCAAACATGTGGTTTCACCACAACACTTTGATGAGGGGAATTGTCTTATTTCATAGAACTTTTCCATACGATCTAAGATCTTCACCAGCTTCTCCTCATAGAAGAGGTCATTTTCCAATGGTACCAAATTTGGATTGAGTACATGCGATGGGTCATTTATGTACTTCCTTAAGAGTGATACATGGAATACATCATGTACTTGAGATAGGTTTGGTGGGAGTAATAGTCTATAGGTCGCTACTTCAATATGATCAAGGATCTAAAAAGTGCTAATGTACCTTAGACTAGTCTTTACCTTCTTCCCAAATATCATAACTCTCTTCCACGGTGATATGGGGAGCAATAACATGTCTCCAAAATCAAACTCTAGGTATTTTCAACAATTATCAGCATAGCTCTTTTGTCAACTCTGAGCATCATTAATGTGTTGTTGGATGGTCTTCACCATCTCCACTATTTCTTCAACCATATTTTGGCCTAGGAGTTTTTTCTCCCCAACTTCATCCCAACATGCTAATGTTCTGCACCTCTTCCCATAAAGGGCTTTATAAGGATCCATTTGGATGCTTGAGTGGAAACTGTTGTTGTAAAAGAACTCAACTAGAGTAATATGTTGATCCCATCATCATTTGAAGTCCATTGAGTTTTCTCGCAACATATCCTCAAGTGTTTGGATATTCCTCTTGGATTGTCCGTCATTTTGAGGGTGATAAGTCATACTAATGTTCAGCTCAGTATTCAGATCATGTTGAAGATGCTTCCAAAACTTAGAGGTGAATCTTTGATCTCAATCAGATACAATTTATAGTGGCACTTCATGCTACCCTACCACTTCTCTGATGTATATCTGTGCTAGTTGATCCAATGTGAAATCCTCATAAATTGAAATGAAGTGTGTAGACATTGTAAGACAATCCAGAAAAACCCAAATAGCATTGTTTCCTTTGGATGTCTTCAGAAGTCCAGTGACAAAGTCCACAGTGATTTTTTCCCATTTCCATGTTGGTATGGGTAACAGTTTCATCACCCCCTTAGACTTATTCCTCTCAACCTTCACTTGCTGACATACCAGGAACATTAATGTATATTCTTCGATATCCTTATTCATGTTATCCCACCAATAAAACTCCCAGATATCTCGATGCATCTTTGTGTTTCTTGGGTGAATGGAGAAATTCAAACCATGTGCATCATCCAAAAGTTATTTATTTAACTATGGATTTGATGTAACACATAGTCTTGACTGAAAATCTCACAATTCCTTCTTCATTAACATTGAACTCTAATGATTTCCCTTTTCTAATATTTTCCAATTTCTTCGGAATTCCCACATCATCATATTAAGCATCCCTAAACCTTTATTAAAGAGACAGGTGGGAAATCATTTGTGAAAGGATTGATTATGTTCCTATCATTATTATTCCCATGTCCACCATCATCAAATCTAAGAAGATTGTATCCTTTTCAATTATCATCAATGATATAATAACTATGTCTTTTTTACTTAGAGAATCTTCTACCTTATTTTCTTTCCCAGGGTGGTAATGGATTGAGCAGTCATAGACTTTAATCAGCTCTAACCATCTTCGTTGGTGCATATTCAACTCTTTCTATTTGAATATATACTTGAGGCATTTGTGGTCCGTATATATTTCATACTTCTCCCCAAAGAGGTAATGTCTTTAAATTTTTAAAGCGAAAATAACTGCAGCCAACTCCAGATCATGTGTTTGATAGTTTTTCTCACAAATGTTCAATTTCCTTAAAGTACAGTAAATTAATTTTTCATTTTAAATCAACACACATCTCAGGCCTTTCATCGAAGAATAACTAAATACCCAAAAATTTCCCCACTTGTGGGTAATGTGAGAATGGGTGTAGTGATAATACTCCTTTTCAACTCCTTGAATCTCTCTTCACATTCATCACTCTAAGAAAACATGAATCGCTTCTGATTTAGTTTGGTAAGAGGTTTTGACAATCGTGAGAAATTTCTCACAAATCAGTGATAATATCTAGCTAACCCCAAGAAGGTACAGATATGCATCACCGATGTTGGACTCGTCCATACCTCAATTATAGCTATCTTGGATGGATCCACAGATATTCTATTGCTTGTGATGTTATGACCCATGAATGAGACCTCCTTCAAATAGAACTCACACTTGTTGTACTTTTCATATAGATTCTCCTTTCTAAAGGTCTCTAGTATAGTGTTTTGATTCTCCTCATACTCTTCCTTGGTTTTGGAGTATAATAGAATATCATTTATAAAGACTACCACAAATTTGTCAAGGTAATCTCTAAAGACTCTATTCATCAAGTACATGAATATTGATAGATCATTAGTGAGTCTGCAAGGCATTACTAAGAATTCATAGTGCCCGTATCTTGTATGAAAATCAGTCTTGGGGATATCCTCCTACTTCACCCCTACTTGGTAATATCCTGGCTGCAAATCCACCTTGAATAAGTATTATGCTCCATGTATCTGATCAAAAAAGTCATAAATTCGGGTCAGAGGGTACTTGTTCTTTATAATGATTTTACTGAGCTCACAATAATCAATGCAAAGGTGCATTGACCCATCCTTCTTCATGACTAAGAGAACTGGTGCACCCCATGGTGAAACACTTGGGTGTTTAAACCCTTTATCTATATTCCACTGTAGTTATTTCTTCAGCTCCTGAATCTCCACAATAGCCATTCAATATGGAGTCTTGGATATTGGAAATGCCCTAGGTATAAGATCAATTGAGAATTAAACATCTTTTCTAGGAGGAAGACCATAAAATTCCTCAAGAAACACTTTATCAAATTCCTTCACAATAAGAATGTCTTCAAGGATGGTTTCTTCTTTAGACTCAATAATCTGAGCAAGATACGCATTTTCATAGGGTCGTAATATCCATGCTTGAGATGATGGTTCTGAAGAATATTCATCCTACACCTTTCACTTATATATAATCGGGTGTAAATTTTCCATATGGAGGGTGATTTCCCTCTCACGGAAATTTATGTTGGCTATATATACAAAAAGTAAATCAATGCCAATAGTTGTATCAAATTACACCAAAGGGAGTATGATGAGGTTCTATAGGACGTTTAGTCCACAAATTAAGATAGGGGAGGATTTATATTCATGGGTTCCAATGATTTCCCTATTTTTTGTAACCACTGACATCTTTACTTCAATGATTTTTGGTTCTATTGAGATTATTCTACTAAACTTTCAGGATATAAAAGAATGCATAGAACCATAATCAAAAATTACGTTCTCTATTATTGAATGAATAACTAGTGTACCTATCACCACTTTGTTGTTGGGGTTCACTTCATCAGTAGTGATGGAAAAATCTTTCCCTTGCTTCCTTGAAGGTTTTTGGTTGCCTCCAAAAACCCTTGGCTAAGGGCACTGTTTTGCAAAGTGTCAGGGTTCTTTACAGTTGAAGTAATGAACAATGTGTTGAGGGTCGAACGGAGCGTTCCTCTACTCAATCACAACTGCGTGTTTATCTTATCGGTAGTTAATGTCCAGGTGCCCTTCTCTTCCAGACCTAAAGCATTTCTTCGTCCCCTTCAGGAAATTTATGGGGTGCTTATTTCTGCACCATTGGAAAGTGGGGTGCTATATTTTATTAGCACAATTGGATTTATCAATTGGACCACCAGAATTAAAATCCGCCTTATACTTCTTATCCCCATGATACCCCTAAGATTTTCCAATATACAATTTGACCTTCAGGGCATATCGGACAATTACCTCATAACTATCGAAGTCATAGATCGCTAGGTATTTCCATAGGCTAGGTTTTATCCAACCAAAAAAGTAGTCAACCTTGAATTTGATGGTAACAACAAAGACAGAGGTGTATTGTGCAAGACTTATGATGTTTTCCTCGTATTCTCCAATGTATTTGTTGTATTTTTTCTGGAGGGTAAGTAATTCACTTTCCATATTAAGTTAGAGGGTGCGAGGAAAATATTTATCAAAAAAAATTTCTAGAAATCCTTCGATTCTGATGCATTGATCTCCTCATTAGGCTTCATATTTTTTATCAATTTCCATCATTGATCAGATTCACCCTCCATATGATAAGCAGCCAAAAGTACCTTCTCTTGTTAAGAACATTGAAAGATGTCGAAGATCTTCTTCATGGAGTTGATCCATTTTTCAGTGATTGAGGGATCATATGATTTATTAAAAGTTAGAGTCCTTTGTCTCATGAAGCTCTCGATTATGACCTTTTCTTTCTTAAGGGGGGTTGAATGTTCTACTTGACCCATGTTTCTATTCAAAATATGAGTTAACTGAAAGAGTATTGTGACAATGTTTGTGATTTCCGCTCACATCGGATTGGGAATATCATTATAACAGTCATCACATTGATCTTCGTATCAGTTATTTGCTTGAGTCCTCTTATTACTAACCATTGGCTAGAATAAAAGGAAAGTTAGGGGTAACACATAAAGGGTAATCCAAAGAAAAAAATGGATGACTTATAAATTACTTTTATTTTCTTAACTTATGAATTTATAGGCTTCAATCTATGTTATCCATGATATACTTCCCAACATATATTCTTAGGGAAATTTTTTTATTCCCTTAATAATGGTTTGTACTAAGCATATGAATTTACCAAAGCATATCCCCTGGGAGTGTCGTAACCAAGAGTTCATCAAGGCCCATTGTTTTGCACTAGTTTCCATTCGAGTCTAGCTCAAAGTGGTGTTTTCGGGTTTTACCCCTAGATACATTTGTGCCAGAGCCACCTCTACCTACTCGTATCCAGATAGGGATGTATTTTATTGATAAAATACTTACTCAATACTCACAAAAATTTAGGGATGTTTTTATTATACTTAGTCTTATCCCTAAGAATTTCACTAGGTTTTTCTAATCCTAATCCCAAAAATAACTAAACATATCCTCTGATACCAACTATAACAACCATGCTTTTATTACACACTTAAACATAATTTATTACATTGAATTTATCTTAAGAAAACTATGAGGATTGATAGTTCTAGTGTCTTCGGAAATTAGGGACATTACATGACAACTTAATACATAAAAATAAAACATATTTATTTAAATCTTCCTTTACATGACCTCAACATTCCCTCGTACCTAGCATTGCATGGGATAGCCTAAGGACATAAATGTGAAAAGGGTGAGCTATAAAGGCCAGTAAGGGATTAAAAAAGGTATAACATTAATAATAAAATACATTTTAGGAAATAGGCATATCAATAGATCATAAGAGAAACATAAACATAAAGTAATGGTATAGAATGATTATCATAACATGGAAATGTGGCAACAACATTTAACATGATATCAGCATGATCCAAGGCCCATTGCACATTGAGATGAGTAAACCCTCATTACACATGAATTGTCATGAGTAAATCCTCATTTCACTTGACGTATCATGAAACAATTCTTTACCCAATGCATTAGAGTGATATTAGGGCATACCCTTCTTAATCATTTCATTTCATGTATAAGTGTTCCACATGGATCATATAACATTGAATCATTCAAAACAATCATTTATTACAAGATAAAGTAATTTGGAATAAATAAATCAAAATCTATAATCAATAAGTAAATATGCATAAAGGTGAATACCCTTGATAGATAAATGGTCATGGTATTCACTATACAATGACATTGGCTTGGAAAATAATGGTGTAATTTCAACAGCATAACGACGTGACATAAGAATTCATAATAATGGTTGATGAGAGAGAAAGTGGGGTATCATCAGATGTACATGAAATGGAAAGTAAAGTGGTCATATATATACACATCCCAATATATTTAATGAAATTTATATTCATAATACAAAAAAATTTCTTGAATGTAAATGTGAAGAGAGAAAATCCTTACAGAATTTAGGCATGGTAATGGGTGTACATGGGAGGAATTAATGAGAGAGAAAGGGGTCTATAATCATTAAAACCAAATTATGGTAATATGGGTAAGGTGTTAAATCATACCTTAACATTTTTAATTGAAAAAAATGAAATAACAATATAAAGAAATTTGGATAAAAATGAGAAAGGATGAAATTACTTAGTTGGAAATGTGATCTCAAAGGCTTGAGAGGGGCTTGAGAGAAAATCTGAGGGAGGCTCGGCCAACATCGCACGAGTAGTAATTTCTATCAGTTTTAACTTCTCAGAAAGGCGATTTCGTTCTAGCTTCACACGATGAAGTTCGTCTTGGGTTTGGTCCAGAGCAAATCCCAATGGTGCTACCTCCTTCCCAAGTTCTGTTAGATAGGCTTCGATCGGTCCAAGACTACTGGGTGAGGTCATCGAATCTTCTTTCTATATTAATTAACCAATATTACTTGTATTTAGAGACAATAATCAAAACGTTTAGTTTCCAGTGTTCATATTTACCAGTGGTCATATAATTAGTCAAAACCCAACAGTCTAATTTTAATTATACTCATGTTATCAAATGAAATAGTTTTGTTGAGTATCAAAAATAAAATAACACACAAATTAGGAAACAAGATTTATTCGAAATTTCGGGTCGTTACACTATGGGTGTCTCAGAATATCGGTGTCTCGTACTGTTGATGTCTTAGAGTTTCAATGTCTCTGACTATCATTGTCTCATACTATCAGTGTATTAGACTGTCAGTAGGTCAGTGTTTCAGTAGATCACTATTCCGATAAGTGATGTGTCAGTAAGTGATACATCGATAGGTCGGTCGGTCAGTTATCGGTAGCCTGTACTTAGTAAAAATTATGAGTAATGGTCAGTTTCTCTATTGGTATGTTACTCTGTCAGTCACTCATACTTTTATTGGTTACTTGTCCTTAGTGAAGTTTTTGAGAATCCGTCACTATGTACTCAGTCGGTAGGTACTTTGTTGGTATCTCATCCTTAGAGAAAATTCTGAGAAGCTATCGGTAGGTTAGGTATTGGTGACTTATATTTATCAGTGACTTATACTTATCCAAATCTTGGAAACCTATCTTATGATGTAAATACTAACGAGATATATTAATATTAAATGTAAACATTTTTAAACAATATGAAACTTAATATAACATAATTAAGCATGATTTGAGAGCATTAAAACTAGTGGAGTCCAACAATATCTCCCTTTTTGATGATCACAAGTCATGATGTTATATAGTTTATAATGACCAAAGTAAGGTCTACTTAAACATTTTATAAAGATCATAAGAGATGGAATTTTAAGATAAACACAAAAATTATATAGATCCCTTAGTAAGGTTTTTTTAATCTCATGATCCCACTGAGATACATGCCATACACATACACATGCCATACACATTCTCCCTTATTTGGGATTATCAAAAAGAAAACAAATAATTAAAAGACAGAACAGATAATTAGATGAAAACATAGAAGATATTCCATAAGTCAAATTGTATAAGTGGTAAAAAAATAGTACAATATATCCCTATTAAGGAGTCATGCAATCACTTTTTCTCCAAAGCAGAGTCCATCACTTATTTTCCCTTATCAGAGGTAGAAATGGTTGGAGTAGGAGGTGTAGAAGTAGTGGTGGGAGTGGTAGTGTGGATACCAAGGGAAGTAAGAGGAACTCCAGTAAAGATATAAGAAGTAAGGCTTGGGATAGAAGATCCTGTAGAGCTAGTAATCTCATGATGAATTTTAGGTCTGATTTGTATTAGATCTTGAGAAAGAGTAATAAAAAAAGGTGACAAGGGTTCAAAAGAATAAGTAAGAGGGGGAAAGATAGGCTGAAGATGAGAAGCCGCTGGAGAAACAATTGCATTATTGTCATGATGAAGGTAAGGTTTCAGTAGATTAATGAATTCCTTCATGATTTTTCCATCATAATCCATATCCCTTTCAAAATATTTCTTATTCTCTATAAAATTATTAAGGGTAGGATTGAAATACCTAAGCTACATGACTTGATCTTTTAAGGCTTCATTAATATAAGGTAGTATCAAATTCTCAACCAAAATCTTGAAATTATTATCCAGTTTATGCTTTGTATAAACCCTCTTAAAGTAGAAGTATACTTTCTTGGCTATCTCTTCCTGAGCATTAGTGGTCCCTTTTGTGAAAAATATTACCATGTCATATATATGATCACTGTTCTATCAAATTTTTCTTATGATTTCTTGGTATGTTCCACCCATCATAGTCTGAAGTTCCTCTCTTATAAAATTTAGAATCATCTCAACATCACGAGGATGAAAAGTAGAACTAGTTGAAGTGGAGGCACCTTTCAAGATATCTTAGATATCTAATCTCAACTGATTAAAATCAGGAGTTGGAGCCTAAGAAACATCAATCCTAAAATATGCATCCACAAATATTTTCAACACCTTATCCATAGATTTACTATAATTAATAGTTAGACCGTTAATGTCTAAAACCATAGAAGTCGATTTATTTCACATTTATTGATTTTCTAAGACAATTTCTTCTAACACTGAGATCAACTGAGGCTCAAACTAAGAAACAATCACTTATGTGATCATAGCTTCATTAATTTCACTAAGACATTCCACTAAGGCTGGATTATGTGGAGGGACAGATCTAACTACCACTAATAACTCTTACTTAAATGCATTGAAGTCAACCTTAGTCACATACTCTTCAGGCTCAAGTACAGCTATAGGAGTATGGGTAGGATCAGCTATCTTATCCTTAGAATCAGAGTACTCCAAACCCCAAGTCACATAACCTAGATCCTTTCTCCACACAGGAACAACTATATCATCAAGAGGATAAAGAAAATCAACTACCACCCTTTTAGGATATCTCTCCTCATCAATAGATACTCTCCTTATAGCATAAATCAACTCTTGCACTGGAGCCACTGAAAGTTCTCTTTCAGTATGAACTTCATCATGCATATGGACATTAGGAGATCTTTCCTCAACTACAACTAACTCAGGTGAATCATGTTATTCTAAAAATGTTTTCTATTCTTGTTCTACTAAAGGAGTGTTAGTAGTAATTTCATGCTATATGGGATCTAATGTAATATCAATAGGTTCCTAAATAGGGCATTGATCATCATCATGATGATTAGATCAACCATCAAATTCATCAAATTTTTTTCTTAACTCGTCACTTGAATCTTTTGCATCTTATTTATCATATTTCTCATCATCTTCTTCATTTTCATCCTCATGTTTATCACTTTCATCTTCTTCTTCTTCACTTCCAATATCTCCTTCTTCACCATTTGACTCCTCATCACTATCATATCTGCTGACATACTCAACATTCTTTGTCTCTTCAATCTCATCATCATCATCTTCAATTAGAAGTAGTTCCTTTGTAGGAAGAGGCCTAGGAGGGATAGCAGGACCATAGGTCACCCATTTAGGAATTTCAGATATATCGGGGTCACTTCTACCATCAATTGGTGACTAATTTCTTTATTTTCCTCAGTAACATCTTCCTCATATGAATACTCACTAGCATCATTTTGTCCTAGACTAGGGTCAACCATGTTCCTCGGCCTTAAGGGATGCTCAACAAGATTTAAATCCTCATATAGTTTGTCATTGTCCTTAACCTACATCTTCTTAAAGTAGTTATGATTTATTTTCATTATCTTGCCGAAAGTTTGTTTTTTGAGATATAAACCATCATAGACTGAAACTATTTCTTCACCCTCATTCACTAAACCCTAATCTTTCATCATAGCAGAGATAAGTCTAGGATAAAATAACGAATTTGTTTTACAGTACGGTTATATCATTTCAATTATGTGCACCATCAAATATCTGAATAGGTTAACCCTATATCCCTTCTCCAATAGATAATGAAAATATACATCTTGGTACTTTAGGGAGGCAAAGTTCCCTTTCTTATGACATAACTGATGCTTAATAAACTTGAACGACAGTCTTCATTCACCATCAAGTTCAGTTTCTATAGGCATTCTATGATCTCCATTACCAGTAAGCTCAGCCAAATCATCCCCAAAATTGAATATCTCATTGTTTTGAGGTTCACTTCTCTGATGATTCATGGGGTATCTTTAATAATTCTTCCCAATTCTTGGATGAAAAATGGATTATTTTTCCATCTACTATAGATTTGATCCAAAATACCTTTGATCCTTCGAGAATAAATTCCATATATAGATAGATTTCATGCACTATCCTTGGATAAAATGGTATTTCATTGTTGTAGAACCACTCTAACCATACTTGATATTGAAATACATTTAACAATAGATACTTTTCAACATCCATTCTGAGTGCACTTCTTTCTCAGGAGTGATGATACGGTTTTCAAGTTCTGGATGAACAACTTTCCATTTATGTTGACTATATTCACCTATTTTATTCTTAAAAGGATGAAACTCATCCAAAAATATTTTTAGAAACATGTTTATCTCGATACATTGGTGAGATTCATGGGGTTTGGGTTCAAATGAGAAAGGTAGCAGGAGTTCGGTAGAGAAAGGTTCGAAATAAAGAGTGAAAGAGCGAGAGTCTGAGAGTGAGAACAAGTGCTGGATCAACCCTTAGTTTTATCATTTAGGGATTTAAAATAATAAAATAATAAATTCATATTAAAATAAAATGAAATATTTAAAAAATTATGTTTTATATTCCAGAAAAAAATGACTATGTATCAATCGGTGAGACACATCGGTGAAACCTATCGACAATTCACCATCAGTAAGTCCTATTGGTGATTCATCATCGATAAGTCATATCAGAGAGTCATCATCGATGAGTCATATTAGTGATTCATCATCAGTGAGACATCATATATGAGACATCTGATAGTTATTCACTCAATGTTGATCATTCATAACTCATCTCTAATGTAACTCATTCTCTCATAATTTAATAGCTTAGTAAAAAATTTAGCAAGATGGTGTTCAGTCATAATGAATTAAAGAGTTTTATCACCTTTTTGATAATTATCTCTCAAAAAGTGACATCTCACATAAATATGTTTTGTTCTAGAATGAGAAACTTGATTCTTAGAAATTTTAATAGCACTTGGGTTATCACAGTTTATAGGGACATATCAAAATTGATATCCATAATCCAGTAATGTGTGTTTCATCCACAAAATTTTAGCACAATAATTACTAGTAGCTATGTATTAAGCTTCTATAGTATATAATGAAACGTAGTTTTTCTTTTTACTACAAAATGAAACTAGATACTTTCCCAAAAAGTGACATGTTCTGGAGGTGATTTTTCTATCTAACTTGCAACCGCCAAAATCGGCATCAGAATTACTAACTAAGTCAAATGGTTGTCCTTTAGTGTGGAATGGTCCTAAGTTGGTAGTATATTTGAGGTATTTGAAAATTATTTTAATAGAAAGTAGATGTGACTCTTAAGTATTTTCTTGAAAATGAACACACATACACACACTAACCATAATATTAAGTCGACTAGGGGTTAAGTAAATAAGACTTCCAATCCTACCTCTTTAATTGGTTTGATCCACTGATTTTTCATCTTTATCAAGATCCAATTTACTGGTGGTAATCATAGTAGTATCACTAATATTTGTTTCATCCAATCCAAAACATTTTAAAATATCTTTAGTGTATTTACTTTGATTTAAAATAATACCTTCTTTGTTTTGAAAGATTTTAAATCCAAGAAAAAATTTTAGCTCACCCATTAAGCTCATTTCAAATTCATTTTGCATTATTATTGAAAAATAACTACATAAAGAGTTTTTAAAAGAATCAAAAATAATATCATCAAAATATATTTTAATAAATAAAACATATTTATAAATTATTTTTATGAAAAGAGCAGGATCAAAAATCTTTTTTGTAAAACCTTTGGAAATAAGAAAAGTATTGAGCCAATCATACCAAGATCTTGGAGACTATTTTAAACCATACAAATATTTTGTTAATTCAAAAAAAAATATTTTGAAAATGAGTATTTGTAAAACCAGGGGTTATTCAAAAAAATATTCTCAACTATATTCCAATTTAGGAATTCACTTTTGACATACATTTGATAAAGTTTGAAATTAAGATGTGTTGCATAAGCTAGCAGTATTCGAATGGCTTCAAGTATGGATACAGGTAAAAAGGTTTTATCATGGTCAATTCATTCTTCTTTAATATATCCTTGTGCTAATAATATAGATTTATTCCTTTCTATAGTGCCAGATTCATCTACATTATTTCTAAACACCCACTTAGTGCCTATTGTCAAGTTGTCTTTGGGTCTATCAACAAGTTTCCAAACATTGTTTCTTTCAAACTATTTTAATTCTTCTTTCATATCCATCACCCAAATTTTGTCATTTATTTCATCATTGATTGCATCATTGATATTCTTAGGTTCAAGATGTGACAAAAATCCTTGATGTTCAACTCGGTTCCTTAGATAAGCTCTAGTCTATGTGCCTTTATCTAAGTCTCCAACTATAGAATCTAAGGGATGTTTCTTAAGGATTCAAACAAATCTAGAAAAAGAATTTTTGGTTATCTTAGGTTCATCTACAGGTTTGGGTTCCCTTTGGTTAGAATCTGGAGAGCTTCCAGAACGATATTTTTCTTCTTCTTTATCAATAGAATCAGAAACTTTAGGATTTAGGTCTAGATTTAGCAGATTGTCCTCAAGATTTTCTAGGGAGGTTTTACATTCATGTGGGACTATTTCATCAAATTTAATATGTATATAATCTTCCATACACTTGGTTCTCTTATTAAATACCCTATAAAATTTTTCAGAGGTAGAATAACCTAGGAAAACTCTATCAATTCTTGATGAAAATTTTTCAAGATTATCCTCTGTATTAAGGATATAGAATTTTCATCTGAAAACATTGAAGTAATTATGCTTGGGTTTCCTATTATTCCACATCTCATAGGGAGTTTTCTTAAGGATAGGTCAAATTAAAACTCTATTAATTATGTAACAAGCTATATTTATAGCTTCTTTATAAAATTAAATAGGTAAATCATATTCACTAAGCATTGTTCGGGCTATCTTTTTTAGGGTTCTATTTCTCCTTTCTTCAAATCCATTCAGTTGGGGTGTCCTAGGAGAAGATAAGTTATGTCTATATACAGTTTATGAGAAAAAATTCAAATTCTTGATTTTCAAACTCCTGTCCATGATCACTTATTAATGTTTTGATCCTAATTCCACTTAAGTTTTCTACTGACCTAGAATACTTGGTGAAATAAGAGCAGACTTCACTCTTGTGAGAAAAAAATAAGGTCCAAATATATCTAGAAAAATCATCTTCTAAAACATAGTCATAGTGATTTAAATTTAGACTATAAACTATAGATGATTAAAACAAATCAATGTGAACAAACTCAAGGAGTTGAGAAGATGAAACTTATTTATTTGGTTTGAAATATATTTTGTACTATTTTTCTTTTTTGACAAAGATTGTAGACTTTATCATTTGGAAACTCATGTTTAGGTATATCCTTAACCAGACCTTTTCTAGTTAGATATCTAAAGGATTGAATGTTATAGTGGCCTAGTATCTTATTCCTGATCCAAGATTCTTTATGAATGGAACTAAAGCAAGAAATTTTTTGAGAAACTACAGAATCCCAATTTATAGTATAAACATTTTCATTTCTAAAAATAGTAAATACTAAATAATTTTTAGAATTGAAAACATTGCAAGAATAATTTTCAAATTTAACATGAAATCCATCATCACATTACTATGAGATTCTAAGAAGATTATAATTTAAACCATCCACATAAAGAACATTAGAAATTAAAATTGAATTACTATTACCAATTTGGATAAGGCTAAATATTTTGACTGTTTCATTATCACCAAAGGTGACATTCCCACCATCAATCATGATAAGTCTCTTGAAGCTCGAATAGTCTTATATCTTATGTCTTGAAAACCAACTATCTGAGTTCCAAAACCTCTTACAGGAACACTTCAAACATCTTTCCTATAAAAATAGATCAAACAAGAAAAGACTTTTATACCCATACTTTCTTAGGGCCAGTAATATTAGTAAGTAAATCTTTGGTAACCCACTTTTTTTATGGGTTTCCTATAAATAGTTTTTAAAGTATTAGAAAAAATAAACTTTATTAGATCCAGAGAAACTATAAGAAGTGAAAGCATTTCCAATGCTGGAACTTGCGGCGGATTTTTCAGATTTAGGCATAAAACAAGATTTTCCAAATTTGAATACAAAATTGGTTTTAATAAAATATATTTTTATAGTTTGATAACCAATACAAGTAATATATTTTGGAGAAACTTTTTTGTCAAGCATTTTAACTAAGGTATATTTACCATTTTTGAACTTCTCTAAATCCTTATTTAATTTCTCATTGGATAGTTTAAGTTATGTATTCTCATTGAGTAGTTGAGCATTATTTTCTTTATCAATAGTAATTTTAGAATTCATAGTATTAGAAAAAGCATGTTTTTTCTTGAGAGATTTGTGTTTATCCTTCAGTTCATTACATGTACCCTCAAGCATTTTAAAATATTACAACATCTCACCATTTGAAAAAAATTTAGAACTAGATTCATCTCTAGAATAATAAGAATTACGTACAGGAGATTATAGAGTTACCTCAGATGTATTTGTCATGAAACACATATTGGCTTTGTCATAATTCTCATCAGGTAATGATTCAGATCCATGGGAGATATCCTCAGAATCTCTCTAGGTGGCCTTCACTGACTTCTCATATTTTATATATTTGTCCTCATATTTTATTTTTAAATTTAACTTAGGATAGTTAGTTTTCAAATGTCTTATTCCTTTTCACTCATAACAGAATATTTCATTAGAGTTTTCATTTGTCTTCCAGTACATTTTCCAATTAACCTTGTTGTCATACTTTCCTTTATAAATGGGCTTTCTAAAGAATTTCTTCTTTAAATGGAACTTTTGGAATCTTCTAACTAGCTAAGGTATTTCTTCATCACTATCACTTGGTGATTCTTCATTGCGGTAATTTTCATCATGAACTTTCATTTTCTCTTTTTCTTTGTGTTCAGAAGTTGTGGTTTTGAAATCCACTGACTTTCTATTTGGTTCATGATCTTCTTCTCTACTAAATATAAATTCTTCTTCATACATCATAATCATTCATATCATCTCCCTTACAGTTAGTGAATCTATGTCACAAGATTCTATAATTGATATTTATGTCCCACTCCATCTTTCAGGAAGACATCTCAAGATCCTCATGATATGTTCCTTTGTAGTGATTGTATTTCCTAGTGATATCATTGTATTCACAATATCATTGAACCTGATATACATTTTATAACTAGGACCATAAAGGTTCATCTTAAAGTTTTCATATATAATAGTATATCTGTTAAACCTCATTTCTTTTATATTAGGGGTTCCTCCATGTGAAATAGCTAAAGTATCCCAAATCTCATAGGTTGTTTTACATGTTGAAATTCTATTGAATTCTTAATCACCTAAAAAATATATAAATAATTAATTGCCTTCAATTATTATTATAGTCTACATTAGTGGCATCATCCCCAGTGTTTCTATCCGCAATATGAATCTTATATTCTTCAACCATAGAATACCATATTTCAAAATCCATTCTTTCTCAAGGAATTTTCATTTTAAGTTTCCACTGGGGAGGTCTATTCGTAGCAGCACCTTTCTTTCTATTGTCCATCTAAAATAGATTATAAATATTTTAAAGAACAATAAATTTTTAATTGATATAAATTTAGATATCTTTAAAACACAAATAAAATCACAGTTGAAACGATTTGAAGATTTTAAAATCTTTATAAATCAAAATTAAATCCTCTGATACCAAATGTTGGTAAGAGTAGGAAACTCAAGAGGGGGGTGAATTGAGTTATTATGTGATTTTATATCTTAAATGATTTATTTAAAAGTACCCCTAATCAAAAATCAAATATGATCCAGTTAACCAAAGTATAATATTTACAATTTTTTTGATCTTTAAAGGATTTCTCAAAGATTGATTAGTTTTAAGTTAAAATAATATGGATTATTATATTAGCTTTTGAAATCTATCTACTAAACAGATTCTAATATAAACACTATCTAAGATTAATTATCAAAGTGAAATAAATTTTTTTTAATGAACCAGTAAAATAGGGAAATAGAACTTTGAAAGATTCAGCGGATATAAAACAAGAGGTTCGGTATCAAGGTGGGGTTTAGTACTCTCAACTTGATGAACACCTTCTAGCAAGAAATTTATATAAATAAATTTGATCCACGCCATGGATTTGGGTAAACAATAGTATACAAATTGTCCATGTCGATATACCTCTACCACAGTTCACGTGGGAGTGAAAATTAAAACAAGACACTCAGGGACCTCTTCCACTATTATCCATGGGAGTGTAAGGTGTAAAAAGATAAGTCTATGAAGATATCAATGTATCTTCTAGTTTGGCACAGGAGAAAGTGTGTGTTTAAAAAACAGAGACACACACACATTTCTTGAAATGCATATAATGTACATAGAAAGAGAAATATGGTGAGAATAGGGTTTATGAGGCTCTGTAAGATGTGCTTTACGTCTTTTGAACTCCTTAGAAATCGAAGAAGTGAAGTTGGAGTCAAATTTTTAAAATAGGCATCAAAACAGAGTGTTGTGATTACTTTTGTCTTTTATTTCCAGTGATGTTTATGACTTGGTGGATGAGATCTTCTTCTTACAGCAAACATTTTCTTCCTTTTAAGATCTCAACAGTATTGAATAGTGTGCATAGTGAGCAGTTCTTCAATTATTCTAGGGTGCACAAGAATCTCAGTATATTTTCTCAGATCGCATCAATTTTCATATTGATCCAGATATTCCCTTCATAGAGTTTAGAAGACAATAATCGTGTTCTTTGATATCTCATACATCATACTAGTCTTCGAAATCCACTAAATGTTTCCAATAAAATATAGACCAGCTTATTAATATAATAATCAGTACTAAGTTTCTTAAATATGAATGTTAGAAGTAATTTTGAATTTAAATGGAAAATGAATGAATGAATGTGTCTCATAATGTCGATGTCTCAGTCTGTTGGTGTCTCAGACTGTCGGTGTCTCAGAGTGTCAGTGTCACATATTGTTGGTGTCTCAGACTTCCAGTGTCTTAGACTATTGGTGTCTCGTACTATCAGTGAATCAGACTATTGGTAGGTCGGTCTGTCAGTAGATCACTCTGTCGATAGGTGATGCGTCGGTAGGTGATAAATCCGTAGGCCGGTTAGTTAGTCATCTATCGGTAGCTTATAATTATCAAAAATTATGAGTATCGGTCAGTTGCTATGTCGGTAGGTTACTCTATCGGCAACACATTCTTTCAGTAACTCATGCTTTTGTTGGTGACTCATCCTTAGAAAAGTTTCTGAGAATCGGTCGGTTGGTACTCTGTCAACAGGTACTTTTTTGGTAGCTCATCCTTAGCGAAAATTCTGAGAAGATGTTGGAAGGTTAGGTATCGATGAAATATACTTATCCAAATCTTGGTAACCTATATTATGATCTAAATACTAATAATAGAGGTTAATATTTAATTTAAATATGGTTAAACAAGTTGTAACTTAATAAAACATAATTAAGCATGATTTGTGAGCATTAAAACTAGAGGAGGCCAATAACTAAGAACTAAGTGTTCAAATAGATAAATCTTTAGATGATTTGAGTTGTGAGTAAATAGGCTCTCATCCCTTCAAATGGGCTCCTATTTATAGGGGAATCTCTAATGGTAAAATTTCAGATTTGGTTGCAACTACCTCTGACAGCTTTCACATTATTGCTCATCGGGATCTTGATTAACTGAATGTATGACATAGTTTTTTTAGCACCATTACAATTCTATTTTCCATTTTTTCACATAGAAAAAAACCATATACTCATGTTATAAGATTTGGATAGTATGATGGACTTACTTATTATTTTTAAAATCAATAAATTGATCAATGGTCATTCTGATGTCCAGTTATAGCACATTATTCAAGTTATAGAGCACATTATTATAGCATGAATCCTTGATTTCAAGGGTTCTTAGGATAGTCATATACGCTCGGTTGAGTTTTTCCATAATAATTGCTACCAGAAAATGATACATATGGAACACTGTGAGGCATTGTATGGAAGTTCATGCCGATCATCCCTATGTTGGTTAGAGTCAGGAGAGGTAGCGTATCTTGAATCATGTATCATACAGGAGACTTTGGAGAAGGTTCAGTTGATCCGAAAGTGGATGGCTACTGCACAATCTTGATAGAAATATTACATTGATCTCCATCGATGACCTATGAAGTTCAAGTTCGGGGATTATATCTTTTTACGTATCTCACAGAGGATGGTACACTAGAAGATACAGAGATAGGGTGAACTTTCCCCATGATATTCCAGGTTGTTCGGGACTCTTGAGAGTTTCAGGTTGATAGCCTATCAGTTGTAATTACATTAGAGGTATTTATCCATGCACAACATCTTCCATGTATTACATATGCGTCATTATCACTTAGACCTATCTCACACTCTAAATTTAGATGAGGTTGAGCCACGGGTAGATGTGTCCTTTGAGTTGAATCATATTTTTACTATTGATAGGAGCACAAAGGTTATCTGACACCAGCCTGTTCCTCTAGTATGGATGCTATGGTACCACTAATGTTTCCAAGATGAGACTTGGGAGAGGGAGGCTGATGTACATGCTCAGTGGCCAGAGTTATTCTCAAGTGATTCCTGACCACCCTTGGTAGGGAGATTCGGGGATGAATTACTTTTAGGGGGAAATATTATAAGATCCCAGGTTTTCCTATGATGTGTAGGTCTTTCTTAATTTCGTTTTGAATAATTTTTTGGACTAATGTGAGTGTATAATGATATCACAATAGTTTCAGGGGTGTCATGAGATTGTTCGGAGCCCAAAACCTGAATTTTTGAGAAAAACGGTTGGGACGCACGGTTAGTAGAAATCATGCAGGCCAAGCTAAGTGGTTAGTTGTAACCATGCGAGGATGGATAGAGGACAACAGGAGGCCACAAAGTTTGAGGAATTTTTGAATCCAAGGGTGCATGTCCATGTTGGGACTCTGCATTGTTTAGTTGAGGTGTGCAACATGATTTGCACATGGTTTTCCAAACCATGGGCATAAAATGTGCAAGTTCCCCCTTGAGGAAGAGAAGGGAACATGTTTACTTCATGGTTTGTCCAACCGTGTAGCCAAACTATTCAACTTATAAGTTTGAGGGGAAATTTCCATTTCCTGGTTAAAATTTAATAAAACCAGATTTCATATCCTCCTTTCATTCCAGCAGACAACCTTGGCTTTGGGAGCTCGTGTTGAAGCTCACATCCTTGCCTTAGCTCTCATTTCATTGTCCGAACATAGATTTGAAAATTATTCATTGCATTGGATCCACAAAGGTAAGTTCTTTGATCATCTTATATTGTTCTTATTTTGTCTTCACATCGATGGAGTTATTTAGGTGTAAGCTAATATGTCTTATTTCCAATATTTTTATTCGTTCTTTAATTTTCTCTTGATTTGGACCGAATCATAGCTCATTATTGGAAAATTACTCTACCACTGACCTATGGTAGATGGTTTGTACTTTTTACCTTTTTTTGGTGTTTTATAAGCATTGTTATCATTGTTCCACATGCTAGAATTTTTTGAATTTCCCCTAAAATTAAATGAATGTATTGTTATAATTGTTGGGACCTATTTAGGATTCCCACTAGTACCTTTGTGATTGTTGGAGGTTGTTATCCCCAACCTTGACCACAATTGGTGTGTGCCCTTGTATCTACCCTATGTTTTACAATCCTGATGGGTGTGTGTGAGCTCGCCAATTTTAGTGGGATCCTTAATGATAATTTAATGTATTTTTTAATGTTTTTAACACCTTATTTTACCTGTTCATTTGTAAATGAAAGGAATTAATTTAATTTAATTGATAGGAGAAGTTTTCTGTTTTCCTTACATATTATATTACAGTAGTCTGGGAAGGGGGGATACAAAGAAATTGAGAAATCTATTGAGTCTATAAGTACTTAGGGAGACTCGAACCTGAGACTTCCCACGAGACCCCTCAAAGGCGTAACCACTAGGTACACCCCTGGTGGCCTCCCTTGCATGTTATTGTGTATGTTTCAAATGGATGTTTGATTATTTGGAAAATGTTGAACAAGTCGGAAGAAATCATTATCTATGAAATGTTTAATGAATTGGTTGGTTAATTGAAATGGTAGTGGATTCCTTGGGCGAGCTCCTTGGATCATGATTCCATAAATGTTGGGGACATTTCCGCTCTATGGATATTTTTTATGAAAGTCGATTCCTTGGAATAGTTTACTCCCTGTATTTTGATTCTGTAGGATTCCATGACCTTTTATACCCCTTGGATTCAGCTTTCTCGGACTCACATTGGACATGTTATGTTGACATGTTACTTGGAATCCAACCAAGTCTTTACTAAGTTTCCATTGATATTCTCCCGGGACTCGATGAGGATTCTTTGGTATTCTATACCTTAGATCAGGACCTTCATGGCCTAACACTAGATTACATGACAGGGCTGTTGTGGATGTAGACAATTGATTACATGGAGAGGTCAATGGGGATGTTCTTTTTATGTTTTAGAGATAGCCCTGATATGGGTATCATTTCACAGTTGTTAGAATGGACAACATCACACCTATTTTATTTCTGCTTTAGAGTTTCCCTTGTTTATGGGAGATTGACTATTTTTCATAAGGAGCCATGTTTGGCTAGATAGGATATTTTCTTCATGACTATTTACTTTTAGTATTGTTATACTTGTGATATACTACACACTGCTTTTGTTCTTATTACACATACTAGACTTGTTATAGACACCGTTGGTGGTTGCCTATTGAGTGTTATCTCACACCTTTTTTGGGATATCGTTAGATACCCGGATAGACTCTGTGGATGTAGTTCGGGACCGGGGTAAGTGCCCACTATGTGATGCTTGACTTGTTTGTTGTTAGGAGGAGGAGAGAACTAGACTGAGCTAGGATTGTGATGTTATCTAGTGATAGTTCTTTTTTTCATTTTTTTTATCTTGATACATGTATTGTATTATTTGTATGTTTCCATGTATTGGATGCCATTTGTTATAGAGACATGACATGATCATCATATTGTACTTGTCTACTTTTGGCTATTTATTATTACAGACTTTTGGATGTTTTTCTTATGGATTCCTTACAGTTATTTATCTACTTTTGTTATTGATTGTCATTACTATACCATTGTATTACACTATGACATGAGGAAATAGTATCCACACAGACAAACCCTGGGCCCTCACTAGTTGTTTGCAGCCTTTAGTGTATGGGGAGGCGCACTTGAGGTCATGTGACCAACAAGATTGGGTCCCCGTTTAGTGGCTTTTGGGTTACGGTGTTACATGGAGCTAATTTTCTTAAACCATAGGCTAAATGATCAGGTTTTTCAAACAAAAACCCCATTACAAAACATCTAAAACGAATATTCTCCCCAAGATAACACATAATGGCCCTTAAGGGGGTCCTCAATAGGAAAATTATCATTTTAAAAACATTTGAATGATTATTAAATGGGTAAGTGACATAAAACTGAAATATTGACCTACCTCTTGATGAAAATGTAAAAGTTTTAAGTTTTACACAACACACCAACAACACTCTGGGAACCTATAGCATGCCCCATAAAATAAATAATTAATTATAACAATTTATAATTAATTATTCAAAATTAAAAAAAAACAGTAATACTCGTCTAAAAGAACATCGAGGTGAATCCACTCTCTTAAACTGTGACCAACTGTCGATGGAAGGTCGATAACGTAACCACAACATCACATCAGGATGAATCCCCAAAAAACAACACTCAATTACAAATATTTATATAATTTATTTAAAACCCTTAGAAAAATTCATTTAATCATACCTTCAATGTAGTCGAGGGTCATGGTCACCAGAAAAATGGGGAGAGAGGCCTTTGGGGGTCACCATCGGGGAGTGAGGGGGCCACTGCAAGGTATTTTTTGGGGAGCAGGGGGTCAAGATCATGGGGATCAGAGGGGGGGACAGTTATCACTGAGAGAAGGGGGTCTGGGTCGCAGTAGTTTCTGGGATGGGGTTGTGGATAGGGCGGTCGTTGTTGGGAGCAAGGGGTTGAGGTCATGGTCATCACCATCGGGAGCAGGGGGGTTGAGGTTTGGATGGTCATCGTCAGGAGCAGGGGGTCAAGGGTCGCTAAGGGGAGCGGGAGGGGGGTGGGGCCTTAGGGGATTGAGGGGAGGGGTCAAAATAAGGTTTTTTAAAACTATTTAGCGGTGGTTTAAATAAAACCGCAGTGAAATTTAAAGAAATATATAGATCATGACCATGTTTGAGCTTCAGTACTATAGATTGTCCCTTTAATAGTGTTCAAAAATGGCATTAATAGTGCTAAAAGATCATTGTTGTCCTTAGCTATGTTAAAGGGGGTTCCCTTTATCAGCATTCAAAAAAGTGATGATAAAGGCGCCTTTTATCCGCGCTAAAAAAATCGCTGATAAAAGTCAAAAAGATTGTTTTTTAAAAAGCATTCTTTTTTTTCTACTCAGAGATCAGCCACCCCCCCCCCCCCCATCTTTTCACAATGCTAGGACTTCATGGTTCACTCGCCTGTGCTTGCGCCCCTGTCGAGTTTTGAACACGAAACATGCCCTTCATGGAAATGCACCTTTACCACTCATCTATATTGTCTTGTTCTGTATTTAACGATATATCAATTTATTTATATATATTTTGTTACATTTTTTTCCATATATATACATAAGTAATTTTTTTAAATAGATATATAAAATATGTTTTTTATGTGTTTATAAATACATACACACACTTATGTATTGATATATATGTGTGTCTATAAATATAATTATAAATATTTATGTTTATTTACATATATTATATATTAATATTCATATACATATATTAAAATATATAGATAAATATATATTTTTTTGTCAATACACACACACACTAATATATTTATATATATAAACATTTTATATAGATTAATTGTACAGGTATGTAAATATTCATACATTTTTATTTTAAATAAAATGGATATTATTATTATTTAGATATGGTTTATATATATAGAAAGATATTTTATATGTAAATATGTTTTCATATTTATTTATAAAATTAATTTTTTATGTGTGAATATATACAAATATGTACACATGTGTATACATTTAATTGTAAATAAAACCACATTTTCAAAAATGATATAATTGCAAAACCATAATATCAATATGAATGTAACCTCTGGGAATAAATTCAATCTCCAATGAAAATGGGAAAAAAGCCTCCATTAAACGAGGCTGAAATTTCATATAATGTTAAAAAAACTGTGATATCCATACTAAAAACTCAATTTTGGAGGCATTTTGAACCTTTTTTGGCCTTGAAAATGTGACTAAGGGCTCCTTTGGGTCACCAGTGCATAGAGCTTGTCGCATGCTTCAATTTGATATGCAGTAGAACCCGAACAGACACCCGAATCAAAAGTTATTGTCGCTTGTAGTTTAAAATACGTTTTCAACTTATTTTAGATCTTTTATTCATTT
The DNA here is from genome assembly GCA_963277665.1 of Viscum album. Taxonomy (NCBI): domain Eukaryota; kingdom Viridiplantae; phylum Streptophyta; class Magnoliopsida; order Santalales; family Viscaceae; genus Viscum; species Viscum album. Next base: position 2,003,246,025 of record OY728145.1, read on the forward strand.
TTTGATTTTTTTTTTCTATCCTCAAATTGTTATTAAATGATTATTGGTCGATAATAATTATCAAATTGTTAATTACTATTATTTTTAAAATTATTTTATAATCCATTTTCACTAAATATCTCATATATTATGTGTAAATGCGTATTTTGTCTTATATAAATCATATTTAACAAAATATTATAAATTCATATACATCAATATAAATATATTTTTATGTTAACATATTATTTTTAATGATTTATAATTTTTTATGAAATTTACCATTCATCACCTCTAGTAAAAAAACGCTGATAAAGACCCATTTCTTATCAGCGCTACTAAAAAAACACTGATAAAGGGTGTATATTTAACAGAGGTGATAAAAAATTACTTTTAACATCACTTTTTTTTATTGTTGTTAAAAGCACCTTTTATCAGTGAGCATTGTTAAAGGGTGACAATGTGTAAATCCTTCTTTGTGCTATTTTTTGAGGTCGTGTGCATGATTGTTAGCGTTAAATGACGTTGTGTGGCTATGTGCTTTAGACCATGCTTGAGTTTGATTGCATGTGTGTGCCTACGTAACCCATGAGATACAAACGTTTGAGTATGATCACATTTGTGCGTCTATGGCTACCAATACTGATGCTTGTTATGTTTGATGTCACGATATGTGCTATGCCAATTATATGTAGCCTTTGAAGGTTTCACTTCTGGTAACAATTGATATGTGGATAGTTGTGGCTTGGTTAGTCTTTGGGGGGGTGTTGACATGCGGTGATGAAGACCAAGGATCAAGACACGGAGAGGGGCATGCCAACCCTGATGATTGTCTCGAGACCCGGTGCTAGGACATGGTAGCCTTGTGGCACAACCCGAGGTGGTGTCTGAGTATGACAACTCTGTGGCTAGACAGTGAGAGAGACGAGGCTTGACGGCAAAGAGGTTGGACCTGAGACTCTTAGCCTTGTGACTGTCGTGGGATGCATAAGGTGGCCTTGTGGTTGACTTTTCACTCTGCAAGCCAAATATGACTTTTCAACAAAAACGACCGACTACTTGCCCAAGCAATATATATATATATATATATGTATAATGTGTCCACAGCTGCGCAAAACCACCACTTGCATCCAGAGAGAGAGAGAGAGAGATGACAGAAAAATTGGCTTTAATTCCATTTCTGGTACTCGTCGTCGTCGTTTCCATGGAAGGCGCGGATGTGGTTGAGGCGGGTTTTTTTTTATATACATTTTTTCAAAAAAAAAAATTTGAAAATAGACCTAGGTTAAAAAAAATTATTTTTCTACCCCCCAAAGGCGGCACCTGGTGTGCCGCCTTTGGGGAATTTTCCGCCCAGGGAAAGGCGGCACACCATGTGCCGCCTTTGGTTAAAAATTTTTTTAAAAATTTTTTTTTTATTTTTTTTGTTTTGTTTTGTTTTATATATATATATATATAAAAAAAAACTTTTTAGAAGAATTTTTTCTGCTATTTATTATCCAGCGGTTCTGCCATTACAGCAGTCTGGATTCTAACTGATACCCTCACCCAGGACTCCCTTTTATAAGGGAGTTTGCCCTGAAAACAATACTGCATTTCCGATGTGGGATTCTGGTTCTCCTTTTCCTGCACAGTACATTCTGCGTTTCCGATGTGTGATTCTGTTTCAAGTACGCGACTTCGAAAGACTATAAAAGATAAACTATAAGACCAATACAAATAAAATTTTAAAAACTGATTAAACATATAAGAAATAGTTGAAAACAAAAATAATTTCATAAAAAGTGTTGATACAGATTAATTTATAAGCTTTCAAAACCACCCACTTGAAACTTAAACATATTTCAAGTACGTGACTTTGAAAGCTTATAAAAGATAAATTATAATATCAATACAAATGAAACTTTAAACATTGATTAAATATATAATAAATAGTTGAAAACAAAAATAATTTCATAAAAAATGTTCACCAAAAACAATTTATAAGCTTTCAAAACCATCAACATGAAACTTAAAAATGTTTCAAGTTTCCAACTTTGAAAGACTGTAAAACATAAACTATAAGACCAATAGAAATGAAACATTAAACATTGATTAAACATATAAGAAATAGTTGAAAACAACAAAAACTTTCTAAAAAATGTCCATAAAAATTAATTTATAATCTTTCAAAACATTCTACTTGAAACTTAAAAATGTTTCAAGTACACGAATTTGAAAGACTATAAAACATAAACTATAAGACCAATATAAATGAAACATTAAACATTGATTAAATATATAAGAAATTAATAAATTTTTTAATTTTAACTTAGTCCTTCTAACTTTGTCGTAGCATTCAGATGCATTCCAACAATGAAAACCTCAACCAGCTTATGTGCTTTACACACAATAGAAACATCTTTGCAATTTTGTCATGCCCCTGAGTATAAATCAACCTCAAAAGCTGTAGATAATTTTTCTTGGTAAGGTGAGATGAGAAGGGAGGTATTATACCATCAGAAAGAGAGATTCTAGAAATGTGCAATGCTATGACAAACCTTTAAATGAAATGTGTCAGTTCCCCACTAGATGTGCATGTTCCTTCAAAATTTTCAGGCTGGAGATAATCCACCTTAAGTTTCACATAGTCTTATGTCTTCCATGTATTAATGTCAAACACTTCAACCAATTTGTTTACTTTATGGGGAAGTAAAACCTCATTCCTTTGAATATGCACATTACCATGAACATATAAGATCATCATTTTGCAAGAAAAACTACTAATCTCATGTTCACTGAAATACCCCTTAACGTAAGAATGATACAAATAGTGTAAGTACCCAATAGCAAGATTCCAATCCATTTTGACTGGGCTATGTGGAATCATTGGTGTTTTCATCTGATTAATAATTTAAAAGGTTTCAAAACCACCTTTCTAAAACTCAAAAATGTTTCAAGTAAGTGACTTTGAAAGCCCATAAAATATAAACCATAAGATCTATTGAAATGAAACTTAAAACATGGATTAAACATATAATAAGTAATTGAAAATAAAAACCATTTATTAAAAGTTGCTGATGAAATACAATTATAAGCTTTAAAAAATACTTCTTTCAACTCAAAAATATTTCAGATATGAGACTTTGAAAGCCTATAAAATATAAACTTAATGACGCATATAAATAAAACTTAGAACATAGATTAAACATATAAGAAGTAGTAGAAAAGTAATTAGTTAATTCTGGTTAGGGGGAAAACTGTTAGACCCTAGAATTGAAGGATAATGGGGATGACAAGGAAACATCAACCCCCACGCCCACCCCTTCCACCCATTCAACCAACTTCGGTAACTCCTATAGAAGTAGCTTTTCAAAAAAAAATGAAATGTCACCCCACCACAGCTTCCTACATCCATATTAACCCCCCAATTCAGTTTCATTAAATGTGGACAGCCCCCATTTTTACCAAAGTCAATGATTCACTATTAAACCACCACTTTCAACCCCCGCCTCAATAATACAAAATGCTTTGAGGGATGAGAAATGATTCGACGCATTTCAATGTTCTAAAATGCACCGAATCATTTCTCATCCCTCAAAGCATTTTGTATTATTGAGGCGGAGGTTGAAAAGTGATGGTTTAATAGTCCATCATTGACTTTGGTAAAAATGGGGGTTGTCCACATTTAATGAAACTGAATTGGGGGGTTAATATGGATGTAGGAAGCTGTGGTGGGGTGACATTTCATTTTTTTTTTTGAAAAGCTACTTCTATAGGAGTTACCGAAGTTGGTTGAATGGGTGGAAGGGGTGGGCGTGGGGGTTGATGTTTCCTTGTCATCCCCATTATCCTTCAATTCCAGGGTCTAACAGTTTTCCCCCTCACCAGAATTAACTAATTACTTTTCTACTACTTCTTATATGTTTAATCTATGTTCTAAGTTTTATTTATATGCGTCATTAAGTTTATATTTTATAGGCTTTCAAAGTCTCATATCTGAAATATTTTTGAGTTGAAAGAAGTATTTTTTAAAGCTTATAATTGTATTTCATCAGCAATTTTTAATAAATGGTTTTTATTTTCAATTACTTATTATATGTTTAATCCATGTTTTAAGTTTCATTTCAATAGATCTTATGGTTTATATTTTATGGGCTTTCAAAGTCACTTACTTGAAACATTTTTGAGTTTTAGAAAGGTGGTTTTGAAACCTTTTAAATTATTAATCAGATGAAAACACCAATGATTCCACATAGCCCAGTCAAAATGGATTGGAATCTTGCTATTGGGTACTTACACTATTTGTATCATTCTTACGTTAAGGGGTATTTCAGTGAACATGAGATTAGTAGTTTTTCTTGCAAAATGATGATCTTATATGTTCATGGTAATGTGCATATTCAAAGGAATGAGGTTTTACTTCCCCATAAAGTAAACAAATTGGTTGAAGTGTTTGACATTAATACATGGAAGACATAAGACTATGTGAAACTTAAGGTGGATTATCTCCAGCCTGAAAATTTTGAAGGAACATGCACATCTAGTGGGGAACTGACACATTTCATTTAAAGGTTTGTCATAGCATTGCACATTTCTAGAATCTCTCTTCCTGATGGTATAATACCTCCCTTCTCATCTCACCTTACATGAATAAGTAATGTCAGTGTCTATGGTGAGGCTCTGTCCCACAAGGTGGTGTGCGAATGGTACGTCCATATCGAGAGCGACGTGTTCCATGCTGGGATGGAGTATGATGACCTGGAGAGGGATGATCTTCGGGCACTGGAACATCAATCACGGGAGCCTCTGTCGTAGTCTGAATGGAAGGAGGTGTCGGAGGGATGTCATCGTGTGCACGAGATCCTTCTCCCACTACGTAAGTAGAAGGGGTTGTCAGCATACCCTCGGGAAACCATATAGGCTGTGAAGGATCTGGTATGAAAGATGGCGGCATGGGAGATGACCCCTGATAAATCCCTGGAAAATAAATATCTGGCGAATACTGTGGATATCCGGTCAAAAAAGATGGATCCCATGCTGCATCCTTCTGCACGAACCCAGACGGGTCAGGCTGGACTGATAGAGCACCGACCTCTACCTCTGGAACAGGTGAGGGCTCACGTGCAGCAGGACGCGGTCTCCGTCGCCGTTGTCGTCGCTGGGGAACAGCACCAGCTGCTGCTGCAGGTTCCTGAGTAGGACCCTCATCTCCTGGGATAGGAGCATCATGTTCCTGAGCAGGAACATCATGTCTCTGGGGTCTAGGATGGATGATACTTTCATGAATAGATCGACAAATCGGCATCGTCTCCTCCAAAGCAGCATGGATCACAGATAAACTAGCAACCTCCTCCTCCTCTGGATCAGTCATGCGACATAGTCGTCGTAGTCTGGTATGCTGTACAGAGATTCAAAATAAATTATAAAATAGCATAATAAATATATTATGTGAAATTTATTGACTTACCAGATCCTGAATCCCTCTCCCGTGCTGAGTCAGATACAATATAGACTTCATTCTATACCATGGCTCATACTCTACCTGATCTGATAGGTAGAATCGCATCGTACGTACACCTGTGATACGATGCTCTGCTCGATTGTCCCAGATGGCGACATATTGGGCATGTCGTCGTCGCCAATCGACATGTTGTCTCCCCGTGAGCTTCAAGCCATGAAGCGCTGGTAACTGTCGTGGTGCAGGTGGAATCAGCTGAACACAGCAAAACTGACGCATAACTCTATCGGGCTGGTGCCACTCAATAATATGAAAGTGAATAAGTGGCACTACAGCCATAACCTCATGAAGTCCAGCAGTACAGTATGTAGGTAAGTCCTGAACCAGACTCCAGTATGGCATCCAATGAATCTGTAATGACATGTGACATTTCATCAGAGAAATTTGTTAACAAAAAACAAAAATGATGATATATACTTACGCTGTCAGGTAGTAAATTGTCCAACATGAGACGATATGCAGCCAAATTGTGGGTTGGAGCATCGATGAAACGATGTGCCTGACTCCACCTATCAAATACAACATTGAAAGTGATAAATAATCAGAAATTAAATATAATAAATCATAATACAATCGGAAACAAATAAATATGACGGATCATACCATCGTCCACGTGGAGCGTCCTGTAGCACATCTATAGGAAGCCTTTGACCAACAGTAACAGGGGCGAGGACAGGGATGTGCTCCCATGCCCACAACTGTATAAGGACGACACATCCTCCGAGATCTGTGTGATCTGAGCGGCATGCCGTACATAATGCTCTATAAGTGTAGGCCAAACATGCAGATCCCCAACTGTATCTCCCGATCCGATCAAAGTCCTCCAGTAAACTAAGATACATCATGTGCACATGCACACCCGAGTGATCTGAACACAATGTACCTCCAATAAGTCGTAAGATATATGCCCGAGCATAACACATGATGGTCTGCTCATCAGCATCAGCAGGTAAATGTGCAAACTGCAAAGCAAGCCAAGGCATAGATATGGAACCACCATCTGTAGCAGTATGATCAGCCAAAATATCGACACCTAATAATCTCTGTGCCAGCTCAGCCCAATCCCCGGTGGTGGGTCCAATAACTGCATCTCCCTGAATAGGAAGACCGAGTAACACTGCCACATCCTCTAAGGTGATAGTCATCTCTCCCTCTGGCAAGTGGAATGTGTGAGTCTCTGGTCTCCATCTCTCGACCAAGGCAGCAAGAAGGGGATGATCAGTGTAAGTGAAATCAGAAACGGAAATGCCGTAGAAGCCAGCACGACGTAAGTATGGTATAATAGCAGCTGGAGGCGCCATGTGTCGAAAATGGTGTGCTCGCCGCACCCTAATCCGTCGAACATCCCGACCCTCTATCACATCACGAGAAACATGCCTATGCTGCTCGGTGAGGAGTGGAGCATCATCCATCTGGAAGCCAGAAAAGGAAATTAGTATTCACTATAAAATATAAATATAATGTTAAACTTAATAGAATTTAATGATTGGTATAATGAACAATATGTGATGTTTTTTTAGAAAACATTAAGGGAATGTCGTCATATTTTGGAGAACATTTATCTATCGTGTCTTTATATATGTTTTTACCATGAAAATTATGTTTTTTAAGATATGGTGTCATACATTTATATATATAAACATTTTATCCGGGTTATGTATGATTTATGAAGATCCTTTATGATAAATGTTTTAATAATTTTTTGTCTTCGATGATAAATAACCTTTTTTTAATAATGTTTTTGTTCTCTAAGATTACGTTCAGATTAATGGATTTAAAAGTATTGAATACAGAGGTTCGTTATTGGAAGGAGAGAAGTTGCTTATTGGAAATGTGAAACAATTCTTAAAAAGTTCATCTCTGATATTAACAACATATAACTGACTACATGAAAAGATCATGTTGGATACAACACATCATTGTGGCTGAGTGTGTGAACTCGATCCAGCAATGTTAGGACATCGTTTCCGGTTATGCCCTTCTTGATGACATAGACGACATCTCAACCTTTTCCCTTGTTCTTGAGGCCAATCCATCTCATTTCGTATCCTGTTGGTCTTAGGTCTTCCCCGTGGTCGTAATCTACTGATGTCAGGAATCAGTATGGGCTGGTCTTCAGGCATTGGGAAATATCGAAACTCCCCAACAGGCGTCCATGGCGCAGCATAACAGTTAGAAATGGCCTCCAATCGGTATACTGGATCAACATAAGCTTCCCATGATACGTTCACAGACGCACATGCTGCGATGGCATGTGCGCATGGAAACCTTAATGCTTGAAACTTTCCACACTGACATTGTTTTGCTTCTAGAAGTACCACTAATTTTTCACCGCTGTTACCTGTAATGGGGTTACAATACTCTTGAACTTCAAATGCCGAGTCTTCCCGACGGAATAGACACACTCGATAACTGGAAGCTTCTTCAATGTTCTTGTCAATATCTCGTTGAAAGTTTTTTCCAAATCTTAACCCCTGTTGAATCCCATCTGAGGCCAGTTTTTGTCTATCAACGAAGTACTTGACACAACGATAAAATGTCTCCTGAACTAGGGCAGTAATTGGTAGCTTGCGAAGCCCTTTGAAGATGCCATTTATACACTCCACAATGTTTGTGGTCATGTGTCCATACCTCTTCCCCCCGTCATAGGCCAGTGTCCATTTCTCTTTTGGAATCTTCATCATATAATCATACACTTCTTGGTTAGCCTTGCGGATTTCTTCGTAACGCGCCTCAAACCTTCGTTGATCTGGCTCATATGCTACATAAATATGATCACAGGTCATAGAAAATATATTTTTATTTACATTAAAATAGTAAACATCAATGACAACATTGCTTACCAAGCCTCGTGATTGCATTCTTCATAGCCTCATTATGGAAGGTTTTGCGCACGTTACTAGCAATGTGTCTAATGCAGTATCGATGATGTGCATTTGGGGGCCTCCATGAATCAGGATCCGCATTGATTGCCTCATTGATTGCCCTATGTCGATCAGATATCAAACATACACCTCCAATGCCTGTGAAATGGTTGCTGATGCATGCCAAAAACCAGCTCCAAGATTCATAGTTTTCCTTCTCTACTATTGCAAATGCAAGCGGAAGTGGTGAACGGTTCCCATCTTGGGTTGCCGCAATCAACAATACGCCCTTATACTTTCCAGATAGAAATGTTCCATCAATTTGTATGAAATGTTTACTGAAACGAAATGCGGAAATACATGGGAGGAATGCCCAGAATAACCGATGAAATTGAACACGAGATTGATCCAATCGATTATCTTCAAACACATGTTCCTTCGTATTTATATGGTAGACAACTTGGTTGTTGTGGCTCAGCATGGCTAATAATTGCGGCAACACCCGATACGAGTCATCCCAATCACCGTAGACCTTCACAATTGCCTTCTGTTTCGCTATCCATGCCTTGTTATAAGAAATCTTATAACCAAAAGTTTGAAGAATCCTCTCTTGCACAAGGGCTATAGGAACATCTTGACAGGTCCTAATCATCTCAACGATAACAGTTGACACAAATTCGGCATCCAAAGCAGTGTGATCTTGTGTCAAATTTGGCTGAACACAAGAATGAGCTGCCTCAATCTTTGAAATTCTCCATCCACCCAATGCAATGTCTGGAATCGCCCTCAACCGGAATCTACAGTCTTCATCAAATTTATCACACCGTATAACATATTTTTTTCGACATGATGCCTCAACTACATATCTACAATGCCTCTCAATATGAAATCTTTTTAAGAAGCTCTTCAACGCATCCTTACTTGGAAAATCCCTTCCATTATATAATGTTTTGTCCAACTCACTAAACCTGACCACTATAACTCCAGGAAACTCTGTTGCAGGTGTCAGAACATTGTTGTCAAATTCAGGTACACGTTCCATTGCTTCGGACCAAGATTCAAAGGGTGGTGGATGATTTAATGTTGGTCGAGAATGTTCTTGAACTACTCTACTTCGAGAAACTACTACCTTATCTTCTCCAGCTCCCTCCCCACCTCCAGCTCCCTCCCCATCATCATTGTCTTCTCCGTCTGTTCCATCATTATTAAATTCCTCATCTGAAGAATGATTTATATGTAAATCCGGTAGATCATCTAAGTTGTCCTCCTCCACAACAGGGCGAACATCCTCAATTTCTTGGGATGAGGCTTCTTCAACAACTATTTGTGCATGTCTACGACTTCGAACATTTTGATGTTTTTGTACATTAGAAACTTCAACATATAACTCCATCATTGCACCATCAGACCGTTGGGAAAATAAAGTTCCCACTTGGACCCAGTGCTCATCAGAAGCCAATGGACAAGCAAGATGCCATAACGTGGCAGGGAATTGCAAATGTCTATAACTAATAAACTTTATCTCTTGATGAGGACCGAGATTTAAGCAACCACGAATTCTATCTTGAAGATCAGTTATGGTAACACAATCAGATGTGTTAACCATAGATGTTGGCTGTATACTATAAGAAGCTCCTTGCTCGGTTTGAATTACCTTTCCATAGCAGTAAACACAAGCAAACATGTCTCTCTACATGAAAAATGTTTACTGATCACTGAATATGTCAATAATGTTTTGTTACGTGTTAAATAAATTTTTTTATCTTCTTAAAGGTATTTTAGTACTTCATGAAGTAAATATCAATCATCTAAAACATATCCCCCGGGAGTGTCAAACCAGGAGCGCAGCAAGGCCCGTTGTCGTGTACCAGGATACCCCGGGTCAGGCCCGAAACTCCTTGTCGGGGCTTTCACCCCTAGGTACAGCTGTGCCAGAGCCACATCATCCACTTGTAGTATCCAGACAGGGATTTAATTGCTTAGATAACGACATAAACTTTCATGACACCAAAATTTTAAAACCTTCCTAAATTAAGCCACTAATGTTTTGTAGAACAATTTTTTAACTTTCCTAAAGATATGTTCAATGATCTCTAAAAAATAAGATTCATTACAGTGCAGTTTAATCACTAGTTAAGTGTCGGTCACTACTTAAGTGCTGGTTAATCACTACTTAAGTGCTGGTTAATCACTACTTAAGTGATGGTTAATCACTACTTAAGTGCTGGTTAATCAGTTAGGAGTTGGTCATTCACCACATAATCATCCCTTAATCTTTACTTAATGACCCCTTAATCATCCGTTAATCGTTAGTTAATGACCCCTTAATCGTTAGTTAATGAACCCTTAATCACCCCCTAATCATCCCTAGTTAATCACCCCTTATTCACCCATTAATCGTTAGTTAATCACCCCTTAAACATTCCTTAATTACCCCTTAATCAGCCCCTAATCATTCCTTAATCGTTAGTTAATCACCCCTTAAACATTCCTTAATTACCCCTTAATCATCATGTAAACATTCCTTAATTACCTCTTAATCATCCCCTAATCATTCCTTAATCATTAGTTAATGACCCCTTAATCACCCCTTAATCGTTAGTTAATCACCCCTTAATCGTTACTTAATCACCCCTAAAACATTCCTTAATTACCCCTTAATCACCCCTTAATCACTCCTTAATCATTAGTTAATGACCCCTTAATCACCCCTTAATCACTCCTTAATTACCCCTTAATCATTAGTTAATCACCCCTTAAACATTCCTTTATTACCCCTTAATCACCCCTTAAACATTCCTTAATTACCCCTTAATCATCACTTAATCATTCCTTAATTACCCCTTAATCATCCCCTTAACCCCTTAATCAGTCCTTAATTACCCCTTCATTCCTTAATTACCCCTTCATTCCTTAATTACCCCTTAATTAGTTAATGACCCCTTAATCACCCCCTTAATCCTTAGTTAATCACCCCTTAAACATTCCTTAATTACCCCTTAACCATCCCCTAATCATTCCTTAATCATTAGTTAATGACAACTTAATCACCCCATAATCGTTAGTTAATCACCCCTTAATCGTTACTTAATCGCCCCTAAAACATTCCTTAATTACCCCTTAATCACCCATTAATCACTCTTTAATTACCCCTTAATCATCACTTAATCATTCCTTAATTACCCCTTAATCATTAGTTAATCACCCCTTAATCACTCCTTAATTACCCCTTAATCATCAATTAATCATTCCTTAGTTACCTTAATGACCCCTTAATCATCCCTTAATCATCACTTAATCACCCCTTAAACATTCCTTAATTAATCATCCATGGTTAATTACCCCTTTAATCATGACTTAATTATTCCTTAATCATTATCTAATTAGTCTATGATTATCTCTAAAATATTAATAAATTATTATTATCCCTAATTAACTAATTAAAACATTAATAATATAACTATTTATTTCTTTTCTTTAAATAACTACTACTACATACTTAAATATTTAAAATTAACTAATTACAATTAAATAAATAAATAACTTTAAAATAAAAAAAAAATACCTCTAAATGAAGCTTGAAACAAAAATCTTGTACTCTTTGCGTCTCCGGAAGCACCACGAAGAAAAACTCTACTTAGAGAGAGGAGCTCTCAAAATTTTAGAGAGAGGAGCTCTCAAAATTTTAGAGAGAAGAGGGTTTTTTGAGTGAGGAAGGGTGGGAGGGGCGGCTCCCTTTTATAGGGAAATTTTTGGCAAAGGCGGCAACTGGGAAGCCGCCTTTGGCCATTTAAAACACGAAAGGCGGCTCTTCCGGAGCCGCCTTTCGCAGAAATAATTTCGAAAGGCGGACACTGGTGTGCCGCCTTTCGTTTCCCCAATGGTGGAAGGCGGTTCCTGGAGAACCGCCTTTGGCCCGGCGGAAACCGAACCGAAGGCGGCACACCATGTGCCGCCTTTAGGATGTAAAAAAAAAAAAATTTTAAACCTGGATGTATTTTTAAAATTTTTTTTTTGAAAAAATGTAAAAAAAAAAATAACTCGGTTGAGGCTCAGACGTGCCTTTCCAGTGGAACGCTCACCGCCAATAATCCTCCTCCGGGGGAGTGCAACACGGAGAACGACTCCGAGTGCTGCGTACAGGGCAAAGCCTACGCCACCTACCACTGCTCCCCGCCGGTCTCCGCCACCACCCCGGCGGTTCTCACCCTCAACAGTTTCCAAAGTGGCGGGGACGGCGGCGGTCCCTCGGAATGCGACGGGGCATACCACCCTGACGACAAGCCGGTAGTTGCGCTGTCCACGGGGTGGTACAACGGCGGGAGGAGGTGCGATCGGGAGATCGTGATAATGGCGGGAGAGGGGAGGAGCGCGAGGGCGAGTGTGGTGGACGATTGCGACTCAAAGGTGGGGTGCGACGAGGAGCACGCGTACCAGCCGCCATGCCGAAACAACGTCGTGGACGCGTCGGCGGCGGTGTGGAGCGCACTCGGCATCCCCCGCAACGACTGGGGTGAACTCCAAATCACGTGGGCCGATGCGTAGTTCGGATATCGTTTTACATATATAAAGTTGAAGGAAAATGGCGTTGTTTTTAGCAATATTGTTATTGTATGGATCTCCCCCGTTGTATTGTTATAATTGTTGGGACCTGTTTAGGATTCCCACTGGTACCTTTGTAATTGTGGGAGGTTGTTAGCCTCAATGTTGTACAACCCTGATGGGTGCATGTGGGCTTGCCAATTTTAGTGGGAGCCTTAATGAGAATTTATGTTTTACAATTGCCCTTGTTTATGGGAGCTTGACCATTGTTCACAAGGAACCATGTTTTGCTACAAAGAATCACATTTGCTTGACTCTTTACTTTTAGTACTGTTATACTTGTAATATACTGCACGCTGCTTTTGTTCTTATTAAACAGACTAGACTTGTTATAGACACCGTTGATGGTGGTCTACTGAGTGTTATCTCACATCCTGTTTGGGGTGTCGTTAGGTACCTAGATAGACTTTATAGATGTAGGTTGGGATCGGGGCAAGCGCCCATTATGCGATACTTGACTTGTTTCACTACCACAAAAACAGGTTTTCGTAGCGCTACCCTTTATCAGCATTAAAAAACGCTGATAAAAAGGTACTTTTAATAGCGTAAAAAAAGTGCTGTTAAAAGCACATTTATCAGCGTTTTTTTAATACCACGGATAAAGGGTATATTTAAAAAAAATTATATTTCATTAAAAATAAAACATAAATATATAAATATATAAATATATTTATATTGATATAAATATAATATATATTTTTTAAATATGTTTTAGATAAGTATAAATAGACATTTGCACTTAATATATAAGATATATAGTGAAAATAGCTTATAAAATATTTTAAAATATATTTGTAATTAATAATTTGCTAATTATCATTGAGTAATGGTCATTTAATAATAATTTGAATACACAAAAAATCAAAAAGTTAATAAAAGATATAAAATAAGTTAAAAATATAACTCAAACTTCAAACGACCTTAACTTTTGATTCGGGTATCCATTTGAGCTCTACAACATATCAAATCGAAGTCTGCGATGACTCTACACTACTATTAAAAATTTTATCTTTACCGATGGTTTAAAACCATTCGTAAAGGCTGGACAACTGTTGGTATAAACTATACCAACAGTTGTCCAAACCGTTGGGTCTTGAGCTGTGGGGATAGACATATCCCAACGGTTCTATAAGAACCGTTGGGATATGTCTCAAAAATTGAGTATATACCAACGGTTTCAATAAACCGTTGGTATAAATGTATACAAATGGTTTAAAACTGTTGGTAATAGCAAAAATATTCTCTATCACTACTACAAATACGGGCATTAACAGCGCTAAAAACGGGCTTTAACAGCGCTAAAAAAGCGCTGTAAAGCTTGGCGCTGATAAAGGGGTACTTTATCAGCGCTTAAAAAGCACTGATAAATGAAACCTTTATGAGCGCTAAAAACACACTAATAAAGGTAGACTTTATCAGCGCTCCTTTAGCGCTGATAAACTTATCCTTTATCAGTAATTTTTTAGCGCTGATAAATGTCCTCTCTACTGCTATGAAAAAATCTGTAGCAGCACACCCGAACACCTGCAAAAAAAAATCAGCATCTCAATAAGCTAATTAAAGCAAGTATACCAATACAAAAATAACTCATAAATCATAAGCTAATTAGACCAAGTATACCCATACAACAAGTATACTCGTACCCCATTAAAACATAATTCATAAGTTAATTAAGTACATAAAGAATTCAATTTAGAATTCAGGGGGTTGGGGGCTGTTCAAGGGTTTGGGGTGGCTGTCCAAGGGGGGGTAGGGGGTGTCCGGGGGGCTTTCTAGGGGGTGGGCTGGTTTCCAAGGTGTCGGGGGGGCTTTACAAGGGGTGGGGTGTCCAGAGGGGTGGGGGTGTTCAGGGGGTGGATTGGTGTCCAGGGGGGTGGGGGCGGTCCAGGGCTAGATTTGTGTCCGGGGGGGGGGGGGGGGCTTTCCAAGGGGGGGGGGGGTGTCCAAGGTGTCGGGGGGGGGGGGGATTTACAGGGGGTGGGGGTGTCCAGAGGGGTGGGGGTGTCCAGGGGTTGGATTGTTGTCCAGGGGGTGGGGGTGGTCCAAGGGGTGGATTGGTGTCCCGGGGGGCTTTCCAGGGGGTGGACTGGTGTCCAAGGTGTCGGGGGGGCTTTACAGGGGGTGGGGGTGTCCAGAGGAGTGGGGGGTAGATTGGTGTCCAGGGGGGTTAGGGGCAGTCCAGGGGGTGGATTTGTGTCCGGGGGGGGGGGGGGGGCTTTCCAAGGGGGTGGGCGGGTGTCCAAGGTGTCGGGGGGGGGGGGGCTTTACAGGGGGTGGGGGTGTCCAGAGGGGTGGGGGTGTCCAGGGGTTGGATTGGTGTCCAGGGGGTGGGGGTGGTCCAAGGGGTGGATTGGTGTCCGGGGGGGCTTTCCAGGGGGTGGACTGCTGTCCAAGGTGTCGGGGGGGGGGGGGGGGGGGGCTTTACAGGGGGTGGGGGGGTGTCCAGAGGAGTGGGGGGTAGATTGGTGTCCAGGGGGGTTAGGGGCAGTCCAGGGGGTGGATTTGTGTCCGGGGGGGGGGGGGGGGCTTTCCAGGGGGTGGGCTGGTGTCCAAGGTGTCCAGGGGCTTTACAGGGGGTGGAGGTGTCTAGAGGGGTGGGGGGTATCCGGGGGGTGGATTGGTGTCTATGGGGGGGTGGGGGCAGTCCAGGGGGTTGGCGGGGTTGACTCGTACACGTCACCAAGGACACTTGGATCGTTCTTATAAAAGATCAAGGCAATCTGACTGCGTTTGGTCGGATTTTCATAGGTGAGTTGTTGTTTTCAATTAAAATTGTGTCCTTTTTAAACAAAAGAGAGACCCTTTGAGTGATAGCGGTCACACCGTGCCTCGGATTGAGGTGGGGTTGACTCATACACGTCACAAAGGAGTCTTGGATCATTCTCCTAAAGGATCTACACAATCCGAATGCGTTTGGTCGAATTTTCAAAGGTCAATTGTTGTTTTCACTTAAAATCGTGTCCATTTTAAACAAAAGAGAGACTCTTTGAGTGGTATCGGCCACACCGTGCCTCAGATTGAGGCGGGGATGACTCATACACGTCACCAAGGACCCTTGGATCATTCTTATAAAAGATCATGGCAATCCGAATGCGTTTGGTCAGATTTTCGTAGGTCAGTTGTTGTTTTCACTTAAAATCGTGTCCATTTTAAACAAAATGGAGACCCTTTGAGGGATAGCGGTCACACCGTGCCTCGGATTGAGGCTAGGTTGACTCTTACACGTCACAAAGGACTCTTGGATTGTTCTCCTAAAGGATCAACACAATCCAAATGCGTTTGGTCGGATTTCCGTAGGTAAGTTGTTGTTTTCACTTAAAATCGTGTCCATTTTAAACAAAAGAGAAACCCTTTGAGTGATAACAGTCACACCGTGCCTCGGATTGAGGAGGGGTTGACTCGTAAACGTCACAAAGGACCCGTTGAACATTATCCTAAAGGATCAACACAATCCAAATGCGTTTGGTTGGATTTCCATAGGTCAGTTTTTGTTTTCACTTAAAATCTTGTCCATTTTAAACAAAAGAGAGACCCTTTGAGTGATACCGGCCACACTGTGCCTCGGATTGAGGTGGATATGACTCATACAAGTTACCAAGGACCCTTGGATAATTCTTATAAAATATAAATGCAATCCTAATGCATTTGGTTGGATTTTCGTAGGTCAGTTGTTGTTTTCAATTAAAATTGTGTCCATTTTAAACAAGAGAGACCCTTTGAGTGATAACGGTCACACCGTGCCTCAAATTGAGTAAGGTTTGAATCTTACACATCACAAAGGACCCGTGGATCGTTCTCCTAAATGATCAACACAATACGAATGCGTTTGGTCAGATTTCCGTAGGTCAGTTGTTGTTTTCACTTAAAATCGTGTCCATTTTAAACAAAAGAGAGACCCTTTGAGTGATAGCGGTCACACCGTGCCTCATATTGAGGCGATGTTGACTCTTATATGTCACAAATGACCCGTGGATCATTCTCCTAAAGGATCAACCCAATCTGAATTCGTTTGGTCAGATTTTTGTAGGTCAGTTTTTGTTTTCACTTAAAATCGTGTCCATTTTAAACAAAATAGAGACCCTTTGAGTGGTATCAGCCACACCGTGCCTCAAGTTGAGGCAAGGTTGACTCTTAAATTTCACCAAGGACCCTTTAATAGTTCTTATAAAAGATCAAGGCAATCCGAATGAGTTTGGTCAGATTTTCGTAGGTTAGTTGTTGTTTTCCATTAAAATTGTGTCCATTTTAAACAAGAGAGACCCTTTGAGTGATAGTGGTCACACCATGACTCGGATTGAGTCGGGGTTGACTCTTAGATGTCACAAAGGACCCAAGGATTTTTCTCCTAAAGGATCAACACAATCCGAATTCATTTGGTCAAATTTCCGTAGGTCAATTGTTGTTTTCACTTAATATCGTGTCCATTTTAAACAAAATGGAGACCCTTTGAGTGGTACCGGCCACACCGTGCCTCGTATTGAGACTAGGATGGATTTTAAATGTCACCTAGGACCCTTGGATCTTTCTTATAAAATATCAAGGCAATCCTAATGCGTTTTTTTGGATTTTCATAGGTCAGTTGTTGTTTTCACTTAAAATCGTGTCCATTTTAAACAAAATAGAGACCCTTTGAGTGATAACGGCCACACCGTGCCACATATTGAGGCGGGGTTGACTTTTACACATCACAATGGACCCGTGGATCATTCTCCTAAAGGATCAACACAATCCGAATTCATTTGGTCGGATTTCCGTAGGTCAGTTGTTGTTTTCACTTAAAATCGTGTCCATTTTAAACAAAAGAGAGACCCTTTGAGTGATAGCGGTCACACCATGCCTCGGATTGAGACGGAGTTGACTCGTACACGTCAAAAAGGACCCGTGGATCGTTTTCCTAAAGGATCAACACAATCCGAATGCATTTGATCGGATTTCTGTAGGTCAGTTGTTGTTTTCACTTAAAATCGTGTCCATTTTAAACAAAAGAGAGACCCTTTGAGTGGTACCGGCCACACCGTGCCTCAGATTGAGGTTGGGATGAATCTTACACGTCACTAAGAACCCTTTTATCGTTCTTATAAAAGATCAAGGCAATCTGAATGCGTTTGGTTAGATTTTCGTAGGCCAGTTATTGTTTTCAATTAAAATTGTGTCCATTTTAAACAAGAGAGACCCTTTGAGTGATAGCGGTCGCACCATGACTTGGACTGAGGCGAGGTTGACTCTTACAAGTTAAAAAGGACACATGGATCATTCTACTAAAGGATCAACACAATCCGAATGCGTTTGTTCAGATTTCTGTAGGTCAGTTGTTGTTTTCACTTAAAATCGTGTCCATTTTAAACAAAAGAGATATCTTTTGAGTGGTATCGGCCACACCGTGCCTCTGATTGAAGAGGGGATGACTCATACACATCACCAAGGACCCTTGGATCGTTCTTATAAAAGATCAAGGAAATCTGAATGCGTTTGGTCAGATTTTCTTGGGTCAGTTGTTGTTTTCACTTAAAATCGTGCTCATTTTAAATAAGTGAGACGCTTTGAGTGATAGTCGTCACACCGTGCCTCATATTGAGGTTGGGTTGAATCTTACACTTCAAAAAGGACCCATGGATTGTTACCCTAAAGGATCAACACAATTTGAATGCGTTTGGTCTAATTTCCGTAGGTCAGTTGTTGTTTTCACTTAAAATCATGTCCATTTTGAACAAAATAGAGACCCTTTGAGTGGTACCATCCACACAATGCCTCATATTGAGGAGGGGTTGAATTTTAAATTTCACCAAGGACCCTTTTATCGTTCTTATAAAAGATCAAGTCAATATGAATACATTTGGTCATATTTTCGTAGGTCAGTTGTTGTTTTCAATTAAAATTGTGTCCATTTTAAACAAGAGAGACCCTTTGAGTGATAACGATCACACCATGCCTCGGATTGAGTCAATGTTGACTCTTACACATCACAAAGGTCCCATGTATCTTTCTACTAAATGATCAATACAATCCTAATGCATTTGGTTAGATTTCCGTAGGTCAGTTGTTGTTTTCACTTAAAATCATGTCCATTTTAAACAAAAGTGAGACCCTTTGAGTGGTACCGGACACACTGTGCCTTAAATTGAGGTTGGTATGGCTTTTACATGTCACCAAGGACCCTTGGATCGTTATTATAAAATATCAAGGCAATCTGAATGCATTTCTTTGTATTTCCGTAGGTCAGTTGTTGTTTTCACTTAAAATCGTGTCCATTTTAAACAAAAGAGAGACCCTTTGAGTGGTACCGGCCACACCGTGCCTCAGATTGAGGCGGGGTTGACTTTTACACATCACCAAAGACCCTTGGATCGTTCTTATAAAAGATGAAGGCAATCTGAATGCTTTTGGTTGGATTTTTGTAAGTCAGTTGTTGTTTTTAATTAAAATTGTGTCCATTTTAAACAAGAGAGACCCTTTGAGTGATAGCGGTCACACCGTGACTCAGATTAAGGCGGGGTTGACTCTTACACATCAAAAAGGACCTTTGGATTTTTCTACTAAAGGATCAACACAATATGAGTGCGTTTGGTTGAATTTCTGTAGGTCAGTTATTGTTTTCACTTAAAATTGTGTCCATTATAAACAAAAGAGAGACCCTTTGAGTGGTATCGGCCACAACGTCCATCGGATTGAGGCGGGGATGGATCTTACACGTCACCAAGGACCCTTGGATCATTCATATAAAAGATAAAGTCAATCCAAATGTGTTTGGTTGGATTTTCATAGGTCAGTTGTTGTTTTCACTTAAAATCGTGTACATTTTAAACAAAATAGAGACCCTTTGAGTGATAGCGGTCACAACATCCCTCAGATTGAGGCAGGGTTGACTCTTACACATCAAAAAGGACCCGTGGATCATTCTACTAAAGTATCAACACAATCCGAATGCGTTTGGTTGTATTTCTGTAGGTCAGTTGTTGTTTTCACTTAAAATCGTGTCGATTTTAAACAAAAGAGAGACCCTTTGAGTGATAGGGGTCACACCGTGCCTCTGATTGAGGCAGGGTTGACTCGTACATGTCACAAAGGACCTGTGGATCATTATCCTAAAGTATTAACACAATCTGAACACATTTGGTAAGATTTCCATAGGTTAGTTGTTGTTTTCACTTAAAACCGTGTCCATTTTAAACCAAAGAGAGACCCTTTGAGTGGTACCGGCCACACCGTGCCTCATATTGAGGAGGGGATGGCTCATACACATCACCAAGGACTGTTGGATCGTTCTTATAAAATCTCAAGGAAATCCGAATGCGTTTGGTCAGATTTTCGTAGGTCAGTTGTTGTTTTCACTTAAAATCGTGTCCATTTTAAACAAAATAGAGACCCTTTGAGTGGTACTGGCCACATCGTGCCTTGGATTGAGGCGGTTATGAATCGTACACATCACCAAGGACCCTTGTATCGTTCTACTAAAGGATCAACACAATCTGAATGCATATGGTCAGATTTCCATAGGTCAGTTGTTGTTTTCACTTAAATTCATGTCCATTTTAAACAAAAGAGAGACCCTTTGAGTGGTTCAACATTCTTGCTTGTTGTTGATGCATATCATCTGTTAAAATGGGAAAATGACTCATTGGATAAAGGATGTTTTATTTAATAACAATTACAATTTTCCTATGAACATTTACATACACAAATGTTTCATCTTTTGATCCCCTTAACCCCACTCAAAAATGACCACCAATTGTACATGTCTCCAAGTCAGATATTCATTGTATTTGTGTACAATCTGCCATTAGGTATGCGGCCCACTCATTTCTGAACAAATCTATATTGTCTTGTGAGTATGAGGCTTTTTGGCAGTCAGAGTAGTACTGTAAGATATAAAAATAAAGAATTAATAAATAACTTAAACGAACTAGTAGTTGTTTATGAAAATACCTCTTTAGGGATGCTAGTTTGCTGATGAAAAATGATCTCTTTCATAAATTTACAAACATAATAACTGAAATCATTATAGTTTGTTTGTTTTGGACACTGAAAAAAAAATCATTAGGAGAATAAGTAACTTGTGTTGAGATGTGTTTGGATAGTGAAATTTTATTATATATACCCTGATATTTGTCCAGACATAGTACTTGCTCGCCTTCCTATGCTTAGCCCCTTTACTCATTCCTTTTTTTAGATGATAATGATACACCGCCCTATCATAACACAATCCTCAGTAAAAGATAATATAAATTATATCACTTGATGTTTAGACCTAAAACGTAAGATTTAGTGTCTTACAAATTCACAAACTCCATCATGTGTTGTCGGTTTAATGGATATCCTTGCTTTGAATCCATAAAATAATTATTCGGAGTATCCGATTTCACCGCAATTAGCAACCAATGTTGCCTAAAAACACAAAAAGGAATAAGTAATAAAAGAAGTGAAAATATAATTGATATTCTTTAATCGTAGATTATTACCCCTATATGGTTAGTATTAGACAAATTATGTCATATGTAATATTTCTTTCAAATGTTTTCAGCAAGCCATTCACTATTACATCCCTTTTTGATGGCTCTATTTTTGTTAGGTGTATTGATGTGATATGAGGACTAACGAGTCCAAATCTTGGCTCATGGGAAAATTCCTTCAACTATTTTTCATAAATATGTCTATCGACAATATAAAATGCATTTAGTCATAATTTTCAGCTTTTATAAAATCAATTCATGGAAACATACCTCGTATATACATTTACAACTTTGACTCCTAGCCAACCGTTTTCAAGGATTTCATTTAAATTTTCAGCAGCAATGAAATTTTGACTTTCCTCTCCCTATATATTCTCTTCGAAAACCACTATATGACTATTACCATCTTTTAGCTTCGTATCCACATGAGTCTTAAATGCTAGAAAATGTGGATAGAGAACAGGTGGTGTTATTGTGCTTTCAGTAGCTCCTTGGGATCAATTGGTCGATCCTTTAGATGGTTTTGAGCCGACATTTGTCACCCCTTCCCTTTCTCCATCTATAACAACAATCATTGGTTCAGACCCTTTTTCATTAATTATTAAGGGTTTAGCTTGAAAAAAAGGAAATAAATACCTCTTTTTCCGCATGTACTCTTACAAGTTGTGATGACCATGCAATGAATGTCGCAATAGACTTTTGGACCATATGAATATCATTGTAATCAAGTGGAATAGGTAGCTATGCATTTGGCTCATGAGCTATAGTAATCATCACTTTCAGATGATCTTTCGGAAGTGGTCTATTATGCAGTGTGGCATCTGGGATATTGAACACTGTAGCCCTCGCTACATGGTGATAGGTGGGTGTTGAAAGATATAAATCACAATCATTATCACCCTGTAGAAGATCAGTACAGAAAAATTATTAGTGTTTTTCTGATTCACATTTAATGGGAACAATTATTAGAATATTGATTACCACGGCTAAGATAGTTCTTTGAGGCGAATGGCTCGCCTCAAAGCTGGAGGGGGGTGGGGCAGGATGTTCACGCACTGGTTGTTTCTGAGTTGTGTCTTCCCTTTTCTTCCCACCCATAAAATTTTCTAGAAACTCTCCCTGCCATTGTAATCGTTCTTCAAGGGTTTCTATTTTTTCACTCATTTCTTCCAATTTTTCATCTGTATCATCCATTTTTTTATTCTTCTCAAAATATACTCAGGGTGTCACCCCAAACCCTGCACCTCTAACATGACCATATTTTTTTGGATGCTTCAAAGTCGTCGATAATAGGTATGTATCTGCTACAGGTATAAGGCCCCGGCCTTAAACCTTACTTAATATTGAATTAAATGAATAATTAACATTGAGGATCTTTTCAAGTTTAGAGTTTTAGAGAATTAGGACATAACTATTACATCTCAAAAGATTACAAAGTAGAAACTTCTAGTAAGTTTCCATAAAATAAAAACTCTTAAAAAGAAACATGTCTAGTTCCATGTTTTAGGTAGCATGACTTTCCCTTGATCCCATCCTTGACCTTATTCCACGTTAAGTCCAGTGAAAAACATTTCAAAAACCTGGGATGAGCAAAAAAACTCAGTAAGGGATACACAAAGAATGAAAACTGTTAGTTTTTCAAAACAACAAGTAAACCATGTATACTTTATCAAAGTAATACCTTTCACCTTTTAGAAATAGTAAAAAACTCTTCAATGAATAAAATATCATTACTTACCCTTTTGTAACCAAAAGATTACCATAAAACCCATATAAAGAACACATAACATATAAAGCTAACTTGGGACATAAACATACTTAAGTGGAATAACCATACAGTCGAATTCCACACATATAACTTAATGGAATATCCATACAGCCAACCTCCATACATACTTAATGGAATAGCCATACGGCCGACTTCCATACCCAATGCATTGGAGGTTATAACGTAACAACCCGTCCTGGTATTCACGACACCACCCGTCATATGGTTTATCACGTAACCACCCGTAAAATGTCCAAGTACCATCATTCCACATGAAATATTGAAAATATAAACATTTCAATAACAACATTTCATTTTCAATCACAATAAGTAATTCCAAGATATTGAATTAATCAATCTACTTTCAAAAACCATTTAAAAGATATTTTTGAATCAAAGTGTCCCATACAACTTTGAAGATTTTAATGGAATTATAATTTTAAAACATTAATGTCCACATAAATAAATACTGAAAACCATTTTGAAAACAAGGACATTAATGATAAAGATTTAGAATAATGAATCTTTAAAACATTTAAAACAATATTTTTGTTAAAGAGTTTTTAACAAAATGAGAGACTCTTGAATACAAATAATCGCGGAATAACATTTAATCTGAGCTTTATAATATCATGAGAATAAAGGGATTCATGATATAATATGTCAAAGGACAGTATACACACCAAATAAGAGTGAATTGGTGCATAACAACAATGAAGTCTCAATGGAAATGTAAATTGAGATGAAATCCATTATAAAGAGGGTATCCTTAAACTTAAGGATAAATCTATCACATAATTAGGTATGAGAAATAAAAATACACCCAATATAAGTGGATATTAAGTGTGAAACAATCTATGTTCATTCACAAATATTCATAGGATTACATGATCAAGAAGTACAAGTTTAACCCAAAGAAATCGAAATTGGTTTAAGATGTTCCCTTGTAAAAATTCGACAGCCTAACGACGTCACTTCAAAATTCAGAAAATTTGTCGATGAGAGAGTGAATGGTATATCATCACTTGGACATAAACTTTACATCAATAAGGATATATAAGAACATATTCAAACATAATAAGACGTAAATTAAAAGACATAACAAAAGAAGTCTTTTAAAAAGAGGAGGGTGAAAGGTCCCCTTACCGAGTTGGGTAACTTTCGAAAAGTACACCCCATGGAAGAAGGGTCATACAATGAAGATGTAAATACCCATAAATGAAATTATACTACACAAAGTGTATAATAATGGTCAGTACATACACCACTCAAAGTAAATAGTGGCAAATGTAGCATAAATGTCACGGGAATAAAAGTAAGATGAAAAATATCTTATGAAAACTCGGCAGCCTAACGACGCCACTTAGAGCTTCCAAAAAATGGATTGATGAGATCAAATAGAGTATCTCATAATATTACAATAAAATGTACAGAATGAGGAATATAAAAGAACATCCCCCATCATACAAATATGATCTTAAAATAAGTGACATAAATGAGAGTACTTAAAAAAAGAGAGAGGTTAGATCTCTTACAAAAATTCAGCAACCTAACGACGCCACTCAAAACTTCCAAAATGGATTGATGAGAGAAAATAGGGTCTCTCACCATAGGAACATAAAAAGTACAGTAGGATTAATATAAAAGAACATCCCAATCATAATAAAGATTATTTTAAAAGGAATGACATAAAAGAGTGTACTTAAAAAGAAAGAGAGGAGTAAGATCCCTTACCTCAAGTCCAACTTGTCTTGTTCGTTTCTTTATATTACTGAATAATAAACTTTGGTCAATTTATAATTGCATAAGGAACTCCTATAAAGATTATTATTCAGTTCATATCACATATTATAATGTTATTATAATTGTTTAATAATGTTAGTTCCTATCAGACGTTTTTGCCGATGTTTGGTACATGAGTCAAAAATGAACTTGTTTGAAAAATGATTTCCCATGTAGTTTTAAGTAAATAATTTCCATAATAGTATAAATGATTAAAATATCATATATATCTAGTACATATTCATTTTATACTATTCCATATCATTTGGAGATAAAAAACGAAAAGCACCGTTCATGGAGACAGTAGGCCGTACGTACGCATGAACGCTACTTTCATTTTTTTGTCATCTTAATGGAATTAAAACAAAATGAGATATATATATATTATAATTCCACAATTATACCAATAATTTAGATGCAATATATTACATATATATACATTATATATATGTACTTATAATAGTACATAACATTTGGAGATAAGAAATGAAATGTACCGTTCATGGAGACGGTAAGCCGTACGTACGCATGAATGCTACTTCCATTTATATTTAATATTTAATGGAATTAAAACATAATGATACATAATAGTATTCCATTATGGTATAATATATAATATAATTAAATATATCCTTTATACGTACCACATATGGTATTAACGAATCAAATCACTTTAAGGGGGCGGTTGTCCACACTTCCTTAAATGAAGATATCGTGTTTACCCATAATGGAAACCATAAAGGTATGCCATATATGAAAAATAGAGAAGATTAATTAAAACATTAAAATATTATATATCATATAAAAATATAGTGTCATCTTAATAGCCACCTTTTAAGGTGTTAGAAGAATGTTGAACAATCATCGTTTCGTGAGGCAGAAAATCTCCAACCACAGAAACAATATGTTCTTTTACCATTAGACGAAGGTGTGTGTAAGTTTAGCTTGAATAATTCTTATAAAAACATCCTAGTATATTTAATATACTATAGTTGTTACAAAATAAATGAATAAAAAGATTTTAGGGTGTTGGAGAAGCAAAATAAAACAAAAGGACACAAGTGAAGACATTACCTTAAAATCGGGTAACTCCCTTTGGTTTGAGCTCAAAGACTTCCTTGGGAAGACTTCTGTCCAAAGTGAGACTTCAAGGAGTTATAGAAGGATGTGTAAAGACAAAATGGTCAGGGGTTGGCCGAGCCAAAGGCTTTGGAAGTGTGGGTAAGGAGGTAAAGTTGGGGGCCTTTTATAAGAGGAGAGGAGGGGCACTCTTGGAAAGGTATAAAATGTAACTTTATTTTCAAATGAGTTTCAGATTATAATGGTCAAAAATTGATGTTTTTCGAGGATAAGGTGATAAGGGTTCGAAATACACCCATACAATAGGTTTTGGAAATGTGTAGGTTTTAGATTTTACATTATCATTCCATTTTATTTAAATTGTTAAATAGTGAGGTCATCGCTGCATCATCATGATGTCATAAATAATTTAATTTATTTAATGTCTAAAAATTATAAAACAAATACTATGATGTAGGAAATATTTTTAGCTTTCCAATTAATATTTTTAGTCCAAAAGATCATTTATGTATACAAAATGAAAAATATTTTACTTAGGTGATACATTCTTTGTTACATTTAACATTCTTTAAAAATACAAAGATAAAAAGTCACTTTCTCACAAAAGTGATTCCATGGGGCCCCCAAGTTTGGAAAAAGGTATCCCATGGTCGGCCATGAGATAACTATTATCCTTAGTACACATTTTGTGGTCATTTTTTATTATTATGATATTATATTATTATCTTTAACTACCCGATTACTCATTAATCAAGATAATTAAAGATAATTACCGTCGTTACTATTTATAATGTCCAAAAACAAAAGAGTCTTAATTAAATAATTTGGACCTTCTGATTCCAAATATTTAATCCATTTTACCAAATTCCAAACACATAAATTAATTTAAAAAAAACTTCCCGTTCTCAAAACAAATAGCAGGTTTTTTAGAAACAATATTTATGAAAAGTTTGGCACTTGTTTATGCCTAATTCCAAAGTGAAATTAATCCCAATGACCATAATTGAATTACATAGTAAAAATATATTCTAATTAAACTTTAAAACAAATTAAAAAGATAATATAACCATATAATTAAATTATATGAAAAAGCAGTTTTGATGTAAAATGCAGTATTTTTCACTATTCATTGAAAAATGAACATTGTCAGAAAAAGACCAAAAATTAACCCAAGGTAAATTTCAATGTCCCAATCATAAATAATATGTTTATTTTAAAAAATAGAGCTTATAAAATTGTCAAAAATTGGATTTAAAAGAGGTTCGCCATTAAAAGGCGGTTAATCGACCTTTTAAAGAATATTGGAATGTTTACGCTTAAAATTGGATTCATTCGCATTTTTAATCCTATAACATTTATTGTAAAGAGTAAAAATATTTGACAAACATATGTAATCATTTTTTTCAGTTAGTTCTGTTCATTCCCGCCATTACAACGTCTAGGCATTAACTACCATTTAAAATAATATTTTTTTATTATTATAGTGCAACGTAAGATTCCCAAGAAACTCATTGTTGCGTATTGGGTACACCATCGAGCATAGTACCCCCATTAAAGTAATTTTAATATTTTATTCACAAATATGGATAAATATAAAAATTTCATATTCTTTATTTACCTGGGGTGTTACATCATTCCCCCCTTTTGAGAATTGCGTCCTCGCAATTTTAAAATTGGGCTCAGAAACATCCTTGAAAGTCCCACATCGGAACAGGAGTCGGTAAAACAATCACTTTAAAATAAAGAAATATAAGTACAAAGGTCACCCGAGTTAACCCATACTAGGATTCCAAGTATGAAAATATGGACATGGAGGAAAAAAGGGTCATGTTCTGATGGAGATTGATAGAAAACATGTTTAGGAGAAAGTTAACCACAAGAAAATCACAAACTTGTGATGGGTTAAACGGTATTTGAT
Source organism: Viscum album (assembly GCA_963277665.1). Classification (NCBI taxonomy): domain Eukaryota; kingdom Viridiplantae; phylum Streptophyta; class Magnoliopsida; order Santalales; family Viscaceae; genus Viscum; species Viscum album. The sequence goes on from OY728145.1 coordinate 2,003,273,965, forward strand.
TCCCCAGTAGGAAAAGTTAATAGAAAACATTTTTGTTTTAAGTTACTTTTTATTGAGGAATTTGTTTATAAGGAAACATAATTACTTATCATGTTGACTTTCAACTTTTATTAGATTTCTTACACAAACTCATATTTTCTCCAAAAGACGAGTATTTTGGAAGACTTGTTCACATTAAGAGTACTATAATCAACTTCTAGAGAATCACCTAATCCACAAAAGAGAACTATATACTTCCCATGTATTTAGACTTTAACCAAAACCAAAACCAAAAAGTTTAGTATAAGATCAGATAATCCAGAAAAGGATAACCCTTTATAAAAAGAAAATATATTCTTAATCTCCAAAATTTGTCCAACAAAACCCAAAGTTCAATGAGGACCATTCGATAATCAATTTTTCCATAAAATTCTTAAAAGTAAACCAAACTAAGATTGAAACCCAAATATTTGAAGGATTTAGTCACATAGTCTTCCAAGTTAAATCGTAACATTTATCTCCAAACAACATCAGTTGCTCTTAATGTCTCGTATTGAAAAGTAATTAACCTAATCACATATCCTCCATGATAGGTTAATCATTTCCATATATAACCCAAAATAAACTTACTCTTGATTCCTAAAATCATCTAACTAAAAAGAATTAGTCAAACTAAACCGGGACTTCACGTAGTCTAGTGGTAGGCGATAAATACCAGTCGCACTTTGGTTGTGGGTTCGATTCCCGCAGCTTTGTCCGACGCGACGGGTTGTCACATGGTCTGCGTGTTGTCGTTTCTCCAAAACTATATAATTCTAAAAACATTCCCCAAAACGAGATAAAATATTCAAAAATGATCATAACATATTTTAACCTCAAGTTTATCTCATGCCTTTCATTTTCCAGCATATCATATAATAACCCATAATTACCTCAAAAGTAAGGATCATATAAACTCTAATGGTTACATTTATAATTATTACCTAAACTTCCACATAAATTGGTCATCTCGTACATGATGCATTATAGAACATACCAAGGTTCAAGTGGTTGATCATGACTCCTTGATAGTCGGTTTAGAACAACCACGAGTTTCCTCATTGAATCCCCCATTTTATCTAGTATCTTAATCAGAGAACCACCACAGTTTCCTTCAAACCTGTTGTCTCTTTGGTGCCTGCTAGATCCATCCATTCACTAAAAACAGAAATTTCAGTGTGAGTATATCAACAAAACCATCATGTACTAATGAGGAAGATAAACACTAATATATACTTACTCATTCACTTTATCTAAAACTAGGACTCTTTCTGAAATCCTAACCATTATGGTAATGTCACTTATGCTTAAAGAATACCCTAACCACTAAAGTTATCTAAACCGACCTCTGATACCAACTATAAGGCCCCAGCCTTAAACATTACTTAATATTGAATTAAATGAATAATTCACATTGAGGATCTTTTTAGGTTTAGAGTTTTAGAGAAGTAGGACATAACTATTACATCTCAAAAGATTACAAAGTAGAAACTTCTACTATGTTTCCATAAAATAAAAACTCTTAAAAAGAAACATCTCTAGTTCCATGTTTTAGGTAGCATGACTTTCCCTTGATCCCATCCTTGACCCTATTCCACGTTAAGTCCTGTGAAAAACATTTCAAAAACCTGGGATGAGAAAAAAAGCTCAGTAAGGGATACACAAAGAATGAAAAATGTTAGTTTTTCAAAACAACAAGTAAACCATGTATACTTTATCAAAGCAATACCTTTCACCTTTTAGAAGTAGTAAAAAAAACTCTTTAATGAATAAAATATCATTACTTACCCTTTTGTAACCAAAATATTACCATAAAACCCATATAAAGAACACATAACATATAAAGGTAACTTGGGACATAAACATACTTAAGTGGAATAACCATACGGTCGACTTCCACAAATATCACTTAATGGAATATCCATATGGCCAACTTCCATACATACTTAATGGAATAGCCATACAGCTGACTTCCATACCCAATGCATTGGAGGTTATAACGTAACCACCCGTCCTGGTATTCACGGCACCACCCGTCATATGGTTTATCACGTAACCACCCGTAAAATGTCCAAGTACCATCATTCCACATGAAATATTGAAAATATAAACATTTCAATAACAACATTTCATTTTCAATCACAATAAGTAATTCCAAGATATTGAATTAATCAATCTACTTTCAAAAACCATCTAAAAGAGATTTTTGAATCAAAGTGTCCCATACCACTTTGAAGCTTTTAATGGAATTATAATTTTAAAACATTAATGACTATATAAAAAAATACTAAAAACCATTTTGAAAACATGGACATTAAAGATAAATATTTAGAATAATGAATCTTTAAAACATTTAAAACGATATTTTTGTTAAAGAGTTTTTAACAAAATGAGAGACTTTTGAATACAAATAATCGCGGAATAACATTTAATACGAGCTTTATAATATCATAAGAATAAAGGGATTCATGATATAATATGTCAAAGGACAGTATACTCACCAAATAAGAGTGAATTGGTGCATAACAACAATGAAGTCTCAATAGAAATGTAAATTGAGATGAAATCCATTATAAAGAGGGTATCATTAAACTAAGGATAAATCTATCACATAATTAAGTGTGATAAATAAAAACACACCCAATATAAGTGGATATTAAGTGTGAAACAATCTAAGTTAATTCACACATATTCATAGTATTGCATGATCAAGAAGTACAAGTTGAACCCAAAGAAATCGAAATTGGGTTTAGATGTTCCCTTGTAAAAATTCAACAGCCTAACGACGTCACTTCAAAATTAAGAATATTAGTCGATGAGAGAGTAAATGGTATATCATCACTTGGACATAAAATTTACATCAATAAGGATATATAAGAACATATCCCAACATAATAAGATGTAAATTAAAAGACATAACAAAAGAAGTCTTTTAAAAAGAGGAGGGTGAAAGGTCCCCTTACCGAGTTGGGTAACTTTTGAAAAGTACACCCCATGGAAGAAGGGTCATACAATGAAGATGTAAATACCCATAAATGAAATTTTACTACACAAAGTGTATAATAATGGGAAGTACATACACCAATCAAAGGAAATAGTTGCAAATGTATCATAAATGTCACGGGAATAAAAGTGAGATGAAAAATCCCTTACGAAAACTCGGCAGCCTAACGGCGCCACTTAGAGCTTCTAAAAAATGGATTGATGAGATCAAATAGAGTATCTCATAATATTACAATAAAATTTACAACAAGAGGAATATAAAATAACATCCCCCATAATACAAATAGGAGCTTAAAAGAAGTGACATAAATGAGAGTACTTAAAAAAAGAGAGAGGTTAGATCTCTTACGAAAATTCGGCAGCCTAACGACGCCACTCAAAACTTCCAAAATGGATTGATGAGAGAAAATAGGGTCTCTAACCATATGAACATAAAAAGTACAGTATGATTTATATAAAATAACATCCCAATAATAATAATGATGATCTTAAAAGGAATGACATAAAAGAGTACTTAAAAAGAAAGAGAGAAGTAGGATCCCTTACCTCAAGTCCAATTTGTCTTGTTCGTTTCTTTATATTCCTGAATAATAAACATTGGTAAATTTATAATTGATTAAGTACATAATATAAAGATTATTATTCAGTTCATATCACATATTATAATGTTATTATAATTGTTTAATAATGTTAGTTCCTATCAGACGTTTTTGCCGATGTTTGGTACATGAGTCAAAAATGAACTTGTTTGAAAAATGATTGCCCTTGTAGTTTTAAGTAAATAATTTCCATAATAGTATTAATGATTAAAATATCATATATATACAGTATATATTAATTTTATACTATTCCATATCATTTGGAGATAAAAAACGAAAAGCACCGTTCATGGAGACGGTAGGCCGTACGTACGCATGAACGCTACTTTCATTTTTTTTTTCATATTAATGGAATTAAAACAAAATGAGAGATATATATATTATAATTACAGAATGATACCCATAATTTAGATGTAATATATTACATATATATCCATTATATATATGTACTTATAATTGTACATAACATTTGGAGATAAGAAATGAAATGTACCGTTCATGGAGACGGTAAGCCGTACGTACGCATGAACGCTACTTCCATTTATATTTCATATTTAATGGAATTAAAACATAATGATACATAATATTATTCCAGTATGGTATAATATATAATATAATTAAATATATCCTTTATACGTACCACATATTCTATTAACGAATCAAATCACTTTGAGGGGGCGGTAGTCCGCACTTCCTTAAATGAAGATATCGCGTTCACCCATAATGGAAACCATAAATTTATGACATAAATGAAAAATACAGAATATTAAGTAAAACATAAACATATTATATATAATATATAAATATAGTTTCATCTTAATGGCCACGTTTGAAGGTGTTAGAAGAATGTTGAACAATCATCATTTCGTGAGGCAGAAAATCGCCAACCACAGAAACAGTATGTTTTTTTACCATTAGATGAATGTGTGTGTAAGTGTAGCTTGAATAATTCTTATAAAAACATCCTAGTATATTTAATATACTTGAGTTGTTACAAAATAAATGAATAAAAATATTTTAGGGCGTTTGAGAAGCAAAATAAAACAAAAGGACACAAGTGAAGACATTACCTTAAAACTGGGTAACTCCCTTTGGTTTGAGCTAAAAGGATTCCTTGGGAAGACTTCTGCCCAAAGTGAGGCTTCAAGGAGTTAGAGAGGGATGTGGAGAGCCAAATGGTCAGGGGTTGGCCGAGCCAAAGGCTTTGGAAGTGTGGGTAAGGAGGTAGAGGTGGGGGCCTTTTATAAGAGGAGAGGAGGGGGCACTCTTGGAAAGGTATAAAATGTAACTTTATTTTCAAATGAGTTTCGGATTATAATCGTCCCAAATTGATGTGTTTCGAGGATAAGGTGATAAGGGTTCCAAATCAACCCATCCAATAGGTTTTGGACATGTGTAGGTTTTAGATTTTACACTATCATTCCATTTTATTTAAATCGTTAAATAGTGATGTCATCGTTGCATCATCATGATGTCATAAATAATTTAATTTATTTAATGTCTAAAAATTATGAAAAAACTACTATGATGTAGGAAATAGTTATATCTTTCCAAGGAATATTTATAGTCCAAAAGATCATTTATTTAGACAAAATTAAAAATATTTTACTTAGGTGATACATTCTTTGTTACATTTAACATTCTTTAAAAATAAAAAGATAAAAAGTCACTTTCTCACAAAAGTGATTCCATGGGGCCCCCAATTTTGGCACAAGGCATCACATGGTCGTCCATGAGACAACCAGTATCCTTAGGACACATTTTGTGGTAATTTTTTATTATTATGATATTATCTTATTATCTTTAACTACCCGATTACTCATTAATCAAGATAATTAAAGATAATTACCGTCGTTACTATTCATAATGTCCAAAAACAAAAGAGTCTTAATTACATAATTTGTACCTTCTGATTCCAAATATGTAATCCATTTTACCAAATTCCAAACACATAAATTAATTTAAAAAAAACTTCCCGTTGTCAAAACAAATAGCGGGTTTTTTAGAAACAATATTTATGAAAAGTTTGACACTTGTTTATGCCTAATTCCAAAGTGAAATTAATCCCAATGACCATCATTGAATTACATGGTAAAAATATATTCTAATTACACTTAAAAAAAATTAAAAATATAATATAACCATATAATTAAATTATATGAAAAAGTAGTTTTGATGTAAAATGCAGTATTTTTCCCTATTCATTGAAAAATGAACATTGTCAGAAAAACACCAAAAATAAACCCAAGGTAAATTTAAATGTCCCAATCATAAATAATATGTTAATTTTGAAAATTAGAGCTTATAAAATTGTAAAAATGTGGATTTAAAATAGGTTCACCATTAAAAGGCGGTTAATCGACATTTTAAAGAATATTGGAATGTTTACGCTTAAAATTGGATTCATTCGCATTTTTAATCCTATAACATTTATTGTAAAGAGTAAAAATATTTGACAAACATATGTAATCATTTTTTTAGTTAGTTCTGTTCATTCCCGCCATTACAACGGCTAGGCGTTAACTACCATTTAAAATAATATTTTTTTATTATTATAGTGCAACGTAAGATTCCCAAGAAACTCGTTGTTGCGTATTGGGTACGCCATCGAGCATAGCGTCCCCATTAAAGTAATATTAATATTTTATTCACAAATATGGATAAATATAAAAATGTCATATTCTTTATTTACCTGGGGTGTTACATCCTTCCCCCCTTTTGGGAATTGCGTCCTCGCAATTTTAAAATTGGGCTCAGAAACATCCTTGAAAGTCCCACATCGGAATAGGAGTCGGTAAAACAATCACTTTAAAATAAAGAAAGATAAGTAAAAAGGTCACCCGAGATAACCCATACTAGGATTCCAAGTATGAAAATATGGACATGGAGGAAAAAACAAAGGGTCATGTTCTGATGGAGAGTTATAGAAAACATGTTTAGGAGAAAGTTAACCACAAGAAAATCACAAACTTGTGATGGGTTAAACGACATTCGATTCCCCAGTAGGAAAAGTTAATAGACAACATTTTTGTTTTAAGTTACTTTTTATTGAGGAATTTGTTCATAAGGAAACATAATTACTTATCATGTTGACTTTCAACTTTTATTAGATTTCTTACACAAACTCATATTTTCTCCAAAAGACGAGTATTTAAAAAGACTTGTTCACATTAAGAGTACTATAATCAACTTCTAGAGAATCACCTAATCCACAAAAGAGAACTATATACTTCCCATGTATTTAGACTTTCACCAAAACCAAAACCAAAAAGGTTAGTACAAGATCAGATAATCCAGGAAAGGATAACCCTTTATAAAAAGAAAATATATTCTTAATCTCCAAAATTTTTCCAACAAAACCCAAAGTTCAACGAGGACCATTCGATAATCAATTTGTCCATAAAATTCTTCAAAGTAAACCAAACTAAGATTGAAACCCAAAAATTTGAAGGATTTAGTCACATAGTCTTCCAAGTTAAATCGTAACATTTATCTCCAAACAACATCAGTTGCTCTTAATGTCTCGTATTGAAAAGTAATTAACCTAATCACATATCCTCCATGATAGGTTAATCATTTCCATAGATAACCCAAAATAAACTTACTCTTGATTCCTAAAATCATCTAACTAAAAAGAATTAGTCAAACTAACCCGGGACTTCACGTATTCCAGTGGTAGGTGATAAATACTAGTCACACTTTGGTTGTGGGTTCGATTCCTGCAGCTTTGTCCGACGCGACGAGTTGTCACACGGTCTGCGTGTTGTCCTTTTTCCAAAACTATATAATTCTTAAAACATTCCCCAAAACGAGATAAAATCTTCAAAAATGATCATAACATATTTTAACCTCAAGTTTATCTCATGCCTTTAATTTTCCAGCATATCATATAATAACCCATAATTACCTCAAAAGTAATGATCATATAAACTCTAATGGTTACCTTTATAATTATTACCTAAACTTCCACATCGATTGGTCATCTCGTACATGATGCATTACAAAACATACCAAGGTTCAAGTGGTTGATCATGACTCCTTGATTGTCGGTTTAGAACAACCACGAGTTTCCTCATTGAATCCCCCATTTTATCTAGTATCTTAATCAGAGAACCACCACAGTTTCCTTCAAACCTGTTGTCTCTTTGGTGCCTGCTAGATCCATCTATTCAGTAAAAATAGAAATGTCAGTGTGAGTATATAAAAAAAACCATCATGTACTAATGAGGAAGATAAACACTAATATATACTAACTCATTCACTTTATCTAAAACTAGGACTCTTTCTGAAATCCTAACCATTATGGTAATGTCACTTATGCTTAAAGAATACCCTAACCAAAAAAGATATCTAAACCGAACTCTGATACCAACTATAAGGCCCCGGCCTTAAACCTTACTTAATATTGAATTAAATGAATAATTCACATTGAGGATCTTTTCAGGTTTAGAGTTTTAGAGAATTAGGACATAACTATTACATATCAAAAGATTACAAAGTAGAAACTTCTACTAAGTTTCCATAAAATAAAAACTCTTAAAAATAAACATGTCTAGTTCCATGTTTTAGGTAGCATGACTTTCCCTTGATCCCATCCTTGACCCTATTCCACGTTAAGTCCTGTGAAAAACATTTCAAAAACCCGGGATGAGCAAAAAAGCTCAGTAAGGGATACACAAAGAATGAAAACTATTAGTTTTTCAAAACAACAAGTAAACCATGTATACTTTATCAAAGTAATACCTTTCACCTTTTATAAGTAGTAAAAAAAACTCTTCAATGAATAAAAGATCATTACTTACCCTTTTGTAACCAAAAGATTACCATAAAACCCATATAAAGAACACATAACATATAAAGGTAACTTGGGACATAAACATACTTAAGTGGAATAACCATATGGTCGACTTCCACACATATCACTTAATGGAATATCCATACGGCCAACTTCCATACATACTTAATGGAATAGCCATACGGCCGACTTCCATACTCAATGCATTGGAGGTTATAACGTAACCACCCATCCTGGTATTCACGGCACCACCCGTCATATGGTTTATCACGTAACCACCCGTAAAATGTCCAAGTACCATCATTCCACATGAAATATTGAAAATATAAACATTTCAATAACAACATTTCATTTTCAATCACAATAAGTAATTCCAAGATATTTAATTAATCAATCTACTTTCAAAAACCATTTAAAAGAGATTTTTGAATCAAAGTGTCCCATACCACTTTGAAGCTTTTAATGGAATTATAATTTTAAAACATTAATATCCATATAAATAAATAATGAAAACCATTTTGAAAACAAGTACATTAAAGATAAATATTTATAATAATGAATCTTTAAAACATTTAAAACGATATTTTTGTTAAAGAGTTTTTAACAAAATGAGAGACTCTTGAATACAAATAATCATGGAATAACATTTAATCCGAGCTTTATAATATCATTAGAATAAATGGATTCATGATATAATATGTCAAAGGACAGTATACACACCAAATATGAGTGAATTGGTGCATAACAACAATGAAGTCTCAATGGAAATGTAAATTGAGATGAAATCCATTATAAAGAGGGTATCCTTAAACTAAGGATAAATCTATCACATAATTATGTGTGAGAAATAAAAATACACCCAATATAAGTGGATATTAAGTGTGAAACAGTCTAAGTTCATTCACACATATTCATAGGATTGCATGATCAAGAAGTACAAGTTGAACCCAAAGAAATCAAAATTGGGTTAAGATGTTCCCTTGTAAAAATTCGACAACCTAACGACATCACTTCAAAATTCAGAATATTAGTTGATGAGAGAGTGAATGGTATCTCATCACTTGGACATAAAATTTACATCAATAAGGATATATAAGAACATATCCCAACATAATAAGATGTAAATTAAAAGACATAACAAAATAAGTCTTTTAAAAAGAGGAGGGTGAAAGGTCCCCTTACCGAGTTGGGTAACTTTCGAAAAGTACACCCCATGGAAGAAGGGTCATAAAATGAAGATGTAAATACCCATAAATGAAATTATACTACACAAAGTATATAATAATGGGAAGTACATACACCACTCAAAGGAAATAGTGGCAAATGTAGCATAAATGTCACGGTAATAAAAGTGAGATGAAAAATCCCTTACGAAAACTCGGCAGCCTAATGATGCCACTTAGAGCTTCCAAAAAATGGATTGATGAGATAAAATAGAGTATCTCATAATATTACAATAATATTTACAGCAAGGAATATAAAATAACATCCCCCATCATAAAAAGAGGAGCTTAAAAGAAGTGACATAAATGAGAGTACTTAAAAAAAGAGAGAGGTTAGATCTCTTACGAAAATTCGGCAGCCAAACGGCGCCACTCAAAACTTGAAAAATGGATTGATGAGAGAAAATAGGGTCTCTCACCATATGAACATAAAACGTACAGTAGAAGTAATATAAAAGAACACCCCAATCATAATAAAGATGATCTTAAAAGGAATGACATAAAAGAGTGTACTTAAAAAGAAAGAGAGGAGTAGGATCCCTTACCTCAAGTCCAACTTGTCTTGTTCGTTTCTTTATATTCCTGAATAATAAACTTTGGTAAATTTATAATTGGTTAAGGACCTCATATAAAGATTATTATTCAGTTCATATCACATATTATAATGTTATTATAATTGTTTAATAATGTTAGTTCCTATCAGACGTTTTTTGCCGATGTTTGGTACATGAGTCAAAAATGAACTTGTTTGAAAAATGATTGCCCATGTAGTTTTAAGTAAATAATTTCCATAATAGTATTAATGATTAAAATATCATATCTATCCAGTACATATTCATTTTATACTATTCCATATCATTTGGTGATAAAAAACGAAAAGCACCGTTCATGGAGACGTTAGGCCGTACGTACGCATGAACACTACTTTCATTTTTTTTGTCATATTAATGGAATTAAAAAAAAAATTAGAGATATATATATTATAATTATATAATTATACCCATCATTTAGATGTAATATATTACATATATATCCATTATATATATGTACTTATAATAGTACATAACATTTGGGGATAAGAAATGAAATGTACCGTTCATGGAAACGGTAAGCCGTACGTACGGATGAACGCTACTTCCATTTCTATTTCATATTTAATGGAATTAAAACATAATGATACATAATAGTATTCAAGTATGGTATAATATATAATATAATTAAATATATCCTTTATACATACTACATATGGTATTAACGAAGCAAATCACTTTGAGGGGGCGGTAGTCCACACTTCTTTAAATAAAGATATCACGTTTACCCATAATGGAAACCATAAAGGTATTCCATAAATAAAAAATACAGAAGATTAAGTAAAACATAAACATATTATATATCATATATAAATATAGTGTCATCTTAATGGCCACCTTTTAAGGTGTTAGAAGAATGTTGAACAATCATCGTTTCGTGAGGCAGAAAATCGCCAACCATAGAAACAGTATGTTCTTTTACCATTAGATGAAGGTGTGTGTAAGTGTAGCTCGAATCATTCTTATAAAAACATCATAGTATATTGAATATACTTTAGTTGTTACAAAATAAATGAATAAAAAGATTTTAGGGCGTTGGAGAAGCAAAATAAAACAAAAGGACACAAGTGACGACATTACCTTAAAATCGGGTAACTCCCTTTGGTTTGAGCTCAAAGGCTTCCTTGTGAAGAATTCTGCCCAAAGTGAGGCTTCAAGGAGTTATAGAGGGATGTGTAGAGACAAAATGGGCAGGGGGTGGCCGAGCCAAAGGCTTTGGAAGTGTGGGTAAGGAGGTAGAGGTGGGGGCCTTTTATAAGAGGAGAGGAGGGGCACTCTTGGAAAGGTATAAAATGTAACTTTATTTTCAAATGAGTTTCGGATTATAATGGTCCAACATTGATGTTTTTCGATGATAAGGTGATAAGGGTTAGAAATCCACCCATCCAATAGGTTTTGGAAATGTGTAGGTTTTAGATTTTATATTATCATTCCATTTTATTTAAATCGTTAAATAGTGATGTCATCGTTGCATCATCATGATGTCATAAATAATTTAATTTTTTTAATGTCTAATTTTTTTTAAAAAATACTATTATGTAGAAAATAGTTTTATCTTTCCAATGAATATTTATAGTTTAAAAGATCATTTATTTAGACAAAATGAAAAATATTTTACTTAGGTTATACATTCTTTGTTACATTTAACATTTTTTAAAAATAAAAAGATAAAAAGTCACTTTCTCACAAAAGTGATTCCATGGGGACCCCAAGTTTGGCACAAGGCATCCCATGGTCGGCCATGAGACAAACAGTAGCCTTAGGACACATTTTGTGGTCATTTTTTATTATTATGATATTATCTTATTATCTTTAACTACCTGATTACTCATTAATCAAGATAATTAAAAATAATTACCGTCATTACTATTCATAATGTCCAAAAACAAAGGAGTCTTAATTACATAATTTGGACCTTCTAATTCCAAATATTTAATCCATTTTACCAAATTCCAAACACATAAATTAATTTAAAAAAAACTTCCTGTTGTCAAAACAAATAGCGGGTTTTTTAGAAACAATATTTATGAAACGTTTGGCACTTGTTTATGCCTAATTCCAAAGTGAAATTAATCCCAATGACCATAATTTAATTAAATGGTAAAAATATATTCTAATTACACTTTAAAACAAATTAAAAAGATAATACAACCATATAATTAAATTATATGAAAAATCAGTTTTGATGTAAAATGCAGTATTTTTCACTATTCATTGAAAAATGAACATTGTCAGAAAAATACCAAAAATTAACCCAAGGTAAATTTCAATGTCCCAATCATAAATAATATGTTTATTTTAAAAAATATATCTTATAAAATTGTCAAAAAGTGGATTTAAAAGAGGTTCTCCATTAAAAGGTGGTTAATCGACCTTTTAAAGAATATTGGAATGTTTACGCTTAAAATTGGATTCATTCGCATTTTTAATCCTATAACATTTATTGTAAAGAGTAAAAATATTTGACAAACATATGTAATCATTTTTTTAGTTAGTTCTGTTCATTCCCGCTATTACAACGGCTAGGCGTTAACTACCATTTAAAATAATATTTTTTTATTATTATAGTGCAACGTAAGATTCCCAAGAAACTTGTTGTTGCGTATTGGGTATGCCATCGAGCATAGCGTCCCCATTAAAGTAATATTAATATTTTATTCACAAATATGGATAAATATAAAAATGTCATATTCTTTATTTACCTGGGGTGTTACAACAGGAGTAGCTGATTCATGTGACTGTTGGATATAGGAAAATAACTAATTATTTTTATGTAATAGCAATTTTAAACAAATATTTTTATCATCGTGTCATAATTACACATATTTTCCACACTTTCTGTTTTTTCTCATCTAATAACTTACCTTCTTTGTTCACACGTGCCTCCTTCCATAGCACATGACGTGAGATGGAAGTACATTTGGTTTTAGACTCATCAATCTACATATAAACATAGAAAGATAATTATGATGTTGTTTATTGGCACCTAAAAATATTACTGTAAATTTAAAATACGTACCATTTTCTTTTCTAATGAAGCATACCCCATCCTTGCTTTACGATAGGGGTATGTTGGTTTTGATGCACACTCCTTATTTTCAGTACAAAGTTTCTATTTCATAAATGAAATATTGACAATCAAAGTGATGAATACAGGTATCCTCAAACAACACATTATCACCCACAATGTACCTGAAACTTCTCATCCCCACGATGGCCAATAAATTCATCCCATGCTTCTTGGGATATCAGGTGAGCGTAGACAATGGGTGGGTGCAAGTTTATTTTACCTTTAGAATCTTTCAGGTGGCATCTTGTTAAAATAGTGCGAAAACCTCGATGAATCTTTACTGCAAACCTTAGTACATAATCCTTGTGTGAATCGTCTACTATAAATGTACTCTGCAAGATATTGATAAGAGTAAGACATTGTTTTATTATTTTATTTTCGAGTAAATTAAAGAAATAAATTCATAATGTTACCACAATTTCTTCCCAGATCACAGCCTTCAGCCCGGACATGACATGGTGCCATGAATCTATGTCAATCGGCACGCATTTCCAAGTGATAACTCCAATGTAGCTGCTAAACATAGCCTTGTTGGGATTCACATGTTGGCCTCGGGCATTGCATCCGACTTCAAATTTGTTGCCTTTGCTTTTTTGCCTTAAGAATTTTGGCTAACACTGTCAAACTATGACACACCTGTGTTTTTGGCGACGTCGGTCCTTCATTCCTAACCATTTCATCGATATCAACATCATCTATATGTTCATCGAAAATAGTATCAACGACATGTGTTGTTGGGTTTTGGACCTCAACACTAGGAGCAACAGGAGCCGCAGCAGCAGGAGAAGCATCAGTAGGAGCAGAAGGAGCCTCAGTAGGAGGAGTAGCAGGAGAAATAAGAGCTGCAACGGGAGCAATAGCAGCAGCAGCATGAGATGCAGGAGCAGCAGTAGCAGCTTGAGAGACTTGTTCAGCATCACGGTTAGGAGAACCAGAATGTGTAGAAGTCATTATCTGCAAAAGCAGTTGAACAATTAATTCAGATTACCTAAATTCAGTAATGATAAGATAATAACATGAGATAACAAGATCTATATTACAAACAAAATATAACCTGTTTACTAAAATCTATTTCTTTTTTTCAAAGGATGAAGGGATTTGACACCTCTATTGACTATCCAAATCCCTTCATTGTGGCCTACTCTAACATACAAAACATCATCTGCATTGGGACCTCTCTGAAATGATTGCGACGTACCACTAAAAGGATCGTCCTCAACTGAATTTTCATCGGATCCTTCGGTAGTTTTGGACGATAACAGAACAATTGACCACTTTTGGTTTGTGGAATCTGGAACATAAAAAACTTGTACCTCTTGTGATGCCATTATAAACTATTCGTCTTTGTACCCTTCTTTACTAAAATCAACTTTCACAAATACCCATTCATCTATTTTAACACCACTATTGTTATTAATCCATTTTCATTGAAAAATAATCAATTGGAATGTTGTATAATCCAACTCCCATATTAGTTTGATAATGAAAAAGTATGACATATTTGCATAAATTGTATTTCTGTCCTTACTACCAGAAAAATGCATCGCTTCAGACACTAGTGTAACTCCACTATTTTTCATAGTACTATCTTCATCATGTTCATCTGTATAGAATGTATAAACATTAATTACATAACCACTGTAAGATAATACATACACACTTGGTCCAGCGGCTAGCCATCGAAGTCGTTCTGAAATTGAATTGGGATTTTCATCCAACTCCTTAAAAATATGGTCCTGAAACCATCCTATAAATAGGTGATTATGTGTATTTGATAACCATTTTCAGCCCTTGATGGATTCAACTACCTAAGAATTTATTTGTGAGTTTTAATATATGGAGAAACCTCCCAACTATTATACATAACATAAAGATGAGCCTGCTCCCAATCTGTAATACTGATTGTCACAACTTTTCTTCCAGAAATTCCCTCACCCTCAATGCGTCCAGTGTGACGAGATTTTGGGAGACCAATGCTTTCCATATCAGATAGGTATTCAGTACAAAATTCAATTTCTTCCTCAACAATATATCGCTCCACTATACAACCCTCTAGCCGACTTTGATTTTTGGCATACCCTTTCAAAATCTTCATATATCGTTCAATTGGATACATCCATATATAGTGCATAAGACCACAAATTCGAATCTCTCTCACCAAGTGAATCATCAAATGAACCATCATATCAAAGAATTTTGGCGGGAAGAACATTTCTAATTCACATAATATGATGACAATTTCTTTTTCCATAGCTGGCAATTTCCCTGGGTCTAAAACTTTTCTACGTATAGATTTGAAAAAGAAACAAAGTTTGGTTAACGTATGATGAACATTCTTGGGCAAAATGAAACGTAAAGCTATATGAATTAGATCTTGCATCAAAACATGGCAATCATGTGATTTCAAACCTTTTAACTTCAAATCATTCATTGACACAATGTTCTTGATATTTGATGAGTACTCCTATGGAACGTTTACATCATTGAAGAAGTTTCAAAACTGATATCTCTCTACCCTAGAAAGAGTATAAGCAGCTGGAGGAAGAAATATTCGATTTTCACCTTTCACGGGAGCCAACTCTTCTCGTACTCTCATATCAACAATGTCCAACATTTCCTTAATTCCATATTTTGTTTTTCTAGGGTAATTTAGCAACGTTCTGATAACACTGTCACATACATTTTTTTCCACATGCATCACATCGAGAAAATGTCTGATGTACAAACAATTCCAGTATGGTAATTCAAAAAAACTGGTCTTTTTTTTTCCAACCGATTTTTGTAAGGTTTTTCGAAAATGGTTTACCAAAAACAGTGTCCAGATCTTTTAATTTCTCAAACAGTTGATCACCTATTAGTGGAGACAGTGTTGCGTGTTTTTCTGAACTTCCATTGAATGATGTCGTCCAAGATCGGTACTCATTCCAATGAGGTAGAAATCTATGATGTCCTAGAAACACAGATTTCGATGAATGTCTCAACCTAATTGATTCTGTATCTTCTTCACACATGGGAAAACCTTGAGTTCCTTTAATTATATAGTCTGAAAAATTTCCATAAGTAGGGAAATCATTTATTATCCCATACAACATCACTCTCAACCTGAATTATTTACTTTTATAAGCATTATACAACATACACCTGAGTCCCACAATAACTTCAAATCCTCGATCAAAGGAGCCAGATAAACATCAATATAGTTACCTGGTTGTTTTGGTCCAGATACAAGAATAGATTGTAGAGGCCCGAAGCTTGACGTACATAGACATTACATTACTTTTGCAGAATACTTAATACATTACAAAAACAAACACACATGGGCCGTAATAGTTTAGTGTCTTTGGAAACTCGGAAAAAAATAATATTTTAATCATGGTGAAAGATCTTAAACATCTCCCATAAAGATCTTCCCCTTTTTGTTTTCTTACCTAAAACCTTTCTTTAATTCCTGGGGAAAAGAAAACATATAAAGGGTGAGCTAAAATTCTCAGTAAGGGTAAGAATGGATAAAATAAATCAAATCATATAAATTTGAACTTAAAAACATGAACATAATGTTTAAACATCAAAATCTTGGGCAATGACATAAAACATGGCAGTACATAAGGCATACATCATAAAATAACATTAATCATGATAAACTAGAATGGGAATAAAACATGTAATTGTGGAATCCATTAAGCACATTTAATGATTTCCATAGTAGCCAAGGCATTGCTACCAAGACCATCTTAGTGGACAAAGTCCCTTACTAAACCGGGTTTACTTGCCGTTCCAGCCCTGTCTTACTGAATTGGATTTACTTTCCGTTTCAGCCATGTCTATCTCATGTGATATAAATCTTTACCCAATGCATTGGAGGGAGATATAGGTCCCACCCATCTCATAATGAAATCATTCTTACTTGTGCCACAACATAAACATAAATCATTCATCATAACTCAAAGAATAAAAATGGGTCTCATAAACATCATCCCTTCATAACATAATCCATATAAAACAAATGGATATCATTTCATAATAAGAAAATTGAAACCATATAAATCATAGTGACATTATACTTGAAACATACCCATATGAAATAATGTCATCTTAGATGGAAAATGGTTTTGATAAAGCACTTGAAATGAATTCTTGAGGAAAGTATCCTTTCTTCTTGAAAATCATTTTCTTTTCACAAAATGCCATGAAATTTTAAAAGAAAAGGGTTTTGTTGAAAATAATCATGAAATCTTGTAGAGTAAGCTTCTTGAAAATGAGGTGTTATAAAACCATAAAAATTCTGTTCATGCCGAATAAGTTAAAAATAACATTCTCCTCATAGTTTTGTCGGAAAAGTCAAAAAGTACCTTATAACAGAATGAATCTTTACATAAAATGTAGTAAAAGTCAAAATTGGGTAAAAAGGACTTTAAAAATAAATGACACCATTTTTAGAAAACAGGGAAATGGATGATAAATATAACCCCAGTGAATACTTACGAATAAACAATCTCGGATAAAAACGAGATTGGAGAAGTTGTCCCTTACCTTAGGTCCGATACGCTTCGTACATATCCGAACCTCCTATATAATGATTTAAATAATGTAATTGACTTATTAAAGAATCATATTAATTTTTATGATATCATATATGGTTCAATTATGACTTTATATTACCCGTTCTTTTATAAATCCCATGTTAAAGAAACGTTTTGGGTAAAATCATCTTATTTATCGTACGTGTTTGGACTTGTTGTTATTGATGTTATTATTACTTATATCATGATTTACTTACTTAAATAATGTAAATCATGATTTATATATTATATGTATTCATTATATATCCAGCATATATATGTATTTATAATAGTACATAACATATGAAGGTAAGAAATGAAATGCACCATTCATGGAGACGGTAAACCGTACGTATGCATGAACGCTACTTTCATTTCTATTTATTATTTTAATGGAATTAAAACATAATTATACATAGGTATATTATAATTCTAGTATAATATCATATATAATATCATTAACTTTATCCTTTATATATCCCACATAAGGCATTAACGAATCACATCACTTTGAGGGGGCGGTAGTCCGCACTTCCTCAAATGAGATTATCGTATTTACCAACTATGGAAACCATAAAGGCTTGATATAATTGGGAAGTAAATAAGAATAAGGAAATAAAAAATGTAATATATATCATATATAAATACAATTCCATCATAATGGCCACCATGAGAGGCGGTAGGAGAAAATCGAACAATCATCGTTTTGTGAGGCGTTAGTTTTCCATCACAGAAACATTATGTTCTTCATCCATTAGATGGAGGTGTTTGTAAGTGTAGTTATAATCCTTATCATAAAAACATCATATTATTTTTAGGATACTGGTTGTGTCACAAAATAATGGATTTAAAATAGTTTTGGGGGTTGGATATGTAGAATAAAAGAAAACAACTTAAGAGAAACTATTACCTTTAATTTGGGTAACTTCCTTTGGTTTGAACCAAAAAGACTTCTTGTAGTGCCTTATGCCTAATGTAAGGCTTCTAGGGGGAGGATAGGGATGTAGAGAGATTATTTGGGTAGAGTTTGGATGATCCAAAAGGCTTGAGAGGTGTGAGGAATTTCATAGAAGTGGTCTCCTTTTATAAGCGAGAGGACAGGCTCTTTAGGAAAGTGTGAAAACATTATTTTATTATAAACTTATCTTCGGTTTCAAGAGGTCCAAAACACATTAATTTCGAAGATACTATGAATCATATTCGAAATAAAATCATCCAATAGGAATTGGACATGTTTTGGATGATATTTTAATCATTAAAATCTTATATATTTAAATCATTTATTAATGAGGTAAATACTGCATCATTATTATGTCATACATAATTTAATTTATTTGAAGTATAAAAATTATAAAAAAAATACCAAAATTTATTAAATATTTTTATATTTACAATTAATATTTATATTCTAAAATATAATTTATATATCCCCTTATAAAAATTAATTAGTAAAGGATTTTTGTTAATGCCAATTTTGTCTTTACATTAAATTAATTAATCTAATGTGTCATTGTCTTTCATAAGTGGCTCCATGGGGTCCCAAAATCGACCCAAGGATGCCCATGTTCGGTCATTACTTATCCAATAAGTTTTGGACAAGTTTTAAGGTAATTTTGAATTATTATAATATTCTTTTAACCTTGAATTACTCTATTTACCTTTAACCGTGGTAAATAAAAGTAAAAAGTTACTTGTCAACAAAAATTATTTTCATCTAATTGAACCAAATTTTACTCCTTGATATTAACCGTGTCTCTCGGATTTTCAAAATTCAACTCATAGAAGCGGTAAAATTATGTTTTATGAACAATTGCAAAAGCTCCTAGGAGTTGGGTAAAAGACGGTGAAAAGTTCAATACAATTTTTTATAAATCTAAAATTATTATAAAATGATTCCAATGAATTTCTTTGAACTTATATAAATATTATGTAACTATTTTTACCTAAAATAAATTTAAATCAAATAAATTATTATTTAAATAAAAAGTTGGTTTTAACCAAAAACTCAGTGTTTTCACTATTCATCAAAAATTGAAGTTTTTTAGAAAAAATACAAAAAATTAAGCCTAAGCTATATTTGATATTCTGAATTCTAAAATGATGTATATTTTTCCAAATTCAAAACATAGAAGTGGAATTAATTAATTTTAAATGTAATTCCCGTTATCAAAACAAATAGCATGTTTTTAAGAAACAATAACTATCAAAAGATCATCACTTGTTTATGTCCAATTTTAAAGTGAAATTAATTCCAATGAACAACATTGGATTAAATGTTAAAAATATATTCTAATTAAACTTTAAAACAAATTAAAAAAATAATCTAGCCATATAAATTATTTCGATGAAAAAAGTTGTTTTTAATTAAAATTTAGCGTGTTTTTACTATTCATCAAAATATGAAAGTTACCAGAATAATATGAAAATTTTATCCAAAGTAAATTTTTATATCCTGATTCCAAATAAGAATTTTATTTTGTCAAATTTAACTTATAAACATGTCAAAAACAAGATTTAATTTGGGTGCGCCATCAAAAGGTGACAAAACTACATTGTTTGAAAAATACTTATTTTACTCGAAAAATTGATTTTGTTCTCATACCATGTTATAGAAAATATGTAAGATGAATAATAATGTTATAAAATTGTAAATTTAGTTAATTATATTCACAATGGCTAGTTCATAATAATATTATAACCATATATCATTGTTTACTGAAACTCGGTATTGCTTACTACACATGCTATCGAGGAAGGTCGCGATTGTGTGTAATGCAAGCCAAGTCAGGGTTGCGTGTGATGCAAGACTCCTTCATTGTTTCGTATAATAGAATCCAACCATATTTCATTTATACATTGAATATATATATATGTATATACACACTCAATGTTGCGTAGAATAAATACTATCTAAATTGTGTGTAACATGATCCAAGAATATTGTTGCATATACTGCAAGCTAATACGGTGTTGCGTATAGTGCAAGGTAATCTTGGTGTAGCATACAACACAATACATCAATGAAATTGAAAGAATATTTTTCATAAAATCTCATGGTGTTACATTCTACCCCCCTTAAAATGAATTTCTCCCTCGAAATTCATCGGGGTTATAAATCAATTACTATTCATAGAAACCCACATCATAAAAAAGAATACTAAAACTTGTTTTTAAAAACTAAAGTATGAAATGTAACGATTACCCAAACTAACTCATCACTAGGTTTCCATATAGGATAACATAGGTGAAAATATGGATATGGAAGAAATATCTAACCATCAAGTTCTGATGGAGAGTTGTAGAGAACATGGCTATGAAAAATCCAACAATCAGAAAGCCATAAATTTGTGATGATCTAAGGTACCATCTGATTCATCGGATATGAGGGCACTAGTACAACATTTTTTTGGTTTTCAATATCATTTCCATAACGTTGATGAATTAAAAGAAATACTTACATGATTTTGGTACCATCTCACTGTTGTTCGTGCCATGAACAATTTCCACTTCATCTCTTAAATAAATGAAGTTGAATTTGTTATTCGTGAAGTGTTAGCAGATCATGTGATAAAATGATGGGTCATTCCATCTGTTTCAAACAAAAGGTTAGAAAAAGTTATCAAATATACATAAGTTCGTCTATGGTGAGATTAATCGTATATGATTCAAAAAATGGACTTATACATCAACTATCATACTACTTAATAAAATAAACATAATTTCTACTCACCAGGGACTTCCTGTAGGCCAGTGGTAGGCGATAAAGGCCTATCGCACATCGGTTGTGGGTTCGATTCCCATAGCCTTGTCCGACGTGACGGGGTGTCGCCCATCCTGCAGGTTGTCCTTTTTCTAAAATTACAACATTATGACATTCCATCAATAATATCAAAAACAGTTCTAGCCTTAAACAATACTAACTTATGTCCAACATAATCCTTTTCAAATCATTAGGATTATCCAAAATACTTCTGTCCAAACTTATAGTATAAAGAAAACAATTACTAGAAAGGTCACATAATAAGAACATGAATAACATCATTTATCATGTGATATGTCTTGTTGGTCACATTCCAAACATGTGAATTCCTTAATCATTTATTCTATTGCAACATGAATTACCATAGAACCTTAGTTTAAAACACGAATGCTGTCAAAAGTTGTCTCTTTCCACATTCCAAAATCCCAAAAATTCTATATACTCAAACCATGATACCACTTAGTCTTTATATCAATCATGAGCTCATGAATACTATAAAAAATATTAGTTTCTCTTTATCCCTTCATTATGCGCATATCCTCTACTTTCCAAAAATATTTCAATCACTTTTCATAGTTACCAATGCCATATTATTATGGAAAACCACAATGGACCAATACATAGATATTCCAATATACCATAAAAGTACCTCAATAACATTATTCTTTAATACCAATACATAAACACTTCAAACCATCATCTTCAATTATTTTCATGGAATAAGTCCTTCCTTGATTTAGAAGTAACCTCTTTGGTCAGGGCATTGAGTTGGGTAATGCCCATGTTCTACACAAATAAGACATTGAACTCCATAACAGTCTATCACTCTATGACCCTTCTCTCCACACAGATAACATCTTCCCCTCCATTTGAGGTATTCCTCAAGGTTTTTCTTCCCTTCTTTAGAAATCTCAATCTTCCTTTCTTTATGATCCTCAACATGTGAACATGCATAAAAGTCTTTCTTCCTCTTATTTGAAGAATTAGGAATACCAAAAAATTTCACCTTGTTAATCATATATCGCGATGACTGATTCGACATAATCACAATATCATTCTCTCTAGGCATTACGCAATTTTTTTGCTCATAGTCACCAATTTTTCCATTCGATTCAATGTTAACCGAATTCATTCTGGTTCCCTCCATTGACTAAAACACAAAAAGAATTCTGTGAAGGGAAAAAATCATGATAGGTAAAACAACATAATAAAGGGGGAGTAACTTCAATATCTAACATCTTAGGTTTAATTCTAAGATCGTTATTGTAATTATATGACTATAACCTATACTTATACTTAACCTTAGGGACATCCCTAGAAATACCTTAGAAATATGTCTAGGGATATCACTAAAGTTATCACATCCTAGTTTCCAAAGGTTGACTAAACCTTTCCTCTGATACCATCTGTAGAGGCCCTAAGCTTGACGTACATAGACATTACATTACTTTTTCGGAATAATTAATACATAATAAAAACAAACACACAAGGACCGTAATAGTTTAGTGTCTTCAGAAACTCGAAAAAAAATAATCTTTTAATCATGGTGAAAGATTTTCAACATATCCCATAAAGATCTTCCCCTTTTGGTTTTCTTACCTAAAACCTTTCTTTATGTCCTAGGGAAAATAAAACATATAAAGGGTGATCTCAAATGCTCAGTAAGGGTAAGAATGGATAAAATAAAACAAATAATATACATTTGAACTTAAAAATATGAACATAATTTTTAAACATCAAAATCATGGGCAATGACATAAAACATGGCAGTATATAAGGCATAGATCATAAAGGAATATTAATCATGATAAACTAGAATGGGAATAAAACATTTAATTGTGGAATCCATTAAGCACATGTAATGATTTCCATAGTAGCCAAGGCATTTCTGGCAAGACCATCTTAGTGGACAAAGTCCCTTACTGAACCGGGTTTACTTGCCATTCCAGCCCTGTCTTACTGAACCATATTTACTTTCCGTTTCAGCCATGTCTATATCATGAAATATAAATCTTTACCCAATGCATTGGAGGGAGATATAGGTCCCACCCATCTCATAATGAAATCATTCTTACTTGTGCCACAACATAAACATAAATTATTCATCATAACCCAAAGAATAAAAATGGGTCTCATAAACATCATCCCATTATAACATAATCCATATAAAAAATGGATATAATTTCATCATAAGAAAAGTGAAACCATATAAATCATAGATACATTATACTTGAAACATACACATATGAAATAATGTCATCTTAGATGGAAAATGGTTTTGATAAAGCACTTGAAATGAATTCTTGAGGAAAATATCCTTTCTTCTTGAAAATCATTTTCTTTTCACAAAATGCCATGCAATTTTAAATGAAAAGGGTTTTTTTTGAAAATAATCTTGAAATCTTGTAGATGAAGCTTCTTGAAAATTAGGCATTATAAAACCGTAATAATTTTGTTCACGCCGAATAAGTTAAAAATAACATTCTCCTCATACTTTTGTCGGAAAAGTCAAAAAGTACCTTATAACCGAAAGATTCTTTACATAACATGTAGTAAAAGTAAAAATTGGGTAAAAATGACTTTAAACATACATGAAACCATTTTTAGAAAATAGGGACATGGATGATAAATATAACCCTAGTGAATACTTTTGAATAAACAATTTCAGATAAAAACGAGATTTGAAAAGTTATCCCTTACCTTAGGTTCGATATGCTTCGTACGTATCCGAACCTCCTATATAATGATTTAAATAATGTCATTTACTTATTATAGAATCATATTTATTGTTATGATATCATATATGGTTCACTTATGAATTTATATTACCTGTTCTTTTGTAAATCCAATGTTAAAGCAACGTTTTGGGTAAAATCGTCTTATTTATCATACATGTTTAAACTTATTGTTCTTGATGTTATTATTACTTATATCATGATTTACTTACTTCCAGAATGTAAATACTTATTTATATATCATATTTATTCATTATATGTCCAGCATATACATGTATTTATAATAGTACATAACATATGGAGGTAAGAAATGAAATGCATCGTTCATGGAGACGGTAAACCGTACGTACGCATGAACGCTACTTTCATTTATATTTATTATTTTAATGGAATTAAAACATAATGATACATAGGTATATTATAATTCCAGTATAATATCATATATAATATCATTAACTCCATCCTTTATAGATCCCACATAAGGCATTAACGAATCACATCACTTTTAGGGGGCGGTAGTCCGCACTTCCTCAAATGAGATTATCGTATTTACCAATTATGGAAACGATAAAGGCATGATAAAATTGGGAAGTAAATAAGAATAAGGAAATAATAAACATAATATATATCATATATAAATACAGTTCCATCATAATGGCCACCATGAGACGCGGTAGGAGAAAATCGAACAATCATCGTTTCGTGAGGCGTTAGTTTTCCATCACAGAAACATTATGTTCTTCATCCATTAGATGGAGGTGTGTTTCGCGCGGAATCCGGGGATGACCTCCTGGATGGGAGATTCAAACGTTCCGATCGGTTTCTAACGGGTTTGTTCGTAGAACCGGAAACATCCAATGATTCCACATCCGTTTGGACCTACTTTCCAAAGGCAGGCACTCATTAGCTTGTAGGCTAATGAGGCTTAGGAATTTGCATTGGTCGAGAGGATGGGAGGTCGGACTCATCACACCTTTTTGAGGGGAATTATTGTCTACTCCGGGACTCTCTTTATAGATTTAAGTTAAGTTCGTGAATCCTTATTACATTACCAAGTATAAAATGAGCTTTCCTTTAGTTTTAACAATCAATGATTAAATATGCAAGAAATTTAGAGAATCTTTTATATGTATTCGAGGTTCTTCATCAATATAGAATCATCTATATTTGTTTAGAGATTCTTGGTCAATGGTATCCTTCAAAACATTTATATAAAAGTCTCTTGGTCATTTTGATGACCAGGCTGGTTTTAAAGCCACTCAGTGGGGCACTTGAAGTTTATCGTCATTCAGAAGGATAGAGATTATTTCAATGTTGGGATCGAACCCATAAATGGGCTACCTACGTATCCTTTGTTTTTGAAAAAAAAAGGAATCAGAACCCACGTAGTTCGAGGAATGGGGTATGATGTTTATGATTGATGGCTCAAAGATGAATGTCATAATTACTTTTACACTCTAAGCTCACGTGAGTCATGCTCGGTGTGAGAAACAAGAGGTATTGGTAAAATTTAGACAATTGTGCCGTAAAAGATGCAATCATAAGAATTTTGATTTGGGGCTTATGTATAGGTGACTGCCCAGATAGACGAAGGTTTAGGATTTACTTTTAAGGAGAAAATCCAAGAACAGGGTCCACAAAGTTATATGTGCTTCATGGAGATTTGAATACTCTAATCTTGGGGCTTACTCCTGAGGAGGATGCCCAAGTTTGGGAATTTGATTGGGGCTTATTCTTAAGAAAGATGCCCAAAGTTTATGACTAGGACTTATTCCTGAGAAGGAAGCCTAGGTTAGGGGACTTGGGGCTTACTCCTAAAAAGGAAGCCCAAGGTTATGACTGAGTCTTATTCCTGAAAAGGAGACCCAGGTTAGAATTTTCTCATCTTAAAGGATGAGGTTGAAATGAATGAACTCTCAATCTTTGGTGACATAAAGATGTTTAAATCACTGGGTGTTGAGAGGTATTTCACAGAATTCCTTTCAGATAAGGATGTCAAATCAAGAAATCATGCCGTAAAGGGCTTTTGAAGAGTATCTTGAAGACTGAATCTTGAATAGGAAAGGTGAAATGGCTTAAGAGGGGTAAAATGGGCAAGATGGGCACCCAAAAAGATAGGGGCGCGCAAGTATTAAAAGTCGCGCAAGTCCTGCGGCGGCGCGCAAGTATTGGTCGCGCAAGTATACTTGCGCGACATGAGGGATACTTGCGCGATTTACAACCAGAGTTGAAATACTTGAGCGATTCTTTATTAAACCCTTTATCATCCTCTTGAGGTTCTTCCAGAGAGGGGACGCGCAAGTTATATTGAAGGAATTAAGTCGGCGCGCAAGTGTTTGATAAGTTTCAACACTTGGCCTTCCTTCTTCCCTTTAGATCTTCCATTCTAGGTAAGAAATTACCTTAGAAGTGTTCTGGAAGCTTTGAGAAGAGACTTGGGCATCGGGAGCTTTGATCCGAGTTTCTGGAAAGAGATCCTCTCGAATGGGGGGCCCGCAGGGTCTATTTATAGGCAAAAGAAGACCCCGGGCGGTTACTGGGCGGTTACCAGATCTGTCGCGCAAGTCCCTTGCACGACCATGAGGGGTCGTGCAAGTGTTGAGGCGGCGCGCAAGTGTACTTGCGCGACCAAGAGGGAACTTGCGCGACCTATGGGCAATGTTCTCCTTTTTCATCCCTTTGTCGATTTTTGATGTTTCTTCAAAGGATTAATCACTTTGAGCTCAGATATTCCCTTTTCCGAACTTTAGATTCCGTGACGAAAGGAGCGTCAACAAAAGTCCCCCCTCAGAGTTGGATCTGGAGAGAAAATGAGGATTTGACTCTGAGGAAATCGAATCCCTCTAAAGGAAAAGGGCGGCGCGCAAGTCTTCAAATGCACAGAAGTCGGCGCGCAAGTCTTCGTCGCGCAGGCATTGAGCACTCTGGATGCGGCGTGCAGATAGGCCCCCTGGCCTATAAATACACGGCTTCCGGCCGTAGATGGCATCTGAAGTTCTGGATTTCTCGAGCTCTCGCCGCGCAAGTCTTCCTCGTCGCGCAAGTCTCTTGTTTTCGCTGTTTCTTCGCTACCGCGCTACTCTCAAGGTAATAGGGCTTGCGCGGTAATACTTGCGCGACCAAAACTTGTGCGGCACATGTACCACTTGCGCGACATCTCCATACTTGCGCGCCTTAATGCCTTAGCCATTTTTTCAAATTCTTTCACAAATTTTATGAAAAATAAAACCCATTTAAGAGTTTAATTTATTCAACTCCTGTGCAGATTCAATGGCTCTTAGACCTGGATTACTTGATGAACTGGCTAGCAAGCGGATAGATGATATGATGAATATCATTGGCCCTGATTACTATACTGTCAAAAACAGCACTCTTCCAGATTTGGCTAAGTATCTGAAGAAATATCATTACGACTTTCCTCACTGCACTTATCTACCTTTGTATGGTCATGGTCATCTGCAAGAAGTCATTATTCCAGAAGTAAAGAATTATCTTCCATTTTCTTGGTTTCAGAATTATACCAATTTTGCTTCAGCAAATATCTCAGGCGGAGGAGTATTTCAAACTGCTGGAACAGTAGAGAAGGCTTATGTGATGCATCATAGCCCTTGCACACCAGATCTGAAAAAACATACACCTGAGCTTCAACCACATTGTCATCCTTCAATCTTCCGAGATGCTCAGATGGATCAGTCCAAAGGCTGGAAGAAAAGTTGGGATTTCCGCCCTGGGGGAGGTGTGAAGCCAACTTGGATGTGGGCATACTGGGTGCGACAGACTTGCGCAGAGTTTATTGAGGATCTGAAGAGAGCTGCAATATATGAAGCTGTTTGGGTTGGGCAGACATATATTTACAGACATGATATCTTCGTGCCAGAGATACTCAGCCACTGGAGTCCAGCGACTAATTCTTTCCACTTGACTCATGGAGAAGTAGGTATCAGTTTGTGGGATGTCCACAAGATTTCAGGAGCTCCAATCTTGGGCGACATGTATGATGAATTCATTCCTCCCAAGGTGACTTGGAATGATCCAGAGAAGACTCCTGCTTTGGCTCGAGAATTATTCAAAATCTTTCACAAGCTCAAGAGTTCAGAGACCTCATTAACTCATTTTAGAAAAGATATCCATCCGGAAGAATGGATGAAGGTGTTTCTTACTGAGAAGAAAGGGATGGAGCCAAAGGAAAAAGGATCCAAGAAAAAGAAATCCAAGGATACCCGGCCCAGACGTCCTACCACTTGCCCAAAACCTGAGAAGAGAGGAGCTCCTGGCACATTCTGGCCAACTCTAGAAGCAGGAGAGTTTGAAAAATGGGGCTATGAAGTGAATCAAAGAATTCCAAAGAAAACTCGTCTGGCGGGTTTCTTGGCAATGTGGCTCAGTATTTACCTCTTGCCGGTCAGGGATTCGAAGGGAGGCGTTAGGCCAGGGACCTTCGTCATTGCGGCCAAGTTAGCTGAGGGAAAAATGGTTGGGTTAGCCACCCCCATTTTAGCAAAGATCCACAGGAGTTTACTTCACGTCTTCCAGGGTAAATCTCCTTTAAGAATAGTGGGACCATTCCAGGTTTTGTGGGGATGGATCGCCACTCACTTCAGGACTTACAATGTACAGAATGGATTACAAATTCCTGGAAGCTCTTTCAGACCGTCAGTGCAAGCATTCTCTGGAATTGCTCCATTAGATGTCAATGGTTATGACATAAAAGTAAGACTAAGCATGTATAAGGAATTCAACTTCTTTCCTTATGGAAGTCCGCCATCTGGGCGGTTTGTTGATGATGGGAAAGCCCCTTTGGATTTGAGGGCATACATGCTAGTTTGCAGGGATGGCGTGTTAGTAGCCAGGATTGATGGAGAAATCATATGCGAGGCCTATGCTCCATATAGATTTGCACGCCAATTAAAATGTTTGCAACAGATTGTTGTATCCCCTCCAGTACATGTCAGGTTAGAGCAACATCCGATGGTTGCTCGACAACTATGGTTGCTGACATCAAGAGAGAAGACTGGGGCAGTATTTGATCTACCAGTTGAAAAAGCGGCACATTATCTGACTACATTTTATGCCGAACACTGGATAGCATCATACCCCAAAGGGATATTGAATCATCCTGTATATCAAGTGGGAAAGAGGAAGAGGACTGTAGAGAAAGAAACTCTTCCTCATGAAGGTGATGCTTCTCCTCCTGAAATAGGTTCAACAGACTCCTCCTCTAGAACTGATTCCTTAGATCATCATGATGGGGATGATGAGGCACAACCGGCAGCAAAGCGGTTTCGTGCCCGATATAATCCTCCGGCCAGAGTTAAAAGACCCACTCCATCAGCTCCTGGTGAGTTATTTGATTGTAATAACTTCAATCACTGCTACTTTATAAATTAATAAGTCTCACTTTCTTATTCTCTATCTGTAGTTGCAGGAGTTGGGAAGAAATTAAAATCAAAAATTGTAGGACCTTCCTCACAGCCTTTATATCTAAGACCAGAGGCTGTTCAGCTATGGCAGAGCTTATACTGTGATACTGAAACCGCCTGGCTAGATTTGTGTGAGGGTCTACAACTTCCTGGGATAGGATATCTTCTAGCTTCCTAAGACCTTCAATACGGAGATAACCCCAATGAAGTGCGGGCTTACATCAGAGAGCTGGAAATGCTCATATATGCCACTGATAATTCGGTTCCTATCACCAGGCGGGTGAAGGAAATGATTGATCGTGGCACCACTAAGGGGGCTGGTGGTTCTGGAGATGAGGAGTGGCAAGAGTATGTGGCTCCTGAAGATGTAATTTTTCTTTCCTTATTTTCTTTGCAACTTGATTTCAGTTGAAGCTTTGTTACTTAAGGAAGTTATTTTCTTCATCTTGCAGCTTGCAAAGAAAGGGACCGGGGTTCCTTCGCCACAATATAGCCCTGGTGGTACCGCTGTTGGGGCTGCTGCTGATTCTCCTCGCGAACCAGGCGAGATATCTCCAGGCCAGCAGGCCATGAATGAGGCACTGGACATAGCCTTTCATTCGCCAATCCAAGTGCCAATAAAGGAGACAGCTGAAACTCCAAAAAATCAAAAGAAACCAAGGCAACGAAGGAGGAAATCCTTAGCTAAACGTTTCATTAGTAGTGGTAAGTCCTTCGAACAATCATGATTTTATACCCATAATCATATGGTTACTCATATTTCTGAGGATTGCAGGGGCTTCTTCAATTTCCCCCTTGAGGGAAGGGACTGATCCTTCTTCAAAGGCCGTGGAGGGTGCTGTAGAACAACCACAAACTCAAGCTGACTTGGTAGCTCCTGGAGAAGAGCTGCCATCCATTCCCAGTATCCCTCCCACTACTGAAGATGCTGTCCAGGGTCAGGGGTTGCAGGACATAAGTCAGCAAGAAGACATAGCAAATGCTCCCACTGGTGAGACTAACCAAGATTCTGAAGTATCATTGGATGAAATGATGAATCAAGGAATGACTTTTGAAGAATTTTATGATCATGCTAGATTGTCATGTGATTTAGAAGACCTTGGGCGTGAGTGTTACCCTTCGCCCAAATTTTTCTTTTAAAAGAAAATATTTCTAACCATGATGTAAAATAATATGCAGTTTCTTCCGTAGAAGCTGCTGAACTGCCAATGCCTGAAGAGGGTGTGGACAGTGATGTCAACCCTATCATTGCAGAAACATTAGCTCAAGTAGAGCTAAATCCAATAAACTCTCCTGAGACCCATCTTGAAAATCCTGTTGAAACCGGGAAAGATGGGGAGAAGTCTTCTCATGTTGCTGAACCACCATTGGGTAAGGGATAACAATATTTGTGATTGTACTTTATTTGCAAGACAATCCATTCTTTTGTTATCCTTTAAGATTCAACTAAAATCTTTCAATTGATCATGTAGGGCCATCAACTGTAATGGCTAGATCCAGAGATGAGGCTTCAGCCTCTGCCCCAACGGGAATTGAAAGTGAAGAAGCCCATGTCAGAGGGGAAAGAGCAGAACGAGGCACTTCCTTAAGCATGTTAATTCCAGATTACATACCCCCTTCTGACGAAGATGTTGAATCAGATCCAGAGATGCTCAAAGCGTTCAGCTTTTCACGACGTAAGGCGTGGAACAATATATGGAACATCATATCGGGGGTGCCCTTAGAAGAGATACCATCAAAAATTTCCCGATTGTCATCCCAATTTGTTATAATGGGACTTGGTGGTTTTGGGTATGAAAAGATCCATGCTGCAGTGAAACAGATTATCTTCAGGAGGGAGCAAATGCAGACAAGTCGCGAAGATTTGACCAGAGTGAAATTGTCAGTCAACATAGGCGAATTTGAGGCTGCGATATCCCAGGCTGAAGCTGATTATGTTGTCAAGATGAAGGATCTGAAACAAAAAATCAAAGAAAAGGTCGTCCAGCAGGTGCAACTCCAGCAACAGTTAGATGCTGTTACTGGGGAACTTGATCAGCTTAATGAATCATTGGATGAAACTCATATAAATGGCATGAAAGCCATTGCAGATGCTAAGAAGGCATTTCAGCAAGCTGAAAAGAGTGAAGCTGGTCAAGTGCACGAGCTTCAAGCAACTGTTGATAAGGCTCAGGATGCTATACATCAAATGAAGACTTTTGTTGACAATCTCCTGTAATTTCTTGAAAAAGAGAAGAGATTCCAATCTGTGGATGTCCTTCTAACTCTTGTGTATCAATGAAAAACACTTTTGTCTTCAATCATTTGTGATTGCATTCTTCCATTACCTGCTTCAAATTTACTTAAGCCAATGGGCTTAGTAAGCATAGTTTGATTTTTACTAGGATTATTACAAATAACCCTACAAACTTTGAATCTTTTAACTGCTCAATATTACCTAAATCATACAAAAAATGTATATTTAGTGAGCTGGAACTTGACTTTTATTCAGAGTTCCTTTGTCTTTTGTGTGGGCAGTTTAAAGTCATGCATGCCAGACATAAAGGGGCTAATGTTTAAGGTCGAAATAGCTTTGACCGAAAATGGATTAAAATGGATTCAATTCCTTGACAATTTATCTGAAAACATATTTACCATACTCAAGTATGAGGGAAAAAAATGTAAACTATGGCTTAAGAATATTTGAATCTGAGGAATGATATGAAAAAAGAGCTAAAAAGGCATTAGAAGAAGTAGTTTCCAAGAATGAAGTTACTATTATTTAACAAAACCCGTTAGGGGGTTGAAATATGCAGGGCCACCTATGGGCATTGGCTGCATAGTCAAATAAAATAGCATCTTTTGGCTTGATAAGTCTGTTATGTGGACTGTTTATGCAAGGCCACCTATGGGCACGTGCTGCATAGTTAGGCAAAAGAACTCTCAGAAATTTACTTTCCTAGTGCTAAAAGCCAGTGAAAGTTTATGGAGATTCAAATTTTCTAAAGCATAGAGTTTGTTGTATGGAAAGAGGTACTTGAATATGGAGAAGATATTTCCAAACAAGAATATCGAAGAACTGGATGAATATCACTCCTACGAAGGTCTGACCCAAACGTAGGGAAGAAGAATAAACCATAGACTTGAATACTTTCAGATCATGAAAAAGGATATGGGACAAATATGTTAAGGATGACTATTTTTGCGGATCCCTACATACTGTCGTTTAAGACAAATAAGGACAAAAGAGGCATTCTTCCCAAGAATGAAGTTACTATTATTTAACAAACCCGTTAGGGGGTTGAAAACATGCAGGGCCACCTATGGGCATTGGCTGCATGGTCAAATAAATAGCATCTCTTGGCTGACAAGTCTGTTATGTGGACTGTTTATGCAAGGCCACCTATGGGCACGTGCTGCATAGTCAGGCAAAAGAATTCTCAGAAGATTGACATTTTTGTGACCATAAGTCATGAAAAGGGTTATGAAGATCTGAAAATATTTAAGGTTAGGATTATAATACATAAATATGGGTATTTTCCAATGTATATAGAGATACATAGGTCAATGAAAACCATAATCATGTTGTGGCTGGGTCCTGAATTGAAACTTGGACTTCACTACGTATCTCATAAGAATGAGAATCAAGCCATACGTAGTTCTTGAAATGCAGTTTAACGTCGTGCAGGACGAAAGGATGAGTGATCTTAGTTTTTGGGGTCATAGAATTCGGACCATAATAATGAATACACAGTGTGTGTTTTCATGAGGACTTTTCAGCCAAGGGACTGAAAGTGAAATTTGGGGTTAGGCCCAAAAGACTTGGGACTGGATTCGAGGGACACTCGAATGTTCCTACGTATCCCATAAAGATTGGAATCAAGTCCACGTAGTTCTAGAAACTACCCTTTGTACAAATTTGGTTCGTACATGTGAAGGGTGAAAAGGGACTTTAGTGCAATGATGGTTTTAACCTAAGATAAAAAGTTTAGGCATTACCATGTATGTACGTAGTCTTTTGAAAAAAATGAAAACCATGATTGAAAAAAGAATCAATGTTAATAATGGTTCCTTTTCAAATGAGGAAATCAAAGAATATTGTAGTTTATTGTCGTACCGGACAAAAGTGTTGTATAGTTTAACGTCATATAGCAAGGACAAAAGTGAATCAATGTAAAGATATTGATTCCAGGGGTGGTTTCACAAATCATCATCATATGAGATGGTGGTGAACCAATGTGAAGAGATTGTTTTTGGGCTTGAACCTTGGGAGGTTGCCTACATACCCAGCCTGGAGGGCAAGGATCAAAGTCTGTGTAGTTCAATTAAAGAATGAATTAACGATCAAATTGTTTTTGGGGACAATGATCTAATAAAAAATATTGTTGGGACTTACACATGGTTAGTGGCCCAAAGGGAGTGTTATGGTTGATGTTCGCTCTAAGCTCACGTGAGTCATACTCGGTGTGAGAAACAAGAGGTAATAACAACCTTAACGATGCACAGTTTAATGTCATGTAGGACATATCAAGGATTTTCTGTACAGTTTTAGCGTCATGTAGTTAGGACGATGGGGACAGTACAGTTTAACGTCATATTGGACAAAAGGGGGATTGTGCAGTTTTAATGTCATGCTGGACTTTTGATGATTATATAGTTTAACGTCTTTCCGGACGTGAGAGACTTTTATATAGTTTAGCGTCATGTAGTTAGGACGTCACAATTTAACGTCTTGCTGGACATATTTGCAAATAGTTTATGGTCGTATACATGGACCAGGAATGATGCAGTTTTAAGGTCATGCTGGACTGTTTATGGAACTTTTTCACAGTTTTAATGTCGTGTGGGATGAAGTTGCAGTTTAAAGTCATACTGGACCATTGCTGTATAGTTTTAGCGTCATATAGCAAGGACGAACTGATGCTGTACAGTTTAAAGTCATGTAGCTAAGACTAAGGTGAATCAATATGAGGATATCAGTTCTGATCTTTTTACAGTTTATCGTCATGCTGGACGTTGGAAGTGCCACACAGTTTAATGTCATGTTGCTAGGACACAATATAGTTTAATGTCATCTCGGACAGAATACAGTTTAGTGTCATGTAGGACAATAAGGGGCTTAACACAGTTTAACGTCATGCTGGACGATGAAAGTGCCACACAGTTTAATGTCATGTCGCTAGGACAAAATATAGTTTAATGTCATCTCGGACAAAATATAGGAACTTCTATACAGTTTATTGTCATGTAGGACAAAATCAGGGACTATGCAGTTTAAAGTCTTGTAGTTAGGACTATTGGTGCTGCACAGTTTAATGTCATGTTGCAGGGACAAAATTTAGTTTAATGTCATCTCGGACATTGAAGGTGACACAGTTTAACGTCATGTTGGACGAAGTTGTAGTTTAAGGTCATACCGGACCTTGGTGTAGTTTAAGGTCATACCGGACCTTGGTGTAGTTTAAGGTCATACCGGACCTTGGTGTAGTTTAAGGTCATACCGGACCTTGGTGTAGTTTAAGGTCATACCGGACCTTGGTGTAGTTTAAGGTCATACCGGACCTTTGTGTATGAACCAATTGTAAGTCTTGGTTCTAGGAACAATATTTTGTGTTTATACAAAATACTTCTTCAGAAATCTGGCATTAGTTGGAGTCGTGATGTGTTCTCCATCCATTGAAATCAGAGAATACGCTCCATTGGAATAGACCTTATGTACTGAATAAGGCCCTTCCCATTTTGGTTCAAGCTTGGGAGGTTTCTTTCCTGGTATCATTGGTGTTCTGAGAACCAATACCAATTCTCCCTGAATGAATGAACGAAGATGAACTTTTTTGTTAAAAGCTCGTGCTATTCGATTCTGATAGATTTCCAAGTGGTGCAAAGTGCACAATCTTTTCTCACTTAACTGTTCCAATTCATTCAAACGCTTTTGGGATTGCTCATCTGTTGATAACTGATCACAAATGGCTATTCTGAGTGAGGGCAATTGAACTTCAATTGGCAAGACTGCTTCTGTTCCATATACCAATGAATATGGAGTAGACCGCGTTGCATTGCGAGTGGTAGTCCGATAAGCCCATAAAGCATGATAGAGTTTATCAGGCCATGACCTCTTATCTTTATCCACCATCTTTTGCAGTATATTTGAAAGAGTCTTGTTGAAGGCCTCTATCTGGCCATTAGCCGCTGCATGATATCGAGATGAATGGTTGGACTTAATGTTGTATTCTTCATACAATCTCTTTACCTCAGAAGAACAGAAGTTGGTGCCGTTGTCTGTCAATATGGTATGAGGGACACCAAATCTAGTAATGATGTTAGACTTGATGAAGCTAACAATGCATTTAGAACTGACTTCTTTGAGAGGTACTGCCTCTACCCATTTGGAAAAGAAATCAGTAGCAGTAAGAATGTACTTAAACTTCTTGGCCGTAGCTGAAGGGTAAGGTCCCACCACATCCATTCCCCATGTGGAAAATGGCCATGAGTATTTAGCTGTATGAAGCAACTCTGGAGGTTGATGAATGAAATTGGCATATACTTGGCATGAATGACACTTCTTTGTGAAATTAACACAATCTTGTATCATTGAAGGCCAGAAGTATCCAAGTCTTCGAATTTGATCAGACAATCTATGTCCAGACTGGTGGGCACCACAGACTCCTGCATGCACTTCTTTTATGACAGCCATTGTCTCTTCACCATCAATACATCTGAAGAGAACTCCATCAAAACCACGTTTGTAGAGAATTTTCTCGAGGTGGTTTGGACCATCATAAAGAGTAAAATTGACCACACGTCGCCAAATTTGTTCTCTCTCGGCTCTATCAGGTGGAAGTGTTCCATTTTGAAGGTATTCCCTGATAGGTGACATCCATCCTGTAGTATGACCATATGGTTCAGGAATGGGACTAATTTCATTAATTTCCTCTGTTCTGACTTGAACATAAGGTGAAATTGCACGACGGTGGGCAATACCGATGGTTGTCTCGTCCCGATTTGGATCTGCTAAAGCTGTGGCTATATTAGCCAGTGCATCAGCTTGAGCATTTTGTGATCTTGGGACATAAGAAAATGTCGGTTCTGAAGGGAATTCCGACATTAACTCTCTGACGTAATCATACAAAGGGATTAATTCTTCTTTTCTGATGGCATAATCCCCATTGACTTGTTTGATTACCAGGTCTGAATCACCTTTTACCTTTAAGTGATTCACTTGTGCTTGAAGCGCTAACTCCAAGCCTGCAATGAGAGCTTGGTATTCAGCTTCATTATTGGTACCACCTTCCCACAACAAAAAGGAATAAGGTAACACTGCCTTATCTGGAGAAATGAGCACAATTCCTAAACCAACTTTGTTGAATTTAGGATTTTCCATTTTCTTCCCTGTTGGACTTCTAGAAGCACCATCAAAATACATTTCCCATGTTTGAGGATTCTCTTGAATAGAAAAAACTTCCTCATCAGGGAGTTCGATATCTGAATACGTGTCTTCCACTGAAGGGTGTTCATCCAGGAAATCAGCCAGAGCTTGGCCCTTAATTGCCTTTTGAGACACATACTGGATGTCGAACTGCTGTAAAATAACCGCCCACCTTGCCAGACGTCCTGTAAGCATTGGACGACTAAGGATTAATTTGAGTGGATTATTACGAGATACCAATTGGACCTCGTGATGTTGCAGGTAGTGTCTCAGTTTCTGAACTGCAAAGATTAATGCTAGGCAGCATTTTTCAATACTCGAATACCGGGTTTCTGCTTCAAGCATAGTTCTACTGAGATAGTAGAGACTATTTTCATTCCCAGCATCATTCTTTTGAGCGAGAAAGGCACCCAATGATCGCTCTAAAGCTGTCACATAGAGGATAAGAGGTCTACCCTCAACAGGTGGCATGAGTACTGGTGGACTTAAGAGGTATTTCTTGAGAACATCAAATGCTTCTTGACATTCTTTAGTCCACTGGTAAGTGACTCCTTTCTTCAATAATTTGGTAAAAGGTAAACTTTTTCCTGCCAAATTGGCGATGAAACGCCGAATATAGGCTAAGTGTCCTTGAAGTCCTCTTAATTCTTTCAAATTCTGAGGAGGTGACATACCAAGGATTGATTTGGTCTTCTCAGGATCGACTTCAATACCACGATGGCATACAACAAAGCCGAGGAATTTTCCTGAGGTTACCCCAAAAGCACATTTTAAGGGGTTCATCTTCAAATTATGTTGTCGAAGCTTGTGGAATATGATTTCCAAATCAGCCAAGTGATCAAAACGTTGTTTGGATTTAACCACCAAATCATCTACATAGCATTCAACAAATTTCCCTAGAAAAGGTTTGAAGATACGATGCATGGCGTGTTGATATGTTGCACCTGCATTCTTTAAACCAAAGGGCATCACCCAGTAACAAAACACACCTTGAGGAGCTCTGAAGGCTGTATATTCCTCATCTTCTGGGGCCATTCGGATCTGATTATATCCAGAATATCCATCCATGAAAGAAAGTACTTCATAGCCAGCCGTCGCATCAATTAAGAGTTCTGTAATCGGAACTGGAAAATCATCTTTGGGACAATACCGATTAAGATCTCTGAAATCGATGCAAACCCTAATTTGTCCGTTCTTTTTCTTTACTGGGACAATATTAGCCAACCACTTGGGATATTGAACTTCTCTGACGAAGTTAGCTTTGATAAGCTTATCCACTTCAGCCTCGATTTTGGAAGCATAGGTTGGGTGTGTTCTTCTCGCGGCTTGCTTGAATCCTCGATGTTCTTTTGGCAAACCCAAATGATGGGTGGAAACATCAGGATCAAGGCCAGGAATCTCTGTATAATTCCAAGCAAAGATATCTTTATTTTGCTTTAGAAAAGAAATATACATCTCTTGTTCTTCAAGGGTCATGGCCGCACTAATTAAAGTGGGGCGTGGATCTTTCTCTGTACCCAGATTTACTTCTCTGAGTTCATCCACAGTGGTAGAGATACCCTCTTCAAATGCTGGAGGAGCATCTCTAAGATCTTCCTCTTCCTCTTCATCATGTGTTATATCTTCCGTTTCTACTTGCAAAGTAGATGAAAAAACGAAATTCTCATGATCATAAGAGATGTCAAAATTTTCACATTTTGAAGAAGAAGCTTCCATTTCCGACCCTATTGATGAAAAAGGGTCTTCTTTGGGAAATAAAGAGGAGATGATGGATTGAGAATCGACATCAACATTCACCTCTGGTGTTGCTATAACTTCTTCTAGCCTGATTAGCGAAGTATAGACTTGTTGGATTTCAGCAGACGAAATGAAAACGTCACCACTTATGCTTTCATCACTGCTTGGTAAGTTACCAATTTCTCCCATGTTGTCTGGCTCGATTGCCGTAATTGACATTATGGATCTTTCCATAAGAGTATTTTTATTTGGGCCTATTTTGTCAATTTGACTGATAGGTAACACATAATCTGTACTCACATGTGAAAATGGATTTATTGGAATTTTTTCCAAACCATATGGAGCATTAACTTTGGTAATTTCCTTCATTGTAGATTTTTCTCTTCCCTTCATGTGATAAAATTCCGCCTCAATGTATTGAGACTCACATGTTTTGAACGGGGCCTTATCACCATACAATGTTCCAACTTGACCATCGAAACAGTATTTGAGACATTGATGGTATGATGACGGAATAGCTGCATGCTGATGTAACCAGGGTCTTCCAAGCAAGATATTGAAAGCTGAGTCTTGATCAACAATCATGAAATCTGAATTGGAAACAAGATCTCCAAACTGAGTTCTGAGCGTAACTTCTCCCAGTGGTTCTTGTTCATTTTTATCATATCCTTGCAACATCATGGTAGAAGGAGATAAATCAGATTCTGTGAGGCCCAATCGACGAAGTGTGCGAATGGGCATGAGGTTGACTCCTGAACCATTGTCAATAAAAGCTCTTCGAACATCTATACCATTGACTTTGCCAGATAGGTACAAAGGTTTTATGTGCCCATGCACAACATCATCTTCATCTTTATCAGTAAAAGATATCACTGCATGGCATTCTACAGGATTATTCTCTATGTGATAAATTTCAGCTGCAGCAATTTCAGCTTCAAACTCCCGAGGACTTGACAAAGCTTCGATGAGTGCTTCCCGAAGATCTTTTGATAGATTCAAAGCATCCAAAATTGATAATTTGGCTGGTACTTGGGCCAAGTGTTTCAATATGTCATACTTTTGATCTAGAGGCCTGCGTTTCCCAATAGGAATATGCGGTTTAGCAGGTACCTTGGAAGCAGATGCTTTGGAAGCTGATGCCTCTTGTATTGAAGTTGGCAACATCTTTGGTTTTGGAAAATTAGACTGATTAGATCCATTTACTTGCTGAGATAAAGAAGATGGAACATTTAATCGGTCTTCCAAAATAACTGTGCCGAAGCTGAGTTGGCCATTGGCAGAAGAACTTGCTTGTTCATTTTGAGCTCGCTGAAGGGCTCTACCACGAGTTTCTGCTGCATATATCGTGCTAGCAGGGGTAGAATTAGAGTAGTGGCTTCGGAAAGATCCACGTCTTCCCCTATATCTTGAACCTCTAGAACTTCCTCGGGTTCCTTTATTTGATACAGGGAATTCAGGCTCATCAAGACTGGAATATGAATCTGTTAATTGAATCATATTAACAGAACCAAAGATCAATTCTTCGTCTGATAAAGACTCTGCCAAGTTAGCCTGTTTAGGCTGTGCCGTTTGGTGGGACGGTGCCCGTGGCTTTGAAGTAGATGGCATGAAATCTGCCAGAGTCAAAGACAATTTAGGCTTTGATACATACTCATCTTCTCCTGATTCCTCTTTCTTCTTTGAATTGCGCTGCCCTTTTGAGGATTTGTCTTTTGATGGAGGCTTTACTGCAGCTTTTGTAGGAGACACAATTGGCTTCTTCAATTGTGTTCGCAAAAGGGAATGGGTCCGATTGATTGTCTTTCTGACCATCCAATCATCATATTTTTTCGCAGTTTTGCTTTTGACTTCCTGCCACTCGCCTCCTTCCTCTGGATCTGTAGCGGTAATACACGCTACATGAGCTGAAGAACCCTTCAATTTGAATTGTCCCAAGTCAACCATCTTTTGTAGGAGGTCTTTAAAGACAAAACACTCCTGGATGGGATGTCCCAACATTTGATGAAAGGGACAATAATTGGGACGGTCTTCATCTCCTTCCTTGTTTGGTCTCTTCGGCACTGGTAATTGAACCAAATTATTTTCCAGAGCTGAAATGAAGTAACCAGGAACTTGCTCACTTCGGAAAGAGTAAGTTTTACTCTTCATATCCTCAAATTGTTTTCGTCGTTGATCTTTTTGATCATTTGGACGAAACAGCCTTTGTTGTTGGCGTTCAGGAGGTGGAGCCCTTCGAGAAGATGAAGGTTTTGAAGTAGAAATAGGTACAGGTGCCTGTTTAAGCATAACTGTAGCAGTTTCTGCTTTACCCATTCTTCTTCCTGGAGTTGATGGAATTACACGAGATTTAACCTTAGCCTGCATAAGGGAATCATCAATCTGTTGAGCGATTGAAGTAAGGTCTCGAAACCCTCCTGTGTATTTCACAGGGATCAATGGCGTGCGTAATTCGTCACGCAAATTTGCCACACAGATTGGCAACAATTCCTCCTGAGGGAGTGATAAACTCAAGGAATACGTTAATCCCTTCCAACGAGCAATGAAATCAGAGACTCTTTCATTCTCCCTTTGCTTGCAGTTTGTAAGATCGAAAACTGTCGTTTTTGGCAAAGTTGAGCTGAACTGAAGAAGGAATTTTTGACGAAGATCCTCCCATCCGATGACTGACCGGGATTGCAAGCTTGTATACCAGACAAAAGCTGGTCCTTGCAAGGTTCGCACGAAGCATCTGAGTTTCACTGCTTCTTGTTGTTCTGGAGTTCCCATCATAGGATCACAACAAGACACGTAATGCGTCAAATGTTGTTCAGGGTCGCCTGATCCATTGAAAGTAGGGAAAATAGGGTTTCCAAAACTGGATGGAGGAGAAATTGAATCTACCCATTCAGGGTAAACTTTCTTTTCAGGTTGAACTTGCGCCTGTTTCCCTTCCATAGTTTCTAACCGAGCTGTTAATGACTCAATAGTAGTTATTAACTTTTGAGAAACGTCAGGTTGAACTTGGTTTTGGGTAGGTGCAATGAATGGAGCTTGGACAGCCGTGGAGGTTGGTGCTGCAACTAATGGTAGTGCTGCCAACCGTTGTTGCGTTTGACCCGTAGGATTAGACCTCTGTGGGTGTACTGATAAAGGAGGATATTCCTGATCCATCTCAGTAGTTACAACAAATTCCTTCGGCTGTCGGACTTCATCATTCTTAAGAAGAAGACTACTCTGAAGTAGTTCTGCATTCAACCTTCTTAATTCTTTCATTTCTTCCTCCTGTTGTGCAAGCCTTTGCTCTAATGAGAGAGATTGACCTCCTTCAGAGGAAGGGTGAGAAGTAACCTGATTCTTTCCTTTCCCCTTATTGGATCCTTTTCGAAGAGGGGGAAGTGGGTTACTTGAAGGAATACCCAGATTTTGGGTAATCCTTTGATTACGTGTGCGCACACCTTCTTCATTTAGGTCTATGTGCGCAACTTCTTGAGCAGGAACCTCTTCATCTGATCCCTCTGATTGAGCCTCATCTGGTGAATCAGCAGCAACGGCAGTGATGACATTAATGGATGCATATTTCATGGAATCCTTTCTATCAGCATTTCTGTGATATTGTCTCCTTTTATGTCCATGATAAGACATGGCATTCCGTTGACTTGATCCCTCAGGAATTTCTTGGAGAACCGTCACTTGGAGAGAATCTCCTGACATCTTGGCTCTTCGTTCCTCTTGAGGCTTATTCCCTAATCGAGAGAATACTGACTTTCTCTGAGGGAGGGATTGAAGATTTGAAAAAGTCCCCAGTCCGGTGGACTGGGGGTGTTCCTGTTGCTTCCGCTCAACTCCTCGAATCCCATTCGTTGATTCTGAGGGTTGGGTTAGAGAAGTCCCCAGTCTGGCAAGCTGGGGTGTCTCTTGACATGCTATGTCTGAGATCTTTTTAAAATCTCTCTTGATCTTGCGAATCTTAGTTCGGAAATTAGCTGGATGCATTAACCTGTATCCACTTTTGTCACCTGGTTCAACAGACCGTTGGATGATTTCCGAAACTTCTGTCATTTGATGACGTGTTTGCTCCAGACGAGAGGCTTGTGCAATATTCTCGCCTGCTTGATGTAGGAGCAATTCAACAACCTGTTCTCTATATACTTGATTTTGAGAGGAACTAGTTGAAGCTTGATCTCGAGCAAGATTTTGATTATGAACAAAGCCCATTGACTGTGGCCGGCCATGGGCAATAACATTGCATGAGACCATTTTCGGCGGGCTCTGCTGACCGGAAAGCACTGTGAAATGTAGTGCTCCGTGAACACCCCATCCTCTGATATGAACATTAGATGGAGCATTGGATATTAACTGACGCAATCTTCTTAGTGCGCCAAGGCATGAACGTTGAAGGGTTCTCTGTTGCTTTTCAGCCTTCGGATACCGAGAGACTGATAGAGATGCCAAATCAATCTGGCATTGTAACCCTTCTATTATCTTAAGATGATTTTCATATTCATCGTAAGATAATACCTTCTTCTTTAATTGACAAAGAGTTTTCCATATGTTAAGACGAATATCATGGATTCCATCATCCGTCAACATCTTTGGAATGTCATACTGTGAATCATCCAAAGGCCAAAACATGACTGGTACTTCACCTTTTGCCAGTTTTTTTCTCATGTTCAGCATTTCCTCTTTATCATTAAATGAAGATTCTTCTACCTGTTTGGACCAGAGTTGGTGTTTCCTTGTTGCTTCATCGGATTCAACAAGATTGGTAGAGGAATCACTATTCATGCTGGAAGATGAATGACCCAGGGAAGGTTCGGAGAATAACCTGAACCCCAAGCTATCTTCTGATGGAGAAAGAGTTTCACCTGCCCATAGTAAAACTTCAGACATGACTGGTTTTACGTTTGCAAGTGCCTCGAGATAGGAGGGCTTTCTCGTCACTACATTGCCTTCTGAAGAATTTTCGAGACAATGTGAATCACTACTGCGGAGAGGACTTTCGCAGCGAAGTTCATCACCATGAGGAGGACCTTCATGATGGGTTACAGCAAAAGATGAGATCTCTTGCTCCTTGGTCTTCTGACCACACAGAGGGTTCCTGTGGTTCTCATCTGAAGAAGAAACTTCAAGATTGACCGAATTTTCATGAAGCAAGTCTTCATGAGGAAGTGTCTGTTGAAGACCTTCGGGATTAATGTTCCTGTTATTGGGAACTGAGGGAGTAGAATCTTGAATT
Source organism: Viscum album (assembly GCA_963277665.1). Classification (NCBI taxonomy): domain Eukaryota; kingdom Viridiplantae; phylum Streptophyta; class Magnoliopsida; order Santalales; family Viscaceae; genus Viscum; species Viscum album. The sequence continues at coordinate 2,003,318,094 of OY728145.1, forward strand.
CCGACAGATAAATGTCTGAGGGCTTCAAGAACTCCAGCATCGAGCAAGGCCTTGTTGCAGATTGGCCTTTGATCTCCTGACTGTGCTGGGCGGATCTTTTTCTTAGATGCCTTCTTACTCACTTTAGAAATCACTTGATGACGAAAGTGATTGCTCTGAGCAGGTGTATGTGCCTGATCAGGAAAGACGGTCAGGTTAGGCTGACAATCATCGCTCAAATCAGGTGTATGTGCCTGACTTGGTTGTCCATATGATATGGGGGAGTAGGCCCCACAACCCTCTTGGACTGGAACAGATGTGTGTGTCTGTTCCGGAGTGAATTGTTGATGTGTCACTCCACTGCTAGGGATAGATTTATGTGTCTGTCCCTGAGATGATGCTGAAGCTGTTATGATATCCTGGCAAGCATCCAGAATATGAGCAGGAATTTGCTTCTGCTCTTTCACCATTGACAAAATATGTTTGGTGACTTCAGCCGCCGGAACAGGGATATACGTCCATTCCGGGCTTGGAGTAGGTGTATGTGCCTGCTCCTGTCCTCCTTTTCCTGTCAGTGAATCCTGACAGTACTCAAGTGTGGAGGCAGAGAGTTTAGTCTGCCTCCTGTTTGTCGTCGGGGCTTTCCGACTGACTTCTCCGTGCGCTACCAAACGAGACTGTTGGTAGGCTTGATTAGTATTAGCAGGTGTATGTGCCTGCTGATTACACTTCGCCAAATGCTGTTGACGAGATCCATCATATGTAGTCAGACGAGCCTACTGACTAACTGCTGATGTATAAGCAGGTGTATGTTCCTGCCTATGGTACTCCGCCGGAATCGCCTGGCGGGATCGGCTTGATGCTGCCAGACGAGTCTGCTGGACAGCGGGATTAAAACGAACAGGTGTGTATGCCTGCTCGTTATTTTCCACCAAGTTAGGTTGGTGGACTTCTCCGGAGATGACAGGGATGACAACCTGCCTATTGTTAACCGGGTTCCGTCTCTGGCGATTCATCTTGCCTGCTCGGGTTCGAGGAACCTGAGATGAACGCCTGGAGTCGGTACCCTCATCATGTTGAGGGCGCACTACCGCACGAGTCTGGCGGCGATTGTTGATGGGAGCCCTTGAGAAGGACTCCTGTCTTTTTGAATTAAGGTCCTGCGGGACCTGCTCATTCACTTCCTCGGAGTAAGGGAGTGAATGGAAATTGCGTTCTGGGGATAACGACCCAAAACGGTTGGAGACGGTAGTCAGCACCGTCTGCTTCTTGATTGCTGGTCGCCGTTGTCCGGACGACCAGGTAGAATTGTTAACTTGGAGGGCTTGACGAGTGGCCTCCAGAGTTGGGATAGTACCGTTGCGACGGTACTCCTTAACCAGTGCATTAGAAACACAGCGTTGAAGACGCTGAGTTGGTGATGTCATCCTCAGAGCGGATGACGTTCCAGCAGGAGTAGCAGCATTGGTTTTCACAGCAGTAGACCTCACAGTAGAGGTGTTCCCAGCAGCAGTATTCACAGGGGTGAATTTAAGGAAAGCCATTTTTGTAGAAGATCTTGAAAAAAAGAGTGCCTGTTCCATATAACAGACATAATCAAGATGAATCCGGCCACTGCATCTTTTGGATGAGCACATGTCAATGATTGCCTTGTTGGCCCAAAGGGCCTAACAGATAAGAAGAACATCACTTTAACTTGGTTAAGGATTCACGTCGGGTTCACCATTTTTGTTTCGCGCGGAATCCGGGGATGACCTCCTGGACGGGAGATTCAAACGTTCCGATCGGTTTCTAACGGGTTTGTTCGTAGAACCGGAAACATCCAATGATTCCACATCCGTTTGGACCTACTTTCCAAAGGCAGGCGCTCATTAGCTTGTAGGCTAATGAGGCTTAGGAATTTTCATTGGTCGAGAGGATGGGAGGTCGGACTCATCACACCTTTTTGAGGGGAATTATTGTCTACTCCGGGACTCTCTTTATAGATTTAAGTTAAGTTCGTGAATCCTTATTACATTACCAAGTATAAAATGAGCTTTCCTTTAGTTTTAACAATCAATGATTAAATATGCAAGAAATTTAGAGAATCTTTTATATGTATTCGAGGTTCTTCATCAATATAGAACCATCTATATTTGTTTAGAGATTCTTGGTCAATGGTATCCTTCAAAACATTTATATAAAAGTCTCTTGGTCATTTTGATGACCAGGCTGGTTTTAAAGCCACTCAGTGGGGCACTTGAAGTTTATCGTCATTCAGAAGGACAGAGATTATTTCAATGTTGGGATCGAACCCATAAATGGGCTACCTACGTATCCTTTGTTTTTGAAAAAAAAGGAATCAGAACCCACGTAGTTCGAGGAATGGGGTATGATGTTTATGATTGATGGCTCAAAGATGAATGTCATAATTACTTTTACACTCTAAGCTCACGTGAGTCATGCTCGGTGTGAGAAACAAGAGGTATTGGTAAAATTTAGACAATTGTGCCGTAAAAGATGCAATCATAAGAATTTTGTTTTGGGGCTTATGTATAGGTGACTGCCCAGATAGACGAAGGTTTAGGATTTACTTTTAAGGAGAAAATCCAAGAACAGGGTCCACAAAGTTATATGTGCTTCATGGAGATTTGAATACTCTAATCTTGGGGCTTACTCCTGAGGAGGATGCCCAAGTTTGGGAATTTGATTGGGGCTTATTCTTAAGAAAGATGCCCAAGATTTATGACTAGGACTTATTCCTGAGAAGGAAGCCTAGGTTAGGGGACTTGGGGCTTACTCCTAAAAAGGAAGCCCAAGGTTATGACTGAGTCTTATTCCTGAAAAGGAGACCCAGGTTAGAATTTTCTCATCTTAAAGGATGAGGTTGAAATGAATGAACTCTCAATCTTTGGTGACATAAAGATGTTTAAATCACTGGGTGTTGAGAGGTATTTCACAGAATTCCTTTCAGATAAGGATGTCAAATCAAGAAATCATGCCGTAAATGGCTTTTGAAGAGTATCTTGAAGACTGAATCTTGAATAGGAAAGGTGAAATGGCTTAAGAGGGGTAAAATGGGCAAGATGGGCACCCAAAAAGATAGGGGCGCGCAAGTATTAAAAGTCGCGCAAGTCCTGCGGCGGCGCGCAAGTATTGGTCGCGCAAGTATACTTGCGCGACATGAGGGATACTTGCGCAATTTACAACCAGAGTTGAAATACTTGAGCGATTCTTTATTAAACCCTTTATCATCCTCTTGAGGTTCTTCCAGAGAGGGGACGCGCAAGTTATATTGAAGGAATTAAGTCGGCGCGCAAGTGTTTGATAAGTTTCAACACTTGGCCTTCCTTCTTCCCTTTAGATCTTCCATTCTAGGTAAGAAATTACCTTAGAAGTGTTCTGGAAGCTTTGAGAAGAGACTTGGGCGTTGGGAGCTTTGATCCGAGTTTCTGGAAAGAGATCCTCTCGAATGGGGGGCCCACAGGGTCTATTTATAGGCAAAAGAAGACCCCGGGCGGTTACTGGGCGGTTACCAGATCTGTCGCGCAAGTCCCTTGCACGACCATGAGGGGTCGCGCAAGTGTTGAGGCGGCGCGCAAGTGTACTTGCGCGACCAAGAGGGAACTTGCGCGACCTATGGTCAATGTTCTCCTTTTTCATCCCTTTGTCGATTTTTGATGTTTCTTCAAAGGATTAATCACTTTGAGCTCAGATATTCCCTTTTCCGAACTTTAGATTCCGTGACGAAAGGAGCGTCAACAAGGTGTGTGTAAGTTTAGTTCTAATAATTCTCATAAAAACATCCTAGTATTTTTAAAATACTGGTGTTGTTACAAAATAAAGGATTAAAAAGAGTTTTGGGGGTTGGAGAAGTAGAATAAAAGAAACCAACTTAAGAGAAACTATTACATTTAATTTGGGTAACTTCCTTTGGTTTGAACCAAAAGGACTTCTTGAAGTGCCTTCTAGATAATGTAAGGCTTATAGGGGAAGGATAGGGATGTAGGTATCTTATTTGGGCAGATTTGGGATGAGAAAAAGGCTTGAGAGGTGTGAGGAATTGCATAGAAGTGGTCTCCTTTTATAAGCGAGAGGAGGGGCTCTTTAGGAAAGTGTGAAAACATTATTTTATTATAAACTTATCTTCAGTTTCAAGAGGTCCAAAACACATTAATTTAGAAGATAAGATGACTAATATTCGAAATAAAATCATCCAATAGGAATTGGACAGGTTTTGAATGATATTTTAATCATTATTATCTTATTTATTTAAATTATTTATTAATGAGGTAAATACTGCATCATTATTGTGTAATAAATAATTTAATTTATTTGATGTCTAAAAATTATAAAAAAAATACCAACATTTAGGAAATCTTTTTATATTTCCAATTAATATTTATAGTTTAAAAGATAATTTATATAGTCCCTTATAAAAATTAATTACTAAAGTATTTTTGTTAATGTCAATTTTGTCTTTACATTAAATTAATTAATCTATTGTGTCATTGTCTTTCATAAGTGGCTCCATGGGGTCCCAAAATAGACCGAAGGATTCCCATGGTCGGAAATTACTCATCCAATAAGTTTTGGATAAGTGTTATGGTAATTTGGAATTATTATAATATTCTTTTGACCTTGAATTACCCTATTTACCTTTAACCGTGGTAAATCAAAGTAAAAAGTTACTTTTTGCCAAAAATTATTTTTGTCTAATTGAACCAAAATTTACTCCTTGATATTAACCATGTCTCTCGTATTTTTATAATTTAACTCACAGAAGCTATAAAATTATGTTTTATGAACAACTGCAAAATCTCCTAGGAGGTGGGTAAAAGACGGTGAAAAGTTCAATACAATTTTTTTATAAATCTTAAATTATTATAAAATGATTCCAATGATTTTATTTGAACTTATATAAGTATTATGTATCTATTTTGACCTAAAATTAATTTAAATCAGATAAATTATTATTTAAATAAAAAGTTGATTTTAACCAAAAACTCAGTGTTTTCACTATTCATAAAAAATTTAAGTTTTTCAGAAAAAATACCAAAAATTCAGCCTAAGCTATATTTGATATTCCGAATTCCAAAATGATGTCTATTTTTCCAAATTAATAACATAGAAGTGGAATTAATTAATTTTAAATGTAATTCCCGTTATCAAAACATATAGCGTGTTTTTAAGAAATAATAACTATCAAAAGATCATCACTTGTTTTTGTCCAATTTCAAAGTGAAATTAATTCCAATGACCAACATTGGATTAAATGGTAAAAATATATTATAATTACACTTTAAAACCAATTAAAAAGATAATCTATCCATATAAATTATTTCGATGAAAAAAGTTATTTTTAATTAAAATATAGCGTCTTTTTACTATTCATCAAAATATGAAAGTTACCAGAATAATATGAAAAATTTATGCAAAGTAAATTTTTATATCCTGATTCCAGAGAAGAATTTTATTTTGTCAAATTTAACTTATAAACATGTCAAAAACAATATTTAATGTGGGTGCGCCATCAAAAGGCGACAAAACTACATTTTTTGAAAAATACTTATTTTACTTGAAAAATTGATTTTTTTCTCATACCATGTTCTAAGAAATATGTAAGATGAATAATAATGTTATAAAATTCCAAATGTAGTTAATACTATTCATAACGGCTAGTTCATAATAATATTATAACCATATAACGTTGTTTAGTGAAACTCGGTATTGTGTACTACACACGCTATCGAGGAAGGTCGCGATTGCATGTAATGCAAGCCAAGTCAGGGTTGCGTGTGATGCAAGACTCTTTCATTGTTTCGTATAACAGAATCCAACCATATTTCATTTATACATTGAATATATATATATATATATATTTATATACACACTCAATGTTGCGTAGAATAACTACTATCAAAATTGTGTGTAACATGATCCAAGAATAGTGTTGCATATACTGCAAGATAATACGGTGTTGCGTATAGAGCAAAGTAATCTTGGTGTAGAGTACAACACAAGACATCAATTAAATTGAAAGAATATTTTTCATAAAATCTAGGGGTGTTACATAGATAACATGATGAATTTCCACTTCATGCATAACCAGGGTGGCAAGTTATAATTTACCAACATAAAAAGCCATGTACTATGAGTGCTGGTTTGAAAACCAAAAGGATTCACTCCATTTGTAGATAACGCAAGACGAAGGTTTCTCGGCTCTTTTCCAAATTCAGGATACTCATGATCAATTTTCTTCCATTGAGTAGAGTCAGCCAAATGACTTAATAACCCATCTTTATTTATTTTATCTGCATGCCACGACAATTGTCTTGCAGTTTCTTCACTTCCATACAGACGCCTAAACCTTGGAATGATTGGAAAGTACCATACAACTTTTGTATGATTGGATTTATCTTTATTGTATCGAGAAGCACCACACTTTGGGCATTCTGTAGGTGATTTTTTCTCCTTGTGAAACAATATACAGTCTTTCGGGCAGGCATCTTTTCTTTCAGAAATCATTCCCATCGAGCGTATCATTCATCTAGCTTCATCTGTCCGGCTTGGGAGCTCATTATCTTCCGAGAGCATGTCATTCAAGAGAGCAAGTAGTTCCATAAAACTGAAATCACTCCATCTATTTCCTGCTTTCAATTTATACAACTTCAGTACCACTAACAATGTTGTATACATAGTGTAAGCATCATACAATGACGTCTTTGCACAACTCTTTAACTTCTAAAAAAATTTTGGGCAATCACGGAGTTTATCTTGAATTGTCTTTTTCATTTCCTCAATACAATCTTCATCATCACTGACATCTGTAATCACATCCTCCATACTGTCTTCTTCATTATCCATATTTGTATTCATATCTGATGATCCATAAAATAGAGTTTTATCCCAACCAGTAGCTACATTCTCTTTTTCTCCGTGTTTATTCCAACATTTATAACTCTGATCTATTCTGTGACATATCAAATGTTCTTCCAACTCCTCTAGAGTAAGTAATCTATAATTACAACAACGTAAACATGGATAAAGGTTTTGAGAAGGATACTTTGCATGATCCTTTAAAAACTTGATGAACTCTTTCACTCCATTCTCGTACTCTATTGTTAAACGATTAGCATCCATCCAATCTTTATTCGTCTTCATCCTATTTGAATCTCAAATATTAGTATTTATGGTTCAAGTACACAAATTAAGACTTCAAAATATAGTATAATAGAACCAATTCCTTATAAAAATAGTTATTAATATAGCCTAACCATTAGTATTTATTCATCTTCATTAAATATAATTACTTTAGATTCATTATAGTTTCCTCAAATCACCCCAGACCAAACACAAGAATAATCAATAATGATACATCTACCACTCCTAGGTCTCTGCCCTACATTTAATATCATCATGCCTAAGTACCCATATATCCACACATACACATGTCACAAACACATAAAAAACCATATCCACATCAGAACCAAAGTACCAATATGGATTTCAATAAGGTTACTCGACTCAAGTGGTGGTGTGTAAGAAATAATAAGAAAATATAATAAGTTTATAGTCACACAAAAATCTTAGTAAAATGTACCAATATTGTATCTTAGTATTTACATATTTCCAACATCAAATACTTTCATAATAAAAAAGATGGAAGATATATAAAAACTGACTTAAATGAACAATGTTTATAAAACTCTTATATAAATTAGTTGGCATGAACAAAATAGTTCTATAATCAATGTCATGTAATAAAAAAAATTATATCATAGTAACATGTATAAAACCCTATGGTATGTTAGTTTATAGTAATATGATCCTCACACAACTCAATCAGTGATCTTGGCTCAATGTGTGAACACATCCCATGACTCAGGTCATCAAGAATCAAATTCCCATTGGGGAAAAATTCATGTCATAGTATGTTTAAGTTAGTATTTTCATCATAAATCTAGTACTAGGATATTATATCCTAACATTCTTATCCAAATTACCACTAAATACCCTGTCTTCATATATTTCAAATCAAATAATCAACCAAACATGGAAAAATCAATCATTTCAAATAATTTCATTTATTACATTCAAATACCCAATTTTAGTATTCAACATGAATTTTCATTTCAAAACCAAATCATAGGTTTTCATAAAATCTATTACCTTTTCAAATCATATTATATTCTAATAATTTTTTTTGAAATCAAGGATAATTATTTTATAAAATATTCCCACTATAAATACACAGTTTCTCAAATCATTCCATGACACAAAAAACAACTAAGAAGGGGATTTATTTAAAAAATACATGCCTCTAAAATCAAAAATAAAATCCACTTAAATTAAAATAATATTAAATTATTTTTATGATTCATATTGAATAAATCAAGAAAGAAAGTTTCAATTGTGTGGAAGAAACATTGTGGAACCACCTTCCTTTAATTAGTGATCAACCCAACTTAACACCCATAATGGGATCTGTCAATGAATAATGAAGGTGTAGGAGATCAAGTAGTCTAACCTATAATAATGATTCATAAAAAAGAATATTAGATTCACTAAAAAGATGATGATATATCACTCTATAAAGAGGATATAATAGGAGATAGAGGATTTCCAATCGATGAGAGATCCCATTATCAGAGAGAAACCAAACGCATCCACTGGAGCTTTTATCTGAGAAGAAGGGAGTTTAGAGGAGTTAAAATGACTATTGTAAGCCTTAAAGAATCAAGATTTCAAATGAGAGTTGTTTAGGAGAAATAAAAAATAAAATGGGGCTCATGGAATTTAAGACTATAAAAAAAGATACCACGTTGCAACCTCCCATGGACACGGTACAAAAAGGATTTAGAAAACCATAATATGGTGTAGACTTCTTGTCATGAACTAGGTCAGGTTTCCATCACATTTTACACCTGACCTAACTCATGGGAAGGTCCAAAGGGAATTACCAATCCCCATGGATTGTAACTAGTGCCTAGGAATTGAGTAACACCTTTGGGAATGATTTGTTCATGTTAAAAACCATAAATATTACATAATAATCAAACAACATATCATAACCAAATTTCACAATATAATAGACCAAAAGATAACACTACAATATGGGATAAGCATTTTACAATTTCAACTAAAACCAAAATAACCAAAAAAAGGTAAGGGAACCAACAATACAACCAAGCCTCCCTGAAACCTGAGGTTCAACATCCCCATTCCACAACCAATAACAGTCAACAAAAGGGGAACTACTAGCACATATATCCACCATCACCACCAAGGGAACCTTGCCTTTAACTGGGTAAAACATAATAAGGTCTACATAAACCTGAGGGTGTATATAAGGTGTGAGCCAACATACCTAGTAGGAAATAACAAAAAAAGATTCCATGTATTGACATTATAATAAACATTAACATGTTATTTTTAAGAAAAATGAAGATACAATTTAAATAAAACATTCTTTGAAATAAAAGAGAAAGTAAACATTACAAGATAATGGTAAGAATAGTATGAGCACTATATAAAATCTCTAAGGTATTAGGGTTACTAGGGTCCTAGGATCCTCGTACTCTTGGTGATCACATCTCTTAGACATGAAGGTCCTATTTGAGCCTCCAATCCCTAGTACATGAATGTTTAGTTAGTGTTGTTATGTATATCCTTATTAAGGAGACCAATCATTGGCCTGACTAATTCACCCAATATACTAGACCTAGTCTACCCACCTAGATAACTAGGATTACATTGTGCTCAATTCCACCCCTATATAAAATTATATCTATTTTATACAATCACACTTCCAATAATAGAATCACACATGACAAACAACCATTTACAATAGTCAAATAATTATCAAACCCTTACACACAACAAAAAAATTGGAAAACATGTTTCCCACAACCCAGACAATTTATAAAACCATTTTAGAACCAAATAAATCATATTAAACACCAAAAACAATGTCAAATAATGGAAAAACCTACCTATTTCTTGATATCTTCACAAAACTAGAGTGAAACCACCAACTGAACTAAGGAAAGGCCCTAAGAATGCAATTAAACACCATAACCATAAATATTTAACCGAAATAAATGAGATTATAGCCAACCTAGGTCAAAACCCTTTCAATAGAAAAATAAACCAAGAGAGAAAAAATTAGTGACCAAGAAAGGAGAATAAAAGAGAATATGAGATTCTTACATAGAGATTCCTTGTAGATAAAAGGACAAATCACCCTAAAAATGGATCCCAAGAGAAGAGAGAATGGGAGGGAGTTTCAACTTGGGATAGAGGGTCAAATGGGAAGATTCACCGAATAAAGGACCACTATGAAAAAATTAAAATGAATAGATAACCAATATTCTCAATAACCCTTAATGTATATCCTCCAAAACATTATACATCTCCAAATGACACGTCTACATCACTAAAAAGAGAGAAAATTCCAATAATGTCCAGAGACCTAGAATAGGTCACCCAACCATTTAAATTTTCACTAAAATGGTGGGATATAAGTGGAAATATAATAAGAACACATCCCTTCACCCAAATAAGAGACTACAACCACTAACCATGAAGAACCACTAAGAGAATAATTCAAAACCTAAGGAAAGGTACACCCAAAACATACTAATGAATCAAAATGAAATAACACAATCAATATCCATAAATGATTCAACCAATAACAAGAACAATATTAAAAAAATATTTGGAAAACATGCCTTAAAGGGAGGTCTGGCAAACCGAAGACGACATTGCGGGCGGCGGAGGTCCAACAAACCGAAGAGGGCGCTGCGGGTGGTGGAGGTCCGAAAATGAGAAGTGAGGGCGGTGGAGGTCTGGCAATGAGAAGTGAGGGTGGCAGAGGTCCGGTAACGCAAACTCAGCGGGTGGTAGAGGGGAATCATAGGGTTCCAATACCGCAAAAGCTTTAGGTCGCGATAAAACGAGGGCACTGTGCGACTGACTTTATAAAAAATGGACTAAGGTTTTATCAGCGCTAACAAAGCACTGATAAAGGCTTCCTTTATCAGTGCTAACATTTTAGAGCTGATAAAGGTATCCTTTATCAGCGATTTTTTAGCACTGATAATGGTACTCTTTATCAGTGCTAAAAAAGCGCTGATAAATCAGTCTTATATCAGCGCTAAAATTTTAGCAATGATAAAGGGTCGTTTTATTAGGGATTCTTTAGTGCTGATAAAGGTTACCCTATATCAGTGCTAAAATTTTGGTGCTGATACAAGGATTCTTTATCAGGGCTTCTCTAGCGCTGATATAGTGATTCTTTATCAGTGCTTTTTTGGTGCTGATAAAGAGGACCTCTATCAGCGCTAGAAAAGCACTGATAAAAAATCATTGTATCAGCGTGAAAATTTTAGCGCTGATATAGGGTAACATTTATCAGCTCTTTTTCTTAGCTCTGATATAAGGGGGTACTTCCCTTTCCCGTTTTTAGTAGTGTATACTGTAAACCGTTGGTATAAACTTTTACCAAGGGTTTCCCACAAACTTTTGGTAAATATAAAGTAAAATTATCTATGCCAATGGTTTACATAAAACCATTGGCATATCCTTTTTGTACCTGCAGCAGCAAGACGACTTGTTGGCCTCCCCTTGTGCACCTACAAAAATTCCACCAGCTGGCCTGCAAAATTCATACACAACAGAATACATATAGTGGGTTGGGGGGCGGTCCATTCTGAATACCTTCAAAATACTGGAATAATTCTCAATACATGCATAATACATACAGAATTCTGAATACCTCCAATTATATATTTAATTACCCTCTTCACACATACCAAATTAACACATAATTTCTAAGGTAATTACAACAAGTATACACATACAACAAGTATACCCATACAAAAAGTATACTCATACAACAAGTATACCCATACACGATTAACACATAATTCATATGTTAATTAAATACATAAAGAATTCAATTCAGAATTCAGGGGGTTGGGGGGTTGTTCAGGGGTTTGGGGTGGCTGTCCAAGGGGGGTAGGGGGTCTTCGGTGGGTGGGGGTGTCCGGGGGGTGGGGGTGTCCAGGGGGTGGCGGGGGGTGGGGGTGTCCAGGGGGTGGGTTGGTGTCCAGGGGGTGGGGGTGTCCAGGGGGTGGGGTGGTGTCCAGGGGTGGGGGTGGTTGTACATGGGGGTGTCCAGGGGGGTGTCCATGTGGTGGGGGCGGTGTCTAAGAATGGTGGGGGCCGTTCAGAGGGTTGGGGGTGTCCAAGGGGGTGGGGGGGGGTGTCTAGGGGGTGGGCAGGCTGTCCATGGGGGTAGCGGAGCTTTCCAGGGGGTAGGGGCTATCCAGGGGGGGCTATCTAAGGGGGGTTGTCCACGGGGGTGGGAGCTATCCATAGGGGGAGGAGTTGTCCAGGGGGTGAGCGAGCTGTCCACAGGGGGTGGAGGGACTGTTCAGGGGGGTCGGGGGTATCCAGGGGGTAGGTGTGTCCAAGGGGTGTGGGTGGGCTATCCGCGGGGGTGGAAGGGGAATCCATGGGGGGAGGGGCTGACCAGGGGGGGAGGCTATCTAGGGGGTTGGTGGGGCTGTCCAGGGGGGTACGGGGTGTCCAGGGGGTGGGTGGGGCTATCCAAGGGGTATGGGGTGTACATGGGGTGGGTGGGCTGTCCATGGGGGTGGGTGGGGAGGGGGATGTCCATAGGGGGAGGGGATATCCAGGGGTGGATGGGCTGTCCACAGGGGTGGCAGGGCTGTCCAGGGGGTACAGGGCGTCTAGGGGGGTGGGCGGGTTGTCCACGAGGGTGGGGGGGGGGGATGTCTAAGGGAGGGGTGAATCATTCACAACAAATCATCAAGTCAAGTTTTATTATATATAGATAAAAAATAAAGATAATGTGACCTACCTAATCACACATATATTCAGGCACAAAAAATCAATAAACATCAAAGGTCAGTAATATCAGTCAAAAATGTAACGAATCAATTTGTCACTCATCACCATAACTATCATCACCATCATCATCAGAATCACCCTCATCCTCATCGTTGTACCCATCATCGTCCCTACCCTCCTCAACGCCCTCATCCGTACCCTTGTACTTGGCCTTGACCACCTCATCACCCTCCTCCTCCGCCTCACCCTCCTCTTCACCCTCCTCCTCCGCCTTAGCCTCCTCCTCACCATCATCTCGACCACCACCTAGTGCACTATATATAGAATTCATCAACAACATATATTCATCACAAGTTGTGTTGGCCTCTAGTGGAAGTGTTGGACATAAAATTTCCATCAGTTTCATAAAAGCAGTGTTTTCCCCAGTAGACTGTCCTGTCTTCTCTGTGGCCCTTTTTTCAGCCTGTTCTTCCAGTGCCTTAACCTTTTGGAACTCGGTGGCACTACAACTCGTACCTGTGGAGGGCCAATACCTCATCAGAATTATACTCTTCCCAGGTTGGCAACGTACTCTACCAGGTTTCTCATCTCCCAACACCTGATGTAAGTGATTTTTTGTCCCAAAATTGTTAGGTTCCTGGGAATCAAGGGACTCAAAATCATCCCATTAAAAATATAAATAGATTATTATGTTACAAAATATAGATTAAAATTTTAAATGTATAAAACAAAACATACAATATGATACTGAGTCGTTTAATTAACCATACTTCCATCTTTCTTCCTTCTACTCGAGCAAAACAGTTTTACTCAAGGCACACATCCTTCTATATTCAATTTATGCCTCTACAATGACATTGAATATAGGAAACCATAATTCAAAATAGGATACCATTAATTAATTGCATAACTAAAATTATATAACAACTTTAGCAATCGAATAAATTATTGAGGAAGCAATAGCAAGTGCAAGTCGTAAAGAAAAATTATAAACTACCATACCGACTGACTTTCATGATATGACATCATAGTAAGACCCAATGTGTGGACATATTTTTTAACATCAATGTTTTTTTATTTCTTTCAGATGAATCCCAAATAAAATTTAATAATTATTATTAACAAAAAACATTAAAATTTTCATTTAAATACATCTAATGTGATTAATACATTAAATTGGATAGTCATCCAATGAGTAATCATCTATCGACACTGGTCTAACATACAACCATCGACTACAGGGACCGCCTCTAACTCTGTGCCCACTCTAGAATGACAACCAATGTACAACTCATGCTTATAAGCTCTCTAAAGCTCGCATAAATCTTTTAGACGTGCTGGTCGTTCACCCTCACCATTGGGGAAATTAAACTGAAGTTGACACCAAAATATTAATTCATATAAATATAAAAAATAATATATTTCATTAAATACAACATATTTTTTTACCCATGTCTCTACCCAAGCTTTATCCTCAACTTCATTAGGCAACTGTCTCAATGGGAGCGAGCTGATAGGAATGATGTCGGAGTATTTGGAAAGTGTTTCCAAAAAACTCTAACATTGCTCCCCTGATTTTTCAATCATTTGACTATCTTAATTGTAGTCCACCATCAACTGCGTGCGGCAGTTCCACACCGCACACATGCGTGTATTCCCCCCGCCCCTGCCTCCTATCAATATATGTATCTGTTATGAAATAAAAATATATATTTTATCAATACATGTTATAATGAAAATAAATAATGGTTTAAAATTTTTTTATGGTTGTATAAGTATACTTGCAGTAGTCTGACCAATGGGGACCGCTGGATCCGTAGAAATTGAAGGAACACCCTGTACAGATGGAGTGAGTCCCAATGTATACTCTGTAGGGACAGACTCTGGCGGAGTAGGAGTCGAAGAAGATAGAATATAAAATCTCGAAAAGAAGAAAGTAGAAGTAAAAGAAGATGAAAGGGATGGCTAGCCGAATGCTAGATGGGGAGTGATAATCATCATTGGATATGGTATAGAAAGATGAGGAGGCTTAGATGTAAAGGGTGGTGAAAACATGGTAGGCCTAAATATCCTGCATTTCCCTAACGACACACCAGGATCAGAATGTGGGATGGAAGGTACATCAGTGGGAGAGGCAGTGACTAATCGGGTACGCCGACTAAATCGTCTAGCTCTCGTACCACCCCTCTCGCACAAACACCCTAAGTACTGGGACCACAGGTAGGCTTCTCATCAAATAACTATTGTCTAATAGATGGATCCTGCTAAAATGTTGAAAACAAAACTAATCACATGACATTATATATTATTTAAATATATATATTTGAAATAAAATACTCACTACAGGCACCAGTGGTGGAATTACCATCTCAGTCATGCAACGATTGTTGTCCATCATCTGTTTCTTTCACCTCTCTTCAATTGGTTACATTTCCTGCATTTGAAAACAAATATGGAAGTAATTAGAAATGGATAACTAATGTGTAACCCAAAAAACAAAATAAATGAGCTTGAACAGATACATAATGATGTCAATAAATTGTACAAGATCTAATAAAGAAATTTAATTTTTAGTAGAATGGTTATTTACTAAGTATCATCAGTCTATTAAAATAATGGAACATTGATTCTACCAGATTCATAAGGGGTAATGTAGTTATCAAAATTAAGGAAAAATTTAATTTCTTTATCCCAGGTAGATGATGTAGGTTTCTATACATGTTTTCAGAATAATACAAACCATCATGTTCATTACCAGGTAAAATGTTAAAGATAGGTCTTAGAGTTATACTAATTTTATACAAATCATAGTTGAAGCATTTAAATGTTCACCAAGCTAGAAATGTTGGTTTCGTAGGTTTGAATACAGTTCAATTCCAAATTAGAAAATGCAATTGAAATAAAATTGAAACTAATAAACATTGAAAATTCTCATAATAGTCAATTCAGATACACCATATTTGTAATAAATATTAAATCAATTTGAATAGTACCAACCTTAACAACCCAATTCAAGGTAAGCCAAAAGAATTGAGAACATGAATGGATGATGTTATATATTTCCCACCACAACTTCAGGTTCACAGTCAACTCTGAAAATTGAGCTATTGGAGTCATCAAAAGTAATAAATGGTTCGTTTTCAATGGTAGTAGGGATGGTGTCAATTACATCATCACCATCATCAAAAATATTTCTTGGAATTACTTCAATAATGACACCAAATTCAGGTCGAAGATGGTCTTTGTCATAAAAAACTTGTTTTTCCATTGATGCCAATACATATGGTTCATCAATAGAAATCTTGTGAGTCATATCAATTACTCAAAATACAAAATCTTCAATAAATGTGCCATGCCTCTTCATCGAATCAAATCACTGGCATTTTATCATCATGACTCATCCATGAGCATAATAATCCAATATTATTATTTTTTCAACGACTCCATAATAACCTACATTTTCAAAACACGGTCTACTATCTGATGCACTAGTATAACAATATGTTGTGAAAGTAACCATAAAACCATCATGTTTTGTTCTCATGTTCTCTACTCGTTCAGTGATAATAAATTTGTACCAATTGATAACAATTGATTTACAGTCACGAACCATTGTATTTGGACCAAAATCCAAAGCTCTTATTTACTCAGAGATAGAGTTAGCAGGAAAAATCAATACCTGAAATATAAATTAATATTAAACTTAATTAAATATTGTTTTAATTATTTTAATCATTAATATTATTTCCTTCAATTTTAAACAAGCAGAAAACTCTTTGCTATGAAAAGTCTCTCTCCTTTTCACCGATAAAGAACTATTATTTCTATTTATCACCGCTTTATGTTCCCTATAAATAAAAATAGGAATAGTTTAACAGATATATATATATATATATATATATATATATATAAGATATAAATATCGAATTTACTTACAAGATTTCATTATCGAACAAATGAAATTTGAACAAAACTGTGTGATGTGCCATCTCCCATTCTTCAAGGCTTAATGTCATCAATATATATGATCCAAGAATTCCTCCTGTTTGAGGAAGTGATGGAAAACTAAGTTCAATTTTCTCATACTAGTCTTCTTCATTTCTCATTGGTCTGCTCATTCTTGTAGTAAGATCAGACAAATAAAAAGAGCAGAAATCCATACATTCTTGATCCAAGTAACTAGTCACGATAGAACCTTTGAGATGATTCCTGTTACAGACATAAGACTTTAATGTGTACATATTTCTTTCAGTTGGATACATCCAAAGAAAAGAAATAGGTTCTCCGAGAAGTATTTCAGTTGAAATATGGATAGTCAGATGCAATATGCATGTGAAAAATGATGGATGAAATATTTTCTCAAACTCACACAAAATTAATGGGGCATCTACCAACATCTTTTGCAAGAAATACTTGGACAAATTCTTAGAACAAAATATCTATAAACAAATGGAACAACCAAATAACAAACACCATTACATTATTGGAAAAAAATATGACTAATTTATATTGGAATCAACTCATGCTGAAGGATGTGATAATCATGAGTCTTCAATGATTTTAGCTTCAAAACTCTTATGTTGACCCGTTTGGATATTTTGTCTTTCCCTTAAAATTTAGATGAAATGAAAGCAACATTTCAGATATATTTTTTTCAATGTGAATTATGTATAAGAAATGATGTAACAAATTGGCTGATCAATAAGGAAAATCAAAGAAGATACTACTCTTCTTCAAATTGTAATAGGTTTCAGTGGAAACACTATTTCTCTTTCCAGATTTCATTTGACCCTCCCCAAATGAAAAACTGATATCTTTAAATTCATTAAGCACATCAGTTCCAGACATATGCTGATGTGGATCATCAGTCTCCATGGTATTGTCAAATATTCGATGATTATTTCTATATAGATGGTCCTTTGGTAAGAATCATCAATGTTCCATAAAACTGAAACTACAATGATGTTTCAGTCTTTTGGATCATGTATTTTTCATAAAAATAGGTCATGATAGTTTTCCCTTCATACTTCATCCAGACATCATTGCATAAGCAGGAAAATCATTGATCGTCCACATAAGTGCAACACGCTTATGAAATATGTCTTTCGAACATGCATCATATGTGCGCGCACCCGCATCCCAAATAAGTTTCAACTATTTTATTAAAGGTTTCATGTATATGTCTATATCATTGTTGGGATTATAAGGTCCAGATATGAGTATACTCATGAAATTGAAAGGGTTTTTTTAGACACAACCATGGTAGAAGATTACAAATGTGTGTAAAAACCGTCCATGTGTTGTGTATTGTAAGCATCTTCCCAAACAGATTAAAACTGTCACATGAAAGACCCAAACTTACATTATGCACATCATCTAAAAAATCATGATATCAAATAATCAAATCTCTACCATGAAAATCCATCTACAGGGTGAACCAACACATCATTAGTATTCTTTATCTCCGTATCATGCCATAACATTTTTATTGATATTTCATAAGACATAAAAAGATTCTAGAGTCTGGGGATCAATGAAAAGTGCCACATTACTTTCTGTGGAAAACGGGACGGTGTTCCATCAGATTTTGGCTTCCAGCGGGATATGTCACATTTTATACAATCATTTCGTTCAGTAGTTTCTTCCCAGAATAAACTGCAATCTTTCAGGAAATCATGAATTTAGTTTCTTGAAAATCCAAGTTCCTCAACTAACTTCCATTCCATATTGTTGTTTGAGGGAATATCTGCATCATCTGAATGTAAGTCCTTCAAGAAGGTAAGAATTTAATCGATGGAAGTATTAGAAATACCATACATAGTTTTCCCATTAAACAATTGGATTAAAAATTCCATATTTTTCATTTTACTTCATTGTTGATATACTGGAGTCGTGGCGGCATCATTAAAAATTTTCACCTCAACAACATCATCATTTTCATTAGATGCATCATGTGTGCTCATATCACAATCTTCTTGGGTCAGAATCCTTTCTTTTTCCTGATGAAGAATAAATGGAAACTAGTCATATAACAAATTCTACAATCCAGTCCTCTCATTTGGATCATCAGTAATTTGAGATTTCATTTTCTCCCCATTGTGGTACCACAAAGAGTAGTTTGCTTGAAAACCATATTTGGTTATGTGGTAACTGACTTCTTCACGGCTCAACCAAGGTCTTCTAACACAATTATAACAGGGGCATTGTATGTGACCACTATATGAAGCATTGTGAAAGGAAAAATCTAAAAATCTCTCCAAATGGTTTTGAAAATCACTTGAGATCTGATCGGCATAAATCCTACTTATATCCATTCTTTAAAAAAACTGTTATAAGTAATTTCTTCAAGGGAAATTCAATAAGATTGAAGTTTCATCGAAAATATATTTATGTAAACGAGAATTGCTCACTTTATATGAAACCATAACTGACATAATACTCTATATGAGAATCATAATATAAAAAACAAAAAAAATACTATATTTATAAAAAAATATATTTGAAGAACAATACATGAGTGTACAAGATCATATACACTTGTGGAGGAGAATTATTCAAGAGTTGAGTAAATTTTAGATCGAATTTTTTTCATATTTTTGTATATTATTTGAGTGATCATATACAATTCCCAAGAAGTGGTGGGTGTGTCTAGGGGTGGGAGTGTCCAGGGGGTGGGGGGTTATCCCGGGGGGTGGGAGCTGTCCACAGGGGTCGGGGGTGTCCAGTGGGGCAGGCGGGCGGTCCACAAGGGTGGCAGGGCTGTCCACAGGGGTGGTGGGGGCTGTCCTGGGGGGTAGGGGGTGCCCAGGGGGTGGACGGGCTATCCACGGGGGTGTGGGGTGGGGGGAGGGCTATCCAGGGGGGCATGGGTTGTTTAGGGGGGGTGGGGGTGTCTGGGGGGATGGGGGTGTCCGGGGGGTGGGGGGTGTCTAAGGGATGGGTGGGCTGTCCACGGGGTTGGGGGGCAGTCCAGGGGGTATGGGTGTTTAGGGGGTGGGTGGGCTGTCCACGGGGGTGGCGGGGGATGTCTAGGGGGGGGTACGAGGTGTCGGGGGGGGTGGGGGGGGGGGGGGCTATCCACAGGGGTGGCGAGGCAGTCCGGGGGGGGGGGGGGTAGGGGTGTCTAGGGGGTGGACGGGCTGTCCACAGGGGTGGGGGGGCTATCCAAGGAGGTAGGGGGGTGTCCATGGGGGTGGGGGATGTCCATGGGGGGAGGTGGGTCTAGAGGGTGAGGTGGCTATCCCAGGGGTTGGAGGGATATCCAAGGGGGTCAAGGGTTCCAGGGGGTGGGGGGTGTCCGTGGGGATGGGGGTGTTCGGGGGGTGGGAGGTGTCTAGGGGGGTGGGGGTGTCCTGGGGGGTGGGGGGCTGTCCATAGGGGTGGGGGGCTATCCAAGGGGTACAGGCTATCCACGGGGGGTGGGGGGGCTATCCACGAGGGTGTGAATAAGAGATATGATATTTAATTGTGTTGTCATTCATGTTATGAAAAAAAATTATGGGTGTTAAGGATTAGAGCAGTATTTTTTAGTGAAAATCCAATTTGGTAGGATTGGTGACTTGATAACTTGATGGTATCAAGTTTGAAATTGGGAAAATGTTAGGGAATTGGATTCTGGTGGAAGGAATACGGGTTAGTGAATATCTATAGATAGTTATTAGGAATGATATGATGTGTGGTAATGAGTTTTTAAGGATTTTCATCATCATGGCATGATGATTAAGGATGTTATCCTACATGAACTTGTATGGATTCCTTGATATTTGTTTCATCACAACATGAATTAAATTCAGGATTTCATTAGAATGTGAAGTCTAGATAGAATCATTATTCATTTAATACATGTAAAGGTAGGCTTATGAATATGGGGCATGCATATGGTAGTATGTCCCTGGTCTAGGTGGATATATATTGGGGATTTTCCTCCCCTGGTCTCTGTATGAAAGGATTCTAAAAGGCTCCCACCACCTTCGAAGGATATATTCTTTCTAGAAAAATGTGTTGTTGGAGAAGGAATTCATCCTATATGATTGATGTCACTTTTAGATCATGTGATACCTTACTCATCAAGATGAATAGATAAGAACCAAAACGTAAGAGGCCTCAGACCTATCCAAATATCTAGAAGTGATGACTTCCCAGTGCTTATTGGCGAACAATGGAAGTGATGACTTACCACCTGCACAACCCCCCTCCCCACCTCACCCCTAGTAGACTCCCCTTGCACAACCCCCTCCCCCTACACCCCCCTCCCCACCTGCACGTTGCACATCCCCCCACTTGCACACCCCCTCCCATCCGCCCACTACACAACCCCCCCCCCACCCGCACCCCATCACTTGCACAACCCCCATCCCCCACCCCAACCTACACAGCCCCCACCCCCACCTCCACTTGTACACCCCCCACACCTAACCCCTAACAGACTCCCCCTGCACAGCCCCTCCCCCCCGACCTACACATCCCCACCTTCACAACCCACCCCCACTGCACACCCCCTCCCCACCTGCACACTGCACATCCCCCACCCCCACCCACCTGCATACCCCTCCCCCCAAACCACCGCACACCCCACTCCCCCCTACCCCCCCCCCCCACACCCCCACCTGCACAGCCCCCCTACCCCCATCTATACAGCCCCTCCCCACCCACCTCACACCCAGCAAACTCCCATGCACATCTGCACACCCCACCTGCACAACCCACCCCCCACTGCACACGTACCCTCCCCACCTACACACTGAACATCCCCCTCACCTGTACACCCTCCAATTTCACCCCCTCCACCCACCCACTACACATCCCCCACCCCCAACTGTATATCCCCCCCCCCACTTGCATAGCCCCCACCCCCACCTGCCTAGCCCACCCCCTCAACCTGCACACTCCCCCTATGCCCACCCACTTGCACAACCCCCCCACCCCCATGTGAACAACCCCCTCCCCCACCCCACCTGCACAGGCCACCCCCACCCCCACCTCATGCCCAACAGACTCCCCCCCCCACTACACATCCCCACCTGCACATCCCCCTTCACCCACTGCACATCCCCCACCTGCACACCCCCACCTGAACACCCCACCACCCACTGCAAACCCCCACTTGCACCCCCCACTTTCACAACACCCTCCTTCCACCCCCATCAGCACAACCCACCCCCCACTTGTACTCCCCCCCACCTCCCCCCAACAGACCCCCCTGCACAACCCCCCTCTTCCCCCACCCTGACCTACACACCCCCACCTACACATCCCCCCTCCCACCTCCCCTTCACCTGCACAACCCCCCCAAATGTTAAATACTTCATATATTATAATTCTTTATAAAAAACCTTTTATATGATTAACAACATATGCAATAAGACTTTTACATGGATTATTCTTAAGAATATCCCCATATGAGTGTTATAGTATGATGTTTTACATGTAAAAAACCTTATTAACCTCAGGAATATGATAAATAAGTATTATAGGCTCAAAGTAAACCAAATAGATACAAAATTAAAATTATAACTAGTTAATATAAAGTAAACTAAAGTCCATAGAAACTACCATATCACCCCACTAAAAATTGGAAAACCACTTACACCACTACCGTAACTGGCCCCAATCCCTTCATCTGGTTCACTAACTCTACATTGGAGTGGCTATAAATACTTCAAATAAAGTTGATTCACAAAATCATGATAGTTTAACTGTAGAAAAAAAACAAAAAACAAATCAAATTTCAATTATTGGGTATACCATACTGCACGAACCTCGGGTTTAGGCCAAATCAACATAGTAAACAAAAAAATAGATGCAAAACATTAAACCTAAGGAACCACTTACAGATCTGAAGTGTAGAACAAAAAAATTTTCTGATTGAAGATGGATCTGGTGGAATAATATTCAGAGTGAGAGAGATCTGCTTGAGGTCTCTGCTTTAGGCCTGAAATCGCGCGGATGGGGGACTGGGTTTGTTGAAAATTAAGGGGAAAACTTTCCCAACGGTTTAAAAAAACTGTTGAGAAAGGTAATATTTACCAATGGTTTGAAAACATGTTGAGAAATTCTGACTAAAACTCATATATTCCAATAGTTTGATAAAACTGTTGGGTAAAAGTCATCTAATACTCACATATCCCAACGGTTTGATAAAATCGTTAGGTAAAACTCATCTAAAAATATATATTCTAATGGTTTAGTGAAACTATTGGGTAAAGAACACTCGACATCCCTACTCCAACGGTTTATGAAAACCGTTGGAAAATTTTCATTTGTATAGCCTCTATTTACAGTAGTGAAAACTGGCAACATAAGGAAACCTTCTATAGAATTTTTTAAGGCCAAAAAAGCCCTGAAGACCTATAAAATTGAGATTTTTTTCTGGATACCCAAATTTTTTAACATTCAATTGAATTTCAACATTGTTTCATGGGGTCTATTGGCCCTTTTTCTTTGGGTAATGAATTTATTCCAAGGGATTACATTCATATGGAAATTATGACTTTGAAATTTTATCATTTTTCACAATGTACTGTTATTTATAATCAAATATATAATGATATATATATATATATATATATATATATTATATTCACATAAAAAAAATTAATTTTATAAGTAAATAATTAAATATATTTACATATAAAATATATTTCTCAATATATAAGCTTTATCTAAATAAAAAACTAATATCCATTTTACTTAAAATACAAATATATGAATATTTTTATACCTATATAATGCGCCCATGTGTGTGTGTATTTGTGTGTGTCTGTATTAACAAACTAATATATATTAATATACAAATAAATATATGGATAAAAAAGTATTACTAAATATATATAAATATATATTAATATACGAATAAATATATAGATATATAAATATATAAATATAACTATACATGTATATATATATATTAATATATGAATAAATATATATATATGTGTGTGTGTGTGTGTGTATTAATATAACTAAATATATATCTTAATATACATATATATGTGTTAATATAAATATATATTAATATATTAATAAATATAACTATATATATATAGATATATAATTAAATGGATAACAAAGCAATATAGAGGAGTGGTAAAGGGTCATGGTGCACAGTGGGAGGTCTCGAGTTCGAATCTTGGGGAAGGCAGAGGCGCGCGCGGTGGTGAAGGGTTATGCTCGCGCTGTTAAAGGGAGATGCTAGCGCTGTTAAAGGGTTGGGAGTAAGGATGGGGTGTGCAGGGGTGGAAGGGGTATACGGGTGGGGTGCTTCATAGAGCTGTTAAGGGGGGGGGGGGGGGTCAAATGATGTTAAATTCCCCCAACGCTTTTTTTAGCGCTAATAAAAGGGGTCGTTATCATCGCTTTTTTTAAAGATGATAAAATGACCCCCTTTTATCAGTGCCTTGATTAGCAGCACTTTTTTATCATTGTAAATGGCCTTTTCTAGCACCTTTAAAGGTCATATCTATAGTAGTGTTTTTATAGGAGTATGGGAGCACTATACTGAGCTAGGATCGTGATGCTGTTTAGAGATAGTTATTTTGGGTCTTTTTTTATCTTGATACATGTATTGTATTAGTTGTATGTTTCCATATATTTCCTGTCATTTTATATAGAGACATGACATGATCATCATATTATACTTGACTGCTTTTGGCTATTTATTATTACAGACTTGGATATTTTTCTTCTAGCTTCCTTACAGTTACTTATCTACTTTCTCTATTGATTGTCATTACTATACCATTGTCTTACACTCTGACATCAGAGCATAGTCTCTCCACAGACAAAACCTAGGTCCTTGCTACTTTACTACATCCTTTGGTGTACGAGGATGCGCACTTGAGGTCATGTGACCCACCATATTGGGGCACCATTTAGTGGCTTCTGGTTTGGGGCGTTACATGCAGCTTGTTTTCTAAAACCGTAGGCTAAATAATCATTTTTTCTAAATGAAAACCCCTTTAAAAAACATCAAAAACAACTATTATCCCTAAGATAACACATAACCTCCCTTAAGGGGGACCTCAATAGGCAAATTATCATTTTAAAAATATTTAAATGATTATTAAATGAGAAAGAGACACAAAACCGAAAGATCGACCTACCTCTTGATGAAAATGTAAAAGTTTCAAGTCTTACACCACACACCAACAAAAATTCAAGTACCTATATCATGACACATAAAATAAATAAATAATTAATTTTAACTATTTATAATTAATTATTCAAAATTAAAAAAATATGAATACTCATCTAAAAGAATGTTGAGGTGAATCCACTCTCCAAAACCGTGACCAACTGCTGATGGAAGGTCTGTAACGTAACCACAACATCACCTCAGGAAAAATCCCCCAAAACAACACTCAATTTCACATCATTAAATAATTTAATTAAAATTGTTGGAAAAATTCAATCAATCGTACCTTAAACAATGTTGAGGGTCATAGTCACTGGAAAAATAGGAAGAGATGCCTTTGGGGGTTGTCATCAAGAAGCAAGGGAGTCAATGCGAGGTCTTTTGTTGGGGAATAGGGGGTTAGGGCCATGGGGAATGGGGGGGGGGGGTGGGGTGACCATCGTCTGAAGAAGGGGGTTGGGGTCACAACAGTTTCTAGAAGGGGTTGGGGTCAAGGTGGTCTCCATCGGGTGTAGGGGGTAATTATTATGACGGTCGTCGTCGGGATTAGGGGGGTCAAGGGTTACCGAGGGGAGTGAGGGAGGGGGGCTTAGGGGATCGAGGGGAGGGGTCAAAATTAGGTCTTAAAAATATTTAGCGGTGTTTTAAGTAAAACTAAAGTGAAATTTAAAACCCACACACACACACATAGACCATGACCATGCTTTAGTTTCACTACTATAGATTAGCCCTTTAATAGTTCACAAAAAGGGCTTTAATAATGCTAAAAAGTGTTGTTGTCATTAGCAATGTAAAAGGGAGTCCCCTTTATCAGTGTTAAAAAAGTGTTGATAAATACAACTTTTATCAGCGCTAAAAATCACTGATAGAAGTCAAAAAAATAATTTTTTTAAAAAGAATTTATTTCTGCTCGAAGATCGACCACCCCCCACCACTCTTTAATAGTGCTAGGACCTCTTGGTTCACTCACTTGCACCCGTGTCCCTACCGAGTTTTGAACATGGGACATGCCCTTCATAGATATTCACCTTTACCACTCCTCTATATTGGTCCGTTCTATATTTTACGATATATCTATTTATTTATATATATTTCATTACATTTTTTATCCATATATATATATAATTATTTTTAAATAGATATATAAAACGTGTTTTGTGTGCGTGTTTATAAATACACATAGACACATTTATATATACGTGGGTGTCTATAAATATAATTATAAATATTTATATTTATTTATATATATTATTTATTCATATTCATATACATATATTAGAATATATAGATAAATATATATTTGTTTGTCAATACAGACACAAATATATTTATATATATATAAACATTATATATACATTAATTGTATAGGTATATAAATATTCATACCTTTTATTTTAAATAAAATGTATTTTATTATTATTTAGATATGGTTTATATATATAGAAAGACATTTTAAATGTAAATATATTTACATATTTATTTATAAAATTAAATTTGTATGTGTGAATATATATAAATATATATACATGTGAATATATTTAATTATAAATAAAACTACATTGTAAATAATGTTAAAATTTCAAAACCATAATATAAATATGAATGTAAAACCAGGAAATAAATTCTATCCCCAATGAAAATGGGCCTAAATCCCCTCTTAAATAAGGTTAAAATTTCATCAAATGTTAAAAAATTGTGATATCCTGACTAAAAACTCAGTTTTGGAGGCATTCTGAACCTTTTTGACCTCGAAAAATGTGACTAGGGGTTTCCCTGGGTCACCAGTGCATAGAGCTTGTTATAGACTTCAATTAGATATATTGTAGATCTTGAACGAACACTTGGATCAATATTTATTGTAATTTGAAGTTCAAGTTATGTTTTCAACTTATTTTAGATATCTTATTCATTGTTTTGATTCCTTTTCTATATTCAAATTGTTATTAAATGACTATCACTCGATAATAATTAGTAAATTATTAATTACTATTGTTTTTTAAATAATTTTATAATGCATTTTCACTAAATATCTCATATATTAAGTGTAAATGTGTATTTTGCCTTATATAAATCATATTTAACAACATATATATATATATATATATATATCAATATCAATATATTTTTATGTTAATATATTATTTTTAATGATTTATAATTTTTTTTATTAAATTTACCATTTATCACCGCTAGTAAAAAAACGCTAATAAAGATCCCTTCTTTATCAGATATACTAAATTGCTGATAAATGGGGGTTGTTTAAAAGCGCTAATAAAGGAGAACCTTTATCAGTACTAAAAAAGTACTGATAAAGGGGTACTTTTAATGTCACTTTTTAGTGATGTTAAAAGAACCTTTTGTCAGTGATGTGGTGCTACGTAAAGCCTTTTTCTATGGTAGTGTTTGAGGTGGTGTGTATGATTGTTAGCATTAAATGTTGTTGTGTGCCTATGTGCTTTAGACCATGCTTTAGTTTGATTTCATGTGTGTGCTTGCGTAGCCTGTGAGACACATATGTTCGAGTATGATCACATATGTGCTAAGTATATTATATGTGGCCTTTGAAGGTTTTTCTTCTCGTAGCAATTGATAGGTGGACAGTTGTGGCTTGGTTTTAGTCTTTGGAGGGGGGGGTGTTGACATGCGGTGATGAAGACGAAGGATAGAGACGTAGAGAGGGGTATGACAACCCTGATTATTGACTCAAGACAAAGTGTAAGGACATGGTGGCCTTGTGGCATGACCTAAGGTAGGGTCCGAGTATGAGAGCTCTATGGCTAGACCATGAGAGAGACAGGGCTTGACGAGAAAAAGGCTTGACCTGATTATCTTATCCTTGTGACCATTGTGGGATGCATATGGTGACATTGTGGTAGACTTTGGTTCAGGACTCCTATTATGACTACGTTTTCGACTTGAAAACCAAGAAAAGATGACTAAAGGCTTGTAGTGACTTGGTTAGTGGATGACCACTTGGTAAGTGATTGTGTGTTGTTTGATTGCGCGTTTATTTAAAAAACAATGTAAAAAATATTTTGAAATATTTTAATTTATAAATGGTTTTTAAATTATTTAAATATAAATTATTTTGTAATATTATTGTGGGGTGTCCGGAAGGGATAATTTTTTAAAATGAGTTATGATTTTTTTTACAAAAAGGGGATAGGGTTTGAAGTATTTGTAAAAATGGGTATTGAGATGAGTGAACCCCATTCACGCATCCCCAATCCAAGGAAGATGCATGAATCAGGTTCAAAACAACCTTCAGTAATTTTTATTTTTTTTACTATTTTTTTTTTAATTTTTTTGTTATTTTGTTTTGTTTATATATATATATATATAAATATAACAAAAATTTTCAGCAGAATTTATATTCTATTTAATATCCATCAATATTTCCATTACAGAAGTCTAGATTCTGACAAAAATCCTTACCTAAGGCTCCCTTTTATAAGAGGGTAAGGCCTAAAAATCATTCTGCATTTCCGATGTGGGATTCAGGTTCTCTTTTTCTTGTGCAGAACATTCTGCATTTCCTATATGAGATTCTGTTTCAATTATGTGGCTTTGA